>JAQSUU010000545.1:2942093-5884186 GCA_038087645.1 Saccharum hybrid cultivar R570
TTTTATTTTTTGGATAAAAATCCCGGATGGGTAACAGATGACAGTTTCTACGATGATTTCCCTGAAGAATTCTAGGTTTGGGTCAACCAGTCGGCCTTCCCCGTGGAGCAGATACTTCGTTCGAGAGTGTTATTTACTTTTCCGCTTGTTGTGTTAAGAACTACGTGATGTAATATCGTGATGTATGTACATAGTGATGATACTTCTGTTAATTTGTCGGCTTATGTGTGCGACTATTCCTGGGGCGCACATAAGATTTATGCACTCTATATTGTCCTTTAATTGGAGTGTGACATCTAGGTTGGGGCGTGGGTGCTCGTCATTGTGGCGAACGTCGTTGTCTCCCGTCTTGGTGGCGAGGTGGCCGTGGAGATGGCCGGCAGTGACGTGGCGAGCTGCGTCTTCGCTGCGAGGTGCAGTCGGCAGCAAGGGTTTGGCGGCGTCGGGCAGCAGCGGGCTGCTGCTGTTGTTGGCGGCGATGGCAGCCCCGAGATTGATGATTGGATCATCATCGGGCGGCAGCGGGCTGCTGCTGTTGTTGGTGATGCTGGTGCCTCCGTAGCCGCATGCTTTCTCGAAGGCGGGCAGGCGTGCGTCCAGTTCGGCGAGCTCGTTGGCGAGGTCGACGTCGAAGTTCTGGGTCAGCTGTTGCACGTTGGTGGTGGTGGCAGCCATTGCAGGATCAGACCGGTCTCCTGATACCAGATGTAACACGTCCCCAGGGTTGGGGAGGGGTGTAGGGCGGCGGCTATGGTGGGGGGGGGCTGGCGGCTAGGGTTAGGGGGGGGTGGTGGCGCACAGGGGGAGAGAGGGAGAGGGTGTAGGCGCTGGAGAGCTGAGGGATAAGCCAAAAGGCTCTTTTCTTTCTTGATTTGCAATGAGTACAATACCCCTATATTTATAGTCCCTAATGGACTTGTATCTCAAGCAACTACGGGAAATATCCTTATAGATTGGATTCCCCTTTCCTAAACTAACTCAATCGCCTAATTTATTTGTATTCCTTTATTTATAATTTCTTCCGGAGAAAGGAAACGTCGTGTCGCCGCCGCCGCTGCCGCCGGCGCTGACCTAGGGCGCCTGGGGCGCGCCCCCCTGCTGGGCCCTGGCTGGGCCATCGCCCTTGGGCTGGGTAGCCCCTATTAGGCGCATGACAAGTATACTCCGTATTTGATTTTGGAACATGGAAGTCCGTAAAGCACTGGACAATGGTAGACAAAGTTTTCCAGGATAACATAAGCACAAAGTTCATATAACTCTACGCTGGCATGCTGTCATATGGTTGCATTTGCAATGCATGTCAGGTGCACATTTTCACTATGTATATTTGCCTGATGATAAGAGGGTAATGGTCTAATGGAACAGCTGTAAAGATAGAAAAGACGATGACATGTAGTCCTGTAAATATGTACCTTCCCTTGAGTTGTTGAACAAACAGTAGATGCCAATCCAATTCCAGCTCCTATTCCCATGACATTGAAAAGTGTTGAGATGGCTTCCCCTTTAGCAAATAAATCACTAAGGTTGCCTTCTTTAGCAAAAGAAGAGTAAATTGGAAGCCTTGTTGCTCTTGCTGCAACAACAGCCATTCCCTGCAATAAAAAGTAATGATCATTTAATATTGCAGCTCGATTTTCAGGCAGAAAGACTAGGACAAATACATTGTCATTACAATGTTACCATTCTGTATGTTTTTCTGAGACTATGTTAAGGGAAACATTTCTTACTTGTTCATAAATACTAAAACACAACTGTGCATGCAAAATAAAAATAGAAGATTATATATATCAATATTCTGTAATCTAAAGGGTGCAATGCCAGTTAGAAAGGCCACCTTTGCAAAATTTCCCAAGCCAGCTACTTCAAGGAAAAGTTGTGGGCACAGCGGTGAAACGACTTCCAAGGCAGTGCCAAGATCATAGAGAACATCAGCTGTCAAAACACAGCAATAGGCATGAATAATAGGGAAAATGGCATTAGAAGAAAAAAAAAGTTGTCGACACAATGGTGAAATGACTTCCAAGGCAGCAGCAAGATCATAAAGAACATCAGCTGTCAAACCACAAAAATAAGCATGAATAGCGTAATCTAGACTCTAGAGAAATAGCAATAGAAAAGGAAAAAAACGCAAAAGTATCGTGATAAGCACAAGAACAGAAATATCAGAAAAGATGTGATAAGATTCATATCATCATTCCTCACCAAGTATCCTCCAACTCTTTGGTTCGGAATCCATTCTTGCCCCCATGCTACTACAAATGAGCTTTCCTGCGTGCTGCATTCCATCTTTTAGAATCTGAAATGGATAGATAAAATCAGCCAATATGTTTCAAAGCCAATATGTTTCAAAGCAGTACCTACTTGAATTTTTAGCATCTCTGTCATCATATGCTTACCCAACTTGCAGCAGTTGCTTGAGCTGGGGTAGGTCGCAAACCTGCAGCAAATAGCAATGACTGAGCCACAGCCCACTTGGGCAGTCAGTTGACGAGCATAAATGTTTCCATAAACGAAGTGAACAGAAGTCAAAGATCTCAACATGCTTAGCAGTCTGTTCTGAAGACCAACCGTAATTTATGGAATCAACGCACACAAGATATGAAAAAGATTTACTGACCTGTGTTGACAGCACATGTAGCATCGCACTAGAGAAATGCTGTAGTGCTCGGAATCTGGTATAAGTTAAGTAACCCTCATTCACACTGCATGGTTAATAGCAGAGACTTAACACAATAGGATGTATCCCAGCAGAATTATCTAAAATAGCAACGAGCCTAGGAACTTCATACCTGTATGGATAACCTGATGGAAAGAACTTGTTCAAGAAAGAATCAACAACTTTATCATGTATAGGTCTAGAATCCTGAATAACTTTTACCTGCAGGAAAATAAGAGTTACGGACTAAAAGAAAATTAAATAAACCCTTAAGATATTGATGTAGTAAGATTTTACTAATTTTGCTACAGAATCATGCTTGAACACTTAGGTTATATGATTTTCATTTGTCCAAGCAAACATTTAGAGGTTGTATTTCAGGTAACAACTTGTACATTTCTGAGGTACAGCCTATAGGGAGAGAAATCAAGGCCTGTAGATATGTGTGCCATTGTGGCAAATAATTACTACCATCGAAATAAACAGCCTACCAGCTCAGATACTGTGAGTAGTATTTAGCTATCTCCATGATCTACAGTGCAATGTTCAAACTGCAGCTGGCATAACCATTCCGAAGTTAATATAACTTATAATAGGGGTGACAAAGGATACAGGTTAATCAACAACTTGAATCCCAGCAACATGTTCAAGCAGGCAAATCATTTGACTACCTATCACAACACTGATTGCACTCTGTAAAACTTTAAAGACAGAACACGGACCAAGCACAAAACCTTTTAACAGAAAAGAACTGTGGCAATCAGGAGAATGTTAGTGCCTAGGTGAATCGCACTGATCCCTTTCCCCCACTCTACTATTCCATTTTTTTATATATAAGTGCTAGTGTTGATCACCTACTCTGATACTTACTGAAGGAAAGTAACGCATTCTCAACTAATACCACTGTGTTAAGTTATCCCATGGTCAGATTTCTGTTCCCCCACAGGAAGGATAAAGTCTGCGGTATACTATGCGGGATTCGGGAAATTAAGAGCTCCAAGTAAAAGAGAAGGCTTACAGAGATGCTGCCGCCACCACTGCCAGCGGCGTCGAAGCTGCAGAGCCGTGAGACGGACTCCGAAATCTCCACCCAGGACACCGGCTGCGGGGGGCGCTCCGTGGCGGCCGCCCTGTCGCCACCTCCACGTATCCTCTCCTGTCGCAGAGAGGGGGAAGAAAAAGCGGCTTCATTCAGCACGAGAAAACTATGCACGGCGAACAAAGCGTTGGAGCAACTGGTAGGATCGAGGCGCCTCCGCTTACGAGTATGTTCATCTGATTAGCTCGGAGCGCGGCAGGGGAGCTCAAGCCTCGAGGTCGCCGCCGCTTCAGCGCTGCCTTGACGCCACCCCTTCACGGCTGATGCCTGGTGGCTGTTCTACCTCTCTCCGCCCGGTCACGGTGAGACCGAGACGCCGCCGAGCTCGGCGGAAGGGATATGGGGGTAGCAGCAGAATCAGAAAGAAAGACGGCGGGGGTGGGTAGCAGAATCAGAAAGACTCGCTCGTCATCCGGCCCGGGCCCGTCTCCCGCGACTGGGCTGCGTTGCGTCTGCGTGTTTCTTTCCTCCGAGGCAGCCCAGAGTCTAGTGAGTCAAGTTGGGCCGCAGGGTAGGAGGAGGCCATGACGCGGCCGGGCAGCCCAGCCGTTTCCTTTCCTTTCCCTGAGAACAGCTGTGTGACTGTGTCTGTCAAAAACTCAAAATGAAACCGTGGTGTGAATAAATCGAACATTGCGCACTGGAGCACTCTAAAGTCTAAACATGGGCATCAGAAAGAAAATTGAATTCCAAACTTAATTTGACTAGTGAGAATGAAAGACACTGTCTGTTTCAAATTGTAAGTCGTCCTGCTTTTTTAGTTATATTGTATATATCTTTTAATATGTATATATAGACAACTTATTATATTTAGATACTCCCATCGTCCTAAAAAGATTGTAATTATAGAAACTGTGTCAGTCGAAATAGCTCAAGTTTGATCAGGTTTTTATAGTAAATAGTATTAACATTTCTGTCTCTAAATAAATTTATTATAAAAATATGTTCTATAATTAATCTAATGATACTTATTTTATATCATGAATATTAGTATTTTTTATATAAATTTAGTCAAAGTTTAAACAGATTGACTCCTTGAAAATGAGAATTACATTTTTTTGGACTAAGGAAATATGTAACAAAAATTACGTATCTTAAAAAAGTTAGAATAACCATAGGTCCCTTAGCGGCGAAGTGGTCTTCGTCTCTGGACTCTGGCGCATCAAGCAATCTTGCTGGGCACGAGGTTGTCAATTTGGTGGAGGCCGGAACTGAAGAATAATTTTGATGGAGGGAAATCAAAGAATAATATATTTAAACTAACGATCACTATTTACTTCAAAAATCTCTAAAACAAGTGAGGTCATAGCCATCTTCCATCTTTGATTTGCACTGGGCACCGTTGGTGCGATTTTTTTTTCAAATGGTTTCACGTAGATAGCCGGAGAAGCCACGTTTAGATGGCTCACCCCTCTTGCTAGGGGTCCTTTGGTGTGGCTCCGGCTCCGTCACTGTTGCACTGTGGCAGAGCCCCCCGAGCCACCCATCGCTGGCTTCTCTGTCTCCTCTCTAGTCTCAGTGAGAGCCGGAGCTGGTTTAGGACCTGCTACAGGAAAACACAGTGACGTACAGGACAGTTTGCAGGCGGAGCTGGAGCTAGAGGGAGCGGAACCAAACAAGGCCTTAAAAAAAGGGCTTCTCGAGGGACTTCTCTAGCTTCTTTGATGAAACCTACCATAGAGGTCGGGATGCTAACTTTTCTTATTAATTACGTATACTAGTATACAAAATAGATTGCTTGCAATTATATTATACATTTATCTAAAGTGACATTTAATATAAATAATTATCACGGATATCAAACCACACTTTTTTTTTGTTAGTATCATCATTGGTATATGTGTGGGAACACTTTCTATGATTATCGGAACATATCATACATATACATCGCTCCTTTATTGAAGAAGATGAATTTCTTCTCCTCGAAAACTCAACTTATTCACTTTCGTGTGCGTTTGGTTTGCAGAACAAAATAATCTATCATGTCCTCACTCCTTTATTGTTTTGTTTGCTTAGCCCAATAGAATAAGTTGAATTACTATTGCCTCATTTTTTCCAAACCAATAATCTATATCTAATAATAAAGAGGTAAAATTTTCGTAAAGATTTTTTTTTTCACCTACATGTAAGATGTAAGACTCCTCATAGACCAAGATTCAATCTCAAATACGTCTATTTTAGGAACATGAGTCAAGTACGACCTCTACGTTAACCTGCACCATTAATTTTCTTGGACTCAAAAGAAATTTTCTAAGCGCTGAGGCATGGGAACACGTCGATTGGTTATGGCCAGGTGCTGCACGGTGATCATATAGGCAAGCGAAGTCCAGAAGCCGTTCTCCCACTTGACCTGATTGTTTACGTGATGGGAAAGCAAAAGCAAATAAGGAAATAAACATGCGCCCGGTGGTTTCTTGATTCGGCAAAAGAAGTTGCATGCACGCAGGAGGATAAAAAAAAAAGTTCAGGAGACATATACGTACGTGACTAATGACGTGTTATTTTGGGATTCATTGGCGGGACCGATGTTGCATTGTACGTATATATGCCTACCTGAATTAAATAGATACTTTATTGTATTCGGTCTGAGCTATTGAATTCTTATACGTAGTATTATGGATCTTTAAAGCTCTTACTCTCACCTAATAAATAGATATTTCTATAACTAAGTTGGTGATGTAGTTTTGATAAGTTGTTGACATAGTTTTCATTGGGAATAAAATTTATTATAACCTAGATCAGCCGATAGCCCAATTAATCGAAGCGTGAACTAAAATCTTAAACAGTTTGTCATCCAGTTTAATCAGAATAAATATATCTCCAAGCTATTGAAAGCCCAAGTTTGGTTTTAGTAATTAATGACACCAAGTTGCTAATGCCATGTGTTAAGTGTTTTGAGTTAGGCATAAGCAACACATGTGATGAAGGTGTATGTGGCAAGGAGTGGTGGCCACAAGATCACAAAGAGATGGTGCATGGACATAAAATGATGATCATGGTGGAGATGCACATGATGATCAAGTGAAAGAGAAGGATCTAAGAGCGCAAGGCAAAGGTATAACTATAGGGTTTTCCTTTTGCCGGTCTAAGATGAGTAGAGAAGTGATCGACCGGATTTAGGATACATAGCCGACTATCAAGAGGGGCAATCACGGTTAGCTCGGGAATCAAGTGCCACTAGATCAATGTCTTGAGCATATGCATTAGGATCTAGTAAAAAGCTAACATAACGCCTTGAGAAATGATTTATGAAATGCTAACACACATGCACATGGTGGTGTACACTTGGTGGTGTTAGCACAGTTTGTGAAGGCGGTGGAGTTTAAGCGGTAGAGAGGGGTTTGGGTTCCTCTCTCCCTCCCGCCGAGCTTGCGAGGCGGGATTCAGCGCTTTTTGGAGAAGTGAAATGCCTATTTTCTATTGCGCCGGAAGTCGAAAAAGAAACGGAGGCGAATGGAGGTCACAGAGGTGACCGGACGCTGGACCGGACGCGGTCTCTGCATGACCGGATGCGTCCGGTCAGTGTTCAGCGTCTGTGCGGTTTTCAGTTTGATGATCGGACGCGCAGCGCGTCCGGTCACTGATGACCGGACGCGTCCGGTCATCCAGGGAGCTTACTGGACTCTAATCGGACGCTGGCACTGTGGCGTCCGGTCAGTTCAACAGCGCGTCCGGTCAGTTCTCCTGAGCGAATCAGAGCGCGCGACCGGCGCGTCCGGTCCCTCACGTAACCGGAGCGTCCGGTCAGGCGTCTAGAAGGGTAGAGCGAAGCGGAGTAACGATCGGACGCGTCCGGTCTCAACGGGAGCATACTGGAATGCGACCGGACGCGGGCACTGTCGCGTCCGGTCAATCGGTTCAGCGCGTCCGGTCACGGCAACGGCTAGTTCTGACACGCACTGTTTCTTGCTATCGTGTAGTGACCGAACGCGTCCGGTCACCCTGACCGGAGCGTCCGGTCAGTGCGTTTTTCGCTGCGTCATCTGTAACGGCTAGCTGCGTACCCCTTCGCTATAAATAGAGGTTGGCCGGGGTTTGAGGGTAACTCTTGCACATTTTGAGAACTAGAGACATACTTTGAGCTAGAGAACAACCCCTCCACTCATCTCTTTGCATAGTTGCACATCTTGAGTGAGATTGAGTGAGATTCAAGTGCATTGCTTGAGAGTTGCATTCTAAAGGCACTTGATCTTCGAGTTGCTGCGGATTTCTTGTTACTCTTCCGTGTTTCCCGACACGGTAGACGGCTTGGAGCAGCGGAGGTGATTGAGCTCGCAATTGGAGATTGTTGGAGCCTTCACCAAGTGTTGTAAGGGGTTCTTGATCCTTCCCCGCGGGAGTTCGCAAATTGGATACTCTAGTGGAGCTCGTGGCTTGGAGGATCCCCATCTTGTGTGCGGTTGTGCGGCGCCCGCCGAGGGCTCGACTCTTGATAGTCGATTAGCTTGCGAACCGACAAGTGGGTGTATCGCCACAACGGGGAGTAGCTTGCCGGGAAGCAAGTGAACCTCGGGATAAATTCTTGTGTCATTCTCTTCCCGAGGATTTCTCTTGTATGATTGATTGATTGGTATTTCTCTTCTCTTCACGGTGGTATAATCACTCGAAGCTCTTCTCTCGTATTACTTCTCGTTTCTAGCTTATAGTTGTTGTTGTGTTTAGTGAATAGCCTTGTACTAGACTTGTGTAGGTGTCTTGCTTAATTAGTTAGAGCTAGTGCTTTTGCCTCGCCACCTTTCGTACTAACTCGTGGTTAAGTAATTCTTGTAGAAGTTTTAATTAGGCTATTCACCCCCCCTCTAGCCTATTTGGACCTTACAAGTGGTATCGGAGCCGAGGCACCGTTTATTTGAGGCTTAACAACCCACGGTGAAAAAGAAATGGCTCAATTAAGCTTGCACATCAACAACACCAAGAAGGCACCTCACTTTGATGACACAAAATCCGGTTCAACATTCAAGAACCAAGCACATTGACATAAGGCATCACTTCATAAGAGACCATCAACAAAAGGGTGATATTAGTATTGAGAGCATTGGCACCGAAGATCAACTAGCCGACATCTTTACAAAGCCACTTGATGAAAAGAGATTTTACAAGTTGAAGAATGAATTGAACATACTTGACTTCTCCAACTTGAAATGAGTGCACCCCCCACATTCTTATATGACATGCCTCTCCTCCAATATAGCAAGGTAAAGTTGTTTGGCATATCATTCATACTTTGCTAAGGACATGTTTAGAACATATAGACATATTTGCATGACAAATAGGCTCATTCATGAAAATCAAATAATTTTGATGTATATATGGTACCACTATTGCTTCTATGTTTGATTGATCTAGTGGTAGCATATGACATGTTTGTGGGCTTGCAAACCTAGTGTTGAATCTAGAAAATGAGCTCATGATGTGTAATTCAACATGGTCAAGATAACCCTTATACTTTATGAGGTGTGAAAAAGCTTGTCCTTGGATCAAACCGAATTACATATTTTAGACAAGTGATCTAGGTTGAACCATAATTTGGACTCCCTCATATTGATTGACTTATCTCTCACTAAAATTACCTATTCTAGGCACCTTTTTGGTGATTGTTGACAAAGGGGGAGAGAAAAGTCACAAAGATATTGCAAAGAGGAAATAAAATATAATAAGAGGGAGAGAAAAGTCACAGGGGAGAGAAAAGTCACAAAGAGAGAGAAAATGTAGTGAGGAGGAGAGAAATTAAATTTGAGATTATTTGTTGCACTTGTATGTGCATTAACATGATAAATTGTTGTATTGCAAAGCTTCATATTCATGATTGTTTGGTGTTTGCTAGAAATAGAACTTGAATGATAATTTGTTGAGAGTAGCTTTACAAGCGGTATCTAGACACCTTGGCTTATAATGTTGATCTCACGGGGTACTTTAGTGTTTGTGATCTTTACAAGTGATGTATTACAAATGGTGTCTAGCTACGTCGATGCTAAGGATGGTATATAAAGGCAACTCCGATTGGTATCACGCTTCAAAGGTCCATTCTATATACCTTAGCATCAATTTGATAGTAGTAACTCTCTCAAATTTCAAATCCATACATATGTGCATAATTGAACCAAACTCATGGAAGCACATATGTAGGGGGAGCTAATACTATCGAAATTGAAAATTGATTTCATTTCAGATCTTTGTGATGGTTGTCATCAATTACCAAAAAGGGGGAGATTGAAAGCCCAAGTTTGGTTTTAGTAATTAATGACACCAAGTTGCTAATGCCATGTGTTAAGTGTTTTGAGTTAGGCATAAGCAACACATGTGATGAAGGTGTATGTGGCAAGGAGTGGTGGCCACAAGATCACAAAGAGATGGTGCATGGACATAAAATGATGATCATGGTGGAGATGCACATGATGATCAAGTGAAAGAGAAGGATCTAAGAGCGCAAGGCAAAGGTATAACTATAGGGTTTTCCTTTTGCCGGTCTAAGATGAGTAGAGAAGTGATCGACCGGATTTAGGATACATAGCCGACTATCAAGAGGGGCAATCACGGTTAGCTCGGGAATCAAGTGCCACTAGATCAATGTCTTGAGCATATGCATTAGGATCTAGTAAAAAGCTAACATAACGCCTTGAGAAATGATTTATGAAATGCTAACACACATGCACATGGTGGTGTACACTTGGTGGTGTTAGCACAGTTTGTGAAGGCGGTGGAGTTTAAGCGGTAGAGAGGGGTTTGGGTTCCTCTCTCCCTCCCGCCGAGCTTGCGAGGCGGGATTCAGCGCTTTTTGGAGAAGTGAAATGCCTATTTTCTATTGCGCCGGAAGTCGAAAAAGAAACGGAGGCGAATGGAGGTCACAGAGGTGACCGGACGCTGGACCGGACGCGGTCTCTGCATGACCGGATGCGTCCGGTCAGTGTTCAGCGTCTGTGCGGTTTTCAGTTTGATGATCGGACGCGCAGCGCGTCCGGTCACTGATGACCGGACGCGTCCGGTCATCCAGGGAGCTTACTGGACTCTAATCGGACGCTGGCACTGTGGCGTCCGGTCAGTTCAACAGCGCGTCCGGTCAGTTCTCCTGAGCGAATCAGAGCGCGCGACCGGCGCGTCCGGTCCCTCACGTAACCGGAGCGTCCGGTCAGGCGTCTAGAAGGGTAGAGCGAAGCGGAGTAACGATCGGACGCGTCCGGTCTCAACGGGAGCATACTGGAATGCGACCGGACGCGGGCACTGTCGCGTCCGGTCAATCGGTTCAGCGCGTCCGGTCACGGCAACGGCTAGTTCTGACACGCACTGTTTCTTGCTATCGTGTAGTGACCGAACGCGTCCGGTCACCCTGACCGGAGCGTCCGGTCAGTGCGTTTTTCGCTGCGTCATCTGTAACGGCTAGCTGCGTACCCCTTCGCTATAAATAGAGGTTGGCCGGGGTTTGAGGGTAACTCTTGCACATTTTGAGAACTAGAGACATACTTTGAGCTAGAGAACAACCCCTCCACTCATCTCTTTGCATAGTTGCACATCTTGAGTGAGATTGAGTGAGATTCAAGTGCATTGCTTGAGAGTTGCATTCTAAAGGCACTTGATCTTCGAGTTGCTGCGGATTTCTTGTTACTCTTCCGTGTTTCCCGACACGGTAGACGGCTTGGAGCAGCGGAGGTGATTGAGCTCGCAATTGGAGATTGTTGGAGCCTTCACCAAGTGTTGTAAGGGGTTCTTGATCCTTCCCCGCGGGAGTTCGCAAATTGGATACTCTAGTGGAGCTCGTGGCTTGGAGGATCCCCATCTTGTGTGCGGTTGTGCGGCGCCCGCCGAGGGCTCGACTCTTGATAGTCGATTAGCTTGCGAACCGACAAGTGGGTGTATCGCCACAACGGGGAGTAGCTTGCCGGGAAGCAAGTGAACCTCGGGATAAATTCTTGTGTCATTCTCTTCCCGAGGATTTCTCTTGTATGATTGATTGATTGGTATTTCTCTTCTCTTCACGGTGGTATAATCACTCGAAGCTCTTCTCTCGTATTACTTCTCGTTTCTAGCTTATAGTTGTTGTTGTGTTTAGTGAATAGCCTTGTACTAGACTTGTGTAGGTGTCTTGCTTAATTAGTTAGAGCTAGTGCTTTTGCCTCGCCACCTTTCGTACTAACTCGTGGTTAAGTAATTCTTGTAGAAGTTTTAATTAGGCTATTCACCCCCTCTAGCCTATTTGGACCTTACAGCTATCCACATGTACCCATATAATTTTCCAAGTTATTCGTATATACCAGTAAAATACTCAACTAGGGCTGACATGTAAAGATCGAAAGAGGTCACAGTCATACTCATCAATGAACGGACCAAATTTTTGACACGACGATGACTAACCCCTTACCGACTTAAGATTTTATCATATATAAGTACAAATCTTTAAGTTGTCCATATATACCAGTGCAACCCTCGAAAAGGAATAACATATAAAAAATGAGTAAATACTGTTATGCCTTACGACGGAAGAACAACGGGAGAAAAATAATTCTATCAATGTTTTATTTCAATTCAATTTTGAATTAATAGAGCAATATCATATTTTTGCCAATATTAATTTATATTAGAGATGTCATAGTTATCATAAGATAAAGTATAACTTTTAAATGTTATAGATATAGATAGAATAAAAAATGTAACATTATCGTTCTTTATTTTTCATTAATGTGCCCGCTCATTTGTGATTGCTACAGAAACCACAACAACCATTCACAACCGTAGTAGCACCTATACAAAATAACTATTGATGGTAAGCTGTGCAACAAGCTGAAACATATAGGCTAAACATTTGTTTTTCCCCGTTACAACGCACGGATATATTTGCTAGTTATTACAAATACGAGGAATAAAATGGTTTCGCTAAATTAAAGAGATAGATACCGCACACTGCCTGTTCTACACTTGGACTATCCGACTTTACGCAAACAATAATGCTAGCACAAGTCGTCCGTCCAGGTGTCTTTCTTCCGAACGGCTCATTTCCAGGCTTGCTCAACCATCGGACCCAACATGTCTCGTCCGCTCCACCTCTAGTACGATACGATTTTTTTAAAAAAAACACAGCAACATTTCCTTTCCCCACTATCACACGCATGCAACTGCTGTGGGCGCATCCATCGCGCCGCCCGCCCGCCGCTAGCCTTCTCCAACGCGGCGGCCTTCCTGTCCAAATGCCGCGCGCCCATCCTGTGCCATCGCTCACGCCTATCGCGCTCACCCATCCTGCGACGCTCGCTCTTGCCCGTCGTGCTCGCCCATCCCGCGCCGTCACGCGCGCCGCCCGCCCGGCCAGCCCGGTGCTGCTAGCGGTGGTGGTGCTCGCACGGTGCCGGATCCGACTCCGACGGCTGGAATCACCTAGCCCCGACTTCCCATGTTGCAAGCGCACGTTTCAAGTGTTTCAGCCATAGGTATATTTCAAGTGTTTCATGCGGATGTTGCAAAAGCAGATCAGGAGGTTGCATATGTTGCAATTGTGTTTATCTAGATGTTACATATGTTTCGTACATATGTTGCATGTGTTTTATCTGGATGTTGCATATGTTTGTAGTTATTTTTCAAGTGTTTTCATGTGTTCCAAGCGAATGTTTCGAATGTTTCGAATGTTTAAGTTGTTTCGTACGTATGTTGCAATTGTTTTATTTGAATGTTTCAAAAACAGATTGCGATATTGTGCATGTTGTAATGTGAGCCACTTGCTGCAGCTACATGCTGCAGCTGCTGGGGCGTCGTGTACGGAGGGGCGCGGCGCAGCATGCGTGGAGGGGCGCGGGAAGGAAGGAAGCGTGGAAGAGTAGCGTGGGCGAGCCGGTGCGTGCAGCAGGCGTTGGCGCATGACGTGGAAATCCGTCCGAACATCGGACGCTTGCCCACGGAAGACCCAAGTGCCTGCTGCACCGGCCCAGCCCATTAGGAACTCGCCAGGCGCGACGCCGCAGCCTCATAGGCACTTTCGTGGTTTCTGCGATGAAAACGCGCGCTTTGGTGAGTTTCGTCTAGAATCCCGCCGGCCTCGGCGGCTTTCCTCCCCCGCCCGATCCTCGGTCGTCCAGAGATCAGCGAAACGACGACCGCCTGCCGCCCGATGACGCGATGAGAGTTGAGACTTGAGAACTCCAAGTTGGACGAACCGTTTGACCGAATACTGCTAACAAAAATCATTCCAGCGCTCGAACACCACCTGGGCGGCTGCGCCCAAACTCCCCCCCATCCGGCCATCCCCCCAAGGCTCCTCCGATCTGATTCGGAGCCCCGCCAGGCGCCAGCCTTGTCCCGCTGCGTCGCACGTGCGCCCCACCCCGTACTACTCACGCTCCCCGCCCTCCCGAGCCGCGATCCCATCCGGCGGCCCCGATGCGGTCGCCGGCGCTCCTGGTCGCCGCCGCCCTAGTCGCGGCGGTGCTCCTCGCTGCCGGTGCCGGGGTCGCGGCGGCGGCCGGGACGGAGGAGGCCTACGTCACGCTGCTGTACGGCGACGAGTTCGTGCTCGGCGTGCGCGTCCTGGGGAAGTCCCTCCGCGACACCGGCACGCGGCGCGACATGGTCGTGCTCGTCTCCGACGGCGTCTCCGAGTACTCGCGGAAGCTCCTCCAGGTCTGCCGAAGCTCCGATCACTATAATTTCGTCTGGGTACTTTTGTCTCTTAGGCGAATTGGGTAGCTCCCTGAAGTCTGTGCTGGAGTGGTAGCTGCGCGGGGTTATTGTTGAGACTGTTGATGCTCATTTTAGAGCTGCTCGCTGATCTCGCTGTCTAATTGGTTAGAATTTTGGGAAGGCTTGTACTGAATTGTGTGTCAGCAAGTGGTGTGGAGCTGGATGGGGGTCACTCCTTTGTTCCTATTGATTTCATGATTTGATCCCCGTACATCAACACACACTTTTATCTACACATACTAAGTAGTTTTAGGGTATTAGTAGCATTTATGTTTCCTTGAGTTTGGACATTCAAGTCGTGTAGATCTTGTGCCAGTCTGATCTGGTAGCGAAGCTGACCTTGCGTATATTTCATCAGGCAGATGGTTGGATTGTGAATCGTATAACATTATTGGCTAATCCTAATCAAGTTAGGCCAAAGAGGTTTTGGGGTGTCTACACCAAGCTAAAGATATTTAACATGACAAGCTACAAAAAAGGTACGTTTGTCAGTGACTTTTCAAGCTCATCATTTTATCTTTCTGCATCATGGCTTTGATTTCGTTTTTGTTCATTGTTCTAATGGAATGCTGCTTTCCCAGTTGTTTACCTTGATGCAGATACTATTGTTGTGAAAAGTATCGAGGATCTTTTCAAGTGTGGCAAGTTTTGTGGAAACTTGAAGCATTCTGAAAGAATGAATTCTGGTGTGATGGTTGTTGAACCCTCTGAAACTCTTTTCAATGATATGATGGACAAAGTGGGTCAATTGCCTTCTTACACTGGAGGTCAGTGCTCTTCTTTTCCTGTTCTCTATGTTCCATTTTTTTGTTAACATAATTCCTTTATGAGAAGGCCATAGTACCAGTAGTCACTATTCCCTTTTATTTAGTCTCTTCTGGAAAACATATTGATTAAGATTAATGATAAGCAGCTTTTTAAGTGCATCAAAATATAATAGTACATGTCTAAGAACTTATGATATGATGTTAATTGTTACAAGACATATTTTGTGGAGTATAGGAAATAGCTAATTATCTTCAAAGACTAATTACATAGCGTTGATAGAATAAGCCATCACTGCTTATAGAACTGGCCTAAGGGCACGGCGGTAAATGAAAGTATGCAAGCACTCTACGGCCTGCCACACCAGCCTCCATGGCGATCTTTCTGCAACCTTTCCAGTGGCAGCACTTCTTCAGACTTTAGCCCTCAGTTGTGCCATTGATGATGGAGAAACATCATTTCCAGTTGTTCAGTCCATGGCTGCACATGTACATTTTCATGCTTTAACAGAGCCTACATCCGTTGTTTTTATGCTGCTGCGATAGCCACTCCTATCTTCATTTGTTCTCTGTCCAAACAGTTGCTCCAGGCCTGCTGATACCAGACCGTTGCTCTGTGCTATTTCTTTCCAGTGACGCTGAAATCCATGGGAGCCTGGAGTTTCCTCTTGATCAATATATCTGTCTTTCCTTGGAATTTTTTAGGACAGAGGGTTAGGGTAAGATGGGATCTTCGAAAACAATATTTCACATATCCATTTGACATTTGCTTAGACAGGTCTGTATTATCTAGAAGACACTTTATGTGATGGATCATTTTGCCAGGGTTGAATGTATTACTTAGAACAGACTGGCTGTAGTTACAAGTTTACCACTTATGTATGGCTTGTTTTCTTTTATTGTTTTCAGCATGTTGGCAATTCAGCATTTTCAGTCTATTAGTTCTGATTTGGATGTTGAACTAATCCATGCAGGGGACCAAGGTTTTCTAAATTCATATTATTCTGATTTTGCCAACTCCCGTGTCTATGAGCCAGACTCTCCTTTAACTCCTGAACCGGAGACACAACGCCTTTCTACCTTGTATAATGCTGATGTTGGTCTTTACATGCTAGCAAACAAGGTAAGGCTCCTTATGTTATGTGTAATTGCATATTGATCAGGGCCCAGTGTATTGGTCAACTATCATGATTAACAACAACAACAACAACATAACCTTTTGTCCCAAGCAAGTTGGGGTAGGCTAGAGATGAAACCCAAAAGAGACGAGAAACAGGGAGACACATAAAGGGACATAAAGGGCACAAGACAAAAAGAGGTCATGGTTCAGGCACGTTGATTGCCAATCTCCAAGCGCTCCTGTCCATAGCTAAATCCTTGGAGATATTCCACTCCTTAAGATCTTTCTTAACGGACTCGTCCCAAGTTAGTTTACGTCGACCTCTACCGCTCTTTACATTATCGGTCCGCTTTAGAACTCCACTACGCACCGGCGCCTCAGGAGGCCTCCGTTGGACATGTCCAAACCATCTCAACCGATGTTGAATCAATTTCTCCTCAATTGGTGCCACCCCAACCCTATCCCGAATATCGTCATTCCGGACTCTATCCCTCCTTGTGTGCCCACAACACCAACGCAACATACACATCTCTGCTACACTCAATTGTTGGACATGTCGCCTTTTTGTAGGCCAACACTCAGCACCGTATAACATCGCCGTACGAATCGCCGTCCTATAGAACTTACCTTTCAGCTTCTGAGGCACTCTTTTGTCACAGAGAACGCCAGAAGCTTGACGCCATTTCAACCAGCCGGCTGAAATTCTATGCCTAACATATTCATCAATGTCTCCATCCTTTTGTAGCATCGACCATAAATACCGAAAAGTATCCTTCTTGGCCACCACTTGCCCATCGAGGCTAACGTCTCCCTCCTTGTGCCTAGTCGCGCTGAAATCACACTTCATGTACTCGGTCTTAGTCCTACTAAGTCTGAACCCTTTCGACTCTAACGTGTGCCTCCATAGTTCTAACTTTCTATTAACCCCCGCCCTACTGTCGTCAACTAGCACCACATCATCAGCAAAGAGCATACAATAAGGGATATCACCTTGTATGTCCCTTGTGACCTCATCCATCACCAAAGCAAATAAATAAGGGCTCAAAGCTGACCCCCTGATGCAGTCCTATTTTAATTGGAAAGTCACTGGTGTCGCCATCACATGTTCGGACAAACGTCACCACATCCCTGTACATATCCTTGATGAGGGTAACGTACTTAGTTGGGACTTTGTGCTTTTCCAAGGCCCACCACATGACATTTCTCGGTACTTTGTCATATGCCTTCTCGAGGTCAATAAAGACCATGTGCAAGTCCTTCTTCTGCTCCCTATATCTCTCCATCAATTGTCGTAATAAGAAAATCGTCTCCATGGTCGACCTACCAGGCATGAACCCAAATTGATTTTGGGTCACATGTGTCACTCTCCTTAGGCGATGCTCGATAACCCTCTCACATGTGTCAACTATCATGATTAAATGGTATATAAAAGCATTGCAATATGTTAACCCACTACATGATTGTTCCATTCACTTGATTTACCATCAGCACTCCTGTTTGTCAGAGCATGCCAACTATCAAGGTTAACTAAAGCTTTGTCAACCTTGTATGTCGTCAATCTTATGCAAGTTAATCATCAGAAAATCATTATTAATTGTATTCACCGTGTTCTGCCATCCTTATAAAGGGGCAGACCCAGTGCCAGAGGCTCCCACACGAGTGGGGTCTGGGGAAAGGAATAACCGAAGCAAAGTCTTACCCCCGCAGAAATTCTGCAGAGAGACGACTTTGAACCCAGGACCTGGTGACTCGGCGAGCTAGCACTCACCAACTGCACCAGGCCTGCCCTTCGTTCTTCCATCCTTAGCTAAGGAATATTACATTTAATCTACCTTCTTGCTCTCTCTAAATAGGACCACCCAAAATATGGTTACAAATGTTTCAATTGGTTGTCTGGACTGTATTAGCATGATCATTTTAGCATTTCAAGTTTATTGAAGGTCTTTAGTTTCACAACCCCAAACACCAGCGTTTATTTGTGTTATTACATTTTGAAATAGTTTGGTCTTCTGTTTACAATTTTTCAATATTTTGAGTACCCTTTGATTGTTTATTCACACAGCTTGGTGCTTGGGCCTTTTTATGGATCTGACTTTCTATTTTCTGTCATAGTGGATGGTTGATGAAAAGGAATTAAGAATCATCCATTACACGCTGGGTCCCCTAAAACCCTGGGACTGGTTCACAGCATGGCTTGTAAAACCTGTTGAAACATGGCAGGTAATATTTCATTTTATCAACCGTTTCTTCACTTTCATACACAATTTTCTAAGTAAAAAATAAATGTCAAGCATGTTAGCAATAAATTTATGCTCTCCATCGTTGCAGGATATTAGGCAAAAACTTGAAGAATCTCTTCCAGGAACTGGTGGGGGAAGGAACCCTCATGACCAGCTGGTTGTCAAAATATTGTTCATTCTCCCATTTTGCTTGCTGTTATTTGGTTATTACCAATCATGTTTTCAGGTTATATAATCTGTTCCTTGTAGCAATTATTTTATTGAACATTTGTACACACATGATTTTGAAGATTTCCTGCCTTCTCAATTCGTCTATATGATTTTCTGGCAGACAAACAAGGAGTTGATAAGTATAAGATCACTATGTGCATTTGCTAGAAGAGCTCGTCACAAATACAAGTCTGAAGAGTCACTTCCATCTTATTCAGTGGTGGGTTCATCGTCTGTATTTGGTATTTCAAACCAAAGGGTTAGCTCTCGACCTCTTCAGTGACAAATCTGCATTCCCACTTGAAATTTGCATGCTACTCAATGTTGTCAATGTGCCACTTTTAGGAACAATTATGAAACTTAAAAGACACTTTGTTTCATATTTAAGTGCCTACTTCAGTCCTTGATTCCACTGGCAGATCTAGCCCAAAGATTAGGTAGGGCAAAGAGTAGATGTCATAGAAAAGGGATATCATACAGTTTTTCCGTGATACACAACTTTACAAATATAAGGAATTAAGGATATCGCAGATATGGCGACCATACATGTACACTTAAAATTTGGAAAAAAGGGGCTGTAAAGAGTTTAGAAAGGTTGATAACATTGAAAGCTGTGCCGTATGTATTCCTTCGCATGCTTCCTAATTTGAGCTCCAAACAACAATCAGTTTTCTCAAGTTTATTACATGTGTCAATAGAAGGTACTTCGTATTCCCAACTTTTTCACCAAAGGCAACGATTACAGGGGAGTTTGTATCACTATGGATCTGTTTGGTTGCCTGCAGTGTAGTTTACTCGTGTTTAGTTGCCTGCAGAGGCTCATGCAGACTTGCACAGTGCTCAAAGCAGGTTTCATGCAGCATTAGCTAGTATGGCAGATTTTGTGCACAAGCCGATGTGGCACACAAAAATGAAATTTCTCACCTTCCCCACCTCTACTAGAACATGGCACAATGTAAGCAATCAAACACAATCTTAAAAAACACAGCTTGTCTGTGTAGGACAACTAAACACAAAGACATTGCATATGTTTATGCAGGCTTGGGTTGTGCTTGTGCTGCATGCAAGCAACCAATCACACCCTATTTGTACTATCTCCAATTCGCGCTTGAAAACTTTTCAACTGAAATCAGTATAATGGAGTAAAGACTCGACATTTTGTCTAATTCTTTCTACTTAAGAAATACATTGGCATTTTCCCTAACTATTCAAGGGCAATGCACCAAACTGAAGAGATCCATTGTCACAACTAGAGACAAAGGCACAAAAGCAAGTAGAAGCTTTTACATGTGAGCGTAGCAGAACAAGATGCTATCCTCTTTTGCCTACATGCACACCTTGCACTGGGGCATGGCTGAGATTCAGTTAATAGAATTGAGCCAGATTTGGCCATTTGGGGGTGCTGGCCGCTGAGGCGCTACTCTAGGGATATCTTTCAAGGCAAGAGCTACAGAGAGAAGTGGTTGTGTGCTCAGGCAGTACAACTATACATTTTGGCCCAGGCCCCCAACTCCCCAAGCCCAATTGCACACACCCTTCGATTCGCTTGTTTTCTCTCATCACCATCATAGTTTTTTTTTGAAACAATAGCAGGAGCTCTGCCTGCCTTTCAATTAAGACGAATGAAGTTTATGTACAAGAAAGGGTAGCCAAATGTTGTGCCTACCACCACGAAAGGCTAACCCACCCACACGACGCGGCAGAGTACAACACAGACGACCCACCCTACGATACTAGACAGACGGGCAGGACTACAGTGGTGCCTACCACCTGTTAGAAGAATATGGCCAACCAAATTCCATTCCAGACCAAAGGGGAAAGATATACATGTGTGTGTACATATGCAAATAAACCCTCCAAGTGTAGGGAAAACAAAGAGTGCAGCTATATGCATCTATACATCTAACACCCCCCCTCAAACTCATGGTGGATCTACAACACTGAGTTTGGAGAGCAAGAATCTATGCTGGGCCCGTGTCTGCGCCTTGGTGAAGAAATCAGCTAGTTGAACCTCTGAAGGCACATGGTGAAGAGACACAACCTGATCATGCACCTGCGATCTCATGTAGGAAGCATCAACCCCAATGTGTTTTGTGAGCTCATGCTTGACCGGATCACGAGCAATACTGATCGCACCAGTGCTGTCAGTAGAGAGAGAAGTGGGTGCAGTGGCAGGCACACCAAAATCCTCAAGGAGCCATCGAAGCCATGTCACCTCGGCAGTCACAGTCGCCATAGCACGCAACTCAGCTTCAGCACTCGAGCGAGAGACTGCAGTTTGCTTCTTGGTTTTCCAGGCAATCAAGGAGGAGCCAAGGAAAACGCAATAAGCCGAGAGGGAGTAGCGATCAGTTGGATCACTCGCCCATGTCGCGTCAGAGTAGGCCTGAAGCTGGAGAGAACTAGAGCGAGGAAAGAAAAGACGGCGGGTGATGGTTCCACGAAGGTACCGCAGAACACGAAGGAGGTGAGAATAGTGGAGCTGGGTAGGAGCCGAGACAAACTGACTCAAGATATGAACAGAGTGAGTGATATCAGGACGGGTGATCCCAAGGTAAACAAGGCTTCCAACAATCTGCCGATAGCGAGTAGGATCAGCAAGTGGAGCACCATCAGTAGGTCGGAGGTGAACATTGAGCTCCATAGGAGTATCAACAATGCGGTGATCTGTGAGAGCAGCACGGGAGAGGAGATCCTGAGTGTACTTCTCCTGAGAGAGAAAAATACCATCAGACGTGGAGGTGACCTCAAGACCAAGGAAGTAACGAAGAGGACCCAAATCCGACATGAGGAATGTCTCACTGAGACGCTGCTTCACAAAGGCAATAAACTGAGAGTCGTCACCTGTGATGATCATGTCATCGACATAGAGAAGCAGAGGGGTGCGACCACGGGTAGAAGTGTGAACAAAAAGAGCAGGATCATGATCACTAGGTTGGAAGCCAGCATCAATAAGAACAGAGGAGAAACGCTCAAACCAAGCACGAGGAGCTTGCTTAAGACCATATAGGGAACGACGCAGGCGACAAATCATCCCCTCAGGAACGGAGTACCCTGGAGGTGGCTTCATATAGACTTCCTCACGAAGCTCACCATTTAGGAAGGCATTCTTGACATCCAACTGTGAGATGGACCACTGGCGAGCGGAGGCAACAGCAAGAAGCGTCCGAACAGTGGTCATGTGAGCAACAGGAGCAAACGTCTCCTCGTAGTCAATACCATACTCCTGTTCAAAGCCACGAGCCACAAGACGAGCCTTGTAGCGCTCAAGAGAGCCATCCGAGCGAGTCTTGACCTTGTAGACCCACTTGCAAGTGATAGGAGTGATATGAGGTGGTTTGGGAACAAGATCCCAGGTGCTGGTACGCTCAAGAGCAGCAATCTCCTCAGCCATAGCATGCTGCCACTCCGGGTGAGAAGCAGCTTCCCGATATGTCGCAGGCTCGGCTAAGACGGTAGCAGTGAAGCCAAAGCGATCCGGGGGAAGAAGGGAGCTGCGGTCACGAAGGTCATAGCGAGGAGGCTGAGGAAGAGGTCCAAGGACGGACGGGGAAGAGTCAAGTGGTGGAGCAGGGCGCGGACGACGAGTGTAGTAGTGAGTGATCTCATGGGATGGACGCAACGGTGGGGAAGGGGAGACCGGTGGTTGAGAGTGAGGCGGTGATGGGGAAGGCGAAGGAGAAGGCGGTGGTATAGTGGAGGAGGTTGAAGGAGGTGGTGAAGGCGAAGGAGTAGGAGGAGGTGGCGAAGATGGAGATGACAGTGGAAGATACCACTCGGGTAAAGTGAGAAACGAGAGAGACTCGGCATGGTCTGAAAGACCAGAGGGAGAACGAGGATAGTAGGGTCGGGACTCATCAAAGGTGACATCCCGAGAAATCCTCATCCGCCGAGCAACAGGGTCATAGCAGCGATAGCCCTTGTGTTCGGTGCTATACCCAAGAAAAACACACTCAACAGACTGAGCAATGAGTTTGGTGCGCTCTCGAGGTGGAAGTAGAACATAACAAACACACCCAAAACAACGGAGATGACTATAGGAAGGAGGGCTACCAAAAAGACGCTCATAGGGAGTGCTACCCTTAAGAGAGGTGGAGGGTTGGCGGTTTATGAGGAAAACAGCCGTGGAGACCGCCTCAGCCCAGAAATGAGGAGCAAGGGCAGAGGAGATCAAGAGAGCACGAGCAGTCTCAAGAATGTGGCGATGTTTGCGCTCCGCAACACCATTTTGGGCATGAGCACCAGGACATGAAAATTGGGCAAGAGTACCCTGCTCAGCAAGGTAGGAGCGATGGGCAGTGGAAATGTACTCACCAGCAGAGTCCGCACGAAAAACACGAATGAGAGAATTATATTGGGTACGGACCATGGTAGCAAATTGTTGATAAATAGACAGAAATTGGCCTCGAGAGGACATCAGATAAATCCAAGTAAATCTCGAATAGTCATCAATGAACAGAACATAATATGATCGTCCTCCTTTTGAAACTATGGGGGCAGGGCCCCATACATCAGAGTGAACAAGATCAAACGGTTTCTGGGATTTAGACTCACTAGAGGGATAGGGGAGTTGCAACTGTTTGCCAAGTTTGCAACCCGTACAATGTAGAGCAGTGTCACCAGAAACAGGACCTAAGACACCACTACCAATAAGACTGGACAATCGAGAACCAGAAAGGTGGCCAAGACGACGATGCCACTCCGCAAAAGAGGCGGTGGATGAAGCAGCCGATGCAGATGCTGAAGAACCAGGCGATGGGAGAGTCGAAGCGGGTGAAGGAAGACGCAACCAATCAAGCTCCCATAGGCGTTGTGAGTCCCGACGCCTAGGCCCAGTTCCCACCAAAAGGCCCGTACGAAGGTCCTGAACACAACAAGAATCAGATTCAAGGATTATGCGACAACCATGATCAGTGATTTGACCCGCAGATAAAAGTTGCATGGTGAGTTGAGGAACATGCGAAACAGAAGGAACCTCAAAAGATGAAGTGGAAAGAACGCCTCTCCCAGCAACAGGAAGAGAGGTGCCATCGGCAGTGCGAACAAAAACAGGCAGATCAGAAGAGGATAGAGAAGATAGGAGTGTGGTATTTGGTGTCATGTGAAAAGAGGCACCCGAATCAAGGAACCACGGGGAGGATATACCTGACGAAGGAGGAGGTGGTGTGGAACTAGAAGCCTGAGCTGTAGTCCCATGAGAGGCCTGAGCTGCGGTAGTGAGACGACGGAACATGGCAAGAACCTCCTGCTCCGCTGCAGACACAGAGCGAGTACCCTGCGGAACAGAAGAGCCACCAGAGCCCTGAGAGGAGCGCCTATCACGACGGCCGTAGCGGTTGCGCTGCTTCTTGCGACAGTCCTCCTCGTGACCATAGAGCTTGCAGTAGCCACATTGCACACCAGAAAGAGCCCCCGCCACCACCGGAGACTGGGACGGAGGCGGAGAGACCGGTGAAGGTGAGGCCGCTAGGACAGAGGGCTGTGGCTGAGCACGGCTCACACCCCCAGTCCGAAGTCGAGTCTCCTCAGCTCGTAGCTCAGGCATCGCCTCTGTGAGCGAGGGGCGCGGACGACGAGTCAGTAGCTGTGCCCGAACAGTCTCGAACTCTGGACGCAGCCGAGAGAGAAACTCGTGAAGGCGAAGTGTGTCCCGCTGGGCCCGGTGGCGGTCGCAGCACTGACAAGTACCACCACCACAGAACTCGGCACCCAAGTTGTCTAGGCGATGCCAGACATCAGACATCTTGCGGTGAAAGTCCTCTACTGTAGAGTCGAGCTGTCGAAGTGACTGAGCCTCCTCAACAACAGCAAGGTACATAGCCTCATTGCGGATCTCATAACTGCGACAAAGGTGATCCCACATGAGGTGGGAGGTGGCAAGGCCTCTGAGAGACCGGGCGAGATCAATCTCTATGCTCGCAAGTAAGATGGCCTTGGCAGATTTTTCCTCACGCAGCCAAGTCTCATAGAGACCAAGATCAGATTGATAGGTCTCCATCTGAGCCTCAAAAGCATCCAGAAGAGCATGCTTAGTGGCATCATCAGCATCAGGAGGATATGTAGGCTGCGTCGGAAGAGCAGGACATGCAGGACACACCCGATCCCCCGTAAGGTATCCCCACAGCAGCTGGCCGTCCATGTGGACCTCCATATGGAAAACAAAATCGCCCCAATTTATGCCGTTGAAGATGACCGGACACTTGGGGACAGGAATAGCACCAGGACGAGTGCGACTGGGGGACGCCATGAAGAAGGAACCAACAACTCTGTTACCGTTCTCACTGGTTTTTTTTTTAGGGAAACAGAGGAAGAGGAAACAACCGAGGAGTCACCGAGCGAGCAGCCGCGCGAGGGAGCGGAAGGCCGCGAACCTGGCTTCGCGAGGGAGCGGAGGTGGCGCAGGCGGAGCCGTCGAGCTCGGAAGACAGGGGCGGCCGCGCGAGCGCGGGCCGCGCGGACGGCGGGCGCGGGACCGCGCGAGCGAGCACGGGGCCGCGCGAGGCGCGCGCGGGGACGGCCGCGCGGGGCCAGGCGAGCGGCGCCGACGGCGGGCGCGGGGCCGCGCAAGGCGCGCGCGACGCGCGAAGCGGGGAGGGACGGCGGGCGCGGGAGCCGCGCGACGGTGGGCGGGCGCGCAGAGGCCGATGCGGCGGCGGCGGGGTTGGATGGATCGGCAGGTGGAAGGAAGCCTGGAACCTAGCTCGATACCATGTTAGAAGAATATGGCCGACCAAATTCCATTCCAGACCAAAGGGGAAAGATATACATGTGTGTGTACATATGCAAATAAACCCTCCAAGTGTAGGGAAAACAAAGAGTGCAGCTATATGCATCTATACATCTAACACCACCATCGTAGTGGTGCGGTCTGGTGCTGCTTCTCCACCTCCAGTGGTCCAGCCTGGAAGCAAGACTACAGTGGGGAGTGGGGACAGGGCCTTTGGAAAGAAGGGAGAGGGGTGTTACTGGCCGCCAGACGGCTGGGGCTGCTTCCTGACCCTGTCATAGGGGCTCCACCTCTGCTTGATTCTAATATTTTTTACTAAACTTGGCTAGGAGGATGTCTTGCTCTATTTGAATTTTTAATTCTGGTTCTTTTGCATCTTTGTATGATCTCCTTACTGAAACACATTGATTATATTATATTATATTATATCGACTTGATGGTTCCTTGGTGTACCTGCAGTTATCAAATGGACATTCGAAGCTACCTTCTTATTTTGGGGCAATCGCAGTGCTAGTCTGCTTCATGTCTGCTGCTTTCTCTCTTGCATTTGCTTTCATTATCATTCCACGGCAAGTTATGCCATGGGCAGGTTTGGTACTGATGCTTGAGTGGACCTTTGTGGCATTCTTCTTATTGTTCGGGAGTTATCTCCGTTTTGTCTACCGGTGGGGAAGTATCAGTGCAAACCATGTGGGATTTAGCAATTCTGACTCATCAGAGAATCATATGGGTCCAGGTATGTTGAACTATGTAACCTCTCAAAGAGTTTCATCATCCTAGTATTAAACAACTTGGTCTTTTGCAGGCCATCAGCGAAATATGTCTGACTGCGACATGGATGCAACATTTTACTGGATAGGGATGGCGACTATAGCTACCATTACTGTATTGTTACCAACTATCTTGGGCATAACTGCATTGTTCACAAAGTAAGGCACCTGACTGGCACCCTTTGTATAAACTCCTGCCATATGATTATATGAAGAATGTAGGGAAGATTCAGTTGTGGTTTGAATATATAGATATATAGATCCCGTGTCCAGCATTTCCTGTATTATGATGCAAGAGAAGGGGTCTAGAACTTAATATTGGGGATTGAGGCGAACTGAGGGTGTTGGCATGTAGGGTTTGGTTGATGGATGACGGTGAAGGCTGTACTTGTCTACTTAACACATCATATAATTAGTTAGGGCTCATATATAATATGCTTAGGACAAACATTACAAACTAGTTTCAGAAGGTGAGTTCGCTTCTTCCATCCTTATATGATGGCGTTGTAGTGTAGAATGCCAAATTCCAGATATAACTTAGATTCTAGCTTATGAATACAACTTGAGTCTAGTAACTAATGCACATAAATTCGTCGAAAGAGTTGAGTTATGCTTGCTAGTAAATGATGAGACTTACATTGTTTGATTTTTTCACGCCGGTAAGTGATGAGTCCAATATGTTCTTTCCTTTGGCAGGCTAGGATTAATGGTCGCTGGTGGTATTGTGCTGGCATCGTTTATGACATACGCAGCGGAGCATCTTGCAATCTCAGCCTTCAACAAGGGTCAGAAAGACAGAAATGCGTCAAGAACTCGGAGCTTCTGTTTTTAACGTTTTAAGTAAAATCCAATGTTGTATTGTAGGTAGGTTTGTACACAAAAAGAATGATGATTCATTTTTTAACACGTGGCTTCCTGCCCATGGCCCCTTTTTGTTGCGCTGTTGTCTCGCTAACTTGTGGTAAATAGGTTTCCGACGTTGTTCCTATAGCACAGTTGGCATGGAGCTTACTGACCTGCACAGTACATCTTGTTTATATTTTGCAAAAAAAAACTTCATCTTGTTTATAGAAGCATTCACCGCAATTTGTTTGTTACTCTCTCCGGATCGGATTTAGAAGTCATTTTGGTCAAGGTTTGGGTCAAACATTGGGAATATAAATCATCAATAACTTTTAAGTTGTTGAGTTTGCAAATGTAAAAATTATATGAATAGATTTGTCTTAAAAAATACTTTTATAAAAGTATACATATATCACTTTTTCATAAATATTTTTTTATAAAAACAAGAGGTCAAAGTTGTGTTTTGGAGATCGTGTCGCTGTCCTAAACGACTTCTAAATCCGATACAGAGGGATTATATGTAGTACGTATATTGCTCATTACGCTAGTGTTTTACTGTGATGGCAGTTTTCTGCAAGAACATAAATTGATCGTTGGTTACAAGTAGAATTTTGGAATCGTGGCCCGCTTTTACTCGCTTGTACTGATGTTAATGGTGACGTTGTGGTATTATTAAAAAAAAGGGACGTTATATCTACCAGATGAAAAGTGTTACATTACTGCAAAAATGGATCAAGTGTGGGTACCATCACAGACCTGAAAGTTAACTGCATATTTTTATCATGTCAATGCCAGTAGCTTTTTCATAGTAACATCACCAAGCTATTATACACCCTCTCCTTCCAAAACAGAACAATTCTAGCTTTCGCTCAAATTAATCCATATCAAATTTAATAAATATAATATTAAAAATACAAATATTCATCCTACTAAATAATTATTATCAGATTTATTATGGAATATATTTTTGTAGTGTATATCCATATCTAGTCATAAATGTTGACATCATTTCATATAAACTAATAAACTTAGGGCACAGGGCTAGTTACTGTTAGGGCTAAAAATTAGTCTAAATTAGTTATGGTTGGCTAGCTAGTTGACTAACAAGCTAGTTGAAGACTTAGCTCAAAAATTAGTCTACCTATTAGCCTTCCTGTTTAGATGTACTTAAGTTTTTTTGGCTAATTTTTAGTTAATTAGCAATTAACTTGGTATCAAATAGACCCTTAAAAGTGGATCTGCATTTTTTTAGACAGAGATAGTATTATCAAACTATTTAGTATTTTTTATAAGATGAAACTATGTAGTTGCCGAAGACCTTTAGAACCTAACAGCTAGCTAGTTAACTAGCTATAACAATTGGTTACAAAAGACAAGCTGATATGATCTCGATGTCTATTATAGTTAAAAAAAAGATACGAGCCGATAAGATCTTGATGTCTGCTTTACTAGAGTAACCAGAAGCATAACTCGCGCGTTGTCGTGAGAACTGTGGATTGGTGAATTACGTGGTATGATGACGTGGACAACAAAATGTTTACCTTATTCGCTTATGCTGAAATTTGGCTTATACCAATGCTTATGCTGAAATATTATGAGAGGGAAACACTGTTTCATGGCTGAAAAGTAGCTCAAGCGAACAGAGTGGTGTCTTGCTAACGTAGACATTACAATTGCATATTTTAGTGGATTATAATTGTACGTGCTAGTACATTGCCTAGTTGAACAACTTGCATGTTGAGAAAAATAGCTAGTGGGGGTTTGCTTAGTGAATTTTAATTGTGTGATAGTGTATTATTTAGTTGGATAGCTTGTATGTTAAGATAAATAGCTAGTGAAATTTTGTTTTATAAGAGCATGAGATAAGATTTGCGAGATAAATAAACTGACCAGAGAACCGCACTAAAGCCACTTGTGTGAAATGTAAAAAGCCCAGATTCTTTGCAGCACTCGCGTACTGCGGGCAGCACGCCATCGCACTCTTTGGCAAGGTCCGGCAAGTGGCAACAGGTCCCCGTGAGGCCGTGATAGGCGCGGACCAGGTGCTTATATCGCTGCATTATCTTATCACATCATCAGTGCACACCGGTTCGGCCTGCACACACACGGTAACGGACACCGGTATCCTCCTCCCTCCGTTGTCCGTTACCGTCACGTACGGCTGGCTCTGGCTGGCAGCGAACGGGGGAGTGGGGACTGCCGGACTGGGGACAGACCGGTCATTTGTGGCCTCCCGGCGCACATGCGTGGTCCCGCTCCCGCGATTGCCGATTGGCCGGAGCTCGGAGGCCCGGACGCTGGAGTCTGGACGCGCCCCCGTGCAATTGGTCGCCAGTCGCCCGCCCGTACCGTACCTTGGCTGTCCTGGAAGGCCCGGGCCCACTGGCCACTAGTGTGGCATAAAACGGCCGAAACGTTCCCCAAGGCCGGTTGGGATTCAGGAGGAGACGAACACATCAGCAGCTCCAAATGGAGGGTCCTTCTCTTACGCGGGCCCCGTTGGGTGTCCTGTTTCCGAAGGGGCCCGCTGGGGTTTGGAGCGGCATACACGGGCGGGCTGTGTTGAGGTGGCTGGGTGGGTGCTCTTGAAGGAGTGTGTGGTCATAATAGTTCATCCAAAACCGGAAGAAAGAACTAGAACTAGAACGGAACCAAAGAACCTAAACCAAAAGTTTGGTTTCTTATTTGGTTCCGGCTCTCGGTTAACGGAATAACTAAAAGATCGAAATACACGAATTATACTTTACTTGTAATTTGTAAGACTATGTTTGATTTATGTGTGATGTCTCATATATTAAATTGTTGTATATATTTGTGCTACTATATTGTCATTATTACTTTATCAATTATCATTATCTAAAATAGAGGTAGTGCTACCTAAATTTTGCTTCAGTATATGTATGTTTTTTTTATCTTAACCTCTACTGAAAAAATAAGGTTAGTTTGGTTAGAATCGGAACTAAACTATAATGATCCTTTCCTGAACTTTTAGAATTGATCAGTTTCTATTTTCTAGGTATAGAATTCTTTAAATAAGACAAGAGACCGAATGCCCGCCCTATCCTCAAGTGCTCACGGACTCACAGTGGATTGAACAAAAAGCTCATTGAGCTGGCTCAACAGCTCCTCTCAAAAGTTATCTGATTGAACTTGTTTTTCTTTTAAAATGAAAAAAATTGATTTTGAATGACTTTTGACTTCGGCTCGGCTCGTTAAGCTCGGCTAAAGTTGGTTCTCAAATAATTCAGGAGATTAATAAATAATATTATACAAATTTTGAATCGCTTTCATGGGGATTGTCTGCTTTGGATTTCCAACTTCGCTTTCATGTTTGCTGAAATGCTAGTAGGTATGCGTAGGGAAGCTCTTCACTTCTTCAAATTTTTACACTAAAAAACTTCCCAATGTCTTTATTTTAGTGTAAAAATACAGAGTAGATATTCGTTGTGCTCATCTTAACATTCAGATCAAAATCGTATTCAAGTTTTTTTTTCAAAAAAAAAAAGTCGTGGACAAATAGGCCCGTGATTGGAATAGGGCTCGATTGGTCTTTATGAATGTGATGTGTGGGCACCGACATGGAGTACTAACTACAGCTTCGTTTCCGTTTCGAATTGTATGTTCTTTTGGCTTTGCAAGAGCAACTTCAAGAGACTCTTTAAATCCTTCTTAAATATTAGGAATAGAGATTCTGGTGAAAAACTATCCTCCAATAGCTTCTCTAAATAGTTATCCAAATATATCCATCTTCTATTCCGGATTTCTCGCTAGCCAAATATAGAAGACGAGAATGACTCTCTAGAGTGCGCATGAGATATAGAAAGACTGCTGGAGAGTGAAAAGATATAGAAAACGATCTTTATGCAAGTGACTCTCCAAATAATGATTTAGAGAGTGAGATCTAGAAAGGCTCTTAGAGATGCTCTAAGTACACAGTTCTTATTATTTTTTTAGAGAACAAAAGGGGCTTGGAGCCCCTACCGAAAATTAATTAAAACAAACACAAATCATTCAGTACATAAGTTTTAAGGAATAAAGAAGGTAAGAAAGAAAATTACAGAGGCAGGTAAGAGCGTGCTAGTTCTAAAATCTTTTATAATCTTGCACCTATCCATTCTTGAATCTTTGGGAAATACTTCCTTTTTGCTCGACATAGAAGATTGATGAGCTCCCGCTTGAAAATGCCCTTACACTCTTAAACTGATGGTTGAATTTGTTTGAAGATGAGGTTGTCTGGTCATCTAGATAGCCCAACAGAATAGGATGATAATTTTCATAAAGAAAGCTAGATTTATTTGAGCCCAAAGCCATTCTAGATTTTCTACAGGGCTTAGTTCTTCATCTATCATAGTTCTTATTATACATCTAGATATGTATTGTCTATATACGTAACAAAAGCTATGTATCTAGAAAGGTTAGAACAACTAAATTTTAGAGTGTAGGTATAGTAGTAAGTACTTCCTTCATCACAAAAATATTTCTCACTTTTACAAAATACTCCTCTCTTCGTCCCAAATTATAAGATATCTTGACTTTTTTAGATATATTGCTTTTATTATGTATCTAGACATGAAGTATATTTAAATACATAGCAAAAGTCATATCTCTAAAAATTAAAACATCTTATAATTTAAAATGGACAGAGTAATATTTATAATACTTAATAAATATTAGACTATTAATTGTAGAATATATTTTTATAATAAATATATATAAATAAAGATATTGATCCTATCTTTTATAATCTATTTAAATCTAAGAAAAATATTTTTTTAAGAACGAGATGTATATTTATTTTTAAAATAAATAAAGGTGGAAGTAGCGTTACAGGAGCAGTCTAGGGAGATCCGAATATTCTGCGGTGCGTGCGAGGCGCCGTTAAATAGTCGGCCTCCCCTCCTGCTGGTATGGAAGTATCCCGAAGAAACGAACGGACCGCGAAAACAGATCTATGAGTGAGCAACTGAAGCGCGACTACGAGATCGGCGAGGAGATCGGCCGCGGGCGGTTCGGCGTGGTCCACCGCTGCGTCTCCCGCGCCACGGGCGAGCCCTTCGCCGTCAAGTCCGTGGACCGCTCCCTCCTCGCCGACGACCTGGACCGCGCGCTGGCCGAGCTGGAGCCCAAGCTGGCGCGGCTGGCGGGCGGAGAGGGCGACGAGAACCCGGGCGTCGTGCAGGTGCGCACCGTGTACGAGGACGACGCCTGGACACACACCGTCATGGACCTCTGCACGGGGCCCGACCTGCTGGACTGGGTCCGCCTCCGGCGCGGCGCGCCCGTGCCGGAGCCCGACGCCGCGCGTGTCGTCGCGCAGCTCGTCGAGGCGCTCGCGGGCTGCCACCGCCGCGGCGTCGTCCACCGCGACGTCAAGCCCGACAACGTGCTCCTGGACCTGGACCCCGCCGGCGAGGCGCCCCCGCGGGTGCGGCTCGCGGACTTCGGCTCCGCCGCGTGGCTCGGCGGCGAGGACAGCGCGCGGGGCCGTGCCGAGGGGCTCGTGGGCACCCCGCACTACGTGGCGCCCGAGGTGGTGGCCGGCGGCGAGTACGGGGAGAAGGTGGACGTGTGGAGCGCCGGGGTGGTGATGTACGCGCTGCTCTCGGGAGGCGCGCTGCCCTTCGGCGGCGAGACGCCCGCGGACGTGTTCGCGGCCGTGCTGCGCGGCAGCCTCAGGTTCCCGCCCGCGCTGTTCGCCGGGGTCTCGCCGGCGGCCAAGGACCTGATGCGGCGGATGATGTGCCGCGACGTCTCGAGAAGGTTCTCCGCCGAGCAAGTCCTCAGTAAGTCGTCAGATCTATGCGTGATATATCTCGATTTCGTGCTGCTGCATTGAATATTTAGATTAGAATTCGTCGAAGCACAGTCCAATTGGACGCTAGCACAGATCATGTGCCTCATCTGCCCTCCCGGCATCTCTTATCTAACATTCGCGGTTTCGAAAAAAAAAATGCAGGGCACCCGTGGATCCAGAGCGGAGGGGGAGAGCCCCAGTCCATGTCGAACGAGACCTGAACCGATCGAGTATCATCGTAGCGATGCGGTGTGTTGTCCCCGACGAGTTTTGTGCAGACGCCTCTGTATATCCATCCAGCAAGTACGCGGCGGCCGCGGCGAGGAGTGTGGGACTGGAGATCGTCGCTTAGCCGCGCGGCGGCGCCGGCGCCCGGGTGTGTGTACGGTGACCTGGGCCGTTTTCCTCTTTTGCTTTTTGGGCCTTTTTCTGGCCGCCCTCTTTGCTTGTGAGTACGTACTAAAATGTACTAGTGCGACGATGACGTGTGCACGTCTGTCTAGTCTAACCGTGCATGTGTACAAATGAATAAGTACTACTAGTAGATTTGAGCTTTCTCGATAATCTGATCAGTTTCGAACAAATTCTGATGATACGATGATAACATATCCGAGATATGGTGAGTTGGTGACCCACTCCTCTATCGGTGGCCGCCCGTAGCCAGCCAACTGCAAACGCTTTCAGGCTTATCCGTTTCGTTACACTCGAGTGCAAATGAGATCGTCCGTTAGGTTGCTAAAATAACGAAGTGTTGGCAGCAGTGATTTACCTATTACCTTGTTCTCACCATGAAATGGTGGAACTGACACCGCGGAATCACTCAACCTCGGTTACATAGGTTTGGTTACCTAGGCTGTAATACCTCTGTTTTACTATCCATTAGACAATCATCAGTGGGGTCTGCCTCTAACATCCTCTCCCATTTCCACATCTCTAGCCTCCGTCCCCGCCCTGCAAAATTGCCCAGCTCCCCAAAACGGGGCTAAGGCCCTGTTCTGCTGGTCATGTTTCGTCTTGTTTCAGCTTGTTTCAGCTTATTCTCTCTCACAGAATACTATTGAATCAGCCGAAACCAGCCGGCTTTTCCACCAGCCGAACCAGCCCTAAGGCTGAGCCCACCGCTTGCCAGCGCACCGCCATCAAGAAGGGGTAAGGGAGAACTGTGTGTACCTCCAATTTTTTGCGATGGATATATCAGGATTCTCAAACACATAGGAATAGAAAAATCACAGGATTAGCATTGTACAAAACTTGCAATCTTACATGAATCTATAATGCAAGAAAATTTCTAATATAGCCTTTGGATAGAACATAAGAAGCAAGAAAATTTCTAATTTAGCCTTTGGATAGAACATAAGAAAAACTAGAAGTATTCACCGCGCGTTGTTGCGGGTATTCAAGAGGAAATACAGATGGATTTGGTTGTAAATCATTGAGAAATACAGATAGATTTGGATGTAAACCATTGAAAATTAGAAGTGTATATGTGTATGATGTTGGTAATCCAGTACACTCATGAACTCGTGATGTAAGTAATCACACGTCAACTATAGGAATTTAGAATCACAAAACATTATGGTTTAACTATATCAACATGCATCACTCGGCAAGAAAATACGACTTATATAGGCTTTTGAGAGAAACTTAATTTGTAGATGCAACAACTGAATAGAAGTAGTCTTGCAAAATAATCGGATTCAAAAAGCAAGGAAAAATGCTAACAGGGGCAGTGGGATAGTGGCACATCACAAAATAGCATACATGATCGGCGACTGCGAGGAATGAAGGATAACCTGCATACACTTATGAAAATACTCGTGATCCAATTACATGATCAGCCAACGGCACCTAACAGGCCGACAGGCATGAGGACCATCTAGTGGACATGTAGTGTATGGCAGTTTGTCATGTCACGATCGTAAGATTAGAACAAATTAGGGAAAGTGTGCTTGGAAGAGGAGACTGACGGTGAGCGTCAGAGCTATTGTTGGTGAGCTGACTGCCCAAAAGTCATGGTCTGGATCGAGTATAGAGCTGAGCTCAAACGTATGGGCAAGGTTACATTAATAAGAGGGCAACAAACGGTTCATCTGCTCCATTGTTCCGGCCGGCTGGCTCTTCGTTAGTACTTTGGAAGTGGAGTAGAACATTTACTTAGGAAGGACGTGAGAGTTTAATGGTGGATGGAGTCGCAACAAAGAAGGTGCCAGGTGAAAGGTGAAAGTTTTGCTGTGGCTTTTGGAGGTAGAGTATTGAATTGGTGCGTTAAAGGAACCAAGCGGAGAAGAATATAGTGCCTCTTCGTTACTTGACGACTTGAGATCAAAACTTACTGACTTGATGAGACCCAATAAATGTAATTTAGTGTTTGAACGTGCTGATTTGGTGGGGTCCTCATGATGACGTGGCTTCACGATATCGCAGGGAAATACGACAGTGGAGTTTACTTTTATAAAATATATAGATACAGGAACCCGAAGAGAGATAGACACAAAGAAAAGTTTCCACGAGGTTCACAGTCTGTTCGTTTTGGCTGATCTGGCTGGATGAAAGTACTGCTGACTGATTTTTTGTGAGAGAAAAACACTGCTAGCTGGCTGGCTGATTTGGCTGATAATCTCAAGCGAACAGGCTGTCAATCTCATGTTAGATATCTTCCAAAATCCTATGTTTTCATATATTCCATGGCAATCCCAAGAAATTTCATAGAGTTCAATCCTTTGTTCTAAAGAGGGGTATAAGAAACTTTCCTACAGAATTGAAATCCTCTAAAATTCCTATATATTTCCTTTGATCTAGAGGAGGCCTAAAAGAGGAATATTTCTCTCTGAAGACGACTTCACAAACACCAGGGCAAAAATTTATATTCCACTTCGGCGACTATTCTTAAAAAAATCTTTCTTTTTCTTTATATCTTAGGTGCTCGATTTTTGTTGTTGTTGTTGTTCGAGCAATATGTAATTTTGTCATTGTTTATAGCTGTAGAAAAACTATTCGTTGCCTCTTGTGAGTTGTCTTTTTAATTGTGCTAGTTGTCTCTCGGGAGTTGTTGGCTGAAATTTTTCAAAAATCCAGGGTTCGCTTTCTTTTTTCTGTTGCACACATTCGTTCCTGATAAGCAACGCGGAGAGAGAGTGGGGGGAGGAAGCGATAAGAGGCCGTCTCCTTCCCCACGCGCGTCCCGTGCCTTATCACCTCCGTGCTGCTTGGCGCCCGGCTACCGCCGCGTATCTCACACTCTCTAAAGTCTTGAGGAATCCTGTGCCGTGGACCTTACCGGACGGCATATCCTCGGTTTATCCGTCGGCTTCGGCTCCGGACAAACCGTACCACCCAGCTGCTTCGATCCGCTTTGTTCTGTCCTGTCTTTTCAGAGCTTGCTTGGTTTGCAAGCGATCCGGCGGGAATGGAATCCACACGAGAAGTTGGCAGTGGTATAAGCGGATAACCCGGAGAAGATTCCGTCATCGGAAGCTTCAAGGCTCGCGCGCGAATCTCACTGGTCACTACAGCTCCTTTCCTGCGTTTTGAGGGGTGCTTGCTTCATTGGTTGTGTTTGTGCTGACGTTTGATACGAACTCGTCCTTATTGGCTTCTCTTATCTGGGCCACAGAGCACGGAGTACGTATATATGTAGTGGAGTGAGGGGGTTGGAGAATGTGATACCTGTGCAGTATATAGGCACCGATCCGCATCGCCAGAGGGACCTCGAACTGTTTCGACCATCCATTCTACAGAGGCGACAGTGCAGAACGGGTGGGCCAATTACATTTCTTTCTATGTCGTTAGTAATTTTAAAATTATACTATTAACCATTACACTTAAACAGTTTCAATAATTGGTAGCAATGTTAAAATCCGTAATAATTAGTTATTACATCAATTTTTTAATAATTTTTGATTATCTGATTGTAGAAATGATTATAAATTGTTAATTGTTTTCATGCCAACTTAATCAGATTTTGTCGAGTTTATGGTTTTATATAATGGGGTTTTTATTCTTAGAAACGAAAATTACATATTATATCTACATATATTATAATGAACTAAAGCTGCATTTTTAATATAAAAGATATACAATAACCGTGAAAAAACTAGGATACCTAAATTTTAGCTAGTTCTCTCTCCCTCCAGAAAAACATACAATTTTAGCATAGTACCATGTTTTAATATATCATGTTTGACTAATTATAGATAAAAACCTATAAATATTTATAACATCAAGTAAATATCATTAGATCAAATATGAAATATATTTTTATAATAAATTAGTTTATAGTCATAAATATGAATATTATTTACTAAAAAATAGTCAAATGTGTGCAACTTTATCTGGCATGCAACCATAGTTGTATGTTTTCGTGGAGAGGGGAGTACCATAAAAATAAACAAGGACCACGGCGTTTCACTGCATTGAAACCCAAATCCCCACCGGCACCATCCGGACAACAAGCACAGACAGCCAGAGCCCACAGACATGTTACCTAGGCCGTGTTTAGTTCCACCGAGCTGGTGGCGGCTGAATTCCTGTGTAACACTGTAGCGCACTGTATCATTTCATTTGTATTTGGTAAAAATTGTCCAAACTTTGACTAATTAGGCTTAAAATGTTCGTCTCGCAAAGTACAATAAAACTGTACAATTAGTTTTTAATTTCATCTACATTTAGTACTACATGCATGTGCCGGCATTTTGATGTGACGGGAAATCTTCTTTTTGCATAGTAGAATTTGGGGGAAAATTTAGGATCTAAACAGGCCCCTACCTGCCCGCCACGTCTCGACGGGTACCGTCACATGGTGCTGTCTCCTTTGTGCCGGCTGTTCAGTGTTCACTACTCGCGGTGTCGCGGCTGCACCGCTCGTGATCCACCGTAGCTGCATGTCCATGCCGGACGAGCAATTCTGCATAGACGTGTCGGTGGTGCTGCGTTCGTGGCCACCACCCACCAGTAAGATATGAGGCTGTGGTACGCTTCACTGCTGCTGCTGCTTTGCTACTCCGAGAGCACTAGCTGATGGGGATCATCAGATAGCTGTAGGTAATCAGGAGCAAACTACAGAGAAATAAAATGAAGCTCTCCTCTGATAGTCTTTTCTTTCTCCGTATTACTAGGCCATATATTGGTTGCCCGACCAGATAAAGAGCGTTCTACTTACTTTATGGGAACTCAGCAACAAATTTATACTACTCTAGATTTGATTAAAAATAAAGCTGGATAATTTGTCCTGACCAACTGGGTAAAGATTTGGTGGGTGCATCTATTGCGCCTCCTGATTGATGGCGACCTTACACATACTTTAGGTCGTGGCAGAGTTTTTTTTGTTTATATCTCTCCCCTCAATCGCAAGATCTAATGCAGATAGTAAAACATGTACGGTGTGCTGCATCATGCATGCATGTAGGCTTTACTCTCTCGTCCACGAAAGAATGTAACCATGGTCTTGTTTGTGACTCTTATAATCGCTTTGATTATAATCATCGTATTGCAAGGAATTTTTTCGATTCTTGATTTTCGTTTATGCTAGTTCAAAGTTTTCAAGCGGCAGTCAAAAGAATCACAAATAATCAAAGCGTTTTGTGGGATTCTCGTTTTTCTTTCACCGAGAATTGGATTATAAGTGAAAACAAACTGGACCTACGGTGTTTGTGTCGATCAAACTAGTTTAAATTTGACTAAATTTGTAATGAACAGCAGAATAGTATTAATGTTTACGTCTACAATAAAATTTACTATAAAAAGATATTTTATATTAATCAAATAATACATTTTGTATCATACATGTCAGCATCTTTTAATATAACTTCAGATTAAGATTTAGGGGTTGTTTGGTTCTACGCCATGGCCCAGCCACACCCATCTGTGGCAAGTTATGGCGGCGGCGGCAAAAACTAGCGCCACAGTCTGTGGCAAAAAGCAAGTCTGCATGTGTTGTCGCTGCCAAACACTACGCAAGAACCAGACACTAACCTATAAACGGTGGCAGCCACAGGTACGGCGAGGCAGAGTGTGGGGTCAATCCAAACACTCCCTTAAACTGTGACTCGTCTAGGATTGCATTGGGGTACGTACAATCTCTTTGGCTGTTCTTGGAGGACAGCGAAGATCAGTCGTGGCACGTCAATTACCGACGGGTACTACTCATCTGGGACAAGTTCACACGACAGGACTTGTCGGTGTGGCATTCATCGATCCACGTACGCAGCCACACATCAGAAAGCTGAGTACTGGTTGATGCTTGTGCTTGTTTGCTTGCGCTACTCCGCTTTCTGTTCGAAGCGAACACCGTTTTGTTGATCTCTTCAGACGAGCCGGACAACGAGATAATGCCCAGAGTGCTGCTACACTCCAAGCTACTGACCGTGACGGATACTATGATACACTGTACTATACCTCATCCAGTGGACGCGTCAGCAGCGTCTTTTTGGCAGCGTGCGTGGCGACGGCCGGCCCTGGTGCACGCGGCGACGGTGGCGGCTCGGCCTCGGCGGCATAGCGTGCAGAAGCGAGAACGTAAAACAGCTTGAACCCACTGCATCAAGATCGGATGAAAGAGCGAGGAGTGGACGACTGCACTATGGCAGGGAAAAGTCCCGTGGAAAAATTGGGTTTTCCTATGGACAGGAGGCTGCCCAAGATTCTGTACCGTACGTCAGGGGGACGTTCTAAATCGAATCGCAGGAACATGGCACCACAAGCTTCGTTTTTTTTTGTTTCATGACCAAAGCTTATTACGTCACACGTTAATTATGCCACGGTTTTTAGACGGTTATTTAGTTCACTGTCATAACCATGGCACACCATATATACTTTCTTAGCACTTTGTCCCACATGTTATAGATTTATTTTTACTAACAAATTTTACCAAAAAACATTGCTTTGATTTTATTTGCCACACTTTCTATGGAGTCACAGATTACCTAAGATTAGACGTGACAAATTAAACTTAGACACCAGGCCAACCAAATCAGTTTTGCATACCATAGGACCTTCGTGTGGTATCCGTGGGATGGCATAGGATTCAGTGAGTAGCCAACATTTGTGGCTAGTATGGTTCAATATTACATATAACTTTTTAACCGCTACAAATGCTACATAAAGTTGGATTGAACGTGGTAAAACATAAAACAGGTTTGCATACCATAGACACTTGTGCTGTCGGTGCGGGTTGCTGATGTGTTATGGATGGAGGGTCCTAGCAATACTTGTGTCGTCTTATCGCCATTCTTGCGCCTCCTGTGCCGTATGCCGAAAATGCCTCTAGGTTCTTGTTTAGGGCTTATTGCTCAGCGCTAGAGTAGATAGTAAGGGGAAACATGAGCACGGTGAAGACATACATTTGCCGCCGCATGCCACCATTGGCAGCGGTTAGTTACACTAGTACCCAAAGAGATTCAGAGAGATGGCGATTGCCGACGAATATGAAGGGGCCGGTGGCAGTGATTTTGAATCAAAGTTGCATGACATCGGGCATCGGGGATTGACCGATTGAGTCTTGGAAACTAGAAGGGATAGCGCGCATGCAACTCACATGTACAGGACAGAATTGGAGGTGATCGACATCAGCCATAATTCTAGGTATATTGGATCTTGGGCTGAACTGCAGTGTGATCCACGACATAGGGACCATCTTGTAGCTCAGCCACCGACCAGATTGTCATCGCCCCACATCTCAGCTCAACACCAGAGAAGCCCAGACCAAGGCGCAGCAGAAGGGCCCGAGCTAGAAGCTCCCGTGTGAGCGGCCCAAAATGGGCCTGTATCGTTGTGACACCGAGAGGAGTGATATTCAGGCAGTTGGAGAGGAGAGACGAAATCATCGAACATGTATCAACTAAATTCGTTCCTTGCTAAGGAAAAAGAACTCTGTAACCGGACCACTTTGGCCAACGATCCCACCTTCCTCTTCTCCTTTCGCAGTCCGATCGACCGGGCTGTTAACACCTGGTATCAGAGCCATCGAGCCTCGGCGCCGACGAACTCTGGAGTCCACGCTGGCCTCCCATGAACACTACACCCCCCTGCAGCGGAACCAGGAAGCCATGGAGCCCAACACCGGAAAGATGTTCGACAAAATGTTGAAGAGGATGGAAGACCTCGACGCGCGCTTCGCCGAGCGCTGGGGCCGTTTGGAGAAGCATTTCGAGGACGTGTCCGCTGCTGTCTAGGAGCGCGACGATGCCGTCGACGCCCGCATCGCGTCCCTGAAGAATTTCGCGTCATCCCAGTACTCCGCCGCCATCGTCGCCGACAACTGGGGCGCCCACTTTGACTCCCGCGTCTCGGATCTAGAGCAGTGGATGGCTGACCTCGAGCTCATTAGGCTGGCCAAGATCCGCAACGAGCGTGATGATAGAGTGGAGGCGCTGGAGGGAGCGGTTGGAGAGCTGCAGTCGTGGTGTCAGGAGGTCGACGACAACATCGACAACATCCACTACGACCTTCGCCGCGTCTCCAGGCATCCTATGACGCAGCCACAGCAACCATCGTTGCCGACGCGTACTCTGGTGGATCCACGGTTGATTGGCCCAACGGGCACCGCGATGCAACGATTACATGGAAGTGGAGCTATGGATCGGTGACGACCATAGCTCCAAACCCAGCCAATGGTATGTCTCCAATCCCTAACCCTGTTCATGTTCATCCGCATCATCTTCCCCATCCACCCAATCCACCCCATCCACCCAATCCTCCCCAACCATCCCACCTCGATCCACCTCTTGCTCACCATACCACCTTCCAAGCTCCAGTTCATCCCCACCCTTCACCCCAAGCCACGCAACCCGTTCATCACTTCCACAACCCAGCTCTCGGGAAGCTACCCAAGATGCATTTCCCTCAATTTGATGGGGATAACCCGCAACTCTGGATTACACATGCCCAAAACTACTTCGAGATGTACTTTGTTGATGCCTCTGTTTGGATCAAATGCTCTGCAATGCAGTTCACAGGCCCCACAAAATGTTGGTTACAAACAGTCGAACGTCGCCTTCCTGAACTCGACTAGACCTCATTCTGTCGATTGCTTCATGAACATTTCGGTCGTGACCAGCACGAGCTTCTCCTTCGCCAATTGTTCCACATTAAGCAAACCTCTTCAGTCCAGGACTATGTTGACAAGTTCATCGAAGTCATTGACAATCTATTGGCCTATACACATAATCCCGACACCCTTTTCCTACACCACCTGTTTTGTCGATGGCCTTCGAGATGATATTTGCTCCATTGTCTTAGTTCAACGACCTTCAGATTTGGATATTGCTTGCACGCTGGCACTTTTGCAGGAAGAGGCCACCGAACCGGGTCGCCGCAAGAAAATCAAGAAGTCTGATGGCTTTCTGTTCGCCAAGCCACCAGCTGCTTGGGGTGCTCTGCCGTTGTGGCCACCTCCGCCACGGCCGGCGTTACCCCCGGCTCCAGCTGACATGAAGCCCCCTGAAGAACGCCGCATCATCAACAAGCCTGCCTCTGTGGATGACAAGTTGCAGTCGCTACGGGTGTATCGCCGTGCTTGTGGCCTCTGTGTCCGGTGTGCAGAGAAATGGCAGCCAGGACACAAGTGCGCACCGGTGCTCCAGCTTCATGCTCTCCAACAAGTCTGGACCAGTTTGATAAGACACTAGAAGCCGATCCACCTCTGAAGGGTGAAGCTGCTCAGTTGTTCTTGATGGTTTTGTCCGCTGCTTCCTCAGTTCAGCCTTTTGCCCAAACTCTGCAATTTCGAGGCACAATTTTTGGCAAGGACGTGCTGATACTTGTCGACTCCGGCAGTACCCATTCATTCCTCGGCACTAGGGTGGCGCAGTTTGTTCCTGGTGCCCATCCTTTGCCTGCTCTTGTCCATGTATAGGTTTCCAATGGGGGTACTGTCCCTTGTAATCAAGAGATACTGATGACTGAGTGGTGTGTGCAGGGCTACAAATTCCATTCAACTCTGAAGGTGCTTGATCTGGAACTGTATGACATGATCGTCGGAATGGACTGGCTTACAACTTTTTCCCCAATGAAAGTCGACTGGCAACACAAATGGATGATCATTCCTTATGGGGCTATGCAGATTTCGTTCCAAGGTATTGTACCTGACACTAATACCTGTTTTGTTATCCGGCTGTTCCACATTGCTGAAGATGGTGCATTCACTAGTCAATTGGTGCCTCCTGAAGTGCAGTCAGTGTTGGATGAGTTCGCTCCATTGTTTGCTGAACCCACAGAGCTTCCTCCATGGCGCAATTGCAACCATACGATTCCTTTGGTCCCAGGAGCACAACCTGTTTCTGTGCGGCCATACCGCTATGCTCCTCATTTGAAGTCTGAGATTGAAAAACAGGTGACGGAGATGCTTTAGACCAGGCTCATTAAACCAGTACGAGTGCCTTCTCATCCCCAGTTCTTCTCATTCGCAAGAAAGACGGGTCTTGGAGGTTTTGCGTTGATTACCGGATGCTTAACGCTCTTACAGTGAAGAACAAGTTCCCAATCCCAGTCATTGACGAGTTGCTTGACGAGCTATCCTCGGCCAAATGGTTCTCCACGCTGGATCTTCGTGCTGGGTTCAATCAAATACAGCTGGCACCGGGCGAAGAGCATAAGAACGCCTTCCAAACACACCGGGGCCATTTTGAGTTTAATGTCATGGCGTTTGGTTTGGCAGACGCTCCAAATACTTTTCAGGGTGCCATGAATGCTACCCTCCACCCCTTACTGTGGTGCTGTGCCTTAGTCTTCTTTGACGATATATTGGTATACAGTGCAACCTTGGAAGAACACATTGAACACTTAAGGCAGGGTTTCTCCCTCCTGGCCAGAGATCATTGGCAGCTCAAGGTGACCAAGTGCAAGTTTGCCAAGCAGAGTATTGCCTACTTGGGCCATGTGATCAGAGCTGGTGGAGTGGCTACAGATCCGTCTAAGATTGAAGCCATCCACGACTGCCCTGAACCAAAAGATCTCAAGCAGCTCTGTAGCTTCCTTGGCCTCGCGGGGTATTATAGAAAGTTTGTCAAGAACTTTGCTGTGATTGCGTGACCACTGACTGATCTGCTTAAAAGGGGGTCCTATTCATCTGGACATCAAAACATTCTGCTGCCTTCTCTGTGTTGAAGCAATCTCTCATTTCAGCACCCGTACTGGCCCTGCCTAACTTTAACAAACAGTTCCAGATTCAGACAGACGCAAGCGAGCTGGAAGTTAGAGTTGTACTTCTTCAAGGTCACCCCCTCGCGTTTATTAACAAGGCTCTCGGACCACGTACTCAGGGACTCTCAATATATGAAAAAGAATATCTCGCCATCCTGGTTGCTGTTGAACAATGGCGCTCTTACCTCCAGCATGGGGAATTCTTGATATATACTGATCAGCGCAGTTTGATGCATATTATTGACCAACTTTTGCACTCTATGGCAGTTGAAGCTATATACCAAACTGGTAGGCCTTCAATATAAGATAGTGTACAAACCGAGCTCCTCTAACTTGGCCGCTGATGCATTATCACGGCACCCTGCCCCGCCTGTGCAATTGTCGGTCGTGTCCTCTTCTCAACCAGCATGGATACTGGATGTGGTTGCTGGCTACAACAAGGATCCGACAACAATCAAGCTTCTCTAAGAACTGTCTATCAATCCTGATAGCCATCCTCCTTACTCATTGCTTGACGGCGTCATCCAGCTGAAAGGCTGTAGTTGGCTCAGAAACAATGAAGAACTGTAGAGCCGTATTATGAATTCCTTCCACAGCAGCCCCCTGGGTGGGCATTCAGGCTTCCCTGTCACCTTCAGCAGGCTCAAGAAGCTCTTCGCGTGGCGCGGTATGAAGTCTACAGTTAAGGCATTTGTGACATCTTGTTCTGTCTGTGCCCAGGCCAAGCCGGATTGAGCTCGCTATCCTAGATTACTATCACCGTTGCCGGTACCATCAGAATCGTGGCAGATCATCTCGATGGATTTCATCGAAGGGCTTCCGCGTTCCGGCCATGCTAACTGGCTGATGGTGGTTGTTGACAGGTTCAGCAAATTCGCCCACTTCATTCCACTTTCACACCCTTTTAATGCTCAGCAGGTGGCTCAACTCTTCCTCGACAATATTTATCGACTGCACATGATGTCGACTCATATTATATCGAATTGTGACCGGATCTTCACAAGCTCGTTTTGGTGTGAGTTGTTCCGCCTCCCTCCGACTCAACTCTGCATGAGCTCGGCGTACCACCCACAGTCTGATGCCAGACGGAGGACGTCAATCAATGCATCGAGACCTTCCTCCAGTGCTTCGTTCACTCCTGCCCGCGCCAGTGCGTCAAATGGATTCCTCTGGCTGAGTACTGGTACAACACGTGCGAGCATTCCTCTCTGCATCGAGCTCCCTTCGAGGTACTCTATGGCCACCCTCCCCGTCACTTCGGTTTGTCTGAAGCTTCAACTTCTTCCGTTGCTGACGTCGAGACTATGTTGTCTGAACGCAACACCATGATGGCCTCCGTTCGAGAACACCTTCAGCGAGCTCAACAGCGCATGAAGGCGCAGGTTGACAAACATTGTTCCAATCGCGTCTTCAGCGTCAGGAACTTTGTCTACCTCAAGCTCCAGCCATACATCCAGACTTCGATCGCGCCGCATGCACATCAGAAGCTTTCCTATCGCTACTTCGGCCCCTACAAGGTACTCGAGCGCATCGGCTCCGTTGCGTACAAGCTCGAGCTGCCAACGTCATCATCAGTACACCCGGTCTTCCACGTTTCACTACTGAAGCCGGCATCGTCGACCAAGCTCACTGTCTCCAGCACGCTCCTGGACGTCGACGACTCGTTGCAAGTTCCCGAGCTAGTTCTTCAGCACCGACTCCATTATCGTGGTCTCGACACGGTACCGCAAGTCTACATCAAGTGGTCCGGCCTCGACGCATCACTTGTGACCTCGGAGGATGAAGAAGCTTTGCGCCAGCGTTTCCCAGCTGCTCCGGTATGGGGACATGCCACTACACAAGGGGAAGGGGATGTTATCGCCCCACATCTCGGCCCAACACCAGAGAAGCCTAGACCAAGGAGCAACAGAAGGGCCCGAGCCAGAAGCTCCCGTGTGAGCGGCCCAGAATGGGCCTGTACCCGTTGTGACACCAAGATGAGTGATATTTAGGCAGCTGGAGGGGAGAGAGAGGAAATCATCGAACATGTATTAACTAAATTCGTTCCTTGCTAAGGAAGAAGAACTCCTCTGTAACCGGACCACTTTGGCCGACGATCCCACCTTCTTCTTCTCGGTTCGCAATCCGATCGACCAGGCTGGTAACACAGATTCATGGAGGCACTCCCTCCTAGAATGCAATATGGTCAAGTGTGTATGGGCCATGCATCGGGATTGTTGAGCACGTGTGCAGAGTTCACGAACTAAGGGGATCATTGGTGATGTGTTCTCTACCACGTGACGATTTGACATGGGTCGTGGTGAACCTTTGGGCTATCTGGTACACGAGAGAGGAGGAAGGCGATGAAGATTAGTGTTGATGTATGCGCACGAGTCGACGATGGTGGTAGCACGAGTCGACGATGGTGGTAGTGGCGGAGCTGGTTAATTTTGACGTTTAGTGTCACTATCCAAGTGTGTAGACCACCTACGTCAAGTCGCATATTGGCACCTGCAGCAGATCCTCCAGTTGTTTGCGGGCGCATCGGGCCTAGTCACCAACCTCGACAAATGCGTTGCGACGCCGATTCAGTGCACCGATGAGATGGTTAACTTGGTGCAGCAGGTGTTCCCATGTATCGTCGCGCCTTTCCCATGCAAGTACCTGGGTATACCTCTGTCGCTCACCAGGTTAAAACGCGCTGATGAGCAGGCGCCTGTGGACTCGGTGGCGGCCAGAATTCCCACCTGGAAGTCCGGGTTGCTCACTCACGCTGGCCGGGTGTTGCTCACTCTGTCCGCAATTCCGGTGCACCTGAGCATCGTGTGCTGCCTTTCGTCGTGGGCAGTTGCACAGATTGATAAGCGTCGCCGGGCGTTCCTTTGGGCTAGTACCGAGTCCGTCTCCGGAGGCAAATGCAAGGTTGCCTGGACAATGGTATGCATGCCGACGTCTCTCGGTGGGTTGGGCATTCTGGATCTTCGTTTCTTCGGTCTCGCTCTACGCCTGCACTGGGAATGATTGGCTAGGTCTGAGCCAGAACGTGGCTGGACGCTGCTGCCTTCCAGGTCGGAGAAGCAAGTTGCCGCGATGAGCGCGGTCAGCATGTCCGTCGTTCTGGAGGACGGGAGCTCGGCGAAGCTGTGGACTGACTGCTGGGCACCGGTTGGACCGCTATGTTTTTTTCGCACCGGAGCTTTTTGCGGCCATCTCCAGAGTCGGAAAACGGAGGATGGCTTGTTCCAGCGTCGCTGGGCGCACGAGATCGTGGGCGCGCTCACCACGCAGGTGCTTTGCCGGTACCTGCGTGTTTGGCGACTATTGAGCAATGTGGAACTCGACCCGTTGGCGTCTGATCGCTTTGTCTGGAAGTGGTCGCCGACGGCAAGTACTCCGCGTCGTTCGCGTACCGTGCTTTCTTCGTCGGCGCGGCGTCGCTGCCGGGCGCAAGAGAAGTCTGGCGGGTGAAGGCGCTGCCGCACGTGAAGTTTTTCTTGTGACTGGTACTACATCGCAGGTTGTGGACCGCGGAACGTCGTATGCGCCACGGACCGCAGGACACTGATGTCTGCGCGCTCTTTGATCAGGAGAGCGAAACCGGGGATCACCTCTTCCTCGGCTGTGTGGTGGCCCGGGAGCTCTGGTTCAGGCTCCTCAGTCCGGTCGGCCTTGTCGCTTTGGTGCCGGAGGCCAGCGCTACTTTGGTCGACTGATGGCTCCTGGAACGCCAACGACTTTCCGCAGATGCACGCCCGGCTTCTGATACGCTTGTGCTCCTTGTCTCCTGGACACTATGGCTCGAGCGGAACAAGAGGACCTTCCAGGGCACATTGGCTAGCGTCCTGGATCTCTACCGCGCAGTGATTAGAGAGGCTGAGATTTGGGTGGAGGCAGGGTTTAGGACCCTTGCTGTAGCTTGCCCGATTTGGTCGCACAATCTGAGCTCGATGTAATACAACGCTCCGGAACCCAGTAGTTAGGTTTGCTCGGCCTCTCGTGATGGCTCCTCGCCACCACGATTGTTCCGCTTTTGTAACGTTTGTTTCCACAACTTCCTCTTAATAAAAAACGGGTATATATGTCCGATTGAGAAAAAAAAACATATTGGCAGATCACAAAAGTAGCCCATAGAATGCATAATCCAAGATACAATTCCAAGTTGAATCATCCAGGAACATATGTTACAATGAAAAAAACCAACTATCCATGCTATTTGCATAGATCACCGAGCTAGTTATTATAATAATGGATAATACATAGTTAAGTGCACAAATTATGTAAAGACTTGAATAACTTTTTAAAAAAAAGTTACTCAACACAGTTACACACATTTTTACATAGCATCCCAACTAGCACATGCTGGATATTATTGTTGCAGGTCTCACAAAGTCTAGCTGGGTTGAATAATAGGAAAAAAAAGGTACATAAACAATATATAGTAGACTACAGATTCGTAGCTACAGACATGTTGTTACCGTTACATCCAGAACTGCGAAAATACTTTCAGATAGACAACTCATCTAGCAAATGAGGAAATATCCGGTCATGTATAAATTTTGATGGAGCACAAAGTATGTTTTTCTTGGCCTCACCTCGCATGATACAAGCTTGCTGGGTTCATTGGAAGGATCTCACCTTCCTGTGTAGGGTACCCACTATCTTCTAGTAATTCTAGGTGGGCAGACGGTGTCCCACCAAGAAGGCTTTGATTCTCCACCTCTGCTTCAAGCTGTGCCCAAGGATGCAGCGAAAGCTTCCTCAATCTGCCAAGCTCGTCGGCTGTCTCTTTCATGGATGGTCTATTGCTGTCGCACATGTCCAAGCATTGCTTGGCTAGCTCTGCAAGCCCTCTGATCAATTCAGGGTTCTCATGCCCCTTTATGTGGCTTGGCAAGACAGCGTCAAGATTGTACTCCTTCATAGCTATAAGGAAATTCGACGACAGGCTTCTCTGTGTCTCAGGCCCGTCTAGTTTCAATGGCACCTGCCCAGTGAGGACTTCTAGAAGAATAACGCCGAAACTGTAAACATCGCTTTTATCTGTCAGTTGGCATGTCTGCATGTATTCAGGGTCTAGATAGCCACAGGTTCCTTGAACCATTGTAACATACTGATCTTCGTCGGATGGGGCTAGTACAGAGGCTCCAAAGTCTGACACTTTTGCCATGTAGTTGTCATCAAGAAGGATGTTGGCGGTCTTCACATCACCGTGGATGATCGGGGGAGATGCGTACGAGTGCAAGAAGTTTAGCCCGTCGGCTGCTTCATGAACAATCCTTAGTAGAGTGCTGAAAGAAATTTGCAATGCTTGGTCCTTCCCATGGATAAGGTCAAACAATGTCCCATTTGGGATAAATTCATACACTAGCATCGGAACCTCCACCTCGGAATTGAGTTCCCCTAGTTAAGACGGGGTTGGCGTGCAGGAGCGGCGAGCTTCACCTCCCCCGCAGCGCCGGTGGCCCCCCAGGCCCCGCCGCCCACCGCTGCCGCGCCGTAGCCTGCCCCGGCTGCTCCGCCCACAGCCTGCATGGAGTTTGGTTCGCCCTCGCGACGCTCCTGGGCGGACGAGGTTGAGGAGGAGGACTCCCCCCGCAGCGCTGGCCAGTCCCCCTTCCCGGAACTGCCACCTTTGGCGGCCTCGGCTCACGCTCGCTTGGTGCTCCGCTCCAGCTCCTTGGATCCGGATGCCGTGCCTTTCGACGCCTCGCCCGCGGCATCAGAGCGTCTACACTTCTCCGACAGCGACGTCTCCCTGGGTGACTCGGAAGCAGCGGCTTCTGCGCGTCACGAGTCCGGTCCGCTGCCCCGTCGTCTGCGCCGGCGTCGTCGTAGTCGCCCTCGCCAGCCAGCCCCGCCTCGCCCTCACCTGCAGGGCCATGTTCGGCTCGCATCTGTGGTCGTACATCCGCCGCGCATGTCCGTCCGGCCGGGAGATGATGGTTTCCGCCTGGTGGAGAGTCGTCGCCGTTAGCGCCGGGCCGCCTCGCCTCGCCGGCCGGTTCCTCAAGACCTTGTGGGCAAATGCTTCAACTGCTTTGCTACGGACCACGTTCGCGCTGAGTGCTCCTTGCCGCCACGATGCTTCAACTGCGACGTGGTTGGCCACCTGGCTCGCGACTGCCCTGCACCCGCGCGTCGTCGCGGGGATGGCAAGCGCGACCGTTCCCCGGCTGCCCATGCGGGTTGCCACCACGCCCGGAGACGTCGTCGTTCTCCGCGACGACGACGAGCGGCCTCGGCGGATACGGTTTCCGCACGCTCAGCCTCTACTGGTCGCGAGCCCTCTGTCCCCCTTGTGTGCGTGCCTCCGACCCCGGAGCATTCCACCGGTGACGCTGGTACTTCGCGGGGTGCTCCCGGGGTAGGCGCCGAGGAACCGGCCCCGGAGCCGGTCGACGCTCCGACGGGGGGACTTTCGCCGGGCAGGTCGGGTGAGCCTTCGGGAACACGGACGACACCTGGAGGATCCCAGGCCGCTCCCACTTCGCCGGACCTTCCTCGTCGGCCCTACCTTCCGCCAAGGTCGCCAGCCTCCCCGCGCACTCGCGCCCGGTCGCCCTTGCTCCGGTTGGTGGTGGTACCGCGCTCCATTGACCTGCAGGCGGCAGAAGACGCGCTCTCCATGGCGCTCGTCGCGCTAGTGCTGGGAACGCGGCCACCCGTCACCCCGGCGATGCTACTTCAACATCTTCATTGTCACTACGGGATTGCCGGTGACAGGGTCTCCGTCCGCCGGACTTGGCCGGATGACTTCATCGTGCGGTTCACTAGCTCTGACGATCTGGAGCGTGTTCTGGGCTCCGCGCCGCCGCTGGAGTCCCACTTCACCCTGCGTTGGCGTCGGTGGAGCCGTCTCTTCTCAGCGTCGGCCAGAGCTTTCCGGTTCCGCGTTCTGGTCGGTATCACGGGCATTCCGGCGCACGCCCGCTCGGATGAGGTCGCGCAGCGTATCTTGGGCTCTTCTTGTGCTGGGGTCATCATCGCCAACCCGGAAGTCGTTGCCGATCCCGACGATGAACGCGAGCTCTTCGTTGCTGCATGGTGTGCACATCCTGACTCGGTACCTGACGAGCTCATCATGGCGGTGCCCGAGCCTGAGGTTCAGCATGACGGCGGCCCCCTGCTCTACCTCCGCCCTCACGAGATCATCCACGACGACCTCCCGGCCCTCCGCTACCTGGTTCGCCTGCGCATCATCGAGTTCCAGGACTGGCACATCCCACCCACTTCCGACGACGACGAGTTCTACGCCGGCAACAACGACAGCGACGACAGCGGGGACAGTAACTACAACGGTTACCACCCTGGATTCGACAGCGGAGGTCGAGGCGCGCGGCCGCGTACGACCCGGTTCGCCGCTGGCGTCAATCCGCGCCTGGGCCCTGGCTACGGTCCGCCGTTCCGTGCACAGGGTTCGATGTCTGTTGTCACGGTCGGGACTGTGGTATGCCCGGTCGTGTCCGCGCGCGGTGCCATGCCCTGCCGCGGACTGGGTAGCAGGCCTGCGACTAGGCCACTGCACATCGTGGGGAACGCCTCGCTACGTCCCTGTCACGGGGGCACGGCTTTAGCCGCTGACAGGGCACGGGTCGTAGTTGACTCCGACCTCTTATGGTCCGGCTCACCCTCTCCTGTCAGATGCACAGCTAGCGACCCGATGCTGGCTGAGGCGGTCATGTGCACAGCGCGCCAAGTTGCCTGCACTGACAAGTCTATGCTCGCGTCGCCACAGTCCTCCTACGTCTGCCCGCGGGATTCCTGCGCATCCGTCCGCCGCCGTAGGGGCATGGTCTCTGCTGCCCTAGACAATGAGTTTGTGCTATGGGCTGGGGAGGGCCGCTGTCTGCCCTCGGGGCCAACTGATGATGGGCCAGAGACGATGGGCGGGTTCACCTTCGGGCCTGCTCAGGTCGCTTCACAAGAACGCGTGCTACTCCATGGTCTCGACCTTGTTCTCTCTGGGTCGAATGGCTCCTACGCGACCCTCTCTACGTCGGGGTCGGTCGGAGACGAAGCAACTGGCCCATCCAACCTGGACGTAACCTCCAGGGACCAACAGCAGCTGACGCCGCTGTCTAGCGGTCCTGCCGCGCCACACGCTGCCGCCGCGACGCTGCCGGCCGAGGAATTCGTCAACATTTTCAAGAAGCCTCTTGAACAACCAATCCTGGTCTCGCCACCGCGGCCACGTAAGTCGAAGGCCACGAGAGTACGAGACAGATGCGACGAGGAACTCATCCCCAAGCGCAGTGCACGCCTTGCGGCCAAGACCAAGTCACGCGCTGCTCAACCTGAAGCACAAGCAAGGAAGGTTATGATGCGTCGCATCGGCCTTGACCTTGAAACTGTCCGTCCGGACGAGGCAACCTTACAGGAGTTCCAGGAGGCCTTCAAATTGCCCCTATCGGCTTCCAAGAGGGAGGCATTGAACGTACTTTTCCAGGGCAGGAAGCAGCGGGGTTCCTGCCCCGTTCGCGCTTGCTAGGCTTGGTGAGCCGCTCCAGTCGTTCCCCACGTTAGTCTGTCATGTTAGACAGTAATTTGTTCTTTTGGAATGTACGTGGTCTCAACTCAGGGCCCGCCGCGATGCAGTCCGTGAGTTCATGAGGCAGGAGCGGGCCTCGGTCGCATGTCTTGTTGAGACTAAGCTTGATGTAATGTCGCCTAACTTGGCTTATGATCTAGTGGGAACATCGTTTGACTATGTTGCCATGCCTTCCTCGGGGGCATAGGGTGGAATTGTGGTGGCGTGGTGTCGCTCTTCATGGACAGTGCGCAGGCAGACCTGCCGTCGCTTCTCGGTCACTGTCGACCTGGAGCCGCTGTGCGCTGCGGGCACAACTTGGTCGCTAGTTACGGTGTACGGACCTGTTGACGAAAGTCTCAAGCCAGACTTTCTGGACGAACTCCGGGAAGTGCACGGCAGCTGCCCCGGCGCCTTACTACTTGCCGGTGATTTCAATATGATTTATCAGGCGGCGGATAAGAGCAACGACCGGCTAAACTTACGGTCTATGCGTCGTTTCCGGAGAACGATTGACGACATGCAGATTGATGAACTCTACCTGCATGGTAGGCGGTTCACTTGGAGCAATCACCGGCGACGTCCAACGCTAGAGCGTATCGACAGGGCATTTGCGACCATGCCGTGGTTTGAGCAGTTTCCTGACCACCACCTGAGATCGCTGCCGTCCGACTGCTCTGACCACTCCCCCTTGCTGCTGCAACTTTCGGTCGTTCCTTGGGCCAAGCCCCGTTTTCGTTTCGAAGGCTTCTGGGTACGCTTAGAGGGCTTCGAGGATGTCGTCAGGGAGGCATGGTCGCGGCCCGCGTCTGGACTCGACGCTTGCCGAACCTTGGACGTCAAGCTCAGGAGCACGGCCAAAGCCCTCAAGAGTTGGAGTATGAAGAGCGTGGGGAGTGTGCGCCTCCAGCTCTTCATGGCCCGGGAGCTTGTCGCGCAGTTCGACGTCGCGCAAGAGTCCCGGGAACTGTCGGTCGAGGAACGGTCCATGCACGGTGACCTCAAGCGCAAGTGTCTTGGCCTAGCGTCCTTGGCACGCAGCATTGCGCGTCAGCGCTCAAGAATACGGTTCTTGCAGGAGGGCGATGCAAACACCAAATTTTTCCACTTGCAAGCTTGTCACCGGAGTAGGAAAAGCTACATACCTTCGATTCAACATGAGGGGCATTGGTTCTCGGATGAAGAGACTAAGGCAGACCTAGTATATGAATACTACAACAACATCCTGGGCACACCGTTTGCCCACCAGCATTCCTTACATCTGGATGGTCTGCTGTCACGGCTAGAGTTGGTCGGCATCGACTCGTGTTTCTCTGAGCAGGAGATCTGGGAAACGGTCAGGGACCTCCCTCTGGACCGCGCCCCTGGTCTGGACGGATTCACTGCCCTTTTCTATAGGGTCGCATGGGATGTCATCAAGGATGACGTTGTCAGGGCCTTTAACGCCCTTTGGTCGCTGGACGCCCGGAGCTTTCATCTTCTCAACGACGCTTTAATGGTTCTGTTGCGCAAGAAGGAGTCCCCAACCACGTTGAAGGATTACCGCCCGATCAGTCTCATGCACAGCTTCAGTAAGCTTTTCGCCAAATGTTTGGCAAAGCGGTTGGCGCCGAAGCTCAGCCTGATTGTCGCGTCGAATCAGAGCACGTTCATTAAGGACCGCGTAATTCATGACAACTTCCGCTCTGTCCAGTTGGCATGTCGATGGCTACACGGCAAGAAGTGCCCAGCCGTACTGCTGAAAATTGACATCGCAAAAGCCTTCGACTCCGTCGCTTGGCCCTTCCTGTTCGAGGTGCTGCGTTTCATCGGGTTCCCCAGGAGATGGACTGACTGGATTGCCGTGCTGCTCTCCACGGCCAGCACGAGAGTCCTGCTAAATGGTCGCCCGGGACGCCGGATCGTGCATGCTCGTGGGCTAAGGCAAGGAGATCCGCTCTCGCCCATGCTTTTCGTCATAGTCATGGAGACGTTGAACTCACTGATCAAGGAAGCCGACCGCCGGAACGCGTTCACGCCGCTCCCGGGCCGCGCGATCGCGAACAGGGCCTACCTTTATGCGGATGACCTGGTGCTCCTGCTGGCACCTCGCTCTGGGGATCTCCTTTGCCTCCGACGCATTCTGCAGCTCTTCGCAGGTGCGTCTGGGTTGGTGACCAATGTCGACAAATGCATTGCTACACCGATTTGCTGCACAGATGAAATGGTCGCGGAGGTGCAGCAGGTATTCCCGTGCATGGTCACCGCGTTCCCATGCAAGTATCTTGGGATTCCGCTATCGCTTAAGAGGTTAGCGAGGGCGCAAGAACAGTTGCTGGTCGACGAGATCTCGATGCGAATTCCCACTTGGAAATCTGGGCTTCTCACAAATGCTGGTCGCGTTCTCCTCACCAAGGTCACGCTGTCGGCCATTCCAGTGCACGTGAGCATCGCGTGCTGCCTCTCTCAATGGGCGATCGGCCAGATCGACAGGCGCAGGCGGGCGTTCATCTGGACAGGTATTGAATCCACCAGCGGGGGCAAATGCAAGGTCGCTTGGGCCTCGGTGTGCAGGCCGGCAGGGCTTGGCGGCCTGGGAGTCCTCGACCTTCGGTACTTTGGATTTGCTCTGCGCCTCCGATGGGAATGGCTCCGCAGGACGGACACTACACGCTGCTGGAGTTCCTTGCCGGCTCGCGCCGAGAAGCCAGTTGCGGCGATGAGTGCAGCTAGCATGTCTGTCCAGGTCGGAGACGGCGCCGCGACCAAGCTATGGACAGACTCCTGGAGTTCGGTCGGGCTGCTATGCCTTTACGCTCCCCAGCTCTTCGCTGCTCTCACGCGCAGGGGGAAATCTCTCTCCCTAAAGGACGGCATCTACATGAACCAGTGGGCAAGGGAAATCTCTGGGGCGCTGACGACACCGGTTCTCTACCAATACGTGATGGTATGGGAACTCCTGCGTGGCGTTATCCTTGTTCCGACGCAAGCGGATCGATTCGTTTGGAAGTGGTCGCCCGATGGTAGGTACTCGGCTTCTTCGGCGTACCGGGCTTTCTTCCAGGGATCATGCAGCCTGCTGGGCGCCAGCGAGCTGTGGCGGGCTCGCGCGCCGCCAAAGGTCAAGTTTTTCTTTTGGCTAGCTGTGCATCGCCGCCTTTGGACTGCGGAAAGGCGTAGAAGGCACGGACTTCAGGACGAGGACGACGGTGCGTTGTGTGGTCAGGATCCTGAGACATCCGATCACCTGTTCGTTGCCTGTGTTGTCGCGAGGCAGGTTTGGACTGCCTTGCTGTCACCCATTGGCCTCGGGTCGTTGGCGCCATGTCGTGATGATGCTCTGGTAGACTGGTGGCTCCGTCAGCGTCGTCTCTTGCACCACGATGGGACGTCGGCTTTCGACACGGCAGTTCTTCTGGTGGCTTGGTGTCTATGGAAGGAGAGGAACAACAGGACCTTCAACAGGGTGACCAACAGTCTGCCGGTTATGCTTAGGGGGTTGCTTCAGGAGGCAGAAGCCTGGGTTGCTGCCGGTTTCTCCTCTCTGCTTTCTGTGCTACCGCTCTGGTCGCAGCACTTGACAACTATGTAATTTTCCCATCTTTTTTTCGCTTTTCGCTTTTCGCTTTTCGCTTTTTTCGCTTTTTTCGCTTGAGTCTGTAGCTAGGTTCTCTCTCTGGGGCTGTGGCTCCTCGCCACGGTTGCTGGTTTGTTTTAACCTCTATCCTCTTAATGAAATACGGGTATGTTAGCCCGATCGCGAAAAAAAACCTCCACCTCAAGGCAGCATCCCACGAGTTTGACAATGTTCTTATGATTGATCTGGGAGAGTATCAGCATTTCCTGACCAAATTCTTTCTTCTGCCTTTCGTCAATCAGCGCACATCGCTTGATCGCAATAGGCATGTTGTCCTTAACTATCCCTTTGTAGACTGTCCCATGGCCTCCCTTTCCAATTATTCTACCCTTATCATAGTTGTTTGTGGCCTGTATAAGTTCAGCTTCCGTAAATACCTTGAAAACAAGACCTTTCTCTGACTTCATCCTCTCAAAGAGAATCATGCCTCCATGTTCGCGGAAATGCTCTTGCTTGACTTTGGTCAATTTTCTCTTTTGAAGGATCATGTATCCAGCAAAGGAGAAAATCATGAGAACAGAAAATCCGGTTGTAACTCCTGCACAATAGCATTAGACAAAATCATTGTTAGGAAACACCCCGGCCTGCACGAGTCATCAATTCTTAAGCTCTCCTTTGGAGTTCCGATAGGAATTGTTAGTCAATTTTGCATACCACACATGCTCTCAGATTCCTTAGTTGCCATTTTACATAAATGAGAACACCTTTAATAATCTAACTAACTGATAACGAATACCTATTATTAGGCGGGTATCAGGATCGCATGTTTTGTGTTTCTCTGAAAACTTCCTTCCTAGCTGACAAGAACACCAATATCCTGGTACCGTGTTGTGGCAAATGCCACCCGAAGGGCATGGGTTGTCATCACCAGGGAATAAAATCTCGGCGAGAAAAAACCGAGAAATCCGATAATCCCGTTTATCGCTAAGGTCCGGTAAATTTTATTTATCGCCGAGATTGCAATTTTCACTAGTCCACCTCCATGAAAGTATAATATTATGTTATATTAATGCTATTGTGTACTAGTTCTCAATGTTAAATGCTTTAGAGAGAACTTTAGTAATTTTCTAGATAAATTAGGTATTTTTTGTTTTATTTTTTGACCGAGAAATTTTCCGAGAAATCCGATAAACCCGTTTATCGGTGACCTCCGGTATTTTTTTCCTATCGGTAAAGCGAACCCTCACATTCATTAACATCTGCGGTAAGATGAGCAAACAAGTTGACTAGATGTTAGGAAATAGATGAATGATATCGCGCACACATATGTAATGACATCCGAAATCAAGTTGAATCAGTACCTTGGCATCCATCTAAAAGATAAGGGTTGCCTTGATACCCTTTGTTGCAATTGCACTTGTACCCTGGTCCGTTGGTGGAGTTCACACACTCGCTGTTGCTGCTAAGGCACGCATAAGTGCCCGTCTCGTTCCGCTTGGCCTCCTCACATGACACCACCATCCCATTTCTTATCGCCCAGTCAAGCACTGTGGGTGCGCGCCCAGCGTTGGTGTCGTTGAACCTGGTTGTGCTAATGTACGCGGTGCTGAAGTTGAATGCCGTTGCCTCCATAAGCACGGCGTAGCTGCACCTGCTGAAGTGCGAGATTTGGCTTGTGTTGAAACGGCTGTCGAAGTTGACATTGTAGTAGTCCATGTCCCTAGGTATGCTTGTCTGGCAGCACCCCATGCCCGAGCAGAAGCCATCTGTGAGATCCGACAGGCTGCCACACGTCGAGATGCAGCCGCTCTGGTAGCATGTCCTGCTGAAGTCGTAGATGTAGGCGAGGGTGCTGCAACCGACGATGGTGAACTTGTTGCGGACATCTGAGAAGCGGTAGGAGGTGTTAGTTGCATGGAAGCCCCAGGTGTTGTTCTCCATGAGACCGGACGAGGGATTGTAGCAGTAAGACGAGATGTTGTTGAGCACCCGGATCGTGCTATCAGTCAGGGAAATATTAAGCAGCTCAAAACCACCCATGATAAACGGCTTGGATACGCCATCTTGGACTTCGCAGCTGACGTTGAAGTCGCTTCCGAGTGAGCAGTTCATGCCGATGCCGAATGGGTACTGTATCTCAACGTTGCCACACTGTCTTGGGCACTGAGGAGGACTAGGAGCCGCAACTATGGGGCCATTATTATGTGCTACGAGCAGTAGGAGGCCAAGGCCAAGCTGCAGAATCCGCACTTCCATTGTTCTCCAGTGTGGATAACTAGAAACCATGAAATGGCAACACTTAGCTTAATTAATCGGTGGGCACCCATGCGAGAGAGCAGCCTAATTATCGATACACCTTAGCTGTGCTTTAATTTGTGTAGTTATATACTTTTAAAGTGTGCTTTTCCGTTTCAAATCACATGTCGTTTCAGCTTTGTCACAAGTCAGACTTGTTTAGGTTTAACCAAATTTATAAAAATATATATTATGATCTACTATATTAAATAAATCAAAATATATCTTATGGTGTATACAATGAATCTTGTTTGATGTTGCAGATGTTTATGATTTTTTCTCTACACTAAGGGTCGTTTTGGCAGGGCTCTGGCTCCTCTAAAAACAGCTCCGGCTATGATTTCTCCGAAAAAGTGGCTTATCCGAAGGAGCCGAAGTCGTTTTGAGAAACATTTGGCAAAACAGCTCTTCCTGTTTTTCTTGAATGCATGAAAGATGGCAAATGTCTATAATATCTTCACTTATTATTTTACTATGGTACAGACCTAGTTAAACCCAATATAAAAAATTTGGTTTCATTATTTGATATTTCCATGATTTATTATATATTTTACAAGTACGAGATGATTTGATCCGGAGATGCTAATAGTCGTTTTTTGCATTGGGAACCCTAGTCTATTTCTAAATTATTGGAGCCACCTTCTATTTCCTTTTTATCTTATACTTTTGCATTGGGAACCTTATCTTTTCTCATATTCTTGCTAGAAGCTCCTCCTCTTCTCCACGTACAGGCAAAGCACGCGTACACAGGGAAAACCGGCTGGCCTGGCTACGACGACGCACCCGAAGTAGGAGGGCCACCGCGTCCGTTCACGCCCTGACGAAGGAGGAGCTTGGTTTCGTGGCTCCGTCTGCGCAATAGAAAAAGGGCTCCGGCTCATTTAGGTTTCGCAGGCGGAGCCGTTCTTCCGGTCACCCGTTTGGCTAGGCTTCGGCAGGAGCAAGAGCCAGAGCCGCACGCGGAGCCCTGCCAATCGGCTTCTAAGTTAAAATTAGAAAAGTTTAACTTACCACAAAATGAAAATAACTTATAATTTGAAATGGAGGATATACACGCCAGCTAAAATCGTTATGAAGAGATATTTTCATACACGCAGCCTGTCATACATCTGACCACATAAGTTGTGCAGGAAATATATGAGTAGTCCTCTCCTAGTATCCTTTGTCTAACACCTATAAATTATCAAGAATGCAGATAAATGAACTAAGGGCCTACTTGGTTAGCTTTCAAAATTTTCCAAGTCAAAGATTTGACAACCAAAAGTTGCACAAAAATATTTGTGACAAATTTGGCAAGCCAAATGTGAGGTATTGGAAAATTTTGGCAGCAAACCAAATAAAACCAAAAAACTTTATTTGCCCAAATTTTGGTAATAAAATTTGGCTATCAACCAATCAGACTCTGAAACGCAAAAGGGACCGGCGAATTGAGTAAATTGACCTGAACTAGTGACAAGGAGCTTCATGTTTCGTTGAATAGAATACACGTACCTTTGGGTATTTAGTTGAGAGGTATGTCCTCCCCAGGACGATGAGAGCACTGAGAACCTTTGGAGATTGCTTAAGCAATGTTTGTTCTAACAAAATTAAAGCAAGCACTGTTTGTGTACGTTGTGTGTATACGAGAGAGCATGCCTCGTTCCATACCATATATACTAGTACACTGGAAAGACCAAGTCTTACACGTCGCATAGCAACCCAATTTTCTTCATAACAATGCCTGCAATCATTTCGTCCTTAACTACAGCGGGAAAAAATCAACAGACACGTGCCAGCTACGGTCACATATTCACGTGCATGCTGATGATGGATTCCTCATTCCTGGACATACTACGGCATAGTACTTACTTGGCCAATGACAGGCATATGCTTGCGCCTCCGATGCTAGCATTTACATTCGCTACTAAAATGTTGTTGCCATACACGTGTTCTAATTAGCAGCTTCATTGTTGGCACGTGCCAATACGGATTCATATTGTATTCTGGCCGTTAGCCCGTTAAGTCTGATCAAAGGAACGCATGCATAGTTCTTTAGGTACGTGTTTAGGACTTACGGTCGTTTAATTTGTCCAAATAGCAGAATTAGGAAGAAGCACATGGCTGTTGTAGTAACAAAAACGGGAGCACATGCATGGTTCTTGACCAAATATTAGTTGTCACGATCATCTTCATATGTCTTTCAGATTGATGATCAACTGGTGCTAAAAAAATTAGTGTAACAAATTCCAGGTCGATGAGCTGTAAGCCTGCAGTAATCACCGACACGTCCAGTCCTTCATGCGTATTGGCACGCTCCGTAGGCAGCAGCGCGCGGCGATGTCAGCGTCCCAAGGCTTCACCACTGTCAAAAGTTTAAAACTGACATCGGTTCGTAAGCAGAAAAAAAAGGCGCTGATATCGGATTTCTGAGTCAACCGGCAATGAATTATCATTATTGGTTGGTGTTGAAAAGAGACAGTGTCAGTACCATTGACTGGTTTTAACCCGAACCGATAGTAATGTTGCCTCTAGACCTAAAATAAAATGGAATGCAGTTAATTCAGGTCTTAAGTCCGGCCCTCCAAACTGTAGATTACCCACTGTTAGATCAAATTCAATAGTGAAAAACTGTTTTAAACCAACGATGATTGGTTGCTATGGCATAGTGGCTGTAGCCAAATAACAAAGCTACCGTAGATGTTGCTAAAAATGTTGAGTTAATCTTAGACAATGGTCACATGACCGAGTCTAGAGGGGTGACGCCCCACACCTACCGTCCCGAACTCCCGATTGGGAACTCTAACAAACCCTTGGCACACCCTCATCCCGGTTGCACAACTGTTAATAAAAGGTCCTAGTAAACCACACGGTACATCAGCAATTCCCATGAGGATAGCCACACCCTACCTAATAGAACTCGATCCATCCTAAGTGCTGGAGTAACGAGAAGAGCACTGCCTCTGCTCTATCATTGTCGCCACTGTCACAAAGGATGTGGTAGGTACCAAGTACGACTATGGTGACCGCTACATCACCCATCACCCTACTGGAATAAAATTCTATGCGGCGGTGCCGCAACTTCATGCCGTGTGACACCGCTCACCCACATGACACGTGTCGTCCAGTCCCACCACGTGCATACCGATGTTCTGGCTGCCTTCGTGGCTTTCCCTTCGTAACCGCCCGCACCGCCGCACGCACAATGTGCAAGACGCTCTTCTGTCCGGTTGCTACCCTATGCATCGAGATGAGCACAAATAGATACGTGGACGGCCAGGAGTCAGTGTTGCACGGGAGTCCAACTGCAGCACGAGTACATAGAATTTTTTCCCACCCTACTGCATCAGCGCCTGCTGTACCTGATCATCAGCCGATCGGGTTAGGGTCAGGTCCAAAAACCCGGTGTTTTTTTATCCCGCACCTGACCCGACCCGACCCGAGCGTCAGGTTGATAATCGTGGCCCGAGCCCGCTCATCACTTGGTTCGATGGCCCACTAGCCCGACGACACATCACATATCCGTCTGCTGGCCCACTAGCCCCCCTTCTCTCAACGTCTCCTTGCTCTGCGCCGCCACCACCGTCGGCTGGTCGTTCCTCTGCGGCCATGCGACCGTTAGGTTGTCCGAACCGCCGTCCGTGTGAGGGAGCAGGAAGGCAGGACGACATGTGCTACTGCCTGCTGCTTGCGAGTTGCGATGGCTGAGCCGTTGAGTTGCGCTTTGCGCTATCTCCTCCTGCCTACAGCCGTTCTGCTAGAGGAATGGGAGGGCCGGGAGTTAGAGGCAAAGGTCGGAGGCGATGAGCAGCTGCTGCTTCTGCTTGGTGTTTCCTGGAGAGCGGCGGCCACGAACAGAAGAGGATGGGGAGAGGTGCTAGGTCAGAGAGTGGAGGGAGCCTATTTAACTAAGGTATGGCCTCCAACTCATCTAAACTAAGGTATAACCGATATTAATCCAAATGAGGTGTCCTAATTATGAACAAGTGATCCGGTTTTAAGCACTAAGATTTAACATTTGGTAGCCAGAGCTGGGCTAGTTCAAGTGGCCCTGATTAAGTTTGCTAAGCCTTGGGTGGACCTAAATTAAGATCTAATTAGTGCCACTCCAAGTCTCTGGTATGTTTAAGTTTTGGCTTAAGGCATAATTGTTGGCTTTTGATTGTGTTTAAGTACTAATTGTTCATGTTTTAGTCTAATTGTGCCACTGTTTAGCCCTAATACCCAGATTAGTAACTAAGTCAATTAGCTTTGGGCCTAATCCACATCGTGTTAGTCAAATTAGGGCTAATTATGCCAGTGTTAGCCAAGGTTAATTGCCAATTCCTTTTAATTGACTCGGATTAGACATGACAACACCTAATGAGGGACTAGGGTTTCAGTTTAAGCATGTAGAAGGAGGGGAAAAGACGAATTGCAAACTGTAAGATCAAATTCCCTAAATTTCGAGAACCTTGGATCTCGTACTTCTTTTTTCCCCAAAATTTCCAAACCCTAAGTCAAATTCCCAAATATGTGAATCCTAACCCTAAGTCAAAGGTAGTGGGTACTCACCTACCTAAGAGTCTTGGTGTCCACCCCGGTGTGCGGCATCGGCGTGAGAAGTATAGCTCGGTCGTGGCTTTGCACATGGCCGTCGCTGACCCCACCACGTCGCATCATGTGGCATTTACTTGGATGAGAACTCGGGACAGTTGGCATGCCACATGGGCGGTTTAATGCAATTTCTAAGATTTGGGCCTAATATAGTACAATTAGCAAGCTTATGGTTCTAAAATGTATTTTAAGGGTACCGGACCTGAGAATGAGGGACAAGTTTAAGGTCCGTTGATGAGACGTACTCCCCATGTTCATTATTGCCAGTACATACCACCGGCATTTAGTTACTACAATCACATAACAATCATTAATACACACCCAGGCACTTAAGATGTTGAATGTATTTTCTACATTGAATAATTCCATGTATAGTAGTATTGTTTATAAAAACATAGAATGCTAAAAATTAAATTACAAGTATTGACATGTGTAATGTTTCAGATGCATAAACTTATCTAAAGAAACAACTTATAAAATTTATTGTTATGGAGTATTATATGTTGCAGACGTGCTGCGCAGAAACACATATACATACTTGAATGGGTAAGGATAGGCAGAGCTTTGTGTTTGTAACAGTATATACACATTAGATAGTAGAACAACTAGCTCGCAGATGTCCCAGCAGTAGAAGTTTCAATGGAATACACTACAACATATGCTAATCACCTAGCATAGTACGAACTTCTTGGGTTCATGGGCAGGTTCTCACCTTCTTGTGTAGGATACCCAGTTGTACTGGCTTCTATTTCAAAGCTAGCTGTTGGTGTTCCACTAAGAAGGCTTTGAGTCTCTATCATCTCTGCATTGATCTGTACCCAAGGATGCAGCGAAAGCTTCCTCAATCTTCCAAGCTCATCGGCAATCTCCTTCATCGATGGTCTGTTGCTGCCACACATGTCCAGGCATTGCTTGGCTAGCTCTGCAAGCCCCCTGATCAATTCATTACTCTCTTGTCCCTTCACGTGACTCGGCAAGATCACATCAAGATTGTTCTCCTTCATAGCGGATAAGAAATTTGATGATAGGCTTCTTTGCATCTCAGGTCCATCCAACGTGAGAGGCTCTTGGCCAGTGAGGACCTCAAGAAGGATAACACCAAAGCTGTAGACGTCACTTTTCTCTGTCAGTTGGCATGTCTGCATGTATTCAGGGTCGAGGTATCCACAAGTACCTTGAACCATTGTGACATATTGCTCTTTGTCGGATGGGGCTAGTATGGAGGCTCCAAAATCTGACACTTTCGCCATGTAGTTACCATCAAGAAGGATGTTGGCACTCTTCACATCACCATGGATGATTGGAGGAGATGCATACGAGTGTAGGAAATTGAGTCCTTCGGCTGCTTCATGAACAATCCTTAACAGGGTACTGAAAGATATTTGCAGTGCTTGGTTCTTCCCATGGATAAGCTCGAATAATGTGCCATTAGGAATGAACTCATAGACTAACATAGGAACTTCCACCTCAAGGCAACAACCCACGAGTTTGACAATGTTCTTGTGGTTGATTTGAGAGAGTATTAGCATTTCTTGACCAAATTCCTTCTTTTGCCTTTCATCGATGAGTGCGCATCTCTTGATCGCAATAGGCATGTTGTCCTTAACTATCCCTTTGTAGACTGTCCCGTGGCCTCCCTTCCCAATTATTCTGCTCTTATCGTAGTTGTTTGTGGCTTGTATAAGTTCAGCTTCACTAAATACCGTGAAAGCAAGACCTTTTTCTGACCTCATCCTCTCAAACAAAAGCACACCTCCATGTTGTCGAAAGTGTTCTTGCTTCACTTGGTTCAGTTTTCTTTTTTGAAGAATCATGTGCCCGAAGAAGGAGAAAATCACGAGAACAAGAAAGCCGACTGTAAGTCCTGCATGACATCAGATACAAGCATCATTGTAAAACACATTTCCCTTGCTAAGTTCCTATAGAGGCTACAGATGGGCTTCGAATTGTTGTTTTTAGTGGAATTCTTCACATATACTCCCTGCGGCCTGGAAAAGATGCCTCCTTTCCGATCGGAGCAAGTAAGCTAGAAGGAAGGATCGCTTACCTGATTTGAATTTCATCCTCCTTCAAGTAGGATATGCTCTAAGTCTCCCTATACTTTCCTATAATGACTGCAACAATTTTCTCCATTTTGCGAATTCCTATTTTGTTTGAAGTATATTACTATCATATACATTATCTAAATATACATTATCTAAATCGATCCAATTTAAATAAAATAGAAAAAATCGAAAGAAAAAAAAAGAAAGAGTAAATAATAAAACAGGATATTCTGTTTCATAATTCTGAAAAGCAGCCCGAAATTTGTTGTCTGAACGTCATTAGTTAACAGCCGGAGAAGTAATAATGGTCTATGATCACAGAGTGTTACCTATTATTAAGACAGTGTCAGGGATGCATGAATTGTTTTGCTTAGAAAATTTTCTTCCAGCTCGACAAGAACACCGGTATCCTCCTATCGTGTTGTGGCAAACACCTCCAGAAGGGCACGGGCTGTTCTTGCACTCATCAGCATCTGCAGTAAGATGAGCAAAACTGAGTGTGGTAAGTCCAAAATGTATAGAGACTAAATATTGTACAGATATACCGTAATTTTGGCACAGTTATTACCATGGCATCCGTCTTGAAGATACGGGTTGCCTTCGTACCCTTCGGTGCAGTTGCACAGGTACCCTGGCCCGTTGGGTGAATCCACGCACTCGCTGTTGTTGCTGACACATGCGTAAGTGTCTGTCTCGTTCCGTTTGGCCACCTCACACGACATCTCTCCACTTCTTATCGCCCAGTCCATCACCACGGGTACCCGTCCAATGCCCGTGTCGTTGAATTTCGTTGTGTCGATGTATGCAGTGCTAAAATTGAACTCTGCCGCCTCCAGCAGCACCGCATAGCTGCAACGGCTGAAATTCCAAATTTGGCTTGTGTTGAAACGACTGTCGAAGCCAACCTCGTAGTAGCCCATATCCCTGGGTATAGCTGTCTGGCAACAGCCCATGCCGGAGCAGGAGCCATCCACTAGGTCTGACAGATTGCTGCAAGTCGAAACGCAACCGCTCTGACAGATTGCTGCAAGTCGAAACGCAACCGTTCCGGAACGTGCCATGAATCAAGGAAATGTTGAGCAGCTCAAAACCACCACCGAGGAATGGCTTGTAGACGCCATCTTGGACCTCCTGGCAGCTGACGTTAAAGCCTAGTGACCGTGAGCAGTTGTCACCGATGCCGAATGGGTAATGGATGTCAACTCCACCACACTGCTTTTGGCATTGAGGGCCAGGAACCGCAATAGCAGGGGCCTCCCGTGCCGCCAATAGAAGTAGAAGACCAACAAGGACAACATGTGTAGAGCGCACTTCCATTCTCCTTAGACTATCCGCACTCATGGACCTCTGTATTCATCCTCTAAAAGGAATATTCTATCCTACTCACCATAAAATATACAGTTTCTCCGTACTCATCCATACTCTATATTCATCCTCTATACCAACTACCAGCTGGTGGGGTCCACAAGTCATACTCTCCCTCCCTTTTTCTCCCCCCTCTCTCTCTCCCATCTCCCACCGCGCGCCCCTGCCCGTCCTCCCCACCTCGCCTCTCTCCGCCACCTCTCTCTCCCCACCCCGACGGCGAGTGCAGCTCCGGCGAGTGCGGCGAGCGCGGCTCCGGCGGTCGAGCACGGCGGGCCTCATCAGCCGGGCCAGCGGCCGGACCAGCGCGCGGCTCCGTCGGGCGTGGCGAGCTCCGGCCGCGGGCGAGCCCCCTGCGCCCCTCCTCGCGAGCCGTGCAGGCGAGCTCTGGCCGCCGTCGGTGCTCGCGGAGGGCCGCCGCCGAGCCGCGGTCGGTGCTCGCGGAGGGCTGCCGCCGCGCTGCGGTCGGTCCTCGGGGTGGGGCGCGGCTGCGCTCGCCGTGGTGGGTGGAGGCCGCTCCGTCGCCGTCGGTGGGTGGAGGCCGCTCCGTCGCCTTCCTCCATCCCCGGCGGGCCTCCCTGCCTCCCTCCCCGCGTCGGCCATGGAGCTCGTGGCCTCCCTCCCTCCCCGCGGCGGCGGCTTCTCCTTCGAGGAGGCAGACGCGGTGCCTCCCCCACACCCGACGGCGGTACGCGGGCCGTGCGGATGCGCGGGCGACCGGCGTGGCGAGGCCGCGCGGTGGCACCGGTGAGCGCACGCTCCTCCTCTTCCTTATCTCTCTTCCTCGGCGCTTGCGAGGTGGGACCGGCGCCGGCTATAGCGGACACCCGGTATCCCTCCACATTTGGCGGTCGGGAGCGCATACCGCATCACATAGCGTCCCCCGCTGCAGCAAGTTTGGTCCGCCATGTGCTTGCGTGTCGTTTTACCGGTCGCATGTAGAGTACCCGGTGCGGTTCGTCTTAGCTGGATATATATAACTAGAAAGTAGAAACCATGATATTGCAACGGTCAGCTAAATCGGTGGACTCAATAATTACACCTAAGTCCTGTTCTGTGTACTTCTAAAAATCCCAACCCGTGCGCTGTGGAAAGAACCAAAAGATAACTGAAGTGTCCGTTTGTGTTGATGTACCCAAATAATAATATCTTGATTCTTGAAGTTGAAGATATAAATTCCCCTGACCCGAGGAAGATTAGGAGTCAGGTAAGCACAAGATAATCCCATCAAATTTGCGGTGTATGTGAGTTGATTGTCCCATTAAAATATTATAACAATTTCCAACATATATCATTCAGGGCTTTCAGGCGGATGAGCGGTGTCTGTGAGTTGATTGTCCCATTAAAATCTTATAACATTTTCTACATATATCATTCATGGCTTTCTGGCGGATGAGGGACTTGCTCAAGAGAATAGGCGTACCCAGTGCAGAGAGCATCTTTTAACATTTCCTACATATATCATTCAGGGCTTTTTGGCGGACCAAGGACTTGCTCAAGAGAATGGGCGTACCCAGTGCAGAGAGCTCCCGCTCTGTGCGAGGTCTAAGGAAGGGTGTCGTGGCAAGTTTTACCAGGTCATAGACGGTAAGACTCTGCCGCTTACACCAGATAAGAGAATGCCTACAGAAAATCTATATATATATATATATATATATATATATATATATATATATATATATATATATATATATATATATATATATATACTCCTCCAGAGACGAAACAGGAGACGTCAACACCGACTTCAACGTGACTCTCGACTTCGGCGTACTCCCCGCTCCGTCTCTCTCCCGTGCGCGCCGACAGGTGGGCCAACAGGACTGCTCCATCCACCTCTCGCTCATCTCTCGTTGTCTCTGCCCTCACTCTGGCGGTCTCGTCCCCGCCGCCCCTTCCTTCCCCCCCACCCCCCTCTCTCTTTCCTGCAAGCGTCCAGTGCCGCCGCCGCCCCCGCCCAGCTCCGCGCATCTGACCAACTCCTCCACACCTCCAAACCTCATACTCGTCCTGCTCTGCCGCGACGGTGCGAGGCGCCGCGGACCATGAGCCCGACGGCGAGGCCGAGTCGTCGGGGGCGTGCAGGCGGAGGCGGGACTCGCGCCACCTCAACCGCTGGGTCCGCCTTGCGCCAAGTCGAGAAGCCACAGGCTCGCTCTGCTCTATGCTGGCGTGCTCCCAAGTTTTCGCTCCCAGGGGCCACGGCGGTGGGCGGGGGCTCCACTTCCTGCTGCGACGAGCACAACCCCAACTCGATTCGAGCTCGAGCCCATGATAGGCCTGACGAGCGTCGGCGGGTGCTACTGTTCCTGCTGCCCCTCCAGGTCTGCCCCTGCTCTCCGTAAAGGTGACTCATTCTTGCTTCTTGACGATGGCTGCTTCTAGCCTTCTAGAACTAGGCAACTAGCAGCATCTTGCTACATCTGCTCCTACATCTGCCGCTCTGTTGTCTAGCTACAGATTTGTGAGCAAAAGGTGTCGTAGTGAAGCTGATTAATAGCCATGGTTTCAAGAACAAGATCATCAAAAAAGAAGGTGCCTTCATATACATACGTGAATGATTAAGTTCTGTTGTTGAGAAAAGCAGTGTTAGATGTAAAGTAAAAAAAATTCTGATGAATATGATACCTGCATCCTACTGTTGTGTTTGTGGATCCCTTTGTGATTGTCAAGTATCACAAATGATGGTGTTTCATCATCAACCAGGCAACAAGCAAACTTGACATGTTTTTTTAAGGGTTAAGTCCACTTTACACCCTCCAACTTGCAGCAAAGTTCAGATTTCAACCTCGAACTTCAAAACCGGACAACTTTGGTCCTCCAACTCTCTAAAAAGTTCAACTTTCATCCTTCTGGGCGGTTTTTGTATGTGAACAGTAACTTTCGATATTTTCGGGAGCGCCAAAATTTTATATTATTTTTTCAAGCATCTTAACGTCCTCAAATGAAGAAACTCAAAACAACAAAGTTGTAGATCTTATCGAGGTCTACAATTTACATATAAAAATTATCTTCATCTGACATCGTATTGAAGTGTTTTCTATTTTTTGAAATTTGAGTCTCATCACGTGAGAAAATATGGTGCTGAAATTTTATATTATTTTTTCGAGCATCTTACTGTCCTCAAATGAAAAAACTTAAAACTACAAAGTTGTAGAACTCATCGAGATCTACAATTTATATATAAAAATTATCTTCATCCGACATCGTATTGAAGGGTTTTCTATTTTTTAAAATTTGAGTCTCATCACGCGACAAAATTGTTTCACGCGTGATGAGTCTCAAATTTAAAAAAATAGGAAACCCTTTAATACGATGTCGGATGAAGATAATTTTTATATATAAATTATAGACCTCGATGAGATCTACAACTTTGTAGTTTTGAGTTTTTTCATTTGAGGACAGTAAGATGCTCGAAAAAATAATATAAAATTTCAGCACCATATTTTCTCACGTGATGAGACTCAAATTTCAAAAAATAGAAAACACTTCAATACGATGTCGGATGAAGATAATTTTTATATGTAAATTGTAGACCTCGATAAGATCTACAACTTTGTTGTTTTGAGTTTCTTCATTTGAGGACGTTAAGATGCTTGAAAAAATAATATAAAATTTTGGCGCTCCCGAAAATATCGAAAGTTACTGTTCACATGCAAAAACCGCCCAGAAGGATGAAAGTTGAACTTTTTAGAGAGTTGGAGGACCAAAGTTGTCCGGTTTTGAAGTTCGAGGTTGAAATCTGAACTTTGCTGCAAGTTGGAGGGTGTAAAGTGGACTTAACCCAAGTATAAAATTGCTTCTTGCAGGCTGTGGCGCCATCTGAAAATGGAAGAGTGTCAGATGCCATTGCCAATGTGAATGCAAGTGAGAGGGAGACAGAACCTCATATAGAGGCTACCGGTGCAGATGGTGCTGAGACTGGGACTGGGTCCCCAGCAAGAAGAAGTCCGACCACCAAAGTCAGGGCCCAAAGAAGAAAAAGAAGACTTCACTGATTTGGAATCATTTCACTGAATTGCTTGTTGAAGAAAAGGCGGATGGCATAGTAATCATGAAGAAGATGGCAGAATGCAATTGCGGTGACAGCATTATGGGTCATGATGATGTTGACAAATTATGGACCTAGAAGAGGAAGATGGTTAGGGTTACGTTTGCTTCAGGTTACTCCCTATGCCTACTGTATTTTTTTCAGTTTATGATCCTGTGTGTTTTCAAATGTCGCAACACAATTTTGGTTATTCAGAATTTCAGATAGTTAAAAAATGAAACGGTCAACGGAAAAAATAATTGTGTCAATCTGATGTATAATATCTAATCTGTGCGACCTAGAATATTTTTTTATACACATGAATTCAGTATCTAATCTGTGTCAATTCTTATCATCATTTTATTGTAGGCGAGCAGAGGTGCCTCACAGCTTGTTGTTCTCCTGCCTACTGTTGGGTGTGCCATAGCCTAATACTGCTTAATTTTATTGGTTCAGTACTTCACCTATATGAGCTCAATGTCTTGTACTTTGATCAGCAAGCTTAATATCATGTACCTTGATCGGCAAACTCAGTGTAGACCTATTCAGTGTCCATTGGCTGTTGGGAGGTGCTGCTGACTGCTTTTGTTGTTTGAATTTACTTCACTTGATCTTATGATTTTCATATTTTGGCTCACTTCATTATGAGATATTAGTAGTACCATACTTTGATTTTAGTCCACTTGGGTTATCGATGAACTTAGAATTTTGTTTGTCTCGGATGAATTTACAGATATTCACTTTGATTTTCAAGACTTTTTTTTGTTATTTGTTGATTTTTGATCCACTATTTTTAAAGCACTCTTATTACATGGCAAATTTTGAAGCTCCAGACCCACTATTTTCTTCGTACTCTTATTGCGTTGAAAGTTTTGAATCTCCCGTAGCAACGCACGGGCATTTACTAATCACGTTTAAAGCTGATTTTGCAGACAGTGTCTTGGAAGGGCAAGGGACGCAAGTTACATATGAAGACAGCATAGACAGTGCAAGGCTGTTAGGAACATATGAGTATTCGTCTCTCTGGCAAGTGTTGACATCCAACCAAACAATGAAACATCTCAAAAAATGAAGCATGAACACCTTCAATCATGCAGATAATAAAAGAAGCTATTATAGAGAATAGGGATGATAAACAAAAGTGGGGAGGATAAATTCAGTAACTAACTAGTCTGAAATATCAAGCGGTTTCAGATTTCCTCGAATAGAAAGCATACCTTTGGATATTTAAGGAGATTGCCCCTGGACGCCTATAGCACTCTGACCTATCATCACCTATGGAGATTGCTTCAGTTATTTGTTCTGGATTCTGGTAACAAGTGAACACCCCCCTGTGGGTGGCCCTGTCTGTGTGTTGGAGTATATAAGAAGTTAAGAACACATCTTGCGTAATGTAACCCAGAGTCGTAGGGAACGAGTCTAGACACAGCAGAGATGAGAGACTGAGTCCTACTAGAAAAATCTTGGAACTTTGTCCCTACGGGAGAGAACAAATCAGCAGACATCGACAGTTTTCTTTCAAATAATGCAACAATTTCGGGTCTCATTTTGTGTTGACCTTAAAAACAAAGCCAATATTTTCTACCTTTCTTTCCTTTGTAATTGGAGTAGTAGTTGTGCATGGTTCTAGAACATTCAGATCCTGCCCACCGGGTGTTGATGCAAAATACAGTAAGGTGTCAGGACACCTGAAGATGGCCCTGCAGGTGGATCGGCAATTCAGCCCGCGAAACATGCAGGAAGCCTGGACGGCCCTAGACGCTCTCGACGCTCGGCCCGTCCAAGTACAAATAACTCAATACAACTCGAACCTGTCCTGGTTCGTTCCTCGCCTCCTTGTTGTTCTTCGCTATCCCTCAGTTCTATCCCAATCCCCCCTTATCCGCTAACATAAGGTTAGGTACTAGTATCCTATTTAGAACATGTAATTTCGAATCTTCAGTCTGTTCACTTGATCTTATCAGCTAGAATCAGCAAGCCATTCAACAGTGTTTTTCTCTCACAACAAATCAACATCAGTCAGAATCAGCCAGCTAGAAACCATCCAGCGAACGGGGTGAAAATTTGCAAGAGTTTTAATAAAGAACTGACGAGCTTAACATATGACACATATACCTTTTGCCGAACTCTTGCTTCAGCTAGATAATCCATTTTCCTTGGTTGGTTTGTGAGGAAAAAAGATCCTATCACAGTTTACTTGAAGTTGCAGGTTTAAAAATTAAAACGACAATTGACGTTGGAATCTCCTTCTCCCCGACGGTGACAGTGACAGCGCTTGAACATGGAAACCGTCGCCGGTCGCCATGCAAGGCGCTGCCGTTATGTGTGGCTAAGTATGCATTCTATGTTTAGATTAAGTCAAGCTTCTTCAATTTTGATTAAATTTATAAAAAAATATAATTAATATTTATGAGTCTAAATTGGTATACTATGAAAATATATTTTATAACCAATCTAATAATACTTATTTGGTATTATATATGTCGGTAGTTTTTTTTATATAGACTTGTTAAACTTAAAAAATGATTGATTTCTTTAAAAGCAGGAATTGTATCTTTTCGGAATGATCGAATAGAGGCAATGTTTGTGTAGTTACGTTGCTTTCGCGTGACAGCGAAATGCTCGTTTTGTAGAATAAAGTATAAACCCTCACCAGGTCACAGTATGAAATGGTCATGAACTCGTGACAACAACCGATTTACGATGACTACAGGACTATGTCATAGGTACAATAAAATCGTCCTCTGTGTATTTGTCACTGATAGGTGGGCTGATACCTTTCAATTTCGAGGTCTCCGCCCCCAACAATGGGCTACGCGGTGTCCGCTCACCATTACCGCTCGATGCCAAACAGCCGGGGTCAGTCAACTGCGTGTACGCGTGCGTGAGTTGGTATCGCAGTTTTCTTTTCTGCCCCACATGGTGTTCGTTGATCAAATACAGATGCTTCTAGCGCCGATCTCACCGCACATGGTTATCGGTGACGACGCCTACTTTAGCAGACTAGGGCCCTTTTTACTTGCCATGCAAACCCAAAATATTTCCTCTTTCACCCATCACATCAAATCTTTCGACGCATGTATGGAGCATTAAATGTAGGTAAAAAAGATAACTAATTACATAGTTTGTCTGTAAATGTCGGGACGAATCTTTTGAGCCTAGTTAGTCTATGATTAGACAAATTTTGCCGAATAACAACGAAAGATGCTACAGTAACTTTTCACCTACTTTTCGCGAAGTGAACGCACCCTAGTAGCAAATGTGTGGGCCATGGCGCCGCAACTTGTCTGCAAGCCAGGATCGGCATATCGCGCACTCTCACCGAACAGAACAAGCACGATTGCACGAACACCCCACAAGCTTTGCACTGCACCAGTTGTGTTGGATGGGCTCCCCCGGGCTGGACGACCCACGGTATCTCATCACTCCATGAGTTCATAACCGAACTGTGCAACTTTGGCAGGGCAGGCAACCGTTTGCTTTGTTGCAGATTCAAGATTCTAGGGAGCCATGAAAAGGGCTACAGAAAGTTAGGGCCTTAGGGGTAGCTGTTTCAGACTTCCATACGGTTTTTACATTGGGGACTAAGGAACCGGAATAGCAGGGGCGCCCTGTGCCGCACACAGAAGCAGAAGACCAAGGCCAAGCTACAGCAAGCGTACTTCCATAGTCCTTGGACAACTACAAAATAAAGTAGAAATCATGGGGTTTTTTTTTTCCAAAAAAGTAGAAACCATGGTATTACAATGGTCAGCTAAATTGGGGGACTCAAAATATGTTATTTACACCTAAGCTGTGATTTGTGTACTTACACCAAACTTGTTTTGAATTTTTGCTAGTAGTTGCTTATGATTAGCCTGACTTCCTGAGGCTGGAACTTACAATAATAGATGATTGAGTGTACAACTCATGCAGAAGCCATAACATGCACCCCAAAATAGTTTGGTGAACTATGTTCATGCATGCTGCTTACGAAGGAAAACAAATATAACTGAAAAGGTACGTTTGGGTTAATGTTATGTCCAAATAATATGTGGAAGTTGAAGACATGGGGACCAGGCCCCAAGACAAAAGAGGCTCAAGCCTATGTCGCAGCATTTGGCAAAAACAACAACAAAATTTCATGATGATTTAGGGGTCTTGCCGACGTGGTATTGAGATGGGATTGCATCCATTTGAAGCTTACCAAATAAGCTTTCCACCAAATAATCGTGGACCTTCATTGCAATCCAGATGGAAGTGTTATGGTCTTCCTAATAAAGTACTATTGGGCTGCCGGCAAACCGAATGTTGGGCTTCAATAAGCTTGCATTCCAAAATCGGTCACGTGAATAATGTATCCACGCCCATCTGTTGTAGAGGTCATAGGAAGCGTCTTTCCCAAATTCATCATTATTTCTAAGCACATTAAAAATAAACAATAGGTGGTAATAAATTTTTCCTTATATTGTTATACAAACATAGGAACGAGCTCGCCTTGTTTTTAACTTTTATGATCATATCCTAAGGTTACATGTCATCATCAATGGTCCATGGTTATGGTTACATAATGCATCCACTACTTTCTTGTAGAAATTTCATACGGAGTATTGCACATTTGTAGTTAATGCCAAAGGATAACATCGTGAAGGAAGGTGACTTCTATTATCACCTTAAAAGAGTCCATGCTTATTATTATTCCTGAGGAGGATACATGCACCCCTTTATTGGGTTTGTATTATGAAACTATAAGAACACAACAACCAATCATAATACATACAACATGGATATGTTCTGCCAATAATCTATCGTGGTACACGCGAGGACAAGATATACTCTTGCTCTAGGCTGTATTGGCGTGAGCCATGATGACTAGCAGACACCGGAATAGCACTACTACTCCTATTTATTCTCTCTGCTTCACGACGACGATGGGTCAATTCATTGCCCTTCCTTGCCCTTGTGGCAACATCTTGATGGCACCTCAACATTTGCAGCCTCATCTCCACGTCTTTCATGGTAGGCCTCTTCTCCCTTGTTAGACTTAGGCACTCCTCTGCCAGCTGAACCATGCTTAGAATCGCTTCCTTACTTGCTTCCCCTATAATTTCAGCGTCAACTACCTCTTCAAGTGGCCTCCTCTCCATATCCCAAAAGAAATAACTTGACAAGTTTATCTTTTCACCATTCTCATTCTCAATGATTGGTTTCTTCCTTGTCAATAACTCGAGAAGTATCACACCAAAACTGTAAACATCGCTTTTCTCATTAAGTTGGCCTGTGTGGTAGTATTCTGGATCCAAATACCCAAATGTCCCCTGCACGACGGTGACCAAATGTGTCTGGTCAATTGGTATACACCTCGATGCGCCAAAATCCGAAACTTTTGTTGTGTAGCTATCATTCATAAGTATGTTCATGCACTTGACATCTCTGTGAAGAATGGACACAGATGCTGCTGAGTGTAGATATGTAAGCGCGCCAGCAACTTCAACGGCAATCCTTAGGCGTTCCTCCCAAGGCAATGGTAGCAAGATTCTATTTTCCTCACAATGCAAGAGATCATACAATGTGCCATTGGAGATGAACTCATAGACAAGTAGAGGGACTTCAGTCTCGAGGCAGCATCCATGGAGCTTCACCACGTTCCGGTGGTTGATCTGTGAGAGTATGGCCACCTCATTGATAAAATGCCCAATTTCAGTGCTTTCTACAAGTTTTGATTTTTTGATTGCCACCACACGTTGGTCAGTCAATATTCCCTTATATACTGTGCCATGACCACCGCGGCCTACCACACGTGTATGGTCAAAGTTGTTAGTGGCCTTCTCTAGGTCGTCCAGAGAGAATATCTTCATGCCATCACTAGCATTATGGGCTGACGAGAACAGCTGTTCTAGAAGAATGCCTTTGTTCTTGTGAAAATATTTCTTTCTAAGCCTTTTCTGAACGATTCTCTGCCACCTCCGTGTAAGAATGGCAACAGCTGCAGCAAGAAATAGAATGACGCCGGCACTACTTAATGCAAGACCTGCATTGGGTGAACAATCCTTTTTAAATTCTTAAGATACAAAAACAATATTTCAACTGTATAATTTTATAGTTTGAGACACAATAATAGTTGCATATGAAAGTGATAAAATCAAATCTAGTTACCGATTATTAGGTTGATATTAGGGCCACAACTATTGCTTTGCTCAGAAAACTTCAGTCCTACTCGACATGAACATCGGTATCCTCCTAGTGTGTTGTGGCAGACTGCACCCGAAGGGCAAGGGCTGTATTTACATTCATCAACATCTGCAGTAAGATGAGCAAAAGTAAAAATGATAAGCGTAGAGTTTAGAGACTAAATATTGTGCAAATATACCGTAAAATTCTGGCACAATTATTACCATGGCATCCGTCTAGAAGGTATGGGTTGCCTTCGTACCCATCAGTGCAGTTGCAAAGGTACCCTGGCCCATTCGATGAATCCACGCACTCGCTGTTGCTGCTGACGCATGCATAAGAGCCCGTCTCGTTCTCTTCAGCGACTTCACACGACGTCTCCCTCTCCCTTATCGCCCAGTCCATCACCACGGGTACCTGTCCAATACTCATGTCGTTGAATTTGGTCGTATTGATGTACGCAGTGCTGAAATTGAACGCCGCCGCCTCCATCAGCACGGCGTAGCTGCAACGGCTGAAGCTCCAAATTTGGCTTGTGTTGAAACTTCTGTCGAAGCTAACACTATAGTAGTCCATCCCCTTGGGTATGGCTGTCTGACAACAGCCCATGCCGGAGCAGGAGCCGTCCACTATGTCTGACAGACTTTGGCACGTCGAGACACACCCGCTCTGGTAGCCAGTGCTGTTTCGGTTGTAGATGATGGCAAGGGTGTTGCATCCGATGACAGTGAACTTGTTGTGGACATCTGAGAACCGAAATGTGGACGAAATTGCGTCGTGCCCCGAAATATTGCTCTCCATGCGACCTAGGAGGGGGTTGTAGCAGTACGTGGAGATGGGGTTCAACTCCCGGATTGTGCCATGAATCAAGGAAATGTTGAGCAGCTCAAAAACATCACTAAGGAATGGCTTGTAGATGCCATCTTGGACCTCTTTGCAGCTAACGTTAAAGAGTGATGACCGCGAGCAGTTGTCGCCGATGCCGAAGGGGAAATGGATGTCAACGCCACCACACTGACTTTGGCATTGAGTGTCAGGAACCGCAATAGCAGCAACATCCTGTGCTACCAACAGAAGTAGAAGACCAACAATGCCAAGTTGTACAGAGCACACTTCCATACTCCTTTGCTGGATATCTAGAATAAAGTACAAGAAAACATGGTGTTGCAACGGTAAGCTAAATTGGTGGGCTCAATATATTTACACCAAAGTTCTGTTATATTACTCCTACACTTCAAAAAATCCCAACCCGTGCATTGTGAAAAGAAACAAAAATTAACTAGAAGTATTTTTGTGTTAATGATGTATCCAAATAATATCATGAAGATGACAATATGAATCCCTTGACCCGAGGAAAGCACGAGTCCCATCAAATCTTTATCAAGAAGCTACATGCAAGAGAAAAGCCGGTGCCGAGCATGTATTAATAGAGAAGAAGTAACATACAACAACACACACCAAAGAAAATGAACACACTCAAGTTAGAAGCGACAACATGACAACCACCGTAACGAACACAATCCACTTTACCACAAAGCACCGCAAGCAGACACACCAAGCAAGCTATAGAAAACAAGCTAAGTGATTAGATATGAGAGGGAGGATGTTCTCAATAGCGATACCTCCAAGGAGGGAAACAACATTCACAAATGCCTCCAATGCCAAGCGGAGAATTGATGTTTTTCAACCGAACCCCTAGGAGACAAGGGATCTCACGACAATGCCTCCAATGACGAGCGTGGCACCAAAGGCGTCACCATTGCTGACCGTGACAGAGAGTCAGGCAAGGCATTCACCCAAAAGTCCCTACCTCCTAAACCCTCACACCCAAGCACAACGTAGGACACCATAGCAACTTGTCATCGCCGTGCGAGACTAGCCACCGAGGCGATAGCCATAGGAAGCAGACACCACCATGAGAACGTTGCCACCTAATGAGGGCCGCCTCCTAAACCCTCTATGTAGATTATTGTGGGCAACCTGCGGAAGCTGGTGTCTATCGGGCCAACGACGGCCCATGGTTGGCACTGCTGTGATAAGCTACACACGCTAGTTGCTTGGTCATTGCACAGCGTTGGCCCGCTAGCAGCTGCTCATTGCAGTAATTGTCGGGCTTGGCGATGGCCTCTTCTTTTTCTTTTCTTTTCTTTTTTTTTTTGGCGATGGCCTCTTCGGTGTGACGACGGTGGCCTATTGGTGGTCGGGTAGCGAGCGAGGTGGCCTTTGGAGTTTGGACTAAGGCACATGCTTCATGGTGAAGCTGACAATAACAATTTCTTTAACGCGTTGGAGGGTTTGTGGTGAGGTCTATCTTCTATCCGATTTTGAAAAACCAGGGCCCTGTTGGGATCCTTGGAATTGAATTTATTTTAATAACTATAATTTAGACACATATTAATTAAGCTAATATGCTTGTATATGAATTATATGTATATTATTGTTGGCTATACGAGAGAGATACCTATGTGTTGTATTTCTACCATAGAGGAACAAGTTGAAGACCATGCTATAAGTTTCTATAGAATCAATTTCCATCTCTCATACTATGAATTTCACATAGTATGAGAGATGGAATGTCCACGGACCAGGACAGCGCTCACCGGCCGCCACTCTCCCATGTGTGTTTCCCTTTTTGTCCTTTGCTATTTTATTTTTATTTTTCTTTTATTTGGTTTTTATTCTCCATTTCAATTTCTTTATTTGTACACCTAGCGTCTGAATGTCCGACACCAGGATGCATCCGGACACACCTCCAAAACGGCACTCACGTACAGAAATAGTGCCAGCATGCGTGCGCGTGTCCCCATCCGCAGCCTATCTCCTCCACACCCCATCCCCCACCGCGCTGCCATCTCAGGAGCGCTCCCTCTGTAAGCCCCCCGCTGCGTTGTGCAGCGCCGCACCCGTTTCGTGCTATACGCGGGACCCGCATCACCGGAGCAACAAGAGGGGAAGGGCGCATGGTGCCTCCAATTCGGAAGGTCCCGGCCGCGGCATCATATGGATGCCCTATTAGCTTCGGGAGAGACGATGCATCAAAAGTTGGGGAGGAAAGATGCAACACCCGATCTACTTTTGAAATATTCAAATACAATAGTTGCAACATACATCTGAAGGCAGTTGAAACACTTAAAAAAACACCTTAGGCACACTTGAAAACTATGAAACCATATGCAACATCCAAATAAAACACATGCAACGTATGTGTGAAACATATGTTACATCCTGATAAACACACTTGCAACATGCGTCGGGAAAACACAGATGAAACATACCTCTGAAACATGTGAAGCACTCAAAACATACACTTACAACATGCCTCTGAAACAATTGCAACATATGCAACATGTGCAACATTCCCCGATCTACTTTTGCAACATCCATATAAAACAAATACAACATACATTTGAAGCGTCTGAAACACTTGAAACATACATATCCAACATAGAGGAGGGGAAGGCTGCGCCGGTCGATTCCGGCCCCCGGGGGTCGACAGCGGTGGCCAGTGTCGACTGCTGCAGAGCCTGGCCATTGCCGGTGGTGTCGACGAGGACCGCCGTGACGGCGACGGCGACGGCGACGGCGCGGGGGCACCTTCGCCCCGTGGCCTCGACTCTGCGGTGCTCGCCGCGATACCGGTGGTAGTGGTTGACACGGGCGCGGGGAATGGCGGGGACTACACGGTCTGCCTTGCGTAGCTCGAGCCCGGGGAGAAGGCCCGCGCACTGCCACTGTGCGGCCACCGCTTCCACGTCGAGTGCCGGGGTGATGGAAGGGGCCGTGGGGGTGGGGGGGAAGGCCGCCGGTGTGGGGGAGGAGCCGCCGCCAGCTAGGGAAGCAGCGATGGCCGCGTTGTCGGGTGTGGGGCAGGACACGAAGGGATAAGAATGGGGAGTGAGCGAGGCATCTGTCCAACCGAACGTCTTAATCGTATCATTATCGTTCTTTTATTTCTTTTTCTTTTACTCTAATTAATTTCCCCCTTCATTTCTTTTTTATTTTTACGGTTTCTTTTCCGTTGATGAGCTTTCCTCATCTATAGACGGAGCTCATGATGCTCTTGGAGGCTGGAGGTGGCAGTCCACACCTTCAGTTTCTTCATTTTTTGTTTTTCTTTTCTTTTCTTTTCTTCTATTTCTTTTCTTCTCTCTATTTTATTTTCTATTTTCTATAATTTTTTCTTATTTTGATTTCCTTTAATATCTCTTATTTTTCTCTTTTTATTTACTCTTATTAATCAATTTTCTTCTATTTTTTTCATGTTTTACTTATATATTTTCTATGTTCTTAATATATGGTTAATGTTTTAACTCAAATATAACTATATTTTTTTTCAATTTCTTTTTTCTTTTTGTTTCCCTTTTTCTTTTTTATTTAACTATAACCAATTATTTAATTATATTTTTATTTTTCATGTTTTACTTTTTTGTTTCCTATATTTCTGTGAGATACATATGGTGTTCAAGTTCTACTATATGTTTTCATATATTCACATAATATAAATAAGATATTTCATGATTAGCTTGAGTATTTATGTAGCACGCGTGAGATGTTCTATGGTATATTTGAGGTTATTCAAGTAATATTATGTGATGTTCTTTTTAATTTTTCTCTATTACATATTTTTTTTATATGCCTTGTTATAATGTTCACATAATATTCATGGGACGTTATATGATATGTTTGCAGATGTTTACGTAGTATAAGTGAGATGTTCTACGATTATTTTCAGGTATTCAGATATTACTCGTGAGATGTACACCCTACAGGAGCTAGTGTCCCATCAAATCTATGGTGTATACTCTATAAGTTAATTCTCCCTACATAGATCAGCGCTTCCCGGTGGATCAAGGAATTGCTCAAGCGGATTCTTCCTACAGAAAATCTAAGACAATCATGTTTAAAGCTGATTTTGCAGACAGTGCCTTGCAATTGCAAGGGACGCAAGTTACATCTGAACACAACATAGATAGTGCAAGGCTGTCAGGAATATATGGGTATTCGTCGTCTCTTGCCTAGTGTTAACTGTTAACCAAACAATGAAACATTTCCCCCAAAAGAGATGAAGCATGGAAACCTTCACGCATGCAGATGATAATAAAGAAAGTTATAGGGAAAAGGATTTGATAAACGAAACTGTGGAGGATAAAATTCAGTCACTAACTAGCTAGCTTGAAATGTCAAGGGATTTCAGTTTTCCTCGAATGTAAACTAGAAAGCGTACCTTTGGGTACTTGATAGATGAGAGCTCTGCCCTCCGATCCCCCAGTCCCCCTGGAAGCCTAGAGCACTTTGAACCTTTTGGAGATTGCTTCAGTTATTTGTTTCAGTAACAACCCCTGTTTGTGCATTGGATTATATAGAAACAACACATCTCGGGTCAATGTGGGAACGAGTCAAGACACAACAGAGAGCACGTGCATATTTCCACTAGTCTTACTAGAAGGTCAACTTCGCTGTTTGCAAATCAGGGCCAGACAGTCACTCAAAATCTAAATATTCATCGGAGAAAACAAATCAACAGACAACGACATAGGAGTGGTGGAAAAAAAATGTTGGCCTTGATAGCAAAGATGCATCAATCTGTCGTATCAGTTTTCTGATGGCCTTTAGAATAAAGCTAATATGTGCATGTTTCTAAAAGATTTAGGGACCTGCGACTAGCTTGTTCGTTTGAGCTTATCAGCGAAATCAGCAGTCATCCAGCAGTGTTTTTCTCTCACAACAAATCAGCGAACAGTATTTTCAGCTACAATAAACCAGCGAAACGAACAAGCTGTGTTGAAGCTAAATCCAGTAAAAGGTATAAATATGATCATTTCTTTAAAAAAAGTAGGGTAGGTCCTGTTTAGAAATCTTTTTTTTGAAACGGGTCCTGTTTAGAAATCTTGTATAAGAGTTTTAAGGACAGGCTGACAGCGCTTGGAAACAGTCGCCACTCGCCATATGCAAGGCGCTAGAACTTCAGCAGGACAGCGAAAAACTTTAGCCTGGAATGGTCGTGAACTCGTGACAGCAGCCAGTGTTTACAAAGAGCTGCAGGGGGTAGGGGCGCAGGCGAGGCAACCTTCTGTAGTCGTGTAGCGTGTCGCCGACTCGCCATGCGCAAGGTCTCCGCCCCCGAACAATGGCCTATGCGGTGTCCGCTTGCCATTGCCGCTTGGAGTCAAACGGCCGGGTCAGTCAACTGCGTGCTTGATCCTCCATGTCAGGGCGGCGGACGCTTCGGTACGGTATCGCAGTTTTTCCTTACTGATGAGGTTTCGTGTTGATCAAAGACCGATGCTTTCTTCTGCCCATCTCACTGACTGGACATGGTGCGGCATCGGTGATGACGACGACTATCAGTAGTAGACTAGCAGGGACCGAGCCTTAGCTCGGATGGTGAGCTCTCCCAGTGCAGAGGGCACCGGTCCTGAGTTCCCGCCTGCTCAGCTAAGTGATTTCTCATGCTGAAGATTTATTTCTTAAAAATAATCTTGCAGGTCCTGGACATATACGTGAAGACACAATGATACTGCGACGTGCTCCGTTGCCTACGAAGTTTTGTTAGACTTCTTCGATCTCCAGAGGACATGTGGTGTGTATAGTTGCTAGATCTAGCATACGCACTGGGTGTACGTTGTGTGCGTATGGTGAGGTGAGTGTGTGTTTGTGCGTATATTTAGATATGTATCTCAGGAGTTCAGACTAAAAAAATAAAAAAAAGTAGTAGACTAGCAGCCAATGCGGGCCATGGTGCGACTAGCTCTTTTTTTAGGGACAAATGTCATTAATAGTCTGCAAGGCCGGATCGACAGATTGCCCAATCTGACCGAACAAGCACGCACACGGCACACCCCATCAGCTTGCACTAGATGCGTTGGGTTGAGCTTAGCCTCTCCCGGGATGGAAAACTCTGCGAGGCCCGCCCACGGTATCAACGGCATGAGCTCATGAGTCATGATCATGCTGCACTGACAACACTGTGCAACCGTTTGCTGTGTTGCCAAGTCGATTCTGTGACTCGCAGAGAGTAAGACTACCCGTACTCATAGAACTCTATTTTCATCCTCTATAAGGAATATTTCATCCTAGTCAGCGAGATTCTTTCCTCTATACTAATTTCTCCCGCACTCATGCATCCTCTATATCTCATACTCTATATCAACTACCAACAGTGGGGCCCACATGTTTGTAAATAAATTTTATCTAAATACATCTATGTGAGATCTTGTTTTAAAGGATTTATTGAGACGAATTCAATAGTGCAATTGGAATTTAATTTGGTTTTTTGATTTTTTTAGTTATAACATTGTTTAGCTAGCTGAAATGGTGGAGCCCACCTTGCATGCGCTCTCTCTCTCTCCACCTTTTCCCCTTCTCTCTCTACCTTTTCCTCTGCACCCCGGGTAGCGTAGCTTCGCTACACCCTCTAGATTTGGTGTTGGCGCGCGCGTCCGGTACTCTAGCGTACCTCTTACAGGGTAGCGCTGTAGCGTTTTTCTTACGCTATGTAGTGTACCGTTTCAATTTACAGGTACCGCTGCGGATAGCCTAAAGGCGTCTTTGATGGGGCTCCGGCTCTCACTCTGGCACGTACATCTATTGTGACGGAGCCATCGGAGCTCCCAACGCTTGCTCCTCTGGCTCCTCTCTTGTACGCAGCTCGGCAGTTGACCCGGAGCCGCTACAGTATCGAGAGCAGTGTACAGTGCAGCACTTGTGTTAGATGCTTCTAAAAACCTGATTGTCTGGTATATCCGAGCAGGTGTCGCAGACACGGGCGTGGTTCCGGAGGCCTGCTCTTTCAATCCTCCGTGCACGCAGAGGATTGGAACATGAAAACTTGAAAGCAACTTAACAAAGAAAAGATGCTAATAATCTTGTGTCTCGTGTGCCGCTGAAGGCGAGCCCACCTTTCTTAGACATGAAAAATGAAAGACGAATATCATAAAATGCTCATCAATCACTGGTAATCGCTGCTACGAACATGGTTTCCTTTATCGGCCGAAATCTCCCGATATTTCCGATATGTCTTGTTTATCCGTAGGTGCCGATAAGAAATAATCTATCTTTTTCATATAAATTTTGTTTAAATTTATTTAAATTTACTTAAATTCAAATTAAATTTTATTTGAATTTGGTCCGATATTTCTGATATATCCTGTTTATCCTCTTTATCTATGACCCCCGATAAATTTTAATTTCCGAAAATAAAAACCTTGGCTACGAACATGAGAGTTACCGGTAACTTAACCATAATCATAAAAGTTACTAGTAAGTAGTAACCGCAGCTATAACCATGACCGTCGTGCCTGGTCGTGGTCCGGCAGTCGTGTCTTCGGCCGTGGGCCCGGGGGCCGCGAGATCCCGGACGTCAACTCGCCACCGCGTGAGGTTCGAGGTGGTCAGGGCGCCTCTGACCTACAACGTGACGAGGGCGGAAAGCTGTCAGCCCCGCGTCGTGGTGTCGCCTCCAAGCTGGACGAGGGGATTGACTTTTGCTATGTGCAGGCAGGGCCCACCGTCGGTGGGCAGAGCAACGGCGTGGACCCCATGTGCCTTGAGGCTGAGATCGCTGCCGCAGCGTCTACACCACGCCGTGACCAGATTATGCTTGCCTCACCCGAGCTGGCACCTACGAGATCGGGCCTTGTGGATGGGCCGCTCCCTTCTATACAGCTTCTATTCAACAGCCCGGGCCTTCACGCCGGCGTTGCCAGGCCCAGGAGCCTGGACTCTGAAGGTCTCGACCTTTGGCTCTCGCTAAACGATGGGCCTCTACTAGTAGATGGGCCGGTGGCTGTGGACATTGTTTCGGAGATGACGGGGACTCAAAATTCCTCGTCATTGGTCGTTGCATCGTCTGACGACTTGGACACGCGGCCGCCGGTCATGGTACCGGAACAGCTCCATACGCTGACGTTGGAAACCTTGGAGGAGCACCTCTGCATACCCATGCAAACGCCTCTCGTCAAGGGGCCGCCGCGCCTGCGTCGGCCACGTACGCCGGCGTCCGTCCAGTCACTTCGTCGTAGCGAGCGCCTGGCGCTCAAGCCAAGGGAGGACAATTCCATCAAGCAGGCACAATGCACGCTGATGCGGAGGTTGGGGATGGTTGTGTCCTCACCAACTGTCGGCTCCGACACGGTGGACAGGTACAAGGCGACCTTCCGGGCTCCGCTGTCCCCGACCAAGGAAGAGGCGCTACAAACGCTGTTTGGTGATGATTTCGACCCGGTCGTCATGAACTTGGACATGATCGGGGTCGTTGAGGTCGAGGCGTAGAGCCTCCCCATCTTTGTCGCACCACTGTTTTCCCAATGACATCAACTGACAGTTGCTTCGTCTGGAATGTGCGCGGGCTAAATGGACTTGGTGGACGACGGCGAGAAAGCAGCTGCCGAAGGAGCTTCGCCGCGGATTCGACTCTCTTGTCCTCCTCACGAGCTGGATGCTTTGGAAGGAGAGGAATGCAAGGACGTTCAATCGCATCACATCGACGCCGGCGGAGTTGGGAGCGGCCATCAGGCTTGAGGATCTCTGGGTTGCTGCGGGCTATAAGCGCCTGGCTGTGCTTCAGTCGCGTGTAGCATGAAGCTGCTCTTTAGTCGCACTGTGTATTATCATGTAATCGCAATCTCGTGCAGATTAGAGGTAGCCTAGGGAGTTGTCTTGTGCTTTGGTAATCTACGGTTTACCAACAGCAAGGGTGTAGTACCAAACTCTTTTTCTGCTTAATGAAATACGTGCTCGCACGTTCTCGAAAAAAAAATAACCATGACCGTTACAAGTTTAGCCATTAACTACATTCAGTCCACCATTTTTTATTACACCTATCATTTTATATGGCCTTAGAATTTATTTGATTTAATCGAATAGAATATGGGCCAGGCGCACATTAAATCCAACAGGAACAACTTATAAAATTTGCTGTCATGGAGTATTACATGTTGCAGACGGGCAGCGGAGAAGCACAAATACATAATTGAATGGCTAAAGATACGTAGAGCTTCGTGTCTTTATGCAATATAAACATTAGATAGCAGAACAACTAGCTCCCAGATACCCCTGCAGTAGAAGTTTCAATGGAGTACACTGCAAAATATGCTAGTCACCTTGCATAATAAGAACTTCTTGGGTTCATGGGCAGGTTTTCACCTTCCTGTGTAGGATACCCAGTAGTAGCAGCTTCTGTTTCAAAGCTAGTAGTCGATGTTCCACCAAGAAGAAGGTTTTGAGTCTCTATCATCTCTGCATCAATCTGTACCCAAGGATGCAGTGAAAGCTTCCTCAATCTATCGAGCTCGTCGGCGATCTCCTTCATTGATGGTCTGTTGCTGCCACACATGTCCAGGCATTGCTTGGCTAGCTCTGCAAGCCCTCTGATCAATTCATTGCTCTCTTGTCCCTTCACGTGGCTCGGCAAGATCGCATCAAGATTGTTCTCCTTCATAGCGGATAAGAAATTTGACGACAAGCTTCTTTGCATCTCAGGTCCATCCAACTTGAGAGGCTCTTGGCCAGTGAGGACCTCAAGAAGGATAACACCAAAGCTGTAGACGTCACTTTTCTCTGTCAGTTGGCATGTCTGCATGTATTCAGGGTCGAGGTATCCACAAGTACCTTGAACCATTGTGACATATTGCTCTTTGTCGGATGGGGCTAGTATGGAGGCTCCAAAATCTGACACTTTTGCCATGTAGTTACCGTCAAGAAGGATGTTGGCACTCTTCACATCACCATGGATGATTGGAGGAGATGCATACATGTGGAGGAAATTGAGTCCTTCGGCTGCTTCATGAGCAATCCTTAACAGGGTGCTAAACGAGATTTGCAGTGCTTGGTTCTTCCCATGGATAAGCCCGAATAGTGTGCCATTAGGGATGAACTCGTAGACTAACATCGGAACTTCCACCTCAAGGCAACAACCCACAAGTTTGACAATGTTCTTGTGATTGATCTGGGACAATATTAGCATTTCTTGACCAAATTCCTTCTTTTGCCTTTCGTCGATCAGTGCACATCTCTTAATTGCAACCTGCATATTGTTCTTAACTATCCCTTTGTAGACTGTCCCATGGCCTCCCTTTCCAATTATTCTGCTCTTATCGTAGTTGTCTGTGCCTTGTATAAGTTCAGCTTCACTAAATACAATGAAAGCAAGACCCTTTTCTGATCTCATCCTCTCAAACAAGAGCACGCCTCCATGCTGTCGAAAATGTTCTTGTTTAACTTGGTTCAGTTTTCTCTTTTGAAGAATCATGTATCCAAAGAAGGAGAAAATCACGAGAACAAGAAAGCCAACTGTAACTCCTGCATAACAGCATCAGATAAGAGCGTTGTCTTGTTAGAAAACTTCCATTTGATGCTAGCTGAGGGCCTTACCTATGATGAGGCCAGTATCAGGGTCACATGTTTTGTTTTGCTCAGAAAACTTCCTTCCCGCTCGACACGAACACCGGTATCCTCCTATTGTGTTGTGGCAGATGCTGCCTGAGGGGCATGACGATACGTCTCTACATTCATTGTAATCTGCAGAAAGTGGCAAGAACTAAGTGCGATAGTACACAATTGATAGATAGAGAGGCTACAGAGCTAAGTCATTGGATGAGATATGGAAGATATTATGCACGTACACTTGACTACTTGAACATTTTAAAACGAAGTCAAATTAGTACCTTTGCATCCATCTGGGAGATATGGGTTGCCGTCATACCCTTTGGAGCAGTTGCACAGGTACCCTGGCCCGTTGGGGGATTCCACGCACTCGCCGTTGGTGCTGAGACACGCGTAAGTGCCTGTCTCATTCCTTTTGGCGACCTCACACGACGTCGTCCCATCTCTTATAGCCCAGTCAATCACCACGGGTGCTCGCCCGACGTTGGTGTCGTTGAACTTGGTCGTGGTGATGTATAATGTGCTGAAGTTGAACGCCTCCGCCTCCATCAGCACGCCGTAGCTACATCGGCTGAAACTCCAGATTTGGCTTGTGTTGAAACGGCTGTCGAAGCCGACTTCGTAATAGGCCATCCCCCTGGGTATCGCCGTCTGGCAGCAGCCCATGCCGGAGCAGGAACCATCTACCAAGTCTGACAAATTGCCACACGTCGAGACGCAGCCGCTCTGGTAGCCTGTGCTGTTGCTGTCCGAGATGTAGGCAAGGGTGTTGCATCCGATGACAGTGAACTTGTTGTGGACGTCAGAGAACAGATAGGGAGAAGCAGTACAGTTGAGCACCCATTGATTACCCTCCATGAGACCGGAAGAGGAGTTGTAGCAGGATGTTGAGATGGCGTTGAGCACCCGGATTGTGCCATGAATCAAGGAAATATTGAGCAGCTCCACGTCACCGATGAATGGCTTCCGGATGCCATCTCGTACCTCGTCACAGCTGACGTTGAAGCTGGGTGACAGGGAGCAGTTGTCACCTATGCCGAATGGGTAATGGATGTCAACGCCACCACACTGCCTTTGGCATTGAGGGATAGGAACCGCAAGAGCAGGGGCGTCCTGTGCCGCCAACAGAAGCAGAACACAGGCTAGTCCAAGCTGTAGACACCGCACTTCCATACTCCTTGGCTGGATAATTAGAAAGTAGAAGAAACCATGATATTGCAACGGTCAGCTAAATCAGTTGAGTCAACATATGTACAACTAAATTGTGCTTTGTGAACTCTTTTTTTTTTCTTGAATACGCAAAAGATTTGGGTATCATTGTAATTAAAAAGAATAGTTAAGTCATACAAACGACGCGATTCTGAGGAGCGCCCTTTGAGGTCTTACAGCTGTATACTGGATCGTCCTAGCAAACCACTCGGAGCTATGATATTACATAAAAGGTATAAAAGGTATACAACCAAGCTAAGAGCAATGCTGCAACCTACGAGACCAGACGCCTCGACTGCTGACTGTGCGGTCCTCCTCCGGCATCCGAAAAGAGCTTTCTATATGTCCTAGTGTTGGCCGCTGGAAATAACTCGTCCAGAGCTTCAACCTGGCTCGACGTCAAATTCCCAGTGAGAATGGCGTCGTATGCTCCCTTGGACGCAGAAGAGACTGGTGCCGCCACCGGCGCGATGCCCATCCTCTGCCTGAGCAGTATCTCGTCCCGCTTGGAGGTGGGTATGTGCGACAACGGTTGGGCGGTAATCCGTTTGCTCCTGATTGTCAGGGGTCGCTTTGTTACCGCCCTCTGCCTTGGAGGACTAGCGATCAACGACGATTGTCTCCTACACTGCACCTCCTCGGTGAACCTTGCGAGACGCCGAGCGGCCTCACGCGGCGTGGGCGTCATGTCGTCATCCTCAAGGTCGAGCTGTCCCACCCGAGGGGGCGTGAGCTGTGGCAGCTTCTGCACCAGCGGCTGAGGCGAGTGAACTCCTTTCTTTATATAATGAATTCATTAATCCAGACTCTATATCCACGAATGACATAGCCAAAAGATATAAGAGCACTTAGACTCACACATCAACGAAGAGAACACATAATCAAAAAAAAAGAGAAAAAACTACGACCACGGCACATCCCTGCTTCCTGACATCCTCTCCTGAAAATGGCTAGATTCGGCGAGTGAAAGTCGTCAAGTCGTCACCGCCCCTACCGCGTCATCGCTGTGAACCTCTACTAATGCCATCTTCATCCGCTTCACGTGAGGTGACGCCACATGTCGCCGATTTAGCCCACCTTCATCTTTCGTCATGCAGTCAGAACTAGCGGATCAAACACGAGCCAACAGGATCCGTTTCCGCTTTGCTAGATTCCAAGGCCTCCGCCGCACATAGGGCAGCCGCCGTCATTGGGATCATGATGGTCTGGTCTGCCGGAGTCCTCTATCGCTGAAGCCGAGGATAACTGAAAGCCCAAGTTTGGTTTTGGTAATTAATGACACCAAGTTGCTAATGTCATTGTGTCAAGTGAATTGAGTTAGGCATAACAACACATGTGATGAAGGAGCAAGGAGCATGATGGTGTATGGACATAAAATGATAATCATGGTGATAAAGCATGAGAAGATGGATATGAAACAAAGTGATCAAGGCAATGGTATAATCATATGATTTGTTTTTGCCGGTCTAAGATGAGTAGAGAAGTGATTGACCGGGTTTAGGATTGATAGCCGACTATCAAGAGGGGCAATCACGGTTAGCTCATGAATCAAGTGCTACTAGATCATCATCTTGAGCATATGCATTAAGATATAGTAGAGGGCTAACATAACATTTTGAAAAATGATTGTGAAAATGCTAACACACATGCACATGATGGTGTACACTTGGTGATGTTAGCACATTTACGAAGGCAGTGGAGTTTGAGCGGTAGAGAGGGGTTTGGGGTCCACTCTCCCTCCCGCTGAGCTTGCGAGCGCGGGATTCAGACGTTTTTGAGGAAATGAAATGTCCATTTTCCACTACGCCGGTGGCGGAGTTTTTCTCTAAGTCATCATGGACAGAAACGGAGGCGAACGGATGTCACTGGGGTGACCGGACGCTGAACCGGACGCTGAATCGGACGCGGTCTCGGCTTAACCGGACGCGTCCGGTCAGTAGCAGCTGTTGCAGAGGCGCGCGGGTTAGGTTTTTGCACCGGCGCGTTCGATCACTCACGGGACCGGCGCGTCCGATCAGGCGCTCAGAGGGTCTGTAGATCGCGTGGTCGATCGAACGCGGTGGCGCGTCCGGTCACGTTCGACCGGACACGTCCGGTCGCGAGTGGACCTTTACTGGACTCTAACCGGACGCCGGGTGTAACGCGTCCGGTCAGTTCTGCAGCGCGTCCGGTCGGTGCTTCGCGGGCGCGGGCGCTGTGCGATCGCCGCGTCCAGTCGATCAGACCAACGCGTCCGGTCAACACGCGCAGAGCGACATCTCGAGCCTAACAGCTCTATTCTTTAGGAATGCTTATAAATAGTTGCTTGGCCGGGTTTGAGACCTTGCTCTTGACTCTTTAAACACTTGAGACATACTTTGAGCTAGAAAACTTCCCCTCCACTCATCTCCTTGCTTAGTTGCATACTCTAGTGAGATTGAGTGAGATTCAAGTGTATTGCTTAGTGATTTACATCTAGTGGCACTTGATCCATTGAGTTGGCTGTGGATTTCTTGTTACTCTTGGGTGTTTCCTGACATCCTAGACGGCTTGGAACAGCGGTGGTGTTGAGCTCGTGATTGGAGATTGTTTTGAGCCTCACCAAGTGTTTGTGAGGGGTTCTTGAGCCTTCCCAGCGGGAGTTCGCGAATTGGCTACTCTAGTGGAGATCGTGGCTTGGAGGATCCCCATCTTGTGAGTGGATGTGCGGCACCCGCTGAGAGTTTGACTCTTGATAGTCAATTAGCTCGTGATCCATCAAGTGGGTGTATCGCCACAACGAGGAGTAGCTTGCCGGAAAGCAAGTGAACCTCGGTAAAAAATCTTATGTCATCTCTTGCCGAGGATTCTCTTTATGATTGTGTGTGATTGATTCTTTGATACATCTCATCTCTACACCGTTGATATAAGAATCAATTCACTCCCCTTTTTCATTCTTGCATTTTATCTTGTCAAGTGTGCTCATCGTAGTTTGTATCTTATAGGAGTAAGTAGCTTAGTGGCTTGGCTTTGTTGGTGTGAATTAGAGATCATAGTCTTGGTCACTAGAATTGTATAGGTGGCTTGCTTAGTATAGTTGAGCTAGTGCTAGAATTAGCGTCGCCATCTTTTATACTAACAATTGTTGATTAGTAAAGCTTGTACATTTTTAAATAGGCTATTCACCCCCCCTCTAGCCATTTGGACCTTACAATAACCTCTACCACCCGAACTCCCAAGCCTTCACCACCCCTAGGGCTGCCATTGCCGACGAGATCCACCTCCTCCTCACCGAGATCTTCACCGGCACTTAGGCCGCCACGTACTGCCCCTAGGGTTGCCGCTGCCGACGAGATCCGCCTCCTCGTTGCCGAGATCTTCATCGGCACTCAGGCCGCCACGTACTGCCCCTAGGGTTACCATCGCCGCCGAGGTGGTCTTCGGACTCCCAGGCCACAGCCGCCCCTAGGACTCAACTGCCTATGGAACCACCTCCGCTCGATCCGCCTTATCCCTGCCGAGGACTAGCCGACGACGCTTAAGCCGCCACCGTCCTTCGCCACACCTGCTGCTGCCCAAAGGGACGACTAACTATGGGTAGCAACAGCAACAAGCACACCGCGTTGGATGGAGCGAGACGGCAGAAGGGTGCAAAGTCGTCCCGACCTCGACCAATAGAGCATGAGGGCGGGTGGCCGCAGAAGGCCCGAAGTAGGTGCGTTGGGAGACTCGCGCAGAGGTGGAACGACGGCTAGGATCGCTGCCAGCACGTCGCCCAGCCCAACCCCATCCCTCCGAGTGACGAAATGGCCTCACCGACCCATGAATCGGTAGGTCCACCTTGAGAGAGGCCGGATCTAAAGTATTTTTGCTGGATTGGAGAGAAATTGGGCTGGATTTGGGAGGATTTGGATGTTGGCAGCTGCGCTTTGTGTACTCCTACATGTCAAGAAATCCCAACATGCAGAATTGAGTAGAATCGTTGATTGTGTTGCGAGTCTCGTGTGGACAGATTGTATAGTTGTACAGTACATTGGTTAGGAGGCAAAAAGTCTCCTTGAGATAAGACAAGTCAGGATTACATGATCCTAATCTACCATTTCTGAGGTATCCCAATACACTCTAACACTATATTCATACAATCGTACACGTGCTGTATTAAAGAGAAACAGAAGATAATAACTGAAAATGTACTACGTTTGTGTTAATGGTGAACCCAAATAAGTTTTAAGATATGGCTTCCCCTGATCCGAGGAAGGATGGGTAAGCACAGTTATTACAAGAGTACAAGACAATCCTAGTGGTCAACATAAGCTGATTCTTCCCAAATCAAATCGTAAAATATTTCTAGATATATATCAGCTCTTCCGGGTGGATTAGGGACTTGCGTTCAAGCGAATGTCTACAGAAAAGCTAAAACAATCGTGGTTTAAAGCTGATTCTGCAGACAGTGCCTTGCAAGGGGCGAACATAAGTAGTGAAAGACGGTAAGTAACAGATGAGTTACCTGAAATAGCAACCGTTCTCGTCAGTGGCGGACCTAGAAATTGGTTAAGACTAGGGCCAAAATTTAGTAGTGGAAACTTCACCATAGTCTATACAAAAATTAATAGTAATATGAAGGGAAGTTTTCAAATTGAGGAGATGCTTTAACTACATGTTTAATAACATGATACAATATCTACGTACATAACAACATAAAAATAAATACCTAGCAAATTCGGCCCTCTTGACTGTGTGCACATTGTATAGAAGAATGCAAGTCTAAATCTATAATTTCAATATAGAATTTACCACAAATTTAATCATGCTTTAAATTTAATCATGCTTTAACTTCCAATTCAATTTCTAGGTGAAATTAGGGAAAAGAGAAAAACCACAAATCGCCCATTAAGAGAGGCTTGGCTCTGGCGGGACCATTGATATGCACTTGGACTGTTGCCAACGGCTGACACATACACAGCGCATAGCACAGTCACCATCTCCCAGGCAGTAATTCCTATTACCGCAGCTGCAAGCTGCAAGGCACTAGGTAGCCGCCGCTGATCGTGGGAACTAGGAACATGATCGAAGATGATGGCAAATCACGAGTCGCGCAAGTCAATGTTTGCGGCTTCCTTAGTTATGTTGACCTGGGCAAAAACAGAAAAACTATTGGGGCTACCTGGTGTTCTTTGACCATGACGACTAGGGCCACGGCCCTGTGGCCCTAGGCCTAGGTCCGCCAATGGTTCTCGTCGAATAGGACGTGTACCTTTGGGTATTTTGTTGAGAGGTCTATCTTCCCGAGACGCCGAGAGAGCTTTAATTTGGAGTTGTAGATTGCTTCAATTATTTGTGTGCGCTCGTGTGTGTGAGCTTCTGCGTCTGTAATTGGATCTCTAAAAAAAACCCCGAACACCCCGATATGTGGGTTAGAACACACATCAGGCTAGTTTGCTTGGGTGTTGTAGCTGATGGACCCCTTCCCCTGCTTTGTAACCTGCGCTATGAGACTCTCTCGTTGTTTCGTGTAACTCAATTTCTTTTAATAAAACACGTGCTAAGGCATCGCCAAGGCATGTTCTCGAAAAAAGTCAAAAGTGTGTATTGTAAATATATGTTCACTGTATCGTAAATAAGTATAGTTATTATTATAAATCGAGGTGTTTTTTTATGGCCGGCTACATATTAGTTTTACCTTTACCTTTTAAAAGTTGATAGGTCATCATAACCATTCGTATATCCTTTACCTTTTAAAAGTTAGTAGGTGATCATAACCACTCATATCTAATTAAATGAATGGCTCATAATTATTTTAAAGTACCAGCAAAGCCCAAATCTAAAACAAATATGTTTAAAGTTGATTTTGCAGACAGTGCCTTGCAAGAGACGCAAGTTACATCTGACGACGGCATAGACAGTGCAAGGTTGCTATGAACATACGAGTATTCGTTTCTTTTGCCTAGTGTTGTCAACCAAACAACGAAACATCTCGAAGAAATGAAGCATGAACACCTTGACGCATGCAGATACTAAAGGAAGTTACTATAGGAATAGGGATGACAAACAAAACTGTGGAGGATAAATTCAGTAACTAACTAGCCTGAAGTATGAAGGGATTTCAGATTTCCTCAAATAGAAAACGTACCTTTGGGTATTTCGTATTTAGCTGAGAGCTCTTCCCTACCCCCTGGACGCCTAGAGCACTCTGACCATTGGAGAATTCTTCAGTTATTTGTTCTGGTAACAAGCGAACACCCCTGTCCGTGTGGTTGGAGTATATAAGAACACATCTTGCGTCAATCTAACCCAGAGTCGTCGGGAACGAGTCAAGGCACTGCAGAGATTAGAGACTGAGTCTTGCTAGAAAGTTTTTTTTTTGTTGGCAAAACGTACCTTTGGGTATTTCGTATTTAGTTGAGAGCTCTGCCCTACCCCCTGGACGTCTGGAGCACTCTGACCATCGGAGAGAACAAATCAGCAGACAACGACATAGTTTACTTTCAAATTAATCCTGTGGTGGAAACAGAAGTTGGGATGGATAGCAAATAATGCAACAATTTGGCCTCTCATTTTGCGTTGACCTATAAAACAAGAAAAAATTCCTTACATGTCATTGGCATAAGCTCAAATCTCTTATTTGCTACTAAAAAACATGTCACTGGTGTTAAACTGTACTCCCTTCCACGCCAAGGTAATTGCCTGAGTAAACACATATAGACATCTAGATGTCAGTATTGCTCCTACTAATCATCCCCAAATGCAAAGGTGGTCAATAATGAGCAAATGGGTGGCTCGGTGAGGAAAGAGATGGATCTTTGATTAAGGAACGGATGGTATGGGCTGCTGGGCTGTCTGGTTTATGTGGTTGCTTAGTTTGTGGGCGATGCGGGCTGCATGGTTGCTAGCTAGCTACTATTGCTCGGAGATAAATGCGCTAGTTGGCTGCGCTCGTGCTACTGCTTGACTGTGAGTATGGAAGTAGTTGTGGAGGATAAGTTTCACTGCAACAAAATTGATTTTGGGAAACTGGTACTTTTATTTATGGAGGCGGGAAAAATTTGACAGTGTCTCTAGAAATGGACTATGAACTTTAGAGGCAATCTATTCACTTACGGAGACACTTTGATACATGACCGTCTTCTAAAATTGATGAGATATTTACCTGTAATGTCCTGGAAAAAAATACATCTTCCTTTCATGGTCCTTTTTCTTTTGAACTTACATGTATTGCCCCAAAACGAAATTCTCTTTCTTCTATAGCCTTCCATCAACTCTATTAAGGTATTTTGTTAGTTTCCCTACTTGTAGATACATGAAATGTCTAAATTGCCCTTCTGCTCTTGCTGCCTGTCGTACCGCATCTAACCGAGTCGAGACCGAGCGGGCAAAAATCGTGACTTCCAGACCGAGTGAAGAAAATTGTATTTGACAGTGCCGTATCGTGCATGCCGTGCGGCATGCTCCGGATGGGCACCACACGTCTGATCTAAGGGAAACTAACTGTGATAATTTCTAATTGTGGCTGGTGACAACTAACCAACATCTGATGGGACCAGCATGCCATACACCTAGACGTAGCATGCCGCACGAAAAGTCCTGTGCGGCACGGTCACATAAATTTTTTTCCCAGACCGAGCGGGTGAAAAAAAAAAGAGAATGTGGGAGGGTGCCACCGCCGGGATCTCTGGCCCCGGATCTGCCGGATCCACCTCCGCCCGGCCCCACTCCCATGGCTAGCCCGCCCGGCTAGTGCAGCGCGCGAGGGGCTCGTGGTGGCGGACGCTGGCGTAAGGCCGGCGCCGCCGCCGGCGGACTTACATTGACCTTGCCGACGCTGACCGTTCGCTTGCCCTTGTCGCGGTGCCTTTCCTCGCTACGCTAGCTGTTGCTGCATAGGAGTAGCCTGCATGCATAATATCCCTGACCTGCTGACTCTGATCATCTCTGAACAATCGAATGTCATTGCATGCAGCCTCTGATGACGGCGAGGAAGGCAGCATGCGGGTCCGCTGGCGCGCGCGGTGATGATGTTGTTTGGGGCGAAGCTATGCTATAAAGAGGGGGTGCCTAAATTATAAAAGCAATAGAATTAGTTAAAACTTCATATATGCACCTCCTCTAGTTTGCTCTGTCTTCGCCACTCATCTCCGGGGACGTACTACATCGGCTCTGTGCAGTTCCAGCACGGCCCCTGCAACGCCTCCACCTTGACCTTCCAGCTGCAGGCAAGTGATACTAAGAACAGACCTTTCCTCGATGTCTAAAATGGACATTAGTCCTGACGAAATTTGTATCCGGGACCAAAAACGACTTTAGTCCAGGTTGGTAACACCAACTGGAACTAAAAGTCCCCCGTCCAGCGACTCTAGTGCCAGGCCATGTCAGGGGAGACTTTTAGTCCCGGGTGGTGTTACAAACCGGGACTAAAGGCTAACCTTTAGTCCCGGTTGGTGTTACCACCCGGGACTAAATGTTTTGTCCCGGGCCGTGACACAAACCGGGACTAAATTTTGGCCTTTAGTCCCGGGCTGTTATAGGAATCAGGACTAAAAGTGCCTCCCCACCTATTTTAACTCTTCTTTCTCCCCCAGCCCGAGCCCGAGAGCTCACTTCTCTGCTTCTTCTTTGTTGTGTTCTTGCTTGTTCTTGCTTTCATCTCCGGCCATTGATCCATCTCAAGACTTTTACTCCGTCGACGACTTCTTTAAAGGTAATTAGCTTCATCCTTTCATGTTTTAGCAAGAGCACTTGTCATTTCGTGGTGTATATATATGTGGTTTTTTATTTTATGATTTTTAGGCCAATTTAAGATCTAATCTCTTGATAGTTTGAATATTTTGACGAAGGAAGCTAAAATTAGTGAATGAAAACTAGTATACACCTTTCATTGCTACTATGGTCTACCACATTTCATGGTTTAGTTAGAGAAATAGAGAATTTAGGGTATTTTATTAACTTCTTTCTATTTGCTTATGAAAATTATAAATTTGTAATACTTCAATTTACAAAATTGTGTGGCCGGGTCAATTAGTTCATTAAAATTAGTATATATATCTTTCATTCTTAATATGCCTACCACATTTCATGATTTATAAATATATAGAATTTTAGTTTTTTTAGTTTCATTTTTTCTAGAAAAAAGATGAATTTACAGTAGTTTACAAAAATGAGTATATATTTAGAGAGTAGATGACAACTGTTTCCGGGTCCTCGGCCTCTCATCGGGCTCCAAAGCGACATAGGCCAGACCTCCCTCTCATTGGGTGCGGCGAGTGTGGGAAGATTGTGCAGGAGTACCGAGTGAAGAAGGAGTGTCCTAACAAGGGGCATATCTTCTTCAAGTGTTCGGATCGCAATGTGAGTTATTTTGTCGCATATATTTGATGGCTATGGTTAGTTTGCACCAATTTTCTGTAATTAAAGTTCTATCTTTTTTGTTCTAATTTCAGTGGGATGGCACTGGATGTGAAGGCTGGTACTGGGAGGAAGAGTATGAGAAACACGTGCAAATATCTCTTGCAAAGGTGGCAGCGGCGGCAGATGAGGCAGTGAGCGAGCCGAAGCCCGTCAATGTTGGACACATCACAAATGATATGTCTGTTTTAGTTGGGATTGGTCGTGAAGTCGTTGTGCTACTGAAGTGCATTTTAGTGTTACTTTTTTAGTACTAGTTGGGACTCTCTACATTCTAATGAGGCTTCCTTAAATTAATCGGTTGAGTAGTGGTGTCATGCGAGTTGTACTTGTCTAGTTAACTAAATAAGTTCAAGATTTTCATATATATATATATGGTATGTCTTGTAATGCAGATGAAACGACATTGGATGTACAATGCCGATCGTCGCTCCCAAGAGTTCATTGATGGCGTGCATTATTTCCTTAGTGTGGCCGAGGCAAACAAGCGGGACGGTTTCATGCATTGTCCATGTGCTGAATGTAAGAATTCAAGGGAATATGCTAGCTCAAGGATTATTCACTCACACCTGTATAGGTCGGGTTTCATGCCAAACTATATTTATTGGACCAAGCACGGAGAAAGCGGTGTTATAATGGAAGAAGACGAAGAAGAAGAACAATTGGACCATGACGACATTCTTGCTCAATACTGTGACTTCCCTGATACTGCAATGGGGGAAGCTGAAGAAAAGGCAGGTGCAGAACACACACTCACTAAAGATGATGATGCTCTTGGTGATTCATTCGTGATGCACAAAGAGATTGCGAAAGTGATAAGGAGAAGGCTAAGTTTGACCGCATGCTAGAGGATCACAAGAAATTATTGTACCCGTCTGCCAAAGATGGGTAGAAAAAGTTGGGTACAACACTGGAGTTGCTACAGTAGAAGGCACGGAATGGTATATCTGATAAGACATTTGGGCAATTACTGATGATAAATAAAAAATGCTTCCGAGGGCAAATGAATTGCCCGCCACTACATACGAAGCAAAACAGGTCGTCTGCCCTTTGGGATTAGAAATCCAGAAGATACATGCATGTCCTAATGACTGCATCCTGTACCGTGGCAAGGACTATAAGAATTTAGATGGATGCCCCGTATGTAAAGCGTCGCGGTATAAGATCAGGCGAGATGACCCTAGCGATGTTGAGGGCGAAGAACGTCCCAGGAAGAAAATCTCTGCCAAGATTATGTGGTATGCTCCTATAATACCACGGCTGAAACTTCTATTCAGAAACAGGGACCATGCAAAGTTGTTGCGATGGCATAAAGAAGACCGTAAGGTAGACAACATGTTGAGACACCCTGCTAATGGGTCCCAGTGGAGAGAAATAGACAGAGAATTTCTGAACTTTGCAAAAGACGCAAGAAACCTAAGGTTCGCTTTAAGTATGTATGGTATGAATCCTTTTGGGAACCATATCACTTGGCCTGTTACTCTATGTATCTACAACCTTCCTCCATGGTTATGCATGAAGCGAAAGTTCATTATGATGTCGGTGCTCATCCTAGGCCTGAGGCAACCTGGCAACGACATCGATGTCTACCTGAGGCCATTAGTTGAGGAACTCCTGCTTCTATGGAGCAAACCAGGTGTGCATGTGTGGGATGAGTACAAACAGGAACACTTCGACCTGCGAGCATTGTTGTTTGTAACAATCAATGATTGGCCTGCTCTAAGTAATCTTTTAGGACAGACAAACAAGGGATATAATGCATGCACACACTGCTTTGGTGATCTTGAGGGTGTCTATTTGAAAAAAATGTCGAAAGGTCATGTACCTTGGCTATCGCCGATTTCTTCCTAGGAATCACCAGGTAAGAAAGAAAGACAAGCATTTTAAAGGTCAGGCAGAACACTGATCCAAGCCTGACAACCGAACTGGGGAGGATGTTTTTGAGATGGTCAAGGATGTGAAAGTTGTCTTTGGAAAGGGACAGGGCAGTGAATCTGTTCTGAAAGATGCTTTGGGCCACGCACCAATGTGGAAGAAGTCAATATTTTGGGAGCTACCCTATTGGAAAGACCTAGAGGTCCGCAACTCGATCGACGTGATGCACCTAACAAAGAATCTTTGTGTGAACCTCCTAGAATTCATGGGTGTGTATGGGAAGCCTAAGGATTCACTTGAGGCACGACAGGACTTGCAGCGCATGAAAGAACAAGACAACCTACATCCAGAGAAGACAGATGATTGATGCCATTATTTAAGACCTGCTAGCTATAGTCTTAGCAATGAGGAGAAGGAAACCATGTTTGAATGCCTAAGCAGCATTAAGGTCCCATCTGGATTCTCCTCCAATATAAAGGGTATAATAAATGTGCCAAAGAATAAATTCATAAACTTAAAGTCGCATGACTGCCACGTGATTATGACACAACTGCTTCCAGTTGCCTTAAGAGGAATTCTACCTCCACATGTACGTTTGGCCACCGTAAAGCTATGCGCATTCCTCAATGCAATTTCTCAAAAGACAATCAATCCTTTCGATATAGCTACTCTACAAAATGATGTGGTTCAATGTCTTGTCAGCTTTGAGTTGGTGTTCCCTCTGTAACACCCAGGTGTTTGTCACTCACTAAGCAGTGGGTTTGAGCTTAAACATGACAGATTAAGTGGAGATGACAATGTCAAGGTCAACCTATGGAGATGAGTCTGACCTAAAGTTGGATGTTGCACCATTGCTTTACATATAGGCCCCTTTTCAAATTATATGCTTGGGTAGTGTTATTACAATATATTCATGTGTCTCACCTTAGTACCTATCTATATTGATCCCTAGAAAAGTTTCATGAAGTTTGGAATCAAAAAGTCACATGAAATGATAAGTTATATGCTTGTTTGGATTATAACTAAAACCTGCCTTACATCCCATGGGAACTAGTGTTTATGCAACATACAAATGCAATAGGTGCAACACAGCTTGGACACATGTGGAACACCCTAGTGGAACATGTGTAGCTTGTATCTTGAAGCAAACACATGAAACAATTGAAATATGGCCTTGAGACAAGCACTACAATTATAGTGACTTCTATGTTTTAGTGCATGTGAGGCCTACACTTTTGTGCAACCTATGTGTGGTGTGTATGTTGGGTCTCTACAACACCTTAACTACACGTAGGACACTTAATGGAACAATGTTCATGTTGATCATTTTAACTAAATGTGCTTCTAAGTGATGGTTGACCATGTATGGACCCTAGAACCCTTTCGTTTGACCATTTCAAAAGTCTGACCTAGAAGCTTTGCATGGCTGTGCACCCTTTTACAAAGTTCTAGAGAATTTTATAAGGAACAAACTTTGTTTAATAGTCAAGTCATGAAAATGTGTGGAACATGATCAAAAAGGGCCCACAAGTCAGAATTTGGACTGTTTCCAACACTTAGAAAATATTCTAAGTCCTAGAGTTGGCAGCAATAAGTTGACATGTTTGGTAACCTTTATCTCCCTAACCATGCTAAACTAGTTCAAGGTCCTTTAATAAAAGTTGTAGATTGAGTTGTGTACAACAAACCTTGTTTTTGGATCATACCATGATTCAGCTTGGAAATAAGTCAAACTGTGGACCAAAGTTTGAATCTACAACTGTTTTCAGACTTAGAAAAGAATTAAGGCCGAGTTTAGTCAACTTGATTGACGTGTCATGTTCTCGAGATTTTGTTAAGTAACTTGGTTTGACCCCTTAATGAAAGTTGGAGTAGACATTATGGAGAAGAGCATGTAAAAGTATGGCATCAAATTGACTTAGTCTCGACCATCAATTTGGATAGTTGCTCATTGCTATTAAAGTGTTGACAGTGCAAACTTTGGAGCTAATTACCTCCTAATCTACAGCCCTAATGCCTATGGTCCCTTAATCAAAGTTGTAGAGCATTATCAACATAACAAACTTTGTATTGGGCCCATGTCCAAATTTGGCCCAGATCCAGCCTAGAAACGGCCTCTAAAACGCCCTGAACTGTGCCCGCCACCTGTTCGACAGTTGTCCCCTGAGGGGAGGGCGTGGCAGCCATGCACTAGAGCGCCTCCACCATGGATGTCGCGCGTCCTCTTCTCTGCCGCGTGTCTGTGCCTCGCTCGGCTTGGTGGAGCACCAGAGCGACCAGCTCGAGTCCCTCCCTTCTCCTCACTCGCCTCGCCTTCCCGCTCCCATTACCTCCGCACACGCGCGCAGAGCGCGGCCGCGCCATTGCCGAGCCGAACAGAGCTCCGTGGCCAGCCACCACCAAGCACCCTACTGTCAAATCGAACCACCGCACCACCTTCCTCTCCTCGCGCCGCCCACGACGCGCCCCTTCTTCTGGCCTCGCTGCCATTGTAGACGGCCGCCGCCGGAGCCGCCATCGCGGCGGACTGCCGCCTCCGTGGCCGGCTGGCCTCAGATCACCGTGAGGCAAGGAAAGAGCACCACTAGGCGCCCCTCATGTTGGGAATGCTCCACCACCACCGCTCGTTGCCAATGCCGCCGTCAGCCGCCGGAACTGCGGTAGCGCCACCGCCTCCCACAACAGTCGCCATGGCCGCGCATGCTCGTGGTCACGCCGCTGTGGGCTGCTCTTGGGCGAGCTGCGCCCCTGATCGGGTGCGCACATGGACTAGGGTGGCCATGCTGCTGACACTCACCGCTGGTGCCGCCCCTGCCGGTCGGCGAAATCGGCCCGACGCTCCTTCCCCCAACTCCCCTGTTTTCGGCATGGAGAAGAAGACCGGCGCCCTCCTGTCTCTCTGTCTCTCTGTTCATATGACAGACGGGCCCAACTGGACAGTGGGTCCCACATGTCGGGTTAAGGGTGGCAGAGAATGGGTACCGAATCGGGTGCACCTAGCAAAATTAGTTAGGGTTGTTTTAATTCTGATTTTGAATTTCCATTTCATGTTAATCTTTGAAAATCCATATCTCATGCTAGGTAATTCCAAAAATAGCACATGTGGACTTTTTGGAAACCTTGAGAAGTGATCTATGCAATAGAGTCATAAAATATTAGGTGTTTTTAGATGTTTTTTGATGATTTTATTTAAGCTTTAAAAATGCTCTAAAATGCTTATAAACTTGACCAGAGCCTTATCTTGAGTTTTAGAACTCCAAAAATAGTGATTCTTATTTTGTTAATTTTGTGATGACATGTACTTGCTAGGAAAAATATTAAACACACTAGTTGTTCACTATTTTCTTAAGGTTTTGATTTGACCTTGTTAAATAAGGAAATCTACATTATATTGCTTGTCATTTTTATATCTGGAGTTGTGTTACTCCAAATGATGTGAAATTTTTATGGTAGTCTTTTCATGCTATGAATGTACTGTGGTATAAATTTCATGGTCATTGCTTACTGTAGGATCAAGTTATTGATTTAACTTGTTTATGGCTTGATAAATAGCTTGTAAATAATATATAATTGATAAAATGGAAAATGTTGTTCCATTAGCTTAGTATGATGTTTATATATCATATTGATTCATGCTAGGGCCATGTGTTCATAGAAAATATGGACTTTTAGGTTTAACTTGCTCTTACATGATTTATTGCAATAGATATTTGTCTTTTTCTTAGAGGTTGATATACTTGTCCAAATGGCTTGAAATATGGACAGTAGACTTTTGGTAGCATTTATAGGACACTGTAATTTTAGGTAGAATTTATTGTGCACTTTTGGTAGCTGTTCATAATTCCACCTAATTATCTAAATAAATTAAGAAAATGCATTAAAAACATTTATTTAGTAATGGATACTATGTTTTCTAGTGTTCATTAGTCATGTATGAAATGTTGGTAAAGTTGGTTTTGTCCAATTATATGTTTGCAACATAAGTTAATAATTATTTCTTGCAAATGAGGTTTCTAGACAGATCTGGAAACATAGCAAAGTTCTTCATGATAATGTGCTTTGTTGTAAAACTTGTTTATACAAAAGTTGTAGATAATTTATGTATCTAGCTGCTTTTAAAATTTGGTGGCATTTGGCCATGTGGTTTAGGAGTTATAACTGTTGAAAGTTGGGTTACAGAATTGCTTGCTCTCTGTCTTGTTAGATCAGTTTCTGTGTTTGTGTAAATTCTACATGTTAAACTTTGGAATCATGCTATGATGATTATAAATTAAATGTAGAGAATTTCATAAGCTTTCCATAATGTCTTCTTTCAAGTTATTTGGATTTATAAAACTCCAGATATGATTGAATTATAAAGCTACTGTTTTCTTGTCCAGAAATGGATAAATTCCAATTATAGTTGTTTGCTTGTATATTGTTAAGTGTGACTTATGTCTTTGAGGGTAGTTAAGTTAATACACATGATATCTTGTGAAACCTTGTGTGCCATGCCTAATATGCTTTTCATCTTTTATATTAGGTTGAGAGATGTTTATTTAAGCAACATGAAGTGTCTATGCATGTGGAGTGTATTATGGTGTTTGTCTGGCTTACTGTATGTGATGCTTTGTCCATTATACTTCCATGTATTCATGCACTTGCATCTTGCATCTCATATAGGTACGCTAGCAGAAATGTGTGAAGGAAATGGCGTTGGAGCCAAACCCGAAGACGGTGTTTGGTGGATCCATCCCGAAGGTAGAAAGATCGGATGAGTGCTAGATTGGAGGATGCTCGCCAAGCGAGTTCTTCTGACATACTCTAACTTGAGTCGGATCCCAGGCAAGCCCCGGAGCATTATAAGCCTCCTACCTTCAAAGCAATCAATTATATATATGTTATAAGTATTGTTGCATTAAGTGGTAGGAGTTGGTTGGAAATCCTTGCTGCATTATATCATTCCTTGTCCAGATATATGAATCCTTGAATCCTACATAGACTAGGATCGAGTAGATGCTTAGCCCTGCTTTAAGCGGTAGAAGTCAAGTGATTTCCTGTCACCTGCGAGATATAGGGATGTTCATATATGGCACGGTTGGCTATATGTGCTATCGTAAAATGGAACCATGTGTTAATAAAATGAAATGAGATCGGGCGGGATGATGATAGTGAAGCGACAAGGCATGGAGGTCTTGGGTGTGAATCTATCCCCGTCTGAGTCGTTTAAGGACCGATTCGCTGTACGTCCTTGAGTCATGTTGAACGCAGTCTAACACTTAGTTGGCCAGATAAGTCGTTCCGACCGCGAAGCCGAGTAATGTGGTTCAGGCCGGGAGTCGAATGGTAGGTCGCATCTTGGAGGAGAGTAACGTTGTGCTTGGGGACACTGGCGTGAGACCAAGGGGGGTTAGAGTCCCTAGCACCTGTCAGAGTGTCGCCCTTGGGGATGTGGCATCATTCGAACCCGTGACTCCTGAATCGTACGAAAGGTGGCTTATGTGACCCTAGCAGGGGCCTGCGTGGTGAGTGTTAGAAATACCCCTCCAGCTGGATAGGAATTCGATTCGAATCGCCGTCGCTCCCGGTTAGTGAGCACTTGACTTGAGCAGCGGCAACGTAGATTCAATTAAATTGAACGGATGGTTAATTGGATAACGTTGGAAAGGTTGCCTCAATTTATACCTACTATGGTTAATATTGTTTGCTCCTAATAAAGTGAGTGCTCTAGTACAGGTTCTAATACAGATGATAGGTTAATGATAATTAACTTGATGCTTAAGCATTAATGATTGATCATCTAGATTAAGCTTTTATGCAAAATGTTGTCAAGCTAGCCCCACTTTATATCAGCCTTGCATGATCCTTGGTGTCACCTTATTTCTGGTTTCTGACGGGTAAGTCTAGCTAAGTACCTTCTTGTACTCAGGGTTTTATCCCCACTTGTTGCAGGTTGTGGTGTATCTTGGCGACTACAAGAGTTGGTTGACTCCTGCCGTAGTGGCAGAGTGTGATCATGGGCATGATCCTTCTGAGTTACCTTATCTCTAATGCTTTTGTTGGAAGTCGACCGTGGTACTGGCATGTATTTGAAATAAGAATAATGTTAGTTTCAAATTACTTTGCTTCCGCTACTTTTGAACTTAAGTTGTAATAACTATGTTGAACTCCGATGTATATTGAATTACTTGTGAAATGGATGTAACATGTGACTTGTTATATTGAATCACTACGATCTTGGCTTGTATGTTGGTTGGTTTGAAATCCCTCGTGATTTTATTGGACTACCGGAGTTATATGGGCTCAAGTGTGAGAATTTGATCACTTCGATGATTGTTTTTGTACTTGTGCTCTTATAATTTGGACGGTTCTGTTACACCCTTCATCCTTCTTTGATATCATGACACACCTCCTAGTTCACCTAGTCAAGGAGATTAATATTCTCGGTCATGTGTTCCTACACAACATGTTCCCCTTTGAGAGGTTCATGGGAGTCCTGAAGAAATATGTTCACCAGCGTGCTCGGCCAGAAGGAAGCATCGCCAAGGGATATAGGACAGAGGAGGTCATTGAGTTCTGTGTTAACTTCATTCCTGACCTTGACCCGATTGGTGTTCCCGAATCACGGCACGAGGGGAGACTGGGTGGAAAGGAAACACTAGGGAAGAAAACATATATCGGCACGGGGGGACGATTCTTTCAATAAAGCACACTACATAGTTCTTTCTTCTTCCTCCATGGTGGAGCCGTATATCGCGGTACACAAGGAGTTCCTACGATCCCAGAATCTAGGGAAGAATGAGGCTTGGATTACGCGTCAGCACATGGAAACATTCGGCGGTTGGTTGCAAAAAGAATGTCAGCGTGACCAAAATATTGATGAACAACTGTATTTGTTGGCTAGGCAACCATCATGGCACATCCTCATGTACAAAGGGTATGAGATAAATGGAAATACATTTTACACCATAGCCCAAGATAAAAGGAGCACCAACCAAAACATTGGTGTCATCTTAGATGCCATAGACCCTAATGGGAATAAGCATATATATTATGGCCACATAGAGGAGATATGGGAACTAGACTATGCCACAAACCCTAATTTTAAAGTCCCTTTGTTCCGGTGCCAGTGGGTGAAGGGGACTGGAGGCAGGGTAAAAGTCGACAAGGAGTATGGAATGACAACAGTGGACCTCAACAATACTGGGTACAAAGACGATCCATTCGTCCTTGCTGCTGAGGTGAATCAGGTGTTCTACGTGAAAGACATGTCTACAAAACCCAAGAGAGGGAAAAACGACGACAAATCAACCAACGAGCCAAAGCACCACATAGTTCTTATAGGAAAAAGAAACATCGTGGGAATTGAGGACAAGTCAGACATGTCAGAAGATTATGAAAAGGATGAACGAATCCCACCCTTCAGTGTGACCAAAGACCCAAGCATCCTGCTCAATGCTGAGGACACTCCATGGTTACGGCATGATCATAACCAAGGGGCATACGTCAAGAAGAAGTTCACCACTGTGTCCGCTTGATATAACTAGTGATGTATTAGACATTTTATGTAATATAATTGTAACTTCAGATGTTTCTATCATGTTCTTGTTTTTATCGTACCTCTGTGAAGCATGTCTAGTCCTCAAATGCAAAAATAACCTATATAACAAGTGTAGATCTTGATGAGTTGATCAAACTTGGTATTCATAACTTTTCTAGTTGAGACCATCTAGGGTTTTGAAAACTGATTTGGAGCTGTCAAAATTTAAAAATCCAAAATTTGAATCATTCAAACTTTCTCGAATGAAAAGTTGACCAAAACAACAAATGGAGATCTTGATGAGTTTAACAAACTTGGTATTCATAACTTTTCTATTTGAAACCATTTAGAGTTTCAAAAACTAGTGTGAAGGTGTCATTTTTTGAAAATTCAAAATTTGACTTGGTCAAACTTTATCAAATGAGACACTAAATGACCTCAGATGAAAAACTTTTGAATACAAAGGTGCTAGAACTCATCAAGATGTACAATTATCTACATACTATTTGTTGTTTTCATATTTTGTAAGTTCAAATTAAATTTCTATTTGATGATGGATTTCTTTGTCGCGTATTTGGACAAATGACCGATGGATCACCAAAAGATTTACGTTAAAATGATGTGAAAACAAATTTCCTGTCGAAAACCAATAGTTTTAGTGAAATTAATTGAACACTATATTTTTTGCATTAATGAAATATTGATTATTAGTTACATTACGTTCAATATTTGCAAAGAAAAAACAAAATAATTTAGGTTACATATTTTCCATGTGTACGATAAAGCAAAAAGAAAAGCCATATTTTTTTCAAAAAAACATTATCACAAATATTCAATTTACTGTGAATTTAACAAGACTCAGCATTTTTATAAAAGGAAAACAAAAAAAAGATTCAACAAAAAAAGGTAGGGCAAACACGCGGGAAGTGAAACTGCACCCCACCATTTAGTCCCGGTCTGTGGCTAGCACCGGGACTAAAGGTGGGCTGCATTTTCGCGGCCCGCCAAAAACATGATGTGATCGGGTCACCTTTAGTCCTGGGTGGCTCGACGGCCCGGGACCAAAGGACCTTAAGTCCTAGTGCTCAATACCAACCGGGACTAAAGGTCTAACCTTTAGTCCCGAGTCGTAGAGCCACTCGGGACTAAAGGTGCCACCGACATATAACTGCTGCCCTTTTCCCTTCTTCCTCTTCTGATCTCTCTCACTCCACGCCTACGAGCACGCCACGGCTGCCATCTTCACGCCACCCCGATCGACGCCGTCGGTGACCCCGCGCGCGCCGTCACCCCGCCGGCCCGCGGTCAGCTCCCCGCGCCCCGACGCCACCGGCCTCCTCCGCAATCGAGCCCGCATTTGCCGGCAGCCCGGCCACCATCTGATCTGCCGCGCTCCAGGAAGCCGCCGCGCTCTAGGAGCCCGCATTTGCCGGCGGCCCGGCCACCATCTCCGCCTGCTGCTGTTGCTGTGCTCCTAGGAAGTATGACATATTCTTATAAAGCGGTTCATGCTTAATTAATTCTTATAAATTGTTTTATATATTGTTTAACAACTTATAATGTGTATTCTCTAAATATTTATATATTGTGTATTCTCTAAATATTTATAATGTATATTCTCTAAATATTTATATATTGTTTTAACAACTTAATTAATTCTTATAAAGATCCAGATGAGAGGGAAGTATGATGTATCATCTAGTTCAAGAACCTCGATACAAGTGTAATGATATAGTTTTATATATCGACGAAAAAATAACTATGCATCTAATATGATATGTTTCCTAGATATTTATATACTACCATTTAACTATGTTGGAAATCCTTAGGGTTCATGCTTTCTGATTGGAAATCCTTAGGGTTTAGGAGGATTTAGTTCTAACGTCCTACACATATATTTGCAGAAATGGCCGACCCGAGAGATGACAACATGGACGATGCCATGATGGACATAATCAACGATGGCAATGAAGTACAATATGATAGAGCCGATGAGAACCCTAACGGCTTCGATGACGGTAGTCAGTACCTTAACCCTGACTTGTATGAAGAGGAAGAAAATATCGTGCAAGACAATGCTGGCGAGGTATATATACAATCTCTTATGTATATATACATGGAATTCAAAATGATTTCCTTTATTGTATAAGTAGATTTATTTAAATATTTATGTTTGTACATATGTATCCCTCTGGCTCGATGACAACCACGGGGAAGAGCAGAATTGTACGAGGCCCGAAGAAGTCGTTGGAGGGTCGGTTCCTTATCTCGGATTTCAAGGAGAATACAGGCAAGCCACTTGGACCACATGCAAGGAAGTTTGTGGCCCACTTAGGGTACCTTGTAAGGGACAGGATCCCGATCAATGCCCGTGAATGGAAGGAAAAGAAAGGGGCTCCTCATATTAGTTTTGTCTTCGATCATGACAAGGACCTAGTCTGGCGTGATGTGTTGCTACATTTCGGGCTCGACACAAATGATGAAGAGTTGAAGAAGAGAGTTCGGGACTGGTCTATGAAGAAGATGGCCACACAATTCCAGTGCTGGAAGAAGAATCTATATAACAAGTTTATCAAGAAGAACCTCACTCCAGATTTCAGCACTCAGGCCTACGTCAAGTTGCGGCCGTTTTGGGGTGAGTTTGTACAGTTCAAGACATCGGAAGAGGGTGAGAAACGGGTGAGAAGGAACCAAGAGAATGCCCGACACAAGAAATATCACCATCGCTTGGGATCATGTGGCTACCCTAGTGCCATTCCTAAGTGGGAAAGATTGGAACAGGAGATAGTCGACAAGGGGATGGAACCAGAATCAATCGACTCGCCTGAGTGCGCCAAGTATTGGTTTTTCGATCATGGGGGCACCCTAGACCTAGAGACCGGAAAGGTAGTGTTTGGGCAAAAACTCCAAAGAGCAGCAGAAAGATTTGCTTACGCTCGATCCACCACCCAAAGTGGACAATGACAGTCGAAGAGAGATAAGGATGAGCTGACATTCGCCCTAGAGAATCCTGAACACGGTGGGCGAACGAGAGGCTATGGGGAGTTGTCGTGGGAGCATGCCTTCCCTCTAGACAGAAACACCTATAGAAGCCGACAGAGAAAGAAGGAAGAGGAGGCAGAGCGGCTGTGTAGTCTGGAGGAGCGAGTTCTTCAACAACGTGAAGAGGTTCGTCAGGCAAAAGAGCGAGAAAAAGCACTTGAAGCCAGAATGAATGAGGAAATCAAAAGGCAAGTGCAGATAGCAGTAAGTTTCCTCCAAAGGTCGTTATCAGAGCCGGCCGCAGTCAACATCAGCCCCCCTGGTCAATTGAAAAGCAGTTGTGCTTCCATGGAGGTGCCAGTACCTCAAGATGACACAGGGCTGCGCTTCCCGATGGATGACATCACCGCTCCTTTCATGACATGTGAGTTGTATATTCAGGAGGGGAATGACACAGTCATGGTGGCTACCGGTGTTGTATCTCCTATCGACCCTACGAAGACACCAAGAATCCACACGACAGTAATACCACTTGGATATGCTAGCGTCTCGGTGGATAGAGTTGTCAAAGGCTATAGCAATGTGCCTCTTGACATTGAAGGTGGTGATGGAGAGAAGACCTTAGGAGAAGCGGAGAAGTCATTCATATCTTGGCGCAAGCGCTACATCATTATTCCTGGGGCGTCAACTTCTCCCCCTCAACAACAACCGAACCCTAGGTGCGGATGAAAGTGAACGAAATTTTTTTCACTAATTATGTATTAGATTAAATTACTGTTTACTCATATATACCTCGTTAATTGTTTTCACAGCAGGACCTCCCCCAACCTAAGTCCAATTATCAATTCACCACTTGGTCACAGTGCTGCGGACGATGACAATGCACTGGAAGACACAGCTGCATCCCCACCGGCTCAATCTCCTCCACAACCGGCTATAGCGCCGCCACCGCAACCTCCAACACCGCCACCGGCCAAATCTCCACAATCAGCTCCAGTGCCGCCACCGTAGCCTTCAGCACCAACACCGGCAGCCTCATCGGCAACGGCTAAGTCTCCTCCACAATCGGCTCCAGCGCCGCCACCGCAGCCTCCAGCGCCGACACCGGCCGCCTCATCGGCACCGCCCGGCCCACCGGGAAAGAAGAGGACCGCCCCACAAACAAAGGGGTCAGCCCCACCTCCACCGAAGAAGAAAGGCTCTGCGAGGACACCAGTTATCCCACATGATGACGAAGCTTTCATATGAGAAGACTGCGGAGGAACTGGATGCTTCTATGAAAATAGATGTGGACAAATTCTTCTCTCATTGCCGGGCTACAAGTCGAGCGAAGCGAAACCCGGAAAAGCCATACTTATGCATCCCTCCAGAGAAGCTAAGGCGAACGGTAGACGCTCACCAGACAAAGCAATGTGCTGATCGTAGGAAGCGTTTGCCACTATCAGACTATGAACGTACGATCTCTAAATCAATTCAAGCGGAGAAGAAGAAAGAGAAGATGGCACGGAAGGGTGTTGCACAGCTCGGGGAACAAGCACAGCAATCAGTGCCACCACTGCTGGTTGGAAATCAATATGGTTCAAACATGAGCATGCTAGATCAAATACCCGACGATATGCAAATGGATCAGTTCGAAACATTCATTCATGAGAGCGGTCTATCCTGGGATCAAGTGCTCGGCATCGGAAATGTGCCATCTTTAGAGGAAGTTGATCAATGGAAGAAGGAATATAAATATGGCAAGAGTCTATATAACCCTGCAAAGCTATATGAACTTGGTACGCAAATGTACAAGTTACACGAGTGGTACAGGGGCGTGTGTGCTGGAGGAGAACATGACTGGATTTGCGTCAAAGTCACAGACCATCACTACTTCCGTCGCAATGACGTCATGTGGGTCCAGTTTAATGAGTTACACCAGCTATGCCACATGGACAGTTTAGACAAATCTTTCTTGAGCTGCTACTATCTATAAGTGATTCTTTCTTTTAATAATCTCACTCTAGCATATGTATATGTATAAGTAATAATTATGCTCACACTAGCTAGCGTGTCTATACATATGTAGAATCATGATGCGAGACCTCAGAGACATAAATGACAAGCGGATTGGTTTTATTGATCCGTATGTCGTATACAAGGACACAATGATCCCTGATCCTAATAATCAGAGGCCGGCTGAAATGGAAAGGAACCTCCGGCGGTTCTTGTATAACCAAAGGGACAGAGGATCAATACTCTTCCCCTATAACATGGGGTAAAGTGTTGTTATCGTGTGCACATTTTATTTTACTTAGTCAATTCAGCATAAAGATATATATATATTGACTGATCTATAAACAAATGCAGGGGTCACTGGATACTAATTGTCATTGAACTTGATATATGTCTGGGACTCGTTGAGAAAACTGCGGACATATTACCAAGATATGATAGATATGATCCAGAAGTAAATACTTCAATTCGATCTTTTAAATATTGACGCATGCTCTTTTACTCTGCAATAGCTAATTAATGATCCAATTATTGGGCAGGGCTTGGGCTTGGTTGGTCGAAAAACATCGTCTGAATCTGAAAGCGCCACTTCCTGATCCTATTTTACTGAGGGTAAGTTGTACTAAGCTCCCCGCATCTTTACCTTATCATGATTCAGCTCACACTTAGCATGAGACAAGACTAATCTTTTTATATCTTACAGTGGGTGGCCTTGCAGCCAAAAGGTACCAATTTATGTGAATACTATGTTTGCGAGTACATGAACGTGTACCTCAAAAGAACTTGTAAAGAGACGGAGAAAGTAAGTAACATGCATGTATATATAATAAATCCATATCTTGTTTATTTGTTGCTACTAAATAAATCTTATATATATTAATATCTTTTTCCTTTAATTAATGCAAATTGAAGGAGAATTATGTGAAGGATCAAGTGTTGGAGATGGTCCTGCTCAAAGGAATCCAAGAGACAATCGCCTGATTCATCAACGACCACGTCCTCCCGAAAGACGCCGAGTTCTACTACAACCCTGTGTCGCCATTGAGACCAAACCAGGACGAAAGCTTGTATGACATTAGTTAAGTGGCGGAAAAACATGCATGTATGACCTTTAAGTGGCGGACGAACACTTAACTGTACAATGTTGTAAATTTTATGTGCATGTACATATATTATACATAAGTATAGCTCTATAATATATATAGTTTCGTAGTATATTTATGTGTAATAATGCTCGAAACTAAATTATAGGTCTAGCGTATACGTATATTAGCAGCGAAGAATACATTTGAAAACCTATTGTAATTAAAAAACCAAAATCAATAATGATTTGAATTGAAAATAAAAACAAAAAAATAACCTTTAGTCCCGGTTTGTAATACCAATCGGAACTAAAAGACCTGCGTCGTGACCCAGACTTGTGAGCCTTTTAGTTCCGGTTGGTAATACCAACCGGGACTAAAGGTGACCCTTTAGTTCCGGGCCGCGGAGCCAGGAATAAAGGTGGAACATTTAGTCTCGAACTTTTAGTCCCGGCTCCGGAGCCGGGACGAAAGACTGTTTAGGCCCGGGACAAAAGGTCATCCCTGTAGCAGTGTCAGGCCAATTGCATTGCACTCCATCTCCATCTATCGGTAGTTGCTAGTCAAGTCAAGCACCAACTGGCTGCACGTACGTGTCTGCATGTAGTTAATTAGATCGAGTCTTACGTGCATGTGCGCATCGTCCATGATCCATCGGTCATGCAGGGGACGCTGTGGTCGATTGCAATGCATTTGTGCAATTTTTTATGTATTTGATAATCTCATTTTAATGCAATGTATTTGTGTACTTGATTATGTGTTTGCGTAATATTACTCCAAATGTACAGCAATCAAATAAAACTCTACATTTTTTTGTCAGGGATAAAATGGTCCATTTTACCCTTGACTTAACAGTTAACACCGGTGTCAAAAACGAACGAAAGGTCATATAAGGAAGAAAATTTCGTTTTTGGAGCCATACAGATAAGGGTGTGTTTAGTTCCCAAAATATTTTGGTTTCGGGTACTGTAGTTTTTTTTTGTTTTATTTAACAATTACTGTTTAATCATGGACTAATTAGGCCCAAAAGATTCGTCTCGCGATTTCACGGTGAACTGTGTAATTAGTTTTTTATTTCATCTACATTTAATGTTTCATGCATGTGCCGCAAGATTCAATGTGATGTTTTGGGGTGAAATATTTTGGGAACTAAACACACCCTAAGTTCAAAAGAAAAAGGGTCATGTAAAGAGGATGCATTTTTTCCACGGCAAATATCTCTTAACCTTTTCTGTTAGATAACATAGTCGTCCAGTTCGGCAAAGGCCCACCACAACTGGTTCAAGCTTGTGGAATGTGGCCTCAGTGTGATGTCCGTGCTTGTTCGGCCGGAGTGCGTGATTTGTCAATGAGTAAAGTCATATTCACTCCGTAAAGTAGTCGCTGAATTTGAAAGATCTTCTCAAACTTTAATACTGAACAAAATCCACACTTTAACCTTTAAAATTAGATAAAATACTTCCCTTGATCCATTTAGAATGGTTTCAAGGGTGGTTTGGCTGACGTGGCATTGAAACTCACATGTCATTTGGTCTCTTTATATATCTTATATAAAAAGCATAATTTTTCCATATGAAATCATATAAATAAAAATTTTATATCAAAGTTATAGATCTCTACACATCTATAACTTTGTAGTTGATTACTTTTTTATTTAATATATCTTAGATGCTCAAATACTCGTTTTATGTTACCAATTCTTTTTTTAAAATTTTAAATGATATCGGATATCTTAAACTTCTAAACGATCTAAAAGTTGTACATGACAACATGATCCGTAACTTTATAGGTGACATTTTTTTAAGATTATTTATTATTTTGAAGTACCTGAGGTCATTTGGAAAATTTAGGAATATGAATTTTAAAATCTAGTAGTTTAAAATGAATATTTGATCCTCTAAATATGTTAAATAAAAAATTATCAATTGAAAAGTTGTAGATAGTATCGAGCTCAGTGAAAAAGTTATGGCTTTATTAGAGTTAGATGCATGAGTGACTCAACTTATCTAGGGATGCCACTTAGGTTCACAAACTTTGAAAACATATTTCTGGGTCCCTAAATTTATTAAGTGGTGGACCGTACGTCTCTAAACTCGTTAATGGCACACCCCAAATCTATTTATCGACCATACCCACCATTATGGTGTACCATTCAACAAGTTTTGAATCCAGAAATGTGTTTTCAAAGCTTATAGGTTTAAGTGATACCTCTTGACGAGTTCAGAACCCACTCATACATTTAACTTTATTTTTGTATAAGACAGATAGAGACCAAATGATAGTGGGCTTCACTATCATGTCGGCAAAACCACCAAGAAACTATTTTGAAATAGTCAAATGTCGATATTTTGTCTAGTTTTAAAAGTTAAAGTGTGTATTTTGTTCGATATTAAAGTTCGATGGCCTTTCAAATTCAGCTAATACTACTCGAGACTTGAGGGCGTGAATCGGACTTTATTCTTTAGCGATCCAGCCTTGCAGACTAGTTGCGCCATCACCCACGTTTGCTACTATTCTGCTATTGTTACTTGTCAGTCGTCGTCGCCGATAAACACTCCACGTGATGTGACCATGTCCAGTTAGATTATGAGATGGGCTCTAGAAGCATGTGTATTTGATCAACGAACTCAGTGGGGCAGAAAACTACGATACCCGCTGCTGCCGAACAGTTTTTCAACTAGCCTTTTTAGCGAAGCGAACAGGGACCCAGCAGTTTGGCTGGGCTCTAAGCGTAAGCGGACACCGTGTAGGTTTAAGCCCACTGTTCGGGGCGGAGACCTAGAGAGGCGACACTCTAGAGAAGGTGGAGTCCTCCTGCAATGCACCCCTGCAGGTCTTGTAAACCGGCCGCTGTCACGAGACTGAAGACAATTCAAGATTGTGACCTGGTGAGGGTTTTTATTCTACACAAGCAAGCTTTTTCATTGTGCAGCGAAAGGAGCAGAAGTAAAACTGAATCACATGTCCACATGTTATGGCAGCGCCTTGCATGCATGGCGACGGGTGGCGAGTGGCGACTGCTTCAAAGTTCCAGCGCTGTCACCCTCAACACAGGATTCCAGGAAGACTAGAAACTCAGCGCGGCTTTGCCGCGCCATCTTGGAGTTCACCGGCATATGTTTTTTTTATACCAAAAGGTAAAGCTACAAGATCACCCATTAGTAATATATGAGGATTTCGAAGTTGAGCTAAGTTGTGGAGTCATGGTTAATATTAGCAATAGCACAATCACGAGTTCAAATATTTCCTCAAGATATGGCTCTGTGCCTTGCTCGATCCAAGTGTGTTGTACCTAAATTTGCACATGACATGTCAGTAATAACATGGTGGATGTTAATACCACGATAACATTGCAACATAACAGGTCCCAGGGAAAAAAACAGAAGCGGTTATGCACAGGTTCACTCATCAACCCACTCTTGGAACTGCAGCTGGTTCACCCTGATTCAAAGCGAAGCAGGGTGAGCTTGGAGAAAATATTTGTGCTCTGCCAAGGAAATTAATTTAAGTGGCTGAACAATGATTATAAATGCAATTTAGAAACTAAAATGATTAAACAAATAGAGTAAGATCGTGTGTGCTCCTTCGCTTCAACACATTTCTATTTTACAAAGAGAAGATGTTTTTTTTATTCATCTTAATACTATATACTTATTAAAGGAACATAGATTAGGACAAAACTCTCCTCAAATATCAAACTCTAGTATCATTGTCAAGTCGTTACAGTGAAATAAACCACTGATAAACACATTTATCACCAAAGATAATAAAATGTTTAGTAAACACCATTAGTCAATCTTTCATATTAATACTTAACTAAGTTTGGGGAAAAGAACTGAATTTGACATATTAAAAAAGAACCATGCGCATTGAGACTGAAACAACAACTTTCTTGTTCCAGTAGCATACCTGATTCTGAATGGATGCCAATTCCTGTTGTAACTGAACTTACAATGTCACTTCTACCAAATCGCTAAATTCTAAAAAGTACGTATCCAGTTAAATAATTTCGTTGTAGATACCCGTAAGTCATCACACATCGGAAGAACAAAAGTCACTCTTAAATAATTTCGTTTCTAACCGATTTGATCTTCCAAGTTCTGGTGGTATGGGCCCAACTAATCTGTGATGTGTAATAATCCTGAATGAAGGAGTGAGTAGTTGGATGGTTTTGCTAATTTGATACTACGACATACTGAAATGCCATACTCTAATATTTGAAAATTGCCATTCTATAATTTTTTAATCAGAGCAGGCGACAGAGACAAGACATGCCATTCCAGTTTGATGAAATGAAGGAAGCCACTGCAGATCTTCGACCTTGTAGCAGTAATATGAATTTTAAATTGCCATATATGTACATTTATAGTTAGTACACATGGGATACAACCATTTTCAGTAAACATTGGCACTTATCCATATGCATTCTGATTATTATTATCTCGATCGATGCAGTCCTGCGTGATAGAAAGACAACAGAATGTTCATGTTTAAGCTCATGGGTTGCTGACCAAATACTATCAGAAACGCTAATTATTCAGTGGGTCAATGCACACCTAGCTTGGAGGAATTTCCTCGAGCAACAGCTGGGCATCGTCCATGGACACCACTCCGGCCGCTGAGGAACTGGACGCCACTCTGACCACTGAGGAGCTGGCCGGTGTTGGCGGCGTAGGGGCTCGCATATGGGCACAACGGAGATGCAAAGTACTAAAACCACTTACCTTGCACGCCCCAACACGGACTCTTCCATGAGCAGGGGTCTGTAGGCGGCGTGGTAAGGTGGCCGACGTCTCAGGCCGCGGCCGAAGGAGGGGCCGATGGCCGAGGGAGGTGGTGCGGTGAGAGGTATTGGCAGCGCAGCAAGCGGAGGGCGGAGGGGGCGACGAGCCGGAGACCAGAACATACTCGTTGCTCGCGATTTGCAAGGCGATTGCGGCACCGCCGCGACTGCGAGGAGTGGGGAGCGGCGATCTCGATCTGGCGATGCGAGGAGTGTGACGAACTGCCGCTAGCCATGGCCCATGCGCTGCGGCCGAGGAGGCGGCTGCGAAGGGGGCCGAGAGCTGCGGCGCGTGGGCAGGCCAGCGCCCGGAGGAAGGGGTGGTAGACGGCGGCGGGCAGCAGGCGGAAGCGGAAGACGGCACGCCAATGCAGGTGGAGCAGCGGCGGAGAGAGCAAGAGGACGACTGGACGAGCGGGTTCGCGACGTTTCGCGGCTTAACGGGGACGGACCTGCTATGATCCAAATCGAACGGTCCAGCTCGCATCCTCGTTAGATCTAATGGTTCGCGGGCTAACGGGCGACGTGGCCCTATTAGCTGCCCGCGGTTTGGTGCAGGATTCGGATTAAGAGATTCCAATGTCAGAGCGCTGTCACCCTCGACAAGGCGTGATTATTCCAGCTCAATTATGAATTTATGATAGCAAAACAACTCTTCATCCGTCAACACAAGGCTGTGTCTAGACTCGTTCCCTACGACTCTGGGTTACATTACGCAAGATGTGTTCTTAACTTCTTATATACTCCAGCACACAGACAGGGCCACAGGGGTGTTCGCTTGTTACCAGAACAAATAACTGAACGCGGACAACATCGCACCTGTTCAGAGGTTATGGGAGACAGTAACCCCCCATGCAGCTCCACCCAAAATGCCATCTCCACCATCATCTTGCTCTATTATTGCTGGGAACTATGGAACCATAGATACGACGTGGTCTTCCGAGCTATGAACCCAGATCATGATCGCCTAATCGCTGCCTGTCATCAAAAAACAAAACTTTGGCAATGCAGATTGCCTAGGAACAACACTGCAATTTATTCTTTCTGGTATACCCTTACTTCAGCTATGTAACTCTGCTCTCCCCATACTCAGTAACCTTATGTAACCAAGCACATTGTAATTGGGCTACGGCCCCTCCACCAACGAGGTAACTCGACATCAGTGGAATGAAATTTAGGTGAGGTTCACTTTGAAACCCCCTGTCGTTGATGTCTAAAAAAATTGGTATGAATCTAAATAGACAAATAGTAATGACATATCTTCAAACCATGACATTTGTAATAGCATGGTTCAAATTAACCTAGGATCAAAGAGTCGAGCGAAGAAAACGGGAGAGCTCCCCTGTAGTTGGATTTGCCGTAACCACAGGAATCCTTCGAGTGGGATTCGAGCACTCCTCGCAAGCCAGGAAAGGGACGAAATATTTAGCTCGTTTTTAGTGCAATATACTATATAGTGGCCCGTAAACTCAGCAGTTAGCATCTCATTTTTATTTTTGAGATATTTACCTATATGTCCCTGAAAAAAATACATCTTCTTTATATGGCTCTTTTTCTTTTCAACTTATTTGTATGGCCCTAAAACGAAATTTTCTTCCTTATATGGTCTTCCATCCGTTTTTGACACAGTGGTAAGTCAAGAGTAAAATGACCATTTTACCCCCTGGTGAAAAAATGTAGAGTTTTATTTGTTTGCTGTACATTTGGAGTAATATTACGCAAACACATAATCAAATACACAAATACATTGCACTAAAATGAGATTATCGAATGCATAAAAAATTGCACAAACGCATTGCAATTGACCACAGCGTCCCCTGCATGCACCGATGGATCATGGACGATGCGCACATGCACGTAAGAGCCTTTCCAAGAGTTTGCCAAATTCTACTTGGCAAATCTTGTGATTTGGCAACTCCCAAAACAATATGGGAAGTAAAAAAAGAGCATATCTCCAAGTGTTTGGCATTTTTAACTTGCCAAGCCGGTCGTTTTTCTGCACGAACCCTTGTTCCAGGCGTCGTAGCTTCATATCACCAGCACCAGGAGACAAAGCCACAAGCACATGGTTCAGCAGCGATCTTCATGGTCATATCAGAAATAGTACTGCATAATATAAATAAAAGGTTCTCTGAATAAAAAAACAAATGTTTACTGATTCATCAAATGAAATGACAATAACTAAACTTAATTTGTCAGCAGCTACCGTCTAGTACTAGTACTACCAGCATCAGCAAGGCCTTCGACGTCCAATCAGAAGCAGCATCGCCGCAACAGATAGAATGCCAAGCCGTATGCGCGCGCATATATGCGCGTGGGGAGAGGATATTTGCCAAGTCTCTATTTTTGCCAAGTTAGAATGCCAAGTTGTTGGGGAATATTTTTTTTCATGTTTTGCTAAAATTTTATGAATGTCAAGCTCTTAGAGATGCTCTAAGACTCGATCTAATTAACTGCATGCAGACACGTACGTGCAGCCAGTTGGTGCTTGACTTGACTAGCAACTACCGATAGATTGAGATGGAGTGCAATGCAACTGGCCTGATCGCTGGCCTGCAGCTGGAAGGTCAAGGTGGAGGCGTTGCAGGACCGTGTTGGAACTGCACGGAGCCGATGTAGTACGTCCCCGGAGACGAGTGGCGAATACAGAGCAAACTAGAGGGAGGTGCACATGCTTTATAGGGCGTATAGACATGTGTTTTAGGAAGTGCATATATAGTGAAATTTTAATCAATTCTATTGCTTTTATAATTTTTTGGGTGCCTTTGCACCCCCTCCTCATAGTGTAGCTTCGCCCCGGACAGCATCATCATCACCGCACACGCCAGTGGACCCGCACACCGCCTTCCTCGCCGTCATCAGAGGCTGCATGCAATGACATTCGATTGTTTAGAGATGATCAGAGTCAGCACGTCAGGGCATGCACGGAGGCAGCAGTGGGGCAGAGCTCGAGCTCCCCTACCGCTACCGGGCCAGTGGAACCCCCTGAAGCCTCCCTTGAATTTTCAGCCGTAGATGCATAAGGTAGGAGGGGTTGAGATTTGCTGGAAGTAGAAGACGTCCTCTTTTGCTAATTGGACCAACAATTCTATAGACACAGAGGAATATCTAAAGGCCCACGGCCCAACCAGTGAAAGAAACCCTATTTCAACTTCCCAATCCAGAATCCATCGTGTCCATCCACCGTCCCCAACCCATTGGCGGCGGCTTCACGCATCATGCGTGGGCGCGGCTCCTACGACTACGGCGACGCGCTACGCCGGCGGCGGTAGGCGAGTGGGAGCAGTCGAGCGGGCAGCTAGGCGCGGCGGGTGGGCAGGCGCTGGCGGCTAGAGGGCAGGCTGCACGCTGCAGGGGCAGTGTTGTGCCAGGGGCACGCCGCCGTCTGAGGGGGCTCCAGGCATCCATATCCATGCGAGAAGATGACTTTTTTTCTCGTGAATCTGAGTCTGTGATTGGTGATTGTCTGATTGTCATGAACTCATGATATATTTTAATTTTTAGTTTTTAGTATATCGATGATAGACTGTATTTTGTGATTTTCATTGTTCATCGATGTTTCAAGTGAGGGGTCATAGTGTGGTTACGTTGTTGTAGCGCTATTGTTCAGCCCCTCCTAAATTTTTTTCTGGCTTTGTCCCTGCGTCAGGGATATTATGCATGCAGGCTACTCATATGCAGCAACAACTAGGCCATGTTTAGATCCCAAAGTTTGCCACCAAATTCCACTGTGCAAAAAGAAGATTCTCGTCACATCAAAATGTCGGCACATGCATGGAGTACTAAATGTAGATGAAATCAAAAACTAATTGCTTAATTTTGTTGTACTTTACGAGACGAACGTTTTGAGCCTAATTAGTCAATATTTGGACAATTTTTATCGAATACAAACGAAACGCTACAGTACACTACAATGGCAAAATGACAACCTGGGCATCCAAACAAGGCCCTAGCGCGGCGAGGCAAGGCACCGCGACGAGGACAAGCGAACGGTCGTCGTCGGCAAGGTCAACGTACGTTCGCCACTGGCGGCGCCGGCCTCACCCCAGCGTCCAACACCACGAGCCCCTCGCGTGCTGCACTAGATGGGCGGGCCAGCCATGGGAGTGGGGCCGGGCGGAGGTGGATCCGGCGGATCCGGGGCCAGAGATCCCGGCGGCGGTGCCCTCCCCCATTCTCTTTTTTTTTTTCTTTCACCAGCTCGGTCTGGGAAAAAAATTGTATGCGACCGTGCCGCACAGGACTTTTCGTGTGGCATGCTACATCTGGGTGTATGGCATGCTGGCCCCACCAGAAGTTGGTTAGTTGTCACCAGCCACGATTAGAAATTATCGCAGTTAGTTTCCCTTAGATCGAACTTGTGGTGCCCATCCGGAGCATGCCGCACGGCGTGCACGATACGGCACTGTCGCATACAATTTTCTTCGCGATTTTTGCCCGCTCGGTCTCGGCTCGGTCAGATGCGGTACAAGCAGAAAGAGCAGAAGGGTAATTTAGACATTTCACGTATCTACAAGTAGGGAAATTAACAGAATACTTTAACAGAGTTGACGGAAGGCTAGGGAAGGAAGATGATTTCGTTTTGAGGCCATACATGTAAGTTCAAAAGAAAAAGAGCCATGAAAGAAAGATGCATTTTTAGGGTCATACAGATAAATATCTCAATGGTTAATTTACTTTCCTCAACTACTATGGCCATCCGATTTTTCCCAACTTTTAAAACCATTTGTTTTTACACCTTAAGTGGTTATTGGTGGGGACGGAGTTTCCGATCTTCCATTAGGTGGAAATAACTATCGATTTGGTTGCAGAGCGACACACCGATCCGACTTCACATCACAAGACCCGAACCATGCCAGGCTTTCTTGTATACGCTATTCAACTTCAACTAGCCAAAAGAAGCGCAGAGGTCAATCAAAACAATTTTGACACATACACCATGACATTTTCACACCAGTTGTTTCTGTAAGGCCAGTCTCAGTGTTTTTATAAACAGTTTCCAAGAGTGCCACATCATCTTTACATGTTTGGTTAGAGGAATGAAACAACCTCTCTCGGTGTACAGTTTCATCTCGTGGATTCATAGGCTAGACAAAGCTTTAAATTATTGCAAGTCATAGTGATCTAATGTTCCTATGATTACGTGGCCACGTTTGGCCAAACGTAACACAGGAATGTACAAGCGGTAGGACGTTTCACACTCTGAATGCCAGTCTAATCCTCACAGGCCAAGCGCTCCAATTTGGCCAAAGAGCAACCAGACTATCTAGTGTTTGGAACTATAGAACGCTAGCATCATGCAGTAAGAAAGAAGATAAACTATGCATATGCTGGGACAAAACAAAAGAACATGTCAGAATAGGAGATGGTAGACGCACGTATGGCTAGTCTGAAAGTGTTGCCGAAGAGCAGGAAGATGGCAGGGAGTAGGAGAGCCACAAGCCGCACAACAGATCGGAAAAAAGGCCGTTGATGAAACGAGGATGGCTCAACACAAGTTTCACACAGTTTCCTACGTGTTGGAAACGCTGCACACTAGTTTCATCTCCATAAAACTCTAATCATCTCTCTTCATAAATATAGTGCAAATTATCATATTTACTAAGCTAGCACCTCATTTAATGCCGATAAAACTCTAATGAAAGCACCGTTAAGACGGGCCTAAAAGACCCATATGAGAAGTTGATGCTTCTTGAAAATCATGACGATATCTGAGTATCTGACTTCGAGAAACTCAGATCGATTACCAAGATTTAATCACTCATCACTGTGTCAAGTACCTCTAGACTCTAGTCGCAGCCGCCGCCGCCGCCGTCGCCGCCGCAAAGAACGTCGCAGGTGCCGAGTATGACTATGGTGGCCGCTGCATCAACCTACTGGCATCATTAGCCGGGTCAGGTGATTCAGGTCAGGCCCAAAAAAACTCGGTGTTTTTGGCCCGCACCTGAATCGACCCGACCCAACCCGAGCATTAGGTTGACAATCGTGGCCCGAGCCCACCCATCACTTGGTCCGATGTCCCGCGGGTTGGCCCGCTAGCCCGACGACACATCAGTACATCACATTTCACATATCCGTCCGCTGCGCCGCTGCTCCCTTCTTTATCGCACTCGCACATTGCTCTGCCCTCTGCAACGTCTCCTTGCTCTGCGCCGCCACCACCGTCGGGTGGTCGTTCCTCTGCGGCGACCGTTTGGTTGTCCGAACCGCCGTCCGTGTGAGGGAGCAGGAGGACAGGACGACATGTGCTACTGCCTGCTGCTTGCGAGTTGCGATGGCTGAGCCGTTGAGGTGCGCTTTGCGCTATCTCCTGCCGTACTGCCGTACTGCTAGAGGAATGGAAGGGCCGGGAGTTAGAGGCAAAGGTCGGAGGCGATGAGCAGCTGCTGCTTCTGCTTGGTGTTTCCTGAAGAGCGGCGGCCACGAACAGAAGAGGATGAGGAGGTGCTAGGTCAGATCTCAGACCGTCAGAGAGTGGAGGGAGCCTATTTAACTAAGGTAAGGCAATCCAAATGAGGTGTCCTAATTATAAACTAGTGATCTGGTTTTAAGCACTAAGATTTAACATTTGGTAGCCAGAGCTAGGCTAGTTCAAGTGACCCTGATTAAGTTTGCTAAGCTTTGGGTGGACCTAAATTAAGATCTAATTAGTGCTACTCCAAGTCTCTGGTATGTCTAAGTTTTGGCTTAAGGCATAACTGTTGGCTTTTGATTGTGTTTATGTACTAATTGTTCATGTTTTAGTCTAATTGTGCCACTGTTTAGCCCTAATACCCAGATTAGTAACTAAGTCAATTAGCTTTGGGCCTAATCCACATCGTGTTAGTCAAATTAAGGCTAATTATGCCAGTGTTAGCCAAGGTTAATTGCCAGTTACTTTTAATTGACTCGGATTAGACATGACTACACCTAATGAGGGACTAGGGTTTCAGTTTAAGCATGTAGAAGGAGGGGAAAAGGCTAATTGCAAACTGTAAGATCAAATTCCCTAAATTTCGAGAACCTTGGGTCTCGAATTTCTTTTTCCCCCAAAATTTCCAAACCCTAAGTCAAATTCCCAAATATGTGAATCCTAACCCTAAGTGAAAGGCAGTGGGTACTCACCTATGGCCCTGTTTGGTTTGGTTGAGCTGTAGCTTCTAAAAAAAGCTGTTGTGAGCTATAGCTGTTGGAAAAGCAACTGTGAGATGTGAGCTGTGGGCAAAACCAAAAGTTGTTTGGTTGAGCGGGCAAAGCCAAAAGTTGTTTGGTTGAGCGGCTGTAGCTTTTTGGAAAAGCAGCTGTTAGCAGGTCTCACGTGCCAACCGACCCCACCTGTCAGTCACCCAGCATATTTCTCATGTTTTTTTCCATACGCATCTTCTTCTGTCGATGAGCACGGGGAACAGGAGGCCGGTGAGGGGCGGTGCTCCGGCGAGCCTGGGACGGGGCCGCAGCTCACGTCCACCGGAGCCGAGGATGGGGCCGTGCCCGCGCCCGCCGCAGCCGGGGGCGGGACGGGGCCGCCCCCGCGCCCGCCGGTGCTGGGGACGGGACGAGGCCACGCCCGCCGGGGCCAAGGACGGGGAGGGAGAGAGACGTCCGGAGATGGCCTGGCCACGCTAAGCTTGAGCTTGGGCGGCAATGGTGGTAACGGCGGTGAAATCCGGCACGAGGGGCCTCAACCCTAGACGACCGAAGGCGCAAACAGGTGGGGAAGGAGGGAGTCAAGGCGGAGCTGTGTGCGCGACGAGTCAGGTAGAGGCGGTTTGGTGGTGGCGAATTTGGCCGGCGGAGCTCGTGTGGGCGGCAATGGCGTGCGCGCCTGGGAGATGGCAAAGAGGGAGAGTGAAGAGCGAGCAGGTGGGAGAGAGAGATGTGTCACTGGCAGAGCCCGCTCGCGGAGGGGAGAGGGCCGCCGGAGAGGAGATGCACCACCGGAGGGGAGACGCGCCGCCTGCCCGAGCCTGCTTGCGGAGGAGCGGCGCTCTTTCTTTCACGCGGAAGAAGACGAGTCGCGAGCAAATCGAACCGGTACGCACATAATGGATGGCATTGCGGGTAATTTTTCACCCCCACAGCCGGTGGAGCCGGTGGAAGCAGCTCTCCTCCTGATGTAGAAAATGAACTACGTGAAAGCTGGCTTTTGCAAAAGCCGTTGGTCTACCAAGGGGCCTTTGGTTGGCTTTTGGGCTTTTGGGGGCAAAAGCTACACCCAAAGCCAAACCAAACACCCCTAAGAGTCTTGGTGTCCACCCCAGTGTGTGGCATCGCCACGAGAAGTAGAGCTCGGCCGTGGCTTTGCACATGGCCGTCGCTAACCCCAACACGTCGCACCATGTGACTTACTTGGATGGGAACTCAGGACAGTAGGCATGCCACATGGGTGGTTTAATGCAATTTCTAAGATTGGGGCCTAATATAGTACAATTAGCAAGTTTATGGTGCTAAAATGTATTTTAAGGGTACTGTGACCTAAATGAGAATAAGGGACAAGTTTAAGGTCCGTTGATGAGACGTACTCCCCATGTTCATTATTTCCGGTACATAACACCGGCATTTAATTACTACAATCACATAACAATCATTAATACACACCTAGGCACTTAAGATGTTGAATGTATTTTCTACATTGAATAATTCCATGTATAGTAGTATTGTTTATAAAAAACATAGAATGCTAAAAATTAAATTACAAGTATTGACATATGTAATGTTTCAGATATATAAACTTATCTAAAGAAACAACTTATAAAATTTATTGTCATGGAGTATTATATGTTGCAGACGTGCTGTGCAGAAACACATATACATACTTGAATGGATAAAGATAGGCAGAGCTCTGTGTCTGTAACAGTATATACACATTAGATAATAGAACAATAGCTCGCAGATGTCCCAGCAGTAGAAGTTTCAATGGAATACACTACAACATATGCTAATCACCTAGCATAGTACGAACTTCTTGGGTTCATGGGCAGGTTCTCACCTTCTTGTGTAGGATACCCAGTTGTACTGGCTTCTATTTCAAAGTTAGCAGTCAGTGTTCCACCAAGAAGGCTTTGAGTTTCTATCATCTCTGCATTGATCTGTACCCAAGGATGCAGCGAAAGCTTCCTCAACCTACCAAGCTCATCGGCAATCTCCTTCATCGATGGTCTGTTGCTGCCACACATGTCCAGACATTGCTTGGCTAGCTCTGCAAGCCCTCTGATCAATTCATTGCTCTCTTCTCCCTTCACGTGACTCGGCAAGATCGCATCAAGATTGTTCTCCTTCATAGCGGATAAGAAATTAGATGATAGGCTTCTTTGCATCTCAGGCCCATCCAACTTCAGAGGCTCTTGGCCAGTGAGGACCTCAAGAAGGATAACACCAAAGCTGTAGACATCACTTTTCTCTGTCAGTTGGCATGTCTGCATGTATTCAGGGTCGAGGTAGCCACAAGTACCTTGAACCATTGTGACATATTGCTCTTTATCGGATGGGGCTAGTATGGAGGCTCCAAAATCGGACACTTTTGCCATGTAGTTGGCATCAAGAAGGATGTTGGCACTCTTCACATCGCCATGGATTATTGGAGGAGACGCGTATGAGTGTAGAAAATTGAGTCCCTCTGTTGCTTCATGAGCAATCCTTAATAGGGTGCTGAAGGGGATTTGTAATGCTTGGTTCTTGCCATGGATAAGTTCATACAGTGTTCCATTTGGGATGAACTCATAGACCAACATTGGAACTTCCACCTCAAGGCAACAGCCCTCGAGTTTGACAATGTTCTTGTGGTTGATTTGGGAGAGTATTAGCATTTCTTGACCAAATTCCTTCTTTTGCCTTTCATCAATAAGCGCACATCGCTTAATCGCAACATGCATGTTGCCCTTAACTATCCCTTTGTAAACCGTCCCATGACCTCCCTTTCCAATTATTCTGCTCTTATCATAGTTGTATGTAGCTTTTACAAGTTCAGCTTCACTAAATACCGTGAAAGCAAGACCTTTTTCTGATCTCATCCTCTCAAACAAAATCATGCCTCCATGTTGTCGAAAATGTTCTTGCTTAACCTGGTTCAGTTTTCTCTTTTGAAGAATCATGTATCCGAAGGAGGAGAAAATTACGAGAACAAGAAAGCCGACTGTAACTCCTGCATACACATCAGACAAGAGCACACTGTCAGAAAACGTGCTTTCCTTCTTATATATGGAGAGAAAACAGTGGTAGCCAGTTCAGATTGCTATACAAATTTTCTGAAATATATATTGGTTCAGCTAGCTGATCTCAGCGTGTTACCTGTTATTAATGTGGTATCAGGGTCACACGTATTGCTTCGCTGGTTAAACTTTCTTCCTACTCGACAAGAACACCTGTACCCTCCTACAGTGTTGTGACAAGCACCTCCTGAAGGGCATGGACTGCTCTTGCACTCATCAGCATCTGCAGTAAGATGAGCAAAGCTGAGAATGATAAATTCAAAGTCTAGAGATCGATTGAATATTTTAATTTTAGGACAGTTGATAGTTTGTTACCATGGCATCCATCCGGAAGATATGGGTTACCTTCGTACCCATTGGAGCAGTTGCACAGATACCCTGGTCCATTGGGTGAAACCACACATTCGCTGTTGCTGCTGAGGCACGCGTAAGTGCTGTCGTTCCATTTGGCGACCTCACACGACGACGTGCCATCTCTTATCGCCCAATCCATCACCACCGGCGCCCTCCCAGTGCTCGTGTCGTTGAAATCTGTCGTGTTGATGTACGTGGTCCTGAAACTGAACACCTCCGCGTCCATCAGCACGGCATAGCTGCAACGGCCAAGGCCCAACCTCGAAATTTGGCTTGTGTCGTAGCCACCGTCGAAGATTACGTTGTAGAAGCCCATCCCCTTGGGTATGGCTGTCTGGCAGCAGCCCATGCCAGAGCAGGATCCATCTGCTAGGTCTGACAAATTCTGGCACGTTGAGACGCACCCACTCTGGTAGCCCTTGTCGGTGTTGTCCATGATGTAGGCGAGGGTACTGCACCCTATGACGGTGAATTTGTTCTGGATGTCCGAAAACCGGAATGGGGTATCGCTCGCGTTGAACCTCCAAGTACTGCTCTCCATGGAACGAGAGGAGTTATAGCAGTATGTTGAGATGTGGTTCAGCCCCCGGATGGTGCCATGAATCAAGGAAATGTTGAGCAGCTCCATATCACCGAGGAATGGCTTGTAGACGCCATCTTGAACCTCCTGGCAGCTGACGTTAAATCCTGGTGACAACGAGCAGTTGTCACCGACGCCGAACGGAAACCCAATGTCAACGCCACCACATTGCCATTGGCATTGAGGGCTAGGAACCACAATAGCGGTGGCGTGCTTTCCCGCCAACAGAAGTAGAAGACCAACAACACCAAGGTGTACAGAGCACACTTCCATACTCATTCTGCCCTTTGCTGGATATAACTAGAAAATAGAAACGATTATATTGCAACAGTCAGCTAAATCGGTGGACTCAATACACCTAAGTTTCTGTTACTCCTACACCAAAAAAAAACCAACTCATGTGCTCTGAAAAGAAACAAAAATCAACTAAAGAATACGTTTGTGTTAATGATGTATCCAAATAATATCTTGAAGTCAAAGACATGAATTACCCTGACCCAAGGAAAGCACAACATAGTTCCATCAAATTTATAGTGTATAATCTATAAGTTAATTCTCCCTTTAGGCTAGTTTGAATACACCTATTCTCCATGGGGATTAGAGTTCACCCTCAATTCCCTCCAATCCTCATGAGAAATGATTCCCGGTGGGTGAAGGACTTGCTCAAGCGAAAGCCTAGAGAAAATCCAAAACAATGATGTTTAAAGCTGATTTTTCAGACAGTACCTTGCAATTGCAAGGGACACAAGTCGGACGCAAATCAATTTTTATTTTTGTTATCCACAGAGGAGTGATTCTATAACCTAGGCAAATTCTAACTCGCGGGTACCTATTACCATCCCTAGACACAAGTTACATCTGAACACAATATAGATAGTGCAAGGCTGTTAGAAATACTATATGAGTATTGATCTCTCTTTATCAAGCAGTGGTTTCTTGTGGAAATGCAGGAGAAAATTCGACTAAGTTCAGAGGAGAAACGTAGATGGAATCTTCATCTACTTTTGGTGGAATATTTGGAAGGAGAGAAATAGACATAGTTTCCAACAAAAGCTCCTAAACCCAAGACAGGTCGCTATCCTGATTCCTGTGTAAGGATGAAATTCAGCAATATCGATTGGCCACGGCACCAATGCAGGAAACAACTGAAGCTAATTAGTTCGGTACTAGGCTTTTTCAGTTTTGCTTCAGTTGCAGCAGTCGCAGTCGAGTTTGTAGTTTCTGGACAGGCCTCGCCCGACCTGGTTCTGTTCTTGCTGTTTTCCTCTCTTTTAGTTACTAGTTTTCAGTTGAAGTGGTTTCTGGTCGGAGTGAGTTTGGTCTTTCTGTTCCTTTCTATCGTCTAATAAAATCTACGGCAAAGCTTTTGCTGTCCTTTCTAAAAAAAAGTATTGGTCTCTCTTGCCTAGTGTTGATTCTTGACAACCAAACAATGAAACCTCACAAAAAAATGAAGCGTGAACACCTTCACGCATGCAGAAGTGCAGATAAGAAAGGAAGTTAAAGAGAATAGGGATGATAATCAAAACTTTGGACAATAAATTCAGACACTAAGTTAGCCTGAAATATCACTCCTCGAATAAACCTAGAAAGCGTACCTTTTGGCATTTAGTTGAGAGCTCTGCCCTCACCCAGCGTCCCCCTTGAAGCCTAGAGCACAGCACTCTGAAGTCTGAACCTTTGGAGATTGCTTCTGTTATTGGTTTTAATAACAAGCAAACACTCTATGTGTGTGTTGGAGTATATAAGAACAACACATCACGCGTCAATGTAGGAGTCGTCGGGAACGAGGCAAGACACACAGCAGAGAGCAGAGACCGAGTCTTATTTGAAAGTCTTGAAACTTCACTGGTTGAAAAACAAGTCGAACAATTATTGTCTCAAAATCTCAAATACTCATCGGAGAGAACAAAGCAACAGACAACGACATAGTCAACTTTCAAATTAGTCCTGTGGTGGAATAAGAAATGTTGGGCTTGATAGCAAAGATGCATCAATCTGGCCTCCTATTAGTTGATGACCTTTAAAATAAAGCCAATGTTTTTTTCCCCTTTTTTGGTCCTGTTCGGCTAGAATTATAAGCCGGCTGAAAAACACTGTTGGCTGATTTTTTGTAAGAGAAAAATATTGTTCCGGCTGAAAAAACAAGCTGAATAAGACGGATTATAAGCCAACAGGGCTTTGTATCTATCGGAGGAATCATTGTGCATGGTTCTAAAGCATTTAGGATCCTGCGATAAGATGTTAACGCTTAATCCAGTAAGGTATATATACTAGGGTTCTCGAGTTTTAAGAAAGAACTAACGCTTCAAACGAGCTTAGCATATCACATACCTTTAGCCGGACCCTTGCTTCAGCTAGATAATCTATTTTCCATGGTTATTTTGTGTTAAGAAAATTTCCTATCACAATTTTACTTGAAGTTGCAGGTTTAAAACGACAATTGACGGTGGAATTTTCTTCTCATCGAGGGTGACGGTGGCAGTGCTGGGACATGGAAACTGTCGCCAGACGCAATGCAAGGCGCTGGCGTTATATGTGGTTAATGTTACAATTCTATGTTCAAATCGAATCAAACTTTCTTAATTTTGATCAAATTAAAAAAACATAATTAATATTCTGACTCCATATAGATATAGTATACAAATATATTTAATGATTAATTTAATAATATTTATTTGGTATCAAATGTAGTCAGTTTTTTTTATAAAGATTTAGCTATTTTTTTTTAAAAAAATGACCTCTCTAAAAGCGAGCAGTAGTTATGTTGCTTTAGCAGGACAGCGAAAAAGCTTGCGTGTAGAAAGTATAAACCCTCACCAGGTCACCATCTCGAATGGTCGTGAACTCATCATAGCAACAGGTTTACATCTGCAGGGGCACGTCGCATGACCTTCTGTAGCGTGTCGCCTTTCGAGGTCTCGGCTACGCCTACGCGGTGTCCTCTCGCCATTGCCGCTTGATGCCAAACAACTAGGTCAGTCAACTGCGTGTCTGCGTGCGAGAGCCACTGTGCCAGGTCAGCGGACACATGGTACCGCACGCAGTTTTCTCCCCCCGAGTTCGTTGATCAAGGCGGCCACGTTTAGATTGCAAATAATTTCAACTTGATGAATAGTATCAATTTCGTCTTATTTGATAAATATTATCTAATCGTGGACCAACTAGGCTCAAAAGATTCCTCTCGTGATTTCCAACTAAACTGTGTAATTAGTTATTTTTTTAACTACATTTAATACTCCATGCAAGCGGCTAAAAATTGATGTGATGGAGAGAGCGTGAAAAAATTCTAATTTTTGGGTGCACCTAAACGAGGCCCAAATACAGATGCTTGTAGCGCCCATCTCACGAACAATGGGGTACGCGGTGTCCACTCGCCAGTGCCGCTTGGAGCCAAAAAGGCCAGGTCAGTCAACTGCGTGTGTGATCCTCTGTCGGGGTATCGCAGTTCGTTCGTTCTTTTGTGTTTCGCTATCGACATTAGCGGAGTCAGAAGCTTTTAGGAGCCCGGGTAACTCTTATTATGCAAAAATATTTAACTAAAAAATTATTGGGTTCTACTTTGATATAAAGAATTTTTCCTTTTGAACGTGGGCGACGAGCCCAACTGGCCGCTCGGGGTGGCCGGGCGGTGGCTCCGCCACTGGTTATCAAAGGCACGTTATCTAAGCTAGAGAGCGAGGTAGTTGTGTTCTTTTATGATCATATCCTAAGGTTACGTGTCCCAGCAATGGTCCATGGTTATGGTTACATCATGAAGCCACTACTTTATCACAGCAATTTCATATTGGACATTTGTAGCTGATGTCAAAAGATAACAACGGGAAGGAAGGCGACTTCTATGAGCACCTTAAAAGAGTCCATGATTTTATTATTCCTGAGGAGGACACCCCCCACACATCACCACCCCCCCCCCCCCACCCCCACTTTTATTGGGGTTGTAGTATTGAAACTTTAAGAACACAACAATCGATCATAATACATACAACATGGATATGTTCTGCCAACAACCTATCGTGGCACACATGAGGAAGATATAAACTCCTGCTCTAGGCTGTATTGGCGTGTGCCGTGGTGACTAGCAGCCGCTGGAATAGCACCACTAATCCTATCCTATTGATTCTCTCAGCTTCACAACGACGATGGGTCACTTCATTGCCCTTACTTGCCCTCGGAGCAACATCTTGACGACACCTCAGCATTTGCAACCTCATCTCCACGTCCTTCATGGTAGGCCTCTCCTCCCTTGTTAGACTCAGGCATTCCTCTGCCAGATGAGCCATGCTTAGAATCGCCTCTTTACTTGCTTCCCCTATAATCTCAATGTCAACTACCTCTTCAATTGGCCTCCTCTCTATATCCCAAAAGAAATAGCTTGATAAATTTAACTTATCACCACCTTCATTTTAATGATTGGTTTTTTCGTTTTTTCCGTGTCAATAATTCAAGAAGTATAACACCAAAACTATAAACATCACTCTTATCATTCAGTTGGCCGATGTGGAAGTATTCTGGATCCAAATTCCCAAATGTGCCCTGCATGGCAGTGATCAAATGTGTCTGGTCAATTGGGATAGACTTCGATGCACCAAAATCCGATACCTTTGCTGTGTAGCTATCATTCATAAGATGTTCATGCACTTTAACATCTCTGTGAAGAATTGACACTAAAGTTGCTGTGTAGATATGCAAGCGCACTGGCAACTTCAGCAGCAATCCTTAGGCGTTCCTCCCAAGGCAATGGTAGCAAGATATCGTTTTGCTCACAGTGCAAGAGATCATACAATGTTCCATTGGAGATGAACTCATAGACAAGCAGAGGGACCTCAGTCTCAAGGCAACATCCATGGAGCTTCACTACGTTCCGGTGGTTGATCTGCGAGAGTATGGCCACCTCATTGATAAATTGCTCAATCTCAGTGGTTTCTACAAGTTTTGATCTCTTGATTGCCACCACGCGCTGGTCAGTCAATATGCCTTTGTAAACCGTGCCATGGCCACCACGGCCGACCACACGGCATGGTCAAAGTTATTGGTCGCCTTCTCCAGCTCGTCAAGAGATATTCTCTTTGTGCCATCACTAGCATTATGTTCTGAAGAGATTAGTTGTTCTAGGAGAATGCCTTTGTTCTTGACAAAATACCTCTTTCTAAGCCGTTTCTGAACGCTTCTCTGCCACCTCCATGTAAGAACAGCAAGAACTGTGGTAAGAAACAGAATGACACCGACACTGCTTAGTATAACACCTGCATTGGGTGAACGGTGGTTTTAATTCCTGAGATACATACGGAAACAAATTCTCCAACTATGCAATTCTACAATTTGCCACACAATCAAAGTTGCGTACAAAAGAGATAGGAGCTCATTGTCTAGCTTGGTGAGGGTATTACCAATTATTAGGATGGTACCAGGTCCACAACTGTTGCGTTGCTCTGAAAACTTCAGCCCTAATCGACACGAACATCGGTATCCTCCTAACGTGTTGTGGCAGACACCATCCGAAGGGCACGGGCTGTATTTACTTTCATCAATATCTGCAGTAAGATGAGAGAAGCCAAAAATGATAAGCATTTAGTTTCAAATTGTAAATTGTTTTGGCTTTTCTATGTAAACAAAACATATAGAATAGAGGGAGTACAGAGTTTAGAGACTAAATATTGCACAGATATATTGTAGTTCTGGCACACAATTATTTACCATGGCATCCATCTGGAAGATAAGGGTTGCCTTCGTACCCTTTGGAGCAGTTGCACAGGTACCCTGGCCCGTTGCGAGATTCCACGCACTCGCCGTTGGTGCTGAGGCACGCGTAAGTGCCTGTCTCGTTCCGTTTGGCGACATCACACATCGCCCTACTGCTTCTGTTTCTGTCTATCGCCCAGTCAAGCACCACGGGTGCTCGTCCCATGTTTGTGTCGTTGAACTTGGTCGTGGTGATGTATAATGTGCTGAAGTTGAACGCCTCCGCCTCCATCAGCACGCCGTAGCTACATCGGCTGAAACTCCAGATTTGGCTTGTGTTGAAACGGCTGTCGAAGCCGACTTCGTAATAGGCCATCCCCCTGGGTATGGCCGTCTGGCAGCAGCCCATGCCGGAGTAGGAATCATCTACCAAGTCTTGACAAATTGCCACACGTCGAGACGCAGCCGCTCTGGTAGCCTGTGTCGTTGATGTCGGAGATGTAGGCGAGGGTGTTGCATCCGATGACAGTGAACTTATTGTGGACGTCAGAGAACCGATAGGGAGTAGAACTTCCGTTGAGACCCCGTAGATTATCCTTCATGAGACCGAAAGAGTTGTAGCAGGATGTTGAGATCCTGTTCATCACCCGGAGCGTGCCATGAATCAAGGAAATGTTGAGCACCTCAAATGTTCCACCACTGATGAATGGCTTGTAGACGCCATCCTAAACATCCAGGCAGCTGACGTTGAAGGCTGATCCTCGCGAGCAGTTGTCACCGATGCCGAACGGGTAATGGATGTCCACGCCTCCACACTGCCTTTGGCATTGAGGGCTCGGAACCAGAACAGCAGGGGCGTCCTGTGCCGCCAACAGAAGCAGAAGACAAACAAGGCCAAGCTGTACAGGCCACACTTCCATACTTCTTGGCCGGATATATAACTAGAAAGTAGAAACCATGATATTGCAACGGTCAGCTAGATCGGTGAACTATAAACTTCTATTCTGTGCACTTCTAAAAAATCCCAACCCGTGTGCTATGAGAAGAACCAAAACATAACTAAAGTGTTCTTTTGTGTTAATGATGTACCCAAATAATATCTTGATTCTTGAAGTCAAAGATATGAATTCCCCTGACCCGAGGAAGGTTAGAGCATCTCCAAGAGTATCCAAAAATTTGTTCCTAAAACCATTAAGTTTTCCGAGTTGCTAAAAAGCATTGGAGCATAAAAAAAAAGACTTTACCCAGCAGTTTCAAAAAATCACTCCTAAATAAAAATATCAAAAACCTTGTCCCACACGAGACTTTCTTGGCGACGGCGGGTTTTCTTTTGCAGGAGATAGCACTCTCTGCCTACATCGCCTCTCCAATGCGGCCATGGCCTCACTGCTGCCGTCGTCCAAGCTCGGCTCTCCTCCTCTGAACCCACCCCACAACAGCACACAAACTTCGAAAGTCCACTCTCCATACCAAACACGTTGTGGCTGACCAACGAACCATGCGGTGACGTTGCTAGATCTCCATCAACAGTGCAGGTGAAGTGCAGCGTCAAACCAGCAAGTTAGCAACCAAGGGTATGGTGCAAGCAGGTGCAGCTCCTTCGACTCCATCGTCAAAGATGACGGAACAACCCGTTGCGCCCGATCGATGAGCCCAGCTGCATCGTTTGCTCCCCCTTCTTGTCCTCCCCGTCTTCTTCCTCTTCCCCGCCGTGCCATGCTACGAATACAAGGTTGATATGTGCCCTTGTTCGTTTTGTGATGAGTGATAGTCAACGTGATCCATGACCTAGGTTGAGTTGCTAACTAACCATGGCGTGAGTTGTGTTGTGCGACATGTCTCCTGGCTCGTGGTGTGCAGGTGTGGAGCTCGGAGGCGGTGGTCGACGGCGATGTGAAGGTCAAGTAGGGACGTGCCGTGTCAATGGACCGAGAGCAGTGAAGGACGGACGTGAGCCTTGGACCAAGGGACCAGGAGATTGAGTGACCAGCCGCGGTGGCTGACATCTGGGACATCGACAAGCGAAGTATACATGAGAGTTACCGTGTCTACCGAGTCAAGACGGTGGACATGCGAGTCGAGCAGGGCTCAGGAGGACTTGGCGGATGACCGGTCAAGGACGGCGGAGACATGCGTCAAGTTGCAGGGGACGTGTATGGAGTACGCTATCGCAAGCGGGTTTGGTGGTTTGGGCCTTAAAACCATCGGCGGCCAGTTTACGGGTTTGGGCCTCAAAACCCGGGCGGAGGTTCCGAGGAGGAACGGATGGCACGTGGTGGCATCGAGGAGTTCGCGTCAAGGCGAAGCTATCTCATGAAGGGCGCGGTGGCCGTCAGATGAAGATTACCTTGGGTTGGACCATAACACCCTCGGGTTATGCGTTTCGACTCAAAATAACTAAGGGCAAAACTGGGATTATGTAATAGCCCTGTTAAATAGGATGAGGGAGCCCCCATCTCCCTCACCTCTTTCATTTTGTTTTCATCCTTACCCTAGGTTTCCCCCTCCCTTAGGTGTTCTTCTGAGAGAGGTCCATAAATTGAGAGATTTGTATAAAAACTCAAGATTTGTCGCAGGAATGGTGACCCTTACCACCTCATGTCTTCCAGAATTCGATTTGTGAGCCTTGTGTCTTGTGTACTTTGTGTTCTTCGTGAGTTCCTTTTTCCTCCCTTTTTGTGCGGCTCAATTCATTGTTTCAAGATAGTTTTGATTCGTTCCTTTCGCTCTGAGATGAACTAGGTCGTGAGTTGATCCCTTCCACTGAAGGATATCGTCTAAATCCTCACGAGTTCATAGATCGGGATGTTTCAAGTTTTGGGGAGAAAACTTGACCTAGCTCGTATTTTCCTTGATTCACGGAGTTTAGGTTTGTCTTAGGCCATGATCCTTTGGAGGTAGCCTTCCTACTTCCTGGTGAATCCCTGTGCAAATTTGCAAGTTGATCCGAGTTCATTTAGTTGAGTTTTGGTTTTGAAATCGATTTTTCCCGAAATCTGCTCGTGCATCTCGGACATGTCCGGTAGGCACCTCGGACATGTCCGGTAGATGAACTTTTGAGTTTTGAGCTGAGATTTTGCAGAGACCTACTCAAAGGTGTCTAGAGGTTGTAGTTAAATTTTGATGTCATTTGGACACCGTTTGGTAGACCTTTTGATTCTTCTCCCGTAGTAGCTCTGTGGCTTTCAGTGCATCTCGGACATGTCCGGTAGGCACCTCGGACATGTCCGGTAGGAGCTGCGGGTCTGAGTTTTGTTCTGGTTCTCTACAGCTTCTCGGACATGTCTGGTAGGTCCACCAGACATGTCTGGTAGGAGGACTTGAACGCTAAATCTTGTTGTTTGCTTCTCGCTCGTTTGCGTTCCTTTTTGAGTCTCGTCTTTTGCGTCGTCTTTGTGGTGTCCTGCTGTGTTCCTAGTGAACATTCACCCACTCATTTTGGGTCATGGACATTGTTGACACTTCTAACACCACTTAAGCTAAGTTGTCATCCCTAGCATGGCGCCAGAAGTGTTGGTACAGAACTGCTCCTCTTAGAATAAAAATAGGATCCGCAAGCGTACAAATAAAATACCATCGTAGCACTTCATCGGGAAATATTCCAGGTATCGTTAATTTATATTTAGCTTAAGGGAAAGAACTAAGGACTTAAACCTAAAGGGATGGATTTGCAAAATATGACTACTTATGAGAAATCAATCGCACAGTCACTTACTTTGGCAGGAGGGATAAACCGTGATAAATAAGTATAAATGAATTATAAAGCATAGGGATAAATCACGCAGAGATTAGAGATAGACTGCTCATCATAAAGGTAGGTTGACGTCTGATTAGTTCAAGAAATTGAATTCTAGGTAGGTTCTAATCTACTAAGTCATTCATCTACTTTAGCAAATACACCATCATATATCTATACTACAAAGGAGCAAAGGAATTAGAAAATATGGTATACCCAAAATTTTCGTACCCACCTAATATCTGAACGGTTGATGGCTTAATCTCCTTTAATCTAATGGTTGCTGTTAATCTGACGGTGGACCTGTAGTAAGATCTTACACTTAAGATCTTACGCGGTTAGTCATTAGCCTTGTTTTTTTTCACCGAGAACTTTCTACCCACCCGCCTGTACCCGCCCGCCTGCGACATTGCCAATCGCCCAAGCTGCCGTCGCCCAACTTCGTGGCATTGTTTTTTTGCCGCGCCCTTTCGCATTACGTAACCGACCGCTCCCGTAGTTTCACGAGGGGACGGAACTAGGCGGCAGCGGCACCGTTTCTCCCAGTCGGCGACGGCGGCACCGTCTCCTGCAGCGGCCAGCACTCCCAGTCGCCTGAAGTGCTTGGTGCAACGCCACATGGTGTCGTCATCCGCAGTGTCAGAGACCGCCGGTGTCCACACGCTGCCCCGGACAGAACCTGTGGTGTCGCCCGAGTGGCTGCCCGCCAACCTAGAACGTCGGACTGGTCGGAGGCTACGAGCGAGCGAGACAGCGAGTTAACTCGGTGGCTTGCCGACTTCGTCCACCCGACCGGCGAGGCGACGACGAACTCTCCGTCTCGGTTGGATTCCTTCGATCTGATCGTGTGATTCGGCAGCCTGCATACGACCTCGCGGCGGTCGGGCCCGCGGGCACCGCGGCGGCGGCGGCGGAGGCCAAGACGGTGGTGCAGCAGCTGCCCCCCCGCGGTGAAGAAAGTCCCCCGGCGGCCTGCGACCTCGCGACGGCTGTGCCCGCGGCCTCCACCTGTGTGGCTTCGCTTCATGGTTGGTTCAGCCTGGCGCGGTGTACGTGAGCCAGACACGCCGGCGCCAGTGCACGTCGGAGATGAGGCGGTTGTCAAGTCCAAGCATCAACATCAGGACGACAGGGGGTGACGAACAGCAGCACAACAAGCCGATACGTGTATGCACCTGCAGCAAACCTTGCTCGCATCTTTGCCTTATTATTAAGACCTCAACCTAACTTAATTATCGATTGCGCTGCACAACGTTAAGTTCGCAAGTGGAGAAATCAAGGTAATTAATTGAAGTATCCAGTACTTTTTTCAAATAATTTTGTTACTTATTTGGTTTAGATCTGACAAATTTAAAATTAAAAAGCACGCCACCCATAATATAAGCTTTGATGCAGATTACTTTTGTATCTGCAAAAATATTTTTGTGTGAATGCAAATTGCATTCCGTCGTGCATGCTGAATACTAATTCTTGTATTTGAAGTAGACAACTGCAAAGGGCGGTTGGGGACTACTCCTGTTTTTCAGACCTTGCTGGCTGCTCTCTCATCTCCTGCTATTACTATATTGAAGGACAAGGTTCCCTGATCCAGTAAGTATATTTTTAGTGTTCACAGAATCAACGTAAGTATGACTTTGATATCACATTTATTAATGTTGTTTTCTCAGTTTGTGGTAGTCTTCTGAAAAAGAATAAATTATGGCATGAATTCTGTTGCAATGAATTAGTTGAACTCATGATGTGATTTACTGATTAATTTGTTCCTTGCAACGTAAGGATTTGGTGTTTTTTAAGTTGTGACCCATGGTTAGATAAAAGCTGCTCTTCATAGATTATTGTAAACCCGATGCCTTGTTGTGTGATGCTGGTGCTAGAGGCATTGAGGAGCATGACGCCAGCGTCAACTCGTGCAGTGGTTAGAAGCTCCCCGCCATGGCTGTGACATCTGGCCCTCCTTCCTCCACCTAGAGAAGATCACGCCCTCCTCCTTCCTCAAGATTGCCCATGGCTTCAGTGGATTTGTGATGCACTTGATCTTGCAATTCATTAATTGATTGGGGATCTAATCTTCTATGCTATGTGCAGATCCGAAATCAAGCTGCATAACTTCATTATTTAAGGTAATTTAATATCCAGTTTTTTGATGTTTGGATTTTCAACTAATTCAGAAAATTATGATAGGAGTTTAAGGCTTTTTGGTCCTCGTGCATAGTGTGACCAATAATAATAGTTCGTTCATATGACAGGGTTTATATTTATATATGGGCCTCTCTATGGCAGTGTAGAGAATTATTTTTCTCCATTCCTTATATGTGTTAGCTTGCATTTAGTGTTATTTAAATTCTTTTTGTTTGGTGAAACCAAAAACATTTTATAGACATTATCAAAATGTTAGTATATTTTGTTTTAAGAAACATGAAAGCCTTCTAGCAGAGGATCAGAGGAATGCACACGAGATCCAAAAGAAGCAAGAGGAGGAAAGAGACTCAGAATCAGAAAAGAACAAAGTGAGCTATTCCTTTCAACCAATTAATTTTTGTATCATTGATTTTAGGGTTATATTATTACACCTTGTGTTTCTGATAACATTAAGATACCTTCTCCGATTATTTGGGGTCATATCATCATTTACCTCCCCTATACAATTGTCGGAAGTACATAACTTGAATCACCAAATGTTGATATTTGCATTTTACAAAAATATGAACCATTTTGGTAAAATACCCTTCTATTTCAAGTAAGGAATGTACTTTTTCAAAAACTTCTACTATCATATTGTCTAAAGTCTGTTTCTGCAACTAATGCTACAGGAATTTTTGGGTTTTAGTTAGCGACAAAGATACGATAGACCCTATGAACAGTGCAATTCCAAGTTCTTTAAATTTGGCAGCCAGGTTAGATTGAGCTAGATGATCCCCTGTTATACAAGTGATGTTGACAATATTTTTTTATGAAGTTTATATTCAAAAGCAAAACTTTGTTTATTTAATCTTGTAAATATATGATATAGAAAAATATTATTATTAATTCAAAAAAAATGTAACCACGTGCGTGTCGCACGTGCATGTCCACTAGTAGCATAAAAGACTCTTCATTTATATATAAGGAATATTACTGAAGAAAGCCAGGACATAGCATGACTTCCTACGTAGCGTTGTTTCTGCCTGTCCTATCAACGGAGGGTGGACTATATAAGACTCAATAGAACTGTCACTTCCACGATCTACCACACAACCCGGCCAATAGGATGTATTGTAGGTAAATAGCATCTAAGCACCACGCTTACATGTAATCTACCACTTAATCCCCTCGCGAAGAGAGCTAAGCGCTTTGCAAACATATACATAAACTCATTATCAATCATAACCATATCAAATGTACTGCTAGAGCAAACTAGGAACATAATAAATAGAAACATAATGATATTAGAATAAAGTCGTAGAGCAATGATACAAAATAATACCAATACTTTGATGACGAAAATCTAAATCCCGGGCACAAGTCGCCCGACTCTTCCTCTATCTAGTCTAAACATATGTAGAACTTGAAGAATTGGAGTAGCTATTCTAATTCTCTGGTGGAGAGAAACTCTCTAAACCCTAGCTCTGCTGATGGCTCCCTCTGCTAATGAATTTCTAATGAATTCCAGGGTTTCTCTTGGGTCAGGGGCCTTGCTTATATAGCCCTCTAGAAAGCACCACAGCTCTTGGATCAAACCGACCTTCATCAATGATTTTTTTATTGATCCTCAAAGGCGGTGGAAGCAGGATCCGCGAGGTTGCATTTGATTGGTCACCTAGGTGGGGCGGGCGCCTAGGGCCAGGGGCGGCCGCCCCACTTGTCAGCCCATTTGGCCCTCCCCTTCGAGGGGGTGCCTTCTCGAGTCTTCTAGATTATTCTTTTTCGTAGTAAGGTTGAATTCTCTCTATATAAATCTGACATGTGGGTCTCCTTTGATCTTTTCCTGATAACCCCATGCAGAAATAGATATTCACCAAAACTCGTGGAAATTATTAGTTTAAACCCCCTAAGTCTATGGTGAAGCTCATTTTAACCCTTCTCTTGACTCTTATTGACTTATAAACTTGATGGCTAATTACTGTCAACAGACATTACGGTGGTTGCTTTCCTCTTGGGTCATGATTTTGGGACAGCGACTTGAAGTTTTGAAAGAAATTTAAGGCTCCCATTCACCCCCTTTGCTCACCGTTTTCGGTTCTTCAATTGGTATCAGAGCGGGTTAAGGATCATTCCACCTTAATCGGTCCGTGATCCACGAAGACGACATGGAGCACGGTTTCAGCAAGTCACCGTTCTTTGATGGAACAAACTACCTCTATTGAAAGATCCGCTTGTCTGTGCATCTTCAAGGCATTGATTGGCAAGTCTGGGAGATTTGTGAGGACGCTACTTACGTTGTGCTTGAACCTCATGCTCGTACCACTCAAGAGCAGAGAGATCAGCACAATGCAAATAGCAGGGCTCATAGTTTTTTTTCTCGAGTCTTTCTGATTTAAGAGTCTCTGATTGTGTGACTACTTGAGAGATCTGGGTGAGGCTTCAGAGCTATTACGAGGGAACTATTTAGGTCAAAAATAGACTCTTTGAGACGTACAAGCGTGAGTACAAGAACTTCTCTCAGTGGGATGGAGAATCCATCGATGCCATGTTTTCTCGCTTTTAGACCATGATAAACAAGATGCGAGCAAATAAGGCTCAGTTACCTTATGATGATCATGAGAGGGCTCTTAAGTTACTATATGCCCTAGATCGGAAGGTGTGGGATGTGAAGGTGTCCGCTATCATTGAGTCCGTGAACTAGGACACTCTCACGGTGGATGAGCCATTTAGCAAGCTTAAGTCCACCGAGATCGACTACCAGACCCAAGCCAAGATCAAGAATGCCTCTACACCGACTATGGCTTTGGTCTCAAGTAATGGCTCAAGTTCTTTAGCTAACCCTTCACAGATGTCGTTTGTCTTATCTTCTTTAGTGTCTGTCATAGAGGAGTAGTTGGAGGCTCTTGGGGATGACAAGATGGCATTGGTCATCATCCAATTTTCACAGTTTCACAACAACCGCTTGAACCGCAGACATGCTGGGGGTCCGAAGAAAGGATGCTACGGCTATGTAGACCTCGACCACTTCATCACCCACTGCCCTAAGAAGAACAAGCACTCCTCCAACAAGTATGACTCCAGCAAGCGTAAGGATAAGCACGAGTACCCCTCCAAGCACAAGTCGAAGGGAGGATTTGACAAGGAGGCACTCAAGAAGTACTTCAAAAAGGCCAAGGCCTAAGAGCGCGCCTTCCTCGCCTCCCTTAGCGACCTCAACAATGACACCAATGATGACCGCTCTTCTTCCTCAAGCGACGATGGGTTCGAGAGGAAGCACGAGGACAAACTGATCGGGCTTTCCTTCATCGCCGGTTCCACTCACGGAGGGTTCTACACTATGGCTGTCGATGCCGAGGTGAAGGCCAACAAGGACATGGTTCCCGTCGACAATGACACTACTGAGGTAACACCTTCCGTCAACAATCTTATTGCTGAGCTTGATATCATGACTGACACCTTGGTGAGCCAAGACAAGCCGTTAAAGCATGCTGCTCGTGAGAGGAAAGAGTTTAAGGACAAGCTAGAAATCACGCTGAAGGAGCTTGAGGAAGCTAAGAAGGTTGTTATAGTATTGTCAGATGAGGTTGAGTGTGATGAGTGTGCTGTTCACATGTACAACCTTACTGATTTGCAATCAAGTATGTTGCTTTACTTTATGAGAATGATGAGCCAAAGTCCAGGTCTGGCTTATTGGGTGCGTGCAAGTCCTGCTCGGGCTTGCAATCTGAGCTAGCAGAGAAGAATGCCAAGATCTCTGCTCTTGAGAAGGCCAGTTCAAATAGCACAAGTGATGTTAAGTGTGCACGTTGTGAGAGTTTGGTGCTAGAGCTTGAGTCCTGCAGACACGATAAGATGAGAACCGAGGAAGACAACACATACCTTCAGTCCATCTTGAGTTGGGTGTCTTGTAATGAGCCGCAGTTGGGCATGATGATGAGCCAATTCAGGCAGGGAACTGGTGCATCGGATGTAGTCTTTGCTTTAGGTGGGAAATGTGAAAGTGTATATGGCAAGGTTGGTGAGTTCAGTGGTTTAAACCCAAGTGAGAAACCTTCCACTACTCCCAAGTTGATCAAAATCACTCTACCTAAGCCCACTGAGTCTGCTGTCAAAGATGGGGTGTTTGAAGAACCTCCAAAAGCTCCACCCCAGAAATAAGTTTGGGTTCCAAAACCTAACCATCTCAAGAACCCACTTGACACTCTACCAAACATCTCTGAGGATCCCCTTCCTAAAGCCAAAAAGCCACCAAGAATGAACCATACCCACAAGAGAGTGAGCCAACAACCACCCAGGAGAAAGGTGAGGTATCACTATGACTACTGTCATAGGGATGGTCACCTTGCTAAGTTTTGCTTTAGGAGGAAAAGAGATGAGTGGCGAGAGTATGAGTTAAACAACCAAAACATGTACCATCCGCCCCATGGTGTACATGTGCCTCCTGTTCAGAGGCGCAGTGCTAGGCCAAGAAGTGCAATGCCTCAAGGCGCTAGGCCTCAGGTTGCGAGACCACGTGGTGGTCATGCTCAACGAGGTTCAGGTCATGGTCAATATGACGTTGGACCCCATGACGGTGGCTTTGGTTTTCGGTCCCACAGCTCTAGCGGACCATGGTTTCCCCCACGTGGAGCCCGTTTTCCTCAAATGGGACATGGCATGTTTGTTGTTTTTCCTAACACTTTTCCAGAGCAAATGAGCCAACACTGGTATCCTTCACAGTTTACTAACCCCAGTGTTGTGTCATTTGCTCATCCCATGTCCTTCTATTAATGCAAGACGGAGGCCTAGAGAACACATGGCTCATTGATTCTGGCTGTTCACGCCACATGACCAGAAGTTCAAAATGGTTCTCTAGCCTCGACCCCATACAATGTAAGGAGTACATCACATTTGGGGATAATAGCAAAGGTAAGGTTCTTTCTCGTGGGACCATTCAGGTCAATAAGAGTTTTGTCTTGAAGGATGTTGCTTTGGTTTCAAATTTGTATTTCATTTGCTTTCAGTTTCGTAACTCCTTCAGGATGGCTTTGAAGTGCGCTTTAAGACCGGCTTGTCTCGAGTTCTTGATTCCCAGAGAAATCTTGTTTGCCAGATTGTCCCTTTTTGTCATGTCTTTCGAGCTGATTTTCTCACTCCTTTGGCTCTTCTCGATGTTTGGTGGCCGGATCCTCCTTTGAGCTTTGGAAGTGGCATAAGAGACTGGGTCACTTGAGCATTGATCTACTAGCTAGGTTGAACTCACTTGATTTAATCCGAGGATTGCCTAAGTTAAAATTTGAAAAGGATTTGGTTTGCGACCCTTGTCGGTATGGGAAGATGGTTGCCGCTTCTCACCCACCTGTGAACCAAGTCACGACCAAGGAACCCGACGAGCTACTTTATACTGACATGGTTGGTCCAGCTTGAGTTCGGTCAGATGGTGGGAAGTGGTACGCTCTAGTGATCGTGGATGACTTTTCTCGCTACTCTTGGATGTTTTTCATGGAGAGTAAGGGTGAGGCTTTTTCACATGCTAAGGATTTGATTCTTCAATTGCAAAATGAGTTCCCTAAGAATGCCATGAGAGCAATTCACGGTGACAATGGCACAGAATTCAAGAATACTCGTTCTAAAACCTTTTGTGCTTTTTTGGGCCTCGAGCACCAGTTCTCCTCTCCTTATGTCCCTCAGCAGAATGGTGTTGTTGAGTGCAAGAATAGAACCCTTATTGAGATGACCAGGACGATGCTCGATGAGCATAGGACTCCTAGGAGATATTGGGCTGAAGCGATCAACACCACGTGCCATGTTTTAAATCGTATTTTCCTTCAAGCTTTCATGAAGAAGACTTCTTATGAATTGCAATTTAGACGACCACCCAAGATAAGCCATTTTAGAGTGTTTGGGTGTAAATGCTTCATCTTAAAACAGGGTAATTTGGACAAGTTTGAGTCTCGATCCTTCGATGGTATTTTCTCGATTATGCTTCACATTCTTATGCTTATCGTGTACTTAACCTTGAAACTAACTGAGTTATAGAGACCTGTGATGTCACTTTCAATGAGACCATGCCTTGTTCTGTTCCTGTCTTTGAAAGTACAGGTGATCAGAAGATCAGTGAGAGCATCTTTGTTGAGGAGAATAAGGAAGATGCTGATTGGGGAGATGCCAAGCCGACCTCTTCAGCTGCTCCAGTTGAGTCTGCGATGACTACTTCAGCTCACGGTCCTGACCCGTCTTCTTCCACTACTTGGGGTCCGCATGAGCCACCTCCTCAGCCTACGTCGGCTGCACCTAAGAAGGCCCCAGCTACTGTTGAGGGGGAGGCGACTTCTTTGAGAGAAGCACCTCAGCACATTCAGCGTCGCCACCCGTCTCAGACCATGATCGGCGACATCGTCCAACGAGTCACGCGGTCTAGGTTATATCACATTTCACACTTCGCTCATTCTGCTTTCGTAGCTTCTTTTGAGCCTCGAGATATAGGACACGCTCTATCTAATGCCGATTGGGTCAATTCTATGCATGAGGAGTTAGAGAACTTTGAGCGGAACCAAGTATGGGTTTTAGTTCCACCTCCACCAGATTGCCACCCCATAGGTACAAAGTGGGTTTACAAGAACAAACATAGTGAAGATGGGGTGGTAGTGAGAAACAAAGCGAGATTGGTGGCTCAGGGTTTTGCCAAAAAGAGAGAATAAACTATGAAGAAACCTTTGCTCCTGTTGCCTGTCTAGAAGCCACTAGGATCCTTTTAGCATTTGTAGCTTTAAAAGGGTTCAAGCTGTATCAAATGGACGTAAAGAGTGCCTTCTTGAATAGGTACATAGAGGAAGAGGTTTATGTGAGGCAACCCCTGGCTTTGAAAATCCTAAGTTCCCCAACCATGTTTTTAAACTCCACAAAGTCTTGTATAGTTTGAAACAAGCCCCGAGAGCCTGGTACGAGCGTTTGAAATCCTTTTTTGCTTGATAAGGGTTTTAGGATGGGTTCTATAGATAAAACTTTGTTCCTCCTCAAGCAAGGCACTGACAGCCTTTTGGTTCACATATGCATGGATGATATAATCTTCGGTGGCTCTTCTCATACTCTTGTTGCCAAGTTTGCAGATACTATGAGCAAAGAATTTAAGATGAGCATGATGGGTGAATTGACTTTCTTCCTTAGGCTCCAAATCAAGCAAACTCACGAGGGGACATTCGTGCACCAAGGCAAGTACACCAAGGATGTGCTCATGAAATTCGATATGGGTGAGGCTAAGCCTCTTTCGACGCCCATGTTGACTACGATGGCCCTGGATGAGGACAAGGAGGGAGAAGCTGTGGACCAGAAGGAGTTTACAAAGCATGATAGGATCCTTGTTGTACCTGATGGTGACGAGACTGGACATCCAGTTCATGGTCTGCTTGTGCGCGCGCTTTCAGTCTTCGCCGTGCACATCTCATTATTAAGCCGTCAAGCGGATCCTCAGGTACCTTCGTTTCACACCCGAGTTTGGTCTTTGGTTTTTGGCCTCCTCCTCTCTTTCTCTTTGCAGGTATTCCGATGTGGATTATGTTGGTTGTCGTGTTGAGAGGAAGTCCACTTCGGGGACCTGTTAGTTTCTTGGATCTTCTCTTGTGTCTTGGTCTTCTCGCAAGCAGTCTAGCACCGCCCAGTCCACCATAGAAGCTGAGTATGTTGTTGCTGCTGCTTGTTGTTCCCAGTTGTTTTGGATGATAGCTACTCTAAGAGAGTTTGTGTTAGAGTTTAAGTGAGTGCCTTTGTTTTGTAACAGCACCAGTGCCATAAGCGTAGCCAAAAACCCAGTCCTCCACTCAAAGACAAAGTACATAGAAGTCCACTTTCACTTCTTGCGTGACCACTATGAGAAAGGTGATATCGATCTGCACCACATTGATACCCAAAACCAGCTCGCGGATATCTTCATCAAACCACTTGACCAAGCCCAGTTTGCTCGCTTGCGAGGGGAGCTTGGAGTTTATTTTCCTTTTTAGAGAAGGGGAACTTTGGTTGTTGTATTCTATTTCCTTTGTAGCTTAGCTTTTTCTTTGTCTTTTATATCATATTGCATTTTGCATTTCATTTAATCATGTACTATAGTGCATTTTGAGCTTCATGACTATAGTGATTATATTGAAATTATGCTCTATTTGGGATGTTATGAATGTACATGATGGTGCTTTGGCTTAGGCTCCTTTTGATCAGTTGATGCATGTTATGAGCTAAGCTTGTTTTTCAAACTATGAACATGATTAAAACTTGTTGAAACATGAAAATTGTTCACCGCTGAGTTGGCACCTAGCATGTGGAGGACTTGTTGAAATCCTCGATGCTATCACTTATATGCTAGGTTGCTACGTCTCATGCTTTGAGTTACTCATTTGCTTGGACAACTTAGAGATTCTTGTGCTAAAATTTGAAAATCAAGCCAAATGATAAGAAAAGATCGAGATGGGTCTGTACTATCCTACGTCAAGGTATCGAGACTACTTCCATTGCACATTTAGATGAACTTGAGCCTTGTAGTGGATGCCGAAACCATTGTCTTAAGATTTTGATTGTCTATGACAGACTTGGCATGGTTGCTAAGTTAGGCCTGATGGTACAGATAACCTCTCGCACACACATGTTTTGACTAATTCTTGTGTTACGCTGCAAACTCCAATAAAATTAAAATTTGATGGAAACAGAAGTCTTAGGTTAGTCTTTGACATGATGTGTGACCGTTGTTTGGAGTAGTTCACCTTGTATACACTTGTTAGCACTAGGTTGATTTTCAGCTTATACCTGCTATGTGCTACTTTCAGTGGTGAGCCCCTTCTTGAAATTGCTCAAAATTGATTCAATGCCATATTTTATTTCACTTGATCAGTTTGAGCATTTGCTTGCCCTTGTACTTGATGCTACACACATATAACAGCACTAGCTAGAGCATTTTTTCAATTTGCTTCCTATACTCTTGAAGCTTTTGCATTTCTGCATCCTTTACATTCATAGCATATTTTGAGGGAGGGTTGCAGTCTTTGGGGTTTAGCTTGATAAGTGCATGTATCAACAAGGGGGAGAAATAGCACATGACTCCGAGAGAGATCACACTCCAAGGGGGAGAGACACACAAAGGGGAGAGATACCAAACCTACCTCATGTTGAGTGCATGCATTCATCTAGGAGATTGCGTTTGTTCAGGGAGAGTTGCATTTTGAGTTGGAGTTGCATTTGAGTTGCTTCTGCTAGACGTGTTGAGCCTTTGCCTCTTCTAGAGGGTCTAACTATTTTTCTGGCATTTCGAGCTTTGCTAGTGGCGTTGAGCCCGTTGCCTCTTCTTGAGGGCTAGCTGTGTTTTACTTAGTTGCGTCGAGCCATTGCTCATGTCTTTGGGGACCAAGTTTTGCTCATTTTAAATGACCCTATTTTGGCTTTTCTTGGGCTTTTGGTCATTTGGGTGAGCTCTTTGTTTTCTCTTCTTCTTCTTTTGCTTTTGCTCAAGCTGTTCGTATGTTGGTGTTGACAACGCACTCATCAAGGGGGAGATTATGAATACAAGATTGATATGTGCCCTTGTAGTTTGTTTTGTGATGAGTGATTGTCAACGTGATCCACGATCTAGGTTGAGTTGGTGACTAACCATGGAGTGAGTTAGGTTGTGCGACATGTCTCTTGGCTTGTGGTGTGTAGGTGTGGAGCTCAGAGACGATGATCGACGATGAGATGAAGGTCAAGTAGGGACGTGTCGTGCCGATAGAACGGGAGCGGTGAAGGACGAACATGAGGCTTGGACCGAGGGACTAGGAGACTGGGTGACTAGCCGCGGTGGCTGACATCTGGGACATCGACCAGCGCAAGTGTACATGGGAGTGACCATGTTGACCGAGTCAAGACGGCGGACGTGCAAGTCGAGCAGGGCTCAGGAGGACTTGGTGGACGACCAGTCGAGGACGGCGGAGACATGCGTTGAGTTGTGGGAGACGCGTATGGAGTACGCTACTCATAAGTGGGTTTTGTGGTTTGAGCCTCAAAACCATTGGTGTCCGATTTATGGGTTTAGGACTCAAAACCTGGGTGGAGGTTCCGAGAAGGAACGAACGACACATAGCGGTATTGAGGAGTTCGTGTCGAGACGAAGCTATCTCATGAAGGGCGCGGTGGCCATCGGATGAAGATTACCTCGGGTTGGACCATAACACCCTCGGGTTATGTGTTTCGACTCAAAATATCTTAGGACAAAACTGAGATTGTGTAATAGCCCTGTTAAATAGGATGAGAGAGCCCCCATCTCCCTCACCTCTTTCATTTTGTTTTCATCCTTACCCTAGGTTTCCCCCTCCCTTAGATGTTCTTGTGAGAGAGGTCCACAAATTGAGAGATTTGTGTAAGAACTCAATATTTGCTGTGGGAATGGTGGCCCTTACCACCTCGTGTCCTCCGGGATTCGATTTGTAAGCCTTGTGTCTTGTGTTCTTCGTGTTCTTCATGAGTTCCTTTTTTCCCCCTTTTTGTGTGGCTCGATTCGTTGTTTTAAGACAGTTTTGATTCATTCCTTTCGCTCTAAGATGAACTAGGACGTGAGTTGATCCCTTCCACCAAAGGATATCATCTAAATCCTCACGAGTTCATAGATCGGGACGTTTCAAGTTTTGGGGAGAAAACTTGACCTAGCTCGGATTTTTCTTGATTCACAGAGTTTAGGTTTGTCTTAGGCCATGATTTTTTGGAGGTAGCCTTCCAACTCCCTGGTGAATCCCTATGCAAATTTGCAAGTTGATCCGAGTTCATTTAGTTGAGTTTTGGTCTTGAAATCGATTTTTCCCGAAGTCTGCTCGTGCATCTCGGACATGTCCGGTAGGCACCTCGGACATGTCCGGTAGATGAACTTTCGATTTTTGAGCTGAGATTTTGCAAAGACCTACTCAAAGGTCTCTAGAGGTTGTAGTTAAATTTTGATGTCATTTGGACACCGTTTAGTAGACCTTTTGATTCTTCTCCCGTAGTAGCTCTGTGCCTTTTAGTGCATCTCGAACATGTCCGGTAGGAGCTGTGGGTCTGACTTTTGTTCTGGTTCTCTATAGCTTCTCGGACATGTCCGATAGGTCCACCAGACATGTCCGGTAGGAGGACTTGAATGCTGAATCTTGCTGTTCGCTTCTCGCTCGTTTGAGTTCCTTTTTGAGTCTCGTCTTTTGCGTTGTCTTTGTGGTGTCCCGCTGTGTTCCTAGGGAACATCCACCCACTCATTTTGGATCGTGGACATTACGGTAGTTGCTTTCCTCTTGAGTCGTGATTTTGGGGCAGCGGCTTAAAGTTTCAAAAGAAATTTGAGGCTCCCATTCAACCCCCACCCTCTGGTCGCCGTTTCCTGTCCTTCACATGCACATAGAGTTTGACCACCGCGAGGCTCTATCTATCGCACCTAAAGATAAGCCGCCGCCACCGTCACCAGCACCACCGCTTTTGGCTCCAGTGCAGACGATGACGAGGAACGACAACGGCTCCTGCCTCTGCGCCAGTTGACGGATAACATTTCCTACACATATAGTTCAGGACTTTCTGGCGGATGAGAGACTTGCTCAAGCGAATGCCTATAGAAAATCTGAAACAATCTTGTTTAAAGCTGATTTTTCAAACAGTGTCTTGCAAGGGGGCGCAAGCGCAAGTATCGCATAGACAGTGCAAGGCTGCTAGGAACATACTCCCTTCGTCCCTAAATGTTTGTCTCTAGAAAACCGTGTTTTCCTCACAGACACGTTTTTCGGGCGACATACAAAGAGGGACAGAGGGAGTATGAGTATCCGTCTCGCGTAGTGTTGACATCCAAACAATGAAACATCTCAAAAAAATGAAGCATGAACACCTTCAGGCATGCAGATAATAAAAGAAGTTATTATACTAGGGAATAGGGATGACAAACAAAACTGTGGAGGATAAAGTCAGTAGTAACTAAACTAGCCTGAAATACCAAGCGATTTGAAAGCGTACCTTTGGTTATTAGTTGAGAGCTCTGCCCTGCCCCTGGATGGCTGGACGCCTATAGCACTCTACAGCTTGTTCGTTTAGGCTGAAAATAAGCGGCTGAAAGTACTGTTGGCTGATTTATGTAAGAGAGAAACACTGCTGGCTGGCTGAAAATAAATGGCTGAAAGCTCAAGCGAACGGGCTAGCGAACACCCCTGTGGCCCTGTCTGTGTGCTGGAGTATATAAGAAGTTAAGAACACATCTTGCGTAATGTAACCGAGAGTCATAGGGAACGAGTCTAGACACAGCCTTGTGTTGAGGGATGAAGAGTTGTTTTGCTATCATAAATTCATAATTGAGCTTGAATAATCACGCCTTGTGTTGAGGGTGACAGCGCTCAGCTGACATTTGAATCTTCCTGGAATCCTGTGTTGAGGGTGACAGCACTGGAACTTTGAAGCAGTCGCCACTCGCCACCCGTCGCCATGCATGCAAGGCGCTGCCATAACATGTGGACATGTTTACTTCTGTTCCTTTCGCGGAACAATGAAAAAGCTTGCTTGTGTAGAATAAAAACCCTCACCAGGTCACAATCCTGAATTGTCTTCAGTCTCGTGACAGCAGCCGGTTTACAAGACCTGCAGGGGTGCATTGCAGGAGGACTCCACCTTCTCTAGAGTGTCGCCTCTCTAGGTCTCCGCCCCCGAACAGTGGGCTAAACCTACACGGTGTCCGCTTACGCTTAGAGCCCAGCCAAACTGCCGGATCATTGTTTGCTTCGCTGAAAAGACAAGCTAAAAAGTACTGTTCGGCATCGGCGGGTATCGTAGTTTTTTGCCCCACAAGTTCGTTGATCAAATACACATGTGTCTAGAGCCCATCTCACAATCTCACTGGACATGGTCATATCACGTGGTGTTTATCGGCGACGATGACTGACAAGTAACAATAGCAGAATAGTAGCAAACGTGGGGCGATGGCGCAACTAGTCTGCAAGGCTGGATCGGTAAAGAATAAAGTCCGATTCACACCCTCAAGTCTCGAGTAGTATTAGCTGAATTTGAAAGGCCATCGAACTTTAATATCGAACAAAATACACGCTTTAACTTTTAAAACCAGACAAAATATCGACATTTGACTATTTCAAAATAGTTTCTTGGTGGTTTTGCTGACATGATAGTAAAGCCCACTATCATTTGGTCTCTATCTGTCTTATACAAAAATAAAGTTAAATGTATGAGTGGGTTCTGAACTCGTCAAGAGGTATCACTTAAACCTATAAGCTTTGAAAACACATTTCTGGATTCAAAACTTGTTGAATGGTACACCATAATGGTGGGTATGGTCGATAAATAGATTTGGGGGTGTCCCATTAACGAGTTTAGAGACGTACGGTCCACCACTTAACAAATTTAGAGACCCTGAAATATGTTTTCAAAGTTTGTGATCCTAAATGGCATCCCTCAATAAGTTCAGGATTCACTCATGCATCTAACTCTAATAAAGCCATAACTTTTTCATTGAGCTCGATACTATCTACAACTTTTCAATTGATAATTTTTTATTTAACATATTTAGAGGATCAAATATTCATTTTAAACTACTAGCTAGATTTTAAAATTCAGATTTCTAAATTTTCCAAATGACCTCAGGTACTTCAAAATAATAAATAATCTTAAATAAAAAAATGTCACCTATAAAGTTACGGATCATGTTGTCATCTACAACTTTTAGATCGTTTAGAAGTTTAAGATATCCGATATCATCTAAAAAAAATTGGTAATATAAAACGAGTATTTGAGCATCTAAGATATATTAAATAAAAAAGTAACCAACTACAAAGTTATAGATCGTTCAGAGATCTATAACTTTGATATAAAATTTTTATTTATATGTTTTTATATGGAAAAATTATGCTTTTTTATATAAGATATATAAAGAGACCAAATGATATGTGAGTTTCAATGCCACGTCAGCCAAACCACCCTTGAAACCATTCTAAATGGATCAAGGGAAGTATTTTATCTAATTTTAAAGGTTAAAGTGTGGATTTTGTTCAGTATTAAAGTTTGAGATGATCTTTCAAATTCAGCGACTACTTTATGGAGTGAAACTTTACTCATTGACAAATCACGCACTCTGTCAGAACAAGCACGCACATCCCACTGAGGCCACATTCCACAGGCTTGAACCAGTTGTGATGGGCCTCTACCGAACTGGACGACTGTGTTATCTAACGGAAAAGGTTAATTTACTTTCCTCAACTACTATGGTCGTCTGATTTTTCTTAACTTCTAAAACCATTTATTTTTACACCATAAGTGGTTATTAGTGGGGCGGGTTCCCAATCTTCCGTTAGGTAGAGATAACTATCGATTTGGTTCGAGAGCAACACACCGATCTAACTTCAAATCACAAGACCTGAGCCTTACTACCTTAACACCACGTCTCCTCTAGTTATCAATCGTGTCACAATTCGGTTGACCTCGCCGACAAGGCTAATCCCTGCTGCGAATCGAAGAACACAAGTAAGAACAAGATAAAACACACCTCAAGTAAAGTGACAATTGCGGATATATGAATATACGATTAAGATCTTGAACGTGAGATTTCACAAATCGATGACGGTGACTGTTCAATGACAGATTGATTTAAAGCAAAACTCAAACCCTAACATGGGCGGCGGCTACTGAATATATAGTCTAAGGGGCATCCAAGGACCCCTAGTCATGTCCCGAAGGAATCCCAACACATTATCAAGCCCAAATGGCCTAAAAGATTGTGACGCGCCATCTTGACATATTCCGAACACTGACTTGTTTCGACGATTCTTGTTGACTTTGATGGAATTTTTACATGAGACTACTGCTATTGGTTAGTTATGAAATTATATTTCCATCTATAGGTGGATCATCGAGAGTCCGTATGCGACCTGAGCATCCGTTTTGCTACGGGCTACTCCAGGAGTCCGAGATGGACTCAAACTTGATATGGATTGGATCTCCAGCTCGGCTTGGACGCCCTTGCTAGCCTTCTAAGGAGGTGGCCGAGGAGGAGGCGCCCTTTTTTCATCCTTGGGCTGTTCTCCATATGTTTGGGGTGTGCTCCCACTTGGGCCAGGGTCCTAAGAGTGAATAATAAGTCCGCGACGATTGCGGAGTACCTGGCATAAACAATAACAATTTTATTGTGATGATTTGAAGACCTTTTATGACATGATGTTGACGTGGGACTATATCCATTTGAAAGATTACCAAACAAGCTTTCCATCAAGTGCTCATTGACATCAATCGTACTATAGATGGATGAGCTATGACCTTTCCATGGAGCACTGTCGGGCTACTGATGAACCGAATGTTAGGCTTAGATGAATTTGCATTCCAAGATCGGTCCTATGCATGTTATATCCATGTCTCATCTGTTGTGGAGGCCATAGAAAGTATCTCTCCCAAGTTGACATCATAATCATCATTGTTCCTAAGTATATCGAAAGCAACAACATTAGGTAGCAACAAATTCTTATTTATGTCGTTGTGCAAACATAGGTACGAGCTCGTCTTGTCTTTAACTTCATGGGTGTACGCATAGATGTTATGTGCTCATCATCCACCCCTTCTTGGCAGCAAACCGTCCCCGGTTTGAGATTAGTTGGAGGACAAGTTGTCGGTAGTAGCCAACATTGCCCCTCTTCTTGTGACTTATGTTGTTTCTTTGAAACAAAACTAGAGAAATTCGACATGACAAGATTATAGCTATTGCAGTCCTCTAGTTCATCATATTTTTGCACAATAAAATGAGATTTCAAATTTGAACAAAAGTAAACACGATGCACCATATTTTTTTTGCACAATAAAAATGAGATTTCAGATTTGAACAAAAGTAAACACGATGCACCGTATACTTTCCTTTCCGATTATACTTGCCAATAATAAATTGACGTAAATCTTTTCAACCTTTCGGCCGGTTGTCTGAACTCAGCAGCAGAGCAACCAGTCGAACGGTTGCCGCTGGAAGACCGCAGTGTGCCACCGGCACTGTCAGGATGCAAATGGTATTGATATTTTCTAACCATCCGGTCGATCAAACAGGATCGATTAGTGACTCCGCTGGATATTTTCTCGGACATTTGCTGGAAGTAGCTGACCGTTCGACTGGTTGTTGCTCTGCTGCTGAGTTCAGGCTCCAGACAGTGAGGAGCAGATCCAGAAGTTCCGCCTTTCCAACGCCATGAAAGCCGTCGTCGCCCCGCCCAATGAGGCCGTGCCGCCCGCACTGATCGACCCATCCGGCCGTCGCTCTCCGTACTCCCGCCCGCAGCCGAACGGCCTTATCCTCCTCCCAAGAGCCAAGCCAACAAGACCAAGACCAAAGCAATGTGTGCAAGAATCTAACTCCCTCCCTTGCCAACTTCGAGGCGGACGGAGTTCGTTTACTCCATTCCCATGCATTCCATTATTGGACAGAGACGGAGAGAAGAAGGCCGAGATTCTTCTGCGTACGTGAATCCTTTGCCCGTACGTACTTCATTCCTCCCCGGCCCGAGCAGATAAAGAGCTACTCTAGTCTAGCTAGAGAAAGAGCTGCGTGCGCGGAGGACAACATGACGCGATCGCGTACCGTTACGGCGCCATTACCATCTCCATACGCTCAAGTACGTGTACGTACGCGCTGCCAATGCCGTCAACACATGCCGGCCGGCGGCCGCCAATTTAATTTCGCGTCATGCATGCTGCTGACCCCAATGGTTTGTTCCGGTACACTTCTCCATCAACATAGGTGCAGCTTCATTGCAGCATGACAGTATTGGCCTTTTACATGTGTCCCTTTTGCAACCTTTAGTTTTTTTTATTAGTGTGCACACCATCCATTATCGATGTCTTCAATAGGGCTGATGCTGAACGTGGTTTATTTCTCTTCTTCAAGATGACCAATGAACAGAGAGAACGAGTATTCCTACAAGCTAGTAGCCTGGTACCCTCGAAATGACGTCCTGCAAGAAGGGCTGCCCACACACAACGATGCGTGTGACGAGAGGAATCCCCCATGGTTGTTGAGAACCAGCAGCAAGTTGCATGGCTGCAAGCCTGCAATCTAGCTACACCTACGTGTGCATGCCATCTACTTCAAAAACACATCGTCAAACGACGCTCTGTTTTTCAAGCTGTTATCCAAACCTCTCCTCTCAAACATGCATCACTCAAGTGTCCTTTCCAGCTCACCCGCCTAACGACCTGCATATACGCATATAGCACAAACCTTGAGGCCAAACCGTCAGCATTTAACAATCCACGCAAACTAGGCATACGCCCTGTTGTCAGCTGTGTATATATATGTACCGTGGCCAACCACATTGCCACATATATATATATACACACACTTGGAGCTGGATGTTCACAAGCAGCTGCAGCATGAAGGCAGGATCCAAGGGGAGATTCCTCAACCTCAAGGCCTTCCTCCATGCGTGGAAGAAGCTCGCCGCCGCTGAGACGGCGACGGCAGGAGGCGCTGCTGGGTGGGCCCTGCTCGACGGCGACGGCGAGGCCGCCATCCCCAGGGACGTGCCCAAGGGCCACACGGTGGTGTACGTCGGGGAGGAGCTGAGGCGGTACGTGGTGAGGGTGTCCTCCCTCGACCACCCGCTGTTCCGCGAGCTGCTCGACCGGGCGCGGGACGAGTACGGCTTCGCCGCCGCCGACACGAGGCTGTGCCTCCCCTGCGACGAGGACATGTTCCTCGCCGTCCTCTGCCATGTCGACGCCGAGCGAGAGTGGAGCCTGGCACTGTGCAGCTGACCGCGGTACCGGCCGGCCCTCGTCGTTGCTCTGTTCCTGTAATTCTGTTCGAGATGTTCAAAAGTTGAGCATGTTTACATGCTGTCCTGTCTATAGGGTGTAGGCTCTAGAGCAAGTTAGCAGATAGCCCCAGTGGTCCATAACCATATTGTGGCCCGACTTCTCAAGGATGCACCGCAAGGTGCTTTGGATTGCTTTTGCTGCAACTGCAACTGCAACCAGGAGATGCATGGACGTATTCGAGTGCCAGGGAAGGGGTATACTGCCATTTTTGGTCCATATTTATTCGAGTATTTTCAGGGCTGAACTTACCACCAGCAGTTTTCCTTGCAAGAGTTTTTTTTTTGACAGCATTCCTTGCAAGAGTTGACTGACGCACGCACATGTAAAGTGACATGACACGCTTTACACGCATGAACATTTGACCTGTACGGTGACACTAGAATGTGCCGCAGACAGATCAAGACGAATCTGCTGAGTGCTGACATGATGAATTATACAGATCAGATGCCATACGACTGTGGCCTATGGACTATGGTTATTCCTCTCAGTTCTGAAATGGCTCTAGTTGAAGTCAGGCTTCTCAGGGTAAGTGCAGCCAGAACGTTGGATGACAACATTGGCGGCGTAACAGGCAGCTCTGACACACTCATCGATGCTCTTCTCTTGAACCAACTGAGATAGGAAGCCTCCAACGAAGGCATCACCTGCCAGATAATGCTCAAGTTTGAGGAACAAATACTTATGCAGAACATAATAAACAGGAAAAACATGTGCATCATATTCTTCTGTTGTTATCGCCAACTAGATCTTTAGTTTGAGGGGCACATATTTAATGAGTTCATAGTAGACTACATGATGGCTGAAGGAAAAGAAAGCCACAACGTACTATGCGATATTACAACTGCAAACTATTGAGTTCCAAGTACCTGCACCATTGGTGTCAACAAGTTTCTCCTTAGGCAAGAGGATCACAGGGAAAGTTTTCACCTGCAAGCACACTATTTAAGATGGTCAGGAACTAGGATAAACATTTGACTCAACTAGCCAAGGTCCAATAAACGAAAAATGATGTGAATGTTAACTTTATAAATACTTATAATTGCCGCAAATAATCCACATCGATACTTTTTTTTTAGTTCCACATCGATACTTTTTTAACAGAATGCAAATGTCACAACAGTCAGTGTCATAAAGAAGAAAGACACTGTAATTTACCTTTCCATCATCAGCCACAACTACTGGATCACAACCTTGAGTGATAACAGTAATCCTCTTGTGTGTTCCTGAAGCCTTCGGTAATTGGGAGATCTTCAAAGCAATCTCCTCAACATTCTCAGTCTGTAAATTTTCATTCAGAAGCTTTTAGAAACTTTATTAAACTAGTGAAAATAATGAGGGACGTATGAGTATTTACCTCCCAACCACGAACTTTAGCGAAGGTCCTCGCCTCAGTTTCGTTTCCAAAGATGTAATCCACGTACCTATGTTTCAACGTAATAAGGTTTTACATAGTACAGAAAAATTGGAAAACCTAACATACACCATGGTTGAAACAAGTTTTACACCAAACTAAGCATGTTCACATAAATGTCAGAAAATAAAGCATCATTACACATCAAAGTCACAACTACAATCGTTTAGGATTTAAACAAACTTCTTTCTCCTATTAATACAATGATACCTCTGTATTCGAGAAAAGAAAAGTTACACATCCAGATCCAGTACAGTACTTACGGAAGAGCTTTCTCTTGGGCATCACGGAAAAACTCGCAGATAAAGGGAGCAGAAAGGTTCATCATAAAGACCTACAATATTGCAACCAATGGAAATCAGACAACACTAGCAAGATGGTCTTCTTTTACTAGCATCATTTTACCTTGTTAGTTGCAGCAGCGTGCTCAGCAACAAGTTGAATAGAATCCGGGGACACCGTAAGGAAAAATCCAGCAATGTAGATATATCTTGCCTTCTCAACTATAATTAATGCATATCATAGTCAGTAAACACAATCCATGATACAAAAGCACTGAGTGCAAACAAGTAGCAATGATGCTATGCAAGAAACCACAAGCAATGACTTGGATAGATGGGTATAGGCTATTTGGTTAACTAGCAAACAAACTAATGTCATGACAAGGTGCAATTTGCTATTGCATTTGCACTGCTCCAGAGAACTATGATGTGCGTGACAGGGAAAATCAAAAGAAAAATGGTACAGAAAATAGTAAAAAATGATGGAATGCTTTATTTATACTACATAATATGCTAGATTTTCTGGTGGGAACCGAAATATTTTCTCAATTGTTTGCACCGCCTGCCCACTTGTACTACAATAGTACATAAATAACCCCCAGAGAAATAATAAGAGTTGGAGACATATGTGCTAAACTGACCATCCAACGATGTTTGTCACCATATAAAAAATGATGTTTGTCATTTCCAGAGCACAATGGACAACCACTCAACCAGAGCAATTCCAAGCAGAACATTACGGGTACCATTTTGTCCAAAGTGTAAACAGCATGATGAACGGTATTTGTATCAAGAGAAATAATGGTGGAAATTCTTAAAGGTGCTCTAATGGTCTATTTGCATTACCAAGTGCCCAATTCTCAGGTTTCTTCAGATGTTCAGACTTGTAGCAGTTTGCCGCACACAAGTTAGCAATAAGTGACCTGGTTACAGTTTTAAGGGAACTGATTAAAATTAAGACATGCTTGTTGAAGTGAAGATACTGTAACAAGCTTACCTTTCTCCACCAACAACACAGACAGCACATGAGTTTTAAGGGAACTGATTAAAATTAAGACATGCTTGTTAAAGTGAAGATACTGTAACAAGCTTACCTTTCTCCACCAACAACACAGGCAGCACATGTGCCCGTTGGAGCATTCTCATCCTCATAATAATGGGCCTGGTTGCATAGATGGTGGGGTTATAGTAGCTAGTTGTGCAATGAGGTGATGTATCATGGAGAAGAAAAAAAAAACAAAAAAGGGGCCTTGCAACTTACATTAATACCAGCAGCTTGTGCATTTTTCTTCATCTCCTCACCAAACTTATCCTTCCCGATGCAACCTATGTAACTTGTTGCACCAGGAATTTGAAGCATCCACTGAAAAGTAAACAGGATTGTTATGTTTTAGTTTCTTATGAGTATATGTAACCAATCAGGACTGGACATAGGCTAATAGCTTTGAATGTTCATTATGAGTTTATGACTCTTCAGAGCTTACTTGGGCAACCCTGATAGAGTTTTGAGTGGCTCCTGAAAGAAAAGAACACTAAAAATAGAAGAGAGAAAATGAATCATGAAGCAGTACTTCATGCATGTGCACTAACATTACCTCCAGCAATGTATTCAACATTGCTCTTGCTAGCCAATTCATCATACCTGGCAGAACAAAGAAATACAGGTCACCATTTGTATATTTGAGCTACTTTTGTTATTCAATTTCAGCTAACAGTCATATAAGGAAATTTTTGTTATGACATCAGGAATGGGCAGTTTCAGATACTCTACTAAATAGTAATTACTAACCTCAAGCCATGTGGACATAAAAAATTGGGTCCTAAAAAATTAGAAGTCCTACTATGTTTCTCCCCTGTCTCATGGGTGCTTAATGTGACAATATCAAGAATTTGTTTTCAATTCTCCATTCAGGACAAACTGCATCAAGTAACCAACTTTTCAAACTGCAAGGGAAGCTAAAGGGGCAACGAGACTTACATTGGCAAATGCTTGTCCTCAGCAAGAATGGCATTGCCCGGCTTCACATCATACCTAGAGCACAGGTGGTGCGAGAAACGTGTTGATTAGCTCGAAATAACTTCAGGTGCAGCCTAACTACTCAGAACAATGGCTATATGCATTCTATGCAGAGGCCGGATTGTTTTCCTTCATCTAAAACAAAAAACTACTCAGAACAAGGCAACCGAGAAAGCACTGTCTCAATCCAACACACATCGTTCTGACGAAGCAACATAATTGAAGGCATATTTTCCGCGGACCCCAGCTTAGACAGCCGACAGGTAGTGGAGAAAGAATGAGGGAATACGATGTGCAAGCAAACAAAGTGAGCCCAAGTGGACACTGATGAGAATGGTACTGATACTGACAGTAGTAGTGTAGTACTAGGCTACTAGCACAGTAGTCCTTCTAATAGATTGGTAGCTTCGCTAAGGCGCTCCCGGTCTCGGGTATTGCTGGTTACTTCAGTTGCATGCTGCGGACTGGTTATTCAGATTCAGAGTTTTATTATAGAGGTAAAAAAATTGGAGAACCCGCGGTCCTGCGCAGGCCATAACTGCCGTTGGATATAACAGAGAGGTGAATTGGTGATGCTTGAGCCCGCATCACACCACTGGCAAAATTATATATACTGAAACTTACAAAATAAAATATATATATATATATATATATATATATATATATATATATATATATATATATATATATATATATATATATATATATATATATATATATATATATATATATATATATATATATATATATATATATATATATATATATATATATATATATATATATATATATAGTTGAGAGATCGTGAACTGATCGGGGAGGAATCGAGTACTTGGCGAGGAAGCCCTCGTCGACGACAGCCGAGATGTCGAGGAGGGGGTTCCCCATCCCCAGGAGGATGCCTTCGTAGTCGCTGCTGGCCATTTCCTCCTCTCGAGCTGAAGCCGAGCGCGGTGTCGGCGGAGCGCGAGAGATCGTGTGGCGACTGGCGAGTTCGGTAAAACTGGGAAAGCACGGACGGACGGGGCGGCGCCGGCCGGAGAATTCGCTGAGGAAGTCGTCACGGCAGGGAAGGTCTGAAGGAAGAGAGAACCCGGGTTGCCTATGCGGCAGGCCCACGTGCCGCCGGCCCAACACGTTGCGCCACGCACACGCGAGCCGCCGATACTCACCGCGTGTCACTGTTTCTAGCACCTGTCCCGCTCGGCCCACGCATCCTACGCGGGCTATGGCTACCGTCTGGAGCCCGGGCGTGTCGTGGTCCGCAGTCCGCGCAACTCGGCACGCTCCCGGCAGAGCACGGCCGTGCGGCCCCAGTAGCGCGGTGGATTAGACATTTGGTTTGGACCCGTACACCAGACCGGCCCATAATTTCCACTGGACTGTGTTTACTCGGTCACACTCCCCTCTAATCACGTCCACTGAATTAGCAACCAACTAACAATTCCACAAGTTTTCATTTTAATAAAAACATTTATTTTCACAACTTGCAGTTTTAAAAATTTACAAAATTATACCTACATTTTTATGCATAACATTTTATGGGACAAAACTTATCACCAAAACTTTTCCTCCTAACTCTTTCACTATAGCTTTTGGTATAGACAACTCATCATGAAACCTTTTTTATGTGGTATTTATGACCCAACTTTTGATCATAACTGTCAGCAGACAAAATTATCATAATAATTTCTTAGTATAACTTTTCAAGCGTAAATTTAATATAATAAACTTTATAAATAACATGATTTAGGCCTTGTTTAGTTCATCCCCCGAAACCATATACCATATCGCATCAGATGTTTGGATACATACATGGGGTATTAAATGTAGACTAAAAATAATTAATTATACAGATTGCGTGTATTTTGCGAGACGGATTTTTTGAGCCTAATTAGTCCGTGATTAGACAATGTCGTGCTACAATAAACATATGCTAAACTTTTGCTGCAACTATGATTTCGGTTTTGGTCGCCATACTTTGTTAGTGTTTGGTATGACTTGTCCGTGCCCACCGTGCAATGCGGTATATGCCATCCGTGGTGAGTCATGGTACCAAAAATCAGGAGTCTAGTTCAAATCCCATGGTCCATAGCCAGACGTGGGGGAGAAAATCACGGCAACCACGACACGTTTGGCACGATTGTCACATTCTGCGACCGAGAATCCGCTTTTAAGCGGATACAAACTGTATATTTTTGTGAGAGCCAAGGTTTGCTTAAGATTAGGCATAGCAAACTCGGGCACCAAGCAACCTAAAATATGTCCATATCAAGATCCTTTGTGAACTACAATGCAATTTGGTTTGATCCATGATCGTCAAGCACTTGAAGATTACTTAGACCTAATTATTTATAACATTTCATCGATAATTATAGTATCCCTACTGTTCCACGACTGAGGTGAAATAAAGAAGGAAATCACTTTCTATGTATCAACCATTTTTTTTTCAGACTGTAGATAAACTGTCAAACCTAATAACCTAATCATGTATAATAGTCATCTGCAAACTAAAATATCCATACTGCTCCATTGCTACCAGCTCAAAGGCGAATCCGTAAGGAAATCTAAAGAATAAACTGTCTCACACTCTCATTAACCATACGTGGAAATAACTAAAATTTGAGATTTCATTACCTCGTCTCTTGATAAAAAATCTAGGGAATAGAGATGACGTGACCTCTGAATTAATCTTCTGACCATTGCAGAAATCATCATCCATCTAATGCTATTCGTATCACGTATAGAATAGTACGAAAAGTGAAACCAGAATTTGGTAAGAAAAGAATCCAAAGCGAAACTGCCTTATCCTTGCGCCGCTGGTATTCGGTGTTCTTGTTCATGGATCCGAATCGCTCAGAGCCGCAGCTCCATTCATAGGTCGTGGGCATCTTCGAGTGGCACCAGGAGGTTGAGGTCGAACGACCAGTGCGAGCAGACCGTGGAGGCGTCATTACCAACATCCATGATGGAGATCAACGTGGCGGTCGCAGTGAGAGTAGGCGTCGATTGGCGTGTCTTGCCGCGGGGGACGTGGTTTCACAGCCCGCCTGCGATGTAGCACTACTACCCTGGTCGCTCGCTGGACTTGATGGTGGAGCTAGAGGCCTAGAGCTGCTTAAGGCGAGCGAGAAGATGTGCATCATGGAGATTGATTTGTCCCGAGGCCATGCTCCGCCGTCTCTCCTGCACCTCTGGCGGCCCCTCCGGCACCGTCAGCTTTGATGTTGTTGCCGACCCATGCACGGTCTATGATATGATTCACATGTGAAATTATCTTACTTGTTTGATTATGTATGGTTAGTCATGGCTGCCTACGTGGTGTCTTCTTGGTTTTGATTTGGAGCTCATTTTCGATACTATTAGTACAAACGAGGGATTCCCTAATTTCTATTCTTTTATCCTTTTTCTATTCCTTGTTTGATTCTATATGGTTAATCATGGCTACGTAGTGTCCTTCTGGTTTTGATTTGGAGCTCGTTTTCGATACTATTAGTACCAACGAGGGATTCCCTAATTTCTATTCTTTTTATCCTTTTCTATTACTTGTTTGATTCTATAAGGTTAGTCATGGCTGCCTACGTAGTGTCCTTCTAGTTTTGATTTGGAGCTCGTTTTCGATTCTATTAGTACCGACATGTGATTGCCTAATTTCTATTCTTATTACCCTTTTCTATTTTGATTAGAATTTCTATTCAGGTTACTATAAGTCTTACATGTTTCGTAATAGAAAACAGGATTGAGATCTCTATTTAAATTAGAATTAGAACTCCTAACTTTTCAAGGTTATATCAGGAAACCATGTATATATAACAATAGGAGGGTGGTAGATAGACACGAACATAGACAATTCCAACATTCAGCAAGTTAGTTTCAAGGAGGTGGATAAAAAAATGGCCTAAAATTTTACCTCTTTATTAATAGGTATAGATTAGTATCCGAACACCCCTTCCGATATCTTATGAAACATTCGATGTGACACCCAAAAACTTTGCACCCCTGGAACTAAACAATGCCTTATACACATAAGTTTTTATTGTTCAAAGTTTTCCAAAAAATATACACAATTTATCTATCATAGTTTTTTTTAAAAAAATATGCAGGCAAACTTCTTACTTTAAAAACTTGTTCATGGTATATAGAAGAAAATTAGGTAGATTAATATGAAAAAAAATGAAAAGGCAAAAGAAAAAAGAAAGGAAAGAAACCCTATGACCGTGGGCGAGCAATCGGCCGCTAAATTGGAATTTGCGTGTTTACTCTACTTGTTGGGCCTGTACTTACACCCTGTTTAGATTCCATTCTATCTTATTCTCTATAGATAATGATTTAGAATCTGAATTCTAGATTAAAAGAGGGGTGTTTGGATTTCATTCGTATTGTGATTATTACATTTGCACATGTAAAAATATCTAGATACTAGATTTTAGGTAGATGGTTGGATTCTAGAATTTGTAGAATCCAAGAAGTTTGGACCTCATTCTTATTTTTTACGTCATTCTCATCTTTTAGATCCAAAGTTTTGGTGCTTCTTGCGAGACCTATTAATGGGCTGCCCAACCTGCTAAAAAAACTGATCCAAACCGATCTGCCAGTGCATCATGTCGGGTTTGGATCATGATTTTTCACTTGGCCCGGCCTATTCAAAGTAGGAGAACCTAAGAGAAATAGCTCGGCCCGGCCCACCAGTGCATCAGGTCAGGCTTGGGCCAAAGATTTTAACTCGACCATTTTTTTTCTGGCTCGCCTGACCCAACTCGATATGATGTTTGATTAGGCCTACTTCTCACCTTCTCGGCAGTAGCAGCCTGCCAGACTCACCATGTGCTGACTTGGTAGTGGAGCAAAGCGATATGGCTTCCGTAATGCCAGTCAAATGCACTGTTGTCTCTGAAAGAAATGAATAGCCTCAGGGAAAGGATATTATCTCTCAATCTCTGAATAAATCAATTTTAAAGTTGTTTTAAGCTAAATTTTAAGTTGGACTGAATTTGTAGAAAAGAGCGCCAAAGTTTATGACACAAAATTAATATCATTAGATAACCATGAACTATGTTTTTATAATGTGCTCATTTGGTATCACAATCCATAAAATCGATTAAATAAAAAATTTACTCTGTACAGCTCTGCAAATTAATTTATTTAGAGACGATGGGAGTAATATTTACGGCCCGAAGAGCATGGGGGTGGTCTGTTAGCTGTAGAGTGCAGAACCTGGCCATCGCCACGAATTCTAAGTTTCTAACCCTTGCTACCTGATGTATGCGTGGTGGTAAGTGGTATAAGTTTGGTTGTTCCCGCTGGTTATTCTTTTAGCAGCAGTTGAGTTCAACAATACCAGCAGCCGACCTGACTAACTAGTGGAGCGGTGGTTGGAACCAACTTTGGCAGGTGCAGAGCGATGCATATCCATGACCATATGAGCCATACACGATCCACGTACATGAGCTCCAAGTCAAACGGGTGCTTTCCTCACCTCCCTCTCTCGGTCTCTCTCGCCAGGAAAGGACACGCACCAGCTATTCCCGTCAGCGGCTGGCCCTCCATCACTAGCTGCTAGCCCTGGCCGGCCTTTTCATCTCCAGGTAGGGGCTAGCTAGGGCTTTGTTTGGTAGACGACAGCGATGTGCCTTCTCTCGTAGCTTTGCTTAATAAGGATACTGAAGATGCAACGGCTTTCAGGATCTCAGCCCGTTTGGCTTTTACTACGTACTGATCTAATCTATATATATCCGGATGGATCCATGCGATTCTTTTTCCTGCTGCATGCAGTTTAGGCCATGTTTAGTTACCAAAAATTTTCAAGATTCTCTGTCACATCGAATGTTTAGACATATGCATGGAGCATTAAATGTAAACAAAAAAACTAATTATACAGTTTGATAGAAAACCACGAGACAAATCTTTTGAGCCTAATTAGTCTATGATCGGACATTAATTGACAAATACAAACGAAAGTGCTACGGTACCCAAAGCTAAAAATTTTCGCGAAAAACACACCCTTACACGCACGTCTGATTGCTGAAAATAGCTGCACGGTAGACTGACCTCAGAGGCAGCGGGTAAAACAGATGGAGTACGTACGTTGATCCTGTCATCCGTCCTTTGTGTGGATCTCTGGGAATCATCAATCTGGCCAGCCTTGCGGCACACCACACCACACCACACCACGGCGATGTGCGCTGCAAGCCTGCAAGCGTGCGCGCATGCATGCTCGCTCGAAAGTGCCACATGACCATGCACGTTACGGATCGGATCGGAACAGCAACCATGCCAACGGCCAACCCCCCACGGCTCACATGCATCTGCATGTGTTATCAGCAGGAGAGTTGAAAGGTACTCCTACCAGTTTCAGTTTCAGTTTCAGAGCTGCATCGATCTGCGTGCAGCATGCATGCGCGCGGCTCCATCTCCATCCAACAGCAGCGCTGGATCTCGATCTTTTGTCGTGTTCTCCACTTCGCGGAAGACTCCTCCCTCCTCACCCACTGTTTGACGAAACTGGAGAATCTGCATGCATGGTATACTCCGTAGCATGTATGGCCCTGTTTAGATGCTAAATTTTCTCCCAAATTACACTATGCAAAAAGAAGATTCTCCATCACATCAAAATGCCGGCACATGCATGGAGTACTAAATTTAGATAAAATCAAAAACTAATTGCACAGTTTAGTTGTACTTTACGAGACGAATCTTTTGACTCTAATTAATCAATGTTTGGACAAAAAATCACAAATACAAACGAAATGCTACAGTGCAGAACATGTTACTGTGCAGATTTTGCACTGCCTAAATCGGGCCAACTAAACGAGGCCTATATTATTGTATTGGGGGATGCCTTCAAGTGCAACTGCTGGAGATTTTTCGTCCATCGGCTAGCTTCTTTGTCGTGGCAGCGTACTACGTCGTCCGTGTCATCGATCATGTTCACGTGCGTGGTCGTTGCTGATATCGATGGGTCATTCACGGACGGATGTATAGATAGCAAAGCATTTGCACGCCAAACGAAGAAATGCATGCAACTTGCATGGTTGGCATGTACGTAACCATTGAAATAAAATCGTTCTCTAGTCATTTTTGTCTACGGTTACCAAGCATAACTTAAATTTGCCGTACATGTTCTAGCTACCAACTAGAGTGGCACGTACTTACATACGTATATTGAAATGAATCAATTCTTTGGTCATTTCCGTCTACCCGAAGGAAAGCAGAATTCTGGGTGTTTATCAGGACGGGGTCGTTCTCAGCTCGTTACGTGCATAGGGATTTACATGGATATAGATGGAATCACATGCTTGACTCATGACCGACCGCTAGCACGTGCACGACTAGCTAGCACGTGGACGACTAGCTAGTGAGTTTAATGCGTGTTTTTTTACGTGTCAAACTACTCGATCATAATGATGACACTTCATTATATATAATGCATAGAAACTTGTGTCAAACTACTCCTTCCGTTCTTTTCTACATGTCATATTAACTTTATCCTAAATCATGTTCAAAAAAAACTTTATCCTAAATCAAATATTAGTATCTTTGACCAACCATTTTTGAAAAAATTATAGTTTTACAACATATAAATCATAGTATATATTATGAAAGTATTTCTCTCATAGTGAATCTAAAAACACAAATCTTATGACATGAATCTATATATATTTTTTAAATCAATACTCAAAGATACAAATGTTAATTTGATTTAGGACAAAGCTAATACGACATCTAATAAAGAAACGGAGAGAGTACTTGCATCAGCACCAATGAGCTGGACTTTGACAATATATATAGTCACAACAACGTGCTGTTCTAGTCAGCTACAAATGTATTTCTAACCTTCTCGATTAAAATCGTCATCTGCTTACGAAACTGCCGCCCTGATTCAAACATGTGAAAAGAAATCACACTATGGCCCTCTTTGGTAGATTCTGGTGGATTCGGCTCTAGCTGACACATTAACTGTTCATTAGAGAAGTTTTCTCTCTCTTCCCTCTCCCTCTCAAAGAGCCTGCAGGAGCCGGTGAAGCCAAAAATTGTAGCTTCACCGGCTCCTACTGGCGAGAGGGAGAAGGAAGAGAGAGAAAACTAGCTCCAATGAATAGTCCCACAAACAGTGAATGTGTTAGCTGAAGTCTGATCTACAAAAATCCATTCCAAAGAGGCTCTACTCTGAACCCTAAGTAGCCTACTCCCCGTCTCTTATTATCTATTGCGTGTTGGTGTGCGTGTCACAAGTTTGACTCAATTTATAGAAAATACGTGCAATATTTGTATCTCCAAATATATTTATTAAAAAACTAGATTCAAAGAACTTTTCAACGATACTAATTATGTACCATAAATATTAATATTTTTAATATATATTTAGTGAAAGTTGTTTCTTGGGAAGCGCAAACGGTAGATATTTAGGGACACAAGGAGCATGTTACTCGCTGATTTTCTGATTGGCCCATTGTTTTTGGGTTTTGCATTGTCGCTAGGAAACTGTGTCTTCGGAAATGTGGTGATCTTGGAGCTTTATCCTTTATTTTGACCATGGAATTGCTGGAAGAATTGCCGAGAACACGGTCTAATCCGCCCATACCTTTTTGGGTTTTTTCCATTGAATATGGCATGTCTTATTTCTTATGCACTACTAAAGTCAGATGGTGCTTGTTTTTTTACTTCTTGCGTTGGTGATTGAACTGCAGTACTACGGTAGCTGTCATGCATGCTTGGTGTGCAGCATTCAGATAATGACTAAATCATCGAACTACAGTACTGTGGTAGCTATCATGCATTGGTGATCACTCTTTTTAATTTAGTTCTGGCTTCTAAAAGGGCTGGATATGAAGAAATACTTAAGTATTACTCCCTCTGTTCAAAATTACAAGACATTTTGGTTTTTACAGATATATAGTTTTTGTTATGCACTTAGATATACATTATGTCTAAATAAATAATAAAAAAGTCAATGTATCTATAAAAGTCAAAACGTCTTATACTTTGGAATGGAGGGAGTAGAAGTTTTGCTTGCTACCTATGACTAATAAAAATATTTATCTCTAGGCTCTCACTGTCCATTTTCTAACGCGATACCCCGAGTTTTCTCTTTAGACATGGTACCTACATGTGTCTTCAATACACATTTAGTTAAAACCTTTTGCCCAAATTATGGTGGCTCTTGTTATAGCTTATGTTTTGTGATGTCATGATTATAGATTTTGAATTTTAAATTTTGGTATTATTAGTTTTTATAGATTTTTTATCTGCATGTTAAGTTCAACCTCTTGTGCTTTTAATGTACATTTTACTTAGAGCACCCATTTTTATTTTTTCTTTAGAAAAACAAGGATTGCAAGTCTTAGATTGTAATGTAAGTTGCTGTGGTGGCTTAATTGCTTAAATGGTCATCTAGACATACAGTACAACACACTGCTCAAGATCGTGGTGGAGCTTGGAGTGACACCTAAGATAGAAATGTGCTAGCCTTCAGAGGTTATTATTATCAAAATCTAACAATCATTGTTTACTCTAAATGAATTTCAAAAACCAGGGAGGCTCTGTGACAAAACCATAACATAGGGATGTGTTAAGTCCCAGGGTAAGAGGCTCCCGACCGACCCCTTCAGATCGCTCGGGGGCTTACACCCATCAGGTGCGCTTGCACGCACCTTCCGGCCAAGGACTGGGCAAAACCCGACCACGCCCTCGGCCTCTGCTCGGGGCTCGAGGGCTCACCCTAGCCCCAGGCTCCCGATCAACGGTAGCCCGAGCCTGATCCTTGTCTCTGCCTCCAGCACGGGCCAAGGGCTGAAGCGAGACCCAGCGCCCCGAGCGCCCAAGGCTTGGGGGCTCCTTGGCACCGCCCAATAGGCGTAGCACTATCATCCACTCTTCCGACAAAGTCACGCACGAGGCGTGACACAAGGGGACAAAACCCTTCCACTGGATTCAGGGGCTCGGGGGCTTTTGGGCCCGCTCGTTAGCCCCTCAAGCCAGACACCTTCACCACTAAGGAAGCTGCTAGAAGGTGCACCTGGTGGAGGCCAGTCTAAGCTGACAAGGCCTGACGGTCAGAGCGTCAGAGGAGAGGAGCCGAACGACGTCCTTGGCTTCTCTGACTCCACGACAATCCCAAGGTTCATCCACGCCGCAACAACGCCCTCCTAGACTCTGACACACGTAGACCATAGACTAAGCCCCCCAAACCGCCATGTATCTGACCTACTGTTGATGGTAGATAAGTGTCACTTTTAACCGTCAACGAAACATGAAAAAGGACTAAACAATAATTACCAATTAGATATAGGGGGTTTACTGACAGAATTCCACAAGTTTTGGTGAATGTCTGTTTCTGCAGGGTGTCAGCTGAAAAGAACCAAGAAAGACCCACATGTCAGGTTTACATAGGGACAAAGGGGCTACACATAACTTTTCTGGAATGTGGAAGGTACGAGAAGACTCTAGAAACAAACGGGAGGCGAAACGGGCCCGGAAGTGGGGCGCCCACCCCCCTCCTTGGGTGCACGCCCCAGTGGTAGAAACAATCAGGCTCCACCTCGTGGATTATGCCTCCACCGCCTTTGAGGATTAATAAAAAGTCGTTGATCAAGGTTGGTTTGATCCGAGGGCCATGGTGCTTCCTAGAGGGCTATATAAGCAAGGCCCCTGGCCCCTAGAGGAGGCATCCCTTAAACCCTAATTCATTATCTCCTAGCCGGGATCAGGGGAGAGGTGTCCCATGAAAGGATGACCTCTCTAGGGGATTAGGTCTAGCTTCTCCAATGTAGTAGATTAGTATCTTGGAAGAGAGGGTCGAGTTGGGACCTTGCTCAAGGTTCCAGATCTAGTCATGGAGGCTTGGTAAAGCCTTGTATCTTCACTTCAACATTCTGTAAGACTTATACTTATTCTCTTATTTACATGCATATGCTCACTTTGAATATATCTTTCTAGTTGAGTTTATCATTGCTTTTGTGTGCTAGTTCATAGAGCGCTTAGTCTAGGCTTTACCGGTTGGGCTAAGTAGCCGAGCCTTGTGTAAACGTGGTGTTTATACGATGCTCTGCCTATGAGTACACCCTGTTCCCTAGCTGTATGGTAGTTACAGGAGGTGTCAGCCCCGTCCATATCTATCGAGCAGGTTCTTAAATTGTAGGACCGTAGTCACGTTAGAAGAGGTATCCTTTGTGGTGCTCTCTCCTGTCTAGTGGCGTCTCGAAGTGCACAAGAGTGTGGTAAGTCTTAGCATAGTTGGGTATACCTTTACCATGTGATAAGAATATCATAGGAATCTACCTCACCCGTTGACCTCCTAAGTTAACTAGTTGCATATCTTTAGTGACCTATTCCATGTGTGTCATATTACATAAATCCTATTATTTCATATATCATTTACCCCTGCTATAGTCTAGTTGGTTTACTAGGTTAGTAGATCAATGATGGTGAATTATCAGATTCTTTAACCCTTGCTTCCCTGTGGTAAAATATAAATAACGATACCTGGTTTACTCCCGGTAAAATGCTACAATGGTATATTTTGTGCACTCGCAGAATCCTTCATATTTTAGTTGCACTTAATTTATACCAACAAGCATTTTTGACGCCGTTGCCGGGGAAGCAATCGGTGTTAAGATTTTGATAATGATCTTGATGTCTGCTAATTTAGTGCATCACTAGCTTTAGTAGGATTACCCTGTTCTGTTGAGTTGTGGAATAGACAGGACATCAGATGTCGTTTTGACCTTTCGGCAAGTTTCCACAAGAAAAGAAAAAAAGAGAGACACATTGAAGAACCTAGGGTGCCTTAACATCCATGATTCATCAACATTAAAACCCTGCCATCTCATAGGTTTGTGTATACATATATATTATTCTAACCATGTGCAGATTAGAGAAAAAAGGTCGTTGTCACAAGAATTCAAGTCACATCTCAAGTGACGAACATGGATGTTGCACTACTCACAAATCTCAAATTGTGAGTCATGGTAAGTTTGATCAATAAGGGTGAAATAGTCTTGCTGATGGACTTTAAAATTAATGGGTAGTTATCTTTTTAATTGTGTATCACACTGCATGTTTACTTTATATCATTCATGCATCCTTTCTATTTAGTTTATTATGCTCTCTCATCCATTGCATGTTTAGTTCCTTGCATGCACTCATATCTCCTACATTTAAAAATAAAAATATTCCTCACCATGATCGTGCTCTGTCATCTCCATTTGAGTAAATCTCTATAACGCTTTCATGTTACCTTTATCTGCTATAGTATGCTTTGGTTTAGAAGTGCTACATATGGTCGTATGGGTGTTTCTAAAGGCTTTTAAATTAATCATGGTGCTTAGTTAAATATCATTCCTTAATCCAATTAGACATGAGTCTAGTTTGGTTATTGAACTAAAAATTGCTAGTGTAGACACTGGTTATTTTATTGGACTAACCCCTGCAGAAAACTCTCAAATCTAATTCGGGTAAGTCAAGAGATGAACTCACTTCAAAGATGAAACAAGGCATATGATGAACCCTAACAACTTCGCACAAAGGACACAACTCATTCATCGTCCAAAGAAGAATTGTAAGTATCAAATATCATTCACATTGTCTTTTGCTGCAAGTTACCTTTGCCTTGAACCATGTTAAAGTGCCATAAAGAAAGAGATTGTTAGAAAACATGATAAATAAAGTCTATCCTAAAGTAACTTGAAAACCATCTCTTAGTTAGCATGGATGAAATTTGAATAAATAGTGGATAATATCCCATAGTTTGAAATAGTTGCAATCCTTCGGGTATGTGTCCACTAACATTTTGCAGAAAAAAGGGATTTATGATGCACCTATTTATGGTTTGGTTCGACAAGCCACCACTTCAGTGATGAACAAAGAAGGAAGAGACGAGTGCCACACGAAGAATTTACAACAAAAGCACTCCCTTAATGGAAGTGGATGAACAAAGCAACATGTCATAAGCAACCTTGAAGACATCATAGCATTGAGCCCAAAACTCGAGCTAGGATGCCGATGAGGAGCAGGGCAACTCACCTCATTTTAGCCAATCAAAGACCTGCTCTCATTGTTCTTGAAGACACCATCTTGCACGTCGGCGGCGAGGACAAGGATGACATGATAGCATGCATCCTTGTGTCAACCAATCACCAATCAAGGGTTGACTACTGACCAAGCCTTGAAAGACCATGACTATGGTTGCAAGATGATGTTCCTAAGCCATTGGAGATGAAGCTTGCATACAAATATTAAGGAAACTCCTTCCTTGATCATCAAGACAAATGGTGTATCATTAACTGAATAACTCTTCGCCATGCCACTAGAAGACAAAGACCATCAAGGAAGAACTCGAGTCTACATCTCCAATAAACATCAATTCATCAACCAAGACTCAACAAAAATCAAGAATGGTTGATGAAAGAAGATCATGCAACTGTCTGTATCCTCATCTCCTGGATTGGACAATCCAAAGAAAAGCATAATACAGAGGAGAGATCTTTGCTCAATGGACCTAAAATCAAGAGCCCTCTCCAACAGATTTAAGAACAGAGGATGAACTGTGTCTAAGGACATGGAGTTACAACACACTCTAAGGGATGATTCAACACTCACACTTGGCTTCAAGTGACGAGCGACAACAAGGCTCAAGCTTGGGGGAGGAAGGTTGTTGACTCCTCTAATGATGATCCAGCAATGCTCTTCATCTTATTGAGCCCCCGTCGCTCTGGCATGCCGGTTTGCAATCCAATCCCTCCACTCATAATTACTTTCTTTCTATAAGTTTGAATGTTTCTATAGATAGCATATACACAAATCAAACTTAAGACAAAGTAAAATCAATCCTTAAGAGAAGAAGTAATGATGAGTAAATATTCTAGGCTAATTAAAATATTCAAACCAACTTTTCTATAGCATAGAAAATGACCTTTAGCTCTATGAACAACACTACCATTTTCATTGTTTGTACATTCCTTCGGGTATGTGTTGTCCACTAATCCTCTGCAGAGAAGAAATAATAAGTGGAGCCAAAGGTCCGGACATAATGAAAAAAAGAGAGAAGAGGAAGGAGAAAGAAGGAGTGTAAATCTAGAGGACCATGAACAAGTCAAGGAGAGAGGTGAATCGAGCAAGACAAACCCTAAGAAGAAGGAAAGGACCACTAGAAGTATCTACTCTTCATCACAGGGTGCTCCAGTGATAAAGGTAACATCTTAAGATAAGTGGTAAATATTTAAAAAGCTTTCCTTGACTCTGGTATGCACATAAAGAAAGGAGAAACATGTTTGAATTACAACTTGCTTAATTCAATTTGACTAAACTCAACATGTCTTGTTTCTTAAGTTTGTTCATAACATCACTACCCTTGATTTCATAGTCATAATTAAATGAGCTGAATGTTACATCTTTGGGAGATGATTGTCTTAATCATGAAAATATTTGATACAAGGTTAACAATTCTTCCATTGTTTAAGCAATTCCACTCTTTTTGATAAAAGTGTTTAATTGCTACATTCATGCTCATCCTTCTGATCTTGACACCCATAAAATGAACAAGACACATCAATCTCATCATGTTCAATGTGCCTAAGGTTAAAGAAGAATAAATAGGGTTATGGTTCTGTTGGTGTTTTTCCACCAACAGGATCTATGCACTTGATCTCTACCTTATCTTTGCAAGCAGGACACACTTTAAGAAAAACGAAGGGGAATTAGTTGATTTTCTAAACCCTACAAAGTTACCATCTCAAGAGGTGCAGTTATCAAGGTCTCTACCTTTGGGATCAGATGGTGCACCTAAGGAGTGAACAGGATAAGAAGTCCTGTTCAGAGGACCTAAGTCACCGAACCCTCGCCAGGGAGGTAAACTTGGTAGTTATCCATATTTCCCTTTTTGGCATTACATTCTCATTAAGCATATCTACTTTCCCACATTAGCATAATCAATTCTTTTTGCATATTTTACTTTGTTACATCTCCATTAGAAAAGAAAATAAATATGTCTTGCATTGCATCTCAAAACTGCTATGCCCCATGTGAATAAATTTGTGGCATAAAACCCATAAGTCTATTTACTGTGGTGGCATAAAAATAAGATAAATATGCATTCATCACAGTTTTGATTCTTCTGCATAGTATATCACTAAAAGTACAAAAATAGAAAGATCCTGCTGAAGAAAGAGACTCATATGTTAAGAGGTTTTAGATGTTCAAGGCTTAGAGGTTTATCACTAACACTTAATCAAGTTCCACAAGCTTTGTTGTCTATTTGAGCTTCACAGAATTTGAAGGATCAAGGAAAGCAAACAGATAGAAGGACAATCTGTCCCCTGTCAGAGTGCTGTCTCAACAATCATTATCATGAGCACTCTGATGAGGGAAGTACAACTTCACTGTCTACCAGCTTCATCAAACAAGACTATATCAACATCCAGCTTGGGGGAGAGCATCCCCATGTATCCAGCTAAGTGTTTTCTTACCTTTCTATTTACTTATTCTTTGATATATGAAACGAATAAAAAGATGCATAACCTTTAAAAAAGCCAAATAAATGTTTTCCTTTCTATATATTTATGTATGATCTTTAAGCTTGCTAAATAAATATAGGAGAGTGTGCTAAGTTTCATCTTGCTAAAATGAACCTCTAGAATAAACTCTTATATGAAAATGATGAATAGTTGTTATGTCATAATTTCTCTCAAGTACCTAGTTTTCAACCTCGAACTCTCCCAAGTTTTGGAACATAATTATTTTAATCTAAGATTTGCTCTGAACCTAAAACTTGTGGGTAGCGAATGCTTGATCTAAGTCTAGATAGTTGGCAGATATGATATGAGAAGGTTTTGAGCTGCTGTTTATCATGCTCCTAGAGATACTAGAGTTCTGGAGAATTTATCTTTGAAAATTAAAAATCCTGCATGATGAGTTCCTGTATGATGAGAGTTTAATTCCTACCACAACCATATATATATATATATATATATATATATATATATATATATATATATATATATATATATATATATATATATATATATATATATATATATATATATATATATATGCTTACTAGATTAGGAATGACTTTTACTTGTTAGCTTAGCTGCTTGTAAGCATTGAGTGTGGTCAGTCTGTGTTGACCCTAGGGGATTAGTCATGCGGTTAAAATCAAGATTCACGTGCACTCCACCCATATATGCTACGTCTACCCTAGAAGTACGCATCTACATACTTTCCATTTTAGACACATCTCAAAATTGTTCTACTCCCACACTAGGAGTGAGCATAATTTTTTTTCCTTCATCCATTGCTAGCCCCTTTTGTTACGCAATAAAGCTCCAAGTATCCTTTTACTACTACCTCTATCCATATATCCAAAAGGAGGCTTGGGTGCTCTGAAAAAAAGAGAAAGAAAAAAGGAACAAAAAAAGAGGAAAAAGAAAAATAAAAGAAAGAGGACAAATGTCCCAACATAGAGAGATTTTGAGCAGCCCAAGTTCTTCCCAAAATTCTTCAAAGATTAAGAGAGGTGTGCATTTCTTCAAGGAGCAAAAATAGAAATAGATATTCACCATTTTTCCTCTATCCCTTCATTTTCCACTTGTATCTTACATCCACCATCATTTCCACTAAATATCCACTCAGTCCATATTTAGTATCACACACATGCACATCTTGATTTGGCTGTATGGCCGGACTTGTCCCTATGGATCCATGGTCTGACTATGCAATAAATGTTTGCAAGTATGGATTCCTTGTCTCCCACCTATAAGCTCTAGATAGACTTATTAGAAGTAGGGTGAGAGAGAGAAGGCACAATGCTACTATGCCTTATGCCAAAAATACCACATATCTTGATAGAAGAGAGAAGGCATACACCATAAATGCCTTGGTGAGGATCCAGAAATACCACAAATGAGAGACTTGAGAGGGTCATACAAAGGAATCTCTGAGTTTTATTTGAAAATCTTGCAAAACTCCAGAATAATAGTTGATCAAAGAGCTTGAAACATGGCGCTTGACTTATCCGTTCTGTCTTTCAACTACTCAAGACCCAAGTGATGGCTACAAGCCCCATGGTGGAAGGTAATATGGGTAAGTTTGAAAGTCAGAATAGTTCACTCTAATTCGGAGGAAAGTTCTTGTTTGAACGCATGTGTACTCTTGAGGCGTGAAAGCATTGTAGCAACTCTTGATCCATCACTGAGTTTATCTTTGCTCAGGGACGAGCAAAGAGTAAGCTTGGGGGAGTTATTGACGGTAGATAAGTGTCAATTTTAACCGTCAACGAAACATGAAAAATGACTAAACAATAATTATCAATTACATATAGGGGGTTTACTGACAAAATTCCACAAGTTTTGGTAAATGTCTGTTTCTGCAGGGTGTCAGCTGAAAAAACCGAGAAAGACCCACATATCAGGTTTACATAGGGACAAAGGGGATACACATAACTTTTTTAGAATGTGGAAGGTACGAGAAGACTCTAGAAACAAACGGGAGGCGAAACGGGCCTAGAAGTGGGGCGCCCGCCCCCCTCCTTAGGTGTCCACCCCAGTGGCAGAGCCAATCAGACTCCACCTCATGGATTATGCCTCCACCACCTTTGAGGATTAGTAAAAAGTCGTTGATCAAAGTCGGTTTGATCCGAGGGCCGTGGTGCTTCCTAGAGGGCTATATAAGCAAGGCCCCTGGCCCCTGGAGGAGGCATCCCTTAAACTCTAATTCATTATCTCCCAGCTGGGATCAGGGGAGAGGTGTCCCATGAAAGGATGACCTCTCTAGGGGATTAGGTCTAGCTTCTCCAATGTAGTAGACTAGTATCTTGGGAGAGAGGGTCGAGTTGGGACCTTGCTCAAGGTTTCAGATCTAGTCATGGAGGCTTGGTAAAGCCTTGTATCTTCACTTCAACATTCTGTAAGACTTATACTTATTCTCTTATTTACATGCATATGCTCACTTTGAATATATCTTTCTAGTTGAGTTTATCATTGCTTTTGTGTGCTAGTTCATAGAGCGCTTAGTCTAGGCTTTACCAGTTGGGCTAAGTAGTCGAGCCTCGTGTAAACGTGGTGTTTATACGATGCTCTGCCTATGAGTACACCCTGTTCTCTAGCTGTATGGTAGTTACGGGAGGTGACAGCCCCGTCCATATCTATCGAGCAGGTTCTTAAATTGTAGGACCGTAGTCACGTCAGAAGAGGTATCCTTTGTGGTGCTGTCTCGTGTCTAGTGGAGTCCCGAAGTGCACAAGAGTGTGGTAAGTCTTAGCATAGTTGGGTATACCTTTACCATATGATAAGAATATCATAGGAATCTACCTCACCCGTTGACCTCCCAAGTTAACTAGTTGCATATCTTTAGTGACCTATTCCATGTGTGTCATATTACATAAATCCTATTATTTCATATATCATTTACCCCTACTATAGTCTAGTTGGTTTACTAGGTTAGTAGATCCATGATGGTGAATTATCAGATTCTTTAACCCTTGCTTCCCTGTGGTAAAATATAAATAACGATACCTGGTTTACTCTCGGTAAAATGCTACAATGGTATATTCTGTGCACTCGCAGAATCCTTCATATTTTAGTTGCACTTAATTTATACCAACACCTACCTCAATATATAAGGGGAGAACAGATCCTATAAAGGGGGAAGGACGAATAGAAACAGAACAGATCATTTAGTCCACACGACAACTCGAGCTCTGCACCGAGAGCAAAGCCACTCCAAGAGGAGTATCGGGAGCTCCTCCCTCGCCACTGTCTTCTTCCTCTCTGACGAGGAAGAGACCTCACCGCCGATAAGCCTAGGATTAGCACCGAGTGATCCCCTGCCAAACCTCTTACACTCCTCGTTGTAACCCTCGATTTGGGTGCTCTTGATTACAAGGATCATCTGCTGCTAGACGTGGGGCTCCGATAGCCCGAACCAGGATAAACTGATGCGTTCTCTTTATGTTCTATGTGTTTTTGAGTCCACCAAGCCACCAGAGACCCACATTTAATGACATCCGACAAACAACAATGTTTGCCGTGGTTTTGAACCCACAACACTATGTCACCTTTGGATTACACTAACCTCCTCTACCAAAGAAAATGTGTAGTATTACTTTTATTAATGAAGTGCTTACGGTTATAGTAGATATATCATAATGTTGAGCCAAATGTATAAATTTATCTAAAGTAACCACTAGCATAAAATTATTGTTGTATTAATATAATTTAAATGAATTGATAGTGTTACTGATATATGAATCGTTAAGCGAACATTTCCATGATTCCTAAAACATATAAATATGTTTTTATCTCTCATACATGCATGTATAGTTGATTTGCATGATATCATATTAACAACTATAAGTTAGTCTTTTTGTTTATGTTTTGGATTAATGGTGATGAAAGTGGGTAGTTCAGAAACATATAGACGTGTAAGCAAATGTTTAAAATTTAGATATAGATTTGATAGGATATTAGTTTATTTTTAATAACGGCATAAGTGGGTAATTTAGATATAAATTTAAGGGGTTATTCATATTGCAGGGTGGACAGTTTAGATGCATATTTAGTGTGTCTTGTCAGAGTTAACGTGGATATTTGGATCTCTGATTAATAATAGTATAAGATAATACATGTCGGTTGTAATATGCTGAACAAAAGGTCCTACTATATCGAAGGAGGAGAAATTGAACGGAGGGAGAGAGAAAACAAAATGAAACTGTATAACGTGACATGCAAGATCATTCCCTTTAAAGGACTAATTCCCTCGTGCAGTCAGTTCTTTCGACTCCACTGACTTAACGTGGGTTAATTAGTCTATGGATTGCAGTACTAGTTTGCATTAGTCTTTTGTTCGGAAAAGGTTGAGACTTCATTTCTTACTTTTACAAACTTTTACAGTATAAATGCCGACCATTCCGTAACTTTAGCCTGATCGCACCTACGTACAAGTCAAAGGTGCGCCAGATGAATGTATAGCAGCCAGGATGACATATGTTGGATATGGTTAAATACATTTCCTCTGCCCATTTCAGTCAATGAAGGATTTTGCCATGGCCAGTCAAAGTTTACTTTGATGATCTGCTAGACTTAGTTTAAACCAAAATAAAATGGTCTCAATGATGATTACTAACGGTCCGGAACATTACATATCTACAATGATAGATTAGAAATACATGGACAAGTCGTGCCAAAATATATTTCCCACCTCGACTGAATCTCTTCAGATAATGTTCCCTGTCCCAATGACTGAAAACGAAGAACGTACTGAGCTGGTAAATAATTTGATATACTTGTTTGTTCATATGAATATTATAGCTAACCCCTGGTTAGTAGGTGCAGGCATCGCCAATTTATTGTCAGTGGTTGGTAAGGTGTCGATAGAGTAAATATCGATCGGTTCGCGGTGAATTAGCTGACAGGTAAAATTTCATATACCCTTTTTTTTAATCAAAAAATTTCATATACCTATCTGCACTCGTAGGTAACATTCGGTAGTCGGTACACATGTATATGTACCCATCAGGGTATGATAGCCGTGAGTATCCACATCCATACTAACGGGTAAAACAACATATCCACACATGTAATTCATGAGTAGAATCTTTTATCCGTATCGAATTGTGTTTCGCCCAGCCCAGCAAGATCACGCGAGAGAGGACTTCTGTCACTCTCGGTATTAATTCTGGACCTCTCTTGCCAAACGTGTTCCCTCCAGCACTATGAATTATGATGAGCCGATGTCCATGTCCTGATGATAAATTAAACAGTTTTTCATAGATCTGGCTGGTTGAGCTGATGTCCATGTCCTGATGATGAGCCGATGTCCATGTCCATGTCATGATGAGCCGATGTCTATGTCGCTTGAACTGATCTGGCTGGCTGGAAGTACTGCTGGCTGATTTTTTTGTGAGAGAAAAAACACTGCTGGCTGGTTGGCTGATTTAGCTGAACAGGCCAGTAAGCAGAGAAGAGACAACATTGCGATAGAGCGAGGAGCCCGTGTACTCAATACAGTAGTAGTGCATTTTACTTCCAAAATAGTAGTAGTGCCGGGCCATGGCCAATGACACGGCAGCGAGGTAAGAACAAACAGACATACTGCACGTTTACACGGATCACTGCTACAAGCTTAAAAAGAGCGAACACAGAGCAACAATATATAATAATAATCTTCAAATCGCAAACGACATGAAGCCTTGAGAATACCGAAATACTCCCTTCTTTATTCCTTTCTCGCGTACGGTACGGTGTGATCTCCTCCTCTTGCCTCTTGGCGCCGGTGGGCGGTGGCGTCCTGCTTAGCAGATGGGCAGGGGCTTGCCGTCCCACTCCTTGAGGCATTCGAGCATGGGGTCGATGAGCTTGCCCTCGCTGAGCGCCAGGAACACCTTGTTGCACTCCTCGCCGGGGGACTTGAGCTTCTCGCCGGTCAGGTACACAGCGCCGAGGTCCTGGCGGATGAAGCGGTACAGCGGGTACGACCGGCTCTCCTTGATCCTGTTGGCGATCGGCGCGGTGCCCGTCTCGAACGCCACGCGGGCCGCCTCCATCTCCCTGGGCAGCACCTCCCGCAGCGTCTCCTCGAACCTGTTGATCTTGGAGAACACGGACGCGCTGGCGTCCTTCTCGGCCTCGCCGTTGGCAAGGGCGTGGTCCACCAGCACGGCCCGGATCTTCTTCATCAAGGGCGAGTTGGCGCTGCAGGGGTCGTCGTAGTACCCGTACACCGCCTCGCGGTCGATGGCCGTGAGCAGGGCCTTCTCACTGAAGCGCGCGCTGTGGAGGTCGCCGTCCAGGCTCGTGGTCAGCACCTTCCGGGCCACCGCCATCACTGAGTTCTTGACGGCGCTCTTCAGGTTCTCCTCGAGGTGGCGCAGGTCCACGGCCTGGCACAGCGCCACCATGTACGTGGACGACATCAGCTTCAGGATGTCCACGGCCTCGGCGGTCTTCCTGGCGGAGACGAGGCCCAGGGAGTTGACGTCCTGGTTGTGCTGCTCCGCGCTCTGGACGTGGTTGGTGATGGGGTTGGCCAGGTACTGCAGCTCGGAGCAGTAGGACGCCATGGCGATCTCGGTGCCCTTGAACCCGTAGTCCAGGCTCGGGTTGCGGCTGCCGGCCAGGTTGGAGGTCAGCCCGTTGTTGTAGAACTCGTTCACCAGCTCGGAGAACTGCGCGAACATGAGCTTGCCGATGTTGGCGATGGCGAGGCGGGCGTTGTCCATGGAGTCATGGACACGCCGATCGGGGTGCCCTGGAAGTTGCCGCCGTGCAGCGCCTTGCCGCGGTGGACGTCGATGACCGGGTTGTCGTTGACCGAGTTGACCTCGCGCTCGATGGACTTGGTGGCGGCGCGGATGACCTCGATCTGGGGGCCCAGCCACTGCGGCGACGTGCGGAGCGCGTACCTGTCCTGCTTCGGCTTCAGCAGCGGGTCCATGGCGTTCACCTCCTTGGCGTGCTTCATGAAGGAGCTGCCGTCCAGGATGTGCTCCATGATGGCGGCGGACTCGATGGACCCCGGGTGGTGCTTCAGCTTGTGGGTGAGGTGGTCGGTGTACTCGGGCTTGCCGTTCATCACCTCGCAGAAGACGGCGGACAGGACCGAGGACAGGACGGCGAGCACGTTGGCGTCGAAGCACACCATGGCGGCGAGCGCCGACCCCACGGACGTGCCGTTGACGATGGCGAGGCCCTCCTTGGGGTTGAGCTTGAAGAAGCCGCCCTCGATGCCGGCCACCTTGAACGCCTCGGCGGCGTCCACCTTCCTCCCGTCCACGGTGACGGCCTGCGCGTTGGGGCGGCCCGTGATGAGGCCGGCGATGTATGACAGCGGGACGAGGTCGCCCGACGCCGTGATGGTGCCCCGCAGCGGCAGGCACGGGCTGACGCCCGTGTTGAGGAGCTTGGTGATGGCCTCGAGGATCTCGAAGCGGATGCCGGAGTAGCCCTGGAGGAGGGTGTTGATGCGGACCAGCATGGCCGCGCGTGAAACCTCGGACGGGAGCGTGTGGCCGTCGGAGCCATTGCCGAAGATTCCGGCATTGAGATGCCTGGTTGTACGTGGTTGGTTGCAGGGGAGAAAACAGATCGAGCGAGCTTATGTCAGTTTGTAATAATGTCATTACGAGTTAGCATGCAAAATGTTCAGAGAATCTAGTATCGGCCTGTCAGAATTAATGAGCTGCTGACAGGCATCATCGGCAGCAATTGCAAGTGGCAGCGACCCGCCGGACGGCCGGTCGTTGCCACTGCCAGTGGGCACTCATCAGTGACTCACATGAATCATTTGACGCTGCAACCACTCCGCTGACAAGCATACTTTACTGCAACAGCAAGTAAACAAAGAGACACGTGGTCTCGTGAGATTGGTAGTATGTAGTACAGTACCTGAGCAGCTCGACCTGGAGCGCGGGCCCGTCCTTGGTACGGCGGTGCGAGGTGCCGCCGAAGCCGGTGGTGACGCCGTAGATGTCGCCGCCGTGGGCGATGCAGTCGAGGATCCACTCGCTGCTGGCCTTGACTCGGGGCCGGGCCTCCTCGTCCAGCTCGACGGCCACGCCGGACGCGTCCTTGGCCGCTGCCACGGCCGCCACCTGGCCGACCCGGAGGGTGGAGCCCTCGATCTTGACGACGGGGTCGCGGAACTGCGCCACCATGCGCTTCACCTCGTCGAGGTGGCTCCCCGTCAGCTCCGCGGCCGCCTTGCCCCAGTTGAGCGGGTCGCTCTCGAGGATGGCCGTGTTGCTCGCCATTTGGACCGGGAGGAGGAGATGTGTAACGCTAATGCGGACGGTGGTGGAAGAAGAAGAGCTCGGGAGGCAGTGGTGGTGGACTCTGGAGCTCTTCCTGGAGGGAAATGGAGCGGGGGCGAGGAGGTTATATAGGTGGCATTACATCAGCGATGGCAGCAGCGGGAGCCAGGGGGCTTAGGTGAGGCCGGGTGTTGGTGGGTTAGTTGGCGACCGGGTTGGTGAGTTGCGTGGTGCGGTGGATCTCTCATCCCAGAGTGGAGCGAGCAGAGACGGAACCAGCGATTTTAATTAAAGGGGCCGGACAAATGTGATCGTATTTTTAGTGTGATAAAATATACATAATTATATATTTCAACAATTTTTTTTAAAAATCTACCTAATTTCTAACCAAAATCATCATATTTTAATAAAAATAGGTGAAATTAATATTTTTTGTGCTATAAATACAAATATTTATATAGATATTTAAATGAGCTTACTGTGCTTGGGGCCACAGCCCCTGCTAGCCCTGGTTCCGCCACTGGGAGCGAAGTGATTCTTTTTTTTTTTTCTCTTTTTCTCTTGACAGGCCAGAGTATGTGCGTGCAGGTGACTGTGTATTGACATTGTTGAGCTGAGGTGCTCTGAAGTCTGATCTAGTGTGCGTTGGTTAGGCCTCAAGGGTAGGTTGGGACGGAGGCAGTCCAACTACAGCGTGACTCTTAACTGTTGTCTCCGGGAGCCGTAGATAGAACCCATTGACCAGATTGATTAATCCACAGGCGCCATCTGATCCTAGCCGAATCCACGCTGTCTCTTTAAAAGAAAAACTAAATTTCAGCAGAATGTTTTAAGGCTTAATAAAGGAACTTCAATGTCAAAGATTTATTACCTCAAGATTTGTGCTTTATGATGGTAAGTACATATGGCAAGAAAAATTAAGTACTCCTATTTTTATAGCCTGCAAAGGCCTTGTTTGGATCTCATGGTCTAAAGTTTAGCCACGAAACTTTAGATCACTATAGCTCTTGAAGCTCCAAACAGGAGGTCTAAAGTTTAGACCACCTCACAAAACTTTAGACCATACAATACAAGTGAGTTAAAGTGGTCTAAAGTTTTAGTCTTCAACTTTAACCACTAAACTTTAGACCAGATGATCAAAACATTCCCTAACACATGACAAGGTTTTGGGATTCGTTTTGAAAAAAAATTCGGTCCCAACCGAATTGGATGAATTTCGGACTCAATTCGGTGAATTTTCGGAATGTGAAGCGTGAAATTCGTTTCGGACCTCACCGAAATGGACGAATTTCGCTGAAATTCGGACTAATTTGGTCGAATCCCAGAACCTTGACACATGAATATTTGGTTATACCATAGTTAGTTTTCTTGTAAAGAAAATATATCCTTATATTACTACCTCCGTTCCATTTTATCTGGCGCACACAAATATCAAGATTCAAACTTAAAAACTTTGACCAATAATTAGGCTAATGATTTTTAACTATTATAATACAAACTTTATATGATTAGATTTGCAAGAAATTATACTGTCCAATGATTATAAGTTTATAAGCATAAAAATTTCTATAATATAGAGCAAATGAATGATCAAAGCGTAATCTAGGAGACTGTGTCATTCTAACTTGCACCAGATAAAATGGAATGGAGGGAGTACTTAGAAAAGTTATTGCATTGCGGAGCAAATGTATATTGCACACAATCACCATAGTTAGTTACCGTTGGTTTACAATGAAATTATACTTACTTTACACATGTATAGGCTTTTTTTTAGTAAAGATGGTCTAAAAATTGTGGTGTCATAACCTCTCCTAACACTCATTGTTTTGTCAGCACAAAGTTAGACTTAAAACTAATATGAGACAAAGAACTTAAAATTGAATGGCAATAAATAAAAAAGGGCTAAAACACTGTTGTGGAACTTGTTTATTCTAGCATGAGATTTATACAAACTTTTACATTCATAGCATGACATGAAAATAGACAATTAGGGAAGTGGGACTGCATGCACGTATGATTGGGAATGCATATGTGTTAGCAATGTAAATGGAAAAAGCCCCTACTAGCACTTAGCTCTCCTCTTCTCCCTTTAGAGATTGTTAGCTCTCCTCTCCCTTTTGAGGTTGCATTGTTTGGTTGCACTCTAATCCATCCAATCCATATGAATTGAGAGAAATTGGGATGGAAAATAATCTTTTTCAACCCATGTGGATTGAGGTGAATCAGAGTATAGCCAAACAAGCCAATGTATGCACTCATGTGGATGACTTTTACATCGACATCTTTGGTCACATAGATGGGAAGTACTACCCTTTTTTTCTTTTCTCTTGACAGGCCAGAGTATGTGTGCAGGTGACTGTGTGTTGACATTGTTGAGATGAGGTGCTCTGATCCAGCATGCGTTGGTTGGGCCTCAAGGGTAGGTTGGGATGGAGGCAGTCCAACTACAGCGTGACTCTTAGCTGTTGTCTCCAGGAGCCGTAGAACCAATTGACCAGATTGATAAATCCACGGGCGCCATCTGATCCTTACCGAATCCACACTGTTTCTTTAAAAGAAAGACTAAATTTCACCATATGTTGGAACTTCAATGTCATAGATTTATTACCTCAAGATTTGTGCTTTATGATGGTGAGTACATATGGCAAGAAAAACTCAAGTACTCCTACTTTTATAGCATGCTAATATAAGGTCCTGTTTGGATCTTATGGCAACTAAATTTTAGATCACTTTAGCTCCTGAGGCTCCAAACAAGAGGTAAAGTTTAGATCACCTCGCAAAACTTTAGGCCACACAAGTGAGCTAAAGTGGTCTAAAGTTTTAATCTTCAACTTTAGCCACTAAACTTTAGGACAACTAGTACATTGCCCGTGCTAATGCTACAATAACATCTTAAAAAAATAAATGAACTGATGAAAGAAACACAAATTCACAAAAAAATGACATTGATGTTCTAGCTATCAATATTTTATACGTGTGTTTTAGATCAGGACTTGAGGAAAAAAGAAACCTAAACATGAAAGGATCACCATAATACTTGGCAGAGCCTCATCTAGACCACATAAAATTTCTACAGATTGACCACCTAAAATCAGAACCATTTAATTAAGTAATTAAATAATTACAAGGTACATACAAACGAGCACTAAAAAGATCACTTATACCACTAAACTTCAGCCAAATAATCCAAACTTTAGCCACTAAAGTGGTCTAAAGTTTTAATCTTCAACTTTAACCACTAAACTTGAGACCAAAGAATCCAAACAGGTCCTAACACATGAATATTTGTTTGTACCATAGTTAATTTTTTTGTAAAGAAAACATATCCTTATATTACTTAGAAATGCTATTACATTCCGGAGCAACTGTATGTTGGTTTATGTAACACCCAAATTTTAGAGTTAATAAATTTTAAATAATTTAGATAACAATTAATGAGAAATTAAAAATTTTTAAAAAAAAATTATTTGGTGTTGCATTCATGCTGTTGCATTTATTTTATTTTGTGGTGTGGATATATTTGTTTTATTTGATTGGTTTAGGAAAATTTGATTTGAAAATGTGTTTGGAAAATTAGAAAAGAAAAAAAAAACAAAAGAGAAGAACTTACCTGTGTAGCCAGCGGCATGGAAGCCCACCCGAGCCGGCCTGCTTTCGGTTTTCGCTGCTGGGCCGACGGGGCCGAGCCTTTTCTCCCGCGCTGGGCCGCGGCAGTGGGCTGATGCGGTGCTCTCTTCTGCATCGGTGGGCCGGCCCAAAACCGAGCCCGCGCGCTTCATCCTCTTTCGGCCACTGACGAGTGGGTCCCGGGTGTTAGTCCCTTCTTCCTTCTCACGTAGCCGAGTCGGTCTCTTGTGGATCTTCGGTTGGGATTGTGGGAATTGATCCCGATTGTTGCCGCGAGCCGAGCCCGCTATAAGAAGTAGAGGACCTTGGCGGGTATTTGTTTTTCCTCTAGTAGATGCCCTAAGCCTTAAGCCCTAGCTAGCACTGCCGCATCTCGCCGCAAGGGGATAGAGCCGCCACGGTGGGGTGTTTGCACGCCGCGCCTCCACTTTTCGCACTTTGTTGCCGAGGTTCTCGACGAGGTAATGATGATGTCTAGCGTTTCTTTCTTGTTTTTGTGTGCTCCTGTGCTTCGCTAAGCTACGCCGGACTTATAGGAAATTCTCACCGGTTGTGGGTTCGTCGGTTGTTGCCATTGTCGGGTCTTTGGCTCGGGTTGAGGTCTTAGGTGAGTCGCGAGGTTCTTCTCTTCTTCCCGCTATATTTTTTTGAGGTCTGAGCCACCGGAAAACGTGTTTCTGAGGAGCTCCAGCGAGCTCATGGCGTCGGCCATGGTGGCCACCGGCCGGAGTTGATGTAGATGGCCGGTTTTCTTTCTCTCTCTCTTGGGGTGAAGGGCAGCCGTCCGTTCTCAGATGGACGCACGAGATTAGAAGATACCCCTTCGCGGGGTAGATTTATTAAAGAGCCCCTGGATTTCTTCATAATAGAACCCGCAGTCCTTAGCGCAATATCCTGAATCCGTTTTCGTGTTTTGAAAGCGTATTTTCTCCCGGATAAGTCAAAAATACGTTTTCAGGTATTTACAGTTTTGCCACTAGAATTGTTTTGGTCATAAAATCTTCGTTTTAACTCCGATTTGATCCGTTCAAATTGCGTTAGGTTCGTATTTGCGAGCTTTACATGTTAGTGTAGTTGTACAGTTAGTTTTGATAATTTATTTTTCGAGGTTATAATTAAGTATTTATTTATCTATAGGAAATCTTAGAAAATTCATAACTTTCACGTTTTAACTCCGAATTTGGTGATCTTTGCGTCTGTGTGATCGTAGAAACGTGTAGAAGAGTTTTATAAGCTTTTATTACTGTTTTGTTACTGTTGGTGTACTGTTCTAATTATATCTCTTTGTTTGCTTCGTGTATGTTTGATTGGATGCATGTGTGTTGTTGATTGATGATCGAATATAGAAGGTGAGCAGTATTTGGACGATTCGGAGTATTACTTTGAGCCAAGTCAGCAGTATCACTTGGAGAGCTTTGATCAAGGCAAGTATAACACAGGACTATCCTTGTTACCTATACATTGAATTGTCATACATATGCATGTGCTTACCTTGACAACCTTAGAGATTATAACTTAGTGATTGTTATCTTGATTCCTTGTCAACCTTGGGAATGCATATGGGTAGCTACTGCTAGTGCTTAAACTAAGAACAATGATCTTGTAATTTGATTAATGGATTAAGCAATCAACTATTAAGATGATTTTATTACTGTTAAAAGGGGGCTAGAGCATGTGTATTATTTTGATGCTCTGGTTTCTCTCCATAAGGACTTATCTGTAAGTGATAACCGGGATATACAGTACAGCTGTGAGGGCTATATGGCTCTGGCTTTAGTTGTTCAAGAGACCTTTTCTAGCTTGTTAGAGGTTACCTTAAATGGCGTAAGAATGGCTTGCCATGTTGGGTGTAGTGCGAGCCCCTGGCCTAGTGTGTATAGGCTGCGGTTGTTGTGCCACAGGGAAGGGGGGTTCTACATCTGCCTGCCGAGTGAAATCTAATGGCCCTAACTTGTTAGACGAACTTTTGAGTGGCTTTATATGGTTCTCGGGTGTTTGGGCTTGATCTCCCCACTCATTTGGAAATCATGACTTACAGTGAAAGTGTACACCTCTGCGCAGAGTTAAAAACTGGTATACTAGCCGTGCTCACGGATACGAGCGGCCTTGGGGATTCTTATGGAATAGTTGATCATAACTGCTATATCATGCTTAATTATTGTTGATTATTATTATGCTCATGTTAATGCTATTCATTATCCTTATTACAATTGATCATTGGTTCTTTAATGGGAAGTGGTTTATCTTGATGCTACTCAATTGCAAATATATGATTAAAAGCTAAATGCAGTTAAACAGTGTCTAGCCTTGTTGAGCCACATGAACCCTGTGTTATATTTGTTGAGTTCGACATGGACTCACCCTTGCTATTTCCACTATAACAGATGAAGATATAGAGGAAGATTATCGGAATGAGTACTAGTCTTGGTGTCAACCAGTCAACCGTGTCCCTGTGTGGAGTTTCCGCTGAAGATTTACTATTAGTTATTATTACCTATCGTTCAAGACTATGTCTTAAATACTTATTCGTTATGTAATAAGCACTGTGATGATACTTTGTAATTTGTCAACTTATGTGTGCGACTGTTTCCTGGGGCGCACATGAGTCTTTTATACATCCTATTTTTGTCCTTAAAAATGGGTGTGACAGATTGGTATCAGAGCCGTGTTGACTATAGGACGCAAGCCTAGTTAGAATGGTCGTTAATAGCATCCATACTCCATTTAATTCATGCTTCCTCTTTTCACCTTGTTAAATTACTAAAGTTTTATGCTTCCTCCACTTTATTCTATTGCGAAAATACATTGATTCTATCTAATCTATGTCTAAATTTTATAGATGCCTCCTCATCCCTGTTTGTCAGCTGCACAGTACGTTGCCCGTTTCAAACCTCAGGAGCCGTATGAAGATGGTGAGCAAGAGCTATCTGATGCTGAATCAAGAGTTGGTGATACACCAATGGAGAATGTAGTTATGGGATGGACTACGAAGTTTCATATCATGGTTCCTAAAGCTGATGCTTTCTTCCATGACATGTTGACAAGAACCTTGGACAACTACTACTACGACTGGGAAGCTACGTTGGAGTATCGTAGTGCAGAGTATAGTCATCCATGGATGGATTCCTATTGGGAAACAGAGTTATGGGTTAAGAAAAGGGATCCTACCACTAAGGAGTCTAAGGTGGAGTCAAAGTTCATTACCAGAGTGAGCCGGGCAACCGTGGAGATAAGCATGGAGGATGTCGCTTTCAATGCATTTGTTTACTACCATGGTCTACGCTCGGACAAGACGTTAAAGGGTGCACTCCGGCATTTTCCTTGTTTCATACATGACAAGGGTATTTGGACCGTGCCGCCTGCAGATGATTCCTCCTTGACTTTACAAGCTACGGTGGGATTAGCTCGAGAATTGGCTCTCCATGAGGTGGATTTGAAGGATGAGTTGCTGAAGGAAAAAGAACTTAAGGAGCAAGCTTATAAGGAGATTGACCAATTAAGGGCGGAGTTAGGTCATCCCAAGATTTATGAGAAGTTTAATTAGGCAATAGGAAAAATCCCTATGTAATAGGAACGATAGTAGTTGCGAGTTAACTTTAAGTTTGGATTGTTTTAAGAGTCAGTTTGTGGTGTGAACAATTGTGTGATTGATGGATTGTTATTATGATAATGTGTGATTTGGATCTTTGTAATGTGTGCTGGAGTTTTGTAGACATGCCTACAAGTTCCATGGTTAAGAATATTAAGTTTGATCAAAATATATTAGTTGAATATGAGGTTAATTTAGTTCTGTCCTTTGCTGATTTTTGGATCAGTCTGGGATGTTTTAGAAATAACTTAAAATCCGTTCATGAGAAATTTAAGAAATTTTACTGGGAATAATTAGACTTCTATATCTTTCCAACCCCGCAAGAATCACCTTAATATCTATTATGAGTTAAGAGATATACCTGTTTCAAGTTGGAGTTACTGCACAGTCTGGAATTCAGAAACAGTTTCGGTTAAGTTCAGTTTTTGGCTAATTTATTGACGGAATCAGAAAAAGTGTTGTGAATAAAAGTTGTAGATAATTTTGAAAGCTTTCCAACCATGTAAAGATCATCTGAATTAGACGTCTGTAGCTCGAGATATGACAGTTTTACTGAGTTGCTGAAATTGGAAACCACCTATTGATGTTAGCGAGATTCGTAGTTTCTTGGGATTAGCTGGATATTACAGACGGTTCATTGAAGGGTTTTCTAAACTTGCCAAACCTATGACATCTCTGTTAGAGAAGAATGCTAAGTTTGTGTGGTCAGATAAATGTCAAGCTAGTTTTGAGGAGTTGAAAAAGAGGTTGACTACAGCGCCTGTTTTGGTTTTGCCAGATTTGAGTAAGAAGTTTTCTATTTATTGTGATGCTTCTCGTCAAGGTTTGGGATGTGTTCTTATGCAAGAAGGCAGAGTTGTGGCTTATGCATCCAGACAGTTGAGAAAGCATGAGTTGAATTATCCTACACATGATTTGGAATTAGCAGCTGTAGTTCATGCTTTAAAGATTTGGAGACATTATTTGATTGGACATAAGAGTGATATATACACTGATCATAAGAGTTTGAAGTATATTTTCACTCAGTCAGATCTGAATTTGAGGCAACGCAGATGGTTAGAGTTGATTAAGGATTATGATATTGAGATACACTATCATCCTGGTAAGGCTAATGTAGTAGTTGATGCCCTTAGTAGGAAAAGTTATGCCAATGAGATACGGACGTTGTCTATGACTAGTGAGTTATGTGCTGAATTTGAATATTTGAATTTGGGAATTGTTACTAATACAATGGAATTAGTGATAGAGCCTACCTTAGAGCAAGAAATTTACAAGGGGCAGTTGAAGGATGAGAAACTAAAGAAGATAGCGGAAGATATAGTGATTGGTAAGTCACCAGGCTTTCGAATGGATGATAATGGAATTTTGTGGTTTGGAAAGAGGCTGTGTGTACCTGAGGATCAAACTGTTAGACAGGCAATTCTTCGCGAAGCTCATGAGTCAGCTTATTCTATTCATCCTGATAGTACTAAGATGTATTTGGATCTGAAACAGAAATATTGGTGGGTTGGATTAAAGCGAGATGTGGCTGAGTATGTGGCATTGTGTGACACTTGTCAGAGAGTGAAAGCAGAGCATCAGAGACCTGCTGGATTGTTACAACCAATGAAGATTCCTGAATGGAAGTGGGAGGAAGTTGGTATGGATTTTATAGTAGGGTTACCTCGTACTCAGAAAGGTTATGACTCTATTTGGGTGATAGTAGATCGGTTAACTAAAGTTGCTCATTTTATACCAGTTAAGACTACTTACCATGGACCAAAATTGGCAGAGTTGTATATGGAGAGAATAGTCTGTTTGCATGGAGTACCAAAGAAGATTGTATCTGATCGAGGATCGCAGTTTACGTCGCATTTTTGGAAAGCTGTGCATGAATCATTGGGAACAAAATTGAATTTTAGTACAGCATATCATCCACAGACAGATGGACAGACTGAAAGGACCAACCAGGTATTAGAGGATATGTTGAGAGCTTGTGCATTGCAATATGGAACTAGTTGGGATAAGAGTTTGCCTTATGCAGAATTCTCTTACAATAACAGTTATCAACAGAGTCTTAAGATGGCACCGTTTGAAGCTTTGTATGGACGTAAGTGTAGAACTCCATTGTTTTGGGATCAGACAGGTGAATCTCAGGTGTTTGGTACAGATGTTCTTAGAAACGCAGAAGATCAAGTGCGAGTGATTCGTGAGAATTTGAGAGTAGCACAGTCTCGTCAGAAGAGTTATGCTGACAATAGAATAAGAGATTTAGTTTTTGAGGTAGGTGATTATGTTTATTTGAAAGTGTCACCTATGAAAAGTGTGAAGAGGTTTAACATGAAAGGTAAACTAGCACCAAGATATGTTGGACTATTTAAAGTTATTACTAGACGTGGGGAAGTTGCTTATCAATTAGAGTTGCCTGAGAATTTATCTGGAGTACATGATGTGTTCCATGTTTCACAACTTAAGAAGTGTTTGCGTGTGCCTGAGGAGCAGATACCTTTAGAAGAGTTGACTGTTAAGGAAGATCTTACATATGAAGAGTTTCCGATCAAGATTTTAGAAACCGCTGAGAGAGTTACTCGAAGTCGGGTTATTAAGATGTGCAAAGTGCAGTGGAATCGATATTCAGAGACAGAGGCAACTTGGGAAAGAGAGGATGAATTGAGAAAATCATATCCGCAGTTGTTTGAGTAAGCAGTCCAATCTCGAGGACGAGATTCTTTTAAGGGGGTAGAATTTGTAACACCCAAATTTTAGAGTTAATAAATTTTAAATAATTTAGATAACAATTAATGAGAAATTAAAAATTTTAAAAAAAATTATTTGGTGTTGCATTCATGCTGTTGCATTTATTTTATTTTGTGGTGTGGATATATTTGTTTTATTTGATTGGTTTAGGAAAATTTGATTTGAAAATGTGTTTGGAAAATTAGAAAAGAAAAAAAAAACAAAAGAGAAGAACTTACCTGTGTAGCCAGCGGCATGGAAGCCCACCCGAGCCGGCCTGCTTTCGGTTTTCGCTGCTGGGCCGACGGGGCCGAGCCTTTTCTCCCGCGCTGGGCCGCGGCAGTGGGCTGATGCGGCGCTCTCTTCTGCATCGGTGGGCCGGCCCAAAACCGAGCCCGCGCGCTTCATCCTCTTTCGGCCACTGACGAGTGGGTCCCGGGTGTTAGTCCCTTCTTCCTTCTCACGTAGCCGAGTCGGTCTCTTGTGGATCTTCGGTTGGGATTGTGGGAATTGATCCCGATTGTTGCCGCGAGCCGAGCCCGCTATAAGAAGTAGAGGACCTTGGCGGGTATTTGTTTTTCCTCTAGTAGATGCCCTAAGCCTTAAGCCCTAGCTAGCACTGCCGCATCTCGCCGCAAGGGGATAGAGCCGCCACGGTGGGGTGTTTGCACGCCGCGCCTCCACTTTTCGCACTTTGTTGCCGAGGTTCTCGACGAGGTAATGATGATGTCTAGCGTTTCTTTCTTGTTTTTGTGTGCTCCTGTGCTTCGCTAAGCTACGCCGGACTTATAGGAAATTCTCACCGGTTGTGGGTTCGTCGGTTGTTGCCATTGTCGGGTCTTTGGCTCGGGTTGAGGTCTTAGGTGAGCCGCGAGGTTCTTCTCTTCTTCCCGCTATATTTTTTTGAGGTCTGAGCCACCGGAAAACGTGTTTCTGAGGAGCTCCAGCGAGCTCATGGCGTCGGCCATGGTGGCCACCGGCCGGAGTTGATGTAGATGGCCGGTTTTCTTTCTCTCTCTCTTGGGGTGAAGGGCAGCCGTCCGTTCTCAGATGGACGCACGAGATTAGAAGATACCCCTTCGCGGGGTAGATTTATTAAAGAGCCCCTGGATTTCTTCATAATAGAACCCGCAGTCCTTAGCGCAATATCCTGAATCCGTTTTCGTGTTTTGAAAGCGTATTTTCTCCCGGATAAGTCAAAAATACGTTTTCAGGTATTTACAGTTTTGCCACTAGAATTGTTTTGGTCATAAAATCTTCGTTTTAACTCCGATTTGATCCGTTCAAATTGCGTTAGGTTCGTATTTGCGAGCTTTACATGTTAGTGTAGTTGTACAGTTAGTTTTGATAATTTATTTTTCGAGGTTATAATTAAGTATTTATTTATCTATAGGAAATCTTAGAAAATTCATAACTTTCACGTTTTAACTCCGAATTTGGTGATCTTTGCGTCTGTGTGATCGTAGAAACGTGTAGAAGAGTTTTATAAGCTTTTATTACTGTTTTGTTACTGTTGGTGTACTGTTCTAATTATATCTCTTTGTTTGCTTCGTGTATGTTTGATTGGATGCATGTGTGTTGTTGATTGATGATCGAATATAGAAGGTGAGCAGTATTTGGACGATTCGGAGTATTACTTTGAGCCAAGTCAGCAGTATCACTTGGAGAGCTTTGATCAAGGCAAGTATAACACAGGACTATCCTTGTTACCTATACATTGAATTGTCATACATATGCATGTGCTTACCTTGACAACCTTAGAGATTATAACTTAGTGATTGTTATCTTGATTCCTTGTCAACCTTGGGAATGCATATGGGTAGCTACTGCTAGTGCTTAAACTAAGAACACTGATCTTGTAATTTGATTAATGGATTAAGCAATCAACTATTAAGATGATTTTATTACTGTTAAAAGGGGGCTAGAGCATGTGTATTATTTTGATGCTCTGGTTTCTCTCCATAAGGACTTATCTGTAAGTGATAACCGGGATATACAGTACAGCTGTGAGGGCTATATGGCTCTGGCTTTAGTTGTTCAAGAGACCTTTTCTAGCTTGTTAGAGGTTACCTTAAATGGCGTAAGAATGGCTTGCCATGTTGGGTGTAGTGCGAGCCCCTGGCCTAGTGTGTATAGGCTGCGGTTGTTGTGCCACAGGGAAGGGGGGTTCTACATCTGCCTGCCGAGTGAAATCTAATGGCCCTAACTTGTTAGACGAACTTTTGAGTGGCTTTATATGGTTCTCGGGTGTTTGGGCTTGATCTCCCCACTCATTTGGAAATCATGACTTACAGTGAAAGTGTACACCTCTGCGCAGAGTTAAAAACTGGTATACTAGCCGTGCTCACGGATACGAGCGGCCTTGGGGATTCTTATGGAATAGTTGATCATAACTGCTATATCATGCTTAATTATTGTTGATTATTATTATGCTCATGTTAATGCTATTCATTATCCTTATTACAATTGATCATTGGTTCTTTAATGGGAAGTGGTTTATCTTGATGCTACTCAATTGCAAATATATGATTAAAAGCTAAATGCAGTTAAACAGTGTCTAGCCTTGTTGAGCCACATGAACCCTGTGTTATATTTGTTGAGTTCGACATGGACTCACCCTTGCTATTTCCACTATAACAGATGAAGATATAGAGGAAGATTATCGGAATGAGTACTAGTCTTGGTGTCAACCAGTCAACCGTGTCCCTGTGTGGAGTTTCCGCTGAAGATTTACTATTAGTTATTATTACCTATCGTTCAAGACTATGTCTTAAATACTTATTCGTTATGTAATAAGCACTGTGATGATACTTTGTAATTTGTCAACTTATGTGTGCGACTGTTTCCTGGGGCGCACATGAGTCTTTTATACATCCTATTTTTGTCCTTAAAAATGGGTGTGACAGTTTACAGTGAAATTATACTTAATTTACACATGTGTAGTTTTTTTAAGTAAAGATGGTGTAAAAATTGTGGTGTCATAACCTCTCCGAACACTCATTGTTTTGTTAGCACAAAGTTAGACTTAAAACTAATATGAGACAAAGAACTTACAATTGAATGGCAACAAAAAAAAAGGTAAAACACTGTTGTGGAACTTGTTTATTATATCATGAGATTTATGCAAACTTTTACATTCATTGCATAGCATGGCATGGAAATGGACAGTTAGGGAAGTGAAAATGCATGCACGTGTGATTCGGAATGCATATGTGTTAGCAATAATGCAAGTGGAAATAGTCCCTGCTAGCACTTAGCTCTCCTCCTCTCCCTTTAGAGATTGTCGGCTCTCCTCCTCTCCCTTTAGAGAGGTTGTTTGGTTGCACTCTAATCCATCCCAATCCATATTGAGAAAAATTGGGGTGGAAAATAATCTCTTCCAATCCATGTCGATTGGGGTGAATCAGAGTACAGCCAAACAAGCCAATGTATGCGCTCACGTGGATGACTTTTACATGAACATCTTTGGTCGCATAGACCGGAAGCATTTTTACATCCACATCACACCTCCATCCTCTTGTGGCTAAACATCATTCCAATAATCTATGGTGAGTTCCAATTCATAAGCTCGCTCTCTTTTGTTTTGCAAAAGAAATAACTCATTCTCTTTTGTAGGAGGTTTCATGTGCTTCTATTTATGTATGTGTGTGGGTACTCTATTTTTATGTGTGTGGGTACTGCTGGTCATCCTTATTTTTTTTGGTGGTTTAGCTATGGATACCAATTTTCACTTAGTGGATTGGAGAAAAGAGATGCTAAAGTTGAGATAGACACAACTTTCACTATTCCATCATGAACTTATATTCACTTTGGAGGGGCTTCCGGGACATTGGGTTTTGTGGTGCATATTGGGTTGCTCTATGGTTTTGCTGTAAGCATTCTTGTTTGTTTTGGGTTGCTCTATGGTTTTGCTATGAACATTCTTGTTTGGCTACGGCACCTAGTGCTTTGCCTCGTCCACGTGAGGCAACAAAGCCCTATTGGACCTTAGACGAGTTTCTTCAATGTAAATTCTTTATTTTTTTCAGCTTGGTTCATATTTTTATGCACGAATGCGCCATGGTTTTTTTAGCTCTAATACTTTGATACTCTCCCGGTCGGGAAAAAAAAAAGAACGAAAGCGAGCGAGCGGTCACATTTGCAGGTGCATGCGCTCTCTCACCAACCCTCCTTCCAACCCCGGCCCGGTGTGGCGATGTCACATCAAATCAAACAGGCAGCAAGGAGTCCCACTGACCACGGTAGGCACCGATTTTGGTTTGGATTGGATACCAGGTTTCTACGGTGGTATCACGGAGGCGTTGATATTTGATCGGAACGCGCGGGGCACAGGAGCACGCATAGCGCTGCCACTGGATCATCACCACCGTACCCCCAGACCGGAGCACGTTCCGGGCGGTCGGGTGCCCCGTCGCTGGCGCGCGCGAACGACGCTTGCCGTCTCGCCCGCACGCGGTCACGTAGCCCCGAAGCCTCTTCGTCTCAGCGTAGCGGACGGACGCCGGACGGGGATCGAAAATCGATCCACCGGTGGTCTCACCAACCCAGAACGAAAGGAAGAAACAACGGGCCGGCCGGGGGCTGTCGTTGATGTCGCTGCTGCTGCCCCGATCCCCTTTTCTCGCTGTCGCGAGACGGACAGGGTTGTTGGGACCTCCATCGGGCGCCCCTAGCTAATAATTGTCCTCGTTCAACCAATAGGAGAGACCCAGACGCCCTCTGGTTTGCTCCGGTGCCGCCGTGGCGGGCCGTTTCGTTGTCGTCGTTTCGTGACTTCGTACTTTCGCATATGTAGCGTCACGGGCCGCCGTCGTCTGCGTTTAATGCGCCCTCCCCCGCCCCTCTTTCAAAATGCAAGAACGGGTTAGGTCCTGTTTGGTTTCTACACGTTAAAGTTTAACTTTCATCACATCAACGTTCCGGCAAGTGCATGGAGTACTAAATGTAGACTAATTGCATGCATGAGACGAATCTATTAAGCCTAATTAATCCAAAATTGAAAACTTTTTATTAAATAAGACAAAAATGCTACAGTGTTTATTAAACTTTTAACACATCTAACCACACAGACCCTCAGTTGTATGGAGCGGACGTGGTGTCATGCACATGCATGCAGGCCATCCGGCCGTGCATCACATGTGTACTATGTAACTTGGTGCATTGCATGTCTATGTAACTTCGGAGCTGTGATGAATCGTACGTGTTGATCTATGTCCACATGTGCCATCACTAGTTCACTATCAACTGAAAAAACCGCAGTAAATAAAGCACCTGGTATTAGCATTTCTACAGCTTACACTGTACGCAGATAATACTATAACACAGCTGAGAAGGTGGGTTTAAAAGTTTTGGGTGAGATCGGTTCGGAACGAGACGCCTGCTGCGGCGGTTGGCCTACAAATTTGTAGCCGCGTGCTTTTTGTTTCCACCGTGCGAGTTCACAGTGACAATATAATCCCTGGTGTAGATCGAGCGTTGCACCAAACCTCTACTAAAGTACTAAAACTTTGAATTGAATAAAATAAATTACCAGCAGTAGTCCGGCCCGTCTTATTACCAACCTGGTTTCTAAATCTCATTTTTTTTAACAAACGTTAATTTGGTACTTAGCAGTTGTTTCCATCTCAAACAGTGAAATGAAGACGACGGTAGGACTATGAGCCAGGAAGGGCTACACTGAAGGAGTAATAGACAGGCGTTTATTGAGCATGTTCGGTCAACAGTACATGGATCAACATACTCAAGAACGCACAAAAGGAAAGTAGTGGGGTAACAATGGAGGGATGAGTCACTTTATTTTGTTTTTTGTTTTCATTTTATTTGATTGGAATTAGCCCCCAGTGCGCCCCATCCGCGGGCACCCAGCTCGCCGTGCTCGATCCCTCAGCGCGGGGACGTGCCCCATGACTATCTGAACATGAAACACTTGCAACATGAAACACTTGAATGCAACATGCGTCTGAAGCAGATTAAGTATTTGGAACATACACGTGAAACATATGCAACATCCATATAAATATAACATGAAAACACTTACTACAACATAAGACTGAAACGGATGAAATCATTGGAACATACTCTTGCAACATCCAAATAAAAAACGCTTGCGAACATACGCCTGGAAAACAGATGAAACATTTTGAACAAACTCTTGCAACATTCCTCTGAAACACTTGCAAATATATGCAATATCTCGATCTACTTTTGCAATATCTACATGAAACACTTGTAAGATACTTATGAAACATCTGAAACACTTGAAACATAGGCTTGCAATATGCGTTTTTCACCCTTCTTCCGTATGACGCTGCGCAGAGCGAGGGGACGACCGGTTCGAACTAGCCAGTGGCTGAGGATGGTGGCGCGGCAGCAGCCAGACGCGCCTGCGCTTGGCTTGGGCCCAGCCAACGACGGCCCCCTCGCCTGGGCACGTGGCTTGGGCGCGGCGGAGGGTAGAGCACAGCATGGTGCGGCAGGGGACGGAGGCGCCATGGGGGATGGTGGCGCCACAGGGGATGGCAGCGGCGCGCCAGTGTGGGCCGCGGCGTGGGGGATGGCGGTGGCGGTGTGGCAGATTGGGTGGGAGGCCACAGTGTGCGTCGCGGAGTATGGAAAGGAGCGCGGAGCAGCACGGGATTGGGACGGATGCGGTGCCGGTGCGCTGGAGAAAGCCACGGCAAGCAGCCTCACACTGCCTGTGGTAAGGAGCCACGCGCTAGAGAAGGGAGCCGCACTATTTTTTTTATTTTTTGAGAAGCAGACTGACGAGCGGCGCTAGATAAGGCGAAGTGTGGGCGCGGGGCGTTCGGATGGACTGACGCCCGCGTCATATCATTATCGTTTATAATTTGATGAGAGAATCTAGACTCTGCTTATATAGTTCATTCATCAACAGGTAAAGTCAACGTTTTCCTCAACTGTGCCTACTAGATGGCCTTGTGGGCTGTTATCGTAACCAGTTCTTTTCAGTCCTGCGTGGGCCGCACGGCGACAACGCGAGACACGGCCCAGACGCCATGAGGCTCATTTCGATGGCGTTGGTGACAACGTGACATGGGCGCCAACCAAGCTGTACGTTGGCGAGGAGCTGCGTCGCTATGAATATACTGAAAGTACCAGATTATCCCCTTCTTCGAAATAAATAAATACAGAAAAATCCGTAACTGGTCCACCTATTTTTTGTACTCGTCCCACCTATTTTGTACTTATGAGTGCTTTCATGTGAATACCTCCTATTTTTTCACCGTCCGATCTTGGCCTGTGGATGACCAATATTTTTTTCAACCATTGTAAAGTTTCTCTTTTTGAAATAGTTTCATTTATTTATTTGATTATAATTATTTCATCTCGATTTGCCTTTACTTATTCTGTTGGCATGAACTTCAACTTTGACTAGCTAGGGTCATCTTTCTCGTCATTTCCTTTTTTTCTATTATAATCTGTGGACTAAGCAATTTTTGCTGGGACAAATCAAGTAACCTATGGCCTTGTTCGCTTGAACTTATCAGACATGGTATAATATTTTTCTCTCACAACAAATCAGCGAACAATACTTTTCAGCCTGGCTTTTCAGCGAAGTGAACAGGGTTTTAAAATCTTTATCTAGTTCCTCGGCTCTCTTACATATTTAAATTTGAGATGATCTCACTTCTTCTATTATGGATCTATACTTTTTTCCCTACATTACCATTTATGAGTCATAATGCTTTACATGACTTGGAGCCATCCTCTAGGAGTCTGACACCATCATTTAGTTCTACGTAATCACGAGTCAACTTAATAGACAACTTATTATACAATAAGTCGTCATTTTAGTTGTCTCATGATAACTTGCATTCGTTAATTTGTGTATAGAATAGAAGGAACATTGTGAGTTGTGCGACAATCATAACTCGTACAATGGTGTCAGATTTATGGCATAAGTCCTAAGTTTTAGCCTATTAGGTGATTATTGTTAATTCTTATAATCGGCTAGGAGTAGATCTGGCGGGTGATTTCACTAGAAATGGATAACAAGTTCTTCTATCTAAAACATGAACTGGAAAAAAGAGAGAAAGAGGATAGCTGCCTGACCACCGGAGTTGGAGGAGGAAGAAACCGCCATGGCAATGGCGACACAGTGAGGGGCGGCGACAGCGTGGTGTCGGAGGCCAGGTGCGATGGTCCGGTGGTGGCACTTTCCGCTGCTTTAGCACTCCCTCGATCGCTAGGGTTAGGTCAGTAGGTGGGGAACTCAGACGGCTATGATCAACCTCATGTCTAGTGCCCTGGCCCCCGCCTCCCTCTTATAGTGCTACGCGACAGGGGCCCACCAACCAGGTCAACGGTTGGGTGCCCTCGATCAGGGCAGGAGGAGATCAACCAAATGTTCTCCCCATTGATCTCATCTTATCACTTAAACTTATCATACTTATCTCTTTACTCATTCCATCATAGATCAGCACATAGAGCATGCTCCATCATAATGGTTGGTACCATTAGATTAAACAGCTACTATAGACCTCTCTGTTTTGAAATAGATTCTCAACTAAGCCCTTATTGTCCGGAAATCATAGGCTTTCCCGTAAACCCATGTCGACTGTGTGTTCTCTGAACGCACTGGGTGGCTAGCCTTCAGTGAGTGGATCCGCAAGTACTTGCTCAATACTTTCAATATAATTCTGGATTTTTTTCCTTTACGACGTATAATTTAATGTCAATGTGTTTGGCATCACACTTGATCTGTTGTCATAGGAGTGAACTACTTAAATGGTTATTGCTGCTGGCTACCATTATCAACTTCGGGTGCAAGTTTTCTTATCCATTTTACTTGTCCCGTAGCCTCATAACATGCTATACCATTGAAAGCCCAAGTTTGGTTTTGGTAATTAATGACACCAAGTTGCTAATGCCATGTGTTAAGTATTTTGAGTTAGGCATAAGCAACACATGTGATGAAGGTGTATGTGGCAAGGAGTGGTGGCCACAAGATCACAAAGAGATGGTGCATGAACATGAAATGATGATCATGGTGGAGATGCACATAAAATGAAGGACATGATGATCAAGTGGAGGAGAAGGATCTAAGAGCGCAAGGTAAAGGTATAATCATAGGGTTTTCCTTTTGCCGATCTAAGATGAGTAGAGAAGTGATTGACCGGGTTTAGGATACATAGCCGACTATCAAGAGGGGCAATCACGGTTAGCTCGGAAATCAAGTGCCACTAGATCAATGTTTTGAGCATATGCATTAGGATCTAGTAAAGAGCTAACATAACGCCTTGGAAAATGATTATGAAATGCTAACACACATGCACATGGTGATTTACACATGGTGGTGTTAGCACGTTTGTGAAGGCGGTGGAGTTTGAAATGCTAACACACATGCGCTTTTTGAAGAAGTGAAACGCCTATTTTCTATTGCGCCGGAAGTCGGAAAAGAAACGGAGGCGAATGGAGGTCACTGTGGTGACCGGACGCTGCACCGGACGCGGTCACGATATGACCGGACGCGTCCGGTCAGTGTTCAGTGTCTGCGCGGTTTTCAGTTTGATGATCGGACGCGCAGCGCGTCCGGTCACTGATGACCAGACGCGTCCGGTCATCTAGGGAGCTTACTGGATTCTAACCGGACGCTGGCACTATGGCGTCCGGTCAGTTCAACAGCGCGTCCGGTCATTGTTTCGTTGAGCGCTTCTCAGGCCTGACCAGCGCGTCCGGTCCTTCACGGAACCAGCGCGTCCGGTCAGGCGTCCAGAGGGATAGAAAGCGCAGGAGTGATGATCGGACGCTGGGAGCGTCCGGTCTTGTGCGATCGAACGCGTCCGGTCTCAACGGGAGCATACTAGAACGCGATCGGACGCGGGCACTGTCGTGTCTGGTCAATCGGTTCAGCGCGTCCGATCACGGCAACGGCTAGTTCTGACTCGCACTGTTTCTTGCTGTCGTGTAGTGACCGGACGCGTCCGGTCACCCTGACCGGAGCGTCTGGTTAGCGCGTTTTTCGCTGCGTCGTCTGTAACGGCTAGCTACGTACCCCTTCGTTATAAATAGACGTTGGCCGGGGTTTGAGGGCAACTCTTACACATTTTGAGACATAGAGACATCCTTTGAGCTAGAGAACAACCCCTCCACTCATCTCTTTGCATAGTTGCACATCTTGAGTGAGATTGAGTGAGATTCAAGTGCATTGCTTGAGAGTTGCATTCTAGAGGCACTTGATCTTCGAGTTGCTGCGGATTTCTTGTTACTCTTCCGTGTTTCCCGACACGGTAGACGGCTTGGAGCAGCGGAGGTGATTGAGCTCACAATTGGAGATTGTTGGAGCCTTCACCAAGTGTTGTAAGGGGTTCTTGATCCTTCCCCGCGGGAGTTCGCGAATTGGATACTCTAGTGGAGCTCGTGGCTTGGAGGATCCCCATCTTGTGTGCGATTGTACGGCGCCCGCCGAGGGCTCGACTCTTGATAGTCGACTAGCTCGCGAATCGACAAGTGGGTGTATCGCCACAACGGGGAGTAGCTTGCCGGGAAGCAAGTGAACCTCGGGATAAATTCTTGTGTCATTCTCTTCCCGAGGATTTCTCTTGTGTAATTGATTGATTGATACTTCTCTTCTCTACACGGCGGTATAATCTCTCAAAGCTCTTCTCTTATATTACTTCTTATTTCTAGCTTGTAGTTGTTGTTGTGTTTAGTGAATAGCTTTGTTATAGACTTGTGTAGGTGGCTTGCTTATTTAGTTGGAGCTAGTGCTTTTGTTTCGCCACCTTTCGTACTAACGTGTGGTTAAGTAATTCTTGTAGAAGTTTTAATTAGGCTATTCACCTCCCCCTCTAGCCTATTTGGACCTTACAAGTGGTATCGGAGCTGAGGCATCGTTTATTTGAGGCTTAACAACCTACGGTGAAAAAGAAATGGCTCAATTAAGCTTGCACATCAACAACACCAAAAAGGCACCTCACTTTAATGGCACAAATTATGCATATTGGAAGGTTAAAATGACCGCACACCTCAAGTCAATCAATAGAGAAGTGTGGAGGGTCACCGAAACAAAATTTGAGGTTGCTAATCCGAAAGCACCTACACCGGTGGAAGAGAAGAAGCTCCAATGCAATGACATTGCCATTAGTGCTCTTCATGAGGCACTAGATGACAAGACCTTTGAGTAAGTGAAGAACATTGAGATTGCTCATGATGCTTGGGCCAAGCTAGAAGAAACATTTGAGGGCACTGAAGGCACAAAGACCGCTAAAGCATATATCTTGCAAGAAAAATTTTCAAGCTTCAAGATGCAAGATGATGAGAGTGTACCGGAGATGTTTCATAGGTTGCAAGTCATTATCAATGAGCTCAAGGCACTTGGTGAGGAGGTCAAGGACAATCAATTCTCTATGAAGTTCTTGATAAGTCTACCCAAGAGATTTGATACATTGATCACCGTGCTAGTGAGGACTACATTGAAGGATTCAACTCCTCAACAAATATTTCAAGAAGTGATGACTGATGATTCATATAGAGAAGATGATGAGAAGGATGAGTTGGTCAAGAAGAAGAAGAAAGAAAATGAGAAGAAAGATGATGAAAAGAAGAAGAGTGTGGCATTCAAAGCCACCACATGCAAGGGCAAATCTAAGATTGAATCATCAAGTGATGAAGACTCAAGCTCTTGTGATAGTGATGACATTGATGAGAAGATGGCTCTCTTTGTCAAGCAATTTGGCAAATTCATGAAGAAGAAAGGCTTTCGTGCAAGAAGGAGGAAGAATTCATCCAAGAAGAATGAGCATACCATGAGATGCTTTAGATGCCATAGCAAGGACCATCTCATTGCAAAATGTCCTTATGATAGTGATGATGAAGATGCTATCAAGAAGGAGAGAAAGAAGCAAAAGAAGAAGCAAGAGAAGAAGGAGAGCTCTTATAAGAAGAATGATTCTCATGTTGCTATATGGAATAGTGATGATTCCTCAAGTGATGATGAGGATGACAACAAGAGTAAGAAGAAGGGACATGCTAGCATTGCCATCCAAGAGAAGGTCTCCCTCTTCGACACTCCATCATGCTTCATAGCTAAGGCCACAAAGGTATCATCCGACCATGAGAGTGATCATGATAATGCTAGTGATAGTGATAGTGATGAAGAAGAATTCACTAAAGATAAACTAATCACTACGCTAGAAGATTGCACTCAACATTTTAAAGAATCTAGAAAGGAGTGCAAGAGCTTGCTTAAGGAAAAGAAAAACCTTATGCAAGAACTTGATGAGCTTAAGGCATCTTATGAGAGTCTAAAGGTAGACCATAAGAAGCTTCAAAAGTCTCACACCAAGCTTGAAGAAGCTCATTTCTCTCTAGTTGAAAAATGTGAAAACATGCCAACTAATGTTGAGAAAGCTAAAACTTGCAACATAGGCATATCATGTGATATAATTGATGAATCTTGTCATAAGCCTATTATTGTTGCTCCCACTAACCCTTCATGTAGCTTATCTACATCATCCTCATCTAGTAGTGACGGTTTCACTTGTGATTCCACACTTATAGTTGAGAATGAAAATCTCAAGGAGGTAAAAGAGCTCAATCACACATTAGCTAAGGCTTATGGTGGTGAGGACCGCTTGCTTATGTGCTTGGGTAGCCAAAGAGCTTCTCTCTACAAAGAGGGATTGGGCTATAACCCTAAGAAAGGCAAGGTCGCTTTTGCTCCTCACAAGACTCGTTTTGTGAAGAACAATGGTAGCTATTGCAAAAGTTGCAAGCAAGTTAGTCACATAGAGCAACGTTGCATGAACAAGAAATCCAATGCAAATGTATCCTCAATTAAGTTTGATTCTTTCTATATGCTTATCAAGGGTACAAATGGTGTTCATACTAAGTTCATTGGTGCACCATGGATAGGCTCAAAGAAGAAAGCCATTTGGGTACCAAAGAGCTTAGTCTCTAACCTTGGAGGACCCAAACAAGTTTGGGTACCTAAAAAGAATTGATCTTGTCTTGTAGGTTAATTACAAAGCCGGAGGAAGGCATTGGGTGCTTGATAGTGGGTGCACTCAACATATGACCGGAGACTCTTGTATGTTCAATTCAATTGATACAAGTCAAAATGGTGGTTTTGATGCTATCACTTTCGGCAACAACAAGAAAGACAAGGTCAAGGGGCTTGGTAAAATTGCTATCTCAAATGACATGAGCATTTCTAATGTGTTGCTAGTTGAAAGCTTGGATTTCAATCTTTTATCGGTGGCACAACTTTGTGATCTTGGCTTCAAGTGCATATTTGGTAGTGATGATGTTGAAGTCATAAGTGTTGATGGATCAAATTTGATATTCAAAGGATTTAGACATGGTAGCTTATACTTGGTTGACTTCAATGATAATGAGACACAATTGACATCATGCTTGCTTAGTAAATCTAGTATGGGATGGTTGTGGCATAGAAGGCTTGGTCATGTTGGAATGAAACAATTGAACAAACTTTTGAGGCATGACTTAGTTAGAGGCTTGAAAGATGTCACCTTTGAAAAGGACAAACCATGTAGTGCTTGTCAAGCTGGCAAACAAGTTGGAAATACACATCCTAGTAAGAGTGAAATGAGCACATCAAAGGCATTTGAGCTATTGCACATGGACTTGTTTGGGCCAACAACATATACTAGCATTGGTGGCAACAAGTATGGTTTTGTGATTGTTGATGACTACACTAGATACACTTGGGTGTTCTTTCTCTATGACAAGAGTGATGTTTATGATCTATTCAAGTCTTTTGTCAAGAGGGTGCAAAATGAGTTTGAGACAACTATCAAGAAGATTAGAAGTGACAATGGTAGTGAGTTCAAGAACACAAGAATTGAAGATTTGTGTGATGATCTTGGTATTGGACATCAATTCTCACCAACATACACTTCTCAATCAAATAGTGTAGTTGAAAGGAAAAATAGAACCTTGATTGATATGGCTAGATCAATGCTTAGTGAATACAATGTGAGTCATTCATTTTGGGGTGAAGCTATCAACACGGCGTGCTATTGTAGCAACCGTCTCTATTGCCATGGGAAGCTTGAAAAGACACCATATGAGCTATTGAATGGAAGAAAGTCCAACATTGCATACTTTAGAGTGTTTGGTTGCAAATGCTATATTCTCAAGAAAGGCACTAGATTGAGCAAGTTTGAAAAGAAATGTGATAAAGGGTTCTTACTTGGTTATTCTACCACAAGCAAAGCATATAGAGTTTGAAATCCCACAAATGGCACCTTGGAAGAAGTTCATGATGTTGAGTTTGATGAAACCCAAGGGTCTCAAAATAAAGCTCAAAACCTTGATAATGTGAGAGGAGATCAATTGTCAAATGCAATGAAGAACATGGACATTGGTGATATAAGGCCGATGCAAGTTGATGATGATGATATTCATGTGATCAACCAAAGTGTGCAAATTGATACAAATCAAGCAAGCTCTAGTGGTACTCATGATGAAGCTCAAGTTCAAGGTCAAAAGAGTGAAAGCAATCAACTCCCAATACTACAACCTACTAGTATTGCAAGAGATCATCCATTGGACCAAATCATTGGTGGAATTCAAAATGGTGTTCAAACTAGATCAAGGCTAGCATCCTTTTATGAGCATTACTCATTTATGTCACTTGAAGAACCTAAGAAATTAGAAGATGCTTTGAAGGATTCCGATTGGGTAAATGCCATGCATGAAGAACTAAACAACTTTGCTAGAAATCAAGTTTGGAAACTTATTGAGAGGCCAAAGAACTACAATGTGATTGGTACTAAGTGGGTCTTTAGAAACAAGCAAGATCAAGATGGCATGGTTGTGAGGAACAAAGCAAGATTAGTAGCACAAGGATACACTCAAGTTGAGGGTCTTGACTTTGGAGAGACATATGCACCCGTAGCAAGATTGGAGGCTATTAGAATCTTATTAGCATATGCTTGTGCACACAATATCAAGCTCTATCAAATGGATGTCAAGGGTGCATTTCTCAATGGCTATATCAATGAAGAAGTTTATGTTGAGCAACCTCCCGGTTTTGAAGATAACAAGAGGCCCGACCATGTTTACAAGCTAAAGAAGGCATTGTATGGTTTGAAGCAAGCACCTAGAGCATGGTATGAGAGATTGAGGGACTTTCTTCTCTCTAAAGGGTTCAAGATGGGAAAGGTTGACACCACTCTCTTCACCAAGAAGCTTGGAAATGACTTGTTTGTGTTGCAAATCTATGTGGATGACATTATCTTTGGATCAACTAACCAAGACTTTTGTGAAGAGTTTGGAAATATGATGGCTAATGAGTTTGAGATGTCTATGATTGGAGAGCTTAGTTACTTCCTTGGACTTTAAATCAAGCAAATGAAGAATGGCACTTTTGTAAGTCAAGGCAAGTACATCAAGGACATGATCAAGAAGTTTAGATTGCAAGATGCTAAGCCAATGAGCACACCAATGGGCTCTAATGATCAATTGGGTATTGATGATAGTGGAAACATGGTAGATCAAAAGCAATACCGGTCCATGATTGGAAGTTTGCTCTATGTCACCGCTTCTAGGCCGGATGTGATGTTTAGTGTATGCAAGTGTGCAAGATATCAAGCTTCACCTAGAGAAAGTCACTTGAAAGCAACCAAGAGGATATTGAGATATCTAAAGGGCACTCATGATGTTGGATTATGGTATCCCAAGGGGTCTAATTTTGAGTTGATTGGATATTCGGACTCCAACTATGGTGGATGCAAGATTGATAGAATGAGCACAAGTGGCACTTGTCAATTGCTTGGAAGGTCTCTTGTTTCATGGTCATCAAAGAAACAAAATAGTGTTGCACTATCTACCGCCGAGGCTGAATACATTAGTGCCGGTAGTTGTTGTGCATAATTGCTTTGGATGAAGGCCACTTTGAATGACTTTGGAATTAAATTCAAGAATGTGCCTTTGTTTTGTGATAATGAAAGTGCTATCAAGATGACATAAAATCCGGTTCAACATTCAAGAACTAAGCATATTGACATAAGGCACCACTTCATAAGAGACCATCAACAAAAGGGTGATATTAGCATTGAAAGCATTGGCACCGAATATCAATTAGCCGACATATTCACAAAGCCACTTGATGAAAAGAGATTTTACAAGTTGAAGAATGAATTGAACATACTTGACTTCTCCAACTTGAAATGAGTGTACCCCCACATTCTTATATGACATGCCTCTCCTCCAACATAGCAAGGTAAAGTTGTTTGGCATATCATTCATACTTTGCTAAGGACATGTTTAGAACATATAGATATATTTGTATGACAAATAGACTCATTCATGAAAATCAAATGATTTTGATGTATTTATGGTACCACTATTGCTTCTATGTTTGATTGATCTAGTGGTAGCATATGACATGTTTGTGGGCTTGCAAACCTAGTGTTGAATCTAGTAAACGAGCTCATGATGTGTAACTCAACATTCTCAAGATAACCCTTATACTTTATGAGGTGTGAAGAAGCTTGTGCTTGGATCAAACCGAATTACATATTCTAGGCAAGTGATCTAGATTGAACCATAATTTGGACTCCTCATATTGATTGACTTATCTCTCACTAAAATTGGCACCTTTTTGGTGATTGTTGACAAAGGGGGAGAGAAAAGTCACAAAGATATTGCAAAGAGCAAGAAAGATATAAAAAGGGGGAGAGAAAGCACAAAGATAGAAAAGTCACAAAGAGAGAGAGAAAAGATATAGTGAGGAGGAGAGAAATTAAATTTGAGCACATAAGTAGGGGGAGCAAGCTCATGGATTAATTGTTGCATTTGTATGTGCATTAACATGATGAAATGTTGCATTGCAAAGTTTAATTTCGATATTCATGATTGAATGGTGTATGCTAGATATAGAACTTGAATGATGTTTTGTTAAGAGTAGCTTTACATGTGGTATTTAGACACCTTTGCTTTTAATGTTGATCTCACGAAGTACTTTAGTATTTGTGATCTTTACAAGTAATGTATTACAAGTGGTGTCTAGCTACATCGATGCTAAGGATGGTATATAAAGGCAACTCCGATTGGTATCACGCTTCAAAGGTCCATTCGATATATCTTAGCATCAATTTGATAGTAGTAACTCTCCCAAAATTCAAATCCATACATATGTGCATAATTGAACCAAACTCATGGAAGCACATTTGTAGGGGGAGCTAATACTATCGAAATTGAAAATTGATTTCATTTCATATCTTTGTGATGGTTGTCATCAATTACCAAAAAGGGGAAGATTGAAAGCCCAAGTTTGGTTTTAGTAATTAATGACACCAAGTTGCTAATGCCATGTGTTAAGTGTTTTGAGTTAGGCATAAGCAACACATGTGATGAAGGTGTATGTGGCAAGGAGTGGTGGCCACAAGATCACAAAGAGATGGTGCATGGACATGAAATGATGATCATGGTGGAGATGCACATAAAATGAAGGACATGATGATCAAGTAGAGGAGAAGCATCTAAGAGCGCAAGGCAAATGTATAATCATAGGGTTTTTCTTTTGCCGGTCTAAGATGAGTAGAGAAGTGATTGACCGGGTTTAGGATACATAGCCGACTATCAAGAGGGGCAATCACGGTTAGCTCGGAAATCAAGTGCTACTAGATCAATGTTTTGAGCATATGCATTAGGATCTAGTAAAGAGCTAACATAACGCCTTGGAAAATGATTATGAAATGCTAACACACATGCACATGGTGATTTACACATGGTGGTGTTAGCACGTTTGTGAAGGCGGTGGAGTTTGAGCGGTAGAGAAGGGTTTGGGTTCTTCTCTCCCTCCGGTCGAGCTTACGAGGCGGGATTCGGCGCTTTTTGGAGAAGTGAAACGCCTATTTTCTATTGCGCCGGAAGTCGGAAAAGAAACGGAGGCGAATGGAGGTCACTGTGGTGACCGGACGCTGCACCGGACGCGGTCACGATATGACCGGATGTGTCCGGTCAGTGTTTAGTGTCTGCGCGGTTTTTAGTTTGATGATCGGACGCGTAGCGCGTCCGGTCACTGATGACCAGACGCGTCCGGTCATCTAGGGAGCTTACTGGACTCTAACCGGACGCTGGCACTGTGGCGTCCGGTCAGTTCAACAGCGCGTCCGGTCATTGTTTCGTTGAGCGCTTCTCAGGCCTGACCAGCGCGTCCGGTCCTTCACGGAACCAGCGCGTCCGGTCAGGCATCTAGAGGGGCAGAAAGCGCAGGAGTGATGATCGGACGCTGGGAGCGTCCGGTCTTGTGCGATCGAACGCGTCCGGTCTCAACGGGAGCATACTGGAACGTGACCGGACGCGGGCACTGTCGTGTCCGGTCAATCGGTTCAACGCGTCCGATCACGGCAACGGCTAGTTCTGACTCGCACTGTTTCTTGCTGTCGTGTAGTGACCAGACGCGTCCGGTCACCCTGACTGGAGCGTCCGGTCAGTGCGTTTTTCGCTACGTCGTCTGTAACGGCTAGCTGCGTACCCCTTCGTTATAAATAGACGTTGGCCGGGGTTTGAGGGCAACTCTTACACATTTTGAGACATAGAGACATCCTTTGAGCTAGAGAACAACCCCTCCACTCATCTCTTTGCATAGTTGCACATCTTGAGTGAGATTGAGTGAGATTCAAGTGCATTGCTTGAGAGTTGCATTCTAGAGGCACTTGATCTTTGAGTTGCTGCGGATTTCTTGTTACTCTTCCGTGTTTCCCGACACGGTAGACGGCTTATAGCAGCGGAGGTGATTGAGCTCACAATTGGAGATTGTTGGAGCCTTCACCAAGTGTTGTAAGGGGTTCTTGATCCTTCCCCGCGGGAGTTCGCGAATTGGATACTCTAGTGGAGCTCGTGGCTTGGAGGATCCCCATCTTGTGTGCGATTGTGTGGCGCCCGCCGAGGGCTCGACTCTTGATAGTCGATTAGCTCGCGAATCGACAAATGGGTGTATCACCACAACGGGGAGTAGCTTGCCGGACTTGTCAGTGTCTCCCCGAGCTTGTGCCCGGGAGCCGGCTTGTCAGTGTTTCCCTGAGCTTGTACCTCTACGAGCAAGTGCTTGGCTCCTTAATGGGATCTTGGCTAAGTAAGTGTTCGTGTTTCTTATAGTCTTTTATGTCTTTCGTTTAGTTGAGCTTTACCTATACTTGTTTGCGGCTTTGTTGTCCGTCCCCATGGCGGATACTCTAGCAAGGGCGTCCCTGATAGAGACGGATCGCCCTTCGAGCTGCTAGAGTAGTAGTTGATAGCATAGATGTGGTGTCTAGGCTAGAGGCTACCTTCGTTTGCCTCACACTCTTCGGTTGAGGGGTAGGCGGCAGGTGGTGACAGCCCTGTCCGTCCCTAGAACTCCCCCACATTCGGGTGTGGCGTAGAGCAAGCTATATGCTATTGGCTGGCATCGCTTGGCAGACCAGGTGATCACCAGTGCTCGAAGTAAATAAGTAAAAGTAGAGTATCTCCATCCTTAAGACCTAAGAGCTATAGGGATCCATCTCTACCCCGCTTTCTATCTCTACCCTTGGGTTGTCCTTGGATGAACTAGCTAGAAGAGAGTACCTCCGTTCTCTGTGGAAAATATGATACCCTGAATACTTCCAGGTGAAGGCTACAACAGTAATTCTGTACAGTTGCAGATTCTTATGCATTCGTTAAGAAATACCAACACATGCTCCCCCAGATTACTCCATCTTCTGTAAAGATAGTGTATCTTTAAATTTTCTTATTTGGGTTCATTCTGTTAAAACCTACCTCATATGGCGTTTTAAGCATCGTCTCATTATTTATGAGCCTCGTCACTATCTTCCTATCGGAACTATAAAAGGTCTAGAAATTTTAGCTATTTCTCTACTTAGGGGTGTCATTATTATGACCGTTGTACTCCCTCAACGATTACATTCATCTTTTATAGATCACTCTTGCCCTCAACGCAAACTATACATTGGGAAATGGGGAGTATCTTCTTAATTAATCTTAATTAATTAATCTCACAATCCTCCCCCTTGGAATGTGGTATAAACTTTATTGCCATAATTTTGAAAACCCTTCAGAACTCTTATGAATGAGGAAACTTTGATTACTTACTTCATCCACATGATTATGTCATGTAAACAAAGTTATTTCTTAATTCGTATGAGAGTATATTTTTCTCATTCCACTTCAAGAACTCAATAAAGTACTTTATTATTAGTACTTCTACAAGTCATGCTCGCATTTTTTTTTCTTATCTTTTAGTTTGTATGTGACTTTCTTTTCTCCTTAAACTCATTTCATGTTCATTGATACTATATGGAAAAAGTTGAATTGTTCTTTTCTAATTGGTGTGGTCAGCTCAGTTGATAGATTCAACCTAACAAAGTCTTAATCTTTTCCTTTCCTTCGATTCATGTCTAATGACTTCATCTTATTGGCCATATTATACTTTCAAATGTGTGTTCCACCATTACTAGTTTACTCCATGACGAGCTACTCAATTAGAGTGCCTATATGCATTGGTAAGAAGTCAGTTAACCGACTGTCCACCTTCTTCAGATTCAGCAGTAGTGTGACTTTGGGATTGCTCCCCTTATGGCCCTCAACTCATTGAGCGCTTAATGACCATGAAACAATACAAGTGCGCGGTCAATACTAGATAGCATAAGAGCTACCCCAAACTTCTCTCCTTGTGTTGGGATACACTAAAAGCGCATGAGTCATCATAACCTTCTCCCACCATGCAGGATAAGTACTATGCTAAAACTTCTCCCGCCATGCGGGATAATTCCCTATAAGGGATATAAATGCTAGAATTGGCTCTCAGGGCATAGGAAGTGTTTGCATATTCAATCATCAAATTCAAAAATAAATCCAAATATTCTATAATACACACGTGTTAATCCAAACGTTGGTCAAATTAAACATGCATGTGGCTTGTTACATCTCTTACCATGACGACTAAAATTGAAATTAAATTCTTCTTCATAGAGAGTACAGAAAAGACATTTCTTAAACTAAACTCTTATTGCTCCATCTCCTTTTCTTGCATTAATATCCCTGAATTCTTTTCTTTTTAAGCTATTCTTTAAAAAGAACACAGTCCCTCACGCAATGGCCTTCTTTCATATATGTGGCAGAACCGCTCGATTTAGCACGCTTCTAGAGGCACTTGTCTTACACCAGACACTAAGTACCCCGAAAGGGACCTAAATCGAGCAGTTCCATCGACCACACCCAATGAAGGAACTCGAAACAATCCACATTTTACATCCAGGATCCAATAATGAGTACAAACTTACAATACTTAGTCTATTTCATACAACAAAGAGTCTCCAAAATTATTTATTATAATACTATGGTTCAAAGTGCAATAACCAAATAGCAAAAATAAAATAAACATCTAACGGTAAGGTACAAGGATCCGTCTGTGTCCACTAGAAGAATCCTCCACACAAGGTCTAACTTCTCAAGGTTGACCTACAACAAGGGTAAAATAAACCCTGAGTACACAATGTACTCCCAAGACTTACCTGACTAGGGAATATATTTTCTGACTCTCAAGGGATATGGTAGGCTTATGGCTTGTGGGTTTCTTGTTTGTGGAAAGCAATACTAAGAGTGTGTCCTTATTTCCTTAGATTATTATTAGCAGCCATGTTTAATTCATTATTCAACCTTCTATGTAAGCACCCGTTCTATTTTCAAGCAAGGGTTGAGAATTAAAAGCCATTTTTTCATCTTTCATATGCTAGTTCTTACTATGGTGCCAGATCGTAGTCAAGCCGTACCGTCATGTAGAAATGGCGATTCACAAATCAATGTGTCTAGCTGGGTACCCCAAAAAACACACGCCTCGCTTGTACCCCAGGCACAAACGAGACCAACCCGTTCCACTTCTATCAAGGGTTTCAGATCCCCGTCCAAACTTGGACTCCAAGCCCCCACAATTGAGGCACGACCTCAATGTGGTGCTTAGACCTCCACTTATCCCCGTCTCCAATTAGTCGGTCCGAAAAGAGTCGAAACCTACGACAAGAGAATAACAAGCCTTCCCGCTTCCATAAGCAAGTATGTGCTTGGGTTAATAAGTCTATGACTTGACCAGGGTCCATACAACAGACAGTCCTTAATCAACACGGACAGGGAAAACAGTGCAACCAAGCTATACCCCGTGGCCGTGGGACACAACCTGTTACACCCATCAATACACATATCATATCCCTGCCCGGTCATCATTTTCCTTTCCCCCATTTTATTATGAGATTCCTGATAATAATAATCACCTGTTGTGAGTAACGACAGGTTACCTACGCTATCGATAACCCTAAGCAAAGCACTACTCGAACCTACACTAGTAGAACTCATAGGTAGATATATATATGCATGTGGGATCATAAAATTCCTGCAAAGATTATTAAAAATACGGGTTATGCATCGGGGCTTGCCTTGGACAGGTGCAGTGTTAGTGGTGTCAGTCACGGGCGGCTCCGGGAACTCCTCTAGCACCAAGATCTCCTCCTTGTACTCCTCGACGATCGCCTTACTCCGGATCATCGACAATCACGAACTCCACCAGGTCGTTCTCTACATACATGCGATAATGATACAACATTTAATACTTAGGCAACACCAACTCTTAAAATGCAACACACGTGCTAAGCTATAAAGCTAGCTCTAATGACTAAGGTAACAAGCTATTGATCATCTTCATCAAGGAAGATATCAAACTCATATTACAAGTGCTTCATTTTACCAATCGATAGTATGCTTTCATTTATATTCATTTTAATAGCTATTTAGCTACCATATGAAACACTCTAATCTAATGCTACGAAATTTACAGCAAGCACATGATGGTACCACAAAGCTTCTGTGAAAATTTCATGATCAATGCTACTACCGATTTACCATAAAAATTCCTACAATTATAATCCTAGTAATATTAAGCCTTTCTAAATAATTTAATATCTCTTGGCATCATCACAAAAACATATAAACTAATTATACAGTCAGGTAGATCATGAATCTAGGAACTTAACCAAAGTGGTTTCATAATTTTTGGACATCTACACGAATTGATATTAATTATCAAGTTCAGCTCAGCAACTAACTTATAAAGCCAATACTTAATTCACTAGAAAAGGAAAAACCCATTTCCTCGGCGCGGCCCACACTTACGCAGGCGTGGCCAAAACGTGCGGCCCACTCGCGCGTGATGCGCGCGCGCATACGTGGCCTGCGTGACTCAGCCCACGCGAGGGAGCTCGCGCATGCTGGCGCATTTTGCATAAAAGCCCTCGTAAAAACTGATATTACCGTGATGACCACGTGCCCTATTCTGACATCAGCGTTAAGCAAGCAGACCCTCCTAATTAGTCGCCTTCACAACAGGGAGGTCCTCAGAGCTCCCCACACTCGTTGGCACCGCACGGCCGGCACGGAGTCGCTACGTCGAGCAATCTGGGCCCACGCAAGCCTAACTAGGGGGCCAGTGCTCAGTTAGGGGTTGACGCGTGGCACAGAGTAGTGATTCGGAGGTCAGAGATGAGGTAAGGCGGCCTCCCCACGGTTGCGGCAATCCTACAGTAGTGGCGGCCATGTTCCAGTGAGCTACAGAGTGAAAGAGAGTACCCACGTGCGCCTGATCACTACGGTGGTGCACCGCGGTGGCGTGATCGCGTCAGCGGGAGCTAGGGGCGACAGGGGTTCGGAGTAGGGGCGTAGGGTGACAAGGGACGGGGGCGAGTCAGGTGACACGATCAATTTGGCTCTAGACGGTTCGAGGGGGCTGCCCACAGTGAAGGGCAAGCACGACCTTATCGGCACGGTGCTGGGCACAGCTCCAAATTGGAGCTCAGTGGGGGCCAAGCTCCAGGCGGGGGGAGGTTGGCCGGTTGGTTAACTCCAATGCGATGACGTGGGCGTGGGGAATTGGGTGCTAGCAGTCCCTCTCTGCCGGTGTACAAGAGGTGGCCCCCAACGGCCATGGCAGATAGAGAAGAGAGGGGGGAAGGAAAGCAGTTAGCGCTCAGGTCACTTATCGTGGCAGCCACACCGTGCATGCAAGCAGCAGAGACAACTCCATCAGGCCGGGACCGACAGTGGCGCAGAGCTGCAGCGGGGCGCGGACGCGACGCGAGCTGACCCTGACGCGCGCAACGTGGGGGCAGCGACTAGCTGCAGCCGACCACAACCAAGCCAGGATGGACCGGGCCAGCCTAGCGCGGCAGAATGGCCAGGCGCACGGCATCGGATGGCCCACGGGGTGATCGCGCGCACGACGACAGGCAACCGAACGGTGTTCGTGCATGACTTTTAAAGCACGTGAACCCACTAACCAAGCTTCACTTGAGCTCAACCATCTATACTATACCCGAGAGGGTATTTAGGGCTAGCTACTAGGGCTAAGTCTCGACACAAGCTACTAACAGATTTAAGCAAAATAAATTCATGAACATGGCCTCGTCAAACTACGCCTAAGCTGATTTTTATAGTAAGTTCAATTTCCAAGCTGTTAGAAATATTAGGTAACATTATTATTTTGCTAAAACAAAGGTTACATTGTCACCTACAATGTTCACACTTCAAACTTTATTTAAGAGGCACATATATGTTCTATAGTAATTTTGCTCAATAAAAATTTGTTTTCAACCTTAAGTGATATAACGTGAACTATTGAATACTTTTCATTTATCATTTGTGTTAATCGTTTTTATGCCAAGAAATTGATTTTTACACCCTTTTACAAGCATTAACACATAAACATGATGCTCATGACATGATTAGTAAGTCGTTTTACGTGGTAACACCGAAAGTGTTACAATATAGAACTTGCAGTTAGGCTTTTCATCATCTGAGTCACCAGTACCCATCTTATTTTCTTTTCTGTCTTCAACAATGAAAACACAAAGACCTTGGTCTAAAAAATATTACATAATAATCAACAATAATGAGCATGAAATTAACCCTACGTTGGTCTGGTTAAAAACATGCGCATTAAACTTCTAAATCTTTCGGTTCTATTCTATATCACCGTTGGGCAGAAAATAGAATAAAACATCATTCTTCTACATTAATTCTACATCACCGTTGGGCAGAAATAGAATAATGCATAAACCTCATAAATAATATTATAATATTGCTATCATCAACTTTGGACAAAAAATAAAAATATTATAAATTAATTTAAACAAATATGACTACTCCTCTAATTAAATTTCCCCATTGGTTCTAATTTGATTAGAGGATAAACATAATCATAGCAGCGGAAACATGTAAAGAGAATTTATCTACTTTTCGAAAGCATTTTACTGCACTCATCTACTCTCTGAAAAAATTATCCCGTTAGTTCAAATTTTGACAGAGATTGAAAACTCATAACTCGGCTAAAATTCATTTTCATTCAAACATTTCTTCTGAAAATGAATAAAATAAAAACAAAATTGCTACTGCTTCTTGCGGCCTGAGGCCCACTCGAGCTCAGCACTCTTCTGCAGCCTAGTCGCACGCGCGTCCCTCCCGCGTCCTAGGCCGCAACCTAGGCCTAGGCTGGGATTCTCTCCTTCCCGCCTGGACCTAGAGCCGGCCCAGCAAGCGCTGACCGTCGAATCCAATCCAACGGCTGTGCATGTAGATCGGCCGAACAAAAACACGTGTGTGGCCGGCCTCCCCCTAAACCCTAGCTCATTCACTCCCTTCCGATCTCTCTCTTCACCTCAGCCGTGAGCACATGACGGTCGTGGCGGCCATGGTGGCCGTCGGCGCTAGGGAGGAAGAGTGCCACCGGAACAAGTCTGGCTCCCCCTTCCTCCTCTTCTTACTCTCCCCTGCTTTTCTCGCACACACAGCCACCGTCAGACGTATGGAGACGGCGCCAGAGTTGAGCTCGCGACGGAGATGGTGGCGCCGCTGTGGTACCCCTCGCCGGCACACGGCAACGCACGGCACCGTCGAGTGGCACTGCGGTGGTGCCTTGGGCTCGCACGCCGGCAGGTACCGTCCCGCGCGATAGCGGTTCTCTTCTGGCACGATGGTGGTGTGACGGCGATGAGGGAAGCCTCGGGTAGGTCCGTCTCTTCTCCGACCTTTCTTCTAGGGTTAGGGTATGGGTGAAATCCAAATCAAAACGAATACTCACTTTCTTTATTCTTTTTTATTTCTTTCCCAATCCAGATCTACACGCTAGTAAACCTTGCTCCGATACCATTGTTAATTCTTATAATCGACTAGGAGTAGATCTGGCGAGTGATTTTCACTAGAAATGGGTAACAAGTTCTTCTATCTAAAACATGAACCGGAAAGAAAGAGAGAGAGGTTAGGTGCCTGACCGTCGGAGTTGGAGGAGGAAGAAATCACCATGGTAGTGGGGAAGCAGTGCGGGGCGGCGGCGGTGGCGCGGTGTCGGAGGCGAGTTGCGACGGTCTGGTGGTGGCACTTCCCGCCGCTTCAGCACTCCCTCGATCGATAGGGTTAGGGCAGTCGGTGGGGAACTCGGGCGGCTACGATCAACCTCATGTTTAGTGCCCTGACCCACACCTCCCTCTTATAGTGTTGCACGACGGGAGCCTACCAACCAGGTCAACAGCTAGGCGCCCCCGATCAAGACGCAGATCAAGGCCCCGACTCGGTCGTTGGACCGAGTCAGGAGGAAATCAACCTAACCATTATTTCAAGAAACAATGATATCTTTCTCTCATCTCACTATCTCTCCATATCATCAAAATTCATACTCCCTCAGTTCCAAATTATAAGTCATTTTGACTTCTTTGATATATCAATTTTCCTCCTATGAAACCGTTTGGTAGGCCCAGTCACCGTGCGGTGCGGTATTTGTTCCGCGGCCTCTATCCCGTGTTATAGAAAACAGAGCGCTAGTTTAATCTCGTACCTTTCTGTCTCCGGCAGGGGAAACGAACATTAATTCTGGTGTAGTGTTTGGCCAGATTTTCTGGCTTCTGAGGCGACCACATATCTGATTTTAAGTGGTCCTAAACACACCCACTATTGAAGACACTGCGCGTCACAGTGAGCTGGCGTACGTTCTGCAAAACCGGAACTAGGATTCCTTCTGTTCTGTAATATTTCTGTATATGGCCGCATCCAGCATCGAGAGCATCGAATTCTAAAGTCGATGTCCTGGTGTATCTGGCGACATTATGTTTTGTTTATAGTTATCACCCGCCAGTTTTTGTTACAGTCCAGGATGACTTGTCTTGTTTAGTTTACTCCAAAATACAAAAAAATTCAAGATTTCCGTCACATTGCATATGCCGGTACATGTATGGAGCATTAAATATAGGTTAAAAAAATAACTAACTGCACAGTTTGTCTGTAAATGTCGAAACGAATCTTTTAAACCTAATTAATACATGATTGGACAAAGTTTGTCAAATACAAACAAAAATGCTACAGTGCTTTTTTAAAAAAAATAGAAACTAAACGTAGCCCTGTTTATTTCTGGACCTCCAGACAGCTGGTTCTCACAGCTTTGTTTTTCATCCACAATACGAAATGCAGCATATACGTTTGGTTTAACAGTGACAGAGACCGGCCTCTCTGGAAATCGCCAAGCTACGACTGGTTTAACAGTGACAGAGACCGGCCTCTCTGGAAATCTGCTGCATGCGAGCAATGAGTGCTACTCCGTACACGGAACTACGGCGACAGGTACGTGCACAGCTGTTTGTATGGAAAATACACCCCACCAACCAGTGAACAGCTGAACATGCATCAGCAGCTTAAGAACTGCACTGCGCTCATCCAATTCTGAGCACCTACTAGAATCTATCTGCCTCCTGACCACGCGTAAAGAAGAGCGAGTTCATGAGTCATGACTTCGGGCCGGTTTAGATACCAAAATGAGCCAAAAAATTTTTTTGCATAGTAACTATCACATCGAATCTTTGGACGTATGCATGGAGCATTAAATGTAGGTAAAAAAATAACTAATTGCACAGTTTGTCTGTAAATGTTGAGATGAATCTTTTGAGCCTAGTTAGTCCATGGTTAGAAAATTTTTGCCAAATAACAACGAAAAGTGCTACAGGAACTTTTCCCCAAAAATTTTCGCATCTACCCTTCATGTGGCGGAGACTGGCGTTCATGTGGATACATTATGGGCGTCTTCCACGCAAAACTCATGCTGCTTTTGTAATTTGTCTTGGTTCAACTACATTTTCTCATGGCACTTTTTTTCTTGACCTACCGACAGACAATCAGTATACTGATGCATGGTCATGTGGTATTGGGATAGTTTTGTTTTGCCACCAGATTAAGCTGGATAACAAAAGTATGATGTGCATGTTCTGCAACAAAAGTATAATTTTCAGTCAGAAACAGAAAACAACAACTACAATGACAGCAGTAAGTGCCAATGCAATGGCTGTACTAGCCCTGTTCGCTTGGCTAAAAAGTCATGACTGAAAGTACTATTCGCTGATTTGTTGTGAGAGAAAAATACTATATGATTATCCGAAGAACCAGACACAAGTATAGTACTATCTGACGTTGGAAATGAAAATTTTATGTCACGCAGTACCCTTAACTTACATCAACACTAGTTCCAGGGGGCTGCCACACCCACACCAAGCCTTGCGAATTGCAAACATGGGCAATGGTGCTGCAGCCCGCAAAGAGCTTTACAAACAGTAACTCCACACAGAACATAAACAAAGGAACAGGACAACTACACGCATCTGAACACCTTGAGGACCCTGGGTAGGCCTCATCAACACTCTGAAACTCGCTAGTATCTCTGTACTGTCTTCACTTCATCTCCTAGGGATCAGGGGCACGGCTGCACGGCCACGGCCCTCTTGTTTAGCAGATCGGCAGGGGCTCACCGTTCCACTCCTTGAGGCACTCGAGCACAGCGTCGATGTGCTTGCCCAGGTTCATCGCCACGAACACCTTGTTCACCTCCTCGCCGGGCGACCTCGTCTTCTCCCCGGTCAGGTACTCCGTGCCGAGCTCCTCGCGCACGAACCTGTACAGCGGGTACGACCGGCACTCGGCGATCCTGTTCGGGATCGCGGCGGCGCCGTTCTCCACGGCCGCGCGGGCCGCCTCCACCTCCCGGGGCAGCGCCGCGCGGAGCTCCTCCTCGAACGTGGCGACCTTGGCGAACACCGACGTGTCCGGGTTGCGCTCGGCCTCGCCGTTGGCCAGCGCGTGCTCCACGAGCACCGACCGCATCTTCTGCATCAGCGGGTAGTTGGCGCTGCAGGGGTCGTCCGCGTACGCGAACACCGCCTCGCGGTCGATCGCTGTGAGCAGGTCCTTCTCGCAGAAGCGCGCGTTGTGGAGGGTCCCCGTGGCGCTGGTGCTCAGGGTCTTCTTGGCCACCGTCATCACGCAGCTCTTCACGGCGCTCTTCAGGTTCTCCTCGAGGTGGCGCAGGTCGACGGCCTGGCACAGCGCGATCAGGAACGTCGACGACATGAGCTTCAGCACGTCGACGGCCTCGGCGGTCTTCCTGGACGAGATGAGGCCGAGGGAGTTGACGTCCTGGTTGTGCTGCTCCGCGCTCTGGACGTGGTTGGTCACGGGGTTGGCCAGGAACTGGAGCTCAGAGCAGTAGGAGGCCATGGCGATCTCGGCGCCCTTGAAGCCGTAGTCCAGGCTCGGGTTGCGCCCACCGGACAGGTTGGACGGCAGGCCGTTGTTGTAGAAGTCGTTCACGAGCTCCGAGAACTGCGCGAACATGAGCTTGCCGATCGCCGCGATGGCAAGCCTGGTGTTGTCCATGGACACGCCGATGGGCGTGCCCTGGAAGTTGCCGCCGTGGAGCGCCTTGCCACGGGAGACGTCGATGAGCGGGTTGTCGTTGACGGAGTTGATCTCGCGCTCGATCGACTTGGTGGCGGCGCGGATGACCTCGATCTGAGGGCCCAGCCACTGCGGCGACGTGCGGAGCGCGTACCTGTCCTGCTTCGGCTTCATCAGCGGGTCCAGCTCGCCGAGCTTCTTGGCGAGCATCATGTAGGAGCTGCCGTCCAGGATGTGCTCCATGATGGCCGCGGACTCGATCTGCCCCGGGTGGTGCTTCAGCTTGTGGGTCAGGTGGTCCGTGTACTCGGGCTTGCCGTTCATCACCTCGCAGAACACGGCGGACATGACCTCGGCGAGGACGGCGAGGACGTTCGCCTCGAAGAGCACGATCGACGCGAGCCCGGAGCCGACGGCCGTGCCGTTCACCATGGCGAGCCCTTCCTTGGGCTGCAGCTCGAAGAAGCCGTGCTGGATCCCGGCGATCTTGAACGCCTCCGCGGCGTCCACCTTCCTGCCGTCGGGCGCCACCGCCGTGGAGTTGGGCCGGCCGGTGACGAGTCCCGCGATGTAGGAGAGCGGGACCAGGTCTCCCGACGCGGTGATGGTGCCCCTCAGCGGCAGGCACGGCGTCACGTTGGCGTTGAGCAGCGCGGCGATCGTCTCCAGGATCTCGAAGCGGATGCCGGAGTAGCCCTGCAGCAGGGTGTTGATGCGGACGAGCATGGCGGCGCGCGTGGCCGCCGCCGGCAGCACGTGGCCGTCGTCGCCGGTCCCGAACGCTCCGGCATTAAGGAATCTGTATATAGTAACAAAACACACAAAAAACGTGCGACACAGGTAAGCAAGCCGTCTTATATAATAATTACATTACAGCAAACAATTTACCGTTGGGAGGGAGTGTAAATAAAAACTAAAAAAAAATCCTTGTCTGCTTACGTACCGGATGAGCTCCCTCTGGAGAGCGCCGCCCTCCTTGGTTCTCCGGTGGGAGGTGGCGCCGAAGCCGGTGGTGACGCCGTAGCTGTCGGTGCCGTTCATCATGCTGTTCATGACCCAGTCGCTGCTGGCCTTGACGCGGCCGCGCGCGGACTCGTCGAGCTCCACCCGGGCCTCGCCGGCCGCGGCCACGGCGGCGACCTGGGCGACGGTCAGGCTGGCGCCCTCGATATTCACCAGCGGCCTCCTGTACTCCTCCACCATCCGCTTCACGGCTTCCAGGTGGCTCCCGGTGAGGTCCTCGGCCGCCTTCCCCCAGTTGAGGGGGTCGGCCGCCCGCGGCGTGGCCAGGCAGACACCATTGCCGCTGGCGGCGGCGACGTGTCCGTTCTCGCACTCCATATCGAGACGGCAACGAACTAGCACGGATGAGGTAGTAGCAAGTTTTGGCTGTGTCTGGAGGAGGCTTGGTAGCTGTGGTGGGTGTCTGGAGGAGACGTGGAGCGGAGAAGAAGAGCTCGAGTACCAGAGGAGGCGGAGGCTCTTCTTGGAAGGGAATGGAGCAGGGGGCGGCATTTAAATAGGCAGCGCAGGGTGGGTGGGGGAGGGGTTGGTGTGGACGTCGGAAGGGAAGGTGGCCGGTGGGGCAGAGTTGACCGCTGGGACTGGTGCGCCCGAGTCGGGCCCTGTTTAGATGCCAATTTTTTACCTTAAATTCTACTATGCAAAAAGAAGATTTTCTATTACATCAAAATGCCGGCACATGTATAGAGTACTAAATGTAGATAAAATCAAAAACTAATTACACAGTTTAGTTGTGCTTTGCGAGACGAATCTTTTGAGCCTAACCAGTCAATGTTTGGACAAAAATTTACAAATACAAACAAAAATGCTACAGTGTCTGGCCCTGCACTGTGCAGATTTTGGTGCTGCGCCCAACTAAACACGGCCTCGGAGGGAGAGGGGGAAAGCACTGACTGCTGACCACACGGTGGCTGCCGGCTACGGAGAAGAGCTGCGCCGTGGCGACTTTGCGGCAGCCGGCCGTCCGACTGAGCGGCGTGGCTGTGCTGGGCGAGCGCCGCGCGGGTGGGACGGACGGGGGTTGGTGAGGGCAAGAGGAGGAGCAGTGCACGCGAGCACGCACGGCCCTCGTCTTGGGTTAACAAGACGTGCAGCCTTGCGTTTTTACCGTTTTCGGGACGTTTCGTCCGGACCTTTGCGTTTCCGTTAGTTTTTGCGTGCCAGATGAAAAAAAAACCGGTATTCTTGAGGTGGTGGTTGCGTTCAGATTCGCTTTTGCTAACAATTGACAAGCGAACGGTTATCCGTTTCTCCCTATTAAGCACGCACATCGTGTTGAGTAGCCCGCACAATTTCGGAATCCTCCACTAATGTTTGTCTTGCTTCCTACAGAGTATGATTTACACGTACAAACGTAGTGGGTTTACATACTTGATTCGCATTGTCTTTGTTACGTTAGATGATCTGAGTCGAAAAAGCGTGAAAAAACCGTTTTATCCGCTGCGGCTTAGAATCTTGCCATATATATGGTCCTTACGGATTTTTACACTTGATCTGCATTGTCTTCGTTATGTCGGATGGTCGGAACAAAAGTATGAAGAAACCGTTTTATCCTAGGATTTAACTCATGCTACGCAACACATAGCTCTCTTGTGTCGTTTGAGGGGAAAAGACTTGCTATGTATAGCTTACACACACAAGCGTAGCGGATTTACACACTTGAATCGCATTGTCTTCATCCTGTCGCACATTTCCACACCTGCTTGAAAAAGGACGACCAAGACCAACACAGCACAACACAAATATATTAACAATGTAACCGATAATGAGCAAATGACATTAATTCTAGCTAGTAGTCATCATAAAAACTGTATACTCAAAAACATGATGTTCCAATCTTATGCCGAGGAACAACTTATATATACGGGGTCAGAACTAGCCAAGTTCCATGACATCACATGCCAGCAACGATTTTGGTGATCTCCGTTGCAAATCAGTGTTTATAGGTAAAGGTGAGCCATGATATAGCAAAAGTGACATCAATAGCCTTTTACAAAGGAAGATCCATCCCTGCTTATATGAAGTGTACATCTTCAAAACAGAGACCTACATACGGCTCATAGTACCCTTTTATATTTTTTTTCTTCATGATTTCATATATGGATAATTTAGATGAAGATTAAAGGGTTACTTTAGAATAGTTTATATAATGGTCATGGCCGGGTAATTTAGATCGAGATCTTGGGTGGTTACAGTAGAGTATTTTTATAATGGTTATTATTTATCTGCATGATTGCATTACCATATATCTTTACACACTAATAGTAAATTAAGTGGGTAACTAGAGACATATAGCCATATTTTTTTGGTTATATTTAAACAATTTCTTTAATAATAGATGTTGGTAATTTAGATGCTATTGGAGATGATATTACTTTATATTTAATAATGATAGAATTGGAAGTTTAGATTCAAATTTACAAATTTAGTTAAATTATCTACCGTAGTTGCAAGGTAAGTAATTTTGATGTGAATTTATGGGGTTTCTTAGACCATCTATCATAAGAGCAGGGTGGGTAATTTGGTACAAATTTTAGGGTTACTCCAATTATCTAATATAATGGCATATGTGGTAATTGAGGTGTAGATTTATTATACTAGTTGCGAGGGTAGTTTAAATGTAGGTTCAGATTTTATTAATGCCAAGATGGTTAAATTTTTTTAGAAAACAAAATATATCCCGTGGCTATTTGTTATCTATCATAATTAGAGTCTATCAAATTGATAGCCAAATCTTTCTATATTTTACGATGTATCTTCTTTCCTAGCATATCTTGTTAGGATTAATGTTGGACAATTAGTAGTAGTAAGAAAAATTGGGCATATTTAAATCCCATGCAGCTAACATTTATATGCTAAAATTAGTTGTGTTGTTTGGATCCTCAGCTAATAAATTAGCTAATTAACTTACCTACCATCCAGCTAACAGCTAGTTATTAGTTAGTTGTTTCCAACTAGTATAGCTAATAGTTAGTTGGGTGGAACCAATCCAGACCGAGGTCCCAAACTCTTGTATATGCTTTGCTGAAGAAAAATGCTGCCCAATTCCATCCCATCCAATAAGTTTACCGGGCTGTGCTTAGGCATCGAGCCATGGACGGCAGGACGGGCCAGGCAAAATATTGATCTTACGCTTCGTAAAACTTTTGGTTCACTTGCGAAGTGTGACCTTTACAGACGTGCAGTGCAGAGAATGAGAGAACTATCACAGTCCCAGAGACCCAGGCACTCAGAGTCCCACGTGTTTCACGAATAGTATGTACGTACAGATGAGACTATCCCTCTTTTATGTCTTCAAACGATTGTATTTCCGTTTATCTGAAATGGAAATGGAGGATGGCCTTCGCGTGGGGAAAAAAACATATGAGACGAGACACTGCTGTTGCAGTCAAGGCAAGCTTCCACCTTCCAGTCCCTCGTCACCGGACAGACACGCTAACGCTGCAGTGGAAGCTTCTTGTCAGGAAAAGGGACACAGAGCTTTGCTCGTTTGTTAATCGGCAGCTAGTGCTGCTGTTCCATTCATGGAAATTGTGTGGGACTGAGATCGAAATGCCAATGCACTCCGGTCTGCTGAAGACTCCGGTCTCTGGCCGAATTATGAGCGCGGTCCTGCTGTCGTGTGAAGTTCTATTCTCGGTGCACACATGACCTGACTGCCGGAGGAAACTATGCTTAATTTTCTTGGAAATGTTACGCTGTGGTGTCCTCCGTTCAAGTAAAAAGGTGGTCATCAGTAGTTCAGTACGCCAAAGACTAGACCAATATGTAATGTAATGCACACGAGATTACGGTGCACCTGCAAAGAGTTTCGGTGCTAAGACTGGATGCACGCACTGATCAAAGTGAGGCGAGTTTGTGGCTGCAATGAGCCCGAAACTAGAGCACAACTTCCTGTGGTTTCAGTTTTTTCCGATTTGGACTTTTTAACAGCACCAGTCGTTTTTCACGACTGTCGGTTCATTTTTCGGAGAAGGTACAGTGCCACGCGGAGCACTGAGCATGATCACAAAGGATTTTGGGAAGATCTGTAACTTTGGCACCACCACTCCACCAGTGACCTGTGACCCAACCATATGCCATTTCTGCCGGGTCCAAATCGAGCATACTAGCATTCTTCCATTGCATGTTTCCATGCGGCCGTGAGCCCGTGGCGCGTAGCGAGCAGCACGGCGCATGTGGGTGCCATTAGGATTAGGCTCTCGTGTTCCACGGCCAGCAGGACGACGACGGTGATCGCTCCGGTCTCCAGTCGTCCTGATTCTTCACACAGCGGACAAGACACGCGAAAAGGGAAAGGGATGACCGGACGGACCAGCGAGTTGTACCCCTCTGTGGTCTTGCGCCGGGTCGGTCATCTGCATGCACACTATGCATCCACCACCCATTCTAGTGCAAGAGAAATTACCTTGGCTCCGCTGCAAACTTCGCCTTTTTTTTTGGGGAAATTACGTTCTCTAGCATAAAAGTAACGCAATATGGAAGTTAGTACTCCATCACTATACTCGTACTCACTAATTAATTACTGGCTAGACTAGACTTGAGTGGTCAAGTCACCAGTCACATGTCCGGTCCAAGTCAGTCCAGTGCGCTCATCGCTCATGCATCTGGATCCCAACGCGAAGAATATTGGATCTTCTTCCGACCTGTCACTTGTGCTTGTGCCAGTGTCGGTGCATGGAATTCTCGGAACAAAGGGGAAATGAAATATTGGAACCTTCTAAGCAACTTTCTATGTACTAGCCCATCAATTCAAACAGTCTAGAATCTTATGTTAGGTGCATGGAATTCTCGGAACAAAGGGAAATGAAATATTGGAACCTTCTAAACAACTTTCTATGTACTAGCCCATCAACTCAAACAGTCTAGAATCTTATGTTATACGAATATTAAAAATATATCATGGGATAAATATAATACATAGTACTCCCTCCATCCTATTATAAGTATTCCAAGAATCTTGGAAAGTTAAACTATCTCAAGTTTGACCAAATTTATATGATAAGATAATTATATTTATGGGGGCCAACTAAGTATCATTAGATTCTTCATTAGTTATATTTTCATAGTATACTTATTTGATGTCATATATCTTTGTAATTCTTTCTGTAATTTTAGTCAAACTTGATATGCTTTGACTCTCCAAGGTTCTTAGAATGACTTATAATTTGGAGCAGATGGAATGCAATACTAAAAAGCAATTATCTTCGCTCTACCACTCTATTAATTTCCTAACAATACTCATTTAAGTATTCTTTTTCTTTCTGCGAAACTCAATACAAACGCAGACACTCACATACATGAGCAACACATCATCTACCACTGAAAGAGTGCTGTTAAATCCTGAAATATAAATTTAGAAAAATATGAGCACCCGTGTCAAAGTCAAGTACTTGAACTCAGGTGACCAGATTCCACCACAATAAACCTAACCATCTAAGCTATGCTCAATTCGTCCATTTATATACTATATAATCTCTATCTAGACGTGATAGATTTTCCAATTACTACATATGAGTTTCATCTTTCGCATTTACCTTTGTGGAGGGTTTTAATATGTATTTCTTCTTTAGAACCTTTATTTAAATTATATAACCTCCGTCTTTTTTGTGACACCATGAATTGCAACTAAAAGCTAGACAGGAGATTAACACATGGTCAAAAAAATGTAACACCTAATAAGATTAAAATTGCAAGAAAAAATCTATTCATGATGTCATGATAAATAGACTTCAACAAGAGTTGAAGTAAATTAAGCTAAGGTTTCAACTAACAACACATTTAAAGGAACATAGACGCGTAGTCCAAAGGGGAAACCTATGGATATGGATGGAAAATATATAGTGTAATCGGGAAGTTTACCACTACCAGATATAAATTACATATGGTGTGTGTGTGTGTGTGTGTGTGTGTGTATATATATATAGGGAGAGTATACTCTATAGCTAGCTACAAAATAAGTTATTTTGTAGCCACCTCTATTTACGATAATTTTATATACTAATTTACGACAATGTCAGTATATATTTATGATAGTTGAATTATTATAACACATGGGGATATTTACCATAATGTTATAATAAATCACATGGTAAGGAGTTACTATAATCTCGTAAATTAGCATAGCAATTATCGTAACTCAAAGTGGCTACAGAATAAGTTATTTTGTAGCCAGTTGTAGGGTAATAGTATATATATATATATATATATATATATATATATATATATATATATATATATATATATATATATATATATATATATATATATATATATATATATATAGAGAGAGAGAGAGAGAGAGAGAGAGAGAGAGAGAGAACGAAAAGCTAGATAGAGTAGAGCTAGTCAGAAGCGTCAATGGCGAACCTCGTATGAAAAATATACAACTTTCCTATAACTTTATACTCCTTCAATTCCAAATTATAAAATGTTTTGGCTTTTTTAGATATGCGTCTTTTGCTACAAACTTAGATATACACTATATCTAAATACATAGTAAAAGCAATTAGTTATTAGAAGAACCAAAATGTCTTATAATTTGTAATAGGGGGTATAACAAAATAACACCCTGTATCCCAAATTAAAGATTGTTTCGGCTTTTTTAGGTACATAGTTTTTGCTATGCGCCTAGATGTACGATATGTATAGATACATAATAAAAGTTGTCTATCTAGAAAAGCCAAAATGACCTATAAATTAGAACGGAGTGAGTATATTATTATTATCACATCACATGTTGTGTATCTAGAAAAGCCAAAATGACCTATAAATTAGAACGGAGTGAGTATATTATTATTGTCACATCACATGTGACATAATAGTTGGGATAACACAACAATATTGCACTAACCTATTGTCTAACGTACTAAATCAATGTGCAAACATCAAACTTATTATTGGTTCATCATAATGTTTGTCATGTATTAATATAATATTTACACCTTATATAAAAATAGGCAAGCTTTCAACCATTATGTAAAGTAAAGAATATATGGAGCATATCACATAAGACATAACAATTGAGATAACACAATAACATGGTAACAGCCTATTGTCCAAAGCACTAATAAGTTAATGAACAAACATCAAACGTATTACTTGTTTATCATATAAAACTAGTTCATCCATTTACCGTTTTTTCACAAAACCATCGGTTCAACCGGTTCAGTTGTATGACTGGTCTTTTAACCGACTTTTGACGAAACCATTGGGGTTTAGTTGCATGACTGGTCTTTTAACTGAATCAAAATTAGTGAGGTTGTTGCCAGTTCGGCAATTAATCGGTTCAATTGCAATATTCTATTGTGTTAGAGAATTGAATGCACATATACGTTGAGGGCAAATATGAGTATGAGCATTTTTTAGTATTTGTAACTACTCAATTCGTAAAACTAAAAACTTTGTGCAGTACTCCGAGGAATTTATTGGCTCCATCATTGGAGTTAGTTGCAGAGTTGTGATGACAAGAAAGAATGCATTGTCTTTGCTTGTCGTACGTTGGGAGTCTATAGCAATGGCCTTCTTGGCTTCCCAAGGGTGGCCTTATGTCTTTACAAACTAAGTTTATTTGGTGTGTGAGACTGCTTGTAATAATTTTGATCTCATTCCTCACTTGTGAGGATGAAGCTGGATGCTCTTCTATTATTCTAAAAAAAAAGTCCAGTCCTTCTAATTTTAACGTCCTGTAACGATACTAGCATGTGCATGAGTACGGAATGACGACGATGCACTATTATTAGCTAACTGAACTATGATATGCTTCACGATCTCAACCATGCATTGTATCAATGACTATATATAACAAGGAATTACCATGGAGAGTCGATCATAATTGACTGTCAATGCAATTTCAGTGGAATGTATGCGCTAACAGTGATTTCGTAGAAATGCTAATTAGGTCTTTTGATTTCCATATACACATATATAGTGGAAAATTACTGCATTCTTTTACCCCTGTTGCCTTTGGTAGTTAGGCACAATTTTCCGCAAGATACACCTCCTGGCTGCTAGCTAGGAGTATGACGGGCATGCATGCACGATCTCGATTTAGTTCGTGTTTATTTTGTCTTGATTTTTGACCTAAACAGTGATCGCCAACCACCTGTTTTGAAAACTTGAAGTCACCATTGTTCAGTCAACATCGTTCCTTCCCCGCTCGTCACCACACACCATGCGCGGACGGACGTGTGGTCAAACAGTTGATCTTGGAATATTGTTCATACGTGCAGTGGTCAAACACTCGGAGACAGATTAATTGTGTTTCGCTTATATATAGTTGCTTGCTATGAATAACTAAACTAGCTCCAACGCTCCATACATACATACATACATATATGCAATTTGAGCATTCTGGACTATATATACTGCGTAGTACGTAGGCACCAGTCTCGATCGGTCTCCCCAGTCCCCAGGAAACACAAGCTGCGCAGTAGTGGGCATTTCCTGCAGGTGCAGTGGGTCGGTGAGACAAGCGTGTTCACATCATCAGTGGCATGGGTTCAGCGCGATCAGCGGCGTACTGATTACTACCGCCTGCTACTTGGCATGCGAGAGAGGACGCGCGTGGTGACCTGGTCTGCGCGGAGGATGCAACCATTAGCTAGCGAGCGCTGGATCACACGAACGCTGTCATGTGTACACGCTCAGAGACCCATTCAGACGATCGAAGCATGCATGCATGCACCATGTAAAAAAAAAGCAAATAGCAGACACGCATTCTACGTACTCGTGCATAGTTCATCACGTATGCTTGCTTGCATGGCTGTTCAATTTTCTGTCCAGGTTCATTTTTGTTCCTCCGGATTTTGCCTCTGTCCTCCGTTAATAAGTACTCCTGCTACTTCAGAAAAAAAAAGTAAGTACTCCTGCCATAGTAGCACTTAGCTCTATCCCGTACCAATTTTCTGTCCACGACCTTCATATGAAGCAGAATTGGAGCGCCTATATAGAAGAGCGCAGTGCAGACGAAGCGTTTTTCACGCGCAGACAAGGCGCATATGCATGCGTTCATGTCCATCGTGGGAGCTGATCGAGCAGCGGACCCCTGCATGTCACGATGGGAATGGGCCGGCCCAGACCTGGCCCTGGACCTGGCCCTGTGGCCTCAAGGACAATTTGCAAGGCCATGGGCCGACCCAAATCTCCTATGGCCTTTGGCCTCGCTGGCCCAATGGATACCTTGGGGCCGACCCAAAAATATTATCACCTTGTTTGTAATCATACACTTAATAAACAAGTAATTGGACATACTTTATTTGCATTTCTACAATATTTTTGGATACAACAAAAATAGTGTTACTGACTCATCATATCATAGCAAACACTCGGAGCTGACTGATCATATCACGGCAATTGCAGAAATACCAGAGCCATAGAAAATTGTGACATTACTAAAATACGAGAACCAGACAAACAGCCTAGGCTATGAACTATTAGCATATAGCAAGCCAGTAAAGATGAAACCGTGTTTGAACGACGACTAACGACCGAAGAAACAATTATGATAACATCATCTAAGAATCTAATCTAATGAGTAATGACTAATAACGTAATGAACAGATGCAACACAGGCACCAAAGATGTCTCAACTCTTCGCAAGACTCCCTTCAGTCATTTGAGTCTTCATTTGCATGGTCTCCCTTCAGTGAGATTTTGAGTCTTCATCTGCATAAATAAACAGATATTTTCAGTAGAAGACAACAGCATGCAGCTACAAGTACAGTAGGAGAAACTTCCTATTTGCAGGAGAAAAAACCTGACAGATAAAAAAAACCCAGAGGCACACTACTTCTGATTATGTAGTTAAATGTACCACAAAAAAATCAAAGTTGCTTTGCATATGCAGAACTCCAAAAATTGAAGGCATAATTACAACATCTAGTGACCATTCTAGTTCATAATGTATTTCAGTAATTAGTGTCTAAGGTAGAAGAATGATATTAACAATCAATCTGGTCTGAACATCAAGTTAACGCATTTAGCAAACTAATCACACATTTGAGCTTGTGTTTCAGCAACTAAAACAGCAAGGTAATCACATTGTATTGAGTTCGTGTTTCAACAAACAACAGAAAGATAGTCACATATTTGAAGAGTGCAAATACCTTCCAATGACAAGATGATGTCATGAACTGATTCCAATGACCGTTTAGTACCAACTGCATAAAACAAGAGAGGTGCTGGTTTTAATTAATTTTATGATTTTGTATACTTGAACCATTAGTGAGAAATTCAGACAACATGTCTACTATATGTTTACCTGTGGCCCTGATCCAGTCTTGTAAGCACACTAAGGCTTCAACGATAGCTAGGGTCAATCGACTTCGAAAATATGATCTTATTCTTGACCCGGTGCTGAAAGCGGACTCAGATGCTATTGTAGATGCGGGAACAACCAATATGTCCCTCACCATGCGACTCAGTGTTGGATACTCAGCTGAGTTCATCTGCCACCATGCAAGGATGTTGAATTGGTCACTTCGACGAATTGGCACCTTCTTCAAATGTCTCAAGTTCTAAAGAAGCCTCATTGGTAGATCGGGCACTGCGAGTAACATGCTGGTCCCAACTTGCCAAAGGATCATGGTCAATTACACTCATTTCAACATCACCTCCTTGTGACATAGGATCTGCAACATTTCCATTCGATTTGAGGTATTCTTTGAACAACCCTTGAAACACATTTTTTATTTTGTTGACCATCCATGTAGCATCATTCTCAAATATTGTGCGAAATCGAAACTCAAGGTATTCCAACTTTAATTGGGGGTCTAAGATCATAGGTATTCCAGCCACGATACCTTCCAGTACTTCTCAAACTTTTTCTTCATGTATTTTAGCATAGGGTACATCTCATATCCCTCTTCAAAAGGCTGTTGCTCCAAGGTCAACTTCACTTTCAACATTTCATGAAGATACAAGTTTGAAGTAGGGTATCTTGTACCAGATATCACATTAGTGGCTTCATAGAAAACCTTCAGCAATATGCAAACAGCATCAGCCTTTTCCCATTCCTCATATGTCAGTCTGAAGGTGTAGTTTGGGTCTTGAATGTGCAATGAGTCAAACACTGCGCGAAACTATTTTGCAGTACTAAGCATCAGATATGTTGAGTTCCATCGAGTGCAAACATCAAGGCAAGGCCTTTTCCCACATGATATGCCAAGTTGTGCAATAATTTCTTTAAATTTTTCCTTTCTCGTTGGAGAGCTTCGAATATATTTCACAGTGTCACGTATCTTCTCAATCATTGGGCTAAGGAACTCCAATCCTGCTTGACATATCAAATTTATAACATGGGCAGCACGACGTTGGTGGAACAACCTACCACTAGAAAGTAGCATCTTCTTAGTTAGCAAATGGGTCTTCAATAATTTCATCATTGCACCATTGTTGTTTGCATTATCTAGAGTCACCGCAAAAAGCTTATCTTCAATACCCCATTCTCTTATGAACTTGATCGTGGTGTTAAACATTGCAATTCCTATGTGGGGTGTCTCCATAGCTGTAAACTTCACTATTCTCTTTTGCTTCGGCCACTTCTCATCGATATAGTGGGCTGTAATGACGATGTACCCCACCATTCTATTTGATGTCCACATATCACTAGTCAAAGAAACCTTGGAGTTAGTGTTTTTGAACAAACCTTGCAGGTATCTCTTCTCTTCTGCAAATTCTTTTAGACAATCATTACACACCGTTGTCGTGCATATCATCTTAAAACTTGGGTTCAGACTAGAGACAAACCTCCTGAAGCCCTCATATTCCACAAGTGAGAAGGGCAGCTCATGCAATACTATCATCCTCATGAGCTCTTTACGTGATACAGCCTGATTAAAGGTCCAAGGCCCTAATACAACTCCATCTGGAGACATGATCGAGGCATTTAGCTGGCCTGCAACTCGAAGAGCCTTCCTCCTTTCTTTACATCTCTTCAAGTGTTTGCGCAATGAACTTGTTCCATGTTTACGCTCAGCATAAATATTCCTTGCACAATGTTTGCACTCAGCTGCTGTGACTATTCCGTCAACTCTGATAGGCTCATATTCTTTCCATACCTTGGACATAAACTTCCTTCCTAGTTCAGAAAATAATCCCATGTCAACTAACTCAGCACCTTGCTCTTCATCAACAAAATCCTCTTCTACTCAGTGGCGGACCCAGAATCATTTCATTGGGTAGGCATACAGTATAGGAACAGTGCTCCACAGTACGCTACAGTTCTTGCTACAGTGCTCCGTTACCTTAGTCGCCGGAAATCTGGGGTAGTCCTGGGACTACCCAAAACACGGCTGGGTCCGCCACTGCTTCTACTTCTTCTTCGTCTTCTTTGTCCTCATCATCTTCTTCCTCTTCTTCATAGTCCGCATCTTCTTCTTCATCAAGCATTTCTGTATCATGCGAAGTTCGTATAGAAAAAGGACATAATGAGAACGGGCCGGCAAGCGTGCATGGTCCACGTGTGTCAAGATCGATCGATCGCGCCGGTCATAATCTCACGAGTCACGAGCTACTTATTGCAAGTCCTAGCTAGCCAGTAGCCACACACATGTCTCCATCGATCGACGGCGATGCTCGATGCATCCAGCAGGGTTCGGGCTCCCATTACTGCAGTCGATCTCGTGCGGTTGTGGTAGTAGCAGCACATATATACTAGTATACTCAACCTTCTTTAATCTTCCATCCTTGTCCTTGATTAACACCTTGCAAGTTGCAACCTGCAGCGCAGGCAGGGCAAGCTGTGGCGGCTATCGAGCCGAGGCACGCAGCCGGCGACGTGGATCGTGACGTCCCTAGCCACTGCATGCATGCGCGCCCGTGTGGTAGGTAGCGCGGCGGGCGGCGTAGGTATGGTTGAATGGATCTGGCTGGCTTGGCACGCCTGGCATCCACAAGTCCCACCAAACACACATGCGGTAGGAGGAGTTGAGGGCGCGCGGTTGGCGTTAATGATGAAAACGGTCGAAAACGGTATTATAATATAGAAAACGGAAGGGGTCGGTTTGAAATATTTCTATATTTTAACAATTAAAGAGTACAAAAAAAAAATAAAAATTGTTGTGAAACTAATTAAAAATGATAAATTTTTATGTTTGACGAAATTCGAAAACAGTATCATAATATAGAAAACGAGAGTGGTCGGTTCGGAATATTTCTATATTCTTTTCATCCTTAGTTGGCGTTCGCGGACGCCCCTCGCTAGCGCTCGCGCGATGCCGCAGCCGGTAGGTGCGGCCTGGCCCCTGCACTCTTGTAGGTTGGTGGCGACCCTGCTCGATCTCGATCGATCGCGCAACGGTCCACATGGTTGCCCTCTGCGCCACACAGACACAGACATTGGTTGGCTTTGATCGGTTGGTGCGTGCGTGCGCTCGTGCCAGCCCTGGCCGGTCGGTCAGGTTTTTCGGCTTGCATGCCGGTGCCGGAGCAACGCTCGTAAATCGAAACGTAGGTTGGCCGGCCGTAGTGCTACTGCTACCAACCTCCCCTTGACTGGAGGTAGGTTTGCCTATTTGGGATTGGTGCCACTACCAACTGTATATTGGCACGTCGCCGTTAATTATTCTGTGAAGGATGTGCTGGCTTCTGTAAGTCGTGGGCCAGCTGGAACTGGGAAAAACAGAAGCTAGTCGAAGCAGTACGTCACTGAACTGTGTACACCGAGGGCATCTGTGGACTTCGGCCATGTACGTTCTTTTTTGTTTTGTTGATTGAGGAGAATGTTCGTTCTTTTTTATTTCACGAGAATGCAGGTCCGCTCCGTTCCGGCCCAGCCCGTCTTGGGCATGATGGCCGCTCCACGGTCTGCTTGCTGCCTGAACCCTCAGAGGCGGCACAATTTTAGCCCACTATAAACAGAGTACATACTTGGTCGGCCCACGGGCTGCAGGTCCAAATGAGTGAACGTAACCCATGACGAACCGTCTCGCTTATCACTGACGAGGGAATAGGTTTGTTTAAGCCGAGCAACAAACATTGCTGGATAGGCCGTGAAGCTCCTGCAATTTTAACCATATTTCATTAGTTTTGGTAAGGATAAAAACTTGATTGAACACCTCAACGCTAAATGACTCAAGGAGACAATTTCTAGCTCTAGCGTTGAGATGCACCTTCTTTTCATCATTAGATTAGAGGTGGGCTTATTGGGATTCTTTAGAAGTTTCATCACATCCCTGGCGACTCTAAAAAAAACCTACATCAGCCACTTCTAGATAGCATAATGTCATTCTAGCACACCAATAAGAGAAGTTAGTACCATCAAAGTGTGTATCTATCTTACCCACTCAAAAAAGTCTCTAACCCAGTGGCAGTTAAGCCAAGGTATAGATTTGAGCCAACCGGCAATAATGATCTTTTTCGAGATATCAAGAAGCCGAAGCTAAACTCATTGATGGCCTATGGACTTTCTTCTCATACAAGTGGGTCTCTTTATGGTCTCTTCTGGACTGCTCTCTGTTGCCTTCATTATCGAGTTTTCGGCCATAGACCTTTTTCCCTTCAGTAAACCATCGGCAGTCACACCACGTACGTGGTTGATATGATCTCACAAGATTACAAATCCCTCTGATACAATAATGGTGTGCACAAGCACCAAATAACAAGCGCTAGGAGGTACGCAAACCTTACTAAGCAGACAGATAAGAGGAAGCTTATTTGCTGTCTTTCTTTGTCTGTTTTTTTTATTTCACTTCCACAGTGTCCTCACTTCCGTGCCCGTACAAGTTAAAATCGGGCACATATACGCGTCCAGCAGGCAGCAGGCAGCAGCAGGCGACCCTGCTCGATCTCGATCGATCGCGCAACGGTCCACATGGTTGCCCTCTGCGCCACACAGACACAGACATTGGTTGGCTTTGATCGGTTGGTGCGTGCGTGCGCTCGTGCCAGCCCTGGCCGGTCGGTCAGGTTTTTCGGCTTGCATGCCGGTGCCGGAGCAACGCTCGTAAATCGAAACGTAGGTTGGCCGGCCGTAGTGCTACTGCTACCAACCTCCCCATGACTGGAGGTAGGTTTGCCTATTTGGGATTGGTGCCACTACCAACTGTATATTATTGGCACGTCGCCGTTAATTATTCTGTGAAGGATGTGCTGGCTTCTGTAAGTCGTGGGCCAGCTGGAACTGGGAAAAACAGAAGCTAGTCGAAGCAGTACGTCACTGAACTGTGTACACCGAGGACATCTGTGGACTTCGGCCATGTACGTTCTTTTTTATTTTGTTGATTGAGGAGAATGTACGTTCATTTTTATTTCACGAGAATGCAGGTCCGCTCCGTTCCGGCCCAGCCCGTCTTGGGCATGATGGCCGCTCCACGGTCTGCTTCTGCCTGAACCCTCAGAGGCGGCACAATTTTAGCCCACTATAAACATAGTACATACTTGGTCGGCCCACGGGCTGCAGGTCCAAATGAGTGGCGATGTGAATATGAACGTAACCCATGACGAACCGTCTCGCTTATCACTGACGAGGGAATAGGTTTGTTAAGCCGAGCAACAAACATTGTTGGATAGGCCGTGAAGCTCTTGCAATTTTAACCATATTTCATTAGTTTTGGTAAGGGTAAAAACTTGATTGAACACCTCAACGCTAAATGACTCAAGGAGACAATTTCTAGCTCTAGCGTTGAGATGCACCTTCTTTTCATCATTAGATTAGAGGTGGGCTTATTGGGATTCTTTAGAAGTTTCATCACATCCCTGACGACTCTAAAAAAAACCTACATCAACCACTTCTAGATAGCATAATGTCATTCTAGCACACCAATAAGAGAAGTTAGTACCATCAAAGTGTGTATCCATCTTACCCCACTCAAAAAAATGTCTCTAACTCAGCGGCAGTTAAGCCAAGGTCTGGCCAACCGGTAATAATGATCTTTTTCGAGGTATTAAGAAGCCAAAGCTAAACTCATTGGATACTTATGGACCTTCCCCTCATACAAGTGGGTCTCTTTTTGGCCTCTTCCGGACTGCTCCCTGTTGCCTTTACTATCGAGCTTCCGGCCACAAACCTTTTACCCTCTAGTAAACCATCGGCGGTCACACCACGTACGTGGTTGGTGTGATCTCACAAGATTACAAGCCCCTCTGATACAATAATGATGTGCACGAGCACCAAATAACAAGTGCTAAGAGGTATGCAAACCTTACTAAGCCCAAAGCTTAAGCCTAGATGAAGTACTAATTGTGTCATAAGATATAGATACTTCCTCAAACACGAATAAAATGGAGACCTGCCGGTGCTTCAACTCCTGTTGGCCTATCCCCGTGAGACACGTCCCTGCAGTTAGCGTGCCAATAAATCCGAGGCCTCCAAGAATTGGACGTTGGTCGAGGCCCGCATGCCGTCTCCGCTTCCTCGCCCTCTCCACTGCCTCCTCGGGTCCCATGCCACACCGCCCTTCGTCGCATCGCCATCGACGATGTCGCCACCGCGTCCTCCGCTTTCTTCCTCTCCCCATGTGAGGTGAAGGGCTGTAGGCTACCTCGCCCGTTGTCGTCCTCTTCCATGATGGTCAAAGAAGCCGACCCACCTCCTCCTTCCCCTTGCCTTTTGCAAGGCCTCTGCCACCTCTTCTCTCACATCACCTCTGCAACTCGCCGCTGCCGACATTTTCTCAACGTCCTCTGCTTCTCTCGTCCCCTAAGACCTTTCGACTTACTAAGGGTGGGTGGCGCCGGTCAGCCGGTGGCCGGCGGCATCAGATGTGCCCCCTCCATGCCCAGATTATGTGACTAAGAGGCTGGATCTATACCCTCAAGGGAGGTTTCGGCAATTCGGCTACGGGCTACCGCATGGTGATCTCCTCTTCCACGAGGTGGACGGCGGAGGCGCGACGACCTGCGCTGCAGCCTACGCGTGCCTCCCGGCGCCTGGCGGAGGTGCTACTTCGTTGGATCCATTCTCCGGCTAGGCGGCCAGCTAGCAGCTCATATCCTTTTTGTACGTGTCAGCGTTGGAGCTGTTTCTGTGTGCTGCTGCCATAGGCTCATAACCATAAAGCATCGACGGACTGGTCCGGTCTTCTTCTATGTTCCAGTCGGCTCTCTACGTGTGTACGCCTCCCTCCCTCATGTGTGGTTTACTATTTTTTTTACAGTTCACCAATCCATGTGCCAATCTAGAACGACATATTTTTTCCCCATGGTCTACCCGGAGAAAATGGTGATTCTGTCGTTATGAAAGGTGGGCTTCGCTGTTTTGCCATCCCACAGAAAGGATTCGCTATTTTGCCATTATCAAACTGAACACAGCTGCTAGAATGCCATTTGACTGATTTATTGTTACATTTAATTATTAATTTATTCTCTCCATACTTTCATTCCTGTTTTACCCTCCTCCTTTCTTCCTCGTTCATGCATAGAGAGACCGCCGCCAGTCGGAAAAAACAACACCGCCGCCGTTTCTTCGACTGTCGCCGCCGGACCACCGCCGACGCTACTCCAGGAGGATGGCGCGGCCGCCGCCGCGGCTGACTCTACGCCAGCCTGTCGCGGCCGGCACGATGCGACTTCGCCGTGGCGCCAAGACCAACGCCAGATCTGCGAGCTGCTGTTCCTGCCCGTCGCCGGCCACCCACGCGAGCTACTGCTCTTGCCCGTCGCCGGCCGCCCACGCAAACTGCTGCTCCTGCCCGTCGTCTGGTCCACGCAAGCTGCTGCTGCTGCCCGTCGGGTGGCTGCAGCCGCCAGCCGCGCGGCTCGCTGGTTGCGGGCGGCCGTGAAGCTTGGCTGGCTGCCGGCGACAGCCGAGGAGGTAGGCTGCCGGTGACGGCTGCGGCAGACGAGCCTTTCCCTCTCCTCACGTGCTGTCTCCGTCTCATCTCTCTCGTTTTTTTTTTTTCAGAAATGCTATACAACAACACCCGGTTGCACACGAATTTTTTTAGCCGTAGAACAGCCCATCCGCCGCGCCTGGGCCGCTGCCGCGTCTGCACCGCCGCGCCTGCGTCGCTGCGGTGCCTGCACCCGCTCGTCCCCGAGGCTGCCGCCGCCGCCGCCGCCGCGCCCAACGTCTTCTCCAACTCCGACGACCTTCTTCTTCCCCAACTCCGACGCCACCACCAAGATCTATTTTTGTCCTTTCATAGAAAAAAATTGTTACTTATGATCTGTGATTTGTTACTTGTGATTTGTTATTTGTGCCAAGAAGGAAGAGGAGAGGAGGAAGATGAACAGTGTCCATGGTGAAAATTTTTTTGGGTGTTACCAGGTGCTAAAGCACCCAGGTGTTAGATAGACAGACTCTTTTTTTTTCTTTTTTTGTGACTTCTCATCTCTCTTGTTCGTGCTCTCCGTGAAACAAGGGACAGAAGAATGGAAGGGCTTTCGTGCTCTCGTGAAGGAGGAAGAAACGAAGGGATAAGAACAGGGGTAAAACGGGAACTAAAGGATGGAGAGAATAAAAGAATGATTAAATTTGACAATAAATCAGTAAAAGGGCATTCTAGCTGTTGTGTCCGGTTTGATAATGGCAAAACAGTGAATCCCTTTAGAGGGATGGCAAAACAGCCAAACCCACGTTTCATAATGGTAAAATCACCATTTTCTCGTCTACCTGTGCTCAGTGTTTGGCAGATCCTGTTTGTTTCGATTAGGGCCACATACTTCATGGCTGATTCTTATGTACGCTGCTTTCTTCTATTTTGGTTCCTTGCAGATTTGGTTAATCTGTTTTTTTTGCTGATGCGCCATTTACCATCATGAGGGTCAGGTGTAAATGATGATTATATAGGAATTATATATCCTGTGATGAAAGTGGCAGTGCATATAACTTGGAATTATACATTGATGATCTTGCGAGGGACAGAGCATGTTCACAGGCACATATGAATGGAAGAATATATTTTTCTTCACTGGTAAGAACTATCTTATTTGTCTTTTCACTTCTTCTCACTTGATTTTATCAAATTCAATTGGTGAGATTTCCTACCTTGACAGAGTTGTTCTAATAGACACTGAACCTATTATACATCTTCTAAATGCATGTTAATGGTCGTCGGATTGCAATATGAGCAAGAGAACTATGCCATAGACTCAGGAACTCCGATTATAAAGTTGCCAGCTGCTACATCATATTATTGTGGCATCTAATTAATTCCTTTTAATAAGATCCATCTTTGTAGTTGTTCATGGTTCAAAACTATTGAGTTAAGATTAACATACTTTAGCTGTACATGTGTTATGCCTTTCTACTATTCTGCTCCCCACAATTATTTATAACTATTAGGTTCACCTTTTTAATTCATTGCTTAGCATTCAACATTTACATACTTCTTGGTTGATTCTTATGTACACTGTTTTCTTCTATTTTTGGCTCCTTGCAGATTTGGTTAATCTGTTTTTATTTTATGATGCACCATTTTCCATCATGAGGGTCTGGTGTAAATGATGATTATATAGGAATTATACTGTTATGACCGGCATCTCCTATTTCCGCAGGAAGCCCATCAGTGGCTAGGGATGCCGGCGGCTGGATGGGCTTAAAGCCCATAGTTATTATATTTATTAGCTATTTTAGAGTTAAATTCCTATTATTCGGAGAACTATATATATGCTTGTAAGGTTGATTGGAAAGAATTAAGCAGAAACATATTATTGTTTCCGTCTTCCTTTAGGGAGCCGGGAGATAATTTTGTGCCCTAGCCGCCCTTCATCTTCTTCCACGCATGCCGCCAAACCCTCCACTGCGAGATCATGGTGCCCCGCCGTGGTCCGTCGCGGTGAAAGTCCTATGTTTGGTGTTGGTAATTAGTGACAATGCCTAAGTACTAATCCCATGCCTAAGTTGTATGTAGCATATGAGGATTAGTACACTCCAAGGTTGGTGGCAAGATGGAAATGGTGATCATGATGGCCACACTTGGATTTGGACGCAACCCTACGTGATCAAGGCAAAGGTATATGCTTAAGGGTTGTGTTTTAGTAACCAAGACACCTAGTGGGTGTGGTTACATTATAGGATAGATAGTCGTACTATAAAGAGGGGAATGACGCGGCTATTGAACTCCTAAGTGCCTCTAGATGTGCATTTCATGATCATATGCATTTGGATAGAACTAATATCGCCTCGAAAAATGATTGTGAAAATGCTAACACACTCACACATGACGAGATCACTTGGTGATGTTAGCACGTTTGCGACGGCGGTGGAGTTTGAGCGGTAGAGAGGGTTTGGGTTCCTCTCTCTCCCGCCGAGCTTGCGAGGCGGGATTCAGACGTTTTCGAGAAGTTGAAACGATTATTTTTCACTACGCCGGAAGTCCGGAAAAGAAACGGAGGCGAACGGAGGTCACAGAGGTGACCGGACGCTGAACCGGACGCGGTCCTTGCATGACCGGACGCGTCCGGTCAGTGTTCAGTGTCTGCGTGTTTTTCAGTTCGATGATCGGACGCGAGGCGCGTCCGGTCACTAATGATCGGACGCGTCCGGTCGTTCAGGGAGCTTACTGGACTCTAACCGGACGTTGTCATTGTCGCGTCCGGTCATTTTCTTCAGCGCGTCCGGTCACTATTTCGTTGAGCGCTGCTCAGGCGAACAGCGCGTCCGGTCCTTCACGGGACCAGCGCGTCCGGTCGTTCCCGGCGCGTCCGGTCAGTTGGACCAGCGCGTCCGGTCGTTGCTTTACGAGTTAGCCGTTGGGCGACCGGCGCGTCCGGTCAGTTGGACCAGCGCGTCCGGTCAGCCCGATTTTGGCTGTTTAAGTTTCTAACGGCTATATTCGAAGGGGTACGTCTATAAATACTCGTTGGCCGGCTCAAGGCTCATCTCTCGAACATTTTGACATACTTGTGAGCACTTTGAGCTAAGCAACTCCCCTCCCACTCATCTCTCTTGCTTCTTTGCATACTCGAAGTGAGATTGAGTGATCCAAGTGCATTTGCATTGTGAGATAGCATCTAGTTGGCACTTGGTGGTTGATTTGCTGCGGGATTCTTGTTTCTCTTGGTGGTTGCCGCCACCTAGACGGCTTGGAGCAGCTTGGAGGCGTTGGCAAGAATTGGTGATTGTTCTTGGCCACCTCCAGTGATTGTGAGGGGTTTGTGCCTACCTCGGCGAAGCGCCAAAGGCAACGTTAGTGAATAGCTCGTGTCATTGCAACCTTTTGCCATTTGGTAGGTTCTTGTGGTGCCTTTTGAGAGGCTCGGTGTGAGACCGATTAGCCACCGAACCACGTGGTGAAGAGGGACACAACGGGGACTAGCGTGTCGGCAAGCACGTGAACCTCGGGATAAATCTTCGTGTCATCATTCTTATTGTGTTTGATCGATCCCGGTGGTTGTATATTGTGGTATTCATCTCTTGATCATATTGATTGGTTGGCTCAATACTTCGCCCCTCGGTGATTTCCTCCTAACTCTCTCTTGTATTAATTTCTTAGTTACCTTGCTAGCTTGTTAGTGTATCTCTTAGCTTGTGTAGCTAGCTAGCTTTAGTTATAGTTAAATTGTATGGTTTGACTTGTGCGGTTGAGTGCAAATTTATTAGAATTGTGAATTGGTTAGGTGGCTTGCAAACACCCCGTAGGCTAAGCAAAACTCGCATCTTGCTATTTGTTTTATTGATAAACTTGTTTAGCTTGTCTTTGTAGAAAATTTTAATAGGCTATTCACCCCCCTCTAGCCATCAAGACCTTTCACGCGGTTCAAGCCCCGACCTCCAATCACCCACCTCTACAACCTACGCTCAGTAAGGGGCCGAACCTCGGTTCCTATCAGCTTGGTATCTGAGACCTTGCCGATCATGGCCGCCTCCGCTGCCTCCTCCGCCGCGTCCTCCGCGGCGATCCCGACGATCTCGCCCGACGCCAGCAACCCCCTTGCGACTACGGGCGCGCTGGTGGTGACCACTTCTCCGCCGAGCCTGCACCCCACCGCGCCACGTCCGGTGTTTACGCCAGAAGAGATGACTGGCTATATCGTCGACCTCAGCCATAGCGTCCAGCAACTCTAGGACATGATGCAGGCGTTCGTTGGTGGCCAGTACGTGGTTCAGCCACCACAGCCATCTCAGCCCCCTCCGTCGCCGCCGCCGTTGCCCCCGACCCCGTCGCAGCCGCTCCTCACCTACTCCTACGGGGGGGGGGGTCAGCGGCGCTGTGCCCTCGCCATCGACGTCGGTGCCGCCAATGGGCGCGCGGGTGCCGATCCATCAACTGCATTTTCCGCCCTCGCCGTCGCCCATCCCGTCCTAGGCTATGGCCTCCTCGTCGACCCACTCCTCCGCGCCGATATATTCGTCGGCATCCCCGCGCACGTCCATCCCGCCGATCCCGACGACGGGCGTCCTCGCCTCGCATGGGGGTCCTTACGCCTCGGGCACCCTGTACGGCGGCGTGGACGGGACGCTGTTTCCCGCCCTCGGCGACCCGACGGCCACAGCACCGGCCGCGAGCAGCGGCGCCTCAGGTGGCGCGTTGGCAGCCTACCCGGAGGGCTACGACGAGCGCCTGCTGCTGGGCCGGGGATTGGGCCTAGACAGGCTGCCGCACAAGACTCACTGCCTCGACTTCGACACCTATGACGGCTCCGAGGACCCCCTCAATTGGCTCAACCATTGTGAGCAATTTTTCCGGGGACAGCGCTGACCGGCCTCCGACCGAACATGGATGGCGTCCTATCACCTTCGGGGCCTCGCGCAGACTTGGTACTATGCTCTTGAGCAGGATGAGGGCATGCCTTCTTGGGAGCGCTTCGTCGAGTTGTGCCGCCAACGTTTCGGCCCTCCGATCCGCGGTACCCGGTTGGCTGAGTTGGGCCACCTGCCCTTCCACTCTTCGGTCCAGGAGTTCGCCGATCGCTTCCAGGCGGTGTCCTGCCAGGCTCGGGGAGTCTCCTCACTGCAGAAGGCCGAGCTCTTTGTTAGGGGCCTTCCCGAGCACATTCGTGTGGACGTGGAGATGCACGACCCCCAAGACATCCAGACGGCCATCCACTTGGCACGGGCGTTCGAGCGCCGCGCGGCGGCCACGCCACCAGCGCCCCCACCACGTGCTGCCCGGCCACCCCCGCGCCCCGGCCTTCCCCCGCGCATGGCAGTTCCGGCCGCGGGAGCTCCCGTGCAGCCGGGCGCACCGGCAGGCGCCCCAGCGGCTCCTGCAGCTCGTTCCTTTCGTTGTCTCACACCGGCGGAATAGTTCTAGCGTCGTCGTCAAGGGTTATGCTTCAACTGCGACGAGCCCTATGTTCGCGGACATGTGTGCCCTCGCTTGTTCTACCTTGAAGGCACCGATTTTGTCGAGGACACTGACGGGGAGGTGGCTGTTGATGCTGATGCAGCAGCGGGTCCAGAAGCTTCGGCCGCCGACGACGCCGCACCTTACGCTAACGCTCTCATCGTTTCCCTTCATGCTCTTGCAGGAATCCGGCCGCCCAATGCCATGCTTCTTCCTGTCACGATCAAGGGCGAGTGCTTCCTCGCCCTCCTCGACACCGGCTCCACTCATAACTTTATGCAGGGGTCGACTATGCGTCGCTTGGGGCTGGCGCCGGATGGCGGTGAGCACCTTCGCGTCACGGTCGCCAACGGTGATCACATGGCTTGCGAGGGCATTGCTCGGAGCGTTCCCATCCGCATCGGTGCCAAGGACTTCATCATCACCGGTGTTGGCATCAAGATGGGGGCGTTCGACTTCATCCTCGGCTTTGAGTTCATCCGCACGCTGGGCCCGGTGTTGTGGGACTGTGTGGCCCTGACGATGGAATTCAGGAGGGAGGGGCGCCGCGTGACTTGGCAAGGTGTGCCAGGCCCTCAGGCGCCACTGCCTCAGCCGGGGGTGGCGACTGTCACTGCCGACCCGCAGCTGCCGCTCCTGGATCGGCTGCTGGAGCAGCACTGCGCCATCTTCGATGAGCCGACAGGGCTCCCACCGGCACACCCCTACGACCACCGCATCCACCTGCTGCCCGGGACGGCCCCTACCACGGTACGGCCATACAGGTACCCTCAGCTTCAGAAGGACGAGCTGGAGCGGCAATGCGCCGCCATGCTCGCCCAAGGGATCATCCGTCCGAGCACGTCGCCATTTTCTGCACCTGTCCTCTTGGTGCGGAAGGCTGACACGTCCTGGCGATTTTGTATCGACTACCGCGCCCTCAACGCCAAGACTTTAAAGGACAAATTTTCGATACCGGTGGTAGACGAGCTGTTGGATGAGCTCCATGGGGCTCGCTTCTTCACAAAGCTCGACCTCCGTTCCGGCTACCACCAGGTGCGCATGCACCCCGAGGACATCGCCAAGACAGCCTTCCACACGCATCATGGCCACTTTGAGTTTCTGGTGATGCCGTTTGGGCTCTCCAATGCCCCAGCGACTTTCCAGGCCCTGATGAATGACGTCCTGCGACCCTACTTGCGGCGGTTTGTATTGGTATTTTTTGATGACATTTTGATTTATAGTCCCTCGTGGGCCGAGCATTTGCAGCACATCAACATCGTCCTCAACGCACTGCGAGCGCATCACCTCCATCTTAAGCGCTCCAAGTGCTCGTTCGGCGCGTCGTCTGTGGCCTACTTGGGCCATGTCATCTCCGAAGGGGGCGTCGCCATGGACGCCGACAAGGTCGCGGTGGTGGCTGCCTGGCCCCCTCCACGCTCGGCCCGCGGCTTGCGCGGGTTCCTCGGCCTCGCAGGCTACTACCGGAAGTTTATCCGGGACTTCGGCATCATCGCCGCCCCGCTCACGTGTCTCTTGCGGCGAGACGCGTTTGTGTGGGACGATGATGCGACGAGGGCGTTTGAGGCGCTTAAGCGCGCCTTGACCACGGGACCGGTTCTTCAGATGCCAAATTTCGACGCGCCTTTTATGGTGGACTGTGATGCTTCGGGCACGGGGTTTGGTGCTGTCCTCCATCAAGGCGCTGGACCCCTTGCCTATTTCAGCAGGCCGTTTGCCGCTCGCCACCTCAAGCTGGCGGCGTATGAGCGCGAGCTCATCAGACTCGTTCAAGCCGTGCGTCACTGGCGTCCGTATCTGTGGGGGCGCCATTTCCTGGTTCGCACTGACCATTATAGTTTGAAGTTTTTGCTTGATCAATGTTTGTCTACAGTACCACAGCATCAATGGATCAGCAAACTCTTTGGCTTTGACTTTTCTGTGGAGTATCGCCCGGGTCGCCTGAATACCGTGGCCGATGCTCTATCCCGCCGCGACGTGGAGGAGGGAGCGGCGGGCCTGCTCCCTGGTGACACTGCAGCCGCGCTGACCTTGTCCGGGCCATCGTTTGCTCTCCTGGACGAGGTCCGACGTGCCACCGCTGCCGCCCCGGACGGCCGGCGGCTGCTGGAGCAGCTCCAGGCGGGCGAGTTGGATGCCCCGTGGCGTCTCTCTAACGATCTGCTGCTTCATGGTTCCCGCGTCTTCGTGCCGGACCATGGTGATTTGCGCCAGCAGGTGCTCCTTTTGGCGCACTCCGCTGGCCATGAGGGCGTTCTCAAGACTCTTCATCGATTGCGGGCAGATTTCTACATCCCCCGTGATCGTGTGATGGTGCAGGACCTTGTGCGTTCATGCATCACGTGCCAACGCAACAAGACCGAGACGGCGCAACCGGCGGGGCTGCTGCAGCCCCTCGAGGTACCCTCCCAGGTGTGGGCGGATATCTCAATGGACTTCATCGAGGGCCTGCCCAAAGTGGCGGGTAAATCTGTCATCCTCACGGTGGTGGATCGCTTCTCCAAATATGCGCACTTCATCGCGCTCGGCCACCCCTACACCGCCACGTCCGTCGCTCGTGCTTTCTTCGATGGCATTGTGCGCCTCCACGGGTTTCCCCTCTCCATTGTCAGCGACCGGGATCCCGTGTTCACCGGTCATGTCTGGCGTGATCTCTTCAAGATGGCGGGCGTTAAGTTGCGTATGAGCACCGCCTTCCATCCGCAGACAGATGGTCAGTCGGAGGTGGTTAATAAGGTGATTGCCATGTACCTGCGCTGCGTCACAGGTGATCGTCCTCGTGCGTGGGTGGACTGGCTCTCATGGGCGGAGTACTGCTACAACACTTCATTCCACACCGCTCTCCGCGCCACTCCGTTCGAGGTTGTCTACGTCCGTCCTCCGCCTCCGTTGCTGCCCTATACGCCGGGGACAGCACGTACTGAGGCCGCAGATGCACTTCTCAGATCCCGCGATGAGATCCTTGCGGAGGTTCGTCAGCGTCTTCTCCAAGCGCAGCAGCTGTCAAAGAAATATTATGATGCTGGTCATCGCGACGTCGAGTTCAAGGTCGATGACTGGGTGTGGCTGCGGCTGCTTAACCGCACTGCCCAGTCCCTTGTGTCAGGCGCCAAGGGTAAGCTCGGTCCTCGCTATGCTGGACCGTTTTGCATTCTGGAGCGCGTCGGCACCGTTGCCTATCGTCTACAGCTGCCGGAGGGTGCGCGCCTTCACGATGTCTTCCACGTGGGCTTGCTCAAGCGCCACCGCGGCGACCCTCCAGCTGCTCCAGGCGCCCTCGCCCCGACTTTGGATGGCCGGTATGCTCCAGCGCCGGTCAAGGTGCTGCGTGCTCAGCAGCGCCGTGGCGTTTGGCAAGTGCTGGTCCAGTGGCACGAGTTTCCAGAAGAGGATGCGACATGGGAGATCGTTGATGAGTTCAAGGTCTGCTACCCCGACTTCTAGCTCGAGGACGAGCTGTTTGCGCAGGCGGGGAGAGATGTTATGACCGGCATCTCCTATTTCCGCAGGAAGCCCATCAGTGGCTAGGGATGCCAGCGGCTGGATGGGCTTAAAGCCCATAGTTATTATATTTATTAGCTATTTTAGAGTTAAATTCCTATTATTCGGAGAACTATATATATGCTTGTAAGGTTGATTGGAAAGAATTAAGCAGAAACATATTATTGTTTCCGGCTTCCTTTAGGGAGCCGGGAGATAATTTTGTGCCCTAGCCGCCCTTCATCTTCTTCCACGCACGCCGCCAAACCCTCCACTGCGAGATCACGGCGCCCCGCCGTGGTCCGTCGCGGTTCAAGCCCCGACCTCCAATCACCCACCTCTACAACCTACGCTCAGTAAGGGGCCGAACCTCGGTTCCTATCATATACATCCTGTGATGAAAGTGGCAGTGCATATAACTTGGAATTATACATTGATGATCTTGCGAGGGACAGAGCATGTTCACAGGCACATATGAATGGAAGAATATATTTTTCTTCACTAGTAATAACTATCTTATTTGTCTTTTCACTTCTTCTCACCTGATTTTACCAAATTCAATTGGTGAGATTTCCTACCTTGACATAGTTGTTCTAATAGACACTGAACCTATTATACATCTTCTAAATGCATGTTAATGGTCGTCGGATTGCAATATGAGCAAGAGAACTATGCCATAGACTCATTTGTATTTGACAAAACAAATTCCTTTTGAGTTGTGCTGTTCATTTGTATTTTTTCTTCAATTCAGAGCTACACTTTGTTTTTAATTTTCTAATTGTCTTCTTTGCCTTTGTAGGTACAATAATATATTCCTACTAATGTTTGTGTATCCTCTATTTTGTTCCAGTAATCTGTATGGAGGTCACCTGTAAAATAGAAGCATGGGATCTGCAAAAATACGACAACACTCAAATAAACTTCTTTCATGTGAGGATATAGCTTTTGTGTGGACAAATTTGTCTCTGAATATTATTTTCATTTGTAGCCATAAGAGCTTAGTTTTCCTTTTTATACGAAAACATATCGGTTTCTCTGTCGAACGTTTTCAAATCTTCTTGGATGACATTTGCTTAAAGTATGTCGGCATGTCAACTAAATTTATATTCTATTGCTATGTTAAGACGGTTTCCTTTGTCATTCTACAAATATAAATATACGCCGGACAACTTTGGGACAGCAGGCACACAGGTGACACAGCTCTGTCGGTGCACAAAACAATTTACGTTATGCCCAACTGACGCGCCAACGAAACCATGAATTTATGGCACGTCAAGCCTTCGAGTGTGAGCCGGGCCCTCACTCTTCTAAATTCTAAAATAGAAGTCATTCTCGTTTTTCAAGAAGTTATTTTTTAAAAAAACTTTAACTAATTATATATAAAAGAATAATAATATTTATAATATATAATAATCATAATTTCAAGAAGTCAACTTTTTTAAACTGTGACTAATTATATATAAAAGAATAATAATATTTATAATACATAATTAGTATCATTAGGTAGATCGTTGAATATACTATCATAATAAATTTATTTAAAGATATAAATGTTACACGTATTTTCTATAAATCTAGTCAAAGTTGAGAAAGCTTGACCAGCATGGATTCCATAACGTTATCTATTCTGGGACGGAGGAAGTATATATTATATATTATCACTCAACCAGGAATAAATTCTAGCCTCCTCAGCGCCTCTGTTATCGTTTTGAGCACTGTTCAATCATATGGACGTCCCGTGTATACGGCTGCTCATCCGATTTTAAATACTCAGCACTGTTCACATGTCACTTCGCTAACTTCTGCTTCCACTATTCACGCATTTACAGAGTCGGAGCGGCGGCAGCGCGCCTATAGGGCTAGTATTTTTGTTACAAAGGGAACAGGACAGTTACAGTAGTTTAGGCCTCGTGGTTAAAGTTTGGCCTTGGCGAGCTGCTGGTTTTGCAGCGCTTCGCCGTGCTTGGCTTATGCAGGGTCAGATCTAGATAAAAGAACCATGTGTATCATCTTTATTTAGCCATAATTTATTTAACCATATAAGCTAATCTATCTATCTGTATCTATGCCTATATCTATCTATGTCTATACATATATTTATATCTATAGGAAAAATTATTCATTGTCTGTTTTCACTTCTACAGTGCCATCAGGTTTCTCTTTATCTTATAATAATGATAACAATCCATGCCCACACAAGTTAGAATCGCGCACGTATGCACGTCCAGCAGGCAGCAGCAGTACAGAGTGTAGGTTACGAGCCAAGGGGGGTCCGTTTGAAGTTCTGGTTGCAAGTTTGACAGTAGGCAGAGAAATTTAGTACCATAAATACAGTTTCATCCATGAACGCGGCAAAAATTCAATGAAAATTAAACTTAGTGCCACAGATACAATTTCATCCATGAACGTGGTCCAAATCCAAAGAAAATCTGTGGCTAAGCAATCGGGCAGCAAACCGAGTATATTGGCATGAACATCATGCAACAAACAAGAACAGTAGAACAGTAGAGTACTACAAGCAAGGTGGGAAAAAAAACGCGCACACAATGAACTAACAGAGTAGGGTATCGAGTGGAGAACGAACATGAAGACCACCCGCTCCGCTACTTGGGCGAGAGCCCTGGCGACGGCGCCGGCGGCGCGAACTGTTGCGCCGCCTCGGCACGGCCTCGTTTCCGGCCGAGCAGGTAGCACCCGAGCGCCAGGACGATCAGCAGGAGGATCGCCGGGATGGATATCACAACCTCAAGCATGGCTGAACCTGCTCCAGCCCCTTCTTCCTGGCTTCCTCAGCTCTTCTCTGTAAGGCTGATGTCAACAGCTCACGCTCCGCGGGCGGCGTGCTATGCTAGAAGAAACGATAAGCACCGACACGAACGAGGACACATACAGGCGGGGCCTACCAATCCAGAGTGACGATCGCGACGACCAGCTCCGCGGATTGCTTCGGCTTCGGCACCAGCGGCGATTGTTTGACGCTTGGGAACCAAGTGACGTACAGGCCTGCACTCTGGATTGTCTACCGATGGTCGAGTGAGAACACCGCGATAAGAGTTGTTAAACGCTCGGACGTCAGAGAGCGATGTCTGCCTTGTGTTGTGTGGAAGATGCTAGGAGAGGCCAGGAAAGGATCGCTGCTTCCAGGGAGAACATGGACCTTGCAACAACCTGACGTCAAACCACTAACCAGTACCGGATTTCACCGTTTCCTGTTATGGATTCAGAACGTAAGACCTTTGGAGGATAGGACCATTTCTTACAACTCCATTCCAATTCAAAGCATATTTCTTACAAATTTGATGGGTTAAAAAGCTTGAGACAAATATAAGAGATATCGGATATCACAGGTTACTGATTTTGTACTTGGGTGATGAATTGAACAGGTGATACATGTCGTACCAATACAGGACAGAGTGGATGTGGTACTAATGCAGAACACACAGAATAACAGAGTTGTGGTTTCTCCCGTAAACTCGGCAGGCCAGCAAGGCAACAACTAACAAAAAGTCAAATCTTGCACAACATAAAGTTTTTTTCCTCCTCCATTAAAAGAAACACTAGAGACTATTAGCTTCCAGGGAAGATACAGAGAATGGCTACACGGTAACACTTGTTCAAATTAGTTCTTTCTGTTGCTCAGTTAACAACTAATTAAACAGATGAAATTACATGGGCATATGATCATAAGCAGATATTGTTTGACAACGGTTATGTACTGCCTTGCCCAAGATAGTTCCCCTCTTGAAAAAGAGTCTTCAGATTACTGCAAGGCATAGAAAAACAACCAGGCAGGTATTACATTGGATTCCAATGGAGATTCTATCTTTAACAAAAAATCATAGGGAAGAATAACAACTATGATACATATAACATAAAAAAAAGTCAGTGATGAAACTATGAAGTATTTACAGATCCCTAATACAAGTCCCAAGTGATCATAAAATTTCCAAGATGAATATTGTTAGTTTACACAAATAGCTTAATGGAAGTTTGTGCCTGGATTAGTGGATTTGCTACTGCATCTACTCCACTACATTCATGAACTTGCACCTTAACAGAAGATGTAGCATAACGGAATAATCTGCTCATGTAGCCATTTGAGTAATTGAGTTTATTACTAATACTGATTCAGGGGAGGATATGAAAGCTGGAAACAGTTTTGATACTATCAGATAGTGTTCAGTCTGAAGGTAAGAAGTTTTTACCTTTGGAAGAACCAAAGGAGATAGCGAAGAATGTACCAAAAGAGGCAAACCATCAAAATATCTAACATAGTCAAGGGATACATTTATTGAAAAACTTTAGAGCTTCTGATATTCTTCAGTCTAGTCATAAGATCACCCAAACTTCCATGAACCTACAAGAGATCATCAACAGGCTTTGTACATGTATTAACTAAACCTTTTTACCATTGATAGATATAAAAAAGACAGGGAAATTAATTAACTTATACTAAATAAAAGGCTGTAAAATTTCTTGCACAGTTTCAGGGTCGAGGAAGTGGGGCACTGTAAATATCATTATCTTGTTTTCCAAAACTGCCTGTGTACTGTGGAGGTAAAGTAGCAAATGATGGGACACGAACACTAGCATTTGTACAACTTGGCATTGGAAGTTCAAAGTCACCAGGAAGAACATGCAGCATAGCGCCCTTAACTGCAGGATAACCACAGTTGAGCACCATGACAAAGACAGGGTTAGCGTGACAGACTCAGGGATCACGAGGAATACTTTGTCTTAAACAAGGTTCAGGTCCCTAACCTTGCAGTATGGTGCAATGATATTCTTACATTCTTATGTTTTCTCTTCATTTCCTAAAAGACAAACTAAAATAGAGCTTTGAATCACTTGAAGCCTGTACTCCAGAATAAGGAAATAGAGTGCAAAGGCTAGGACTACGATGGAGCTCTGCTAATGATTGGCAGACAAACGCAAGATCTGAAGACTGCATGATAATTTAAATTTCCTGAACTTCCTAGCTTTTTTTTAGATAATGGAAAAAGTTCCAGCTTCCCTAGCTAATATAAAAATTGCTAGAAAATTCATAATATCTGGATGTTTTGGTGCTATGAAACTACGGAGTACAATCTTATTACTAGTACAAAATTCCTCAAACTCTAGTATTCTGGTTGGCAACTACAATCTAAAGTTGAGAAATTGCCACAGTTGAAAGGCTGTAAACGGAATGCGCACTGACAGTGACAGATCATAAACTCGATACATCCCAGGATATATCCTCACATCGTTGACAGATATCTAAACTCGATACATCCCAGGATATATCCTCACATCTTTCTCAGATCTAGCAAAGCAAAACCAGGAGAAGACAACTAGACTGAGCCAGACGCTAAATGAATCAACTGATTTCAGGAGGGGAGGGGAGGGGAGGGGAGGGGAGGGGAACACGACCGCGAGAGAAGCAATCGGGAGAAGGATACTGAAGAGGTAGCGCTCCCACCAATCGAGCATGTAGAGGCCGATGGTGACATTGTAGAGGTGGATCTTGCGCCCGATCCAGTTCATCCTCCTCCTCCTCCGCGACGCCCGGCGCCGCAGCTCGCCTCGTCCAGATCCGAAAGGAGCGGCGCCCTGTCTGAAGCTCTATGAGGATTGAGGACAAAGTCGGACGGACTTCTAATCGGGTAACGCATCGGATACGGACGGATATCACTGATATCGTATTTGTTTTCATATTTACGTCCGGATTCGGATTTAAATCCGGATAGTATAAAAAATGTCGGATAGAATACGATTGGATATCGACATCATAAATATGTGATTTAAATATTTGGATATGAATACGGTATCGGATGTTAAATATCCGGACTCGGATACGGACGGATTAAAACCCCTCTAAACGAATTCGGTCTCGAATACGGTCGGAAAATATCCGTACCGTTTTCATCCCTAGTCATAGGGCCTGTTTAGATACCTAAAAGGAGCAAAAAAAATTTGCATAGTAACTATCACATCGAATCTTTGTATGTATGCATGGAGCATTAAATGTAGATAAAAAAATAACTAATTGCACAGTTTGTCTGTAAATGTCGAGATGAATCTTTTGAGCCTAGTTAGTCCATGGTTAAATAAATTTTGCCAAATAACAACGAAAAGTGCTACCGTAACTTTCTCCAAAATTTTTCACATCTAAACACGTCCATAGCTGATCTCAGCCGTTTAGTTTTGTCATTGAACGCTGCAGATCAAAACCCATGGGTCCCGCTGATGCAAGAATTGTCGGATCTGTTGTAACCGGTAGGTCCTGGAGGTGGAGTTGGAGACGTCAGCCTGGATCGAATAGTACTGAGTACAGACTCGATGAGCTTGCTCAGGCCCTCTTTAGTTCCCGTAAAAAAACTTTACCATTTGATACATGCATAGAGCATTAAATATAGATAAAAAATAACTAATTGTACAGTTTGTATATATTTTGCGAGACGAATCTTTTAAGCCTAATTAGTCCATGATTGGACACTAATTGTTATAGTTAGACATATGTTGTAGTACTCCCGAAAACTTTATAGCCCCTGAACTAAACACGTCCTCAGTGTGGTGTGTGGTGTAATGCAACTAGCTCAAACTCTATCATATACCCTGTACATTAATTTCGATAATGCTTCCCTGCGCACATCCGTCCGTTCGTCTGTTCGGATGCCGCGCGCCATACTCCGCCTCGCCGCTTCCATTGGCGTGCTCGCTCTCGCGTGCGAAGCGTGCCTCACCCGCGACACTTACTACATCGCTTACCCTGCCCGTTGCGCGCCCAGTCCGTGCAGATTCGACCCGCAAGTCGTGTGGTTCGCCCACCGCGGCTATCCCTCGTCACGCCCATCCTGCACGCGCTGCCTCTGCTCTCCCCATCTCTCGCTCTATATCTCGCGTCCGCTCACAGCAAAGCACCTCCTCGGCCTCTTCCCCAACCCCCAACCCCAACCCCCAACGCCACCGCGATATCTCGTCGTAGTCGCCCCTGCCGATGGCCGTTGGGCGCACGTGCCGAGGCACCTCGGGTCATCCCCAGCCAAGCCAAGGCCACCCACGAGCTCGCCCCGATGGTAGTGGTGCTCGCGGGCTGCCGCTTGCCGCCGGCTCCCACCCCAATGCTCGGAATCGACCGGACTAGACCTCCCCTCCCCCTATGTTGCAAATGTATATTTTAAGTCCTTCGAACGTTTCAGAGGCATTTTGCAATTGTTTCATATGAACGTTGCAAAAGTAGATCAGAGATGTTCTATATGCTGCAAGTGTTTCAGAGATATGTTGCGAGTGTTTGTTCAAAATGTTTCTTATGTTCCATACGTATGTTGCAAGCGTTTTGATTTGGATGTTGCATATGTTTCACATATATGTTACAACAGTATGTTTTTCCAAATGTTTCATATGTTTCAGTCTTATATCGCAGCAAGTGCTTTCATGTTGCAAGTTGCAAGTGTTTTATCTAAATGTTGCATATGTTTCACACATATGTTATAACTGTATGTTTTAGATTTTTTATCTGTTTCAAACGTATGTTGCATTTAAGTGTTTCATGTTGCACGTGTTTCATATTGTTCGGAGAGTCGGGGGCGCGGGGAGTGACGGTGGCACGACACGGGCGCGAGGAATGGGGTGCGGCGAGCCGAGGGTCGACGGACGTGGCGCGCGGCGCATTGGGGAACGATGGTCGGGGCACGACGGGGCAGGGTGCACGTGTGGGGCGGGGCGAACGGCTAGGCGAATGGGGGTGAGTCGAATCGAGGTGGACGGGGCGGACTGCGCGTATGAGGCAAGTCGTCCGGACGGGCAGGCGCAGCGACGTGGCTGGGGTGCATGTGTGGGGTGGGCGAATTAGCGAATAGGGCAGGCTACGCGGGTGTCCGGACGGACGTCTGTCCGAACGTCCGGACGCTAGCAATGCCGCTTTAATTTTAGCCTTCAGGGGTAGACGGTACATCACACATCAGTCATAGCTGACTGTCAGTTGCGAGCACGTCCCATCGAGGAATGTTAGGTGACAGAGATCGCACAAGTTCTCGCTCATATTTTTTAGGCGGAGCTCCTTGTCCGGTGGCTCCAGCTTCCGGTGGCTCCAGCTTCTACTGCACTGTGCCATACTGTAGCTGCGATAAAAGGGCTCCGGCTCCTCCTTAGCACTTGAGACGAGTAGGGGGAGCTTCGTTTCGCTGGCTCCCAGCTCCGTGCTACAGCGCGCTATAGTGCTCAAGCCGGAGCTGGGGAGAGCCCAGCCAAACAGGCTCTTTCTCGTCTGTCTTTGCGCTAGCTGCTCGCAGCTAGAGACCATGGACCCGCCACCGCCGGTGCCTCCAGCAATCCAGCCGCTTCCACAAGCCCCCGAGCCAGAGGCTCCGGGGAACGACTAGCGAGAACGTAGCGAAGCACGTTTCGTGGAGCACTCTCGTGTTTTGCAGCCCTGGCCCTCTGCACGGCCGCGCAACTGCGCAAGACTGAGACGCGCTTGCTGTAAGTTGGAACTTCCGTCGACCACGGCCATACAAGCCATTAGCAGGACCAGCAAATATTCCACGTCAATTAAGGATTATAACTGAACATAGTGGGGGCAACGCCTCAACGCAATAAGCAGAAGTGCAAGCTCAACATTCAAGGATCAAAAAACTGCAGGCGGTAGGTACATACTCCGGTTAACAAACTGATGAAAGTCACATGAACGTCAGTTCAAGATAACTAGTTAATCCTCCAAAACATACATAAGCTACAGTTTTTCAACAGAGACATGGCTTCCGTGAACCTAGAGAAAGGGCATAGCTGCAAGTTGACTGGTTGGGCGATTAGTTCGGGTTCCTCAGCACGATGATGACCGAGTCGCCCCTGAGGAACATCTTGCTGATGAATCTATCCTTGTTCACAGGCAGAGCCTTCTTTTTGCCCTTGCCAGTCTTGGGGACCTGGAAAGAAATGAATCCCAGGTCAATTGCACTTTCACAAATTAAAATCCTCTAGGATCATGAGAAACAACCAGTCAGATAGCTGAGTTCATTACCTCTGTCCACATCTCCCGCACGTTCTCGAGCACCATGTTACAGTGGCGATCAAAAGCACGAACCCGACCAAGTAGCTTCTTGTTGTTGCGGCAATTGATGAGCACCTGAATACATCAGGAAATCAGTTTTCGCTTTATTGACTAATTACAAAATATAGCAGTAGGACATAAAATGGTGAGAACATGCTTAAATATCAAATTATTCCAGAGAATAAGATCAGGAGATGTACAGAAAAACAACTACTACTTTGAACACAGCAAGTATAAGCTGTAGAATTAACTGCAGCATTCATGGAGACACAGAAGCTAGTGTTTTTAATGCAACAATGGATATTAAGGTTTTTGATTGGGAGCAAAATGGCAGAAACAAGTGCATAACAGAAGCTGAGCCATGTATAGTGTCATTCCCATTCAGCTTCAAACTTGTATGGACACTAATAGCACTATACATGACTCAGCTTCTGTTAAGTACCTGAGTGACTCAGCTTCTGTTAAAGTGTCTCAAACCTGTATCCTCAAACTTGTATGGAGCCCAAAGAACAAAAACTAATAGCACAGTGCACATAAGTTTCTAACTGGAAGGAAAGTAGGAAACAGTATAAATTGCATACCTGGGTGTTGTTCTTAACACTCATCATTAGGACTGACAGAGGGCCTGTGCTAAATTCCTCCTCCTCTTTCTTTCCAGCCTGCTGTAAATAGTTAGAAAACAGACAGTGTTAGCCATCTCTATGTATTGACAAAGGTGAGAAATGCAACAGACACAAATTATGCATTCCAATGATTCTACCAAAAACTAAAAAGTGGAATTCTCTAACTTCTCATCATTACATCTATGCTCATGAAGACAGTGAGTGTTCAAAATTTTGGTCAGATACACCCAGATCTTGAAAAGCTGGTCAAAAAGCAATCTGGAATTGTGGATCAGAACCAAAACCAAAAGTTTTGGATCATTTACAAGGTTCAGAACATATTTGCAACTGCAATCACAACAATAGCATCTGGACTATTTAACTGACTGATGCAGCAAATAATCTTAAAAGTCCTTGACTAGCTACTAACATTGTTGCAAGAAGCCCCTATCAATTACTGTGAGTCTGGGACCAGTTCTGCCTTACTTGTTAGTTCAAACAAATAGTGATGCTTCTCTTGCGAAAAGTATAACACGCATATGTGGCAGATAACATAATTCTAAGTGCGTAGAAATAGCACCTTGCTTCAAACAATTGAAAGTAACAGTTAACAATTGACTAAGTACTTTCAACAAATATAATTGTTGGGATTAGACAATTCAAAAGGTTCTGACGTAAAAATTCAAAGGTTCTACCTCAACTAGCTAGCTAGCCTAGTTCTAGGGTAAGCTATGGCGGATGCAGGATGAGAATCAAGGGGGGGGGGGGGGGGGCTAAAACAATGGAGATGTTGATTTGCATGAAGATTTAACAGTGATTTGAGGTTTTTGCTACAGTGTTTTTAGTGGTAAATCCAGTCATTAGGGGGGCTGGAGCCCACCCAGCCCCCCTGTAGATCCGCCGCTGAGGGTAAGGAAAACAAGATCCAAAAATCAAAGCTAAAAGCTTTCCAGAGTATCTTAAACTGAAATTCTAACCTAAATAATGGGGTTTCCCCAGAGTAATCTCTTGCTTCTAAAAGCATAACAGTAAATCGAAACAAGGAACCTGCATCTTTAAATAGGTAAGGGAGGAACTTACATTCTCATCCGCCATCGCCTAGCCTCCGCCCTCCTGCGAAGGGGAAAACAAAGAGCAGCCCAGTTAGCCAAGCTGACACGCGCGAAAAAAACACAAACGCAAAGGATCAAGTCCGCATCTAGACGATTTGCACCCAGGGGTCGAAGTTAGTAGGCATATACATACACCTGTAATTAGATTCAGATCCGATTACGAATAGTGTGTTAGGGTTTGAGCGCACGGTTTTGCCTACGAATTACGTTAAGGTTTGGGCGCACGGCTTCGCACAGCAGGAAGGGAGGACCAAGGGGAGGGAGGACCTGGTGTCCTGGTGGTGCTCGTCGCCGGCCAAGGTGGCGAGTGGCGAAGTAGGACAGCAGCGACGGTCGCGGGGGCGAGTGGCGAGTTGCGAGTGGCTGCAGAGGGCGGACGCTGCGCCGGAACTGGTCGCGAGAACGCTGGGCCCCAGGTGGTGCTCGACCGAGCGCAGTCTCCTCTCCGGGTTGCGGCGCGGCGAGGGGATGGAGGAGATCGGCCGCGGGCGAGACGAGTTCAGGCGGCGGGCCAAACGTCGAGCGAAGTTTAGAAAAAGCGGCGGTACGCCTGTATCTAGAGATTTTGGCAATTCAACCATCGTCAAAAACGGGTTTCGCAGTTTTACCGTCCCGCAAAATGGTTTCGCTCGTTTGCCATTAGAGCAACTCCAAGAGAGTTGGTAAAAATAGATGGCTAAACCTATGATTTAGCCAACCTCTAAAATAGAAATCATCGCAAAAAAAACAAAAAACTCCAATAGCCTTTCTAATACGGCGAGACAGATGGCTAGCAGCACATGCAAGCTATATTTACCATGCGAGAATTCCGGGATAGATGGCTTGCTATTTTAGAAAGCCAAATACAATAGCTGTTGGAGTCTCTGTTTCTTTTCAAAATAGTCAAATATAGATTACACAACATGTATGACTCTTCTGTTGGAGTTGCTCTTACGAATCTAGTGTAACTCGCTGGATTACCATTTAGGGAGTTTTAATTTGCGAAAAATAAAAAGAAGACTCACCTTTCCACTTCTATCCTTGCCTGCTTTCTCCTTATACGATGGCCACTGTTCCTGTTCGTGGTCAAAACTCTACTTTCAAAAATATTTGGAATTTGGTAATGGTTCAAAAAGAAAAGTTGTAGCTCTCATTATTTTAAACAACTTTCATGTTGTAAGTTTTTGAAGTCTCCGTATGAAATTGTAAGTAATATTGAAAAAGAAAAACGAAAGAATAAGGTGGTTTTAGTGCTACAGTAGATGACGTCCTCTGTTTTCCTTTCTCCTCTCTCCCGTCTCACTGTCGCCGGCGTCCCCGTGGACGCCGCGCGCCTTCTCGCGTCGGCGCGCGCGGCCAACCATCTGGCCAAGGTCGCGATGCCCCTGGCCACCTCACCTCTTTTTTTTTCTTGCTCTATAAAAGACAAGCGCCGGTTTTCGACTTTCTCTTTTCTTCTTCTTCGTCTCCGCCGTCGAGCTCTCTGTCAACGGCGAAATTCATCGCGCACTCACCATCTTCATCCAATTGACCGTGCAGTCGTGTTCACCTCACTGTTGTGCATCTCCTGAGCCCGCTCGCGTAGCCTCACCTTGCTGGAGTGGCACACGCGCACGGTTCTTCTCTCAGCTTCGCCGGAGCGCTGCCGTGAGGTACCTCGCCGTGGCCAGGTTACCTCGGAGCATATCTTCCCCTCCCGTCTCGCGTTTCTACTCCGTTTTGCTTCCCTGGTGCTCATCGGTGATCTCTACCGTTCAAGGTCGACCGGAGCGTCACCATCGTTTCGTTGGAGCACGCCGCCGAGACGCCATCAACGACGACGAGCTACCTCTGCCTCGTTTCCATCCCAACCACCGTGCCGAACCTCACGCGGTAAGCTCCCTGGACGTTGCTAGCCCCTCAACTGTGCCACTACCGCGCCCTGGTGGCCGGCGCAGCGAGCGCCGCATCGCCGGGCCGCCATGGCCGCCGGCGAGCACGAGCCGAGCCTTAATTCGGCCACCTAACCCCCTAGATGTGTGCGCGAGGTCGAGATGAGTGTGTTGGTACTGATCTTGTCATCGGCGAGCTCTCCTGAGAGGAGGACGGCGCTGGGATGGAGCGGCGCTGCCCGTCGGTCGACCGTGGGAGGGGAGGGAGTAACGGGAGACGAAAGTGTTCCCGGGCCAATCCGTTTTCTTTGTCGATCTGTTTTGATTAAGAACGACAGGCAGGGGTAGAAGTGGAAGGATGAGTCTTCTTTTCCTTTTTCACAAGTTAAGACTCCTCAAATGACAATCCAGCGGGTTACGCCAGATTCATAATGGCAAACGAGCGAAACCACTCTGTGTGACGGTAAAACTGTGAAACCAGTTTTTGACGATGGTTGAATTGCCAAAATCTCCTGTATCTATAGGTGTGACCTCGCCTAGAGCTTGCTCCCTGTCCCAGAATAATTAAGGCCCTTTGGTTCACAAGCTGGGCAAAGGAATTTTACTGGATTAAATTTCGTAAGAAATCCTTCCTATCCTAAGGAATCTTTCCATCCGAACTTATATATAATATAATATATGCTTATACGAGTTAAATAACTTTTTTTTAGCGTGGTATGGTATCATATTCTAAAACTTGTTGGATCGTGTATGTGACCTGGACTCATAAGCCATGCTCATAGGTTCCCCCATCACCTTGTTCTACTACTTTTTTAGATCCAGATACATGGTTAATTAATATCAGCGAGTTCAAATAGAAGTGCGTCTACAGTTTATTTATTTTCCTATTCCTTCTTACGCGTGAGACTAATCTGACTCTAAACTTCAAACAAAAAAGAACAAAACAATTTACCAAGACAAAAGAAAAAGATTGGAGTCCAAGCAAAAAAAAACAGAAGAAGAAAAAAAGGAAAAAAAAACATCGGACAAAAACTACAGAAGGAAAGCAGAACAGAAAATACATTAAAAAGAAACCACGGAAGAAGAAAAATCTAAAAGAACATAGGACAAAAATAATCTACCGAGGAAAAAGCCGGGTAGAAACGGGAAAGCGCGGGTGAAATAAAAAAGAAAAAAAACTAAAACCAAAGAACCCTTGTTTAATATTACGATAAGAAAGGTCGAAACTATATATATATGTCTCTATTTGATTATAATTTTTTTTAAATTTAGAATCGAGGAGATCTATTTGATTAGAATTTCTAGCTGTCGGTGTTCGGACCAAGGGGGTCCTAAACCAACGAGTAAATGCTGCGTGACTCTTTCCTGGATGGTGATGCAAGGAGAACACACGGGGGTTTATCCTGGTTCGGGCAAAAGAAGGCCCTACGTCCAGCGGAGAAGAGGGGTTTGTATTTCCTTGCACCGAGGTGCTCGTGTAGGGGTTACAAGCAGGCGAGAGAGGGTGTCGAGCCCAAGTCTCAAAGAGAAAAAGGAGAAAGATGGTTGCTTCGTGTTTTTTCCGTGATCTTCGCTTTTTTTTTCGTTCGTCCTGGCCTGCCCTTTTATAGGGCGAGAGGTGGTCAAGTCGAGGGGAGCCTTGAGGCGATGTTTCGTCGATTCCTGTTGAGTTGACTGTAGCGACGTGGCTTCGGGATGGCCGGCCATCCCTGGGTACCCTGACGTGGTGCGGGACCAGAGAGTGAAATGACCCAGAGTGCCGGGCCATACCGTCCTCCGAGCTGAGTCGAGCGTTGGGGCCGGGTCGAGGCCGGGTCGAGGTCGGATGGATAAGGCCGAATCCCCGGTATCGCGGGGGCGGACCTTGTCTTATCTTCCCTCGAGGGTGATTGATGGTGAATAGTGCGCGGTAGGGTGGATACAGTGACGGCTTTCACCTCCCATCACGGGATGGGCGGGAAAACAGTGAGACTTGACGTGGGTATTGTTCCCGCGTTGACCCATGCCGTAGCCATGCCGGTCGGTGGTAGTAGGTAACCGCATTGAATGCTATGGCTTTTGTCCTGGGCAGGTAAAGAAAGGGTATCGAGGAGCCGGGACGCGGTCGAGGCGCCCCGTCGAGCGGGCCTCGTACGAGTCGGAGCCGGGACGCGGTCGAGGCGCCCCGTCGAGCGGGCCTCGTACGAGTCGGAGCCGGGACGCGGTCGAGGCGCCCCGTCGAGCGGGCCTCGTACGAGTCGGAGCCGGGACGCGGTCGAGGCGCCCCGTCGAGCGGGCTATCTTTTCTACTGGTTTCGGTTTTTGTTAGTGTTTTGGCGATAGCTGTGGTACCCCCGTACTGTTGGTACCGACAGTAGCCCCCGAGCCTTTAGGTGAGTGTGTGATCACTCTCCCAGAGGTTAGTCAGAACTGGAGTCGTAGCGTCGTGATTTTTCCGGTGGGGGCGCGCGAGCGCACCCGCCGGGTGCAGCCCCCGAGGCCTCGGTGGAGTATGGAGACTCCTCCGAGGTCTTGTTCGCGTTCGATTGGGGGACATTTTGTTGCGGTCAAGCCCCCGAGCCTCGTGCGCGCGAGGTCGATCAGGGTCCCGGCCGTCTTTCGCTGTGCGACCCTCACGCTCCTTTTTCGAAAAAAGGAGGAGGGGTGTAGAATGTCGTACTACCCTCGTTTGGGCCCGAGTTACGACGATCTCTGGTGAGCTGCTAGCGGGGGAATTCGAGTGAGAACCCGTGCCCCGTTCGTTAGGGGTCGGCTAGTGGCCCGGAGGCGGCCTCAAAAATGCCAAGAAGTGGTCGTGTGGATCCCGATTCCCTTCGATAGGATTCGAGGGCTCGATGCCTCCCCCGGAGGGATTCCTACCACAGCCTTCTCCTTCGGCCTCGAATTCGTCCTGGGTTCCTCGAGAGCGTGGCTCGAGCCCTTGGCCATGTACGGGCGCACCCTGGGTCGTCCCTAACTCTGTTGCTCGAGGGCAGCTGTCGAACCCCGTTCGAGGGCCAGCTTTCGCTCCCTCGAGACTTATTGCGGGCTTCGCACCCATCTTTGCGGTCGGGACCCCGAGCCTCGCACGCACGAGGTCGATCAGAGTCCCGGCCGTCTTTCGCGACCCTCACGCTCCTTTTTCGAAAAAAGGAGGAGGGGTGGAGAGTGTCGCACTACCCTCGTTTGGGCCCGAGTTACGACGATCTCCGGTGAGCTGCTAGCGGGGGAATTCGAGTGAGAACCCGTGCCCTGTTCGTTAGGGGTCGGCTAGTGGCCCGGAGGCGCCCTCAAAAATGCCAAGAAGTGGTCGTGTGGATCTCGATTCCCTTCGACAGGATTCGAGGGCTCGATGCCTCCCCCGGAGGGATTCCTACCACAACCTTCTCCTTCGGCCTCGAATACGTCCTGGGGTGCCTCGAGAGCGTGGCTCGAGCCCTTGGCCATGTACGGGCGCACCCTGGGTCGTCCCTAACTCTGTTGCTCGAGGGCAACTGTCGAACCCCGTTCGAGGGCCAGCTTTCGCTTCCTCGAGACTTATTGCGGGCTTCGCACCCATTTTTGCGGTCGGGACCCCGAGCCTCGCACGCACGAGGTCGATCAGAGTCCCGGCCGTCTTTCGCGACCCTCACGCTCCTTTTTCGAAAAAAGGAGGAGGGGTGGAGAGTGTCGCACTACCCTCGTTTGGGCCCGAGTTACGACGATCTCCGGTGAGCTGCTAGCGGGGGAATTCGAGTGAGAACCCATGCCCCGTTCGTTAGGGGTCGGCTAGTGGCCCGGAGGCGCCCTCAAAAATGCCAAGAAGTGGTCGTGTGGATCTCGATTCCCTTCGACAGGATTCGAGGGCTCGATGCCTCCCCCGGAGGGATTCCTACCACAACCTTCTCCTTCGGCCTCGAATACGTCCTGGGGTGCCTCGAGAGCGTGGCTCGAGCCCTTGGCCATGTACGGGCGCACCCTGGGTCGTCCCTAACTCTGTTGCTCGAGGGCAGCTGTCGAACCCCGTTCGAGGGCCAGCTTTCGCTCCCTCGAGACTTATTGCGGGCTTCGCACCCATTTTTGCGGTCGGGACCCCGAGCCTCGCACGCACGAGGTCGATCAGAGTCCCGGCCGTCTTTCGCGACCCTCACGCTCCTTTTTCGAAAAAAGGAGGAGGGGTGGAGAGTGTCGCACTACCCTCGTTTGGGCCCGAGTTACGACGATCTCCGGTGAGCTGCTAGCGGGGGAATTCGAGTGAGAACCCGTGCCCCGTTCGTTAGGGGTCGGCTAGTGGCCCGGAGGCACCCTCAAAAATGCCAAGAAGTGGTCGTGTGGATCTCGATTCCCTTCGACAGGATTCGAGGGCTCGATGCCTCCCCCGGAGGGATTCCTACCACAACCTTCTCCTTCGGCCTCGAATACGTCCTGGGGTGCCTCGAGAGCGTGGCTCGAGCCCTTGGCCATGTACGGGCGCACCCTGGGTCGTCCCTAACTCTGTTGCTCGAGGGCAGCTGTCGAACCCCGTTCGAGGGCCAGCTTTCGCTCCCTCGAGACTTATTGCGGGCTTCGCACCCATTTTTGCGGTCGGGACCCCGAGCCTCGCACGCACGAGGTCGATCAGAGTCCCGGCCGTCTTTCGCGACCCTCACGCTCCTTTTTCGAAAAAAGGAGGAGGGGTGGAGAGTGTCGCACTACCCTCGTTTGGGCCCGAGTTACGACGATCTCCGGTGAGCTGCTAGCGGGGGAATTCGAGTGAGAACCCGTGCCCCGTTCGTTAGGGGTCGGCTAGTGGCCCGAAGGCGCCCTCAAAAATGCTAAGAAGTGGTCGTGTGGATCTCGATTCCCTTCGACAGGATTCGAGGGCTCGATGCCTCCCCCGGAGGGATTCCTACCACAACCTTCTCCTTCGGCCTCGAATACGTCCTGGGGTGCCTCGAGAGCGTGGCTCGAGCCCTTGGCCATGTACGGGCGCACCCTGGGTCGTCCCTAACTCTGTTGCTCGAGGGCAGCTGTCGAACCCCGTTCGAGGGCCAGCTTTCGCTCCCTCGAGGCTTATTGCGGGTTTCGCACCCATTTAAGACATACCTGGAGATATTTCGTTGTCCGGGCGCGTTTTTTCGGGAGGCGAGACCGGCGCGTTATCGGCGTATGGTTATGACGTGGGGAGCGGCCACGTGCTCAGTTCCTGCGAGATATAAGGAAACGGTTAGGCGAGCGGTTTTATCGCGAGAAACTGCTCCTTACTTTTCGCGCGGCCGTTGGGCTTCCGTCCGAGCATATAAAGCTAAGGCCTTGGGGTCTCCGTTCCCCACCGGTTACTTGCATCCCTGCAATCCTTTGCCCTAGACATCCCCTGCCACATCGCGTTCTCCGCCCGTCTTGCCGCAGCCACCGCATCCTTTTCTTCCATCCTCTTCCGACGACATCGATGGCAGGAAAGAGCCAGATCCTTCCCGCCGACGACTGGGCCGCCTCCTCGGTGACAGAGAGGAGGTTGGAGGAGTTGGTCGAGGATGGGCTGCTGCGGCCGAGGACGAACTCGGCGCGGCCGGAGTGGGTGGCACCGCCCCCCGCCCACCAGGAGCCAGTGCCCCCCGAAGGGTACGTGGTGAGCTTCGTCAGCTTTCATGAGCGGGGGTTTGGCGTGCCGGCGTCGGTCTTCATGCGTGCGCTCCTCCACTACTACCGGGTGGAGCTTCACCACCTTTCCCCCAACGCCGTAGCGCAGGCCGCCATCTTTGCGGCGGTCTGCGAGGGCTACCTTGGGGTGGAGCCACAGTGGAACTTGTGGCTTCACCTTTTCAAGGCCGAGCTCTTCGCCAAGAGGGCAGGGGAGAAAGGCGTCCTGTCCGCGGCCCGAGTGGGGAGCTGCGTGCTGCAAGTGAGATCGGGTCGGACAGATCTATACATCCCGGCCCGACTCATCTCCTCGAACAGTGGGTGGCACGAGGGTTGGTTCTATCTCCGCAATGATGAAAATCAGTTGCCGAGGTACACCGGCCGCGTGCTGACTGCTCGAGAAGAGCATTGGTCGTACGGAGTGCCCGAGGCCGAGAAGACGCGCTTGGATCCGCTGCTGGCGGCGCTGCAGCAGCTTCGCCTTCGGGGCCTGACGGCTGCGGCGGTGGCTGCGGGCTTCCATCGCCGTAGAGTGATGCCGTTGTGCCAGCGTCGTCTCCGCCTGGACCAGATGACTCCGGAGGCGAACCTGGAGGGCACCCGGATGTCCCACGAATCCCTCACCCTTGAGGAGGTTCTCCGACGGGCTCGCCGGATGGTCGGGAACTTCAAGGCGGAGGAAGCCAATCAGGTTCCCATGAGGCCTACCGAGGGGTGCGAATCCGTGGTACGTATCCCGGGGCTGAGGTATTGCTTTTCTTGTTTTTCTGTGGATTTCGCTGATGTGGTCGAGGCCGGTGTGTAGGATTTGTCGGCGTTGCGGGAAACGCGCCCACCAGTCCCGGAGGACCGGCCTGCCCGGGAGGCTCGACGCCTGCATGCCTCCCAGAAGAAGCAGGCCAAGGAGACGGCCAAGAAGCGGGCGATCCGCAAGGCCAAGAAGGCGGAGGCGTTGAAGAAGCGCCGGCGCCAGCAAGCCATCGACGGAGTGCCCCTGTCACCTCGCCTTCCGAGACAGTCTTGGGGGAGGACGACGGCAGCAGCGATGAAGATGAAGATGCCCTGTCGCGGTATGAGATTGCGACCAGGCTTGGGGATCTCCCCGACATTCGCCCCCTGCTGGAGCCCATCAGGGGGGTCCTCCTCGGTCGTCGTGGTCGAGGAGGTCGAGGGGAAGAAGGTGGAGAAGGGATCTGGCCCCTCGAGGGGAGGGGCCATTTTACCCCGGACCCGGCGAGAGGGGTCGTCGGGGACGTCCGCACCAGCCGGGGCCTCGCAAGCTCCGGCAGGGGCGGAGACGGTGGTACCGGCGTCGTCATCAGCGGCGGCGCCGGTAGGAGTAAGGACCCGAGGCCAGCTGGCCTCAGGAGCACAAAGGGCGCAGGGCGGTGTGTTGGCCGGGGCTCCCAGGAGCGCTCGGCCTGCTGGTGAGGCCGCCGCGGGGCCACCAGCGGCCGTCCCGGGAGGCTCGAGCCGCGCAGGGTCGAGGTACTTGGTGCCGATTTCCGGGTAAGTATCTCAACTTGGTTGTCCTGCCTTTCCCAAAGTCCGTCGGCTGACAGTTCTTCTCACTTCGCAGGCTGAAGCGGAAGGCGGAGCCAATGGGGCCTACCCCTGTGAAGTCGCTGCGAGCCAGCGCCGTTGTCCTCAACCGGACGGCAGAACAGGACGCGGCCTGGGTCCGTCAGGTCGAGGCCGCGAAAGGGCGCCTGCGGCATCAGCAAGGGTCAGCCGACGCCACGGCGGTTGCCGGCCCGGAGCCTGCCGTCGAGGGGTCCGAACCGGTAAAGGCGGCGGCGCTTGACGTAGTCGAGGCGGGGACCCGGCTGTCGGGGACGACCGAGGCTGCCGTTGCGGTCGCGACGAGCGAGGCACCCGTCGGCGACGCGGAGCGGGCGGGTGCTGACGTGACCAAGGAGGAGGTCGCGTCGGTGTCAGGGCAAGAGACGGTCCTGGCAAAGGGGTCGCAGCCGCGACAAGGCCCGTTGGCAGAGCCAGCGGGCTTGGTGGAGATCGGGGCGGTCGAGCCCCTATCCGGAGCACCCGAAGAAGAGGCGCCGGCTCCGGCGGTGCCGACGGTCGAGGCGAGGGTACCGGAGCCGTCGTCGGTCGAGGTGCCGGCTCCGGTGGTGCCGGCGGTCGTAAGTGCCCGCCCTCACGCTTCCCTCGACAACATCCCCCTGGACAAGGGAAAGCAAACGATAGGGGTCGAGGGGGGTGAGGGCGCGGACCAGGCCGGTGTCGCGACGGCTGTAGGAGAGGTAGATACCGCGGGCGAGGCCGGTCCTTCCGCGGGACTGGGAGACGCCCCGGCCGGGTCATCCTCCTCGTGGCCCGACATCGCCGCGCTGGCGATAGCGCGGGTCGAGGCGGTGCTGCCGAAGTGGGGGGGGCCGTCCCTTGAGTTCAGGGACGCTACGAACCCCGACGCCGAGCCCGTCTTTGTCCTGAGCGACAAAGATGAGGTGCACCGATGGGAGTACCTCGAGGGCGTCCGCCAGCATCTCGACCGGTTGCTTCGAGTGGCGTCCGGCGCTGTGCGGAGTATGGGGGATGCCACCGAGGTATGATCGACCCGTCGGCTCGCTTGATAGGCTGTTTTTTCTTCGGATTTGTGACCTTTTCGAATTGCGTTCAGGAGCTGAAGGAGTACTCCCGCCACAAGTCACTCTTCATCCGGGACGAGAGTGGCGTGTGGGGCGCGCTGTCCCAGCAACGGGTTCTGGTCGAGGAGGCCCAGAAACGGCTATCCGATCGGAACGCCGAGATGGCTGAACTGCGCGTCGCATACGCCACATTGAAGGAAGAGGCGGCGCAGGCATGGGCGGCCGAGGTCGTGATGCGCACAAGCCTGGACAAGGCTCTAGAGGAGGCTACCCGGGCGCGCAGGGACCTCGAGCCCTTGTCTGCGCGGGTGAAGGAGCTCGAGGAGGATGTCTCCCAGGTCAGTCTTCAGCGCGACGCCTCCCATGCCGAGGTCACGACGCTGCAGGGAGCCGTCCAAAAGAAGGACGCAGCTCTCGAGTCTGCTCGGCAGGAGGTCGAGGCGCTAAAGGCGGCCATCCGTGACAAGGACAACGCCTTCCTGGGGCTCGAGCGAACATGTGGGGGGCTCCGCGACGAGGTCGTGGGCCTGCAGACCCACGTCGAGGGTAAGTATGGTTGTTATAGTCACGACGTTGAAGGCCCCGCGTTGGGCACTAATTTGTTTGTCGTGTTTCAGAGCTGGAGAGAGAGAACCGAGAGGCCCAATCGTGCGCCAACTCCTTCCAGAGCCTCTTCGAAGCCGAGGTCCGGAGGACCCAACTTCTCCAGGGCGTGATCACCACTGTGTGTGATGGCCTAGGGGTCGAGCCCGACACCGACACCGGGGAAGATGTTCCGGGGAACTCCTTCGTCCGACGGATGGTGGCGCTGGGCCGCCTTGCCCGGGAGAAGATACGGAACGACCTCCATCACGGCGTGAAGAGGGCGCTGGCCGTCGTCCGTTCGGGGTTTGTGTTTGACATGAGGCTCGTTGCCGAGGGCTTCATCACAGACCCCGATCGGACGGACGAGGAGAACGAGGACGCCTGCGTGGAGCTGATCGAAGCCGCCGAAGAGCCTGGGAGTCGTCTGGCCTCGCTTTTTGAAGCCGAGGTGGTTCCTCCTGCCGACGACGAAGGCCTGTGAGCCAAATCTGGGCATGAAGGCCCATGTAATAAGTTAGTATTTCGAATTTTGATCGTGGTGGCCGCGGAGGCCTAAAAGACTCGAAACATAAACCGGTTCGCGGTTGATTTAGTTTTACTCGAGCTTTTCTTCCCTTTATCGCACGGATCGTGTTCTCGCGTGATTTACCTAGCGCGCAGCTACATCCTTTGGCGTAAGGGAGCGAGTGGAGGTACCATAGCCTCGGAGGCGTAAGTGATCTCGCGGCTCGACTGCCCTCGAGCTTCAGGGTGATGTTGCGGCCTAGTAAATCGTGTGAGAGCCTGATCTAAGCGACAGAGGGTATGTTCTTTTTTAATTTTAGGAATCGTTGTTTAGATCTTCTCAGCGTGAAGGCGTACCTCTAAAAGGCGCAAGGGTCGAGTGGAGGTACCGTAGCCTCGGAGGCGTAGGTGATGCTCCAGGCTCGAGAGCCCTTTCGAACCTTAGGGTGCTCTTTCAGCGAAGTCGATCTAAGAAACGGTTCTTAAATTTAAAAAAGAGCACAAGTTTTTTCGGTTTTTCGGGGACCGGGGGTTCCCCCCTTGCCAGCCCCCGAGGGAGGGTCGACGCTGGGAGTGCAGGGTCGATCCTTCCTCATTACGAAACGAGAAATTTTGAACATCGCTGTATTCTTTATTGACGAAAAAGGAAATACAGAGCCTCAAGGCTTTTTAAGGAAAGAAGCGACGTAGCTGTTCAATGTTCTAAGCGTTGGTGAGGATTTCGCCCTTCTCGTTGGATAGCTTGTAGGTGCCCGGCTTTAGTACTTCTGTGATGATATATGGCCCTTCCCATGGTGGTGTGAGCTTGTGCCGTCCCTTGGTGTTCTGGTTCCGCCGTAGCACCAAGTCACCAACGTTGAGGTCACGCTTGCGGACGTATCTGTCGTGGTAGCGTCGGAGACCCTGCTGGTACCTGGCAGAATGCAACAGAGCCACATCTCGGGCTTCCTCGAGCTGGTCGAGGGCGTCCTGTCTTGTGGCGTCGTTGTGTACTTCGTTGTATGCCTTCAACCTTAGGGACCCGTATTCTATATCGGTTGGTAGCATAGCCTCAGACCCGTAGACTAAGAAGAACGGAGTGAACCCCGTGGCTCGACTCGGCGTTGTTCTTAGGCTCCACAGGACCGAGGGTAGCTCGGCAGCCCATCTTTTGCCATGTTTGTTTAGTTTGTCAAAGATTCTGGGCTTAAGGCCTTGTAGAACCATGCCGTTGGCACGTTCCACTTGCCCGTTTATTTTTGGATGAGCCACGGCCGACCAGAGCACACGGATGTGGTGGTTGTCGCAGAAATCCAAAAACTTCTTGCCAGTGAACTGGGTGCCGTTGTCCGTGATGATACAGTTGGGGACCCCGAAGCGATGAACAATGTTAGTGAAGAAGAGTACAGCTTGTTCGGACCTGATGCTGGTGATAGGGCGGGCCTCGATCCACTTGGAGAATTTGTCGATTGCGACGAGCAAGTGGGTGAAGCCGCCGGTCGTCCTTTTCAGTGGTCCGACAAGGTCGAGCCCCCAAACGGCGAACGGCCATGTGATGGGGATAGTCTGTAGGGCATGTGCCGGAAGATGAGTCTGTCTCGCATAGTACTGACAACCCTCGCAGGAGCATACTAGCTTGACAGCGTCGGAGACCGCGGTCGGCCAATAGAATCCTTGTCGAAAGGCGTTTCCGACAAGGGTTCGAGGCGCAGCGTGGTGACCGCAAGCCCCCGAGTGAAGATCGCCGAGCAGATTTCTGCCTTGCTCTTTCGTGATGCAACGTTGGAGGATACCGGTAGGGCTACGACGGTAGAGCTCCCTGCTGTCGCTCATGATCACAAAAGTTTTGGCCCGACGTGCGATCCGTCGAGCCTCAGTCCTATCCGAGGGGAGGTCCCCCTGGATGAGGTAGTCGAGGTACGGGACGCGCCAATCAGGCTCGAGGTCAGGCGGTGACGTCGAGTCTTCCACCTGCATGGCTTCAGCCCCGGTCGAGGGGGCTTCTGCCTCAGGTGGAAGGTCGATCGACGCCTCGTCGACCCCCCCGTCTAGCCTGAGGTCGACGGATGGGCGCTGAAGGTCTTTCGCGAAGACGTCCGGTGGAACCGTGGCTCGACCGGACGCGATTTTTGCCAATTCATCAGCGGCCTCATTATACCTGCGTGCGATGTGGTTGAGCTCGAGGCCGTGAAACTTGTCCTCGAGGCGCCGTACTTCCTGGCAGTAGGCCTCCATCTTGGGGTCGCGGCAGTTCGAGTTCTTCATCACCTGATCAATCACGAGTTGAGAGTCGCCTCGGACATCGAGGTGTCGGACCTCGAGCTCGATGGCGATTCTCAACCCCGTGACGAGTGCCTCGTATTCGGCGACGTTGTTAGACGCAGGGAAATGAAGCCGGATGACGTAGCGCATGTGAACCCCGAGGGGTGAGATGAAGAGCAAGCCCGCGCCTGCTCCCATTTTCGTCAATGACCCATCGAAGTACATGGTCCACAGCTCCGCTTGGAGCTGTGCAGGAGGGAGTTGTGTGTCAGTCCACTCGGCCAGAAAATTTGCTAACGCCTGTGACTTGATAGCTTTTCGCGGCGCATAGGACAATGCCTCGCCCATGAGCTCGACCGCCCATTTGGCAATCCTACCCGAGGCTTCCCGGTTCTGGGCTATCTCTCCCAAGGGGAAAGAAGAAACCACAGTAACCGGGTGACCCTCGAAGTAGTGTCGGAGCTTGCGCCGTGTCAAGATGACAGCATACAGCAGTTTCTGGATCTGTGGGTACCGACACTTTGTTTCTGAGAGCACCTCGCTAACGAAATAGACCGGCCTCTGGACGAGCAAGGTGTGTGCCTCCTCGGCCCGTTCGACAACCAGGGCAGCACTGACAACTTGTGATGTCGCTGCGACATAGAGTAGGAGTGGTTCCCCCGGGGTCGGAGGGACGAGGATCGGTGAGCTAGAGAGGGTGGCTTTCAGTTTTGTGAGAGCCTCCTCAGCCTCGAGGTTCCAGGAAAAATGGTCCGATTTCCTCAAGAGACGGTACAGAGGGAGTGCTTTTTCGCCGAGGCGCGAAATGAAACGGCTGAGTGCCGCCAAGCAACCTGTGACTCTCTGTATGCCCTTGAGATCTCGGATGGGGCCCATTTTGGTGATTGCAGAGATTTTTTTTAGGGTTGGCCTTGATGCCACGTTTAGATACGATAAACCCTAAAAGCATACCTCGTGGGACGCCGAAGACACATTTCTCTGGATTGAGTTTGATGTTTTTTGCCCTGAGGCAATTGAATGCAACATCGAGGTCGCTGACCAGATCGCCGGCACGTTGGGTTTTGACCACGATGTCGTCGACGTAAGCCTCGACGGTCGACCCAATGTGCCCCCCAAAAACATGTTGCATGCATCGCTGGTACGTTGCCCCCGCGTTCCGGAGACCGAAGGGCATCGTAACGTAGCAATACATGCCGAATGGGGTGATGAACGAAGTCGCGAGCTGGTCGGACTCCTTCATTTTGATTTGGTGGTAACCGGAATATGCATCTAAGAATGAGAGAGTTTCACATCCCGCGGTGGAATCAACGATTTGATCAATGCGTGGCAAAGGAAAGGGAACTTTCGGACATGCTTTATTTAAACCAGTATAGTCTACGCACATCCTCCATTTCCCACTCTTTTTTCTAACTAAGACAGGATTAGCTAGCCACTCGGGATGATGAACCTCCTTGATGAACCCGGCCTCCAGCAGTTTGTGTATCTCCTCGCCGATGATCCTGCGCTTCTCCTCGTCGAAGCGGCGCAGGCGTTGCTTCACCGGTTTGGCTCCGGCCCGGATCTCCAAGGCGTGCTCGGCGACTTCCCTGGGTATGCCCGGCATATCCGAGGGACTCCACGCAAAGATGTCGACGTTCGCGTGGAGAAAGTCGACGAGCACTGCTTCCTATTTAGGATCGAGGGTGGCGCTGACGTTCAGCGCCCTCCCCTTGGGATCAGCGGGGTCGAGGGGTACGAGCTTGACGTCTTCGGCGGGCTCGAAGCTGCCGGCATGGCGTTTTGGGTTGGGGATCGCATTGGCTAGACCGTCGAGGTCTGCGGCCAAGATCGCTGACCCAAAAACAGCCTCACCGTGCTCGACGCACTCGACGTCGCACTCGTAGGCATGTTCAAACGAGGGCCCTACAGTGATGACACCGTTTGGGCCAGGCATTTTGAGCTTGAGGTAGGTGTAGTTCGGGATCGCCATGAACTTGGCGTAGCATGGGCGTCCCAGGATAGCGTGGTACGTTCCACGGAATCCGACCACTTCGAAAGTGAGAGTTTCCTTTCGGAAGTTGGCCGGTGTGCCAAAGCAAACAGGCAGAACGACCCGCCCGAGGGGTTCCGCCCGTTTCCCTGGCACGACTCCGTGGAAGCCCCCGACGCTAGGCTGGAGGCGCGCTCTGTCGACCCCCAAGAGGTCGAGGGTCTGAGAATAGATAATGTTGAGGCTGCTTCCGCCGTCCATGAGCACTTTGGTGAGGCGTGTGTTGGCGATGACGGGGTCAACGACGAGTGGATAGACCCCCGGGTTGGGGACGTAGTCTGGGTGGTCATCACGGTCGAAAGTGATGGCCACCGCAGACCAATCAAGGAAACGGGGTACTGCCGACTGTACGGAGAAGACCTCGCACCGTTCTCGCTTGCGCTGACGCGCAGAGAGGCAGGTCGAGGGTCCTCCGTAGATCATGTAGCAGTCGCGGATCTCAGGAAATTCCCCGTCCTTGTCGTCACCCTTAGGGTCCTCCCCCTTGTCGTCCTTCTTAGCGCCGGCACCCCCGAAGTACCTACGCAGCATGTGACAATCCTCGAGGTTATGGTTAGTGAGTCCTTTATGGTAGGGACACGGCTCTTTGAGCATTTTGTCGAAGACGCCCCCGCCGGGGGGGCCTCGAGGTTTCTTGTGCTCGGTAGCAGCGACGAGCTCGTCGGCCGGGGCCTCGAGCTTGCCCTGCTGGCCTTTCTTCTTCTTGCGGTTGTTTCTCTTGGGGCCTCGGGTGGAACTCGCGGGGTCGTCGACCTTCTGCTCCTCCCTTGCCGGCTCGCCGCCAAAGATCGCACCAACCGCCTCCTCGCCGGAGGCGAAGTTGGTGACGATGTCCATCAATCCGTTGGCAGTGAGCGGGGTGTTACGGCCCAACTCCCGGACCAACTCCTTACAGGTGGTACCGGAGAGGAAGGCCGTAATCACGTCGGAGTCGGTGATGTTGGGGAGCTCGGTGCGCTGCCGGGAGAAGCGCCGGATGTAGTCCCGGAGGGACTCATCTGGTTTCTGCTTGCAGCTCCGGAGGTCCCACGAGTTGCCGGGGCGCATGTAGGTTCCCTTAAAATTTCCCTCGAACACCCTCACGAGATCGTCCCAGTCGTGGATCTGCCAAGGTGGGAGATCCTCGAGCCAGGCTCGGGCGGTGTCGGAGAGGAACAGGGGGAGTTGCCAAATGATGGCCCGGTCATCGGTGGCCCCGCCCAACTGACACGCCAAGCGGAAATCGGCGAGCCAAAGTTCGGGTTTGGTCTCGCCGTTATACTTGGTGAGAGTCGTGGGGGGACGGAACCGAGCCGGGGGCACCGTCTCACGGATAGCCCTACTGAACACCCGAGGGCCTGGAGGTTCGGGTGAAGGGCTACGGTCTTCCGAGCTGTCGTAGCGTCCGCCCCTGTGGACGTGGTAGCCTTGAGCTACACCGTCACCGTGTTTGCGTGTGCGACGCTCGACGATGTTGCCACGGGTGTCTCGAGGCTCGCGGTCGTTGGCGATGGGCTCAGGGGCAGGTGCTACCCGGTTTCGCCGGGCAGGCTCGGGATGAACCGAGGCTTCTCTCTCCTGTCGGGAAGGCTCGAGGGTCCGCTCCGAGGCTGCTTCGCGCCGCCTCGAGGCAGAGCTCTCGGCCTGCTGCATGGCGGCAGTCTCGAGGAGCCCTCGGATTTCGTCTCGAGCCCGACGGGCGTCAGGGTTTGACGGCTCGGGCAAGTTGTGTAGGAGCATGGCAGCGGCGACAACGTTCTGGCTGGCTCGAGCGAAAACCGGGGGGTCGACCGCCCGGTCCTCGTCGATGCGACGGTTGACGTCGCGAGCCCTCTCACGAGCTCTCCCGCCAAATGCGTGTTCCGCACGCTCACGCTCGAGGGTTTGATGGAGGAGATCCAGGTTTTCGCGTTCCTCGTCAAGCTGGTCCTGCAACTCGCGAATCTGTCCGAGCTGCGCTCCTTGACCCGCAAGGAACTGGGGCTCGTTTCGCTCGGCAGGAAGCTCGACATGAGGGGGCGTGTGCCTTTCTTCGACCGGCTCTTCGTCCTCTGATTCCGAGGTGCTTTCAACGTCGATGTTGAAGCACTCACGAGTCGGATCATAGGTGTCGTCGGCCGAGTCGGAGTCAGGTGCGCCAAAGTAGTAATATGATGGGGGAATGTGTGGCCGATGCCAACCATCACCGAGGTGGTGACGTGGAGAAGCAGTCACACGGGGTTCTGTTTCCGGTGTCTCCGTAGAGTCCCGATAATCAGAAACCAGCATGGACGCAACGAGGTCCAGAGTGGAGCGTAGATGGTGTCCGGGGAGTTCCTCATAAGCGCTCATGCGAGTGCTCACGGAGGATGCATACACCCGGGCGACCGAGTCTAGTCCAAACGGGAATGGTGATGGGGACGTCACTGTCCGTGGCGAAATAGATGCTACGGACAGTGGTGTCTTACCGGACGGGGGAGCGGCAGGATTCCTCGTTGGCACGCGACCCTCGACCAGGCTCATCCTTCCCAAATCTTCCAAAAGGAGATCTGGGCTAGCGCCTGTCTGGGGGGTGCCGGACCGGGGGATCCCATCGCCCTCCGTCAGGTAGAGACGGTAGTTGTGCCGGGCTCGCCGTCGCCGGGCGGCCCGCGACCGCCTGGAGCGACGGTGCCGGTTGACTGCTCCCCCGGGCTGGGAGAGCTCGTAATCTTCGTCGGTTGGGTGCCTGGGTGGGAGTAGGACCATGTCGTAGCCAGAGCCGAGCGACATGAATTCCAAACTCCCAAACCAGATCACCGTACCCAACGGGATCGGGCGTTCGGGGTTAGCCATCCAGGAAGAACGGCGACAAAGCGAGGTTTGCACGCAGCGTCCCCCTACCTGGCGCGCCAACTGTCGGTGTTCGGACCAAGGGGGTCCTAAACCAACGAGTAAATGCTGCGTGACTCTTTCCTGGATGGTGATGCAAGGAGAACACACGGGGGTTTATCCTGGTTCGGGCAAAAGAAGGCCCTACGTCCAGCGGGGAAGAGGGGTTTGTATTTCCTTGCACCGAGGTGCTCGTGTAGGGGTTACAAGCAGGCGAGAGAGGGTGTCGAGCCCAAGTCTCAAAGAGAAAAAGGAGAAAGATGGTTGCTTCGCGTTTTTTCCGTGATCTTCGCTTTTTTTTCGTTCGTCCTGGCCTGCCCTTTTATAGGGCGAGAGGTGGTCAAGTCGAGGGGAGCCTTGAGGCGATGTTTCGTCGATTCCTGTTGAGTTGACTGTAGCGACGTGGCTTCGGGATGGCCGGCCATCCCTGGGTACCCTGACATGGTGCGGGACCAGAGAGTGAAATGACCCAGAGTGCCGGGCCATACCGTCCTCCGAGCTGAGTCGAGCGTTGGGGCCGGGTCGAGGCCGGGTCGAGGTCGGATGGATAAGGCCGAATCCCCGGTATCGCGGGGGCGGACCTTGTCTTATCTTCCCTCGAGGGTGATTGATGGTGAATAGTGCGCGGTAGGGTGGATACAGTGACGGCTTTCACCTCCCATCACGGGATGGGCGGGAAAACAGTGAGACTTGACGTGGGTATTGTTCCCGCGTTGACCCATGCCGTAGCCATGCCGGTCGGTGGTAGTAGGTAACCGCATTGAATGCTATGGCTTTTGTCCTGGGCAGGTAAAGAAAGGGTATCGAGGAGCCGGGACGCGGTCGAGGCGCCCCGTCGAGCGGGCCTCGTACGAGTCGGAGCCGGGACGCGGTCGAGGCGCCCCGTCGAGCGGGCCTCGTACGAGTCGGAGCCGGGACGCGGTCGAGGCGCCCCGTCGAGCGGGCCTCGTACGAGTCGGAGCCGGGACACGGTCGAGGCGCCCCGTCGAGCGGGCCTCGTACGAGTCGGAGCCGGGACGCGGTCGAGGCGCCCCGTCGAGCGGGCCTCGTACGAGTCGGAGCCGGGACGCGGTCGAGGCGCCCCGTCGAGCGGGCTATCTTTTCTACTGGTTTCGGTTTTTGTTAGTGTTTTGGCGATAGCTGTGGTACCCCCGTACTGTTGGTACCGACACTAGCTGTCTATACATACAACAAGAGGGCTACAAACAAATAAAGACAGTTTGGGCCAGCGACTCTGGCCGCGACATGCACCCATGGACGGAGCCAGCGGGTGGCACGGGTATGGTGCGGCATACCCTAGGCTGATCAGATAGAAAAAATTATGAGGCAAATTTTGCTGCTGTATATCGAATTGCTAAATAGGTCTTTGCCAAATTAGATATGAGAATTTTAGTGCGGCATACCCTATGCCAAAATCATAGCTCCGTCACTGCATGCACCTCGTTTGGCTCTTCAACAGCTGTGGGTACTGATCTGTTTTCCTTACCCTTTCTTTTTGTTTGTGCAGTGATACACCATGTCAAGTCGTGGAGCGGTGGAGGTAATAGTAATGGCTTGTAATGTAAAATATAACTTTTGAGTTGTGTTTGGCTCTTCAACACCTGTGGGTACGGATCTGCTTTCTTTACTTTTCCCTTTTGTTTTGCGCAGTGATACAGCATGTTCCTACCGTGACGGCGAGTTGGTGGACTTAGACTGCCCGTAGCAGGTACTCTAAAGGGATACTCTAAAACTTTAAAGTATGAATATAGAGTAAAAACTGCTGCACTGGGTACTCTAAAATCATACTATATCCTTTCTCTCACTCTATATTTAGAGTGGTACAGTACTTACTCTACAGTGGGCAGTGGCGGCCCCACTAGCTAAACAAAGGAAAAAAATGCTATAACTCACAAACCAAAAATCCAAATTAAATTTTGATTACACCATTAAATTTGTCTTAATAAATCCTTCAAAACTAGATCACATATGGATATATTTAGATAAAGTGACAAGTGGGTCATATAGTGGATAGAGGATGATATAGAGGATGGATGGGTGCGGGAGAATTAAGTATAGAGGAGAGAATCTTGCTGACTAGGACGTATAGAGGATGAATATAGAGGTCCATGAGTGCGGATAGCCTTAGGGTGCTCGTGCTCCTGACGAGGAGGACGCTCGCGGAGGCGCTTCTATATGACTCGGCGTGTAGGGAGGATCGGAGACGATGGAAGCGTGAACGCTTGAAAGGTCTAGGCCCTTGGGTCTTAGTAATTAATGACAACACTTGTGGATTAACTTCTCTATTTGAGTATGTGAAGGAAAGTTAGTTTAGTTCACAAGAAAAGTTGGATATTGATATGGATTTGATTTTTAGCACGTTGGAATGCTCAAATCAAACATAGCAAGCAAGTGAAGACCGAAGCAAGACTTGGCTATGATGGACCATGTGCAACGTGATGGTGAAGGTCAAGCTAGTGGGCTTCGCGCTGATACATCAAGGCGATGGTGAAGGGCAAGTCGAGAGGCTTTGGAGCGACGGACCGCACGTGGCGGAGAAGCTTGAGCGAGACTTGGCGCCGAAGAACCAAACAACGATGAAGAGCAAGTGAGACCAAGGTCGATGGACTTGAAGTCTATGTGGTGGTTTGAGTGATCCACATCATCTATGAAGATCAAGCCAAAGATTCATTGTCCATATCAAGTGGTTTGGTGAATATGTCGGACAACATTTTCCTTGCGGCATCAAATTTGTGGTATTTGGATTTGCGCAAGGCAAAGGTATGAAACATATGATGTTTCATTTTACCGGCTATAAGGTGTGTAGAGAAGATTAAGATAGCTGGATTTATATTTAATAGATGTACTATTAAGAGGGGCAAATGTGCTTTACATTACGGTGCCACTTGTGAGCTCTAACGTGAGATATGTTTAGTGGGGAATGGTGAAAAAGTTAAAAACCTTTGTGAAAAGTTTGTCAAAAGCTAACCGGTGGCTAGTTGAACGATCGTCTTGTGGGAGATCGTTTCTTGGTGTTGGCTTTCATTGAAAAAGGTTTTGAGAGTGCTAGTACTAACTTTGGAATGCTTTGGAACCCTCTATTGTGATGAAGAGTGGTGGTCCGAAGCAAAGGAGAAGAAGCGCTTGGTGGTGGTGTTCTTAGCCTAACCACGTCCTGTCTGGGATTGTGTCGTGGACAGTCCGCCGCTACCAGCTAAAGAACACAACAGATTGGAGAGCAATCTGTTCTAGGGCTGCACATGAACGGCGGACAGTCTGCGCTAGGGCGGCGGACAGTCTATCGGCTATTTTCTCCAGCAAGCAGTGGCGCTGGACATTCTGTCCAAGGCGTTAGAGGTCAACGGCGGAGATTCCGCGCCCTGGGTGCGGACAGTCCGCCAGTCAAAAATTTGAATCCAACTTCTAGTTGAGTGAACGGCGGACTATCTGAGGTTTGTATTGTGGACAGTCCGGGAATGTCGTTTCAACACAGTAATGGCTAGTTTTTAGGTGCCTCTCTGTATATAGTGGGGTGCCCGGTTGGAGAGGGCTCTCTTGGCCATTCTAACAGCATACTCTTTGCGAGAGCACCTTTCTAGCACCTCCTCTCATGCTCCTTGCCTGAGGGCAACATTTGGAGAGTGAGTGTGCTCCACTGGTGTGAATCTTTGCGTGAGAGATTGCTTGTGGCACTAGGTGGTCGTCGTGCGGGTGCGGTTGCTTGTTACTCTTGGAGCTTGTCGGTTCCTAGACGGCTTGGTGACTGTCTTCGTGAAGCACGCAAGAAGGATTGTGCGGTTCTTCGGAGTTAGCTTTGTGAAGGGCTATTGAGCTCATCCCTATCAGAGGAAGGCAAAGAGCATCTCTAGTAAAATTGAGGCTTGCATGGGTGTCTAGTTGATTTGGCCGGCTCAAAGTTTAGTGCTCACGTGGAGCCTACCTAGTGAGTGTTGATGACTCTTAACACCCTCTTTTGCCATCAACAATCAGCCATAAAACACATGAAATGATGATTTATGTTTATATTTTTACTTGGTTCCACATGTACTTGGAGAATTTTGCTTGCAGGGCTAAAATAGGTAAAAAGGAGCAAAAGCACACCATATAGAAGCGGTCCACGTGGCCAGGAAGGGCAGGGCCCATAGGGGGGCACTGCCCGGCGCCAGCATGGTGCCGCCTGGCCCCACCTGTCACCCTGTCACGTCACCGATCTATGAGAGCAGCTCCTAAACCAATGACAAGCATCCATCTGAGTCGGTTTGATCAATGGACCAGATTGGAAGCCAGTGGATTCATGGGCCCACTGTCATAGACTTGGAGGCTTCCACCGACTTCCCAATGCACATGCTACACAAAATTCACCATGTGCTGCAAAAGAAACTGCCTTAGAGAGCTAACCAACACCCTGCAATGCAAGGTCGGTGCAATCAAGGGCCGGGTGGCACCCCCTGAGGCTGCTCGACACCCAAGTCTCATCCATCGCCTCTGGATCACCTATAAATACCCCCATGCCTCATTTCAACTATAAATAGGACCCGTAGAGCTCAGTTGTAACACACACAAGTGAAGAAAGAGCTCTCAAGAAAGTAGCTTAGCTAGGATAGGTAGTCTCTAGAGTAGAGAGAGAAGGCGAGGAGAAGCTGGAGGAGCCGGGCTTGTCGGCTGCCCCTTCTTCTTGTAGCTCCGCAGATCTTCTATGGTAATTATTCTGTTTCCATTCTTGCATTAAGTTTTGTTATATTTCTGTTGTTTGTTGGTTACACCACTTGGTTAGAGTGCTCTAGTCTTATTTTATCGGGATCCAGATTAGAGTAATAAGCGCATAGATTAAGCATGGTGCTTAGGCTATTCCTTACCTGTGTATATGGCTAAGTCTCCGGATAGATAGTGGTAGGTGATAAGTGGTGACAACCTTGTCCATCCTATTATTCCACCATGATAGGCTTAATTATTAAATCATAGGGCTCGTGGCAGACCTTGTCTAGTTAACCATCCTGGTTGGTAGGCGGGCTATGCCCCGAAGTAGACAGCTATTATTTACCATTCCTTGTTCAAGAAATAGATACAGAATAACCCATAGTATTCCACTCCTTTCCTCCCCAACATCCATAAATTCCATTAGTTCTAGATTTAGATCACTCCTTGTTCCCTGTGGATTCGATACCCAGGATTACTCCTTGGTGAAAAGCTACTCTGACAACCGTGCGCTTGCGGTCTATTCTGTGTGTGCCACCCCTGGTGTCAATAGTGAGGTAGTCCGAAGCTTGCAGGTTTGGAACTAACAAGAGGAGCGGCAATCCTAGAACTCGCCTCAACGTGGACTAAGTGACCGGCAAGTCACTAGACCATGGAAAAACATCATGTGTCATCCTCTATATTGTGGTTTGCTCATCACAACACAAGTTTACTTCATTGCAATATATTGTGCTTGTGTTGTTAAGTTTACCACTTTATCACTAGTATGTGTAGGAGCCCCGTTGCGCTTGCTCTTGTTCTAGTTACTTAGATTGTTTGATCTTGCCAACTAGAATTGTGTAGGTGAGTGTTGACGGTAGTTAACAAACATTATAAACCGTCAATATAACTTATATAAGGGCACGAAAGTAATCACCAACATAGGTTTAGGGGTTTAAACTAACAAATTTCATAAGTTTTGGTGAATCTGTATCTTCTGCAGGGTTTATCCAGAAAACTGTCAAGGTGGACGTAGATGTCAGAAGTAATCGTGCTTATCCATGAAGGTTCTAGATGACACCAGAAGCCAAACCACCGAAGAAGACCACGAGACACCACCTGTATGACGACCGGCCTATGGGCCCCACTGTCAGCCTCCTCCTTCGAACGTCGGTTCTCCACCGCCTTAGGGTTTGTATTTACGCCATCCTTTCAAGTCGGTTTTGATCCGAGGGCTCAAAATTGATGCTATGGCCTATATATACCAGCCCCTACCCCCCTCCCTCAAGCATCAAACCCTGATCAAGTTAGTCAAGAAGATAGAAACCCTAATCATCCTCAGAGCTCCACCATATTCTAGGGCATAGCTAGCTAGGCTAGGTCTAGAGGAAGACAAGCTTCGCTTGGATTTCGGATACTGTCAAGAGAGTGGCTTGGTATAGCCTCTTGTATCCTCTTTTCTATCTTTCATTATTCATATGTTTGCTATAGTTGATTCAACATTGTTCTTAATATTATTCATGTTTCTAGTTACCATGTTCATCGTTTAATTTGATTATATGCTTATTATAGTTAGATTATCATCATGTTCAAGCATAAGTTCGTATAGCGCTCGCTCTAAGGTACCAGGGGTGAGTGGTCGACATTGTGTAAGCGTGGTGCTTATACGCTATTTACCTGTGGATGCACCTTATATTTCAAGCCATGTGGTAGATCACAGATGTGACACTCCCGTTGAGTCCTTTGTAGTTCACTTCTCAAATATAGGACAAGTAGAATCCAGTTATGAAGGAAGACAAGCTCTGTTCTTAATCTTCCTTAGTAATATCCCTTATGTGTAGATATGAAGTTGATCTTAGCCATGACTACTAAGTGTAATTGCATTAATCGACGTATGCTTTGACTTGTAATTAAGAATGACTTAAGAATTATTCCTCTAATATTCTACTTAGCCATGCTAATGCCATACAAAGGAGTACTCTGAGTTATCATTTATCATTACTTACCATTCATATACATTTATCTCTTGACTTACCCCTATTGTGAGTAGAAGTTTAGTTATAGTTTATCTCCATCATATGTATAAGTTATCAATATATTCCAATTGCCCGTCCTTTCCTGTGGTAAAAATATAAATAATGATACCTGGAATACTCCCGGGCAAAGTGCTACAATGGTATATTATCTATGCTCTTGCAGATCCCTTCATATTCATATTTATATTTTTTCTAGGCACATAAAATATTAGAAGTACTTCTTAGTATCATTCAAGTAGTGATGCTAGGTAGTACCAACAAGCATTTCTGGCATCATCGCTAGAGATGAAAACTTAGTAAAAGCGATGCTAAGAAATGTCAACAACATTAGGTGGCTATTTAAAACAAGTGATAAGTTAATAAATATCAACAGTAAGCTTTCTTTAGATCGGTACCCTTAGTTTTTCTCTAGCTAAATCTTTTAAGGGTGCTAGCAAATTTAGATAGAGGGGTGTAGTCGAGGCTAGATCGTTATTTCACTTTCGTTTTTAAATTGGCTAGCTCTTGCGATTAATTTTTAGAAACGACTATTCACCCCCTCTAATCGGTCATCTCGAGCCTATAAAGCGCTACTGTGAAATTGATGTAAGTCATTGCCTTTTGCCCAACGAATCGCTTAATCTTATTTCGAGTATGGACTCCGCCATGGTTGAGGGGAAGAAAAATGTCTCAAACGGATAAACCGTAATTTAAGGCTTGTAGCCAAATGGAGGGAGTATATTTTTTATGGGTTCTTAAAGAAGCAATCAAACTCGATATTTAACTGTAGCAGAACATAGATAGTTTAAAAATAAAAGTTATAGTATATTTACATCAAAATATCACAACTGTATTTTAATTTAATCACGTTTAGTTTTTCTCCGTTGCAACGCATGAGCATATTTGCTAGTATATAAAAGAATATTAATATTTATAGTTGGGTCTGTCTCTGTGGCAGCCTAGCAGGTGACTGATGGTTTGCTTAACCATCAGTCATGTTCTGTGATGTACTTCGTGATGTTTATGTAATATACATGTAATGTTCATGTAGTATACAATGATGTTCTATAATATTACAATATTCACGTAGTATACATGCGATGTTCTATGATGTTTTTTGCGAAGCTCAAGTGACACACATGTGATGTTCTATTATGTTTTTTGTGATTTGACTAACAAGAAAACAAAATCTCAAGCGGCTACTAAATATATATAATGTTTTATGATGTATTTTACAATGTTCCGTGATGCATTTTGTGATGTTCACGTAGTATACATATGATGTTCTGTGAAAAGTGACTAACAAGAAAACAAAATATCAAGCGACTGTATTTGATTAAATATGATATTTATAATACATAATTAGTATCATTAGATAGATCATTGAATATACTTGCATGATAAACTTATTTGAAGATAAGTGTTGCACACATTTTTTACAAAAAAAAAACTAGTTAAAGTTGAGAAAGTTTGACCTACACGTATTCCATAGCGACTTTCTTTGTGGGATGAAGGGTAGGTGCGCACCTAGACATTCTATGTCATATTGTAGCAAAAAAGACATTATGTGTCATTTACATCTACGTATATTGTTATTATTATTATTATTATCTTAAATAAAATAAAAATAAAAATTATGGACTTAAAGTTGTACATAAAAAATAAAAAAGCTCAGTCCACCTTATCTACTGCTCGCTCCGTCCTAAATAATTGTCATTTCCGCCCGTAAAAAATTATGGACTTAAACTTATACACGTTGTCCTTCTCAACCTAAGTCACCACTCCATCCAACCTTTGCACCTGTTTCTGTCTCCTCTCATCCACGTTTCTTGCCCACTGGCACTGCCTCTATCTCCTCTAGGCTATACCCTGCCTATGCAACCTTATGTCCATCGCCTCTGTCCTGCCCTCCTCCTAGCCTCCGCCCGCTAGTTGCGCCAGTAATGCGCCTTCCTCCTGGACGCGCCCACCGCTAGCCTCCTCCTGGCGTGCTCGCCGCCTCTGCTGCCACATGTTGTTCCTCCCTCAAGCAATGCAACCCTGGATCTAGGGCACGCTGTCCGCCTATCCCCTTAGGCAAGGCGATGCCCCTCCGCCTAGTGCATAAGCACGCCTAGGCGAGCGAATTGTAGAATATTAGGGTGAGCTTAGCCGTGAGGGGAGAGGAGGAGGTCGTCACCCTCTATAGATGGATCGGGAGTAGGAAGAGCCGACTAAGAAGAGAGAAGAAAGAAAATAGAAAGACTATAGGCTGATAGATGAATCCACATGCCAAGTGTGCCATCCTATGTTTTTGTTAACAAAACTTGAGGAGCACCATGTGTATATATGTCCATGCAGCCAGCGACACGACGGCCCGGTATGGAGCTCACATTTTTAGCCCGACTCAAGCACGGCCCGACCCAGTGGTGTGCGAGCTCAGACTAACCTGACCCGGAGTAGAGGCCATGCCTGGGCATTACCCCAGGCATGACGTGCTAGCCCGATAGGGCCCAGCCTACAACGGCAGGCCCGGTAGCGGTTCGGCCTCCCTCTAGTCCCCGATGGCCTGCTAAAGGCCCATCGCCCCTAACCCTAACTCCCCTCTCCCCACACGCAGTCGCAACCCCTCCAGCTCTTCCCATACCCACGCTGCACTCACAGACTCGCGGGCTCGCTTCCCTCGTGCTCGTGGTTGCCCTGCTCACCTTCTTCCTTTCGAGTTCGAACCTTCCCTTCTCCTCTCGGCTCTCACCGCTAGGGGATCTCACCTCCACACAGGCGCTACCTGGAATCTCCTCTCAATTCTCACCACGGGTGCACCGCTGCCGCTGGGAGCTCCTCACCTCCGCGCGACCGCTCTCTAGAAGTGCCGTCGCCAGCCAGGGGCTCCTCATCTTCGCACGGCTGCGCCCTGGAAGGTTGGAAGCGCCACCGCTCACGAGGGACACTCACCGTCGCGCAGTCATGCTTGGGAGCGTCGCCACCTACCGCGGAATCGGCCTTCCCTCCCTCCTCTCACTGGCTTCTCCTGGCATTCAATGGGCCTCAGGTCGTCCCGGCCCGCTGGCCATAGCGTGCTTTTCGGGCTAGCCTAGCACGAAAAACAGCCCACCAGGCCGTGCCTGGGCCATCGCTTAGGCCTGTGGCCCTAAGAGGCACGGCCCGGGAGTCACGGCATGCTGGCCCAACCCCCATTGGGCTGTGCCTGGCACGGCCTCGTGCCGAGCCGGCCCGTTGGACATCTATAACCATGTGTATCCAAAGAAGTGATGTTCTCATAAAAATGTACGAGATAAAGGAAGAGCCGAACTTGTTAGGGTAGGAGACCACGATGACAAAGAATAAAAGATTTAAAGATAGTATCGTACAGGAACAATGGAGATAAGTATATATTAAATGGTAGTGCTAATGATAGCAATGCATATTTGTAGAACTTTCTAGATGAATAATGAGCATACATGAGACATATTTGTCATGTTTCATAGCAAAAACTAGGATACTCTAGGTCTAGATATTCTTGTATGCTACAAATATCTAAGAAATAGATAAGTACTAGGAAAAATATAGAAATATTTTTGCAATACCATAGTGGCTATGAGCAGCTATAAATAGGCATGTCCACTGATGTATTCTGTTCACATCCATAACAAGCCACCATAAATAGTAGAGTTATAAGATAGCAACCTTATTTACCTTACTTTTTAATATGACAAGATTATCAAGTTTGTACTAGAAGTTATATGCGAATAAACATGAGTCCAACATATGAATAAGTTGTTAAAAACTATTAATAATGTCATATGTATTGTTGTTAATATTTATTTATTACACATAGTCTTAAGAATTATTTTGAAAAATATCATGTACATCCAATGTTACGAAGCTGTGTCCGCCATTGTTTACACCTAATGCTGAATGGAAGCTATGAGCTAGTAAATCAAAACAAATCTTGTAGGTAAACAAAAACCCTAACTGAAAGGTGCACCACTATGCCCTAGCCCGCGCAGATCGGCAACATAGCTCTGGTTTCGTACCTTCTCCGCGCCGGCGGTGAGTCGCTACGGGTGGTGTTGGTGCTCAGCCTGGGCATTCGATTAACCAAAATCGATCGGTTCGATTCTTTAGTTTTCAAGGAAATTTGGTTACCTACAAACCGCTAACTGATCGGTTCTTTTGAGAAGTGAGAACTAAGGGGTTCGATTTCGGTTCTTTTCGGTTCGGTTTCAGTTATGACCAAACTAACTGATTCTTCAAAACTAAGCATTTAAAAATAGATAGATTGATGACCAAAATCAACAAAAAAATTGTAGATCCAAGGTCTCCGTCGTGCGCGCATGGGCCACCGCCGCTGCTAAAGAGGGCCCGCGTCGTCGCTGGAGGACCAGCGCCTCCAACCCGCGCACCACAGGGGGCCGCCGCCGCCGCCAACGCTAGTGGGAGGTTCGCCACCGCCGCCTGCGGGAGGTTTGCCGCCGCCGCCGCGTTTCCTGTTGGAGGCCTAAGCCGTTGCGACATGGACTCGCTGTGCTGGAGAGACTGAGAGATAGCAGAAAGCCAGAGACTAGGGGTGTCGGGGAGAGCGGCGACGCATGTGGGAGCGAGAGCCGCGCGAGCGCTGGGCTTGGACGAGGCGCGGCCGCGCAGGAGAGTTGGTGGCGGCTAGGGAGAGTGGAACTGGTGAGCAGGACTAGGGTTTAGAGAGGTTATATATGTATCTATGTCTATTGGGCTGGGCCTTTTCTTTTTATTACTGGGCCTTAGCAATTATTTCGGTTTTTCGGTTAACCGAGCTCAAGAACTGAATTAGCCCTGCTTATTTCGGTTACCTGGAACTGAAAACCAAACTAGGAACCGAAATATTCGGTTTCGGTTAGTTCGGTTCCGGTTATTTTGGTTTGGTTTTCGGCTCTCGGTTATTTTTGCCCAGGCTTAATTGGTGTGCTCCAAGAGGCGAAAAAACCTCGGAATTTTTGGGCGTGCTTGGGCTTCGGCTTCCCTTCCCTCTTCTGCAGTTCTAGCGGCGGTGTGGGAAAGGACCAAGGAGAGGCTTGTGCTGTTGTGCCGACGCCAAGGAGAGGCGGTTGTAGTGTTGGGTCGGGCTATCCCATGGGCCGGCTGGCGAATCCTCGTTTTCTTGTCTAATTCCGTATTGATAAATCTGTTGGCCCAATTTTAAAGGCCCAATTGAGAATATCCAGACTATATGGAATATTTGGAACTGAATTGCAAAATCTGAATCCGTGTATACTTTGTAGCAACAATTTTGAGACACTTTGGTTACAAGCACTCTTCAGTGAAACTCGAAGGGAATGCATGGGTTTCCTGATTTCGATCAACCAGAGGCAGATAGTGATAGGCATAGCCTGTTCATCTCATGACCTTATCTTGTCGGGGAACAGTGCAATCGTGAAGCAGCAAGTGTATCGGAGACGTAGAAGGTAGAGCCTACTATCGATTGCACGTAAAGTCGTCGGAGCCGAGCTCCGGATCTGTGATCCGATCTCGCCTCCGTCGTCATTACCTGCATGCAACCATGTGCGATCGACAGTGTGCGAGCGAGATCTGCCGTAGCGGCGCCATGGCATTCGCCGAGATACGCTTGCCGGCCGGCCAGGGGCTAGCTGCTACGTACGCGACGCGCGTAGCGGGCGTAGCATCCTCATAATCATATTATTGGTGTCCGAATGCATGCATGCGTATGGCACCGCCGGGGCCTGGCAGTCGAGTGATAATGTGCCTCAGTGCCAGCTGACTGTAGTCTGCTATGGCCATTCCCTTTTCGTGAAACGGACAGTGCAGAGGCAGCACACATGGAGACCGGCCAGGCCGGACTGGGCCGGGCCGAGCTATTGAAAGCTTCAAGCAAAGTCTACAAGCCTTGCATTTAGGTTTATAGCTGGTAGCCGGGTCGTCCTTGTTGCTGTGCTTGGATTCTCTATTCCCCCTCCCCGGCAGCGATCTACAGAATTACCTCAGGTTCCAAGTGTAATGCATGCATATATAAAGTAGTGGCATTCTGACATGCATGATGTATATGTGCTTAAACTATATATATACACAATTTACTAAGACAGTAAGACCCTTGGGGACATTCACATTAGCAAGCAAGAGAACAATGATGGGCATGGAGCATGCATGCCTGGTCATGCTGTGTGGGAGAATGGAGCAGCTGCAGCGGCAGTCCTACATACTACATGCAGGCTACGAGAACAAGACATGGGATGTATCCTAGCTAATTGATATATCTTAGTATCTCTGATCTTGTTCTTAGAGAGGAACAGCCACCTTGGTTTCTGGCTCCTAAAAGATGAAAGAAATTCGGACCGAGGAGAGAATGGTACTCGTCTAGGATGGGCGTCACTGACCCTTTCTGTTTGTTTTCAGTAGCAGTGCAAGCTATATATGCACGGGCTATATCCATTTAGAGTGCAATTCAAGATTTGAACCAAATCAAATTTTCTTAAGTTTAACTAAATTTATAGAAAATAGTACTGTCTACATGTATGTCTCCAATAAAATGTTCACTATTAAAAATATATATACCATGATTCATCTAATGGTACTTATTTGGTATCATAAATGTTACTCCCTCCACTATTCTAAATTATAACACATTTTGGCTTTTCTAGATACATTGTTTTTATTATGTATCTAGACATAGTGTTTATCGAAGTGTTAGCAAAAATTATAAACCTAAACATTTTGTAGTTTGGAATGGAGGGAGTATTGCTTTTTATATAGATTTGATTAAACTTAAAATTGTTTGATGCATTAAAAAATATAATTGCAATCCTTTTGGGGCGGAGGGAGTATGAATGTACTATGCTTGACAGGTATCTAAAACATGGATTACCTAAACCTACCACTAAGCACAGGGGTATAGACCCGGCGGGTGCGCTCTCACGCCCCGCCGAATACCAAATGTGGCACCCCCGTGGGTGCACTCCACATAGAGTGTAAAGTCAAGGCGAACAAGCCCCCCTGCCCCGTCAATCGGGAGGACCGTCCGAGTGATCATCACTCAGATCAATGGAGTCAGGAGCGGACCGCTCGGACCGCCATAGGGCAGACTTATTCGAGTGAATGGCCTCCAGGTGTCTGGCCTCCTGTACCGAACAAGGAGACGGTCAATGGCCTGGCCTGAGCGGTCTGCCGGTCTTTAAGGATGTAGAAACCGTGACATGTGCCCCCTACCAGATCCACTGCATCTACAGCAAGTTGTCGTGCCTGCGGTATGGCGACTAGCTACGCCGGGTCACCCGCGCACCTACCCGCCATCATAACAGAATGTGTAATGAGGCCCTAAACTGTCCTTTGATGGCCCTAGGCACCCTATATATGCACAACAGAAGGCATCATAACTTCCTCCATTGCCCCCCTCTCTAAACCATTTGTACTCCCCTGACTCCAGGATATACAAGGCGAGGCATGGGCGCCATTAGGGTAAAAATAGACAACATACGAGGCTTCGAGCTCTCTACACATGTACTCACACATTTCTTTCCCAGCTCTCTAACACATGTGCTGACACATTTTGCCTATTTAATCGATTCTACTTGTTACCAACACTTGTTGGATATGTGGTGAGTTAATTCCTTCCAAAAGCTACAACCACAAATACAAGAACAAGTAGATCAGAGCAAATCGCCCAAAAGTCAACTTACTCAATAAAAACATAAGAGCGAGCAAGACTCAAAAGTAAACAAACCAAAGAGAAGACACGTGGATTTGTTTCTTGAAATCCAGTCCCTTCCAAGGAAGGACCTACGTCTCTGTTGATGAAGCCGTGAGCGACAACCAAAGGTCAAGCTCAAGTCGGGTCTCTTTCTCAACCACTTTCCTCACTTCACTCTATTGGACTTCTTCCCTTGCAGAGGCAATCACAAAACTTTTCATGACTCGGCACAAGCACAGGAGCTCGTGGGACAACGTCTAGCCATCTAGGAGGCTTGTCCTCCAAGAGTAAAAATGCCTCACAGATTGCTTGACGAAGCCCATGAGTGCTTAAGGAATGAAGGGCTTACTCTCTCTTGCTCTCAATCACCCAATCTCTCAACCTAACTCTCTAGATTTGTCACAAATCGCACATGCCTTACAAAAAGGGGAGGGGAGAGCTTTGTGGCCTCTAAAAGGTGTTGTTTTTGTGGTGGCAGAGCAGCCAAAGGAGGAGGGGTGAGGGAGTACATATACTCGGCCTCCAAAAACTAACCGTTATAGTGCAAACCCCGACACATACCGGGCATCCAGTATGGACCTAACTTTCGGAAGAATGAAGTCAGAACCACCTGGCCAACTCTCATACTGGACATCTGGTAAATAGAGGTCTGGAGAATGATTTTTGGAGCAACCAAAGAGCTACTACCAGATGTCTAATCTGCCTATCGAATGTCTTGTGTGCGCTGGGACAAGTCAACCAGATGTCCATAAAATTCCAAAGCTCTAGTATGGCCTCTTGGGTTCCCAACTAAAACACCCATAACTTTTTATTCTAGACTCTGATTTTGGTGATCTTGGATTCTACAGAAAGCTTATTCCACCCCACATAAAAAATAAACTCTAATACCACTATGTGCAAGTGTTGTGATAACTGTTTCTCTCAAGTTAGCACTTGGGTTCAGTTAGTTTGAGCACCAAGACTTATCAAACCACTCAATGTTGCATTCCTCTTGATAGTACGACATACCTATACTGAAGACATGAAATAAAATCAATTAAAACCTCTTGAGCTTGATTGGCTCTTCAAATGTCATTTCTCCACAATATATCTACACAATGGTTGCAACCAACTTTGTCTCAACCTTGAGCAAATCCACCTTAAGCTTGTGATTTGGAACTATTTCAACACATGTGAGTTCAATACATAGCTTCAAGTCAATTTAACCTTTGATCCAATAATAATTTGAGCCTCCATAAAATATGACTCCTCATAGCTCGATTAGTCCATCATCTCAATACAAGTACTCTCTTCTTCACTTTAGCCATGGTACCTCGGCTGCCAAGCCGTCATTTGCCCTTAACCTTCGCTTAGTACCTCAAAGCATTTTCCTTGCTACCTTCACCCTGTTGAGCCACTCTCAAGTCATACAATGTTTTGAATAAACATTAAACACTCATGGAATTTTATTTCTTCAACATTGTGATCCTTGGCTTGGGTGTCTTCATTTATATCTATATTGAGATCAATCAAACTTCTATTTTATTCACCATTTCTTTTGACCAATATAAAATCCATCATCAACATACTTGATTTGATTTAGCAAGATTTCCATAGGAGATCAATCCATATTCAATGACTCATGTCTCATTAACTCTTGCCTTATTAATCAATCATGAAATCCCAATTTCAACAATCCATAATATGAACAAGCTTCATGCGTAAGATTGATTGATATGCATGCATCACATCATGTCTCTCTTTGCATTCTTCACATATGCTTGACCTTTGGTCAATACCAATTCATAGTGATTTTCTAAGTCTTTGTTCATACAATCAAACCAATATTAAGACCATCTATATCTATTATATCTCGTCTCTTTTCCATTTGAGATTTGCTTGATATTTCTTCACTTATGCATTCTTAGCTTATTCTTCAAATTTTATCAATACCAATGGACGATCAATCTCTTCTTTTCCAAGCAAAAGTAAACCACTATTGAGACCAAACCATACCATTTCTCTTCATTTGGGATATGACATGAGTTTGATTATGATCATTTGCAATGAAACCTATTCAAAGCTCATCAAACTCATTAGTAATTTAATTGTTTTGTCATTCAACCACCAAAACCCACTAGAGAGCTAGATGCGCTTCCAATTCCACAAATTTGAGACCCACCTTGGAGAACTAGGTTTGACTCGAGAATCAGATCAAATGGAGTTAAAATCAGGGTACAAAACACTTCTCCTCTACTAAAGATTACAAAGCTCCCTCTCTCTAGCTCTGCTACAACACATGCTAGTTTCAACTGGCTCTTGAAATCTTCATGTCAACCCAAGACATAGTTTTCTTTCGGTTGCTCTTAAAATAAAGATAGAGTAAGTACCAGGAATATTGTAAGAAGAAAGAACATTCAGCTAGATTATTACAAATGTGCCCTGTGCCAAGATCACAAGAAAGAAACTCTGGAACACCTCTTCCTTGACTGTGTTTCCAAAGAATGTTAGAGATTACTAAATTTTCACCCAAAGCTGCAAAGCTTCATCTTTGAGGCTTTAGAATACTTCAAGCTCAACATAAATCTTGAATTTGTTCATACTTGTCTGTTGGTGTATTTGGACCTTGAAATGATACAATTGTCAAAGACCTACAACCTTGCATGATCAACTTCAAGGCCAAAGAGCTCAAGGAATTGTCTCTGCTATTAAATAGAGCCAATAAAAAGACTAGACTACACCTCTCTTAGGACAATGGATAGACCTTTTCACTTGACTTTTCTTATTTTTTTGTATCTTTTTTATCTTGGTTCTCCTCTCTTTAGCCTTTTTATGAGCATTTTATTAGCCTTTCCTTTCTTTTAACTGCCTTACTTTTGCTCACTAATTTTATTTCAACAGGGGCTCCTTGCTCCTCATATTTCCTCAAAAACAACAACAACGAGCAAGCCTGTCAATCATGAACTAAGTTTGAGGTCCTAATTCTTTCATCTTCTTGAATTCGCAGCAACAAGAGAACCACCTTGGATCCTACTATTGCAACTCCCTTTGACAACAATAAAAGCGATTCTTAATACCAATGTTCGGTTACATGCTTACCTAATTTGTTTTGGCGTTTTAAAAAACAACAGTACCCTTGAACATTTATCCTTTATGATCCAATAGACAATAACAAACCATGAAACTTATCTAGGACAATTCATTATAATTATTTTCCCTTTTTTATCATGTTGAAGGAATTCTGAATTATGATGATAGCCTTAGGTTGATGTCTACTAATAATTATTTGAATTAAATCTCCTAGGCTCCATGATTCCGTCTTGGAGATAGGGAAAACTCGTTTATATCTCAAGTGATATTACACATGAATGCCTTATTGAGATGTTTTGCTTGACGTGATCGCACAAAGTCAGCAAACATAAACATGTTTGTATGTGGTTTCCGATGCATTACCGTGATGTTTTTTGACCTAGGTCTTGTTTAGATGCACCCTAAAAATTAGAATTTTTTCACTCTCTCTCCATCACATCAATCTTTAGACCCATGTATGAAGTAGTAAATGTAGGTAAAAAAATAACTAATTACACAGTTTAGTTGAAAATCATGAGATGAATCTTTTGAGCCTAGTTGGTCCACGATTGGACAATATTTGCCAAATAAGACGAAAATGGTACTATTCATCAGGTTGAAAAGATTTGCAATCTAAACGTGACCCTAAATAGTCTTGTTCGTTTGCACTTAAAGCCAGCCAGTAAAGCTGCTGCGCTACTGTCATTTCGTGACACAAAATACTGTTCCTTCGACAACGGCTACGAGGCTGTGCAGTGGGGCTGATCAGCTGATGGTCCGGGAATGTATGCCTCACTTTCCACAGATATACTACCGGTGGTCCATGTCATGCAAGTACGTTAAGACTGATCTACGGATCCAGCCTTCAATTTTGTACTGGTCTCATTCATGGCTCTGTGCCTCACGGTAATTCTTCGTTCTCGGCTGTAATCGTAGGCCTCGTTTAGATGCCCAACTTTGGATGGACAAAGTTAGCATTGTGCACTATAGTGTTACTGTAGCATTTCGTTTGTATTTAGTAAAAATTATCAAACATTGACTAATTAGGCTTAAAACGTTCGTCTCGCAAAGTACAACCAAACTGTGTAATTAGTTTTTAATTTCATCTATATTTAGTACTCCATACATATGACGACATTTTGATGTAATGAGAATCTTCTTTTTACACCGTGAAATTTGGTGGCAAATTTTGAAAACTAATGGCGATAGTGTGAATCGAGGCCCGACATGGATCAGCTTTGCATTGCCTTCTCCTGTTCCTGCGGTCTTGCCGCCCCAACCTATCTATCCATATGTCAGGCTATCAGTACAAAATTAAAGCTTCCAGCTAGGGTTCTGCGTGGACACAAAATCCATTAAGGCCCTGTTCGCTTCTGGGGAACCAGCCCCCGGAAGAATTCCGGCCGGGAACCATTCTTTAATTTAGGCCTAGTTTAGATTACAATTTTTTTAATTTTGGTATTTTCGTTTATATTTGATAATTAGTGTCTAATCATAGACTAATTAGACTCAAAAGATTCGTTTTGTGATTTACAACCAAACTATGCAATTAGTTATTTTTTATCTATATTTAATGCTCTACGTATATATCTAAAATTTGATATGACGGAGAGAGTGTAAAAATTTGAAATTTGGAGGGTATCTAAACAAGACGTTATATAAGATTTTCACGTCCGGATTGTTTCCTCGCGTCAGATCGGCTAACCGAACGGAGCCTAACTGTGATCAATGACAGTGGGAACAAAGGGCCCAAGGTAGCTAGGGATGTCGTCCATTGCTTGTCGAATTCGATCGTGTGCACATGACAGATTCAGTAATTCGATCACAGGCAGCCACACCTTTTCTTTTACTATGTCAATTTGTTTTGTTGTGAACTGTGGCATGCAGAACACACAGCAACTGAATGAGGCCAGCTATATAGAGCCTGTTCACCCGGCTTATAATCCGTCTTTTTCAGCTTGTTTTTTCAGCCGGAACAATATTTTTCTCTCACAACAAATTAGCCAACAATGTTTTTCAGCCGGCTTATCAGCCCAACCGAACGGAGCCATAATCTTCCTCGATGCTTGGTTCCCACAAGGAGATTAATAATCTATACCTAATATTAAAGAGCCAAAGTTTCTGTCAAATCTTTTTTTTCCGTCTAGCCTAATCACCTGATGACTTAGGTCATGTTCGTTTGTCTTATAATCCGTACTATTCAGCTTGTTTTTTAGTCAGAACAATATTTTTCTCTCACAACAAATTAACGAACAGTACTTTCAGCCATGGCTTTTTAGCGAAGCGGGCTCTTGGTTTTAACCGTGGCCTTTGCGTCTCCGTTTAGGTGTCCTGTTCCTAGCGTTTATCTGTTCCGGTTTACAGTGCTTCACAGTAACACAGCGGTGTTTTTTTTGGGCTGTGTCCCGCACTCCCCCTTGTTCCATGGATTTCCTGTTCTGTGGTTTTTCTTTTTGTTTTCTTTTCCTGTGCCGTGTCTCCCCCCTATTTTTTTTTTCTTTTTTTCTTCCCAAGAGTATATCCGGTCTTTCTTATAAGTTGGTATATAGTTTTGATTATGAATAAGATTAATTATTATTAATGTTTGATCAGATAGTCTAACTAATCAAACCATGAATTGAAATCTTAAACAGTTTATCATCCTAATCAAAATAAATATATCTCCAAATTATACACACACACATCAGTGCAATCCTCGACGAGGGTCGCCACGTCAAAATTGAGAGCAACTAACTCGTAATCAAATACTAGAATTACATATTTTTATAGGTACTCAAAAGAAGTCACGGATCTTGCTAACTCTACCAACACAGATAATATAAAAAATAAAGTTATAATATATTTACAAGTAAATATTCATGCACTACTACTGTCAGGATTTGTAGAGGCGGCTGGTAAGGGTTTGTAGGGGTGGTTTCCCCAGCAGCCTCTAAGCAACCGTATCTACAAATCATTGATTTATAGGGGCGGTTCCCAAGCCGCCCATAGAAATTGATTTGTAGGGGCGGCTGTGACACCAACCGCCCCAATAGTCAATTTTCCTGCAAAAAAAATTGAAATTTGAAAATTCAAATATGACCAGAACATATATATACATATATGATTCACAAGGCCATTATATTAACAGCTAATTCACAAGAAGATATATATACATATACACATATAATTCACAAGAACATTATATCCGATAAGACTACAAGTTCAAATCACAAGAACAAATATAATTCATCATTACATTCACATAATTCATAAGTCCGATCATTCCACAAGTCCAATAACATTACAAATGTCACATTCCATTCACAAGTCCAATCAAAGGCCTAAGCCCTTTCCCACTGTAACATCCAGTCCCGACATACATGGCCCAGGCCCACACTGCCAAGGAGTGGTCCCACCTACGTAGCAACCCGCTTAACCTTTCGTCCTCGCTTCACTCAAAATGGTTAACCAAAGATTACTACACATCCCTGGCCCTGGTATTTAAGTCGGTCTATCTCCCTCAGGATTATGGTCCTAAACACCGGTTGCACAGTGTTTCGTGATGCTACAGTATTATGAACAGTGCCCGCGCTGCATTGAGCCGAATTTGGCCTGCCCAATTCGGCACTACGGTACGGGCTGCTACAACATCCACGCTACAGTACCATGACACTACAGCCCTAGAGCCCGGATGGCCCACTGTCTTGCTACAGTACCATCGGCCCATCCGCGATTTGGGCCCACTTGGCCCATTTTGGGGCTGTTACACCCACTCACGAAGATGTTGGTACTGAGGATTCCTATCTAATTCGGTCGCTTGGTCATGGTAATCGCCTCTGACGTGTACAATCTAGTCTATTATGAAGTTGCAAAGGTTGCCGACGAGCTCCAAGAGGTTGTCATCTTTGTGTGGATCCATTCTCACACCTTTCTCATTTTGCCACTACAAGAAAATAAGTTTAGGGATATCTAAAGATAGTGGGCATATCTAAAGACAGTGGGCATATATGAAGACAACGAGCATATATAAAAACAACGAGCATATATAAAAATAGTGAGCATATATGAAAACAACGAGCATATATGTAACACCCTAAAATTTGCTTATTTGGAAATAGAGTTAAAATAATTTAATTATGTATTTTTGTGCTCATGAAAACATAGGAAAATAATATTTTTCATTAAATTAAAATCTATCAGAAGGTTTAGCAACTTGTTGATGCATTCATGCTGATGCATTTGTGTTTTTGTATTGCTTGGTTTTGATCAAAGATCAAAATAAATTTAAGTTGTTCTTTCAAAATGTGTTTAGGTCGATTTTCCTTTCCCGATATACATATATCATTTTTCTACAATCAAATTCCTTGTTTCTCATCCGTCAATCAACCTCTACAAACTTCTCGGAAATTTTTCTGACTTTTTCTGTAGCTTGTTTCCACTTGTCTGTGAGCATAATCTAATTTTTAGATGCTCCAAATTAGCTTATCATGAGCTCCAAATACTTTATTTGGGTTCCTCTTGGTTTTGATCAAAGATCAAAATAAATTTAAGTTGTTCTTTCAAAATGTGTTTAGGTCGATTTTCCTTTCCCGATATACATATATCATTTTTCTACAATCAAATTCCTTGTTTCTCATCCGTCAATCAACCTCTACAAACTTCTCGGAAATTTTTCTGACTTTTTCTGTAGCTTGTTTCCACTTGTCTGTGAGCATAATCTAATTTTTAGATGCTCCAAATTAGCTTATCATGAGCTCCAAATACTTTATTTGGGTTCCTCATGTTCCATAATGTCTCTGGAAATTTTTCCCGAATTTTCGGAGCTTTCGGAGTATTTTTCGCGGCTTAAATAATAATTCTGGACTTTTCTGGAATTATTTTATCCATAAAAATAATTAATTCCGAAAATAATAAATCTCTTATTTTCCCCAACGCTCAAAGCCCATGTGCAATAATCTTAATAAATCTCAAAGGCCCATACATTTATTTACTAATGGGCTTAAATGATTACTTAGGCCTATTAGCAGAGGTGGATGGTGCAACGTCAATTAGCACCATATCGCTAGTTGACGTGGAGGTGGAGAGTTTTCATCCCTATATATACGTACCTACCCCTTGGGCAAACACACCAAAACTACCGTAGAGGAGCCCCTAGTTTGGGAAATTTCTCGTGTAGTAAATTATATTTTTCTCCTCTTTCTCTCGCCGTCGCCGTCGCCGCCGCGCTGTCTAGCCCGGCCATACTCTCCTCGCCAACAAGTAAGTCCACCGCCGTCCCTGTATTCTTGAAAAATAAACCCGTAGTCCAAAATATGTTTACAAATTTTATTTTCTTCATTTGAAAGCGTATTTTGTTTCGGTTAAGAATAAATTACGTTTTCAGCTATTTACAGAATTGCCACTGATTTTGTTTTAGCCATAACTTCTCTGTTTTAACTCCGATTTGATCCGTTCAACTTACGTTAGGTTCGTAATTTCATAATATACATGTTAATACTACTGTTAAGTAGGTTTTAAACTTTTAAAATTCATGATTAGATTTAATCTATTATTTTAATAGAGGAAATCTTGTTTATTTCATGTCTTCTACGTTTCAACTCCGTTTTGAGCCATTCAAGTTGCGTTAGATTCATAGCAACGAGATCTACGCATTTGTAACAGTGTTTATCTTGTCACTAATATTGGAATTTTATGGTTTGAATCATATCTTAAATAACAATTATGCAACTGGATTTTGTAAATAAAATATGATTTGTTTTACTTTAGTTTTATAATTCGAATCTAAATTTGACTTAAATTATAATCTCTATAAAATATCTTATATATGTTTTTATACCATTAAGATACATGAAGTTAATAGTTTTATGGGTAAATCTATCGGTAGTTGTATCTTTTTAACCATAGCTCTGATTAGCGTGCTTTTCACGACTTTGTGTTCGTAGCGATGCGTAGAATCGTGTTTCAAACTCTTTTATTTATTTTTGTATGATTGGTATACTGTTCTATTATAGATCTATTGTATGCTTCGTATATAATTGTATGGATGCTTGTGTGGTGCTTTACAATCATGTCCAGTCGGTGAGATTTACGTGGTAATCAAGAAGCAGTTCTTTAGAGGTGACAAATCTACAGAAAGAAGGATATTAATTTAAGGCAAGTATAGCATGGGATTATCCTTGTTATCCTATTCACTTTAATCACATAAAATCATATTATATGTGTCTATCTTGAATGTCATTAAGGATTTTCCTAGTTTTTGATCTATACCTTGTTACCTATGGGATTTTGCATTGGGTAGTTTTTGCTAGCGCTGAGCATAAACTATGATCTTGTAATATGATTAATGGAATATGCAACAACACTAAAAGATGACTTTTTGATTACTGTTTAAAGAGGGCTAGAGCATGGGCTTATTTTTTATACTCTAGTTTCTCTCCACAAGGACTCATCTGTGAACGAACATCCGGGACTTACAGTACAACTGTGAGGGCTATAATGGCTCTAGGTTTAGCTCAGTATGAGGACCTTTTCTAGCTTGTTAGAGGTTACCCTTATGGCGCAAATGGGGAAGAGCAGACTGTGGATCCCTGCGTGGTAGAATCACACAGACTGACTTTGGAAACCTAGCGGCCCTAACTTGTTAGACGAACCTTTGAAAGGCTTCATAGTGTTTCCCTGCCTGCTCACCTTGGAAGTGTTTTGGGAGTCGCGATCCCGGGCATATGGGTAATCACGACTCGCAGTGAAAGTGTACACCTCTGCGCAGAGTTTAATAAACTGGTATACTAGTCGTGCTCACGGATACGAGCGGCCTTCGACCTTCACAGAATAGATGAACATTTATTGGTTTAATATGTGTTTTGCTATTCGTTATTCATATTTACATTGATCATATGTTTATTGTGGGATTAATGCAAATTTGATGCTACTCATGTAATAAAATTGTGACAATTAAAAGCTAAATGCAGTCAAACCAGTGTCTAGCCTTTTGAGCCTCATGAACCCCGTGTTATATTTGTTGAGTTCGACATGGACTCACTCTTGCTATTTCCCACATCTCAGGAAGGGTATCAGATTTCTAGATTCTGGAATTGTTAGGCTTGTGATCAACTAGTCAGTTTGTTCCTGGAGTGAAGTTTACACCCGATGTTTGGAGTTGTCTTTCCGCTGTGTTGCTCTCTAAGGTATATTTTATACTATTGAGTTATGTTTATTAAGCATTTGTCTCTTGATATTACACTTATCTGTGGCTATATGTGATATTTGACTTCTTTATTTCACATATAGTGTATGTCTAGTTTTGTCCTTAAAACCGGGTGTGACAGAGTGGTATCAGAGCAATGCTGACTGTAGGACGCAAGCCTAGTTAGAACTGGACGTTTAGCATGTTTTCATTTTTGCCTATTCCTTGCCTTCTCTTTAACTTTGTTATTTTTTCAAAGTTATGCTTAATTCTATCCCCGTTCTATTATAAAAAGCTTGTCTCTAGTTTGAACCTTTTCTCCTTGTCTATTAGACGGCTTGTGACGAGAAGACTGTGGACTTCAGAGGTTAAGAGGACTGAATTATGTCGTTCTTGCTCACATTTGACGAGAAGCCATTAGCAATGCAAAACCAATTACTAGAAGAAATGGCTCAATGTGGAAATTCTCAACCATGCTCATCTCAAGATCAGGCCAACATACCCAAGGGGCCAGAGAAGATACAAGTAGTAGAAGCTTGGAAGAATATAAAATCCAATAAAGATATTGATAGTAAGGCATTTGGGAGGTAGGAACAATGTCACTGTTGTAAGCATTATGGTTTTCCCTGTCTTCAAAATGAGTCTAATAAGGGAAAAGTCAAGGTGGATCCAAATTTTAAGGTCAATATGAACAAGAAGAAGGAGGCAATCTCACTAGAACCAATTGTGGAAAGCTATCAGCAATTGAGTTATACTACATTGTCACATGTAGCTCTGATCCCTTGTCAAATAAATCCAAACCTTGAAGAGTTAGAGGCCTCTCAAGCTAAAACTACTCCCCATGAGGTAGTCATAGATGGGTGGATAATTACCTATAAGGAGTATCAACCCCGAAAGGCCAAACGAGCTAAGAAACAAGCCAAAGGGACGAAGGTGAACTTTTATGGCCAGCAAGATAGCAGCATACCAAGCAACAGTTCCGTGGAGTATGACATCACAAAAGATCCAGCTAAGAGAAAGTGTTATCATTGCCAGCAGGAAGGACATTATGTTAAATCTTGCCCGTAGAAGAATCAACAACAGCAAGACCCAGGACAGGATGTCCAAAAGGAGCAGGAGCAAGGAAATAAATTAAAGAGAAATTACATCCATGGAAGGTTGAAACATGTGGATATTACCACCATTCCTGGAGCTAAGGAGGTCGTGTTTGGATCAATTCCTGTAAGTTCAGGAAATGCCAAGGTTTTGTTTGACTCTAGTGCCTCACATTCGTTCATATCTAGACAATATGTAGAAGATCATAACATATTTATGCTTCCAAGGGGGAAAATAGTGATGGTTAAGACTCCAAGAGGTGAAATAAAGGCGAACCGCGTATGCCCAAAAGTTAGTCTTGACATAAAGGGGGTAAATTTTAAGGCAAATCTTATTGTTTTGGAATTAATGGGCATTGATATTATCCTTGGAATAGACTGGTTATCTACTTGTAAAGGAGTGATTGAGTATGCCCAACGTTCAGTGTTTCTAACTAAACCTTCAGGATAAAGGATTGAGTATGAGGGTATTAAACCTACACCTGAGGGATACAAGGTTGACCCATCTGAGGGTATAAACACTAAGAATGGTAAAAAGGGATGCTAGATTTTAGATGTCATTATAGAGGACTAAGGAATGCAAGAGATGCTATCTACTTCGGATGATGCTGCAATCACACCATGTTTAAGAAATAGGAGTTATGTCCCATGTAATAAAACCGTTAGTAGCCAAGTTGAGTCGTCTTAATGTGTGGCTTATGAACTTTTAAGTGTTTAGTTGCTCTGTGCTTATGTTTATGTTTGAGTTGAAATTTTGTAATGAGTGGAATGATCTTGTGGGTTTTGTTCATGATTTCATTTAGTTTATATGTATAAGGTATAAGGATTAATAAAATAAATATATGGGTTTTGGTTATCTCCTGCTTTCTATATCTTGTTTTTCGGAGCAATCTGTCTTTATCAACTTATATCTCTGTTCTTGAAAGACCAAAAATCATGAGAAAATTCTGGACAAAAGTAGACTTCAATACCTTTCTCTAAATGCAAGAACCACACTCATAGCTATTTTGGATTGGGAGATACAAAAATCACAAGACGATGCAACTGTGCTGTCTGAAAATTGGAACAGAGTCTGTTATGTGCTATTTTCGATCAAGTCATCTACAGAATTTGGAAAAGTGTTCTACAAAAAAGTTTTAGGAAATTTCATAAGTTTTCCAACGGTATAAGGTGGAACTTCATTGGAATTATAAAACGAGAGTTGTGGCAGTTTTACCGTGTTGCTGATTTTCTGCTCGCGAGAAACTTCAGATTTCTTGTTTCTACCTATGCACAAAAGAATCATTAGGATATTATAACATATGGATGCTAGTTAGCTCATCTAAAAAAAGAGTTCAAGCTACCTTATTGGTGTCCCTTATTTTAAGGGGGGTAGCCAATGCAAAGAAGGTTTATTAAGTTATAATTCTTTATTTGGAAGTATTGGCTAGTCTCTATGATTGAGTTGCCACTCTCAAGCAAAAATGTCTGTATACAAGGTTGATAATTCTAGATCCATGGAGGCAAGAGTTGTCCCTTTAGATAGCTCATGATTATGATCATCTGTACTTGCTCGTGTTGCTGATGTTGGTCACTTGATGACAGGAAGTGTAGTATCTCATGACTCAGGAGTCCTATATGACGTCTCGCACTGATATGTGGGAAAAGGTTGATGTTTCTGCCATTGAAGGATGTTATGTGTATGATGAAGCTGAGCACTATCAAAACAACAACGTTGCAGAGCAAGTTGGGAGTGAACTAAGTCAGAATCCACAACGACGAAAAGCGAAAAAGAAAAGTCTATAAGAAGCCTGCTCAAGGAAGCAAAGCGCAGCTAAACTATGTCAATGGAAGACTAAGCAATGTGGATATGGATAAAATTCATGGAGTTACCAAAGTGGTGGGAGGTTATATTCAAGTAAGTTCAGTACAAGTTTTTGCTCTATTTAACCCTAGTGCTTCGCATTCTTTCATTTCCACCGACATGGTAGAGACGTGCCAGATGGTGAAGTGTCCAACGAGGAGGTCTTTGCTAGTTCAAACCCCAGTGAGAGAAATACAGGCAGATCAGATATGCCCGGACGTCAGCCTTGTCATAAATAAGGAAAAATTCACCGCAACACTCATTGTGTTGGAGTCACTTAAAATTCGCGTGGTTCTTGGTAATGGATGGCTCTGTGCACACAAAGGAGTGATTCATGGTACTCGGTGCACAATGCTCTTAACAACACCATCAGGGAAAAGAATTGAGTATCAAGGGGGTCGACTCTTACCTGAGGAAGACGAGAATGATCAATTAGAAGATAGGTACACCGAGGATAGTAAAGTAGATCATGAGTTTACGAAAGTCATAGCAGAGGAACAAACAACATTGCAGGAGCTCAATAGGAGAGATGATCTTGCTTAGGCACATTAGTCAGTTAGGATCTGAGAAACTGCCTCATGACTCTCAACGAAAGATGTAATTTGTAAAATGAGGATCGAATAAAGACAGAGTGTCATTATCTCTTTTATCATCATCTTCCGAATCTCGGGACGAGATTCATCTTAAGGGGGTAGAATTGTAACACCCTAAAATTTGCTTATTTAGAAATAGAGTTAAAATAATTTAATTATGTATTTTTGTGCTCATGAAAACATAGGAAAATAATATTTTTCATTAAATTAAAATCTATCAGAAGGTTTAGCAACTTGTTGATGCATTCATGCTGATGTATTTGTGTTTTTGTATTGCTTGGTTTTGATCAAAGATCAAAATAAATTCAAGTTGTTCTTTCAAAATGCGTTAAGTCGATTTTCCTTTCCCGATATACATATATCATTTTTCTACAATCAAATTCCTTGTTTCTCATCCGTCAATCAACCTCTACAAACTTCTCGGAAATTTTTCTGACTTTTTCTGTAGCTTGTTTCCACTTGTCTGTGAGCATAATCTAATTTTTCGATGCTCGAAATTAGCTTATCATGAGCTCCAAATACTTTATTTGGGTTCCTCATGTGTCCATAATGTCTTTGGGAATTTTTCCCGAATTTTCGGAGCTTTCGGAGTATTTTTCGCGGCTTAAATAATAATTCTGGACTTTTCTGAAATTATTTTATCCATAAAAATAATTAATTCCGAAAATAATAAATCTCTCATTTTCCCCAACGCTCAAAGCCCATGTGCAATAATCTTAATAAATCCCAAAGGCCCATACATTTATTTGCTAATGGGCTTAAATGATTACTTAGGCCTATTAGTAGAGGTGGATGGTGCAACGTCAATTAGCACCATATCGCTACTTAACATGGAGGTGGAGAGTTTTCATCCCTATATATACGTACCTACCCCTTGGGTAAAGTACACCAAAACTACCATAGAGGAGCCCTTAGTTTGGGAAATTTCTCGTGTAGTAAATTATATTTTTCTCCTTTTTCTCTCGCCGTCGCCGTCGCCGACGCCGTCGTCGCCGCCGCTGCGTTGCCTAGCCCGGCCATACTCTCCTCGGCAATAAGTAAGTCCGCCGCCGTCCCTGTATTCTTGGAAAATAAAACCGCAGTCCAAAATATGTTTACAGATTTTGTTTTCTTCATTTGAGAGCGTATTTTGTTTCGGTTAAGAATAAATTACGTTTTCAACTATTTACAGAATTGCCACTGATTTTGTTTTAGCCATAACTTCTCCGTTTTAACTCCGATTTGATCCGTTCAACTTGCGTTAGGTTCATAATTTCATAATATACATGTTAATACTACTGTTAAGTAGGTTTTAAACTTTTAAAATTCGTGATTAGATTTAATCTATTATTTTAATAGAGGAAATCTTGTTTATTTCATATCTTCTACGTTTCAACTCCGTTTTGAGCCATTCAAGTTGCGTTAGATTCATAGCAACGAGATCTACGCATTTGTAATTGTTTTTATCATGTCGCTAATATTGGAATTTCATGGTTTGAATCATATCTTAAATAACAATTATGCAACTGGGTTTTGTAAATAAAATATGATTTGTTTTACTTTAGTTTTATAATTCGAATCTAAATTTGACTTAAATTATAATCTCTATAAAATATCTTATATATGTTTTTATATCATTAAGATACATGAAGTTAATAGTTTTATGGGTAAATCTATCGGTAGTTGTATCTTTTTAACCGTAGCTCCGATTAGCGTGCTTTTCACCACTTTGTGTTCGTAGCGATGCGTAGAATCGTGTTTTAAACTCTTTTATTTATTTTTGTATGATTGGTGTACTGTTCTAATATAGATCTATTATTTGCTTCGTATATGATTGTATGGATGCTTGTGTGGTGCTTTACAATCATGTCCAGTCGGTGAGATTTACGTGGTAATCAAGAAGCAGTTCTTTGGAGGTGACAAATCTACAGAAAGAAGGACATCAATTTAAGGCAAATATAGCATGGGATTATCCTTATTTTCCTATTCACTTTAATCACATAAAATCATATTATATGTGTCTATCTTGAATGCCATTAAGGATTTTCCTAGTTTTTGATCTATACCTTGTCACCTATGGGATTTTGCATTGGGTAGTTTTTGCTAGCGCTGAGCATAAACTATGATCTTGTAATATGATTAATGGAATATGCAACAACACTAAAAGATGACTTTTTGATTATTGTTTAAAGAGGGCTAGCGCATGGGGTTATTTTTGGTGCTCTAGTTTCTCTCCACAAGGACTCATCTGTGAACGAATATCCGGGACTTACAGTACAACTGTGAGGGCTATAATGGCTCTGGCTTTAGCTCAGTATGAGGACCTTTTCTAGCTTGTTAGAGGTTACCCTTGTGGCGCAAATGGGGAAGAGCAGACTGTGGATCCCTGCGTGGTAGAATCACACAGACTGACTTTGGAAACCTAGCGGCCCTAACTTGTTAGACGAACCTTTGAAAGGCTTCATAGTGTTTCCCTGCCTGCTCACCTTGGAAGTGTTTTGGGAGTCGCGATCCCGGGCATATGGGTAATCACGACTCGCAGTGAAAGTGTACACCTCTGCGCAGAGTTTAATAAACTGGTATACTAGCCGTGCTCACAGATACGAGCGGCCTTCGACCTTCACAGAATAGATGAACATTTATTGGTTTAATATGTGTTTTGCTATTCGTTATTCATATTTACATTGATCATATGTTTATTGTGGGATTAATGTAAATTTGATGCTACTCATGTAATAAAATTGTGACAATTAAAAGCTAAATGCAGTCAAACCAGTGTCTAGCCTTTTGAGCCTCATGAACCCCGTGTTATATTTGTTGAGTTCGACATGGACTCACTCTTGCTATTTCCCACATTTCAGGAAGGGTATCAGATTTCTAGATTCTAGAATTGTTAGGCTTGTGATCAACCAGTCAGTTTGTTCCTGGAGTGAAGTTTACACCCGGTGTTTGGAGTTGTCTTTCCGATGTGTTGCTCTCTAAGGTGTATTTTATACTATTGAGTTATGTTTATTAAGCATTTGTCTCTTGATATTACACTTATCTGTGGCTATATGTGATATTTGATTTCTTTATTTCACATATAGTGTATGTCTGGTTTTGTCCTTAAAACCGGGTGTGACAATATCTAAACACAGTGAGCATATAAAAAGGTTGAAGAGGTTCAAACTTACCCTATAGGGGTGTCTCTTGTAGGTAGTGGTGTTACTTATCATACTGCATACGTAGTATCCACAATGTAAACTCCCGGGCTTCTGCTTGGGGCACTGTGTGTTTCACATATAAAAATGTTAAGTAATGCTTTTGATAGCAACATAATGGAGTATTTTAGTAAGTTACACTTACCGCACATAGTGTTTTGACACACAGGTTATGCTGCCTTTTTTATCATGCCTCCCTTTTTGAGTCTTAACATTGTACCCGTATGCCCTGTTTGAATGAATTTAACAAATGCAACTTGTTAGTATCCAAAAAATGAACGTTACATGGTATATAAGAGGATTGTCGATATATATATGTCTTGAGAATCGCTATGAAGTTTTTGTATGTCGCCGGGTCCTTACGCCATGCCCATCCCGATAGAGACGCCTATACAAATCCAGTTGCGGTTGCATGAATTTAATCATAGAAACCGATAAGCTCTTTTGCATCGAACAAAACAATGTGTATTGTTAAAGCTTTAAGTATATAGTTGGACTTACTCGAAGTTGGTTCTGGCTCTTCAAAGATTGGCCCATGCTCAGGGCTTGAAGTTGCACCATCTCTTGTCCGCATCATTTCACGTTTTGTTCTAATAGAACTAAGAATGTTGACTTTAGATATGCAAGAAGATCAAAAAACACAACAATAGATAAAAAAAATAAGTAGTAGTAGCAGTGGATGCCTCAGAAAACATGTCAATCATCATTTGATCATGAACTCGGAGCATCATGGCATCATAAACACAGTGAGCATGCATAATCATGATCATCAGCTCATATTTCAGATATTTTCTAGAGTTGGATAATTTCAACGTTGGCAAAAGAGAGAGGAGAGGAGAGGAGAGTTGGCAAAAAAATAGTTGCTGCTTCTGAAACATTGAGGAGAGGAAAAGGTGGCCAAAAAAAGCAGCTGCTGCTTCCCAAACATAGTAGTAGTAGAGGAGAGGAGAGGAGGTTAAACAAAAACAATGAGCATATATAAAGACAGCGGACATATAAAAAAACACAGTGAGAGGAGGCCCTAGAAAGTAGTAGTAGAAGTAGAAGTAGTAGGAGAGGACAGGAGAGTAATAGAAGTAGGAGTAGCAGGAGTGGAGAGGATAGTAGTAGTAGAAGTAGTAGAAGTAGGAGTAGTAGGAGAGGAGAGGAGAGTAGTAGTAGTAGAAGGAGTAGTAGGAGAGGAGAGGAGAGGAGAGGAGAGAAGAATAGTAGTAGAAGTAGCAGAAGTAGGAGTAGTAGGGGAGGAGAGGAGAGTAGTAGTAGAAGTAGGAGTAGCAGGAGAGGAGAGTAGTAGTAGTAGAAGTAGGAGTAGTAGGAGAGGATAGGAGAGTAGTAGAAATAGTAGAAGTAGAAGAGGAGGCTCTACAAAGCAGTTACTGCCTGTCAAAAGGAGCATATATAAACACAGTGGGCATATACAATCACAGTGAGCATATATAAACACAATGGGCATATATAAAAATAGAGAGCATATATAATCACAATGAGTATGTCTAAAAACAATGGGCATATATAAAAACAGTGAGCATATATAATCACAGTGAGCATGTCTAAAAACAATGGGCATATATAAAAACAGTGAGCATATCCAAAAATAATGGGTATATATAAAAACAGTGAGCATGTATAATCACAACGAGCATGTATAATCACAGTGAGTATGTCTAAAAACAATGGGCATATCATGCTACTAGTGTTGAGCTTAAGAAAAATTCATGTTCTTTAACAGCACACACATGGTGCCCAATAAAAATCATTCCTAGCATCCAATGGCTATCAGCTCCATTTCACAAGGCTACTAACACACACATTCACCGAATGCAAGCACTGCATGAACTCAGTGGAGCATGAATGGAGGAGAAAGGGTGGGGGATACCTGCAGAAGACCTAGCCAAAGAAAGGGGCGGCAGGCATGGGGCGGTGCAGCGCGCGCACGGTGGACACACGGCCACTGGGGAAAGCCCGATGGGGGAGGCGGCACCAATGCTAGAGCACACGGGGGCAGGCCACTGGGGGAGGAGGCGCGGACGCCGGAGGACACGACCACCAGTGCAGGCCTGCCGGTGTAGCGCGCGGACACTAGAGCCGCCGGGGGAGGCAGTGCGGACGTTGGTCGAGGTCGGGGACGGGCGAGGAGGCACGGCGTTGGTCATCGAGGTTGCTGGGGGCTCGATCTGAAACCCTGGCCACCGTGGAGATGTGGCGGCGTTGTGGCGGACCGAAGGTGTTGAGCTACGGCTCGGGGGTGCTGAAAGGAGGAGACGGCCAGGAGGCGGCGACGGCGGTGGCGGGGCGCGGGGGGAAAATCGGGCAGCCTGACGGCATCGGGAGGAAGAAGAGAGCGCCCAAGACTTAGTCGATTTCGGCCCTCGAGCGCACATGCTTATATACCTAGGACGATTTGTAGGGGCGGCTTAAAACATCAGCCACCCCTACAAATATATTTGTAGGGGTGGTTCCTGATTAAGTCATCCCTACAATTTTTTTCTATTTATATAAATTATTAAATCTGTATATATTATATATGTATTTATAAATAAAATTATTTGAATTACTCTATATATGTAAAAAATACATATATATTAAAACAAATTGCTGATACGTATGTATACAATTCTATTTTTCTTATTTAAAAACATATTTAAAATTTTAAAAAAATTGAATTTCAAAATTTTCAATAGAATTTTAGGACACTAAATGACCTCAAATAAAAATGTTGTAAATATCAAAGTTGTATCACTCATCAAGATGTACAACTTTTATTTTGGTCATCTATTCGTGTGACTAAGTTTTGACAATTCAAATTTTGAATTTCAAAAAATTACAACGTCAAACCACATTTTGAAATACCAAATGATTTCAGCTGAAAATGCCATGAATACCAAAGTTATAGAACTCATTAAGATCTACAAATTTTATTTTGGTCAGCTTTTCGTGTGACAAAGTTTGAGTAATTCAAATTTTGAATTTAAAAAATGACAAGTTCAAACCAGGTTTTGAAAAAAAGTGATGAATACCAAAGTTGTATAACTCATCAAGATCTATAACTTTTATTTTGGTCATTTATTTATCCGACAAAGTGTTAGTACACATTGTTGTTTAAAAAAGAAAATGTATCATTATCTATATATCTGCAAGTTGTTTTTTATGTGTACGGACAAATATAGCAAATTGTTTTTAATACATTTATACATTTGTATATATATTTATAAAAAAATATATGCGGAACTAACATTTAAAAAAAATTAGCGAAAATATTTGTAGGGGCGGCTGGTGATCGAGCCGTCCCTACATGAGAGGCCGGTGATTGAGCCGCCCCAACAAATCGAGCCATTTATAGGGAAGAGTCCAATACGTTCCGATCCTACAAATGACTCTTACAAAAAATATAAATAAGGTACTCCCTCCGTGCTAAATAAATGTCGTTCTCGTTTTTGAGGCAAACACTTTTAACTTTAATCAAATATATATATAAGAAAATATAAATATTTATAGTACATAATTAGTATCGTTAGATAGGTCAACGAATCCATTTTTACCATAAACTTATTTGGAGATACAAATACTTCTAATATTTTCTATAAAGTTAGTCAAATTTAACAAAGTTTGGCAGGTACGAATACCTTAGTGGCACTTGTTTAGGGATGGAGCGAGTATGTAAATGTGATGGGCCGGCTACTACTGCAGGGAAATACCCCACTGAACACTGATGGACTCCTCAGGCCAACGTGGATACGTTCATCCCTCTGCAACGGCTATGCCTATGAATGAAGACATGCATTGGCCATTGGGGCTGTATCTGTAATTTCCACGCTGGATCATAATGCATTTATATTCACTGTTTAGCACAGTACTACCCTTCTCGCAGCGCCGGTAGTAATTTCCTCTATTTACTGTGGTTGATCATCAGGCTTCAGGCAGAGTACTAGTAGTAGTAGCCCCAAGATGCATATGCATGCCTTTCTCCACTACTGCAATCATAGTGCTAGCTGCAACGGGTTCTTCAAAGTCTCCGGCAAGCAGCAAGCGGCAAGCGGCAAGCAGTTTGCAAAATTTTGCGAGCAATGCATGATGGATCATATATTGGATCCCAACATCGCCCCTGGAGCCTGGACCTGTAATGAGTAGGCCTGCATATCTACTTCTTCCACTGCTGGACGCGTTTCCATTGCAGCATCAGACATTTAGGCACGATTCCTGCACATGCATGCCCGAATGCCTGATAGATGCTTCTGTTTCTTCTACTTCTCTTACATTGAAAGCAAGCATGTCTGTCTTTCTCCTCGATAAACCCTAGTATGAGTGTATGTCAAGCCGGTGGTCGTAGCCGACATATATAAAAGTTGCCTCTAACTGCAGCCTAATTAACATTATATTCAGTTTAGTAGGGATCGCGTACAACTGTCGACTACCTGCCGGCTACCTAAGCAAACATTGTAAGACATCACCCGGGACTGGGCTCAGTGAGATGCAGTAAATAAAGTCTGTCGTCTGATTCTTCTTTCATTCCGAACCAATCGTGCTTAATTAGCCCTTGATCAGCCTCAGGCCCTTCTAAACATTTTAGTCATCAGCTTCCTAATTTTCTACCAGTTAGCTAGGTAGAAGAATCACACACCAGCTCGATCCCCGGATATGTTTCAGCAGATAATAAGCTCCTGCGGGGCCCACCACCGCCCTGGCTAGTATATATAACCGCAAAGTGGTGGTGCAATCGAGTGCAGTAAAGCTAACCATGCTGTAGTGGGATATCTCTCCATTCTACTGTGCCACCATTGCTGCTAAGAAGGTGAACATAAACAGGGAGCCAGGACTAGTGGTGTAGATGGACGCAGAACATCACATGGAGATGGAGATCAAGGAGGAGGAAGCAGCGGAGGTGATGGAGATGACGACGGTGCCCTCTCCTCGGTTCAGGAGGATCTGCGTCTTCTGCGGAAGCAGCCAGGGGAAGAAGAAGAACTACCAGGATGCTGCCGTCGAGCTCGGCGAGGAGCTGGTGCGTCTGCTTCTTTCTCCTCGTAATCTCGCTAGATAGTTGCATCAGCTTTCAGCATGCGTCTGTTACTGCTGAAATGGTCGTTTTTGCTGATCAACGGTAACATGGTTTTTCTTACTCTAGTAGTCTGCATGCGCGAAGTTTTTCTTTAGCACGACCACAGGTGCCCATAAATGTTTATCTTGTTTTCTTTCTAGCTTGATTGCAATTTCTGTGGCAGAGTTCTATGCCGTGCTTGCCTTAAAACTTAAAAGAAGATAGTACAACATACAGATACGTACAATAATAATCATGGGCATTAACCACGCATAGGTCGAGCTGTAGAGCTGAATTCCAGCAAAACCCTATTTCCCAAGGATGCATATATACAGCCGAGATACCTCATCACTCACTACTGCAAAGATGACATATATATATGTGCACTGAAACTACTGCTTGACTTCTTCTTTTCAGAAATGACGAGTTTGAATTTGAAATTGAAATTTTGGAAGTTAAAATGGACTCACATAGTGCAATAAATGCTTTTTGTTCATATATGTGAAGCACCACACCATGTAATACCTTTCACATATAGGGACCCATGCATGCTCCCGTTGGCACCATCCCATCATTCATATAATATTTTGACGCTCCACGCCTGCTCCACTAGTGATTATTTCCCATGTATTTGCTGAATTTTCAGTGCCATTGAAAAAGATATCGCTAGCCACAAGCAAGCTCCTCCGTGCATGCACGAATTCATTGAATTAATTTTGAACAATTTTTTGTTCTTGGCACATCCTCAGTTTCAGTTATCTCCACTTCATGGCAATGTATGGTTGCAGATAAACTAAAAAGTATGTAAGATCACACAACATTGTAACTAGCTACTATAAAGATAACAGACTAGACATGCCCATCACGTTAACTAGCTAGTTCCATTAGATTTGTTTATCACTAAAATTGTCATTATATTGTAGGTCTCAAGGAACATTGATCTGGTCTACGGCGGGGGAAGTGTCGGGCTAATGGGCCTGGTCTCTCGAGCAGTCTACAATGGAGGGAGGCACGTCATAGGGTATGTAAACAGCAATGATGCATGATCAGTCTTCAGCACTAGCACACATAAAAAGAATAGCCCGAAACTTTGTAAAATCATGACAAAAAGAGTTGGATTGGTCGCATCCTCAGGTGCTAAATGCTATATAATTCGTCATCAGCTCATTGTCGATCCCTTATATATATGTGCAGGGTGATTCCCAAGACCCTCATGCCGAGAGAGGTACGGTAACCACGCTCTCACGCCTCCCTAAAACCCTGTCATTGTTTAATCACATGCAATGATTCCCATGAATTCGACAAAGCATGGTAGATCAGATTCTTTTTTTTTGTTTTCCTAGTACTTATACTATCTTTAATTAATTTTATAACTAATGTTTTAATATAAGAATACAAGTATATACTAGCCACGAACTAATGAACAACTGTTTTTGTTTTTGAACAAGAAATATAGAAGAAAGAATTTACATGTGCAAATATATTTTTCTCTGAAGTGGAAAGAAGGATGCAAGCTTATCTTCTCTGGACTGAAAGATCACGTTGAATGTTCTTAAGTGAAAATCCGGTTTTCCTTTCCCTGATGATAGATGAGATCTTGGCATCTTGCTGATCCTGACTGCTGCTTCTAGTGTCTGCCCCTTTGTTCTAAGGCCCTCATCCTTTAAGCAGATAATGACTTTGTTGACAAAAAGAAATGACCCTTACATTTTCTTTTTGTCCCCCACAACAACACCATGATTGCTTCTCCTGAACCATGCTGCCCCGGCTAAAATAAAATACTCCTAGGAGATAGATAGCAGGCCTCTCAGTCACAGCCACCCTTTCTGGTTGCTCTTGTTTTAGGCTATGGAATGTTGATTACATTACAGGCATGCATCCGTGTTTGCTTGTGTGTGCAGATAACAGGTGAGACGGTTGGGGAGGTGAAGGCCGTGTCAGATATGCATCAGAGGAAGGCTGAGATGGCCAGGCAATCTGATGCCTTCATAGCACTTCCTGGTACAGTAACTTTTTTCTTTTTTACTATCAAGTTGTGTAGTGAGCCGACATGTAGATGTAGCTCACTTTTTACTGTCGCTTTCTCTCCCTGGGTCATGTCACATATATATACTGGATCCATGCGTAGTGGAAGCGTGAGTCGAAAGTTGTAAAGCAGGATGCACGCATGGGCAGTTTGATTCTAAATTCACCCCCAAATTGGCTTGCCCAGTTGGTTGGTGCATGAGGATTTCTTTTTCACCTTTTGAAAATTCGGGCCCTTTCTAGTCCCCAGTTGAAGCATATTTAATTTTGGGCAGTGATGAAATTCTCTTACCAAACTGTTGATGTGACCAGTACTATGGCAGTTGTTTCAGTTATCCATGTAGCAGTCGATATGAGGATGAGCTTCACAGCATCACTAATCAGCGTCCATAGTTCTGAGTTTCTGTCACAGAAAGTAAACTGTTCCTTCGATTAAACTACACAGGAGGGTATGGAACCCTTGAAGAGCTGCTGGAAGTGATCGCATGGGCGCAGCTTGGCATTCACGACAAGCCGGTACTAGCTCTTCATTGTCTGCAACTCATTTACTGAAGATTCATGTTGTAGTTCGTACCACTGTCGTTACAAATGTTTTTACAACTGTACTGGGGCCTGGGGGTGCTACAACAGGTTGGGCTGCTAAATGTGGATGGGTACTACAACTCCCTCCTATCCTTCATCGACAAAGCTGTAGAGGAAGAGTTCATCAGCCCGACCGCTCGCCACATCATCGTCTTGGCACCGACACCGAAAGAACTACTCGACAAGTTAGAGGTGACTTATCCACTGACAAAACGTATGTAACGAGGGATAACATCGAAGCTGACATCTGATCCTGATTCACAGGAGTATTCCCCCAAGCACGAGAAGGTGGTGCCGAAGACGAAGTGGGAGATGGAGCAGCTGAGCTACTGCAAGAGCTGCGAGATCCCGCCGGGGCTCAAAGAAGGGAAGCCGATCATCCAAGCACAGCGAGGAGCCATGCTCTGAATTAATGGTGTTAGCTATTACGTACTACTAGCCAGTAACCATTTAGGTTTCTCCGCAGACCTGCGAAATTAAAGTGGTGATGTAGGAAGATTCAGAACTTCAGATTATTTAGCAAGGGTGCGCAAGAAAGCTGCAGAGAGAACCGCTCCACTTCAGATTGCTTTTAATTCCTGTAACTTGAGTAGAATGCGCCTAATGTTGGGATGTGTCGACTGATCAATCTAGTATTGGCAATATATCAGCTGTATTAATTCTGCAGTGTTACTTAGAGTTTCTAGTAGCAAATGAGCTGTTACTGGATTTTTACTGTGTCGCTGAGAGGGCAGACGATAACCGCGTGCAGCCCTGAGGCATTGTTTTTGAGAAATCAAGAAAGTTTTTAGAAGGAAAATGTTTACGGCCCGGTATGCCCCTTTTGTGTCAGGGATCATTGGCCCAGTAGCTTCAGGTAACGTATAATGGGCCTGTTTCAGACGTCAATGCGCACAATGCACACAAAAGATTCCTACTGTCAAAAAAGAAAAGCGGAAATGCTACGTGTCGTGCGTCCGAGGGACCGCATAAACGTCAAACGGCAATTTCACACCGCACCCCACCGTTTTGCTCCAGCTTGCATATATATTAAAAAAATATCTCTTTGCTTCCTCCTCCTCGTCCTTACCCCTTCCGCGCTTCTCATCCTCTGCCGTAGCGCACTCACGCTCGGCGTCCTCACCGGAAGCCCCCAATGTCTGCATATCCGGCGGCCCTCTCCCCTACCTCAGCAAGATCCATGGAGTACGAGCGAGATCCACTCGCCTCCGGTGAGATCCATCGAGGTCGCGCGGTGGTGTTGCAGGGGAGTGCGCGGCTCACCCACTCCGGCGGCACCCTCTCTCACCCTAGCGACCAAGCTCCCCACCCCGGCGGCCATGGCGCTCCCCGCCCCTACCCCCCCACTGTCCACTACAACAATCAAGGCTTTACATGATGGTTTACTTTGGTCACAGACAGTCAAAAATGCGTCACGGTTAACTTATGATGATGATCGAAAAATCCGTTATGTATCTCGCGTCATACATTTGTTAGACCGATTAGAACCGTCATAGATTGGCATGTTTTTTCGTCATGGAATTAGTGGTCAGCAACAATAGCAAAAGGCTATAGTGATGAACTGAATCGTCATAAAATTGGTACACGTCATCTTTTGCCACGTCAAATTTAAATTTAAATTCGCACAAATTCAAATTTAAATTTTTTTGGTGAAACATTGAAATTCGAATTTGAATTGACCACATTCATATCATCATTGATCGTCATAGATACATCACAGATTAGCTATATATAGAGAAGTCCATTGCCATAACATATCACAGATCAGTTACATAGTTTGTCACACAACAGCATAGCTGCCGCTGTTGTCAAAAGAAAAAAAAAACAGCATAGCTGCCGCAGTTCACTATATTGCAGCTTTTCTAGCAGCGACATGGATAGCACAGGAGCAGAATGGTTATTAGCCGTTGCAGGTTGTCGTACGCCGGCCCGTCTTTTTTGTTTTTTTTTCTCTTTTTTCAAAAGATTCTCTCAAATATGTCCCTAGTCGAAGGATTTAAAAAAATGGACCCTGATCTTGACACCACAGTCACCGGCGCCAAGATATAAGGGCATGACGCCATTCTCACTGGCGCCATGGCCCTGCTGGCGTGGCGCTTACGTGGAAGGGGTCTTGGCGCCACAGATCTTGGCGCCAAGCCTTGGTATCACCTGTGTCTGTCTCTCTCTCCGCGCCCGCTCTCTCTCTCTCTCTCTCTCCCCGCGCTCTCTGTCTCTCTCTCCGCACCCGCGCGCCCTTGCGCCCGCCGCGCGGCGCCTCGCCTTGCCCGCGGCGCACCGCCTCGCCTCGCCTGCGCCGCGCCGGCGTGCCGCGGCCGCGCGCCCGCTTCGCCTCGTCCGCGGGCCACGCCCGCGCCTCGAGCTCGCCCGCGGCCGCGCCGGCGCCGACAGGCCACGCCACGTGGCCCGCCCGCCTGTGGTCGCACCGGTGCCGTCCGGCCGCGTCCTCGGCCGCGCCACGCCACGCCACGCCACCCGCCCGCGGCCGCACGGGCGGCGTCCGGCCACGCCCCGCGTTGTCCGCCTGCTCGGCCCGGCCATCCCGCCCCGCGCCCGCGCCGTCCGCACCGCCCCGCGTAAGGTACGACTTTGTTTGTACTTGGTAATAGTTAGTTAAGTAGTTATATATTTAGTAGTGCTTGATATAGTTACTTGGCATAGATAGTTTGATAGTTAATTGACATAGTTAGTAGTGTTTAGTAGTATTTAGCAGTGAATTGATAGTAAATGTAACGATGATGGTAGTTTATTGATTTAGTGATATAGATATGTAAATAGGTATATACATAAAGACATAGGTACTTAGATATGTTGTTATTTTGGTAAGATTTAGCTAATTAGTTATTAGATGATATCCAGATACTTAGTTGTTAACCTATTTACTTAGGTTATAGTTAGTTAGTATGTATTAGATAGGTACTATATGAAAACTACTGTGGACTAAACTCGATGTGTTTGTATTTGTGTATGGAATATTAGATGGACAACCTAGTTAGCATATATCATGGAGGCACTGTGGAACGAGATCGCTATGGATATGTTGAGTTTGTTGACATGCAAAGTGTGCCTGTGCTATTCAATGAGAAGCCATCATTTAGTGAGTTGGCTGCAAGGGCTCGCGAGGAGGTACATTGCCATAGAGATGATGGCATCATAGTTGAGGGTGTACTTCACCTAGGTTCCCCTCCCAACATGCTAAGGAAGATGATCCTAATAGGGTGTGCAGATCAGTGGGAGAACTATGTGAGATCGGCTATGAAGAGCCAGTTCTAAAGTTTGGACGTGGTCGTGCATCGGGTACTAGTTGATCCCATCCCTCTTGGGTTGTCCCCGCCAATGGGTGAGCAGGCATACTTTGACCCTCCCATCCCGGAACGTGATGTGGATGCGGAGGTTCCGCCTACCGTTCCCGATGCCCAATCTGCCCCCAATGATGTGGCACATCCTCCTCAGGAGATCCCTTTGACACAGAATCATTCGAGTAAGTGTCAATTAGGCATTATTTTTCTTTGTAGTTTAAGTCTATTCTTTTCATCCACTTTTCTTATCATCTTCTCCTATTTGTGGCTATGTTGCAGGAGACGTTTCCGATAATGACGGCGCTCCTCCTGCTGATGCTCAAGTCCAGATTGGAGATGGAATTCGTGCCTCTAATAGTATTGAAGTTATGAATGATTTAGAGCCATATGAGATCGCAAGGGCTGTTGATTCTAACGATGATTGTCCCGTTGGAGAGCTCACGGAGAGTGACGTTGAGATGCTAAGACGTATCTTCGCCGGCTGTCGTGATTCTATGGTTCATGAGTTCAGTGATCTTACTCATTCAGATCAGGCGTTTGCCGAAGGACATGATAATGAGCTGTAGGAAGCTCCAGAGGCTGGGCCTAGCATGGAGATAGAGAAGGGGAGGGTTTTCAATGACCTCCTTGCATTGAAGAGGTGGTTGCAGGCGTTTGCAGTGATACGCGAGAGACCTTACAAGGTCCTACATTCCTATGTGGAGCAGCGTTACACGGTTGTGTGTGATAAGGAACGCTGCCCATGGAGGGTTTGTGCAAGGAAGCAAAAGGTCTCCGAAAAGTGGAAGATCACAATAGTTGTCGGGCCACATACTTGTGCTTCACATGACCTCAGCACGAACCATCGACAGTTGACATCTACCCTCATTGCCAAGCGGTTGATGAAAGTATTACAGGGAGAGCCGAACATGAAGGTCATGACAATTATGAAAATAATTAATGAGGTCTATGGAGGATATGACATAACTTATGGCAAAGCCTGGAAGGCTAAGCAGCGGGCGTGGAAGATGATGTATGGGTACTGGGAGGATGGCTACGAGCAGCTTCCAGTACTTCTCAATGCAATCAAAGCAGTGAATCCAGACATGCATTATAAGTACATCCCTAGACCAGACGCATGGAAGGATGGGAGACAGATATTCTTCCGTGCTTTTTGGTGCTTCCCTCAGTGTGTGGTGGCCTTTAGGCACTGCCGTCTAGTCTTCTCCATTGATGGTACATTCTTGATTGGCAAGTACCGTGGCACACTTCTCATAGCCATATCGTGTGACACAAACAACAAACTTGTTTCTTTAGCATTTGCTTTGGTTGAGAGGGAGAACAATGATAATTGAGGATGATTCTTGAGGCTAGTCCAGATACATGTGGTTGGGCCTGGCAGGGAGGTGGGCGTCATATCTAATAGGCACCAGGGCATACTTAATGCCGTGCGAGAGGAGATAGAGGGGTATGCACCTTTGCACCATCGTTGGTGTACTTAGCACCTTACTGAGAATCTACTGCAGAAAGATGGTGTCAAGGATAATTTTGATCTTTTCCAAGAGGCTGCTCGACAGCTTGAGGACAGGTACTTCCGGAGGAAGTTAGAGGAGGTCAGAACCGCATCTAATGGAGAAGGTAGACAATGGCTGACATGTTTGATGAGAGATGTGGAGAAATGGACAAGAGCTCATGACGCAGGTGGTTGGAGGTACGAGTTTCAGTGCAGCAACATGGCTGAGTCTTTTAATAAGTTGCTGCTGGGGATTCATGGTATACCCGTGAACGTTATCATGCAATTCACATTCTACAAGCTTGTTGCCTGGTTCAACGATAGACACGCCCATGCATTGCAGTTATAGAGTGATGGTAAGATTTGGGCTCCAACACCATAGGCACATCTAGAGAAGGCGAATGAGAGGGCTGGCACACATGAGGTCACATGTTTTGACCACACCACGGGAAGATATGAGGTGAAGCATACCGGTAGTACTACGTCTGATGGCGAGGTCCGAGAGTCGAGGATTCATGTGGTAGTCCTCCAAGATTTCTCATGCACTTGTGGTAAACCAAGGCAATATCACTTTGTATGTTCTCATCTTGTGGCAGCTGCTAGGCATCGTAACTAGGATATTGAGGCCAGGATACCTCACGAGTTCAGTGTGGACACGCTTGTCCAAACATGGAGGCCCCACTTTGAGCCTTTTTGGGACCCTAGAGAGTGGCCTCTACGACGGTCTAAAGTACGTTGCGGATCCAACTTACCGTTGGGACAAGCGGGGCTCTAGAAAGAGGACGAGGCACAGGATGATTATAGATTAGATACCCGGTAGAACGTGACGTGGGAGAGCGACCCCATTTCTTACTGACCCCGAGCAGTACGAGTGTGGCAGGTGTGGTAGACTTGGCCACAATTCACGCACTTGCCATTGGCGAATTAGTGAGGTGTGACTTGTAGTTGTTTTTATTATTTAATATCTATCGTATTGATTGTACAGTTCTCGCTTTTTGTTTCAATGCATATTTAATTTATAACGTACTGACTATATTCATTTTGTAGGATGGCATAATTCCACCTTCTGGACCCGGTGTACGACGAGACCCACCGAGGACGTCTCGTAGCAGTGGGGCAGGTAAGATTTTACACTTTCATATCACATATTTTGAATTATAAGCGCATATGTGTGTGTCAAGTAACAATTGTCTTTCATTTCCATATAGGACCTTCCGCTCCTTCATCCTAGAGTACATGGAGGGTTCTTGGAAATGCAGTACGACGACAGGTACACACCTTACCTATCTAGAGCTAGCCTAGATGTCATATCTTTCCAGGTTTGTCGTGGGTTGCCCTTGTTCAACTCAGCAGGCTTGACTTCGCTGGTTAACAGGTATTTTATGAATACATAGGTTGCATTAACAATCATTTGTTCACGCGCTTATCTTTCTGACTTACATTTTTGTTTTGCTAAAATTATAGGTGGTGGCCTGAGACTCACAGCTTTCACATGGTGTTTGGGGAGATGACAGTCACGCTATAGGACTGTCAGAAAATGCTAGGTCTGAGGATTCATGGTAGAGCAGTGACAGGGCAGTGTAGGTCAGAGGGTTGGAGAGCTCGGGTGGAGGCCTTCCTTGGACGTGAGGTGGGTTAGCAAGGGGAGCGCACTTCTGGTGTTCTACTCTCCTGGCTCCAAGCAGAGTTCGCACAGTGTCCTCTAGGGGCAGACGACCAGATAATTCAGCACTACTGCAGGGCATGGATCCCACACTTGTTCGGTTGTGTTCTCTTCCCTGACGAAACGGGAGACACTGCATCATGGATGTGGATCCACTGCCTCACTAACTGGGGCAGGTAGGTCACTACAACTGGGGCTCTGCAGTGTTGGCTTTCCTTTACCGCCAGCTTTGCGAGGCGTGTTGGCGGTCTTCACAGTCAGCCTCACTTGGTGGGTATGTGTACCTACTACAGCTATGGATGTGGTCACGGCTTCCAGTTGCTCGTCCTATGGTGCGGGCTCCTCGCGACTGGTTCCCAGTTCAGAACGCATGTTTACAGCCAATGTGGGCGTACGTGTGGGACCAGGTCACAGTTCCTCACGCGAGAATGGAGCGGGCGTACAAAGAGTACATGGACGAGCTAGACAGGCTCATGGCCTCTAGTGTAAGTATAAATTATTATACATGGTGGATTCAATAAATAATTTATTATGCTATCTAACTTCTTGTTTGGACATGTTGCAGGTGACTTGGGAGCCGTACGCGGGCGAGGGCGCACTTCCATTTCTGGTGAGCAACGTGTGTGACAGCGACAGCAAGCTCTACAGGGTGAGTTGCCCTCTTATCTGCTTCTATGCTGTCAAGTTGCACCTGCCACATAGAGTTGCATGTCAGTTTGGAGCAAGGCAGCTTTGGCCACCGTCTCCAGTGTCAACCGGTGTTGACTTGCACAAGTAAGTGTTCTCTTCTTTGTATTTGGACCATTTTTCTGGAGTTGCACTTCTATTATTACCACATGATGAATGTCGAATAAGATGAATGAAATAATTGTCGGTATGTTTGTATGTCTATGGAATGCATATATGTGTGCTTTGCTTCAACAAACAAAGGAAACTCTGCCGAAATTTTTAACTTTGCAATACATGCATGTTATAGTCACATGATGTTCACTAACTTTGGTGTATATGTTTTGCAGGCTCGATCGTAAGAAAAATAAGAAGATCTTTGATTGGGCCCGGCACCACCGAGACTACATCGACGAGTAGGAGATGTTCGACGAAAACGTGGATGACAATGACGAGCCGCACACCAACAGAGAGTACAGGCGGTACCAAGCTTGGTACCACCAAGCGACTCGTCCAAGGCTTAGGCTTCAGTGGACACACGATGACTATGCTGACATTGAGTCATCCGAGGATGAGGACACGGCGTACGACCACTCCACTCGTGTAGGTCGCCAGGTGGGAGCAGGATCGATCTTGGACAGAGTGGTATGTCATTTGCTCTACTTTTATATATCGATTTGTGTAACAATGAATTATAACTTTGAACTTTGTTGTAGGGCAACACCCTCAGGGTGTCGTTCGAAGAAATAGAACGTTTTCGTCCGAGGGTGAGAGACGACGACACGTGTAGCTTACTTGACGTAAGATTATATAAATATGTAAATAGTAGATTACTAACACATTCAATACATTCAGTTGATATGATTTTGTGCACCAGAGATTGGCACGTCGTCTACGCCATGCCGCTGCGCGCTGTTGTTGCAGGACAGCCACGGCGCAGGACGTGCACGTGCCTTCTGCACCCAGAGGTGGTGTAGGTTCGTCTAGCCACGCACCTACAGGGTCGCGAGGCATTTGCACCGAGGACGAGGATGAGGACGACGATGACCACGAGGACATGGACCAGGGGCACGAGGAGCTTGGACCGTCTTAGCTAGAGGATGCTCCCTACACTCAACCTACGCAGCAGGTCGGTACCAGGCGACATCGACCACTTGACCCTTACACTCCAGGCATCCACGCTCTTGGACAGAAGGGCAAGAGTAGGTCTAGGAGACAGTGAGGGCATTGGTAGATTATTATGGACTGTATGGACTATTATTATGGACTCTGCTGGACTTGTGAACTTTTATTATATATTATTATGGATTGTATGGACTATTATTATGGACTGTTATATCCTATTAATATGTACTATATGAGCTACTATGGAGTTTATGGCATATGTACTGTATATGCTTTTAGGTTGCTCATATATATTGTTTGAGATGAATGTCATATAAATTTGTTGATGACATGTTAATGTGATATTTGTGTTTCGATTGAATAAAAAAACAGGGAAAACTCTGCCAAAATTTTCTATGACATGTCAAGTCGTGCAGTACATTGATAGCATGTAGTCTTTTTAGTGATTTATCATGTTACTATCCTATCGTACATCGTCTTTTACAGATGAATTGATTGATCAAGAAATCTAGCCTTTTCAGATGAGTTTTTAAATAGGTTTTTCAGTTTTTCAAATAGGATTTTCAGGGATGGCATCTAGGTTTGTCAGGAGCATTGAAGCCACACTATAACGCCTTTCCACTCCACTGCTGCCTATATATACACCTTCCTCCATACGATGCAAGTCACTTGAAACTAGAAGTTGGTTACCTGCGAGTAGTAATGTCTGGAGGGTCATCTAGAGGAAAGAGAAAGGGGGGACTAAGGAAACTCCCATTGTATGGGAGGGGTCTCTGAGTCCAGAAGACTTTGATGAACCAGTATATCATTTTTCTGTCGAGACCAAGAGAGATTTCACCAAAGAGTATCCACTCCGAGAATACGATAACCGGAAAGAAGATTAGCCAAAATGTAGGCATGGTGAGGACTTCTTAGTGCAGATGTTCGTGGAGGGTTTAGATGGAGGTCGTCGTTTCTTCAAATGTCCGCGAGCAGAGGTAATTGATTTTAAAATTCTTTACACAAATTTTTTTCTCCATTGCTTTGCATCTCATATGCCAAACTAACTGCATGTTCACTAAAATCTTTGAAATACAGTGTTCAGAGTCCAAAGAAAACTGTGGTTTCACTAGGTGAGTCGATCCTAGACCAATCTATCTGCATGCATAGTACATCTACTACTTGCAAGACCGTATCTTCAAATTAGAAAGGGAAGTTAGCAGCGGTTACAAGGACGACGAAGCCGACGATAGCAATAGTGGTGTCGTTTCACAGGACGGACTATGCCATGATCCATATTGCACCTACCCTAACCACAAGAACAACGGGCCTCCGCCACCACCCCCACCACCTCCACCAATAACAATGGGAGGATACTGTGGAGAAGGGGCAACACAATTTGCTATGTGGCCGCACTACTAGATAGAACAAATCTATCATGTACACATGTCATGTACTGTGCTTGTTATTCGCTCTAATTACCTAAGGCATGTTAGGTTTAGTTCAGGACATATGTATCCTAGTTTGGTATATGTTTTGACATGCTATGCTCTATGTTATGCATGTTGAATTGTGAAATTCACTACTTCCTTATGTTTTATGTGCACCTCGAGAACTAGTTTTAATAACTCAATAACATTAAACCTAATATATGATAATACTATGCAAGGTCCAAACACTTAAAGTGCATATGAAGTACATGACGATGAACTAAATAACACAGAACATGCCCTAGGTATATGATTTACCTAAAGTACATTAGATTAAACATATTGCATACTACATCGACCACATTGTCTATGATTAAACCATACAACTAGCCAACTACTGAGTACAACGAGGCCACTTTCCCTTTTTTATGGGCATCCGGATTCTCCTCCATCGCTGCCTTCGCTCGGCGCACGCGCTCAAGCTTCTTCTCTCTCTACTCCCTACACGCAGCAACACGCCTCCTTTCCTCCCCTTCCTTGTGCTCCTTTGCTGTTGCCTCCTCTCCATGTCTTTTCTCTAATATCTCCAGACGCTCCGCATCCCACTCCTTCAGGCCTTGTAGAAGCCGCATGTCAGCCTCCTTGATCTCAGTGTCGATCCACTGCTCAAAATCACAGAGCGGTGGAGGGGTCTGCAGCAAATACAATTGTTACAAATCCAATTAATATGCAAAACTTCATATGACATAAATTAATTAATAAACAATAGCAATTTCTCACAATAAATGTACTGCGGCGCTGACGCTCTGTAGACTCCTATGCAAAATTGGAACACATCCAATATCTCTGCTTATACGTTGCCTCATCTTCAGAAATGTCTACCTTGCAAGGATCGCCACAGAAGCACATGGGTATTGGCACACCGCTAGGGAGCGGCTTTGGGATGTAGGGACTTTCGGTCATCCGTCCATAACTACGATTCAACAAATTCCGTTCTAATATAACAAAACAAATAACAATAAACCCTAAAACCTAGGGTTTAATATTTGATGAAAAAGATCGACGCATACATTTGTTTTCTAACTTTTCCACGCCTAGGCATCCTACAGTTGTATAATACATACGAATTTTAAAAAGTGCATGAACCAATAACATGTGAAGTTTCATAGGTTAAGAATACGACTTCATTTTACCAAATCGATTCGAAATAAACAAGTCGATTGAAGAGGATACATGGCTCTCGAAGATCGACGAATAAAATCTAACTTTTCACGGTCCAATAGGTCGATTGAAGAGGTTGGCCAAAGTGTAGAGAGGAACAACCCGAAGAGGAGAAGAAAGAAAATGAGAATGGCTCAGGAAGGAAAAGTGGGGCGTTAAAGGGTGGGGGTTTTGGCGCCAAGATCTGTGGCGCCAAGGCATGGCGCCAAGACTTGGCACCAAGATCTATGGCGCCAAGACCCCTTCCACATAAGCGCCACGCCAACAGGGCCATGGCGCCAGTGAGAATGGCGCCATGCCCTTATATCTTGGCGCCGGTGATTGTGACGCCAAGATCAGGGTCCATTTTTTGAAATCTTTCGGTCAGGGGCATATTTGATAGAATCTTTCGAAAAAAGGGCAAAAAAACAAAAAAGACGGTAGGCCGGCACCGGCTTTTAGGAACTCTCGACCTAAACACCCAAGAACCTCCAGGTGGCATACCTGTACTGCAAAGAGTTTCAAATCACAAGGAGTGCCTGCACATATAAACCTGCAAAAGATTTCATATTGCAAGCTGGCATAAGACATGGTATAATGGATAGCAAAAGAGAACGCGACTCTTTGGAGACTGCTGGAGCATACTCCCTGATGCTCTAAATGCTTGTAGGAGGTGGCCACTCACTGCTACAACATTCATTCCCCTTGAAAGAAGAAAACATCCTGAACAGTGGCTTCATATTAACATGAATATGAAATTGATTCAGTAAGCAAGGTTCGGAGTCTCTTAGCTCGAATTTGGAAACAGAACAACGAAGTTGGAGTACATTATTTAAACTTGAGTCCTTACATTCCATAATATGTTATTAAGCTTCTCAATGGATCTATGCAGCATATCATACTATTGTCAGCTATTAGTAGTAGCAGTTCCAACATTAGCTTGGTAGCTTGGAAAAATTAAAGGCATATCAGGCAAAGTGATGAGGAAATTATGGGAAATTTAAATGGGCTAATTCCGCAATAATGAAAGGTAACACGTTCCTGCAACTAACATATGGAAGGCACTCAATATCTGGGCAAAACATCTTTAGATATCTGCAGCTCTTATTGAGAAGGGGAACGATAATAGCTTTTAAGCACCGAGTTTTTAGTCATAGTATGTTACAAATGTTAGGCAAGTTGTAAGCCTAGGAGGTCGTATCTAAGGGCTGCAGCAAGCACACTGGTAAGCAAGACTGTACTGTCCATTTTTAAGATATTAAATAATGCACAGGAACATGATTTTTTTTCTAACATTAGCAGGCTATGTTGATTGTGTAGTTTCCCTTTCTTCCACTAATCAGAAAACAGATTTGTAGATTGGAGGTTAGATGTCATTTTGTGATTATGTACACATATCTTAAAACATGTTTCATAAGGCATGATGACTCACAATTCAAGTGCACTAAAATCATCTGATGCTGAATAGAGAACAAAGAGAAGTCGACTATTAACCTCAATGAGTGTATGTCACTTCTCATATCCAAAAAAAACCAAAACCTTCACCTGTGAAATTAACAGCAATAAAGGAAAGAAAAACAGGTTATGTCTGCATAAATGGAGGGATAAACATGAAGGCGATGACAAAGTAAGAATGTAAATCTGACGCGGCCTGCAGCCCTAGCTCCCGGCACGGCTGAGGAAGGGGCGCACCGCCGTGATGGGAAGGGGCGCAGATCTGCAGTCGTCGGTGTCGAGAAGGGGAGCAGAGCCGCCGGATCCGCCTCCTTGCACCGCCACCGGCCGGATCTAGCATCCCTGCGCCGCCACCGACCGGATCTGGCCTCCTTGCGCTGCCACCGGTCGGATCTGGCCTCCTTGTGCAGCCACTGGCTGGATCTGGCCACCCAGCGCCTCCATCGTCGGGAGGGAGAGAGGGGCGCCGTCGTGATGTGAGGGAGAGGGTGCTCGGGAGGGAGAGAGGGGCACCGTCGGGTTTTGAGGGAGAGGGAGAGGGTGCTCGGTGGGAAAGGGGCTCGGGAGGGAGAGGGGTGCTGTACGTTGGGCACGGAGTGGAAAGGGGCGCCATATGTCGGGCTCGGAGTGGAGAGGGGGCGCCATCGGGCTCAGAGGGAGAGGGGCTCGAGAGGGAGCCGATGGTGTGAGAGAGTGTGGAGTGAAAGAAAAAAACCCTAACTCCTTGTATTTATACCGGAAGACAGTTATTGGGCCTCGCCTAGTCCTGCTGGGCCTTGGCCTTTTTGGAGGCGAGCCTTATAGCGTGCCCGCCTCCGAAAATTGATTTACGGAGGTGGGTATTTTAAGGTGGCCGGCTCTGAAAATAGATTATTTTTTGAGACGGAGACGACTGCCTCCGTAAATCCATTTTCCGAGGCTGGTAAAATTGTCCGCCTCAGTAAATAAAAAATATCTGCCTCCGTTAATAGTAGGCATTAACCGAGGCGGTCAGATTTTGTGACCGCCTCCGTTAATAAAAGGGCACCGTCTTGCAAAATCATTTGTGTAGTAGCGTAAGTTTCTTCATTTTGACATTTAAGTATATTTTTTAAATGAACAGGATTTAGCATAACACACTTGGTCTCTTAAATAAAAAAGTTGTCAACAACAAAGTTGTAGAACTCATTGACTTTATTTTGATCGTTTTTTCATATGCCACGTCGACGTCCACGTCAGCGCCATGTTGCCCATGTCAGCGCCATATTGGATGATTCATCTGTGACCAAACCAAATCGTCCGTCATAGATTTACCACTGAGTTGCCAAAATGATTTGTGACGGTCAACAGTGACGGTTACTAAACAAGTCATTGTAGATATATCACCTAATGAATGAATCGTAATAAACAATAGAATTCTATGATGGTTCCTTAGAACGTCACCAGTAAACCGTCGTGTAAAGACTTATTCCTTGTAGTGGTCGTCGTCGAGCCAAGCCCGGTGCTGGTGGCGCTGGTGGTGGTGGTGCTTGCGTATGCCGCTGGTGCTAGTGTTGGGTGGTGCTCGCGCGCAGCCGCTCGCCGCCGGCTCCCACCCCGTCAGCCGGAATCGATCGGCCCAGGCCTCTCTCTGCCTATATTGCAAATGTATGTTTCAAATGTTTCAGACGTTTTAGTGGCATGTTGCAAAAGTAGATCGGGGGATGTTGCATATATTGTAAGCGTTTCAGAGGCATGTTGCAAGCGTCTGTTCAAACCATTTCCAAACATATGTTGCAAGCGTTTTGATCTCGATGTTGCATATGTTTTCACACATGTTGCAACAATATGTTTCAAAAATATTTCATTTATTTCAGTCTTCTGGTGCAACAAGTGTTTTCATATTGCAAGTTGCAAGTGTTGTATCTAGATGTTGCATATGTCTTCATACATATGTTGCAAGTTTTCCATTATCTAAAAAAACATATGTTGCAAGTGTATATTCCAAATGTTTTATCTGTTTCAGACATATGTTGCATTCAAATATTTCATATTGCACGTGTTTCCTGCTGTTTGGAGAGTCAGGGGGCGCTGGGAAATGGGGTGTGGCGAGCCGATTGCCGGCAGACGTAGCGTATGGCACGATGGGGGCCGGCGGTCAGGGGCACAACAGGACAGGGGTGCGCCTGCAGGGGCGGTGGCGGGGCGAACGAATAGGGATGGGGCGGGGTGCACGAATGGGGGCGGGTCAGACGTCAGGGCAGGCTTGTCAGATGTGGGCGGGCGTCCGATGGAATTCATCCCCATTGGACGTTCGTGCGCTAGCATTTTCCTAAGAAAAGTCGAGATTCAATACCATTTCTTTCGAGTAAAGGCGTGGTATTGAGGAAGACTAAAGCCTGAGGCGATGGTGTGCCGTGCCAAAACCTAAATTTTTCATTTCTGGGCGGTCCATGGCGCTAGGCCGGTGTCTGGTGTCCCTATCGCAGCACGCGGTAGCAACACCCCTGTTTGAGCAATCCGCCAGACTCTCTCGAGTTTTCTTTCCCCATGCTACAGTAGATCACGGGCGACTCCATCCTGGCGCCGGATTGGCCGGTTTCCCCTCGCCGTCAGTGTCCTTCAGGGCGCCGATGTGCAGGGGGAGGTGCGGATCCGGCGGCCGGTGGTTGTTTCCCTTTCTTTTAGGTTAGTTTTTGTTGGTTTAGGTTTGGATTTCATCCCAGTGAGGAAATCGTTGGTTTTCTTTTGCTTCCCTCATGGTTTCTCTGGTGGCTTCAATGTTGGGGGCGATTGGCGTCTGACGGTGGTTGATGGGTGTGGGGTGCGTGGCTTCGGTGTTTCAATCGGAGGATCTAGCACTGACGAGGTTATCCTTATTGGTTTCTTATGCGTCATTGCTCGATTCTTCTGTGTTTTTCTTTTCTCCGGCTGCATCCACGCCTTGAGCAGCCCCGTCGGCCTTGATGCCAACGACATGGCTACTGGAGGCCAGAGGATATTTTACTCCCTCCAAGGTGCTGGCTGTTAGAAGTAGCCTTGTGAGGTTTGTGATCCACCTACTTGTTACAAGCTGGTGTTTTTTTATCCCCCTTGAGGGTTCGCTGCATGTCGACTGGGGTTGGCCGGCAGAGTGACCGGCGTCTGATCCCGGTGAACATGAGGTTTGGCCGGGGTGTTCAACAGTTGTACGGCATGCTTTTGGCGTGCTACTAATGGCCGTGAAACTTGAAGACTCTTCGTCGACTAGGGTATCGGCCGTAAGCTTCGTTCTGGATTACTTTCTTCGTTGCGGGAGGTGGAGAAGTTCTAGGTTGTGGCAACGACGGTCTACGGCGACGACGGGCGCTGGTTGCTTCTGCAAATGACTTATGTGTAATTTTTCTTTTATTCAGGGGTGTCCAATAAGGGGGCTGGTCATAAAAATTCTATATCAATAAAATTCAACCCTTTTTCTCAATTTTTACTAGACGAAAGCAGCCGGCATCATGACCGTCCGATCCGATCCAACACCGATCGTAACGGGCCAGTGATCCCTTCCTCCGCGACCCGCCACATCATCGTGAGGTGCCGTCGACGAACGAGAATACGAGATCATGGCATCCGCGTGTCGCTCGCCGTCGCACCCGACGACCGCCCGGACCCGGCCGGCAGGGACTGGGAGCAGAAAGTCGACAGGGCCTCGTGAGGCTGCGATCACGATCCATGCCGCCGCGACCCCTGGGCCCAGCTGGCGAACGCGAAGCCGTCGAGGCCACGCCGCTGGGCTGCAACGGAAGGCAACCCCTGAACTACGGACGTCGGTTTCTAATCATCAACCGGAGCTCTGGCGACTGGCGGGCGGACGGACGGGAGATCCGCCTGAATACCGCTGGGCTGCACACGGGGATGGCGTGGGATAGCTCTGGGTTTGCCTGCGGTGTGTTGCCGTCGCCTTCTCCTCCGTTTTTTAATGGGTGATCGACTGATCGTCTACGAGGGGACTGCGAGCTGATGCGATGATAGTTTGGGCCAGAGCACGAACATTTAGTTTCCAAAGCAATCGACCGCGAAAAGTTGAAACGGCAAACTATATGTCTATATAAATAAATCTTATATTTTTCCAAAGCAGCTTGGAAAATGACGACAGTACGAAAGAAGGATGGGGGATTGGGAGTCATGAAGCTCCAAAAGCAAAATGAAGCACTTTTGGTGAAAAATCTTCACAATTTCTTCAACAAAGTGGAAACTCCTTGGGTGGCCTTGGTTTGAGAAAAACGTTACCCCAATGGTAAATTACCAGGGTTACAAAAGAAAGGCAGTTTTTGGTGGAAAGCTAATCTGAAGTTCGGAAAAAGATAAAGATCTAACAGTTGTGCAGATTCACACGGAGGTGTCATATCGAGTGTTCAGATAGTAATAATAATAAAAATTATAGAAGTTCTCAGTAATCCGCGAGATGAATTTATTAAGCCTAATTAATCCGTCATTAGCACATGTTTACTGTAGCACCACATTGTCAAATCATGGACTAATTAGACTTAAAAAATCCGTCTCGTAAATTAGTCTCAATCTATACATTTAGTTTCATAATTAGTCTATATTTAATACTCCATACATGGGTCTAAACATCCGATGTGACAGAGACTAAAGTTTAGGAGGGGGAAAAACATTGGTCTTCTATACTAAAGGTGTGTTTAGTTCGTGAAAATTTTTGGCTTTGGCTACCGTAGCACTTTCGTTTGTATTTGTCAATTAGTGTTCAATCATGTACTAATTAGGCTCAAAGGATTTGTCTCGTGGTTTTCTACCAAATTATGTAATTAGTTTTTTTCGTCTACATTTAATGCTCCATACATATATCCAAACATTCGATGTGACGGAGAAACTCGAAAATTTTTAGAAACTAAATGTGGCCTAAATAGACCGAGTATATGCTATTAATGCTCCCAAGCTCCTAGCCATGTGCCAAGCGAATAGACACGTTGATCCAATGTCGACCTAAGCTATCTTGCTAGCCGACCCACCAACGTCGTCGTTGCCCTTGCAAGACACACCTAGCAAGATTTATATAAAATGTGCTGGCTAAGTCCATGTGGTTTGGGTAGTGCGGAAGGTTCGCATGGAGCTACTCGTACGTCACAACAGCCTCAAGCTCATGCCAGAGCAGGACTGTAACACCCTAAAATTTTGGGACATTAAAAAATAGAAAAATATGATTTTATACAATTTTGTGACCATGCAAATTTAGAGTAATAATAATTTTTATTAACCTAAAATCAAATATAAGGGTAGAAACATGTTTGTGCACTCATGCCGTTGCATTTAAATTTTCGTGATGAGTGGTTTGATTTAAATTCAAATTTGGTTTCAAAATCATTTGAAAATACATTGAAATAATTGAAAAGGAAAAAGAAAAAGAAAAATTTCCTTCTCCTCGCTTTCGGCCCGGAAGCCCAACCCCTTCCCCGTGGCCCGCTCGTCTCCCGTGCCCGCGGCCCATCTCCCGTTTCAGCGCGCGCGTCGCGTCCCGCCTGGGCCGAGCCCATTCTCGCCCGCGGCCTGGCTCGCGCGTGCACCGCCGGCCCAGCTCGCGCGCTGCCGCACCTTCCTTCTCCGTGTTTCGCTGACCGGTGGACCCCGCGCGTCAGGCGACGTCGTCTTCCTCCCCAAGCCGGCGACATATTCCCCTTTCCTAAACTACCGAAACCGAATCCTCCCCTCATTCTCCCCTTTCCTTTCGTGGAGTCGCTTTCGGGCTATAAAAACCGAGCCGTGATCCTTCCACTCCATCCTATCTTGACGCGGAGCTTTGGAACCATCCCGAGACGGCATTGCTCGGAGCACCGCCGTGACCGCCCGCCATACCGAGCAGTGCGCCGCCTTTTGCTTCGTCCTCGGCTCCGTTCTTGCGCGAGGTGAGATCGCCTTGCCTTGTACTCCATCTCGGTACTTTTATTTCGTCGAATGATGCTCGGTTTCAAGTTCTAGCGAACTCCGGCGATGGCGCCGCCGTGGATACGGTCGCCGGCGTGTTTTCCCGGCCAGAGCGCCGCCCCGTTCGTCCCGATCCAATCTAAGCCGTTTATTTTGAATCCAACGGATGTAATTGAAAGATACCGGTTCGGCTGTATAATTTGCTAAAGAGACCCTGAGTTTTTCAATTGTCTAACCCGCAGTCCAAAGCGTACTTCCGTATTGCGTAATATCTGTTTGAAAGCGTAGTTTGATCTCAGTTCATTCAAAATACGTTTTCAGCTAATTACAGTTATGCCACTGAATTTGTTTTAGTCATAATTTATTCGTTTTAACTCCGATTTAACCCGTTCAAATTGCGTTAGGTTCGTAATTAAGAGCTCTACATGTTAGTAGGACTGTTCAGTAGGTTTGTGACAATTTATTTTCGAGCTTAAATTAAAGTAATTACTTTTCTATAGGAAATCTTCGTAAATTCGTAACTTCGTCGTTTTAGCTCCGTTTTTTGTGATCTTTGCGTATGTGTGATCCTAGCGAGTTGTAGATTCGTTTTAAAAACTTTTTATCTTACTTTATTACTGTTGGTGTACTGTTCTAATTATAGTCTTGTTTGTTTATGTATGATTGTTCTGGATGAATGTTGTTGCTATTATTGATCGAGTTTAGACGGTGAGCAATTCGTTGGAGATCAGGAGTTTTACTACGAGCAAGATCACCAGGACCAGTTTGAGCAAGGCAAGTATAGCATGGGATTATCCTTGTTGTCCTATTCACATTAAGCAAATAATATCATTATGCATATATTCCTTGATAAGGATGACTTAGAGTTGATCTTATTTCTTAATACCTATTATACTGCATGGATTAGTATTGCTAGTGCTCAACATGAATTATGATCATGTAATTTGACTAATAGAATATGCAATAAACATTAAAAGATGATTTTATTACTGTTAAAGGGTACTAGAGCATGGGGTTATTTGGTGCTCTTGTTACTCTCCATAAGGACTTATCTATAAGCGAAAATTCAGGATTTACAGTACAACTGTGAGGGCTAAAATGGCTCTGGCTTTAGTCATATAGAAGGACCTTTTCTAGCTTGTTAGAGGTATTCCTTCATGGCGTAAGAATGGCTTGATGAATCGGATATAGTGCGGCCTCTGTCCTCATGAGTATAGGCTGCGTGTTATTGTGCTATTTGGAAGAGGGGTTCTACATCTGTTTGCCGAGTGAAATCTAATGACCCTAACTTGTTAGACGAACCTTCGAAATACTTCATAGTGTTTCCCTGCCTGCTCACCTTGGAAGTGTTTTTGGAGTAATTAACCCGGGCATATGGGCAACATGACTCACAGTGAAAGTGTACAACCTCTGTAGAGTGTAAAACTGTTATAACAGCCGTGCTCACGGTCACGAGTGGCCTTAGACCCTTATGGAATAGTGGATCGTTAATAATGAATATGTTTTTGCTATTCGTTAATCATTTCACATGGATCATATGTTTGTTGTTACATTGAGACACTTTGATATTATTGATATACTAAATTAATGCTAATTAAAAGCTACATGCTGATAAACCTATGTTATGCCTTTGAGCCTCATGAACCCCGTGTTACACTTGTTGAGTACGAGATGTACTTACGCTTGTTTATTTTTCTTACTTCGATAAAAATCCCGGATAGGTAACAGATGATGCAAGTAGTGACTACTTCTACTTCCTGGAAGATTACTAGACTTGCTGTCAACCAGTCAATGTGTCTGTGATTGGAGCTACCACGAGAGTTTTATATTTTACTTCCGCTATATTATTGTAAAGATTATATGTTATTAATCGTGATATAATAACATTTGTGATGATACATCCTTTATAATTTGTTAACTTATGTGTGATTGATCTCTGGGCACACATAAGAGTATGCACTCCATTTGGTCGTTAAATGGGTGTGACAAATTGGTATCAGAGCTATTGTTGACTGTAGGACGCAAGCCTAGATAGAAATGGTCGATTTAGTGTCATTTTTTCACTATTTTTATGCTCATTACCTTGCTCTTGTTATTTGATAAATTTTTATGCTTTTTATGTCTCATTCTATTACGAAATTTTTCCTCTATTCTAATTACATCTAAAAACTCTGTAGATGGTTCGTGGCCGCAAGACTGCCCGCATCACCACTGGAGGACACTACCCACCTCGTGCCTTGATTGCACCTGAAGAGCCATAAGAGGAAGTACCCCAGGAGAATAAGCAGACCCCTGAAGCACCAATCCAAGTGCCAGCATCTCCTCAGGAAGAACCCGAGCCTGAAGAAGACCTTGAGATCATCAAGATTGAAGATGATGAAGAGGATGAAGCCAATGGAGGAGAGCAACCCCCGTCTCCACCACCTGGTGCAACTGCTGAGGATGTGCCACCCCCTCCAATGGGTTGGACTGTGAAGATCTACCACAAGGCGAGAGGAAATGCCATTTCTCACCATCGACTTGTGGGAATGCTCTCTGCCTACTTCGCTGATTGGCACCCAGCTGTGGAGTACGTCTGTTGGGAGTACACCCATCCGCTGAAGGACACTTACTGGAAGGCAAGAGCGAGCATTTTTCCTAAGGATGAAGAAAAAGGGGCATACCAGCTGAACAGGATGTATGCCCACATGGGTCGTCGAGCTACCATGGAGGATAGCATTGAAGATGCTGCTTTTGAAGCATGTATGGGCCTTCGCTACCTTCGCTTTGACAGCATGAAGCATGATATTCACCACTACCTCCCTCGTGCACACCCCAACCTTGGATGGGCCATGATGGATCCAGTGCAGTTGGAACCACTTCCTCGGATGATGGTGAACTTTGTCTATGACATGATGGAAAGAAAGCTGCAGTTAGAGGAGATGGTGAAGGCACAGGGGAAGACCATCAAGAGGTGCCAAGCAATGATTTATGAACTTCGAGCAAACCAAGGCATGGCCAAGATTTATGAGACATTAGAGCATGAGCCACGCCAGTAGAAAATAGGAGTCCTTTATGTAATAAGAACGTTCTTAGTAACGTCAGTTGAGTCTTCGAGTCTGTCGTGTGGTTTGAACTTTAGTGTGATAGTTGCTTTATCATTATGCTTATGTGTAAGTTGGATTTTTGTTATGAGTGCTAGGGCTTGTAGGCATGTCTACAAGTTCCATTTTTAAGAATAAAAGTCTATTAGTCAAGGGAATAATAGTTGGGTTTGATATTGTCACGTTTCTATCCTTGCTATTTTCTGGAGCAGTCTGCAATGTTTCTGATATGGTTCAAAAACGGTTCGTGCAACATTTATGAAATTTTTATGAGAGAAACTAGGCTTAAGCACCTTTCAAATGCCACTGAAATCACCTTTTTATCTGATCTGGTTCGAGAGATATAACTGTCACAAGTTAAAGTTTCTGCACAGTCTAGAATCTAGAACAGTTTCTGTTGCGCCTTATTTTTCATTAACTTAACGACAGAATCTGGTCTTATGGTCTAAATAGAAGTTGTGGGGAACTTCATAAGCTTTCCAACCATATAAAGCACGCCTCTATTAGACTTCTGTAGTTCGAGATATGATTGATTTACTGAACTGTTAACATTGATATTCGCCCAGAAAATTTTCAGATCTCCTTCTTTATCTTATAAGTGGTTGATAACCTGGAAATCTCAAAGTTTGCATTCTTATGGATGGCAGATGGCCGGAAGAGGAAGAGGCAGGGGTCGTGGAGGTGTTCCCCCGAATCCACCACCACCACCGCCACCAACTATTGAGCAATTTCTGGCAGTGCAGACGCAACTTATGCAACAATTGGTGCAGAACCAACATAATCATCCAGTTGCTGGGGCACCACCACGTGATAAGCGTGGTGAGTTTTTGAAGGGTCATCCCCCGGTGTTCACGCACGCTGCTGATCCCTTAGAAGCAGATGATTGACTTCGTGCCATAGAAAAGCAACTCAACATTGCTCAATATGATGACCGGCAGAAGGTGTTGTTTGCTTCTGGGCAACTCCAGGGAGAAGCCCAGAACTGGTGGGAATCATATGAGTATGGTCGTCCCGTCAATGCTCCCACAGTCACTTGGCAGGAGTTTAGAGAGAACTTCAGAGCTTATCATATACCAGAAGGAATAATAGAACTGAAGGCAGAGGAATTCCGGAATTTGACCCAGGGGTCATTGTCTATAGCTGAGTATCATGACAGGTTTGCCCAGTTGTCACGATATGCTCCATATGAGGTGGCCAATGACAATGATAAGCAGCGCCGCTTTTTGAAGGGATTGTATGATGGATTACAATTACAGCTGATGTCCAATACTTATCCCAATTTTTAGACGCTTGTGAACCACGCTATCGTGGTGGACAACAAGCGCAAGGAGATGGATGCCAAGAGGAAAAGGCTTCAGGGACAGACTTCTGGTAGTAACACTCGTCCTCGTACTGGTTTTCAGCAGGGTAATCAACAGAGACCTTCTTCTGGTCAGTGGAATCGTGGTCAGGTCCCTTTCCGCAATCAGTTCCCGCAACGTCCCCCATTCCAGCCGCAGAATGGTAACCAACACCCTCTGCAGCAGAGTGGGAATCAGCCACAGTGCCAGGGTCCTTCCAATAATACTCCAACAAAGACCAGTGCTCCCAATACCACCAACAAGTGTTTCTAATGTGGGAAAGAGGGTCACTTGTCCTATAATTGCCCTGAGAAGATCAACCAGCAGACTCCACAGAGGCAGGGTAGTCACCAGAAGCCTGCATCTAACACTGAAAGAGTGAACCGCTTGTCTCAGGAAACCACAGTGGAGGAATCAAAAGTTATGCTTGGTACGTTCGATGTCCATTCCACTCCCGCCACTGTTCTTTTTGATTCTAGAGCATCACATTCTTTCATATCACAATCATTTGTTAGAATACATAGAATTCATTTGTGTGCCATGAAGAACCCTATATTAGTAAACTCACCTGGTGGAAGCATGCCAGCATCTTATCGTTGTCTCCCGATTAGTCTCATTCTAAGGGGGATAGAGTTTAAGTTGAGTCCTATAGTATTGAGAACATCTAGGATTGATCTTATATTGGGAATGGATTGAATAATGCAACAACATGCAGAGATTCAATGCAAAGGGAAATCAGTAGTACTGACAATACCAAAGGGAGATAGGATCAGAGTTGATATGAAAGTGTAAAAACAGGAGACCGCTACAGTGAACCAGCTTACTGATGGTGCCAATAAGGAGGACCAGGTTGTGGAAGAGTTCTCCGATGTATTTCCTGAGGAATTGCCAGGTATGCCGCCAGACCGTGACATTGAATTTATTATTGAATTATTACCTGGAACTGCACCCATAGCTAAGCGTTCATATAGAATAGGAGTAGATGAATTAGAAGAACTTAAAAAACAAATTAAGGAATTGCAGGATAAGGGTTTCATTTGTCCTAGTTCTTCACCTTGGGGTGCACCAGTGATTTTTGTGGATAAGAAAGATGGTACTCAGAGGATGTGTGTAGATTATCGGTCTCTCAATGAGGTTACCATCAAGAATAAGTACCCGTTGCCCAGGATTGATGACTTGTTTGATCAGTTAAGAGGTGCTTGTGTATTCTCCAAGATTGATCTTCGTTCTGGATATCATCAGTTGAAGATTCGTGCTAGTGATGTACCAAAGACAACTTTTACCACACGATATGGGTTATATGAGTATACAGTGATGTCTTTTGGTCTGACTAATGCTCCTGCATACTTTATGTATTTGATGAATAAGGTATTCATGGAATATCTGGACAAGTTTGTAGTGGTATTCATCGATGATATTCTAGTATTCTCCAAGACTGAGGAGGAACATGTCGAACATTTAAGGTTAGTCTTGCAAAAACTCAGAGAATATCAGTTATATGCTAAGCGGAGTAAATGTGAGTTTTGGTTGAAGGAAGTTTCCTTTCTTGGTCATGTTGTTTCAAATGGAGGAATATCAGTAGATCCTAGCAAAGTGAAAGATGTATTGGACTGGAAGCCACCAACCAATGCAAGTGAGATCTGTAGTTTCTTGGGATTAGCAGGCTATTACAGGAGGTTTATAGAGAGATTTTCTAAGCTTGCGAAGCCAATGACTACACTATTAGAGAAGAATGCCAAGTTTATGTGGTCTAAGAAGTGTCAGACTAATTTTGAGAAATTGAAGAAAAGATTGACCACTGCACCAGTATTAAATTTGCCAGATCTGAGTAAACAGTTCTCTATCTACTGTGATGCATCTCGTTTGGGTTTAGGATGTGTTCTTATGCAAGAAGGTAGAGTTGTGGCATATGCATCGAGACAGTTGAGAAAGCATGAATTAAATTATCCTACTCATGACTTGGAATTAGCTGCAATGGTTCATGCACTAAAGATATGGAGACACTATTTGATTGGACATAAAAGTGATATATACACCGATCACAAGAGTCTGAAGTATATTTTCACTCAATCAGATCTGAACTTGAGGCAGCGTAGATGGCTGGAGTTGATAAAGGATTATGATCTAGAGGTGCATTATCACCCAGGAAAGGCTAACATCGTTGCTGATGCTCTTAGTAGGAAAAGCTACGCTAATGAGATACAAGTAATGCCCTAGTCAAGAGAGTTGTGTGCTGAATGTGAGCATCTGAACTTAGGGTTTACCACCAATGTAGTAGAATTGGTACTAGAACCTACTCTAGAGCAAGAGATACGCAAGGGTCAGATAAAAGATGCAAAATTGAGAGAGATAGCGGAGAATATAGTGAAAGGCAAATCACCAAGATTTCATAAGGATGATAAGGGTACATTATGGTTTGAAAAAAGGCTGTGTGTGCTAAAGGATAAGACTATCAGAAAGGCAATTTTGAGTGAAGCTCATGAGTCAGCTTATTCCATACATCCTGGGAGTACTAAGATGTATCTGGATCTGAGAGAGAAATATTGGTGGTATGGTTTGAAAAGAGATGTTGCTGAGTATGTTGCTTTGTGTGACACATGTCAAAGGGTGAAAGCTGAACATCAGAGACCTACAGGATTGTTACAACCTATGCAGATACCTGAATGGAAATGGGAAGAAGTTGATATGGATTTTATAGTTGGATTGCCACGTACTCCGAGAGGGTATGATTCAATTTAGGTAATAGTAGATCGCCTAACAAAGGTTGCTCATTTTCTACCAGTTAGGATTACGTATAGCAGTGCAAGGTTGGCAGAATTGTATATGGAAAGAATAGTGAGTCTACATGGAGTTCCTAAGAAAATTGTGTCTAATCGGGGTACCCATTTTACATCTCATTATTGGCAAAAGATACATGAATCACTAGGAACTAAGCTGAATTTTAGTACAGCCTACCATCCACAGACAGATGGACAAACGGAGAGAATTAATCAGATATTGGAGGATATGTTGAGAGCTTTTGCTTTACAATATGGTACTAGTTGGGATAAGAGTTTGCCTTATGCAGAGTTCTCATATAACAATAGTTATCAAAAGAGTCTTCAGATGGCACCGTTTGAGGCGCTGTACGGACGAAAGTGTAGAACCCCGTTGTTCTAGAATCAGACAGGGGAAAGTCAAGTGTTTGGGCCTGATGTACTCAAGGATGCTGAAAAGAAAGTAAGAATGATTAGGGATAATCTGAAAATAGCTCAGTCCAGACAGAAGAGTTACGCTAATACTCGGAGAAGAGAGTTGACTTTTGAAGTAGGGGATTATGTATACTTGAAAGTATCGCCAATGAGGAGTGTGAAAAGGTTCAACATGAAAGGGAAATTGGCACCAAGGTATATTGGACCTTTCAAGATTGTAGAGAGACGTGGTGAGGTGGCATATCAGTTGGAATTACCAGAGAGTTTGGTAGGTGTACATGATGTGTTTCATGTATCTCAACTTAAGAAATGTTTGCGAGTACCAGAGGAGCAGATTCCGTTAGAGGAGCTCACTGTTAAAGAGGACCTCACATATGAAGAGTTTCCAGTTAAAATTCTAGAGACTGCTGAAAAAGTCATAAGAAGTCGAACTATCAAAATGTGTAAGGTTCAGTACAATCGGTACACAGAGGGTGAGGCCACCTGGGAAAGAGAAGAGGATCTGAGGAAAACCTACCCACAACTGTTCGAGTAAGCATCAACCGAATCTCAGGACGAGATTCATCTTAAGGGGGTAGAATTGTAACACCCTAAAATTTTAGGATATTAAAAAAATAGGAAAATATGATTTTATACAATTTTGTGACCATGCAAATTTAGAGTAATAATAATTTTTATTAACCTAAAATCAAATATAAGGGTAGAAACATGTTTGTGCACTCATGCTGTTGTATTTAAATTTTTGTGATGAGTGGTTTGATTTAAATTCAAATTAGGTTTCAAAATCATTTGAAAATACTTTGAAATAATTGAAAAGGAAAAAGAAAAAGAAAAATTTCCTTCTCCTCGCTTTCGGCCCGGAAGCCCAACCCCTTCCCCGCGGCCCGCTCGTCTCCCGTGCCCCGCGGCCCATCTCCCGTTTCAGCGCGCGTGCGTCGCGTCCCGCCTGGGCCGAGCCCATTCTCGCCCACGGCCTGGCTCGCGCGTGCACCGCCGGCCCAGCTCGCGCGCTGCCGCGCCTTTCTTCTCCGTGTTTCACTGACCGGTGGACCCCGCGCGTCAAGCGACGTCGTCTTCCTCCCCAAGCCGGCGACAGATTCCCCTTTCCTAAACTACCGAAACCGAATCCTCCCCTCATTCTCCCCTTTCCTTCCGTGGAGTCGCTTTCGGGCTATAAAAACCGAGCCGTGATCCTTCCGCTCCATCCTATCTTGACGCGGAGCTTTGGAACCATCCCGAGACGGCATTGCTCGGAGCACCGCCGTGACCGCCCGCCATACCGAGCAGTGCGCCGCCTTTTGCTTCGTCCTCGGCTCCGTTCTTGCGCGAGGTGAGATCGCCTTGCCTTGTACTCCATCTCGGTACTTTTATTTCGTCGAATGATGCTCGGTTTCGAGTTCTAGCGAACTCCGGCGATGGCGCCGCCGCGGATACGGTCGCCGGCGTGTTTTCCCGGCCGGAGCGCCGCCCCGTTCGTCCCGATCCCATCTAAGCCGTTTATTTTGAATCCAACGGATGTAATTGAAAGATACCGGTTCGGCTGTATAATTTGCTAAAGAGACCCTGAGTTTTTCAATTGTCTAACCCGCAGTCCAAAGCGTACTTCCGTATTGCGTAATATCCGTTTGAAAGCGTAGTTTGATCTCAGTTCATTCAAAATACGTTTTCAGCTAATTACAGTTATGCCACTGAATTTGTTTTAGTCATAATTTATTCGTTTTAACTCTGATTTGACCCGTTCAAATTGCGTTAGGTTCGTAATTAAGAGCTCTACATGTTAGTAGGACTGTTCAGTAGGTTTGTGACAATTTATTTTCAAACTTAAATTAAAGTAATTACTTTTCTATAGGAAATCTTCGTAAATATATAACTTTGTCGTTTTAGCTCCGTTTTTCGTGATCTTTGCGTCTGTGTGATCCTAGCGAGTTGTAGATTCGTTTTAAAAACTTTTTATCTTACTTTATTACTGTTGGTGTACTGTTCTAATTATAGTCTTATTTGTTTATGTATGATTGTTCTGGATGAATGTTGTTGCTATTATTGATCGAGTTTAGACGGTGAGCAATTCGTTGGAGATCAGGAGTTTTACTACGAGCAAGATCACCAGGACCAGTTTAAGCAAGGCAAGTATAGCATGGGATTATCCTTGTTGTCCTATTCACATTAAGCAAATAATATCATTATGCATATATTCCTTGATAAGGATGACTTAGAGTTGATCTTATTTCTTGATACCTATTATACTGCATGGATTAGTATTGCTAGTGCTCAACATGAACTATGATCATGTAATTTGACTAATGGAATATGCAATAAACATTAAAAGATGATTTTATTACTGTTAAAGGGTACTAGAGCATGGGGTTATTTGGTGCTCTCGTTACTCTCCATAAGGACTTATCTGTAAGCGAAAATCCGGGATTTACAGTACAACTGTGAGGGCTAAAATGGCTCTGGCTTTAGTCATATAGAAGGATCTTTTCTAGCTTATTAGAGGTATTCCTTTATGGCGTAAGAATGGCTTGACGAATCGGATATAGTGCGGCCTCTGTCCTCATGAGTATAGGCTGCGTGTTATTGTGCCATTTGGAAGGGGGGTTCTACATCTGTTTGCCGAGTGAAATCTAATGGCCCTAACTTGTTAGACGAACCTTCGAAAGACTTCATAGTGTTTCCCTGCCTGCTCACCTTGGAAGTGTTTTGGGAGTAATTAACCTGGGCATATGGGCAACACGACTCACAGTGAAAGTGTACAACCTCTGCAGAGTGTAAAACTGTTATAACAGCCGTGCTCACGGTCATGAGTGGCCTTGGACCCTTATGGAATAGTGGATCATTAATAATGAATATGTTTTTGCTATTCGTTAATCATTTCACATGGATCATATGTTTGTTGTTACATTGAGACACTTTGATATTATTGATATACTAAATTAATGCTAATTAAAAGCTACATGCTGATAAACCTATGTTATGCCTTTGAGCCTCATGAACCCCGTGTTACACTTGTTGAGTACGAGATGTACTTACGCTTGTTTATTTTTCTTACTTGGATAAAAATCCCGGATGGGTAACAGATGGTGCAAGTAGTGACTACTTCTACTTCCCGAAAGATTACTAGACTTGCTGTCAACCAGTCAATGTGCCTGTGATTGGAGCTACCACGAGAGTTTTATATTTTACTTCCGCTATATTATTGTAAAGACTATGTGTTATTAATCGTGATGTAATAACATTTGTGATGATACATCCTTTATAATTTGTTAACTTATGTGTGATTGATTTCTGGACACACATAAGAGTATGCACTTCATTTGGTCGTTAAATGGGTGTGACAAGGACGTACAACATCAATTATCTTTCCATTCCAATGAATCACGCAGCAAGAGGATGGACACTAGCAGTGAAAGAAAAGAGAGGGAAGAGTGCGACTTGTCTACCAGAAGCGCATGTCGTGGCCGTGTTGGGTTTTTTTGGTTTTTGGAAGCTAAGAGGACCTACAAGTGTGGGATAAAGAAGAAGTGTGAGATAAAGTTGTGCATCGTTATCCCATCTCATTCTATGTCAGCGGAGCATGAAGCTCTTTCCAAATACCCATAAGCTCACAACTATTTCCCAAATCGGGCCGGGCCTAAGTAACTAAGTAAGTGTCGAGTAGGGCCTAAGTAACTAAGTGTCGAGTAGGTGCCAAGTGAAGTTTGTCTGCATTAGATATCTTGCCAATTCCCTCGCCCAGGCGTGTATCCCCACAAGTGTGGTTGGACGGAAAAATGCTTGCTCAGGCCTCGGTCGTTTGGGCTGGGTATGCTCGATGCGATGCCCATTCCCCAAACAATGATAAGGATAAAGGTGGATGGCTATCTATGGAGAAAATAAGAAAGAACATGTGCATATGTCAACAATATGTAAAATCTTGCCTCTCTACTATCTATTAACAACAACAACAACAACAACAACAACAACAATGATAATGTGAGTGAGTATCCCACGGAGTTTCTTTGCAATAGCACAAACTCGCCTAATTGCACAAGCTAGCTAGCATGATAGGATGTACTTGCATGCATGCATGGATCAATGGTCGTCACTACATTCACCTCAACTCGTTATTACACTAGAAATGGTCGCGGCGTTGCCGCGTATGGCCAGTGAGTGGGCTACTTGCAGCGTATATTGTTTTATAGCTAGGGTGAATGGATGAGTATGGAGATTAGACATGTGTCGGTGTTAGTGTCGCCATGTGTATCTGTGTGTTTATATATTTGTATGTACCGCGCGTAGTGGAAGTATGTTACTTTATTTGTTTGTATTCGTTTGAACTATTTATGTGTGGGACATGATTTACTCTCATATGTGAATGTACGGAGTACCATATATATTTAAGTATTATGCTATGTATATGTATATACGCAAGTATTTATATTCAAGTATTTATACCATGGGTTAGTGTTGATTTAAAGAATCAGGAAACAAACATATCTAGAATTTATTTGCGTAACCAAAATTATGAATAAGGGTATGAATTTGTAGGGTTTGATTTTAGAAGTTTTTTTGTAAGAATTATGGGATTTTGAGGTAAGGCAGAGGAGATTATTTTTAGTTCACATGTGATACGAAGAACTAATTAATTAATGGCATAAATTCATAGATGTACAACTATACAAAATAGAATACACTAAAGCATATAATATTTTAAGTTTAATGCATAGATCTAGTAATTAGGAACTAAACAAAACTGGTTTGGCATTTTTATGATTTTTTGTGATTTTATTTGAATTTTGAAATAACTCAGATTTGAAAAGAAAAGTTAAAGCCGTATAAAAGGAAAAGAGACTCACGGGCTGATTTCGGCCCACTGCCCACGCGGAAGGTAGACCGGCCCATAAAGCGGAAGGCAGGCCGACCCATTTGAAGATGTGGATTGCGGGTTTATTTTGATAAAGTTTGAGGACTTTTCTGTAAAGAAAACTGAGAGAGGGACTTGGACTGCGGGTTGATTTCAATAAAGTGCGAGGACTTTTTTGAAAAATGACCGATAATGGCACGATCTGGGCCGTCTGTGCGTCCGATCGGACGGCCGGCGACGTGGCTACGTTCGTTGGCCAGCGTTTGGTGCGTGATTCGTATAAAGAGATTGCTAGAGTGTGCTAGTGGATGAAATGAATCACCAGCTTAGAGTGTGCCAGTGGATGAATAAAGTACGTTTTGTTGGACCAGTATACCTTAATTTTCTATCACAGCAATGTTACTTTATGAGGACATATTTATAGGTCACAGTAGTACGAATTGCGATATCGATCAGGAAATGGTAATTATAAACCAAGTTTTTTTTTGCCCGTTGCCTCTTGGTAGAAGTGCAGCGTTTACGTCTTGTGAAGATAAAGGGAAATTATTCTCTGGTTGAGGAACCAAATTTTCTTTTGATCAAAAGTCTGTATCTTGTGAAGGTTCAGGGACCTTAAAGTTTTTGTAAAGTTTTACCCATTTTTCCCTGAAAAACAAATATTGCAGTCTATAATTTGAGTAAACACAATATGAAGGATATCTCAAACGCTCAACATAGAAGTGCAACCAGTTATAATGTGTGTAAATCATAATGAATACACCAAATGCTTGGAAAAATACGGTATTATTGATGTTATCATTCGTTTGGTATATCAGGGGCAACACTGTATTGGATGAAGCTCGTAATCTTGTGGCTTAGAGCCAATGGAAAATATGGTAATGAATGCAGTGTCACAATGATCATATTGACTCCTATGTTCAAGACTCTGAAATTACATAAGAAAAAAAATTAGCATATAAGGTGTGTCGGTATCAGCTACTTCTTCACCTCAATATTCGAGTCCAATTATTACCCTTTTTTATGTATAGGTCCTGGATAGCTCTGGAACTTGCTTTTTGTATTATAAAAGAAGCCGGGATTCTGCAAAGTAAAGAGGTCATTGAGTTTAATGTCTGTTAATTATTGTCCTGCTGTAGAGCGCACTGTATCAAACTTGTAGGCAGGTAAATTAGATCGTAAAACATAGAAAAGGGATGAAATGGTTCTGAAGTGCAAAATCACCTTGATGCTGGTGGAGCTGTGTGGTATGCTTCAGAAGTCCTTTTCCTCTGATAAATTGTTCTGATGCTTGCAGAGCAGCTATGGCTATCTTTCGGGATTCCTCGGTATCTCCCTCATCAAGAATCAATGTGTGGAAATAGTATGCAGCAGCCTGGTCAAGGGGGAACCACAAAATGACACTATAAAATGTACACAGTTCAAAGGATAATTATGCACTGATGAGTGATGATATGAAACAGAAATTGTGATAATGGAAAGTAAAATAAAAATTGTGATATGAAATAATAGTTTTATGAATTGCTAGAGCCAGATGAGTGGTATTAAGACTTGGAAAGACACATGTTTCCAACATTTCATCTTCATGCAAGCTAAGCATAATTTTACTGGTAATGTTACCTTCGGTTTATCATTTACCGGTCCAAGTTGCATATCAACCCACTGGAGGTTATTAAGATAGTGGCTCTGAACCCTAAAAATCTTCTTTCAATCAAAACATTTGTGAAATTATGCAGACCACATGAGTTTTTTTTCTGTTAAAATACATTCTGAATTCTTTTGCTTAAAGCAATCAGCTGTCTATTAAGCTTACGGGCATGTTTTGTACTTGGTACTATTGAATGTACTGCATAAAGTGGAATGGATTAATTTAGGTGGATTACAGATCTTGTGTACCAACTACCAAGTAGAAATTTTGATGTGAAAAATAAAAAGTTTCCCATGTCTAGGATCATATACCTTTTCTTTTCAGAGCTTAGGATCATAAGCAGTTGACATTGCCTTTGGTATGACCTGTTGCTTACTTTCCCAGCAATGCCTTTTCTTATATAACTACTCATGTTGGGAAAACAACTTAATCTGACATGTAAATAAAGAGAAAAGAACCGTGAATGGTTAGATTGTTTGAAGAAGCAACCTTGCAGAAATCTGACCATAGAACCATGACCTGCAAGCAAACTCAAGAAGCAGTTATATAGATGTGGCAGCAAAATCATTTGCTGTTAGTAATAGCCTGAATTGCACAGATTTAAATTAAAATGTTGGAACATCAACATAGATATACAGGGATGTGTCTTTCCCTCCCTTTCTCAATCTTTATATTTTGCTCCTGGAGCCGACATTCACCAAAAGCATATATTTTCAGGTAAATTGGACTAAAAATCTTAAGCCAATCGCACGGCAACTGCATTAACATCCGCGGCCGTGTTAACGCCAGGGCCACATGTGCAGAAGCAGCCCCTGAGACTCTAAGAACAGTTGTCTGCTCCTTCTAACTGCATTGCATTTCATCAGAAGTGAGCACTGAGCAGGATGTGAGGATCAGATCGTATCAAGCTCAAGAGATCAAGTACCTTCTTGTAGCCTGCTTGTTTTGCTTTTCCTCCTCTGGCACGCGTGGCTGTCACGGTCATCGTGGCGCTCATTGGAGGAGTCGAGCAGGTCCAGTGCGTCCAGGTCCATCGCGTTGACGAGGTCGTAGAGGGCGGCGACGTCGTTGCCGTTCGATCTACAGCCCTCGGCCGCGGACGTGACCTCGCGCTTGACCAGTGCCGGCATGGGGGAGCGGCGGGCTGAGCTGCGCGAAGCCGAAGGTGATGTCGCTCCGCGAGCGGCGGTGGCCGGAGGTTGAGGATGGTGGTATTGCGGGCGCTGGCGCCCATATCGGCGTAAGGCACCGGCGGCGGGAGCGAGTCGAGCAAGATGAAGAGCGGTTGGAAGCCGTAGGGCGACGGGAGGCGTGCCGGCTGCCGGAGCGACGGCGAGAGGCGGCGGTACCCAGACGCGGACGTGGAGTGGGAGGCCAGGTCGAGCGAGGTCGCGCGGTCATCCGCTCTCGGGCCACAGCGGCGTCGAAGGTGGTGGCGGAGGGGAAGGAGTCTGCGGTTCGATGTCGGACCACGGGTTGATTTCGCTAAAGTTTGAGGGCTTTTTTGCAAAATGACGGGGGCTCGCACAATCCGGGCCGTCCGCGCGCCTGATCGGACGGCCGGGAAAAGCGGGCGACGTGGCCACGCTCTTTTGCCAGAGAGCCCCCTGCAGATTCGTTATTAGAAGATATACTACTACACGGTGACTGCAACCCCATCAAGCCATCAAGCTGTTGTGAGCATTCCACAACACCAACCCTATCAAGCTCCTCTCTTCATATCACATCATGACCGCGGATATGAACCCAGTCGTGTTCGCCAACATAGCGGTGTAGGCATTGGCGACAGGAATTATACATAAGGGGGGCCAGTCAAAATTTTTTTGATATATATGAACTGAGCAGTCATCTGTTTAGGTTTTCAAGGTGCATTTTTTGCACTTTGAGCTTTGGTTGTTATTACTAGTTAAGTATGGGTTCAGTAAAATATAAAACATGATGAGATGTAACTACACATTTGGTAAAACCTAAAATTTCATTAGATGTGTCCTTAACCTAAAATTTCATTAAATGTGTCCTAATATGGCTGGCAAAAAAGTTTAAACAAATCAAAATATTCTATTCTAATTGGATTTTATGTGATTTTATTGTTCAATACATTATGTATTATGTAAATTATTTTTGTTATTATGTTAGGGGGCCCATGGCCCCTAGCAGCCCCCCTTGACTCCGCTCCTGCAGTCAGCAGTGCCCTGGCTGATAGCTAGCTTAAGTGCTTAACCATCTGTTTCGCCTGCCACTTTCAGCCCAGGCTTTCTCCCAATTACAGGCACTGATGGAAAATCTAAATCTAGATACTGATAGTGCTTTGTGGAGTTATGCTTGGGGTTCAAACAATTTTTCTGCATCAAAGGCTTATAAAAGGTTGGTAGGACATCATCTATACATCCTGTTTTCAGATGGCTCTAGAAAACATATTGCCAACCAAAACACAAGGTCCTTTTTTGGTTGCTCCTAAAGGACAGGTTAAGTACACAAAATATCCTTCGAAGAGAAAACATACACCGACTTATAACTGTGAGCTATGTCATTTAGCAACTTAGGAAACCCTCTTTCACCTCTTCCTGGACTGTCCATTTGCAAAGTCTTGCTGGGGTATCCTAAACATGAATACTCATTCACAGATAACCTTCCCAGAAGTGATTCTTATGTTCAGAGATTAGTTAAACTCAGACTTGTACTTGAATGTTGTGATCTTGATGTTCTGGACTATTTGGGGAGCTAGGAATGACTTAATTTTCAATGGAGTTGATCCAAACATCCAAACCTACAAGATCTATTTTAACAGAGGATTGGCTCTAACTTCGCTGAGAGCAAGCAGAGACAGTACCTCATGTATAATCAATGGATACAAAATTGGATTTAACTAGAGTCAAAGATAGTTTTCTCATTTTCTTTCACTCCTTTGTCTCTTGATCTATTGGGTTTTTTTTTGGTTGCTGATATTCTGTAAGTCTGTAGCTTTGTATTTTTTTGTAACCCTGTTTTTCAATAAACTCCTGTGGAGGCTGCAGCCCCTCCAGTTTCATAAAAAAAGCCATACAAACTATCCACATTAGCATCCATGATATCTTGATTATACACACCAGCAAACCACATCACTAGCTAATAACAAATATTTAGTACTCCAGATCAGAGTCTAACATGTATTATGATATTTATTTGTTCATATAAGTAAATATAAGCAGTATAGTTTTATCACGATTTTCACAGCAACGCACGTGGGTATTCTTCTAGAGTTCTAGTTCAATTCAAACTATAAACCACTAGGATTTGCGAAAAGGTTGTTTGGAGTAAAGACCGAGCGCGTTTGGCTGTGGGGTCGTCGGTACAGGCACAAGAAAAGAGTGAGACCGAAGGTCCACCAAACGGGGCATCCCGGCTTAGCTGTTGGGCCATTGCCTTTGCTTGCATCCCCAGGAACCCCCATGCTTTATTTACAACCACCACCTCCCTCCCAACCTTGTGCTCCAAGTGACAAAACAAACAAGGTGCCGAAAACCACCTCTTATTTTTGTTTGTCAATCATTGGAGCCTATAACAAGTTTTTGGTCCCTTTTTTTTAGCGTGGCGTGGCTTATTTTTATTCAGAGTGGTGGATGTACCTCGGTTGGCTTAGGTCGCAATGGCGCTCTCATGATGCATCTGGCAGGTTGACTGTTGCTCGGTTCAGCTGATGCATCACCTGCATTACTTTCTAAGCGTTGCTGTTCTATTGCAGGATCCTTAGAAAATCTATAGATTATTGCTAACTTTTTGAGCGAGAAAGTGGTATGAGCTGCAAATGGTGGGATGTTTTTGTCGTGCTGTCTCTGTGATCCGGAAACTATCAGGTGAACTAGAACTGAAGTTACAGTTGATGGCGCGAACTCATGTCAAGGCTCTGATGTTCTCGGGCTACATTGGGCGCACCGCCGGTTGAGATAAAAGATCCTTTTCGCATTGTCCTTGCCTCCGTTCGTAAAGTAATTGGAAAGAAATATGCTCTGGTGGTTTGTTCCAGCGAAAGGAACCAAGAGTGATGGCAAGAGGTGACCAAAAGCAAGTGACCATCGTGCCAGATCAGGGCAAGATAAAAAAAAACTGGACTATAAAACGTCACAGGAGATGGAAACATTCTCTTGCGCAAGGGAATTCGAAGAACTGAAAGCGGCACGCACAATTATCAATCAGATAAATGGTCCACCAGTCAGCAGAAATCTTCTTACTCTTGGGTCTTGGCACGTACACCATGCGAATTTCCTCCCACAAATGGTCCAATGGATTATTACATTACGGTCAACTCTAAGGTTTCATCAGTCCGTACATCACGGAGTAACAACAGGTGCTGATAATTAGAGAGATTTGACTGTCCACAACAAGACATAGCTAGTGACTAATGAGCTAGTATGCCAGTCACACACACCAGCGACCAGTCCGAAGATAGACTAGCCGCTCCACTGAGTACATTTGGTAACCTTGACACCGTTCACGGGATAAAACTCGACAGTGAAAATGGTCGTGGTCTCGACGTGCTGCACGCCTGCACGGCTGCACCTCTACGATACTGCACCCTGCAACGTCGCGGTTTATCTTTCCGGCACCAACTCTCACTATTCCTAGCATCGTTTTCTATGCTGGCGCGCGGAGGCCCAATGCAAGGCCGGGTAATCTAGAACATTTTGCTGGTCGGCATGCGTACGCGATACACCAGTAGCAACAGCATGGTGGCACGTTGCACGATGCCTTGTAGGCTCGCCAAGGAAGCATCCACTGACCAGCAGCATCCAATCCAAGCGAAGCAGCCTAACCGCCCACCATACACGCGCGCGCGCCTCTGCACCTCCCCCCCTGTAAACTCTGGACATAAAAGTGCGTCGCCCTCCCTCTCTTCCTCTTCATAGAACAGCCACCTCTCTCTCTCTCTCTCTCTCTCTCTCTCTCTCTCTCTCTCAGCCACCTCTCTCTCTCTCTCTCTTCTTGGAACCTGGAGAAGAGGAAGGAACAGGGAGCAGGGGAAGACAGAGGGTGCTGCGACAGCTCGAGTCTCAAGTAAGCACCAATTCACTCAGAGTGTCGTCTGATCTTTATCTATCAATGTTGTTTGCTTCCCACTGCCCATGTTTGGTCGGTTCTAGATTTCTGTTTAGTGGACTCGGTGACAAGAGGTTGTATCTGGTTTCGAATTGTTGTGCTCATTTCCTCATTCTGAATTTTGACAATGTAATTCGTAAAAGTAATTGTTGACAAGCCTGCGCATTATCAAAATATACTTGTTGTCCGGCTAGATTCAGAGAAGCAATTATTATCATTATAAAAGTATACTTGTATCAACAGTGTAATGTGTATGCTAATTATTTTGTATTCTCATGATCTGAAGCCACCCGAACAGTATAGTACATCCTTCGCATTTTCTCCTGATTCGTGATAATTTGTGGGGGGAGGGGGGGGTTTCCTTTCTAAGATATATGTTCACGGTCTTGCTTATACTGTTATTAGCACGGTAGGAGTCTGAAACTTCCTTTTATTAATTAACGAAATAGGCATTTGAAAGTTACCTGGTCCGGTAGGCTATTAGCATGTGCCTTCGTTGATCCCACGCTATGCGCCAAACTGCCTATGTGAACAAAATGCACACAAAAGCAATAAATCAGGAATCCCAAAGCATCGAGATGATATTAGCGACCCTGGTCATCGTTTTATGGGTGGCTATTATTTCATCTGGAAAAGTTTATACAGCGTGTGATGATTTTCATAAAATAATTGAGTAGGGCTGCCCATGCCTTTACGGCAATGCTAGCTATGTTAGATGCAAGTAGCCTTTCAGCCCGTACATCTGCATCAACATGAGCTCCCTACCTTAGGCTTTCTAGTATTGGCAGATTTTTTATATTTTTTTAAAAAAAAGACAAATTGATCTGGGTTGCAAATTCCCATCAATTTAGTTGGCAACAGAAGGAAATAAGAATCAATCTAAAGAGAGCATACGGAGATTGATGCATTAGGATTTTCCATCCATTTCCACAACAACAAAAGGTCAGTTCCAACAAATTTCCTTCTCAACCACTTGGATCTTACCAACCATGCAAAGCTACTTCTTAAGCAACATATTAATATATATTATAATAAGTGACCACCAAACACATGAAGCGTGAGGTGGATTGGATAACCATAAGACCATGCATGTGTTCAGTTTCTTCTGTTCTGGTCATCTTATGAATCATTTTTTTTTGGTGATCTCAGGGCGTCCCCAACAATCTATCTCCGAGCTAGCTAGCTGACGTTGGATTCTCGCATACGTGGAGAGAGAGGGCTGAAAAAACTTCTAGCGACGAGTTCCTCGCTAGGCGTTTCGTTTGCCCCGAGGGCATCTGACACACCACGCCAGGGTCCTAGGCCACGTTCAGATGCTAAAAAAAAATCGACCCGATAAATAGTATCACTTTCGTCTTATTTGACAAATATTGTCCAATCATGGACCAACTAGCCTCAAAAGATTCATCTCGTGATTTTCAACTAAACTGTGTAATTAGTTATTTTTTTACCTACATTTACTACTTTATGCATGAATCTAAAGATTGATGTGATGGAGAGAGAGTAAAAAAATTTCAACTTTTGGAGTGTATCTGAACAAGGCCGTACTCTCTCTCCGTGTCTCTCCCTCCACTCCTCTTCTCAGCATGTCATTAAAAAAATCTGAAAGTAGTACTCATGTTGCTTTGGATGCTGTGAACCGTTGGGTAGATGAATTGTTGTGTTAGCTCTTAGATGACGTGGATGTCAAATCGCTAGCAGGCTAGCTAGGTTGGCCTCGTTTAGTTGACAAATTTTTTTGACAAAATACAACCGTAGCACTTTCGTTGTTATTTGACAATTAGTGTCCAATCATGGTCTAATTAGGCTTAAAGATTCGTCTCGTCCATTTCATCTAAACTGTGTAATTAGTTTTATTTTTTATCTATATTTAATGCTTCATGCATACGTCTAAAGATTCGATATGATGAGGAATCTATTGTTCCTTTGCAAAAATTTTTACATCTAAACTGGGCAGTTGTTGCGGACGCACTTATGAATCATTTGAAAGCAACTGTAACCACCTGTTTGTTGTGCATCTGAGGCCCAGTAGCAGTCCAGTATAAGACAAGCCAACAGTATAAGACAAGGCTAGCTCTCCAAAATATAGGACAAGCCAACAGTATAAGACAAGGCTAGCTACTGACTCAAAAGTAAGGTCGGGTACAATGTGCAGTCATTTGGTAGATAAAAGCAGCATATACATGTGCACTCAGGCCTGTTTAGTTGCCCATGTAACCCAAAAAAGTTTGCACATACCTGTCACATCGAATCTTGCGGCACATACATGGAGTACTAAATGTAGACGAAAGAAAAAACTAATTACACAGTTTAGTTGTAAATCACGAGACAAATCTTTTGAGCCTAATTAGTCCATGATTAGACACAAATTGCCAAATAAAACGAAAAGTGCTACAGTAGCCGAATCCAAACTTTTTCACCCACTAAACAACCCCTCAGACGAACTTCGCACTTCCTGATCTTGAGCTGACCGATTTAGGTCATGTTCGGATCCATTTGGCATGGACTAAACTTTAGTCTCTAAACTTTAGTCCTGCTATCTGTTTGGATCCATAGGCTAAACTTTAGTCCTTCATCCTACAATGACTTAGTCTCTAAACTTTAGTCCTGCTGACTGATTTGCCCCTTAATGCATGTTGCGGCGGCGGTTGCAGGTGAGTGGGTGGGGGTATGGGGTGTTACTACTTACTAGCCTTAGTTGCTTTATGTGATTCGTTCGTGATGACCAACTTGGTCATGATTAGCCTTGTTTGGTGTGAGCATATTATATGCGGCAAGCCAAGTGCCAGGCTTACGTTTTTGTGATGTCCATGTGACGCATATAAGAGAATCTCCACCAGATTGAACAAATGCAATCCCTTTTCCCTATAACCAGCAATAAAGGGGATTCAAGGATACCATCTACATACTGTTCTTGTTCATGAATTGGGCTTAGGCCAGCTAAGATTATGACCACCCCTTGCATTCTACAACGAAAATCAATGGGTTTATGCATGGGTTCTGGCAACAAGGATGCTATAGTCAAATGCTAATAACCATCCAACCCGTTCTGTGCTCAAGTGAATTTAGGGCACCAATGGCTCAATACTACTAAATCATAATAACAAATGGCCAGCATCACTTTAACAAAAGACTATGGTTGTACAATAGCAATGAGTTCAAGCCAAACAGACACAGGGAATGAACTTGATATGCCTTTATTTTCTCAAGTTTAGTATGCATACCTTAGACTACTCTTTACAGATTTGGATTCAGAAGACATCAAGACAAGCAGAGAAACACCAGTTGGTCAAGATGTCAGCTGGTTTCCAGCTTGGTGTGATCGGATCACTTGCACTCTCTGTTGCATCTTCAGTTGCCATTGTCATCTGCAACAAAGCTCTCATCAGCACACTTGGTTTTCCATTCGGTTAGTACAACATACTTTGTTTTTCCATGCATCAATGGTCCTTGAATAACAAAACATCATGGATGCGCCAAATTTGCATACTTATCAGAGTGTGATGTTGACTTGTCTTGTGTTGTTTATGAGCCAATGCAGCTACAACATTAACAAGCTGGCATCTGATGGTGACCTTCTGCACCCTCCACGTGGCACAGCGCTTACATTTCTTCGAGCCCAAGACAATTGATGGACAGACAGTGATACTCTTTGGGCTGCTAAATGGCACGTCAATTGGCCTTCTCAACCTGAGTTTAGGATTTAACTCCATTGGATTCTACCAGGTAAGCTCGTCTTGGTACCGTTTAATATAAAACATGAGCAGATACATTAAACTTAGTATGTTCTACAGATGACAAAATTGGCGATCATACCTTTCACTGTGCTATTGGAGACTATCTTCTTGAAGAAAAGATTCAGGTTTGAGATATAAACTGAGCTATTTTCTCACAATATCAGACCTCATTTACGGTCAAAGGAATGATAGAAAATAACTTAAGTAAACACTGAAATCCTTTTTTGAAATCTTCTGATCCATTTTGTACTTTTGATTCAGGAGAACAATTAAGTTTCAGATATTTTCAAATAAACTCTTGGATCAAATGATTGATTAAATATGTCTATCATTTTCTTCTGAGCCTAAATGGTCCCTGTTGTATTAACTGTTATTTTCACTGAGCTAATACCAATTCAATGATGTGCAGCGATAGTATCAAGATTTCTCTTCTGGTCTTACTTCTTGGAGTAGGAATTGCTTCAGTTACTGATCTCAAGCTAAATCAGCTTGGGTCCGTCCTTTCTGGCCTCGCCATTGCCACCACTTGTGTTGGACAAATTGTATCCTACATTATAGTAATACAGTAATCAATAGTCTCAAAACTGTAAGGTGAAAGCAAATATTTTTAGTTCTTTTTAACCCACTTCTCACTGCAATGTACATGATAAAGTAGTTCATTACTAAAAAAAACATACAAGGACCCAGTACTGAAAGTCTTATAAGCTATTTACAGACCTTCTAGTTTGAACCACTTTATGAATCGCTTGGCATGAATCTGCCACATCCTTCATATACCAGTGCCACATGCTAATCCTTAACCAAATCTTTTTTGAACGAAGCTCACAAATACGATACAGAAGAGGTTGAAGGTCTCCTCAACGCAGCTTCTGTACCAATCTGCGCCTTACCAGGCGGCAATTCTGTTTGCAACTGGCCCTTTTGTGGATCAACTCCTTACTAACCGGAGTGTCTTTGCACACAAATACTCTGCTCCAGTTCTGGTATGATCTTACTAAATACATGAAATAGTATTCTTGCAATTATTTAGGGAACTCAATTGATTTAAGACACACAACCAGCCAATTCCATAATTTGCAGAATATTAAAATTCTGAGACCTGCAAGATTGCTAAGAAAATAATTGGTATTTGATGTGTGTGTAGATCTTTAATCATGTGAAAGCGCTTTAAACGCAAACATGTTTTATGTACTGTAAAATAGTTCGGTAACCTACAGAATTAAAAATAAAATCAAGCATACAATGGCATCAGCAGATATTGCTAGAATATAACTGTTAGAGGAGTCAAGGGCCTATTGGGCCTTAGCCCATTAGGGTTAATTAGTCCCTTGCTTAAGGGCCAAGTCAAACCTCTCTATATAATGAGAGGAGATGTATCAATCTAAAATCAAGCAAGAGATTAGAAGGAAAAACCTTCTCTCTTGCCGGCCGTGGGCGAAGCCCCGCGGCCGGCGTTCCCAGCACCCCTCACAGCCCTAGCCGCCGGCCGCGTCTCTCTCGCCGACGTGAACAGTACCCGCGCGGGTACTGTAGCGCGCGGGTACTGTAGCGCCGCCGCTCTCTTCCTCCTCGATCCTCTCGATCACAACAGCGTCCATAACAATCTGGTATCAGAGACCATGTCGATCTCTGGTTCCGCCACCGCCTCGTCGCCGCCGGTATTCACCACCGCCACGGCCATCGTGGCGCCCCTGCAAGCGCAGCACTCTACGTCGCCCACGGACGCGTTGGCGGCGTTGACGGTGGCCGTCTACGGCCTCCAGCATCAGATGGCCAACCTCCAGCATCAGTTCGCCAATCTGGATCGTCAGCTTCGCCGGGTGGAGAACCGATCGCCGCTGCCGGCGATCTGCCCACCATTGCTCCCGGTGGGTTCTCCGGCGCCGACGACCGCACCGGCGATCTACCCACCTCAACTGCCCTCGGTCAGTCTCCCTGCGCCGGCGCCCGGGCCTTTTCCGCAGCCGATCAGCTGGCTGCCGCCACAGCCGGCCGGCGGGCTCCCGGTCGTCGAGGACAGAAGCACCCCGGCGAGCACGGCGACGGTCGCTGCAACACCCACCACCGGTGCTGTTTTCTTTCCCGGTGGGCCGAGCCTCCAGCACCCATTCACCGATGGCATCTTTTATAGGGGTACCGACGTCCAGCAGATTCGGATGTCGGCTGCGGTGCGGCTGCAGGCTGCTGCACGCGGCTTCCTTGCACGTCGGCGAGTGTGGGAGATGCGTGATCTGCAGCTGATTCAGCCCTGCTCCCCTTCGCTGCCCCTCCAAGTTGTGTTTCGCCGCCTGGAGGACTTCGATCTTGTCAGCTGCGCCGCGGATCTTCAACATACGGTTTTCCCCACGGGCGGTGTGCAGGTTGTTTACCCCGTGGGCAGCGACCCCGAAGTCTGTGGCAGCGGCGCTAGGGGAGGCGCTCCCTTCCTTGCCACCAGCAGGAAAGCACTTCCCAGCGCCACCACATTCCGCCACCGGCCGCCGCGAGGACGTCTCCGTTGGTCGCTATCGCGACTAATTCCAGGTGGCTATGCCCGTGCACCCCTCTCATTCCGGTGGTCTCCGTGGGATCCAGGTGGCTACCGTGCAGGTTCATCATGCGGAGGGTGTCCGACGTATCTTCAGGAGTCAAAAATAAAGAGTCGCGGTCGATTTCAGGTCAATAAAATAAGCCGAGATGTAAAAGGCTTGTTTTTAGGTGTTAGGTTTGTGTTTCGTCGAGTCATCGTTAGGTTGCAGCTCGAGGACGAGCTGCATGTCCAGGTGGGGTGTAGTGTTAGAGGAGTCAAGGGCCTATTGGGCCTTAGCCCATTAGGGTTAATTAGTCCCTTGCTTAAGGGCCAAGTCAAACCTCTCTATATAATGAGAGGAGATGTATCAATCTAAAATCAAGCAAGAGATTAGAAGGAAAAACCTTCTCTCTTGCCGGCCGTGGGCGAAGCCCCGCGGCCGGCGTTCCCAGCACCCCTCACAGCCCTAGCCGCCGGCCGTCTCTCTCTCGCCGACGTGAACAGTACCCGCGCGGGTACTGTAGCGCGCGGGTACTGTAGCGCCGCCGCTCTCTTCCTCCTCGATCCTCTCGATCACAACAGCGTCCATAACAATAACAGCATTTTCAAGTCAGTATTACTCTCTTGTCATATTCTTGCCTATTTGAAAAGAATCTCATGTATACCTCAAATTTGACAATGAAATGAAAAATGATCCGCTCTATATGAATTGTATGCAGGGTTTCATTGTCCTATCTTGCTTGATTGCGGTGTCTGTGAACTTCAGTACATTTCTTGTGATTGGAACAACATCCCCAGTGACATACCAGGTGCTTGGTCACCTTAAGACATGTCTGGTTCTATCATTTGGCTACACTCTATTACATGATCCTTTCACTCTAAGGAACATATTGGGCATTCTAATTGCCATATTTGGGATGGCACTGTACTCCTACTTCTCTGTAAGAGAGGGCAAGAAGAAGTCAGCAAATGATGCTCTGCCAGTTTCACAGGTTTTATTTTTTTCCAATCCTTGAATAACATGCATTATGGGCCTGATTGGTTGGCTTCCAAAATATGCCCAGACAAAGTTTTGGCAAGCTATGATTGTGGCTATTATTTGGTTTGCAACCAAAACTTGTCGACTTCTCACATTTGGCTTGCCAAATCTATGGCAATTTTTTACCAAACTTTGGCTAGCCAAGTCTTCGGCATGGCAAATTTTGGTCGCAAACCAATCAGGCCCTATAATTCATATTTATCTTTTTCAAAAAAAAATAATCATGTTTATCATAGACATAGTTTTTTATGGAATAAAAGAAGTGTAAGACTAGAACAGCTGTGCCAATGACTCTCCTGCTTCCTATACTCGGCAGCAATAATCAAGAGTCCATTTCATCAAATTAAATACAGTAGTGGTTGAATCTTCTATTTTGGTATAACCACGATGAAATAAACATTGATTTGAAAAAAAAAATGAAATTACTGTAGATTTGAATAGAATTGGCACACTGATCAGAATCAGTATTAAGCATTAGTATGGTAAAGATAGACAAAAATTATGGCGCCTCCAATACTGTGAATCAGATTGGACCTTGTAATGTTTAGGGAATGATGTGCGCTACAAGCACATGTGTAGTGAATTATTTTAGCTTCTGGATGCGATATCAAATATGCTCAACACAGCTGCAAGCCTGCAACATAATTTACATTATGAAATATGCAACAAAAATTGCCAAATCGTCCTTGAAGTACAATTTAATATGTACAACCTTTTTTCAGTTCATCCTTTCTGATGTTTTTGGTGATGTATATGTAGATGCCAGATAAGGAGGCTGAACCACTTTTGGCAACTAAAGACAGCAACGACACCAAGAAAGCAAATGGTTTATCTCACGACTGCTAAGGCTTTTCTTGTAGTTTAGGTCTAGTATGAACTGCCCTTCGAATTTAATGGACCTGGAAAGCTATTCTTTTCATTCTTGATTTCCTTTTTAGGAAAGGAAGATTTTAAAATTTGTAGAGAATGTATATTTTGACATTAAGATTATTATTTGATTGTATTCTACACACAGCAGTTCCAGCTGAAGTTTTACTAGTGCAGATCTCAAACTATACTTTAGCAAATGTAGTTCTCTACTTTACCAAGCTAGTCTAACAAAATCAAACAATAAATCTTGAGGACATTCCATAGATCACTTCTGAACTGCTACTCTAAGTACACAATAAAATCAGCAGTCTACCATCAGAATCAGTTCCAATTCCAAGGTGAAAGAAACGGAGGATAAAATATTGGCTTATGCTGAAATTTGGCTTATGCTAATGCTTATGCTGATTTGTTGTGAGAGGAAAACACCGTTCGTTGGCTGAAAAGTAGTTCAAACGAAAAGGGAGATTATGCCTCGGTTGCTCCAAGTGGATTCATTTATGCAAAAGTGGTCTACGTCAGAGATGTATCATCACAATTGCTTGCATGAAATGTATTGGTACGAACACCTTTCAGGCAGTGTACTGGTAAGCTGCTACCCATAAAAGGCAGGGCTTCTGAACAGTAAATTAAAAATTCAAAGGTTTTAACTATTCTGTAAGAATTCAGATACTTCATGTGTCTTGTTCACTATCTTGTTCACTAGCTTGAAACCTACTCAACACAAATATGTGGCACTTCAAAGTTCAAACAGGTGTAACCTGCCATCAGCTATCTTTTCGAAACTAGATTACAACAGAAATCATTACAGAGTTTGAGGGGGCGGTAGAAGAAGCTGCCATCAGCTATGAAACAGCAGCATCAACTTCAGTAGCTTCCTCCACAGATTCACTACTATGTACAAAGTACAACCACAATGTTAAAACATTTCTCCCTCATGTATTTTCAACTAGAAACCAGAGTCCGGAACCAAAGAAACAGATAATTTCTGGTAAAACACCATACCTTTTCTTCTATTCATTTAGGAAAGGGAAATCCACAACCTGCTGTTACTGAATCATCAAAATGCAGCACAAAGGTAAGCACCAAGTACCTTATCGAGATTTGGTGGTGCAATTCCAGTGAACCTTGATTTCCTTTGGCAATTGACAAAAATAACCTTGTGACATGGTAAAAGAAAAAACTAGGGAATCAGCAATGGCTGTTGTGACCTGACTCAACCATATTCAGCTAACATTTCTTCGCTCAGCAAATCATAATATGTGTGGTCAGAACTAACATATTTACATGAGTGACATGAAAGTTCTGGGATATAACCCGCTTTTACCATTTCCAATCCAATTAGCTCCAGCATTGTGTACATTTCATCAGACTCTGGGTGCGATCTGTCTTCCACAATAAAGACTTTCAGCTCGCCCTTGAGTTTAATCCAACTCTTCCCAGGTGATTTCTGGACTCCGCTGGTTCTCATATCCTTCTTCAATCTTGCAAACTCATTCCAATTGCCAGATGAAGCATATATGTTGCACAAAAGGACATAGGCTGCTGAATGAGAAGGATCAATATTTAAAACACCTTCTGCTGCCCTCTTCCCCATCTCGACATCATTATGTGTTCTGCTAGCGGCTAGCAGAGTCTTCCACATTATAATATCAGGTTCAAATGGCATTTGATCAACAAACTTTGCCGCCTCACTTAGTCTCCCAGCACGTGCCAACAAATCAAGGACACATGAGCAATGCTCTCTCGTTGGGACAATGCCATATTCAGGTTCCATAATACTGTAGTAATAGCAGCCTTCATCAACAAGTCCTACACGACTGCATGCTGTGAGGACACCAACAAAGGTTACATGATTTGGCTTGACTCCAAGGTTTCTCATCCTGGCAAATAAATCAAGTGCTTCCTTTGCATAACCAAATTGGGCATAACCAACAATCAAGCTGCTCCAAGAGAATACATCACGGCTGGTGCCCATTATTTCAAAGAGCTTGTTGGCATCATCTAAACTTCCACATTTAGCATAAGTGTCAATCAGACCATTACTTAGCATTTCATCACCCACCAGTCCAACCTTGAAGGCATATGCATGAACCTGTTTCACCATTTCAAAGTAACCCAGCTCAGCAGAAGCACTCAAAACATTGTTTAGACTGATCCTATCCAAACTTGGCATTGATCTGTGCAAGAGGCTGAATAACTTAAATACATCTTCCAGATGCTGGTGCTGCACACAAGCAGTAAGAATGCTGTTCCAGGTGACAACATCACGATCATGTGTCTCGTGAAAGACATCCATTGCAGAGGGGAAATCCAAACACCTTGCATACATGCTGAGTAAAGAATTGCATACCATACCATCCCCGCCTAAACCTAATTTGACCAAGTACGAGTGGATGGATCTACCTTGATGTAAAGCATCACAGCCAACACACGCACATAACAAAGCCATAACAGTGATACCATCAGGCCTCAGACCAGAATCTCTCATCTCAGAGAACAGGACCATAGCCTCACTAAGGAGCCCCTCAGCAGAGAAAGCATTTATTAAGGAATTCCAAGAAACCAAATCAGGTGACTCAATTCTGTAAAACACCTTCCTTGCCGAGTCAAGCTTATTGCAACGGGCATACATGTCACTTAATGAGCAACCTGCATATGAATCGCGGTCCAACATATACTTGACAGATAAACCATGAATCTGCTTCCCATACTCCAAACTGTTAACAACAACAGAGCAGGCCCTAAAGACGCTCCCAAAATGGAACTCGTTGGGGTGATGCATGCCCTCAGCAATCATCTCCCTGAAAATTTGTAGTGCGTCCATTTCACAACCTTGCTGTGCAAGCCCGGCAATAATTGACCCCCATGAGATCAAATCTTTGTCCCTAATCCTCTCAAAGAGCGCGAATCCATCCCCAACTGAGCCGCACTTGGAGTACATGGTGACGAGTGCGTTCTGCACGATCAGGTCACTTCCGTTCTCCGATTTTATGGCCTGCGCATGCACCTGCCTCCCTAGGCCCAAGTCCCCAAGCTCCGCGCACGCACGGACAGCACTGCCAAGCGCAAACTGGTCGGGCATGGTCCCTGACCGCAGCATGGAGGAGAAGAGGCCCATGGCGTCGGCGCAACGGCTGTTCTGCGCATGTGCCGCGATAACGGCGGCCCAGGAGACGGGGTTCCTGTCGAGCATCCCGTCGAACACCACGCGGGCAGAGTCCGGGGCGGCGCAGCGGCCGTACATGGTGATGAGGTGGTTGCTGAGAATGGTGTTGTGAGCGAGGTATGGGTCCCTAGCGGAGGAGGCAAGGAGGTGACGGTGGACGAGGCGCCCCTGCGGGAGGGAGCGGAGGCGGGAGCAGGCCGCGACGAGCGCGGCATAGGCAGCGGGGGAGAGAAAGTCGGGGGCGGATGCGGATGCGGGCGAGGAGGGGAGCGACTCAAAGGCCCGGAGCGCGGCGGAAAGCCGGCCCGCGTGGTAGAGCTGGAGGATGGTTCCGCTGGGGTTCTGCATCTGCGGCGGCCGGCGGCCGCTGGCTGTCGGAGCTGCAGGCGGTGATGGGCGCCGCGGCGGGAACAAAACACTCCCATACACAGTACAGAACTACCAGACGGCAGTTGGCTCGTGGATGTCATGTTTTGGGCCGTCTGGGCTCTGGATTTCTTTCGGGTTTGGGGAGATGATGCAGAACGCGGCGGCAATGGGAAGAGCGCGAGATGGCTCGGCCCAATGAAAACGGCACGTTTGTGCTTGTGGAATATCAGCTTAGATTTGGGCCGGCCCATAAGTATGCGGCAGATAAATAATTTAATAATCGAACCTTGCAATTGTTTTATTTTTTTGGCAAAGGAGGTAGATATTTTTTCCCGACCTATAAGGAAATTTTTCCCAGACAAAAGTAGTGGTATGACATCAAAAGGTGTGTCTGGGATTTTAACTTAGTATAAGTGGGATGACTATGACAATGACATCAAAGATGTGTGTCGGACTTTAGTTTGGATTGGCTAAATTTTATATTTAATTAAAATCAAATAAAACTTAAGCCTAAAAAATGCTAAGGTGGAATTGCCTTAGTCACATATAAGATTCGACTAAACACTGATTTAGCATAAAAACTGATAATTATGTGCGCCTGTTGTGAAGTTGAGAGAGACGAACAGGTACAAAAACGCATGCGCCACACAAGCGGCCCCACCCCACTCCGCTCCAACACGATGCAGGTTGTGTTTACTTCCTCAAAAAAAAAGTACTGTGCAAACAAAAGATTTCCGTCACATCAAACTTGCGATACATGCATGGAGTACTAAATGTAGATGAAATAAAAAACTAATTGTACAGCTTGGTTATACTTTGCGAGACGAACGTTTTGAACCTAATTAGTCAACGGTTGGACACTATTTACCAAATAAAGTCAAAACATGCTGCAGTACTTTTTTTACACCTTTTTACAATTTTTTACGCAACTAAACACAGCCGCAGTGCCGGGTGGGCTGGTTTTTTCACTTGGACTAATCGATGGAATCTTTCTCGGTCCAAGTTTGTCCTTTAACTCTTGCTCCTCCTCTGCTATAAAGGGTGCCCTTTTTTTTGTATGCATACTGCATATACCCCCCACGTGTTGCACCTTCTCCGCTATAAAGGGTGCCCCCTGCTTGTCTCGTATGCGTACCACATAACCACGATCTCCCATTCTCAGAACTTCTATGCGCACAGGTGACCTGGGAGAGCAGGCTCCAGAAACCACGGCGTCTGCTGCGAACCTACATGGATAACGGGTGATCAGGTTTTAGGGAGCGTACTTTCTATGCGACTGTCCATATCTAGTACACACATCGGCGAAGACAAACGAGTACTTCTCAATGACTACATGGCGGATGGCTACTACTACACGACTTCCTCTCTTTCCTACACCACCCTTTATTGATCGTCGAACAAAGCTTGGTCAATGGACCCAAGCAGCGAGGCTTTTGTGTGCCTTCAACACTGGCTTTAATTACCTTATTAGCTAGGGTACAACACAGTAACTTGTGTTGCCATGAGTCTTATATCATCCTTCCCGTCCACAAAAGAATGCGATTCTCACTTATCGAGGAGTCAATCAATTTGAGCTTTGACTGAAGTTATATTTAAAATACTAACATTTTTTATACAAAATAAGTATTAATAGATTAATTATAGAATATATTTTCATTATGAATTTATCTTAAGACATAAATGCTAATACTATTTATTATAAACCTGGTCAAAGTTGAGTAAAGTTGACCGGCCCGGATCCCATAGTTACATTCTTTTGTGGACGAAGGGAGTATATTTGATCGACATGATATCATGTTGATTGCGAGTAGATCACGCGTGTATATATTTATCATAATTTTTTGATAATTATATTCTAGTTTTTTTGAACGTAAATTGTTTTAAGTTAGAATATATCCGAATTTACCTAGCAGTGCGTGTTCCGTGCTCACGTGAAATCCCTCGTGTCGTGGTGACACGATGGAAGCACGGTGCGTGCTGATTGCATAGCACGGAGGCAGGTGCAGGTGCGCCGACGGTCGGTCGACAAAAGGAAAGTGGAAACAAACATGTCGTGCGCCAGCACCGTCGGTCCACGTCCATCTCCTCTCTACAACAGCAAGACTGCAAGTCTGCACTGCATTGTTCCGTGCCGCGTGAGCCGTCCGCGCCGCGCACCAGTCAGGTGTTGGGCAGCTGGCACCGCATGGAAAAAGCACATGGCGTCTCTCATTGACCCGTGCCGCCGATCAGGGGCGGATCCAGCGGTGGGGCGGGAGGGGCTCAAGCCCCTCCTACCGCTTCCGCAACAATGGAGCCCCTCCTTGAGCCCCTCCTAAATTTTGAAGGCATGAAAGAGATGGAGGAGGGGCTTTAGAGGTTGAAGATGAGTTAAGCCCCCTCTTCTATGAATTCCTAGATCCGCCACTGCCGCCGATGCATGCACTGTGCACGTACGAGCGCACGGCATTGCCAATTCAACGAGTCACATGACATGACCCAACGATCCTAACGAACATCCCCGGGCGCGGCCACGCATGCACGACCGCGCGATCCAAGCAATGCGCCGAGCGAGTCACGCCTCACGCGGCACGTGGGCGGCGCGCCCAAGCGAACGCGTCAATGTGCCGGCCACGCATGGGCGGGCACAGTAGTATTCAACGGTATTCAGTTGAATACCCAAATTTTTTGACAAAAAATTTCATATATATATATATAGTCTTTACATGTTTGTATATTGGTAAAAAAGAAAAATGAGTCAAACTAAATACTAGTACAACCAACTTTTGTTGCCTCTGTGTAATCAGTAAACAGTTTTGTAAATGATGATGTTGTAATCCTTGAACCTGATGGGCTCATTGAGCCTAGATCAATGAAATAAATCCAACCAGGTGGGGAGTCTCTCCCCCCGTTGACAGTAAAAAAAATACTAGTACAGAAAAGAGCCCCAAACTACATGTCCATACTCCTTATTTTCCCCCACCCAGGAAGGCCGCAGTCTAAATTTGCATCCGCACCCAGAAATCAGTGTTACCGCACGTCTGCACTCATCGCTTGCTGCTCCTCCCTCCCCTAACTCAAAAAATCTTTCCCCAAACTCCAAACCCTAGCTCTAGCCACTAGGGTAGATTCCGGCTGCCGGCTATGGGTAGCCATCCCCTATCCGCACTCTACGTGGTGACAAGAGAGTCGGTTCCAGGCCGTCCGCGCAAGACACAGCCCGAGGCTCCGTGCCTCCGAGTAACCGAGCGGTCAGCACGCCCGACGACCAACATGGCCAGGAGAACTTCTCTGCTTCTTGCAATTTGTCAGTTTAGATTTAGTCTCTTGGCTTATTGGTGAATCACTTATAAAATGGAATGAGAATAGCCTTATTTTGTCTGTAAATTAATTAGTCCCTAATTTACAGTCCTCTGATTTAATTTACCCCAAATTCTGGATGTTGCAACAATGCTACTTTGGTACGTTGAACTATTGGCACATGGCACTCTATGTTAATTGCTAAACGATTTCAAGTTATGCTAAAATTCTATGAATTTATGAAATCATACTAAAATATGTGCTATATATTATACAATTAGAATCATGTGGTGTTATACATGCCAAATATTAGGCATTAGGAGTTTATGTTGTCATTTTTTTTGACTTCCTTCACATTTTGAATACCCAAATAAAAATCCTGGGCCCGCCACTGCGGCCACGTGGGACAGACGTGTTCGCAGATGTTCTTCCGGTTTCCGCAGATGTTTTCTTCCGGTTTCCGCAGCCGTTTCGATGCCGACACGACACGACTGATCCGAACGACCCAGCCCTTGTTTAGATTGAAGAAAATTTCAACCCGATGAATAGTATCACTTTCGTCTTATTTGGCAAATATTGTCCAATCATGGACCAACTAGGCTCAAAAGATTCATCTCGTGATTTCCAACTAAACTGTGTAATTAGTTATTTTTTTTACCTACATTTAATACTCCATGCAAACGGTTAAAATTTGATGTGATGGAGAGAGAGTGAAAAAATTTGGAACTTCGAGCCAAACTAAACAAGGCCCCATTTCTCTCTCTCTCAGGGCTCCAAAAGTCAACCCGCCGAGATGTCTGTTGCGTAGAAAGAGCTATAGGAGATCGATCGAAAGTGCTACTTAAACTTTAACGCCTCAAACCAAACAGCCCTAAGATATTGGTGTTTTTGTGTCTTTTTTTTAAGGACCAGTTTAGTTGGGGAATTTTTTTTGGTTCGGCTACTGTAGCACTTTTCGTTTTATTTGGCAACTTGTGTTCAATCATAGACTAATTAGGCTCAAAAGATTTGTCTCGTGATTTACAACTAAACTGTGTAATTAGTTTTTTCTTTCATCTACATTTAGTACTCCTGCATGTACCGCAATATTTGATGTGACAGGTACCGTAACACTTTTTTGGTTTTTTTTTAACTAAACAGGCTCTAACGTGTACGCGCTAATCTGAATTCGTTTTTGCGCCTTCAATTCGTCCCGTATAAAAATGCGGCCCGTTCCATTATTTTTCTCCACGTTTCCGTGGATTGCTCTGGCTTCTTGTTCCTGAATCCAGGGCCTCGTTGTCCGCAAGTCAAACGAGATGTTCGGGGGCGATAAGTAAGAGCACGAAGAGGTCAATGCTCTTTTTTTTAATTCCTTTCTACTACGTGCGCTCCGCGAGATTCAGATGGGAAATCTGCAAGGTTTGTGCATCTACTGGTGCGTCGTGTCGGTGCATGCATGGGATAGCCATGCATGGATGACCGTGGTTTGTCTCCCTGTTTTTTTTATATCTCGGTTTCTCTTACTATTTTGTTGCAACGGTTGACTAGGAATGTTGGTATATATATGCTGACATAATCAGCGGTGTACACACACGCAAACACCAAAATTCCCACGTATGCTATCCTTTGTTTCACCAGATTTTTGGAGTCTTTCTGCCTTGGAGAAAGTTATTCAGCGGTGAAATTAAAACTCGATGCACACTACCAATTCTACGGATACTACTTACTGTATATACGTACAGTCCTCTCCACTACTCCATACATGTACATGTACTGTAGGAGGAGTAGGTATACTTGCTACAGGAAAACAGCAGGCCGACTGGCTAAGGGACTGGCCTTCCCGAAATTTTGCAAAATTTGTCAAGATTCCTCGTCACATCGAATCTTTGGACGTATGCATAAAGCATTAAATATAAATAAAAAATAAAACTAATTACACAGTTTAGACGAAATTCATGAGACAAATATTTTAAACCTAATTAAACCATGATCAAACACTAATTATCAAATAATAACGAAAGTGCTACCGTACCGTTTAAAAAATTCGCGAGGCACCCATACAAGAGCTAGGGACACGACAATCCTATCCTAGGGATCGAGATGTCACATCACTCTCAACTGCAACTCGGACCCGTCGTGTCGCCGGAGAACAAACAAAAGCCTGCAGATCCAACACCGCACGTACCGCCAAAGCGCCTCCGATCGGTCCGGACCGCCGGACGGAGGACCTTTTTGGCTGTGTTTAGATCCGAATTTTGGAGTGCCAAAATACACTGTAGCATTTTGTTTGTATTTGGTAAAAATTGTCCAAATATTGACTAATTAGGCTCAAAACGTTCGTTTCGCAAAGTACAACCAAACTGTGCAATTAGTTTTTGATTTTATCCACATTTAGTACTCCATATATGTATCGCAAGTTTGATGTGACGGGGAATCTTATTTTGCATAGTGCACTTTTCGATGGATCTAAACACAGCCTTTATTTTCACTGTGGAAGCCATTTCATGCGGAGTAGTACGTACGTAGGGGTTGTTTACTTGGGCAAAAAGTTTGGGTTCGGCTAATGTAACATTTTTTTGTTTTATTTGGTAATTTGTGTCCAATCATGAACTAATTAGGCTCAAACGATTTGTCTCGTGATTTATAACTAAACTTCATAATTAGTTTTTTCTTTCATCTACATTTAGTACTTCATGCATGTGCCGCAAGATTTGATGTGACAGGTACTGTAACACTTTTTGTGTTCACTTTTTTGAACTAAACAGGCTCGTAGTACAATATACTACTGACATTATTCTGACGGGTCGGACAGCGAGATTCCAACCACTAAATAAACGAGCAGGGGCAGGGATATCCATCGACTCATCGATAATTAGATAGAGCAAATCAGTGCTAATTGCCTGATTAGCCGGGACGTAACCCAGCAGCGGTCAGGGTTTACTCAGGTCGTATTCTCGCGTGTGTCAGGTGGAACGGCTCCGCAGCATTTTTACCTGTTTAGATCCCAAGTCGGGGTCACGCATTCGGCTCTGGCTACTACAGTGTTCCTAGCAGCTTTTGTTTTGTAGTGTAAAAAATTATCTAAAAATTGATTAATTAGACTTAAAATGTTCGTCTCGCAAAGTACAACAAAACTGTGTAATTAGTGTTTGATTTCATCTACATTTAGTACTCCATGCATTTACCGATATTTTGATGTGATGGGGAATCTCCTTTTTGCATAGTGAAATTTGGGTGGTGGAATTGAAAACTAAACAAGTGCCTTGTTCGTTTCCTCTACTCTGTCGCGTGGTGCTGGTTCAAACAACGAGAGTTCTGTCATATCTTCTATATCTATCCTTAATAATATAAAGGCAAAATTTCAGATTTTTTTTTCATCCATCCCATTCAATTTGGCCCAACAGTCCAGTCCAATGCTTCCTTGCAGCTCAACTCAGGTAAAATTTTAGGTCTTTTTTTCATCCAGCCCATTCAATTTGGCCCAACAGTCCAGTCCATTGCTTTCTTGCAGCTCAACTCAACCCAAATAGGCACGGATGCCATTCCGTCGTTCTCTCTACCCCGTCCCGTCCTTCCTTCGTTGTCTCGGAGTCGAAGGGCCTTTCTTCAACCGGTCCTTCTCCTCCGTTCCTCCCCTCCTCCACGGTCTTAAAGGTGGCGGTGTAGGCGAGGGCTGCCGGTTCAGTGGCCAGGCGACCGGATCCGGCTGGACCTGGTCGAGCGGCGCGGCGGCGGTCACGATGGCGGTGGCCGATGCTCGTGCAGGTGCGTGGGACGACGGCAGGGCCCTTTCCTCTCCTCTGCCCGCCCCCTCCCTTCACGAGAAGGGCCACGGCGGCTGTGCGGCCGGCCTGGGTCGGCGACTGTAACACCCCTGGGTGTTAAACATGCATTAACATCCCAAAGCATGAGCATTAGCATCACATACAAGTTCATCATCACATGCAATATAAGTTCATTTGAATTGAAATGTGAAAAACAATTGTTTGAACCATAATTGTTGCATTTTCTTGCTAAGAGTTGTAAAACTTGTTTGACTACAATTTTAGATAATCTAGAATTAATTAACATGATTTTTGGAGCAACTTTGGTATTCAAAATCTCCCCAAATTTTACTTTTAAAAATATTCTAGAAAAGTGAGTTTTTATTTAAAAACTGGACTTTAAATCTTTAATTCAAAATCTGTTTGAAATTTTAAAAAGTGCCCTAAAGAAAAGTTGTAGAGAATTAAATTTTGAACAACTTTGGTTTTGGGGTCAACTTTTAAAAATGTCTTTTTCTTCTTCAAAATTCAAATTTGAATCAGTTTGGAATTTCTGGAATTAATTTTGGAAAAAGAAAAGGGATTTCTCGGCTTACTGGGCCGGCGCCCCGTTTCCGGCCCAGCTCGGCAAGCCAGCCCGGCCCGCGCGCACGCCCGCCTCCGCCTACCTTCGCTCGCGCCGCGCCCACGCGCGTCTGGCCGCAGCAGGCCGCGCACGCCGCGTGGCGGCCATGGGCCGGCGAGCTCGCCGCGCGACGTCTTCGGCTGGCCTTCACCCCCACCTAGCCGCCCACTGCTGCGCCTCCATCGCCTTTGCTCACTGCTCGTCTCCTCGCCCACACGCTCCTCCTCTCCCTCGCACAGCCACCGCTCCGCCACCGCGCGCCATCACCGGCGCCTCCCACCTCCGCGCTGCCGTTCCCGCTCAACGACCGCGCCTCCCTTCGATTTGTCTCGCCACCACCTTTGTCATCTTCTCCTATGTGCGGAACGCGCACCAGCGCCTCGAGACGAGCTACGGTGAGGCCCTATCGGGCGTTTTCCCCCTCCGCTGTCCACCACGGCCGCCGTTGGCCGGCGTGCGTGGCCGGAGCTCCCTCCACCCTCTCTCCCTCTTCGGTCTCGGTCACCATCACCGCCTCCACCTTGCGGTGCTCGTGCGTGCCTCCTTGGCCGCCACCACAGCCTGCGCCGACCGGCCACCGTGCGCCAGCGCCGCCTCCCCGCCATGAACGCCGGCGAGCTCAGTGCCGAGCTCGGCTGGCCGTGTTCGAGTCACCCCTGGCTTCGCCTTGGTGCGGGGAGCACGGTGGTGCTCTCCCCGTCACCGGAGGACTCACCGGCGGCGAGTTGGCCGCCGGTCAGCGGCCGCCCCTGCTTGGCTCACTGACGGGTGGGGCCGGTCAACGCCTGGGGCCTGTTTGTCAGCCGCAGTGCGCAGTCTTAGGTGCACGAGCTCGGGTGTGCGTAGCGTTTAGGGCTGAGTAGATTTCGGATTTAAAGAAAATAGATTTCCAGAAATTGTGAAAAAGGCTTTCAAAAACCATATCTCAAGATTTATAGCTCCAAAAATTGTGAAACAAATTTTGGTAGACTTCTTAAGATCAGATCTATGATGTAAAAATATTGCATGTCAAGTTTGAAATACTTTTCTGTGGAGATTTATTTAATCCTTGTAATTGCTGGTTTCTTAAGAAATGCATAGTAAATCTTTTAAAGCTCAGAAAAATATGGTTCCACTTGCAATAATTTTCTTTTGTGATGTAGTTTCTAGGAAAAAATTATGCTAGGCAGGTTCTGTGTAAAATTTTTGATGTCTAGTTCAAGTGCTATTTATTGCCTAGATATGTTATTTTTGATAGAGGAAAAAATATGAATAAAACATGCTTATGATAATTTTTGTACAGTAATTGTTTATTGTGGGGAACATAGGAAAAATGATAAATCTGTTGTTTGATACTTTTCATAGTACAAAGTATTTTCATGCTCGATATCATGCTAGATCTTGTCATTTTTGTGTAGGTTGTAAAACTCATCCAAATCTCTTGAAATTTTTGTAGTATACTATTTGGAGTAGGATTGTGCTACTGTAATTTTTGTATATTTTTACCGACAACAGAAATATGTGTTGATGTGTAACCCTAGTTTAAATAGGAAATCAAAGTTTATTCTTTATGAGTAATTAAAAGTAATAAAAAGTGTTTGGTGTATCTTTAAAGCACCAAACTACCTTGCTGGTGTTACTTGATGGGTTATGGTATTAGGGTTTGGTAAAGTGTAGCAACACTTGTGTGAGAATTTTATGCTAACTAGTATAAGAGTAGATGACGTGTTTTGTGGTACATGTTCTTGGATGATGTGGACTACCTTGTAGAAGATTTTATCTTTAATCCATACTATCTGTTCAATGTGCTCATATGCATATCATGTCATCATAGCATTCCACCGCATCTGATGCACCATCTACATATTTACTTATGCAATTGCATCATACAGGATCACAGGAGGAGTCGCAGGTAGCAGTGCCGGAAGAGCAGATTTGGACCGATCCGCAAGAGCTCCAGGCACAGGAGGTGCCCGAGTGAAAGTCCTATGTTTGGTGTTGGTAATTAGTGACAATGCCTAAGTACTAATCCTATACCTAAGTTGTATGTAGCATATGAGGATTAGTACATTCCAAGGTTGGTGGCAAGATGGACATGGTGATCATGATGGCCACACTTGGATTTGGATGCAACCCTACGTGATCAAGGCAAAGGTATATGCTTAAGGGTTGTGTTTTAGTAACCAAGACACCTAGTGGGTGTGGTTACATTATAGGATAGATAGCCGTACTATAAATAGGGGAATGACGCGGCTATTGAACTCCTAAGTACCTCTAGATGTGTATTTCATAATCATATGCATTTGGATAGAACTAATATCGCCTCGAAAAATGATTATGAAAATGCTAACACACTCACACATGACGAGATCACTTGGTGGTGTTAGCACGTTCGCAAGCTCGGCAGGATTCAGGCATTTTCAAGGAGTTGAAACGACTATTTTCCACTACGCCGAAAGTCCAGAAAAGAAACGAAGGCGAACGGAGGTCACAGAGGTGACCGGACGCTGAACCGGACGCGGTCCTTGCATGACCGGACGCATCCGGTCAGTGTTCAGTGTCTGCGCGTTTTTCAGTTCGATGATCGGACGCGAGACACGTCCGGTCACTGATGATCGGACGCATCCGGTCGTTCAGGGAGCTTACTGGACTCTAACCGGACGCTGGCACTGTCGCGTCCGGTCATTTTCTTCAGCACGTCCGATCACTGTTTCGTTGAGCGCTGCTCAGGCGACCAGCGCGTCCGGTCATTCTCGGGACCAGCACGTCCGATCGTTTCCAGCGCGTCCGGTCTGCGCGATGAGCGCGTCCGGTCGTTGCTTCGTAGTTAGCCGTTGGGCGACCAGCGTGTCCGATCAGTTGGACCAGCGCGTCCGGTCAGTACTTCACGAGTTAGCCGTTGTGCGACCGGCGCGTCCGGTCAGTTGGACCAACGCGTCCGGTCAGTGCGATTTCGACTGTTTAAGTTTCTAACGGCTCTATTCGAAGGGGTACGTCTATAAATACTCGTTGGCCGGCTCAAGGCTCTCTCTCTCTCGAACATTTGACATACTTATGAGCACTTTGAGCTAAGCAACTCCCCTCCCACTCATCTCTCTTGTTTCTTTGCATATTCGAAGTGAGATTGAGTGATCCAAGTGCATTTGCATTTCGAGATTGCATCTAGTTGGCACTTGGTGGTTGATTTGCTGCGGGATTCTTGTTTCTCTTGGTGGTTGCCGCCACCTAGACGGTTTGGAGCAGCTTGGAGGCGTTGGCAAGAGTTGGTGTTTGTTCTTGGCCACCTCCGGTGATTGTAAGGGGTTTGTGCCTACCTCGGCGAAGCGCCAAAGGCAACATTAGTAAATTGCTTCGTGTCATTGCAACCTTTTGCCATTTGGTAGGTTCTTGTAGCACCTTTTGAGAGGCTCGGTGTGTGACCGATTAGCCACCGAACCACGTGGTGAAGAGGGACACAACGGGGACTAGCGTGCCGGCAAGCACGTGAACCTCGAGATAAATCTTCGTGTCATCATTCTTATTGTGTTTGATCGATCCCAGTGGTTGTATATTGTGGTATTCATCTCTTGATCATATTGATTGGTTGGCTCAATTATTCGCCCCTCGGTGATACCCTCCTAACTCTTTCTTGTATTAATTTCTTAGTTATCTTTGCTAGTTAGTTAGCTTTGCTAGAGTAGTTTTTTTGTGTAGCTTGCTAGTGGTAGTTTTCTTCTCGGTTTGACTTATGCGGTTGAGTGCAAATACACTAGAATTGTGAATTGGTTAGGTGGCTTGCAAACACCTAGTAGGCTAAGCAAAACTCGCATCTCGCTATTTGTTTTATTGATAAACTTGTTTAGCTTGTCTTTGTAGAAAATTTTAATAGGCTATTCACCCCCCCTCTAGCCATCAAGACCTTTCAAGTGGTATCAGAGCCGTGATCACCGTTTGTAAGGCTTAACAACCTCGGTGTAAGATGGCTCAAGTTATGTTCAATCATATAAATGGCAAGCCTCCATTCTTTGATGGTGTCTCTTCCTTTGATCATTGGAAAAGGAAGATGAAGCAATGTCTAGGCAATATACATGAGAAGGTTTGGGATGTGACCAAAGAAGGATACATCATTCTTGATGAGGAAAACCTCACTCCCAATGACCGCATCAACAAACAATGCAATACGGCGGCACTTGACACAATCTATCATGCCATTGATGATAAAGTATTTGAGCAAATCAAAGATCTTGAAAAGGCAAATGAGCTTTGGATAAGGCTTGAAGAAACATATAAAGGCACTTCAACGGTAAAAGTGCCAAACTATATATGCTCAAGGACAAGTTCTCCACATTCAAGATGAAGGATGATGAATCCATCCCGGAGATGTTCTATAGGCTCCAAGTTATTGTCAATGATCTCAAGGGGCTTGGGGAGAAGGTTGAGGACAAGGACTTCTCACACAAGTTCTTGATGTGCTTACCCAAGAAGTTTGCCACCTTGAGAAGAATTATCTTTAGAGAGGGATTGGACAAGGTCAAACCAATCAATGTGCTTAGAGATATAATGACCGATGCCCAATACAATGATGATGAAGATGAGGTAGAAGAGAAGAAGGAGACCAAGGTCAAGCAAGAGAAGCCCATTGCATTCAAGGCTTCATCTTCTAAGGGCAAGAGCAAGGTGGAGAGTGATGATGATGATCCATTCGATGATGAGACCATGGCCCTCCTTGTGCACAAGATGGGAAGGTTCATGAAGAAGAAAGGATATGGGGCAAGGAAGAGGAGAGACACTATAAAGGCAAAGACCCTTTGCTATAATTGCAATAGCCCCGATCACATAGTGGCGGATTGCCCCTATGAAGATAAGAGATTTCATAATGGGGACTTGAAGCTCAAGAAGAACAAGAAGGATAAGAAAGAGAATGAGAAGAAAGCAAAGAAGAGCTTCACTTTTAACAAGAAGAAGAAGGGTGGTGGTTATGTAGTCACTTGGGATAGTGACAACTCCGATAGTGATGATGATAAAAGCTCTAGTGATGATGAGAGGACCACTCGGCGAGCTATTGCAAACATCGCCCTCTCCAACAAGCCATCCATCTTCGACACTATATCGACATGCCTTATGGCCAAGCCTACCAAGGTAAAATATGTTGATAGTGATGATGATTCTTGTGCTAGTGATGGTTGTAGGAGTGATGATGAGGAGGATGAGGACTACTCCAAGGATGATCTATTAGGCATAATAGATGAAATGAGCAAGGGCTACAAGAGGGCAACCAAGAAATACAAAATCTTGGAACAAGAGCTCATTGCCAAGAGCAATGAAAATGATGCCTTGATGGAGGAGCTTGTTGCTCTCAAAAAGAGTAAAGAGTGCAAAGGAATTGAACAAGAGCTCAAAGCTCTTAGGAAATCCTTTGATGGGCTAGAGGCTTCTCGTGAGTGTCTAAAGGAAGACCACGAGGACCTTGAAATTGCTCACACTAGGCTTAAGGAAGCCCACTCCACTCTACTTGAACTCATCAAGGAAAAGGACCTCAAGTTGAAGAAGCTCATGAAGGAAGCTAAGGAGGAGCAAGTGATTGTCACTTGTGACATTGGACTAACATGTGATATTATTGATGATTCTTTATTTGTTGGTCCTACTAATGCTTCATGTAGCTCATCATCATCCACCACAACCAACCCTATCTCTACTACTAGTGATTCATCACTTGTGGTTGAGAATGAGACTCTCAAGAGAGAGGTGGATGATCTCACCCGCGCATTAGGCAATGCCTATGGTGGGGATGCCCGCTTGCTAAAATGCTTGGGTAGCCAAAGGTTCTCTCTTAACAAAGAGGGATTAGGCTATACTCCTAAGAAGGGCAAGACAGCCTTTGCTACTCTAAAGCCTCGCTTTGTGAAGGGCAATGGTCGTTATTGCAATAGATGCAAGCAAGTTGGGCATCTAGAGATTAATTGCAATAAAATGAACAAGAACAAGAAAAATGCTAATGTACCTTACATTCCTTTTGATTCTTGTTATGTGCTTACCAAGGGTGAGAAAGGTGTGCATGCTAGGTTTGTTGGTACACCAATTATGGGCCCAAAGAAGAAGGCTATTTGGGTACCAAAGAGCTTAGTGACTAACCTCCAAGGACCCAAACAAGTATGGGTACCTAAGAAACATTAAATTGTTTTGTAGGTAAATTACAAGGCCGGAGGAAGGCATTGGGTGCTTGATAGTGGGTGCTCTTAACATATGACCGGTGATTCAAGAATGTTCAACTCTCTCAAATCAAATGATAGTGGCATTGATAGTATCACATGAAAGGATCAAGATGCCCAAGAGGGGGGGTGAATTGGGCTTTTCTAAAAATTAAATGCAAGAAATAAATCCTACAAGCCGGAATTCACCCCTAGTGTCTACTTGTGTTCCTAGAGAGTCTACCGATACAAAGTTTTGCACCCTAGTTTCCAATCCTAGTCTAGCATGGCAAGTCTAGGAATGTAAACAAGCAATGAAAGTAAATACGAGAATGTAAATGCTTGAAAGTAAAGGGGCAAGGAACACGACGATGTTTTTCCGAGGTATCGGAGAGTCGCCACTCCCCACTAGTCCTCGTTGGAGCACCCGCACAAGGGTGTAGCTCCCCCTTGATCCGCGCAAGGATCAAGTGCTCTCTACGGGTTGATTCTTTGACACTCCGTCGCGGTGAATCACCCACAACCGCTCACAAGATGAGTTGGGTCATCCACAAGCTCCGCCGGATGATCACCGAACTCCCAATCACCACCAAACCGTCTAGGTGATGGCGATCACCAAGAGTAACAAGCTAGAACTCTCACTTGACCACTACAAGCCCAAATGAGAAAGTGGATGCACACCTGCTACTCTCTAATCGCTAGTGAGGAACTCTCAAGCTTTGATTCTCAAATCTCTATCCTCACTAGTGCTCTTGCACTCCCTTGCACTCCAAAGGTGTTTATCAGCTGATCAAATGAGCAAGAGACCTCTAAAAGAGGTGGTGGGGATGTATTTATACACCCCACAGACAAAACGAACCGTTACCTGCTGACTCAGCAAAACACGAGCTGACCGGACGCGCCGGTTGAACTGACCGGACGCGCCGGTCGCTCGTAACGGTCGAAAACCGAAAAACAACTGAGAGACCGGACGCACCGGTCAGAGGTGACCGGACGCGTCCGATCGTGCAGGGAGCATACTGTACTCGCACCGGACGCGCGGCCGCGTCCGATCGGTGATGACCGGACGCGTCCGGTCGTCTCTGGACCTTACTGGACTGTGACCGGACGCGCCGATCACACCCAGGTCACGTCCGATCGGGTGTTTCCCTCAAGTGACACGTGTTGACTTCTGACCACCGCGTCCGGTCCTCGCGAGGACCGCATCCGGTGTTCAGAGCTGAAACCCTAGCCGCGGAACTGAACTGACCGGACGCGTCCGGTCATGCCGAGGACCGCGTCCGGTCATGGGAAAACGACCCGAAACTCTCCGAAACGCTTCACAACTTGAACCAAGTTGCTTCCAACTGAACTTTGAGCTATTCTAGAGCTGCCTAGCGCCAAGTTTAACAAGTGTGCACCACACCTAAACATAGGACTCGCCTAGGTCAAGCTACCCGCTCATGCCCCCCTTAATAGTACGGCCAAAAGAGAAAAACGAAGATCCTAACGACTATTCCAAATGTCTCTCAACACCTCGACATCCGGAACTAACCGTCCTTAATCTTGACATCACTCTTTTGAAAACCGAAACGATTTCCATCAAGGGGCATGAATACCATGGTGCCCAAAGCAGTTAAAACCTCCATGACCTAACTTACCAAAGTTTCTGCAAAACACACATTAGTCATGGTAATAAAGCGTTGTCATCAATTGCCGAAACCAAACCTCGGGGCCTAGATGCTTTCAATCTCCCCCTTTTTGGTGATTGATGACAACACTAAGATGTAAAAGATTTGAGTTGAGGTTTTCGAGCATGCATGGTTCACATAAGCAAAAAGCAATAAGCACAAGGGGTTAGGAATTGCTTATGTGCCCCAAGCCAAAAGAGTGTACTCATAAGATAAGACAAAGAACGTTAGTACACATACAGATATAGCTCATAAGAAATCGGAGTAAGGCACGGAAGCATAACCTTAGAGCTATAATTAAAAAAGGTGACAAGCGCTAACACTGTGACTGGATAAAACATTAAGGCTCAAGGTTTATCACACGACGACATGTCACACGAATGCAATGACTGAAAAGTAAACAAGATGCATGAAAGTAGCACACAAGAAAAAACGAAAACCCTCTCTCAAAACTCCCCCTGAAACTACTCTCTCTCCCCCTTTGGCATCAAGCGCCAAAAAACTAATCTAAGGATCTAACGGGGGGACAGACGAAGTCGTGCCAGGTGCCGAGGTGCGCGGAGTAATCACGAAGTATAGAGAATCTCCCTCGGAATCTGAGCTATCTGGCTGACCCTCTGAAGAAGCATGTGGTTGTGTAACTGTCTGAGTCTGAACGGCAGGAACAGGTACTGTCGTAGTAGCAACAAGAGGATCCGTCTGAGTGACCTGAGCCTGTAGTGAGCCAATAGCAGGAGGATCTGTCGAGGCAACTGACAAAGGTAGAGTCTCTGTAGTACCGGTCCCTATCACTGGAGGAATAGCTGCCTCTGAAGCTGACAACCCTGAAGAAGTAGCAAAGGTAGTGTGCGAGGGCGTCGGCTGACCAGTCAACTCGCTGTAGGTAGCACTGAAATCACCGAAGGGTGTGCCTGTCAGGAGATGAGGGCGAGGCTGGTCTGAAGGTGTAAACCCTGTGTGAATAGGCGTGAAGCTCGGGGACTGGAATGACTGGGGAACCTGCTGCTGTGGGGATGTGAACTGGAAACCCGGCTGTCCCTGACTCGATGGATCACTGGATTGTAAAGCAGAAGTCAGGACCGAAGCAGGCAGAGGAACCCCAACAGTGACTAGGTGGTGCAGGAGGTCCAAGTACTGCTGCTGACTAGCTGCAGTCTGTCGTTGAATCTCGTACTGCTGTCGCTGCATTTCAACCTGCTGCATCTGGATCTCAAGCTGCTGACGCTGAAACTCGTCCTGACGAGCCTGAATCTGTGCAAGTGCTGCAGCTGTGTCCTGAGCCTGTCGCTGTATCTGCTGTTGCTGCTGCTCCTGTGCCTGGGTCAACCTCTCAAGTATCGCCACCATGGCAGGGTCTGTGCGGGAGGCTGAACCAGAGCCACCGGCCTCGTGGTCGTGAGACCGAGGAGACGGGTACCTGGGGATGGGCTGGTAGTCCTCATCAGTGCTTTCAGATGTCACATCCTCAGGAAGATCAGCAGGCTGAGCGTCAAGATCGGCAAGCTCTGCCTCTGCAAGCTCATCAACTATGGCGTCCTGTTCAGCTGCTGTCTCAGGAACCTCAGGTCGCACCCGCTGTCCTGGCACTGAGGCCTAATCTCTGGTGACTGAAGCCCAAAGCTGACGGATATCATACTCAGGGAAAGCAGTAGTAGTATCTGATATCTCAGCTTGGATCTCTGCTGGTAGCTGAATGGATGATCTAATAATGAAGCAGATCCAGTGTGCATAGGGCAGCTGACGATTACCCTTGAAGCCCTCAGCTATGGTGTCCTCCATCTCACTAAGTATGAGATCCCAAATGTCAAACTGTGTCTGTGAGAGGAGGTGGTGAACAACCCATAGCTGCATCCGAGTCAGTCCCTCTCTATAGCCAAGTCTGGGAAGTAGAGTGCGTCTGACTATAGCATCCAGAACTCTGGCAAGTGGTGTCAAACTAGCAGGCGTGCGACGAGACCCTTCGCCAAAAGGCTCACGGAAGCAGGGTCGAACCAAGTCTGTAGGTGGCACTGCACCGCCGTGAGGGCGTCTCGGTGGAGGAGTCTGACCAAAGCACAGCTGATGTATCTTCGTGTTGGAAGCTGGGAGTCTGAGAATCTCCCGCACTCTGGTGCTGTATAGGCGGTGATCGTGGCCTCGGAATGCAAAGTGAATGAAATCATGGGCAGGATCAATCCATAGTGAAGCATAAAACTCTCTGACCCATGTGCCGCAGTATGCACCTGTCCGTCCAAGAAGATCTGACAAGCCTGGCAGAAAGGACAGGTGCGGACGTAGCTGCTCTCCCACAACCTCAACTAGTGACTCAAGTCGACAGACCCTCTGTGGTCGGAAAGCAATACCGCTGTCAACTAGAGCCCTGTAGAAATCCTCCTGAAGTGGGGTATAAAAACCTTCTGAAGCTCTGGGATCCCTCACAGGTGGAAACCACCGACTGACCTCCACGAACCTCAACCCCTGCACCTAACGTGCTGTAGCACCCCTCAAGTCAAAGTGCTCGACCGGGGGTGAACCTCTAGCTCTGGGAGGAGGACGTGCTCCACGACGCTGGCCCTCTGGCCTAGGAGTCACCTGAGTACGTGCGCGTGCGGAGCGGCGACGTGGTGGAGACTGAGCTGGCTGCTCCTCTGTGTCCTCTGTAGCCTCTGGAGCCTCTGTGGCCTCTGTGGCCTCTGGAGGTGGATCAACAGACATACCCTCTGTAGCTCCAGTATCCTCAGTACCCTTAGTGGCCTCTGTGCCGAGCTGTCGACCTTCAAGATGAAAGCGACGCTCGCCTATGCGTATGCCACTGCTCCTGCCACCTCTCTCTGTCTGCTCTGCTGCATCTGCCACGGCTTGAGCAATCTCTGCCTCTGTAAGTGTCTTCTTCTTCTTTCTGGCCATGACCTTGATACGCTTCCCACGTGCAATCTCAGACCGACGAGGAGGACTGTCATCCCCGTCACCAGGAGCACCACCGGCATTCTTGCAACGCACCATGCTGACAAACTGACTGAAAAACCTCTGAAAGATGGTGAACTGTCACTCGAGAGGCTTGGCCTCAATCCGTATCCGCAGGCTTGGCCTCGGATTCAGCAAACTGATCTCACCCGACACACGGACAGACTCGCTGCAACGACGGAATAGAGAGATCTACTATAAGCATATATATGACTAAAAGGTACGAAACCCTAGAGATAGCAAGCATATGTGATACGATGAGAATCGAGACGTGAAGCTACCTCGGATTGACGAGACGAAGGTGACAAGATGAGATGACCTAGATCGCTTGATTCCCCGAATCCACCGGACAGGCTCTGATTTGTCGAAACACGAGATAATTAGGATTAAGGAATGAGTTACAGCAAAACCTAACAAGGAAATCAAGGGACGCGAAACAACCTCGCGAAGAAGACGGCGCGTGACGAAACCTCGACGACGAACGGCCGAACGACGTTACGCGAACCCTAGGGTTAGGGTTAGGGCAACTCGACGAAGACCGATTGGAGGCGAGCGCGAGGCAGTCCACGGCCAGAGGTGAAGCTGGTGGGCTAGGACGCGGCTCACCGGCGACAAAGGCACGGCTCACCGGCGGCGAGAGGCGAGCGGGCGGCGGTGGCGCGGCTGCGGAGCAGGCGCGGGCAAGGCGCGGGCAGGCGTAGGCTGGCACGCGCTCGCGTGCAAGGAGACGCGGCTGGGTCGTGGCTGGGCTTGCCGGAGGCAAGGAAGACGGTAAGGGCGCGGCCGCTCCGGCGAATCGACGGCGACTCGGCGAATTTGGCGAGTTAGGGCAGGCGGCGGCGGAAAAACACGTGCGGGTGAAAGACACGGCCGAGGACGAACGGTTTTATGAAGGGATTAGATCCGCTCGACGCGCGATGACCGGACGTGGTGGTCGTTATGACCGGACGTGGTGGTGCAGCGTCCGGTCACACTCCAGTATGCTCCTAGAGTGACCGGACGCGTCCGGTGAGGACTGACCGGACGCGGTCAGAGTCCGGTCGAGGGGAGCTCGGGAAATCGTCGCGAATGACCGGACGCGGTGGTGATAACCGGGACCGGACGCGGTGGTCAACAGAGGCGCGTCTGGTGCAGCGTCCGGTCACTAGATCTGGAGTTGATCTTCTGGATGACCGGACGCGCTGGTGGACGCCGGGACCGGACGCGGTGGTGAAGCATCACTGCGTCCGGTGCAGCGTCCGGTCCAACGTCCGGTCACTGTTCTTCGCCCTTCTTCATTCCGAACTACGACGCAACTTCTCCCAATCAGGTTCCAATTCAAGAAGACACAAAAAAACACCAATTGGAACATGATATGAGTGACCTCACTCAAACCCTCAAATTTTTTAAAATAGATTGCCTTAGGCTAGTATTATTTTTAAGAAAATAGGCAATAAACACCCAAGGAGCAACGTATGGCCATGCAATAGAGTTTTTGAACCTTTAGGAGCGTCAAAATGCTCTCTCTATCCATGGACGAACACAGAGGTTGCTCAAAGCTTAACCGAAAAGAAACGACAAGAACAACAACCATGCATATGCAATGCAATACATGAAGGTAAAACTAGAATGCTTGTCAAGTTTGATCCACGGTTAGGCTTTTTCACTCCTCCAAAGAAGGGTTATCGTAACCGTGTTAGCCAAGCCCTAGAGACATTGCGATAAAATAAACATGACATTTTATACAATGCAATGCAAGAGACAACACACGCTCATTTTTTAAAGTTACTAGAATCAAGCACATTGAGTTCACTTCTTAACCTACAAAAGGTTGCCTCATCCAAAGGTTTAGTGAAGATATCCGCTAATTGATTTTCACTTCTTACACCTTCTAGTGATATGTCATTTTTAGCAACGTGATCTCTTAGAAAGTGATGGCGGATATCAATGTGCTTGGTGCGAGAGTGTTGTACCGGATTGTTAGCAATTTTAACGGCACTTTCATTATCACATAAAAGTGGCACCTTTTCAAGAAAAATTCCATAGTCTAGGAGGGTTTGTTTCATATATAAGATTTGTGCACAACAAGCCCCCACGGCAATGTATTCCGCCTCGGCGGTGGACAAAGCCACACTATTTTGCTTTTTAGATGACCAAGATACTAAAGATCTTCCAAGCAAATGGCACCCTCCGGATGTGCTTTTTCTATCAATTTTGCAACCGGCATAGTCCGAATCAGAATAGCCAACTAGTTGGAATCTAGCTCCTTTGGGATACCAAAGACCAATGCTTGGGGTGAGCTTAAGATATCTTAGAATTCTTTTTACGGCACTTAGGTGAGGTTCTTTAGGGCACGCTTGAAAGCGGGCACACATGCACACACTAAACATGATATCGGGCCTAGATGCGGTAAGGTACAACAAGCTACCAATCATAGAACGGTAGAGAGTTTGATCAACCGGTTTACCTCCCTCATCTAGGTCGAGATGTCCATTTGATGGCATTGGGGTCTTGATTGGTTTGCATTCTTCCATCTTGAATCTTTTGAGAAGATCCTTGGTATACTTTTCTTGAGAGATGAAAATCCCTTCTCTCATTTGCTTTACTTGAAATCCAAGGAAGAATGTGAGCTCACCAATCATTGACATCTCGAACTCCTTCGACATCAATTCACCAAATTCCTTGCAATAATCTTCATTTGTTGATCCGAAGATGATATCATCAACATATACTTGACAAATAAAGATCTCCCCATTAAACTTCTTGGTGAATAGTGTGGTGTCGACCTTCCCAATGGTGAAGCCCTTCTCAATGAGGAAATCCCGAAGGCGCTCATACCACGCTCTAGGGGCTTGCTTGAGCCCATATAACGCCTTGGACAACCTATAAACATGATTAGGATATCTAGGGTCTTCAAACCCGGGAGGTTGATTAACATAGACTAGTTCATTTATAAAGCCATTTAAGAATGCACTTTTCACATCCATTTGATATAGTTTCATATCATGATGTGATGCATATGCAAGGAGGATACGAATGGCTTCAAGTCTTGCAACGGGTGCAAAGGTCTCTCCAAAATCAAGACCTTCAACTTGAGAGAACCCCTTTGCAACTAGTCTTGCCTTGTTCCTCACAACTATGCCTTGGTCATCCTGCTTGTTTCGGAACACCCACTTGGTTCCAATGACTCTTGCACCTTTAGGATGCTCTTCAAGTGTCCATACTTGATTGCGGGTGAAGTTGTTCAATTCTTCATGCATTGCATTCACCCAATCCGGATCTTGAAGAGCTTCTTCTACATTCTTAGGTTTAACGCAAGAGACAAAAGAGTGATGTTCAACAAAAGAAGCTAGCTTTTGGGATCGAGTCATTACTCCTTTTGTAGGACTCCCTATGATGAGATCTTGTGGATGTGCTTGAAGTAGTGGTGAGTTTCTTCTATCAACCACTTGAGGAGGTGGATGGGGAGCATCAACATCTTGAGCTTGTGCCTCGGCTTGTTCATGAGAGACATAAGTGTCTTCATTTTCAACTCTCTCATTCTTGTCATCATCTTGAGGCACACGTGATGAAGATGGTGGATCAACAATTTGTACATCGTCATCATCATCTTTTGGCTTGATGTCTCCCACCGGCATGTTCTTCATGGCCTCCCTCAAGGGTTCATCACCTACATCATCACAATTCTCAATTGCTCCTTGGGAGCCGTTAGATTCATTAAATTCCACATCATATGTTTCTTCAACCAAACCGGTGGCATGGTTAAATACTCTATATGCTTTGGACTTTGATGAGTAACCAACAAGAAAACCAATATCACAACGTCTTTGAAACTTCCCTAGGTGTTGACGCTTCTTGTAGATGTAACATTTGCAACCAAACACCCGAAAGAAAGAGACGTCTGGCTTCTTCCCATTAAGCAACTCATAGGGGGTCTTGCCAAGAAACTTTTGTAGGAAGAGGCGATTTGAAGCATAGCATGCGGTGTTGATTGCCTCGGCCCACAACTTCTCCGGAGTGTTGTACTCATCTAGCATTGTTCTTGCAAGGGTGATCAATGTTCGGTTCTTTCTCTCAACTACACCATTTTGTTGAGGAGTGTAGATTGAAGAGACCTCATGCTTGATTCCAATTTCATCACAATAAGCTTCTATGTTGGTGTTTGCAAACTCTTTCCCATTGTCACTTCTAATCTTCTTTATCTTGACTTCAAATTCATTTTGAGCTCTCTTTGCAAACTTCTTGAAGCAATTTGCCACTTCGGATTTGTCATGAAGGAAGAAAGTCCATGTATACCTTGAGTAGTCATCCACTATCACAAGACAATAGAGATTACCACCCAAGCTCTTGTATGTTGTAGGCCCAAACAAATCCATGTGTAGAAGTTCTAGCACTCTTGAAGTTGACATGAAAGCTTTGGTTGGATGAGTGTTTGCAACTTGTTTGCCCGCTTGACATGCACTACAAGGTTTGTCCTTTTCAAACTTCACATCCTTCAATCCTCTCACTAGTTCTTTCTTCAATAGCTTGTTGAGAGTGTTCATTCCAACATGAGCAAGCCTCCTATGCCAAAGCCAACCAAGTGAGGTCTTGGTGAACAAACATGTCATCAAATTTGCATCTTCGGAGGTGAAGTCAACAAGATAAAGATTATTGTATCTAAAGCCTTTGAATATCACTTGCTTGTCATCTATCTTTGAAACTTCCACTTCATTTGGTGTGAACAAGCATTGGAAGCCAAGGTCACAAAGTTGCCCAACGGATAACAAGTTGAAACTCAATGAAGCAACATAGAGCACATTTGAGAGTGAGTGATCATGTGATATTGCAATCTTGCCTATACCCTTGACTTTGCTCTTTGAACTATCCCCAAATGTGATCTTCTCTTGACATATTCCATTCTCTTCAATGGTGGTGAACATACGAGGATCACCGGTCATATGTTGAGTGCAACCACTATCAATAACCCAATGAGATCCACCGGTCTTGTAGTTCACCTACACACAAGAGATCAAGCTTTTTGTTTAGGGACCCAAACTTGAGAGGGGCCCTTGACTTTATCCACTAGTGACTTGGCAACCCATATTTTCTTTGGCCTATTCTTGTTTGGGGGACCCAAAAACATGACTTTCATCTTTCCATTTGAATCTTTTCTTAGCATATAATGAGCATTGAAAGCGAAAGGTCTAGCATGCTTGGGCAAGGGTTGTGGTGGTGGAGTTTTGCATTCATGAGCAAAGTGACCTTCTTGACCACACTCAACACATCTCTTTGGCTTGGGCTTTGACTTGCTTTGTTGTTGTTGAACTTTTGCTTTCTTCTCTTGATTTGCCAAGTACCCAATACCACTTCTATCCATCTTCATTACGGTGTTCATGAGGAGCTCACTTTGCAAATGTTAGCCTCTTGTGAACTTGCTTAGGTCGGTCTTGAGATGCTCTTTTTCTTGCTTGAGCTTTTTATTTTCTTCAATGAGTGACTCATTTGTTGGTTGCTTCTCAAGAGCCATCAAACCTTTTAGCTTCTTATTCTCATTTGCAAGCTTCTCATTCTCATTCTTAATCTTGGCATAATCATCATGGTTGCTTGACTCAACCACACTCTTGCCTTTGCTACTAGAACCTTGCTCAATGCTTTCAATGATCAAGTCATCACATGATGTAGCTATATCACACTTAACAACATGGTTAGTAGCATCATGTGTCTCAAGAGCAAGTTCATTAGCAACCACAAGACTATCATAGTCAATTTTTAATGTGGTGTATTTGTCCTTTAGAGAATTATGTCTAGTGATGAGCTCATCATGCTTCTTCTCAAGTTTATCATGTTGATCTTTAAGTTCTTTATAAGAGGTTTTGAGCTCCTTGAGAGTGGAAGACATCACTTCATTTTGAACTCTAAGCTCACCACTAGTCTTTTGAATATTTTCAAGCTTGGATGAGAGTGATTCATTTTCATTTTGAAGATCATCATTTTCACTTCTAGTCCTTCTTATGATTTTAGTGTATTTGTTTAGCAATTTTACAAGTTCATCATAAGAAGGTGAGTCATATTCATCATCACTATCACTATCATCATCATCATCATCACTATCATGGTTTTGTACCTTTCGTTCACCCTTGGCCATAAGGCATAGGTGAGTAGTGGACGATGATGGTGAAGGAGGCGGTGAAGGTGGTGATGAAGATGTTGGTGAAGATGATGGCCCCATTACAAATGCGGCAACCTTCTCTTTCTCATCATCGCTCTCATCTTCGGAGGACTCACAAGATGATTCAATGTCGGTGAGCCAATCACCAACAATGTATGCCTTTCCTCCCTTCTTCTTCTTGTGGAACTCCTTCTTCTTGTCATCCTTCTTCTTGTATGGCTTGTTCTTCTTCTTCTCTTCTTCTTCATCACTTGAATCATTTTTCTTGCCCTTGTTCTTGTTCTTGTACTTGTCTTTTGGTGGTCTAGGGCATTGATGAGCTAGGTGGCCAAGTTCACCACAATTGTAGCAATCCATCTCCGAGATTGGCTTTCTCTTGCTACTTGTGAAGAATTTCTTCTTCTTGCCATCGAACTTGATGCCACTCTTGTTGAGCTTCTTTAGCATCTTGGTGGTCTTTCTCACCATGAGTGCAAGTGATTCATCATCAACATCACTTTCACTTGAGCTTTCTTGCACCATCATGGCTTGGCCCTTCTTCTTCTTCTTGTCATGACTAGCTTTGAAGGCCAAGTCTTTCTTCTTGGAAGATGAAGAGCCCTCTTCCGGAGTGATATGCATGTACATCTCATGAGCATTGATTTTCCCTAAAACTTGAGTCAGTGTTGCGGTGGAAAGATCACTTTGGTGAAGCACGGTGACAATGTGTCCATACTTCTCAACGGGAAGCACACTCAAGATTTTCCTTGCAACATCTGATTGGCTCATTTTGGTGAGCCCAAGAGCATTGAGGTCCTCTACAAGAACATTCAAGCGAGTGTACATGTCATTAGCACTTTCTTTGGGAAGCATCTCAAAAGAATTAATTTTCTTTAAAGCTATGTGATAGCGTTCCTCACGCTCACTCTTAGTTCCCTCATGGAGAGCACAAAGATTTTCCCACAATTCATGAGCGTTCTTTGCATTACGCACGTGATTAAAGATATCTTTGCCTAAGCCCCGGTAGAGTGCATTTTTGGCTTTTGCATTCCACCGGTCGTACTTCTCCTCGTCACCACTTGGGTTAGCGGGATCCCTTATGGGGGGAAGCCCTTCGGTTGCGGCTCTAAGGCACCCAACATCTATGGCTTCGAGGTACGCCTCCATACGAATTTTCCAATATGGAAAATCGTCTCCCTCAAAAGTGGGAGGTGGTCCTTCCCTATTAGACATCTTGCTCTAGGCGGTAAAGCCTAAAAATAGAGCAACACGGCTCCGATACCAATTGAAAGGATCAAGATGCCCAAGAGGGGGGGTGAATTGGGCTTTTCTAAAAATTAAATGCAAGAAATAAATCCTACAAGCCGGAATTCACCCCTAGTGTCTACTTGTGTTCCTAGAGAGTCTACCGATACAAAGTTTTGCACCCTAGTTTCCAATCCTAGTCTAGCATGGCAAGTCTAGGAATGTAAACAAGCAATGAAAGTAAATACGAGAATGTAAATGCTTGAAAGTAAAGGGGCAAGGAACACGACGATGTTTTTCCGAGGTATCGGAGAGTCGCCACTCCCCACTAGTCCTCGTTGGAGCACCCGCGCAAGGGTGTAGCTCCCCCTTGATCCGCGCAAGGATCAAGTGCTCTCTATGGGTTGATTCTTTGACACTCCATCGCGGTGAATCACCCACAACCGCTCACAAGATGAGTTGGGTCATCCACAAGCTCCGCCGGATGATCACCGAACTCCCAATCACCACCAAACCGTCTAGGTGATGGCGATCACCAAGAGTAACAAGCTAGAACTCTCACTTGACCACTACGAGCCCAAATGAGAAAGTGGATGCACACTTGCTACTCTCTAATCGCTAGTGAGGAACTCTCAAGCTTTGATTCTCAAATCTCTATCCTCACTAGTGCTCTTGCACTCCCTTGCACTCCAAAGGTGTTTATCAGCTGATCAAATGAGCAAGAGACCTCTAAAAGAGGTGGTGGGGATGTATTTATACACCCCACAGACAAAATGAACCGTTACCTGCTGACTCAGCAAAACACGAGCTGACCGGACGCGCCGGTTGAACTGACCGGACGCGCCGGTCGCTCGTAACGGTCGAAAACCGAAAAACAACTAAGAGACCGGACGCACCGGTCAGAGGTGACCGGACGCGTCTGATCGTGCAGGGAGCATACTGTACTCGCACCGGACGCGCGGCCGCGTCCGATCGGTGATGACCGGACGCGTCCGGTCGTCTCTGGACCTTACTGGACTGTGACCGGACGCACCGATCACACCCAGGTCACGTCCGATCGGGTGTTTCCCTCAAGTGACACGTGTTGACTTCTGACCACCGCGTCCGGTCCTCGCGAGGACCGCGTCCGGTGTTCAGAGCTGAAACCCTAGCCGCGGAACTGAACTGACTGGACGCGTCCGGTCATGCCGAGGACCGCGTCCGGTCATGGGAAAACGACCCAAAACTCTCCGAAACGCTTCACAACTTGAACCAAGTTGCTTCCAACTGAACTTTGAGCTATTCTAGAGCTGCCTAGCGCCAAGTTTAACAAGTGTGCACCACACCTAAACATAGGACTCGCCTAGGTCAAGCTACCCGCTCATGCCCCCCTTAATAGTACAGCCAAAAGAGAAAAACGAAGATCCTAACGACTATTCCAAATGTCTCTCAACACCTCGACATCCGGAACTAACCGTCCTTAATCTTGACGTCACTCTTTTGAAAACCGAAACGATTTCCATCAAGGGGCATGAATACCATGGTGCCCAAAGCAGTTAAAACCTCCATGACCTAACTTACCAAAGTTTCTGCAAAACACACATTAGTCATGGTAATAAAGCGTTGTCATCAATTGCCGAAACCAAACCTCGGGGCCTAGATGCTTTCATCACATTTGGTGACAATAGCAAGGGTGATGTGAAGGCTCTTGGAAGGATTGCAATCTCAAATGATCATAGCATTTCCAATATGCTCTTAGTTGAAAAGTTGAACTTCAATCTTCTCTCGGTTGCTCAATTGTGTGATCTCGGTTTCAAGTGCATATTTGGTGTTGATGATGTGGAGATAGTTAGTGTTGATGGCTCTAACTTGATCTTCAAAGGCTTTAGATATGAGAATCTATACTTGGTTGATTTCAATGCTAGTGACACTCAACTTTCAACATGCTTGCTCACCAAATCAAGTATGGGTTGGTTATGGCATAGAAGACTTGGTCATGTTGGCATGAAGCAATTGAATAAGTTAGTGAAGCATGACTTAGTTAGAGGCTTGAAGGATGTCACATTTGAGAAAGATAAGCTATGTAGTGCATGTCAAGCCAGAAAGCAAGTAGGCAACACTCATCCATTGAAAAGCATTATGAGTACTTCCAAGGCATTTGAGTTGTTGCACATGGATCTATTTGGGCCAACTACATACACAAGCATTGGTGGCAACAAGTATGGTTTTGTGATTGTGGATGATTTCACTAGATACACATGGGTATTTTTTTCTTGTGGACAAGAGTGATATATTTGACATATTTAAGAAGTTCATCAAGAGAGTGCAAAATAAGTTTGAGACCACAATCAAGAAAGTGAGAAGTGATAATGGAAGTGAGTTTAAAAACACAAGAGTTGATGAGCTATGTGATGAGCTTGGAATCAAACATCAATTCTCGGCCAAGTATACACCTCAATCTAATGGCTTAGTTGAGAGGAAAAATAGAACTTTGATTGATATGGCAAGATCAATGTTGAATGAGTATAATGTGAGTCATTCATTTTGGTCCGAAGCAATCAACACGACTTGCTTCTATAGCAACCGCCTCTATTGCCACAAGTTCTTAGAGAAGACACCATATGAGATCTTAAATGGAAGAAAGCCCAACATTACATACTTTTGGGTATTTGGTTGCAAATGCTACATCTTGAAGAAGGGCACTAGATTGAGCAAGTTTAAGAAGAAATGTGATGAAGGCTTCCTACTTGGTTACTCAACTACTAGCAAAGCTTATAGAGTATGGAACCTAGCTAGTGGACAACTTGAAGAAGTGCATGATGTTGAGTTTGATGAAACAAATAGTTCTCAAGATGAGGAAGATAACTTGGATGATGTGAGAGGAACTCAATTGACTAATGCTATGAAAGAAATGGATATTGGTGATATTAGGCCAAAGCAAGTGATTGATGTGGATGACAACAAAGATCAAGTGCTCCAAAGTCCAATAACTCAAGCTAGTGGTTCTCTAATGCAAAATCAAGCTAGTACATCATCTCAAGTGCAACAAGATCAACAAGTGGCTAGTTCATCATCTCCAACTCATGATCAACATCCAAGCAATCAAGTCCAAGTGCTTCAACCAACTAACATTGCAAGAGACCATCCATTGGATTCCATCATTGGTGACATACAAAGAGGAGTTCAAACTAGATCAAGATTGGCATCATTTTGTGCTCACTCTTCTTTTGTGTCAATAGAAGAACCCAAGAACATTGATAGAGCATTGAGAGATCCGGATTGGGTAAATGCAATGCATGAAGAGCTCAACAACTTCAAGAGAAATGAAGTATGGGAACTAGTTGAGAGGCCTAAGGATCATAATGTCATTAGAACAAGATCGGTCTTTCGCAACAAGCAAGATCAAGATGGGATAGTAGTAAGGAACAAAGCAAGACTAGTAGCTCAAGGTTACACACAAATAGAGGGTCTTGACTTTGGTGAAACTTATGCCCCAGTTGCAAGATTGGAAGCAATTAGGATCTTACTTGCCTATGCTTGTGCTCACAATATCAAGTTATATCAAATGGATGTGAAGAGTGCATTTCTCAATAGGTACATTCAAGAGGAGGTGTATGTGGAGCAACCTCCCGGTTTTAAAGATGACAAGAAACCCAACCATGTATACAAATTAAGAAAAGCTTTGTATGGATTGAAGCAAGCACCTAGAGCATAGTATGAAAGATTGAGGGACTTCTTGCTATCCAAAGGTTTTGTCATGGGCAAAGTTGATACAACACTATTCACCAAAAAGATTGGGAAAGACTTGTTTGTGTTGCAAATATATGTTGATGATATCATATTCGGTTCAACCAATCAAGATTATTGTGATGAGTTTGGGAAAATGATGGCAAAGGAATTTGAAATGTCAATGATTGGTGAACTTAGTTTCTTTCTTGGACTTCAAATCAAACAAATGAAGGAAGAAACATTTGTGAGCCAAACTAAGTACATCAAAGATATGCTCAAGAAGTTTAGCATGGAAGATGCAAAGAGTATTACAACTCCAATGGGCACTAGTGGAAGTCTGGATAGTGACAAGAGTGGCAACATGGTGGATCAAAAGCTATATAGATCAATGATTGGTAGCCTACTCTATGTGACGACATCAAGGCCCGATGTGATGTTTAATGTATGCATGTGTGCAAGATTTCAAGCCTCACCAAGAGAAAGTCATTTGAAGGTAACAAAGAGAATATTGAGGTACTTAAAGCATACACAAGATGTTGGATTATGGTATCCCAAAGGTGCAAGCTTTGAGCTAGTTAGATATTCGGATTCCGACTATGCCGGTGACAAAGTGGAGAGAAAGAGCACTTCTGGGACTTGTCAATTGTTGGGAAGATCACTTGTCTCATGGTCATCCAAGAAGCAAAATAGTATTGCACTATCTACCGCCGAGGCCGAATACATCGCCGCGGGTAGTTGTTGTGCACAAATCTTGTGGATGAAGGCAACATTGAAGGATTTTGGAATCACTTTCAAGAATGTGCCATTGCTATGTGACAATGAAAGTGCCGTGAAGCTAACCAACAATCCGGTTCAACATCAAAGAACAAAGCATATTGATGTTCGCCATCACTTTATTAGAGATCATCAACAAAAGGGTGACATTGCTATTGAGAGTGTGGGCACCGAAGACCAATTAGACGATCTATTCACCAAGCCACTTGATGAGAAGAGATTTCACAAGCTAAAGAATGAGTTGAACATACTTGACTTCTCCAATATGAGTTGATGCACCCCATATATGACATGCCTCTCCTTCGAGCCCTAAGGTACAATTGGTTGACATGTCATACATTCTATGCTAGGACTTGTTTAGTGCATCTAGTCATAATTTACATGTTCTAGGCTCATTCATGAAAATCAAATGAATTTGAAGTTATGTGGTGCCACTATTGTTTTCATGACTTGTATGATCTAGTGGTAGCATATAACTTATTTAAGTAGCTTGTGATCCTAAGTGTTTAATCTAGATCACTTGTCTAAATATTTGCTTCAACATGGTGCATGATAACCCTTCTAGTGAGGTGTGAAGAAGCTTGCCCTTGGATCAAACCGAAGAGAATCACAAACTTCATCCTCACCCCATATTTCAACATGATAATCTATCTAAAGTTTGCTCCTTGTGGTCAATTGGTGCCAAAGGGGGAGAAAATATTGTTCACAAAGATAGAACTCAAAGAGGGAGAAGCACAAAGGGGGAGAATTGATAAAAGAAGGAGATCAACTAAAATTTTTGAGCACACAAGTAGGGGGAGCAAGCTCTTAAACATGAATGTTGCATTTCCATGTGCACTTCATATGTATGATGCATAGTTATGCATTTCGTTTTCTCCGATACATTGCTTGTGTGGTGACTTGCTAGTATAATTTGAATGATGCATTGAGGTACTAGCATGAATAGGAAGTAGTTAGATTTTTCTTGCTTCATGTTTTTCAAAGTGGTACTAGAGCCTTGCTTATAATGTTGATCTCACGAGGTTTCTAGTTATGTTTGTGTTTTTCCAAGTGGAATCTAACTACACAAGGTGCTAAGATGGTGTTTATCGCTACTCCGATGGTATCACGCTTCAAAGGTCTATAATCTAAAACACTTAGCACCTATTGGTAGTCAATGCTCCTAATCTTTCCTATCTAGCATGTATGCTTCCAAAATCCAAACATATGGCATACATGTAGGGAGAGCCATTGCTATCAATTTGAATTCATGATCACATGTCCATAATTCTTATACATGGTAATACACTTGGACAATGTGACATGGGTTCAATCAAAATTTTATCATAATATCTTTGTGAAAGGTTTGTCACCAATTACCAACAAGGGGGAGATTGAAAGTCCTATGTTTGGTGTTGGTAATTAGTGACAATGCCTAAGTACTAATCCTATACCTAAGTTGTATGTAGCATATGAGGATTAGTACATTCCAAGGTTGGTGGCAAGATGGACATGGTGATCATGATGGCCATACTTGGATTTGGATGCAACCCTACGTGATCAAGGCAAAGGTATATGCTTAAGGGTTGTGTTTTAGTAACCAAGACACCTAGTGGGTGTGGTTACATTATAGGATAGATAGCCGTACTATAAAGAGGGGAATGACGCGGCTATTGAACTCCTAAGTGCCTCTAGATGTGCATTTCATAATCATATGCATTTGGATAGAACTAATATCGCCTCGAAAAATGATTATGAAAATGCTAACACACTCACACATGACGAGATCACTTGGTGGTGTTAGCACGTTTGCGAAGGCGGTGGAGTTTGAGCGGTAGAGAGGGTTTGGGATCCTCTCTCCCTCCCGCCGAGCTTGCGAGGCGGGATTCAGGCATTTTCGAGGAGTTGAAACGACTATTTTCCGCTACGCCGAAAGTCCGGAAAAGAAATAGAGGCGAACGGAGGTCACAGAGGTGACCGGACGCTGAACCGGACGCGATCCTTGCATGACCAGACGCATCCGGTCAGTGTTTAGTGTCTGCGCGTTTTTCAGTTCGATGATTGGACGCGAGGCGCGTCCGGTCACTGATGATCGGACGCGTCCGGTCGTTCAGGGAGCTTACTGAACTCTAATCGGACGCTGGCACAGTCGCGTCCGGTCATTTTCTTCAGCGCGTCCGGTCACTGTTTCGTTGAGCGCTGCTCAGGCGACCAGCGCGTCCGGTCATTCTCGGGACCAGCGCGTCCGATCATTTCCAGCGCGTCCGGTCTGCGCGATGAGCGCGTCCGGTCGTTGCTTCGCAGTTAGCCGTTGGGCGACCAGCGTGTCCGGTCAGTTGGACCAGCACGTCCGGTCAGTACTTCACGAGTTAGCCGTTGTGCGACCGGCGCGTCCGGTCAGTTGGACCAGCGCGTCCGGTCAGCGCGATTTCGGCTATTTAAGTTTCTAACGGCTCTATTCGAAGGGGTACGTCTATAAATACTCGTTGGCCGGCTCAAGGCTCTCTCTCTCGAACATTTGACATACTTGTGAGCACTCTGAGCTAAGCAACTCCCCTCCCACTCATCTCTCTTGCTTCTTTGCATATTCGAAGTGAGATTGAGCGATCCAAGTGCATTTGCATTTCGAGATTGCATCTAGTTGGCACTTGGTGGTTGATTTGTTGCGGGATTCTTGTTTCTCTTGGTGGTTGCCGCCACCTAGACGGTTTGGAGCAGCTTGGAGGCGTTGGCAAGAGTTGGTGTTTGTTCTTGGACACCTCCGGTGATTGTGAGGGGTTTGTGCCTACCTCGGCGAAGCGCCAAAGCAACATTAGTAAATTGCTTCGTGTCATTGCAACCTTTTGCCATTTGGTAGGTTCTTGTGGCACCTTTTGAGAGGCTCGGTGTGTGACCGATTAGCCACCGAACCATGTGGTGAAGAGGGACACAACGGGGACTAGCGTGCCGGCAAGCACGTGAACCTCGGGATAAATCTTCGTGTCATCATTCTTATTGTGTTTGATCGATCCCGGTGGTTGTATATTGTGGTATTCATCTCTTGATCATATTGATTGGTTGGCTCAATTCTTCGCCCCTCGGTGATACCCTCCTAACTCTCTCTTGTATTAATTTTTAGTTATCTTTGCTAGTTAGTTAGCTTTGCTAGAGTAGCTTCTTTGTGTAGCTTGCTAGTGGTAGTTTCCTTCTCGGTTTGACTTGTGCGGTTGAGTGCAAATACACTAGAATTGTGAATTGGTTAGGTGGCTTGCAAACACCTAGTAGGCTAAGCAAAACTCGCATCTCGCTATTTGTTTTATTGATAAACTTATTTAGCTTGTCTTTGTAGAAAATTTTAATAGGCTATTCACCCCCCTCTAGCCATCAAGACCTTTCACCGAGGAAGAGGAACAAGGAGAGGAATTGCCCGAGTGCGCAGATCACCAGCCTAGTTCGTTTGAAAGAGGCAAGCCCCAGAACATTCTAAGTTTCCTACTTTATAAAAAGCAATTCTTTATATATGAGTTTTATATATTGTTGTATTAAGTTATAGGAGTTGAGTGAAACCGTTGTTGCATTTATTATTATCCTTGTCCACCTGGTTACCTTTTTACCCTGTTTGGTCAGGATTGAATAATTGCTTAGCCATGCTTAGACTGGTAGAAGTCGGGTGATTTCCTGTCACCTGCGAGTTATAGGTGGATACCTGGTTATGGTTAGCTATAATTGTTATCATGGAAAGTAACCAAGTGTTGATGGATAAAGGGAGACCGGGCGGAGTCTTATAGGGTTTTGGACTATAGTGATTCCGTCTGTGTCGATTAAGGACCGATCGTTGCTCGTCCCTCTTGTCATGTTGAACGCATGCCTCACATTTAGCTAGCCGAATAAAGTACCTTTCGATCGTGAAGCTAGTGATAATATTTCGAGCTAGGATAAACTCGGATTGGCAGACTAGTGCTGAAGGGGGTATGACGGGGATGCGAAGAGTGAGCTCAAGGTGCGTCCTGTCAGTCGGGCGGTCCATGACTGTTATCCCGCGGCTACTTGGAAAGTGTCATTGGTGATCTAAGCGACCCTGACGGGGTAAGCAGGGTTTGTGTGAGGAATAAATCACCAGCTGGTTAGGAATCAATTCGAATCGCCATCGCTCCTGGATAGTGAGCACTTGACTCGAGCTACAGCATCGTAGTAACAATGATGGAACCCGGATGGTTATGTGAATGATGTTGGAAATGCTAAACCTGGTATGGTAACTTTTGATGTAAATGGTTAATCACGTGATTGCTCTAGCATAGGTGCTCACTTAGACTAATCATGTATAATTAAGTTGATGCTTGCAGTTTAAATGGTTCATAACTGATAACTTATGCTTTTCGCAAATGAGTCAAGTCAGTCCACTTTACAAAGGCCTTGTATACTCCTTGGTGTCTTTTATTTCTGATTTATGACAGGTAAGTCTAGCTGAGTACCTTCTCGTACTCAGGGCGTTGTTCTCATTGTTGTTGCAGATGGTCAGATGTACTATGGTTATTGCGTCAATTGTCTGTATCCGACAATGGGCGACAACTAGGACTAAGGGCAATGGTCACTCCATTCGTCTTATCTCATGCTTTTGTGGGCTATGACTACCTGCTAGCACTGTAACTGAACTAAGTGTGTGTGGTTTAAAACTACTTGCTTCCGCTATGTTAATTTGAACTCGTGTTGTAATAACTTTTTATTCTGAGCTCCGATGTATTCAACTCTCGTTGCGAACTTTATGTAGCATATGACTGTGGCTGCTAAATCAGTACGATCTTGGTTGAATGTTGGTTGGTTTGAAATCCTTCGTGATTTCACGGAATCTCGGGTTGTACGGGTTTAAGTTTGGTAAATTATCTGCCTCGGTGGAAGATTTTCTTACTTAATCTCGTATAATCATGTTGATCCGTTACAGCGACAGCCGAGGTGGCGGCTGGCCACCGGTCTGGTGGCGGCGGCTGGCGGTGGCCGGGTTCGCTGCAGCGCGCCGTGTCCGACTCCGGCATGGACACGGACGCGCGGGAGGCTCTTGCATCGCTGCCCGCCCAGCCCGGCACAAATCGTGGTTTTGGCTGAGCATGTCACGGGAATGGACAGCCCGGCACAAATCTTGTCTATACAATATATATATATATATATACCGTTTTTTTGTACCTATTTTTTTATATGACCTCCTCTGACTAACTAGGTGAATTGAAAACTAGTAAAATTTCAGCCTACTTTTTTAGGTCCATCTATTTTTTTTTTGTCCATCTCCATCTAAGTGCCGCACAATAGAGAGTTTCTTCTCTCTGGATTTATATATATAACTCGTGCTCAAAAGAGTTAGAATAACTCTTGTCTAGCGTGATACGAAGTCCGAATCCAAAACGTATTGGGTCCGTGCTCATATGTGTTAGAACAACTCGCGACTAGTGATGATATGGACTCCGATTCTAATATATATTGAGTCATACCTTTTTTTAGTTCCGGTTAGAGTCCTTTTTCCGGTTTTGATGCCCTTTTTATTTCTCTTTTTCAGTTCCAGTGAGAGTCCATTGGCCATGAACTTTTTTCCACATTCTGTTTTGATGTCTTTTTTTTAGATTTCTCTTTGTCCAAGTTCAGCCTTTTTTCAGTTCCGTTTAGAGTCCTTTCCTGTTTTGATGTCTTTTTTATTTATTTTTTTCAATTTCGGTTAGACTCAATCAGCCATGAGCTTTGTTCCGTTTAGAATTCTTTTCGTGTTTTGATGTCTTTTTTTTATTTCTGTTCTTTCCAGTTTCGTTTAAAGTCCATTGACTATAAACTTTTTTCTATACCTTATTTTTTTAATACTAAAAAGGCAAAAATCTGGCAAAATTTCTACCAACTTTTTGGTTGCCTCCTTCTTGTCCCTTTTAAATTCTACGCGTTTTTAGTGGAGACTACTAATCCTAATTATTTTTTTCTCGAATACGTAAAAGATTTGCGCATCTTTGTAATTAAGGTAGCGATGTTTCATACAAACAACGTGCTTCTGACGAGCGCCCTAGGAGGTCTACAGGATTACAGACGTGGGCTGGACCATCCTAGCATACCAATTAAATAAAAGGGCACAAAACAAAGTTCACGTACAACCCATATACGCACAAAATAGTAAACAACAGGCAAACAATGGTAGGAAGGAGAAATACGCACGCCTCATTGAAAGGTCCTAATATGGCTAGAGTAGGGTGAATAGCCTGTTAAAAATTTTACAAACTCATTAGAACAAACGGTTAGTATAATAAATGGCGAAATGCAATTTTGCTCTAGCTTTATAAGGGTTGCAAGCCACATATCCAATAATTCTAGACACTATGATCGCTATAACAATCAATGGCTAAGTCACTACGAGCTCTCAAAAGCTAGCTACACTAAAGAGCTCAACTAGGTGAGAAGCTACACTAGCAAAAATAATACAAGCTCTCAAAACTAATTACACTAAAGAGCTTGTTGCCACTAGTTTGCTGAAAAATAAATGAGAGATATGCGATCTTATACCGCCGCGTAGAGGATGAACCAATCACTATATATGATGACCAATCACCGGGAGAAATCCAATCATACACAAGATGAACACAAGATTTTTCTTCTGAGGTTCACGTTCTTGCCGGCACGCTAATCCCCGTTGTGTCGACCAACACTTGGTGGTTCAGCAGCTAAGAGGTGTAGCACGAACCTTGTCCAACCCGTGAACACTGCAAGAACCTAGCCACAAGTAAGGTAACTCAATGACACGAGCAATTTACTATAGTTGCCTTTGACGCTCCGCCGGAAAAGGCACAAGACCCCTCATAAATCACCGGAAGGTGACCAAGAACAAGCACCACTCTTACCACAACTCCTCCGCTGCCTCCAAGCCGTCTAGGTGGCGACAACCACCAAGAGAAACAAGAATCCTGCACTTGGATCACTCGATCTCACTTTGGATTAGCAACCAAGCAAGGGAGATGAGTGGGAGGGAGTATGCTCAGCTCAAGAAGATGTCAAGCTGATCAAAAGTCCAAGAGAGTTCCCCAAGAGAAAGCCAACACATATTTATAGAGGTCCTAAAAGAATAAAGCCGTTAAGCTCACATTCCAGCACACCTCGACTGCACCAGACACGCAGGTGCCAAAGCACCTGACGCTTCTCAGCGTCCGGTCGCCAACACGCTCGCACGCTCGATGATCGCCACGTGTCACTTTTGAATCCTCGCCATTCGGTCACCAACGGTCAACTAATGTCGCGCTTACATACACAGATACACCAGACGCGCAGGAGGGATGCACCGGACACCAGACGGTCCGCGTTCGGTCAACTCCAGTAAGGTACAGGAAGAGGGAAAACGCGCACCGGACACGTCCGTTGGGGGCGATCAGATGCACCCCAACGTTCGGTGATCACTCGGCCTCGCCACGCGCTTACGTCATTTGCATCGAACGCTGACGACACGTGTCCGGTGGCCTGCGTCCGCTGCCGCCCTGCCATGCACCGGACACGACGGTGCACCGCGGCTAGCATCTGCTCACTGAAGCCCTTCATGCTCGCCACTGCCTGAACTGACTGGATGCGCAAGTGCCCCTAAGGCCACCGTCCGGTCACTTCCAGTGACTTTTTTCGCATCAGTTTCTTCGTCGAATCCAGGGAGAGGGAGTCTTCACTTTTCTCTTCCTCTCAAAACCCCTTGCAAATGTGCCAATCACCTTATGTATCACCCTGTGCACGTGTGTTAGCATATTTTCACAAACATTTTCAAGGGTTATGTTAGCTCTCCACTATATCCTAATGCAGATGCATGTAAGTCATCATCTAGTGGCACTTATAAGACCAAATAGCTAAAGAATTCTCCCATTTATAGTACGGCTATTGATTCTAAACGTGATCACAGCCCCTATGGTGTCTTGATCACCAAAACCAAAACCCTAGCAATACCTTTGCCTTGATTTCCATCGGGTTTTGTTTTTCTCTTTCTTCTTTTCCAAATGTGAAGCATTTGATCATCTTTCGGTCACCTCCATCATTATGACCATCATCTAGCTCCATCATTTGGCATGTGACTTATCATTTCATGTCTACACACTTAGCATAATGATTAGTCCCTAAATTTCATCAATTATCTAAAACCAAACTAGAGCTTTCACTCATGCAAGCAATTGGATAGAAGTTGAATCCAAATAGAAATAGAGAAAAACAACAAGCATAAATAAGTGATTGCACCAACGAAAAACCAAACAAAAAAATTCGATCAGACTGTGGGCTCAGGGAAGATGTGTTGGCGAGATGCCTGTGCTAGATTGTCGGTCGCTTTGTCTTTGTCAAAACTTAACTATCTAAGGCATCGATGTCGTGTCGTCGCCATCCGTTGGTGCTCCTCCCACCGCGCGTAGCGCCGAGAGGGCCCACACGCCGTGCTTCAAGTGTTGATCTTGGTCCTTGCAGCGGCGGCGGCAGCGCTCCTCCATCTCCAGCAGGTGGAGGCAGCAGAAGAGGAGGATGAGGAACACATAGGCGATGACAACGAAGGCGACGACGGAGGGGTCGTCCGCGAGTTCGCTGTCCTAGTTGCTTGCTTGCTACGCGAGTTCACCGTTGTAGCCACCTGGTCGTCCACGAGTGCGCCACCTCGGTCGCTCGCGCGCTCCACAAGTTCGCCGCCGCAGCCGCTCTCTCGTCTCCTCCCGCAGCCGCCGAGCCACGGCTTCGAACACCGAGGATTGCTGCTGATGCGATAAGTTTCTTGGGATTATAGCCTATGTGCGGTTAATACAATCATTTTTGATAATTAATGATATTTTAATAAAACTGATTTATATTATTATGGGTGTAAGAGTTATTTTTCTTTCTCTTCCGTTGCAACGCACGAATAAATTTGCTAGTAAAAAAAGAACAAGAAAAGTATTGTTTGCTTCGCTGATAAGTCAAAGTTGAAAAGTACTTTTCATTGATTTGTTATGAGAGAAAAACACTATATCGTGGCTGATAATTTAAAGCGAACAGGGCCGAGATCCTTCGTCACACACTCACATGTATATATAGTACATTACTACTACTCACTAATTATCAAGATACGGAGACGTATCAAATCTTTTGTCTGTGCATAAACTATACGGCCCGGCCCCCGGGCATCTTGGCCTGAGAGGCGATGGGAGTCGAAACAGCCGTGTCGCGCAGCGGCACACGCATCGCCGGCGACCAACCTCCCACAGTCCCACACGCGCGCCCCGCGACAAGACAGCAGCCCCCCGACGCATGTCTCCTGGTCCGGGCCAAGCGTCGGCACCCGTCCCATCCCATCCCATCCCAGCCCACGCCAGCGAAGTGGACTTGTCCGTGCGGGTGACGCACCCCGCGGCGTCCCGTAGCTGTCCTTGTCCACACGCACACGGGCCCGTGAGCTGGGCCCCAGAAGTGGCATCTATCGATTCGATGGAATTTTTTTTATTTTTAGCCTAAATTTGAAACATATTTTGGATTTGATCCGGATTTGAATTTTTTTATAACTAGCCCGTTTGGCCCCGCCACCATGCATGGCGGGGCAATTGAACTGAACCCCGCCATACATGGTGGCGGGGTGCAGGTGCCACGTGGCATGCAGCGGGTAGTGAATGCTGACGTGGCTAGAAAACGTGGAAAGGCGTACCCCGCCACGCATCATGGCGGGGTACGCCTAACCCGCCACAGGTGATGGCGGGGTACAGCCCCGTCCATTTCTGCGCAGGCAGCTGGCCAGGCAGACCGTGTCGACGCCGTCGCCGACCACGGTTGGACAAGAAAAAAATAAATGTGATCAGCTAGCGGAAAGAGAAAAATTCGTGACAGCAGCCCCACGGAAAAGCAACTTCAGCAAGCAAGCACAGCTGCACAGGCCCTCTCTCTCTCTCATCGCGTGGTGTGTACAGTAGTGTCCTGCTGCTGCTGCTGTCCCGTAGCCGCAGGGAGCTCACAGCTACTGTTGGAGCTCAAGCACCAAGGAGGAGTCCAGCTGCTGTCCCACAGGCCACACAGCATCACTGCACTGCTAGCCTCATTCAAGAATCTTCCAGCTTTCCCCAAACAGAACCAACCTTGGGCCAGGGCTTCTTCTTGGTTTGTGGTGGGTCTCTGTCTCTCCCTTCCCGGTGTCTCAATCTCGATCAAGATCAGTGCCAATCTGCAGTATTTTGCCCCCTTCGCCGACCACGGTTGGACAAGAAAAAAAATAAATGTGATCAGCTAGTGTACGTTCCAGAGGTTTAGAAGCTGAAAAAACTAGTAGCTTCTTTTGAGTTACTTCTTGCACAAAATTATACATATATATATATCCTACATGAAATTTATCGTATCGTACAGAAACACTTTCATCCACGTCTCTCAAATAATTACTTTCCAAAGAAAGTCAGAAACACTGTTCCATGTTCATTTCTGCGCTCTCCGTTCTAAATTATAAGATATTTTGATTTTTCTAAATACGTAGCTAGCTTTTGTTACGCACCTAAATACATATTATGTCTAGATACATAACAAAAGCAATGTATCTAAAAAGAGCTAAAACATCCTATAATTTGGAACCGGTTGTATATAAAAGCGGTGGGCATATAGTTGCTGCCTGCAGCGAGCTTAGGCACCCCTTCCTTTAGTCACCCATGCACAGTAGCACGTTACTTCCACTAAGGCTCTGTTTAGTTCCCAAAAATTTTTAAGATTCCCTCGTCACATCGAATGTTTGAACACATGCATAGAGCATTAAATGAGGACGAAAAAACTAATTACGTGAACTAAACAAATGTTTGGACACTAATTGATAAATACAAACGAAAGTGCTACCGTAGCCAAAGCCAAAAAAATTTCAGGAATTAAACACACCCTAAACTTGTCACCACTTGTTACACGGAAATTAAACCACCTGCAGGCAATGGATGTATCGTACAGAAACACTTTCAAAAGGAGGCTGGACTCCTCCTTGGTGCTTGAACTCCAACAGTAGCTGTGAGCTCCCTACGGCTGCGGGACAGCAGCAGCAGCAGGGCACTACTGTACACACCACGCGATGAGAGAGAGAGGGCCTGTGCAGCTGTGCTTGCTTGCTGAAGTTGCTTTTCCGTGAGGCTGTTGTCATGAATTTTTCTCTTTCCGCTAGCTGATCACATTTATTTTTTTTCTTGTCCAACCGTGGTCGGCGACAGCGTCGACACGGTCTGCCTGGCCAGCTACCTGCGTAGGAAGCTCGGCCACGCCGACATCCTGCAGGTGGAGGAAGTGAAGGACAACAAGCTCGGCCACACGCTGCCTACGCGCTTCTGAGAAATGGACGGGGCTGTACCCCGCCATCACCTGTAGCGGGTTAGGCGTACCCCGCCATGATGCGTGGCGGGGTACGCCTTTCCACGTTTCCCAGCCACGTCGGCATTCACTACCCGCTGCATGCCACGTGGCACCTGCACCCCACCATCATGCATGGCGGGGTTCAGTTCAATTGTCCCGCCATGCATGATGGCGGGACCAAACGGGCTAGTTTTAAAAAAAAATTCAAATCCAGGTCAAATCCAAAATATGTTTCAAATTTGGGCTAAAAATAAAAAAATCATTCGATGGAGGCCATTGTTTGCTTGTCGTCAACCTCTTGTAGTCTGAAAAGCAGACCCACTACTCGTGGTCCCTAGCCAGTAGCCACACCACCTAGTCGAGGGCAGCCGCAGGCACACGCGCGCCCTGGTCCGACCGTTCCTAGGTGTTGGTGGTTCCCCGTGCCCGTCGCCGGTGACGAGGGACACGGGCCCTGGCCGTTCCACAACCACGACGCGTGGCGCGGCAGACAATTATAACCAGCGCTCGATCCAGCGGTGGCGGATGGACGTTCGGAGGGGGAAGACCTTCGAGCATCCTCAGTTGTTAAAAAAACAATTAGGGTTCGTTCGGTAGGTCAGGTTTGAGCTCCGGAATCATTCCGGTTTGTTGAAGCTTATATGAATTACATAACCAATCCAGCTGGATTCTTTCCAGGACATGATTTTGTCGAGAACCGAACGGGCCCAGTAAATCAGTTTTTAAATGGTTATAAAAAAAAGCTAGGAACAGTTTTTAAAATACATTCTAAATATTGAAGACAATTTTGTATCAGTTTGAACTATTTTAAAATTAGTCTAACTATTTTATACTTTCTTTCTTGTACATTGTATTGAGAACCCTGTTTTACTCCTTATTTTTCCCCCCACACCCTTCCTTCTGCTCCTTATTTTTCCTCCACACCCTTCCACCTCCATATTCACTAATCCACAGACCCGTGTATATTTTAATCTTGCCAAAAAAAATCAAGATTAGGAGTTGAGTTTAATTTTGGGAACTCTTAGAGATGCTCTTAGCATGCATGTTTCCAAAAGAGAATAGGAGTTTCCGAGAGAGAACAAGAACGAGGAACAAGAAAGGCTTGGAGGTGGTACTTTATAACATGGGGCATAAATATTCCTGAGTTTGACCTAAACCCTACGGCTGTCTGCTGTCCCGCTTCCTATCATTGTATGAAAGAGTAAGGAGGTCTTATCCACAATTACAAAATTGGAAACATGAATAATTCTGGAACGACATTTCTAGGACGAGGAGCGTGGCCATGCTCCATGTTTCTGGCTCCTTACTTATACTAGTATAATGCCCGTGCTAACGCTACGGATTTTTCTTGAGAATGTCTCTTAAAACAATAAAATTATTTTTGCATAGTCTAATGTAAACACAATTGTACTTGAGTCTACGTATAATTTTCTAATATTATGACCATCTAAGTTACATTTTGCCTAACTCCTTAATCATCTCTTGAAGATATTCAGGGATGTTGTTGGAACATTCGTTTGCAAGACTCGTCAAAACGTCTGCCAAGAATTCCATCCTCAGTGAAGTTGAGAGCTGTGCATGGTATATAGATTAACAAAAAGTTACTGTTTTTCTATGTAGTGTACAAAATATAGCTAGAGACTATATATGCTTACATTGTTGATCGGTGGCAATCTTTCGCCGTCCCAGAACTTCATGAAATTGTATACAAGAAAGCCTCCCAGTTTCCTGGACAAGATCAGTTGTTTATTTGATGTAAATAAATGAAATAAATTTTTTGTGATGTAACAGGTGAAATATATTACAACTGGTTACCAGTATTTATTATGTGTAACCTTTGTTACACATGTAGGGTATTCTTTCTTCCAGTCATAAATATTGCCGTTCCACTTAGAATTTGATAGCCCCATGGCGAGACTGAACATTCTAGCCATTGTGTGGAACGTAGGTATATAAGCCATTGTTTGATCATAACTCTTGAAACATGGACCATCTTGAAGGGGTCCATAATGTGCACGGTTTTGTTTTCCATGTCCATTATGAATAAAATGTACAGTCCGCTTTGATAATATGGTAGTAGAATCTAAAAACAAACATAGAGAATATAAGTGCTAAACAAAATAAATTAATTTTGTATAGTAGTACACATAACATAACTTACGTTGTTACAATCTTTAATTTTGTAATCCATGTCCGGCCAACACTCAAGTACTTTTCTCAATTTCCCGCGGTATTCGTTGTCAATTCTGCCACAACATCGTGGATCTCGTCCAAACCCAGTTATTTCCTGAGGATTGTGCAAAAATATATTTTAATTAATTATACAATTATTGTAAGTCTTTGATAAACAATAAATTTATATATCAACTTACAACAAACTTGAGGTCCATGTAGTGGAATTTTTGTTTCTTACCAACCATATGTTGGTTGCACGCTGCCATCCGAATAGCCATATTTAAGCATTCATGATCCATCTCTAGATCCTCATCTAAAATATTTTGAATCTTGACAAGATTCAAAGAAATTAGGTACGGTCGTGTACTTCGTACCCACTCTTTGCTATAAAACAAGGTTAATCCACAAATTACTTTTTGTATGAATTCTAGAACGGATAACTGAAATATCTAAATTAGAACAAAACAATTTACTATAGAATGACTTACTGAAGTAAAGTTTTGTCGCTAGCGATGAATTGGATGTTTGTGCATATTGCGGCCAATATTTGTTCCCTACTTTTCCACTTTATTGCACGTGTCAACTTAATTTCACCCGACATTATTATATCCAGCTCATCGAGCTCTGTGACATCACCGTCTTGCTCATTGTGGGTCTCTAACTGTTGCCCATGATCCGGTAACCCTCTTGCTTCATTTAACGGGGAGTTATACAAGATCGCAGGTAGTTTGAACCTGAAGTTACTTATATCTTCCTGAAAATTTGAGCAAGTTCTGATATATATTAACCAATCCAAAAGAAATGATTATGTTTAGAAATAAACTCTTATAGAATTACCTGGGTGACATGGTCAGATAAAGCAGTTCCAGTCCAATATTCCATATAATTAATCAGCCATAATCCACAACTACAACTGAGCATATATTCAAAAAAATAAATAAAATATGAGTTTTAGAGGTACGGTTGTTGGTTGTGCAATTGTATATACACGAAATGGAAAGATAGTTTACCCATCTTTTTGCATTTGTTCGGTAATCTTATGTTTAATCTCCCAAGATGACACTTCGATACCGTGTAGCCATTTAGTTTGGTTTAGTAGTTTACATTTCAGTGCATGCTTTATTAGTCTTTCCATTCCTATTAACTGGAATGACCAAAACAGCAAGGTTAACTAAGAAAGAGATAATGAAGAATTTTAAAGAAGTTTGTATATCAATTGTTAAGCCATACCGTATATCTGAGATCTTTCCAATCTGTCATATTTTGTCCGAAGGAATCCAAAACATGTATTTCACCTTCATTTGCATTCACGACCGCCAGGTACCAGTGAAATTTTGTAATGTTGATAGGAAGGAAGACCTGCAGTAATAGACATTTATCTAAACTATTTCCTTAGATTTGAAAGGGTATAAAATTAGCAAATGTGAAATCTTACCATATCAGCATGTAAATAATTTTGTACCCTTGTTTCAACCATGTCCTCTTTTATCCAGCTCTTTTTCATCTCATCTTCCTCTCCCTCTTGTTGTAGTAATTGAGAGAACCACGTATTCTCCAAATAAACATCTCCACCTTCTCTATGTAGCAGGTGTTCTTCGTGCCGCATCAATTGGATATAAAGACTAATGACCTACAAGTTTTTATTTTGTCATTTCAAGATTGGCAGATATTTCCCATGGACATTAGTTAATGCCGAAGCAAGTGATAAACATGCTTACCGCGCCATTGACTTGCTCATTCCCAAGAAAAAGACAATCCATGTCATCTCTTGCTCCCCAACAATCATCGATTCTGATAAGCAGATGCTTTTTACTTTTTCCCTTCATATATTCTATTACCTCAACATCTTGTTGCGTACATGCATAATCTAGAGAGGTATTATTTTTTATTAATAATTAATCAATTCCCAAATTTAAAGAAATATAGGTTTAAATTGATGGTGGATCACCTTGAGGCATGACTTGTACATTGTTTGCTTTCTTTGGCTTATTATACTGAGGCAACACCATCATCTCACTGAGAACATGTATTGGATATTTATTGGCTTCTAGCCGTGGCGTTTGTACATCATTATCTTTGTACTGTACTTCATTTCCATCCTTTATAATGATCTGCATATGCAATATGTAATATCAGTTTTATACGTCATTCTTTTACATTTAGTATGCAATGGGTCATACGGGCAGAAAATATGAGAGGATATTTGAGTTGCTTGAGAGATTGTTACGTACGTCATCCTCGTGTGCACGCTTCCGCTTGTTGTATCCGTCTTTGGTTTGGACATCTTCATTAGTATAGCCCCGCTCTGGTAGGTGTACTTCTGCAAATATTTTAAAATAATAAGTACAGTAACATAGCTATAAATAAATACCTTATATATATTTTATTAAAAAATTGCATGAGGTTGTTGTGCTAATCTTACTCACCGGAAGTAGGCAATGGATCAGTGTGGATCGTATATGGCCCTCTACTTCCTGGATCATAATTATCATTTCTGTGTAGCCAATCCGTGGGCTCTATGGACTCATCAGTGTCCACTATGGTTTTAGTCTCCAAAACATCATCTTCACAATTACGAGCGAGAGTAATTATATCAGCATCGTCTTTGTTTTGCATTTGTTGGGTAGAGGCCTCGATTCTTGCATCACTCTCTATAAACTTTTTAATGTCTTCTGTATCCAGATGAGTAAAGAATAATTAAACAATGATTATTGTAACTGTGGATAACTATGGTCTAAAGAGCGTTGAAATAGTCTGTATCCATCTATTTCACCTGGCGTATCCATTTCTTGGATAGAGGCTGATCGCAATTCCTCCTCTTTAACTATCTGATAATTGCCAACAGGTTTGGTTCTTGCCTCAGTCTCTATACTTTTTTTAGTTTCTTCTGTATCCAGCAGAGCAAATCATAAATTATTTTAATTTTGGAAACTAAATTTATGATTTTGGAATATGATTAATAATGAAAGATGGTCTAAGCTGACTAATATAGTCTACGCTGATGAAATTTAAAGTAATAATCATATCATTGATTGAACCTACAGGTTCAAAGATTACATATGGAATTCACCTGAGTCGACGGGCACGGATGTTGGTTCTTCGGGTGCTACCTCACTTGTGAACAAGTTTGGACTAACAACTACCTCAGGCTCCTCCACTTGTTTGTCAACTAAGTCACGATCATGCTCCATTTACTTGCGCCTGTGATTCCAAAAGAATACGACGATCAGCATACAATACCATTAATCAAGGTTCAGGACCTCCGTTTTGCACAGCAGGAAGGCGAGAGAGTGGGGACCATACCTTGCTTATTGGCACGTCCGTCTGGACAGAGACGGGTCCGACGATGTGTGGACCGCGGCGAGTAGGGCGCGGCTGCGGTCGTCAAGGACTTGTTTGTAGAGTAGTTCGTGATAACGCTACGGATAATCTACGATGTTGTCCCCGGGGTTGCGACCGGCCGGCCAGCAGTAGCTCGTGCTCTAGGGTTCTTGGGCTGCGATCGAGCTGCTGCACGAACCTTCCGCGTCCACCGGAGAGGAAGGATGTCAGCGCCGGTGTTGCACGCTGGTGCTGTGAATTGCGTTTGGCGCAGCGGCGGGTAGCAGGGCTCCTCGGCGTGGCCACGGGCAGCAGGTTCGTCGGGCTGGTTTGAAACGCGTTCGTTGTGACGGCGGCGGGATTAGCACGGCAGTTTTCCACGGGTGAATCCTCGACCACGTTTGCGTCTCGGCCTTCCCCCTCGGTCCTGAGCACTGCCGGGTGCCCTTCCCGTCGTTCCGTCTTGGTCTCCCAGATCCGGCAGGAGGCGCGGCAAGAGGCGGGCCGAAGCAGCGGCGAGGTCGTCGCTCGAGGCCCGGTGCCGGACTGCCGCCGATGGCCGCGCGGAGATGGTGGCTTGCACACGGAGATCGTGGCGGCGCAAAGATAGAGGTCAGCCGAGCAAGTGGAGGGCGCAGGGTCTGTGGCCTGCGCGCAGATATCGTAGAGGGCGAGGAGATCGTGGAGTCCCGAAGATAGCGGCCAGTGTCCTCGGCGGTTTCCTTTATTTTTCTTCGGCGATATTTCTTCGGCGATATGGACGGGAGCGTTGCGTTGAAGGCTTCAACGCGTGATGAGTCTGAAGTCTTCAATTATAGTAGAGATTGAAATAAACACAATTTAATCAAAAATTTAAAATTTTTATATAGCTGGCCCTTGAAAAAGATAAAAAACGTAGAGCCAAACTCAGAACTTGTATGACGAATACGAGAAGTAGGAGCTGTAAGCTCAAGAAACAAATAAACCAAAATGCAAATGGCTTGAAACAAGACTAGAAAGAAAAACAAGTAATTACACACTAATTAAAACTGTTGTATTTGCATATATGCATTTTCAGTGTATGAATTATATATTCAACCTAATATCCTATTGTCAAAAAGATTTTTTTTTGGAAAGATCATTGTAAAAAAGAATTGGGTATGCAGCTGGATCCACCACCCTTGACTGGGACACCTAGGATTTCTCTGCGTTATAATCGGATCCGAGGTAGGACTGAGCATAGGGCAGTGGTGGACAGGCGGTGGACAGACGTGCGGCATGCGCCATGCGCGCGCTGGTGTTGATAGGGAACCCGCCGCACGCGCCCTGGTCGTGCTGCGTCCTACTCGGCTACTCCGGCGGGCGGTGGTTTGGTTCAGATAGCAGAAAGCCAGCAGGTTGCCATTGTAAGCATATCTAGCGCTCGATCGGTCGCCTATTGTGTGAATGCTATACGAGCATATAGATATAGACCCGTTGAAAGCTAGCTCGGTCTTACCTTCCCGTTTTTGGAGGAAACAGTGCTCCTGTATATATGCTTACATATACTGATGGTAGATTAGGAAATTCACATTGGACTTTTGGAGCTAGTTAGCACTAGAAATAGCTTTTGTTTCTGTGAACAAATATGTGTATGGCCTTGTTTAGTTCCTCTCTTAAACTTTTCATCCCGTCACATCAGATGTTTGAACACATGCATAGAGTATTAAATGTAAACGAAAAATAATTAATTACACATATTACGATTAATTTGTGAGACGAATTTTTTAAGCCTAATTAATCAATGATTTGACACTATCATGCTACAGTAACATGTGCTAATGATGAATTAATTAGGCTTAATAAATTCGTCTCGCGGTTTCCATGCGAGTTATGTAATTAGTTTTTTATTAGTATCTGAACACCCTTTCCAACATCCTATGAAACATCTGATGTGACACTCTAAAATTTTTCACTCAGGAAGTAGGCCTTGTTTAGTTTCAGGGCGTAAAGTTTTGGGATGTCAAATCGGGTGTTACATGGAGTGTCGCATGATGTGTTCGGATACTAATAAAAAAATAAATTACAGAATCCGTCGGTAAACCGTGAGACAAATTTATTAAGCCTAATTAATCTGTCATTGACACATGTGTTACTGTAGTAATTTATTGTCAAATCATGTACTAATTAGACTTAAAAGATTCGTCTCGCAGAGTAGTCGCAATCTGTATAATTAGTTATTTTTTAGTCTATATTTAATACTCCATGCATATGTTAAATATTTGACGGGATAGGATGTAAACTTTTGGGGAGAAACTATACAAGGCCACACCCCTATGTGTATAGGTGCAAATATATATGGAGTGTCAGACGCATTAGAATCTCAGGGCTTATTTAGATGCGAATTTTTTTTGGTGAAAACGTCGCATCAGATGTTCCGTGCGTTGTTGGAAGGGGTTTTCGGATATTAATAAAAAAAACTAATTACGTAGCTGGTCTGGAAACCGCGAGGCGAATTTATTAAGCCTAATTAATCTGTCATTAGCACATTTGTTACGTAGCACTTTAGTGTCAAATCACGGACTAATTAGACTCAAAACGTTTATCTCACGATTTCCAATCAAACTATACAATTAATTTTTTTATCTACATTTAATGTTTCGTACATGTGCGGTAAGATTCGTTACTATAACTTTTCGTGAAAAGTTTTTTTTTTATCTAAACACGGCCTCAGTGCGTGAAGCAAAGACAACTAGTACTACGGTTGGAGAAGTGGAACGTGTCAGTAACGCAAAGTACTAGTACGTACGTTATTTAGGGATTTGTTAAATTCGTGCTAGGCTTATTCGACTTGATGCGAAGAGTTTCAATCAAACCGGATTATTGCTAGACTAGGGTCTGAGTTCAGCTGGCTGGTGGCTGGTGGCTGGTACTGATTTAATGTGAGAGAAAATATTGCTGGCTGACTGGTGGCTGGTGCTGAAATGATATGAGAAAAAAACACTCCTGGCTGGCTGGCAGCCAGACAGCCGAACAAGGCCTAGATCGATAACCTTAGCTTCCGCCTACACAAGATGAAAAGGCAATTTTAGTATTTGACGAGCCAAGATGCTCTTTCGGATGTATATACTCCCTCCGTCCTAAAATAACTGTCGCCGTGGGTGTGCGTACTGTAAATTTGACTCGATTTGTAGAAAATACGTACAATATTTGTATCTCCAAATAAATTTATTAAAAAACTAGATTCAAAGATCTTTCCAATGATACTAATTATTACCAAAAATATTAATATTTTTTAATATATATTTAGTTAAAGTTGTTTTTTGAGAATCGAAAATGACAGATATTTAGAAACAGATACCCCCTTCGTATCGGATTTAGAAGTCGTTTTGGACAAGGTTTGGGTCAAACATTGGGAATATAAATCATCAATAACTTTTAAGTTGTTGAGTTTGCAAATGTAAAAATTATATAAATAGATTTGTCTTGAAAAATACTTTTATAAAAGTATACATATATCACTTTTCCATAAATATTTTTTATAAAAAACAAGATGTCAAAGTTGTGTTTTAGAGACCGTGTCGCTGTCCTAAACGACTTCTAAATCCGATAGGGAGGGAGTATATATAAAAGACAGGCGCCGTTCAGGTTAGCCCGTCACGTTCAACATGCCCGTGTTTTGTGGACAATAAACTCTATGTCGGCAATGTATTGTCAAAGTCTTGAAGCAAATAAAAAGATGCTAAGATATGTCACCGCTAGCTAGTAACTACAGTCAACCCGCCTTTAATTATCATATATAAAATGATGTTGAAGTCTACCGTAATTGTAGTACGTGTCCATCTTATAATAACCAACAGAAGAAGCAAAATTCAAAGGCTGTATGTTTTGCGCAACGACAGACACCCCAACGTACAGATGGCAACGGGTAATATCCGCGCGGATAGCGACTTCACGTATCCACGCCCGCTAGCAAAACCTCGTGCCCGCGCCCGCGCCCGCTATCCGCCACGGGCAGCAAACCATGCCCGCGCCCGCTATCCGCGGGCATCACATGCCCGCGGGCACACCCGTGTGCCCGCATACAGTGTGGAGGACGGCGTGGATGGGGAGCAGCCGAGCCGAGCAGGAGATGAGGGGTGGGGGTCGGCAGCAGCGGTGGCGAGATCTGGAGGTAGCTCCAGGGCGGCCGGGGCTCGTCGCGGACCTCGGCGAGCGGGCTCGACTCCGGCAGGCGGAAGCCCAAGCTCCGGTCGCCGGCGCTTCCCTCGCAGACGACGGCAGCCAGCAGGGGCGAGGACGGTGGCCTGTGCGTGGACGAGTCGAGCTGTGGGGGAGCGACGCCGCGAGTGGAGGAGCGAGCAGGGACGAGTCGAGCTGTGGGGGAGCGACCGCGAAGTGGAGGAGCCGCGCGACGCGAGTTGGGGAGGCGGGGTGTAGGGCAGCCGGAGACGCCGCCTCGCCGGGGTCGCTGCCTCGTTGGAGTCGCGGGGACGCGGGGTGCCGGCAGCCGAGCTCGCAGGGATGCGGTGTTCCGGGGTGCCTCGTGGGGAGCCGGGGACACGGGGAAGGCGTGGTCGGGAGGCGCCGAGGGCCCGAGGTGCGTTAACGCTGGTGGCTGTTGGGGAGACGGCGGATGCTGGTGGGAGTGGGATTGGGATTTTGATTTTGGAAATGAATGGAACCCTAGATCTGCAGCATATATACCTCTTCTGCAGCCCCACATGTCAGTCGGGTTTGGCGGGTTTGCGGGTACAGGTGAGCTATTTTCTTGCCCGTCTATCATTGCCCGTCGGGTGTAGAGTTGTACCCGCGCCCGTGCCCGCGGTCACAGATTCGCGCCCGCATCCGTGCCCATCGGGTTTGGTGCCCGCGGGTACGCGATTTTTTTTTGTGCCCGTTGCCATCTTTACCCTCACATCCACATGCGTTAGACTAGGGCTAAACGCTTCACTCTCCCCGCTTGTCCAGCCAGGCACGGTCGAACAGTTCCACCCCAACTCGCGCTCGGCCGCTCACTCTTGCTGCCAGGCCTCGTCTCATCACTGATGAGTGATGATGCTATGCAAAAGTGTGCAACGGGCAACGGGCGTGCGGAGCCGCGGAGGTTTGTTAATTTAATTCTACACGAGCCAGCGGAGGACTCGTTCTCGTTCCACGTCCCGCCAACCGCCCGCGCGAACCTTGCAAGGCTGCAACCGCACGAGTAGTATTTGAGTCCACTCCACTGTGCACGTTTCTGATAGCAACCACACTAGTATCCACATCCTTCACCGGAAGTTGCTCTCCTCGTGGACTAGACTAGAGAGAGCCCAGTCATGTCTGCGGCTGCAGCCTGCGCACCCACGCGGCTCGGGACGACGACCCTCACGTTCGCGGCGCAGATGCCCGCGCCGGCCCCATCGCCGGAGGCCGCCGCTGGCCGTGCTAAGCCCGAGGGGCGCGGCGTGCACCCGCAGCTGTGGCAGGCGTGCGCGGGCTCCATGTGCGCCGTGCCGCCCGTCGGCGCCGCGGTCTACTACTTCCCGCAGGGCCACGCCGAGCACGCTGCAGGCGCCGCCGCTGTGGACCTGCGCGCCGCGGGCGTGCGCGTCTCGCCGTTCGTGCCCTGCCGCGTCGCGGCCGTCAGGCTCATGGCGGAGCCCGACACCGACGACATCTACGCCAGGATACGCCTCGTCCCGCTCCGCCCCTGGGAGCCGGTGGCGGACGTGGGCGACGCCCTGACGAAGAGCGACGGGAGCAGCAGGGGCGGCGCCGGGCACGGCAACGGCGACGGCCAGCAGCGGCAGCAGCAGGCGCAGCGGTCTTTCGCCAAGACGCTGACGCCGTCCGACGCCAACAACGGCGGCGGCTTCTCCGTGCCGCGGTTCTGCGCGCTGTCCATCTTCCCGGAGCTGGACTACAGCTTCGACCCGCCCGTGCAGTTCCTCTCCGCCAGGGACGTGCACGGCGTCGAGTGGACGTTCCGCCACATCTACCGGGGCACCCCGCGCCGCCACCTGCTCACCACCGGCTGGAGCAACTTCGTCGGCAACAAGAACCTCCGGCCCGGCGACTCCGTCGTCTTCGTCCGCGAGGACGACGGCAAGTTGCACATCGGCCTGCGGCGCGCCACGCGCGTGTTCTGCGGCGGCGGCAATGCGGGCAGCCCGGGCGCCGCCGTTGCGGGTCCATCGGACGGCAAGATCCCCGCGGAGGACGTGGTCGCGGCGGCGAGGCTGGCCGCCGCCGGGCAGCCGTTCGAGGTGGTGCACTACCCGCATACGAGCGCGCCGGAGTTCATCGTGCGTGCGGCCGCGGTCAAGGAGTCCATGCAGGCCCCCTGGTTCCCCGGCCTGCGCTTCAAGATGGCGTTCGAGACGGAGGACCTGTCGCGGATCAGCTGGTTCATGGGCACCATCGCCGGTGTCGAGCCGGCCGATCCCGCACGGTGGCCGCAGTCGCCCTGGCGACTCCTTCAGGTACGCGTAAATAAAACAACGCGCACGCCATCGCTCCCTCCATGTTCGTTCTTACTCTGAACCCAATTTCGTAGGTGACCTGGGACGAGCCTGAGCTCCTGCGGAACGTGAACCGCGTGTGCCCGTGGCGGGTCGAGCTGGTATCGAGCATGCCCAGCGTGCCGCGCTTCTCGCCGCCGCCGCGCAAGAAGCCGCGCACCCCGCCGTACACGGAGACTCTCTCGGAGCGCCAGCAACTTTTCGACCCCGCCTTCCCGTTCCCGCCCACACACCCACTCCCCCTGGCACCACCCCTCCCTGCCCCAAACCACGATCTCGTCCCCTCCTTCCCGGTCATCCCGGACAGCATCGCTGCTGCTGCTGCTTCTGCAGGCATCCAGGGAGCCAGGCATCCGCAATTCGCTCCATTCTTTCCGGATCTCCACCTCAGCGACCTGCAGCAAAGCCTGCTGTCCTGTGGCGTCCGCCCCGCCGATCACCAAGCCCCTCCCGCGCCATGGATCGCCACCGATTTGAAGATCGGCAGCCCAACGCCCCGCTCTCCATCACCTGAGGCCAAGAAAGGCGACGACGTCAAGCCACCGGGGATAATGCTCTTCGGACGGGAGATACTGACCGAGGAGCAGATGAAAAGCCGCACCGGCTCTGGTGTCCCGACCTCGCCGCGAGCCACCAGCAGCGGCTCGTCCAAGCCCGACTGCGACGACGAGAAAGCGTCCAACACGTCTGATCGCTCTCGCTCCGACGTCTCCCATGGAAGTCCCCCCAAGAAGAATTCGCCCTCCTCCTGGAGACTGTGGTGGTCTGGAGACAGTTCACCGTCTGAATTTGCGCTGGAGCCCGGGCAGTGCAAGGTGTTTGTGGAGTCGGACACCCTCGGCAGGAACCTTGACCTCTCGGCGCTGGGCTCATTCGAGGAGCTCTGCGCGCGCCTGTCCAGCATGTTCGGCATCAACAACGCTAACCTGAGGAGCCACATGGTCTACCGCACCATCGCCGGCAAGGTGAAGCACGTCGGCGACGAGCCTTTCAGGTGAGCATATCATCAGCGACTTCATTGCACTTCCTTTTTTTATACGAATCCAAACCGTGTTGCCACTCCTTTCGATGCCTATAAACTGAAAAAGGTTCCCGTTTTCTCACTTTTCTCCACTTGTTTGTTTGCAGCGCGTTTGTGAAGTCAGCGCGGAGGATCACCATACTGAGCGACGCTGGCAGCGACAACACTGGCAACCGATGAACGACCAATCGAGATCGGCTGCAATAAACTTTAGGGCGCTATACTCCTAGGATGCAGTAAAGCCGGATGCACAGCTGAGGTTGCTGCCGCATGCATTCGGTTTCCTTCTTAGATCAGTCCTAGAGAGTTTACAGCTTAGAGTCAGGAAACTAAGCTGATGCGGTTATTCAGTTCAGCTAGGTTGGGTTATTCAGTTAATTTTAGGACTCCTTTGGATTGCAGGATTTTTTTTTCTCTCCTATTTTTCTACATTTTTTTCCTGCAACCGATTCCTACGAGATGTATATGAAATTCCTGCCTTTCAAAGGGGTCTTAATCACTTTTTTCCAGACGAGGTCGAGCCCCATTTCCATTTAACGAAAAACGGAAATACATGAGAGTGTTCAGAAACAGATAGAAAAGGCCTAGCGACGTAAAGAGTTTTGTAGTAGGACTGAACTCTGTCTCAGAGTCAGAAAGCTACTACCAGTTAAGCCGAACAGAAGTTCAGGCACCTGAAGCGACTAAGACAGAGTTCAAACAGCTATTACAGACCAGCTAATCAAAAGAGGACCAATTCAGGTCGAATAAGGAGCCAACATTCGCAGCAAAAGAACGCAGTAGACTTCTATGGTCTTCAAGTCCAGCCCTCCATTTTCAGATGGGGTCCTTTTGCTTCAGTGATTCTGGTTTTCATCCTCCTGACGATCGCCCTGCTCCAAGCGCCCGCGGTGGTCTCCAGCTTGTCTCTGGGGGAGAAGGAGCCCAGACGCCACCTTGAGCATGGTATTCACCCCGTTGATAAGCATCCTTCTGTCAACTTCAGCGTAGAGACCTGTCCAAAAACGCATTAAGGCTCCTGCATGACAAATGATTTCAATTGGGTTCTTTATAATCTTCCCCTCAAAACACGCTTTGTTGCGAGCTTTCCATATTGCCCAGCAAATAGCCAAGATGCCCCACAAATGAAATCTCTTGGCTTCTGGGAACCATAGTTAACACCATTCCCAACATTGAGACAAAGAAGTGGGGATGTTATTTGCACCTAATAATCTTGCAATAACCCCCCAAATCACTTTGGCAATAGAACAAGTGAAGAACAAATGATCAACAGTTTCATCATGATGACAGAAATAGCATTTGGGATTTCCCACCCATCTTCTTCAAATGAGGTTATCTTTTGTCAGTACAGCGTCATTAGTCATAAGCCAAATAAAATTTTTGATTTGGGGGGGTCTTAATCACTGATAACGCAGACAAGATATAATCTTGATTCTGAACCGAAACTCTGCGTTCCCCCTTTTGGATTTCAATGATCAAACTGAAACCTTGTGGTGGTCCAGAAAACCGGCCGCTAGCTCCTGGCCTCTGGCATCCCGACTGGTGGACCAGCGCGGTGCCAGAGCCCAGAGAGACAGGAGCAGCCGAGCAGCATTGCTCACTGCAAGTTCTGACGAAGTTGGGGAGGCTCCTGGCATTTTTTCATCCGTTCCCTCGTTTGTCTGTGGCAGATAGCCGGATACTGTGGGTTCTGTTCCGTATCCCTGTTGCAGTGTTGCCTTTGATGCTCTGATGATGCCCTTCAGCCCAACCGGCGCCTTGTCCTTTGCCTGCCGCGGCAAAATAATTGCGCTGCTTGCCCGTTTCGCCCAGGATACTGCTTTGCTGCACGAAATGGACATCCCAGCTAACGCGATCAGAGCAAACAGTGAGTGCCCGCAGTAGTATAGTGCCGCTTCACATCCTTTCATCATTGTGTTGTTCGTCCCTTGGAATTTCCACGGCTGACTAATCAATTCAGTGACAGAAACCGCCGGTACTAACACAGGAACGTACAGAAGTGTTGGTCTTCGGAACTAGTAACCATGTAATTTGTGCCGAACTTTGGTCATACTTAACGACTGAATGTCATCATCTTCCGCGACAGACAGAGGTACTGATTGATCAACAAAGGTTCGTCAACGACGACGGTGCAGATCGCACCACCACCCAGGAGACGAGACCCTGGACCAGCTACCAGCAGGAGACAAAGATGGCTCCGTCACTAGGCCGGTCCCCCGGCTTGCGTTGCTTGTTCGGTAGGTGTTCTTGACCGCGTCGCTGTCGCAGACGGCAACACCAGACCTGGCGGGCGGGCGGCGGGACAAAGGCGCGGGCGCACGGCAAGGCAAGGCAGAGCGAGGGTTAGCGGCCAAGTAACAGGCGTCGTCGTCCCGTCGTCACCGGCCGTCTCACCGCTCCCGATAGAATGCTCCACCGCGAGACGACAGGCGCGTGTCGTCGGACAGGGAAGGCTTGCCGTCCTGCCTGCGTTTCGCTTTCACACATGATGCCGACGGCGACGGGTCTGGTTGGTCAGGGGCAGCGGCGGAGCTGGGATTGAGGTAAAGGGCTAAACAAAGAAGATTTAGAACTAAAGCTAAAAATTAATGGTAATTTCACATAAAGCAACAATGATGAGAGATCAAAACCTAACATGTATAACAGGTCGTGAAAAGAAGGCCCAAAAGGCTGTTGGGTCTAATGGTGAGAGATCAAAACCTAACATGTATGTCTATTATAGTCCATAATATAAGTACTACTAGTTACTACCTACCTAAGCAGACCAGGCCACACCACCGCCTGTTGTCTAATCAGGAGGGTTTATAGCTCTTGCCGTCGTGACACCAACTGCAGGGTATAATGGCAGGTCAAGGGATCGGCACATGTCTATGACTTTGGATGCAAGTCGCCACGCTTCGTGGCGCAAGTGTCGGGCCTGGCTAGCTTCAATGCTTCCCTTGTCGGGATCGCAAAACTAATCCATCCGTCAAAGTGTACGGAGGAGCAGCAGGATTAGCGTAGCAGGCGATGGCATTAACTGGCTGATTTGATAATTGATGAGACGGCCTATGAGGAAATTTATACGACCAACAGCAGTAGGTGCGCGATCAGAGACACAGTGGTGACGGCGTGACCTGAATCAAAGGGAGCATCATTAGAATTCGGTGAAACCTCACCTTCTCAATTCCTAATCTTGATGAAATTCATGAACTCATCAGGGAAATGAGAAGCACTGTTGCCCTGGTCCAGATGGCCTAAATGCAGCCTTCTACAAGTCGGCGTGGTCATGGGTTAAAGATGATGTCTATGCAGTGGTAAAGAACTTCTATACTCATGTTCATATGCCCTCTGATCTTAATCAAACTTATATAACTCTCATTCCTAAAACTAACCAACCTGCTTATCCTCAGGACTATAGACCTATTAGCCTCTGAAATGTAATCTACAAAATTATTACTAAATCTTTGGCGAACAGGTTGAAACATCATCTCCCCAATTATGTTTCCCAGGCCCAGTCTGCCTTTATTGCTAACAGACATATTTCTTCGAATATTATTATCACCCAGGAAATTATTCATTCTTTTAATTTGAAAACCTGGAAGAATCATGCTTTTATTCTGAAAATTGATCTTGCTAAGGCTTTTGACAGGATTGAATGGCATTTTATTGTAGCTGCTCTTCAGAGGCTAGGCCTCAATGATAATTTTATTAACCTCATTCATGCTTACATCTCCTCCCCTACTTTTGCAGTTCTAGTTAATGATGAACCTTCAGGACATTTCAACTCTCAGAGGGGAATAAGACAGGGCTGCCCTCTCTCCCCTTACCTCTTTGTTCTTGCTATTAATGAACTTTCGATTAGATTGCAGGAGGCACTTCGTGACAACAATCTTCAAGGTATCTCTCTGGGACCTGGCTGTCCACCTATTCATTCCCTCTTATTTGCAGATGATCTAATAGTTTGTGGAGAAGCCTCCTTGAGTGAAGCACAGGGAATCAAGACAATCCTATACGACTTCTGTCGTCAATCTGGTCAGACCCCTAACCTTCAAAAATCTTTCATTTACTTTAGCAAAAATGTTCCTAATAACACTAGACATCAGATTAAGAGATTTTTTCCTATTCCTGATCTCCTTCCCAACACTATGCATCTGGGCCACCCCTTGATTTTTAGTCATAGAGACAAAAACAGAGCTTATAATTTTATCTATAATAAATTCTTTGCCAAGCTTGGAACTGTCACAGAACCTCCTAATTATGATGGCCCACATGTACCTGTCATCGTCATAATGACCTCTGACAGCCGTACTTATGTTCCTCATAACTTAAAAGGCCTGCTTTCCTCCGAACAGAATCTAATCACAGGAGTATTGCAATATTACAACAGTTTATTCAATATACCATCAGAGTAAAGTAGCGGAAGTCTTACAATAACTTAAGTTTATAAACCACAGTTTCCAAACTTCAAACCTTATGTAACATTATTACAAACCGGTAGTAGGGAAGTATCAGTAGTAACTTTATTACAATCACACAAACGAAGTGCCTTGCCTAGAGGCCACACAGTCTACTCGTCGTCACTTTGTTTAGCCACAACGGTCATGCAACAAGGCTCAAAACAGACTTGTTCATGAACCGCACCTGCAACAAGGGGTTTAACAAACCCTGAGTACGAGAGTACTCAACAAGACTTACCCGACTAAGAAAAGACTCCAAGGGCATGCTAGCTTTAGGGAATCAAGGGACGGGTATTCAAGAATCAAATTTTCTTTTGCAGAAAAACTTACTAAAGTAAGTCCTTACCTTCATTATTTTACTTTTACCATCGATAGTTCATTAACCAATTCTAAGTGATCCTAATCTAGATCAAAGTAATTCTTATCAAGACATTTCACATTCTTTCTTACAATTCCAGTTCTTAACTACGATGCAGGACAGGTGATCGAGTCTCCATAACCGAGGAGCAACGACGATTCGAACCGATTATACCCAGCTGGGGATCCCTAACCTCATGACATATGTAGAACCAAATCTTGCATATGTCAACCCTCATTTAGATCTCCCAAAACTAGAATGTATCCATCGCCACCCGAGAGCACAGTACTCCTCCAATCCAGCCCGTGGCCACGAGGGTACACACTACTCTCGCCATCTCTCCACTCCTAGTGCGAGGTTAGACGTTCTCGAAATGGAATCACCAACATTTTGGGCTTACCCAAGGCATGAGGCTAGTTGCAAAGTCTCGAAACACAAGCAGGCCTACAACGGACGGTCCTTAACTGACAAGGCGGAAACACTACATTGAGACTCCTTTCCCAATGCATGTTAGCAGTGGCCAAACCACCCGCCCAATCTTTTCAAGTTCATTCTCATATTTCAATATTCATTAAGTATGCCGTCATGGCCATGTAAACATTTCATTTAAAAGCTTAACTCATAAGCATGGCGAAGCATACTATGCATTTTCAGTAAAACAGGTATCAAGGGTGATGTTACAATAATCAAGGATGACAATGCAGCAATTGGGTTATCACTCAACTCCTAATTACTTAATGCAGTAAACCCTAGTATAAATATTAAAGATTTGTAAAACTCAAGGTAGGGTTTAAATGCACCGGGGCTTGCCTTGCTCTGACACGACGACTGACTCGGGCTCAAAGACTCCAACTTCTGGTTCGGAACCCACCGACGACGACTCTTCTCCGAAGACGTGCTCGCCAACTTCGACTTCTTCGAAAGCGGGAACTACATGAGTATAAAACATGTCTCAACATGATGCTTGATGATAAACATGATGCTTAATGATGCTATGCCATGGTTTATGACTCGAGTACAACTTCTCTTTGCGGTACAGTCGCAAAACAGTAAAACCTACTAACTAAAAGCGACAACTTAAGCGACGCTAACGTTTCTTACTGAACTTATTACTAACGAGCTCAATCAGGAAATTAAGGTGCCAAGGATCACCAAGAATTAGTGACCCAAGGACATCACTCAATCAAAAGAGCACACAACACTTAAAGTGATCAACTCAACATTTATTTAACATTTAATTAATTAAGGCATAATTAATATTAGATCAACTTTATCTAAAAGAGCTTAAACTTTTTCTATGGGTTAATCAAGGCCTAAAGCGGTGTTAGAATAAATTTCATGATTTTTGGATTAATAATTTAATTACTAAAATTCATGGAAGTTGCATTTAATATTTAATTGAACTAATTAATTAACTTGCAAACAGTATTCCAATTTAGCATTTAATATTTTCCTAAGTAGTTTACACCTTGAAAAGCTTGCACAAAAATTTTCACTAATTTTGGAGCTCTACAGAAATTCTAAATGAAATAAACAAATACTAGTACTATTCACATTTTTGAAAAAGAAAAACAAAAACTCCGATCGGGCCGCTTCCTCCTTTCTCCCGCCGGCTCGGCCCAGCTGAACGGCCCAGCTGCCATGTGCCCGCTCGCGTGCGCACGGCCCAGCATCGTGGCCCATCCGCGCGGCCTGCCCGCGCGCGCGCTCTCCCTCTCTCTCTCGCTGACAGCTCTGCCCCACCTGCCATCGCCTACCTCCGCTCTCTCGCTCTCTCCTGCGCGCTCGGCCATGCCCGCACGGCGGCCGGCCGGTGATCACGACGTCGGTCGCCCAACTAACCGGTCTAACATGATCTACTCCTCACCGCGAACCTCACCGGACCACTCACACGACCACAATCGCCCTAGAAGTAACACCTCACCGGCCATGGCGGCACGGTGCTCGCGGTGACCGGCGTCCCGGCGATCCACGACGGTAGCGTCTAAAACAAAGGCACGAGGAGTAACAGGAGCTCACAGCGGTTGCAGCGAAGCCACAAGGAGGCGCTGGGAGGCGGTGAAGAGGGCTGGCCACGTGCGAGAGGGCGAGGCGAACGTGATGACACGGTTTGCGTGGCTGGTGGCGGCTTAACGACGGCAGCAGCGAGCGGGGAGCTAGCGGCGGCGGCGGCAAAACAGAGAGAAACGAAAAACGCCACGGTGATCTCGGCTATTTATAGGGTGACGGTCACGGTGATGGTCACTGGAAGACGCGAGACGTCGCGTTGGCGGTCCTGGCGTGCTCGAGAAGGCACTGGACGTCGCCCGGCGGCTCGCCGGCGCCCATGCCGCGCGGTGCCCGGCGATGATTGGTCGCGACACTGTAACTCTCCCCCCATTTTCAAATTCAAACTGTTTTTGCCAAATTACTTTTGATTTTGAATATGAACTTGAAAAATTCCCAAGATATGAAATCTTTAGAATTTCAAGCTCTACAAGTTTTGTTTTGAACACTTTTCCAAATTCGAACTGGATTTTGAAATTTGAGTTTAAATTCAAAAGGGGACACTGTTTGGAAATTTGGTAATTTAGAAATTACTTTGGATTTTATATTGAAACTTCAAAAACACCAAAAACCAAAGTTGTACATCTAACCAAGACCTACAACTTTGCTACTCAAACCATTTTCAAAATCTGCCTTTATTTTGAAATTTGAGTTTGGGGATAAAAAGGGGTCAAATTTGAAATTTGCTTCTTTTCAAAATTGCTCCACAATTTTCACTAAAACTTTGAAAACTCGAAACACCAAAGTTGTAGCCCTTGAAAAGTTCTACAAACTTGGTTTTAAACTTTTTCCCAAATTTTGCTTAGATTTTGAATTATTTCAAAAGGGGTAAAATAGGATTTTGGATTTTTGGGTTTTCGGAGGAATTTTTAATTGGAATTTGTTGCTATCTTAATTGGTGATTATTTAATAATCAAACCATCATCCAAGGACATCATTTGGACAAGCATGACATGGTTGACCAAATGCCACACTTGGTTGACCAATTTAGCTTTTTAAAATCTTTTAATATCTTCCCAAATTTGAATTTAAATTCGAATCGGAAAACTCGCGACAAGTTTTTAGATTGCAATTCAAACTCAAACTTGGAGCTTCATTTTACATGTTGGACTTGAGTTCATACCCTACACTTGACACTAGTGTGTAACACAGTCACACACCTCAACTTACGCAGGGCATGGACTAAGTATTTGCAGTGACATTCAAAATTAGGGTTTTCGGTTCGGATCACACCACTGAGAAGCTCACCCAACCTAGAAAGGAAAACTCATTTTAGTTAATGCATAACAGGGTTGACCTAATCATGGATGCTTTGCGATGCAATATGATGACATGGCAGGTTAATTAGCAACTATAACACCCGGGGTGTTACAGCCCTTCCCCCTTAAAGAAATCTCGTCCCGAGATTTAGAGCCTTGAGTTAAGTAATAAAAAAGGAAACGTGTCAAGCAAACACGTTCAAAACTTGTCTACAAAATAGGTAGGGGTTTTTCCGCATTACAAAAATTTGAAAAGGACAGGTTACAATTTAAAGAAGAAATTGCAACCTAGGTAGAAGCAAGGAACTCCAGAAAATTCTCCAACAGGTAATCTTCCGATTCCCATGTGGCTTCTTCCGAATGTTGATTCCATTGTATCCTATACCATTTAGTTGTTCTACTTCGGGTAACGCGATCCTTTTGATCCAGAACTCGAACAGGATATTCAGAATACGTCAAATCTGGCTCAAGTTCAACTCCTTCAACATCAATAACTTTATCAGGTACTTGAAGACACTTCTTCAATTGTGATACATGAAATACATTGTGCACGGCTGACAGTTGTTCAGGCAACTTTAATTTATATGCCACTTTTCCGCATCTTTCAATGATTTGAAATGGGCCAATATAACGCGGTGCGAGTTTGCCTTTGACTCCAAATCGGTTAACTCCCTTCATGGGTGATACTTTCAAATAAACATAATTTCCTACTTCGAATACCAAGGGTCTACGCCTTTTGTCAGCATAACTCTTCTATCGAGATTGAGCTATTTTCAAATTTTTCTGGATCTGCCTGACTTTTGCTTCCGTTTCTTTTACAATATCAACACCAAAAAACCATCTTTCTCCTGGTTCTGACCAGTTCAATGGAGTTCTGCACCTGCGACCATACAGTGCTTCAAACGGTGACATTTTGATACTCTCTTGATAACTATTATTATAGGAGAATTCTGCTAACGGTAAACATTCATCCCATTGATCATGATAAGTAAGGGCACAAGACATTAACATATCTTCAAGAATTTGATTTACTCTTTCAGTCTGTCCTGACATCTGAGGATGATAGGCTGAGCTATGTATAACTTTGGTGCCCAATGACTTATGTAACTCCATCCAGAATTTGGAGACGAATTGTGGACCTCTATCAGACACAATGGTCCTTGGTACCCCATGAAGACTCAGAATCCGCTCAAAGTACAATTTTGCAAGTGTCACTGTAGAATGTTTCACTTTTACTGGAAGAAAATATGCTAACTTGGTAAGTCGATCTATAATGACCCAAATTGAATCAAACCCCCTTGATGTTATGGGTAATCCGGTAATAAAATCCATGCCGATATCATCCCACTTCCAAGATGGGATAGGCAATGGTTGCAACATCCCTGTCGGCTTCAGACGTACAACCTTCACTCTACGACAAGTATCACATCTGGCAACATACTTAGCAATCTCAATTTTTATTTTAGTCCACCAGAATTTCTGTTTCAAATCCTGATACATCTTATTACTCCCTGGATGGATAGAAAACCTTGTATTATGTGCTTCATCAAGAATGAATTGTCGTAACTCTGAAACTTTTGGTACCACTAACCGGTTTTTAAACCACAACACATCAGTATTATCAATACTGAAATCTGTCTGTTGACCTGTTCTAACTTTTTCTTTGATGTGGGCTATACCAGAATTCTTTCTCTAAGCAGATATAATCTGATCTTTGATTGTTGATTCCACAGTGACATTGGTTAACTGACCTTGCTGGACTATTTCAATATTTAACTTTTCCAAGTCGTAACACAAACTATAATCCATTGGCTTCACAGTCATACAATTACAATGATTCTTTCTACTAAGTGCATCAGCGACAATATTTGCTTTTCCAAGGTGATAGTGCACTTCTAGATCATAATCTTTTATTAACCCAAGCCACCTTCTTTGCCTCATATTCAGTTCTGACTGAGTAAATATATACTTCAAGCTTTTGTGATCTGTATAAATGTGGCAAGTATTACCTAACAAGTAATGACGCCAGATTTTCAATGCATGGACCACAGCTGCTAGTTCAAGATCATGAGTTGGATAATGCTCTTCATGACGCTTCAATTGTCTCGAGGCATAAGCAATGACTCTGCCTTCTTGCATTAATACACAACCAAGGCCAATACCAGAGGCATCACAGTATACATCAAATGGCTTTTCTATATCTGGTTGTGCTAAAACTAGAGCAGTTGTCAGTGACTTCTTTAGAATTCTAAAAGCCTTCTCACATTCTAGAGACTAGATAAATTTGGTTTGATTTTTCAACAACTCTGTGATTGGCTCGGCTACCTTTGAAAAGTCAGGTATGAATCGACGGTAATAACCCGCCATTCCCAGAAAACTTTGGACTTCATGAACTGAGGTTGGTGATTTTCAATTCAAGATATCTTTCACCTTACCAGGATCAACTGCTACTCCTTCGGCTGATAACACATGTCCTAAGAATTGTACTTCCTTTAACCAAAACTCACATTTACTAAACTTGGCATACAGTTGATGATCTCTCAGACGAGTCAGAATAACTCTAAGGTGCTCAGCATGCTCTTCTTCACTTTTGGAGTATACCAGAATATCATCAATAAAGACGACCATAAATTTGTCAAGCTCCGGCATGAAGACTGAGTTCATCAAATACATGGAATATGCCGGTGCATTAGTGAGGCCAAAAGACATAACTAGATACTCATACAATCCATATTTGGTAGTGAATGCAGTCTTTGGAATATCTTCTGGTCGAATCTTGATTTGATGGTACCCCGATCGAAGATCGATCTTTGAAAATACCTTTGCCCCCGCAAGTTGATCAAAAAGTATATCAATGCGAGGCAACGGGTACTTGTTCTTAATGGTTACTTCATTCAACGGACGATAGTCAACACAAATCCTTAAAGTCTGATCCTTCTTCTTGACAAAAAGGGCTGGACATCCCCACGGTGATGAACTAGGTTTGATGAAACCTTTTTTAAGCAACTCTTGCAATTGAACCTTGAGTTCGGCCAATTCATTTGGTGGCATTCTATAAGCTCTCCTAGATATCGGGACAGTACCAGGTTTTAACTCAATTACAAATTCTACTTCTCTATCCGGTGGTAAACCAGGTAGATCATCTGGAAACACATCTGAAAATTCACAGACTACTGGTATATCACAAATCTCCTTCACTGAAGTTGCACAAATCCTTTCAACGGTTCTCTTTGGAATAGGAAGTTGGATAAGAAGATGAGATTTATTATCTGGCAAGTTCAACCTTATAGTTATGTGCAGTGCATCTATAATTGCTCCTCGTTGGTACATCCAATTCATACCCAGGATTACATCTATATCCTGTTTTTGTAATATTATCATTAAGGTAGGAAATATATGCCCACCCAACTCTATAGGTACATCACGTATCATTTCCTTAGTACACAGTCGTCCCCCGGGCGACTGAATAAAGAAATCATCTTTTGTTCCCATAATTGGAATGTCATGCTTTGTAACAAAGGTGTGATTTATGAATGTATGCGATGCACCAGAATCAAATAACAGTACTGCTGGATGATTAGCAACAGGGAACATACCCATCATAACAGGTTCTCCCTCTGGAATTGCACTTGCTTGAGTGTAGAATACACATCCTGTCTTCTTCTTTTTACCTTTACCCTTCTGGACATTCATATTATTATTCTTACTCTGAGGCTGCTGGTGTTACGGTACGGGAGCTCTTGGATAATTGGGGTTGTACTGCCTTAGATACGGGCAATCTCTTGAGAAGTGGCCTGGCTTTTCACAGTTATAGCAGGGCAAGTTATGGGGTATTGGACCCTGACTTCGAATACCAGGGGCATTCGGCTGTTTTGGATATTGCTGGGTTGCGGCAGGACGAATAAACGTCTGCGACCGAGCTTGGTATGGCGGTGGACGATAAGGAGGGCAGAAATGATTCTGAGGGTGGTAGATAAACCTTTGGCGCTTCTTAATGCCGCCTGATGAGCTGGACAACACCTGCTTCTTTTTCTTTGACTCTTTGTGAATACAGGACTTCTCTTCTGAAGCGATAGCGACATTGACTACCTCATGATATGTGGCATTATAGCATGTGACCAATGCTGCCTGGATCTTGGTATTCAAACCTCTCATGAAACAACTCTTCTTCTTTACATCAGTGTTCACATACTCGGCTGCATACTATGACAGATGATTGAATTTGCCAACATACTGAAGAACTGTTTGGTTTCCCTGTTTCAGAGAGAGAAACTCTTCTAACTTCATGGCTATAACACCATCTGGAATGTAGTGTGCTCTGAAAGCATCATGAAACTCTTGCCAAGTGATACGATGGCCAGCAGGCTGTGCGGCGACCAGATTCGCCCACCACGCCCCTACGGCACCCCTGAGCTGCTGTGCTGCAAACACGAGTTTCTGGTATTCCGTGCACTAGATAAGTTCAAACTTTTGCTCCATTGTTCGAAGCCAGTCATTCGCCTCTAGCGGCTAATCGACCTTTGAAAACACCGGTGGATGGGTATCGGTGAAATCCACATAAGTGGTTTCTCCTCCATTATTTCGGCCCCGACGACCCTGATTTCTATTCTGATTCTGAGCCAACAGAGTAGTGGCATTGACCAGTGCTGCAATAGCTTCTGCCAGAGTAGGTGAAAATGGTGGGAGATTTAGAGCATTATCCCTAGTCTGAGAAGTTCCAGTACCATCCATCTGCTGGACACAAACCATGCTTATTTATGTTGCTTTATTGAATTAGAAAGCAGTTAGTACAGTACTAGTACACACATCAAACTTATCTTACATTACTTTTATTATAAACTTACTCGCAAGCAAGCAACTACCCGCTAAGGTTCTTAGAAAACAGGAGAGACTACTATATTACATAACCATTCATTTTGACACTTCACTCCTCATCATTATTGCTGATCACAATCACTCCATCCTCATTCTCCTGGACACTTGCACCAGTGACATGACTTGCCTCATCCCCACTTTCCATCATGGGTTCGTTTTCTTCCGGATCCTCTTCCTCATTATCCTCTCCACTAGGAACGACCACGGCACCGACATCATCTTCTACCGCCTGGGGCTGATGATTGGGATTCATCAGATCATGTAGCCTATGGACTTCCTCATGCAGAATTGTGTTGTACTGCTCCAGGTGTGTCACATAAAGTTTCAACTCTCGAACACGAGCCCTAGCTTCTGTCTTCTTTTCTAAAGACTCGTTCTGGCACTGCTTCTAAAAATGTATGTTGCGCTTCAGTCGCTCTATCTCTAACGTGAGTCTTGCGACCTCCGATTGGGAATCCAGGTTCGGATTGCGACTATTGCTCGCTCCATCACCTCTGGTTGCCAACTAATGACGTGGTACTCCTTGCGGACCAGTTTTCTTGCGAGGAGTCATCTTCACCCGTGCCATCCTAAAGCAAGACAGAATTAGAACGATGAGAACAGATGAGAGGGATCTGAAGGGTAGCATGAATAGGATTGAACCTTACTTAACCCAAACCAATTTAAAAGGGAAGGAAACTTAAGCAGGTTAATTAAACATGATGCATGTATCGTACTTACGATCTAACAGAAAAGTTTAAGTAACACATGCAATAACATTTGTAACTTAGGGCAATATAACATGATACTTCACTACGAAGCTTTCAAATATGATCTAAGAAAACTACAGAAAGTAGATTGGGATAAGCCAAAAGCAATTTGGACCAAAATATCAATATTAAATTTGTTCGATCCAAATCATTTTGAAGTTTTGTAAAGTAATACTATAATAACTCCAGTAATTAAGCTCTGGTACCAGCTGTCACAGAACCTTCTAATTATGATGGCCCACATGTATCTGTCATCGTCATAATGACCTCTGACAGCCGTACTTATGTTCCTCATAACTTAAACGGTCTGCTTTCCTCCGAACAGGATCTAATCACATGAGTATTGCAATATTACAACAGTTTATTCAATATACCATCAGAGTAAAGTAGCGGAAGTCTTACAATAACTTAAGTTTACAAACCACAGTTTCCAAACTTTAAACCTTATGTAACATTATTACAAACCGGTAGTAGGGAAGTATCAGTAGTAACTTTATTACAATCACACAAACGAAGTGCCTTGCCCAGAGGCCACACAGTCTACTCGTCGTCACTTTGTTCAGCCACAACGGTCATGCAACAAGGCTCAAAACAGACTTGTTCATAAACCGCACCTGCAACAAGGGGTTTAACAAACCCTGAGTACGAGAGTACTCAACAAGACTTACCCGACTAAGAAAAGACTCCAAGGGCATGCTAGCTTTAGAGAATCAAGGTACGGGTATTCAAGAATCAAATTTTCTTTTGCAGAAAAACTTACTAAAGTAAGTCCTTACCTTCATTATTTTACTTTTACCATTGATGGTTCATTAACCAATTCTAAGTGATCCTAATTTAGATCAAAGTAATTCTTATCAAGACATTTCTCATTCTTTCTTTCAATTCCAGTTCTTAACTACGATGCAGGACAGGTGATCGAGTCTCCATAACCGAGGAGCAACGACGATTCGAACCGATTATACCCAGCTGGGGATTCCTAACCTCACGACATATGTAGAACCAAATCTTGCATATGCCAACCCTCATTTAGATCTCCCAAAACCAGAACGTGTCCATCGCCACCCGAGAGCACAGTACTCCTCCAATCCAGCCCGTGGCCACGAGGGTACACACTACTCTCGCCATCTCTCCACTCCCAGTGCGAGGTTAGACGTTCTCGAAATGGAATCATCAACATTTTGGGCTTACCCAAGGCATGAGGCTAATTGCAAAGTCTCGAAACACAAGCGAGCCTACAACGGACGGTCCTTAACTGACAAGGCGGAAGCACTACATTGAGACTCCTTTCCCAATGCATGTTAGCAGTGGCCAAACCACCCGTCCGATCTTTTCAAGTTCATTCTCATATTTCAATATTCATTAAGTATGCCGTCATGGCCATGTAAACATTTCATTTAAAAGCTTAACTCATAAGCATGGCGAAGCATACTACGCATTTTCAGTAAAACAGGTATCAAGGGTGATGTTACAATAATCAAGGATGACAATGCAGCAATTGGGTTATCACTCAACTCCTAATTACTTAATGCAGTAAACCCTAGTATAAATATTAAAGATTTATAAAACTCAAGGTAGGGTTTAAATGCACCGGGGCTTGCCTTGCTCTGACACGACGACTGACTCGGGCTCAAAGACTCCAACTTCTGGTCCAGAACCCACCGACGACGACTCTTCTCCGAAGACGTGCTCGCCAACTTCGACTTCTTCGAAAGCGGGAACTACACGAGTATAAAACATGTCTCAACGTGATGCTTGATGATAAACATGATGCTTGATGATGCTATGCCACGGTTTATGACTCGAGTACAACTTCTCTTTGCGGTACAGTCGCAAAACAGTAAAACCTACTAACTAAAAGCGACAACTTAAGCGACGCTAACGTTTCTTACTGAACTTATTACTAACGAGCTCAATCAGGAAATTAAGGTGCCAAGGATCACCAAGAATTAGTGACCCAAGGATATCACTCAATCAAAAGAGCACACAACACTTAAAGTGATCAACTCAACATTTATTTAACATTTAATTAATTAAGGCATAATTAATATTAGATCAACTTTATCTAAAAGAGCTTAAACTTTTTCTATGGGTTAATCAAGGCCTAAAACAGTGTTAGAATAAATTTCATGATTTTTGGATTAATAATTTAATTACTAAAATTCATGGAAGTTGCATTTAATATTTAATTGAACTAATTAATTAACTTGCAAAAAATATTCCAATTTAGCATTTAATATTTTTCCTAAGTAGTTTACACCTTGAAAAGCTTACACAAAAATTTTCACTAATTTTGGAGCTCTACAGAAATTCTAAATGAAATAAACAAATACTAGTACTATTCACATTTTTGAAAAAGAAAAACAAAAACTCCGATCGGGTCGCTTCCTCCTTTCTCCCGCCGGCTCGGCCCAGCCGAACGGCCCAGCTGCCACGCGCCCGCTCGCGTGCGCACGACCCAGCATCGTGGCCAGCGGCGGAGAAGGAAGCGGTGGTGCGGCGATTTGGGTGGAAAAAAGGCTAGAGCAGTTGGACCAAGAGGTGCGAGAGGGCGAGGCGAACGTGATGATATGGTTTGCGTGGCTGGTGGCGGCTTAATGACGGCAGCGGCGAGCGGCGGAGCTAGCAGCGGCGGCGGCAAAACAGAGAGAAACGAAAAACGCCACGGTGACCTCGGCTATTTATAGGGCGACGGTCACGGTGATGGTCACTGGAAGACGCGAGACGTCGCGCTGACGGTCCTGGCGCGCTCGAGAAGGCCCTGGACGTCGCCCGGCGGCTCGCCGGCGCCCATGTCGCGCGGTGCCCGGCGATAATTGGTCGCGGCACTATAGCTCTCCCCCCATTTTCAAATTCAAACTGTTTTTGCCAAATTACTTTTGATTTTGAATATGAACTTGAAAAATTCCCAAGATATGAAATCTTCAGAATTTCAAGCTCTACAAGTTTTGTATTGAACACTTTTCCAAATTCGAACTGGATTTTGAAATTTGAGTTTAAATTCAAAAGGGGACACTGTTTGGAAATTTGGTAATTTAGAAATTACTTTGGATTTTATATTGAAACTTCAAAAACTCCAAACACCAAAGTTGTACATCTAACCAAGACCTACAACTTTGCTACTCAAACCATTTTCAAAATCTGCCTTCATTTTGAAATTTGAGTTTGGGGATAAAAAGGGGTCAAATTTGAAATTTGCTTCTTTTCAAAATTGCTCCACAATTTTCACTAAAACTTTGAAAACTCAAAACACCAAAGTTGTAGACCTTGAAAAGTTCTACAAACTTGGTTTTAAACTTTTTCCCAAATTTTGCTTAGATTTTGAATTATTTCAAAAGGGGTAAAATAGGGTTTTTGATTTTTGGGTTTTCGGAGAAATTTTTAATTGGAATTTGTTGCTACCTTAATTGGTGATTATTTAATGATCAAACCATCATCCAAGGACATCATTTGGACAAGCATGACATGGTTGACCAAATGCCACACTTGGTTGACCAATTTAGCTTTTTAAAATCTTTTAATATCTTCCTAAATTTGGATTTAAATTCGAATCGGAAAACTCGCGACAAGTTTGTAGATTCCAATTCAAAATCAAACTTGGAGCTTCATTTTACATGTTGGACTTGAGTTCATACCCTACACTTGACACTAGTGTGTAACACAGTCACACACCTCAACTTACGCTGGGCATGGACTAAGTATTTGCGGTGACATTCGAAATTAGGGTTTTCGGTTCGGATCACACCACTGAGAAGCTCACCCAACCTAGAAAGGAAAACTCATTTTAGTTAATGCATAACAGGGTTGACCTAATCATGGATGCTTTGCGATGCAATATAATGACATAGCAGGTTAATTAGCAACTATAACACCCGGGGTGTTACAGGAACTCTTAAAGCTAACAAACTCAACCATGCTGGTAGACTTCAGTACATCAAATCTGTGCTTTCTTCCATTCCTATTTATTACATGTCTATTGTTCTTTTTTCAAAAACCTTCATTGACGAGGACTTTGCAGCTAGAGGTTGAAGAAGACGATTATTGTTGAGCCTAAGTATATCAGCCTTGATTGTTCAGCCCCCCTGCATCTATTCCTAGATCCGCCACTGGTCGCCCGGACGGCCATTGACGAGGACTTTGGTGCTCGCGGTGTACAGCATGGCGGACACCCAGTCCCGCCAGTGGGTGGGAAACCCCACGTGCTCGAGCACCTCGAACAGGAACGACCAGGCTACCGAATCGAAAGCCTTGGCGAGGTCGATCTTGAGCAAGACCGACGAGCATGCAGCCACCGGCAGGATAGTTGGACCGTCATGAAGTTCTCATGTATGCGCCTGCCGTGGATGAACGTTGACTGGTCCGGCTTGATCAGCTCGTGCATGCGCGGAGCCAAGCGCATAGCCAATCCCTTGGAGAACAGTTTGCCAATAGAATGAATCAAGCTGATGGGCCTATAGTCCTTGAGCCCCATTGGCGCTTGCGTCTTGTGAAGTAAAACCACGACTGCCTCGTTGAGCGCATGAAATCTCCTAAAATCCATGTCCCACAGCACCTGGAAGACCCTCACCACATCTGGACCAACGATGTCCCAGGCTGCCTTGTAAAAGGTCCCCGAAAAACCATCTTGACCGGGCGCACGGTTGGAGGGGGGCGCTGAGACAATCGAAGCAATCATCCGCGCTGAAGGGGGCTGCTTGTTCTGCGAGCTCCAGCTGAGGGAGCTCCAGCAGAGACAAGTAAATATGGTGCATCCTAGGGAATTCCGTGCCCAGTAGCTCATTGTAGTAGGAGAACACAATATCCGTCTTTGCTTCCTCTTCGCTGAATGTTTGGCCATTATGGTTTATTGCAAATAAATAATTCTTGCGCCGTCGGTGGCACGCCTGGAGGTGAAAATAACGCGTGCAAGCATCACCATCCCTCAGCTGTCTGGTGCGTGCGCGTTGTCGCGCCATGGTCTCCAAATGTTCTACTAGAAATAGACTATTTACATAGAAGTAGCCTTTCTGTGACTTGTGGAATTTTGCACGGCATTGTCAGGATCAAGTGAGGAAGGAAGCTGAAGAACGCTGTCAGTCATGCGGCAAGGGATTCAGCTACTGTGAAGGATACTGTTCAGTATCCGGCAACGGGTTCACAGAATGCGTGAGCAGAAGGTGGGGTGAGGCGGTTTGCCGGCGTGCTGGCAATGAGCTGGAAGTGACGTAGGTTGTTTGAACCGGCTGTTAGCGGTTTCGTAGGTTGTATAAGTAGTTAAGTACCAGAGAGTTGGTTGTAAACGGCATGACGACAAAACCCTGAAACTCTGAAACCCGTTCTCTGCACTCTGTATTCTACCTGAATCCCAATCTTCTTCATTCTGAAACCGATTCTCGGAGTTATCAGTCCAATCCTCACCAGGATCCTGACAGGCATTTGCACCTATGATACATATATTTGAATCCACAAAGCAAGTGCACCCATCTCAATTTGCTCTAGGCCTCTAGCTTCGCTATTGAATACCAGTAAGAGTATTTGCACAACAGACTCAATTTAACAGTCCTGTAATTACTCCAAGTTACTGAACGAAGGTTGAAATCTCGTCTTAAAGAGCTTGGCCTTTGGTATTCAGTATTCCGAATAAAAAATGGATGCATTTCAGGATACTTTTCTAGGTTTTATCCTCTCTTTTTTAAATGCAACATAATTTTAGGCCTAGCAAAACTGAACATAATTTCAGTTTCTGTTCCAAATCAAGGTGCCGCAGAGCCACAGCGCTGCCGCCTACATATTCTTGCTACTCCCTCTTCTCTGATCTTCCTGGGAGTAGACCGACAAGGCGACAAGCATCCATATCCAATCGAAGAAGAGCAGGCTTCGCCAATAAGACGTTGAGAGCAGGCATCTCCAACTATACAAGCAAATTGATAACCTAGCACTAGCACACAAGAGCAGAGGGGGTGAAAGAAGAAGCGATGTGATTACCTGCGAGTGCGAGAATACGACCACCGGAGGGGACAGCCGGCGGCGGGAAGAGCATTGCGTAGAGTCCTAGTCACGCCCCCGCACCCGCAGCAGCCACCGCCGCGGGTCGACGTCGCAGCGTCAGCCTCGAGGGTAAATTCCCGGGCCGGGGTGATGTTGAAAGGCTGGGCCGGGTTACAAACCACTCTGGGCCGAGATTCAATCCAAGCCTAACGAACAAGGCCTCCTGATTCCTGAAGGAACAATGATCTGAGCCCCAATCGCTATGCTCTGTTCGCTTGAAATTATCAGCCCAGTTTATCAGTCATGAAATAGTATCTTTCTCTCACAATAAATTAGTTTTAGCCGGTTTATCAGCCAAAAAAAAACTATCAGCCGAACAAAGTTGTGAACCATCCTGATGAGGAAAAAAAAAAGGTGATAAATCATTATGTACCCGATACAGTACCAGCGCACCGTTTGTTTGGTCCCCATCAGTTCAGAGTATGCTGGTAGTAAAAGGAAACGCTTTGAGATTTGGTGTTGGTTCTAGAAAGATGCTTCCCCAAATTGCGTGACTAGAAGGGAGAAAAATGAAGGACTTGACCGGAGGGGATACTTGACACAAAAGTCATGAAGCAAATCACGTCATTAGGAAGCAGGGTGTCATACTAGATAACGAGAGCCACTGAAAATTTTGTCTGAGCTCTTAAGAACTTCAGACGGGCATCGATTGGCAATTCGGCACAACGCACAACTGCATGTCTCGTCCAGAGCTAAACCTCATCCGGTTGGCTAAATCTGTCAGGGCCTCGCTGGAGCTTCGTCATCCGGTACGATGAGCCATTAGGATGTTTGATTTGATGTCAGAGGCAGAGACTTTCCGAGCTGTGAGCCTGTGACCGGCGTGGAGACGAAATACTCCGTATCAGAGTTCAGATAACAATGAGCTCAATTCTCAACTTGGGACTGCAGCTCTGTGTTGACCTTGACCTGGAGAGCGTTTTCTGATGACAGGAGATGGCCTGCACTGTTGGGTGTTGTTATCGATAGTTTTACAATGTGCGGATTCTACTAGCCGAGCCCTTGTTTAGTTCCCCAATTCTCCCCTAAATTTTACTATGCAAAAAGAAGATTCCCTGTCACATCAAAATGTCGGCAAATGCATTGAGTAATAAATGTTGATGAAATCAAAAACTAATTGCACAGTTTTGTTGTACTTTGCGAGATGAACATTTTAAGCCTAGTTAGTCAAAATTTGGATAATTTTTACCAAATACAAACGAAATGTTACATGAATTCTGATACAGTGTTTTTCTCCCCAATTCACCGAACTAAACGAGGCCCAATTGTCGCATTTGAACAGTGCCCCTGTGACGACTGAAAATACTCGTAGCTCTGAACGGAGAGGTGATGGCTACCGATTTCGAGTGGTTTTGCATGCGACAGGATCCTCCCAATTCTCGGAGCGACGACAGCGGTATTACTGTGACCAACTGGCCACTGTTAGCTCGAGTACGATTTGACCTCGCACCAAGGTGCCGCCGGGAGATGGAACTGTTTCGGCATTTCATTGGTTGGTCGATCGCCATCGTGGAACAATAACGATGAGTACTGCTCCTACAGTGTGGACACGTCAGCAAAACCGATTGTTGGATAGAGCTGCTTGTCTTGGCATGGAGTGCATGCAGGTGCATGGATGCAGTCCAGAGGTGCCGCCAATGGGTAGGAACGGCGGTTACCCGTCGTGTCAACGTCATGAAATTGTTGCCGTTTCAGGACCGGACACCCCGTTTCGTCAGATTCAAGAAACCTCTAGAAAATATCGGGGCGGTGGCCCGTGGGGCCGGGCGAGAGTGAGGGAGAGCCGCAAGCAAGCCCGCAACCTCCGAGGCTCTCCAACCCCCAATTCCACTGACTCGCTCAGTCGCTCCCCCCTCCCTACCAGCGCCAAAACCATCTGCCGGGGCACTCGCGCGGCGACCGGGCGACGGAGCAGCCCATAGGAAAGCTGGGTAGCCGTGCCTGTTCACGCGTGGTGACACGCACTCCCCCGCGGCCCCCCGCCTGTCGCCGCGGCCGGTCGCCCCGTCTGGCCACCCACGCGACAACCACCACTTGGATCCGCAAAGCGGCAGCGGACTGTACTTGCTGTCGGTGATGCTCTGCTCACCAATTGGATCCGCGGCGCGCAGGTTTCCAGTGAGCGCAGCCCGCGGTGACGCGGTAGGTAGAAGCCTCTCCTCTCCCCCACCCGCAGCCACGCTTACGTACGTGCAGTCCTCCACTCCATAATCCAGGATCGATTAATATAAATAAATAAATAAAAGTAATCATCGCGCGTGCAGCTCGCAGGTCGCGGCGCAGGCATGATACGCTGCACTGCGCCGGGCCGCGCGGTGCATGGCCAACAGGCAGGTGCTCGGACCCGACAAACTTGGACCTGGGGAGCGCGCCCCCCGCCGACCCCGCCACCGCGGCGGAGTGCAGAGTCGGAGACGTGGTGCACCTGCGCCCTGCATGCATGCTTTGGCACCCGCCCCCCGCGTCCCCGCCACGAAACTCCCTTGTCCGTTTGTCGCTTAAAATCGCGCAGCCGCTAGCGCGCCGGATGGGATCAGTGAGCGTCACGACTCGGCGGTGGGTCGGGTCGGACGGGAGATCCAGTCGTCCTGATGATGGTTTCCGCTTTCCCGTGGGCAGTGCAGCAAGATGGGTTGCGCGCCGGCGCGGGGCCTACCTGATCTTATCCAGCTGCAGCGCCGGGAACACGACACGGCGCCACGCCATTATAGGTCACATTAGCCGTAGTCTAAAGTGTACTACTAGGCAGTATTAGTGCTCTCTAATCCAAATCCAATCGATCAATTATTGAAGCCCCTCCTCCTGTGGCGCGGAGACTCGCAGCATGCTGTGTGTGTTTTCTTTAATCCAGCCTCGAATCGAACGTTTTGTTTTGCTGTCAGCAGGTTGTGTCGGAGCTATTTTAAGGGATTTCATGTACTGAACCTGAATATTCTTTAAGAGATCCATGTAAAGAACCTGAAATATGCGGTGTCATCCTACTGTTTAGTGGGCCGTCTCGCCTGCCGTTACATCGGCACCTCACATCGATCGTTGCTATGCACCCATTATTGGTACTGTACCGATCTAGTACAGTAAAGCGTAGCAGTAGCACTCGTCCAAAAGAAATGGAGAGTGATTTATACCAACGTACTGTACCTAAGATCGCGGCTTTGGGCTGGTTGAGATGAATTTTTTTTTTTGCAAAATAGCACTGTAGCTATTTTCGTTGTTATTTGGTAAATATTGTCCAATCATAGTCTAATTAGACTTAAAAGATTTGTCTCGGCCATTTCGTCTAAACTGTATAATTAGTTTTCTTTTTTATCTATATTTAATACTTTATGCACGTGTCTAAAGATTCAATGTGACGGGGAATCTGAAAAATTTTGCAAAATTTTCTAGGAACTAAACATGGTCTTTGCTGTCTGCCTGTTGAATTAATCTTTACGGTTTGGTGTTTTTTTTTTGGTAAAGACTGTTTGGCGTTGAACACAGTAGCCAAGGTAGCATGCGGATCACTGGAACATGGCAAAATTGAAATTTTCCATTATCGAAAGGAAAAAACAAAGACATATGAAACTCCATATAGCTCATAGAATCGCCGCATTCTTAGCGCTCCAATTACTGTTGTACAAATTCGTCCTTTTTTGTCCAGGTGCCCTTAAAATTGTCACACCATGAATAATGAACACCCAACCCACTGGCTCGCATCAACACGAACGAAACAAGAAAAAGCTTGCTACCCCGACTTTTTCCCCATACAAACATGGAAACGCAAAAGGGAAAAGGAAAAGTGATAGCAAGGAAAAAGAAATCAAGAGATAAGCAATTGGCAGCACTGCTCATTTTCTAACCTACCGACGATACCTACACCAACCGGCAACCGGCAACCGCGCGCGGCGGCGGCGGATCACCGATCAGCTCAGTCCGCCTCGAAGCCGGTCTTCTTCCAGACGGCGTCCCGGACCCGGCTGAGGTCGCGGCCCTTGAGCGTCCTGCCGATCCCCTCGTGCACCGACATCGACGCCGCTCGGCCGCGCCACGCCAGCTCGTGCGGCGGCACCATCTCCGCCCCTCCTCCGCCGCCGCCGCGCGCCCTGCCGTCGTCGTCGTCCGCGTCGGGCTCCCACTCGCCCGCGTGGTAGTGGTCCCGGTACTCGACCCCGAGGATCTTCTGCCAGTCCGGTATGTTCATCGGCAGCGACCCCGCCGCGCCGCTGCCGTCCGCGGCGGGCTTCTTCCGCCCGGCCCCGGCGCGGGAGGTGGGGACCGGGCGCGCCCAGCCGGCGGCAGCCTGCAGCTCGGCCCCGGGGTTGGAGTGGGAGTCCGCGCCGCCGCCGAACGAGCCCCAGACGACGTCCGACTCGTCGAACTCCTCCGCGGCGCCGGCGCCGGGTCCCCTCGCCGCGGCGCCGCCCCTGGACGGCGCGAACATCCGGTACGCGTGCTTCGCGGCCGCCGCCGACCTCGCACTCCCGGCCATGCCGATCGATCAGAACCAGTGGCTCTGGCTTGCTAGCTCTTCGCGGAAAGCCGCAACCACGAACCACACCGAAGAGGAGTGCGAGAGTGTGGGGGTGCCAGGACTAGGATGGCTATGGTTTTGGAACTTGCACGGGGTTGGATTTTATAGCGCCGGATGTGTGAGCAGGAGAGAGGAGGGTGGAAATGGAAGCTGAAAGCACAAAGCAGCGGGTGGACTGGCTGGGTTTGCTGCTTGCAGCGAGACGAGGGGAGACTGTGGGACCGGGAGCGGATAAGGCTGTTTCCGGAATGACGGCACTGCCCTCCGGCGGTTTGGACTTTAGCGCGCCACGGCCCACGGCCACGGGTTGAGGGTGCGTTCGGCGCGACGGTGGGCGCCTGTGCGGCCGTGGGACTGTGGGTCTGGGAGTGGGATGGCATCGTCGTCCGGGACTCCTGAGGTATAGCCACGCCAACGTTGGATCAGTTTCGCTTCGTCACGAGAGATCTGGAGGCGTTTAACCTTGTGATAGGAACAGTGCAAAGCCATGCATGCAATGATGCAAAACAAAACCCCACCGCCACCGGATGACCGGACCACCAAACACACTGGTGTGCTGACCTCCCACCGGACACACTGGTTTTGTCACTTGTGATCTTTCTTTTTCTTTATTTTATATATAAAAAAAGGAAATTTGTGACCTCAAATCTAATGTGGTATGGACGCGTCATCCAGACAGAAATGCCAAACCACCTTTCTTTCAAATAAAGGTGATAAGGTTGTGCCACCTTAGCGTACATGATCTACCATGAATATATTTTGTCCGTTTTCCAAACAACTGATTGCTTCGGTCCTACAGTCCTACTGTTCAAATTAAAGCTTATCAAGGCGATTTCGATGGAAACAATTTTAGTAATTTACTTATTTAACATATATTCTCAGAAGCACTGCCGACGTCAAAGTATAGGAAACAATAGGATCATCAAAGTATGACGAGTAATAGAAAAGACCCCCACCAAACGGCTAGTTTAATTTTCCATCAACAAAGAAACAATGTAACTAGGCGTCCACACAGAGGACAGATGAGATGATTACAACTACACAGTACTTGTGAATGTTACTTCAAACCAATCATATAAGGCCATCCTCAGCGGCCTTAGTGATGTCGTTGGTTGAGGTGAAATAAGAGAGAGAGAAATTAAACCTACAAATCAGCAGTTGTATCCTCCTCTCTTTCATATGTCCTCGATCCGAGCGAAACCGCCCGACGATTTCTTCGTCATTAGAGAATTCTCTCTCTTCTTCTTTTCAGCCCTCTACCTCGGACATCATCTAAGAACATATACCGTAGTTTAAACAAGTGCCAATGTAAAATGGTTATAGGTCAATCACAAACAGATCAATGTTATCTTAGGCGCAAAACGCTAGTTACACAATTACCATGTGAGTAACAATTAATCTTTACTAATCATTGTCTAGATGGTTCAATCGTGCTCCTATTCTGTCTACACGCTACTTGAGATCTCCGGTCTAGGTGTGCTTAGACAGACAATGTTTACAATGCAATAGGAAGCAACACATAAAACTGTATGAGAACAGTTTAAATTGTATGTCTACTCTCTCCACTCCAAGTTAAGACATTTTGTTTTTTTCCAGATACATAGCTTTTGCTATGAATTTAGATACAAACTATGTCTTGGTATATAAAAAAACTAAAACTTCTTATAATTGAAAACGGAGGAAATATTTTTTAAGTGTCCACATACCTACTATAATATAGGAGTAGAGTTCTCATTATTTTCTCTAATGTTGTCGGCTGTTAATTACTGGCCGATGGCCACAATAATTGGCGTAAGGGCAGTTCTGGTATCTAATGGATGTACGATACTGAACAAATGCTGTTTGGTTGATGGCTTTTGTATCTAATAAATTGGCTGAAACTGATTTGTCGTAGAAGAAAAATACTGTTGATAAGTCTGACCAACAAGTTTAAGCGAACGGGCTCGAGTTTGTCGCTAGCTGCACGCACGATGGCAGCAGGGCCCTGGCTTCGCTAGCGTCCTGTCCATGGGTCTGCGACGGTGACAGGCGGTCTTGCACTCTTGCCCGTCACACTCGCCACGTAACGCCGCCGGACGCCGGTGGCCGCCGCGTGGCCACGTGAAGACCGGCCTACTGGCAAAGGCCGCCCCCTCCCACAGTCCCACCCTCCCCCCCGCCCCCCACAGCGACTGTGGCCAGAGGGGAGAGGGAGGACACGGTCGTCCGGGACTCCGGGGCCGAGCTGGAAGTGGGCGCACACGATGAATTCATTCATGACTGTGGCAGGGGTCAGGGGTCGGATCAGGGGTGTTTGGTTTGGAACTAAAATTTAGTCTCCATTATTGTTTGGACACATACATAAAATACTAAATATAAACTATTTGTGAAACTAAAAATATAGGATGAGGATAATTTGCGAGACGATTTTTAAGTCTAATTAGTCCATGATTAGACTAATTACTACAGTAAAATGTGCTAATGACTAATTAATTAGGCTTAATAAATTTATCTCATGATTTACTCACGGAATATGTAATTTGTTTTTTTATTAGTATCCGAACACTCCATGGTCAACCCCAGTCAACATCCGACGTGACACGGACTAAAATTTAGCTCTCCAAACCAAACACTCCGGCCTTGTTTAGTTCACCAAATTTATCCCCAAATTCTACTATGTAAAAAGAAGATTCCCCATCACATCAAAATACCAGCACATGCATGGAGTACTAAATGTAGATGAAATAAAAAACTAATTATACAATTTTATTGTACTTTGCGAAATGAACATTTTGAGCCTAATTAATCAACGTTTGGATAATTATTACTAAATAAAAACAAAATTGCTACAGTTCTGAACAATAATTCGGCAGTCCCCGATTTGGGAATCTAAACACGGCCTCCCTCGGAGAGCATAGATTTCATGGCAGATGAGGGGTGTTTAGTTGGGAGGTGAAAAAATTTTAGGTGTCATATCGGATGTTTCATGAGATGTCGAAAAGGGTTTTCGGATACTAATAAAAAAACTAATTACATGACTCGCCTGAAAACTGCGAGATAAATTTATTAAGCTTAATTAAGCCATCATTAGTACATGTGTGTTACTGTAGCACTTAAGACTAATCATGGACTAATTAAGGTTAAAAGATCCGTCTCGTGATTTTCAACAAAAATGTGCAATTAGTTTTTTTTCGTCTACATTTAGTACTCTATGCATGTGTCAAACATTCGATGTGATGGGGTGAAAAAATTTTGGGTGGGAACTAAACACCCCCACGTGATGCTATTATTGTTCCTGAGGCCATGTTTAGTTTCCAAAAATTTTCAAGATTCCTCGTCACATCGAATGTTTAGATACATATACGAAGCATTAAATGTAGACGAAAAAAACTAATTACACAGTTGAGTAGAAAACCACAAGACAAATCTTTTGAGCCTAATTAGTTCATAATTGGACACTAATTGATAAATTCAAACGAAAGTGTTACAGTAGTCTATGTGAAATTTTTTCACAAACTAAACACACCCTGGATGTATGGATGGATGGATATGCATAGGCGGAGGAGTAGCCTTCGCAAGTCCTGCTCCAAAGATTACTACAGACAAGTTGGCGGCATTTTCTACTACAGTGTCAAGAATGGAGGCCTATAAATTTGAGTTGGGAGGGCGACTACTGTTGGATTGATCTCAGGCCCAACCCAACGGCTGGGGCCTTGTTTCCCCCTGGATCGCGCCCTGATCGGGGGCGCCCAACCGATCCATAGTTGGTGGGCCCCCGATGCGCTGCGCTATAAAAAGGAGGAGTGGGGGCCGCAGGCACTTGACCCAAGGTTAGCCGTGCTCTCAACCCACTCCACAAACCCTAGGCCATCCGATCGGCACTGCGCAGTGGCGTCGGGAAGAACCACCGCGCCGCCTCTCTACTGCTTCATCCACCCAGTCCCCGGTCAGTGCCGGTGGAGGCCCGAAGGACGTCGACATCTACTTCACCGCGACATCAACATCATGGACGCATCTGGATCCGCTCCCTCCAACGACGGTCTAAATCCTAAACTCCTAGATCTACTTCACTGTCTATCTATTGTACCCCGAACTCGATACTCTACTAGAAGATCCTGTCAATCTATCAATGGTATCGGCCGATCTAGTAGTAGATCGGGCTCGGGGACCACCCAACAAGAACAGCGAGTACGTAGAAAGGGCTTTTTTTTTCTTTTTCAAACCCTAACCCTAGCTAGACACGCAAGAACAGAGAAACCTAACCCTAAAAGCAAAAGAAAGGCTGGGAGTTGCATCCACTTACCTGCGCCGCTGTCGGACCCGCACCACCGCCGGCTCACCGACGTGCGGAACCACCACAGAACGGCCGGGGGACCTCTTCCAGCGAGGCACCGCGCTCGAAACCTCTAGACGGCGGCGCGCTCCACCAGGGGAGAGCGCGCGCACCGGCCAGGGGCTTCGGGGCGGCGCCGTCCTCCTCTCCGGCCGCCGCAGGGAGCTCGGTCTCTCTTGCGTTTCGGTGAGGTGAGAAAGAATGAAGCAAGGCAAGAGAGAGAAGCAGACATTGAGAATGAGCTAGGGTTTTCCACCGACCGGCTGCTCACGCCGTTTTGTTCATCCGAGATCGAAGGATCACCATCCGATGTCATCCAACGGCCGAGACGCGTTTGGACCGGAAACAGCCCAGGCAGGTTTCGGCACTGGGCCGAATTCGCGCCGCCGGCCCAGGTTGCGGCCTGGCTGAGCGCGCCCCTCCCGCGCGCAGTCAGACTGGGCCGCACGCGGCCATAGGCCGAATAGTTGGCCGTGGCCCGTTTAAGCACAGTGAATTTTTTTTAATTCCTTTGTTTTTTCAGAAGCATTTAAATAATTATTTTGCCCAGTTATTAAACTCTATTTAATTGCACCAACGTGTTTATTATTTAGAGTGCAAAGTCAGCAAGTTATGCTTCTAAGAAATAGCAAGTTTTCCGCTGCGCGAGCTCTAATATTTTATGCATTTATTCTATTCTGCCCAATGGTGATTAGGATTTATGTACAGAGTTAATTTTTATATATTTTAATTTTGACCAATGTTAAATTAAGATATGCAATTATTTTTTCCTAGATTTAATGTTGATGTCCTTACTATTTTATTATGTTTAATTTTAGACCAAGCGCTCAATGCGATGCACTTTATTAGTGCAATCCTAAAGCTGATGGGACAGAACTATGTTCTGTGGCGCGAAGAACTTGATGCAGCTCTAGCACTTGCTGAGATAGATTTGGCTCTTTAGGAGCCAAAGCCTACTGAGCCAGAGGAGCCCGAAAAGGCCCAAAATGAGACCGATGAAGCTTTTGCTAATCAGAAGCAAGACTATGCTCCTGTTAGAGCAAAGTATGATCTTGAGAAGTACAAGTGGGAAAAGTCAAACCGCAAGTGCAAGATTGTCATCAAGAAAACCATCACAGAGGGCTTAAGAGGTGCCATCCCAGAATGTGACACAACAAAAGAATACCTTGAGAAAGTAAAGAATCAGTTCACTGGTTCTACCAAAGCTCATGCTTTCACTCTGATCCAGAAACTCACTAACATAAGGTTCACAGGGGGGAGTGTGAGAGAGCACATTCTGAGCATGAGCACCATGGCAGCTAAGTTAGACAAGTTAAAGATGCCCCTAGCAGATGGTTTCATCATTCACCTAGCTCTAAACTCCCTTCCCAAAGAGTATGAGACATTTGTGGTTAACTACAACACACAGCCAGAGGACTAGGATTTAGAGAAGGTGATTGCTATGTGTGTGCAAGAAGAAGAAAGGCTAAAGAATGCAAATGGTGGTTCTGTGAACTTTGTCAAAGGAAAGAACAAGAAGCCATTCTACAACAAGAAAGCTCCAGATGCCTCCACCTCTCATAATAAGGGAGGAAGCTCTTCACAGCCTAAAGCACAGCCAAAACAAGACAATCAGCAGAAGCAGGAGGACCCGGATCGCTATAGATGGTGCAATGAGATAGGGCATTGGAAGCACGACTGTCCCAAATTCATGAGACACTGCCTAGTAAAGGGTGAGGACATTATAACTTTTGTTGATGAATCATTATATCTAAGCTATGCTAGATCCACATGGTGGATTGACTCAGGTGCAACTGTTCATGTTGCAAACTCTTTGCATGAATTCAATGGAGGGAGAACCCTTCAAAGAGGAGAAAGACATATTAAGGTGGCCACTGGTGTTGAAGCTGAAGTTCAAGCTATAGTAAATCTATCTCTAGATTTAGCTAGTGGTTTCACACTTGAGTTGCATGATGTTCTTTATGTTCCCTCTTTAGCCAGAAATTTGATTTCAGTTTCATGTTTGTCAGACTATGGTTTTGATTATCATTTCAGCAAGAACAATTATAAGCTACAGTTAAATAATAAGTGTGTGGGTCTTGCCTTCCGACAAGACAAACTTTATTTATTATCTATGTCTGAGAATGTGAATGCTGAATGTAATAATGCTGAGAATGCAATACCCGCAGATGCTAGCAAGAAAAGGAAAAGAATTGATTCCTCATCGAAATCATGGCACTGTCGTTTAGGTCATATTTCGAGGGGGAGAATAGAACGCTTAGTCAAAGAATCAATACTCCCACCACTAGAATTCTCAGAGTTAGAGCAATGTGTTGATTGCATTAAAGGCAAGTTAGTAAAGAACATAAAGAAAGGCGCTAAGCGAAGCACGGGAGTACTAGAATTGATCCACACAGACATCTGTGGACCTTTTCCAGTGACATCTGTGGATGGTTTTGATTCCTTCATCATATTCACAGGCGACTACTCTTGTTTTGGATATATATATCCAATCAAAGAACATTCAGAAGCTTTAGACAAGTTTAAGATATTCAAGGTTGAGGTTGAAAATCAACTAGATAGAAAAATCAAAGTAGTAAGATCTGACCGTGGGGGAGAGTACTACGGTCGACATACCCCTTATGGACAAGTTCCTGGACCTTTTGCAAGCTTCTTACAGGAAAATGGCATAGTAGCCCATTATTCAATGCCGGGCGACCCACAGTAAAATGGAGTAGCAGAAAGGCGTAACTGTACTCTAATGGATATGGTGCGCAGCATGATGAGCTATTTCACTCTGCCACTGAGTTTATGGATGGAGGCCTTAAAAACCGCCATTCATATTCTCAATAGAGTTCCAAGCAAGTCAGTACTTAAAACACCGTATGAGTTGTGGACCGGCAGAAAACCCTCAGTCAACCATTTACGTGTCTGGGGGAGCCCTGCTGAAGCAAAAGTATTTAACCCAAACATAGGAAAGCTAGACCCCAAAACAGTAAGTTGCCATTTTATTGGCTATCCAGAAAAGTCGAAAGGTTATCGTTTTTATTGTCCTGGTAGACATACCAAGTTTATGGAAACAAGACACGCTAGTTTTCTAGAAGATCAGATGATCAGGGGAGCAAGACAGCGCGAGAAATCACCCTTGAAGAGAAGCGGGTGTTCATGCCCATCCCTATGGTGCAGGAACCCTACTTCACGCTGCCTGTTGTTGTTGGACCTACGCAAGTGGTGACAACACCTGCTGTAATTTCGCCTACGACTAATTCGGAACCTGTCTTTCAGGAGCCGAATGAACCCATAGTCGATGAACAGCAGCCCCAACAAGATCAGCCTCAAGAACAAGAAATGCCAGTAGCAGAACCTTCTGGCAGACCTCAAAGAGCGAGAAAGTCTCATATTCCAGATGACTACATAGTCTATGAATGAAAAGAAGTTCAGATGGAGGATGAACCCACCTCATTTGAAGAAGCCATGAGGAGCACTGAAGCATCTAAGTGGCAAGAAGCCATGGAAGATGAATGAAAGTCCATGAGTACCAATAAAGTTTGGGACCTAGAGGAAATTCCTGAAGGAGCCAAAACAGTAGGCTACAAATGGGTCTACAAAGTGAAACGTGACTCCAAAGGGAACATAGAAAGGTATAAAGCAAGACTGGTAGCAAAAGGTTTTACTCAGCGAGAAGGAATAGATTACAATAAAACGTTCTCTCCCGTCTCGAGCAAGGACTCTTTTAGAATCATAATGGCCCTAGTGGCACATTTTGATCTAGAATTATATCAGATAGATATGAAGACAGCGTTTCTCAATGGGGATCTAGAAGAAAGAGTGTACATGGCACAACCGAAAGGTTTTGCTGTGACAGGCAAAGAAAGAATGGGCTATCGCCTAAAGAAATCCATTTATGGATTAAAGCAAGCATCCAGACAGTGGTATTTGAAGTTTGATAAGACAATCAGAAAGTTTGGGTTTAAAGAGAATGTTGAGGACAATTGCGTGTATGCAAAGTTTAAGAATGGGAAATATATTTTCCTAGTACTGTATGTAGATGACATTCTACTAGCAAGTAGTGATGTCACCCTGCTGCAGGAAACCAAAAGATTTTTGTTCTCAAATTTTGATATGAAAGATTTAGGTAAAGCTTCTTTTGTCTTGGGCATAAAGATTCACCGAGATAGAAACCGAGGGGTATTGAGATTATCCCAAGAGGCGTATATAGAGAAAATATTGAAGAAATTCAATATGCATAAGTGTAGACCATCACCTGCTCCTATTGTAAAAGGTGACAAGTATGGGGAACATCAATGTCCCAAGAGCAAGTTCGAGCGCGATTGCATGCAAGCCGTTCCATACGCTTCAGCTGTCGGAAGCTTACAGTATGCTCAAGTGTGCACACGCCCAGACCTAGCTTTTGTGACTGGGCTACTTGGCAGATATCAAAGTAATTCAGGTATGAAACACTGGAATTTAGTGAAGAAGGTCTTAAGATACTTACAAGGCACGAAAGGGCTCATGCTAACCTACAGAAGATCTGATGACCTACAAATAGTAGGATATTCAGATTCTGATTACGCGGGAGATGATAGAAAGTCCACCTCAGGGTATATATTCACTCTCGCGCAAGGAGCCATATCATGGAAAAGCTCAAAACAAACAATAGTCACTGCATCGTCCACAATGTATGCTGAGTTTATTGCTTGTTATGAGGCGTCAGGACATGTGAATTGGCTTAAGAAATTTATACCCAGTTTAAAGGTGGTCGACAGCATCGATAACCACTAAAGTTGTATTATGATAACGAGCCAGCAGTGTTGTATGCTCACAACAATAAGTCAAGCAATGCCGTCAAGCACATTGACATAAAATATTATGTTGTGAAGGATAAAATCCGGGATCACGTCATAAGTCTTGAATATATAAGCATAGAAAAGATGTTAGCGGATCCGCTTACGAAAGGCTTACCGCCCAATGTGTTCAGATAACACGTAGCCGGCATGGGTTTAAAGGAAAGCCTGTGATTCCTGGATAGTAAGAGGGCCCAAGGCGAGAATTCACCTCTGAACAGAAAAGTGTCTGTGGCTGTCTAATCTAATGGTAATAACTGTTATGATGAAACATGCTCAATACACTAATTTGTGATGGGGTGGGTTAACAAAGCGAGAAAGCAGAGATGAGATCAAGGGGGAGAATGTTGGATTGATCTCAGGCCCAACCCAACGGCAGGGGCCTTGTTTCCCCTTGGATCACGCCCTGATCGGGGGCGCCCAACCGATCCATGGTTGGTGGGCCCCCGACGCGCTGCGCTATAAAAAGGAGGAGTGGGGGCCGCAGGCACTTGACCCAAGGTTAGTCGTGCTCTCAACCCACTCCACAAACCCTAGGCCATCCGATCGGCACTGCGCAGTGGCGTCGGGAAAAACCACCGCGCCGCCTCTCTACTGCTTCATCCACCCAGTCCCCGGTCAGTGCCGGTGGAGGCCCGAAGGACGTCGACATCTACTTCACCGCGACATCAACATCATGGACGCCTCCGGATCTGCTCCCTCCAACGACGGTCTAAATCCTAAACTCCTAGATCTACTTCACTGTCGATCTATTGTACCCCGAACTCGATACTCTACTAGAAGATCCTGTCAATCTATCAACTACTTGTTTGCTTATACTAAAATGGAGTGAGAGAAAAATATTATTGCATGACTGAAAAGTAACACGCCAATAGGATTGTAATCCACAGGACGGGCGACGGCGATCGGCAAACAACCAAAACTACACGACCACGACCGAGCAGCACTGTTTTCCCTTTTTCGCGAGCGTGACAAGAAGAACACTACTGTTGCCAGCGACAACTAAAATGATCACGTACTAGCTAGGTGTGCATAAGGCTATCCGCACGCATGGACCTCTATATTCATCTTCTATACGTCCTAGTCAGTAAGATTCTCTTCTCTATACTCAATTCTCCCGTACCCATCCATCCTCTATATCATCCTCTATCCACTCTATCCACTGTGTGACCCACTTGCCACTTTATCTAAATATATCTATATGTGATCTAGTTTTGAAGGATTTATTGAGACGAATTTAATGGTGCAATCGAAATTTAATTTGAATTTTTGGTTTGTGAGTTATAACATTTTTTCCCTTTGTTTAGCTAATGGGGTCCGCCACTGTCCATTATAGAGTAAGTATTGTACCACTCTAAATATAGAGTGAGAGAAAGGATATAATATCGTTTTAGAGTACCCAGTGCAGCAGTTTTATCCTTTACCGTACCCACCGCGGGTTTGCTCCTTTCGGATCGGATCAGCATTACGAGACTCGGGACGCAAGGAGCAAAGCTCGTCCTGAACAATATATCCGATACACTGAATGTTTCAGTCTTTCAGAGAGGTCCCAAAGAATGGCGTACGTGTCAAGCGGACAAATGCATGGTACTACCACCAGCCGCGCCAGCGGCGACAAATGCAAGCTACTACTCCAGTACTGTCCTCCTGTGACCGCAGCACAGTGCGCAGTGTCCTGTTGCGGCTGCTTGCCCAGCCGTAATCGTCGCTACAAAGACGCCGCGCTGGTTTTCGCGGTGCATGCATGCAGTGCAAACACAGCCGGTCGAGAAGCCCAGGGCGGCCACGACCACGAGGGAGCCTCGCGCGCGCGCGCGCGTGCGCGTGTCGTGCGCGCACTGGCGGAGTCCACGTGGGCGCAGCCACGTAGGCGCGCCGCGACGGTACACGGCAGGAGTAGGCAGCACGCAGAGTGTTACAGAGCCACAGCCACTACTGTCTTTTATCTCTTCATTGCCTGAACGGCTGACCTGACCCTGACCGAAACCATATGCATGTCGACATGTACTATGGGTCTATGGCGTTACACCTTCTGGCCTCTGCCGTGCACGGTGCACTGACGAGCAAACGCCACGGCAAATATTCCATGCAGAGATGCGATGCTCTCACCTTCAGTCTTCAGAATCGACGGACTCATTCGATTGGGGAGAAGAACGGCCACAAGTGTCAGCGTCGCCCACGCCCAGCCAATTACGACGACAGACACGCGTATGAGCCGTACGCGCCCGGGTTACGATCGCGGCATCGCGCTGTCCCGTCCTCTTCCGCATTTCCACCCCCGTCCCGATCGATCGGCCGGGCTCGTGCGCCGCTTTGACATTATTAAGGCTGGGCGCTGTCGATCGATCGATCATCGATGAACGTACGCATCAGCTACTTGTGTCGGAGGTGTTGTTGGCCTACAGTACCACTTCTTGCTTGCAGCGCCGGGCCTCCTCCATCACTGTTCCAGATAAAAAGCTGACTGGATCAGCACCGCAGGGCGCAGGTCAATACCGTATGCATTCCGGACTGCCCGACAGTCACTCCAGCGCGCAGTGCACACAACACACGGCAGTACACATATACTCCTACGTATGGCAGGAGTATATATATATATATATATATATATATATATATATATATATATATATATATATATATATATATATATATATATATATATGTTTAGTTGGTAAAAAGTGACAAAAAAAAATGTTTGCATAGTAACTGTTACATCAAATCTGTGACAAAAAAAAATGTTTGCATAGTAACTGTTACATCAAATCTTTAGATGCATGCATGAAACATTAAATATAGGTAAAAAAAATAATTAATTACACAGTTTGTCTGTAAATGTCGAGACGAATTTTTTAAGCCTAGTTAGTCTATGATTAAATAAATTTTACCAAATAACAACGAAAAGTGCTACAAGAATTTTACCTAAACTTTTTTCACATCTAAACAGCCCCATAGTATCATCAATACGAGCAAGTTTGTCACCTGCGGACTAATTAATCGGTCGGGTACACCTCATCTGACTTAAATTCTTCTCTTCAGTGAAAGAAAGTCGTATGGCTAGTTCTGGTTGTCAAACCTGCAGCCAATCTCAGCTCACGAGTTGCTTTTTTATTTGTGCCACATTATTATCGGCCATTGTTAGGGCATGCAGTGCGCGCTGTACATGAAACTAGATGGTACGTACACGCTCACTTGACGGATTATGGATGGACGCGTGTGTTTTATTTGCTGTGACAATTTTTTTGAGACACATGTTAAAGGTCCTGTTTAGTAAAGCTCCTCTGTGTCTCAGGCTTTGGCTGTGTTCACTCCGTGAAAAGTAGATGAAAAGTTACTGTAGCATCTTCCGTTGTTATTTGACAAAATTTATCCGATCGTGGACTAACTAGGCTCAAAAGATTCGTCCCGACATTTACAGACAAACTATGCAATTAGTTATCTTTTTTACATACATTTAATGCTCCATACATGCGTCGAAAGATTCGATGTGATGGGTGGAAGATGAAATATTTTGGGTTGGCATGGCAAGTGAACACACCCTTTGTAAAAAAACTCTACACAACAGCCTAGTAGGAAGAGTCGTTTAGAACTTTTTTTTAATAAAAAAGTGAGGAGTCGGAGCTAGACGCCCTTCCAAACACACTTTAAATATACACATAGGAGCCGTTCGGCTGGAATTATAAGCCGGCTGAAAAACACTGTTGGCTGGTTTTTTGTGAGAGAAAAATACTGTTCCGGCTAAAAAAACAAGCTGAATAAGACGGATTATAAGCTAGATGAACAGGGCCATATATCCGTTCACATCTTTTGATGCATATACCCGGCCGTATCCCATGTCAAAGCTATACCCTTATAAATGAGTAAATGACTCCGAAATATTAGATGTGGGTACCTGTCGACGTATCACACACCAACAAAGCTGCGCTAATTCCACTCGTTGCAACATCTTCAGTAAACTAACCATCGGATTGCTTTCATATGCATCAGCTGATTACTACCGTCACCTTTAGCTTTCAGATAAGCTCTTGATGCGGCGACGGCCCAATAATGGTCAACTAATACGGTGAAAAGAAGAGGGGTCAAGTTCCATTTCAACAACACGTGTACCTTACGCTTTAGAGAAGAAGACAGATTGAATGGGTTACTTCGCACTAATAATTTACATCTTTTACTATCCGTTTCAAATGGAGATGTTCGCCAAGTAGGCATCTCCAACTACGTATCCCTACATCGAGTCGCAAAAAACAAAAAAAAAAGTATCGCTGTACATTAATCCACCTTCACCCGGAGTCCGGAGAGCACATTTTTCAGAGAACCCGGACAACACTTGAGACGCGGGGGAAACAAAAAAAAAATCTATGCCCGTGATGCACGACAACCCCCTACAGCACCTCTCAGTCCCTCACACATCGTCAGATCAGTCCCCATGTGGGATTGAGTAGTAATTCCCAAAATTGCCGGAGATATTCCAGGGTGCATGCGGATGCTGGAGGACCAGCTAGGCATTGATCAAGATGATCTGACGGCATAGAAGAGGTGCTGTATACAGGTTGATGTATACAAAGGAACGGTAGGAAACACATGAATCCAAAACAAAGGAATGATACATAGGAATAGGATAGAGCATGAAGTAGAAAACCACGGGATTCCAAAATATAGGAATGGAAACCTTAAGCTGTTTGGATTACAGGAATCCATAACATGGATTCAAATGAAGTGACACTCAAAATATATACGCATTAGATTTTAGTGACTACATTAACGTGATGAAAAATAAATTTTTGTTTGCATTGTTACATTGACATATGGGACCCACTGCCATTAACTTCTACCATCTTCGTCCTTATCCAACTACCTCAGCCTTTAGACACTGCCGCACACAATCTTTCCAAAAAGAAAAAAAGGACAGCTACTCACACACACACACACACACATCTGCAGATCTGCCATTGGAGCTCAATACCTCAGTCCATGGCTTCGCTCCCAGCTTCCCCAGATCCCGCGGCATCACCAGCGGGAGGGAGAGAGGCAGGTGCTTGATAGCTCTGGGTGCTTCGACGACAACTGCTCAATGCCAACGACGACGTGCGCGTCAGGGGTCCGGTGGGCCGTGTGCTGCTGTGCCAAGGATGGGTGAAGCTCGCTGCATTCTACTACATACGGCGGGGAGGGCAGACGGGCTTAGCATATAAGCTCATCTGCACTTGCCTCGGGAATACGCAACAGAAGAGAAGACCAGTGGTAGGAGTGGAGGTTTTCTTTCCTGCGAAATCGTGTTGTGGCTACAGTGTTTCAGAGGAAAGGTATAGCTCGCTTCCTTTGTTCCAAACGCTCCATTCTAGTTCCTTTCCTTCGTTTTGATTTCCTTTACTTTTCCTATGGAAATCCTTTGTTCCAAGCGGCCCGTATAGAGTTTTTTCCCTGAGACGCCACCCGCAACTTCAGTCAGAAGACTACCATTTCTTCGGTGAACAAAGTAGGCAGCAGTTAGTTGAAGAAAAAACAGAGATCAATAAAGCCTTGCCCTGTAAAGCTTCGCATTTGGGCCTATATAGATCTCACTTTGGTTGGTGGTCGCCCACCATGACTGAGCGAGGCGTGTGGGCTCAAATAAGCCCAATGGACCAGAGTTACGACCCAAACATCGTGGAGGCCTGCTTCTTGTCTGCTTGATCAATGGCGGCCTCCACCCTAACTCGCCAACGCCCCCCAACAACACCGCGACGGCGCTGCTAGTCTTCTTTGGTGTCGTAGGCGTTCGATGCCAGATTCCAAATTCCAAACTTCGTTCTGCCGTTCTTCAATCGAGAGATTACGGTTTGTATTCAAATCCAGACGCGAATCAAGAGATAGAGGAATTTGGAATTAGTAGATACAGTAGAACCGAAGAGGAGCAGCGAAGGAAGCCCCCGCTTTCGCCGATGATTATGGCGGCGGAGAAGAGCCCCGGAAGGGAGGAGGAGACGAACCCGCGCGCGGAGGCTTTTCTGGAGATCATCTGCCGCGTCCCGGCGGGGGAGGTGGAGGCGGCGCTGTCCGCTTGCGGCATCGGCCCCACGGCGGAGGTCGCGGAACTGGTGCTCAAGTCCCGCGAGTGCTACAAGCGCCCCAAGTCCGCCGTCCGCTTCTTCCGCTGGGCGGGGCACTCCGTGTCGCACACCGCCTACGCATGGAACCGCCTCGTCGACATCCTCGGCAAGGCCGCCATGTTCGAGCCCATGTGGGACGCCATCCGCTCCATGCACCAGGAGGGCGGTGGCGGGCTCGTCTCCGTCGCCACTTTCGCCTCCGTCTTCGCCTCCTACTGCGCCAGTGGCAACCTCAAGGATGCCATCGCGGCCTTAGACGTCATGGACCGCTACGGCCTCAAGCCCGACGCCGTCGCGCTCAACTCGCTGCTCTCGGCGATTTGCCGCGTCGAGGGCCGCGCGCAGGCGGCGCACGACGTCTTCGAGCGCACCAAGGCCACCATCCCACCCGACGCCGACACCTTCGCGATACTGCTCGAGGCATGTGAGAAGGAGGGGAACGCGGTGCGCGCCAAGAGCGTCTTCGGCGAGATGGTCGTCCGCGTCGGTTGGGACGCAGCCAACGTGGCCGCGTACGACTCCTTCCTCTCCACTCTCGTCCGCGGCGGCCTGTTCGACGAGGCGTTCAAATTCCTGCAGGTGATGCGGAGCAAGGGCTGCTTGCCGGGGATCAGTTTTTTTTGCTACCGCTGTGGATCTGGTCGTCCGCAAGCGTGACTACCCCAACGCCGTAGCCATCTGGAACATGATGGTCTCTGAAGCTGGCCTCGTTCCCAATTTCTCAATGTACAACGCCATGATTGGCCTCTACTGCAATGCTGGTAGCATGGACTATGCCCTTGGGATGCTTGATGAAATGCCCCTCAACGGCGTCTTTGCAAATTCTGTCACATACAATACCATACTGGAGGGATTCACCAAGCATGGCAAGGCTCGTGACGCTGAAAGTTTCCTAAAGGAAATGAGCAAGAATGAGCAATTGCCTACTGCATCCAATTGCGCTGCTGCTATCAGCTTGTTCTTTAAGGAGTTTAACCCATCTGCAGCAATCGACGTGTGGCGCTGTATTGTGGAGCACAACATTACCCCAGCTGAGGACTCTGCCAAAGAGCTAATAGCAGGGCTGCTTGATTTTGGCAGGTTAACTGAGGTGAAGAGGCGTGCCGATGAGATGATTGACATGAGAGTTGAGTTGTCACGATCCACGATGGAGAATATGAAGCGTGCTTTTGCTAAGGCTAACAGGCAACAAGAATATGACCACATTGCAAGAAGGCTGAAGCGATATTAGCTACACACCTGAATGCTTTAATCAGCCGGTATGTCTTCTTTCCATATGGGTGTATTGACTGTGTTAGTGATTGCCACTGTTTGTATGTGATTGCTGGTCATTTCATCTTGTGTTATTCACTTCCTAATTAGGCCTCATGACATTTTTTTTTGGTTGAACTACCAAGTGGTATTATTAAACTTGTCTAGTTCTTGTATGTGTCAAGTCTTTGTTGCTCTTGGTTGGTGTTACTCTCTTTATCTTGGTAAATAGGGTCCTTTAACACAATGCAAGGCGTATAGAAAGGACTGTAATATGTTAACATATTCCTTCGATTGCCTCTCACCTCTTTCTTTGCCAAGCAATTGAATGTTTATTCCTTTTTTCCATTACCATTTATGGAATGTTGAATCAGCTTGCACCCAAACTTTTTGAGGAACTTGAATAAAGAGAGAACTCACATATTTGATTCATTGAATGTAGCTTGTTTCCCCACCTTTGGTCTAATGACTCCATTGCTATGTCCTTGTTTTAGGCTTTACTAATTTTTCTCTTATAACTATCATTAGTTGTGTTGGTCTTACCAAAGTTTCTTACAAGCCAAGCGCTCTTGATATTTTGATTACCTATCACAAGGGAAGTGATTTATGATCACATCCAATTCCCTTTGATCAACTCCTTGTTTTTCTATTTTGCCATAGCTGAGTCGTCATATTTTAGCTTAGGTTTAGCCAAACTAACATGGCTTGGCAGATGAATTTGAGATTCTTAACCCTGAAGCTTTCAAGACTTTCTTTCCTTGTCATACGCCAAAGCCAAAAGGTGGTGTCTGTTGTGCAATATTCTTCTTTCCATGTACCCTATTCAAGGTTATTAAGGCGGTAAGGTGAGGCGTGGCGACCCACCCCCTTCCAGATGCCTAGGCGAATAAGGCGCGCGGTGAGGCGATGCCATACACGTACCCTCACCTACATTAGACCAGGACAAACATACATTGGTATTCACCTTTTTGCTGCCAATTTTAGACTATGCAAGTAGCCACCACCCACTAGCCAGAGCAGTTTATACCCCTATCCAATTATCCAAGCACAAGCAACATCCCACATCACAAGAGTATATCATCCAAGTCCAAGATCCAAAGCATAAGCAAATAGGCAATATAATCTAGACTTCTGAACAAAGGAAGGACAGAACAAAAAAAAGCAGAGGAAAAGGAGGAGGGGAAAAGTGGTACCCGTGAGCCTACGTGAAAGGGTGATGGGCCTGGCCTCTGTTAGGGAAGCGTGCAGCGGAAGAAGACGCAGAGCCCATGTAGAAGCGGAAGCGGGCAGTCCTCGATGGGCACAAGTCAGAGGCGCGGATCGGCGAGCGAGGACGCGGCGTGAGGTTGGATGTCGAAGACACGATTGGACGGACCGGAGGTCGGAAGGCCGTGCAGCAGGAGCAGGAGCCGCGAATCGGCGAAGCAGAGGGGGCGGGAGCTGCTGGATGGGATGGGGCGCGTTCCAGGTGCTACCGCCGCCATCGATCTCATCTCTTTCCCTCCCGTCTCTCAATTGGCGAGCTGCAGGGTGTGGCGGATCTCCGCGGAAAGTATAGGCGCGCGATTTCCCCTGCGTACGCACCTCCCTCTTGTTTTCCCGCGCGATTTCACTTACGCGCGCAGCTACCTTTCATTTTTTCTTCGCGCGCGCATCGCTCTGCACACTTCTCCCTGCGCCCGCAGCCGCCTTTTCGCTCTTGCGGCGTCTGTCCGACGCCTTGGCGACGCCATACGCAGGGAGGTCACAGCGGGCACAACGCCTCGATTGGAAAATCGCCTAGACGCCTAGGCGACGACTAGGCGACGACTTAATAATTTTGACCCTATTAGTAGCTTTCCTAAATGTTTTTGGTCATAATGGAGAAAGATTTTATTGCACTATGAAGCATGGGATTTTCGTGGATTGTTGCTCATATTAGGTACGCTTTAATGTTTCTTCCATGTGGACCCTAGAGCGTCTTGACTTGTGTTTAGGAACAAACCTCTTGATTCATGTAGTTTCAGTGGAATTAAATGAAATGACCACATGACAATGCTATATTGTCGGCTACAAAATGTTTATGTTTCCATCCTAGAAAGTTCTTTGGATGATGCAAGTGAGCTAATGAGAGAATTCAATTTATGTGCCTTCATTGCCAAGACATAGTTCCTCTACTCGAGATCTAACATGGAGACGTCACATACCATGATCTTTTCTCTTGATCTCACATCAACCGACGCTCCTTAGTAAATACCTTGTGCTCTTGAATTGTTTTGGCCTCGTGTCATCTCATGTCCTTCATCTTCCTCTCTTTCTCCATTGCAACTTCTAAATTGCATCCTTGTATAATGCATCATCTCCTCTTGTCTTCCTTCGCTACTCCTTTGCACGCTTCATTCCAATGGGCCTCTTTCCTTGTGATGCTTGAGACGAACCAGCAGTTTGGGTGCTCTTCCCACCTTCATCTGCTTTGTCTTCACCACAAAAGATTGGATTAGCAGCTATGGCATTGTTACTCTTCTGCGTCTTCCCACCTTTGTGGCGGGTCAAGTGCTTGAAACTTGGGTGAGTTCCTCACTTTGAGCCAACAATGCAGGAAAGGAAATAACCTCGTATTTTCCAACCAAGTCGCCGTTTGGACGTCGCACACGCGGGAGAAAAAGGCATGCAAAAAGGCACTGCATATGGGAAAGAGAGGGCATCGCGTGCCTATAGCTCTCCTGCAAGCAGGCGCCCATTGGGAATCTGTGTGAGTTGAGGGAAGGGGGAGCGATGAGAGAGGGGGAGAGAAGAGGGCCGCCGCCGTCGCTGTCGCCTGCTCGTTTCGATTTGCCGCTTGCCTGCCTCAATCCACGCCCCTACCCCTCCGCTCTTGGATTTGTGACTCCTCGACGGCCTCCAACATTCGCGTCGTCGATTCGCGCCTCCAACCTCCGCTCGTTGATTTGGCCTCAACTCCCTCTGCTCTGGCTTCTTGCCAACGGTTCACAACATAAGTACGCCTTCTGTCTTCCTCCCCTCCCGTTCCTCTGTTCTATGTTGTTGTCTGCTCCTTCCTTTGCTTGGATAGTTGAATTGGAGTGTATATTTTGGTTTGTTGCTGGTTTGCTGCTTTGTGCTAGGTTGTTGACTGGTTGTGCTTGGCTCTTCTCTACTCTGCAGCCAACAAGGCAACAACACAATGGAGAGTCCAGCTGAATACGATCCCAAGAATGATCCAAAACATAGACCACTGAACTCGAATGATTCAGGATGGGTTATGGTTATTGGACAGGTTCTGTGACAAGAGAATTATAGCAGGAATTAAAAGATTGAAGAAACATCTAGCTGGTGGCTGTAGAGATGTGATTCCATGTCCAGAGGCTGGCACTGAACTAAGGAAAATGATTCAAGAATGCTTGGATGCTACTAACAATGCTGATGAGTTTGATGATGATGATGTATACTAAGAGATGAAAGGCAAGAGTTGGGTGTTACGTCATTAGTAATTAAGTGGTGTCATTAGAGTCTAATTTGTTGCTATTGAGAGGAGAGATTTCAGATTTGCTATTTTGCTACTTTATGTTGTGCACTAGTATTCTAGTGGCACTACTTATTATGGCATTACAGGCTAAGAACCGGCAATATTAAAGTATAATTGCTTTTACATTCTACTAGTGTCATTATATATTATAAGATGTTTGTATGGCATCACCTTGCCTCATGCCTTAAATGTCTAGGCGTCTGGAAGGGGTAGCTCGTCATGCCTTGCCATACCGCCTTAATAACCATGATATGGATATGGCTTGGGTTGGACACGCAGCTCTAGCCCTGCCGGCCAGCCCATGTGCCTGTGTTGCCTTGAACTCTAATTCTTGCACACCTATAGATTGAGTTGTATTTGGCAAGGATATCGAAGGATGGTTCTGTTTCCATGAGCCGCCCCTATCCACGCCTATATATACATGTACCTTGTACTCGAGATATCAATCTACTATTCTACATATTCTCACAACTTACATGGTATCAAGAGACCGGATCAATCCGATCATCTCCTTCCACTTCCCTTCTCACGTTGTCTCCTCAATCGCGCACCTCGCACCACGTTCCCCGCGTGTATCCGCCTAACTGATCTATCGATCTCGCTTCCCTTCTATCTCCGTGTCGCAGTGCCGCCCCGAACCCGATCTCTTGCGCTCCACGTTCCTCCTCGTGTCGCGGCGCCACCTGGACCCCATCATGTATGGCGATCCCTCATCCATTGCCACTATTGCTGCTACCACCTGCCTGGGAGTAGGCCGCCACTGTCGCCAAGGATCTAGAAGCCACTGTCGCGGCTGTTGTTGCCCCTCAGGACCTAGTAGCAGCCACCATTGCTACCGCCAAGACCTGTGCTGACGCACTTGCTTCGGATGACTTTGCGAGCGTTAGGCCACCCTTACTGCCACAGAAAGCGATGCTGCTGAGGCTCGCGTGGGTGATGTCCTCACCCGTACTGCCACTGCGTCCTCTTGAATCCAATGTACATTACACCGGCTCGGACAACCACTATTCCATGCCACCCAATGTTCGCGCGACTCTCCTTCACGAGGCCACAACGGCCATGGCCAACCTCCATGCTCAGGCTGTCTTCGTCTAGAACATCCGCAAAAAGCATGAGAATGGACTTGAGTAGTGTTTCCTTTTACTGTTTGTTTGGTATGGCCATGAGGCTTTTAAACTTTTATTAGGCGGGCGCGCCAAAACACTGAACTTCATGTATCATGATGCTTTTGAATTTATAAGGAAACCTTTCATTAAAAAAAATCCATGAGCAACTACAAGAAGTGGCGTGGCCACTTCCTCAGCATCCTCAGGCAGTTTGCCCTCTCGACCACATCCTCATCGACGACCCTAACACCACCCTCGTCTAGACCACGTTGGACGTGCATGGACGGGCTTCATGGCATGATCTCTCGTCGTCGAGACTACAATGGAGTATGTCACCGCTATGTGCATCATCTGGCTTGCTCTCATGAACCACCTTGTCGAGTCCATTCATATGTGGCCTTGTCCTATGCCTCTGGCACCCTTTCCCACTGGCCGTCTGATTTGTCTGATCATACCTCTTGCTTCCCACAACATGCTTTCTAGCTGCAGCTAGCCCTCCTCTGTGGGGCCGAAGGACAATGGTCTTCCTTGACTACACCACCATCCTATGATCATCAAGGTCTCACCTCCAACTTCAACATGATGTCCTTGCTGCCTCCTCAGCAGAACGAGTGGTACTTCGACATGGGTGCTACCTCTCACATAACTTCTGACGCTTGTGTCCTTCCTCTCCACAGTTTCCTATTCCTTCATCTATTGTTGTCGGTAATTGGTCTTTACTCCTTGTTCTAGTTGCACCTAGCCTTATTCAGAACCTTATCTTTGTGCACCAATTCACTTCTCACAACAATTGCTCTATTGAATTTGACCTTGCTGGTTCTGTGAAGGATCTACATGGTGCAATAACTCTGGGCCACTCTACCCTGCCTCCCTATCACCAGTGCCTTCCATGTCGCTTCCACTGCCTCCCTTTGTCATTGCTGCCTTATACATCCTGGTCATGAAGTTTTATCAAGCTAGCTAGCTCTTCTGTCTGTAATAAGAACACCATCACCTCTGTGTGTGCTTGTCAGCTTGGTCATCATGGCCTCACACCATCATCTCTGTGTGTCAAACTCGATCATAAGGGCCACAAAGGCACCAACAGTAAAATCCTCATCGGTCTTGTGTATAGTTAGAGCTTTTTAGTTAATGCATGGGCAGTCCTTAAACTTTTCACATTGTGCCATCTAGGCCACCAACATGGAAACTGCATTTCCTAGTATTTATTCTTTTCAAGTGGTGCATCACTAGTCCATACCCCCTTGACGTGGGTTCTAGCGCCAGCCTAGCATGCTAACTAAGTTTGTCGCACGTGGCATCCGAGCATACGACAAAGGTGCTCTTCGACCTTTGCTTTGCATGCGAGGACGATGAATGAGAGGCCACCACAAGTGAGACCTCGTTCACCACGTGGTCGATGAAATGCGCCAGCCGAGGGTTGTCTCGTGGAGACCAATCAACATGCCATGTTAGCGCTAGTGCCCACGTGGAGGATATGGTCCTATGGTACATCAACTAAAAAGATTAGGGACATTAAAATGCACTTTCATAGTTGGTGGACCTAAGTGACACATTTAAGGGCCGCCTATGTATTTAACTCTTTCTCTAAATGGATATTTAGAGGACCTTCTTGAAGATAAGAGACGGGGATGGTGAAATATTAGGCATAACTAGCATCATGCAACATTCAACACAAGGCACATATGTCCTTGACACAACCTAGTCATTAGAGGCAAGTTTGAGGCTCGGATCTATGATCGGGGTTCAAGAATCTTAGATCATGGGTTTGTCTGAAATAATGTCATCATGACCGGTGGCAAAACGGCGAGAAAGAGAGGGACTAGCTTCACTACCATGGTTGTTCATAGCTGAAGCTGATATGGTCACCATCATCAATATGGAGAAAGAAGCAAGAAAATACATGAGGGAGAGATGAAAGGTTGTGGGAGTGATGGAAGGAAAGGAGGACAAGGCAAGAGAGGGAACACTAGGGTTGAAAGAGGTGACATGGTGTAGCATGTAGCGAGGAAAGACATGCTCAACCAACAGAGGAGTTGAGAGGAGATGACATGAAGAACAAAGGGTATGCTGGTTGAGTCTATTTTCCTATCTTCCGATGGTTCCATTTTTCATTTTCCCCTTTCTTTTGATTTAGGGGTTTATCATCCCTTCTCCATTAGATTTTGATCATATAATTGTTATCTAACTTTATTTGTGAAAGGAATATTCATGCTTAATTACTTTTTCTATTGGCCGAGTGAGTCACTGTAGTCACTCCAAGTCATGAACTAGTGCCCTAAAGAACACCACATTTGCCAATCATTTGCTCTTCAAGGCATTTTTGGCGGTGCATGACCGTGCTCGCGGTAGTTCTTTTTTCTTGCCATTGTGGAGGTGAAACCGTGGGGCAGGATTTGGTTGCATGTGCATTGGCAACTTTGTCATTAGGTTGGATGATGTGGAGCACGAACCTAATGTGCCCTACCCTCTTTGGCCTTTGTTTTAAGCCACCCACATCTGTCGGACCTAATAAAGATTGGTTTGTGGTGACTATGCTTGGACACCATTATAACATACTGGAAGTGAAGGATCTTTAATGCCTCAATCTGAGCTGCTCTTCCTTAAACCTGAATCTGCATTTTAAGGTGTTTGTAGGGATGTTCATGACCTTGTTCTTCAGTGAGTAATTCGCCTATTAGGCGAATGGGGTACCCCTACAGGGATATTTAATGGGGGTGAAATGTCCCTTATGGGTATAGCGGGTGTGGCGATGTTCTTCTACCCTAGTCCCCTATCTCTTTATGGGGCCCTGCAATTGTGACATGTTGGGACTAGTCATATGTCTGGCATAACTCATAGAAAAGATAGGAGGCTTCTAATCTTGTATAGTCCTATTAATGCCCCTTGATGTTCTCATTTTTCTTATATTTTTTTTGTTGCTCTGATTTTGTGATTAACCCATGTATGATGTTTTTGTGCCATATTCTCATTTTAGAATTTAATTAATTGCTCCTACATCATATTCACTGTGTAAGGGAGCCACTGGGTATCCGCTATTCACGAAGGATGGGGTTGTGGGGAATGCTACTGTGGAAGGGGTGACCTTTAGGGTCCCCTCATCAAGGAATGGCCCCTGTTGCTATCTGTAGTTCGTTGTCATAGCAATCAACCATCAAACAGTAACACTATTTTTATATCCAAATTACTATATATGTCTAGCATATATGATATATTGCATACTCCTAATTCCCGTTTTATAATTTTATTGTCCATTATCTTCGTTGCCGAATATTGGTTGGGTCGGACGGGAACTAATGTTGTCAAACATGGTCTCATTGTCGAGAAACCAGATAAGGGATGCTCACCTGCCTGCCTGCCTGTTTAGGAAACTTATGATTCTCACCGTAGCTTGTGAAGAAGAGGGAGTGATGTGTGGGCAACCCTGGTCCAGTTTGGTATTTGTAAGATTGGGAAGTGTCTTCAAAACTGCTGCACTATCTATGTTCAGTTAGGGCTTTCACTTCTCAAGAAGTTGGTTGGAAAATTCTAGCTCATATAGGCGATACTTCTTGAGTCATAGAGCTTGATCTTTTTTTAGGAAGCTGTTATTTTTATTCATACTGTTCTGTTTTTGTTCAGATTGTGAATTTTCTAAACCAAAAGTTGATTAAAAAGCTTACTGAATGTTTTTAAAGCTTTGTTCAGACCGTAGAAAAGAAAGCAAAAATGCCTTTTCAGGCTTTTTTTTTGGCCTCCCTCTAAAAAAGGGAAAGAGCTGGTATTATTCTCTCATCATTCTAGGAGCATGGTCTATTTGGAACCACCGTAACAGATGTGTGTTTGATGGGATTCAACCTAGTCTTAATAGGGTTTTAGCTGTAGTTAAGGGTGAACTGCACCTCTGGAGTCTGGCCAGAGCTCAACGAGTTTCCCATCTCCTTGTTCTAGAGCCAGCCAATGGGTGAGTTCTCCTACTAATGGTCAAGGCCGTTGGGGTGGGGGGGAGGGGTTGTAAGGGGTTTTTAAACCCCCCGTTTTTTTTTCTTAATATAATGGTACACAGCTCTCCTGCATGTTCGAGAAAAAAAAAGAGAGCTGGTATTAAGGGGTACCCTGGCTTTTCTTGACCAAGAAGACTACCATTGGACATCTCGTTACGGGTGCATGCGCTTGTACTTAACTATGTCTCCTTTGATATAAAGCACCCGATGGTGCATAGGAAACCCTCAGATCATCTAGCCTCTTAGTTTGTACCCTCGTGGATGTAATATCTAGGCTGCATCGTGCAGACAGTGATATGGCATACAATCTACTATGGTGTTTAGTTTTGCGATATGGTGGATGGCCCCACCTTATGTTATAGCTAAGGAATTGAAGCTGTGAATGTTTTAAGTTCCAGAAATATATCTTGAAGAATAGCTTCTTTGAAATATTGTATTGTCTCCTCTCTAGTGCTCATGCCATGAGGCCCCAGGAAAATCTGTAGAAATCTCTGTTAGATCTATTTTCATAAATAAGCACACTTTCAAGAGAGTTAGTGTTGCATGTGTTGAAGCACCACAATCAGTCCATCTCTACATGTTTAAAACACATAAGGAGCCGTTAGAATTAAAGTTGACAATGAGCCATTATTTGACTGTTTGTCATATTCTCGTGTTATTAATGATAAGTTTAGACATCTGAAGGTGATATTCTGGAGGAAATGGACATTTGTTGTATTGCCAATTTTTAAGCCATTCTACAACAGAAGGAATTTGATGCCAACTGACTTCTGGAACCTTAGCTGGTTAATATTCTGGTCTCTATAATGTACTGTTGGAGATCATAAAAAACAGTTGCTACTGTCCAAATTTTTGTCGTGTCAAACTGTCCTAAGTAAAGGTGCAGTTTCAGCTGTTTTTAGTTATTGAATATTACTGTCTGAATACCTGTGGATGATTAGTATTATTGAATATACTGTTAAAGGTCATATGAAGCTTTTCTATCTTTGAACTGTTTTTGTTGTCTTCAGTTTGCTAAGTAAATGTGCAATATTAGTTGTTTTTGTGGCACCCAAAATGGTTAATATTAATATTCTGGCACACAAAGACTGGTAGCAAGCCAACAATTTGCTGTCTTATTTTTTCTAAGTTAAATGTGGAGAAATGTCCAAACATTTATTTGAACTAGCTGTTATTTATACATTCCAGTGTAACTATTACATTTGGCAGTTTATTTATTTCACATTAACATGTACAGAAACTTTGGGGCTCACGGGGTAGAAGTTTAACGCCTGGACTGCTGAATTTCCTGACTACCAAGGTTTTGTACTAGCCTGGGATCCGAAGCCTGGAACTATACTCTGATCACACAAGCAGTGGTCGGGATGTTAGTGTAGCTCTTGTAGATTCCCGACCCCATTTTGTGCTAGTTTTTGGCTGGTTACTGATTCTGGTGTAATAAGGGGCTAGTTTAGTGACGCTGCATGTTATCACTGTTTTTTTTCAGAATATATGTTATGAATATCAAATTGGGTTATGTATAATATCAGAAACTCCTGGCTGTCAGCGTCAGGTGCCTATGCGGATCCTTAGACCCTATTCCTCAGCTACACTACAGTTTTCGTGCAAGAAGGTTTTAACTTCTTTTTTTCTGAAAAGTTTAAGCTTTTGATGTGTTCTCTTGTCATTCTTTTAATCAGATCACTTACTCTTACGTGGCAAGTTAAGCGATTGCTCGGGTGCTGCTGCAATATCGTTAGGACCTGATGGTTGTCTGCATGCACAACAAAATTCTCTCTGTATTGAGAAATTTGATATTAGAAAAAAAAAGAGCTAAGAGGATAACCTATTGCCCAATGTTGACAACGCAACGTAGTTGCCAAAATCGATCAAACAAATCGGCGTGAGTAGGACCCGAGCCGTCCAGGTCGTTTCAGCCATAAAGGCTTGTAAATTATGCAGGGTGCCAGCGTCACTGCTTGATTGCTCCACCATTGTCCGTTTCGAGCTTTCGCTTATAGTAATCTGGTGGCTGTTGTACACCCGGGCCTCGACGTTGCACGAAAACTGCATGACTGTCTGTGCCTCGTGTTCCTCCTGGTAGTCGCCACCGGTGAACAGGGATACAGGATGGCACTGGAACATGAGGCTCGAGCGTCCTGTGATGGAATCTTGTGGAAGATGGGACGGGATCACGGGACCATTGGGGCTTCGCTTTCTGTCTCGTGCTGCTGCTGTCCTCATATACACGAAAAAGAGTCTTCAGCTATTCTGTGCACCAGCAGCACAACGGCATCAGACACTGATGAGCTCTTCAGACGGTTCTAGCTCGATTCGAACTTGCTGCCTGGTGAAAAGCAACGGAGGAGGGCCTCCAAATACAGCCTCGTTGCAACTGTAGCTAGCGATAGCGATCCGTGTGGTTCCAGACCTGCAGTTTCGATGGTTCAGGAAAGGGCTAGTATGACATGGCGTCATGACAGGGCATTACACGCTGTGCTGCCACAAGTTTGTACGCCCTTTTCGTGTCAAAGAGACGAGGGATACAGCCAATGCTTGCGCACGATACGACATTTAGGTTGCACCTAATCAAGCGCGCCGGATAACGATCTTAATTAGCAGCTGCCATTAGGTGGTCCTTGCGAATGTGCCTCTGCGTGCTGCTTAGTTGTCTCCCTTGTCCGTCCGTGGTATCATTGGCAGCCAAACTGCTGATTGAGCAGTTCTCCATTGGTGGAGAAGCATACTGCGTTGCCAGGCAAACGATAATTTTAAAAATTTCTGCCAAATTTTTGTAGCAAGTTTGATTGTTCTCCATCCGGCAGTTGAAAAGAGAGATGCAATTTCGCAAAGAAAAGAAAAGAAAACAAAGAGATACAGAAACACTCCTTGTTTGCCAGAGCTCTGAGATTTAGCAAGGCCCTGCCCGAAGCACTCAAGCACGTACAGAGGTTGGTGTCTTTGCTGCAAGCATAGCATATGGCCACTATAGACTTCACAATTCACATTTCCACACTGATGAGGCTCACGCCTGTGCCTCCCTCACCACACATTTATCAGACGCAGACACGAAGCATAGACACGCTGACACACATGGATCGTCGTCGTCGCTGAATGAAGCTTAGCCACTGATTAAATTTATCCCCAACCCCCGTATTAGGCAGAGCCACCGGTTAGGCTCCAGAATTGTCTAACGATGATGAGCGCTTTAGTCGGTCACGGTCGGCAAAATTATAAACCCAGAAACCTCCCTGGCCAGACGCTCGGCTTATCTCCGAGCAGAAGAACACTTAGGCCGTGTTTAGATGCCCAAAAAGAGGCAAAAATTTTTGAATAGTAACTGTCACATCGAATCTTTGGACGCATGCATGGAGCATTAAACGTAGATAAAAAAATAACTAATTGCACAGTTTGTCTGTAAATGTCGAGACGAATTTTTGAGCCTAGTTAGTTCATGGTTAGACAAATTTTGCCAAATAACAACGAAAAGTGCTACATGAATTTTCCTCAAAAAATTTTGACAAGTAAACGGGGCCTTAAACAATCCAATCACGAAGCAGCCGCCTGCTGCTGTCACAAACCACCGCCGTCTCACTCTCTCACTCTCTCCCCTCCTTAAATACCTCGCCTCGCCTCGCCCACTCTCGTCACAGCAGAAGCGAGCTAAGCTAAGCAAGCAGAAAGCAAGCAAGCAAGTCTCGTCAGAGAGAGTTCATTCGCTAGTGCGAGCGAGAATGGCCAAGGACATCGAGGCCGCGGCGGCGCACGAGGGTGGGGAGTACACGGCCAAGGACTACTCGGACCCGCCGCCGGCGCCGCTGGTGGACGCGGAGGAGCTGACCAAGTGGCCGCTGTACCGCGCGGTGATCGCCGAGTTCGTGGCGACGCTGCTGTTCCTCTACATCACAGTGGCCACGGTGATCGGGTACAAGCACCAGACGGACACGACGGCGAATTCGGCGCCCGACGCGGCGTGCGGCGGCGTCGGCGTCCTCGGCATCGCCTGGGCCTTCGGCGGCATGATCTTCATCCTCGTCTACTGCACCGCGGGGGTGTCGGGGGGACACATCAACCCGGCCGTCACCTTCGGCCTCTTCCTGGCGCGCAAGGTCTCGCTGGTGCGCGCGCTGCTCTACATCGTCGCGCAGTGCCTGGGCGCCATCTGCGGCGTGGGGCTCGTCAAGGGCTTCCAGAGCGCCTTCTACGTGCGCTACGGCGGCGGCGCCAACGAGCTCAGCGACGGGTACTCCAAGGGCACCGGACTCGCCGCCGAGATCATCGGCACCTTCGTGCTCGTCTACACTGTCTTCTCCGCCACCGACCCCAAGCGCAACGCCCGTGACTCCCATGTCCCCGTAAGTAGCTCTAGCCTCTAGCTCAGCGCCTCCCTTCCATTATTGAACTTCATCATCATCACTGTAGCTGTTACTAATGCATGCTTTGCGCTTGTGCTTTGTTCATTCAGGTGCTTGCTCCTCTCCCAATCGGGTTCGCGGTGTTCATGGTCCACCTGGCCACCATCCCGATCACCGGCACCGGCATCAACCCGGCCAGGAGCTTGGGCGCTGCTGTCATCTACAACAACGACAAGGCCTGGGATGACCACGTACGTCCTACACACATATATAGAAACACACACTTCTGCTAAAACTCTACTGATAATGACGGGACATCCTGCCAAACAATAAATTAAACAGATGCTAATGGCTTACAGGCATGCATGGCTGGCCGCTGCCACGAACACTGGCCTAATCTTATCTAACCAAATCAAACAAAACTATTGTGATGTTTCTCAGCCGTAGGTTTACTAGCTAAGAGGAGCAGATATAACTGTTACATTATTATAACAAGCTGGAGGCTCAGGAAGTCAGGATAAGGCTCAATGATGATCACTTAGTTAAGCTGATCAGCAGATGTCACCCAAATTGATTATTAGTGTACCGTTCTTAATTTAGTACGCTACTCACACAGCCACAGTGACATTTTCAGCCACTTGATTAAAAACACACTGAAACAAAACACGCAGCCTAATCTCTTCCCAACAACCGCCGCCTTTCGACCTAACTCAAAAACCTTTAATCTAGTATATGTACCAAAATACCTAAATGTTATCTTGCCGTCTTACTGCTGCTGCACTGATCAATTAATAACACAATTTGTGTGTCATCATAGGACAACAATTGATATATATGAAATCGCAACCCACACTTGACGAAGTGATCTGCAGAATCAGTTGAGGTGTCTTACATCGATTGCTTATCCTGTCGTCGTCTGTGTGATTGCAGTGGATCTTCTGGGTGGGTCCCTTCATCGGTGCCGCCATTGCCGCGGCGTATCACCAGTACGTGCTGAGGGCCAGCGCCGCCAAGCTGGGATCGTCTGCCTCCTTCAGCCGCTAGATCGATGGCCTCCCGCCGGACAAGGACACAACCGGAGGCGTGAACTGTAGATATATCAGAGGCCGGCCTCCTCCACTGCACTCGTGAATGCCTACGTGCGTCGTCGGTTGCTTCTAGCCATGCATTGTTATATATGCACGCCTTATGATCAGTTTGCGTCTGTATTTCCACTGCATTTGCTTGCTTTTTCTTCCAAGCTAGTGTGATCGTGCTGTTCTACGTACTTATCCATGTACGACAACTGGGCAAAATGAAAAAGAAAAGATACATGCATATATGTAAGTTTTTTTTTGGAAGTACTTGAAGTTTAATGCTTTTTGTTCACTCTCGCTCGTGTCGCTGTTGATGCACGCTGCATATGCCATGTGGAGTGCTACGCCTAGTCGCTCTTTGGCAACGGCATCACTCCATGAGGCCTCAAATTTCAGAACCATTCGGGGGACCTTCGGAACACAGAATTTTGAGAAGTAAGAATAGGGAAAAAAACGGTATAGAATAACCTTAGGACTCATTCGTTTAGGGCAGGATGACGCCAGGATTCATTCCGGCTAATGAAATCTTATATAAATAAACTAACGATTCCGGCCAGGAATTGTTCTGGGGTGATTAAGGGGAAACGAACAGGGCTTAATCGAATCATATTGATTGAGAAAATACAAAAAACTTAGCACAAGAAAAACACATAAACCAATGAGAGAGAGATAGTGAGAGAGAGTGGCACAATGATAACTTTCTATGAGGTTCAATTCTTAGTAGAATTTCTCTAAAATTTCTATGGAACAAACCATTTCATAGAAATTTCATATGATTTATTGAAACCCAAGGGCCTCAATCTTTTGTCATGGTCTATGCTCTTCTTTTGTGCAGTTTTGCCCACGTGGTCTCGATGTCTAGGATCCACTGTGGCGTTGGCTCACTAGTTGACCTATCTGTGTCTATATCAATACCTATACCTATACTTACTACTAATGAGAAAGAGGATTCTCTCATCCGTCATATTTTACTTCACATAGATCATAATACCCTTGCAGTCCCTCTCTATCTCATCCTCGGTTCTATTGCGTGGCACCTACTGCTACCTATGTCTCTCATGTATTTTTTTTAAAATGGTAATTTTCATTCAATGCTTAAGCACAGGGTTGAAAGACAGGACAAAAATGCCCCACTTATGGTTTCTAGAGTCCAGACGGACCCAAATGCATTAGAGCAAGGGCCTGGCCAGCAGCAGTCGGCAAGACAATGCTATGTCATTTATAGCTGGCTAGTATTATGCTATTTAACTAGCTGCAGCAGATATGGTAAGTATTTAATGTTTCCATCTCTTGTATTCAGCCTACTAGTATTATGGCTTCTCGCTCGTAGACAGGCTGGGAGAGGAACTTTTTTCTCGTACCTTGTGCTTCAGCCCGGCGAGAAGGGAAGCGTTGGCTCCACAATCTCTCTCTCCAACGTGGCTCTTTTTTCTGTTGATGTGGACTTCTTTTCGCCGGCTAATGCACGTTACTATACTTGCTCTTATGCCACCGTCAAAGTTCTGTGAGTAATAGAAAGGAAAAAGTGCTCCTGACATCGAATTATAATAGATAACGAGAGATATATACTAGTAAATAACACAAAAAAAGATAACGAGAGATATACTAGTAAATAAACACAAAAAGTAAGACAATATAAGATCGAAATCATTCCAATCTACTCTCTCTCCGTCCTAAAATAACTGTCATTCCCACTCCCTGAAAAGACAAACTTTTTTAACTTTGACAAATATATATAAGAAAATATTAATATATGGTGCATAATTAGTATCATTAGATGAATCATTGAATATCTTTTCATCATAAACTTATTTGAAGATATAAATATTGCTAATATTTTTCTACAAAGTACAAAGTTTGACTAGGACGCATCCCATTGTTACATTTATTTTGGTACATAGGAAGTATGTACCATAATATAGAGCATGGTTTTCTAGAGAATATCTGAAATTGATTTCATATTTTTGTGAGCTAAATATATATCACATAGTAACATTTATTTTGGTATAGAGGGGGTACGAATTTACTAAAATTAAGCTAGATTTGGGATTTTAAATAATTCCATATATTTTTTAAATGTTTGGTACATTTGTTAAGCTTTATTTCTGTAACTTTTTTTTTGGTAAAGTGTATTAGACTCGAAAAAACAACAGTTTCAATAGTTGAAGTTGAAGGCAGAACATCCGGTTTACTGGAATCGGGCTGAGGGAGGTACAGAAGGACTTTTTCCTACCAGAAAAGAACCAGGCCCAAACTAGCATTATGCCACCATCACCAGCGACCACCGCGGCAGCCCGGCCCGCCAGAATTCCGACTGCGGGCCTGCAGCCCTGCACATTCCGTCGTCGCGGTCACGGTGTGTGGGTGTGTCGACTGTGGACTAGTGTCGAGTGTCGACCGGCCGTCCCCATTGCCGGATCCCTCCAAAATCCCCAAATCCCAATCATCAATCAACGCCAGGCGCCCAGGCCAACCTACCTGCAACGATCCCAAGAACGCACGCTTCTCTCGGCGCCGGCCTCTCCCCGAACTCGACCGTCCCCCCTCACCGCCGGCGAAGAAGATGCATCTGTGGCCATCGCTTCGGATCCGCGACTCGTTCAAGCACGGCTACCTCCAGAAGCTGGAGCTCAACCTCGGGAACATGAAGCGCGCGCAGCGGCAGCGCCAGGAGCGGCAGGGCGAGGGCCAGGAGGATCAGGACGACCAGCCCAGCGGCGGCGGGAAGGCGCCGCTGCTCGAGGACTACTCGCCGTCGGGGTCCGTGCTGGCCGGCGCGCTCGAGCTCGCCTGGGACGCCGTCTTGCTTCTGACCTGCTGCTGCTGTTGCTTCTGCTGCGGAGGTATGCGCCTGTTTCTAGTTTACTCGATGAAGACCACTCTCGGATATTCTGTTTCGTATATATACCATTTTGTCATCTTATTGTCAAGAGAGCTTGCCATTTCTCCTGGAATCGCTAAGTTTTACACTTAACGTTTTTATAATTAAGTTTTACACTTACAGCTGCAAAACAAAACATTGTTGACTAATCCTTAAGAAAGTGTCTACTCGTTTTTCATGTAGTATAAATGTTTCCATCGCTTGGAAACAAATTTCTAAACTAGTACATGTAGCATCCCTTGAAGAGAAATGTTCAATTCATCATCTTCAAATTGTAAATTTAGGTTCCAAATTTAACAATGCTCATTTCGTACCCAAGTGGCCAAGTAGAACTTCAATAACCTGAATTTATAATTTGTATTAGCTCCTTTTGTATCTGTAAAATAGCCACTGGAATAGTCAACAAAATTTCAATACACTAATTTCATTATAAAAATAATTTGGCCTTTGCAGAAACTTCAAAATGGCTACTGGTCTGCTATTCTTAGAACTATATTTTTTTCTTCTAAAGAAAGCAAAAGAATACAAAGAGGAGGAAATACGCAGGGTAGAGACTTGAGAGGTTGGGGACATAGATTTCAGTAGGTGATTGTTCGATGAAAAAATGGGTAAGAAGGATTGCAGACTTGTTACTTTACGACCTTACTAATATGAAGGTTAGAGAGGAGACATTAAATGGGTAGGAAATGGGAGCCATTATGTGCTTTGGGTTGGTTTGTGTTCAGCTCATGCTCAGGTACAGGTCTGTCATATGGATGAGATTAGGGTGATATTGGAATGGCTTTGATGTCTCATTTCTTTTATGTGGTGCAGCATTGATTTCCTGATCCATTAAACTTGGTTCATGTTTTTTTAGTGAGCCCAGGGATTGGGAGTGCTTCTAAGTTTATGTTTACAGGGTATGTTGAGCATATGCCGCTCCAACTCCCCTTAGCTGAGTTTCAGGATATGACTCTATGCCTCACAGTCACAGACAAGAGTTTCCAATAGCAGCAATAAGCTAAATATTTTGACACCCTTAATTAGAGCATCTCCAAAAGCTCCTTAAAACAACTTCGTTAATTCATTTTTTTGGAAAAAAAGAAAAAGGGCCCTCCAACAGTTTTGTAAAACAACTCCCTAAAGATAAGCACTTGGTAAGTCTCCCCCTCAACTTGCAGATATGCGAGTGCCTTCCGCGCTTGCTATTTGCCCGGGTGCCCCTCCCCCACAGTTGCCCCTCCTCCGCGGTTGCCCCTGCCCAGATTTCCCCCTCCTGCTCGGTTTTCAAAGTTTAGGAACCTAACTATTAGTGGCTTTTGCTTCCGTAGCAGCTTGTAGATTATTCTCAGTCTTATATTTTTGTTCAATTCACTAGAGTTCTTGCAAGTCTTGCTAACTACTGGTACTCCTGAATCCTTGTGGAACAAATTCACACTAGAGAAGCACAGTATTTTGAGTAAGCTGGTATCCCCAGCCTTGGATCGATGACCTTTGTTAAGCTTTCTAATACAGCCGGGTGAAAGCCTTTGATCTAAAAAAGCACAGTATTTTAACCAGCAGGATTTAGTTCAACATTGTATCAGATTTTAGGCTGGCAGAAAGGTTTGATATTTGAAACTCATGAATTTGTTTCCAGTTTTATGGCCCTCTGTTAATATGTTCATTTGGTTAGTCTATTATGTGGACACCAACAAGGTCATTTCTTTACCAAATTAACATTTCAAAATGAACTTCTTGAAGGGGAAATTTTAGAATTTGAAATTTAGGGTCACTAATTTTTTGGTTTGGTTTGGTTTGGTTATTTTGACTCATTGGCTGTTTCAAACTTTTTTCATTTCTCTTGGGGAAATCCTTGGTCAAATTACATCTAGAGAATTGAAAGAATCAGCTAAACTGAACATAGTATATCTTGATTGTTTGTTCCTCTGGGTGTAAACAATTCATGTAGCCTCTGTAAAAAAAAAGTAATAAAAAAAACTCTCTAAACCCTGGTGTGCAGTGAAGTATCTAGTCTTCTCTATGCCTGTAGATATCGTCTCTAAGATTTCTGAAAGAAGGTGTACCTTGATGTGGATCCACTGGAATGGATTGTAGCAGTATAACCTGAAAGTAAGACACTGAAGGAGCTCTTAATGGCTAGAACTAGCATAAATTTGTTCTAATTTTTTATATGCCAAGGTTCTATCCTATACAAAGTGGTAGTGGTGACTGGTGGTGGCTGATGATGGAGGATGATAATTACGCACCTCTGGTAGTGTCTTATAAGTGTAAAAAATGCCTCAACTTCAAGGCCAACCTACCTTTCTCCTGGTATACAGGGAAGTACTAAATTTGTGATTAAACCTTTTAATATTTTTCTGTGCTTTATTTGTCACACAAGTAGATAACTACTGCTATCAATGGTATCACTCACCTTGCAGTTTATTTTTTTCACGCAAGTAATAAGATTTTAGACATTTTCTGTTTTCCATATCAGCATGTTCTCTCTCTATAACAATAGTGTCAAATGCCTTGTATTACCCATGCCAATGGTACCTGTGACTGGTTCTAACTTTGCCTTTTATTGATTAACGTATCAGCTTGCAGCGATGAGGAGGATCACCCAACTGCCCGCTGAGAAGCGCCTTCAGGGGCCTGATAATTCATGAGTCAGGAAAACCAGAGAAATTGTGGGCATAATGAATTGCACTCAAATAGTTCAAATAGTTTCGGTCAGCATTGTATATATGATTTCCTATTAATCCTTATGCGGCCCATAGATGTCGCTGATAAACGGAAAGCCCATAGATGTCGCTGATAAACGGAAAAAGATCCTTAATTTTTTGTTGGAAATCCGTTGTGTAGGCATTTTCGGGCGTGTAAGCAGTTCGTATCTGTATTTTGTGTTCAGGATAATCTGTGCCATTGCTGTTTCTCACCGACACATTGGCGTTTGGTCCAGGTGAAGGTGATGCTGGCACCGCATGAATGCTGAATCTCCTGCTCCCTCGGTTTACAAATACCTTAGGCAGGGTTTGAGTTAACTTTTAAAACATTGATAACAAATAACTATAGGCCCATTTGGATCCTTAGAATTGAATTTATTTTAATAATTATAATTTAGACACATATTAATTAAGTTATATGGTTGTATATAGATTATATTTGTATATTAGTGTTTTATACGAGAGAGATACTTATGTGTTGTATTTCTACCGTAGGGGATCAAGTTAAAGAACGTGTTATAAGTTACAAAATAGAAGTATAGAATGATGATCTATAAAATCAATTTTTATCTCGCAACCTATAAATTTAAGATATGCTTATATATGAACTTTGGAAAGTGGTGGAATGTCAAATTACAAGGCGAATAGCCTAATTTATTTAATAGATTTTAATTCCTCTAAGAAAATCCAAATAGCCCTTAATAAGGTATTTAATTTTAGTACATTGAAGATAATTGCATAGATTTTTGTTGAAAAGTGCTTTTATGTAAGCATAAAATTTGTTAGGATGTTCATTTATATTTTAATAGAAATAGTGATCAAAACTATATTTTAGATACCATGTCATTGTCCATAACCGCAAGTATTTGCAAACTGGAGGGAGTAATTTGAGCGAGGGCGTTTTTACATTTGTCTTGATCTTGTTTCATCTCATAGTTATATAACTTTAAATCTGTTTAGCTGCGGTTTCTGCCTTTCTGAAATCTGTTTACCTGCGATTTCGCGTTTCATTGGTTTGTGCCAGGAGCCCAGGAGCCAAGGCAAGGAGCCAAGTCTGAAGTGTCTCCTCCGATCAAAAAAAAAAAAGTCTGAAGTGTCTCCTCCGGCTCTCCGCTGTTCGCTCCGTTCCGCTCGGGCCGCCCCCAAACCGCACGTCTGCTGTCCGCAGCCGGCTCCTCCCGCCCAACCAAACACACCCAACATGACGACGTCGTGCCCGCAGAATTCCATGCGTGCGCGGGACAGTCTCGCCGAGGGATAATTAACCAATTGCCACTATTTTAGGGATAATTAACCAATTGCGCCGGCCTACGTCCGTCGTGCGCGATGGACGCCTTCTTCAGCGGCCTCGACTCCCGGCTGCGGGTGGCGGTGAAGGTGGCGGACTCCATCATGGTGGGGCTGGTGAACGCCGCCATGGAGGACGCCTATAAGAAGAGCCTCTGGAAGGACGGCGACCTGGAGCGCCTCTTCCAGAAGCTCCGCTTCGCCGAGCTCGCCATCATGCAGCTCGAGTGGTGCCTCCGCTTCGTGCGGGGGGAGATGGAGGCCGACGACGGCCACGAGGAGCTGCTAGACGACCTCCTCGAGACGCGGGACCAGATCCAGGCCCGCCTCGACGAGGCCGAACTCGCCGTCGCCCAGGCGGACTGCGACTACATGCGCCGGAAGCGCGATGATCTCGACCCGTCGCGCCGCTGCCGGGAGACGCCGTCCGCAGTCGATCGCCGCAGCGCCGAGGTGGAGGGCGGTGCGTTCGCGGAACTCAGGGGGTCCGTTGGCCGGAAGATGACGAGGATGAGGGCCAGGCTGGAGGACGCGAGCTCCGAGCTAGCGGCGCTCATGCAGAAGGTCAGCGGCGAGGCGTCGCCGATGGCGAGGCTGCAGGACCCCGGCCACGAGGGCGATGGGGTCAAGGGCGTCTCGGGATTCTACAGCATGGCGCAGCTGCTTATGGAGTTCCAGGAGATGGTCCTGGACGCCGGCGTCGTCAGAGACAGCGTCGCATCTGCGTTCGATGCCATGGAGAGGTCGGTCTCTGCGCAGCGGACAGCCATGGAGGAGCAGCGGTGGCTCATGGATGCAGAGAAGGAGATGTACCGTACCGTCGTTGAGGGTTTTTTCCGGGAGATATACGTGGAATCAACTAAATGCGATCATTCCGAGGGAGAAGGATGTCCGACGCCTACATTGCATCATAGCAGAGGTGCTACTGAGAATAGTTCTGACGAATTCCAATCTCTGAAGGATGAAACTAGCCAGCTGCACTCAGCAAGGCTTATCCCGGCAGAGAAGTCAGAATGTTATAATTCAGAAGAGCATCGTATCTCCCAAGAGGAATCTGAAAGGCTAACAGAAAGAACGATTGATTCAGAAATCAGATGTGAACTGCAGCAGGTGTTATACGAAGCAGTATTCAGAGACCTATTAAAGAAGCTTTGGGTTCAGGCATATGGACATGGTGCACAAAAGCTTACAGAACAAAGAGATGAAATGGAAATCATAAGTAATCTACAGTATGAGATACATAGTACCATGTTCAAAGACTTGATGAAGAACCTAGGCGTTGAATCCGTTGATCATCTTATCAAGACCTCCATCGAAGATGAGGTGCGTACAGCTCTTCTTGCCAAGACTATGAATGCTTGGAAGATCACTACTGAAATGGTTCACAGTGAGAGACTTATCAAGGAAGAGATCAACCACGTTGTCTTTGGAGGTTTGATAAATGATTTGGTAAATGGTCAAAATTTAAGTGTGGTCAAATATCAACACCAAAATAGACCAAGTGATAATCTGGGAAGATTTGGTATGATTGAGCAGCTAGAGAAGGGGAATATACAAGTCAATGTAACTACCGAAGATGAAGGTGTAGGCTATGATCAACATCGAGTTCTTGAGAATCAAGAAGTTTTAGGTATAATTGACAATTGTGACAGGCAAAATTCAAAAGGAAGTGATAAGCAAGCTGAAGAATCAACAGACAGAGATGATGTTTATGATTCAGGTAATTGCAATTTTGAGGAAGGATTGCACGATCACAGGAGGCTGCAAACAGAAGAGGTATCTATAGGTTTGTGCATGCCTTCTGAAGGAGCGAATCAAGAAATATGCATTCCATTGACAAACATATATGAATTATTCATGGACCTTGAGGCTATTACCTGTGAAAAAATAGGAACAGCTGTGCTGAGGTTTGTAAGCCTCCACTCGATCTATACTTTCTTATGAACACAATAGGAAGTTGAAACAAAACGGATACAGACATGCAGTTCAGTAAAGGTTTGAGAGAGGTGGCACTATTTAACTAACTTATGATCAATGGATCATTGTACAGATTGAGAGACTTGGACAGACAATTGTCAAACCTGATTGAACAAGTTAACTCTCTTAAAACAAATGAGCTTATTTACCGGAGGGCTTTCACTAGGAGATGTTGCGACCTCCAAACAGCAGAAGCAGAGGTTAGAAACCATGGTTATTTCTCTGTATGCTGTCCATGGCTACTGCTTAATGCATGGGCAAAAGCACTGAATTAAAAACAAAAGGAGCTAACCTTTGATTGCCATGAACCATAGGTGGATCTTCTTGGCGATGAAGTGGAGCTGCTTCTTGGACTTCTCAGTAAGACATACCGAGCTCTGGAGCATTACTCACAAGTTCTTCAACACTACGAGGGGGTAATTTTCTAATTTCACCGAGTTAAAAGGCTTTGGTAAGTTTAACATGTGCAGTGTTAATGTGTCACGTCATCTTAAAACAAAATTTGTTAAAAGCTAAGGGCCTGTTCGGCTACCTCGGAATGGACACCTGGAATGATTCCTAGCTGGAATGATAGTCTAATTTATATAACATTGATCAGCGAGAATAATTCATGGCCTCATTCCGCACTAACAGAACCGGCCCTAATGCAGCTACAGAATCCAACATTTTATGTTCCCCGCGTGTCAGCTTGATAACTGAGCTTTAACAGGCATACATTTCTACAAAACCTCTCGGCATTTTTATTTCTTTATTTCTTAATTTGTTGGCGTGGAGTGATGCAGAATTAGCCATACGTTTGCCTTTCCAGATCAGGGAGATGATGAACCTGCTTGGGAAGGAGCTTGCTGTGAGGCTGAGTCATTAGGTTTGGTAACACTCCTTCCGTCCTGAAAAAAAAATTAGCATAGTATCCAATTAAATCATTTTAGATTTGATTAAATTTATAAAACAAATTATCAATATTTATAATACCAAATAAGTTGTATTAGGTTGGACATTAAATATATTTTCCTAATATAACTATTTGGTATCATGATCGTTGATATTTTTTCTATGTATTTGGTCAAACTTTTATTGTATTAAAAACAGTTAAAATTATATATATTTTTAGGATGAAGAGAGTACATAATATAGGATACTATGCAGTTAGGACCTACTCCCCCATATCAAAATAACTACACTTTTAGGTTTCAAAAATAACTAGCATCTTGTAAGAGTGAGTATTTTTTTTTGGGAGTTAGGACAGAGATAGTAAAAAAAGGTAATGCTCCATATAGGACGTTGGACATACGAACGCCTCGGACCACACTTCGTCTTATCCAGCGCCGCTCGTTAGTCCGCTTCTAAAAAAAGACAGCGTTGATCCCTTCTCCCGCGCGAGGCTCCTCGCTATAGCCTTCTCCAGCGCGGCGGCGCCACATCCGCTCCCATCCCGCGCTGCTCCGCGCTCCTCTCCCTACTCCGCACTGCATGGTGTCGCCGCCCCGTCTCACTCTGCTGCGCCGTGGCCCACTCCGGCGCGTTGTCGACGCCATCCCCCACGCCGCCCCCATCCCCGCCTCCGTCCCCTGTCGCGCCTCATCGTGCTCCGTCCTTAGCTGCGCCCAGGTCAAGCGCCGAGGAAAGGGGGCCATCGCTGGCCGGACCTAGGCCAGGCGCAGGTGCAGGCGCTGCTGGCCGCAGCCAGGCCGCGCCACCATCCTAGGCTGTCGGCTTGCCGGAATCGTCCGTCCCCCGCTTTATGTTGCGTCGTACGGAAGAAGAAGGGTGAAAACCGCATGTTGCAAGAGTATGTTTCAAGTGTTTTATATTTCAGAGGTATGTTGTAAGTATTATATAACGATGTTGTAAAAGTAAATCAGAATGTTGCACATGTTGTAATAGCTATACATGTATGTTTCAAGTGTATATTCTAAATATTTCATCTGTTGCAGACGTATGTTCAAGTGTTTTATCTTGATGTTGCAAAAGTAGATCAAGATGTTGCATATACATGCATGTTGCAAACATATGTTTCAAGTGTTTTCAGGTGTTTCATACATATGTTTCAAGTGTTTTCAGGTGTTTCATACACATATTTGCAAGTGTTTCATATAGATGTTGTATATGTTTATAATCGTTTTCAAAAATTTTTCAAGAGTTTTCGCAAGTGTTTTCAGATACTTGTTTTAACTGTTTCATTTGTCTTCTTTTGTATGTTATTACATCTAGATGTTTCAAAAGTAAATCGAGTGTTGCACATACGATACGCATAGAGAACGATTGATGGCGTGGGCCCACTGCTAGTGCACTCGCTCGCGAGCCCGACGCGCTAGACACTTGCTTATTTCCTATACGGGCACCATTTAGACGCTAACACCGGATCGGACGTCCAGGCGTCAGCAAGTCCTTAATAAAACGTAATGATACCTACTCTGCAAATTTCGAACTAAAGACGGTTTAGGAGGGCACGTGCCATTCTCCATTTCGGATACTTCTGGAAGTTTCCAGCGGTTACCCACCGCTGCTCTCACGGCACCGCAGAAACGCCGCGCGGATTCTTTGCACTCATCTCCACCGCCATCGTAGTTCCTCAGCTCCGTTTCCAAGAGAAGCTATGGAGCTCGACCTGGCGCCGCAACCGGCCCCGCCACTCACAGACCTCACCGCCGCCATCCACCGCGCCGCGGCGGCCGCGGCCGCGCTCTCAGCCCCCGCGCCCTCCTCCCATGCCGCCGCCGCGGTGTCTGCCCTCCGCGACGCCCACGCCGTCATCGGTTCCTTCCTCTCCCGCCTCGACGCATCGTCCGGCGATGATCAGCCCATGGCGGACAGCGGCGAGGAGCTGGAGGAGGATGGGGTGGGGGCGCAGATGGTCGAGGAGGTGGAGGAGGGGCTCCGGGACTGCGGTCTGCAGGGGAGCAAGCGGCGGAAGCGTCCCGTGCCGCCTTCATGGCCCCTAGGGCGCCGCTCGAGCAGCAGTTCCGAAGCGGCGGCAGGCGCCGCCGCGCCGGTGCTGGACGTCGAGGGGCGGCGGCGCGCGGCCATGGATCTCTTGCTGCAGTTCCATGCGTGATGCGTAGGAAGGAAGGTGAGTGATATCGTGTTTTGATTCGGTAACGAGAATTTAGTTATTTGAGTCAGCATTAAATGTAGAAATCGTGAAAATGCAAAATGGTTTGGAATTTCTGGGTATTTTTATTACTAGATAGATATCGTTCATGGTTAGTCGGAGCTGGACAGTAGTGGTGTCGATATGATCAATTGACGATGAGATTGAAATGAGCTACGGCGAGAAAACGATGAGTGTACTCAAATTTCACCAACTTCCAATGCTCCCTCATGTGCAAAGTAGGTTGTGCAAGTGACACTCGATTGAAACACACATCTTTATGGTGCTACTAAAAGTCTATAAATTTTTGTTGGCGCTAAATTTACATTAGCCAAATTGGAGCTTGATCTCTGAAATCTAAGAACTGCATGGCTGCTAGCATTATATGGCAAGTAGTTGCTAACACTCCTCGACAACTTTGTCCAAAGTTTAGTAAAACCTAGAAGCAAGAAATGCATATTTGGCTGTTGTGAAAGTGGATGAGCTTTGTCTGTATTCAATGAGTGACAAAGTTAAAGGAGTTCCTTATAAAAAAAAAGGTTAAAGGAGTTAGCAGGTAGTAGGTTGTACGGGTATGTTTGGATCCTTCCAAAATTAGTGTGCTACTCGTAACTCTTTTAGCACTTGCTAGCAACATCAATCTTGCTAGTTCTTGCTATTAGCTAGCACACCTATTAGTATGTGGCATATTTAGATCCAGGTCTACTAATTTTTAGTAGCTAGCTATTAGCCACATGGATCCAAGCAGGGCCTACTTGGTGAGGCCTCCATGTTGCTAAGGTGGCGTTTGGATACTTAGTAGTATGAATGCAAACAGGCCCACTAAGAGGTACTATATGCTAACTACTAGAAAAAAAACTAGCAAGGTCAATGTTGCTAGTAAGTGCTAAGAGTTAGGATGCTAAATTTAACATGATCCAAATAGAGCTAGTAAAGTAGTGCGCTGACAGGGAAATATTTGGAGATCATAGTAAACATATTTTGAGGAAAGATCATAGTATACATTGGCGGCATAATAAAGCACATAAGCAGGGGCATATGTTCTGGCTAATATTCGTGGATTCGTGTTGCCACGGACATTCTTTATCTAAAATTTCCCATGTTTTTGTGTCCGCAACCTATACAGTATTCATAGGCTATAGCATGCTACATTACAGAATACAAAGTTCTTAGAGATGTTGGTGCTAAATAAATCTTTCCTGTTTTTGAGCTCATCTGTTAAGCTATAGATAACATTGTTTCTACATGTCCCTCTAGCACGATTACTGGGGGTCTGGGAAGTGGGTATTTGCAACATTATCTCAACTTTCCAAGCTGGATAGCCACATCCGTCAGTACTTAGCTGAAGATATGCTAATAATATTCATTTCCTAGGGCAGCTAGTAACACTTTCCTGTTATTTCTTACTAATGCGAATTTGCTCCAGTGAATTTCAGGAATGGGTTTACAAGCCCCATAGAACAAATCACAGCAGCGCGGGAGCACGTTTTGGATGTCCTTCACATAGATGCAGGCAATCAAAGAAACAGAAAAGGAAAAAGTCTAATTGACCCCCAACTATTGGGGGTGGTCTAGTTTACCCCCTCAACTATTAAACGGTCTAATTTACCCCCTGAACTTTGCAAAACCGGCCAAATCACCCCCTCGAGCGGTTTTGGACGGTGGTTTGCTACAGTAATAACGGTTTGCTACAGTAACAACGGTTTTGTCCTTTTCTTTTTTATTTATTTCGTCTGAATCTTTGAAAAATCATAGTAAATCACAAAAAAATCATAAAATAAAAAATCCAATTTTGTTAGACTTCACATGAGTATATCTACACAGTAAATATATAATATAGTATGCTTTAGTACAAAGTTTTTGTTGTATGAATTATTCAAATTAATTACAGAAAAAAAATAGATCAAAATTTACAGCAAAAACTTTGTACTAAAGCATACTATATTATATGTTCACTGTGTAGATCTACTCATGTGGAGTCCAACAAAATTGAATTTTTCATTTTGTGATTTTTTTGTGATTTACTATGATTTTTCAAAGATTCAGACGAAATAAATAAAAAAACCACAGTTACTGTAGCAAACCGTTGTTACTGTAGCAAAAACCACCGTTCAAAACCGCTCGAGGGGGTGATTTGGCTGGTTTTGCAAAGTTCAGGAGGTAAATTAGACCGTTTTATAGTTGAGGGGGTAAACTAGACCACCCCTAATAGTTGGGGGTCAATTAGACTTTTTCCAAACAGAAAATAGGCGATGTTAGCCCAGAGTGAGACAGATAGGAATTGGGGCCTTGTTCACTTCACATGCCAACCCAAAATATTTTCTCTTCCACCCATCACATCGAATCTTTCGACGCATGCATGGAGTATTAAATGTAGTTAAAAAATATAACTAATTACATAGTTTGTCTATAAATGTTGGGACGAATCTTTTGAGCCTAGTTAGTCCATGATTGGATAATTTTTATCAAATAACAACAAAAGATGTTACAGTAACTTTTCACCTACTTTTCGCAAAGTGAACACACCCTGAGATTGAATCGTCCTTGCTGTCAGCTGTACTGCTTTCGGTAGTACTAGTAAATATACCTGTACGAGTAGACTGACGGTTGCTTTCTATATCGTTGTAATTGTAATTGCAATTGGTGTTGCACAATAATGTCCAGCAAAAACTCGTTCACGGGTAGCATGTTGATAAGTTTCGATTCATCATCTTCTGATTTCTAAATTCTGAATTCGAGTGGACATCTGATTAAGGTTCGGCAAATGCTCCGCTGGTGCAACGTATATTTTCACTGGCAGTCCGCGAGTGATACTATGTACGTCAGCGTCCGTTTCCTCGAGGCTCGAGCAGTCGAGCTTGACAAAATCAAAGCTCCCACCTACCTCGAGACCCCGGCCGCGAGGAGGAGAGCGGTGCCAAACCACCATGGCGATCCCTCTCCTCTTGCTCCTCCTCGTTTTCTCCTCAACTTCAGCGGATGAGTACGGGGACGAGCTGCTGCGGCGCGCGTGGGGGGAGCGGGAGTGGATGGTGAGCGTGCGGCGGCGCATCCACGCGCACCCGGAGCTCGCGTTCAGGGAGCACCGCACCGCAGCCCTCGTCCGCGAGGAGCTCGAGCGCCTCGGCCTCTACACCCGCGCCGTCGCCGGAACGGGCGTCGTCGCTGATTTAGGCTCCGGGGCGCCCCCCTTCGTGGCGCTCCGCGCCGACATGGACGCGCTCCCGCTCCAGGTCCCTCGCGCTGCCCCCTTTCTGATGCTTCTCCTGTTTCGCTTGGGTCAGATAGTATCTTGTGTCTCCACTTCTATATGATCGGATCCGTTCCGGCCTTCCGGGGGGGGGGGGGGGGGGGGGGGGGGGGGGGGGGGAATTAGGATGGCAGCTGCTTCGTTGAATTGATGTCATTCTGTTGGCTCCGACTTTAGGAATTAGTGGAGTGGGAGCACAAGAGCAAGGTGGACGGAGTGATGCACGCCTGCGGGCACGATGTCCACACAGCGATGCTTCTGGGGGCAGCAAAGTTACTCAGTCAGCGTAAGGATCAGCTCAAGGTGTGTACTTCCATACAAATTCTCTTCCATGTAAGACAGAACGAGTTGTTCAAGAATTGGGGTTCTGTTTCAATTTCTAAGCTAAGGTAGTTAAGCAAAGTGCCTAGCCTTTGTTTGAATCCTCATATACAGCATGCCATTTTAACTAGCGTGGCAATACTGAATATGAACAATTCACAGGCAGTGAACATCCTGATTTCTTCCATTAAAAAAAACATCCTGATTTCAGTTGTGGTAATTTTGTTTAGGAGCAGCTCCAGAATCGTATGATGGTTTGTCTTGTATTCTGAACTGAGTTAGTCTAATCTAGATAATTAGTACTCTCTTCTAGAGGACGCTACTGCTAAATGGTTTAGCCCACTTTTTACAACCTTACTTCAGATTTTTCTCAAAAAAAAAACCTTTATTTTATATGGAGTAATTAATTAATTGATATTTATTACTGTGAAGGGAACAGTGAGACTCCTTTTTCAACCTGCCGAGGAAGGTGGTGCAGGTGCATCTCATATGATAAGTGAAGGAGTTCTGGATGGTGTTGAAGCCATATTTGCAATGCATGTTGACTATCGGATACCAACTGGTGTAATAGCAGCTCACCCAGGACCAACACAAGCAGCTGTATGTTTCTTTGAAGCAAAAATAGAAGGTAAAACTGGGATGGCTGAAACCCCACACTTAAATGTGGATCCTATTGTCGCTGCATCATTGTCCATCTTGTCCCTGCAGCAGCTTATTTCCAGAGAAGATGATCATCTTCACAGCCAAGTATGATACTGCTTTTGATTATAGTATTTTACTTTGTGGATTTCTTTAGCATGCTGTAGAAAGGCATTGCACATAAATCAAGATTAGAAACTACAATGAAATAAATATTTTGCTTGTAGACAGTTAACTGAGGCTTGGTTTGGTAGTCCCTTCACGGTAGACTAGTAGTATACCCTGTTGATAAAGGTTAAGCATCAGCCCGCACAGACTGCATAATAGTTGTAAACTTGTAATAACGTTTTGACTCGGCCAGCTGCTAGTTCATCCTTTTTCTCAGATAAAAGGATTGTTTCCAGCAGATAAAACCTTGTCTTGAGCCCTTGATTCTGCATTTGTTCCCATGTGTATTTTGGGCACCCACCATGTTGCTGATTTCATGCAGGCTAACTTAGGGCGATTTGGAATCTATTTTTATTTACTACTAAATTATGTTAAAGAAACCTCAATTGAGGGCATAACAGTCATGTTTACACATTGTACTCATTCTAGTTTTTTTTTTCTTGAACATGCATGAGAGCTGCATATCATTATATTAAGAAGAACAAGGGGCACAGACATCTCTACCAAACCTTCGATTTACACTACTAAAACTCTAGCTCTCTCGCAGTAGCTGCCGCTAGGGTCTCGCGACTCAGCGCCGCCGCGGCCGCCCTCGCCTCCACCACCGCTGGTCCCCCTTCCTCCCCTCCGGTATATCGCCGGAGGCCGGAGGGAGTGGGGATCCATCGTTTTTAATAAGTTTTCCTAGTAGATCGAGTCTTTAGGGTTAGAGTCTCTCCATGCCAAGTTTCTTGGTTTTAGGGATTTATTTTCTCCTCTCCGGCAACGGCGAGAGGACAGGGTGGAATCGTTTTCGCAACAACTACGGCATCAGCATCCTCACCGGTTTGACGACATGGAGACTTTTAGTTCCGGATGACGACATCAAGGCGGAGATGGTGTCGCCGCCGTGGAATAATTTTCTTCGGTTTTTTCTTCGTTTTATTGTGGTTAGATCTGGCCACAATGAAGGACTAGGGAGAATAAGTTTCAGATCAGTCTTCCTCATTCTTCGGTAAAAGGGCAGACCCAGTGCCAGAGGCTCCCACACGAGTGGGGTCTGGGGAAGGGAATAACCGAAGCAAAGTCTTACCCCCGCAGAAATTCTGCAGAGAGACGGCTTCGAACCCAGGACCTGGTGACTCGGCGAGCTAGCACTCACCAACTGCACCAGGCCTGCCCTTCTTCCTCATTCTTCGGTGGCAGAAAGAAAAGAAGGAAGACACCAGAAAGAAAAGGTTTCTCAACTCCGCCTACATGAATGTTGACCGTCATTCGTTGGGCATCTATTCTCAGGCCTTTTGCCGAATGTTTGCCTGTGCGGTCATCCATACTGCAAAGCGTCGTACAAGTTTGGTTTTGAGATCTTGAGCTATTCACAGCGTGGGTACAATTTAGATGAAAACCAGTTTCTGGATATTTGTGTAATCCAGAGTGCTTGTAACGTGTTGATGTACCCCGCTATTATCTAATATAATTCTTCTTTCATAAAAAAAAAAAAGCAAACCTTACTCACTTCTAGACTTCTAGTTGAGAGGTCGTCTGTTTCCTTCATTAACAGTGAACTCCATAGTCGGTCTATTCTGGAGTGACTAACCTGGAGGGAATATCGATGTTTTTTCGTATATTGATGCTATTGGTGAAAATCTTGGACATAAATTCCATAAAATCCTTTTGACAATTTATGTTTATTTCGTTCAGGTGGTCTCGGTTACCTATGTGAAAGCTGGAAAAGCCCTTGATGCTACCCCTGACGTCGTTGAATTTGGAGGTACTTTGAGGAGCCTCACCACTGAAGGCCTTTATCGTCTGCAGAGAAGGGTTAAAGAGGTTAGTAAAATCATGTATTATGCATGATTTTGTTTGTTGTTATTTATTTTATTGTGATACAGATGTCTTCTAAATGAGCTAGCACATTCAAAGCATTGTGGCACAGATGCATTTCCTTCGCAATAGCTTTCAAACTACTTATGCAATGAATGGTATTAGTATTATAGACCTGTAACTGCCCCATACGCCCATAGAAACACATGGTTCCAGTTCAGTGTTATTCTGGTATGCCTGAACACAAAGTTAGCAACTCATGTTTTTCTTTATGTGAGTAGTCCATGGCAATGTTCTTAGTCTTGTCAAAGTTGAATTAGTGTTCCCCTTTCAAAAGTAAGCAACAGTATTTACCTAATTCTCAGAATAATAGATGCTTCTAATAAATAGTAACTCTGCAATTAATAGGATTCACATATTCAGAAGGAAATGGGAATTCACCATTTTTCAGGTAGTAGAAGGCCAGGCTGCAGTACATAGATGCAAGGGAGCCGTTGATATGAAGAGTGGGGACTACCCAATGTACCCTGCTGTTGTGAACGATGAGAAGCTGCATCGCCATGTAGAGGATGTCAGCCCGCTTGCTTGGCCCGGACAAGGTGGAGCCTGGAGAGAAGATCATGGCAGGCGAAGACTTTGCTTTCTACCAGCAGCTGATTCCCGGTGTTATGTTTGGCATCGGAATTAGAAACGAGAAAGTTGGCTCCGTTCACTCAGCTCACAACCCTTATTTCTTCGTTGATGAGGACGTCATTCCACTTGGTGCTGCTTTGCATAATGCAATTGCAGAACTTTATCTCTCTGAGGCATCTGCTGTGTACGAAGGAGGGGACTTGCAGTCGCATTCACAGTCTTGAGCTGAAAAGATGGTTGAAATGTAAACCTACGCATAGCATTGACCATACCTGGTGCATTTTCTCTGATAATTGGTTTTTTTCCCCTCTTGAGTAACTTGCTCTGATAATTGGTTTAAAGTACACATGCATTTTCTCAGTCAACCGTGATTCTGCCAAAGAATTGTTCAGCTTTGCGATTCTTATATCAGAATGTAATTGACAATCTCCATTTTTCCAGGTAGTAGAAGGGCAGGCGGCTGTGCATAGGTGCAAGGGAGCTGTCGACATGAAGGTTGAGGACTACCCAATGTACCCTGCTGTTGTGAACGACGAGAGGCTGCATCGGCACGTAGAGGATGTCGGCAGAGGCTTGCTTGGCCCGGGAAAGGTGAGACCAGGGGAAAAGATCATGGCCGGCGAAGACTTCGCTTTCTACCAGCAGCTGGTTCCCGGTGTTATGTTTGGCATCGGCGTTAGAAACGAGAAAGCTGGTTCTGTTTACTCAGTTCACAATCCCTATTTCTTCGTTGATGAGGACGTCATTCCAGTTGGGGCTGCTTTGCATGTTGCGATTGCAGAACTGTACTTTACTGAGGGCTCCTCTCTCAACAAAGACTCGTAGCTTCTCGCTCGTGCGGTTGATCTTGGGCTGAATAAAATATATATATAGTTTGGCATGTACAAATGCAGTGCAAAAGTTTCTTTTTTGTTGCAAAATTGTGACTCACAATTCACAAAACAAAGCAACTTCATTTTAAACCAGAGCTCTACTTCCCTGATGGACGATGCATTTCAGACGACCACGATCTCTGGTGGCCAATCAGATCTGAACATCTGGTCCACCATGGTGATTAGCTCCGCGGCCTGCATCAACCTCCTATTGTTTTCCCCTCCTTAAACAGAAACACTACACTTCCCAATCCTATAGTGAAGGGTTTCTGAGCAACTCTACAAGATTTCTTATGTGTTATATCTCCTATACTATAAGTTGTTTATATGTAGTGGGACATTGTTTGGATACGCGTGTATCTACTTCAATCCATGTGTGTTTTATTGAATTAGAGTGAAATTTATTTAATTTACCTCAATCCACTCTAGCACACATAGGTTGAAATACATGTGCATTTAAACAAGTTCTACAGTGGACTTAGCTCTATGGTGTCCACCTTAATTATATATAATAAAGTAAATCAAATAGAAATTAATTTATTTTCAGTCCAAACCATTCTAATGTATATGAATGTATATGGATTAAGGTGAATACCAATACAACCAATCAACAACTCAAATCGCTGATCACGTGGACTGTCCATCCACGCCAGCAATAACAAACAGTAGCTTTGTCAGGTCGGTGGAGCAGTGTAGCCAGCCAAGCACTAACACACTTCACACGCACACACGACCCTTGCCTCAATCTACGCACTGCATTCCACAGACATCCACGCATGCACTGACGCGCCACCTCTACATCGGCGCACAATATCAGTTTTCTTTCTGCACCCGTACTCTGAGCAGTGCAATTTTACTTGTGCCGAGAGGCCCGAGACGAGATTGTCGGGACACGACGAGCAAAGCTCCAACCTTTGCACCGACCAGATCAGGTTGCATTAGAAAAATGTGCTGACTCAGCTTTTCGATTCGATCCATTATACTGGCGAAATTTAAACAAATACGTACAGGACTTGGATTTCGAACAAACTCTAGCCTCTAGCTAGGCCTAAAGCCCTACATAAACCCCTACCGTCCCGTCGTGCCGGTCATTCCAGTTGGAACTGCATTGCATCTGGAGGTGTCCAGCCAGCAGCCACTCTCCCACTCTCTGTTGCCAAAAGCTGTCAAAGTATGGCGTCGACCTCCCGCCGCATGGTCGCGTCCGTCGTCGTCTTCCTGCTGCTGCTCGCCGCCTCAGGTGTGTGCATGTCCTGCATATATAGCACGCGCTAGCTAGCTCGTGCCACTGTTTTTTTTTGTAGCATGAATCTTGTTTCTGACATGTAGCACGGCGTGCACCGTTCGTTGCAGAGATGGGGACGACGAGGGTGGCGGAAGCGAGGCACAGGCACTGCTTCTCGCAGAGCCACAAGTTCGTCGGCGCCTGCCTGAGCGAGAGCAACTGCGAGAACGTCTGCAAGACGGAGGGCTTTCCGTCGGGCGAGTGCAAGTGGCACGGCATAGTGAGCAAGTGCCACTGCAAGCGGATCTGCTAGCCGGCTGGCCGGCTCCGGTTAGCTGCACTGCATGCAGCAATATTGAAGCATGATCGACCTGCCGGTCCGGCCGTTTGCGTTTGCTGTTATTTGTCTCGTTGCGCGTCACCGTCCCTGCGGTGGCGCGCGGTCACAGACACCGCCGTACGTGCGTGTGTGTCCGTGTGTCTTCAGTTACTCTTAGACGTACGTGGGCGTGTGTGTCTCGTGAGCCGGCTTCACGTGCTGTGCTGTGGTTTTTACAGTTTCTAATAATGTGTTTTAGCTACCTAGAATAATAAAGTTTGTCGTCGTTGCGTATTGGAACGTTCATGGTCGTTAAATAAATCTCCCAGTCACAAATCTTCTTCATAGGAATCCTGCTCCCAAAAGCTCGATGAGGGATCGGGCCACGTCAGCAGAAAATCAAAAGCTGTAGGATCTTGATCGGACGGCTTGAGCACCGGCCAGATGCCCGCGTGAACTGACGTTTCCAGAGCCTTTGCTCGAACTCGTGGCTACGCCGCGCCTCGTGCCTTGGGCCTCGGCCTCCACACACGGCGGCGAGCACCTCCCCATCGCCCTCCATCCCTCCCGCCTCGCTCTCGCCGACCCCGCGGCCGTGCTGAGCCCGTGCCGCAGCGCTGACGCTCACGGGGAGCATGCCACGGCCCGCCTCCCGTCGAGCAGCGACTGGCCCTGCGACCGCACGTGCCCGGCGCAGCTCGCCGGTCGGTCATCCACTGCCGCCGTGGCCGTCCCTCTGGGCGCCGCCCCCCACACGTCCCGGCCAGCGCCCCCACACGCCCCTACCGCCCGGTTTCGGGGTGGAGGACAGCGGCGGCAGCTGCAACAGCTACGGCCGCCTACGTGCGTGGCCACCTCGCCACCGGCCGTCCCAGGCCTCGGTGCGGGCACCAGCGGGTCTGCGCTGGCCCAGGCGTGCCCTAGCGCCGCCGCTCGCCGCCGGCCTCGCCTCCGCCCGGCCAAAAACTCCGCAGACGACCTTCGAGGCGGTCGCGCCGCCCCCTCCGTCCCACAATGCCTCCGCTCGTCATCGTGTCCACCCCAGGGCCGCTCCCGTGCCTGACCCGGTGCTGACCCGTCGTCGCGCCTACCAACAGGCCACCTGCGCGGGCACGCATCTCCCGGGCGGCGCACCTCCCCACGTGGCGCGGATGACACCCGAGCCTTGATCTACCGTCCACGGCGAGGTACACTGCCATTTCCTCTGTGGTGTGTCTTCGATTGTTTCTCCTTCATGGATTCATCTCTGTGCACCGTGACCTCCCCATCTGCTGCTTCCTTTGCTTTTGGTGTTATGTGCCCTTCAAGTGCTCGATGAAATGCCCAAAAGGGCTCTTCTTGCTAATTTTGCGTCAGGTCGGTGCCTTGCAGTCATCTAACTATTCCTTTGAGCTACTTATGTATACCTCATCAGGTGCTATCTTTCCAGCTTCAGTATGCATGTACATAAATATCCATTGGTTTTCCTTCTTGCTGCAGGAAATGGTACCAATCAATTTGACTTGCAGACTCTGCACCACGGAAGGAGTTCAGAGTGGCCACATATAGGACCAAGCTGTTTCAACATGGAGCATCATTTGTCGACCTAAACTCTGGTAATCATAGCACTCACTCAAATCACAGACAACAATGAACATATAATTTTAATTTATTTTCACCATACCATAGCTACACTGATAATATACTGCAAGACAATCCAGCCAGGTATACAAAATAATGACATTATGGTGTGTTCACACCATATTATGTGCACTACTGCCTATTATTTGTTGATGCTTTTTCAGTTACACTATTAAGCCTGATGCTACCTGAAGGAATTGTTACTTTTTAGAGTAAAAGTGACGTTTCCAATGCTAACAGTCACTTAGCATTTGATTCCTGAACATTTGGCCTTGTTTAGATACCAAACTTTGGAGGCAAAGTTTGCATAGTAAACATCGTGTCACACTGTAGCAATTTTGTTTTTATTTGGTAATAATTGTCCAAACATTGATTAATTAGGCTTAAAATATTCGTCTCGCAAAGTAGAACAAAACTGTGCAATTAGTTTTTGATTTTATCTACATTTAGTACTCCATATATGTGCCAATATTTTGATGTGATGGAGAATCTTCTTTTTGCATAGTAGAATTTGGGGATGAATTTTGGTATCTAAACGATGAAACCTTGATACCTATATGTCAGAACCACTGCAAGTCCCATCACATGTCAGTACGTCACATGTTATAAACGTTCTCATGATCAATGAAAGCTAATAATTTCTCGGCTTTACCATTGCAAAGTGTGAAGTACCATATATTATAAAGTTTAGATCTCTCTCTCGCTCCCTCTCTCTCTCATGTTAAAACAATACTGCTATTTTTCTCAAATGCACTGAAACATGCTTTTAATCTCACATTCCAGACGTGAAGGAAGTTCGTGGAATTGGATTGCCACTGTCAAAGCTTGAATGTTGCCAGCGGCTTACCATTGTATTCCTGAACATCTGATGAAACCTAGATGTGTATATGTTACAACCACTACAATTCCCATCACATGTCAGTATGCCACATGTTATACATGTTCTCATCAACTATGAAAGGTAATGATTTCTTGCCTTCGCCTTTGTAAAGTGTCTCTCTTGCTCGCTCCCTCTGTCTCTTATGTTAAAACAATACTGATATTTTTCTCGAAATGCACAGAAACATAGTTTTATTCAAGCATGATCTAATGGTCTTGCAATTGCTACTCAAATGGTTAGGATATATTGGAAGACATTCCTCGGCAGCACTGTTGCGTGCAATGTTATTATGTTTATTGCCAGGATCTTAACCTGTGCTTACCAAATGAGGTTAGGTCGCAAAACATTTGTCATTTACGGACTGAAATTAAGGCGACGAATTGCTTGCCTGGGCAAGGTTATCGTTTCCCGTGTCAGCAAACCAAGGCAAAGCATGTCCAGAAACAAACGCGCCCTTAGCTTGATGCCAGAGTGTTTTATTTTGTATTCACCACTAACTCGACATCATTTTACATGCCATGTACCAAATTTTTCTTGATTTTACTAAGCATGGATCTTAACCTTTTAAATATATAAAAATAATTTTACATAAGCCTAACAAAACATGACCAGTTTCAATAATGGAATTTCATAATATTCTTCTCAAGTTATTCTTCCCACTACTGGTCCAAATGTGATCAATAATACCTCACCAATATAATTTCCTTTGTTTCTGCTTATAGGTGATATAAGATTATGTTACCACCTTAAGGTCCACCTTACATATGACAAGATTGTTTTACAGCCTCTGCATGTTGGCAAATCTGAAATTTCGGTATGTGCCCGTATACCAACACTGTTTGTAACACAGTGAAACGTCATGTCATACTCAATAAAATTGTCAAATTGAAGCTTTATGAATGTGCTTATTCTTCGCTGTGTGCTTTTAATGTTTGTGACTTCTCATGCTGGTGTTGGATGAGGCGAAGATGCGAGGGGAAGGCGAGCAGCGTCAGCTGCAGGGCAAGAGCGAGAGCAAGCGCAAGACCTGACTTGTTCTTGTAAGGTTCTAGATGATTCTTATATGTATGACCTAGAAAACCCTGTAATTATGCTAAGCAGCTAGAATTAGATGCAATAAATGTCGATATGTACTCGCAATAGGCAAGGCTTATAAATCTGACCATGTTGAGTCTGATCAGAATTCAAGGTGCGGAGAAAATGTCACTGTTCCCTGCTTTATAGTTATATAACAGCAACCGGCCCTGCGACCGCATGTGCCTGGCGCAGCTCGCCGGCCGGTCATTCACTGCTGCCGTGGCCGTCCCTCCGGGCGCCGCCCCCCACACGTCCCGGCCAGCGCCCCCGCACGCCCCTACCGGCCGGTTCCGGGGTGGAGGACAGCAGCGGCAGCTGCAGCTACAGCCGCCTGTGTGCGTGGCCACCTCGCCACCGGCAGTCCCAGGCCTCGGTGCGGGCACCAGCGGGTCTGTGCTGGCCCAGGCGTGCCCTAGCGCCGCCGCTAGCCGCCAGCCTCACCTCTACCCGACCGAAAACGCCATAGACGAGCGTCGAGACAGTCGCCCCGGCCCCTCCGTCTCACAATGCATCATCGTGTCCACCCCAGGGCTGCTCCCGTGCCTCACCTGGTGCTGACCCGTCGTCGCGCCTACCAACAGGCCACCTGCGCGGGCGCACATCTCCTGGGCGCCGCACCTCCCCACGTGGCGCGGATGACACCCGAGCCCTGATCTACCGTCCACGGCGAGGTACACTGCCATTTCCTCTGTGGTGTGTCTTCGATTGTTTCTCCTTCATGGCTTCATCTCTGTGCACCGTGACCTCCCCATCTGCTGCCCCTTGTGGCATTGTCAATATGGTTTCAGTGTGTTTTTCCCTTCGCTTTAGTTAATATGGTTATTGTGCGCTGTTTCCTTTACTAATGCTTGGCGTTGCATATACTATGCTACATTGACTTTGTTCAGTTTTACTGGTCCGTGAAGATAAACCTGATCTTTCACGGTGGACTCTGAAGTACGAGGTCCTTGATCTTCCTTTCCATTACTAAACTCAGCTGACAGTGGCATATGAAGTTCGTGAAATTTTTGGCCCCAGTTGTATCAGTAAGTGGCATATGCATAAATCTAATGCTTGCATAGCAAATCCTTCAACTGACCATCCAACTATCATTACTAGGCACTGAAACTGTTTTTGGAAAGCTTGCTTCTCAAAGGTTTAGAACGCTCTGCCACGTTTGAGCATTAGCGTTTCAATTTCTCCATCTATATTCATTTCATATATTTAAGTATTTTAATCATTTACTTTCAGATACTCATGATCCAAATCTCAATTGGCATCTGTACAATAATATTTGACAAACTGTAGGCTTGGCTCCTCCAATTTCTTAAAAAAAACAAACGCGGTAGCACATTTTCAAAATAACAAAAAAATATGAAAATACATATCGATAACATCCGTTGTTGTATGCTACTTATCCTCAAAAAGTAAAAGATTAATCAACAACAGATCCAGCTCCTACACAACTGGTTGCACCCTACGTGGCTGCGCGGCGCCGCACGTTGTTTCTAGTTACATAAGTGAACATGCACACCAGTAGAAACTGTACAGTCTATACCGTGCGTGCATCGCCTCTGAAAATCTGAAAATCTGACCAACGAGTCTGGACTCTGGTGGGTGTCTGGATGTGTTTTTTAAATAATGGAAAATATCCGGCTTTAGTCTTCTTCTAAGAAGAAGAAGCATGGGTCCAAACTTTACAGTAGTACACACATAATTTAAACTTATATTACAGGTTCAGAACTAAAGTGCCTAAGTCCTTTCGCTTCGAGCGATCCATTCCGTGGACCATGGGTCGTGGTCCCCGAGCATCTATACAGTTTTCTTTTTTTCCCTCATTTTATTTTTTTCCTTCCTTTTCTTTTTCCTTTTATCATATTATAATCTACACATTCCTCTTATATATACTAATTTTTTAAGTCAAATTTATCGGGAACAAATTATGTTAAAAGTTGTGCTAGATAAGTTGTTTTTTTTTTGAAAAAAACATTAACGAAGAAACTTATGTTTATAAGTTACCTTATTTGTAAATTTTATTATATAAAAGTTATGCTAAAAAAGTTGTGTGTCCCACAGCAAAATTTTCCAAAAAGTTCTGTTGATAAATTGTTACATAAGTTTGGCCATTGATAATTATGAACAAAAGTTGGGTTGTCAAAACTCATGTGGAAAAGTTATCATGATAAGTTGTCTATAAAATAAAAATATACTATTAAAAACATGATGATTAGATGTTGTGGATTGTGGTGATAAGTTATATGCTGCAAAATATTAGGTACAAAAGTTGTGGTTATAATTTTGTAGTTTTCTAAAAGAAGAAAGTTGCGAAAATATTGTTTTCAAAAGGAAAACTCGCCGGATTATCTGGTCGTTAACATTTGTGGAGCCGTTTTTTCTGATTCCAGTCAGGCTCTTAAATCATTTCTGTAAAAAATACAAACAATGGCATCCAAGCATACCGACCAATCCTCGCGAAATAGAGTAAGATTCTGCGAGAGACGAGATCCTAGCTTTCCACTCATTCATCACTGCTCAAGACAACAGCATCCACGGTTCCGCACCGTCCAAATCGGCATCGTTTCAGAGTTACCGAGACAGGGCTCGCCAACCTACGTTTTTTCCCGCCCTCTTTGGCTACGCGCCTCAACCTTGCACCTCAGGTTCGTTCATGAGGCGGCTAAACGCCGGAATCGGGTGTACTCTCCCGTCCTGTAATCAGGTATGAAAACGGTACGGATATTTTCCGACCGTATTCGAGACCGAATTCGTTTAGAGGGGTTTTAATCCGTCCGTATCTGAGTCCGGATATTTAACATCCGATACCGTATCCGTATCCGAATATTTAAATCACATATTTATGATGTCGATATCCAATCGTATCCTATCCGTCATTTTTTATACTATCCGTATTCGAATCCGAATCCGGACATAAATACGAAAACAAATACGATATCAGTGATATCCGTCCGTATCCGATCCGTTTTCATCCCTACCTGTAATACAGTCTATTTTAGTATTTAAAATTTGTCCTCAAATATAATGCATTCCAGATGATATAAATCAGTTTTGTATTAAATACTTTCTATTCATCAACCAATCATCATTCATCATGTTGATGATAGTTTCTGATTAAGATATAAAATAATGGTCCATATATCTTTTATATTCTTTCTTAATTTGTCTTAAAATTTGTAGAATGCACTGTTTTATAGGACAGGGGAGTGCATTATTATCCACTGTCGGCACCACAAACCGGGAAAGCTCGCTCCCACTTGCACGCAAGCGCATCATTGTCCGATGTGGATGTCAGGATGTGTGCGTCGAGCTCGACGGCCGCTGGGCACTGGAATCTGTCACGCTGGAGCCTAGAGGCTGGAGGTAGTGACGTTCGTCTTTGCGATGACGAGGAAAAGCCCGGATCTGGCCCTTCTTCTTCAACGATCGAAGTCGACTACGACGACCAGTATTCGAGCTACAGCGTCCAGGATGGAATGGCTGAAATTTAAGCGTGGAGTTTTCTTTTCTTTTCTTTCTCTCTCCCTCTCTCTCTTTTTACGATTCCACGATACAACGCAGGAACACAACAAACACTACCTATATGTAAGGCTGGCTAACGAGCCGGCTCGGCTCGGCTCGTTCTGGCTCGTTAGGATAACGAGCCAGCTCGGCTCGGCTCGTTACGAGCTCGAGCTGGCTCGTTAGGCTCGCGAGCCAGGAAAAAAAATACAAAATATAATATTTGTATTTATCTAAAGCATAAAAATATTAATAATATAAAAATAATATATTTAATAGCCTTAAATCGAACAAAATATTCATATGAGCTAACATATCATCTATTTGTGAAGTGCAAAACATGAAGTAATACAAAACTAATATAAGTTATGATGACTTTTTCTCTAAAACTACGGCTCGTTTGGCTCGCGAGCGGCTCACGAGCCAGCTCGAGTTGGCCCGTTATAACTAACGAGCTAAAATCCTGGCTCGGCTCGGCTCGTTATTATAACGAGCCGAGCCGAGCTGAGCCGAGCCAGCCACGAGCCGAGCGAGCTAACGAGCTTCGAGTTTTTCGTCCAGCCTTACCTATATGAGTATCTTCGAAAACGGTGATGGCAAATACTCGAGAGTGACGAAGTCACCACAAGAGTCTCATTGTCGACGGGAATGCCCCTTACCGACTGATTCTATTGCAGAATACACGACCACGTTTGTTAGTAAATCTAATATAAAAATTATATTTTATAATATCCCATAGAATTCTGATATTATAATCAAAATTCTATGATATGATACTATGAAGCAAGAAAAATAATCCTACCTAGAATCTCAATATTCCTATAAGCATCTCAGTTACGCCTGATTGCGTTCACGTCAGGTTCAGCCGGCTAAGACTAGCCGCAGTGGGTACTCTAAAACGATACTCTAAAGCTTTAGAGTATGAATATAGAGTAAAAACTGTTGCACTGGATACTCTAAAACGATGTTCTATCCTTTCTCTCACTCTATATTTAGAGTGGTACAGTGCTTACTCTATACTCTACAGTGGCGGACCCACTAGCTAAACAAAGAAAAAAAATGCTATAACTCACAAACCAAAAATCCAAATTAAATTTCGATTGCACAATTAAATTCGTCTCAATAAATACTTCAAAACTAGATCACATATGAATATATTTAGATAAAGTGACAAGTGGGTCCCACAGTGGATAGAGTGGATAGAGTCATATAGAGGAGGGATGAGTGCGGGAGAATTGAGTATAGAGGAGAGAATCTTGCTGACTAGGATATATAGAGGTCCATGAGCGTGAATAGTCTATGCGCCGGAATCTGCCGTACATTGTCGGCACCAGAAAGGCAGAAACCGTGAAAGCTCGTACCCAATTGCACACAAGCATAGTATCATAGTCCGATGTGTGCGTCGACTCGTCGTCCTTGCATTGCATGATCCGTCCTGCTCAGTCGATTCGTGTGTGCATCTCCTTTCGAAAAGAAAGAGTTGATTCCGGCAAAGTGGGTGATGCTGAAGCGGTGCCGAAGCCTTGCAAAGTTGCAACCGGGGGCCTATTAGGTATATGATTGGAGACGTATTGATTGGAACAGCATTTTAAGACCTGGTTTGGATGTAGTTGATTCGCATTAATCCACATGTGTTTGGTGGATTAGAGTGAAATTTAAACTAAATTTTACCTTAATCCACTTCAACACACGTGAATTGAGGTAACTCGGATAACATCAAACAAGGCCTAAATGATACGATGAAACTCAAACTACATGAGGATGAAAATATCATAGGGTGGAGGCTCGGTAAAAAGGGAGTTTTTTTTTCTGTCAATTCAACGTATGATGCACCGACTTAAAATGAAGCAGGCTCTTCCATCCCTGATCCGCCATCCCTCACTCCCTTCCTTCTTATTTTGAGTTTGGTTTTATTATGCGCCATAAAATTTGTTCGGTTTAATGTTAGACTAGACCCTTATTAAATCCAACAAAAGTTGCTGGCTCATTATTATTGTCACAAGCATCGCGGTACAAATTTGTGTGTACTATTATATCGTACGTGCATGTTTACTAGTAGTAATAAAAAAGGTTAAAGTAAATGGAGAAAGTAAATTACTGACAGTAAGTAGTTTTTTCTAGAGTAAAGTTTATTAGTGGTCCCTAAACTTGTTTGGTTGTGTTATCCTGGTCCCTGAACTCGCAAATCGACCATTTAGGTCATCAAACTTATTCAGTTGTGTCATCCTGGTCCCTGAACTTGTAAATCATCCATTTAGATCCTTAAACTTGTTCAGTTGTGTCACCTTTGGTCCCTATCCCGGTCCCTGAACTCGCAAATCGACCATTTAGGTCATAAAACTTGTTCAGTTGTGTCATCCTGGTCCCTGAACTTGTAAATCATCCATTTAGATCCTTAAACTTGTTCAGTTGTGTCACCTCCGGTCCCTAAACTTGGCTTTGAGTCTCATCTGAGTCAAAACAGGACGATCTAAACACTCTCTATCAAAAATTAATTCATAACTTTTTCATATGAGCTTGAATGAAGACAAACTTTATATCAAAATTGTAGCCCTCGACACGATCTACAACTTTGTAGTTGAAAAGTTTTTGAATTAAAACTGTTTAGGATCCCAAAATATTTTTGTAAGTTTATAGATTTTAAAATTTAAAATTTAAAATTATCAAACAATCTTAGATACTGACATAATTTATATGAAAGTTATAGTTCTCAATATGATCTACAACTTTGTAGTTGATTTTTTTTTTATTTGAAGTCATTTAGTGTCCCAAAATTTAATTTTAAATTTAAAATTTCAAAATCTATAAACTTACAACAATATTTTTGGACCCTAAACAGTTTTAATTCAAAAAAATTTCAATTACAAAGTTGTAGATCGTGTCAAGGGCTATAATTTTGATATAAAGTTTGTCTTCATTCGAGCTCATATGAAAAAGTTATGAATTAATTTTTGATATATAGTTTTTAGATCGCCCCGTTTTGACCCAGATGAGACTCAAAATCAAGTTTAGGGAACGGGATGACACAACTGAATAAGTTTGAGGACCTAAACGGGTGATTTTCAAGTTTAGGGACCGGGACAACACAGCCGAACAAGTTTAGGGACCGAGATGACACAGATGAACAAGTTTGAGGACCTAAACGGTCAATTTGCGAGTTTAGGGACCGGGATGACACAGCGGTACAAGTTTAGGGAGCGGGACTTTACTCTTTTTTCTATAAAAGGGATAGTACAATATATGTAGTTAAACGTTTTCTTCCTGCGGAAATCGCTGAATGGTGATAGCTTGATAAGAGTACACGTCGACGTCGTCCTCGTTCACTTTGTTGTATAGTGACCTATACTATATATATTACCTTTTTTTTAGAATCATACATATTACATAAGTAAAGCAAAAAAAAAAGGAAGCAACCGCCTCAATGGCTGATATATTCTTGTACTGTGAGGTCGGGCTCGCATCCACCGTATAGTTACAGAAGAAAAGGATGCCCTCGTATTTGCGGGCCGTCGTTTCAATCTTTACGGCAAAATGGCAGATGCTTTGACTTAGCGGGCCGTCATTGAGGAGGTGGCTGTTGTTTGAGGAAGTTGGGGAGCCTAATCTTTGTGCCGGTCCTCTTGGGGCTGTTTGGTTCCTGCATCCGCGAACCAGGCGCTCACAGGATGCAGGGCCCGGCCGTTTGGTTGCCCGCTCGCCTGGTTGAGCCAGGCTCTGCGCGTGCACGAGGAAGCCCGCGGCTAGGCTCTGTGGGAACGAGCAAATCGGCCATTCCTACCGGGCCTGGCTCGCTGGATGCGCTGCTTTCTCGTCTAATGACGCTATTAGTCTATAATTAGTGAATATTAAGTGATATTAATGTGTTTAAAAGATGTTTAAGACATAATTAGATAAAATAGTACTTTAGGAGTGTATTTGCATAAAATAAAAATCATAAGCCACAATGAAGGACTGGGGAGAATAATTTTCAGATCAGTCTTCCTCACTCTTCGGTGGCAAAAAGAAGAAAAAAGAAGACACCAGAAAGAAGCCTATAGGAATGTTGACCGTTGTTCGTTGGACATTTGTTCTCAGGCCATTTGCCGAGTGTTTACCTGTGCGGTCATCCATACTGCAAAGCATCTAACATGTTAGGTTTTGAGTTGTGCTATTCACAGCGTGGGTACTATTTTGTAATCCAGAGTGCTCGTAATGTATTGATGTACCCAGCTATCATATAATATAATTCTTCTTTCGTCGCAAAAAAAATCATAACCTTATAATTTTTTTTATCTTACGTGAACCAAATAGGCCCTTGACGTCCTCCTGCACCTTCCTCCTCTACTCCCCGAAGGTGAAGTCCAATGATTTTATTAAGGTATGGAGTTCACCAAAGGAAAGTAAATGCTGCCTTGACTTGGCCTTGGTAGGAATTGCAGTAGCCATTAGATAGGAGTATGAGAAGAAGAAAGATGAAAGAGAGACCCAAAAGTTTGATGCCAAGAATTTGTCAATGATAGCTACATTAAGTATGTGTAGTCGAATGTACTTAGTGAGGATGTAAGAAGAGAGGACAATTATAATCAAACAAATAGAAAACCTAAACGGACACTAACATTCCACCTTGGTAGTCGAAAATAATAATGGTTTTAAAAAATATATACCAAATATTAAAAACCGGTATATTTCCTTTCTTCTGTTTCCGCTCTCTACTACATTGTGTGTTTATCACTCAGTTGTTCAGCTGATGGTTTTTGCGGCTAATAAGACGACTGATGTTGTTTTGTTGTCAGAGAAAAACACTGTACCATGGCTGATAAATCGGGCTGATAAGCTCAAGCGAACAGGGTTTTAGCAAAATTACTCCCTCCCTTCTTTTTTTTGAGCAAATCGCTCCCTTCCTTCTTCTTTTTTTTAGCAAATAACTCCCTTCCTTCTTACTTTGAGTTTGGTTTTATTATGGGCCATAAAATTTGTTTGAGTTAATGTTAGACTAAACTTTACTAACAAAAATAGCTCGCTCATTATCATTATCATGAGCATCGCGCTACAAATTGTATGTACTATTATAGCGCACTTACGTTTTTGCTAGTAGTAACAAAAAGGGTTAAACTAAACGGAGAAAGGAAATTACTTGACAGTAAAGTAGTTTTTTTTCTACTAGAGGGATAGTACAATATATGTAGTTAAACGTTTTCTTGTAGCGGAAATCGCTGAAGGTATATAATGGTGATAGCTTGATAAGCGCACACGTCGTCCTCGTTCACTTTGTTGTGTAGTGACCTGTACTATAGGTATTACCTTTTTTTTAGAATCATATTACATATTTATTACCTAAGCAAAACGAAAAAAGAAAGAAAAAGAAAAGGAAGCAACCGCCTCAATGGCTCATATATTCTTGTACGGTGGTGACTGGTGAGGTTGGGCTCGAATCCAGCGTAAAGTTACAGAATAACAGAAGAAAAGGATGCGGAGCCGCTCGCATTTGCGGGCCGTCATTACAATTTTACGGCAAAATGGCAGGTGCTTTTGACTTGCATTGAGGTGGCTGGTGTCTGAGGAAGTTGGGGAGCCCAATCTTTCTGCCGGTCCTCTTGACGTCCTCCTGCACCTTCCTCCTGTACTCCCCGAAGGTGAAGTCTCTGTACGGCGACGGCTCGCCGCACGTGCCGACGGGCGAGTCGTACGACGGGCACAGGAAGTAGGCCGCCGAGAAGCGCTCCGCCGTGGCGTTGGCCACCACCTTGTGCTCCACGCTCTTGTACCGGTCGTTGCTCCACGCCTGCACAACGAAATGCCTGGTCAAAACTTGAGCACGTAAAAGATGCCCAGCGCGCGGCAGCGGTGGAGTATGGAAGGAGTGTCGAAGTTGACGGTATCTGTCGGCGCACTGTTACCTGAAACAGATCGCCGATGTTGACGATGAGCGCGTCCGGGCGGGGCCTGACGGCCACCCAGCGGGCGTCCTTGAGGAGCTGCAGGCCCCCGACGTGGTCCTGGCACAGCACCGTGAGGAAGTCGCTGTCCGTGTGGGGCACCAGCCCGAAGGTGTCTGCCGCGAACGGGCACGCTGGGTACCGATTCAGCCGCAGGTAGCAGGTGGTCTCGTCGCACCCCGCCGGGAACGACGCCGCCGCCTCGTGGTCGTGGTCGCGGTCGCCGTGGCCCTGCAGCAGGTTCCCCGCCAGCGCCACCGCCACGGTCTTGGCCACCCGCGACATCGCGTCCGCCACCTCCTGCATCACGACCCTGCATGCACAACACTGCTCTGTTTAGGCGACGGCGCTGCCAGTTTTTTTTTACCACGGTAAAAATACCAGCAGTACCCAGCACGGTAGCCTTGTTTAGATCCCAAATTCTCCTCTAAATTTTACTATGCAAAAAGGAGATTCCCCGTTACATCAAAATACCAGCAAATACATAGAGTACTAAATGTAGATGAAATCAAAAACTAATTACACAGTTTTATTGTACTTTGCGAGACGAACATTTTAAGTCTAATTAATTAATTTTTAGATAATTATTTACATTAAAAAACAAAACGCGCTATATTGGTGTGACAGAAACACTCCGACGCACAGTGCCAATTCGGGGGCTTCCGAATCGGCGTCTAAACACGGCCCCCCGGGCCTGAGCCGGTACAAGAGTGTGCAGTGCCAGAAATGATTTGATGGTACCTACGTGTCATTAGGATATTTCGTTACTTTTCCGGCCCCCCGGGCCTGAGGGATACAGCATGTGCTGGAAAGGATTTTTTATTCAGGCCTAGTTTAGATCTCAAATTCTCCCCTCAAATTTCACTATGTAAAAAGAAAATTCTTCATTACATCAAAATACCGGCAAATGTACGAAGTACTAAATGTAGATGAAATCAAAAACTAATTGCACAGTTTTATTGTACTTTACGAGACGAACATTTTGAGTCTAATTAATAAATTTTTGGACAATTTTTTGCACTAAAAAACAAAAGTTACTACAGTGTTCCGACATAAACACTGTAGCAACGTCTGCCGAATCCGACCCCCAGATGGGGGATCTAAACACGGCCTCAATGATGGAAGCTGGGCGTTGCCTTGCCAGGCTGGTTGGATGGACACGACGGCGTTAAATCGGGTTCGTGTACTAAAAGCTCCCATGTTTCGTGGTCACGTACACCACTGCAGACATGATATCATCCCGCATTGACTCGTAGCGCCCAGAATATAAGGGCATGTTTAGTATAAAAAGAGCCAAAAAAAAAAATTTTGCATAGTAACTGTCACATCGAATGTTTGGACGTATACATAGAGCATTAAATGTAGGTAAAAAATAACTAATTGCACAGTTTGTCTGTAAATGTCGAGATGAATCTTTTGAGCCTAGTTAGTCCATGATTAGATAAATTTTACCAAATAACAACAAAAAATGTTACAGTAACTTTTTCCTCAAAAATTTTCGCATCTAAACATGCCCTAAGCAAGTCTGGAGCAGCAGGCCGGCCGTGTGTGCGCCGTTGAACTTTAAGAATTTATATTATATTATTTGTTGCGATGGGGAGGATGTACGGGCATGTATGTCGCGATCTAGGAGCAGCGTACGTGGACAAGAGCAAAATATCCCGGGCGGGGCGGGACTGGTGACCGAGTTTTGCAGAACCGAGCTTGCCGCTATCTGGTCACGTCAGGAGGACCACGGAAACCGCACCCAGCTAGGTACGTCTCGCATATACTCCCTCCGTTTAAAAAAAAACGGATGTTTTTTTTACTTTAGGACATCATATTTGACTGTTTATTTAATTTAAAATTTTTGTAAATTAAAATATAAATAAATTATTATTAAAATATCTCTAATGATAAAATAAATCATATCAAAGTAGATGATATTTACATAAAAAATTTGAATAAAACAGATGATCAAACGTGATGTCAGAAAGTGAACAACAACAGCATTTTTGAGACGGAGGAAATACGTGCCATGTGAGCACCTACGGCTACTCCTTTTGGTGGCCCTGGCCAGGGCCGTCCCTTGGCACGTGCAACGTGTGCGACGGTACAGGGCCTCCACTTTTCAGGGGCCTCCAAATATATATAGAGTATATATACGTATATATGTATTGCTTGGTAAATAAGAACGTACAGCAGTAGCTTTGGCCTTTGGCCCATTAGCAAAGCGACGTGTACAACAATTGACCAAAGCCCAATAAACAATGGCTTGTTGCCCGGCCGCTGTTCAGTTGGCAATGTTGCCGATCCCAATTCCTCAACTGAATCAGATCGCAAATCTTAGGTCTCACGTACTACCTCTCGACGTCTCGTCTCGTGTCGCCGCCATCGCCTAACGCCGTACCGGCCGCCGGCAGCGTTTCGCGAGTGACAGGGCGTGAGCCGTGACGATCTAGCTGCAACCGCAACAGCGAGAGCGAGGCGGCAAAAAAAGATTTGAGCAACACTCTTATTGATCAAGCTATTGTCTCTCTGGAAACAAGATTTGAGCAGTACAAAGAATACCAAAAAATTTTTGGTTTCTTATTTACTTCGGAAACATTGCGGTCGTTGGATAACCAAAGCTTGAAGTCTTCTTGTGATAATCTTGAGGCTGTCCTTAAAAAGGATGAAAAATCTGATATTGATGCCAAAGAACTATATATGGAGCTGAAGTTTCTACAAGACTTCATTCCAGAAGAAAGAATGGGGCCTGTTGAAATTTTGCGGTTTTTAAAGGAGCATGGTTGTTTTCCTAATGCAACTATTGCATATAGAGTTTTGTTGACTATTCCTGTGACTGTTGCATCAGCAGAGCGAAGCTTTTCTAAGTTAAAGCTATTGAAGACTTATTTGCGTTCTACAATGACACAAGAAAGACTTAATGATTTGGCTATAATAGCATTTGAAGGTGAACTGTTGGAGAAGATTGATTATGAACATATTATTGAAGACTTCATTTCAAAGAACACTAAAAGAATGATGTTATTCAAGTAAAGATTATGTAATATAGGTATCATTCTTGAATCTTGATATATATTTTATTGCAACATACTGCATGCTTTATAATATCGTATATTTAGTTTTTTTTCTAGGCTAATAGGCCTCATTTCTTAGTATCGTACAGGGCCTCTAATTTTCCCGGGACGGCCCTGCCCTGGCCCGGCCTAAAAGATCTATCCTTTACTCTAATTCTCGTATACCAGCCTCCCTCTCACAAGTTACTGTTGTCATAACAGTAACGGATCCTGTAAACAGCCCCCGCCCGTTATGCACAGTAGCAGATCCCGTGAACAACATCCGCCCGGCGTGAACGGTAACGGATATCGTGAACATTACCCACCCGGTATGAATAGTAACGGACCACACATGTGCCGATGTGCTTGCGGCTACGTACGACCTACGAGATGCACAATATGTGATAGCATGTCTCCACTTTCTCACTCGTTAAGTACCTCGCGTCTCTGTTATCGACAGGTCCCGCGCGTCTCTGTTACTGACAGGCATGCATTTCTCTGTTATTGACAGGCACTACATGGTCATGATTAAGAAGGCGGCTGATAATAATATAAGCTATGCATACCCCATATAGTAAGGCTGTGTTTAGTTGAGAAAGTTTGGGTGAAAGTTACTGTAGCACTTTTCGTTGTTATTTGGTAAAATTTGTCCAACTATGGATTAATTAGACTCAAAAGATTCGTCTCGAACTTTACAGACAAACTATGCAATTAGTTATTTTTTTTACCTACATTTAATGCTCCATGCATGTGTTTAAAGATTCGATGTGATGGATGGAAGAGGAAATATTTTGGGTTTGCATGGCAACTAAACAGGGCCTAAGTAGCAAATACCCGTAAACAACGCTACAGTAACAAGTTGTGGGGTGGAAGACCAATAGACCATAGATACAGCTACTAGCAGATATACAGGCCATGCAAATACAATACAGGGCAAAGCAAGCGTGCAGCATACCTGAGGGAGCTGAGGTCTCCGAAGTCGCAGGAGGCAGTACCGGAGATGCTGGCGAGCGGGACGTGGAAGGCCTCGGACCACGAGAGGTGGCGGAGCGACGTGGCCGTGGGGGCGCCCCAGCGGTAGGAGCCGTTGAGCAGCCCGGCCTTGGCCTTGGTTTCGAACGGCAGCCGGAACAGCCGCGCCTGCTCCGCCCGCAGCCGCTCCAGGAGCGCCCGGCTCACGCCGTGCCCGGTCACCTGGAAGAAGCCCCACTCCGAGGCCGCCCGAGCCATGGCGTCCGCGCACGCCCGCCGCGCCTCCCTCGCGCTCGCGCTGCCCCGGCCGCTCGTCAGGCACGAGAGGTCGATCAACGGCAGCTCGCGCTCCTGCACGCCGCAGCCCTCGGTCGGCGGCGCAATGCCGCCGCCGCGGAGCAGGTCGAGGTAGCTGTCCGCCAGAGGCGGTTCGGCGGCGCTTTCCGCGGTCGTCAAGGCCGGCATGGTCGGAGTGGCAGCTACGTAACGCATGTAAGATATGTGATCGGTGCTACACGTATGGCGCACACGCACGTGGTAGCTTTGGTGCACACTTGCTACGGAGGAGTAGTTGCTAGCACTGGCCGGCTCATATCAAAACGCGCGTCCACCGCGTCTATATATAGAGCAGAGCAGGGGGCCAGCATCGCGTGGCAGCGGCTACCGGCCGGTTGCATTGCCCAATGGGGATGAAGACTGAAGATGCGCCGTGGACAAGCACCGGATCTCACTTTTTTTTTTCTTGTGTGCATGCACCGTACTACCTTCACACTGACGCTGAAGGCTGGCTGGCTGGGTGGCCCGTGACCGTGTTCGACGGTGAGCCACGCACGATTCGTGGGGTCGCACGCACGGCCAGGGATCGACACTTGGGGCCGGAGGACGGCCTCGTTTAGTTCCGTTCCAAAACTTTACATCTTATCACATCGAATGTTTAGAACAAGCATGAAGTATTAAATATAGACTAAAAAAATAACTAATTACACAGATTACGTGTAATTTGCGAGATGAATCTTTTAATCCTAATTAGTCTATAATTTGATAATAAAGTGCTACAGTAACATATATGCTAATGTCCGATTAATGAGACTTAATAAATTCGTCTCACGGTTTACTGACGAATTCTGTAATTTATCAAACACCTTATACAACATTTCCATGTGCACCCTAAAACTTTACGCGCCTGGAACTAAACAAAGGCCTTGTTTAGATGGGTGAATTGGGGGAGAAAAACACTGTATCAGAATTCCTGTAGCATTTCGTTTGTATTTGATAAAAATTATCCAAATTTTGACTAACTAGGCTTAAAATGTTCGTCTCACTGAGTACAACAAAACTGTGCAATTAGTTTTTGATTTCATCAACATTTAGTACTCCATGCATTTGCCGACATTTTGATGTGACGGGGAATCTTCTTTTTGCATAGTAAAATTTGGGGAGAGAATTGGGGAACTAAACATGGCCAAAAAAAAAAACCTTACTGGCATGAGTACTCCTGAGTCCATGTGAAAGCAGACAGTGCAGCGCCGGCCGTCTCCTGTTTCACCATACTCCTACTCCGTACTTGGCGAGGCCTGTAGTACCTGGTTGTTTCTTGACCACTCTGGGTGACAGTTGACTAGCTCTAGCTGTAATCCGAAGGCTGCAAAAGAAAACTTTTCTTTTCTACAGTTTTACGTAAGGAGCTAGGTACGCAAAGAATCAAGGTCTCGATCCATCTGGGGAAGCTTTGACTAGGTAGGGTTAAGGTAGACCCATGATGCTGGCTGCTGTTCAGTTGGGTAGTTTGGTGTAGGGCTACTGCCGGGTGGGGGCCGTGCGACAGGCCGACACCTGAGTTGGTCTGCGGCTTGAGATTTGGCATCTCTTCAACCTCACAAACCGCATAACACTTGCTACACAAATTGACATGCTACACTGACACGGCCGAATACAGCTCACCACTTCCCTCACTATATTCTATCTATAATTATTCAGTTTGGTCGTCGTCGGATATGTTTTCGATCTATAATATTCAGTTTGGTCGTTCTCGGATATGTTTTCTTAACTTGAAGTATTGACGACCGGCTACAGCGCATTGACTACGCGAAAAAAAATCTAGATCATTATATGTGTGCCTAAAAGTATTCTTTATGTAAAACTTGAGATGCAGCAAACCTTTCATGGAACGAGCTGGGCTAGCTTGCAGAGTAGGTGCCGGCTTGCTTCTACTTTATTTGGTCTAGCTTGATAAACTGCTTTGCCCTATGATTCTAGCATTTTGACGATAACTTAGGAAAAACATATACCTGCACGTACAACCATTTGGGCAGCTCGTACAATCAATCAATCATTTGGGTGCAACTTAATTAAATGCACCATCCATCCTAAAAATATTTCTAATTCTAACTTCATTCTAAGTTAAACTATTTTAAATTTAACTTTTTTATAGAAAAGAATAACAATATTTATAGTATCAAATGATCATAAACCAGACATGTTATGAAATGTATTTTCATAACTTACCTCGTTAATGTGGTAGATATTATTAATACTCTTCTCTATAAATTCAATCAAATGACTTAGACAATTTAAGATAAACTCAAATTTCTAATATTTCAATCTAGACGCACTAGTACTTGAGACCTAACAATTAATATCGTCTGGGTAGAAATCTAATAAATATGTTCAATGATTTAGTTGTAGCGTTGTACTTGAATTTTACTTAAATTGTTGTAATGAAAAATCTCTAGTGATTCATTTATAGATTTTTTTTGCAAGATTTATATATAGATTACTTTATCTATTTTAAAATGTAAGTTATTTTAGTTTCACGTTTTGTCAACTTCTCTAATTTTGAAAAGGTTTATAGAAAAGTAAATGTTTATCTATGCTCATATTAAATATACGTCTTTTTGGAAAGGGTGGACAAAGATTTGCAAGTTTTATTGGATGGAGAAATAGAAAAAGAGTTGGCACAAATTTTAGGGGAATACCAAGACCATAACCTAAACAACTATGCGATTCATTAGAGGGTAACAAGCAAAAACCTTGAAAAAAATCGGCCTTGTTCGCTGCAGATTTTTGGTTGCGGCGCTACAGCTGCAAACAATGAACAACTATATACTGTAGATACTATATCAAGCAGCCGCAGCTGCAGCCAAAAAAAAGCTGCAGCGAGCACGCTCATTGTCATTTTCTAAATAAACCTTACTATCATAACTTTTTATCGTAATTTTTAGGTACCGTTTTTTTCCTAATTTTATAGATATACTTGTGGTGACAATTTTTTAGCATGACATTTTTCTACCTTTTTTTATCGAAAGAGAGCTTCATATTTATTTAATATATATTAAATATTTTAACATGTTTTTCCTTTAAACTTTACTAAAATTATAGAAATTTAATTTAGAAAAAACTAAAACGACTTACATTTAGGACTAAATGGAGTATAATAAGGGAAATGTCAAATCAAGTCTTCATTGTAAGTTTTCTTATACGTAAATAGATACATATAAGAATAAAAATCATTGCATCATTGGCCGGCCAAGGTCGGGGCCTGACTACCTGTCCAAAGTCGTTTATGGGTGGTCCTAGTCGGAGTAGGTTCCGATCTTTCCACCGCCTCGACTACACTTCGCAGTGCGGCAGCGGCAGTGGTGGTAAACAAACCACGAAGCTCCGGTTCTTGGTTTCCGTCTAATCTTTCTGTCACTGTCTTTTTTTTGCCTTTTTTTCTTCTTCTTAACAAAAAAACACAGCGAAATGCCATTCCCCTTCGATCGGATGCTTCGTTGAGCCCAGGAAAAAAAAAGAGTAAACCAGAATCACGGCCAGCTTCTCGAGGGACACGTCCGGCCGGCCGGCCGGAGCGGTTGCAAACTCGTGACACCGAAGAAGGCGGCCTTCTGTTTCTGCGGTTCTGCCCGACTTGCCGTCAAAACACTGTGTCGCACGAGGCGGATTCGAAATATCGTGGCCCCGTACTGGCCGTCCCGTGACGATTTGTTTGGTCTGGGGTGCGACTGTGCCAGGCCGGAAAGGGAGGCGCCTGGTCTGTCGCTGGGCCGGCCACGGGCACACGCGCTTGCGCTTGTCCCCCCGCGGCAGCCGTGTCCCGCCTCACCGCCTGAGACTGTAGTCAACCGGCACGCGAGGGCCGAGGGTGAGGCAGGCGGTACCGGCGGCAGTGGGCAGCTAGCCAGCTAGAGTCGGTTTCCTGAGTACTCTCGTGTCCGCTAAAGCGGGAGACAAAGGACGATCGAGCGGCCGAGGCTTCCGTTGCGCTCCGATAATTCTAGAGGACTTTCAGCATTATTAGTGCTTAATGCCATGATTACTCTTTAGAGTCAAAGAGAATGTACTGAGAGATTATCACTACTTATTAGTGTTATGCAACAAGCACAGGCAGCACCCGATGGAATGAAAGGGAATTGGCGAGTCCTAACTTCCCCGGCCTTGCGCTCCGATGATAATTCCAGAGCACTTTCAGCATTGGTGCTTAATGTCATGATTATTCTAAAGAATCAAGAATGTACTGAAAGACTAGCTAGGGGGTGTTATGCAGTGCAACAAGCAGGACCCCGATGGAATGAAGGGACGAATTGGAAGGAATCTCGACGTTGTTTTGCCGCCACTAGAACTCGGAAGGGAATTGGAAGGAATCTCGTATCGTAAGTGGTCTTGCCCCTGACCCCTGAAGTGCCTACTAGGCTACTAGTATTTGTGTAGCGCATCTGATTGGTTGAATGCATGTCGCGCCATGTGGCCGGTCTTGAGTGCTGGTGCTGCCATCATATGCAGGACTTGAACAGTGCCTCCTCGGCTTTCGTCTAGGCTTCGCATATGGCTTATCCAATTTTGCAGCCATGAATGCTGAGTGTGAGGCTGAGGGACAAAGATCGACCAGAAGCCTCAGTGTGCATCGAAGCAGCGTTTGGCGGCAAGGCAAAGCAGCGACGTGAATGTGCGATCCTGCTGGATCCTCAAAAGAAGAACCATCGATCGGCCGACAGTAGTGGGGTGAATTATTTTTGTCGGCAGGGCAGCACAAGTTAACCCGTTGAACAGTTTATGTGAGTCGCTTGACTGTTGTTACTGAAACGAAACCAAGTTTGGCATCAGCCACTGATTCCTGCTGCTCTTCTTGCAGCACGTTCTGCCGAAACATTGAACATATACTACCACGCAAAGCGCACTTGCGGACTTGTTGTGCACTTGTGCCATGACATGAGCACTGAGAATCAGAAATCCCCTGCCTCGATCTAGCGCGTCAATCAGTCAAAATCATCTCGATTTGCTTTAATCCATCCATCAGAGATGTGAGTGTGATTTGCCATTTTGCCAAGGCCACCGCCGGTGGGAGGAGATTTGCTCACGGCCACAAAGCAGCGAGATTTGTCTCGCACGTTCGTGAGTGTACCTTTTCCTGCTACTGTGACTTCTTTTTTTACAATACTGTACTGGACGCCTAGTACAAGGGATCAACAACTGCTACTGTCCTCGTGTTGGACTGAGGAACAGTCTCAAGTACCAGAAGCCACCGTTGTCCTTGATGGTTACGCTACTATTGTGCCTGTTTCAAGTTCGTACACCTTGCACTTGCATCTTGCGCTAACCTCTCACCGGCAGAGAGAGAGAGAGGGGTGTTAGTGCATCATGGTTCATGGGCCTCGTGGACAAGGTCTACTATGGTCGAGGCCAGAGGGCTTAAGCTAGATGTCAACCGAACGCGTGGCGACTCAGGGACAAGCAGGCGAAGCGCATCAGGCAGGCATCTGCGCAATGTTTCCCCTGTTCCCTGCGCCCGCGCGCGTCCTTCTCCGCGGCACGAGTTTGGCACACCAGCCTGTGCCGTCGCCAGATGCATGCACCTGTTCGCCGGCCAGAAAACACGTGGGCCATGGCTGTGGGTTCCTTTTCTCTTGTGCGCGTTTGTCTTGTCGCCGGCATGGTGCGTCACCCGGCGACGTGACTCCGTCGGTGGGGCACGGTTGGAGGCTATTCTTGTTGTCCACCATGTGCTGATGTGCTCTGCCCGCGCGCCTGGCGCCTGGGGGTTTGATGTTGCGGTGTTGTTGCTGTTGTTGACGCAAACGGCCCCTGCTTCGGTCCAGCAAGTCTTCAGTGATGACTCATGTAGTAGGCTATCAGCTAATTGCCATGTCTTCAGTGATGCAGGCTATCAGCCCACCAAGTTTCTGTCACGCGACGTGCTTCGGTCGGATCGCCACCGTTTGCTGCGAGGCAGTTCCTGGCACTAGGATGGCTGCCATGGCCCATGGGGGTTGGCTGCAAGGCGGACATAGGAATTACGGCCAGTTCTGTATTCTCGCGGCCGCAAGGCCGCAGCCTAGCCGACCAGAACGACACCAGGGGAACTTCTCCACTGCTGTCCTTCCTCTCCACCGCGCCCGAGCTCTACCGCCGTTTCTATCCCTCTCCACCGCTTGGTCGTTTCTATCCCTTTCCGGTGGCGGCTCATGCCAGGAGCGGTGACTAGCAGGCCTTTCCCGGCCCTCTTCCTCCCTCCACTGGAGTGACCGCCGCAGCCTTCTCCACCGGAGCGGCGATCTCCGCGCTACTAGCGAGCTCTACACCGGTGAATTCCACATGCCGATGATCCTCCATTCTCCCAAGCAGTAAGAAGATGTTGCGGTGAAACCGCATGTTGCAAACATGTTTCAGATGTTTTGGAGGTATGTTGTAAATGTATTGTATGGATGTTGAAAATATAGACGGGATGTTGCATATGTTGCAATGGTTGTATACATATGTTGTAAACGTCTGTTCCTAATGTTTCATCTGTTTTTTCAGACGTATATTGCATTTGTTTTTATTTGGATGTTGCATATGTTTCACACATATGTTGCAAGTGTTTTGATTTGGATGTTGCATATGTTTTGGATTTTTTATGTGTTTTTAGGTGTTTTTGTAAGTGTTACAGACGCATACTTCAAGTATTCTATTTGTCTTCAGACACATGTTGAAAATATTTTATCTGGATGTTTCAAAGTAGATCCGGTGTTACACATGTTGCAATGTGACTCACTTGCCACGACCGCCTGTTGCAGCTGCTGCGGCGCCGTGCATGCGTGTGGAAAGCGGGTGCGCGAAGCAGAGGGGGAGGTGCGGGGAGCGATGTGGGTGGTCCTCGCCTGTCGTGGGCATGCATCCGCCACGAGCGGACGGCAGGCTTCCGTCCGAACGTTTAGGTGCTAGCAATGCCTATTTTTTTTATATGAGCTATGCTAAAATAAATTCACATACTATTCTAAAAATTTAATTTAGCAATTCGGTAAATAACTATAAACATTGGCCCATGGTATTGGTACACACGTACTAAATAACATAATAAGTCTAAAGTTAAATAAATAATCTCAAAACTTAGAAAAAGTAACAATACAGATAGTTTTTATAACACTATACTGAACGCTCAAAGTGTGCATAAAAGAAGCTTGGGCACGAAATTAGATTGCTACGCTACTTTGAGACATCTCTTAACCACAGGAGATGAAGAACGAGCCTTCTTTGCGGCATGTTTCCAAAGAAGATTAGCACGGTCTCAACTCACTTCATAATTGGATAATTCTACACGCAAAGTCGTAATGCATCGACAATCAACCCAGCAAATTAACTAACTCACGGATGATTATATCTACATCTAGACATCTTGTCATCTACATCTGGGGGGTAGGATTTGCATCATCTTAGAGTTTGTTCAGTTAATCCCCAGTCAGAGAGGATTGGAGAAGATTGAGGGAGATTTTATCCGAACAAGCCCTTCAGGAGTTGTCAAGTTGGGGGCAGTTAGCTAGCCAGGCGCTGCTAGTGAGATTTGCCATAAAGCATATTCTTGTTGCTCAACTAACATAAATTATTTGGCATAAGCCAATTGGTTAATAGTCACAAAAAAGCCAATTGGTTAATATGTGGTTTTGAACTGACTATGTAGCTTAGTTGTTTAAGTTCTTTATTATGATGGAACCTATCCATTTTGGTTCTAATATACTTGAGATGGATTTTCATACTTTTTTTCTAAATTTATTCTAGAAAAAAATAATGTTATTAATTTAGCGGTACACAATGTGTTTAATATCGAGACCCATTGCTCAGTCTCTTCGAGCTGCTCATGAGGTAGGGTACGAGGATGACTGAATCCAAGATGTCTACTTTTGTACATGTACATGTTTATGTATAAAAAATGTATATCTACATGAACTGCCACTACCCTCTCCTACATGACTACCTCCTCCATGCCCCTGGTGTTCAATCCTTTTCTTCGTTCCCACAATTTGGAGCCTGTTTGGTACATATTATAAGTTTTTTATAGTTAAAATAAATTAGAACTAAAAGCCAAACAAAGTGTTTTTCAACATCTTTTTATGGGTGCGCTTCTCTCCATAGTCCCATTTATATTAGAACGCAAAAAAAAACTAGGTTAGCTTACCCCTGACAATTGATACTTTTTTCTCTATTTATACAGCTTTTCAGGGAAATGGTTTGCAGAGAAGCTATATCAATTATCAAACATGTCGTTTGCGAAGAAAGCTGGTGGTGGCGTGACATGTTCAGCCCCATGGAAAAGAGAGCCATGGGCCTATAATCAGCCCGCTTTCTGATAGAATTGAGCCCGTTCTTCGTTAGGTTGAAGGAATGAGGACCTGTGACTCAGCCCGCAAAACACTACCGAACCCGGCCCATCTATAAATCATGATACAGTAAGGCTCACGATCTCTCATTTTATCTAGGAGCTTATGCTTCTGACATAAGATGCCCTAACTGACTCCTTAGAACTTCATCTTTGTACTTATTATTATGTATACCTCTGGTCATAAAAAATTTCACATTTAACTTTTTATAGTCTTCGATGTTTGTATATGTCTTCTAAGAGAAGATATTTCTTAAAGTCTTTCAAATTACAATATTTTTTAAACAAATCTCCTACGTGTCTTTAAAATATAAAGGTCTAACAAGTTTATTGATATTTGTAGTTTTACAGCTTAATAAAATTTATTCTAAATAATGTGGTAGGAGAACTGTTGTAGAAAAAAAATCATCTATCCACAAAAACATAATTATTCATGATAAATTTGATTAATAAATATATCAAATTGCTGCGTGCTTTGTAGGTCACCTTGTAATTGCTGGAGCACCTGCTCTGGTGTGGGGTTGGGATGGGTTGATCGCCTTGGCTTGAAGGTTGATTTGCTGGCGAAGCTTCCTCATTATTAGTTTGGGCTTCTGAGGTATTGGCGTATGTGTTGCGTGTAGTACATTTAGGCCTTCCCCTAGTGGAAGTTTCTCCTTGGACTCAAGCAGAGGCTTGTCTTTTTGGTGGCATAGTGGGTTTGTACTTGGCCTAGCACGGTGGGTGCCAATGTTGGAAAAGGGAATCCCGACCGGGCAAAGGGGACCTCCGGATGCCAAAAGGACCTAGGGGGTTTCACAATAATCGAGGCAATAATGGTTCTAGGGTTTTGAGCCCAAAAAGGCATCTCTCCTTCCTTGGAGTCAGTCCCGTTTTTATAGGGGCGATACACCAGGTCTACAAATTACATCATTGCACCCGACTAACTAGGGTATATTCCTCTAGGACCCTCTACCGTAATTCCCTCTCAGAGGCTATCAAATCTTTGTTTTCCAATTACCACCTTCCTCTCATGGGCCATTGTCGAGCTGGCTTGGGGCGCACTCTTCCTCCGTGGGCCTCTGTCAAGCCCTGTTAAGGCCCATGGAGCGACTTTCTTCCTGGACTGGAGGTCTCCGCCTGATATGTTCCTGTCTTGCGTCGCGGGACTCTTAGCCTTCGTCGTCCTCTGGTGCTTAGTACGAAGGCTTCTCTCTACGAGCCTTCTGCAAAAAGCCTTCACTTGTGGCCTCTGGACAACCTGAAGGTTTAGCTCCATCCCGACTTCAAGGTGCTTCGCCTGCCTCCGCCTGTCTCCTGAAAACATAAAATAGGTCGCACAAACTTTGATTAACTGTTAGATGGGGATCCTTCGAGGTCGAGCCATCGCGCCCCAACAGCGAGAGTTGAAGATGGATTGAAAAATCAAGTGCAAAAAAAGATCAAATTTGAATTGATTTGGCCAATGTTTTTAAAGAATTAGGGATAACCGGCTCAACCGAATTCTGCCATGTTTCGAAGCTGACCATATAAACCTGCCTTGGCTGGTTTTCAGTTTTGGTAGAGAGGCGGCGCAGGCCCCACAAAAAATGGCCCAACAAGCTAAATTCGAAACTGGCCTGAGCTGGTTTTAGCAATCTAAGACCTAAATTGTGATTTTCTTTTGAAAACTCATTTAATCTTATGGGAAATTTTTAAGTGCGTGTGAATACGTTTTCTACTAGGATAAGATCACACCTCTATTTATATGATATGATCACGACCGATTGAGAGATCTATCTATCCAATCTATAAATAGTCAATCAATCTTACTTTTTATCTTCTACCTCAATTTTTTCAACCCCTTGTTGTCCAGCACTTGTCTCGACAAGATTTGCTGACGTTCTAGGTGGCCTTGCCAATTCTAATGTACTCTCGTTGTGCGTCTTCCTCACAGGCCTTTCTAGAGGTATTTGTGGGTGTTTTGGGTGAAGAATGAGTGTCAAATCGGTCTTGTCCTACTGGTCTGCCTCGCCGTTTAGACCTAACTTTAATGCATATCTTGGCCCTATACAACCCGAACGATTTAGTCCTTGCTAGTGTGTTGGGCAAATTTAGCGTCAAGATAATTCTAACATTTTGTCAATGTATCGTGGAGTCCGTCTCCCGTCTGTGAGACAACAAAGATTTATGTGTTGTTTTGGTGACTACTTACGGTGTATAGTCATGGAGTTTTGTGCATGCATGCGTGTGCAAGGTGCTGAGAATGACCACTAGCTTGGTTGGTAAGCGTTGCTGATGAGCACGCTATCCATCAGCGTTCAAACATCGTTCTATGATAAAACTTCAGTGCAACCTCTCAACACCTAGAGCCATAAAGAGACTGCAGCGTGCCCATCATCTATACAGCCTCTATGGTAATCCTAGAGCCACAAAGGGACTGCGAAGTGCTTGTCACCTATAAAGCCTCTCCAGTGATCTCTCCAAGGAGGTAGGTCTGATTGTGTACCGATGGTGTGAGTGTGGTGTGCGTGTGTGTGGTGTAGGTGTGTCTGTATACGAACAGATTCTACAGCTGTATCCAGATGAGAGTTGTGAAAAGGAGGGTGTGTGCTGTGTGGAGGGCAGGGCGTGTTGTTTTGTTTGCCCGTTGGATGATTATTTCTGTTACATTGTTAGAACGCGGGTGTATTTTTTCATTTTATTTATTTTCATGTACTATATAGAAAGCCTCCTAGTACAACTAGCATTCTAGCAAATATAACATATTTTTATCATTAAAATAGGAACATGCACAATTCCTTTCGTTAAATAACATATTTTTGTTTAATATAATAACGAACTGAGTCCGGTTTAATATGGGGTCAATCAAAGGCAGCCCGTTAAACCAGGGGCTCTCAAAGACCTCGCATGTGTGGCCAAATTTTTTGGTTTTTGGCCCTTTTTCTTAAAGTTTTTCACAAATATACCCCTGGAGGTATCCTTTCAAAAAATAGACCCTCACCTCGACGCCATCGTAATTGGCGTCTATCTTACATGTCTCGGCGCTGGAGTCTTTGGCACCTAGCTCTCGGCCCACGACGGCGTTGATGTAGATGTGGGGGCTGAACTGGGAGCCAGTATGGCGCCATAGATCTTGGTACCGAGCTAGGCGCCAAGGCCATTTGCGCCTAGCCGGCTGACTAAAGGCCCCCCAGTCTCTATCATTTCATTCCTTCTCCCTCTTGTCGACCCAACTCCCTCTCTGTCCCTTAGTTTGTCACCGCCGCCGCTGCCGTGCCTCCCGCACACCACCGCGTCGCCTCCCCTCAGCCACCCAGGTCCCCAGCGCCGGCGACTGTTGACATTTCTTAGCATCACTTGAGTTAAGTTATCATCCCTAACATGATACTAGAAATATGGTTGTAGTTATAATCATGACACTTACACAAAATATTGGATAAAGGTTATCCGCAAGCGTACTTATAAAATACGCCCGTCGTAGCATTTCACCTAGAAATGTTTCAGGTATCGTTATTTATACTTTACCACTGAGAGCTTAACAGGGTTTAAAATAAAAGAATGATATGGCTAGAAAGAATATCAAATATACATACTCATGATAAAGATCAAAAACCACTCTTATCTTTACAGGGGTAAGACAATAGATAAATGATAGATATAAAATAAGATAACAATGGGTATTTCAGAATGAGAGAGAGACTCATAAATCAAGTAGAGCTAATCAGGAGATAACTTAAGAGGTAATAATCCTAAGTTATTTCATATTTACCAAGTTTTTTGTTCACTCTAGTATATACACTGTCATTTATAGCATAATCAATCCTTCATATATGCATAAGGAACATTACTAAGGAATTTCAAGAACAGAGCAATCTTTTCCTTGTAACCATATTCTACTTGGCCTATATTCGGGGAGTGGGCTACATAGAACTCAACAGAAATATCACACCCGTGATCTATCACTTGATTTCATGGAATATAGGGTGCATTCGCAGGTAAATTTAATATAAGCACCACACCTACATCATATCTACCACCTAATCCAATCCGGAATTGAACTAAGTGCTTTGCGAACATATGCATAAAATCATTACTAATCTTGACTATATCAAATATACAACTAGAATAAACTAAGAACGAAATAAATAGAAACATAATGATATTATTGAAGTTGCATAAAGTCGAATAATGAGATTACAATATAATTACAATATAATTACCAAATCTCCTGACGGCGATCCGGAATCCTAAGCAACGTCCAACTCTTCTTATATCTAGCTAGATCTAAACCCTAAACTTGAAGTAGAGCTCTAATCTCTTTTTAAAAACCCTAATTCTAATCTTGTCTTGACCTTATGATGATGGATGCCTCAAGGGGTCTGGGTCTGGTTATATAGTCTGGTAGGATGAACCACAGCCCTCTGATCAAATCGACTTGAATCAAGGGTCAAAATACGACGTAGAGGTTGGTTGGATTGCGTCACGCGAAGGGGAAGACGGTTGGCCTCTGGGCCAGGCTGGCTGTCCTGAGGAGGGGGGTGGTCAGGTGGCCTCCTGTGATGGCCTCTCGGTCTCCGCCTTGGTCTCGTGCCTTCTAGAGTCTTCTGGTGTGTCCTTTCATCACGATCAAGTTTCGTGGCATTTCGTCAATTTAATCCTTATTTTCTTTCTCTCTGAATAATCCCTGTAGAAAATAGTAATTCACCAAAACTCATGGAAATTATCAGTAATAACCTCCTATGTTTCTATTGGTAATCATTTTCTTGCACAAAGTTGACGGTTTGTGATAGGTGACAACTACCGTCAACAAGTTTCCCCAAGCTAAGTCTTTGCTAGTCCCTTAGCAAAGTAACTTAAATTTATTACAATTTAATAATTATAGGGTTTTATGAATTTTGTACAACTTCTCAAAAGTACATCTATGTTCAAACAAAAATTCTTCTTCGAATTGCAATTCATTGATCCATCTTTCAAACTTACTCATATTTCTTTCAACCATGGAGCTTTTAAACTTTTCACCTGATCTTGAGCAATTGAAAGACAGAACAATCAAGTGAGCAGTACATCTCATATTCCTCATTCAACCTTCATTGCAGAGTTTTTAATAAGTTTTCGAAATAAAACTTAGAGATTTATCTGCATGACACACTCAAGTCTCTCATATATGTGGTATTTTTGGATCTCACTAAGGCAATAAACATAATGCCTTTGTTCCTACACTAAAGCTTATGTGGATTTCATAGGAATGACATTCTCATGAGGAAATATACTTGCAAACATATATTGTAAAGTCAAACGATGGATCCAAAGAGAGTTGAGTCATACAATCAAATCAAGACATATAAATGCATGGAATAGGATGTTTATGGTGGCTAAACCTATTTCTACTATGCTCCTTGAAAATTTCTCTCTTTTGAACTTGAGAATAATTGCAAGAAAACATGGGCTATCTTTTCTTCTCTTCTTTTTTTCTTTTTCTTTTTTTTACTTTACTTTGGACACTTGTTCATTTTTTTCTTTTTCATAGCCACATGATTCTTTTGCATACAAAATATTTGAGAGAGATTATACAAAAAAATTTGGAGCATTTATTTTATGGTTGTCCTATGGGTTTAGAATATTTTTGGTGTTTCCTCCCAGTGTAGGAAATAACATTTTTGGTGGAAGAAGTATGAAATGGATGAAATATATATATATGGTGGAATCTTGATTTTAAAAGTATGACAAACCTCTCATAAAGCATACAACAAAGTTTGACTGAACTCAATGAAATATAAGTAGTAATAATGTGAAAGTTTTCCTAATCTAGATATATTCATTTTGGCTTTGGTAGGAATTTAAACTTTGCCATGCAGAATCTCATCATATCAATTTTTAGATTTTTAAAGATAAATTTTTGGAATTCAAGTTTCATTTAGAATAAGATAAATATCAGCTCAAACTCTCTTATCTCATATCCGTCAATTACCTAGATTTTAGTTCAAGCTTATGCTACCCACGGGTTTCAAGTTTCAGAGCAAATTCTCAAGATAAGTCAACTTCATACAACTCATAGGAAATTCAAATATGAAAACTAGGTACTTGAAAGTAATCATAACTTAAACATTTTTCTTTTCATCTGAGAGAGTCTAACTTCAATTTTTATTTATTCATCTCTAAAAATAATAAAGTACACTAATTCAAAATTAAACAAATTTAAAGCAAACTTATTTTACACACTCTATTTTTGGATTTTCATTTTTTAACATGCCGAACTTAAAACTATTAGCAGCAATATAAAGGCAAAATTTTTATTTGGTTTTTTTATTATGTTTTTTTTAAAAAATTGATACTTTAAACTAAGGAAGATAATAATAATACTAATAGCAGAAAATTTACAAGAGGGAAAATAGAAGTGCCTCACCTTATACTGTGGGGGTCCTCCCCCAAGCTAGATCACTGAGGTGGTGGTGGTGGTGGTGGTGTGTAATCAATAAATCCCATGTCACCGAATAAATACTCGAAGTTGGTTTGTTGTTGTTGCTCGTACTGGCGTAATTCGTTAATCCTCTAGGTCGTTTGTTACTGCCACTCTACTTGTTCTTGTAGAGTGCTACAGATCTCCTGCCGACCCATCTCAAGAGATGTGAGATGGTCATCCACCTCCTGAAAGAAGTCAGGCTCATCATAGCCCGTCGGTGGTAGATGATGATGGTACGACGGCGGCTGATAATGATACTGAGGCGGCTGCTGGTATTGATCCTGAGGAGCGTGGAAAGGGAATAGTCCATGGTAACTGTCGTGGAAGCCCATGCAGAGAAAGATATGCGTCCTCTCTGGATGCCACTTGAAGTTTCTCCATGTTCCTGCGGATGATAATTAGCATAGTTACCAGTCCCCCAGTGGTCACCTGGCCCCCATTGGGCACCTGCAGAAGTATCAGTATCAAATGAAATTTGGTCCTCCAAAGGCTGACAGTGTGCATGTGATGGTCCCGGATGGTCGAAATCGAAGTAGCTGGTGAAGGCTTGCTTCGGCGGAGTAGCATCTTCTCCTTTGTATACCCTTTGTACATCATGATTATTTTTCTGTTTCTCTTTCTAAGAATATGAGCTTGACTAAAGAATGAATAATCAATGATACGGCGTGGAGTGTTAATGTAAGCAATGACTGCACAGTCCAAAAGCCCCAACCCATTAGTAAATCTAGTGACCTATGAAGTACATGTAACTGCCTCTCTCTTCAATCCAGGAATGGTTAACCAGTAATGAGCCATTAATTTTACAGGTGAATTTTTTTCCTTTTTAGTCATGGCATACATTATAGTGAGTCCTTCCACTCTTACAATTCTAAATTCTTCTCTATAGAACATAGTGACTCCTAACCATTTATGGATAAATCAAAGGGTAGGATTATGGATTTCATCTGTGCAGGGTCTAAAACAAACGGTCTCTCCAAAAATGTCTTGGCAAAATCGGGTTCTATCAAAGTCTGATAAAGCATCTTCTACATCAATTTTACATGACTCATGAAAATTTAACATGTTGCTGAAATTCTTCCAACTAAGTGAGAATGATTGATTAAATAGTCTAAACAAAATTTAATCCTCTCCTAGTTGTAAGGTGCACAAAAATTCTATGGTGAGCAATCTACTTCCATTCTCATTCAAGTGCCAAGCTTCCTCCCAACCTATATTGCAGAAAATGAGTTCAAATTCAGAATCCATACCTGTCTTTTGTTGGAGATCGGCGTCTATGAGCGGAGTCGATGTAAATTCCTTGTCCTTCAATAACTTGAAAACTTCCTTCTCACGATCATCTTGAAATTTAATTTGGTTCTCTCGGAGAAGGGTGTAGCTCTTGGATTAACGATGTGAAGATGATCTCCGAACAGCAGGGGATGGTGGATCAACCTCCATCTCAGAGTCGGCTTGGGAAGAGCCTGCCTGAGATGAAGTGTGGCTTCTTGTAGAATAGAATGAAACTAGGTGGAGAGCGCTCTTGGCCTTGCTCATGAACTTGCTCATGGTACTCCCGACGAAGGTTTGGAATTTTTAAGTCCGTCGAACTGGACCCTTCCAAATGCTGTTTATTTTGAGGGGGTGTCAGACGGTCCCAAAGATGGTGATCCTAATGACTGTTTGTCTCCCTCTTTACTTATCATATTTATAGTGGTACTTAACTCAGACTTTAGCTTGAATGGAAAACGCTCTTCTCGTCCGTTGATATTGAATTTGACTTCTCCAATTCTGACGTCAATGTGGGCATTTGCTGTGCTTAGAAAGGGTCTCCCAAGGATGAGTGATACTTTTGAGTCTGGTTGCATGTCCAATACCACAAAATTGACTGGCATGGAGAATTCTCTTATCTTTACTGGTATATCCTCAACAATTCCTATAGGATAGCAGATTAACTGATCGGCTAGCTATAGGCACCTTGATGTTAGGACGAGTTTTGAATGATGAAGCTTGTCAAAGACTGCCTTGGGCATTACACTGACACTTGCTCCAAGGTCACAAAGTGCATTGTTGAAATGTTGATCTCTAATTAAACAATCAATAGTGGGACATCCTGGATCCTTCTTCTTGGCTGGTGAAATATTGAGGATGGCCACACTACACTTTTCCGTTAGCTTGATCACCTCAGTGGAGGGCAGTGGTTATTTGTTGTTGAGGATCTCTTAGATACTTTGTATAGGTGGGTACCTGTATAGCATCTAACAACGGAATATTGATATATAATTTTTGAATCACTTCAACAAACTTACTGAACTACTCATCTGTTTTAGCTTTTCAATTTCTACGTGGAAACGGTAAGAGGTTGGTGTCATGGAAATCTTGTTGTAATTCTGGTATTGGTGGGTCAAACTCTTCAACTCCATCATCCTTTTCTTCTAGTACTGTTGGTAACACTGGTGCTGTCTGTCTCCTCTCCGTACCTTTTGGATATGGGGGATCTCGAGTGGATTTGCCACCTCTAGTGGTAATAGCATGGACCTGCTCAGGGTTAGTGGCAAAAGGCAAAGCAGCAACCAATTGTGCTAATTTGGTTTCTACCTTTTTATTGTGATTAAGTTGACCTTTCATAGCACAAGAAAAGTCATCTAATTTTGCATTTATGTCCTCTAAAATTTTATCATTAGAAACAAGCTTCTTAACAATATTATCATTAATCCTAGTTTGTTCTAAGATTAAATCTCTCAAAGGTGGTTGTTTAGAATTAAAATTAGAAGATTTGCTTGAGTACTTACCTTGATAAGTGGTTTGTTTCTGTTGATTCCATCCTTGCTTTCGTTGAGTGGGAGAGTTGTTGATGATGTTTGCATTTTTTGGATCATCTGAGAATTCTATCCCCAGATACTCTGCACATCTGTTTTGAGCATTGAATGCATCTTGAATAGCCTGACGATCTTTCTTATACTTAGCTCGTTGATCAAGCCAATCCAATAGTACATCCATCTTCGATGATAATACACACACTTCTTCTGAAGCTTCTTCAATTTGGCGAGAATGTTGCATATTGTCTTGTTTCCAGCTCTGATTCTCTGCTATCTTGTCCATGAGAGTTTCAGCTCTTGAAAGAGTGAGTGACATGAATGATCCTCCTGCAGTGGCATCTAATTACTCACAATTCCTTTGAGTTAATACATGATAGAATCCTTGCATGAGCAACCAATCCTCCATTCCATGGTGTGGGCATCCTCAGATGTATTCTTGAAAACGTTCCTATGACTCTGGAATGGTTTCTCCTTTTTGTTGCTAGAAGTTATAGATCTTTCTTCTTAAGGCATTGGTTTTGCCTACAAGAAAAAATCTTAGTAGAAAGGCCTTCGAACAGTCATCCCAAGTGTCCATATTGTTTTTGTTGGCGTAGAACCACTGCTTCGCTCTTCCCTCCAATGAGAATGGAAATAGACGAAGGAGTATGATATCTTGGTCTTCTTGATGATGATGGTGCTTCCAATCTCTAGGAAATCTTGTAGATGAGCATTAGCATCTTCTTGTGCCTTTCCACTAAATGTAGTGGCTTGAACCATGTTGATAAGGCTTGGCTTGAGCTCAAACTCGAGGTGGTTTGTCGGGAGTTTTGGTCCAGTATGAATGTTCCCAATACTTGGAGCAGAGAACTCAAGTAAAGTCTTTTCAGCCATAGCTTCACTACTGGTATTGATCCTCCTTGGTTGGATTGATTTGTGATTGAAAATTGATGAGTCACAACCGAACCTGTATTACCCTATATAAGATATGGACAAAAACAAAACAAGGGTAAGCCTGCCAAGATAGAGGTACTGGTTATGATTTTTATCTATAAGTATCTATTTGATTAATCTTTCTGATAGCCATTAAAAATTTCCTGAAGCTCCTCACAGTGGCGCCAGAAATACTTGTTGACATTTTTTAGCATCATTTGAGTTAAGTTGTCATGCCTAACATGATACTAGAAATGTGGTTGTAGTTATAATCATGACACTTTCACAAAATGTAGAATAAAGGTTATCCGCAAGCGCACAGATAAAATACACCCGTTGTAGCCTTTTACCCAGGAATGTTCTAGGTATCGTTATTTATACTTTACCACTAAGAGCTTAACAAGGTTTAAAATAAAAGAATGATATGGCTAGAAAGAATATCAAATATACACACTCATAATAAAGATCAAATAACCACTCTTATCTTTATAGGGGTAAGACAATAGATAAATGATAGATATAAAATAAGATAACAATGGGTATTCTAGAATGAGAGAGAGACTCATAAATCAAGTAGAGCTAATCAAGAGATAAGTTAAGAGGTAAGAATCCTAAGTTATTTCATATTTACCAAGTCTTTTGTTCACACTAGTATATACACTATCATTTATAGCATAATCAATCATTCATCTATGCATAAGGAATATTACTAAGGAATATCAAGAACATACCAATCCTTTCCTAATAACCAGGTTCTACTTGGCCTATATTCAGGGAGTGGGCTACATAGGACTCAATAGGAATATCACACCCACAATCTACCACTTGATGTCCTAGAATATAGGGTGCATTCACAGGTACATTTAATATAAGTATCACGCCTACATCATATCTACCACCTAATCCAATCTGGAATTGAACTAAGTGCTTTGCGAACATATGCATAAAATCATTACTAATCATGACTATATTAAATATATAACTAGAATAAACTAAGAACAAAATAAATAGAAACATAATGATATTATTGAAGTATCACAAAGTCAAATAATGAGATTACAATATAATTAGCAAATCTCCCAACAGCGATCTAGAATCCTGAGCAACGCCCAACTCTTCTTATATCTAGCTAGATTTAAACCCTAAACTTAAAGTAGAGCTCTAATCTCTTTCTAAAAACCCTAATTCTAATCTTGTCTTGACCTTATGATGATGGATGTCTCAGGGGGGTCTAGGTCAGGTTATATAGTCTGATAGGATGAACTGTAGCCTTCGGATCAAACCGACTTGAATTAAGGGTCAAAATACGACGTAGAGGTCGGTTGAATTGCGTCATGCACAGGGAAAGGTGGTTGGCCTCTAGGCCAGGCCAGCCGGCCGAGGGGGGGCCAGGCAGCCTCCTCTGATAACCTCTCGGTCTCCACCTCGGTCCTGTGCCTTCTAGAGTCTTCTGGTGTGTCCTTTCATCGCGATCACGTTTCGTGGCGTTTCGTCAATTTAATCCTTGTTTTCTTTCTCTCTAAATAATCACTGTAGAAAATAGTAATTCATCAAAACTCGTGGAAATTGTCAGTAATAACCTCCTATGTTTCTATTGGTGATCATTTTCTTGCACAAAGTTGACAGTTTGTGATAGGTGATAACTACTGTCAACAGCGACCCCGCCTCGCCCACGACAGCTGGCCTACAACTGCGCCTGCGCCGTCCCGTCCCCCTGCTATGCCGCCATCAATAGAGACGGCCATGACCGGCTGCCCCTGCGACGCTGGCAGACAAAGGGGCAGCGGGGGCCGTGCCCAGGTGCTCGGGGGCCTAGTGCCTGCCTCCCTTGGCCGCACGCCCCCGCTCGCATTACTACCGTGGTGGCCGGCCAGGAGGGCACCTTGGCATAGCAGGGGTGCACGTCAGCTTCCCCGTCGGCCGCCTCTACTTCTTGATGACCGGCTCGTCTCCTGTGCATCGGCTGTGCCTCCCTGCAGTGAAGCAAGGTACATTAGTTTGTTAATTTTCTTCTTATTTGACAATAGTTAGTTAGTTAGTGTGGTAGTGATTTAGATAGGTAGAAAGATATTTAGATAGATAGGTCGATTGATGGATGCTTTACATAGTTAGTTAGATAGTTAAATAGTTATGTACCTAGTTACATAGTTAGATAGTTATTTGACATAGTTAGCAGTACTTAGTAGTAAGTTGATAGTATCTATTTAGTTAGTTATGATGTACTAGAGACTTTGTATTTAGTATGTTTCATTTATACTGGACTAAAGGAAATGTGTTTTGTTATGTGTAGGATTTTTTTACTTTCAATCCTTTTTTATTTATGCTGCTAAAATTTTATATTATTTTTTCGTGCATTTCAGCGATCTCAAATGTAAAAACTCAAAACTACAAAGTTATAGATATCATTGAGGGTTACAACTCTTATGTAGAAAGTATCTTCATTTGACACCATAAAAAGATATTACTTTTCTAATGCGACAAGCACTTGTACGCGGTTATTATGGTCCTGAAATTTTATATTAATTTTTTGAGCATCTTAACATCCTCAAATGAAAAAAAACTCAAAACTATAAAATTGTAGATCTCATCGAGAGATATAATTTTCATATAAATTTCATCTTCATTCGCCATCGTATCAAAGAGTTATGATTTTTTAAAGGTTTTATCTTGTCACGCCACTCCCAGTGGCGCGACAGCGGCAGTGGCGTGACAGCGTCTTTCACGTCGGAAACGCCGTCTAACGTGGCGGATGTTACCGCACCAATGCGTGTGGCGTGACAATATTATTTGGTCGCGCCAGCCCCACTGATGTGACCAAAAGGGTCAAATCTGATTTTTAAAGCGGTTGTTATTAAAATATTGAATAAAAAATGATTAAAATATAAAAATTCTCCCTAGATGGATATGTTGAGGTTGTTGAAATACAAAGCGTACCTATGTTATCCAATGAGAAGCCTTTATTGAGTGAGTTGGTTGCAAGGGCTCAAGAGGAGCTACATTGCCATGACGATGATGGCATCGCAGTTGAGGGTGTACTTCACCTAGGTTCCCCTCCCAACATTCTAAGAAAGATGATCCTAATTGGGTGTGTGGATCAGTGGGAGAACTATGTAAGATCGAATATGAAGATCCAGTTCCAAAGTTTAGACGTGGTGTGTCGGGTGTTAGTTGATTGCATCCCTTATGGGTTTTCCCCGCCAATGGGTCAGTAGGCACACTCTGACCCTCTCGTCCCGGAACCTGATATGGATGTGGAGGTTGCACCTACGATTCCAACTGCTCACTCTGCCCTTAATGTGGTAGTTGGAGATGCTTCTCAGACTCATGATGTTGTGGCAGATCCTCCTCATAAGATCCCTTTGACACAGAATCAACCGAGCAAGTGCATTATCCACATCGTTATTGGGAGCTTACCTCCTTCCTTACATCCATTTTCTCATTCTTTCCTCGTATTTCTGCTTTTGTTGTAGGAGACATTCCTGACAATGTGGATGTGCCCTCTATTGCTGCGTAAGTGCACTATGGAGATGGATTTTGTGCCTCCAATAGTGTTAAAATTATGAATGATTCGCAGCCATATGAGATGGCAAAGGCTCTTGATTCTGATGATGATCGTCATGTTAGAGATCTAACGGAGAGTGATGTTGAAATGCTGAGGCGTATCTTTCCCAGCCATCATGATCCAAGAGTTTATGAGTATAGCTAGGGATCTGCAGTGTTGGCTTTTCTTTACCGACAGCTTTGTGAGGCGTGTCATTGGACTTTGTCCTTAGCCTCACTTGGTGGATGCGTGTACCTACTCCAATTGTGGATGTGGGCTCATCTACCAGTTGACCATCCCAAGGTTCTGGCTCGTCGTGACTGGTTCCCAGGTCAGCCTCCACGTCGGCAATCGATGTGGGCGTACCTTTGGGACCTGGTTAGAGTTCCACATGTGAGGTTAGAGTGGGCGTACATTGAGTACACGAACGGGCTAGACACGCTCATGGCCTCTAGTGAAAGTAAATTTTATTTCCCATGCTAGATTGAAATGGTTTAGTATAGCATCTAACATCTTATTTTGACATGTTGCAGGTGTCGTGGGAGCCATACGATGGAGAGAGGGCACTTTCTTTTTAGTTGAGCAACATGTGTGGGTGCGACTACGACTTCTACAGGATGAGGTGCCCTCTAATCTGCTTCTATGCTGTCGAGTTCTACCTGCTAAATAGAGTTGCACGTCAATTTGGAGTGAGACAGCTTTGGCCAACGGCTCCGTTCTCGACTGGCGTTGACTTACACAAGTAAGTGTTCTGCTATTTCAATTGTCCTGTTGTAGTCCATTTGCATTAGTTCCTATATAAGCTGAAGTAATGATGATGTATGTCTACTTTTAATATGGGCACATGTATATGGATTGAGATGAATGTGGTACATATTTGTATGTATATACGTGTATGGAATGCATATATTCGTGTCATATTTTTGTTTGGTTTGTATCAAAAAACAAAGGAAACTTTGCTAAAATTTTCTGCCCAAATTTGTATTACTTCGTATAAAAACTTCACTAACAATGGCGTACGTGACATGCAGGTTGGATCATCAGAAGATCAGGGAGATTTTTATTGGGAGAAGCACCACAACTACTACATTGAACAGTGGGAGCTGTTGGATGCCAACATGGATGAGAACGATGAGTCACGCACAAACCATGAGTACATGCGCTACCAAGCTTGGTACCAAGGTGCGACACATTACAGGCTGAGGCTACAATGAACAGAAGATGACTATGCCAACATCGAGTCCTCCGACGACGAAGACACAATGTATGACCAAACTACTAATGTAGGAAGGCAGGTGGAAGTAGGACCAATCTTGGACAGAGCGGTAAATCAATTGCCTTATTTTTCTATGTTGAGCTGCATACTGATACAATCTTACTGAGAACTTTGTTGCAGGGCAACACTCTCAAATACTCGGTTGAGTACTGTTGACGGTAGTTAACAACCATATTTAACCATCAATAAAACATGTATAAGGGCACATATGAGAGCACCAACAAAGGTTTAGGGTTTAAACTGACAAATTCCACGAGTTTTGGTGAATCTGTGATCTCTGTAGGATTATTCTAGAAAACCGTCAAGGGGGACCTATTCGTCAAATGAAATCAAGGAATTATTCTGCGGCATATACATGAGAAGGTTCTAGAGGACACTAGAGGACACCACGCCGAGGCGGGGCCCAAGAGGCCGCCAGGTGGGACCGGCCGGTCCCACCCCCATGCTGGCTAGCACCCCCTTGTGCCCCCTCGCGTCCATCTTCTAGAATGTCCCTCCAGCGCCTCCTAGGGTTGCATCCGCGCTGTTCCTTAAGTTGGTTTGATCCAAGGGTTCGCGTTGGACCCTCTAGGCTATATAAGGAGACCCTAACCCTCTCCCTGTGGCATAAGTCATTTGGAGAAGACAGAAACCCTAATCATCTTCAGAGCTCCTCTAGTTTCTGGGGCATAGCTAGTTAGGCTAGGTCTAGAGGGAGGCAAGCAGATCTTCACTTGGATTCCTAACAGTGTCAAGAGCTTGGTTCGGTATAGTTCTTGTACCCCTCTCACCTTTGTATCTCCATTATTTTTATATGCTTTGGTATAATTGTATGACATCCATATTCATCTTATTCATTTTCTTGGTTACAATGTTCATAATCTACTTTGGTTATACGCTTAGTATAGTTGGGTTATCATCATATTTATGCGTTAGTTCGTATAGTATTCACCCCAATGTTCATAGGGTGGGTGGTAGAGACCATGTAAGCGTGGTGCTTATATGCTATTTACCTGTGAATAGACTCTATATTCTAGGTCATGTGGTAGATCACGGATGTGACGCTCGTGTTGAGTCCTTTGTAGTCCACTCCCTGAATATGGGTCATAGAAGTAGGGCCCGATAATGAAGGAAGGTAGAGGTTTTTGTACTCAAACTTCCCTAAGTAATGCCCCTAATGTGTAGATACGATGATGATCTTAGCCATGATTACTAGGTATAATTGCACTAATCAATGTATACTTTGACTTGTAATTAAGGATAACTTAGGAATTATTCCTCTAATATTCTAACTTAACCATGCTAATGCCATAGATTGGAGTGCTCTGAGTGATTTATCATTAATCAATACTTATCATATACATATTTTATCTTATGACTTGCCCCTATTGTGAGTAGGATCGTGGTTATGGTTTACTTCTGCATTAATAGTATAAGTTATAAATATATATCCTGCCAGACCTTCCCTGTGATAAAATATAAATAACGATACCTGAAATACTCTCAGGTGAAGTGCTACAATGATAAATTATCTGTGCGCTTGCGGATTTCTCACTGTTGATATAATTTTTCCTCAGTTACAAGTGTCATGTTAATAAATACCAACAAGACATTGAGCGCTTTTGTCCGAGAGTCAGGGACGACGACACATGTAGCTTCCTAGACATAAGATTCTAAAAATTCTTTCAAGTATAATATTAATACATTAAATTCTTTCAGTTAACATGATTTTGTACAACAGAGACTATTACGTTGGCTATGCCATGCGGTTGCTCATTGTGGTTGCAGGACAGCCATGACGCAAGGCGTGCATGTTCCTTCTGTAGGCAGAGGAGGCTTAGGTTCGTCTAGCCAAGCACCTACATGGTCCATAGGCATTGCGTATGAGGACGAGGACGACGAGGAGGTGGACCAGAGGCACGAGGAGCTTGGACTGTCTCAGCTATAGGAGGCTCCCTCAACTCAACCTACATAGCCTGCAAGCACTTGGTGACGCCGTCCACCTGACCCTTTCACTCCAGGCACCGACGCTCTTGGTCACAAGGGTAAGGGTAAGATTAGGAGGTAGCGAGAGTTTGTGGTAGATGTTATTATGGACTAGTATGGACTTTGTGGACTTTCATTATGAACTATTGTGGACTGTATGGACTATTATTATGGATTGTATGGACTGTATGAACTACTATGGACTACAATTATGGACTGTGTGGACTCTTAATATGCTCATGTATATGGTTTGAGATGAATGTTTGTATGTTTGAACATGTTGTATTGAGGTTAAATATTCATGTCATATTTGTGTATGGATTGCATCAAAAAATAGGGGAAATTATGCCAAAATTTTCTGCCTAAAGTACATTTGTGTAGTACACCTATAGCATCTAGCCTTTATAGTGATTTATCATGTCACCGTTGAATAGGCTCTTCAGTGTCCTTCAAAATAGTGATTGAAGTATGAATTCGAATAGACTTTTCACTCATGGAATCTAGGCTCCCCGATGTTCTTTGATGTAGGTTTTTTAGTGATTTTGAGTAGACTTTCTAGGAGCATTTACAACACAATACAATGGCTAGCAAACCTGCCTCCACCTATATATATGTGTTCCAGGATGCATTGCTGACCAAAAGCAAAATCAAACTAGTAATCGGTTTCGTTGTTGTAGGAATGTCTGGAGGCTCATCTAGAGGAAAGGGTTTTGGGAGTAGGAGAGGAAAGGGGGGACGAAGGGAACTCCCATTGTGTGGGAGGGAACTCTTAGTCCTGATTTCTTTGAGGAACTAGTGTTTAGTTTCTCCCAAGAGCAAGAGTGATTTCACTAAAGAGTGCTCTCTCAGAGGATACGATAACCAGAAAGAAAATTGGCCAAAATGCATGCATGGTGAGGACTTGTGGCAGAACCTCCTAAATAATATGGTCCACATGCACCTGTCATTGTCTCAAAGACCTCTGACGGCTATGCATTTGTATCATAGAACTTAAGCAGTCTGTCGGGTGTCCTCGGGAAACCCGAATCATCCACGATCTTCCGAGCAGGATCACATTACAGAGGCATTGCAGTATTACAACAGTGTATATAACAAATTACATCAGAGTAAAAGTGCGGAAGTCTTACATAACATAATTTACAAACCAATTGTTCCAGACCTTACAAACCTTATGTTTAGTTATTACAACAATAGTAGTGGAGTAGCATTAGTAACTTTATTATAGACCACCAAAACGAAGCGCTCTACCCAAGAGCCACACCTACTACTCATCGTTGCTTACCGCAAAAATGATCATGCAGCAGGGTCCGAAACAAACCTGCTCAAGAGACGTACCTACAACAAGGGTTTCACAAACCCTGAGTACAAAAGTACTCCACAAGACTTAACCGACGAAAAGGGTGGAGAAGACTAAAAAATGCAGGCTTAGGGGAATCAAGGTGAGGATGTAGCAAGAATCAAACTTCTTTTGCATAAAAGCTACTAATGGTGAGTCCTTAAGATCAACCTTTTAATTCATCATTAGTTATTATAGAATGTAAATGACCCTAGTCTAGATCAGGTAACACATACAACTTCTTTCTTAATCTCCGACCAAAGTTCCACTTGTTAACTACGATGTTGAACAGAGAATTGAGTCTCCATGACCGAGGAGCAACGATGATTCGAATCGATTATACCCAGCTAGGGATCTCTAACCACACGACATATGTAAGACTCTAACGACACATATCAACCTTCACTCGGGTCCCCCAAAATGTGACTGGGTCCAGCGCCACCCGAGAGTACAGTACACCTCCAATCTAGCCCTTGGCCACGAGGGTACACGCTACTCTCGTCATCTCTCCACTCCGAGTGCGTGGTCGGCCATTCACATGATAGAATTACCGAGGTCTTAGGTGTAACAGAACCGACCAAATTATAAGAGCACAAGTACGAAAACAAGCACCGAAGCGCTCAAATTTTCAAACTTGAGCCCATATAATCCCGGTAGTCAATCGAAATCACGAAGGATTTCAAACCAAACTGCTTACAACCAGGATCGCATCATTCAACATACAACATCATACGATACATTTCACAAGTAGTTCTGAAATAAGTTTACACCACGGAGTAGCAAATATTACAAACCAAGTTTGAAAGTAGCGGAAGCATAACACACACACTAGTTAATTAAATACTGCCAGTCTGGATGATCGACAACCCGCAAAAGCATGAGGAAAGTACATAAAGACGATCACACCCTTGTGATCTAGTCATCGTCACCCGCAGGGTGGAGACACGTCTTGCAGAATCCCTGATAAAGCATGTCATCTGCAACAGGAGGGAATAAACCCTGAGTACTGGAATGTACTCAGCTAGACTTACCCGTCGAAAACCAGAAATAAAGTGACACCAAGGATTATGCAAGGCTTACACAAGAGGCTAGCTGACATAACATTTTGCATAAAGGCATAAGTAATTTAAACTCTTGTAGCCTGTACTAGCAGTTATTTTTAGCATTTACCTGTCATCTATCTTAGCACCTGTACTAAACATGCACTTGATTAAAATCAAACAATTATCATCATTATATCCAGAGCAGTTATGAATTGTGGCAACATTGTATCATTCCCTTAACCACCAGTTTATTTAATGAGATCTACGTTGCCGCTGCTCAAGTCAAGTGCTCACTAACCGGGAGCGACGGCGATTCGAATCGAATTCCTATCCAGCTGGAGGGGTATTTCTAACACTCACCGTGCAGACCCCTGCCAGGGTCGCACAGGCCACCTTGTCATATGATTCAGGAATCGCGGGTCCGAATGATGTCGCGACCCCAAGGGCGACACTCTGCCAGGTGATAGGGACTCTAACCCCCCCTTGGTCTCACGCCAATGTCCCCAAGCACATCCTTTCTCTCCTCCAAGAAGCAACCTACCATTCGATTCCCGGCCTGAACCACATTACTCGGCTTCGCGGTCGGAACGACTTATCCGGCCAACTAAGTGTTAGACTGCGTTCAACATGACTCAAGGACGTACAGCGAATCGGTCCTTAAACGACTCAGACGGGCATAGCTCCACACCCAAGACGTGAAGTGTCTTGCGGCTGTACTGTCGAACTCCCGCCCGGTCTCAATTTCATTTTAAAGCATGGTTCCATCCACGATAGCCATAAAGCCACTCGTGACTTCTTCCTACATCTCGCGGATGACCGGAAATCACCCGACTTCTACCGTACTAAGCAGGGCTAAGCATTGACACGTGCCTAAACCTAATGTAGGATTAAGTACGATATCTGGACAAGGACAGGTATAATGCAGCAAGTGTTTTCATATAACTCCTAGAACTTAATGCAATAAACAATTAAAAGTACTCAAGATATATTTATAAAACGATGGGTTCAGCATGCACCGGGGCTTGCCTTTGAGAAAGGTTGCGGGTCTGTGGTCCGGACACTCGGGTAGATCTTCTGACGGAGCTTCCCCGACGTTGGGTTCTTCTGCTAATTCCTCCGGTTGACTCGGCACCTCCTCCGGTATTGCTTGTTCGAATTCGAGGAGTGTCACCCCCTCCGGTACACCTATTGCATGAGTGCATAATAAATATAATGGATGCATAAATGGGTGCAACATGCTCGGAATGAAATGCATTTCAGAATAAAATACTCTATTCAAGTTATTTTACTAGTACGTGCAAATCTCTTCTCTAGTAGAGAAGTACTCATCTAATCTACTTAACCTAAGATAAAGCTGCTCATCCTCAGTTAAGGCCCTAACACCTAACAATTACAAAAGTAGCATGTCTTAGGATATCTCACCATAACAATCAGCAAAACACCACAGTAAGCATTCTGGACAGCAGCTACTTGTTTTTATCACAACTGGAGATTTATAATTCCAAAAGATATGATCTAAGACAATCTGGAAAGCCTAAGAAATGTACTACAATTCATTTTCAGACCTCAACTCCAAACTCCTAAGTTTTCCATGTCAAACTTCACAAGTTCCAGAATCTGTCCTCTCCAAAACAGAGAGTAGCGGATTTTGAACTGCCACTTTAAACAACAGTAACTCTCAAACTATTAAGCCAAATGCTTCCAAATTTTAACACAAGCTAGTTCATCAAGTTTACTCCAACTTTGGTATTTACAGGTTGTCCAGCAACCAATTTTATCAAAGCCAAATTTAGAATTACTACTTAGCTGTCCAGAAAACCTAAATTACAAAGGTTAAATATTTATTGATGTGGCAAACATTCTCTAAAACCCAACTAATGCTACTACAAGTTCACAAATATCACAAAGACACCAGGAAGTAAGGTGTGCCCACCTAGAACATTTATTTAAACCCATTTCTCAATTTACTTAAGTAATTAAGTAGAATTTTAAACATATATGTAAACTACTCCCAAAATTCTACAAAAATTACAGAGGACTCTATGACCCAAAAAGAGACCACAGTAAAAATTTGAACAAGTTTTATTCACAGAAACTCCCTACACAAAATTCACAAGCTAATAAGGCTGATTTTTGCATAAATAGGAAACCCTATTGAAAAGTGTCAAACAACAGATTTCTTAATTTTCTTGGACACTCTAGGGTACCAAGACATTCTCCAAAAAGTTATATGAACATTGCACATGTAGAAAAATTACAAAAATTCATTTAAATATTTCCTAGAATAACAAGATAGCATAATAACTTGAAAAGTAATTAAGCACTTATGCCCAAATTTTTACCAGAGCTAGGGCTAGCATAGAGTAACCTACCCATCAAATTTTATGATTTATGGAACACTACAGCTCAAGTTATAAATTTAACAAATTTGCATGCATTCTAAAACACATTTAAAGGATCTATTAAATTCTCCTAAAAATTAAACATCACATTCCAGATTTATATTTTTCTAAAATACTACACATCATGTGGACCCTAATAAAATTTATCTCATGATTTTTGGATCATTAAAACCCTAGATCTACATTTTTCCAACTTGTACAAAAATCAGTGACAAAATAATAAAAATGAATTTCATTTCGGATGACTGGGCCGGCCCGGAAGAACTCGGCCCACGACTCGCGCGCGCGCGGCCTGCTCGGCCGTCCCGCCCGCGCTTGGCAACTGACAGGCGGGCCCCCGTAGTCAGGGACAGAGGGACAGGGGAGGCGGAGACCCGCGAGCTCCGACGAGCTCGAGCTCGCCGGAGAAGGGCTCGCTCGGCCAATCGGACACCGCTTCGTGTTCTCCGTCACCCGGTGCGTCGATTGGTGCTCGTGGAACGGATGGGGATGGGGTGGAAGGGGCTTGTCACCGCGAGCGGCGGCCGGTGATGTCCGGTGGCGGCGCACCGTCGCTGGTGAGGATACACGGTGCGGTCTAGGCTCGGTACGAGCTTCACCGAAGCTAGGCGGATCCATTTTGCTAGGAAGGAAGAATGGAGAGAGACCCGAAGCACCCCGACCACGGTGAGGTCCCATGGCAGGCTCCGGCGACCTCTCGGAGGCGGGGAAGAAGGCAATGCGGCTCACCTTGAGTCAAATTGCTGGCTTCGGTGGGTCAGGGAGATGGAGGGTGGTGAGGCGGAGGGATTTGCGAGGTCTAGCGGCCGGTGGTGCGGTGTGGCTCGCGGTTGAGCTCGCCGGAGAAGAACAGCAGCGGCGGCTTGGTTTCGGTGTTCTTGGCAACTGGAAGAGAGGGGGCGGAGGAATGGAGGCCGGCTCGCGCGTCGTGGCGTCTTGAAGGCGTCGCGGCCTGACTGGTGGGGCCAGGGCCGGCGTACGGGCGCCACCGCGCGTCCACGCGTCGACGACGGCCTGCGGTCGGTCGGCCACTTCCCGACTGACGAAACTGAATCGGCTGAATGGCGACAGCGATGACCGACTGACAGCCGAAGTTTGAGCTCCTACACCTCCTAATCCAGCTCGAGTTAGAAGAAGATGATAACACCAAAATTGTAGAGCTACATGAGGTCTACAAGTTTGTCAATTGGAGTTTGGGCTGGTTCGGCCTAGATTTGAAACTACAGAGCTCCAAACTCGTGTACTTGGAAACTGAAATGCAATTTCAGAGATCAATGCCGACTGAAACCCTAACTTCTTGACACCATATCTCCTAAACTATTGAGAACCAGGTGATGATGATATTGACAAAGTTGTAGAGCTATGTGTGGACAACAACTTTGTCAATTGGCTCAAAGACTGGTTTGGCCTAGTTGGTGAGTTACAAGTCGCTAAAGTGAGGTACAGTGAAACTGAAAAGTCCAATTTCCAGACTTAGAATTTTTCTAAGTGTTGATTCCCACTCAAGCTGACTTGTGGGCCATTTTTGAGCATGTTCTGATCATTTTCATGAGATGGCCATATTAGAACTTTTGTTCCTTATGAAATTCTCTACAACTTTGCTTAAGGGTGCTCTTCCATGCAAGGTCTCTAAATTAGACTTTTTAATTGGTCAAACTAGGGCCTTCTAGGGTCAAATGGTGGTCAAACTTTTCTTGGAGGGCAATTTTGTAATTTTGGTCAACATGAACCTTGTTCCAAATGTTACCCTAAGTATAACTAAGGTGTTGTAGGTCATGATTGGCTACCTTACCCTTTTGTTACACCATCTATCAAATACTTCATGAAATAAATCAAACAAACCCTAGAATAATTACATGTGTTGCATCACATAAAATAACAAACATGAATGATGCATGCTTATGTTTATGCCATGCAAATGCAATGCAATTAAGGACTAAACACTTGAAGTGTTACAGCCCTCCCCCCTTATAAAAATCTCGTCCCGAGATTTGGAAAGCGTACCATTTTTCATAGAATTCTTTATAACCATCCTGCAAATAATCCTCCCGTTCCCACGTAGCATCACTCTCACTTCCCTGATTACTCCACATCACTTTGTACCACTTAACCACTTTACTTCTAGTTACTCGTTCCTGGGTATCGATCACTCGGACTGGCTTTTCTTCATAGGTTAAGTCAGATTCCAGCCTGATATCACCTAAAGGAACTTGTTCCTCAGGAACTCGAAGACACTTTTTAAGCTGAGATACATGGAAAACGTTGAATATGGTTCTCATCTCAGGAGGCAACTGGATTTTGTACGCAACAGCTCCACTCTTGCCTATGATCTGGAAAGGACCCACGTATCTTGGTGCAAGTTTCCGTTTAACACCAAAACGTTGGACACTCTTCATTGGAGAAACTTTCAAATAAACGAAATCTCCAACTTCAAATTCGAGTGGCTTTCTACGACGATCCGCATAGCTTTTCTGTCTCGCTTGTGCTGTAGCCATGTGTTTCTGGATGGTACGGACTTGTTCCTCAGCTTCATGAATAAAATCAATACCATAATACCTTCTTTCCCCAGCTTCTACCCAGTTTAGTGGAGTTCGACACTTTCGACCATACAAAGCTTCGAATGGGGCCATCTTAATACTCTCTTGATAACTGTTATTGTACGAGAATTCAGCTAGGGGTAACCATTTTTCCCAAGAACCCTTGGATGAAATGACGCATGCTCGCAACAGATCTTCCAAGATTTGGTTAACTCGTTCTGTCTGACCCGATGTCTAGGGGTGATAAGCAGAGCTTCTCACTAACTTGGTTCCCAGAAGGTGATGCAAATGCTCCCAAAAGCGAGCAGTGAACTGGGGACCACGGTCAGATATGATAGTACGAGGTATCCCATGGAGCCGGACTATCTGATTAAAGTACAACTCAGCATAGTCAGTGGGACGATAGTCCACTCTCACTGGGATGAAGTGAGCTGATTTGGTCAAACGATCAACAATTACCCAAATAGAGTTATGATTTTTGACAGTAGGAGGAAGTCCGACAACGAAATCCATACTTATCTCTTCCCATTTCCAGCCTGGAATGGAAAGTGGCTGAAGTAGCCCAGCTTTCATGTGCACAGCTTTAACTCTGCAACAGGTGTCACATCTAGCAACATATGCAGCTATCTCTTTTCGCATCTTGGTCCACCAATAAAGTGGTTTCAAATCATAATACATCTTGTTGCTGCCAGGATGGATGGACAACTTAGAGGAGTGTGCTTCAGACATAATATCATTTCGAAGCTCCCGGTCCTTAGGCACAACTAACCTATCCTTGAACCATAGTACACCCTCTTCATCTACCCTGAACTATGTAGTTTCTTGCTCTTTCATCTTACGCTTGATGTGGAATATACCAGTGTCAGTCTTTTGGAGCTCAATAATTCTGCTTTTGAGAGTACAACTGACAGTGATGTTGTACAAGACTGCTGGATGTAGAAGGCGAGATCGGTGAAAATCAGTTTCTACTAGGGAATGACAATGAGACTTACGGCTTAAAGCATCCGCAACCACATTTGCCTTGCCAGGATGATAGTGCACTTGAAGGTTATAATCTTTAATCAACTCGAGCCATCTTCTCTGACGCATATTTAGCTCGGGTTGGGTGAAGATGTATTTGAGGCTTTTGTGGTCTGTATAGATATTGCAGACATTGCCCAGCAGATAATGTCGCCAGGCTTTCAAAGCATGGACAACTGCGGCGAGTTCTAAGTCATGTGTTGGATAATTCGCCTCATGTTTCCGAAGTTGTCGAGAAGTATATGCAATTACTCGGCCTTCCTGCATCAACACACCTCCCAAACCTATGCCTGAGGCATCACAATAAACATCAAATGGTTTCTCAATATCCGGTTGTGCCAAAACCGGAGCTGAGGTTAGGAGGGTTCGCAGTTGGTGAAAAGCCGCATCACACTCAGGAGTCCAGACAAACCTAGTGTCTTTTTGCAGCAACCGAGTCATTGGCTTGGCTATTTTAGAGAAATCCGGGATGAAGCGACGATAATAGCCAGCCAAACCAAGAAAACTCCGGACCTCGTGAACCGAGATAGGAGCCTTCCAGTTCAGTACTTCCTGTACCTTGGCGGGGTCCACCATAATTCCTCCATCGGACAACACATGCCCAAGGAAAGGTACTTCTCGAAGCCAGAATTCGCACTTACTGAACTTTGCATATAGTTGATGTTCACGCAGTCTTGTGAGGACTATACGCAGATGTTCAGCGTGATCCTCCTCATTCACAGAATATACCAAGATGTCATCAATAAATACCACCACAAACTTGTCCAATTCCGGCATAAACACCGAATTCATCAAGTACATGAAGTGTGCGGGGGCATTTGTCAAGCCAAAGGACATAACAAGATACTCATAAAGACCGTATCTGGTAGAAAAGGCTGTCTTTGGAACATCTTCTGGGCGGATTTTAATTTGATGGTAGCCAGATCTTAGATCGATCTTGGAGAAAACTTTAGCTTTAGACAACTGATCGAACAAGATGTCGATTCGCGGTAGAGGGTACTTATTTTTGACAGTGACTGCATTGAGAGGTCTATAATCTACGCACATTCGCAACGACTGATCCTTCTTCTTTACAAAGATAGCCGGACATCCCCACGGCGATGAACTAGGACGAATCAACCCCTTCTTCAAAAGTTCATTCAATTGCTCCTTAAGTTCAGCGAGTTCATTTGGAGGCATCCTATAGGGTCTCCTAGAGATGGGAGCTGTGCCAGGCAACAACTCAATTTTAAACTCCACATCCCGATCCGGAGGGAGTCCCGGCAAATCATCGGGAAAAACGTCCGGAAACTCATTTACTACTGGAATTTCGGCCAACGCCTTTGCTTGCACAGCATGAATTTCCCCCGATAATTCAACCTTTCTGGGAAGTTGTACTAGAAAACCCTTTTGATCTGTAGGATCTCTGAGCATAACTACCCGAGCGGATGTGTCAATGAGTACCCCATTCTGACTCATCCAATTCATGCCCAAGATGACATCTATGTCTAAACCAGGTAAAACCAATAGGGCAAGCGAATAACTTCGCCCTTCTATCTCAAACTTAAGGTTCCCCACTACTTTGTTTGTGGAAATATTCCCACTTGCAGCACTAATACAATAACCCACACCTTCAACAGTATGCAACTTGTGTGCAAATTTAGATGCAAACTTAGGACTGATAAAGGAATGCGAAGCACCTGAATCAAAAAGTACCACTGCGGGGTGTTGGTCAACTAGAAACTTACCAGCGGTGACCACCTCACCAGATGGAATTTCCTCAATGCTGTTATAATGGGCGTGACCTTGACGACTACCTTGGTTGACATTTTTCTTAGGGTACGGACAGTTCCTGGACCAATGGCCTGGCTTGTTACAGTTCCAGCAAGGCATGTTGCTAGGAGGAACACTGGAGCTGCCTTGGCCCGCATTACTCTTTGGCAGAGCCACTGTATATGCCTTACGAAACCCAGTTTTCATTGGCACCTTCTTTTGTGGAGGACGGAACTTAGCATTTGTGGCAGGAGGGCGAGGAGGAGCTCTCGGGGCAGCTGGAGCTCGAGACTGTGAAACACTCGCCTCAATGGCCCTTTTGCGGCTCTTAGAAGCAGAATAGATAGCATTGTTGTTCTCTTGAGTCAGAGCATCGCTGATGAAATCATTGAAAGTAGTACATTTGCTAGTGCCCATTGTTTTCATCAGTTTTGGGCCGAGGCCCCTTTTGAAGCTAGCAATCTTTTTGGCATCGGTATCCACAAACTCAGTGGCATACCTTGCCAGGTTGTTGAAGGACTGCAAGTATTCAGTCAGGCTTTTGTTTCCTTGCGACAGCCTCATAAACTCTGTGTGCTTGATTGCCATAAGACCGGGAGGAATGTAATTTCCCCGGAATGCCGCCTTAAACTGATCCCAAGCAATAGGGACATTTGCAGGCAGTGTGGAACGATAGTGGCTCCACCAAATACCCGCAGGACCATGCAACTGATGGGAAGCATACTCAGTTTTCAGCTCATCAGTCAGGCGTAGCAGACGAAACTTTTGTTCAATGGTAGTCAACCACTCGTCAGCCTGCAGTGGTTCTTCCGCTTCCTTAAAGAGTGGGGGCTTAGTATCCAGAAAGTCCTTGAAATCACTGTATTGGTTGGGTTCTGGGCCCTGGCGGCCAGGACGAGCCTCCCGGTTAGCCAGCTGGCGCATAGCATCTACCAACATGCGCTGCCCTTCGACCACTGTCTGCATCAATTCGGCCGGAGTAGGTGGTGGCGGAGGGGGTGGCTGTTCCTCATCCTCATTGCCACGACCCCGACGAAGATTGTACGACATTTGCAAAATGCATAGCCAATGAGCACTGACGATGTGGGAAACTTGTAGATGAATTATTGTAAATATGTCCAACTGACTTCATGAAATAAACCTCTCATAATAATTAAGGCACAATAATTCACCACAACCGCACAATCCATTCAAGCGGATCAATTGGCGCAATCATGCGAGGGAATCCAACAAGGTGTACTTTAATAAAGGCTCACACACAAGGAGTACAGTAGTTACTGAACTGTTTACGTTAAAATCTACGTGATTTTTTTTTTTGATCTTTTGCCGGTACTTGAATTTAATTTCAAGATTCTTAGTTGACTGTGAAAGGCTACTTCAAACTGACCACAAAGAGACTTCTTAATGAAGAGTTCCATGGTGGATCATGACTAGCCACCTCGATACCTGCGCGTGCCAAGCAGCACAGCCTTAGGTCGCGCGCCATAAGAGGCCCTCGGTTTCGTCGCGGCACCGAAGGGTGCTAATCGTGACACCATCATCGAACGCAACATAATAAGACATCAAGCTGTGATCGAAATTAACAAGTTTAAACTACATTCAGGAAACATACGGTTCAACCTTACATCCCAAAGTCAAGTTATTACAAGGTCTCACTCCTTCACAGGGAGGGCACAAAAGACGATCCTAACATTATAGGCACGTGATGACTACTCTAAGCATCATCCTCCGAGTCAGTGTCAAGGATTTCCCCGCCGTCCCCATCACTGACAGGTTCTAACTCCTCGTCTTCTTCTTCTTCTGGCTCTTCCTCTGGTGCTTCTGCCGGTGGGGCATCCTGTGGTCCATCAACCTCTACTTCATCATCTTCCTCAGCCATGAAGATTCCCGAACCCATGTCCTCATCAACGTTGTTGTTTCGAGGCAGCAGGGGATTAATCTCGTTATTCAGGCGATGCACTTCTTCATGAAGATTATCATTGTATTCTTCAGCGTTCTCCAACTGTTGCTCGAGCTTAAACTGGCGAGCTCTCAGAACGTTCTCCTCGTGCCAGGCTTCATCCCTTTGTTCCATCACACGGACCAACATGCGTTGACAGTTGCGGTTTGCTACTGTCAACCTCTGGACTGCAAGCGTTTCTTGATCACGATCATGAATCACTTGTTCCAGTTGTTGCCGTGCTGCATCCCTAGCAGCAGTCACCTCTGCCAGCTCTGCCCTCAGCCTTTCCACCTCAGTAGGCTCAGGGCGTGGCTCACGTGGAGCGAGCTGGTGACGCGGTGCCCTGCCCCCAGTGGACTTACGAGCGGTCCTCTTGGTACGTGCCATCTGTAGCAACAAGATAAGATACGACTTAAAGTGAGGATCATTTAGGGGATACGAAATTTACTTTAGTCGGGAGTACAGAAATTTTTAAGGAGGGAGTAAATGATATGTATGATATAATTAAACATGATGCATGCACGTTTCGTACGTCCTCTCACCTTAGTAGAAACCTAGAGTTCTAACGCTAGGCGGTGGCATACATACGTTCTCTCATATAAGCGAAACTATCGGTCTACTCGTTACGCTGTTAGTGTACCTGCAGAAAACTTCATTGCAGCCCAACAATTCCCAATATAAGCACACAAGAAAGCAGTAATTTAAATACTTTCCATATATACATCCCCAAATGTATATACTTCAGTATCAAGCTACCCGATATAAAGGTTCCCACAATTAAGTGCTTTTACATAGTTACATGGTTTACACATGTAAAGATGTAAGTCACCACAACTACTCTCCCCTAGACCGCCGGTTGGACGATCATGCTCTCACAACTCACACTTACCAGAGCGTTGAGGTAATTGATCCATACATTACCACCCAAGTGGATGGCATCCATATAATATCACGCCGTATGGACGACGAAATAAAAACAAACAAGGCCCCCAAGTTAGTCTTTATAATAAGCCACCTAAGAGTCCTTATTTGGGCTAAGGGATGTGATCACTGGCATACCTAAAAAAAATAATTTTTAGTGTTTAACCCTTTTCGCAAACAAATACTTTTTATTTTTAATTACCCGTAAGATGTGTTTAATGTTGAATTATGCTCCGGTACCAGCTGTAACAGAACCGACCAAATTATAAGAGCACAAGTACGAAAACAAGCACCGAAGCGCTCAAATTTTCAAACTTGAGCCCATATAATCCCGGTAGTCAATCGAAATCACGAAGGATTTCAAACCAAACTGCTTACAACCAGGATCACATCATTCAACATACAACATCATACGATACATTTCACAAGTAGTTCTGAAATAAGTTTACACCACGGAGTAGCAAATATTACAAACCAAGTTTGAAAGTAGCGGAAGCATAACACACACACTAGTTAATTAAATACTGCCAGTCTGGATGATCGACAACCCGCAAAAGCATGAGGAAAGTATATAAAGACGATCACGCCCTTGTGATCTAGTCATCGTCACCCGCAGGGTGGAGACACGTCTTGCAGAATCCCTAATAAAGCATGTCATCTGCAACAGGAGGGAATAAACCCTGAGTACTGGAATGTACTCAGCTAGACTTACCCGTCGAAAACCAGAAATAAAGTGACACCAAGGATTATGCAAGGCTTACACAAGAGGCTAGCTGACATAACATTTTGCATAAAGGCATAAGTAATTTAAACTCTTGTAGCCTGTACTAGCAGTTATTTTTAGCATTTACCTGTCATCTATCTTAGCACCTGTACTAAACATGCACTTGATTAAAATCAAACAATTATCATCATTATATCCAGAGCAGTTATGAATTGTGGCAACATTGTATCATTCCCTTAACCACCAGTTTATTTAATGAGATCTACGTTGCCGCTGCTCAAGTCAAGTGCTCACTAACCGGGAGCGACGGCGATTCGAATCGAATTCCTATTCAGCTGGAGGGGTATTTCTAACACTCACCGTGCAGACCCCTGCCAGGGTCGCACAGGCCACCTTGTCATATGATTCAGGAATCGCGGGTCCGAATGATGTCGCGACCCCAAGGGCGACACTCTGCCAGGTGATAGGGACTCTAACCCCCCCTTGGTCTCACGCCAATGTCCCCAAGCACATCCTTTCTCTCCTCCAAGAAGCAACCTACCATTCGATTCCCGGCCTGAACCACATTACTCGGCTTCGCGGTCGGAACGACTTATCTGGCCAACTAAGTGTTAGACTGCGTTCAACATGACTCAAGGACGTACAGCGAATCAGTCCTTAAATGACTCAGACGGGCATAGCTCCACACCCAAGACGTGAAGTGTCTTGCGGCTGTACTATCGAACTCCCGCCCGGTCTCAATTTCATTTTAAAGCATGGTTCCATCCACGATAGCCATAAAGCCACTCGTGACTTCTTCCTACATCTCGCGGATGACCGGAAATCACCCGACTTCTACCGTACTAAGCAGGGCTAAGCATTGACACGTGCCTAAACCTAATGTAGGATTAAGTACGATATCTGGACAAGGACAGGTATAATGCAGCAAGTGTTTTCATATAACTCCTAGAACTTAATGCAATAAACAATTAAAAGTACTCAAGATATATTTATAAAACGATGGGTTCAGCATGCACCGGGGCTTGCCTTTGAGAAAGGTTGCGGGTCTGTGGTCCGGACACTCGGGTAGATCTTCTGACGGAGCTTCCCCGACGTTGGGTTCTTCTGCTAATTCCTCCGGTTGACTCGGCACCTCCTCCGGTATTGCTTGTTCGAATTCGAGGAGTGTCACCCCCTCCGGTACACCTATTGCATGAGTGCATAATAAATATAATGGATGCATAAATGGGTGCAACATGCTCGGAATGAAATGCATTTCAGAATAAAATACTCTATTCAAGTTATTTTACTAGTACGTGCAAATCTCTTCTCTAGTAGAGAAGTACTCATCTAATCTACTTAACCTAAGATAAAGCTGCTCATCCTCAGTTAAGGCCCTAACACCTAACAATTACAAAAGTAGCATGTCTTAGGATATCTCACCATAACAATCAGCAAAACACCACAGTAAGCATTCTGGACAGCAGCTACTTGTTTTTATCACAACTGGAGATTTATAATTCCAAAAGATATGATCTAAGACAATCTGGAAAGCCTAAGAAATGTACTACAATTCATTTTCAGACCTCAACTCCAAACTCCTAAGTTTTCCATGTCAAACTTCACAAGTTCCAGAATCTGTCCTCTCCAAAACAGAGAGTAGCGGATTTTGAACTGCCACTTTAAACAACAGTAACTCTCAAACTACTAAGCCAAATGCTTCCAAATTTTAACACAAGCTAGTTCATCAAGTTTACTCCAACTTTGGTATTTACAGGTTGTCCAGCAACCAATTTTATCAAAGCCAAATTTAGAATTACTACTTAGCTGTCCAGAAAACCTAAATTACAAAGGTTAAATATTTATTGATGTGGCAAACATTCTCTAAAACCCAACTAATGCTACTACAAGTTCACAAATATCACAAAGACACCAGGAAGTAAGGTGTGCCCACCTAGAACATTTATTTAAACCCATTTCTCAATTTACTTAAGTAATTAAGTAGAATTTTAAACATATATGTAAACTACTCCCAAAATTCTACAAAAATTACAGAGGACTCTCTGACCCAAAAAGAGACCACAGTAAAAATTTGAACAAGTTTTATTCAAAGAAACTCCCTACACAAAATTCACAAGCTAATAAGGCTGATTTTTGCATAAATAGGAAACCCTATTGAAAAGTGTCAAACAACAGATTTCTTAATTTTCTTGGACACTCTAGGGTACCAAGACATTCTCCAAAAAGTTATATGAACATTGCACATGTAGAAAAATTACAAAAATTCATTTAAATATTTCCTAGAATAACAAGATAGCATAATAACTTGAAAAGTAATTAAGCACTTATGCCCAAATTTTTACCAGAGCTAGGGCTAGCATAGAGTAACCTACCCATCAGATTTTATGATTTATGGAACACTACAGCTCAAGTTATAAATTTAACAAATTTGCATGCATTCTAAAACACATTTAAAGGATCTATTAAATTCTCCTAAAAATTAAACATCACATTCCAGATTTATATTTTTCTAAAATACTACACATCATGTGGACCCTAATAAAATTTATCTCATGATTTTTGGATCATTAAAACCCTAGATCTACATTTTTCCAACTTATACAAAAATCAGTGACAAAATAATAAAAATGAATTTCATTTCGGATGACTGGGCCGGCCCGGAAGAACTCGGCCCACGACTCGCGCGCGCGCGGCCTGCTCGGCCGTCCCGCCCGCGCTTGGCAACTGACAGGCGGGCCCCCGCAGTCAGGGACAGAGGGACAGGGGAGGCGGAGACCCGCGAGCTCCGACGAGCTCGAACTCGCCGGAGAAGGGCTCGCTCGGCCAATCGGACACCGCCTCGTGTTCTCCGTCACCCGGTGCGTCGATTGGTGCTCGTGGAACGGATGGGGATGGGGTGGAAGGGGCTTGTCACCGCGAGCGGCGGCCGGTGATGTCCGGTGGCGGCGCACCGTCGCCGGTGAGGATACACGGTGCGGTCTAGGCTCGGTACGAGCTTCACCGAAGCTAGGCGGATCCATTTTGCTAGGAAGGAAGAATGGAGAGAGACCCGAAGCACCCCGACCACGGTGAGGTCCCATGGCGGGCTCCGGCGACCTCTCGGAGGCGGGGAAGAAGGCAATGCGGCTCACCTTGAGTCAAATTGCTGGCTTCGGTGGGTCAGGGAGATGGAGGGTGGTGAGGCGGAGGGATTTGCGAGGTCTAGCGGCCGGTGGTGCGGTGTGGCTCGCGGTTGAGCTCGCCGGAGAAGAACAGCAGCGGCGGCTTGGTTTCGGTGTTCTTGGCAACTGGAAGAGAGGGGGCGGAGGAATGGAGGCCGGCTCGCGCGTCGTGGCGTCTTGAAGGCGTCGCGGCCTGACTAGTGGGGCCAGGGCCGGCGTACGGGCGCCACCGCGCGTCCACGCGTCGACGACGGCCTGCGGTCGGTCGGCCACTTCCCGACTGACGAAACTGAATCGGCTGAATGGCGACAGCGATGACCGACTGACAGCCGAAGTTTGAGCTCCTACACCTCCTAATCCAGCTCGAGTTAGAAGAAGATGATAACACCAAAATTGTAGAGCTACATGAGGTCTACAAGTTTGTCAATTGGAGTTTGGGCTGGTTCGGCCTAGATTTGAAACTACAGAGCTCCAAACTCGTGTACTTGGAAACTGAAATGCAATTTCAGAGATCAATGCCGACTGAAACCCTAACTTCTTGACACCATATCTCCTAAACTATTGAGAACCAGGTGATGATGATATTGACAAAGTTGTAGAGCTATGTGTGGACAACAACTTTGTCAATTGGCTCAAAGACTGGTTTGGCCTAGTTGGTGAGTTACAAGTCGCTAAAGTGAGGTACAGTGAAACTGAAAAGTCCAATTTCCAGACTTAGAATTTTTCTAAGTGTTGATTCCCACTCAAGCTGACTTGTGGGCCATTTTTGAGCATGTTCTGATCATTTTCATGAGATGGCCATATTAGAACTTTTGTTCCTTATGAAATTCTCTACAACTTTGCTTAAGGGTGCTCTTCCATGCAAGGTCTCTAAATTAGACTTTTTAATTGGTCAAACTAGGGCCTTCTAGGGTCAAATGATGGTCAAACTTTTCTTGGAGGGCAATTTTGTAATTTTGGTCAACATGAACCTTGTTCCAAATGTTACCCTAAGTATAACTAAGGTGTTGTAGGTCATGATTGGCTACCTTACCCTTTTGTTACACCATCTATCAAATACTTCATGAAATAAATCAAACAAACCCTAGAATAATTACATGTGTTGCATCACATAAAATAACAAACATGAATGATGCATGCTTATGTTTATGCCATGCAAATGCAATGCAATTAAGGACTAAACACTTGAAGTGTTACATTAGGCTTACCAGAGCATGTTGCCATTTGTAAAGTCTTGATGCACACAATTCAATCAACGGTACGGTCCTTAATCGACATAGGCGGAAACACTACATTGAGACTCATTTTCCAATGCAAGTTACCCGTCTAGTCCCAATTCATCATTATTTATTCATTTAGTTGTTCCACAACAACCCTTTAAACTTTGTTAAACATTTTCAAAGTTTTCTCATTAAGCAAGGCTAAGCATACTAAGTATTTTTCAAATAAAACATTAATAAGGATAATATTGAAGTATCAAGGATGGTAGTGCAGTAATTAGGTTATCACTCAACTCCTATCACTGAATGCAATAAAGCATTAACATAAGTGAAGTAAAGCTTTTCAAAATGCAAGGAAGGTTTAAATGCATCCGAGGCTTGCCTTGATCGACGGGAATTTCTAGCTCTGGGTCAGTCCCCACAAATATCAAAACCAGCCTCAACTAACGATGGCTCTTCTTAGGGGACTGGTTCGACCACGTTAACCTCCTCGTTCACGGGGACTACATGAGATGATAATGTATGCTCAATATGATGAAGTGCAAAACATGATACTCAGTAGATGCATAACAAGATTACAAAGTTGAGTACAACTTTTCTTCACGGTACAGTTGCAAAACAACAAAACTAACTAACGAAGTATATTAGGGTTTTGACAAATTTTACTTCACATGAAATGTCATTAGGGTTCACTAATTACATGTTAAACATGAGCTCAAATAACTAAATAAGATGACAAAGATCATTAAGTGTTAATGACCCAAGGTCAACATCCAATCACAAAGTCAAACAACCCTAAATCATTAAGTACTAATTACTTGATTAACTAATTAATTAATAAAGCATAAATTAAGTATGAAATCAAATTTGTCCAATTAAGACCAAAATTTTATTTTAGGAAGCTTACATCATAACTAATTAGCAAAAACAAATTTCATAATTTTTGGACATTTATTTAAGCCTAGATAAATCATAGAAGTTACATTTATTAATTAATTGAGCTAATTAATTATCATACAAAAACTAATCAAAATTGGCATTTCATATTTTTCTAAATAGAACACATCACAGAGAGGTTACACAAAAAAATTTTATCATTTTTGGAGCTCTAAATAAATCACAATGAAATAAACAAAATTCGGCACTATTTGATATTTTCAGAAAAAGAAAAACAAAAACTTGCTCGGCCCAACCGGCCCACCCGGACCTCCCTCTTTCCTTTCCCACTGGCCTGCTTCTCCATTGCCCGACCCAGCTGACCGAGCCAGCCCAGCAAGACCAGCCGCTGTCCCTGCTCAGCCGACGGCCATAGCGGTGGCCGGCCGGTGACTTTCTCACCGGTGGCGAGACTTCGGCGAGACTGAGCCCACTAGCATGACCAACATGACCCCGTGACCACTCCCAGGCACTCAACACAATAGCTGGCACACCGGAGGCATGCCCACTCCGGCCATGGCGGCTCGGTGGCGGTGGCACATGTCGCTCCGGCGAACGAGACCGGTAGAGGCAAAATTGAAAGCATAGCGAGCACCAGTGGCTCCCCAGAAACACAGTGGTGTGCTCGATGAAGGCGGGGATGGAGTATATGATGCTACCCACGACGCGGTCGAGCACGGCGGCAATGGTGACCATCGGGAGGAAGAAGGCGGCTTCCGGCCAACCTCGGTGGATGGACACGGCGCAAACGGGCTAGGTGGGGACGCAGGAGTGAGGCGAACATGTTGGCACATGTAGCTTGGCCGGAGACGGCTAGCTAGCAGCGGCGGCGAGCGACAGAGTGAGGTGCAGAGACCTTGGTAGAGAGGAAGGAAAAGAAGACGCCGGCGGCCGGCCCTGGGCTTTATAACCGAGGCTAGGCCGCCCGAGAGCGACACACAGGATGGCCTGCCAGCGCGAAGCAGCTCGGTGGCGACCGCGGACGCGCCTGGAAACGGTCAGAAGGACGTCGGCGGCGAGCTGCTTGCTGCCCTGCTCAAATTGAACTAAATTACAGAATTGCCACAGACCCTATTTTTCAAAATACGCAAAAATTTTCTAAAGAACTTGAATTTCTGTAAAAACAAAAGTTGCTCAACTTTTCAAATCCTACAACTTTCTCAATAAAAAACTTTTTCAAATTCAGCTTAGATTTCGAAATTTGAGTTTGAAATCAAAAGGGGACATTTTTTGGATTTTGGTAAATTCAAAAACTCAAAACACCAAAGTTGTTCATCTTGGCAAGATCTACAACTTTTCTATTTAAACAATTTTCAAATTATGCTTCCATTTTGAAATTAGAATAGGGAAATGAAAAGGGGTCAAATTTGGGATTTGAATGTTTTCAAAATTACTCCAATTTTTATACTAAAACTTTGAAAACTCCAAAAACTAAAGTTGTACAACTTGACCAGACCTACAACTTTGCTTTTTGGTCCACCCCCAAATTCTTTTTAGATTTTGAATTACACAAAAGGGGGTAAAATGGGGTTTTCCAGAAATTAGGGTTTTGAATCAAATTCAAAGTTGATTTGGTTTCTCCATTAATTGATGATTAATTAGTGATCACACTATCATCCAAATTCACATGTGACCTACCCAATGCCACATTTGTATGAACCAAATTTTGAATTATAAATTCATTTTAATAAACCTCCCAATTTGAATTCGAAGTTGAATTGGAAAACTTAGAGCAAGTTTTGGAACTCAAACTCAACCTCAAACTTGGAGTTCATTTTGAAATGTTGCACTTGGGTTATCCCCTACACCTGACACTAGTGTAGAGCACATCTTTACACCTCAAATTACATAGGGCATAATCCAAGTATTTGAAATGACATTCAAAACTAGGGTTTCGGATTCAAGCCAAACATCACAAGAACTCAACCAATCTATAAATGTAAATTTGTTTTAGTTGATGCACATTAGAGTTGACTAAAACATGAATGCTTTGCAATGCATATGATGACATGGCCAGTTTTAGTTACCATAACACTAGGGGTGTTATAGGACTGCTTAGTGCAGATGTTCACCGAGGGGATCGACGGAGGTCGTCGCTTCTTCAAATGCCCGTGAGCATGGGTAATTGCTATTACTATTCATTTGTTAAATATGTCTCTCGAATGCCCTTACAACTCATAGGACATACTTATTGTAGTCTTATGAGTCCAAAGAAAACTGTGAGTTCACTAGGTGGGCCGATCCTCAACCAATTTATCTGCATCAGAGTACATCTACTACCTGTAGGACCGTATCTTCGATCTAGAAAGGGAAGCTAGCAGCGGTTACAAGGAAGATGAAGACGATGACAACAACAACGATGTAGGTTCACAGGAGACACTTTGCAATGATGCATATTACACATGACCTAATGTTGATAGTAGTTAACAACTGTTGACATTTCTTAGCGTCACTACCAAGAATAGAATTTAAATTCTATCCCCAGCAATGACACCAAAAATGCTTGTTGGTATTTATTAACTTGACACTTGTTCTAGTAGTCACCTCTTAATTACCTACACCTCTAGCTTAATTGTATCAGGTTGTCATCCCCAGTGATGGAGCTAAAAGTGACTATAGGCACTACCTAGTATTACTACTAAGTAGTTATCTTATTATTTCATGTGACTAGGAAGAATATAAAGATAAGAATACAAAGTATCCGCAAGCACACAGATAATTATACCATTGTAGCATTTTACCCAGGAGTATTTCAGGGATCGTTATTTATATTTTATCACTTAGAAGGGATGGCTATAGGAATATGATAATCACTTGTACATGCAATGGAGAGTTAACCATGTCTAATCCATCTACTCATAATAAGGATAAGTCATAAGATAAATGATAACAGATGATAAATGTCAAGTCATAAATAGTGTAATTTACTCAGAGCACTCCCTTCTATAGCAATAGCATGGTTTTGGTAGAAATAAAGGAATATTTTTAAGTCATTCTTAATCACATGTCAGAGTATACTATGATTAGTGCAATTACACTTAGCAATCATGGCAAGAATACTTTATATCTACACACAAGGGACATTACTAAGGAAGATCAAGAACAGAGCAAGTCTTCCTTCGCAACCGGGTCCTACTTGTCCTATATTGAGGGAGTGGACTACAAAGGACTTAACGGGAGTGTCACTTCCACGATCTACCACATGGCCCGGAATATAGGGTGCATCCGTAAGTAAACAAAGTATAAGCACCACGTCTACACAATGTCGACCACTCACCCATGCTATCAAAGAGTGAGCGCTATACGATCTTATGCTTGAATATAAAGACATTCTAACTATACTAATTATATAATCAAAATAGACAATGAACAATATAACTGAGAACATAGATAATATATAGAGTAATGTCATATCTATGGTAACTAGCAAGTAAATACAGAAAGATACAAAAGAGAGGTTATAGAAGGCTTTACCAAGCCGCGCTCTTGACATGACCCAAAATCCAAGCGAAGCTTAGCATCCTCTACTTCTAACCTATGTAGCTATGCTCTAGAATATGGTGGAGCTCTAAGGAAACTAGGGTTTCTGGCTTTGATGACTTGATCAAATGACTTGAATGCTTTGAACCCAGGAGGTAGGGGCTAGCTTATATAGGCCGGTAGGATGAACTAGAGCCCTTAGATCAAACCGACCTTGATCAACGGCGAAGATGCAAACCCTAAGGCGGTAGAGAACCGACTTGCGGAAGAGTCTAATAGGCGGGACCCACTTGGGTCGGTCGACCTAGGGTGGGGTCGACCAACCTGGGTGGCTTCTAGGTGAGCCCCCCTTCGGTGGGTCGCCTTATCGTGTATTCTAGATCCTTCTCAACTTGGTTCTACGGTGGAACATGCTTTTTACCCCAACATCCTTGATATCTTACCTCTTTTTCCTGATAAACCCCTGTAGAAACACAAATTTACCAAAATCTATGGAATTATGTCAGTTTCAACCCTAATTCTATGTTTGGAGGTTGATATATGCCATTTTTCATGTTTCGTTGACAGTTTATAATAATAGTTAGTGACCGTCAACAACTCTCCCAAGCTTAACCTCTGCTAGTCCTTTAGCAAAGCTAAACTTAGAAATCGATCAGGAGTTGTTGCAATGCTTTCATGCCTCAAAAGTACATATGCATTCAAACAAGAATTCTCCTCCGAATTAAAGTAAACTATTCTGACTTTCAAACTTACCCATATTACCTTCAACTATGGAGCTTGTAGCCTTCACTTGGGTCTTGAGCAATTGAAAGATAGAATGGTCGAGTCAAGCACTATGTCTTAAGCTCATTGTTCAACCATTATTCTAGAGTTTTTGCAAGTTTTCAAAATAAAACTCAGAGATTCCTTCATATGACCCTCTCAAGTCTCTCAATATGTGGTATTTTGTGGATCCTTACCATGGCAATAGTGATATTATGCCTTCTCTCACATCCTATAACTAAGGCTTATGTGGAGCTCATAGGTAGGGAGACAACGCATACATATTTGCAAAACATATATTGTAAAGTCAAACAATAGATCTAGAGAAACGAGTCATACAATCAAATCAAGATGTGCATGTGTGTGGATATGAGAAATGGAGTGGATATATGGTGGATGAATGGTATCAATGGTGATAATGGTGTAAACCTAATTCTACTTTTACTCCTTGAAAACATATCTCTCTCTTGAAACTTGAAAACACTTGCTAGAGAACATGGGCTGTCTTATTCATCTCTATTCTCTCTTTTTTTAGGCAAGCATCGAAGTACCCATTGTTTTAATATCTCAGACACTTGTCCATTTTTTTCAATACTCTCTTTCTCTTTTCTTTTTTAGAGTAACTTTTGCATAGCCACAAGCCTCTTTCTGCAACAAAACTTTTGAGAGATAGTAACAAGAACTTGGAGCATTTATTTGGTGGTATTGGGGTGATTGGGTGGATGTATGAAAACATGTTGTTGCGTACTTTCAGTGTAGAAGTAGCATATTTGGGTGGAGTGTGCGTGATCTTGATTTTAAAAGCATGACAAGTCTCTAAGGTATCAACAAAGCTTGACAACACTCAATGCAAAGCAAGTAGCATGTATATGTGGATTTCCTAGTCTAGCACTTATGTATGGCTGTGGTAGGAATTCAAGCTCTGTCATACACGAACTCATCATGTATCATTTAAGAGTTTTGAAAAGATAAATCTTCAGAACTTTAGTGTCACTAGGAACACGATAAACAGTAGCTCGGACCTTCTCATATCATATCTATCAATTACCTAGACTTAGATCAAACATTCACTACCCACAAGTTTTAGGCTCAGAGTAAATCTTCAGGTCAAAACAATTGTATTTAAAACTCAGGAGAATTCGAGGCTGAAAACTAGGAACTTAAAAAAATTATGGCAGAGCGACTATTCATCATTTTCGTAAAGAGATTATCTTCAGAGTCCATTTTATTTGAGCAGAAAAGCAAACTTCTGTACACACTCTTTTTTTATTTTATTTCAAACTTAATGATCATACCTAACTACATAGAACTAAAAAGAAATTATTTATTTTGTTTTATGATTATGCATTTTTTTTATTTTTAATAGCACACTTAAAAGTAGTAAAGTAAAAGGAGGAAAGAAATACTCAGCTAGATACATGGAGGATGCTTTCTCCCAAGCTGGATGATGACGTAGTCATTCATTCTTGTAGTGTAGCAAATTGGCAGCGTAGATATACTCCCTCTATCGGAGCATTGATTGATGTTGATAATGATTGAAGCAGTGCTCCAGTAGTGGATAGAACATCCACTCGCTTGTCAGCTCTTCTTAATCCTTCAAATCTTGTGAAACTCAAATAGACAACAAAACTTGTGCAACAGATTAAGCGTTAGTGGTGAACCACCTAAGCTTTAGTTGCCTAGAGCTCTTCCATGTTTGATATAATGTTTCTTTTAAGCATAATTTCAATATTTTTGGATTTTATGATGCAATAAAAATGTAACAAGATGAATAATTATTTATTTTTATTTTTATGCCACTACTGTGAATATTCTTGCAGGTTTTATGCCATAAAATTATTCACATGGGGCTTAAGATTATTGATGCAATGCGATAAGCAAATATTTATTTTCTTTTTTTAATACAGATGTAGCAATGTAAATATGCAACATAAATTAATTATGCTAATGTGAAAGAATAAATATGCTAAAGGAAAATTATGTAATGCTAAAAAGGGAAATATGAATAACTACCAAGTTTACCTCTCGGCAAGGGTTCAGTGATTTAAGTCCTCCAAACAGGACTTCTTGTCTCGCTCAGTCTTCCCAGGGTGCATCACTGGGCCAGAAAGGTGACCCTGGTTGCACCTCTTGTGACGGTGAACTGGACGATGATCCCTTTTCCTTCCATACCTGTTTAGTTGATGAAGTTGACTTTGATGTTGGGGACTTGTCCTTCACATATTCTTCTTCATCATTCAGAAGCTGATTCTTACGGTGTTGGGCTAAACGGCGTCTCCTCCTTGATCTATTCTTCTTTGGCTATCCACAAGTTGTATAACTATTAAAATAAAAGCGTACCTTCTCAGAAGGGAACTAGAAGTGGACCTCTCCTGGTCTCATGTAGATGGTTATTCGAGTTGTGTTGAGAAACGGTCTTTCAAGCACAATCGGTGGATCGTATTCTTCTTCTCCTATGTCCAGGACCATGAAGTCAATGGGGGCATAGTGATCATGAATTTGCACCATGACATCCTTTGCTATCCTCTCTGAGAATCAGAATGTTTGGTCCGCCATCTGTAGTTGCACATAGGTGGGGTACAAAGGTTCTTTATCGAATAAATACTCATATGGTACCTTGGCCATTATGTTGACTCCCGACCTAGTGTCACAGAAGGTCTTGTGGAATATTCTTTGATTGATCATGCACTCAATTGTTGGTACGCCCGGATTATCTTGTTTAAGGAGGTACGGTGATATAAGGAGGTGATCATACTTCGTGTGAACTGTGTTGACTATCTTCACTGATTCTATAGGTGATTGCTTAGTCTTATTCCTCCTCCTATTTGTCTTCTTTTCTACTGTCTTGTCCTCGTATATGTACGCCTTTTGTGGATGAGCAGGAGATTGCAGTGTTTTGTTCTTGAAAGTGAATCTCTCCTTTCTACCCTTGATAGTGAAACGGATTTTAGAATCATCTATGTAGATGATGGCTTTTGCGGTCCTTAGGAATGGTCGACCCAAAATGATAGGTGCCTTCTCATCACCACCTGTTTCTACTACCACAAAGTCTGTAGGTACATACGAGTGCCCAACTCGCACCCAGACGTCTTTAAGAATGCCCTTCGGATAGCAGAGTGACTGATCTGCAAGCTACAAACACATGGTTGTCTACAACAATTGATCTCCATGAATTTTCTCATAAATTACCTTTGGCATGATGTTAACGCTTGCACCGAAGTCATAGACAGATTCTTCAAAAGTGTTTGGCCCAGTGGCTATTGGGATGACAGGTTCTTCCTAGGTCACCCTTCTTTTATGGCATAGAGTCATCTTTCTATCCTCCTGATGGTCGATCTCTGTAGTACCATCCAGCATTGAATATCTTGACAAGATTTGTAGTGTCTAATCCTTTCGGTTGCCCTAGAATCTTACCTTTGTCGGCCAGAGGGACAGAAGGTGCCAGCTGAGCTATTTGAGATTCTATCATTTTATTAAAGCTATGCTGGTTCTTAATGGCAGAAGCAAAGCTATCTATTCTATTATTGATAGTTTCTAATAGTTTATCATTGAAAGCTATCTTCTTAGACACTTGATCTAATAATCTAGATTGACCAGCAACTAGATATCTCAAAGGTGTATTAAAATTATTACCTTGATAATTACTTTGGTAATTACCTGAGTAGCTAGGACTCTGTTACTGATTCCAACCTTGATTCTGAGGACGGTAGTTAGTGTTGTTGATATAGTTCACATCCTCTTAGATCTATGGATAGTTATGGCCAGAGTGCCCAGTGCCTCCACACTCTTCATATGTCATGCGGGAATTATGTTGCTATTGAAAACTTAAGATTCTCCCACGCAAAGCATTTGTTTTGCCCATCGAGAAGAACTTTGCTAGGAAGACAGTGGAGCAGATATCCCATGTAGTGTTCTTGTCTTTATTAGCGTAGAACCACTATTTTGCCTTTTCCAACAGTGAGAATGTAACACCCTAAAATTTGCACCATTTTAAAAATAGGAGAATTGGATTTATTTATGCAATTTTGTGAACATTTTAACCTAGAGAAATAATAATTTTCAATAAATAAAATCAACTATAAGGTTAGATACATACTTGTGCATACACGCCGCTGCATATTTTTATTTATGATGATTGGTTTTTATTTCTAGAAGGAAATGATTTCAAAAACTATTTGAAAATGTATTTGAAATATTGGAAAAGGAAAGGAAAAGTGGAAGCCTTCTTCATCTCTGTTTTGGCCCGCAGGCCTTCTCTCCTCCCTCCTTGGCCCAGCTCTTCCTTGGCCCAAGCAAGCCAACGCAGCCGGGCCCTTCTCCTCTCATTCGCGCACCGCGTAGTGGGCCGGCCCAATCGACCAAAGCCACAGGCCGCCGCGCCCTTCTCCTTTTCTCCTTGTGTCATTGACGTCTAGGGCCTGCGCCTCGAGTCACTGCCACCTCGGGCCCGCTTGTCAGCGTCGTCGTGTTCCTCTCACTCGTAACCGAGCCAGACATCGATGGTAGAGTCCGACGCCGCCCCAACCTCCGCTTGCCTTGTACCGCACGCCTAACCCTCTCATAAGTAGCCGCGGGAGCTGCCGCCTCTCTACCCACCCTTAGCTATGAGCCACCGCCCTCTAGTCAAGCTCGCAAGCCACCACAACCCTAATCCACCGCCGCCCGAGCTAATCCGACGAAATCATCAAATTGGTCATCTCCGTAAGCTGTCATGGAGTTTTGAGTCATCCACACGAACTCGTTAAGCTTTATCCTCTCTCAATTTTCAATCTAGTTGGTTAACTAGCCTTGCTGTCGTGCACAGGAGGTCCGACGCCGCCTTTGGAAGCTGCACGCCCTCCTCGATCGATTTCCGCCGCTCCGATCCAGCTAGGTGAGTTCACAATCATCTGCTCTTGCTTCCCGTGCTTGTCCCGTCATCAATGGTGCCCGGAATCGCCCTTGCGATGAACTCCGGCGAGGGTATGCCTATTCTGGCCATGGCGCCGCCATCCAGCTCGCCGCTGGCCGCCTCCCTATTCTCCTTCTTCTGATCTCGGCCGCACGTTTTAAATCTAACAGCCAGGAAAGCCTGATACCGGTTCGGCTGCTACTTTTACAAAAGAGCCCCTCCGGTTTTCTATAATCTAACCTGCAGTCCAAAACATGTTTGCAAATTTCGTTTTCTTCATTTGAAAGCATATTTTGTTTCGGTTAAGAATAAATTATGTTTTCAGCTATTTACAGAATTGCCACTGATTTTGTTTTAGCCCTAACTTCTCCGTTTTAACTCCGATTTGACCCGTTCAAGTTGCGTTAGATTCGTAATTTCATAATCTACATGTTAGTGCTACTATTTAGTAGGTTCTCCACTTTTAAATTTTGAGATTAGATTTAATCTATTACTTTAATAAAGAAAAGCTTGTTTAAATCATAACTTTTTCGTTTTAGCTCTGATTTGCGTGCAATTCGCGTCTATATGATCCTAGTGAGATGTAGATTCGTTTTACAAACTTTTCATCTTATTTTGCTACTGTTGGTGTACTATTCTAATTGTAGCTTTGTTTGCTTTGTATGATTGCTCTTGGATGATTGTTGTTGGTGTGTTAATCGAGAATAGACGTTGAGCAGTTTGTTGGTGATCAAGAGTACTATTACGAACCAAGTTAATAGGATCAGCTAGATCAAGGAAAGTATAGCATGGGATTATCCTTGTTACCTATTCACTTTAATTCACTTAATTCATTATGCATGTGTCTCCTTGTTAAGGATGTCTTAGTATTGATCTTATTCCTTGAATCCTATGGTTATAGCATTGAGTAGTTTGCTAGTGCTCACATAAACAATGATCTTGTAATTTGATTAATGATATATGCAATAACACTAAAAGATGATTTTTAGCAATAAGGAACAAGAGGGCTAGAGTTTTCTCTAGATTCCTCTCCATAAGGACTTATCTGTAAGCGAACATCCGGGACTTACAGTACAACTATGAGGGCTACATGGCTCTGGCTTTAGTCATATAAGAGGACCTTTTCTAGCTTGTTAGTGGTTACCTTTATGGTGCAAGAGGGGTGTGTTCCGGGTCGGGTGTAGTGTGGCTTCTGTCCTTATGAGTATAGGCTGCGTGTCATTGTGCCATACGGAAGGGAGGCTCTACATTTGCAGGGCACAGAAACCCAGCGGCCCTAACTTGTTAGATGAACCTTGGAAAGACTTCATAGTGAAACTTAACTGTCCAATGGGGAGTCATGACCTTAGACTTTTGGGGATCATGACTCATAGTGAAAGTGTACAACCTCTGCAGAGTGTAAAACTGTTATAATAGCTGTGCTCACGGTCACGAGCGGCCTTGGACCCTTATGGAATAGAGATCACTATTAATTTACTTGTTTTTGCTATTCATTATTCTCTTTACATGATCATGTGTTTATTATGGGAATATCACCTATCTGTTGCTACTCAATTGCTTAAAACATGATCAACTAAAAGCTACATGCAGTTAAACCAGTGTCTACCCTATTTGAGCTTCATGAACCCCATGTTACACTTGTTGAGTACTTTTGTGCTCACCCTTGCATTCCCCCACACCTCAGGATGGACTTCCGAATGTGCAAATAGTGACTACTACTTCTACTTCCCTGAATATTACTAGACTTGTGGTCAACCAGTTGACGTGCCTGTGCTATGGAGCTAGCTACCTCAATTATCTTATGTTTCTGCTTAGTTATGTGAAGACTCTGTGATATTATTCGTTATGTAATAAACATTTGTGATGGTACTATTTATATTTGTCATCTTATGTGTGATTGATCTCTGGGCGCACATAAGATTATGCATTCGATTTGTTCCTTAAAAATGGGTGTGACAGATTGGTATCAGAGCCATGTTGACTGTAGTACGCAAGCCTAGTTAGTAATGGTCGTGATTAGTTCCCTTTTCTTTACTTGTTTCATGCTTATCACCTTACTCTTGATAATTACTAAATTTTTATGCTCCTTTTGCCCTATTCTATTGTGAAAATATTGCTTATATTCTAACTTATCTTTGGACTAAATTCTTTAGATGCCTCGTGCCCGTAAGACTGCCCGTATCACCACTAGAGGCTACTTTCCACCTCGTTCCCTGTATGAACCAATGGAGCCTAAGGAGGAACTAGAAGACACTGCACTAACCCCACCACCTTCACCAGTTTAGACGCCAGAACCAGATATGCCCCAAGAAGAACTTGAACCTAAAGAGGAGGTTGTCTACTTGAGTGATGATGAAGATGATGAGCTTGCCCAAGATGGAGAACAGCCCCCGTCGCCACCACAAGATGGTTTCGCTGAAGTTGGTGTGCCGTCCCTTCCTATGGGTTGGGTTACAAAGATCCATCACAAGTCAAGTTGTGACACTCTTCACATCACCGACTGGTTGGTATGCTTAGTGCCTACTTCACGGATTGGGATCCTGCGTTTGAGTACGTCTGCTGGGAGCACAAGCATCCTTTGGAAGCTACTTACTGGAAGTGCAATGTACGTGTCTTCATTAAGAACGAAGAGATGGATACTTATCTGCTGGACAGGTGTTTTTCCCATAGTGGTCGTCGTGCCACTATAGAAGATGGCATAGAAGATGCAGCCTTTGAAGCATGCTTGGGACTTTGTCACCTCCGCTATGATGTTATGCAAGATGATCAATATCGCTATTTTCCCCGTGGAGACCCGGAGCAAGGATGGGTAATGATGAACCCTGGGAATTTGGTCATGACATGATGGTGAAGAATCGTCGGTTGGAAGCCATGGTTAAAGCCTTGGGAAAAGACGTCAAGAGGTACCAAGAGGTGATAGATGGTCTAAGGATTGATCAAGGCATGGAGGCGATCTATGACTATCATGAACATCAAGCCTGTCCCTAGGAGTTGGAATACCATCTATGTAATAATATGATAGTACGAGTAGTGTCGAGTTAAGTTGAGTTTTGTGGTGTCGTGTGAACTTTGTGTGGTTAGTTGAGTTATTATTGTGCCTATGTGTGAGTTGGTTTTTCCATGTAATGAGTGCTGGAGCTTTGTAGGCTTGTCTACAAAAGTTCCTAGTTAAAGATACTAAGTTTAAGTGTGATAAATAAATAGTTTAGTTGGGTTAACCTTTTCTATCTGTTCTGTCCTTTCTGGAGCGGCCTGCCTTTCCTTTTATGCTCGAAATTAACTGTTTAGCGAAAAATTCTGAAATTTTTATGAGAGTAACTAGACCCACGTACCTTTCCAATGACTCTAGAATAACCTTTTTATCTATTCTGGATCATGAGATATATTCATTACAAGATGAAGTTTCTGCACAGTCTGGAAATCAGAAATAGTTTCTGTTGGGTCCTGTTTTTGGTTAACTTCATGAGAGAATCTGGATTTGTGAGTTAAATAAGAGTTGTAGATTATTTCATGAGCTTTCCACCCATATAAAGTATACCTCTACTGGATATCTGTAACTCGAGATAGGTCTGTTTTACCGAACTACTAAAATTGGGATATGTCCAGAAGGTTATCAGATTCCGTTTGCTATCTCTAGAATTGTCTATAATGAGGTAATCTCTAAGATTTGATATTGTATTGGATGACAGATGTTTGGAAGAGGACGAGATTGAGGCCATGGTCGTGGAGCTGGTCCACCACCTACTATTCATGAGCTTTTGGCAATACAGACACAGTTGATGGAGGCTCTGGTGAACAATCAGCAAAACCCGCCAGTTGGAGGAGCACATGCGCGTGATAAGCGTGGTGAATTTTTGAAGGGTCATCCTCCAGTGTTCACCCATGCCACTGATCCATTGGAAGCTGATGATTGGCTTCTTGCGGTGGAGAAGCAGCTCAACATTGCTCAGTGTAATGATCAACAGAAGGTGTTGTTTGCTTTGGGACAACTTCAAGGAGCAGCTCAAGACTAGTGGGATTTATATCAGTATGGCCGTCCTGTAAATGCTCCTGCCGTTACTTGGCAAGAGTTTACAGAGAGTTTTAGGTCCTATCATATAACAGAGGGAGTGATGGCGCTGAAGGCAGAGGAATTCCGCAACCTAACACAAGGATCTATGCCTGTAGCTGAGTATCGAGACAAGTTTGCTCAGTTGTCACGTTATGCGCCGAATGAGGTGGCTAATGATGCCGATAAGCAGTGACTTTTCTTGAAGGGTCTACATGATGGTCTTCAATTGCAGCTGATGTCCAATGCTTACCCAGATTATCAAACATTAGTGAATCACGCTATTGTGGTGGATAACAAGCGCAAGGAGATGGATACCAAAAGGAAGAGGCTTCAGGGACAAGTATTTGGAAACAACACTCGCCAGCGCACTGGTTTTCAACAAGGCTATCAGTAGAGGTATCCGCCTAACCAATGGAATCATGGTTAACTTCCTCCACGTAATCAGTTTCTGCAACGTCCTCCTTATTAGTCGCAGAATGGCAATCAACACCCTCCGCAGCAGAATGGGAACCAGAGTCAGCGTCAGAGTACCCACAACAACACTCCAATGAAGACTAGTGCTCCTAATACTCCCTGTAACACCCCTGGTGTTAGTTAGCCTCATAATGCATTCATAATGCATGATCATGGCATGACATTACCATAAGCATCGTCATTTCATGTGCATCCTTCTTGAAACATGACCTTGCAACATTGCAACATATGTATGTTATGGGTGTCAATGATAATATCATGTATCCGGACCATGCTAGTACATGTGCTAAGTTTGCTATGCTTGAAAACATGTGAAATATGCTCCTAAAACATAGGCAACATTAGGTCTCAATAATTTTGTTAGTAATGTTTCATTAGTTATATTAATAGTGTTTCAATGCCTACTTGTGAAACTTTCATGCTTATGTGATGCTACTTTGTGATTAGGGCCTTGTCAATAGTTGTAGCATGCTAGTAATCCAAAATGACCTAGGGTTTATGTTTATACCATGCCCTAATTCCATCTTGACCCATGCTTTGACTAGTTGACCATTAGGACCTCCCTTGTTTGACCTAACAAAAAGTATAGCCTAGAGTTTTTGCATGGTTGTGCCACCTTAACAAAGTTTGTGCAAAATTTAATGAGGAACAAAAGTTGTTTAGTGGTCAACTCATGAAAATGCTTGGAACATGCCCTAACATGTCCCACAAGTCAGGTATAGGGGCTGTTTTTCAGTACTGAAATTCAGCTAAGTCTGGAATGGACTTCAGTTTCACGTAACCATCTTTGGTGCTTCGTAACTCGCAAACCCGGCAGAACCAGCCCAAGATACAATTGATAATATTGTTGTCCACACATAGCTCTACACATAACTCCACCTTTAGAACAGATTCTGTATGTATGCTATTTTAACTTGGTTTTGTGCTTACAACGTTGCAATGTCATTGCATTCATCTTCACATCATTCATGCACGTCCATAAATCATTATGTCATTTTTGGATGTATACATGAAATTCATTGGATGCATATACATGCAATAGGTGTGCCGAGAATCGTGTTACAAGCGAGGTTCCGCTGGGCGTGGAACCCGAAGTTAAAGTCCGTTCGAGAGCCGGAGGTCCAGTTCGACGAAGTCGGAGAAGACGTGGAAATCGTTCTTGAAGTCGAACCTTGATCTCTCTTCTTTCGGTTAAGGCAAGCCCCGGAGCATTATAAGCCTCCTACTTTCAAAGCAATTATCTATATATATACAGGTTATATGTATTGTTGCATTACGTGATAGGAGTTGGTTGAAAAACCTTGCTGCATTGATAACACTCCTTGTCCAGAAATTCGAACCTTGAATCCTATGTAGACAGAATCGTATCTATGCTTAGCCCTGCTAAATTAGACCGGTAGAAGTCGGGTGATTTCCTATCACCTGCGAGATATAGGGCTTTGTCAGGTCACGGTTGGCTATATTTGCTATCGTGGAAGTGAACCATGTGTAATAAAATAAAATGAGACCGGGCGGGATGATGATAGTGAAACAGCAAGGCATGGAGGTCTTGGGTGTGGATCTATCCCCGTCTGTGTCGATTAAGGACCGAGACCTGGAGCCTTCTATGTCATTTTGAACGCATGATTGACATTTAGTTGGCCGGCCTGAGGTTGCCGACCGCGAAGCCTAGTAGCTCAACTCAGGCTGCGAAGTCAAAAAGTGAAAGTCGCCTCGGAAGGGAGCCAGAGGGTCCAAGGGCAGGTGAGTTAAAAGTCCTAAGCATCCTGGCCACTGGTATCCCCGAGAACGCGGCGCTGTTCGGGCCCACCCTGAGTTGTACCAAAGGTTATCTACGGCTGCCTTTAGCGGGGTTTGCCGGGTGAGTGTCAGGAATACCCCCCTCAGCTGAGTTGGAATCGATTCGAGTCGCCGTCTCTCCCGGATAGTGAGAAACTTGACTGGTTATCTCCAGCGTAGATACACTAATTATTAATGATGGTTCGGAATTGATGATAATGATGATGATGGCCTTATTATACCTGCTATGGTTATTATTGTTTGCTCCTAATAAAGTGAGTGCTCTAGTACAGGTGCTAACCTAGATGACAGGTTAATGATGATTAACTTGATGCTTAAGCATTAATGATTACTTATCTGTAATAAGCTTTTCTGCAAATGAGTCAAGCTAGCCCACTTTATAAAGCCTTGCATAATCCTTGGTGTCACCGTTGTTTCTGGTTTTTGACGGGTAAGTCTAGCTGAGTACCTTCTCGTACTCAGGGTTTATTTCCCCCCTGTTGCAGGTAGCAGATTCGTACTTGTTGCTGCAAGTATTGTCTTCGCCATGTGGGCGTGAAGACTAGACCATATGGGCATGGTCTCTGTAGTATCTCTTCTGGTATGCTTTTGCAGGATGTGACTATGTACTGACAATATTTAACTTAAAATGATTTCATAAATTATGTTGCTTCCGCTAATCTTTACTTTGGTTTTGTAATAAAAATAATTGTACTCCGATGTATGAGATTACTTTTGAACTGTTGTAACAAGTGTTGTGTTATGTTGAATCATTATGATCTGGTTGCTCTCGGTTTGGTTTGAAATCCCTCGCGATTTCGTGGACTACCGGAGTTATATGGGCTCAAGTTTGAGAATTTGATCGTTTCGGCGATTGTTTTTGAACTTGTGCTCTTATAATTTGGACGGTTCTGTCACAGCTGGTATCAGAGCAAGATTCAACAGTAAACACTTCATTTGTGTATTTAAATAAAAGCTTTTGTGAAAAATCTTAATTCTAATCTAAAGAGTGCCAGTGGTCATATCCTATATGCCCAAATAAGGACTATTAGGTGGCTTACTAAAGTACTAACTTGGGGGTTCTTGCTTGTTTTCTGTTTCGTTGTCCATACGGCGTGCTATTGTATGGATGCCATCCGCTTGGGTGGTAATGTATGGATTAAAATACCTCTACGTCCTGGTAAGTGGGAGTTGTGAGAGCATGACCGTCCAACCGTCGGTCTAGGGGAGAGTAGTTGTGGTTACTAGCATACTTACATGTTTAATCATGTGATTATGAGAGTACTTAATTGTGGGTATATCTGTCGGGTAGCTTTGATACTGAAGTATATACATCGGGGGATGTATGTATGGAAAGTATTTAGTTTACTGCTTTCATGTGTGCTTTTTTGGGAATTGTTGGGCTGGAATGCAATTTTCTGCAGGTACACTAACAACGTTTCCTGTAGAACGACTAGTTATCATTATTGAGAGAACGTGTGTATGCCACCGAACTATACGCTAGAATTTTAAAATTCTTCCTAGGTTTGTGAGGACGTACGGTTCGTGCATGCACCATGTTCGCATCATACATTGCATTCTGCATTACTCCCTCCCTTATAAATTGCTTGTTTCGTTCTTTAAAAATTTTCTTTCCTCCAAATAGTTGTCCCATAAATAGTTGCATTTCTTTCGTGAAGAATTGGGGTAGTCAACCAACCTAGTGGAGTGGTCAGTAGTGTCAGCCTTGAAACCCAATTCATACCTAGCCGTGAAGGAAAGCAAGACAATTTCAAGATGTATCTCCTCGAGTTGGGATGTGTTTTGATATGCAATTCGCCTCTCCATTGCTTCTACCCTTGTATCTATCCTTGTTAGCTACCCCATCTTTGGATCATATTGTTTCTATACGCCTAATTCCTGACACGTGGGGATTCCTCATGGGTGTGTGTTCGATAATGGTGTTGCGATTAGTACCCCATGGTGCCGCGACGAAACCGGGAGCCTCCTGTGGTGCGCGACACAAGGTTGTGCTGCTCGGCACGCGCAGGTATCAAGGATTGCTAGTCATGATCCATTATGGAGCTACACCAATGTGTTATCTTCTCGTGAACCTTTTCCTTGGCTGTCATTCCCTATCTTGTCAGAAAATCAGTACCTCAAACCAAGAGATTTCCTTCTTCTGAGATTGGAATTTGGATAGTTGGATACAATCTTTTCCTCCTGCCTATATGATTCGTCAGCAGCCTTCCAACATCATCAACGCTTACTAGTTTCAACTACTTGCAGATGTCTCGTCAACTTCGCTCTAGCAGTCAGAGTCGTGGCAATACAGGACTATCATCGTCTCCTCCGCAACCTACCTCTGCTGAGTTGCTGCAAATGCTTGCCGAAAGTCAGCGTGCCTTTGACGAGAGTGTCAGAAACCATGTTCATCAGGAACCTGAGCCTGCCCAGTACAGCAGCTATAAAGATTTCTTAGATACTGAGCCTCCTATTTTTCGAGAAGCAGAAGAACCACTTCACGCAGACGAATGGTTGAACACTATCGAACGGAAGTTCCGTGTGCTCAAGGTGGCAGATAATATGAAAACAGAATATGCTTCACAACAATTGCAAGGACCTGCAGGTGTTTGGTGGTGTCACCATTGGAATACCCTGCCTGAGAATACGGAAGTAGTTTGGGATCAGTTCAAGGAAGCATTTCGGGGACATTATGTTCCTGCTGGCCTCATGGCAATCAAGCACACCGAGTTTATGAAGCTCACCCAAGGAGACAAAAGCGTAACAGAATATCTACATGCTTTCATCAACTTGTCAAGATATGCTCTGGAATTTGTTAATACGGAAATTAAGAAGATTGCAAGTTTCAAAAGAGGGTTGTGTCCTAAATTGATGAAGGCCATGTGCAATAGCAAGTGTGCAACTTTCAACGAGTTTGTCAGTGATACTATCCTTCAAGAGAACTGTAATGCTGTGTATGCTGCTTCTAAGAGCCAAGAGAAATCTCATGAATCTAATGCACCTACGACCCATACTATGGTGGTGATTACACCTCAGTATTATTCGCCTGACATATCTACCATATATCACCCATATCAGAAACAGGATCCGGTCAAGAGGAGCAGTATTAAGAAAGGAAAGCCTAAGGCACCGCCAAGTAACCGACCATGTTGGAATTGCAAGATGTCAGGTCATTGGGCCAAAGATTGTCCTCTTCCGCAGAAGGAATCAAATGATAATAATGTAGATGTGTGTAAAGGGTATGTTCGTTACACCACGGTGGAATCCATTCCTACGGGTGAGATTATCACTGCCGGTGCATTTTTAGTAAATCAACACCCTGCAATTGTGCTGTTCGATTCAGGTGCTTCCCACTCTTTTATTAGTTCAACGTTTGCAGCCAAGCATGGTATGAAGGTCGTTACTTTGGATAATAGTGGTTATAATATTAGTGCTGCCGGGAATAATATTTCAACCAACCAGTTGGTCTTAGGAGCAAAGATCGAGATAGAAGGACGTTTGTATGATCTAGATCTCGTGGTATTACCCGGATTGGGCCTAGATGTAATATTAGGTATGAAGTGGATGAGTGGAAATGGTGTTCTGATCGATACCTCTACGAGGGTGGTTATGTTGAGGGATCCAAAAGATCAACAAGTTTTTCTAGTGCAACTTCCTAGAGACATTAGTCCTCAAACTACAGTTACCGCTATGATAGCAAAAGCAAAAGAGATTGCAGAAGTTCCAGTAGTGTGTGAATTTCCAGATGTTTTTCCCGATGAATTGCCAGGATTACCTCCAGATCGTGATGTAGAGTTTAAGATTGAGTTAATTCCAGGTACCGCACCAATTTCCAAAAGACCGTATAGAATGTCGTCGAATGAGTTAGCTGAACTCAAGACCCAACTTAGTGACCTTTTATTAAAAGGGCTGATCCGTCCTAGTTCTTCTCCGTGGGGTTGTCCTGCTATCTTTGTGAAGAAGAAGGACCAGTCTCTATGTATGTGTGTAGACTATCGACCACTCAATGCAGTCACTATCAAGAACAAGTATCTGTTGCCGCGTATTGATATCTTGTTTGATCAGTTGTCTAAAGCAAAGGTATTCTCGAAGATTGATCTGAGATCTGGTTATTACCAAATTAAAATCCGTCCGGAAGACATACCAAAGACCGCTTTCTCTACCAGATACGGGTTATATGAATATCTTGTCATGTCTTTTGGTCTGACCAATGCTCCTGCACATTTCATGTACCTGATGAATTCAGTATTCATGCAAGAGCTGGACAAGTTTGTGGTGATATTCATTGATGATATTCTGATCTATTCTGAAAATGAAGAAGAACATGCCGAGCATCTGAGAATTGTTTTATCCAAATTGCGTGAACATTAGCTTTACGCCAAGTTCAGTAAATGTGAATTCTGGTTAAAGAAGGTACCTTTCCTTGGTCATGTATTATCTGGTGAGGGAATTTTAGTAGACCCGACTAAGATACAGGAAGTTTTGGATTGGAAGGCACCAACTATAGTGCATGAAGTTCGGAGTTTTCTTGGATTGGCTGGCTACTATCGTCGTTTTATTTAGGATTTCTCTAAAATAGCTAAGCCTATGACTCGACTACTTGAGAAGGATAGGAAGTTTGATTGGACTCCAGAGTGTGAACAAGCTTTCTACACTCTATGGACTTTGTTGACATCAGCTCCGGTATTAGCGCAACCTGACATTGAGAAACCATTTGATGTGTATTGTGATGCATCGGGTACTGGTTTAGGTGGCGTACTGATGCAAGGAGGCCGAGTTATTGCGTATGCTTCACGTCAGTTAAGAAAACATGAAGTTAACTATCCGACTCATGACTTGGAGTTAGCTGCTGTAGTGCATGCTCTGAAAATCTGGAGACACTATTTGCTTGGAAATATATGCAATATTTATACAGATCATAAGAGTCTTAAGTACATATTTACTCAACCTGAGTTAAATATGCGCCAGAGAAGATGGTTAGAGTTGATCAAGGATTATAACCTCCAGGTGCATTACCATCCGGGTAAAGCAAATGTGGTTGCCGATGCCTTGAGTAGAAAATCTCACTGCAACTCTCTGATAGAAGAAGATTTTCATTTGTCCCACCTCTTACATCCTATTGTAATCCATCATATCACTGTAGATTGTTCTTTGAGAAGTAGAATCATTGAGTTACAGAAGACTGATACTGGTGTATTTCACATCAAGAGAAAGATGAGAGAGCAAGAAACTAAGCATTTTCGAATCGATGAGAAGGGAATTCTCTGGTTCAAGGATAGACTCGTTGTGCCAAAAGATAGAGAGCTCAGAAACCAAATCTTATCTGAAGCCCATTCTTTTAAGTTGTCCATCCATCCTGGTAGTAGTAAGATGTATCAGGACCTCAAACCGTACTATTGGTGGACCAAGATGAAGAAGGAAATTGCAGCCTATGTCGCTAAGTGTGATCATTGTTGTAGAGTTAAGGCCATTCACATGAAGCCTGGTTTACTCCAGCCTTTGTCTGTTCTAGGTTTGAAATGGGACGACATTATTATGGACTTTATTGTCGGATTACCAACCACCCAAAAAGGTTTTGATTCTATTTGGGTTGTAGTTGATCGTTTAACAAAGTCTGCTCACTTTATAGCTGTGAAGAGTAACTATCACCCGCACCAATATGCTGATATTTACTTCCAAGAAGTTGTACGCCTTCATAGAGTGCCTAAGTCTATTGTCTCTGACAGAGGGCCACAATTTACTGCTCGTTTCTGGGAGTGCCTACATTAGAATCTTGGAACTAATTTGGTCCGTAGTTCTGCTTATCATCCACAGACATCGGGACAAACTAAGCGTGTGAATCAGATTCTTGAAGACATGCTTAGAGCTTCCATCATCTCTTGTAATGGCTCCTGGGAGAAATGGTTGCCTCTCGCTGAATTCTCTTACAACAACAGTTATCAAGAGAGCATCAAGATGGCTCCATTTGAAGCTTTATATGGTTGCAAGTGTAGAACTCCTTTAAATTGGGTGGAACCAGGGGAGAGAAGACTCTATGGTATTGACTTTGTAAAAGAAGCCGAGGAGCAAGTTCGTGCTATACAGAAAAATATAGCAGCCGCTCAGGCTAGACAAAAGAGCTACGCAGATAAGAGGAGGAAACCTATTGAGTTTGAAGTAGGTGACCATGTCTATTTGAAGGTGTCCCCTATGAGAGGAGTAAAACGTTTTGGGATCAAAAGAAAGCTTGAGCCTCGATATGTTGGACCTTATCGGATTATTGAGAAAAGTGGAAGAGTAGCCTATAAGCTCAATCTACCTCATGATATGGGAGCTATCTTTCCAGTATTCCATGTTTCTCAATTAAAGAAATGTCTCCGTCTTCCCGAAGAAAGAGTAGATGTGAGACGCATCAAGTTGAAATCTGATCTTTCTTATGAGGAGAAACCGGTATATGTTCTGGATACTCTGGAAAGGGTGACTCGAAATCAAGTAGTCAAATTATACAAGGTGGTTTGGAGTAATCACGGTGAACGTGATGCAACTTGGGAAAAAGAGGATTATTTAAAGGACAACTATTCTGCTTTCTATGAAAAATGGTACGACTTTCAAATCTCGGGACGAGATTTTTATAAGGGGGGAAGGCTGTAACACCCCTGGTGTTAGTTAGCCTCATAATGCATTCATAATGCATGATCATGGCATGACATTACCATAAGCATCATCATTTCATGTGCATCCTTCTTGAAACATGACCTTGCAACATTGCAACATATGTATGTTATGGGTGCCAGTGATAATATCATGTATCCGGACCATGCTAGTACATGTGCTAAGTTTGCTATGCTTGAAAACATGTGAAATATGCTCCTGAAACATAGGCAACATTAGGTCTCAATAATTTTGTTAGTAATGTTTCATTAGTTATATTAATAGTGTTTCAATGCCTACTTGTGAAACTTTCATGCTTATGTGATGCTACTTTGTGATTAGGGCCTTGTCAATAGTTGTAGCATGCTAGTAATCCAAAATGACCTAGGGTTTATGTTTATACCATGCCCTAATTCCATCTTGACCCATGCTTTGACTAGTTGACCATTAGGACCTCCCTTGTTTGACCTAACAAAAAGTATAGCCTAGAGTTTTTGCATGGCTGTGCCACCTTAACAAAGTTTGTGCCAAATTTAATGAGGAACAAAAGTTGTTCAGTGGTCAACTCATGAAAATGCTTGGAACATGCCCTAACATGTCCCACAAGTCAGGTATAGGGGCTGTTTTTCAGTACTGAAATTCAGCTAAGTCTGGAATGGACTTCAGTTTCACGTAACCATCTTTGGTGCTTCGTAACTCGCAAACCCGGCAGAACCAGCCCAAGATACAATTGATAATATTGTTGTCCACACATAGCTCTACAATTTTGTTGTTAACGCCTATCGCTAACTCGGGCTAGATTAGGAGTTATACATTGTCGAAATCACGCTGTCAGGCTCGGCTTAACTGAAACTTCGTTTCAGAAGTTCAGAAACCGATCTCGATCGTGGCCGACACCGATCAGAGGGACGACGCCACATGGTCATCTACGTGTCATTGCCGCGCTCGGTTAGCAGGCGTGAAGTCGCCACGAAGTCCCGAGGATGCCCGCTTGCCTCATTCTCCCTCCGCCCTCCTTGTCTCGCTCGGTTGGTGAAGTCCCACCACTGAGAGCATCACCTCGCATTGCGCCAACCGTAGCTCCTCCGTTCGGCCACCATTTCCTGATCGAGCTCGACCAATCACTCCACCTTGAGCTGCTCTAGCCCGTGCTCCAACTCTCTAGCCTAGCCGAGCCATAGGTAGGTGACAAAAATTCGCGCTTGTCATGGTTGCCGCGCTCGGAGCGCCGCCGCGCTTCAACCTCGTCATGGCCGGAGCAGTGCCGAGCTCCGCCGCATGCGCTCTTGCTCGTTCGCACTTGCTTGTGTCCTGTAGAAGCTGTAGAGGTTGATAGTTTAGACGCTACCGCGTCGGGTCCACGGGGACAGGCCGCCGCACTGGGCACACCTGCCATGGCCGCACCGAGCTTCAGCTCAATTTTTGCTCTGCCTATTTGCTTATTTCTCGATTGGATTCGTGTTCCGGGCGTCTCGGGGGTACATCTAGATAACCGCGCGACCTCATCGACCAATTTCATCTCGTTAGCGTGCAACGCCTTAGCCCCGACGGAGCTTCCATGGCCGTCGTGAGAGTGTGCTCACGGCCATGCCGGGATGGTCGTTCTTAGGCCTTAATGTCGGGCTTGTTAGCTTCGTTTCGCGAAGTGGAGTGTGTGGGTGCCGTTAGATCACCGTACGATGGCCGGTTTCGCCGTCGTCGTCGAGCGCCGTCGCCGCCATCCGCCCTCGTCGGCGTCGAGGATGCGTCGGTGCAGTAGAGTTGGGGAAAGAGGTATGCCGGGGTGTGGGGTGACGAGAGGAACGCGACGGCATGATTGGTTTCGCTGGAGGAGCCGCCGGCGGCGAGCCCGACCTCGCCGGAGTCCTCCCCTGCCTCTGTGCCTTTGACGGGTGGGGTCCCTTTGTCAGCGCGCCCCCTTCCTCTGTTTTCTGATTCGGGCCACCGGGTGGGCCTGTTGGCCGAGAGGGCCCAGGGCCTTAGCAGGCCGGTTAAGTTCAGGCCCGTTTAGGTTTTTGAATTGTTTTCTTTTTCTTTCTAGAAAGTGAAATATTGTGCTAAAGTTTGTAAAATCATAACTAGGGCTAGAAATGTCCAAATAAGGTGCTTTAAATTTTGGTGTGCTCTACATAATGTCTAGTTTATTATAAAAATATAATGTGTGCCATGTTTTGTGATGAAATAAATAGTTATTAATTATACCTTTTATTCATGTAGAAAAAGGAGAAAATGATATCTCTTTCTGTGAAGCTCCAAATGACATGAAATTTTTATAGTGAACTTCTCATACCATGAATAGCTTATGGTTAAATTTTCATGCAATTTGGATGTGGTTTGGTGGAGTTATATAATTATCTTGTTTGCTTGAATGGATCTTGTGTGAAGTTTCATAATTTTTCTATAGATCCAGTAAGGGTGAAACTTGGTGAATGTTGTTCTTATGTTAGAAAGATGTTAGGAAAAATATGAAATCTGTTGTTTGATACTTTTCAATAGGGTTTCATATTTATGCTAGAAATAGACATGTCATATGTTACTTTTGATATATCGAGTTCTGCTCATCCAATTGGTTGGAAATTTTTATGATAGCCTATGTGAAGCATTAGGTGGCTACTGTAATTTTTGTAGATTTTTATATATAGTTTTACTATATGTTGCTTTAATCACCTAAGTAACTAAATAAATTATAAAAGAATATTAAATGATTTATTTAGAAGTTGGCACTATACTTTCTGATGTTCTTTTGGTATGCACAACAAGTGAGTAAACTTGGTTTGGTCCAATTATGCTTTTGAATCGTCACTAATTATTTAATTTAGTGAATCTGCCATTTCTGGACAGATTTGGTGGTTGCGTAAACTAGGCTTTGTTAATGATGTTTTCATGCTTGGTGATCTTTAGCAAAGTTGTTGAGAATTTCATGAACTAGTTGTTGGTAAATTTTGGTAGCATTTGGACTTATAGTTTAGAAATGACAGCTGTTCCAAGTTGGGTTCAGTTTTGGAAGTGCTCTCTGTCTTTTAGAACAGATTCTGTATGTATGCTATTTTAACTTGGTTTTGTGCTTACAACGTTGCAATGTCATTGCATTCATCTTCACATCATTCATGCACGTCCATAAATCATTATGTCATTTTTGGATGTATACATGAAATTCATTGGATGCATATACATGCAATAGGTGTGCCGAGAATCGTGTTACAAGCGAGGTTCCGCTGGGCGTGGAACCCGAAGTTAAAGTCCGTTCGAGAGCCGGAGGTCCAGTTCGACGAAACCGGAGAAGACGTGGAAATCGTTCTTGAAGTCGAACCTTGATCTCTCTTCTTTCGGTTAAGGCAAGCCCCGGAGCATTATAAGCCTCCTACTTTCAAAGCAATTATCTATATATATACAGGTTATATGTATTGTTGCATTACGTGATAGGAGTTGGTTGAAAAACCTTGCTGCATTGATAACACTCCTTGTCCAGAAATTCGAACCTTGAATCCTATGTAGACAGGATCGTATCTATGCTTAGCCCTGCTAAATTAGACCGGTAGAAGTCGGGTGATTTCCTGTCACCTGCGAGATATAGGGCTTTGTCAGGTCACGGTTGGCTATATTTGCTATCGTGGAAGTGAACCATGTGTAATAAAATGAAATGAGACCGGGCGGGATGATGATAGTGAAACAGCAAGGCATGGAGGTCTTGGGTGTGGATCTATCCCCGTCTGTGTCGATTAAGGACCGAGACCTGGAGCCTTCTATGTCATTTTGAACGCATGCCTGACATTTAGTTGGCCGGCCTAAGGTTGCCGACCGCGAAGCCTAGTAGCTCAACTCAGGCTGCGAAGTCAAAAAGTGAAAGTCGCCTCGGAAGGGAGCCAGAGGGTCCAAGGGCAGGTGAGTTAAAAGTCCTGAGCATCCTGGCCACTTGTATCCCCGAGAACGCGGCGCTGTTCGGGCCCACCCTGAGTTGTACCAAAGGTTATCTACGGCTGCCTTTAGCGGGGTTTGCCGGGTGAGTGTCAGGAATACCCCCCTCAGCTGAGTTGGAATCGATTCGAGTCGCCGTCTCTCCCGGATAGTGAGAAACTTGACTGGTTATCTCCAGCATAGATACACTAATTATTAATGATGGTTCGGAATTGATGATAATGATGATGATGGCCTTATTATACCTGCTATGGTTATTATTGTTTGCTCCTAATAAAGTGAGTGCTCTAGTACAGGTGCTAATCTAGATGACAGGTTAATGATGATTAACTTGATGCTTAAGCATTAATGATTACTTATCTGTAATTAGCTTTTCTGCAAATGAGTCAAGCTAGCCCACTTTATAAAGCCTTGCATAATCCTTGGTGTCACCGTTGTTTCTGGTTTTTGACGGGTAAGTCTAGCTGAGTACCTTCTCGTACTCAGGGTTTATTTCCCCCCTGTTGCAGGTAGCAGATTCGTACTTGTTGCTGCAAGTATTGTCTTCGTCATGTGGGCGTGAAGACTAGACCATATGGGCATGGTCTGTGTAGTATCTCTTCTGGTATGCTTTTGCAGGATGTGACTATGTACTGGCAGTATTTGACTTAAAATGATTTCAGAAATTATGTTGCTTCCGCTAATCTTTACTTTGGTTTTGTAATAAAAATAATTGTACTCCGATGTATGAGATTACTTCTGAACTGTTGTAACAAGTGTTGTGTTATGTTGAATCATTACGATCTGGTTGCTCTCGGTTTGGTTTGAAATCCCTCGCGATTTCGTGGACTACCGGAGTTATATGGGCTCAAGTTTGAGAATTTGATCGTTTCGGCGATTGTTTTTGAACTTGTGCTCTTATAATTTGGACGGTTCCGTCACACTCCCACCAAGTGTTTTCGTTGTGGAAAAGAAGGTCACATGTCCTATAACTGTCCTAAGAAGGTCAATCAGCAAACCCCTCAGAAGTAGACCAATAACCATAAGCTACCATACTACGGAAAGGTGACTCATGTGTCTGAGGAAACAGCGATGGCGGAACCTGAAGTTATGCTCGATACGTTTGATGTTCACTCCATTCCTGCCACTGTTCTTTTTGATTCTGGAGCTTCGCATTCGTTCATATCTCAATTATTTGTTAAGACACATAGCATCCCTTTATGTGCAATGAGAAACCCCATATTAGTTAATTCACCTGGGGGAAGTATGCAAGCTTCCTACCAATGCCTCCCTATTAGTTTAATTTTAAGGGGGGTAGAATTCAAAGTGAGCCCTATAGTGTTGAGAACAGCTGGGATTGATCTTATTCTGGGACTAGATTGGATGAAGCAAAATTAGGCGGTGATTTAGTGTAAGGAAAAGGCAGTAGCCCTAACAACACCGAAGGGAGATCGAATTAGTGTGGAGATCATAGTGTAGAAGCAGCAGACAGCTACAGTGAATCGACTTGATGATAATGTTAATTAGGAGAATCTAGTTGTGGATGAATTTCTAGATGTGTTCCCCGATGACTTGCCAGGTATGCCACCCGACCGTGACATTGAGTTTATTATTGAATTATTGCCTAGAACTGCACCTATAGCTAAGCATCCATATAGAATGGGGGTTAATGAATTAGAGGAATTTAAGAAACAAATAAAAGAGTTGCAAGAGAAAGGTTTCATTCATCCTAGCTCTTCACCGTGGGGAGCTCCAGTGATTTTTGTTGACAAGAAAGATGGTTCTCAAAGGATGTGTATTGATTATCAGTCACTTAACGAGGTGACTATTAAGAATAAGTATCCACTGCCTAGGATTGATGACTTGTTTGATCAGTTGAGAGGTGCTTGTGTGTTTTCTAAGATTGATCTTCGCTCTGGTTATCATCAATTGAAGATTCGTGCTACAGATATACCAAAGACAGCATTCACAACACGGTATGGCTTGTATGAGTATACAGTAATATCTTTTGGCTTGACTAATGCTCTTGCGTACTTTATGTACCTGATGAATAAGGTATTCATGGAGTATCTCGACAAGTTTGTAGTAGTGTTCATCGATGACATATTGGTATATTCCAAGACTAAGGAAGAACATGCCAAACATTTAAGGTTGGTCCTGCAGAAGCTTAGAGAGCATAAGCTCTATGCTAAGCATAGTAAGTGTGAGTTCTGGTTGAAGGAAGTTGCCTTTTTGGGTCATGTGGTCTCTAATGGTGGAATTTCAGTGGATCCTAGCAAGGTAAAGGATGTGTTGAATTGGAAGCCACTAACCGATGTGGGAGAAATTCATAGTTTCTTAGGATTGGCTAGATATTATAGAAGATTTATTGAAGGGTTTTCTAAGCTTGCTAAGCCAATGACAGCATTGTTAGAAAAGAATGCTACGTTTGTGTGGTCTGATAAGTGTCAGGTTAATTTTGAGGAACTAAAGAAAAGATTAACAACAGCCCCGGTGTTAGTTTTGCCAGATTTGAGTAAGAATTTCTCTATCTATTGTGATGCATCTCGTTTGGGTCTTGGCTGTGTGCTTATGCAAGAAGGCAAAGTAGTGGCCTATGCATCTCGACAGTTGAGGAAGCATGAGTTAAATTATCCTACTCATGACTTAGAGTTAGCAGCAGTGGTACATGCTTTAAAAATATGGAGGCATTATCTGATTGGGCATAAGAGTGATATTTACACTGATCATAAGAGCTTGAAATATATTTTCACCCAGTCGGATCTAAACTTGAGACAACGTCGATGGTTAGAGTTGATTAAGGATTATGATTTGGAGGTACATTATCATCCGGGCAAGGCTAATGTTGTCGCTGATGCTCTTAGTAGGAAGAGCTATGCTAATGAGGTACAAGTAATGCCTATGTCAAATGAGTTGTGTGCTGAGATTGAGCATTTGAACTTGGGTATTGTCATTAATGTAGTGGAATTGGTGATAGAGCCTGTATTGGAGCAAGAAATATGCAAGAGTCAGTTGATAGATGACAAAATAAAGGAGATAGTTAGGAATATACCGAAAGGTAAGGCACATGGATTCTATTTGGATGATAAAGGAACTCTATGGTTTGAGAAACGATTATGTGTGCCTGAGGACAAAGCTATAAGAGAAGTAATTTTACATGAAGCTCATGAGTCCGCTTACTCTATTCATCCTGGAAGTACTAAGATGTATATGGATTTGAAGGAGAAGTATTGGTGGTATGGGTTGAAAAGAGATGTTGCAGAGTATGTTGCACTATGTGATACGTGTCAGATGGTTAAAGCTGAACATCAGAGGCCTACAGGATTGTTGCAACCGATGCAGATACCTGAGTGGAAGTGGGAAGAAGTTGGTATGGATTTCATTGTAGGGTTACCACACACTCAGAGAGGTTTTGATTCAATATGGGTCATAGTGGATCGTTTAACTAAAGTTGCTCACTTTATACCGGTCAGAATAACGTATTCCAGTGCAAAGTTGGCTGAACTGTATTTGGAAAGGATAGTAAGTATGCACGAAGTTCCAAAGAAGATAGTGTTCGATCGAGGTACTCAATTCACATCATATTACTGGCAGAAAGTACAAGAGTCATTAGGGACTAAGCTGAATTTTAGCACAGCATATCATCCTCAGACGGATGGGCAGACTGAAAGGATTGATCAGATATTGAAAGATATGTTGTAACACCCTAAAATTTTGGAGTATTTAAAAATAGGTAAATATGGCTTTTATGTATTTTTGTGAGCATACAAACTTAGAATAAAAATAATTTTTATTAACTTAAAATCAAATATAAGGGTAGCTACATGATTGTGCATTCATGCTGCTACATTTGAATTTTTGTATTGAGTGGTTGGTTTCAAATTCAAAAGAGGATTCAAAATCTTTTTGAAAATGGCTTTGGAAAATTGGAAAAAAAGAAAAAGAGAAAGAAAATCCTATTCGGCTTTTCGGCCCAGTTCAGCCCACCGCCCGTTCGCCCTCCTTTCTCTCGCGCGTGGGCTGTTCTTTTCCTTTCTCTCGCGCGTGGCCCGTTTCTCTTCCTTCCCCACGTCCCGCTTTGGGCCGAGCCCAGCAAGCTCGCATGACCGCGCCGCGCCTTCCTTCCTAGTTTCCCATCGCTGACACCGCGGGCCTGTTCGTCAGGGTTGCCTTCCTCCTCAAGTCAAGCCATCGTCGCTTTCCTTCTTTGCCGACGACGAATCCCGCGTCCAAATCCTTCCTTTCCTTACTCGGAGCGCATTCAGGCTATATAAGCAAGTGTGCCACACCCCGCCGCCTCCATCCCGCCCTCTCGAAGCTACTGTGACGCTTAGAAACTCGGTCACCGTGAGCGTGAGCCCTAGCCGCCGCCATTCCGAGCCGTGCGTCTCCTTTGGTCCGTCCTCGGCTTCGTTTTCGCGCGAGGTGAGCTCGTCATGCTCCGCTCTCCCTCCCCGTGTTCTCCTTTCTCTGAATCGTGCTCGGAATTGAGCTTTTGCATTCTCCAGTGATGGCGCCGCCGTAGAACACCATCGGGCTTCTGTTCCGGCCGAGCGCCGCCGCCGGCTGATTTCCGATCCAATCCGATCCGTCCGATTTGAATCCAACGACCGAGGATCAAAGATACCGGTTCGGCCGGCACTTTTGCTAAAGAGTCCCTATAATTTTTAAGTATAGAAACCGCAGTCCAAGGCGTATTCCTGAGTTACGTTTTCTTTTTCGTAAAGCGTAGTTTGATCTCAGTCAATTCAAAAATATGTTTTCACTTATTTACAGTTTTGCCACTGAGTTTGTTTTAGTCATAATTTCTCCGTTTTAACTCCGATTTGATCCGTTCAAATTGTGTTAGGTTCGTATTTGTGAGCTCTACATGTTAGTAGTACTGTACAGTAGGTTTGTGACATTTTATTTTTGAGTTTGAATTAAAGTAATTATTTTTCTATAGGAAATCTTCGTAAATTCGTAACTTCGTCGTTTTAGCTCTGTTTTTCGTGATCTTCGCATCTGTGTGATCCTAGCAAGTTGTAGATTCATTTTAAAGACTTTTTATCTTATTTTATTATGGTTGGTGTACTGTTCTAATATAGATCTATTGTTTGCTTCGTGTATGATTATATGGATGCTTGTATGGTGCTATATGGTTCAATCAATCGGTGAGGTTTACGTGGTGATTAAGAAGCTATTCTCTGAAGACTAGAAGCTGAGAATTGGAAGCAGAAGATTGAAAGTTGAATACTAAAGGCTTTCGAGCATATTGCTTTGGGGGAAAAGCAAGTTAAGGCAAGTATAGCATGGGATTATCCTTGTTTCCTATTCACCTTTAATATACTTAATTCATGTGCATGTGTCTACCTTGTTATCCTAAGGATATCCTAGCTTTTGTATCTTGTACCTTGACACCGGTGGAACATTGCATTGGGTAGTATTTATGCTAGTGCTCAAGATAAATAACCATGATCTGTAACTTGACTGATGGTATATGCAATAAACGTTTAAAAGATGCTTTATAGCAACATGACTCAAGGGGGCTAGAGCATTGGGCTGTTTTTATGGTGCTCTAGTTTCTCTCCATAAGGACTCATCTGTAAGCGAACATCCGGGACTTACAGTACAACTGTGAGGGATATAATGGCTCTGTCTTTAGTCAAGTATGAGGACCTTTTCTAGCTTGTTAATGGTAACCTTCATGGTGTAAGAATGGCTTGACGAATCGGGTATAGTGCGGCCTCTATCCTCATGTGTATAGGATGCGCGTCATTGTGCCATTTGGAAGGGGGGCTCTACATCTGTTTGCCGAGTAAATCTAATGGCTCTAACTTGTTAGACGAACCTTTGAAAGACTTCATAGTGAACCCTGCCGATCTTCCTTGGAAGTGGGTCAAGAGATTAGCTACCTTAGGCGAAAGGGTAAATCACGACTCACAGTGAAAGTGTACAACCTCTGCAGAGTGTAAAACTGTTATAACAGCCGAGCTCACGGTCACGAGTGACCTTAGACCCTTACAGAATAAATGATGAACACTGATGATAATGTTAATACTGATGATGTTGATGCTCACTAATGATTATTGTTTCTTGCTATATATTATTCTCGTTTACATGATCATGAGGTTATTTGGGCTTATGGTAAACTTGTTGCTACTTAATTGCTAAAAGATGACTCACTAAAAGCTAATCTCAGTAAACCAGTGTCAACTTTTGAGCCTCATGAACCCTATGATATATTTGCTGAGTTCGACATGGACTCACTCTTGCTATTTCCACACCCTAGGATAGTCTCTGGAGTTAATAGGCTTGTGATCAACCAGTTAGTTTGTTCCTGGAGTGAAGGTTACACCCGGTGTTCGGCGTTGTCTTTCCACTGTGTTGCTCTCTAAGGTTATATCTTATACTATTGCGTTATGTTTAATAAGCATTTGTCTTTTGATATTACACTTATCTACAACTATATGTGAGATTTGACCTCTTTATTTCACATATAGTGTATATCTGGTTTTGTCCTTAAAACCGGGTGTGACATATGTTGAGAGCTTGTGCTTTGCAGTATGGTACTAGTTGGGATAAGAGTTTGCCATATGCAGAGTTTTCCTACAATAATAGTTATCAGAAAAGTCTACAGATGGCACCTTTTGAAGCTTTGTATGGTAGGAAGTGTAGAACTCCGTTGTTCTGGAATTAGACAGGAGAAAGTCAAGTGTTCGGTCCCGATGTGCTTAAGAATGCTGAGAAACAAGTAAGAATGATTAGAAACAATTTGAAAGTAGCTCAGTCATGACAGAAAAGTTATGCCGATACTCGACGAAGAGAATTGACTTTCGAAGTAGGAGATTATGTCTACCTAATAGTGTCGCCTATGAGAGGTGTGAAAAGGTTCAACCGGAAAGGAAAGTTAGCACCGAGGTATGTCGGTCCTTTTAAGATCTTAGAGAGACGTGGTGAAGTAGCATATCAATTGGAATTGCCTGAGAGCTTAGCAGGTGTGCATGATGTGTTCCATGTGTCTCAGTTAAAGAAATGTTTGCGTGTGCCGGAAGAACAGATACCGCTAGAGGAACTCACTGTTAAGGAAAATCTCACCTATGAGGAGTACCCAGTAAAGATCTTGGAGACAGCAGAAAGAGTTACTAGGAGCCGAGTTATAAAGATGTGTAAAGTTCAGTGGAGTCGATATTCGGAAGCAGAGGCTACATGGGAAAGAGAGGAAGATTTAAGAAAAGCGTACCCACAATTGTTTGAGTAAGCATTGTCCGAATCTTGGGACGAGATTCATTTTAAGGGGGGTAGAATTGTAACACCCTAAAATTTGCACCATTTTAAAAATAGGAGAATTGGATTTATTTACGCAATTTTGTGAACATTTTAACCTAGAGAAATAATAATTTTCAATAAATAAAATCAACTATAAGGTTAGATACATGCTTGTGCATACACGCCGCTGCATATTTTTATTTGTGATGATTGGTTTTTATTTCTAGAAGGAAATGATTTCAAAAACTATTTGAAAATGTATTTGAAATATTGGAAAAGGAAAGGAAAAGTGGAAGCCTTCTTCATCTCTGTTTTGGCCCGCAGGCCTTCTCTCCTCCCTCCTTGGCCCAGCTCTTCCTTGGCCCAAGCAAGCCAACGTAGACGGGCCCTTCTCTCATTCGCGCGCTGCGTAGTGGGCCGGCCCAATCGGCCGAAGCCGCAGGCCGCCGCGCCCTTCTCCTTTTCTCCTTGTGTCACTGACATCTAGGGCCCGCGCCTCGAGTCACTGCCACCTCGGGCCCGCTTGTCAGCGTCGTCGTGTTCCTCTCGCTCGTAACCGAGCCGGACATCGACGGTAGAGTCCGACGCCGCCCCGACCTCCGCTTGCCTTGTACCGCACGCCTAACCCTCTCATAAGTAGCCATGGGCGCTGCCGCCTCTCTACCCACCCTTAGCTGCGAGCCACCGCCCTCCAATCAAGCTCGCAAGCCACCGCAACCTTAATCCGCCGCCGCCCGAGCTAATCTAACGAAATCATCAAATTGGTTATCTCCGTAAGCTGTCGTGGAGTTTCGAGTCATCCACACGAACTCGTTAAGCTTTATCCTCTCTCAATTTTCAATCTAGTTGGTTAACTAGCCTTGCTGACATGCACAGGAGGTCCGCTGCCGCCTTTGGAAGCCGCACGCCCTCCTCGATCGATTTCCGCCGCTACGATCCAGCTAGGTGAGTTCGCAATCATCTGCTCTTGCTTCCCGTGCTTGTCCCGTCATTAATGGTGCCCGAAATCGCCCTTGCGATGAACTCCGGCGAGGGTATGCCTATTCCGGCCATGGCGCCACCATCCAGCTCGCCACCGGCCGCCTCCCTATTCTCCCCCTTTTGATCTCGGCCGCACGTTTTAAATCTAACGGCCAGGAAAGCCCGATACCGGTTCGGCTGCTACTTTTGCAAAAGAGCCCCTCCGGTTTTCTATAATCTAACCCGCAGTCCAAAACATGTTTGCAAATTTCGTTTTCTTCATTTGAAAGCGTATTTTGTTTTGGTTAAGAATAAATTACGTTTTCAGCTATTTATAGAATTGCCACTGATTTTGTTTTAGCCCTAACTTCTCTGTTTTAACTCCGATTTGACCCGTTTAAGTTGCGTTAGGTTCGTAATTTCATAATCTAAACGTTGGTGCTACTGTTTAGTAGGTTCTCCACTTTTAAATTTTGAGATTAGATTTAATCTATTACTTTAATAAAGAAAAGCTTGTTTAAATCATAACTTTTTCGTTTTAGCTCCAATTTGCGTGCAATTCGTGTCTGTGTGATCCTAGTGAGATGTAGATTCATTTTACAAACTTTTCATCTTATTTTGCTACTGTTGGTGTACTGTTCTAATTGTAGCTTTGTTTTTGTATGATTGCTCTTGGATGATTGTTGTTGGTGTGTTAATCGAGAATAGACGGTGAGCAGTTTGTTGGTGATCAACAGTACTATTACGAACCTGGTCAACAGAATCAGCTAGATCAAGGAAAGTATAGCATGGGATTATCCTTGTTACCTATTCACTTTAATTCACTTAATTCATTATGCATGTGTCTCCTTGTTAAGGATGCCTTAGTATTGATCTTATTCCTTGAATCCTATGGTTATAGCATTGAGTAGTTTGCTAGTGCTCACATAAACAATGATCTTGTAATTTGATTAATGATATATGCAATAACACTAAAAGATGATTTTTAGCAACAAGGAACAAGAGGGCTAGAGTTTTCTCTAGATTCCTCTCCATAAGGACTTATCTGTAAGCGAACATCCGGGACTTACAGTACAGCTATGAGGGCTACATGGCTCTGGCTTTAGTCATATAAGAGGACCTTTTCTAGCTTGTTAGTGGTTACCTTTATGGCGCAAGAGGGGTGTGTTCCAAGTCGGATGTAGTGCGGCTTCTGTCCTTATGAGTATAGGCTGCGTGTCATTGTGCCATACGGAAGGGGGGCTCTACATTTGCAGGGCTCAGAAACCCAACGGCCCTAACTTGTTAGATGAACCTTGGAAAGACTTCATAGTGACACTTAACTATCCAATGGGGAGTCATGACCTCGGACTTTTGGGGATCATGACTCATAGTGAAAGTGTACAACCTCTGCAGAGTGTAAAACTATTATAACAACCGTGCTCACGGTCACGAGCGGCCTTGGACCCTTATAGAATAGAGATCACTATTAATTTACTTGTTTTTGCTATTCATTATTCTCTTTACATGATCATGTGTTTATTATGGGAATATCACCTATCTGTTGCTACTCAATTGCTTAAAACATGATCAACTAAAAGCTACATGCAGTTAAACCAGTGTCTACCCTATTTGAGCTTCATGAACCCCATGTTACACTTGTTGAGTACTTTTGTGCTCACCCTTGCATTCCCCCACACCTCAGGATGGACTTCCGAATGTGCAAATAGTGACTACTACTTCTACTTCCTTGAAGATTACTAGACTTGTGGTCAACCAGTTTACGTGCCTATGCTATGGAGCTAGATACCTCAATTATCTTATGTTTCTGCTTAGTTATGTGAAGACTATGTGATATTATTCGTTATGTAATAAACATTTGTGATGGTACTATTTATATTTGTCATCTTATGTGTGATTGATCTTTGGGCGCACATAAGATTATGTATTCCATTTGTTCCTTAAAAATGGGTGTGACAGAGAATAGAAAAAGGCGGAGTAGAATAGCATCTCTGGTTACTCCTTTGATAGTGAAAGTGCTGCAGATCTCCAGAAAGTGTTGGAGATGTGCACTCGTATCTTCATGTGTCTTTTCATAAAACTAACTAGCTTGCACCTTGTTGATAAGAGCTGGCTTGAGCTCGAATCCATTCTCTCGAACATCAGTTTGTGGTTCGGTACGGATGTTGGCGGTGGTTAGAGCAGAGAATTTGCAGAGAGTCTTGTTAGCCATAGCTTCAAACTCTGGAGTCAAACTTCTTCTTATTCGGTTGTCCTCTGACTCTAGAGTGAGAACCTTCTTAAGACTAGCTTTAGCTTTCCTGAGTAGTACTTCTAGATCATCTAAGTAGTTTGTCAGAAGATCAAAACCGGTCATACATCACCTTGCATAAGATACACAAGTAAACAAACCAAGGGTAAGCCTGTTTGAGTAAAGATAAATGGTTTCCTCAATCACATCAGTGTGGTACAAGTGATATCAATATTCCTTTTGGATAACTTTTCAAGCTTACCCGGCAACGACGCAAAAAATGCTTGTTAACATTTCTTAGCGTCACTACCAAGAATAGAATTTAAATTCTATCCCCAGCAATGGCACCAAAAATGCTTGTTGGTATTTATTAACTTGACACTTGTTCTAGTAGTCACCTCTTAATTACCTACACCTCTAGCTTAATTGTATCAGGTTGTCATCCCTAGTGATGGAGCTAAAAGTGACTATAGGCACTACCTAGTATTACTACTAAGTAGTTATCTTATTATTTCATGTGACTAGGAAGAATATAAAGATAAGAATACAAAGTATCCGCAAGCGCACAGATAATTATACCATTGTAGCATTTTACCTAGGAGTATTTCAGGGATCATTATTTATATTTTATCACTGCCTCACTGGGAAGGGGTGGCTATAGGAATATGATAATCACTTGTACATGCAATGGAGAGTTAACCATGTCTAATCCATCTACTCATAACAGGGATAAGTCATAAAATAAATGAAAATAGATGATAAATGTCAAGTCATAAATAGTGTAATTTACTCAGAGCACTCCCTTCTATAGCAATAGCATGGTTTTGGTAGAAATAAAGGATTATTTCTAAGTCATTCTTAATCATATGTCAGAGTATACTATGATTAGTGCAATTACACTTAGCAATCATGGCAAGAATACTTTATATCTACACACAAGGGACATTACTAAGGAAGATCAAGAACAGAGCAAGTCTTCCTTCGCAACCGGGTCCTACTTGTCCTATATTCAGGGAGTGGACTACAAAGGACTCAACAGGAGTGTCACTTCCGCAATCTACCACATGGCCCGGAATATAGGGTGCATCCACAGGTAAACAACGTATAAGCACCACATTTACACAATGTTGAGCACTCACCCATGCTATCAAAGAGTGAGCGTTATACGATCTTATGCTTGAATATAAAGACATTCTAACTATACTAAGTATATAATCAAAATAGACAATGAACAATATAACTGAGAACATAGATAATATATAGAGTAATGTCATATCTATTGTAACTAGCAAGTAAATACAGAAAGATACAAAAGAGAGGTTACAGAAGGCTTTACCAAGCCGCGCTCTTGACACGATTCGGAATCCAAGCGAAGCTTGGCATCCTCTACTTCTAACCTATGTAGCTATGCTCTAGAATGTGGTAGAGCTCTAAGGAAACTAGGGGTTCTAGCTCTGATGACTTGATTAAATGACTTGAATGCTTTGAACCCAGGGGGTAGGGGCTGGCTTATATAGACCGGTGGGATGAACTAGAGCCCTCAGATCAAACCGACATTGATCAACGGTGAAGATGCAAACCCTAAGGTGGTAGAGAAACGACTTGCGGAAGAGGCTAATAGGTGGGACCCACTTGGGTCGGCTGACCTAGGGTGGGGTTGGCCAACCTGGGTGGCTTCTAGGTGGGCCCCCCTTTGGTGGGTCTCCTTATCATGTATTCTAGATCATTCTCAACTTGGTTCCATGGTGGAATATGCTTTTTACCCCGATATCCTTGATATATTGCCCCTTTTTCCTAATAAACCCCCACAGAAACACAAATTTACCAAAAATTTATGGAATTCTATCAGTTTAAACCCTAATTCTATGTTTGGAGGTTGATATATGCCCTTTTGCATGTTTCATTGACGGTTTATAATAGTAGTTAGTGACCGTCAGCAACAACCATTATAAACCATCAAAGAAACATGTATAAGGGCACAATTATCATCACCAACAAAGGTCTAGGGGTTTAAACTAACAAATTCTATGAGTTTTGGTGAATCTGTGATTTCTGCTAGGTTTATCTAGAAAACTGTTAAGGAGGACATACATGTCAGACTTAATCGCGCTTATCCATCACGGTAATAACTCTAGAATCTTCCAGAGGACCCGAGAAGGTAACCCCATGAAGTAGACCTTGGAAGGCTAACATATGGGGCCGATCGGCCCCACCTGTAGGCCGGCTGACCCCCTGGCCCCATGTGTCAGTCCCTCTTTGCTACGTCGGTTATCTACCGCCTCCTAGGTTGCATCTACGCCGTTACTTAAAGTCACTTTCATCCAATGGCTCACGTTGCAAGCTCTGGCCTGTATAAGCAAGCCCCTGCCCCCTGAGGCATCAAGTCATTTGAGAAGAAATAAACCCTAATCATCCTTAGAGCTCTAGTAATTTTAGGGCATAGCTAGTCTAGGCTAGGTCTAGAGGGACGTAAGCTGGCTTCGCTTGGATACTCGATCTTGTTAATAGTGTGGTTTGGTATACTTCTTGTACCCTTCTCTCTTTTGTATCTCCATTATTTTTATATGCTTGCTATAATTGTTATGACAATACTAGTACTCATCTCATTTATGTTCTTCATTATAATGTTTATTGTCTACTTTGATTATATGCTTAGTATAGCTGGATTATCATCATATTCATGCATATGTTCGTATAGCGCTCGCCCTAAGGTACCATGGGTGGGTGGTCGACATTGTGTAAGCATGGTGCTTATACGTTGTTTACCTACGGATACACCCTTTATTCTGGGTCATGTGGTAGATCGCAGATGTGACACTCTCGTTGAGTCCTTTGTAGTCCACTTCCCGATGTAGGTAGCACCACTACTACAAAAAAGATTTTGTGAGGCCTTTTGAAATTGGCCTTCGAGGCGGGCAACATTTTGAACTGCCTCGGTTAATGCTAACCGAGACAATCATTTTTTATTAACCAAGGCAGTTACAAAAACTGCCTCACAAAATCTATTAACTAAGGCGAACACCTTAAAATGTCTGCCTTGGTTAATACTGATTAACTGAGGCGGGCACGCAATAAGGCCTGCCTTGAAAAATACTGGCCCAAATCAGAGCCCAGATAGCCCATGTGGGCCCAATATCATGTTTAGTGTATATATATACCGCACTTAGCCACATAGGGTTTCATTCTCTCAGCTCCTCCCTGACCCACTGCGTCGCACCTCAGCTCCTTCCTCACGCGACGAACCATGGTTCCTCCCTCACCATGCCTCCTCCCTCACCACTTGGCTCTCACTTGCCTCCTCTCTCCCTCACTATGCCTCCTCTCTCCCTCACCGTGTCTCCTCCCTCACCACTCGGCCCTTACCACGTTGTTCGATGGGCAAGGGGCCGCGCGACCCGGGGTAGGTGACCATGTGCCCCTGGCCACCTGCTACGGCGGTTCTAGGCAAGGGTGGCATGGATCAGGGGCGGTTCTTTAGGCCAGAGCTGGGCACGGGCACACCTCCGAGTTGCGAAGGCAGCGCACCGAGGTCACGGTGGCCGGCACGGGCACGGGCCATCCTCCGCGATGGCATCCTCCTCCACCTCCAGATCTGGCCCGAAGGCCTCCTCTTTCTCCTCTAGCGTGTCTGCGGTGGCTCGATCCTCGCGTGGCCTCCTCCTCTGCCTCCTTCGGCATGGCTACAGCGGCTCAACCACCTCCACCACCACCTCCAATGACGATGACCACCTCCATGACCTTCGACGACAATGACCAAGCGGATCTACGCCCATGGTGGCCGAATCTGGTGAGCAGTGAGCGGATCTAGCGAACGGCGATGCGGATCCGGCAAGCGGCGGCGGCAGCCCGCGGATAGGCTCGGTGGGCCCATGGAAGGGCTCGCGGGCTCATCCATGGGTTTTCCCTTTTTTATTTGATTAACCGGGGCGGGTATCAAAATGCCTCGAAAAATACCTCCATTTACCGTGACCTACGGTCCGAGGCATTTTTTATGCCTTCCTTGATTAATACTTTTTGTCTACCTCAGTTATTATTTTTTGTCTACCTTGGGTTCATGCCTGGTAGGTCGACCATGGAGGCGATTTTCTTATTACGACAATTGATGGAGAGATATAGGGAGCAGAAGAAGGACTTGCACATGGTCTTTATTGACCTCGAGAAGGCATATGACAAAGTACCGAGAAATGTCATGTGGTGGGCCTTGGAAAAGCACAAAGTCCCAACTAAGTACGTTACCCTCATCAAGAATATGTACAGGGATGTGGTGACGTTTGTCCGAACATGTGATGGCGACACTAGTGACTTTCCAATTAAAATAGGACTGCATCAGGGGTCAGCTTTGAGTCCTTATTTATTTGCTTTGATGATGGATGAGGTCACAAGGGACATACAAGGTGGTATCCCTTGGTGTATGCTCTTTGCTGATGATGTGGTGCTAGTTGACGACAGTAGGGCAGGGGTTAATAGGAAGTTAGAACTATGGAGGCAAACGTTAGAGTCGAAAGGGTTCAGACTTAGTAGGACTAAGAATGAGTACATGAGGTGCGATTTCAGCGCGACTAGGCATGAGGAGGGAGACGTTAGCCTCGATGGGCAAGTGGTGGCCAAGAAGGATACTTTTCGGTATTTAGGGTCGATGCTACAAAAGGACGGAGACATTGATGAAGATGTTAGGCATAGAATTTCAGCCGGCTGATTGAAATGGCATCAAGCTTCTGGCGTCCTCTGTGACAAAAGGGTGCCTCAGAAGCTGAAAGGTAAGTTCTATAGGACGGCAATTCGTCCGGCGATGTTATACGGTGCTGAGTGTTGGCCTACAAAAAGGCGACATGTCCAGCAATTGAGTGTAGCAGAGATGTGTATGTTGCGTTGGTGTTGTGGGCACACAAGGAGGGATAGAGTCCGGAACGACGATATTCGGGATAGGGTTGGGGTGGCTCCAATTGAGGAGAAATTGATTCAACATCGGTTGAGATGGTTTGGACATGTCCAACGGAGGCCTCCTGAGGCGCCGGTGCGTAGTGGAGTTCTAAAGCGGGCCGATAATGTAAAGAGCGGTAGAGGTCGACCTAAACTAACTTGGGACGAGTCCGTTAAGAGAGATCTTAAGGAGTGGAATATCCCCAAGGATTTAGCTATGGATAGGAGCGCTTGGAGATTGGCAATCAACGTGCCTGAACCGTGACCTCTTTTTGTCTTGTGTTCTTTTTGTCCCTTTATGTGTCTCCCTGTTTTCTCGTCTCTTTTGGGTTTCATCTCTAGCCTACCCCAACTTGCTTGGGACAAAAGGCTATGTTGTTGTTGTTGTTGTTGTTGTTGCATGTAGGATAAAGTTACGAAGAAAGAGCAAGCTCTATTCTTAATCTCCCTTAGTAACATCCCTTATTTGTAGATATGAAGATGATCTTAGCAATGATTACTAGGTGTAATTGCACTAATCAACGTATGCTTTGACTTGTAATTAAGAATGACTTAGGAATTATTCTTCTAATATTCTACCTGACCATGCTAATGCCATAGAATGGAGTACTCTGAGTGATTTATCATTATACTTGATCAATACCTATCATAGATATATCTTATTATGACTTACCCCTGTTGTGAGTAGAAGACTGGTTTTGGTTTACTTCTCCATCAATAGTATAAGTTATCAATACATATCCATGCTAGACCTTTCCTGTGGTAAAATATAAATAACGATACCTAGAATACTCTCAGGTGAAGTGCTACAATGGTATATTATATGTGTGCTTGCATATTACTTTTCATTTATATTTATATATTCTTTCTTGTCACATGAAATGATAAAGGACTACTTAGTATCAATCTAGTAGTGATGCTAGGTAGTACCAACAAGAATCTCTAGCACCATCACTAGGGATGACAACCTAGTAAAGTAATGCTAAGATATGTAGGCATATAATAGGTGGATACTAAAACAAGTGACAAGTTAATAAATACCAACAAGCATTTCTGGCGCCGTTGCTAGGGAAGATAGCTAGCAAAGAAAGTATTGATAAACTTATACTTATTGATGTGGCTGAAATAACCACTGACCTCTGCTCAAACAAGCTTATCCCTATTTTGTCTACTTGTGTATCTTATGCAGGGTAATGTATGATCAGTTTTGACCTTTCGACAAACTACGTGGATGATCCTGAAGCATCACTTAAGAGGACTTAGGCTAAACTCAAGAAAGTTTTAGCTTTAGAGTCGAAAGACAACCGAATAAGGCGAAGCTTAACACCAGAATTTAAAGCCATGGCTGACAAGACTCTTCACGAATTCTCTGCTCCAACCACCACCAACATCCGTACTGGACCAAATGTCAATGTTGGAGACAATGGATTCAAGCTCAAACCGGCTCTCATCAACATGGTGCAAGCTAGCCAGTTTTGTAGAAATGCACATGAAGATGCAAGTGCGCATCTCCAATATTTTCTGAAGATTTGCAGCACTTTCACCATCAAGGAAGTAACCAAAGACGCCATACTACTTCGCCTCTTTCCATTCTCACTTTTGTGGAAGGCGAAGCAGTGGTTCTATGCCAACAAAGACAGAAACACTACATGGGATAACTGCTCCACTGTCTTTCTAGCCAAGTCCTTTTCCACAGGCAAGACCAATGCTTTGCATGTGAGAATCTCAAGTTTTTAGCAACAACATGATTAATCTATTCCTGAGGCATGGGAACGCTTTCAAGATTACATATCAGAATGCCCTCATCATGGGATGGAGAATTGGCTACTCATACAGATGTTCTACCACGGGTTGATCAATAGTACTCGTGAGACTATGGATGCTGCTACTGGAGGTGCTTTCCTGTCACTCACACTTTTAGCTGCAGCAACTCTTGTGGAGAAGATGACCTCCAATCAAGGTTGGAATGAAGAACGTATTCAGACCCACAAGAGAGGTAGAGGTATACATCAACTCATGGAGGTAGACAAGCTATCTACCAAGATAGACCTGCTGATGAAGAAGGTCAAAGACTAAGCTAATGAGAAGAAAGAAGTCATGCACATTCATGATTCCCACGTGACATGTACAGAGTGTGGAGACACTTGGCACTCAGGAAGCAACTGCCCTAAAATTCAAGAGGATGTGAACTTTGTCAACAACAACAACTACTACTATCGTCCTCAACAAAATCAAGGATGGAATCAGAAACAGAGGCCGAACTACCAAGGTAACTACCAAGGTAATTATCAAGGTAACCCTCAAGGTAATAATTTTAATAACTTCAATCAACCACCCTTGAGAGAATTAATTACTGGCCAATCTAGACTTATGGATGGATTATCTAAGAAGGTAGATACTAATGATAAAATTATAGAAAATATAAGTAACAGAATAGATAGCTTTGCTTCTGTATTAAGAACCAGCATAGCTTTAATAAAATGATAGAATCACAAATAGCTCAGCTAGCAACTGTGGTTCCTCCATCCGACAAAGGTAAGATTTTGGGGCAACCGAAAGATTTAGAAACTGCAAATCTTGTCGATATTCATAATGCAACTTACTACTATACGGAGCCATCGGAGGGAAGGTGGATAGATTACACCCTACCCGATAAGAAAGGTGATCCAGGGAGACCTATCATCCCTATCGCCATTGGACCTCATATTTTTTAGGAAGCTGTCTGTGATTTTAGAGCAAGTGTCAACATCATGCCCAAGGTAATCTATGAGAAAATCTTAGGAGATCCTTTATTATATACAAATATGCATTTGCAGCTTGCAGATCAGTCACTCTGCAACCCCAAGGGAGTTCTTGAAGACGCCATCATTCGAGTGGGACAATCATATGTTCCTATAGACTTTGTGGTTTTGGAAACATGTGAAGATGAAAGGGCACCCATCATTTTAGGCCGACCTTTCCTGAGCACCGCGAAGGCCATTATCTACGCAGACAGTGTCAAGATCTATTTTATAATCAAGGATAAAAAGAAGTTTTATTTCAAGAACCGAATCTTGTAATCTCCTAGTCATCCATAAAAGGCATACCTACCCGAAGAGACAACAATGACCAAGAAGAAGAATAACCGAAGAAGGAAGAAGAACAAGATCAGTCAGCCACAAGAAGAAACTGTCAACATAATCAACACACTCCAATCTGAGTACAACCATCTCCTCGCTCCACCATTCCTTGCTAAGAAGGACGATCCTGGCATACAAACGATCGAGTGTACCATTGGACAAAGAATCTTCCACAAGACCTTCTATGACATTGGATCGGGTGTCAACATAATATCTAAGGTAACATATGAATATTTATTTGGTAATGAACCTTTGTATCCTACATATATGCAGTTGCAGATGGCGGATCAATCAATCCAGTTTCCAAAAGGCATAGCAAAAGATGTTATGGTAAGAATACATGACCACTTTGCCCCTATCGACTTCATGGTTCTGAACATGGGAGAAGAAGAAGATGATACACCCATCATTCTAGGATGACCATTCCTCAACACCGCCAATACGATCATCTATGTCGGATCTGAACAAGTCCACTTTCAATTTCCTAGAGAAAAGGTATGCTGTTATTTTAATAGTTATACTACTTATGAGTAGCCGAAGAAGACCTTCGCTATAGGAGAAGACGCCGATCATCCCAATACTGGAAGAATCAACCCCTATGGAATGAATGGGAGGAGAATGAAGAACCTGTGAAGGAGGAACCTACTCCACCAAAGTCAAGCTCATAGACCAAACATGTATGGAAAGAAAAGGTGACATCATCATCAGAGTCACTATCACAAGAAGTGCAGCTATCTAGGTCTCCATCACTGAGACTAGATGATGTACCTGAGGAATAAACAAGATTCCAATCAACTCATGTTTGGAGGACTTAAAAATCCAAACCCTCGACGTGAGGTAACATCGGTAGTTACCCATATTTACTTTTAGAATTGCATGAATTATTTTCCACTTTAGCATATTTACTTTCCTACATTAGCATTGCACTGATAAAAGAAAAATAAAAAGTTTCATTACTGCATATTATCATTACATAAGAAAATAAAATAAAATTCTTATTATTGCATTATAAAAATTCTAAGCCCCATGTGAGTAAATCTATGGTGTGTAAGCATCCATGGGAATATTCACTATGTTGGCATAAAAATAAAAATACCATGCATGCGTATTTCTTTTTCTGCATTATAAAAATAAGAAAATCCAAAAATATTAGATAGACATCCTGCTAGAACTTTGTTAATTAGAAATCTATCTAAACCCACAAGGACAACTAATCTCTAAAGGGCTGACCGCTAACCCCTTATCTTAATCCGTGCCATGAGTTTTTGTGTTCTTGTTGGAGTATTTTGTAGGATGGTACATATCATCGAGAGCAAAGCCACTTGTTATTTTCATTCACCTGAAGTACATTTTTCCCGAATTACTCTACACTTGTTACACAAGGGACCCAACTTTTGGATGGATGAGAAAGATTTCTGCTGGTAGAACCGCTCTAATAAAAGACAATGACGACATCTAGCTTGGGGGAGGAGCATCCCCCTATATCTAGGTAAGTATTTCTTTCCCTTTGGTTTTAGTATTAGTAAGTTTGCTTCATGCTAGTCAAAATAAAAAGATGCATAACAAATTAAAACAAAATAAAAATTTATCTTAGTTATGTTATGTGTGATCATAAATTTTGAAAACAAAATAAACGTGTGTGTTTAGTTTTCTGTTTTTAAGAGCTAAATAAATAAATGGACTCTAAAGATAATCTCTTGCAATGAAAATGATAAATAGTTGCTCTGTTGTAATTCCTTTCAAGTACCTAGTTTTCAGCCTTGAATTCTCTCGAGTTTTGGATACAACTGTTTTGATATAAGGATTTACTCTAAACTTGAAACTCGTGGGTAGCATATGCTTGATCTAAGTCTAGGTAATTGACGGATATGATATGAGATGGTCTGAGCTGCTGTTTATCTTGTTCCAAATGATACTAGAGTTCCAGAGATTTATCTTTTGAAAAACATAAAAAAATTCTTCATGATGAGCTCCTGTATGATAAATTTTGAATTCCTACCAAAGCCATATATGATATTGAGACTAGAAAAACTTCTGCTCATATATGCTACTTGTTATGCATTGAGTTTAATCAAGCTTTGTTGATGCCTTATGAGAGGTTTGTCATGCTCTTAAAATTAAGATCACGTACACACCACCCACATATGCACTACTCCTACACTAGGGGTGACGCAAAAACATGCCATTCCATCTACATCCACCCAAAAATATTTTACTCCTACACTGGGATTGAACACTAAAAATATACCTTATAGGATATCCACCAAATAAATACTCCAAGTTCTTGTTGTATCTCTCAAAAGTTTTGTTGTAGAAAAGAAGCATGTGGCTATGCAAAAGTTATTCATAAAAAAGAGAGAGTATTGAAAAAATGGATAAGTGTCCAAGATATCTAAAATAATGGGTACTCAGATGCCTGCTTGAAAAAATAGAGAAAAGAGATGAATAAAGATAGCCCTTGTTTTCTCGCAAAGTTGTTCTCCAAGTTTCAAAAGAGAGATATGTTTTCAAGGAGCATAGAAGAATTAGGTTAGCCACCATATATATTCACCCCATACATCCACACACATGCACATCTCGATTTGATTGTATGACTCAACTCTCTTTGGATCCGAGGTTTGACTTTACAATATATGTATTGCAAGTACGCTCTTTCATGTTTTCTCCACTCCTATGAGCTCCACATAAGCCTTAATAGTAGGAAGAGAAAGGAATAACATCACTATTACCTTGGTGAGGATCCACAAATACCACATAAATTGAGTGACTTGAGAGTGTCATACAATGGAAGCTCTGAGTTTTATTTTGAAAACTTATAAAATTCCAAAATCATAGTTAAGCAAAGAATTTGAGACATAGTGCTTGACTTGATCGTTCTATCTTTCAATTGCTCACGACCCAAGTGAAGGCTAATGTCAATGTTTTACCACCGATAGCCTGCCACAGGGGTTTCCAGGACAGTTGTTCGAGCTTCGGTGTATGCTGCAAAGAACTCGACGGTGAACACAGAGACGGTCAATTTATACTGGTCCAGGCCCTCGATCATGATCGAGTAATAGCCTTTACGTTCAGTCGACATTAGCCTTTGCATTGGATTGATTGTGTTCTGTTTTTCTCTTCTTAAAGAGGTGCCTACGGCCTCTCTTTATATCGATAAAGAAGGCGGTGGTGCGATTACAATCCTAGTCGGATCCAAAGAAGGTGTCCTGAACTAACTACATAAGGTACCTTTCATCGGAATCCGGCTAGTCTGGCCTATTCTACTTGGATTCGGTGTAGCAGACGCTGCACCTCTTCCTACTTCTGTCCATGGGCCAGGCCAGGGCCCATGGCTTGTAGTCACATTGCTGGGAAACCCTGTGGGTCCCACATCGACAGCTAAGAAGCCCTATGGTTGAAGGTAATATAGATGAGTTTGAAAGTCAAATCGGTTCATTCTAATTCGAAGGAGAATTTTTGTTCAAACGCATGTGTACTTTTGAGGAGTTGCTTCAATGTTTTCAAAAATCCTTCAACTCCTGATTCAATTTTTGCTGAGTTTAGTTTTGCTAAGGGACAAGCAAAGGTTAAGCTTGGGGGAGTTTGTTGATGGTAGTTAACAACCAGTATAAACCGTCAAAGAAACATGTTTAAGGGAACAATTGTGGTCACCAACAAAGGTCTAGAGATTTAAACTAATAAATTCCACGAGTTTTGGTGAATCTATAATTTTTGCAGGGTTTATCCAGAAAACCGTTAAGGAGGACCTACATATCACACTTAATCATGTTCATCCATCGCGATAACAACTCTAGAAGGTTCTAGAGGACCCCAGAAGGCAACCCCCCAAAGCAGACCTTAGGAGGCTGACATGTGGGGCTGACCAGCTCCACTTGCATACCGGCCGACCCTCTGGCCTCACGTGTCAGTCCCTCTTCGTTACGTCGGTTCTCTACCGCCTCCTAGGTTGCATCTACGCCGTTACTTCGAGTCGGTTTGATCCAAGGGCTCACGTTGCAAGCTCCGGCCTATATAAACAAGCCCCTGCCCCCTAAGATATCAAGTCATTTGAGAAGACAGAAACCCTAATCATCCTCAGAGCTCCAGTAGTTCTAGGGCATAGCTAGTTAGGCTAGGTCTAGAGAGAGGCAAGCAGGCTTCGCTTAGATTCCCGATCTTGTCAAGAGCGTGGTTTGGTATACTTCTTGTACCCCTCTCTCTTTTGTATCTCCATTATTTTTATATGCTTGCTACAATTGTTATGACAATACTAGTACTATCTCATTTATGTTCTTCATTATAATGTTCATTGTCTACTTTGATTATATGCTAGTATAGATGGATTATCATCATATCCATGCATATGTTCGTATAGCACTCGCCCTAAGATACCATGGGTGGGTGGTCGACATTGTGTAAGTGTGGTGCTTATACGTTGTTTACCTGCGGATACACCCTATATTCCAGGTCATGTGGTAGATGGCGGATGTGACACTCCTGTTGAGTCCTTTGTAGTCCACTCCCCGATGTAGGTAGCACATAGGATAAAGTTACGAAGGAAGAGCAAGCTCTGTTCTTAATCTCCCTTAGTAACATCCCTTATGTGTAGATATGAAGGTGATCTTAGCAATGGTTACTAGGTGTAATTACACTAATCAATGTATGCTTTGACTTGTAATTAAGAATGACGTAGGAATTATTCCTCTAATATTCTACCTGACCATACTAATGCGGTAATGCCATAGAATGGAGTACTCTGAGTGATTTATCATTATACTTGATCAATACCTATCATATACATATCTTAACTTATGATTTACCCCTGTTGTGAGTAGAAGATTGGTTATGGTTTACTTCTCCATTAATAGTTTAAGTTATCAATACATGTCCATGTTAGACCTTCTATGTGGTAAAATATAAATAATGATACCTGAAATACTCTCAGGTGAAGATCTACAATGATATATTATCTATGCGCTTGCAGATCCCTTTTCATTCATATTTATATATTCTTTCTAGTCACATGAACTGATAAAGAACTACTTAGTATCATTCTAGTAGTGATGCTAAGTAGTACCAACAAGAATTTCTAGCACCATCACTAGGGATGACAACCTAGTAAAGTAATGCTAAGAGATATAGGCATATAATAGGTGGCTACTAAAACAAGTGATAATTTTAATAAGTGCCAACACCTAATCACAAGAACAAGGGGCCTCCGCCGCCACCACCACCAACAATGGGAGGCTACTATGGAGAAGGTGCAACACAATTTGCTATGTGGCCACACTACTGGGACGACCCTATCTTATTCACATGGCACATCCATGTGTTTGTTGTTTGGTTTAATTACCTAAGACATGTTAGGTTTAGTTGAAGGAACTATGTACCCTTGTTTGGTACATATTCTTACATGCCATTTCATGTGTTATACGTGTTCAATTATGTAATGCACTACTTCGTTAGGTTTTATTTACAGTACGTCATTTCACTACGTCTGTAATATTAAACTGAATATTATGACCACAGATAATGAAAACAACAACACAATGAAAAGTCCAATACTATGACACATTAAACAACACAATAATACTAGAAGTACATGCCGACAAACTAAATAACGCAGTACATGACCTAAGTACGCCCATACTTAAAGTGCATTACATGCCAACACAATGAAAAGTCCTAGAGTAGACAACATTGTTCATAAATAACCATAGAACTAGCAAGTCATGGAGACTACTGAGTGCAATGAGGCCACTTTCCCTTTCTTAGGACATCGGAATTCTCCTCCATCGCTGCTTTCGCTCGGCGTGCACGCTCAACGCTCAAGCTTCTTCTCCCTCTCCTCCCTATACGTAGCAATACGCCTCTTTTTCTCCTCTTCCTTGTGCTCCTTTCCTGCAGCCTCCTCTCTGCGTCTCTTCTCCATCATCTTCTTGTCCTCTGCCTCCCACCGCAATAATTTCTGCATCCATTCCTTGTCTTCAGGCTTGATCTCAATGTCGATCCACTACTTAAAATCACAGAGCGGTGGAGGAGTCTGCAACAAATGTAATTGTTACAAAACAAATAAATCATGCAAGATTCTATATGACACAAAATAATCATTACACTACATCAATTGCTCACCATCTTGTTAATGTGGTGTTGACGAAGTGTAGGCTCAAACATAAAATTAGAACGCATCCAATACATTTGCCTATACATGTCCTCTTCATCGGACTTGGCAACCTTGCAAGGATCGCCGCAAAAGCATTTGGGCACTGGAACACCACTAGGCAGAGGCAATGGATCGAAGGCATTTCCGGTCATCCGACCATAACTATAATTTAACAAATTTCGTTCTAAGAACTGAAAGCAATTAACAGTAAACCCTAAACCTAGGTTTCCCACTAGATGCACAACAATGAACTCATAATATAACAACATGCTCTGAGGTTACCTTGGTTTGCTAGCTTTTTCACGTCTTGGCATCCTACGGTTGAATAATACAAATATTAAAAATTGCATGAAACCCTAAGATTCTTAGGTTGAAAAAATCTAACTAATCTATACTGAATCGATGCGAAAAAAAACTAGGAGGGGAGCAAGGATACCTTGCTCTCGAAGATGTACGGATCAAATCCAAGTTTCCGAGGTCTAATATGCCGATTCGTGAGGTAGGGTGAAGTGGGGAGAGAAAAAATCTGAGAGGGGGAGGAAGAAAAAGGAAGAAGCATCGGCCAGGAAGGTTGGGCGCAGGTTTAAAACACCACCTCGGCGCCAATGATCTCGGCGCCAAAAACTATTGTACCGAGGTGGCTGCCATGTCACCGCTACCTCTGCATCGATGCCTACGTCAGCCCAAGACCTTGGCGTCAAATTCGCTGGCGCCGAAATGTGTTAGCTCGGTGCCAATAACAACGACGCCGGGATAAGGGTCTATTTTTTGAATGGATACCGCTAGGGGTATATTTATGAAAATCTTTCGAAAAAAAGGGGAAAACAAAAAAAATCGGCCTGTGCGGGCTCCGGCAACTCCTACTCCGAGTCGAGCATAGGCGCAGTGCCCACCTACAGCGGCAGAGAGTGGGAACTCGATCCTTGCCCCGCCCACCGCCACGTCTATATAACCACACCACCGGACATGGACACGGCTACGCCAAGTAGAACGGGGTCTGTAAATCCGGTAGGCGATTGAGTGAACAAAGAATCCGCCCCCTCCCCTCCCCTTTTACGGGCGCTGTCACGCAAGCGGCGCAGCGCAGGAGAGCCAGGAGGTGAAACTGGTGGCGAGGAGAGACCGCGAGAGGTACAGACACCAGCCCTGCCCTGTTCCGCTCCTCTTTCCCCTCTCTCTGGCTTAGCTTAGCATTACTAGCTTTGCTTCAGTTTGGATCTTTTGGTAATAAAATTGCGGCCGCAATCACAAACTGCAGCGGAGCGCCGTAGCCGCCTGAAGGGAAATCGTTAGGGTAGAGGCCGCCGTAAAGGCAGGACAGGAATAGAACGAGGCACTGTGTGTTTTCTGGGGCTTTTAAACTAGTGACTAGTGAAGCTGCGCTGCTTCGGATGCATCGATCGGGTTTTCGAATAAATTGGAAAAAGAAGCGACTTTTTTTCCTTTCCGTTTGGGGGGCTCGAGCTTCTCGCCACTGTGAAGAAACAAGGGTGGTTATCTAATCTTATCGCTGTCGTTGGTTAAATTCCTCCCCCCTCCATGTTTATTTTTTGTCTGGGGGAGATGAGAGAGCATCGGATTTGAGTTGAGTCGGAGCTCACTGGGAATCTGAGATTGCTCTGTCTTCTTCCCATCCCCAATCTTCTCTTGGGACATGGGAGCGGTTCGTTCGGATCGCATGCATTTGGTGTTGATCGGCATAACCTTTTAGAACTTTTGCCCTTCGCCGTTTTTCTCTCGCCCTGCTCTGATTGTCGGTTTCCATCCGATGCACAATGCGCGGTTTATTCCCTTGGCGACGGAATGCTGCATCTTCCTCGCTTTTTCTTTGGGATCCAAAAAACCCTCTTTCTTTCCTGTTCTGAAGAAACCCCAAAGCTCCCTTGTTGGATTGAAACGTTCTTCACGAGGAAGTAAGGAGGGCCCCAGATGGATTCCTTTGCTCTAGAAATAAATATCATCGGACAGGAAAGTATACCTGCTCGTAAAATTCCTCCTCGGATCAACGGGTTTCGTTTTGTGTCTGCAAGTTGATGGGAGGAGACACCTGTCCTCCCCTCTTTACTTGTCCGGTTCCACTTGTTTCATTCCTAAGTTAACCCAATCACCCTTCAGCCATCCGCAATGCCATCACTTATCTGCAACCTCCTGCTGAACATGCTATGTTACAGCCATTTTCCTGTAGATTCATTGAGGTGCTGTGTGCATTGGTCAAAGCCTCTATTGAATGATCTTACACCATAGCCTCAGAAAGCCTTTTTCTCTTTCGGTTTCTAGATTCTCCATTCAAATCTTCGTAGGTGTGATTTGTGAAGTCCATCTGACATATGTGGAGGCAATCGGGAAAGACAGGGAAGAAGACCAGAAATGGAATTGGGCCCTCAGCCTCCCCCAGGCAGCCAGGCCAGGCCCCCAGCTAGTCCTTTGGTTTCGGACGCTGTTTCAGTCAGCTGCTATCTGTCCCCGTCCTCCCACTGTTATCCGAACTGGAACAGCGACCTAGGAAAATGGAATTAAAATGGAAACTAGGCCCCACACCTCAGCTGCTCATTGGACATGCGTCCATTTAGAATTTTCTTGAAAGGCACGGGGTGGTAGATAGGAGAGGAAAACAAAGCTTGAGTTGATCATTTATGCTGTCGAGCCAACATTGAGGTCAAAACAGAGGCAGACATAACTAGGGTCTTTGTTTGGTATAGCTTCTCGGTCTTTCAGAAGGCAATTTTATACTAAATAAAAGTTGCAATAGTCCCTATCTGCAATATGGGATACCTAGTGTGAAAGCATTGTTTCTCCATGTGCATCATATGATGCCTTTGCCCAGCTGCAAACAGAACTACTATTTGGTTATTTAGGTAGTATTTAATTGAAGTTTCACATTGGGACTTACGAGAAACAATGTGAGAAGTGAAGCTTGTTATTCCTTGAGTTTATCTTATATAGAAACATGAAACATCTAATCATGGCATAACTTTCTGGAGGGTTTATGATAATTTTTAACTTAAGACTTCTGAAACTGAGGGCTTGTATAGTTCCTTCCCCAAAAGTTTACACTCTATCCCATTGAATGTTTGACACATGCATGGAGTATTAAATATAGACTTAAAAAAATAACTAATTGCATATATTGCGAATACTTTGCGAGACGAATCGTTTATGCCTAATTAGTTCGTGATTTGACAATAAAGTACTACAGTAACACATGTGTTAATGACGGATTAATTAGGCTTAATAAATTCGTCTCGCGGTTTACTGACGGATTATGTAATTTATTTATTTTTTAGCATTCGAACATCCCATGCGACACCCCATGTGACACTCCAAAACTTTACACCCTGGAACTAAACCAGGCCCGAGGAAAGAAGTTTAAGTATTCTTTATTTTTGGCAAAGGAAGCAGTGTAGTTGAAATAGCCACTAAATAATATGCTTTCAAAAAGGGTTCTCCAAATAGTGAAGGCGTGGATGTTGATATATTTGTTGTAGTTTATGGGTTTGTGAGACGACTTCTTCACTCCTAAGGTTACAGAGTTCATGACCTTTTCCTGCTGCCCTCTGAATTCTTATGGTTGCAAGTTTTTACTTTTTAGTATATGACCACCTCACAAATTTGCCCTCTGAGCAGTTTCTTTCTTCCTTTTTTTCGCTTAGGAACTGACCAGTTTCTTATGGTTTAAGTCATTGCCTTCTTTCTTGATCTCCAAGCCCAGGCAACGAAACCCGTTACCCAAACGTGTCTCCTTTTGTTTATCTGAGTTTGAAGAGCGTCACTGCTGACCAATCTGGTGCCTTCTCATTGACCACTTTACCCCTTTATACGTGGTTTTTTTTTCCTCATGCACTTGGACACTTGGTAATATCTGTTGCTTCTAAACAGGGTCCAAGAATCGATTTTTCTTCCACTTTGCTTCTTTCGTTGTTGCCCTCATCCTATAATTACGTGTCACAGGTCTCTATCTTCCCCATACACAGAGCGTGGGGAGCGATGGGCCATGAGATGGAGCAGAAGGGATGTCTCTGCCGGATCAAGAACTGTGCCATCGAGCTCTTCTCTGCGATGGAGGAGGATCTGGAGGTGGACGACGAGGACTCGTGGGACCTTGTTGGCAGGGACCTCCGGCTAAAGGCCACCTTCCTGTGCATTGACCTCAGCCGTGTGATCGCCTTCTGCGAGGGCGAAGAGCATAAGAAGGCGCTCACTGTCCTTGCCAACAAGTTCTTCTACTCCATGGATGAGGTGAGGATCCTTTCCCCTCTTTTCATAAAAGCATGTCTTGGTCCATTGCAAATTCAGGGTAGTATTTGTTGAATTTAAGTGTCATGATACTGTAAGGCAAGTATTTAGTTGTCGCAGCAGGTTAAGGCAAGTAGTAGCTTACTGACTGGCTTAGCCAATAGAGAATTCAGGAGCATCGATTCCTCTCTTGGAACGCAGCGACTCCAAGTCAAAAAATAGTTTTCGGACAACCTTTTATATATATATATATATATATATATATATATATATATATATATATATATATATATATATATATATATATATATATATATATATATATATATATATATAAATTCAATGTTCGGTGGTGGTCTTTGTACATGCAGAGTAAGCTTCATGTTGGCAATTAGCACACTTGATTTGTTGATACTGTTTGATGTCTTTCTGAATAAATAACAAGACGCGCTTGCACAAATGGCAGCTGGGCGACGCAGTGGAGAGCAGAAGCCTCCCTCTGACGCAGGTGCGGTACAGCGACACCGCTGACGCGCTCCGCGAGGTGGTCGCCGTCCTCGCGCCGTCCCTGCTGCAGGTCGGTCCGCACGATCCGGAGGAATAGAGAGATCAGATGCGCCCCCTGCATTCCTGCAATGCAAACGAGGTGTCGTGACGCGGGCGAGAGAGCTGGATCTGATAGGATAGCTCGATGCTCGAAAGTCGAAACCTCCAGGACAGACGGTGAGACGGATGAGCCAGCGTGACAGAAAATGCCATGTGCGATCACCTTCACCTGTGTGGCTGTGTACATGTCTCAGATTTGGGTTGGCGTCTTCCCCCTTTGCGTTTCGCGTGCTGCCGATGCTCTGGTGCTCTCTGATCTTGTAACCCTCTATGTGAAATGCTCTGCAAATGCTGCATGCGATGCTCCATAGAGCTTCAAGGCAGATCTAGGATGTGTGAGCTGTGATGCGCAGTTTAGTAGGGACATCTAGGATCTAGTTTCGGTGTCATCGAAGCACCAGTACAATACTCGATACCACATGAGTGACTGCGCATAACATGCCGCATGCACGGTTTTGGTTGTTCGTAGCCAGGGCCCAAGGACACCTGTCTAGAGAACGGGATGGATCGCATTACGCGCCCCGTGCAAGCAACCTAGTGACTGTCCCATCTCGGATGAGTAGGCTGTTACTGATGTAAACCTGACCCGTGCTGGCGAACGTAGCCACGTAGGGAGCACAGGAGAGCCTGATCCAGAAGCGCTTCTGCGCTTGTGTAGAAGCCACGAAATCCTGAAGCTACGACAACGTCGTGCACTGGTTTCTGGGACTGCTATGTAGGAGTATGTGTGTGTGTCTACAAGTGGATTTCTGGTCCACCTCACGCCCAAATGAACGGCGCTGCCATGCGATCCCTGCCGCGGCCTCGCGTGCAATGGGCACTGTTCTGCCGCGAGAGAACGTGGCAGCGCGCGGCGGGGGCACGACGCACGTAGACGTAGCGGAACAAGGCCTCGGCACGGCGCGTGGCCTCGCGGCTCGCCAAAATCCTACTACACTAGTGGGGGCTTCGGATCCACCTGGCCGTGTCGTTGGACCGGTTTGAGCAGCAGGTGAACGTGGCCGGCCCACTAATTGGGCTTGTGCTCCCACGGGCTGCCGTGGGCTGTACAACACGTCTGCCGGTCCAGCCTTGACCAAGAGGGGGCCCAAGTTTCATCCACATTTTTGAGTCTCATGAAAAATGCGGTAATCATTCGGTCCGACCAGTAGATCAGGAGTTTTCTTGTCCAATGATGCCTAATCTCTAACTACGATTCTCACACAAAAGAAGGCCGGCGAGTGTGGCTACGTCACCAGCCGTTCCCGGCCGTCGGATCGGGCGCGTGGACAGCCTAGATCGGAGGAGCCCTGATCATTTTGCAAAAAAAACCCTTCTATTTAGAGAAAATCAACCCGTACTCCATGGCAGTTCATAATTTTTCATAAAACCCCTCGAGCTTCACTTAAATCAACCCGCAGTTCAGAGGCCCTCTCAGTATATTTTGCGAAACCCTTCAGATTTTTCTGAAATCGACCCGCAGTCCATCTTTGGTTATTTCATAAAAGAAGTGTCGAATTTACAAGAAATGAACTTGTAGACCGCACTTTCCTTCATTAATTTATAAAATGGACTCCCATTTACTCCATATAACAACTAGTTCCCAATGCTCGGCTTCCTACCTCCTCTAACAAAATCAAAGGTAATATCCTCCATTTTTCCAAGAAGATAAGTTCTTCGACAAAGTATGTCAACGAAACAGTTTCGCCAAAGGCTAAGCCCGGGTGAAATCCAATTATGGCGATAATGTCATCCCCACCGAATCCTAATCCTCATCTTCAAAGCAAGGCTATCCACCAGGGCTTCCAAAGCTAGGCTATCCTCGGCAAAGAACCAAAGGAATTTTCAAATCCTTGAATCATGAAATGAACCTGCAGTCTGTTTTTAACTGTATCACAAAAAAAGAATCTTATTTTCCATAAAATCAATCCATGGTCCACCTCATGACACGTTATACTTGGAAAAAGAACCTCCATATTTTATAGAACCAACCCACAGCAATCTGAGACCCTATTTTGGTACGAAAAATCATACCACCATTTGCCTACGTCTCTTCTCATGAACCCCACAACAATGCGTTATTTTTAATAGTGGCCTTACTTTCATAAAAAAAGTACCTCAGCAATTAAAGATCCTATTTTGCTGAAAAGGTAATATCGTACCATCATTCTTCTATGCCTTTTCGTGATAGCTCTACAATAACGCGTCGTATTTTAATATTTCCCATACTTGTCATATTTTAATATTACCCATACTTTCTTATAGAAAATACCATCACATCTATGGATTGCAAATTTCACAATTCGAGGTCGAATTCTCCTCATTTCGCAATTATATTAAGCTTTCGGCTACTCATGCTCCTCCCTCTTTAATAAATACTTTTAACATTTCTTTCTCCATAATAAATATAGCCAAAAAATGTGATAGTTCCATTTCGATAGCCAAGATAATATATTAGTTAAATAATACAAGTTTCCAAAATATATACCAAGTGCAACAACGGACTGCAGACCATGACACCTATGCGAAAATAACGAAGCGAGGATTTATCTTACCTACGTTACTTTAAAAAAAGTGTGCATCTACCTGCACACAATTATTATTACTCTACGTAAGAAATAAAGTATGTGTCAACTATAATACTATGACAATGAAACACAGGCTCTACACAGCAAGGCTACGTGCCTTTCTAGTAAGTGAGGAATATCAGAAACTGGTAGGCATTCATAAGTAACGAAAACAGGCTCCAAATGGACGCGGACATACCCTGTTGAGGACCCTACCAGATGGTGTGGTGTCGAAGAAGGACATGGGCATGTGCAGGATGCTGTTGGGGATTTCCTTGAAGAATTTGTTGGCGCTCTCGAGACCAAGGAACACGATTAGGAACGACCATGCCAACATAAGCACCACCGAGGCCACAGTCGTTATGGCGTAAATCCGGATGAATTGGTAGGCCACCTTCTCGCCGCCGTAGATCTCGTAGGTAGTCACTCACTGCAACCGTGCCTTGCCACACCACTGAAAGGACCAGCACGGCCAAGGGGCTCAGCCGCATTAGGGGGGCTCAAGCCCCCCCCCCCCCCACTCCTCCTCCGCGTGATCCGCCCCTGCGGTTGCCCTACCATCTATTGCATGCAGTGCACATACTGTACGCTTTGTCAGCGCCCCCCTCCTCCGCGCGATCCGCCCCTGCGGTTGCCCTACCATCTATTGCATGCATTGCACATACCGTACGCTTTGTTAGATGTATATTTATATTCCAGTCCTACATCCCACTTTAGGTAGCGTTGGAGCCCTTTGGATTTTAGGATCCAGGTTTCTAGAATCCAGATTCTGGATAATAAAAATCCCTCCATGTTTGGTTTCTTGGATTATGATTGTTGATTCTAGGAATTTGAAAGCTTATTTCCCAATATGCCCTCAACATTGTCTTCTCTGATATCATGCACTTGTACATGAAATAGTCACACATGCATGCTGACCACCCTCTGTTCGTCCAAAATGCACTCTGTCCGTCTGGATCCACAGGAGATTTTAGGAATCTAGATTTCAGGCAAATATTTTTTTAAAAAAAATCTAGATGCTAGATTAGCGAGAGATTTTATGTACTCATTCAAAACATTTTTTGTCTATAATACCCTTGAGCATTTCTCATCGCTGTTGTACTGCAGTTTGGGATCGTGAACAGGCAAACGTGAGCTCTAGGCCCAAACGTGAGTACTCCCTCCGTCCCAGAAAAAGCGTAATCCGACAATTCAAATCTTGTCTAAAAAAATGTAACCATAGCCTTGATATTATTAGCTTTCCAGTGGAGCCCGCATATTAAAGAAACCACTGCATGCCTCAAAAAAAAACTGTCGTAGCCTATCCATCCATCCAGTGGGACTCAGACCAAGAAGACTCCAGACATGCCGAGCTCCTTGCAGTCATGCCTTAAAAAATATTGAAGAACACTCTAGAATGAGAAAAATAGAGGAGCAAATGTGTAATTTTACATCTATGCTAATCTCACCTTGAAAAGTGAGATTCACATGCTTTCTAGAACGGAGGGAGTAGTAGCGGACAGAGTGCAGGCTCTCGGTAGGGAAGACAAGACAGGGGCAATATTGTCTTTTGATGTGCAGGGAGGAGAAGAATCCACCATTATCCGAGGATTCGAAGATTTGAAGAATCTAGGTGCTAGATTTTTTTTTATCCACTGCATTATCTCTCCCGTTCGGAGACACCGGAGATTCTTTTTAGCTGAATCCCAGAATCCCAACCTCATCCAGACGTTACCGAAGAGATCCCTCTGCTATGGATCCTTGTTTCCAGACAAGGTTTCTGACATACGAGTTCTAATTTGGGGTGTTTACAGTTTCGGAGAAATTTTCAAAATATTGTATTCTTCACTTGGGTCTAAAAAAAATTATATCAGTAAAAAAATCTAGTTAAATTCATCTTTCGCTCTATTCGCTGGAGTTCGAAAAAATTAAAGATAAAAATGTTTCACTTATGATAAAGCTACGCGACATGATAAAAAACGGAGCGAGTACAAGTAAATTTGTCTTGAACGTAGTTTCATGAACATACATCATTATTCTGATAAATTAAAAGACTCAAAAGGTAAGCATAGTAGACAAGACTATGTCTCGGAGATCAAATCGATGTTCAAAACTAAACTTACATACTCCCTCTCCGTCCTAAATTATAAATCATTCTAATTTTTTTGAGAGTCAAAGCATCTCGAGTTTAAAACTAATAACATTTATGATACGAAATATATATTATTAGATTCTTCATCATTAATTATATTTTCATAGTATAGCTATCTTAGTCATAAATCGTTGCGATTCTCTCTAAATCCCCAATTCCCATCGAGAGCATGCACGCAAAGACTGATGACAGGTAAACATTTCAAACGCGTCGCGTCGATGCGATGCAAAACAAGGTAACGGCACTGTAGCATCTTCCTATCGAGCTCGAGCATACGATTTGTCAGACGACGGACCCCATATCGAGCGACAAGCGTGACCTACGCCTAGCGCCTGCCACGTTATCCGAACTGTCTGGCTGAGCAAAACGCCAAAACCTCACCCCATCCATCGAGAAGGCGAGAACCAGAGCCGGTGCACGAGCTCCGCGATGGCATTGCGGCTCGCCGTACGGGCGCTGTCCACGAGCCTGTTGTCGCGCGCAGAAGCTACGTCCCCCAAGGCACCGAGCAACAGCAAGCAGCGGTCGCAGAGGCCACGGGCCGCCGCCGCCGCCGCCGCCGCCGCCACCACCAGCAGGAGGCGGCTAGCAACGGCGGCGGGGGCGGCGGTCCTGGCGTCCCAGCTACTGCCGCCCGTGGCGAGCAGCGGCGCCGGCACGTTCGACCTGCGGCTCACGCTGCCGGAGAAGTCCAGCGAGGAGGCCGAGGCCGTGGTGCGGACGCACGCGTGCAACCTGCTGGGCGTGAAGCGCTTCATCGACGCCGGGGCGTGGCGGGAGCTGCAGGCGGCGCTGCGCGCTAGCGCGTCCAACCTCAAGCAGGATCTGTACGCCATCATCCAGGCGAGGCCCACGGGGCAGCGCCCCGAGCTCCGCAGGCTCTACTCCGACCTCTTCAACAGCGTCACCAGCGTAAGCGTGCAGCTCGCTATCTTATCTCCGTTGCAGCCTTGCAGGTGGGTAATGGCATGGACGTGCGTGCTCATCTTGTGCTCTGCTCTTGACTGCAGCTGGATTACGCCGCCAGAGACAAGGACGAGCTCCAGGTGCAGGAGCACTACGGCAACATCGTCTCCGCCCTTGATGAGATTTTCGCCAAGATCATGTAGATGCTCATATATTTAGGCCTTGTTTGAGAGGTTTCTCCTCACAAAACAGCTGCAGCTTCTAGGGAATGTTCTGCAGTGTAACAAGAAGCCGTTTTTTTTCTCTCTCTCTTTTCCAGAAACGAATTAGGAGCCGGTAAAACCATTAATTCTAGCCAAAAGAAACCCTGCCAAACAGGTCATTATATTTCTAGGACTAGGATACAAAGACGGAGCACGGATATAGAACTAGGAACTTGGATTGCGTTCACAACTTCACATTCACGAAGAGCAACAAATGGCGACAGGCAAAAAGGTTCCTTCTTGCTCTGTAGCGGGTTCTTTCTAGAGAGAACTATTTAGCTAGTTCTTGTGAGCTTCCTCCGCTACATCTATTTTAGCCTACTGTCTGAAGGAGAAACCAAAAAGAATCATAGTTATTTACAGGTGCAGCAAGGCCACAAAAACTGCAGTTCCTAATAACCCTCACGTTGCAGGGCAGCTGAATGGTTTCAGTCACCTCTCCTTGGTGAATGGTGTCGCCACTTGGTGTGCAAAATGAAGCAGTAGTTCTCCATATGTTCCATCCATCTAACAATAAAGTCCCAAAGTCTTCCTAAACTGAAGCCCGTTGGCAGTGACCTACCATCCTCTTGGCTCCTCCTTCAAATGGTTGCTTCCAAGAACTTGATCCTGATAAGAAACATAAATTGGGCAGTAAGCCAAGAACAACACAGGCGGTGTAGTTTGAAGTTCAAGAAAAATCATGAAAGGACCTGGAATCTCAAGGTAAAATGCAGTCGTCTGTGTGGGAAAAGAGTGTTAATTGGCGAACAGCACTTCAAATTCTTACCATTGTAATGCCAGGAAGCACGAAGCTAGCAAGATTTTCATCCACTGACACGCTAAGTCGAGGCATCTTGGTCCTCAGTCCAGGAAGTTGGGTCGTGCTGTTTATAGAAGAAGAATTATTATCAGCGGGAGAAGCAGCTGTATTACAAAACTGAACCTTTTCAAGCATAACTCTAATCTAGAAATCTTCTTAAAAAATAACTGCAAAGGCGTTTCATTAGATTATGCTTACATTTGTAGAAGATCATTAATGTTCCTTCTTGCCCGATGGAAGAGATCGAAGTTGTTATGAGGCTGCAAGGGAGAATAAATATAACTATAAAATAATGCTCATCATGCATTATTGGAGGAAAAAAGTAATGTCCCAGATGCTGTCTAACTAAAATTGAAGGGGTTATGCTATTCTAAAAGAAATATACGCTTTTCTATTCAGATGACTAGATGAGCATTTCTTACCAATATTGAATAATAGAAATGATGAATTGAAAACTGTAAACAGAGTAAAGTAACAAAAGGAGAACTATACAAACCTGAAATCTCTGAATATTTATTTCTATTTGATTAAGAAGTCTATTATTTTCCTCCAGTAGACGCTGCACTGGACAATCTATCTCAGATGCTACATGATGGAAAATACAGCATTGTCATATCATATTACAAACAAGCATTGGTTAAATCTTGCTGAAGTTTAGGACATGAATCTGTTATAGGTCACTACTGAAAACTACAAGGATCTCAAGTGCAATTTATATGACGAACAAAATCAACTGATTTACAGCATCTCATTAACCAAGGATGAAAGAGCACGCTACATGTTTGTATGTAGTTCCAAATACTAGCAAGTAGAAGGCTGTGTAATCCCAAATTTGTTCTAACAAGTTCCACATACCCAAAGCTATTCCCATTCATGTTCTTGAATAGTAAACATCCAAAGTGTCAAGTTTTTTTATCCCTTTCTGTCACTTGACAGTTGACACTAGAAACTGTGACAATATATAAAATTATAGGCATCCAAGACTTACAGGTAAAAAGATATGCAATTAAGACTATATATTAAATATCAAGTTCCAGTGTGGGGTGCCTACCTGCGATAAACTTAGCAATGGAGTCAATATAAAGTGAAATAGTTCAGTCACTCCAGTATTGGCAGCAGTATTTATCCTCTCAAATGCGAAAATTTCAAATGCCAGATCATAATATTTTATAATTGTGCGAGACAGTTAACAGCAGATAACAAGAAACAAAGAAGATACATGGAAGCAAACAATTAGACCCGATACTCAAATAGTCAAGTGACCTTCCAACCTCCAGATAGAAACATACTGTTTTGAACATTATGCGGCATAAACGAAGAGGCTCTCATGCCTGTTTGAAGAGGATGATTTGCTCCCCACGGTGCAGGCTCTACAAATTTATCCTGATAAACAACCATAATAGGCACCATTTAAAAATATATTAATGCAAGTGATGTATGAATAGACCCAGTAGATAACTGACATTGTATATAATGACGACAATGTATCTGTGCTCAACCCCCTAGGTGCTCCAATGATCCCGCAAACACACACACACACACACACACACACACACACACACACACACACACACACACACACACACACAAAAATTCCACCAGAAACATGGATGGATAGTGACGCAATGATTTATGCTCATGCAAACTTTAAGGGTTGAAAAAAAACTTTGTGCAAACAGAAAAAAACTAAAAATCAGCATGCAATTGGGTCAGGTGCAGTGTTCATCTGGATCAGCAACCCACACCAAATCACATGCTGATTCTCTTTTTTTTCTCCTTGCACAACTTTTTTTCAACCTCAATATTTTTTCCCTTGAATACATCATTGTATCATCTAACCACCCATATTTTGGTGGAATTTTTTGTGTTTTTTCTTTATCATGGGAGCACATGATACATTCTCATATGTTGACTTTTACTATACTTCCCATCGACTTCAAATTTGGACTTGGAAACGCACCTTAACTTTTCGAAGTGAATTATTTCTATTTTTCGTATAATGGCAGTAAATATAAAGAGAACAACACAGAACAAAGTTCAACAAATAGAAAGGAATACTAATACCTTTCTTTCTTTTGTATTTCTCCCAGTATGGTGTTCTTGGGGCTTCCTTCGTCTTGTATTTACTTTCTTCTACAAGATATATCCAAATTGTTGGTAATATTAATATTCAATAAAATGAGCAAAACAGTTAAGTTGGATAGAAAATGCACTTTCAAGTAAAGAAGGATTGGTGCAGAAATTATCTGTTATTTAGCTAGCTACTAGCTATTACTTCTGATGGAACTTCAAAATAAAATAAAAAATTCAGTTCATCATATAGATCAAATGAAATAGTTATCATGCATTCATACCTTAGTTGAATTTGAATATTACAGTAACCATATCAATCAAAAGGAATATGTAAGTGAGGGTCAGTTTATTTCAGCAGTAGACCTATTGCAGCTAACAAACATATATATAGAACAAAAAAGGCGGAATACTGCCAACAGAGAGATGGGTGTGCTTTGTTATGAAATAAGGTCATGCTGTCTTTTGATAGCCCTTCCTTTTTCTTCAGGACACAAATCAAAAGCGATAGAATAATAGACCAATATGGTACAGTGATTGCCAACTCAGGTCTCACTATGATCATGGTCCAAATGCTCAAGTCTAATAAATTGAAAACAAAGTTGCCTATCATTCATGCTAGTATTAGTATATGCACACATGGTTAGTGGAATTCTATTCAGATCAACTTTCAGATGTAATATAAGTTTTGGCATGGTAAGTCGGGAAACATATTAATGAAGAAAGGGACTATGTATGTGTATACCCAAGGAAGTGATTGATATTTATGAATATTTTTGCACAAGTTGCATATATTCAGAGTTCTTACGCATTATGCATCTTAAGCGGATAGTATCCTCGTAGTGAGAAATGGGGAAAAAATGGATCCTTTTTAAAAGAAGAAATATCATTGTAGAACAGCATGTACGAGCTATAGACTGCTTACCCCTACCCACTGGCACCTCATTGCGACATCTCTTACTGTCTTGTTCGGTAACGATGCTGCTATCTTTATATACTTCATGATGCCTTGTTCATGAACATATCTGAGAGTTTTTCATGATTGTACACAAAAGAAAACGAAGGGAAATATTTTAGCAACGAGTTAAAGGGATCCAAACTTCAACAAGTGATAGAAAAACTTTGTGGCAGCATCGTTCATATAATCTGTATCCACTGGACACAGCACTAAGATAAAAAAAAATCAACAATAAAGGCAAAAAATTCTGAAAGGAACAGAATTGCAAAACAGTATGTATGCATATCATAGTTGAGATAGCTTACTTCTCCATGCCATCTCTCAGAACTTCAAGCTCAAGCTGTGTCCAATCCGCAGCCAGCGGCCCACCATATTTGAGGCTCTGCCCGGAATCTGCTGGCATATTAGATGAACCAGTGGAAACAACCACTGAAGGTGTGGTCAGCATCCCCACACTGGCATCCATCCCAGTGGAACAATCCAGATATGTTGGCATGCCTCCTGAGCCACTAGTGGCTACGCTTGTCTGAAATGAAACTACATGCTGGTTGCAGAGTGACTGGGAGAATGCCCCAAAATTCATATTAGGATCGTCTGCCATCTGTAGGCACAGTAAATTATCGAGAACAGATTTTGGATCTTCCAGCCTAGAAGGAAGCTCGGCTCCCCCAAACAACTTAAGAAATGCTACAGTACAAGATGAGAGAGCTCCGTTAGCTACTGGTTGCACCGCATTTTTGCACAACCTGGACGAGTTGGGTGCCTATTGCTCCAAGAACCTGCACATGGCAGTAAATATGTCAAAGAAAGTTAACCTTCCAAACTAACAGATTTGCTTTAACAGAGGAATATCGAAACTTCTATGTTAAGACTGCCGGCAAAAAAAGAAGCTCAAGAAACATGAAGATGAAGATGTACGTTTCAGAAACAGATTTTCTTTCACTCCGCAAGTATCCAATTCAAAACTGAAACGCTCAGTCAGTTGTGTAACTGACCACCTGCCAAATTATGCTAAAAAAGCTGTGTAACTGACAAATTTTTGAAAACTGTATGAAGAATACAACACTAGAACACCAAATGATCAAATTGGTAGGCACAATTAGGCATAACTGAGTATGCTGCATGCAAATCCTCGGAACAACAAAAGTAAGCCCATTAAAAAAAGTAAATTGTGGACAGGGACTTGGCCAGCGTACACCTGCAGTTCATAACTACTAGAAATAGTAGCAGTGATAATGATTAGTAGTACTACAGAAAGTCAGACTGAGACCCTGAGACCCCGCCAATCAACCGCGGCCATACAATCTGCATGCAAAGCGCTGGCAAGGAACTGAATTTTCACACTAGAGTTCATACCAAACCCAAAACTTAGTTAAACCACGCACGATTCCGGCCAGCGAGAGAAGCAATCCAAAAGAACGCTGGGAAAGGGACGCGGGTCCCGATCCTGCCGGACCAGGATCAACCAAGAAGCACGGGCGGCGACAAGAACAATCCTGCTCAACAAACTTACCCAGCCCAAATCCGATCTAATATCTGCTCTCACGCCGCAGCAAGCAGGGACCCCTGACGGACGGAGAAGGCAATTAAGCTCCGGCCGGTCTAATCCTCGCCTGCCCGTGCTGTGCGTTGGATCGTGTGGCGTGGCGGTGTGCTTGGTGGTGGCGCCTTGGTGCTGCTGGTGGTGGTGGTGGAGTGCAGTTTGCTTCTTTAAATGGTTTGCGCGCTCCAATGGGAGGGCCGGGGAGAGGCCAGCAGAAAAAGCGGCGGCCCCGGCGCACCAGTGAAACCGTATATGCCCCTCCTCCACTCCAAAAGCAGAGGTCGTGTGCCGATTTAACAACTTGCGCACGCAAAAAGAATCAGAGATGGCAGACGGGAGGGAGGGAGGGAGGGAGGAGGCGATCTCTGTTGGAGTTCACCGGAGGTCCAGAGACCAGAGCTGCTGCTGCCTGCTGCTAATATGGGGAAGCCACCGCCCACCAGCGGCAATGACAATCCTGCTCAACAACAATAATTGCCACTAGCTTAGGTTCCCCCTCATCTGCCCCTTTCCCTTCTCGGTTGGTTCCGTTCCAGCTCCCTCGTGCAGCCGTGCGGTCATGCCATGAAAGCAACACGCTCATGATTTTTAAAATCCCAACTCCTTTTCTCTGTTTTGCACTTCCATTCTCAGCCTGAGAAGTTGTATTGCGGTTTTTATGTGTAAATTTTCATAAACTGTTCAAACTAGGAGCATCAGAAGTGACTGCAAAAACTAAGAAACAGCTTCCAAATCTTTCTTGCCCTGTGTTCGTTGGGCTGCCAATCTTTTCGGATGTATAATGCGGTAGTTGGTTAACTTTATTTAGAGAATTTTATCGACGTAAATTATAAGAGTGTATTATATTTAGGGTCTCTTTGATACGGCTCTGACTCTAACTCGACTCTTAGCACTAATTTGAAAACTCAAATCTTCTTAGGATCCCTATCTTTTTCTAGGGTGAAAATTTTATGGAATAATTATTTAGTTCTTTATTTATGGAGGATTTTTCATCCCTAGGTGTGCCTCCTCTTGCTTCCAAATTAGCCCTTATGGTTATTATAGTAGAGTCGTGCTAAATAGTCATTAAAAAATAACTTAATGCTGATTAAAAAACTTATTGTAAGGAGTTCAGAGGAGCTGGAGCCTTTTTTACAAAAGAGCATGAGTCAAGAAAACGTGACTTCTCTCGGTTTCTCCTTGTAAACTTGACAGAAACAATTTTAAAATTATCATTGGAGCTATTTCGATCAAATATTTTTTAAAATGATTTCAGCTCCACCAGAGAAGTTGCTCCATAAGAGGAGTCAAAGCCCTGCCAAACTAGCCCTCAGCATGATAACTTTAGATTTTCTAAGAGAAGGTAGAATTATTATATTAAAACTAGGCATACATCTTGAAATTACACATGAAAATAAGAAATATATAATATTTTATACTACTTTTGTCATCTTCTTTTTTAATGGTTTTTCTCGATGGGTGGTCTTATAGACATTAAATACTGAAGCTAAAGTGCAATCTTAATGTCGAATCTAATGATCAACCCAAAATATTAGATGTACTGCAAGATCTAACATTCTGAAACCAGTCGAAAACGTATCTAAAGCGATAAGAAAGAACATTGGGTAGCACAGTTGGGTACATCATAGGTCGCAGATCCATCACCTCCAACCCTTACCATGTTGGATGCCTGATTTTCTCTCCATGATCATTGATAATGAGATTGATGACTCAAGGTTAGTTCCTTGCAAATAATGGTCATAGATTGGTCTCATGTTGATGAAATTGGTGCTTGCAAACTAAATATAAGCAAACTAGATCTAAAGAGTTGTTGCAAACAAGAGATAGATCCCCTCTCTTTTTTGCCGCTAGTAAACTCGCGTGAAAGGAAGAAGGAGCTAGACAACGACGCTAAGAACTTTGAAAGCCGCGACGGCAAGAAGGACCAGAGGCGGTAGCTTCTGGTAACATAGACATCTACTTCGTAGTTTCAGAATTTTACAGATAAAAAATACAAGAGTGCATTTTAAGTCCTACTCCCTCCGCCAGTCTAAAAGTTAGCCAACAAATAGTTGTTTCGCTCCAAAATAATAAAAAAAAAGTTTATCATAAAAGATTTTGACCCTGGTTCTCTTACAATATTTATGTTTTAAAGAATCAATATCATCTACAAATCCATTGATGCAAGTATTATGTCCTAAACTTAATACATAATTTGACTAATTATTAGTCCAAGTTTGCAGAGATGAAATGAAATTCAATAAAAGCTGGACGACACATCAGTTTGCATTAGTATCTAAGAGCAACTCAAATAGGCCCCGAACCGCACGGTCTCGCAAGCCGCCATCGCCTGCTGCTCTACGCCGTCCCTTCCGCTGCCGCGCCTACTTCTTTTTCCTCTCGGCGTGTCTGTCGGGGATAAGAAGGAGAGGAGACTCGTTTCTTTAACTTTTAGTAGTTTTTTCCCAGATGCTTAGGGATTAGTCCAAATAAATTATCTGACGAATCAAATGATTTTCGGTCGGGATCATGTTACTTGCGATGACTTCGATGCTTGCCACGACGAGATCACCGTTGTAGGCGTCGATATCATCGCCTAGTGGCCAAGTTGTGGCCATTATCTGTAAGGGGAGTGGTGCTTCTGGGCACCCCCAACGAAGACAGCTACTTCGGGTCATCGATCTCATCGTCGTTGGTCATGGAGAAGAAATCAAGGTTCGAAAGTGATGAATCTACATACTATGCTGCTCCTGACGATGCAACTGTCGATTCTTTCATCAATTCAAATGTGTTTTGAACTGATTCCGAAACGTTGAGTCTTGTGGCATGTCTAATATTCTGGGTTTGGTCGTCGGATTCGGCATAAGGACTGCATTTTGGCTTTGGTCTTCGAGGGATGCCATTGGGGAAGAAGAAGATGGAAGAATCTGGATAGAATATTGTGTATTTTTTATTTCATATTTTTTCATATGAAATTTAGGGATGTACTCTGCCGAGTTTTAATATAATCCCCTTCCCGTCGCAAAAATCCAATAGACCCCTACTTAGATTCTCAAATTTATTTTAAGAGACAGAGACAAGAAAAATAGGTCTAATAGGGCTCCTACTTGACTTAAAAACGATAGGGCTCTCAAATGGGGGACTCCAAGACCTTGTTTTAAGGGTGTCTCCTTCGACTCCTTAAACTACGGTTATAATAATTTTCTTTTTTCGTGTGCACACCCCCCATCCTGCTCCCACCTGTTTGACCCTGTGCCGCCTTCACCCTCTATCGCGTTGTCCTCGGTACCGGCTCAGCCCTCCACTGTGGCGTCTCTGTTTGTCCCGCAATGTCCCCATTGTATTGTACTGCTCGCCACTGTTGCTCCATCACCATCCTCCTAACATTAACACCCCCCTCCCCCCGTGTCGTGCCGCCCTCCGGCGTAGTCATTTCCACTGGCGTTAGCGTGGTCTCCCTCCTGGGCATGACATCTTCCTTGGTAGCTCCTGTTCCTCCCCCTCTCCCGGCAGCTCCTCCCCTCCTAGTCGGTGAGATTTTGGGATAAATAAAGGCCATGACGAACATGGCCGCCTCACCAGGGTGGGGGATGAAAAGAAAGAAAAAGAAAAAGAAAAAGAGAAAGAGAAGAAAAAAGGAACATGATGCACTCGAAGATAAGTGGTTCCTGTGTGTTAGTGTGTATTGAAATAAGTTAGCAAACCTTGATTCAAAAGATATTGTGAAGTAAGCGCAATAAAAGTAGACCCTAAAATGTATAGGGGTCTTAATTTGAGATCTCCGCTGGAATTGCTATATAAGAGCTTGTTCGGATTGTTGCCTCCGCTTGGCGTACTTTAGTGAGGTGTCACGTTAGTTATTAGATATGGTAATGCTCCTTACAGGGTGTTCGTTTGTCCGGATGGACCCTACCCACGTCACCAGCTTGCTCTGCACGCTCTGCGCCCCCGCTCGCGGGACGGACCTCGCCCGCGCCGCCCTTCGCCCATGTCGCCCGCTCACTCTGTGCACCCCTGCTCGTGGGACGGACCCCGCCCTCGCCCTCGCCGGCCTGGCTCATGTCATGCGCCCGCGTCGTGTGCCCCCGCCTCGACTCACGCCTCTCATCGCGGTCGCGCTCCATCCACTTGTTGTGGCCCCTACCGAGGTCCGTGCCATCGCCAAGCTCCACACCAGCGACCTCTGCGCCACTCCATGGCATCGAGCTCTGCGTCCACGTCGAGCTCTACATAGACGGGGCTTCATTTTTGTCTAGGCAACAAGTAGATGTTGCGCTTGAAAGCGCATGTTGCAAGCGTCTATTTCAAAATTTTCAAGTGTTTTATAGGTATTTTGTAAGTGTTTCATATGGATGTTGCAAAAGTAAATCAAGATGTTGCATATGTTGAAGTGGTTGTACACGTATGTTGCAAGATTTTGTTCCCAATGTTTCATCTGTTTTTTCAGACGTATATTGCAAGTGTGTTTATCTAGATATTGCATATGTTATATATATATGTTGCAAGTGTTTTATCTGAATGATGCATATGTTTTGCAATAGTTTTCAAGTGTTTTTCAGATATTTTTGCAAGTGTTTCAGAGACATGCTTCAAGTGTTTCATCTGTCTTCAGACGTATATTGCAAGTGTTATATCTGGATGTTTCAAAAGTAAATCGTGTGTTGCACATGTTGTAATATGACCCACCTGCCACGCCCCCCTGCTGCTACTAGGCGCCACCATGGGTACGCCTCCGCGGCGTGCATCTGCACTCTAGGTGAGGCAGGCGCGGTGTGCGCACTTTTGTCTGCTGCGGCGTTGCGGGGTTACAAGTGCACTTCTGTTACGGGAGGACAGGTTGGGGCGCGCTTCTGTTATGCAGAGAAGGGACGGGACGGGACGGGACGCGGACACGGTGGATGCGCTCGAAGAGGAGCAACGTCCGGACGTCTGCTGCGATCGAGTGTCCGGACGCTAGCCCTTCCATATCAGATACAGTGGTCTGCGGTCTGCCATACACCTGGAATCCAATTCTCTCCACTTGGTGCAACCAAGATAACCCGGTAACTATTTTCTTGACCTCGATCGCTGCCGTGGTGGTAGAAGTTTGTTGCGCCAGAAAATATGTGGTGGAACTACTTTAACTAATATCCCTAGAAAGTAGTTTTTATTTTTATAGTGGCGATCGAGTGAAGTCTTGGAGCCCTCTCTTTCGCTTCCTAAACTTGCACGTCCTTTTTGCAAGCGACCGAACCAAAAATTTGCATGTCCTTTTTTATTTTTACTTCCCCACTTTTGTTGTTGTTTTCTAGTGCAACCTAAGACTGAGTGGCCGTTCCATTCATTCTCCTCACAGAGAACCTCGCTTTTGATCTGAATGTGGACTCGGAATCGGATCCTACTAATTTTCCCGAGAACCAAAACTAAGATTGCATTGCATGTAAATGCAACACGCTATTTGGGCGTGACTCAGCGACTCCAGTTACCATCTAAGCAGGCGGAATCAGCCCTGGGAGGCTGGGACCCATCTGCTGCGCACAAAGATTCATTCACTAGGGTCGATCCTGGCCGTTAAAAAGCGGAGCCCCCCAAAGATCGCACGGACAGGGGTCAGCTGCAAGTTGAGACAAAGGCCCCGTTCATTCGGCTTATAATCTGTCTTTTTCAGTTTGTTTTTTCAGCTGGAACAGTATTTTTCTCTCACGACAAATCAATCAACAGTATTTTTCAACCGGCTTATCAGCATAGCCGAACGGCTCCAAAATGGCTTTGCCGGATTGTCACGGTAACCAAAAGTTGAGCCATGTCATGTCATGCAGAGTCGTCTACAGGCATCAGCCGTGTGACCGTGTGGGGAATCAGTTCGGTGGAGCAATTGAGTGTATCAGACAGAGTAAGTGGCCGGTGTTATTGGCTAGTAGAATATATTGTTTCTTTATGAAAGAATATATTATTATTTTGAATATGAATCAGCCTGCAGGCTCAGATTTTTGCTGGGAGGATCAGGTTCACATTCCGTCGGCACGTGTCAAAGATCAGTGGCTCCAGAGAATCTGCGCGATTCGTTTCCTGCAACGCAATCGCCACTGTGCAATTTACTCTTTATATATATATATATATATAGTAATGTTTAGTTTTTTTAGGAAATAATGTTAAAGTTTAGTTACACAGTCGCTTGTCCACAGTGCGTGCCTAGTAGCACTAAAAACATGGGCCGGCGCCCGCGGGCAAACGGCTCCCATTCCGGGCGGTGGCACGTGGCAGGAGGAGATGATGCAGCAACCCCCGTCCCGCTCCGCTCTGGTTCCGGTCCGGCGGCGCGCGCGCGACCGCAAGCGGACAGCGGGGGCGTTCACACGGGCATCTACGGCAAGTGCGGCGCACGCGAGCACGGAAAGCGGCCGGGCGTTCCATTCCGTGCCATAACTCTCTCACTGAGGCCCACTTTAGATCCAGAAAATTTTGCAAAAAAACAGTAGATTTCCCGTCACATCGAATCTTTAGACGCATATATAAAACATTAAATATAGATAAAAAATAAAACTAATTACACAGTTTAGATGAAATGGACGAGACGAATCTTTTAAGCCTAATTAGACCATGATTGGACACTAATTACCAAATAACAACGAAAATACTACAGTTACATTTTGCCAAAAATTTTGGCAACTAAACGAGGCCTGAGTGAGAGAGGTTCGGTGCACCGCATTCGCACTCCGCGTTGCGTCGCTCGCCCACCCCCCGCGCGCAGGCGCATTATTGTGAGAAGGAGACTGCTGCTGGCCGGTCCCAACCGAATTTTTTACTATTTGGTCCTTTTTTTTGAAAAAAAAATTACATTTAGACCCTTGGGCGAAGTAAACTCAACTTTGGATCCTGGGGGTCGACGCCATGATTCATGGCGTCGAGGTTACACGTCTCGACGCCATGACTCACGGCGTCGAGCTTCGTGGTCCTATTTGACGTGGCAGATGATCTGGCAGACAGCTCGACGTCGTAGATCACGGCGTCGAGCTCGGCGCCGTGATCTACGGCGTCGAGCCTGGATTCATCTGATTACTTTGCTGGGGGGCTTCACTAGCTAGTAGTGTATAGGAGTAGTACTTTAGATCAAATTGAGAGCATGGGTGGCCAGCTGGCCGCACGCCGCGCTTTGCGTTGCGTCCATCGCAAGCTGTGCGCCGGCCGCTGCGCTCTGTCTCAGCCTCTGCCCTCTGCTCTCCTGGGCTCCTGGCCGGTGACCATCCTTCTCGTTACCTCCTCTGACGGCGCGAGTGAATTTGACCGGTCCGCTTTTTCCACAATGTTCTTGCGGGTCCCTTGTCTGCCGCCTGCCGACGGCCAGAGGGTCTCCTCTTTTCGTCGGCGGCCAGTGCTTTTGCTCCGCCAATGGCGTTTTTGTGTGCTTCGCCTTCGCGCGTACGGTGGTCGATGGGAGTTAAAGGGGCTACATCCTACGTAGAGGTAGAGTACATGGCAATGCCATGCGAGTTCAAATAAAAGGTGCCGTCTTCAAATGTGGAGGGAAGCAAAGCTCTGGCGCGCTCCCTTTCGCCACCGGCTAGCCGCGAACTGTCCGTCCGTCTCCAGCAAGTGTACGCCGTGTGCCAAAAGCAGCAAAGCAACTGCCTGCAAACTGCACTGGATCCATATGCTTCGATTCGGCATAGCACGGTGGAGTATACAGAGCGCACAATATCGTATTGTCACCGTTATTTGCTTCGCCACAAGTATGTATGTCGCGCATGCCTCCGGCGGCCTGCCCATCGGCAATGACCAATGATTGGGAACCAGTGTGGCTGCGAGTTGCAACCTCAGCACTTGCCACGTAGCTAGAGTGGACCTGGTCACCCGCAGAGACACAGACACAGGGTTGGTGTGTGACTAATAAATCTGACAATAGTTATGATTAGTTCCCCAAATTCACCACAAATTCTACTATGCAAAAAGAAGATTCTCCGTCACATCAAAATACCGGTACATGTATGGAGTACTAAATGTAGATAAAATCAAAAATTAATTGTACAGTTTTGTTGTACTTTGCGAAACGAACGTTTTAAGTCTAATTAATCAATGTTTGACAATTATTACCTAATAAAAACAAAAATGCTAGCGTCGCTACAGTGATTCGGGATCCCGATTTGGAAATCTAAACAAGGCCAATGCGTGCAATGCCGCCGGCGATGCAGATCGGGTTAGTAACCATGGCAGCAGTTGCTGCTGCGATTCATTCGTTGGGTCATGGACGGCTCGTGGTAGACGCGGAGTGCAGTAGTAGGCTGGGCTCGAACTTTCATCTCTGCATCCGCAGCGCAGTGGTCGTACTCTCGTAAAGTCGTACGTGCTACTAATGCCGTGACACGTCGCCCCCAAAGGCTGGGGGCTTCACTGGCTAGCAGTAAGCCCCCAGCAAAGTAATCAGATGAATCCAGGCTCGACGCCGTAGATCACGGCGCCGAGCTCGACGCCGTAGATCACGGCGCCGAGCTGTCTGCCAGATCATCTGCCACGTCAAATAGGTCTACGAAGCTCGACGCCGTGAGTCACGACGTCGAGACGTGTAAGCTCAACGCCATGAATCATGGCGTCGACCCGCAGGGTTCAAAGTTGAGTTTACTTCGCTCAAAGGTCTATACGTGATTTTTTTTTAAAAAGGGTCAAATAGTAAAAAATTCAGCGGTCCCAACTGGCATTGCCGGCCGGTACGGTGGCTGTAAAGAATTGCTATAACAATGGTGGCGTTGGCGTTCGTCCGTGGCAGGTTGCGCCGTGCATGCATCCACGGGTTTGGATGGATAGGCTCGACAGGAGGAGGCGGCGGCGGCTGCCACGCACTGCACACTGGCTCTCTTCAAACTGTACCAAACAACAACCTCGCCGGTGGCGGCTGCAACGATCCGGCAATGAGGCCAACAACGTGTTAAACGTTGGTGCTGCATGGCTCATGACACATATATATAGGAGTAGATAGCACGCGGTGTGGGGTCAGGCTGTCACGTATATATTCACGTATCACCAAGCTTTGATGTTTTTTCTTTCCTTTTTATTTTTAATATAAAAATGGTCCAAGGCGAAACAAGTCATGTTTGTTCCAGGATACATATTGTACAATATACAAATACTAGTTTGTGCTAATAACCTGCAGCGAGTGCCACCTGACTTTCCTCGCAGAATCTCTTAGTTTTAGCTGAAGGGCTTGGATGACTTTACCGCTCTGCCTACACCTCTTTTCCTTCTTTGAGAGGACGCGACCGTGTAGTTTCATTTCTTTTTCACTTCCTTTGGAGTTTGGTCTCCCGGAAACTGGACCTCTCTTCCCACCACCACAGACCACACCCAGATCCAGTCACCCACGCACACCATAGAGGAAAAAAAGAGAGAGCGAGAGAATTATTTCCTCGTCCCTATAAAAAGTACGTTTCTTTTCTTGGTCCTTTTAGTTTTGAAGTTAACTATTTGGCCCGAAAACTATCTTTGGTTCCTTGCGTGGCACTTCTGTTAGTTTTGGCACTTAACAGGGTTAAAACAATGATTTTATCTCCGGGTGCAAAATGAATCAACGTATAGTTCAGTTTTTCTATTTTTAATTTTGAGCGATATTTCAAATGGTTAAGCTTATCATAATTGTATAAAATAAGGAATATACTATTTTAAAAATAGAAACATTTTGCCCCTGACTAAGTATTGCTCAAAATTTTAAACACAGTCAAACTCTGCGTTGATCTATCTTTCGCTAAGGGTAAAATCGTTATGTTGCTCCTGACTTATAACACCATTAAGTCCAAGGGCTATATAAGGAACTAAAGATAGCTTTTAGGATAAATAGGTAACTTCAAAAATAAAAAAAGGAATCAAAGAAGGAAGCGAAACTTTTTTGAACCAAGGAAATAATTCCGTCATGCGGCGATCGTGAGAAACGTACGGGCGCATATTAAACTGCGGCGGGCCCCACTCAAACCCGCCGGAATTGCAATGCAGCGCTGGTGGTCACTAAAAACCAAGCAGCAGCACATGCACAGCAGCGGAACAGCAACACTCGCCAGTGGCTGAGAGGCAGCGGTAGACTAGCAGTAGTGGCCCAGCATTGCTCGTTTCGGCCTTTCGGGTGGTCCCTTCTCCGAGGTGGGAGCCCGGGCCCACCAAAAACCGCGAGGCGGCCCATCAATCAGCCCATCGCACCACCAGGCACGCGCTCCTCCTCGACGTCCGTTTCGCGGGCACCCACGCTCGTTTTGTATCGACCGGAGAACACGGCTCGGCAACGACGTTTCTAGTCTAGTATATATCTCTATGTTCGGTTTGCATCCACGCGTGCCTGCAGAACGACGCTGCAGCCGGCGTCATCACTCATCACTCACCACCCTGTGGCACCAACCAAGCCCAGTAGGACGGCGACCGGTCGATCCACAATTCAAGTGAAGTCGCCGACGAAAGGTCAGGCGATGGGCGCACACTCACTATGGCCTTAACGCGCAAAGCAAAGCACCAGGCAAGGCAACAACAGCCCAACATGTACAACAGTGGGAGAAAAAAAAACGCTTTTGCACATCAACACATGACACACCTGAGGGTGTCCCCAACGGTTGTCCGCCCTGTTCGCTTGTCTTATAAACTGTACTTTTTCAGTCAACGAACAATGTTTTTCTCTCACAACAAATCAGCGAACCGTACTTTCAGCCATGACTTTTCAGCCAAGCGAACGGAGCCTAGCTAGCAGCAGCACATGGCCAATCACAAAGAGAGAAAACCCCAAAACTTATCTAGCTAGCGCTGAGGCAAGCGCTCAGCTCGCACGTCTCCCAAAACTTTGCAAGTCACTGACATACCTCCTGCTATCTGCCTTTTTATTTTTTTAATTGTTTTTTGACTCCACGTCCGCTAGCGATTTAGGATATGTCGTTGGGGACGCCCTGAGAAGAGGCTGAGAGGCCGGCGCAGATATTATACTTGGAGCCGCGCTGGCTTTATCCAACTAGGATGAAGCAGAGCAGAGAGGAACGAGCGAAAAAGAGGGAGCAGGAGCCACCACGATCCGACGCCTAAAGCCGGTCAGAATCGGGGCGCTTTATTCGGTCCGGCCCACCGCCAAAAGATGCATGCAGGCGAGGAGAACCAGCTTGGGCGCAGAATCTAACGCCTATCATTTCAGATCCCTCCAAGAGTCAAAACCATCCAAAAGCCGGGCGGGGGCCTCCGCTCCGGGACGATGGATGGATGGATGCACACGCGCCGACGCGCGCGGCCGAGCACACCAGATTCCTTGGTTGCAGGAGAGAGAGGGAAGGGCCTGGCGCGAGACCGCGAGTGCCACCCTGACAGAATCCACTTCGGGCACGGAGATTCCAGAGGCCACCCAGATACTATTCGCTCTCTTTCCCCGGCAGTGCGCTGGTGCTGGTGCTCCCGCAACTATGGGTGGCCGCCTTTCCTCCCTGCCTGCAACTTGCTCGCCGCACCTGCGATGCTGCGACTATGGATGACTATGCGTGTGTTACCGAAATGGATCCGATCCGCCGAGGCTGGAGCTGCGCGCTTGATTCCATATATCCGTGTAAAGGAGGCCTGCGTGTGTTACCGGCATGGATCCGATCCGCCGAGGCTGGAGCTGCGCGATTCCATATATCCGTGTAAAGCAGGCCCTGAGATCGATTCCGATTCCACTGCCGGACTGTATTCGCGTCGTCTTGAACGAATGACAGAGCTCTTGCACTTATCCGAGAAAAAATAGCACTACCGATTCCATTCCATATAGCACCCCTAGGCACCGACGCTATCCGGTGCCTGTGCGAGCCTGAAGAACAGCAGAGACCACGCACGGGGCGCGGTGGATTCCGAGCCGTAATCATGGACGCGCTTCGAGATGCTGCCTTCCTTCCCTGTACGTCTGCAGGCGTCAGACACTCAGACGTGACGTCCGACACATGTGGGCACCGCCGCACGACTCCATTGGGCGAGATTGGCATCGGGGCTCGTCACTCCCTGGTCACTCACTCGGCCCGCACTCGCTTTCTCCCTCGCACCGCAATTGTTGGGCGCAAAGGAGCTCGACCTCTTGGTCATGGGTCATGGCAGACATGCACGGATTGCAGTATACAGGGAAAAGAATAATCATGGAGGGTTGAAAGCATGCGAGAATAAACGAGCTGGAATGATAGGAGGCACCAGGGGCATGTGCAGCGTAAATAGAATGAGTAAACGGGGCAGTGAAGGAGCGACTTTAGATCTGAAAATGTACTAGGATTCTCACGCTCAGATCTTGAGCCCGTAAGCAAGCATCCTGACATCCGACAGAGCAAACACAAAAGTCAACAAACTGTTCAAGGTCACCGGGGTTCCATCGCAAGGTATTTTTTTTAGAATTCTAGGGCGTAGCCCCTGTCTTAGCATTAGCAAAGACACCGTCATCGTTTTTACAGTGCTCAGGTGGGATACACCCGTCCAAACAGTTCAGCAAAGAGCTCAAAAACATAAACTGGCCAAACATAACAGCTAACAGTGTAAAATTTCTAAGATAGCAAAGCCACTCTAAGCTTCTTTCACTGCTCCCCAGATTTCATATTGATCAGACTCATCCAGCCATCCAGGTCTTCTCAGAACTTCCATCGCCAGCCACCGGAGTGTTTGACAGCTTCAGCAAGACTTCTTCTGGTAGTTCTTGAGCTTCCCAGTTATGCGCCTGCTGGAACATGTACAAGTCCCACTTGCTGTTCCGAGGTAGTGAAAACGGTCCTATGTACAAGCATAGCAACCTAACCAAATTAGTTCACTTTCTTCCATAGCCACGGTAGAACCCACCAGCGACCCAGTAGTGCTGCCGAACACCACCTCTGCTTGGGCCGACCCAGGTAACACGATCAGCAGGGGTCTCGTCAGTTCTTCCTCCCTGACCCCCATTCCCACTTCCCTGCGACGTTGCGTTCAGTTCTTCCTCCCTTTCGTTGTACTCAAGGATTTTCCGCTTGATGTTCTGCTTCTCCTCGAGCTCAGCGGCACTCTGCTGCTTCGTGCTCTGCACCAGTGGGCAGTCCCCCGGGATGAGCATTTGCTTTGTCTGCTGCTTATGCCCTTTCTTCACAAGCACCTTGAAGCACACCACGCTAGCACCACCGGATCCGGATTTGACTAACTCATCACACACGTTTTCTTTGTCCGCTGCTTCAGTAGTCATCAGGTCCTTTGACCCCTTGAAGGTACTCATTGGTTCCTTCATGTTCACAGTGGGCCTGGCCGGCTCCAACTTACGTGACTCCAAGCTTTCCAGAAGAATGGCTTTCAGCTCCCTGTCAAAGTCTTCTTGATCCTTAGGGTCAACTTGCACCTTCTTTTTTCGAACCTCAACAGTTTCCTCTTCATCGGAACCAACAGGCACAGTAATGTCCTCAATGCGATCTTCATTTTCCAGCCTGTCATCCAATCTCTCTTCACGCAGAAAATCTTCCTCATCTTCATGACCATTCCGGTATCTGCTTGTGCTATCTGTAGAGTTCTCACCGTTTGGTGCTTCTTCATGGTCCCTACCATTTTTATTGGATATATTTGCTATCATCTTGTCATTGGCATCAAATACAACATTCTCAGATTGTTTCGACTGTGATTTGCTGTCCCAGTGACTTTCATCTCCACCTTTCCTGGCTGCAGCCACGTGCTCATTTTGTTCAAGCTCAACTAGCGCATTATTCAATCCTTCCAGAGATGAATGCCTCATGTTGGGTCGCAGCTCAGCAAACATATCCTTCAGCACACAAATGAATCAGAATTCAGAAGCTATACCTACTGACTAGAATAAAACTCATGCTTTTCAACAAGTTTAGATGGAGCTTAGACTCCACTAATAATGCCTGGAATTTGCAACCTCTACCAAGTTCCTGATGTTTAGAACAAGGACTAACCTGAACATCAAATTCTACATCGAGTGGTAATGGCCCTTTGCCGAGAGCATATCTTTGAAACAATAGCAAAAAACTGTCAAGCTTTCTTTTTGAAGAGCCTCTGGTAAAATAGTGACCACAAGTCTGTAAAAGTGTAATGACCAGCCTGATCCTGAAAAAATCTTCGAGGGGATCCAGCAGATCTTGCTGCATAGGACACAAACAAAGGATGGTATGCTTTTGTAAATAAATAATAAACATCGACACATAGATTAATAAAAATTTATACAATTAGGCGCTCATAAAGCATCAGAGATAATTGGTAAGAACAAAGTTCAGACAATATTAAACATGCAAACCAGGAATTTGAGATCAAAGTATCCCAGAAAAAAATGTGAGGCTCCTAGGTTATACAAGGTTTTGGAAGGAAAACAGGAATGCATACCTAACATGCTTCAGAATGGCAAGGCCAAAAGTTGGTTTATTCAAGAATTTTATCTTACTAAGGGTGTGATCTTTTTAAGAAAAAATAAATAAATCAGGATGTGAGCTGCAGAAATGCAGCACTTCCAAATTCCATAAGCAAAACTCAAAACTATTGAAGAGAAATACAGATGATAAGTCACCTCCAATTTTGCTAGAGTAAAAATTTACCTCAGATGTTCCATGACCAAATACAATAATAAGGTTTAGTGTCTCAAATATAACTGATGAATCAATGCACTCATAATTATATAGCTCCCCAAGGAATCGCATATGGGCAAGGCGCTGTTGCTGCATTGCATAGTCGTTTAGCTCAAGTCCAACTCTAATCTCCTCTAGAACCTGCATCCAAATATAAAGGATAATATTAACATCTCCTGTGTGCTTTATAAACAAACATCTCCGTGTGTACATTAATTAAATGATGTTCATATCATGTTTCAAGTTGTTTCTTATGCAGATACCAGATTGTCAAAAGAAATTAAACTATTGATACTGCTTTAAGCTCAGCTATAGCTGACTATCTCAAATGTACAATCACAAAAGAAGAAAACAGATGAAGGCAGTGTACAATTTGTTTTGATACAGGTTACACAAAATCAAACAGCAAGTCAAGTACCAAACTCAGCATCCAAATCAAAGAAATGAGGTAACAGTACAAAAGTGCAGGATTAAGGCCCAATTCATGCTACACAAGTGAAAAAACATAATTTTTCACTGCTCCTTCAATTGGAACAATTTCCCATTTCAACTAAAGTAACTCACCTCGTCTACCACAACCACAGCAAAGTCATCATGATAGCGACTAAGACCAGCAGTGAGTAGAGCAATCAGGTGAACCTGACTATACTTTCCCTTGTGGACCTTAAGAAAACACTTCACAATGTACTGTTCACACTCTGCCCAAGGTAACTTGAGTAACTGAAGAAGAATATGTTGAACACTTGTTTTGTCGAGATCTGAGAAAAGCAACCTCCTTATGTACTGCAAGCATTAAAAACAATTACTATATTCCACGTAAATTTTTATGTACAAGTAATCATACTTTAGAGACTATGGAGGAAAACAAATCAGATTACAAATGAAATCTTACTTGATGTAGAGGTGGTCGAACTTTAGATACCCTGGAAGATCTTTCTGGAGGTTTACATAGGTAATAGGCATTTTCTACAAGTGTGGTATGGTGTGCATCCAAATTCTTGACATTTTTCAATCTCCTCAGTATCTCCAACATGTTTGACATGCGAATTGTAGTTTCTCGTGAACGATAAAGAAAACATCCACAGGTCTCCAGAAGATTGCAGGCCACATCAATGTTATGATGAGTGAAATCATCTAAGCAAGCCTGAAAATATGGAAGGATTGAAGACTAAGTTAAGCACATATGAAAGTATCTTAGACCAAGTTAAGTTCAAAGTAATTTGAAGTGAAGAAAACATAACACAGTTAGCTGATATGAAGTAAAAACATCAACAAAGCCATGACAAACTTTAAAAATTGGAGTGAAGTAAGCTGGCAAATGCTAATTCCATATGTGAATTATGTGTAGATGTATATACCTTCAAACATCTAAAGACAAGGCATGGTGGTGCAATTTTGAATTTGCACAGCTCTCCAATAAACCTAATGTTTCTAATTTTTGTTTCAATTTTGATCTGATCCTGAAAAGGGAACATAGTCGAGAACCAGAGTTAGCGCTGACGCAAGAACTGCAAAATATACCCATGGACTAAAACAAGCTTTCTCCTGGTAACAAATGATACTCCACTATTAATATGAACAAACCTTCTTATTTATCAAAAAATTAAACTCCTCTTCAAGCATCGACAATAGCATACTTGGAAGATCCTTCATAAATGGGGACAATGTGGCAACTAATCGAGAATAGTAAGGTAGCAGTTCCAAAGAAGTCCTTGGAACACTGAATAAGGCTCGCACAAGTTTCTTCCTGTTTACTTTAGAATTCAGGTAGCAAAACTCTACCTGCAAAAAGGAAAATGAGTTTATAAAAGGGGCCCTAACTGAGTAACTGACCCATATGTACAGAAATAATAAAAAAACATAGCAACTCTTCTTACCGTCAATCGATCAATTAGATCACGGCTGCCACATCTTGGCAACTTCTGCAGCAGGCTATCCAAGCTTGCACCATCTATGTGTCATGTAGATCGGTATTTGGGAGATAACTAGGCCTTATGCTTTGCCAAGAGCTTGAGAGATTGAGGGAGACTAGAATTGGCCTTATGCTTTGCCAAGAGCTTGAGAGATTGAGGGAGACTAGAATTGTTTCTTCATTATTCCTTTTCTTCCCCCAAATGACAGACGTGCCTCTCTTTATATAGAGAGGGGACTAACCCTAGACCTAACTTGGTGGCTAAGGACCCTTGACCTAACTTGACGGCTAAGCTACTGACGCTTGGGCCTATTGGGCCGGCGGCAGCCTGTTGGCTGCCCATGACATCTCCCCCGCCCTTGGAGACCCAGCTCGCCCTCGAGCTGGATAGCTTGATGGCACCTTCTTCTGTGGCGTAGTGGAGCAGATGTTGATCTTGATGGGAATCTGGTCCGTCGGCGATGGTGACCAGAGGCGGTGACGACAGCAATGGGATAGGTCGAGCCTCGGGCTCTGGCGGTCGACGGTGGAAGTGGTGCTGGACGTGGCGGTGGGGATTTTTTTTTCCCGATGGGGCAGGCGGCTGGTGGTGGTTTCTCGATCTGGTTGTGGTAGCGATGGATAGGGGATGAGGATCGACTGGATCTCTGATACCAGGTGTTATGAAGATGGTTATTTTGGGGTAACTAGGCCTTATGCTTTGCCAAGAGCTTGAGAGATTGAGGGAGACTAGAATTGGCCTTATGCTTTGCCAAGAGCTTGAGAGATTGAGGGAGACTAGAATTGTTTCTTCATTATTCCTTTTCTTCCCCCAAATGACAGACGTGCCTCTCTTTATATAGAGAGGGGACTAACCCTAGACCTAACTTGGTGGCTAAGGACCCTTGACCTAACTTGACGGCTAAGCTACTGACGCTTGGGCCTATTGGGCCGGCGGCAGGTGTCATGTAGATCGGTATTTGGGAGATAACTAGGCCTTATGCTTTGCCAAGAGCTTGAGAGATTGAGGGAGACTAGAATTGGCCTTATGCTTTGCCAAGAGCTTGAGAGATTGAGGGAGACTAGAATTGTTTCTTCATTATTCCTTTTCTTCCCCCAAATGACAGACGTGCCTCTCTTTATATAGAGAGGGGACTAACCCTAGACCTAACTTGGTGGCTAAGGACCCTTGACCTAACTTGACGGCTAAGCTACTGACGCTTGGGCCTATTGGGCCGGCGGCAGCCTGTTGGCTGCCCATGACATATGCCTCGCACTTTCTCTCTTTCAGCATCACCTTTTTTGCTAACCTTTTTTTTATTTTTTTCTTTATCCAATCTTTCTATTTCTGTGTTCTCTCTATTATTGGCTTCCTCGTTTACCTTTCTGTCAGTTTGATGTTCAGAGACAGAAGTTTCACCATTATCTTGTACTTCGGTCTGTGGTTGCATGGTACACTCCTAATTAAACAAAACCAGTAAGCTTAGCGGTTAGTAAAGACTAACCTGAACATCACATCAAAGAAGGAAAAACCTAGTTGGAGAAGGTGTGGCCATCATGTAAACGATAGAAACATTCATCTCTTACAGAACAAAAGGTTGAAAAAGGAAATAGAAGTACAAAATAGGGTAGCTACAAAAGTGAATAGAAATAATCCAAACAGATCATGTAGTGGAGATCAGCGAGACTATATACATATAAGTTCAAAACTAGCAATGCATGTGTGTGTCAAGGCCTAAAAGTACCAGGGAAAAAGAGAAGAAAGAACTAAAAAACAAAGGACTGTGCCTGTTCCACAGCCACCAAAGAAGGAAAACCTTAAATGGGATTTTTAAAAAAGGAAAATGGGAGAAGACGGAAATAGGAATGACTAGATAGCTGCAAATTTGGAAGTCACCATGACAATGTTTAAAACTTCAGTTCATAAAGCCAAAATCAAACCTTCTATTAATTCCTGATAACAGTTACAGTGCAAAGTATTTAAGAGACTTACATTAGATTGTCCATGAACCTCATGTTGCTCTACCAACTTTGGTTCAACTTCCCCCAGTAGTACAGCAGGCACAAATGCTCTGCTCAAAACAAATCGGTTACACAGGTGGAAAGAAAAATAACATTATAGAATTACTAACAATTTTGTAGTGTGTACAGAGAAGTAAAATATCATTAGCAATCTAAGGAAAAACCTGAGGTCAGGTAAAGATTCATAGAAAGCCTTTGTGTCGTCGTCATCCCATATAAGTTGCACTGCAGAGGATTCTTTCCCAGGAGGTAAGTCAGTGCCTGTGGTAACCCTAGTTGTATGTCCATCTTCTGGCATAACAGGAGGCTGCATATCAAGAGCTTCAGCTAAACTACAAGAGAATACATTCAAAATATTTGTCAGCACCATTATACACAGGCGACGTATATGGTACTTCCATTGTAGCAATGAAGTAAAGAGAAAACTGGACTATTTGCAAAGGTATAGCCTGTTTCTTTTTGTACTTCATGTAATAACTAGAAATGATATTCCTCAAAAGAAAGGAACTAAGATGGACCACCAGAAACTGCTAGCAACTAAGATGGTCACATAAAAATGTTACTCCCTCCATCCCAAAATATTTGGCGTTTTCCGTTTGGACACAGGAATTAAGGATGATTGAAAAGGTGTGGTACAAAGAAAACAAGAAGGAGAGAGATATAGATGTATTGGGAAAAGAAAAAGGTACATTGAGAGAAGAGAAAGGTGCATTGGGAAGTGAGAAGGTCAAATATTTTGGGACAAAATTTGAATCCTATAAGGTCAAGTGTTTTGGAACAGAGGGAATAAGTGGTTTAGAGTCAAAGATTTTTATTAGCATAATTTCTGCTAGCTCCTATCCTGGTGGGAAAATATTCTTTTCTACAAAAAAATGGAAGTTTTAGACTAAGAAAACAATCTAGATTGAAGACTGAAAAAACAGAGTAATTATTTTCCAATTCAGTGCACAGAATAAAGTAGTTGTATGGATACATAACCAATCACTTAAGAAAGGAATAAAACAAAGATGTTATTGCTCAAGAGAACTCACGAGGAAACACAATGCAATAACTGATCGAAAGATCTTCGAAGCTTCTCATATGAGGCAGTATTTTCATCACTTAGTTCTCCTTTGGCATTCAAATTTTTTGCATTTTCTGACTCCATCACACAAAGAGACTGCATAGTTGAATTGGTTGTTAATGCATAAGATGGTAGAGTACCACATATACTAAAAAATATAGGAGGGCTCCACTATTGTATTTCTCTAAAGAATACCGAGTTAGTAAAAAAAATATAGTTACCGCATGTTCTGACTGTAGAAGTTCACTTGCTGCATCATAGTAAGAGTAAAAGGCCTTCTTGAAGAACCTCTTCTGATCATAAGTAATATTGAGGTTCATGAGGAACTGCAACAGATAAAATGAATCTAATCAGTAGCCATGGCAACAGCAATAAACCTAAGATTTGGAAAGACTGGCGTGTTGCCTATGATGGAATTCAAGCACCAATAACACTTTGCATACATATCATTGTGCTACTAATAAAGGCCCAAGAGATGAATGTGCTACAAATATAGAGACATTAGTCAAACTATCTTCCAGCATAATTTCAAGGAAACCCTCCTGAGTATAACTAGAAAGAATATTGTTAATTTGCTACAGATAAAGATCTCCTGTGCCATCTAATGATCAGCAAACGGATTGTAGCAAAACTAAAATTTTTCTGACCTCATTATAAGCATCTTGCCCATGTTGTTGCAGTCCAAGAAAAATCTTTCCTTGGCGAGCAAAACTAGCAAGGAGAGACAAATTTGTCTGAGTTGTCTCCCGGTCTTTCAAATGCTCCAGTGATGTAAGATCTTTTATAATGGTGGTGAAAGTACTAGCATCTTCAACAATTCCAACAAAATACAGTTCCATTAGAAGTTTTAGCGTGCTTCGCTTCTTCAAGGCTCCTGCATCCTTGTCTAAATCCGGTTCTCCAGACTTCCCGGGATAGAAGGTCTTTATGAGTTCATCAATAAGGCAAGGAGAGAAGTCTATGTATCTTTGATGGAGCAGTGAACAAATCTACATTCCATGAGAATTCACCATGATATTAACAGTTTGCAGATAAGGACAATATCACCAAAAAATTCAAACATAACCTATATGTGTAACGCTGCACAAATCCACAAGCTAATAGCCTACAGATTTTGATGCCCATAAAAATTAGTGCAGCAGCATGCTTCTCTTATACAGAACACAATGCTAATCCATGTATGAAATAACTTATAAAGAAATGTATAATGAGCAAGGCAGTAGCTTACAAGACGGATTAAGTGCATTTTTGTGAATTGATAAGGCTAAGTAAAGCAGATCCAGGTACTGTTAACACTGCACATACCTGAACTGCAGCTTGTATGTCAGAAGAACGAAGCTTGGCAGCACAAATGTAAGAAACTGCTTCACTGACAAATTTGCTCAAGTTTACAGTTTTCAATTCTTCAATTAACCCGTCTTTCACTTCATCATTTATCACTTTAAGCTTCTTGATAATTGCTAAATTACGTTTAATACTTGAATCAAGAGTCCTCATGTGATTTGCATCTGAAATGAACAATTTGGTTACATCATAATCTATGTACATCAAATGTCAAGATTGACTACTCAGTACATTAACAATCACCTCTGATACCAAAGCAAGAGAGTTCTAGAAATAGAAAAGGGAATAAAGAATATAAACACGCAAACCATCCGATAAGGTTTTAAAATGAAAATGAATGAACAGTTGTTTGATTGCTGATGTGGGAGGTGGGAATGGGAACATTGGCAGAGATTAATTTAATTTTACTGTTTGGTTTGAAGGTATTGTTGTATCAGGTTGTTTGTTACCATGGAAACTCAAAAACAATTTCAAGGAGATGGAAACGGAGGGTGTGTTTGGATCCTAGACTAGCATTTTCTTCTCCATCCCCAAGCAAAGCTTGGTGTTTAATATGGATAAATTAGAATAACTTAGCAATTTAGAGTGCCAATGCAAGAAATAGGGTTTAGAAAATTTCGTCTCCCAGACAAATTTTAGAGCAAATAAGCTAGGCTCCCTGGGCTACTGCCAAATGGACTAACTTTCTCAGGTTTGGCAGGGAAATACTGGGAAAAAAATGTCTGAATGGATGGACTCTATTGAGCAGCACAGAAGTTTTGATGTAATTAGGTGAGGAAGGCAAAAATTGCATTCAACATGGCTAGCATTCTGGTATCTCAGAAAGGTACCAAGAAGTACCAACATTATTGCTTGAAACTGGTATCTAAGTCCTAAGATACCAAAAATTATATAATACCTTAGGTGCCAAATGATGGTACATCCTACGTTATAATTAGTGGTACCTCTACACAGATAGTAAGGAATCTCAGGCACATATCAAACAAAAACTACAAATATTGCCTTATGTACCCTTCGTACGACTCTGATTCTTAGTCTCGCTAGGGTACCAGATAAACATTTTCCTAGATATGCATTGATGTATTGCACATAAAAGTAACTATGTTTCTGATTAGGTGTTGAAAAGATTCATGCACAAGGTAAAGGTCAACACTTCTGAGCTGAATATAATCTAGAGTTCTTAGGAACACAAGTGAATGCATGCATGAAATATGATTGTTTTCTACAAGACATCTATCTATCTAAGTGTGCCTTAAGCTTGAAAGTAATTGCAAGTATAGGCCAAAAGGAGAAGTTTGAAGAAAAATGTGTGGAGAGCCTTTGTAAATAGCTTTTATGGAAAGAAACAGATATATTAGAAAACATTGGCAATTCACTTAAGCAGTATCCGGTGAATAAATTCAAACAAGGATTTGCATATCCATTTTGCCCTCATCAAGAAAGAAAATAGACACATGAATACAAATTGCAGTGATTTCCATGAAAATAGTCATTACTCGAAGGAAAACAAGATAATACCAGGTCTTTCAGGGTTCAGATTACTCTGGCGAAGAGTAGCCTTTAGATCAATAAGCGTTTTGTATTCTTCAAGATGAGCCTGCTGCAGACAATCAGTTTTTAGGATAAATAGAACATCATGAACATAAGGCACACGGGTAATATGGGTAAGCACGAACTACTCTATAAATTCAAAACTAGTAATTTCATATTTCCACTTGAGATATATCAGAATCACCTCATCGTCTTGCTTACTGCAACGCCCATCTTCATCTTGATCGTGTCCTGTGCTGCTCTCCTTTCTAGTATGCTCCATTTATTACACTAGCCAAATGTCATAAATCATGCAAAAGCTGACAAGCAAACACAACAGCAAATTAACACCAGTAGATAGAGAGTGTTATATATATAAGGTAACAACAGACGCTGCAAAATGCCACATATGAAAACACAATCTCTTGTATTAGAACAAACATTCCAGAACTGTAACAACTGCCAACTATTAGAATCTTCTTCTTTCTGAACGACCTGGCACAAGATCCCCCATGCTAGTAGCGGTGTAAGTGTAACTGACCGTAGAGGCTTCCTGGGGACCTAGTACTAGTAAATGGTGACTCGAATCTGTATGAATCCTCCTAACAAAACAGCACAGGTCACCTGCTAGACACCTGACCATACAAACTGGAACTAGAACAGTAGAACGAATGACCCCACTTCCTGCACTCGTGCGTATTACAGTTTATAGTAGCATCACTAAATTCTAAACTGTGAGAGGCGAAGGGTTGGCTAGGTGTAGGTAAGCCCCGTTTAAAGCACAGAGAAACAAATTAATCCGGGCTGTTTAAAGCGGCGTCGCTGCGAGTCTGCGACCTAAAACAATATATCTCAAAACTGCGCCAAAAAAAAAACAAAAAAAAACAAAGGGGAAAGGTGATCAAAACGAGGGGGAGCGCCTGAACCTAGCGGGGAAACGCTGTCAGAATGGCGCTGCATTCTGAGGCCTGCGGACGCGTCGAAACCGGCGCCGGAGCTCGAGCAATTAGCCCGCGAAACATGGAGGCGGGCGGATGCTTACCGTCGCGGTGGTGGTTGCCGGCGACAAGCGCGAAGCGGCGGGGCTCGGTCGGCTACTCGGCGAGGGGAGAACTGCAGACGTGATGCGAGTACTGGTAGAATGATAGTAATGGGCCTTGGTGGACTACAATTTTATGCCGCTGCAAACTCTTGGGCTGACAACATAGTGATGGGCCTTTTCTTTTTGGTCCTGTAATAACTCTGGGCTTGTGTATTACACATCAAGCGGCCCAGTTTTTCATCGATGGCAACATCTTCTTGGCGCAACGTCATTAGTTCTGTTTTTTTTAACACTGACGGAAGTCATTCAGAAAACGAGCTTACCTCTGAAGTCTGAACTCAATCTGATGTTCAATTGTGTTTTAATCTGAATCTGACGATGTTACGTTTTGCACTGGACAAAAGGAACCAAGTGGAGGAGTTTAACCGGCGACTAAAGTGCTCTACCATCATGACTTGAAAGGGCCAATCTCCACTTGAAACTGCATAATCCTCTAGCTGAAAGTTTGATCTCATGTTAGAATTGAAAGTGACCAAAAGTAAGCGAGCCTGCGAGAGCTTGGAGTGCTCCCGAGCTCACCAACATTATTGAAGTCCTCTAAATAAAAGGATTATTTCACGCTCATTAGTCGTACCTATCAGACAATCAGACTGGATATGCACTTGTCAGTAACGAATAACTTTTAGATACGGTGATGTCATCACAGGAGCAGGTGACAATAGCCAATAGGATCAGTAGCACACTGTCACCCTTTTGACATTTAGATAAAGGAATAGCGTGCGCGTCCCTCTCTTTCTGTCCACATTGTTAAGGAGCGTCTTCAGATTGTTGCGCATTCGTAATCGACAAGTCTTGCAATTTGTAAATGCTTTTCTTTGTTAATATCCTTTCTCCCTTCAGGTATGGCCATAGTAATGCCTTCTTCAGGTTTGGTCTTATATTAGTATTCTTCAGTGAACATCAGGGGTGAGGTATGCAGGCCTTTGGTTTGGTATTAAGTGTAGGCTATTGGTTGGACAATTATTGTTGGTCCCTTCATAGTATAAGGAAGAATTGGACTAGTGACCTAACAAGATCTTAAATCTGGAATTTTCAGAAGTTTGGCTCATCAATACGCAAGCACACAATCTAGTACAGGATCCGATCGCGGAAAAGGGATCGTCACATCTAAATCTAAAGTTCATAAAAGACGACTACATCCAAAATTTCAAATTGTGCTGACCAGGATCGATCGGCCACCACGAACAATGCATGACATTTCCAGAATGAAGTTGGGCAGACTTCAGAGTTGGGGAAAGCTAATGGTCGGGGATTTTTATTTCGTGCTCGGGTGAAAATCTTCTTCCCCACACCCTTGTTTTTTTTTGCTTTCCTTTTCTTAGCATGCGAGGAAAGAAATAAAACTGAATTCAGATGAAACAATTCGAATCAACTTTTGTTGGAGGTTCAAAAAATAAATGGTAATGCTTTGAACAGGCGTCCCTCCGCCGGGAAGCTTCCATTGGCAGGCCGCGACGCCTAGATATCCGCTCCCCTTCAGTCACTGCAGTTTTTCAAAAATAAAAATAAAAAGCTCACAGCAGCGTTGCGATCGTGATTCGCCACACCGTCGGTGTTCTCCACGGCGTCCGGACGCTCACCAGCCGGCATCTCTACCATGGCCGAGCGTGGCCGCCCGTCTTCCTCCCTCTCCATCGCGCCTCCTGCCCTCCACGGCCGACCACCTTCCTCCCCTCTCCACCGTGCCTCCCGCCCGCCTTCTCCACCGGAGCGACCCGCACGTGGCCTTCTCCGCTGGACCTGCCGCGACCTTCTCCACCAAAGCGGCAAGCTCTGCGCCACCAGCGAGGCAGCGAGCATTCTCCCGAGCAGCAAGGAGATGTTGCGTTGAAAGCGCATGTTGCAAGCGTATGTTTCAAGTATTTCAGAGATATATCGCAAGTATTTTATATGGCTATTACAAAAGTAGATCGGGATATTACATATGTTGCAATAGCTATACATATATGTTGGAAGCGTTTGTTCCAAATATTCCATCTGTTTTTCAGACGTATATTGCAAATATTTTATCTGGATGTTGAATATGCTTTACATGTATGTTGCAAATGTTTTATCTGGATGTTGCATGTGTTTGAAATGGCTTTCAAATGTTTTTCAGGTGTTTTGCAAGTGTTTCAAACGTATGTTACAAGTGTTTCAGTTGTTTCGGATGTATATTGCAAATGTTTTATCTGGATGTTGCAAAAGTAGATCTGGTGTTGCAGTGGGACACACCTGCCGCAGCCGCCTGCTGCAGCTGCTGGGGCACTGCCGAGCGGACGCAAATGGTACCCGCGTGCATGAGCATGGGAATCGGAGGGGGGCATGAGCGGTCCCCGTGTGCAGGCATGCGGCATGGGTAGGGTGAGTCGTCCGACACGCACAGGCCCCCTCGTGGTCACGTGAATCGGGGTGCGGCATGGGAAACGGAGCGTGGGAATCCGAGCGCGGGTGCGTGACCCGGTGCAGGCGTGGGCATCCGGACGTGGACGTCTGTCTAGACATCCAAGTGCTAGCCACGCCCAGTGGCGGATGCAGGATGGGAATCAAGGGGGGCTAAAATAATGGAGATGTTGATTTGCATGAAGATTTAATGGTGATTTGAGGTTTTTGCTACAGTATTTTTAGTAGTAAATCAAGCAATTAGGGGGGGCTGGAGCCCCCTAGCCCCCCCTTTAGATCCGCCACTGGCCACGCCCAAAAACAAATCTCTTTCTCGTACCCTTTTTTAGTTACCATGCATCAACTTTTGTTGGATTTACACTCGATTTATACTAAAATTATTGTGATTATTTTCGTCTAGTTTCTAGGTAAAATTAGTCTAACTTAAAATTTGCTTGCAAGACCTTTAACTTGGTTGTGGAACTCTTCTAAAAAACACGAATATTTTCTTCTAACATGCTCACAAAATTTAGGTGTGAGAGGGAATTTTTTTACCGGGATATGATATAGCAAAACTATAATGGCTTGGGTATATTTGGTTCATGGCCAAACATTGCCAAGTTATAGTTTAGCCGCTGTCATAGTTTCTTAGGTTGTTGTTTGGTTTCTCTGTCACAATTGTGGCTTGTCACACTTTTAACCCATCTCTCAACACTTTGTACCCATTTCTCATTAACTTATTTCTTTGCCAAACCATGTCTAAGGTGTGGCGAGAAAATTGTTAGACATGTTTAGCAAAGAAGTGTGGCCATGTGTGATCATCATCCAAACACACCGGACAAAAAGAAAATAGTGCATGACAGTGTGCCAAAGCCAAACCGAAAAACACATTTCGTATACAAAGAAAAAGTTACTACAGAGGGTTTGATAAGCAAAAGCTATCAAACTTGAAGCTTAAAATTGACGGAACAGAGCAGCAATGATTAATATATTTTGCAACAGAGAACACATGGATTCCTAATACGAAATTGGCTTCTCAGTTCCTGACATTACCTCAAGAATTTTTTTGGTCCATGCAAAAGTAATTATATATAGACGGTTTGTACATGCTTTCTTTTTGTCACATGAGAGTGATCGAGTGACTGAGAGAGAGAGAGAGATGGCACTTTGGTATTTTTCAGAACATACAAGCAGCAAGTAACCAATGCAAATTGCAAGGCAATGACTTTTTTGTAATATGAATACATGCAGAGCTGGAAGGTACAATATCATCCAAACGCTCTGATCCTGCGCCTTACGGCCGGGTAGATTTCCTCTGATCATGCCAGATATTGAGTAGTGCACCGCACGGGCAGATGTGTCTGCCTAAACTGGGGCGAGTGGATGACTGATCGATCCGACGAGTAGGGGTTGCCATTGCTGTGGGCTGTGGCCTGTGGTCTCACTCTGTGCCGTCGCTTCGCCGCGCGTGCGTGTGCTTGCACGGACGAAGCAGGGGCACGGAGGCCGGGCGGCACTGTGCCGGGATGTTGCGCGCCCTGTGCCGCGCGCCATGCATGGCCTCACCGCCTGAACCTCCTGTCCCTTGAGTTCTTTTTTTTTTGACAAGGACTCTCATTCATATATTAACAGCAAGAAGCTGTTATAACCATTACAGAGTTAATGGTAACATCATGGAGTGCCATAAGTAATGGACACTCTTGAACATGTACTGGATTAGTACAGACTCCTGAGAAAAGATGCTGATTGGAACGTAAAGCACTAAGTGCCTGTCTAGCCAGTGAATCTGCCATCTGATTCTGTGCTCTTCTGATCTTGCGGACGGAAGAGTTGGTACCTGCCATAAGGGAACTGATGATGTGCGTATATGGCTTAATTCTCCAGTCCGGAGGATTGGAGAGATCAGTGCCATTGAGGAAGTGAACCAGCTGTTGGTTGTCAGATAACAAGTTTGTATTATGGAATTCCAAATGATTCAACAGGGCTGCTGCAAATGCGAGAGCTGCTGATTCCGCCATCAGAACTGATGAAGAATTCTGCATTGCCGCCTTAATGAACATACTTATCGGTGGCTGCATCTCAGTGTTAACAATGAGGATGCCGATCCCTGCCTCTCTGGGAACAGAGGCAGCAAGGTCCGGCTGTGTTGAGGCGTCAGTGTAGCACCGGGTGCCTTGGAGCAATGTTGGAAAGGGAACCAGAAACCTGTCCATCGCGGCTGTGGAGAGGATGTTGCCCTGAAGTGAGACTTGATTGATCCCTGCAAGTGAAATATTTGTACTTGGAGTTGCTGCTTCCTGTTGCTGTGGACCTTGGTTCCCTGCACTGAAAGAAGCCATACCTTGGCTGGCAGGCGTGGTGGCAGTATCGTCATGGATATGGCCCGGAGTGGTAGAAGGGTTCAATGTCGTAGTTGAGTGGCCCTGGCTATTGTCACCGTTGTCCCTGAGAGCAGAGAGGTGAGTATGCATATGTGCCTTCGCAGCTTGGTGTACCTGAAGAGCAGTCCAGGTTCTCCTCTGGAATCTGTTGTCATTGCGGGCCTTCCAAATGTACCAGAGAATGAACAGAAATTTGCATAAACTGTCATCAGAGGGGTTAGGGGTAATGAGTAGAGGAAGTGCCCTTTGAATTCCATCTTCTTGTGCAGGAAGATTGTTAGTGAAAATTGGAGGGTTGGCCGAAGACCAAACCTCACTAGATAGACTGCATTGGAAAAATAGATGAAGATCATTTTCAATAGCCCCACAATAAGAACATTGCTGATCGATGTGTGTAGAATACCTGCCCGCTCTTTCTCCTGTGGCGATTGCACGTCTAATAAGCCTCCAAGCAAAGGTTTTCAGGAGAGGAGGAATGATTTTGCTCTTCCAGACTTTTTGCAGTATGAGGTTAGCATCATGGCTAATACTCCTGGAACCTTGGTCAGGTAGTTGGTGAACGTGTTGAGAGGCAAGGTGATTATAAACTGCTTTAGTGGTACACTTACCATCCCTTGCTGGAAACCAACGCAGGATATCTTCTTGATCAGAGTCGACAATTGGGGTTTCAGCTATGGAATGAGCAGCTTGAGCAGAGAAAGTAGAGGATAAGATTTGAAGGTCCCAATTATGGGTGCCTGGGACCGAAAGGTCAGATATTTTGGCAGGCAAAGGAGGGTTAATAACAGGCAAGACGAGGTGATCATGAATCTGCTGCCAAATTGGAGTCCAAGGAGTTGACCAAATCGAAGAGTTACCTGCATGAATCTGGAAGATGGCATTAGAGGTAAGTTTGATACGGCGAGGGGGCTTCACGTGTATCTGTGCTGGGCTATTGGTCCGTGCATTGCTGATCTACCTCGATCGGGCTTGCACAGGATATGAGGATACGCTACAACACTTTGCTGTTTGCTCGTGAAACAGTAGTGGCTGCAAAAAGTTGCTGAGACGATGCAGACGACACAGCTGTCAGTAACGCTGCGCCGCTGCGATCTCTCAGCCTTCCACAGCTCAGCGATGCGCCGATGCCCAGTCGCGGATCGGACACGACTGCTTCACACAGGTTCCAAGCGGCGTCTCGGCACGGGTCTCATTGAGAGGACGGCGTTCGCACCGCACCGCAGGTCCGCAACTTGCATCTTACAAGAGGTTGTAGTTTAGCCCTTGTTTAGTTCCCAACTTCTCCCCCCAAATTTCACTATGCAAAAAGAAGATTCCCCGTCACATCGAAATGTCGGCACATGTATGAAGTACTAAATGTAGATGAAATTAAAAACTAATTACACAGTTTTGTTGTACTTTGCGAGACGAACATTTTGAGCCTAATTAGTCAAAGTTTGGACAATTTTTACCAAATAAAAACAAAAGTTGCTACAGTGTGACGGGACATTCACTATTCCAAGTTTGGATCCCAAATTTGGGATCTAAACAAGGCCTTAGTACTCCGTGTATCACTATCACTGATTTTTAGTGCATCCAGCATTTTGTTTTCGTCTGCACACAGCCTGTAAAACTACAGAAGAGAACGAATACGATGAGGCCATGAGGGCCAGGCGTAGGGCAGGTACACATAGAAGTTGATCGCTTCTTGTCCGTTCAAAGACCGGGTCTACTGACCACTGTGTGGGCAGGATCTCTTCGCCTAATCTATATTGTGTCCGTGCCTGGAAAAAATAAGTTAAGGGTGCATCTTTTTGTGCTCGTAGCTTGTTAGGAATAACTCCTTTTTTAGCGGTGTAGGACCAACGAACTCACTGCGGAATGAGCATGTGTGAAAAAAATTGCAACCGCACAGCTCGGTGAATTGGATGGATCCACACGTGGGCAATGCAATGCACGAGCGCAACTACTAGGAGCGAGATGGGACACGGAAAGAAGCGCACAGCATTGATAAACATCCTTGGAGGGGTTGCTAGCTAGCCAGTCAAGTGTTTTCCACGATGATCACGCCAATGAAATAGAGAGTAGCAAATTCGAATTTTAAAATTCGAACTCCGGTTGCTTCTTGGCTTGTCTTTGGGAAGGAAGGATGACGGCGTAAGGACGTGCGTGGTTTGGTCTGGGTGTTTGGTTTGGCGCCCACACGACGGAACGACAAACGGTCAAAGCTGCCCGTCAAATAGCTGTCACACACACACATCCACAGGTCGCAGTCCTCCATTGGTTGGAGCACAACAGTGCCTCTTCGCACAGGAGCGCGCGGGTCCAATCACCGGGATCTTGTGGGATTCGGACGCTAGGTCGCGCCTCGCCCCCGCATGGAGCCAAGCAACGGCCAACGCCGGCTGTACTCGCGCTGTAGCCACGCCCAGGCGCCTCGATCGTCTGAGCTGTCACATGCGGATTTTGTGCGCCTCCATCGTCTGCCGATCGCAGATGCCGCAGTGCAGTGCAGCACTAGTTAGGCAGCGTTGCGCCGGCCGTCTTTGTCCATCCCTAGCGCGCGCAAGGCTACAAAAGCACTTGGCTTTCGTATCCGTAGGTATCTATACCTTGGACCGACGGGGTCATGAGGCATGCAGCAGTGCAGCACGACGGCGTAGTGCCATGCATGTGCGCGTGGCTCGCGGTAGACACGTGTGCACGAGAGGAGAGCAAATACGCAACGTGCCTACTAGTACACTAGTACAATACCTCTTCCGTTTCAAATTACAAGTTGTTTTACTTTTCTGATTTATCCATTTTGACATTTTACTATGTACCTAGACATATGACCTATTTTTTTTTGACACAGACATATGACCTATTTAGTTCCACCTCCTAAAGTTTAGTGGCTCCTAAAATTTATTGACCCCTGTTTGGTTATGGTGACTAAAAATGATTAAAGCAGCTGTCCCATATATACTTTAGTCACTTTTAGCTATCCCGTGATGACTAAAAGCCGCTAAACTTTAGTGGCCTCTAACTTTAGGGGGTGTTTGGTTCACACTTCCTAAATTTAGTCTCTCCTAAATGGTTTAGTCACTTCTAGTAACTCCAGAGTTATTAGAGAGGACTAAAGCCCTTTTAGTCACATTTAGTCGTAGTGTTTGGAAACAAAGTGACTAAAAGTGACTAGATTTAGGAGCTACTGGGTGAACCTGTTTGGTATTTCAGTGACTAAAAGAGGGATGAACCAAACAGATCTATATTATTTATTTAGATGCGGAACAAGATGGATGTAAAAAAAGTTAAAGCGACTTTGTAATTTGAAGTGCAGAACTTGCCTAGTAGTCGGCAACAATAGATGTATAGACCAGGCACAATAGCAGCCTTCCGCGGAGGGGCGCGCGTACGAGGCAGCACCTGTCGGGCCCGGGCGAGTGAGAAGCGAGCCGCAGCTGGCCCGGCGGCGTCAAAGCGCATGGACGTAGACCCATCCGTGCGCGCCCTCGCCTCGCCTGACCGGCGCCCTCACACTTGGACGGCGCGCGCGCGGCAGGCGTGGCGGCATGCAGTACTGCGCAGCGACTGTGTAGCGCACTAGCGCAGTGCCCCCGTGGCCTCGTGGATCACCAGTTACGTTACGTTTGGTCGATGGATATGCGAGATCGTCCTATCCGTGCTCGCAGTCCAACGCTGAAGATACTGCGCAGATCCGATGGCGATCGATCGATGGCACGGCCATATATAGCGTCTGCGTCTTCATCAGAGACCGAGCTAACGATCGATCGATCGCATTCGTCCCTCGGTACCAAAGGCCAAAAGTCGCTCGCCACGCACTCGCCATTAATGTTGCCGCAGCAGACACTCAGACAGCGCCAGCGGAAGTGACGACCGGACGAGATCTCCTCCACTTCGTCGCGGTGAAGGTTGTACGTACTATACTCTATACGATCAGCAGCTGCATTGGTCATTGAAAACACGGACACGGACTTACTGTGGCATGCAGAGCCCCTCAAGCAAAGAACTACTGTGGCAGCGGCGAAACGGAGCAGAAGTTCAGCCTTTTGCGTTGCGGAGACAAAACCCATTGGCCGGGAGCCGGGGGAGCAATCGGCCGGGCCCGGTCTGCCGTGGAGGCGTGGAGCGAGGCAGGCAGGCTTCAGTTATGCGGTCAGCGCGTGCACGGTCGGAGCTCTGACTGGGTCACGACATGCATTTGCATGGCAGATTGCAGGCTTTCAGCGAGCTTTATGGTACTGCACAAAAAGTTCATGTTCTGCTCATCTGCTGTTTATCCCATGGGCACATTCAATACCATGGCTCTGGTTCAGTGACAGAGCTAGGATTTTGGCATAGGGTATGCCGCACCTGTTAGGTTGATCTCTCCTCTAATGAGCCCAACGGCTCATTAGGCCCTTGATCCGCGCCCTGATCGGGGGCGCCCAGCCCAACAATGGCTGGTGGGCCCCCGTCGCGCAGCGCTATATAAAGGAGGTGGGGAGCCGGGGCTCGAGTCACGAGGTTCACCGGAGCCGTCTTTCCCCACCTACAACCCTAACCGATCTCGAGGGTCGCGCTGTGAGCGACGGGAAGCACCTCCGCCTTCACTCGGTCACCGCGATCTCCAATGCACCGACCCTCCTTCCCCGAACGTCGCTGCCCGTGCGCAGCCGCCATCAACGTTCGTGATGGCGTCCGGATCGAACTCCACCGCACCCATTCCCACAGATGGTTTGCACTACCTCAATCTCCTCCTCTCTCTCTCTACATCTCGGATCCGGTAGTTTTTTCACTAGAATCTTGATGTTCATAATTGAAATACATAGTACTACCCCGCTGATCTATTGCTATCCGATCCTAATATAATAACATTGGTATCAAAGCCTAATCTAGCTGTAGATCTAGATCGGGATAGAGGATTGAAAGAAAGAAAAGATCATAGAGATCTGTGTTCGGAAAACAGAGAAATCCAAATCACAGAAAGGGGCCGAACCCTAAATCCGAAAGGGAAGCCATTCGGATGAACGAAAAGGAACAGAAAACCGAATCGGCCAAATCGAATCAAAAGCGAAACCCTAACCCTAATTTTGACCCCATCCCCACCACGGGTTAATCCCAGAAGAGAGAAGGGACGGGGAAGAAGGGAAAAGGGGAACGAACCCACCTTCGCCGGCGCGGGAGAAGAAGAGCCGAGCCGGCCCTTCGCCGGCGCGGGAAAGGAAGACGAGCCAGGGAGCTGGCTCTCCGGGCTCGGCAAGGGGCCGCCGTGGCCAGGCCGCTCGACGGCGGCGTGCTCACCCGTTGGGGAGCACGCGTGCCGGCGAAGGGGCCGGCGACGGCGCCATGGTCACTGCTCGCTCGGTTGGGCTCTTGCTGCTCCAGAGATGGACGGGAGAGGAGACGAATGACCTAGGGTTTCTAATCGAATCGGCCGGCTTCGGGTTTTGATGCTCCGATCGGCGCGCGTGGTCGTTGGATCAAGGGCAACGCCGATCAGACGGCCACGGTTTATTGGACCGAGATCAGGCCCAGGCGGGCAAGCTCGGTGGGCCGAATTGCCAGCCCAGGCCCAGGTTGCGGCCTGGGCGCGGCTGCCTCGGCAGCTGACGACCAGCTGGGCCGGTTTTTTTGACACAAGTTGGGCCGCGGTTTCAACTGCATCTGAGAAAAAAAAAGGAAAAAGGCCGCGGCTAACTGGGCCATGGCGCTAGCTGGACTGAAGCCGGCTCCTGCTGGTTTGGGCCACATGATTGGCTGGGCCACAATGTAAAGTGAACTTGTTTTTTCTCATTTTTATTTTCCAGAAACAATGTTAATGCTTTTTTGAATGTTTTGATTTGATTTTGATGTTAGATCTCCGTATAAATTTTATCCAACGATAAATTTTCGGAGAACAGTACAGTATTTTTCATGTTTCTAGAAAAATAATTATGGGAATATTTATGTTAAAAGTGTTTCCGCTGCGTACTTAAAGATGTTGTTTCATTATTAAATTCGAACCAACGGGAGAATTTAATTTTGAAAAATGGATAAATTTAAAATATGATCATAATGTTGTTATTATTCTGACCAACGTTGATTAATAGCAGTATTATGATGTTATTATGATTTTATCATGCATTAATTCTATTTCAGCCCAACGGTGATCTAGAATTAGTGTAAAAGAAAAATTGTATGTTCTAATTTTGACCAAAGTTGGAACTAAAGCATGTAATTATTCATGTTATAATTATGTTCTCACTTTATATGACTTATATTTTCAGGAGGTTACTCTTTGATGGGGTTTATCAAAGATATCCCACCCCTCAAAGGTGACAACTACAATGAATGGAAAAAGAAAATTGACCTCGCCTTTGTTTTGGCTGAGGTGGACTGGGTGGTCACCACACCATGCCCCAGTGAACCTGTGGCACCGGTAAGGGAGGCCAATGATTCTGATGCTGAATGGCAGAAAAAAGAGAGGGACCATGCTCCCATACAGATGGCATATGACCTACAAAAGCAAAAGTGGGTCAATGCCAACAAAAAGTGTGTTGCTGTCATAAAGAACACGATTGAGCCTACCATAATGGGCTCAATCCAAGAGTGTGACACTGTCACAGAGTACTTAGAAAGGATAAAGAGTCAGTTCTATGGCTCTTCAAAGACATATGCTACTCAGCTGATCAAGCAGCTGGTGACAGAAAAATACACTGGAGGTGGTCATGGCAATGGCATTCGAGAGCACATATCAAAGATGAATCATTTGAACAACAAGCTCAAATCAATGGACCTGACTCTTACTGAAGAGTTTCTTGTTCATCTGATTTTTGCTTCGTTACCAAAAGAGTTTGACACTTTTGTTGTCAACTACAACATTCAGCCCGAAAAATGGGATTTAGAACGTTGTATGGCGATGTGTGCACAGGAGGAAGAGAGGATAAAAGCCGCCAATGGTGGCACTCTCAGTTTCGTTAAAGATAACAAAAGAAAGAATTTCAATGCCAATGCCAACTCTCCCTCAAAGCCAAAGGGCAAAGCTCCCATGCAGCATCAGTCTCAGCAGAAACAATTTGTAGTGAACAAAGATCAGTGTCTTCACTGTAAGAAGACGGGACATTACAAGAAAGATTGTCCCGATTTCCTAAAGATGATCATGGCAAAGCAAGGTGAGAACATGATTACGTTTATAAATGAATCCCTGTATATACAGTATTCGAAATCTACTTGGTGGATTGACTCAGGAGCAACTGTTCATGTTGCTAATTCTTTACAGGGATTCCGTTCGACGAGAACTACGCAAAGAAACGAAAGACACGTTAAAGTCGCAAATGGAGTCCAAGCAGACGTCGAAGCTGTTGGCGATGTCTCCTTAGAGCTTGCTGATGGATTCATTCTTTTGTTAAAAGATGTTTTATTTGTTCCGTCATTACAAAGAAACTTGATTAGTGTGTCATGTTTGGACAACGATGGATTTGATTGTCATTTTGGAGATGGCAAATGTGAAATATTATGTAATAATGAATGTGTTGGCCTTGCTTTTCAAAAGCAAGATCTTTATTTGTTATCACTTCGTGAAAATGTGAATTCCGTATGTGATGCGAATGATAACGTATTCTCGTTTGTGAACGCGAATAGAAAACGAAAGAGAACTCAAGATGCGTCGTCGAAATTATGGCACTGTCATTTAGGCCATATTTCGAGGGGGAGAATAGAGAGACTAGTTAGATTTTGAACAGTGCAGAGAATGTATTAAAGGAAAATACACAAAGCAAATTAAAAAGGATGCTAAACGAAGCACAGGAATTTTACAGATAATTCACACAGACATATGTGGTCCTTTTCCTGTGAAAAGTGTGGATGGTTTTGACTCGTTCATAACATTCACAGATGACTACTCCCGTTATGGTTACATTTATCCAATTAAAGAAAGAAATGAAGCGTTGGATAAATTTAAAATATTTAAAGCTGAAGTTGAAAATCAGCATAATTTAAAGATTAAAGTGGTCCGGTCTGATCGTGGTGGGGAGTACTACGGTCGGCATACCCCATATGGCCAAGTTCCTGGACCTTTTGCAAGGTTTCTACAGGAGAATGGCATAGTAGCTCAGTATTCTACACCGGGCGAACCTCAGCAGAACGGAGTAGCTGAAAGGCGCAACCGTACCTTAATGGATATGGTGCGTAGTATGATGAGTTACTCTGACTTGCCTTTGAGTCTATGGATGGAGGCGTTAAAAACCGCCATTCATATTCTAAATAGAGTACCGAGTAAAGCGGTGCCCAAAACACCATATGAGTTGTGGACAGGAAGAGAACCTTCACTAAAACACTTACGTGTGTGGGGGAGTCCTGCTGAGGCAAAAGTATTTAACCCAAATATTGGGAAGTTAGATCCCAAAACAGTTAGCTGTCGTTTTATTGGTTATCCTGAAAAGTCAAAAGGTTTTCGTTTCTACTGTTCAGACAGATACACAAAATTTGTAGAAACGAGACACGCTGTTATCTTAGAGGATGAAATGATGAGGGGGAGCATAGTGGCTCGAGAAATTGTTCTTGAGGAGAAGCGGGTATGTGTGCCCACTCCGATGATTCAGGAACCATTCTTTGAACTACCTGTTCTTGTTGCACCAACAGTGCCAGATACTGTAGTGCCAACACCTGTTATCAGTTCTCCTGTGGTGACAGTGAATAATGATGAGGAACCTATCCTCCAGGAACCTATACAAACTGATGCCACAGATGAGGGGGAGCAACAACAGCCCCAAACAGAAGGTGTGCCAAATGTGGAGGCCCCGAGAAGGTCCCAAAGAGTTAGAAGATCAGCTATACCTGATGATTATGAGGTGTATAACACTGAAGAATTTCAAATGGAGGGTGATCCCACTTCATTTGAAGAAGCCATGAGAAGCGACAATTCATCCAAGTGGCTTGAGGCCATGGAAGATGAAATAAAGTCAATGAGTACCAACAAAGTTTGGGACTTAGAGCCTATTCCTAAAGGAGCCAAAACAGTAGGCTGCAAATGGGTCTACAAGACAAAACGTGACTCCCAAGGGAATATTGAAAGATTTAAAGCGCAACTTGTGGCAAAAGGTTTCACGCAAAGAGAAGGGATTGATTACAATGAGACATTTTCTCCAGTCTCATGTAAGGATTCCTTCAGAATTATAATGGCATTAGTGGCACACTATAACCTAGAATTACATCAGATGGATGTAAAAACGGCATTCCTGAATGGGGATCTGGAGGAAAATGTTTATATGGTACAACCGAAAGGTTTTGTCGTAGAAGGAAAAGAACGAATGGGATGCCGCTTAAAGAAATCAATTTATGGGTTAAAGCAAGCTTCGAGACAGTGGTACTTGAAGTTTGACAGAACAATAAAGAATTTTGGGTTTAAAGAAAATATTGAGGATAATTGTGTTTATACAAAGTTTAAGAATGGAAGATATATCTTCCTAATCCTGTATGTAGATGATATCTTACTCGCTAGTAGTGATGTCAGTCTACTACTGGAGACAAAGAAGTTTTTATCTTCAAAATTTGATATGAAAGATCTTGGTGAAGCTTCATTTGTTTTGGGCATAGAGATTCACCGAGATAGAACTAAAGGGGTATTAGGACTATCACAAAAGGCATACATAGAAAAAGTTTTAAAGAAATTCAGTATGCATAAATGTAGTGCCTCACCTGCACCCATGGTCAAGGGCAATAGATATGGGGATTTTCAATGCCCCAGGAACCAATACGAGCTCGATCAAATGAAAGTGGTTCCATATGCTTCTGCTGTCGGAAGCCTACAATATGCTCAAGTGTGCACGCGCCCTAACTTAGCTTTTGTTACCGGGTTGCTTGGCAGATTTCAAAGTAATCCAGGAATTGAACACTGGAAATTGGTAAAGAAAGTCTTGCGATATTTGCAAGGTACGAAAGGCCTCATGTTGACGTACAGAAAATCAGACTCTCTCCACATAGTGGGGTATTCGGATTCTGATTATGCGGGAGATGATAGAAAATCCACATCAGGATATGTATTCACTCTCGCAGGAGGAGCAATTTCATGGAAAAGCTCGAAACAAACTGTCACTACATCGTCCACAATGTATGCCGAGTTTGTAGCATGTTATGAGGCAACGGGGCAGGTGAACTGGTTAAAGAAGTTCATACCCGGTTTGAAGGTGGTCGACAGCATACATAAGCCACTAAAGTTATACTGCGATAATGATCCAGCAGTACAGTACGCTCACAACAATAGGTCAAGTGGTGCTGCCAAACACATTGACATAAAGTATTATGTTGTGAAGGATAAAGTCCGGGATCAAATTATAAGTCTTGAGCATATAAGCACTGAAAAGATGCTCGCGGATCCGCTTACAAAAGGCTTACCACCCAACGTGTTCAGAGAACATGTAGCCGGCATGGGTTTAAGGGAAAGCCTATGACTCCTGGACTATAATAAAGGGCCTAAAGTTAAAGTAACTGTTTCGGATCAAATATGTGTATTGTAGCTGTCAAATCCATCGGCAGTTGACCGTGACGATGAAACATGTTCTATGCACTTATTTGTGATGAAACGAGTAAAGTTAAAAGCATTGAAGTCAAAGATGAAAGGTTAAAGTACAAGTGAGATCAAGGGGGAGAATGTTAGGTTGATCTCTCCTCTAATGAGCCCAACGGCTCATTAGGCCCTTGATCCGCGCCCTGATCGGAGGCGCCCAGCCCAACAATGGCTGGTGGGCCCCCGTCGCGCAGCGCTATATAAAGGAGGTGGGGAGCCGGGGCTCGAGTCACGAGGTTCACCGGAGCCGTCTTTCCCCACCTACAACCCTAACCGATCTCAAGGGTCGCGCTGTGAGCGACGGGAAGCACCTCCGCCTTCACTCGGTCACCGCGATCTCCACTGCACCGACCCTCCTTCCCCGAACGTCGCTGCCCGTGCGCAGCCGCCATCAACGTTCGTGATGGCGTCCGGATCGAACTCCACCGCACCCATTCCCACAGATGGTTTGCACTACCTCAATCTCCTCCTCTCTCTCTCTACATCTCGGATCCGGTAGTTCTTTCACTAGAATCTTGATGTTCATAATTGAAATACATAGTACTACCCCGCTGATCTATTGCTATCCGATCCTAATATAATAACAGCACCAAAATTTTCATATCCAATTTGCAAAGACCTATTTAGCAATTCGATATACAGCAGCAAAATTTACCTCATAATTTATATTTTTTTCTATCTGATCAGCCTAGGGTATGCCGCACCATACCCGTGCCACCCGCTGGCTCCGTCCATGCTCTGGTTGTTGGTGTCGCTGGATCCAGGACCCATCTCACACATAGCGGGGCAACGACAAGCGCCAATGCGCCATCCATTGGTGAAAGGGGTGTGAACTGTTCCAGCATATTGTATAAAAAAAAGAAAAAGGTTCAAGCTGCCGGCATAGACCTGTAGTCGGCGGGTCACACTGCTACATAAAATATTTCCATTGACCTTTCCAAAACAGTTTTGGAGGTGGGCAGCTTTTTCAACCATCTCGGTTAATGCCTATCATTAACCGAGACGGTCATTTCCTATTAACCGAGGCGGACGCCTTTAAAATATTCGTCTCATTTAATATCGATTAACCGAGGCGGTTACGTTAGACGTTTTTTTAATTTTAATCTTTTTTAAATAAATACTTTAATAATAACCACACAGAAAAAGTATTTTCATGCCATAGCCCCTTTGGTCGCGCCAGGACGCGTGGCGCAGCATAAGCACACTGTCGCGCCACATGCAGTGGCGCGACAAAGGGCGCCACGGTGGGAACGGGGTTTGACTCGAGCTAGCGTGGCGGAACGCGGGAGTGCATGTGTCGTGCTAGAGACGCTGGCACAACGAGTCCATAAAAGGGCTCCGCCCAGCCGCTTTCTCTCCCTCTCCACTCTCTCTCTCTCTCAGTCATGCTATACGAGCTGCCACTGAGTTTCTGTGTCTTCTCTTCCTCCCTATTCTATAGCTCTCTTTGATGAAGGTTTGGTTTGAATTTTAGGTTCCATCCCTCTAGTGCATGAGGTATGCCTCTCTCATCCTTAGTTTTTTTGTTGAGTGTGGTTGATGGTTCTAAAATGCTATGATTTGGACTTGTGTTTACAATCTTTACTTATGTTTTGGTAGTTTAAGGTTTGTTGGCCTAAGCAATCTTGAATTACTATGATTCCATGGTTATATTTAAGAATGTTATACTTTTTGGATTGTTTGTAGATGGTAGTGTTCTAAGGTTTGGGGCAAATGGTTGTACACTTGTTTGGTTTGTGTTGTGGTTACTAAAGTTGCCTCTAAGTTTGTGATTTCAAGTGAATTTGTATATGTATAGATGGTTTGAAGTGGAAATTTCTAGGGTTCCAAATCAAGGGTGTTCATGATTAAATAGTTTAACCATGTTGTTGGTCGTGTGTATTGTGGAAGTTGTTGTACCCAAACCCATGATATTTTGGATAGACTCTGGAATAATAGTGCTTGACAAATTTGGTTTTATTACTTTGTAATAGGTTCAATGGCGGTTCCCAATGAGAATCGGTTCATGCACCATCCGAACAATCATGGTGGCATTGGCCCATTCCCACGAGCTCTACTAACATCATTGTGTGCTTATGGCTTACCGGCTTTTGTGAAGTAGTCAAGGCATCCTGAGTCAGCAGGGTGTGTATTCTACTATTGTGAACTTAGGCGTCGTCCCTCCTAATTTTGTTCATTCATTGACGGATGCAACTTCTACCAGTGGATCGATGGCGATAAAATGTTTGATCCGAGCATTATGTTGTTTTCTTATGACCCTTAGAAGAGTAGTCCATATGATGAGTTTGTTTGATGGGTGCCTCCGCCACCGAACCCTCTTGAAATGAAAGAATTGAAGAAGGTTGATGCTGCTCTGAACCGTCTTGTCAATCGTCTTAGATGCCACTATGACATGGTTGCGGTACTCCAACTTCCAAGCCAGAAGGGAATGTTTACTCCCTTCTACCGGTGTGGTCAGCGTGATTATGTAAGTGCTCATGCAATGAATCTATTTTCCGAGGTGGCATGTGTTTTCCACATTCTAACATCTCACTTGCAACTTTATCTTTTTTAAAGAGGTTTCCCAGCTTGTGACTTTGAGGAGTACAACTATGGATCGAAATCGCACTGGCCTTCTGAGTGTGAAATTATAGAGTTTCAAGTAGGCATTAAGCCATGGCCATGCTTAAGGATGCCGGACCCAAAGTGCAAGTGTGTCATCAAGGCTCGTGAAGGAGTTGTTCTGTCTGAGCTAGGATACAGACACTATTGTGGCAATGCTTATGGAGGGCCCAATGAGTTATGGGTGAGTTCACTCAACCAGTCAAGTTACTGAATAAACGAAGGCAATCGGTTTGTTTACTCATTGATTTTTGTTTGCTTAGGTGGGGAGGTCATGCACTTGGGAGGATTTCCCTAGTCATGGAGACTTAATGGAGAGCCTGAAGGTCAATATCCATTCACCTTACGAAAGAAAAAGGAAGGCTTTAAAACGACAGGAGTTGTAGGATGGTGTGAGGAGGAGGTACAGTGTAATCATGCCATCTCCTTCCACATGGAACAAGCTTGTTGATGACTTTCCTTGAGTGACCGGACGTAAGATCAATATATGCTATCACGAGGATGAGCTCATCAGATTTTGGCGACAAAACAAGGAGGCCTATGACTTTAAGGAGGATGAGGAAAGGAGGGAGCTTGCCTTCTTCCATAGGAGGGACATGGTGGCTCGTAACTCTTTGTGTCATTAGCTTTGTGAGCACTTCATTTGTAAATAGTTTTGACTTGTGCATCTTCTTAGATTTGTTGGCAATGAGACATTATTTCATTTTCGTAGTTCCCGATGAGGCACCGAATGATAGACATCTCCCTGCCCCTAAGGAGGAGGAGGACGAGGAGGAGGAGGATGATGACCATTACGATCCTGACTACTAGGATGTAGCGTTTGGTGCAGCACATATTTTGCAGATGCCAGTAGGTTTGGCATTACGTACGACTTGTTCAATAGTGTTGCTTCTTTTGTGCAATGGCAACTTCAGTCGTACATATTTTGCATATGCCCATGGCTTGGCATTTGGTAGTACTTGTTTATGGTAGATGCACGAATAGTGTTAGTAGTAGTGCTTCTATGATGGAACACTTATGTAAGTGATCTCGATGGTTACAAACTTGCGTTGTAAGAACAATGGTCGGTTTGAACTCCTCGTGTATAATATTGTCGATGGACGGACATTACTTTGTGTTGTAAGTAATTTTGAAAGTGGCCATAGGTTTGGCACTATGGATTGTGTGCCTTGTTTGGTAGATGCCCATGGCATTTGGTACTACTTCTATATATGATGGAAGAATAGTGTTAGTTGTAGTTGTAGTGGTTGTGAACAATATGTAAGTGATGATCATGATGATGACCTTTCGTTGTCAACAATATGTGGCAGTAGTTTTATGGTAGATGATATATATGGTATGTCAAAAAGCTCGCTCAACCATAGAGCACCGGTTATTGGATCTAGTCCTCCGCGAAAACTAAGAAATTACGCATATTTGCACCAATTGAAGGTGAAAAAGGGGTTGCTCCTTCGGCAAAACTAGGACAGTTGAGCCAAAAGGTCACGATTCAAAATAAATTCATGACGAAGATGGAACACTTAATTGATTATCACAGTGTTGTCGTTGTGAGAAGGAGCATTTAGGGATCGAAATGCATGTCCATTACTGAAAAGGTTGGCAGGCATGCAGCTAGCGACAGAACTATCATTCTGTCACGCCACCATGGGTGGCACGACGAGAGCGTATTTGTCACGCCATCACGGGTGGCGCGACACTATCGCACCAACTGCTGGATCTTTCCAGTAAGGTCCAAGTTGGGCCTGGCCATCCCGTCACGCCAAGGGCTGTGGCGCAATAGGTCTGCCACGCCGTCGACTTTGGCGCGACAGGCCTGCCGCGCCATCAACTCTGGCGCAACAGCCATTTGTACAGTGGGTAGGTAATGGCTGTCGTGCCACCTGCCTTGATGCGATAGACCTAGAATTTTTTTTTACTTTTTCCTTTCACTATTTCAATAGAGAACAATGAAACAATCAATAGTATCAGTTCACATACCATTTTCACATACATGCATCATGTAGAATCAACATATTTCACACAGGCATGACATTGACATACCATGTTCACATACCACACAGTTCACATAGAATCCACATAGTTCACACACAAAGGTTCAACGACTGCCACTTAAGGTCCACATGCATGACATACTCCATAAAGTGCACATATTTCACAAAGTCCAAATGTTTTTAATAGTCCACCTCGTACTCATGGGGCTGGCATGTAGGGTTGCTTATGATGACGCTCGCGGCCTAGATGTGTGGGTTGCAGATTAGGAGTGTCAACGTCGGTGTGGTCACGGGCACAGCGTCGCAAGTTTTGTCGTGGGGCTTCTGTGGAGCGTTGGGACGAACCCTACAAAACACATAGACAAGCACATGTAGAGGTTGATCTACTAGTTCTTTGTAGAGTACGAATGGAAATAGTAACTTCATGTATGGTCACTAGTATGTTTTCATATGATGGTGATGTTGACTACTACTTCACAACTGGTTTAAAGCTGATCACACACACTTGAGTTTGGGTTGGATCAGGAGCATCAAACATTTGGGAACCCCCAACCACCTCCTGCCCATGCGTTGGATCATCGAAGTCTTTATCACTTGTGTCCTCATCAACTTCGTCAGCCCTAGCTCTGTCAGTGTGTCGTGCTTGCCTTGAACTACCTTCTCCTTGCAGGGCTTGGTGCAGTGGAACTTGAACATCTTCGGCTCTCATGCAACTCAACTTGCGACCCATGCATTGAGTAAATGTCAGCACCTTCTGCAAACATGTCATTGCGAAGTGCTAATTTAGTACATGATGGTTCTGGGTGCATTTTAAACAACATGGTCATCGAGGCAGTACCTGTGCAAATTCTTGAAGGTAAGCACCTTCATGTCCCACTACACGTCGAAGGTATACTCTAGCTTCATTCGAAAGGTAAGCTAGCTGAGTTGCCTGCAGTTGTTGCATAAGCTCTGTTAGAACATGGTTGTGAACTTATGATTTCAGATGGCACAGTTGCAATTTAGTGCTTACCATGTAGTTCTCAAGAGGAGCTCTCTCCGGCTGCACACCTGTCTTTGTTATGATATCATAGGGGTCTTCGTCGTCGCTCTCTCTTTCGTCTATTGGAATGCTCAATGCTGGAGGTTTAACATGGACTCTACTGGTTCTGTGAAGCTAGAGGAGGTACTCACAGTACTTGTTGGGCAAAGACCGAGCCCCATTAGTCGGTTTGACCCACTCTTTGTTCATCCATTGCTCGAAATACTTTGAATGTTTCTAGAGCCAGTCATTGCCGCCATCAAACCTTTTCTTTCTCGATCACCTATATTGAGGACACATGACTTATGGAGGACACAAGTAGGAACCATGCAATGTTGAGGCATATCATAAGAAATGTCAAGTTTCTTACTCATGCAACTCTCGGCTCGTGGACTCATGCTGTAGAGGAAAGTTTTGTTTCCTACCAAACTGCTTCATGACTCTTTGGGGTAGGTGGTGCTCCACTACGTAGTATAGGATCATCGGGACATTGGATTGCCACAGCTGCTTCTCCGCCTCAACTATGGGGGAACCTGCAAGTTCTGTACCTCGGCCATGTCATATGGAGTCCATTCAACCTGCACATTGTGACAATTAGTACATGACCCTTATTAACTATGAAAACATACTGAAGCATGGGTGCTAAAATGTACCTAAATTGGAGTTAGAACATCCAGGTCATTCGAGTACTGCAAGTAGCACCGTTCTGGCTCACCCTTAATGCACTTAGTTTTGTGCCAAAGGTAGCACACAGGAGGCCGAGAATCACCATGTGTCCATGCCTGGTAAAGAAAAGAACAGCCCAAACATGTGACTTAATTCATGCATTTTAACAAAGAAAAGCCCTAGAACAAGAGTAGATAACTTACTGGAATTGGGCCTCTATGTGTCCGCCCAATTGGGATGCGCTCCCAAATCTAAATTTGAAGCAAGTAGGTGCAGCCGCCTATGTTTGAAGTCTTCCTGCCCCTCCTACATCCCTCACATAGTTGCTGAAACAACCATGTGAGAGTGGCAGACCCCCAACTATAGAGGGCGATGTTCTCTCATGTCTCACTGAGCTATGGTAACACCATCTAGGAGATGGTGTTCCTAGAAGCATCTGGAAGAAGAAAGCATGCTGCCATGTGCCATAGCCAAACATGAGCGTACCTCTCAATGACTTCGTCAGCTACGTTTTGTGGGCACCTGTTGAAGCATTGCCACAACCACAACGAACTCACACCCAAGGTCTTGTGGGCCTTCTTTCCTTCTTCAGGGTTAGGAGGATAGTGGTCGGTAAACTGGTGCACCATGTCCTTCAAGTTCTTAGTGTTGATCGTCCCTATCACCATAGGACCATCCAAGTGAAGTTACAGAATGTAGTCAACATCTTGTAGGAGCAGAGACATCTCTCCATAAGGGAGGTGGAAGCTATGGATCTTCGGACACCACCTGTCGACGAAGACGGTGATAAGTGGACCATCCATTTCTAGGAGTCTAGCAACAATAGCTCGAGCCAAGCTGAGAAACCCGGCTCTTGCTAGGTAGGGGGCATAGCGCTCATCCTAGTCCAGTGGTTTGTGAGTGCGTGGACGTAGCGGGGGCAACACCTGCAAACAAGCAAGCAATGTCAACAACCATTGAAGCGATAGCGGACTTTACACATTCACTATACAATGGAAATAAGAGTGTGAATCACTTACCTTGCCCTCGTCGGCCATCAAGTGGCCTCGGTGGTCCTTGTCATAGTAGGGGTCAAGAAGGGGGTACTGCCGTTGCGCCATCCTGAAAAAGGTAAAACAATAACAAAATGTTACAATAATCGAAATATGAAGAATAAGTAATATGCTTAAAAGAACAAGTAACAAATGCAAGAAATATATAAGCATCAACTAACTTAACTTATGTACCTTTATATGTTTAGAACCACTAGTACTTCTATTACGTGTTCATAATGTGGTTGCCTTCTTACGTTTGTCATACTAGCAGCGGTGTGACTGGTTTTGTGGCATTTCGAGCAACAAACCTAACCCGGTGCCTCATCGAAGTCTCCAATACCATACATATCTTCACCATACCCATTGGATTCGTCCATAACTCCTCAGAGCCGCTTTTTCTTCCTTCTACCCTTCTCTGTCCGTACAAGGTCCGGGTCGGAAACATAATCCAACCCATAGTATGGAGGCCACTGTGTCGGATCTAGGTATGGCTCGAAGGTTGACTCCCACAGTTTTAGAGTGTTTGACATGAGATACAATGGAGACATGAACTTCTCATTTTCTTGGTCTAGTCCCCTGCATTTACAAGCTGTGATGACATGTGAGCAAGACACATGAAAGAGTTGTGGAATGTTACGAGAGCATTCCGCTTTGTCAAGGTCCACTGAAAGCTCTATGTTTGGTATTGGTAATTAGTGACAATGCCCAAGTGCTAATCATGTGCTTAAGATTGTATGTAGCAAAGGATGATTAGCACATAGCATGGTGAAGCATGATGATCAAGTGTGGATGATGAAGTGCTTACCATGGTGATGAAGGAGGAACAAGGTGCAACCCTATGGAGCTCAAGGCAAAGGTATTTTGCTAGGGTTTGCTTTTGGTGATCAAGACACCTAGTGGGTGTGATCACGTTCAGGTTTAGTAGCCGTACTATGAAGAGGAGAAATGATGTATCATTTCATGTCCCGCATGTGCCTCTAGGTGACATTTTATTGAGCATATGCATTTGAATAGAGCTAATAACGCCTCAAAAAATGATTGTGAAAATGCTAACACACTTGCACATGACGATGATCACTTGGTCGTGTTAGCACCTTTGCGAAGGCGGTGAAGTTTGAGCGATAGAGAGGGTTTGGGGTCCTCTCTCCCTCCCGCCGAGCTTGCGAGGTGGGATTTAGGCGTTTTCGAGGAATTGAAATGACTATTTTCCTTTATGCCAAAAGTTGGAAGAAGTGGTGACGTCGCGCGATCGTTTTTCACTAAAATTATGGCGACAGACGCGACCCTAGCGTTTGTTGGCTTACCCCTGAGCGTGGCTTGCTGCAGCGGAGGCGACAGACGTGGGGGTGTCCAAGCGATGGATGCCAGGCGTCAGCGTCCGTCGGTCATGGCGTCATTAGCATCTCAGGCACGTTCACGATAGACGTCGGGCAGCGTCCATCGGCGCTGTGACAGACATGTCTGTCGGGCGAAACCGAGCTCTGGGAGCTCTCTGGACAGCGTCCGTCGACGTGACTGACATCGTGATCATTTGTGAAGGACGTGTCTGTCAGGTTGGTGTGTGGTTGTTGAAGTTTGAACGCGCATGGACACGTGGCACTCAGAGGGGCGACGGACGCGGGCACGGCATCTGTCGGGTGAGTGACAGACGCGTCTGTCGCCCATGAAATTTGCCCAACGGCTCTTTGTGAAGGGGTACATCTATAAATACTTGGTGGCTGGCTCTTGGCTCCATCTCTTGGACTTTTGACATTCTCGTGAGCACATTGAGCTGAGCCAAAGCATTCCCTCTCATCCCCACTCATCTCTTTGCATTCGATTGCGATTCTTGAGTGAGATTGAGTGATTTAAGTGCATCGATTATTGATTTGCATCTAGAGGCACTTGGGGGATTGATTTGTTGTGGTTTTTCTTGTTACTCTTGGTGCTTGCCACCACCTAGATGATTTGGAGCAGCTTGGAGGCATGGCAAGTGTTGGTGATTGTTCTTGGCCACCTCCCATGATCTTGTGAGGGGTTTGCACCTTTCCCGGTGAAGTGCCGCAAGGTAGCATTAGTATATTGCTCGTGTCGTTGCAACTCCTAACCATTTGGTAGGTTCTTGTGGCGCCTTTTGAGAGGCTCGATGTGTGACCGATTAGCCACCGAACCATATGGTTGAGGGGGTCACAACGGGGACTAGCGTGCCGGGAAGCACGTGAACCTCGGGATAAATCATCGTGTCTTCACTTCATTGATTGTGATTGATTTGTCTCGGTGGATTGATTATCTTGAATATCATCACTTGGAATTATTTCTTGGTTGGCTCAATTCATCGCCCCTCGGTGAAACCCCTCTAACTCACACTTGCATTACTTTCATAGTTGTATCTTGCTAGTTTGTTTAGTGTAGCTAGAGTAGCTCTTTGCTTTGGTAGCTTGCTAGCTCTAGTTGTTTTTCTTCTCGTGGTTTAACTTGTGTGGTTGTGTGACATTCATTAAAATTGTGTACTGGATAGGTGGCTTGCAAACCCCCTTTAGGCTAAGCAAAACTTGCATCACGCTATTTGTTATATTGATAAACTTGTTTAGCATACATTGTAGGATTTTTTTAATAGGCTATCCACCCCTCCTCTAGCCATCAAGACCTTTCATCCACCCTATAATTCCTGCCACCGTACTTCTCGCCGCCCAGATTGGTGCCTCCCGTTGATCTTATATTGTACACTAGCCTCGATGGTCCAAAAGCTTCCCCCAGTTGGTTGGAAGCTATCGTCTCGTCGACATCCAAGTGTTTTTATCAGCTCTACCCTATTTGTCCTTCGATATCTTTGCTATGTTCCATCAATTCACAAAATATTCATTGCACTTTCTAAATGAGTACTCCACAATACCTGACACGGGGACTGCACGGATACCCTTGAACATTTTGTTCAACGATTCTAAAGAATTGGTGGTCATCACGCCATACCTAAGACCTCTGGCATCGAATGCTAGAGCCCACTTGTTCCTCTGAGGCATATGATCCTCTAGCCACCTCTTCGCCCTATCATTGAGGACCTTATGCAACTCGACAAGAGTCTCTTCAAACTTCTCCTTGGTTTGACACCCACATAGTGACTTCAACTTCTGCACAATCTCCTTTTTCTTCTGGCATCGCCATTTGTTGGTAGCAAAGTGCCTCATGCACCACTGATGCTCAAGAGGAGGGTGTCCATCGATAGTCTCTCTCACAACTTTGAGAAGGCCATGATGCCGATCTGAGATCATGCAAATGTTGCAGGACGAGCGGATCACATTCTGCCTCACTAGCTTCATGAACCAACACCAGCTGTCATTGTTCTCACCCTCGACTAAAGCAAATGCTAAAGGGACAAGTTGATTGTCTAGGTCCACTCCAAGTGCAATCATCAGAACACCCCTATACTTGCCTATAAGGAAGGTGCCATCAACAAGTAGTAACGGACAACAATGCTTGAACGCCTCCGCGGACTATGAAAAACACCAGAACACCCTCTGTAGAATATGTTTTGGAACGCCGTCCACGTCATCCACTATGCGACTGGCGAGAGGATACCATCTAAGGCCTGGATTGAAGTGTTTCATGGCACTTAGAATCCTAGGAACTTGGTTGTACGCCTCTTTCCAATCACCCCATAGCAACTCTATAGCATGCTGCTTTGCCCGCCATGCCTTTGAGTATTTCACTCTATAACCAGTAAACCCCCATATGGTCTCGATCATGGAAGAAGCAGATGTGTCGCTATCAGCCCTAACAACGCCAACAACACAACGACCAAGATACCGAGCTGTGTTTTGGGCATGCACGCCCTTCAGCTTCAAAGATCGACAAGTGTGAGGTTGCTTGACATTTCAAAGCTTCCATTTCTCGTTTCTCTGCCTCCGAGCCCATACTCCCAACCACATCCAAGCTTGCAAAGGATCGTGTACCTCTTGTTCTTGTCATAGTGGGTCACATAATAGGGCCTATGAAACCTTACGACATAATCCATTAGAAAATATTCCAGATGCTCCAACGTATCAAACACCATTCCTTTCTAAATCTTCGTCTTCTCACTCTCTACAACGTCAGACCAGTGTCAGATACTGCCTGGTCAACCATACAAATGTCCATGAAATTTGGTACTGAGGGTACCTCGACATGGACGACCTTCAATTGGCTAAGTTTCGCGTCATTGTACTCCATTCTCAAGGACCCATCAACTGCCACTCCTATCGACTCCGTAAACCCAGCCTGACAACAATCGCTCTTGTCCTCGCTACTAGGTTCAGACCTGTACTCATCCTTCAACACAATAACCGAAGTACTTTGCCCTGAAGTCAAGTCATCTTCATCCTCTGAGGCAACACCAACTTCGTCGTCGTCGGATCCTTCGGATATGTCATCCATATCCCAACTTCCAGCTCCAGTGCCACCTTCATCCACAAACACTTCCTCATCAAACTCATCATTCAAGGCACCGACCTCCAATGACCTATCAACTTCTCTAACAACAACCGCCTGCAACTCTTTATCTTGGGTTACGTTTTCTATGGGCTCCACATCCACATTATCATCCATAGACACCACAAAAGGCGTACACCCCTTCTCCACAACAACTTCTAAGCATCTCACGCTGCTACTCTTCATAACTTCTATGTTGTTCTTCCATTCATCCTCACATGACAAATCCATCAACACATAGTGTTCTCGTTCCTTCCTGCGGTCAAATCTACCTCTCAAGCTTAGTGGCCACCCAAACTTATCCCATCAATGGCTAACCAAATCATCGAATCTAGGAGCTGTACAAAGAAGTGAACTTGTTCGTGCATGCTTTCAAACTCTCCATTTTCTTTAACTTTGCCACCATGAAACAATCGCACTAAATGGTCCATCTACAAAATACCAACCAAGACAACAACAATATCAACAACTATGTGTTTCTAAATGAAATCATATGCATTCACTACTACATTACCATACCACAATATCTAAAGGCAACAAACCAACCAATCCATATCATCCATGCATCAACTACCTAGGTACATGCAACTCATAGTTTACGGCGAATCCATGGACACACTATATCCTCAACCGATTATACGTATCACATTGTATGAACGAACGCTAAATACCTTCACAATTTACCAATTTTCCTAACTCTACTCATGAAACCTATGAGGCAAAAAACTAAGACATCAAGGGGAGGAGAGGGAGGAGTTGTACCTGCCGCCGGTGGGGGAGGATCCCCTAGAGCCGAGGATAGTGGTGGGGGAGGTTGGGGCCGCCACCGGCGCCGGCCGAGCACAAGAGGAGGCGCTGCGCCCTGCCTCCTGCCTAGCTATGCGGTGCCTCCTGCTGCCTGCAGCCGGCGGGGTGGCATGGGGATGCGGAGGAGAAGGCCTAGGCATGTGGGGGCGCCAGCAGCGCGTGGCGTGGAGGCGGCGGCGCCTACAGGAGAGAGACCAACATAGATAGGAGAGAGAGGAAAATGGGCCAGGCCAGACAAACCTAAATCTGCCTGTCGCGCCAGCCCGCCTGGTGCGACGAGCCTGTCACGCCAAAGTCGATGACGCGACAGGGCGGGGGCCATGGTCTGCCACGCCAGCTCGGGTCAAACCCCGTTGCTACCGTGGCGCCCTCTATCGCGCCACTTCATGTGGCGTAAAAGTGTGGTTATGCCGCGCCATGTGCCCTGGCACGACTAAAGGGGCTATTATATGAAAATATTTTTTTATGTGTGGTTATTATTAAAATATTAATTTAAAAAGGATTAAAATTCAAAAAAAATCTCGTTACATTATAAGCCCCCCCTCGGTAAATATTAGGCCCAGATAGCCCATCTAGGCCCGGTAACAAGCTCCTAATATATATACCGCGAGCACCCAAACCCTAACTCCACTCCTCCCCCTCTCCCTCAGTCGTGCAGCGGCCGCTCCCCCTGATGCGAATAGATCGAGCGGTCCTCTCCCAAACGTGTCTTCCTCCATTCTCTCTCCCTTCCATGGCGGTCCTCTCCCAAACCATCCCATGGCGCGGTGCCCCCTTCTCTCCCCATCTAGATCCTAGCGGTGCCCCTCCCTCTCTCCAACCCAGTGGTCGGTGGCACCCTTGCCCTCGCGGATCCTGCGGGTGCAAGCGATGGAGGCTAGATCTGGTGGCGTGGTGGCCGGATCCGGCCTCCCCACGACAGCGCCCCTCCTCTCCCTCTGGCACGGCAGTGGAGGCGTGCCGCGCGCGCGGGCATTGGCGTGACGGGCAGCTCGGGCGTGGCGAGGAGGGCCGCGGTTGTGCTCCCCTCCCCCGAGCTCCTCCACCGGCACGCGGCTACCTCTGTAAAGACTTATGTAGTAGTCTCGAGGGCCAGAGCATGGACAGAGTCTGACTAGAGGCCTAGGCCTGGGACTATGGAGTAAACTAAGTTGTACTTAAAAATTAAACTATATAATAGTTGTCTTTTATCTATCTATAACTTTTTATTGCTATATGATACTACTTTTTACCATTACTCACATTATTATTTTTCATATTTTTCTCATATTCACTTATGTGGCAGAATCACCTAATCTAATGCCCTCCCAAGAGTACTCGTCTTCCATTAGACACTAAGTACTCCGGGGAGAACACTAAATCACGCGATTCTGTCGAGCACACCCCAAGGGAGAACTCGAAGATCCAAATTTTTATATCAGGATCACAAATGAGAGAGTAAAGCTTATAATATCCTTACTATTTCTTACATCACTTTTAGTACATCATCAGAGTAATTCATTAAGTAGTTATAACAACGGAATATCAAATATTATCAGAGTTTAGCGGAAATAAAACCATTTAATGACAAGTTAAACATTAACATGAAGAACGTTTAAATGCATGAAATGGTAACGAATTAACAGTATTTTCCTTGTAAAACTTTTAGTGAGACCTTTAATAAATAACTCTACTCCACATCGCAAAGGAAATCCTCGCTGAGCCCACCAGGAGGTTTCCACACACAAGTGTTAGCTTAACAGCGCCTGCCACCTGCAACAGGGTAGAACAAACCCTGAGTACTCAATTGTACTCCGCAAGACTTACCCGTCAGGAAAAAGTAAAAAGACTCCAAGGATTATGCAAGGCTTTCTGGCTTGTGGTTTCTTATTTGCGAGAAGCAGCGCTAAGAGTGTGTCCTTAATTTCTTACTTTTAATAGCCATATTTCATTTCTTATCCAACCTTCTATGTAAGCACCTAGGCTATAATCAAGTAAGGGTTGAGCAAAAGGAACCATTTCTTCATCTTTCAACTGCTAGTTCTTACTACGATGCCAGAGCGTAGTCAAGCCGTAGCATCACGCAGAAAAATGGCGATTCGCGAATCAATGTGCCCAGCTGGGTACCTCAAAAAACACACGCCTCGCTTGTACCCCAGGCACAAGTAAGACCAACCCGTTCCCCTCCTGTCACAGGTTTCCAGGTCCCCGTCCAAACTTGGACTCCTAGCTCCTGTACTTGAGGCCCGGCCTCAATACGTTGCTAAGACCTCCACCTATCCCCGCCTCCAATCAGTCGGTCCGGAAAGAGCCGAAGCCCATGAAAAGAGAGTAACAAGTCTTCCTAGCCCCCATCTGCTAGTATATGCTCGGGATAAGAAGATCTGTGACTTGACCAGGGTCCATGCAATGAACGGTCCTTAATTGACATAGGCGGAACAAATGTAACTAGAGCCCCGCTCTGTTGCCCAACCCAGGTCCAAGTCCATCCAATCAGTTCCGCCCGGTCTCCAATTATCCATGTACATTTATATTCCATGTGATAGTGGCAATAGTTCCTATCTCTCGCGAGTGACAGACAATCACTCGGCTTCTACCGGAATCCTATAGCATAGCATGCTACACGTCCCTATCATACTAGTGAGACTCATGGGATCAGGATATATATACATATATATATATATACATATATATATATATATACATATATATATACATATATATATATACATATATATATATACATATATATATATATATATACATATATATATATACATATATATATATGTATATATATATATATGTAAGTGGGTTTCATTCAACTCTTTTAAACTTAATGCACAAGCATAAAATAAAGTACATAATAATAGGGGTTATGCACCAGGGCTTGCCTGGGTAAGATTTAATGAAAAGTTAACATTCCATTGTGATGACACGATCATCAAGGCACCATCTTTTTGGTTACCTCCGGGTGACTCCGCGATCCACCATCGCTCCTATTATGACATTCGTGGAATGCAACACATAGATGTAAATAGACAATGGTAAATGCAACTAGGAGACACGTTACGCTTTGCAAGCTAACAAGCTAATTCTACGCACTAGGCTACGTATCCACGTTGTCGATTCAAACGTTATTTCTCAACAAGTGTTTTAGTTATATAAACCCGAGACGTCACGTTATTCATTTTATTGATTTACTACATATTCAAACTAGAGCTCATTAATTATCCTAGCAATGAATTATTTTGGAGCTACAAAAATTACAGTGGACACCTAGTAATACTAGAAGCTTACTATAAAATTTCTAGGATTAATACTATCACTGATTATTTATAACAATTCTTACAAGTTCATGTTTGATAATATTAAACGTCTTGAAGTAATTAAAGCAAACCTAACAATAGTATAACACTACGCGAACCAACTGCACCTTTAGATAGATCATGATTTTAGGAAACTAATAAAATTGGTTTCGCGATTTTTTGGACTCTACACAATTCTATTTTGAATTTACAAGTTTAACTTAGGAACTAAATTACGAAATTGCTTTATAAAGGAAAAAGGGCCAACTGCTCCCATTCGGCCCAGCGACTTGTCGTGGCCTACGCGAGGCGAGACCGCGCGCGGCACAGGTGGCCCAGCAATGGCCCAAGATGGAAAGCTCGTGCCTGCGCCCGTTCTTTTGTAAAATGGCCCCTAGACTAAGCGGATATTACGCGGGACCGTGAAGCACTATTTACCTGAGTCACTGACTTCGCATCTGGACCCGAGAATCAACTTCTTCTCTTCTCTTCTTCCTTCGTACATAGCAGGCAGGGGATGGGCGTGGAGCGGTGGATTCGACCAGCGTGGGAGCGAGCCGACGGCGATGGGCAGCGCCCGAGCAAGACTGGGCGAGCGCACACCCGTAGAGGGCACGGCTCGGCCAAAGGCGGACTGTGGTGGTCTGGCCACGGCAGCCGGAAGGTCAGCGGCGGCGGCGGCCCAGGAAACGAGGCCGACGACGCGGAGGGGCCCAGAGCAAGCGCGTCGGACGTGGCTTGGTGCAGGTGAGGCGCCGGAGTGGCCGTCTGGAGTGGAGGAGGGCAGGGAGCGGTGGTAGCTGTAATGCTCGGCTCTGCGCCCATGGTGCATGTGCGCATGGCGAGAGAAACGCCCATTTGGCGGCCAGTGGCGCAAGGTTGGCTTCGATTCGGTGCGGGGAGCTAACTGGCTAGTCTGGCTACTTGTAGGTGCAAGCAATTGAACAACAACGCACCGTGCACGGCGAAACGGGGATTGCTACGGCTGTGGAGGGGGCACATGCGACGGACGAGCAGTTAAGAAGGGCGGCTTCGGTTTTTAGCGACGACGCGAGCACGCGCACCAGAGGACGAAACAGGAGCAGGCTCGACAGTCAAGTGGGCGGCTCCAGTTGTTAGCTGAGCAAACACGTTGCCATTGACAAGGCGGGGAAATGCGGCGTGATGCGCACGGCAGGGGTGGTCAGTCGACCAAACGTGGCGAGCACGTGGGGCAGCAGCAGGACGACGGCCCGCGGTGTGGCGTGCGCGCTACGGTCATAGGCACGGCTCGCTCCCGCGCATGGCCCAATGACCCTAGGGTAGCGAGCGGGCAGCCACTCGAGCGTGGTGTGCACGGGCAGTGGGACAGCAGGCGCAACACGGCATGCACAGCCCGGCTCGGTCAAGAAACTCAGCGGCGGTGGACGCAGGCAGGGCGGCTTCGATTGACCGACATGCAGCAGCGGCGGTGGACGCAGGCAGGGCGGCTTAGGTGGATCAATGGTGCGACGCGGCGGCCGCAGCGGCCAGCAAGTAGAGGGGCAATGCGACGCACAGGGCGTGTCCCGGCACGCGACATAGGCGACCACGCGGGTGACCGTGTTCCCCGGCCTGGCAGTCCAAAGCAAGTGCCAAGCACGAATTTTAAAGCGTGTACCAAGACTTACTCGTCTCGGTCGAGGTTAAACCAACTCCTCTGCCCCCAAGATGACCCTAACAGCTTCCCAAAGAAACAAATAGCACAACCAAGGGACGACCAGAGAGAGATATATAGAGGTGCCAACCGGAGCTCATCAAGCTGAACGCCAGAACGCGAACAGAGCGCCAATTCATGGTTCACCGCGTGTTCTAAGTATTTAGGGCAAATTTTTACGAGAACCATGCTACACCCAATATGACTATAACCTGCGCCATGCTCAAGCGCTCACCTTGATGCAAACAGTACAAGAATATAAAGCTAGTGCTCAAGAACTTTAGCTAGAATTTTAATGCCAAAATGGCATTGTCAGCTATTGTCTTAGACTTGGAAAATATAGAGTTGAGGCCTATTTGAATTTTAAATTCAATTTCTGAGCTCCCCAAAATACTGGCGAACAAAAATTTATTTTCCAACACCAACATTGTATTTACACCTACACAATTTGCACTTCAAGTTTTATTTAAGTACTATATACATGTCATATTTTATTTTTGTTTATAGAATTTCGCTTATCATTTTATGCATGTTGAAATTTTAAAACCCGCAGAATTTGTTTTGTGAAACTCTTTTAGACCTTAATCGCGTGCTAACTAAGCTGGTAACACCAGGGGTGTTACATCCTTTCCCCTTAAAAAGGATCTCGTCCCGAGATCCAGAACAAGAAACAAAAGAGGGAAGCATGATTACACTTCTTAGCAGAGGTTACAATAGGAGATTACACGACCTTGAAACCAAAGCACTCAGGGATCTAGAGACATCACGGCTAAGAACAACTGGTACAACTCATAGCCTCTCTAGAAATCAACGAAGACAGGGACAGTGGAAGAGTAACAGGAAAACAATTATCCAGAACATGGCGTAGGCCCAGCAGATCTAGAAACAAGAGACCGAGAACTCGAACATCGCGAACCCTAAAACCGAACTAACCCAAGGTGAACTTGAACTCCTTCAGCGAAAACCTCATCCCTTCCTCTTGAGTTACACCATCCCTCAGGCTGGTGACCCTAGATCTCGAAGCTCGACCACCAACCACTCCCTTCCCAACTTCTTCCTGAGCTTCGCCCAGCTGAGTTCAGTCGGAGAGGATCGACTCAACGAGCTCTACTTTAGATCCGGAGGTGGGATGGAGGAGAGGCAAGCAAAGGGGCATCTATAGCTGGTGAACGGAGGAGGTGGTGCGGTACACCGGAAGTGGAGGCAGCGTAGAGGGAAATCACTAGTGAAGGGTCACAAGGTGGGGAGGGCATCAGTGAAAGTCCTATGTTTGGTGTTGGTAATTAGTGACAATGCCTAAGTACTAATCCTATGCCTAAGTTGTATGTAGCATATGAGGATTAGTACATTCCAAGGTTGGTGGCAAGATGGACATGGTGATCATGATGGCCACACTTAGATTTGGACGCAACCCTATGTGATCAAGGCAAAGGTATATGCTTAAGGGTTGTGTTTTAGTAACCAAGACACCTAGTGGGTGTGGTTACATTATAGGATAGATAGCCGTACTATAAAGAGGGGAATAACGCGGCTATTGAACTCCTAAGTGCCTCTAGGTGTGCATTTCATGATCATATGCATTTGGATAGAACTAATATCGCATCGAAAAATGATTGTGAAAATGCTAACACACTCACACATGACGAGATCACTTGGTGATGTTAGCACGTTTGTGAAGGCGGTGGAGTTTGAGCGGTAGAGAGAGTTTGGGATCCTCTCTCCCTCCCGCCGAGCTTGCGAGGCGGGATTCAGGCGTTTTCAAGGAGTTGAAACGACTATTTTTCCACTACGCCGAAAGTCCGGAAAAGAAATGGAGGCGAACGAAGGTCACAGAGGTGACCGGACGCTGAACCGGACACGGTCCTTGCATGACCGGATGCGTCCGGTCAGTGTTCAGTGTCTGCACGTTTTTCAGTTCGATGATCGGACGCGAGGCGCGTCCGGTCGTTCAGGAAGCTTACTGGACTCTAACCGGACGCTGGCACTGTCGCGTCCGGTCGTTGTTTCGTTGAGCGCTGCTCAGGCGACCAGCGCGTCCGGTCATTCTCGGGACCAGCGCGTCCGGTCTGCGCGATGAGCGTGTCTGGTCGTTGCTTCGCAGTTAGCCGTTGGGCGACCAGCGCGTCCGGTCGTTTGGACCAGCGCGTCCGGTCAGTACTTCACGAGTTAGCCGTTGTGCGACCGGTGCGTCCGGTCAGTTGGACCAGCGCGTCCGGTCAGCGCGATTTCGGTTGTTTAAGTTTCTAACGGCTCTATTCGAAGGGGTACGTCTATATATACTCGTTGGCCGGCTCAAGGCTCCCTCTCTCGAACATTTGACATACTAGTGAGCACTTTGAGCTAAGCAACTCCCCTCCCACTCATCTCTCTTGCTTCTTTGCATATTCGAAGTGAGATTGAGTGATCCAAGTGCATTTGCATTGTGAGATAGCATCTAGTTGGCACTTGGTGGTTGATTTGCTGCGGGATTCTTGTTTCTCTTGGTGGTTGCCGCCACCTAGACGGCTTGGAGCAGCTTGGAGGCGTTGGCAAGAGTTGGTGATTGTTCTTGGCCACCTCCGGTGATTGTGAGGGGTTTGTGCCTACCTCGGCGAAGCGCCAAAGGCAACGTTAGTATATTGCTCGTGTCATTGCAACCTTTTGCCATTTGGTAGGTTCTTGTGGCGCCTTTTGAGAGGTTTGGTGTGTGACCGATTAGCCACCGAACCACGTGGTGAAGAGGGACACAATGGGGACTAGCGTGCCGGTAAGCACGTGAACCTCGGGATAAATCTTCGTGTCATCACTTTCATATTGTGATTGATTGATCCCGGTGTTCGGTTATCTTGGTATTCATCTCTTGATTATATTGATTGGTTGGCTCAATTCTTCGCCCCTCGGTGATACCCTCCTAACTCTCTCTTGTATTAATTTCTTAGTTATCTTTGCTAGCGAGTTAGCTTTGCTAGAGTAGCTTCTTTGTGTAGCTTGCTAGTTGTAGTTTCCTTCTCGGTTTGACTTGTGCGGTTGAGTGCAACTACACTATAATTGTGTTTTGGTTAGGTGGCTTGCAAACACTCCGTAGGCTAAGCAAAACTCGCATCTCGCTATTTGTTTTATTGATAAACTTGTTTAGCTTGTCTTTGTAGAAACTTTTAATAGGCTATTCACCCCCCTCTAGCCATCAAGACCTTTCAAGTGGTATCGGAGCCGTGGTCACCGTTTATAAGGCTTAACAACCTCGGTGTAAGATAGCTCAAGTTATGTTCAATCATGTAAATGGCAAGCCTCCATTCTTTGATGGTGTCTCTTCCTTTGATCATTAGAAAAGGAAGATGAAGCAATATCTAGGCAATATACATGAGAAGGTTTGGGATGTGACCAAAGAAGGATACATCATTCTTGATGAGGAAAACCTCACTCCCAATGACCGCGTCAACAAACAATGCAATACGGCGGCACTTGACATAATCTACTGTGCCATTGATGACAAAGTATTTGAGCAAATCAAAGATCTTGAAAAGACAAATGAGCTTTGGATAAGGCTTGAAGAAACATATGAAGGCACTTCAACGGTAAAAAGTGCCAAACTATATATGCTCAAGGACAACTTCTCCACATTCAAGATGAAGGATGATGAATCCATCCCGGAGATGTTCTATAGGCTCCAAGTCATTGTCAATGATCTCAAGGGGCTTGGGGAGAAGATTGAGGACAAGGACTTCTCACACAAGTTCTTGATGTGCTTACCCAAGAAGTTTGTCACCTTGAGAAGAATGATCTTTAGAGAGGGATTGGACAAGGTCAAACCAACCAATGTGCTTGGAGATATAATGACCGATGCCCAATACAATGACGATGAAGATGAGGTAGAAGAGAAGAAGGAGACCAAGGTCAAGCAAGAGAAGCCCATTGCATTCAAGGCTTCATCCTCTAAGGGCAAGAGCAAGGTGGAGAGTGATGATGATGATCCATTCGATGATGAGACCATGGCCCTCCTTGTGCACAAGATGGGAAGGTTCATGAAGAAGAAAGGATATGGGGCAAGGAAGAGGAGAGACATTATAAAGGCAAAGACCCTTTGCTACAATTGCAATAGCCCTGATCACATAGTGGCGGATTGCCCCTATGAAGATAAGAGATTTCATAATGGGGACTTGAAGCTCAAGAAGAACAAGAAGGATAAGAAAGAGAATGAGAAGAAAGCAAAGAAGAGCTTCACATTCAACAAGAAGAAGAAGGGTGGTGGTTATGTAGTCACTTGGGATAGTGACAACTCCGATAGTGATGATGATGCAAGCTCTAGTGATGATGAGAGGACCACTCAGCGAGCCATTGCAAACATCGCCCTCTCCAACAAGCCATTCATCTTCGACACTACATCGACATGCCTTATGGCCAAGCCTACCAAGGTAAAATATGATAGTGATGATGATTCTTGTGCTAGTGATGATTGTAGGAGTGATGATGAGGAGGATGAGGACTACTCCAAGGATGATCTATTGGGCATAATAGATCAAATGAGCAAGGGCTACAAGAGGACAACCAAGAAATATAAAATCTTGGAACAAGAGCTCATTGCCAAGAGCAATGAAAATGATGCCTTGATGGAGGAGCTTATTGCTCTCAAAAAGAGTAAGGAGTGCAAAGGAATTGAACAAGAGCTCAAAGCTCTTAGAAAATCCTTTGATGAGCTAGAGGCTTCTCGTGAGTGTCTAAAGGAAGACCACGAGGATCTTGAAATTGCTCACACTAGGCTTATGGAAGCCCACTCCACTCTACTTGAGCTCATCAAGGAAAAGGACCTTAAGTTGGAGAAGCTCATGAAGGAAGCTAAGGAGGAGCAAGTGATTGTCACTTGTGATATTGGACTAACATGTGATATTATTGATGATTCTTTATGTGTTGGTCCTACTAATGCTTTATGTAGCTCATCATCATCCACCACAACCAACTCTACATCTACTACTAGTGATTCATCACTTGTGGTTGAGACTCTCAAGAGAGAGGTGGATGATCTAACCCGCGCATTAGGCAACGCCTATGGTGGGGATGCCCGCTTGCTAAAATGCTTGGGTAGCCAAAGGTTCTCTCTTAACAAAGAGGGATTGGGCTATACTCCCAAGAAGGGCAATGGTCGTTATTGCAATAGATACTCCCAAGAAGGGCAATGCTACTCCAAAGCCTCGCTTTGTGAAGGGCAATGGTCGTTATTGCAATAGATGCAAGCAAGTTGGACATCTAGAGATTAATTGTAATAAAATAAACAAGAACAAGAAAAATGCTAATGTACCTTACATTCCTTTTGATTCTTGTTATCTGCTTACCAAGGGTGAGAAAGGTGTGCATGCTAGGTTTGTTGGTACACCGATTGTGGGCCCAAAAAGGAAGGTCATTTGGGTACCAAAGAGCTTAGTTACTAACCTCCAAGGACCCAAGCAAGTATGGGTACCTAAAAGATATTAAATTGTTTTGTAGGTAAATTACAAGGCCGGAGGAAGGCATTGGGTGCTTGATAGTGGGTGCTCTCAACATATGACCGGTGATTCAAGAATGTTCAACTCTCTCAAATCAAATGATAGTGGCATTGATAGTATCACATTTGGTGACAATAGCAAGGGTAATGTGAAGGCTCTTGGAAGGATTGCAATCTCAAATGATCATAGCATTTCCAATGTTCTCTTAGTTGAAAAGTTGAACTTCAATCTTCTCTCAGTTGCTCAATTGTGAGATCTCGGTTTCAAGTGCATATTTGGTGTTGATGATGTGGAGATAGTTAGTGTTGATGGCTCTAACTTGATCTTCAAAGGCTTTAGATATGAGAATCTATACTTGGTTGATTTCAATGCTAGTGACACTCAACTTTCAACATGCTTGCTCACCAAATCAAGTATGGGTTGGTTATGGCATAGAAGACTTGGTCATGTTGGCATGAAGCAATTAAACAAGTTAGTGAAGCATGACTTAGTTAGAGGCTTGAAGGATGTCACTTTTGAGAAAGATAAGCTATGTAGTGCATGTCAAGCCGGAAAGCAAGTAGGCAACACTCATCCATTGAAAAGCATCATGAGTACTTCCAAGGCATTTGAGTTGTTGCACATGGATCTATTTGGACCAACTACATACACAAGCATTGGTGGCAACAAGTATGGTTTTGTGATTGTGGATGATTTCACTAGATACACATGGGTATTCTTTCTTGTGGACAAGAGTGATGTATTTGACATATTCAAGAAGTTCATCAAGAGGGTACAAAATGAGTTTGAGACCACAATCAAGAAAGTAAGAAGTGATAATGGAAGTGAGTTTAGAAACACAAGAGTTGATGAGCTATGTGATGAGCTTGGAATCAAACATCAATTCTCGGCCAAGTATACACCTCAATCTAATGGCTTAGTTGAGAGGAAGAATAGAACTCTAATTGATATGGCAAGATCAATGTTGAATGAGTATAATGTGAGTCATTCATTTTGGGCCGAAGCAATCAACACGGCTTGCTTTTATAGCAACCGTCTCTATTGCCACAAGTTTCTAGAGAAGACACCATATGAGATCTTAAATGGAAGAAAGCCCAACATTGCATACTTTCGGGTATTTGGTTGCAAATGCTATATCTTAAAGAAAGACACTAGATTGAGCAAGTTTGAGAAGAAATATGATGAAGGCTTCCTACTTGGTTACTCAACTACTAGCAAAGCTTATAGAGTTTGGAATTTGGCTAGTGGTTTACTTAAAGAAGTACATGATGTTGAGTTTGATGAAACAAATGGCTCTCAAGATGAACAAGATAACTTGGATGATGTGAGAGGAACTCAATTGAGTAATGCTATGAAAGAGATGGATATTGGTGATATTAGACCAAAACAAGTAATTGATGTGGATGATGACAAAGATCAAGTGCTCAAAAGTCCAATTACACAAGCTAGTGGTTCTCTAATGCAAAATCAAGCTAGTACATCATCTCAAGTGCAACAAGATGAACAAGTGGCTAGTTCATCATCTCCAACTCATGATCAACATCAACATCCAAGCAATCAAGTCCAAGTGCTTAAACCAACTAACATTGCAAGAGACCATCCATTGGATTCTATCATTGGTGACATATAAAGAGGAGTTCAAACTAGATCAAGATTGACATTATTTTGTGGTCACTCTTCTTTTGTATCAATGGAAGAACCCAAGGACATTGATAGAGCATTGAGAGATCCGGATTGGATAAATGCAATGCATGAAGAGCTCAACAACTTCAAGAGAAATGAAGTATGGGAACTAGTTGAAAGGCCTAAGGATCACAATGTCATTAGAACAAGATGGGTCTTTCGCAACAAGCAAGATCAAGATGGGATAGTAGTAAGGAACAAAGCAAGACTAGTGGCTCAAGGTTACACACAAATAGAGGGTCTTGACTTTGGTGAAACATATGCCCCGGTTGCAAGATTAGAAGCAATTAGGATCTTACTTGCCTATGCTTGTGCTCACAATATCAAGTTATATCAAATGGATGTGAAGAGTGCATTTCTCAATGGGTACATTCAAGAAGAGGTGTATGTGGAACAACCTCCCGGTTTTGAAGATGACAAGAAACCCAATCATGTCTATAAATTGAGAAAAGCTTTGTATGGATTAAAGCAAGCACCTAGAGCATGGTATGAAAGATTAAGGAACTTCTTGGTATCCAAAGGATTTGTCATGGGCAAAGTTGATACAATACTATTCACCAAGAAGATTGGGAAAGACTTGTTTGTATTGCAAATATATGTTGATGATATCATATTCGGTTCAACCAATCAAGATTATTGTGATGAGTTTGGAAAAATGATGGCAAAGGAATTTGAAATGTCAATGATTGGTGAACTTAGTTTCTTTCTTGGACTTCAAATCAAACAAATAAAAGAAGGTACATTTGTGAGCCAAACTAAGTACATCAAAGATATGCTCAAGAAGTTTAGCATGGAAGATGCAAAGAGTATTACAACCCCAATGGGCACTAGTGGAAGTTTGGATAGTGATAAGAGTGGCAACATGGTGGATCAAAAGCTATATAGATCGATGATTGGTAGCCTACTCTATGTGACGGCATCAAGGCCCGATGTGATGTTTAGTGTATGCATGTGTGCAAGATTTCAAGCCTCACCAAGAGAAAGTCATTTGAAGGCAACAAAGAGAATATTGAGGTACTTAAAGCATACACAAGATGTTGGATTGTGGTATCCCAAGGGTGCAAGCTTTGAGCTAGTTAGATATTTGGATTCCGACTATGCCGGTGACAAAGTAGAGAGAAAAAGCACTTTCGGGACTTGTCAATTGTTGGGAAGATCACTTATCTCATGGTCATCCAAGAAGCAAAATAGTATTGCACTATCTACCGCCGAGACCAAATACATCGCCGCGGGTAGTTGTTGTGCACAAATCTTGTGGATGAAGGCAACATTGAAAGATTTTGGAATCAAATTCAAGAATGTGCCATTGCTATGTGACAATGAAAGTGCCGTGAAGCTAATCAACAATCCGGTTCAACATCAAAGAACAAAGCATATTGATGTCCATCATCATTTCATTAGAGATCATCAACAAAAGGATGACATTGCCATTGCGAGTGTGGGCACCGAAGATCAATTAGCCGATCTATTCACCAAGCCACTTGATGAGAAGAGATTTCACAAGCTAAAGAATGAGTTGAACATACTTGACTTCTCCAACATGAGTTGATGCACCCCATATATGACATGCGTCTCTTTCGAGCCCCAAGGTACAATTGGTTGACATGTCATACATTCTATGCTAAGGACTTGTTTAGTGCATCTAGTCATAATTTACATGTTCTAGGCTCATTCATGAAAATCAAATGAATTTGAAGTTTATATGGTGCCACTATTGTTTCCATGACTTGTATGATCTAGTGGTAGCATATAACTTGTTTAAGTAGCTTGTGATCCTAAGTGTTTAATCTAGAAAACTTGTCTAAATATTTGCTTCAACATGGTGCATGATAACCCTTCTAGTGAGGTGTGAAGAAGCTTGCCCTTGGATCAAACCGAAGTATTTTATTTATGCAAGCAATCTAGGTTGAATCATAAACTTGATCCTCACCCCATATTTCAACATGATAATCTATCTAAAGTTTGCTCCTTGTGGTCAATTGGTGCCAAAGGGAGAGAAAATATTGTTCACAAAGATAGAACTCAAAAAATGTTGTGGGGGAGAAAATGTTTCACAAAGTTAAATCCTAAAGGGGGAGAATTGATAAAAGAAGCACACAAGTAGGGGGAGCAAGCTTTTAAACATGAATGTTGCATTTCTATGTGCACCTCATATATATGATGCATAATTATGCATTTCGTTTTCTCCGATACATTGCTTGTGTGGTGACTTGCTAGTATAATTTGAATGATGCATTGTGGTACTAGCATGAATAGGAAGTAGTTAGATTTTTCTTGCTTCATGTTTTTCATAGTGGTACTAGAGCCTTGCTTATAATGTTGATCTCACGAGGTTTCTAGTTATGTTTGTGCTTTTACAAGTGGAATCTAACTACACAAGGTGCTAAGATGGTGTTTATCACTACTCCGATGGTATCACGCTTCAAAGGTCTATAATCTTAAACACTTAGCACCTATTGATAGTCAATGCTCCTAATCTTTCCTATCTAACATGTATGCTTCCAAAATCTAAACATATAGCATACATGTAGGGGGAGCCATTGCTATCAATTTGAATTCATGATCACATGTCCATAATTCTTACACATGGTAATATACTTCGACAATGTGACATGGGTTCAATCAAAATTTTATCATAACATCTTTGTGAAAGGTTTGTCACCAATTACCAACAAGGAGGAGATTGAAAGTCCTATGTTTGGTGTTGGTAATTAGTGACAATGCCTAAGTACTAATCCTATGCCTAAGTTGTATGTAGCATATGAGGATTAGTACATTCCAAGGTTGGTGGCAAGATGGACATGGTGATCATGATGGCCACACTTGGATTTGGACGCAACCCTATGTGATCAAGGCAAAGGTATATGCTTAAGGGTTGTGTTTTAGTAACCAAGACACCTAGTGGGTGTGGTTACATTATAGGATAGATAGCCGTACTATAAAGAGGGGAATGACGCGGCTATTGAACTCCTAAGTGCCTCTAGGTGTGCATTTCATGATCATATGCATTTGGATAGAACTAATATCGCCTCGAAAAATGATTGTGAAAATGCTAACACACTCACACATGACGAGATCACTTGGTGATGTTAGCATGTTTGTGAAGGCGGTGGAGTTTGAGCGGTAGAGAGAGTTTGGGATCCTCTCTCTCCCTCCTGCCGAGCTTGTGAGGCGGGATTCAGGCGTTTTCAAGGAGTTGAAACGACTATTTTTCCACTACGCCGAAAGTCCAGAAAAGAAACGGAGGCGAACGGAGGTCACAGAGGTGACCGAACGCTGAACCGGACGCGGTCCTTGCATGACCGGACACGTCCGGTCAGTGTTCAGTGTCTGCGCGTTTTTCAGTTCGATGATCGGACGCGAGGCTCGTCCGGTCACTGATGATCGGACGCGTCCGGTCGTTCAGGGAGCTTACTGGACTCTAACCGGACGCTGGCACTGTCGCGTCCGATCATTTTCACCAGCGCGTCTGGTCGTTGTTTCGTTGAGCGCTGCTCAGGCGACCAGCGCGTCCGGTCATTCTCAGGACCAGCGCGTCCGGTCGTCTCCAGCGCGTCCGGTCTGTGCGATGAGCACGTCCGGTTGTTGCTTCGCAGTTAGCCGTTGGGCGACCAGCGCGTCCGGTCGTTTGGACCAGCGCGTCCGGTCAGTACTTCACGAGTTAGCCGTTGTGCGACCGGCGCGTCCGGTCAGTTGGACCAGCGCGTCTGGTCAGCGCCATTTCGGCTGTTTAAGTTTCTAACGGCTCTATTCGAAGGGGTACGTCTATATATACTCGTTGGCCAGGTCAAGGCTCCCTCTCTCGAACATTTGACATACTAGTGAGCACTTTGAGCTAAGCAACTCCCCTCCCACTCATCTCTCTTGCTTCTTTGCATATTCGAAGTGAGATTGAGTGATCCAAGTGCATTTGCATTGTGAGATAGCATCTAGTTGGCACTTGGTGGTTGATTTGCTGCGGGATTCTTGTTTCTCTTGGTGGTTGCTGCCACCTAGACGGCTTAGAGCAGCTTGGAGGCGTTGGCAAGAGTTGGTGATTGTTCTTGGCCACCTCCGGTGATTGTGAGGGGTTTGTGCCTACCTCGGCGAAGCGCCAAAGGCAACATTAGTATATTGCTCGTGTCATTGCAACCTTTTGCCATTTGGTAGGTTCTTGTGGCGCCTTTTGAGAGGCTCGGTGTGTGACCGATTAGCCACCGAACCACGTGGTGAAGAGGGACACAACGGGGACTAGCGTGCCGGCAAGCACGTGAACCTCGGGATAAATCTTCGTGTCATCACTTTCATATTGTGATTGATTGATCCCGGTGTTCGGTTATCTTGGTATTCATCTCTTGATTATATTGATTGGTTGGCTCAATTCTTCGCCCCTCGGTGATACCCTCCTAACTCTCTCTTGTATTAATTTCTTAGTTATCTTTGCTAGCGAGTTAGCTTTGCTAGAGTAGCTTCTTTGTGTAGCTTGCTAGTTGTAGTTTCCTTCTCGGTTTGACTTGTGCGGTTGAGTGCAACTACACTAGAATTATGTTTTGGTTAGGTGGCTTGCAAACACTCTATAGGCTAAGCAAAACTCGCATCTCGCTATTTGTTTTATTGATAAACTTGTTTAGCTTGTCTTTGTAGAAAATTTTAATAGGCTATTCACCCCTCTCTAGCCATCAAGACCTTTCAATCAGCCATGGTGCGCTCCCTGTGCGAGCTTGAGTGGGGAAAAAGGAGAAAGGAGGGGATGGGGTTCGATCGGCAAGGAGGCGTGCGAGCAACAGGGCCCCAAAGGAAAAGAAAGAGGGGGGTGTCTGGTACGGGAACGAGAGCGAAAATCGAGAGCCGACACGGGTGTCGAGATCAGAGGGGCGTACTGTGTGACAAGACGAGGCGAGTGCAGCACAACGCCGCGGCCGCACGGGAGCGGCACACGCTGTCCCACCATAGACGGCGTCCACAGGGCACGCTATGACAGCGACCCGGCATGCGTAGCGTGACCAAACCGGTCATTGAAACGACGTCAAGTCGGGTGATGCAATTTCTCTGACCTACGTGCGGCTAATTTTTTTACTGTGTTACCCCTGTTACTGGTGTAGAGCACCGCTACATCAACTTGTTGTGGATTTCCTGTTTGAACACAAGGATATTTTTACCAAGGAGAATTTTCATAGCAAGAGCGGTACCGCGGTGTAACTTGGTAAAAGCACTTGGTCAACAACCTCGATACCAGTGCGCGCCGAGCGGCACAACCATGTGGTCACGATCCACAGGTAGCCCTCGGTTCCATCGTGGCACCATAAGCTATTAACTAAGTAACTATTACCAACTTACTCGCAGTAAAAACAGTGGGGTCATAGACCACAGAATCAGAGGAGTATTACAAGGGAAAATTCAGGCAGCAAGGGTTCCTTTTAAAATAAGGAACAAGTAAAGTAAATCCCAAGGCGGATTTAAATCAAGGGAACCAAGTGTTCTGCTGGGACATCCATAATTAGTAGTGTCCTCTGTCATCCAAACACGGTTGATATGCTCCATCTGCATAGTTGTTCCTCTTGTAACCTGCTTGTTGTCGTCTTAAGAACCCTAAGCAAATCGAACGAGGTCTAAGGAAAAACGACGTAACAAACACAACGGGTAAAGCAATTACTCATTACCAACGGCCTTACACGGGTGCAACATACATGCATTCACTCTCCCACATGCGACACATCACTGCATCCTACAACCAGACGGTCTTAACAACGACGAACAAAATACAACGGAAAGGTTACAACACTGGAGGACAACGATGAAAAGCACTACTAGCAACGGTTACAACTCCCTTAGGACAACTAATCTACTTCGTCGGCCCAAACGGCTTCATTCCTGGGCTCTTTGGGTTCTTCGGCCGCACTAGGTTGAGGATCTGCTCCTTCTTGTGGTGGTGGCTGGGTGAGGGGAGGCAATGACTCTACTTTCAAGGCTTCTGTGGGTGGAGGTGCTGCAATACCAGTTCTCCTTCTCTCTAGTGGATGGACAGGAATTCCCTCCAAGATCAAGGGTTCCTGTCTTTCCGTGGCCAGCGTCCTACGCTTGGCCCTGGTGACGAGATAGGCATCCTCCAGCTCTTGGGCATGTCGCTCTTCGTCCACCTTGAGTGCTTCCGCCATGGCAGTCTCTTGACTCTCTACAGCTGCTACATTGGCGTGAGCTTCAGCAAGCTGCACTTCGAGCATCCTGGAGAAGATCTCAGCTTCCTCAGCTCGGCGCAGACACTCCCTCAGCTCTGAGGCCTGCTGGTCGTACTGCTCATCTAGGGCCAGCAAGTACGAGGTCAGGTGCACCACGGTCGGATTGTCCTCTTGTACATCCTAGCCCAGCAAGGCCTCCATGCGAGCCCTCCATACCCGCCGATTCTTGTCCCAAGGTGGAAAGAACCGCATGGGGGTACGAGCAATGGGCCCTTCATAGATCTGGCAGAGATGTCGCAAGGCTTTGCGGGCCGTAACTTGGTAGGTGTCGCCAAAGCGAAACCCGGTTGCGGTCACATTCCAGGCTTCCGTGATGCCAGGAAACTCCTCACTCTTGCCAATGTAGACAGTGACCTTGCATCGCTCAGTGCCATGCTTCATGTACTCACGGCCCTCATACTCGGGACGCTCCCGCGCGCCGAGTTTTTGCAGGGTGGCATACAGGATTTTGGGAAAACCCTCGTGTTCAGGCAGTAGCTGCTAACCCAGACTCCTGCCATCCTTGGTGAGGGGTGGGGATTGCAAGGAAGGCTTGAGATGAAGCTTTTTCAAGAGAAAAGGGCTAAGCGAGCTGGAATGCACTGGGTGGTGACACCAAGTGGCTGGGCTTGGCCCCCTTTTTAAAGGCGGAGCGACTAGTGGTCCTGACGTAGACCACCCACGAGCCATGCGTGGGAACCAGTAAAGTACAACAACAGGATTTTTACGCACACGAGGTGAGCGGTGTCCGAGGTCATAAAGAGTTAGTACGATGATAAGGCAGAGGTTCGACAAGAGCGCAGAAGGGGGTACGACAATGTATGGGCTACATAGGCGTGAACCAACAAGCGTGCGCGACGCACGAGACTACAGTACCATTATGGCTACACAAACAAGACTGGCCGACCTAAACAACAACTATTGCACAACAGCGTATGCAGAATGCACAACTTATCCGCCCTCACACTGTTACCGATATATAGGGCAACCGTTCTTAGAATTCTGGCACGTCGTGCTCTCTCTGTAGCTAGTCGATGCTAGCGAACTAGGCATGGGGTTAGGGTACCTGCAGAAAACTTGATTAAGCCTAACTAGGTCAGCAGAGTGCCATCTATCCTGGATACATAACCATAGTAATAGGGCATACTGATTTAACTTCGCATGCAACTGCCCTAACTTTTTGAAAAGAATTTGTTGTCAAATTTTAATTTAGAAAGGGTTTTGAAGCTTTATTGTCTCATTTCTGCTCCGATACCACCTGTGGCAGAATCGCCTAATCGAATGCCCTCCTAAGAGTACTCGTCTTCCATTAGACACTAAGTACTCCGGGGAGAACACTAAATCATGCGATTCTGTCGAGCACACCCCAAAGGAGAACTCGAAGATCCACATTTTTACATCAGTATCACAAATGAGAGAGTAAAGCTTACAACATCCTTACCATTTCTTACATCACTTTTAGTACATCATCAGAGTAATTCATTAAGTAGTTATAACAGCAGAATATCAAATATTATCAGAGTTCAGCGAAAATAAAACCATTTAATGACAAGTTAAACATTAACATGAAGAACGTTTAAATGCATGAAATGGTAACGAATTAACAGTATTTTCCTTGTAAAACTTTTAGTGAGAGCTTTAATAAATAACTCTACTCCACATCGCAAAGGAAATCCTCGCTGAGCCCACCAGGAGGTTTCCACACACAAGTGTTAGCTTAACAGCGCCTGCCACCTGCAACAGGGTAGAACAAACCCTGAGTACTCAATTATACTCCGCAAGACTTACCCATCAGGAGGAAGTAAAAAGACTCCAAGGATTATGCAAGGCTTTCTGGCTTGTGGTTTCTTGTTTGCGAGAAGCAGCGCTAAGAGTGTGTCCTTAATTTCTTACTTTTAATAGCCGTATTTTATTTCTTATCCAACCTTCTATGTAAGCACCTAGGCTATAATCAAGCAAGGGTTGAGCAAAAGGAACCATTTCTTCATCTTTCAACTGCTAGTTCTTACTACGATGCCAGAGCGTAGTCAAGCCGTACCGTCACGCAGAAACGGCGATTCGCGAATCAATGTGCCCAGCTGGGTATCCCGAAAACACACTCCTCGCTTGTACCCTAGGCACAAGTAAGACCAACCCGTTCCCCTCCTGTCACAGGTTTCCAGGTCCCCGTCCAAACTTGGACTCCTAGCTCCCGTACTTGAGGCCCGGCCTCAATACGGTGCTAAGACCTCCACCTATCCCCGCCTCCAATCAGTCGGTCCGGAAAGAGCCGGAGCCCATGACAAGAGAGTAACAAGTCTTCCTAGCCCCCATCCACTAGTATATGCTCGGGATAAGAAGATCTGTGACTTGACCAGGGTCCATGCAACGAACGGTCCTTAATTGATACAAGCGGAACAAATGCAACTAGAGCCCCGCTCTGTTGCCCAACCTAGGTCCAAGTCCATCCAATCAGTTCCGCTCGGTCTCCAATTATCCATGTACATTTATATTCCATGTGATAGTGGCATGATAATATTAACAATATTATAGTTCCTATCTCTCGCGAGTGACAGACAATCACTCGGCTTCTACCGGAATCCTATAGCATAGCATGCTACACGTCCCTATCATACTAGTGAGACTCATGGGATCAGGATATATATATGCAAGTGGGTTTCATTCAACTCTTTTCAACTTAATGCACAAGCATAAAATAAAAGTACAGAATAATAGGGGTTATGCACCAGGGCTTGCTTGGGTAAGATTTAACCAAAAGTTAGCATTCCATCGTGATAACACGATCATCAAGGCACCATCTTTTCGGCTACCTCCGGGTGACTCCGCGATCCACCATCGCTCCTATTATGACATTCGTGGAATGCAACGCATAGATGTAAATAGACAATGGTAAATGCAACTAGGAGACACGTTACGCTTCGCAAGCTAACGAGCTAATTCTACGCACTAGGCTACGTATCTACGTTGTCGATTCAAATGTTATTTCTCAACAAGTGTTTTAGTTATATAAACCCGAGACGTCGCGTTATTCATTTTATCGATTTACTACATATTCAAACTAGAGCTCATTAATTATCCTAGCAACGAATTATTTTGGAGCTACAAAAATTACAGTGGACACCTAGTAATACTAGAAGCTTACTATAAAATTTCTAGGATTAATACTATCACTGATTATTTATAACAATTCTTACAAGTTCATGTTTGATAATATTAAACATCTCGAAGTAATTAAAGCAAACCTAACAATAGTATAACACTACACGAACCAACTACACCTTTAGATAGATCATGATTTTAGGAAACTAATAAAATTGGTTTCATGATTTTTTGGACTCTACACAATTCTATTTTGAATTTACAAGTTTAACTTAGGAACTAAATTACGAAATTGCTTTATAAAGGAAAAAGGGCCAACTGCTCCCATTCGGCCCAGCGACTTGCCGTGGCCCACGCGAGGTGAGACCGTGCGCGGCATAGGTGGCCCAGCAACGGCCCAAGATGGAAAGCTCGTGCCCGCGCCCGTTCTTTTGTAAAATGGCCCCTAGACTAAGCGGATATTACGCGGGACCGTGAAGCACTATTTACCTGAGTCACTGACTTCGCATCTAGACCCGAGAATCAACTTCTTCTCTTCTCTTCTCTTCTTCCTTCGTACAGAGCAGGCAGGGGATGGGCGTGGAGCGGTGGATTCAACCAGCGTGGGAGTGAGCCGACGGCGATGGGCAGCGCCCGAGCAAGACTGGGCGAGCGTGCACCCATAGAGGGCACGGCTCGGCCAAAGGCCGACTGTGGTGGTGGTCTGGCCACGGTAGCCGGAAGGTCAGCGGCGGCGGCGGCCCAGGAAACGAGGCCGACGGCGCGGAGGGGCCCCAGAGCAAGCGCATCAGACGTGGCTTGGTGCAGGTGAGGCGCCGGAGTGGCCGTCTGGAGTGGAGGAGGGCAGGGAGCGGTGGTAGCTGTAACGCTCGGCTCTGCGCCCATGGTGCATGTGCGCACGGCGAGAGAAACACCCATTTGGCGGCCAGTGGCGCAAGGTTGGCTTCGATTCGGTGCGGGGAGCTAACTGGCTGGTCCGGCTACTTGTAGGTGCAAGCAATTGAACAACAACGCACCGTGCACGGCGAAACGGGGACTGCTGCGGCTATGGAGGGGGCACATGTGATGGACGAGCAGTTAAGAAGGGTGGCTTCGGTTGTTAGCGACGACGCGAGCACGCGCACCGGAGGACGAAACAGGAGCAGGCTCGGCAGTCAAGTGGGCGGCTCCAGTTGTTAGCTGAGCAAACACGTTGCCATTGACAAGGCGGGGAAATGCGGTGTGATGCGCACGGCAGGGGTGGTCAGTCGACCAAACGTGGCGAGCACGTGGGGCAGCAGCAGGACGACAGCCCGCGACGTGGCGTGCGCGCTACGGTCATAGGCACGGCTCGCTCCCGCGCATGGCCCAACGACCCGAGGGTAGCGAGCGGGCAGCCACTCGAGCGTGGCGTGCACGGGCAGTGGGACAGCAGTCGCAACACGGCAGGCACAGCCCGGCTCGGTCAAGAAACTCAGCGGCGGTGGACGCAGGCAGGGCGGCTTCGATTGACCGACGTGCAGCAGCAGCGGTGCGGCGATCAGGTGGATCAATGGTGCGACGCGGCGGCCGCAGCGGCCAGCAAGCAGAGGGGCAATGCGACGCACAGGGCGTGTCCCCGCACGCGACACAGAAGACCACGCGGGTGACCGCGTTTCCCGGCCTGGCAGTCCAAAGCAAGTGCCAAGCACGAATTTTAAAGCGCATACCAAGACTTACTCGTCTCGGTCGAGGTTAAACCAACTCCTCTGCCCCCAAGATGACCCTAACAGCTTCCCAAAGAAACAAATAGCACAACCAAGGGACGACCAGAGAGAGATATAGAGGTGCCAACCGGAGCTCGTCAAGCTGAACGCCAGAACGCGAACAGAGCGCCAATTCATGGTTCACCGCATGTTCTAAGTATTTAGGGCAAATTTTTACGAGAACCATGCTACACCCAACATGACTATAACCTGCGCCACGCTCAAGCGCTCACCTTGATGCAACTAACGGTACAAGAATATAAAGCTAGTGCTCAAGAACTTTAGCTAGAATTTTAATGCCAAAATGGCATTGTCAGCTATTGTCTTGGACTTGGAAAATATAGAGTTGAGGCTTATTTGAATTTTAAATTCAATTTCTGAGCTCCCCAAAATACTGCCGAACAAAAATTTATTTTCCAACACCAACATTGTATTTACACCTACACAATTTGCACTTCAAGTTTTATTTAAGTACTATATACATGTCATATTTTATTTTCGTTTATAGAAATTCGCTTATCATTTTATGCGTGTTGAAATTTTAAAACCCGCAGAATTTGTTTTGTGAAACTCTTTTAGACCTTAATCGCGTGTTAACTAAGCTGGTAACACCAGGGGTGTTACAACTTACTATGAGAGTCTACCACTTACAAGCTCTCGTGTCTAGCTTGTTGTTTGCATAAGAGCAAGTACAATGATGGTCTTACAGCTAAATTACTCACCGTTTTGCTAACATGTTAACTATAAGATCATTATTGTACCCGCTCTGATCAGACTTCGAAAGGCCTCCGTGTTGTGCTGGGCAGGATTTTGTTTGGCTCTTCGAACCTGGTTAGGAAACAACTCGAGGGGGCGAGGACCATCAAGGATGGCGCTGAAAGGATCTATGGATCGCTAGTGGGCGTGAATAGGCTATTAAAATTACTTCAAGAATAAATACTAGGCCAAAGTAGTTAGTACTAGTGATGATCCTAATAGCCACTATAAGCCTAGCCTAATCACTTCAATGGAAGCCTTTCCTACACAATTCTAGTAGCGAGGATTACTTCTACAATTAAGGCACACGAGCTACTAGAAACTAGCAACTACAATAGTGATCTACTACACAAGTAAAAACAACTAAGCTACTACTACAACTACACAAGAAACTACAGAAGCACATGTATGAATGTGAAGCACAAGTGTAGAGACTTGTAAACCAACGAGGACAAGGGACACAAGATTTACCGCGAGGTTCGGTTGCTTGCCGACAACCTACTACCCCCATTGAGGCGACAGGTGATTCCTTTAGACTACCGCTTCACAAGCCTCGCAAGCACCCCAAGCTCAACCCTCGATGTGGGTACTTGTGTAGAAATCAGCTTGTCACCAAGACACTCTCCATGCCTCTTTGATTTTACCAAAGTTTGTCTTCATGAATTCCTGCAGCTGCAGGGATGAACACAAAGCCCCTCACAATGCTAATTCTAGAGTCATTGCACAATCACCAAGCAATACTCAAGGAACCACCACAACACCAAGCCGTCTAGATTGTGGCAACCACCAAGATAATAAGAGCACTATTGTAACAACAATTCCCAAGTGCCACTAGTTTTTTGATAAGTCTTAGGGGGGGAGAGAATCCCCCACCTGATTGATGGATTAATATTGGCTCTGAGATAGCCTGAAAGTTTACAAATCGATTCTATAACCCTCACTACATACGGATGCCAGAGTCATTTGTATTTTTCTTTGAAACCTAACCCATCATCATTTACCAGTATGTTCCATCTATGGTAGTCCATGTGAGCCATTTATTATAAATGTGCTCGATTACATAATCAGAGATATTTACTACATGGAATATCTCATGCAACCAATAACGAGTAGTTGTGTATGTGCTCCATTTGGTTTGTAGTAATGAGACTATCATGTGTAATTATGTTTGTATATATATGAACTTTATGACTATTGGTTTGTATTGACTTATCTCTACCTATTATGTATGGTTTTCTAATTATGATGTATTCATTATCAAATCATGTGAAATATGTGATGACAGTGAGATATATGTGATGCATTAATAATATCAAGTAAAGCGTTGAACAATAACCTCTATTTAAATGAAAAAATAGAATACATAAAAAATGAAGGTCACTACCCGCCGAAGCCGCTAACATAGCAATGAGTATCATATCACTGATAGGCAGAGGCTTGAGCCGTCAGTAACCTTCATTACATTCTACTACTACCGGATCTAGCCTTAATCCGGCAATGATATATTACTGTTACTATCGTACCTAGAAAACCGACAACAATAGACAAGTTCATCACCGTTGATTACTCGCTGTCGGTTCGATTTCAGCAGTTTATGGTGGGTATAGAGCCGATAGTGATCCACGGCCGTGAAGCAGTGGAACAAGCGTCACCCTGGTCTCTAACGGCCCCTGCTCGCTACCATGAGCGAAGAAGATACTAGTCTGGTTCTGGTCTTCGCAGGAGGCGGACCCCATCTGCACCAGTGTATGGGCCGTTCGGCTGGAATTATAAGCCGGCTGAAAACACTGTTGGCTGATTTTTTGTTAGAGAAAAATACTGTTTCGGCTGAAAAAACAAGCCGAATAAGACGGATTATAAGCTAGATGAACAGAGCCGAATAATACTGTTTCGTGTTTATCCCCAGATCATTGCATGGCAATCGTATTACTGATCATTGCATGGCAATCGTCCAATATAGACACGTTTCGTGTTTATCCCCAGATCGATCAGCGATCACCACCGAAATGCAATGCGATGGCGAAGTAAAACGCAGGCAGGCGCGGGCCCGCGTACACCGACCCCGGTTTCCATTAGATTCTCGGGGCCAGGCCTCGGCAGCGACGACACACACCGGCTATATATAAACGCACTCCTCGGTGAGCTTCATGTCTTTGCCCCGTCATCCCTCTTATCTCCGGCCCCTCTCGTAGCTTCTCCCTTCCCGTTCCATTTCCATCCGTCCACAGTTCTTGTGGGAACCCAGGGATCGATCTTGACGGGGACGTCGCGACCTTATTATTCCGATCCGTCTTGGCCCCGAGAATCGGCAAGCGGCAACCAAATGCACATGCCCCTGTGAGCTCGCTCTCCAAGCTACTAACTACACGTTACAGAGCAAGAAACTATAGCTAGCTAGCTAGCCATGGAGCTCAACAAGGTGCTGTACATGTACGCCGCCACCGTGGCCCTACTGCTCTGCTCCGCGGTGGACTTCATACAGAGCCCCTCCGACGTGTTCGGCCCCGTGGCGCTCCTGGAGCCGACACCCTCCGCGGCGCGCGACTTCGGCGCCGTGGTCTCCGAGGCGCCCATCGCGGTCATGCAGCCCGGGTCCCCCGCTGACATCGCGCGGCTCCTGGGCGCGCTGTCGTCGTCCTCGGGGCCGAGGGCGGCCGTGGCGGCGCGCGGCGCAGGGCACTCGCTCCACGGGCAGGCCCAGGCGCGCGGCGGCATTGTGGTGGAGACGCGCGCCCTGCCGCGGCTCGTGGAGGTAGTCCGGCGCGATGACGGGGACGGCGGTGGGGACGCGTACGCGGACGTGGGCGGCGGCGCGCTGTGGGTGGAGGTGCTGGAGGAGTGCCTGAGGGCCGGCCTGGCGCCGCGATCGTGGACGGACTACCTGTACCTGACGGTGGGCGGGACGCTGTCGAACGGCGGCATCAGCGGGCAGGCGTTCAAGCACGGCCCGCAGATCAGCAACGTGCTGCAGCTGGAGGTGGTCACAGGTACGCCGTACGCACGGCCTCGCTGCGCGCATGCGCCATCTGCCGGCTAATCTCTGTCTCTCTTTTTTTTTAAAAAAAAACCATCTCTCTCTCGCTCTCCCTTTTCTTTGGGACTTTGGTGGAAGTGGAAGAAAAAAGGAAGGAAGGATACGGGTGATCAGTGACCTTTGTTTCTTTGCTGTTGTTTATGTGTTGCTTGTCGTCCCGTCGGTTGCAGGCACAGGGGTGGTGGTGACATGCTCACCCACCCAGAGCCCGGAGCTTTTCTTCGCCGTTCTTGGTGGGCTTGGCCAGTTCGGTATCATAACCAGGGCAAGGATTCCGCTGCAACTTGCTCCGCCCAAGGTACATACATATGCACACGCCTAGCTAGCCCTCCAGTAGCAGCAGCAGGAATAGAAAGAAATCTGGAAAGCTTGGTTCATCGATCATCTCCACATCTCCATACGCCTTTCGTAAAACTTAAGCAGCTAGCTGTGGCCGATAGTTTTCTATGGTTGCGGTCCTGATGATTAGGTGAGATGGGTGAGGGCCTTCTACGACAGCTTCGAGACGTTCACCCAGGACCAGGAGCTCCTGGTCTCAATGCCGGAGCTGGTGGACTACGTGGAGGGGTTCATGGTCCTGAACCAGCACTCCCTCCGCAGCTCCTCCGTCGCCTTCCCCGCCCCGGTCAACTTCAGCCCGGACTTCGGCTCCGGCGACGCCAGGATCTACTACTACTGCATCGAGTTCGCGGTGCACGACTTCCAACAGCAAGACTCGGCTGCTGATCATGTCAGTCTCTCACCAGCTACATACCAGTATACCACTCAGCAATAGCAACCTGTCACGTTAGCGTCGTCAACAGTAACCGCGAGAAGGACCATTGGTTAATTATTGAGGACTGATGAAACGACCGGCGGCCTTGTGTGTGTGGCCTCCGAATTTTGTTTGCTCTGCGTGCAGGTTGTGGACCTGGTCTCGGGGAAGCTGAGCTATCTGAGGCCCCATGTGTACAGCGTGGAGGTGGCCTACTGGGATTTCCTCAACAGGGTGCGGATGGAGGAGGAGAGCCTCCGGAGCCGGGGCCTCTGGGACGTGCCGCACCCCTGGCTCAACCTCTTCGTGCCTAGCCATGGCGTCGCGCGGTTCAAGGACCTGCTCATGGATACCGTCACGCAGGGAGACTTCGAGGGTCCCGTCCTCGTCTACCCCCTCCTCACCGACAGGTGCGACCCACATCCACACCTTTTTTTTTTTGAAAAAACACAATGCTTGGTTGCATGCATGCTAGTGGCTTATTTAGGATGGTTTAGCCATGAATCATAGTTGTTCATCATACTATATAGTAGTAGGAGTAAAAATAAAAGGAGTAAAAAGGGTTCACCAATTTTTTTTTAAAAAAAACTGATGGCCACGGCCCACGAGGGTATCTAAAAGGGCCCCTTTCACAATAGTATGCAAGATTTGCCTGCGCAAAAAATCGTTTGGACGATGTGGCGTGATCGCCTTTTCACCCGCAGGCAATCTCAAAGTATTCCAAAAATATGAGACAAAAGCGCATGCCTTTTTCTCTTCTGGGTGATTTATGAACACGGCGGATTGCACATCAAGTGCAGCCTAGCTTGAGGTTTAAGGTTTTTTTTTTACTTTACCCTTATTTTCTCTTGCTTGGCATGTTGTTATCCTCCCACAAATGGGTTGCCAACACCAGGCGCAACATGTTGGCCCAATTGTGACAATGCCATGGCATCTCTCCTCCGATTCTCCCTCACAGGCACAGACTCACATCGTAGATGTCACCTCATACGCGTGTCCTTTCCCAGCAGGACAGCAGCACCTTTGCGTCGTCTGTCAATGGTCACACTCACTGACTCACACATCTTTAGGCACAGTGAAGTGAAAACTATAGCCTTTTTATTTTTCCTTTCAGAAAAGAAACTATAGTCTTTTTCTTCTTGTAAACTTTGCAATGCACAAGCCATGAAGCAGCCAAGCCGTGTTGTCCTGGCCTGTCTACAAATTATTACAGGAGTCGGTTCTCCACAGGCAGCTACCCTAGCCTGCGAGTCTCCTGAATCTCTCTGTAGTAATGCCTGCTACCTTTTGCAAGTTGCAGCGCTCGCTTGCCGCAGTTGGTGTGGCGTATATGTGTTTAGATGGTCGTAAAATGTGCGTAAATTTTCTGTAACACTTTTCGTTGTTATTTGGTAAAATTTATTCAATCATAGACTAACTAGGCTCAAAAGATTCGTCTCGACATTTACAGACAAACTGTGTAATTAGTTATTTTTTTACCTACATTTAATGCTCTATACATGCGTCCAAAGATTTGATGTGACGGAAAATCTTGTAAAATTTTTTAGAATTTTGAAGTAACTAAACACTGCCTGGCTGTGGCCGTGAGCTGTGGCCTAGCCTATTTGGCCTTTGCTACGTTGCCGCTGCACTGCTGCAGCACAGCAAGTCGCGAGGGTATTCAGTGCAGTGCAGTCTCCTCAAATGGCAGTGCCAGTATGTGGTGGCACCCTACTGTGTCCACATCCTTTTCCTGGCTACGGTGAAGCCCTTCCTGAATCCTGGCTGACTTTGCCAGGAGAAAGTACTGTGGTAACATGATGGTGATTACTTCCTTCATCTTAGAAAGGATGCAATTTTAGTTTTCTACCAAATCGATCTATCTCAACTTTAACTAAATAATACTTATATACAAATGTAATAGTTTTATGCTATTAAATAGTTATAATTAGATTTATCATAAAATAGATTTATACCGTGTCTATTTTGAGTCATAAATATTAATTACATTTTCTATGCATTTAGTTAAACTTAAAAAATTTGACCAGTCTAAACATGGAATTCCAACCTTTTATGGATGGAGAGATAGTACTAGTACTATGCTTCATTAGTTTTTTTTTGGAAATACTCTATATACAGCTAGTTTCTTTTAGGCCCGTTCACTTTCCAAAATATTTCCTCTGCCACCCGTCACATCGAATCTTTGGACGCATGCATGGAGCATTAAATGTAGGTAAAAAAAACTAATTGTACAGTTTGTCTGTAAAGGTCGAGATGAATCTTTTGAGCCTAATTAATTCATGGTGGGATAAATTTTGTCAAATAACAACGAAAATGCTACAGGAATATTTCTCCCAAATATTTCGGATCTGAACACAGCCTTAGTTTGTTTGCTTGTTGGCAGCATGTGTCAACTGTCGAGCAACTCTTGAACACCTCCTGCTCTTGAGGTTCAGAACTACAGTAGGGATCAGCAGGCCTGGGCCATGGGTTTGTCACGTTCGCAGGCTCTGTGCTGCTCTGCTCGCAGCAGACTAGGATGCTTGCACAGTTGCACGGCCTGCCTTTTGCTGGTCAAGTAGATTCTCTACTCTATTTAGGGTGTGTTTAGTTGTCCCCGTAAAATTTTTAGAAGCACAGTAACTCTTTCGTTTGTATTTGGCAATTAGTGTCTAATCATGGACTAATTAGGTTCTAAAGATTCGTCTCGTGATTTACAACCAAACTATGTAATTAGTTATTTTTTTACCTATATTTAATGCTCCATGGATACGTCCAAAGATTTGATATAACGAGAAATTTTGTAAAATTTTTGGAATTTTGAATGAACTGAACACACCCTTATTTTCTCAAAGAAAATAAGAAGATTCTCCGCACTCATCAAAAACCCTTCAGAGCTGACACGATCCAGGCGCTGAACACATGTCCTGCTTTTCCCAGACAGCGAATTTACATCCTGCCCCTGGCAGAGCCACAGGGGGGACTCCAGCCGTCCACCCTGTCACGGCCTGGCTCCTCCTTGCCATTTCAGGAAGGCGTTGTTGGGCGCCACCACCGCCCGAAAACGTATAGTGGCATCAGATTTAGCAGCATCATCAATGTCATTTGTCAATAGCATTATGGCAATACTGTGTACACTGTCGGATCCTGAGCATCCTTTATGAGTCGTCACATGCCAGCTCGTCAGTGCTGCTACTGTGCCGTCATCCTGCCGAGTGCTGATCTTCGCTTGCCTGCGCTGCAATGTTTTCAGGTGGGACGGCAACACGTCGGCGGTGGTTCCGGCGTCGCCGGACGGGGTGATGTACGTCTTCAGCGTGCTCCGGTCGACGGACCCGGCGCGGTGCGGCCGTGCCTGCGTGGAGGGCATCCTGGAGCAGCACCGCCGGGTGGCTGACGAGGCCTGCCGCCGCCTCGGCGCCAAGCAGTACCTGGCGCGGCAGCCGTCGCGGGCGCACTGGCGCGATCACTTCGGGGCGGCGGCCTGGGACCGGTTCGTGGCCCGGAAGGCCCGCTTCGACCCCATGCACGTGCTTGGGCCGGGCCAGGGGATTTTCTCGTCGACGGACGACTCCGCGAGCCCGATGTATTAGCGGAGGAAGTAGCTAGGCTGATGAGTAGTTGATGATGCTAGTTAGATAAGATTACCTTATTATTATTGTTCAGGTGGAATTCCTATTTAGGTCAATCCTAGGTACTTTGTTGGCAAGAGGCTCAAGGTAAAATGTTTATTCTTTTCTCGCTACTTTTTTTGTGCTGTGTTTAGCTGATTAGTGGCCTCGGATCCTAAAAGTAGTTGTTTGGCGAGAAGAACAAATAATTCCTCCTCTGGTTTCATTCCATTTCGATCATTGGAATCACATCGTTTTTCTGCTTGCCACTAGATTTCATATCTATGTGAAAACATATAAAACCAAGCGGAAAACCTAATTTGCGAGCCCTCCTCTCAATTAAACGCTAACTGGAGAGCTCATGTCCAAGGCATCAGATCCTAAATCTCACTTGGTTTTATAAAAGCTAAGCGCCACAACTTGCTCTACCGTGAAGATAATAAGGGTAACTGCAAGAAAATAACGGTAGGATCAGAAGTTAAAACCAAACAAGTCCTTGGAAGAAACAAAATGGCTCCCAGCCGAGACATGCTACAAAAAAAATAATATAAGTTTTCATAAAAATAAAAAAGATCTAGCCACCAATTCTAAAGATAGTAATTACCATTGCTAACAATAACGACTATTTTTTCATTAGGAATTGTGCCGTTGTTAAAAATAACTTAAAGGAAACTTTTAAATTTATATCTAAATTACTCACTTCTGCTAATAAGAAATATAATCTAAAGTGACCCACAAATTTTGCGTTTGAATTACTCCCTCCGTCCCTCCGGATACTAGACACAACTCAAAAAAAATGCAAAGACCAAGAAAGAGATTAATTACCGTTCGTTCCTAGAAACACCAATAGTTTTCACTTCCTAATAACTGCAGGACACACATTCTTTGTAACGCACCATTAAACAGTTGTAATTTTTTAAATAACCTTAAATTTATATATGTTTCTAAATTATTCACTTCTATCACTATTGATATATAAAAGCATCTATTTCTATGTTCAGCAATCCTAAAATGTGCTCCTTGAAAGATTAATATACCATCAATTCATATAAAGTTATATTAATATCCATCAGAACATTTTGTGTAAATGTATTTTGACTGAATTATGATGACATGTTGACATTGAAAATATAATTCTAATCACTCTTTTTTTAGAAAGTACTACTGCACATAGAGTTCTTTGGCAAAAAAATCAACATCTCGAGGCAAGGGAGGAGGTTAGTGTAGACTAAAGGTAGTAGTGCCCCTTGGTTTTTTTTTACAAATCCTTTATTAGAGTAAAAAGTGATTATTATGATTAAATAAATATTAATATCGTCTTGAGGTTAGCAACATTGGTCCCTTCCTAGATCTCACTTGAAGCTCCACAATCAATCTTGAGCAGCGTGGTGCATGATAAAATGACGTTATCATGGTAGATCACCTTAGGGCCTATAATATCCTTATTTGTAGCAAAATACAAAATGGAGAGTTTTGAATAAAAGGTAGTAAAATAAGCATAAGAGTTTTATCTTAACACGCGGAAAAAAGTAGTATTAGATAATAATGATCAAAACTTGAAGTCAAAACCTACATTCATGACATCATGGGACATGGGCAACCAAAAAAAACCATCATATTCAAAGTCTCACCCAAAATTGTAGCCAAAACCTCCAAAACTATGTCCCAAGTAATTCTGGACACACAACACTCAAGGAACAGGTGTATTATCGATTCCTTTTCCACATAAAAGACACATGTTGGATCACTAACATCCCTTCTCTTGACTAGATTGTCTCTGGTCAACAATCTATTGTTAGACAGTAACCACAAAAAGATTTGAACTCTCGGTAGAATTTAAAGGTTCCAAACTGAGTGTACAAATAATGGGATTACTGATTACCCCTCTACGGTTAATCACTGTACAAGAGACTTAACAGAGCAGTATTTACCTGTAGAATTAAAGTTCGACATAATTTGGTCTTCCTCGTCTGAAAGGGATATTCCTTCCATTATGCTTCTCAGTTCCCACCACATATTCATTAGCTTATCTGAAACACTCATCCTGAAAGTTAGTGAAACTGAATCAATTTCATTTTTTTCGTTGCAGTAACGACATGGGCTCAGATGCGACGTGGAGCTTGGCCTTTTGGCTTGGCGTAGAGGCGATTGAAAAAGTATATTTCCCCAATTCACATCACCATTGTGCTTCGTGAGCACATTAAAAATACTGATAATTCACATCATCATCATTGTTGCTTCCTAAATACATTGAAAATTCTGATATTAGACAGTAAAAAATTCTCACTTATATTGTTATATAAATATAGAAAAAGTTGTTCGGCTGGTACCAAAGTTGTAGGATGAGTGAACGCTCTTTTCAGTTGAATGGTTTTTTTGTCCAATTTCCATAAAAAAAATGGACGAGCACTTGCTTTTTTTTCTTTCTTTCTTTGTCTAATAGAAATTGTGGCAAAGCTTTTCGCTTCCTTTCTATAGAAAATAGAAAAAAAAAAGCTCACCTTATTTCAATTGTTGTATCATTAGGTGTCATGTTCACATCAATTTGATGAGGTGGAATGGATCACTACTAATGTAGTATTAATGTTCTCCTCTCCCACACTCAATTTCATGCTACTGCACCTGCACAGATTAAACCATGTTTGCCTCGTTCGTTTAAACTTATCAGCCAAATTAGTCAGTCATTCAGTAGTGTTTTTCTTTCATAACAAATCAGCGAACAGTACTTTCAGTCATGACTTATCACCAAGAGGAACCGGGAGAACCTTATCCTCTGTTTTGTGGAATTCAGATATATCCAGCCAATCATTGAGTTAACGATTCCAAGCTAACACGGGGTGGGCGCGCTCACGCCGCGCCAGCAAAGACGGGAGCGGCCAAAAAATGATTTCAGTAAAAAGTGTTTACAACCACATTGTCTTGCACAGTAGTTGAACAGTGATCAAGTGAACGAAAGGATTTGTGAAGTACGGTAAACAGTGTTGGCTATAGTTAAACAGTGTTTCCTACTGTTACCCCGAGCGTGTTTCGAGGTTAAGGGATTATTATATTATTTGGCCTGGAAAAACTATAGTTTGTATGTCGTCATCAATCTTGTCTCACTTGGCCCTTGTTTATTTTCCATTCAAGTTCCAAATTTTTACACTCTCTCTTCATCACATCAATCTTTAAACGTATGTATGGAGCACTTAATCTAGGTAAAAAAATAATTAATTACACAGTTTAATTGTAGATCACGAGACGAATCTTTTGAGCCTAATTAGTCAATGATTAGACACTAACTACAATAGCAAAATTCCACTTTTTTTACATCTAAACACCCCCTTGGTTATCATCCCATCGCCAATCACCAGCCACATAATCCCCACGGTGGATATCAGCTGCCTCCTCGCGGCGCACGGCGCGCCGGTCACCATTATCACCACGCCCGCCAGCGCGGAGCTCGTACAGAGCCGCGTACACCGTGCCGGGCAAGGCTCCTCGGCGGGCATCACGGTCACCGCGATCCCGTTCCCGGGTGCGGAGGCGGGCCTGCCAGATGGCTGCGAGAGGCTGGACCACGTCCCGTCCGTTGACTTCCTGCAGAAATTCTTCGACGCCACCAAGCTGTTCGGCGAGCCCGTGGCGCAGCACTGCCGTAACATGGCGCCTCGTCGGCCGAACTGCTTCGTCGCCGGGATGTGCAACACGTGGGCTCACGCCATGGCGCGCGAACTCGGTGCGCCTTGCTTCATCTTCTACGGGCACGGTGCGTTTTCCTCGCTGTGCTTCGAGTACCTGCACACGCACAGGCCGCAAGAGGCGGTCGCGTCGCTGGACGAGCCCTTCGATGTTCCAGTCCTGCCGCCTTTTGAGGTCAGGTTCTCCCGGAGGCAGCTGCCGGTGTTTTTGCAGCAGTCCACTAACATCAAGGATGACATTCTTCGAGGGATCCGGGAGTTCGACATGGCCGTCGACGGCATCGTCGTGAACAGCTTCGAGGAGCTGGAACGCGACTCGGCCGCGCGCCTCGCCGCGGCCACGGGCAAGGCCGTGCTCGCCGTCGGCCCCGTCTCGCTGTGCGGCGCACGTAGCCTACTCGAGTCGGACTCGCGCACCGGCACCGGGTCGGATGAGGCGAGGCGGTGCGTGGCGTGGCTGGACGCCAAGAAAGCCAAGTCAAGTCCGTCCTCTACGTCAGCTTCGGCAGCAACGGGCGCATGCCACCAGCACAGCTGATGCAGCTCGGGCTGGCCCTCGTCTCATGCCCTTGGCCTGTGCTCTGGGTCATCAAGGGTGCGGACACTCTGCCCGACGACGTCAACGAGTGGCTACAGCACAACACCGACGGCGACGGCCACTCAGGGCCGAGACAGTGTCTTGTAGTTCGCGGGTGGGCGCCGCAGGTTCCCATCCTAGAGCACCCGGCCGTGGGTGGATTTCTGACGCACTGCGGCTGGGGCTCGACGCTGGAGAGCGTGGCTGCGGGCGTGCCCATGGCCACCTGGCCGTTCTTCGCCGAGCAGTTCATGAACGAGAAGCTGATCGTTGGCGTGCTAGGGATCGGCGTGTCCGTCGGCGTGACAAAGCCCACAGAGAATTTGCTGAACGGTGTCAAAGGCGAGGCGAAGGCGGAGGTGGGAACAGAACAGGTGAAGAGGGCCCTGAACAAACTCATGGATGGAGGAGCCGAAGGGGAGGGTCGGAGGAGCAAGGCTCGGGAGCTGAAGGCCAAAGCCAAAGCTGCTTTGGCGATCGGGGGATCATCGTATATGAATCTGGAGAAGCTGATCCAGTTCGCTGCTTGAATCTGTGTTGGTTTACGTTGGTAATATATAATCAGTTGATTTCTGCATAACAAAGGTTGGAGTGTTTGCCGGTCAGTGATGTACTAAGAGCCCTGTGTGCTCGACCTCTACTCTTGGAGTCTTGGTGTCGTTACTGCAACCAAGAAAAAGAAATTGATTCAGTTTTTTAGATCAAAGCCTCAGCCTGACTTTATTAGAAAGCTTAAGTTTGAGCCCTCGAAATTGAGCCTAGGGTAACCAGTTTGCATGGTGGGGACTGGTCCGTCAGTTGTTTCTTTTCAGTGTCATTTTGTTTTAAGTTCTTTTCTCCTTTTTTGTGTGAACAACACTACTTTTTTTTAAAAAAAATTAGCAGTAGGGCCTGATCCTCCTGATTTCCTGAAAAAAAAAGTTTACATGATCCGTAATTTTTTTATCCGAGCGTCCGACTCTTTACTCGAGTATCGGAGGGGGCGTGGGGCCATGTGACATAACCTTTGTTTAATTTCCAGTCAATTCACCCATCACCCACTACGCAATATCCAGTCAATTCATCCATCTCCCACTACGCAATATTCAATCAATTCTTCCATCTCCCACTCCACTGCCCGCCACACTCCTCCTGCCGCTATTCCCGCGCGCCGCGCCTGTAGCTCCTGCCGCTACTCCCCCCACACCTGCTCTTGCCGCTGCTCCGCGCACTTGCCTTGCTGCTCCTGCCGTTGCTCCTGCTCCGCCACCCTCTCTGCCCGACGACGCCGACAAGTGCCACCAACGCAAAGGAGAAGCGTTGAGCCTTGGCGTGGAAGCCCTCCGGCGTCGTCTCCTGCTGCGGCTACAGCGTCCCGATGCAGACGACAAAGGAGGCCGCAACGGGATATGGTGCATGTTGCAAGTGTACATTTAAAATGTTTCAAATGTTTTAGAGGCATGTTTCAAGTGTTTTCACACGAATGTCGCAAAAAGTAGATCGGGATGTTGCATATGTTGCAATGGTTGTACACGTATATTACAAGCGTCTGTTCTCAATGTTTCATTTATTTTTTCGACGTATATAGCGTGTTTATCTGAATGTTACATATGTTTCACACATATGTTGCAAGTGTTTCATCTGGATGTTGCGGATGTTTGTAATGGTTTTCAATTGTTTTTTCAAGTGTTTCATATGCATGTTTTGAATGTTGCATCTGTCTTTTTCGTATTTCGTATGTTGCATGTGGATGTTTCAAAAAGTAGATCGGGTGTTACGTGTAGAAAGCGGGAGGGGGCGCGAGCGGTCCCCACACGAGCGACATTTGGGCGGCGCGAGCCCCCGTGTGGGCAGGGATCAAAATTTCGGCGAAATTTCGGCCGAATTTCGCGAAATTCGGTTATTTCGGTGGTGGCCGAAAGAAAACTCCGAAATTTTGTAATACTCTAATACATGTGATGTATAACTCTAGACTTGTATTTTTCTATTGATTATATTGTATATTCTTCTATTCAATAGATGTGTAGTCATAAATCATACTAATATTTATTTAGATCTAAACTTTTTTAGAAACAACATACTTCATGTCTTAATCTCTAAAAAAATTTCGGCGAAATTTCGGCCGAATTTCGCGAAATTCGGTAATTTCGGTGGTGACCGAAATTTTTGCGATAACGAAATTAAAATCCTTGCGTGTGGGTGCAGGTGATGTAGGTGTGGTTGAGCGATGTCCGTGGGTGGCTACTCGCTAGCACAAAATAAATACCACGTAAAAATAGGATCACTTGCATATAGATGATCATAGATTATACCTTCCTGACACGCGGCACAACGGAAGACTTGATGGTGCGCGCGTAGTCGATATAGTCGACGTCGAGGAAGTATGCAACTCAGCGGCACCTCTACGGACGTCCACACGTACAGAGAGGAGAACGGCAGCGACGCAGCGTGCTAGCACTCGTTCACGCACATGAACTGCAGTAGATCAAACACCACCGCAACAGCTTTTGCGGCGGCCTCCTGTTCACGTGATCAGAGGCAGCTGCCTCCTGTTCACGAGAGCAAGCGGCGCGGGCCTATGCTTGGACGTGCGAAACAGAGGAAAAACCGACTGCAGTCGTGGGTGTCCGTCCGGACGTCCGAGTGCTGGCAGTGCCCTTGCGTTGTAGGCATCAAAAGCTCACAAACGCACCTATGTAACATGTGTTTTTTTTGTGGCTCTTTTTTTCCTCATTTCGCCCCACCTCGCCCTTTCCATCCAACTCTATATGACAGCCTTGATTCTTGCTCAAGCACATGGGCTTGCTCCTACTCGTATGACACTGCGGCTCTTAGTACATCGTCATCGATCGGCAAACACTGCGACCTTTATTATGCAGAAATCAACTGATTATTTATTACCAACATATAAACCAATAAAGATTGAAGCGGCGAACTGGATCAACTTCTCCAGATTCATATACATGGGCAGTCATAACACCACGGCATAGAATTCTTCTCCAAACAAATTCACGTACAACACAGTTAGACATTCATCAGGACATATAAGATTTCATCCACAGAAAAAAAAAATGTTTACATGTGTTAAGATCCTACTACTACTATAAGATGTGATGGTGAAGCATTCTTCAGGGGACGGAGCTAGATCTTGGGCATACTGCTTCTGCATGAAGCCAGTGTCTTGTTATGGAACTGCAGTAGTCATCTCGTCCTCCAACCAGGATGCTAACTGAAAACTGATCACACTCGTCATCAGTCATGGTGGATCCCCCAGCCATCTCTGCTTTGGCCGTCGCCATGGCGTCTTCAATTTCCTTGGCAAATTCGTCCCAGCCGTCCTCGTCTTGAAGTGCAGCAGCAGGGGACTCCATGGACGGCGGCGGAAGAGGCGATGTAGCCACCGTTTGCTCCTATGCTTCGGGTGTCGACATGGTGTCCTCCATGGCCTTGACCAAGTCGTCGTCGTCGTCGTCTTGAAGCCCAGGCGCAGTAGCAGGGGACTCCGGCGGATGAGGTGCTGCAGCCACTGTTTGCTCCTCTGATTCATCTCTCAGCATGGCGGCTTCAAACGGATTAAGTATCCACCTCCTCTGCTTCTCCAGGACGGGCACCTGCGGCTGGAAGGGAGGTGGCAATGCCTGCCGAGGCATATGGCAGGCGTGTACCACCGGGGGAATTGGCAACGGCACCTGCTGCTTTGACTGCGAAAGGTGCTGCGGTGGCATTAGCAATGGCATTGGTGAGCAACGCGGCTGCACCGCAGGACAGGTTGGAATTAGCGGCGCCGGAGGTGGAGCCGAAGCGGGCGATGGTTGTTTCAACGAGGTAGTCGTCGAACTGCGGCGAGGCGCACACTGTGGTGGCGTGAAGCTCATCTTCGGAACAACGACTTGGGGCGATCGGGTCGGAGCTGGCGGCGCCAAAGGCAGAGCTGAAGCGGGAGATGGTTGTGTGACCGACGGAGTCCTGGAACCGCGGCGAGGCGCACACGACGGCTGTGGTGGTGCGAAGGGCATCTTGCGAACAGCGGCGAGGGGCGGTCTGGTCGGAACTGGCGGCGACGACGTGTTGCCACCTGCCTGCGGCAAAACAGGACCCCGCCTTCTCTTGGCGCACGGTGACATGGCAAGCTGCGGCGGCGCTGGCTGCATGACGACGACGACGGACGCGGCAGGCCGCAGGCGGTGGCGGTAGCGCAAAGAAAGCCACGGATTCCTGGTGCGCCGCGGATGTCGTGGCAGCTCTAGTTGCACAAGACGAATTGGCTCTCGCCGTCGCCGGCGACGGCGCCCTCCTGATCCGAACAGCAGCAGGAGTACTCGTCCACGAGCCAGTCCGTATACACGCCGCTTCTTGAGCTCGCCGACCTTGCCATCCCCGCGGCCCTTGATGTCCGCTGTGCTCTGCGCACGCCATGAGCCGGCTCTGGCTTCGGCTGCGCGCTCTTTCCTGCTGGCGCTGGGAGTGAAGAAGAACCGCTCGCCGGTCCTGGGCAAAGGGCAGAAGTGGCGCGCGAGGTCGCCAGGCGCGCAGACGTACACGTCGGCATGGTGGAGGACGGGGCGGACAACGGCGTGCAGCGGCTTTCGGTCGATGAGGCGTGGCGGGTAGTAAGTGACGGCTTCCTGCGGCGTCGGGAGGAAACGGAAGCCGCGGCTCAAGATCTCCGCGCAAGGGCCACCACCATCTCCGACGACCCAGAAAGGAAGATGACTGCGACTGCGAGAGTCGGATTCAGCATGTTTATGTTCTACTTCTGGTCGGATTCACGAGGTATGGAGGTAGAGACGTAGAGTCGTAGAGTCGGATTCACGCTATTCTATTCCAATTTCGCACCTACGGAGACGTATATCTATCTACTCCGTATATACCTTGATCATCTAGAATTTGCATACTTTTTTGCCAGACAGATATGCATACTTTTTGCCAGACAGAGCATATAAATTACATTAATTAAAATGGGAGTTGCTAAAATTCAGGTGTTCCTTTTAGGCGGCGGTTATTGTATATTTTTTTTGTTATAATTGCACCTTTATTTCGTTGCAATTTTTGAAGGCATAGTCTACAATTTTTGAATCTGAGAATAAAGAACCTGATAGATAAATCCACAAACCTGACAATCTAATATATGTTGGCACAATGACAATTTGCAATTTTTATAGTTAAACAAGGACGAAAAATTAATATATTGTACACAAAGATTATTAATAAATTGTAAACAAATCACAAGAGGACAAATACAATATGGTTTTGCCACACGGCCAGCACGTCGTCTCAAATTTTTCGGGCACATGATGTTCAGGAAAAGTGCAGAAATAAACTAAGTTGCGTGCTGAATTGACCCAAGCCCAATCCATTTTCAAGCACCAAATTGTATCAGCTTCTCCAGATTCATATATGACGATCCTCCATGCTCCAAAGCAGTCTTTGCTTTGGCCTTCAGCTCCTTAGCTTTCGTCTTCCTTGCCTCCCCATCCACTCCTCCACCCATCAGCATATCCAACACTTGCTTCACCTGTTCCATTCCCACATCTGCCTTCGCCTTGTCGCCGCCGCCGCCGTCTTTGCCACCGGTCAGCACGCTCGCCGTGGGCTTCGTCACGCCGACAGACACTCCGATGCCAAGCACGTCAACGATCAACTTCTCGTTTAGGAACTGCTCGGCGAAGAACGGCCAGGTGGCCATGGGCACGCCCGAGGCGACGCTCTCCAGCGTCGAGCCCCACCCGCAGTGCGTCAGAAAGCCGCCGACGGCCGGGTGCTCCAGAATGGCGACCTGCGGCGCCCACCCGCGAACTGCAAGGCACTGGCTCTCCGGGATGCCGTCACCATCGGTGTTGTGCTGTAGCCACTCGCTGACGTCGTCGGGCAACGTGTCTGCACCCTTGATGACCCAAAGGACAGGCCAGGGGCACGACACGAGCGCCAGTCCGAGCTGCATCAGCTGCGCTGGAGGCATGCGCCCGGCGCTGCCGAAGCTGACGTAAAGCACGGACTCGGCTTTCTTGGCGTCCAGCCATGCCATGCACCGTCTGGCGTCGTCCGAGCTGGCCCGCAAGTCGAGGAGGCTAGGAGGTGCGCTGCACAGGGAGACGGGGCCGACGGTGAGCACGGCCTTGCCCGTGGCCGCCGCGAGCCGCGCGGCCGAGTCGTGTTCCAGCTCCTCGAAGCTGTTCACGACGATGCCGTCCACGGCCAACTCGAATTCCCGGAGCTCTCGACAGTGGTCTTGCGGAATGGAGGAAGAAGGTTGGAATTGTATCAGCAGCTGCCTCCTGGCGAACTTGAATTCGAAAGGCGGCAGGACCGGGACGTCAAAGAGCTCGTCCGGCGACTCGACTGCCTCGTGCGGTTTGTGCGTGTTCAGATACTCGCAGCACAGCAGAGCGAACGCAGAGAAGCCATGGAAGATGAAGCAAGGCGCACCGAGTTCACGGGCCACGCCGTGCGCCCACGTGTGGCCCATCCCGGCGACGACGCAGCTCGGCCGGTGCGTCGCCGTGAGGAGGCGGCAGTGCTGCGCCACGGCCTCGCCGAACTTGGTGGTGGCGACGAAGAAGTTGGGCACGAGGTCAGCCGAAGGGATGTGGTCGGTCCTCTCGCAGCCATCCGGCAGGCCGGCTTCCGCGCCCGGGAACGGGATCGCGGTGACCGTGATGCCCACTGAGCCTTGCCCGGCGCGGTCCACGCGGCTCTGGACGAGCTGCGAGCTGGCGGGCGTGGTGATGATCGTGACCGAGGCGCCGTGCGCGGCGAGGAGGCAGCCGATGTCCACGATGGGAATCATGTGGCTGGTGACTGGCCATGGGATGACCACGAAATGAGGCTTTGGGCACAGGGTGACCTCCATTTCCTATATTGTTGCAAGAACTTTGCACAGCGGTGGTATCTGCTTAAGGATTCACAATGCATGTTTTGCTTCTGCTTGCAGAGCTTATATATACCGAAGAGGCGAAGAACTGCAGTGGACAAAGCCAAGCAAAACAAGATTGGTGGCGACATATGCATTGTCGTTTTTGTATAGCCTCAACTAACTGACAAGGACTGGCTGGATTTATCATAACTCCACAATTTCTGTATATTTTTTGCGAAGGTGCAAATCCCACAATGTCCAGACTTCTCACGATGAGCCCACGCTATGCCGACGCTCGGCACAGCTGGTGCTAGACGTATGCCTACTTCCACCGTAGCTTCACCATAGCATTCGTCGGTTTGCACAACGCCGGTGATTTGCAGGGCGGCGGCCGGGTTTGCATAGCGCCGGTGCTGCTTGTCAGTGTCAATGTTGCTACATTCGTTGACGTAATTGGAGATTATTTGTTGGTTTGTATACAACTCGATCACACAGATAGGTTTTGGTTCTTGGGAGGCTGAGCAATTCGATTTGAATTTGATGCCATGGCATTGCTGGCTTACACTGATCCTGAATGTTGCGTTTTAGCATACAGCTGTTGTCCTGATGGCGACCGCAGATTATCCCCTTGAAATTTCTTTCGATGGCGATTGCAGATTAATCCATCCGAGATAGAGTATTCAGTTGTTGACAGTGGCGGATCCAGAAAAAATATTTAGGGGGCTGAACCAAATAGAGATAGACCAACTTAACTCAATTATATCCCATATATAAAGCTAACATATAGCAATTTTACATGGCAACTTAGATAAACAATCAAAAGTGCATCATAAAATGCATAAGAAGAAGAAAAAAGATACAATTTTTATAACTAACCAACAAAAGATTGATCGATAATGACACATTCACACTAGATATTGTCATATTCTTCATGAATCATTAGAAGCAATCTATATATAAGAAAAATTAAATTAGTGACATAAATTTCAAGTATTTAACTTCAAAGTTTTGAGAAGAGAACATATATCATACCTCTCAATCTGCAATTTATTAAATCAAATTTTGAACAATTACAATTACAAAGTTCAAAAGTGCAAATCTAAAGAAAAAGAACAGGTACCTGTCTCACTGTTTGTCTCTGCCTGACTGCCTGTAGCCTCTGCGCCTCTGCCTGCGGCCGTCGCTCGTCTGGCCGTGGCCGGCTCCTGTGGCTGAGGCCCCTCCTGCTGCCTCCTGCCTGGCCGGTGGCCGCCGCGGCGCCGCCCAGTCGCAGCGTGCCCGCTCAGCTGCTGCTTGCGCTCGGGTGCTCGGCGGCTCGGCCTTCGCTCCGCCGTCCGCTCGCCGGCGGCTAGTAGCTCGACTCGGCGACTCCTGCCCCTCTGTCCGGCGCCGCTAACCCTAGCAGAGTAGCAGCCGCCGCCCGTCGCTCGACTCTCGCACTCGCAGTCCTCAGAAGATCGACAGACAGAGGGAGAGGAAGGGAAAAAGGTCATCCTATTTCTTAATGGGCTGGCAACTGGCTTCTCCAGTTCTCTACTCATTACGGGCCGTTGAAACACACATGTTGTCATGCTGGACCAGGAAGGCACAAGGCAGCCCAACTCGGAATTGCTCATCTTCAACATCCATTCTCCAACGGGAGCACTCCTTCCCAGTTGTTAATGGCTGCAATTTTTAGGAGGGGGGGGGCTAAGGGGGCCCTCCATTGGCGCGGCCAGGGTAGGGGGGGCTCGAGCCCCCAGCCCCGGTGGTAGATCCGCCCCTGGTTGTTGATGATCAGATATCGAGTTCTTGGGCCATCTGGCTTGACACTTAGTTTTGTCCATAAGAGACCGTACGCAGGCTGCTGTCAATGGCGAAGTTAAAGCAAATTATAGAGGGTGTACTTGCCTTATGGGTAGATGAACTTGTGTCATTTTTTAGCAGGTACATTTGCATCCCTTAATAACAATATACTCCCTCCGTACCCATATTAGTTGTCGTTTAGGATAAGATTGTGCTTACCAGGTATTTTTTCTCCTTTTCCCTTATTAAATAGCACTGCAGGTGTGTCCTGTACAACAATCTTGCGTAGTTCGAGTGGCTAGTCCTCCATGGCCCGAGGCTGGCGGTCGTCGTTTCGAGTAGCCCTGGGCATAATTAACCGAAGACCGAAGACCGAAGACCGAACCAAACTAACCGAGACCGAAAATTTCGGTCACAAGTTCGGTCTTCAGTTTGAAGTAACCGAACTAACCGGACTTAGTTCGGTCATTACCCTCGGGTAACCGAACTAACCGAATTAACCGAACATTTGAATTTTGTTGACATAATATGTAATTTAGACTATTATTAGTGATATAATATTTATTCTAGTGGGTTTATATCAACCATCACTCTTATCACTATGTTTAATCTATATTTTGTATTGTATTTTTGCCTTGAAATAGAAAAAATATTGGTAAAATTTGCTACAAATTACAATATTTAGTAGTTGTTTTGTGAAGTTCGGTTAGTTCGGTCATGACCGAGACCGAACCGAACTAACCGAGACCGAACTGGCTCGGTCCAGAGTTTTGAAACTAACCGATCGGTTCGGTCAGACCGAACGCCAGGGCTAGTTTCGAGTCCCTGCAGGCTTTTTTTTTATGGCCGCTCATGCGCGCTCGCGTTTTGGCATGGCGCCCAGATTTCGTTTTTGCGAATTGGTGAAGAGAAAAAGGCGGTACAAACATGGAGAGGGAAAGGGCGCTAAAATTTTGTTTTTGTTTCCATCTGTTAGAAGGGGTAGCAAACGAAGGGAAATAGAAGTGCGAGATAGGTGGGAAGCAAACTGGCCTGTGGAATCTTAACTGAAAGCTGCATGCAAAGCTAGGAGTACTTGCTGCATGCAAAGCGGGATTTTAAGGACTCGTGCGCGCGATTAATGCCGGCCTTCTCGAGCGGAGAACCTGGACTATGCGTGGGCAAACGAATAGGCAGGGGTAAACGAGTCCAAACTCCACCCCGTGCTGGTAGAACGACAATTTCCTTGAAAACACACCCCAAGCCCAGAACGACAACTAATTCAGGTATGGAGGGAGTACCTTTGTTCATGGCTGCCACAAAGCCTGCAAAATACTTGTGTGGACGCTTGGCAGATAGCCGCAGACCGACCCGCTTGCAATGCTAGTTTACGTAATGATAGTGATAGTTAATTTATTAATAGGTATTGGGACACTTTAATTTTTATTTTCTCTTATTATATTGTGGTATCTTTTCATCCTTAAGTGTTGATAAATATGAAGGCTCCTTTTGTTTGGCAAATAGAAAAAGTAATACTCCCTTTCATTCCACATTGTAAGTGAATTAGGCTTTTTTTTACATAGACAGACACAAAGCGATATATAGTGAAAATGATAATATAAAGTGGTGAAAAGCATTTTTACCATGGTGCCGCTCGAATGCATCCACTGTGACCCATCCCGTTCCCGTGTAACGTAAGCGTGTCTCATCCCGTCCCCATAACAGAAGTGCGCCGATAACCCTGCAGCGTCGTAATAGATAGGAGTGTGCTTGCCGCGCCCGCCTCAACCCGCCCGTGGATGCGCGTCGCGAAGGTGTTTGCCGGCCTCAGGCGCCTGCACGGTGACCCACGGCGGCGCCCCAACAGCAGCACGGAGCTGCGACAGATGGGTCACATTGCAACATGTGCAACACCCGATTTACTTTTGAAACATCCAGATGCAACCTTGCAACATACGTCTTAAGGGATGAAACACATGAAACATGCGTCTGAAACACTTGCAAAAACACCTGAAAAACATGCGTCTAAAACTATTGCAAAACATACGCAACATCCAGATAAAACACTTGTAACATGTGTGAAACATATGCGACACTGAATAAACAAACTTGCAACATACATTTAAAAAACAGATGAAACATTGGAAACAGAAGCTTGCAACATACGTGTACAATTATTGCAACATATGCAACACCTCGATCTATTTTCACAACATCCAAATAAAACACTTGCAACATAACTCTGAAGCATCTGAAACACTTGAAACCAACGTTTGCAATATGCGCTTTCAAGCGCAACATCTACTTGTTGCTTGGACGAAATGGAGGCTGGTCGACGCGGAGCTCGACACCGGTACTGAGCTCTACGCCGCGGAGTGGGGGATGCCAGTAGGTGGGCGGTGCACGGCTCCAGCGATAGGGCGGGCGGGTGCGGCCCCCGCGGCGAGCGACCCCCGTGCCGGAGAATGTGAGCAGCGGGCGGGTGGCGCGGTGAAGTTAGGCGCAGAGGTCGGATGACGCGGTGGGTAAGACTGCTGCGGTAACTGGTGCCTTCTAGATGAGCGGATAGGAGTCGATCAACGGGAGTCCGTGTGGATGGACGTCCTATTTTAACCATTATTGCTAATTTTTAGCTAGCCAACTAGTCATACTAATCACTAATCCTAGTTCATCCAAATAAGGGGCATGTTTAGTTTCTAAAATTTTGCAAATTTTTTCAAGATTTCCCGTTACATCGAATCTTTGGACGCATGCATGAAGCATTAAATATAAATAAAAAATAAAACTAATTACACATTTTAGACGAAATTCATGAGACGAATCTTTTAAGTCTAATTAGACCATAATTGGTCACTAATTGCCAAATAATAACGAAAGTGCTACAATACTATTTCCAAAAACTTTCGTGGACTAAACAAGGCCAAGATCTAAGACAAACTTACATTTTCGTCTAAATTACACACAATTGTCACTGTAATAAATACACCAAAGCTCATCTGTATACGTGGTAAATAAAATATGTCACAACTAAAGAAAGATTATAATGTATCTATATGAGTATTACGTTAGATTATGAACAAATGGGAGAGAGTCAGAGATAAGAAACTTTAATTTATTTTATCTTAAATTTGTCCACGAACTCTTATAACCCAAATATATCACTTAAAATTACAAGCTCATCGATGAGCACCAACTTTATTAGACAAAAACAAACGACCCTAGTAATAATAAATAAATAAATCTCTGTAGTATGGTACTTATGCTGGGACGCACCAATGAGACATGTGTTGTCAAAAAAAAAGTTGTCAAAAAAATGAGACATGTTAACCTTCAAATAAAAGACTGGATCAAATTCTCCAAATTAATGTAGGATGATCCTCCCTTCTCCAAAGCACCCTTTGCCTTCAGTTTCAGCTCATGAGCCCTGTTCCTCCTCTCCTCCCCTTTAGCCCCTTGATCCATCAGCATATCCAGGGCTTTCTTCACCTGTTCCATCCCCACCTCGGCCTCGCCCCCCGCTTCGCTGCCACCGGCGTTACTAGCTGTCAAAACATTTTCTGTTGGCTTCGTCACACCGACGGACACCCCAATGCCAAGCACGTCGACGATGAGTTGCTTGTTGATAAATTGCTCGGCGAAGAAGGGCCAAGTCGCCATCGGCACACCGGCTGCGACAGCCTCCAGAGTGGAGCCCCATCCACAGTGGGTCATGAAGCCGCCAACGGCTGGATGGGCCAGGATGGCCACCTGGGGCGCACCACCAGGCACTTGCTGCCTGCGACGCCGTCTGCGTCGGTGTTCTCGCGTAGCCAATCCTTGACGTCGTCGGGCAGGGAGTCGGCGCCCTTTGTTAGAATAGTTGATATGTTTAGGTACATTGTATCATGCCATCATGCCATGCGGCTTAGGTTGTTGGGCACGACTCAGGTTGTTGAGCATGTGTGTTAGTTGTAGATTAGATAGATTGACTCATGCATATTGTTGTAACAACCTCCATATTGTAAGGCCACGCAAGGGTTGTTCTCTGCCTATATAACATGTACCGAGAGACCCTGGATGGGTCATCTCATTCCCCTCATTTTACATGGTATCTAGAGCCTAGAACACCTCACGGTTTAGATCCATCATGGCGGCTTCTTCGTCTGATGCCGCCGCCGCTGCTTTCTTCGTTGGCTTCCTCCCACCGGTGACGGAAAAGCTAACACGTGGAAATTACACCATGTGGCTGGCTCAAGTCACGGCGACCCTTCAAGGCGCCCAACTCTGGAGCTTCACTAAGCCCACCGCCAAGTCTCCACCGGAGTTCCTGGATGTCGCGGCTCCTGCTGACCCCGCCGGGAAGAAGGCGGATCCGATCATCAATCCGGAGCATGAGAAGTGGTATGCCAAGGACAGTCAAGTTCGCAGCTACCTCTTCTCCTCCGTGTCCAAGGATGTGTTCTCTCAAGTTGCGTCTGCAACAACGGCGACTGAACTCTAGACAAAGATCCAGGAGTTGCAAGCTTCTCAGTCGCGTGCGCGGATCATGTCTATGCGCATAGCGCTCGCCACGATGACCAAAGGGTCATCTACGGTGGCGGAGTACTTCACCAAGATGAAAGGCCTGGCTGACAAGATGGTGTCGGCCGGCAAGAAGATGGACGACGACGAGATCGCCTCCTACATCCTCATGGGCTTGGGCGAGGAGTTTGACCCAGTTGTGACCTCTGTGTCCAATCGTGTTGAACCGATCTCCCTTCAAGAGCTCCAGGTGCAACTTGTCAGTCACGAACAACGCCGCGAGATCCGCGAAGGCGGTTCTCACTCCTCCGTCAACGTTGCTACCAAGGGTGGATGCGGTGGTGGTGGTAACTTCTCCAACAATACCTCCCGTGGTGGCCGCGGTGGTGGCGGCCGTGGAGGATTCGTCCGTGGTGGAGGTGGTCGCAATGGTGGCCGCAATTTTCTGCACGGTGTTTTCTGCCAGATCTGTGGCAAGGAGGGACACATGGGCCACCGGTGCTTCAAATGTTTTGATGCATCGGTGACTGGTCCGCCACAGAAGAGCGTCTCCTCCGCGCAAACGTCGTCCTATGGCATTGACACCAACTGCTACGTGGACTCGGGGGCCACGGACCATATCACCAGTGAGCTTGATAAGCTCTCCGTCAGGGGCAAGTACCAGGGAGGTGATCAAGTGCACACTGCTAGCGGGTCAGGTATGGCTATTGATCATGTTGGTCACAGTGTTTTGCATACCCCAATTCGTCCCATTCATCTGAAAAAACATTCTTCATGTTCCTCATACTAGTAAAAATCTACTTTCTGTTAATCGCCTTGCACGTGATAATCATGCTTTTCTTGAGTTTCATCCGGATTATTTTGTTATTAAGGAGCAGGCCACGGGGAGGATGCTTCTTAAGGGTCCTTGCGAAGGGGGTCTCTATCCATTGAAATCTGGGTCCAAGTTTCAATCCAATAAAGAAGTGCTTGGCGTCTACAAGCCCACTGCGTCCGTGTGGCATCATAGGCTGGGTCATGCTTCCTCTCATGTCGTCGAACAGATTCTTAGCCGCCACAAGTTATCTTTTGTTAAAGATTCTAGAAACAATTCTATTTGTGATTCGTGTCAAAAGGGCAAAAGCCATCAGCTGCCCTACCCTAAGTCGTCTAGTGTTTCTTTGCGACCTTTTGAACTTGTTTTCTCTGATGTTTGGGGACCGGCTCCTACCTCTGTTGGCCGACATAATTACTATGTAAGCTTCATTGATGATTATAGCAAGTTCACTTGGATTTATCTTTTAAAACACAAGTCTGAAGTGTTTCAATGTTTTCATGACTTTCAAACCATGGTTGAACGTCAATTTGATTGTAAAATTCTAGTTGTGCAGTCCGATTGGGGAGGAGAGTACCAAACCCTAAATTCTTTTTTCCAACGCCTTGGTATTCTTCATCATGTTTCCTGTCCTCATGCCCATCAACAGAATGGGGCGGCCGAGCGCAAGCATAGACACATTGTTGAGGTAGGGTTGTCCCTTCTGGCCCATGCCGCAATGCCGTTAAAATTTTGGGATGAAGCCTTCCTTACTGCCGTTTATCTCATCAATCACCTTCCTTCAAAGATTATTCACAATGAGACCCCCCTATGAGCGTCTTCATGGTCACTCTCCTGATTATTCTCATCTACGGTCATTCGGCTGCGCCGTATGGCCTAATCTTCGGCCTTATAATTCGAAGAAGCTTGATTTCCGTTCAAAACGTTGCGTTTTTCTTGGCTACAGCAATCAGCATAAAGGCTTTAAGTGCCTTGATCCATCTATTGGACGTGTCTACATTTCTCGTGATGTGGTGTTTGATGAACATGTGTTTCCTTTCTCTCAACTCCACCCAAACACCGGTGCACGCCTCCGGGCTGACTTTGATCTCTTACTCGACATCCTTAAAAATCCGTCGTCTTCTTTTGGGGATGCATTACTCTGTGATCAATCATCGTTCAATGCTATGCCTACTAATGCTTCCTCTAGTTCTCCTGCAGTGCTGGATTTTTCAGGTTCAAATTTGGTGCAAAATGGTGATTCTGGTGATGAAAACGGTCTTCATGTCGTCAGGCACTACAGGCCACCGACACACCACAGCTCGAGGTTGATCCGTCGGCGGCTTTGCCTGTCCCTGCGCACGAGCCTGCAGAGCGATCAGCTTCGGGATCGGCGTCTGAGACCGTAGACCCGGTTCTGTCGGCGCTGTCACCCGCGGTTGCTCAGCTCCCCGGTTCTTCTACGACTCCATCAACTGCTCCGTTTTCTTCTGTGCCTTCTTTCTCTCCGCAGCTGGATCCCGGTGCTGGAGGCGGGCACCCACCGAATCTGCTCGTCAGATCTTCTATGGATTCTGTGGCTGCGGGATCTGGTGTGCCTGTATCGTTGGCTGCAGCTTCTCCTTCTTCTGCTGCTGTCGTCGAAGATAGTCGTCCAACTACACGTCTACAAAGAGGTATAACCAAACCAAAAATATATTCTGATGGCACTGTTCGTTGGGGCATGTCCACTATTGCAGCTGCAGAAGAACCATTCTCGGTTAATGACGCTCTCCAAGATGATCGCTGGGTACATGCCATGAACAATGAGTATTCGGCCTTGCTCAGGAACAACACATGGCATTTGGTGCCTCCTCCAAAGGGCAAAAATATAATAGGCTGTAAATGGGTGTACAAGGTGAAAAGGAAAGCAGATGGGAGCATTGATCGGTATAAGGCACGTCTAGTGGCCAAGGGATATAAGCAACGCTATGGCTTGGATTATGAGGATACGTTTAGTCCAGTAGTGAAAGCTGCTACCATTCGATTGATCTTGTCCTTGGCTGTGTCAAAAGGTTGGTCTTTGCGGCAACTGGATGTTCAGAACGCCTTCTTGCATGGGGTTCTTGAGGAAGAAGTGTATATGCATCAACCCCCGGGATACAAAGATAGGGTTCATCCACATTATGTGTGCAAATTGGACAAGGCTATCTATGGTTTTAAATAGGCTCCACGGGCCTGGTATGCCCGGTTGTTGTCACGGAACCGCCCAAATTATAAGAACAAAAGTACAAAAACAATCGCCGGAGCAATTAAATTCCCGTACTTAAGCTCTTATAACTCCGGTAGTCCAATAAAATCCCGAGGGATTTCAAACCAACCAACATACAAGCCAAGATCGTAGTGGTCCAACATAACAGGTCATATGTTACATCCATTTCATAAGTAATTCAACATATATCGGAGTTCAGTAGAGTTATTACAACTCAAGTTCAAAAGTAGCGGAAGCAAAGTAGTTTGAAAACTAATATCACCTTAGTTCAAATACATGCCAGTACCAAGGTCAATTTTCCCATAAAAGCATGAGAGATAAGATAGCTCAGAAGGATCATGCCCATGATCACACTCCGCCACAACAGCCGGAGTCTTCCAATTCTTGCAGTAGCTATGATATATCACAACCTGCAACAAGTGGGAATAAACCCTGAGTACGAGAAGGTACTCAGCTAGACTTACCCGTCATAAACCAAAAATAATGACACCAAGGAGTATGCAAGGCTTTCTTTCAGTGGGCTAGCTTGACTCATTTGCGAAAAGCATAAGTTATTATGAATAAACTAATTTAAGTCCTTTTGCATCATATTTATTATAACCTATTCAATCTAGGTAAGCACCTATGCTAAAGCAATCACTTGATTAACCATTAACATCAAAGGTTACCATATCAGGTTTAGCATTTCCAACATTATCCACATAACCATCTGTGTTCCATCATCATTACTACGATGCAGTAACTCGAGTCAAGTGTTCACTATCCAGTGAACGATGGCGATTCGAATCGATTATTAACCAGCTGGTAAGTTATTCCTCACACAAACCTCACTCACCCGCTAAAGTGAGGTGTTGGTCACCGAGTCAACCATTCAGGTAAAGTCGCGAGCTTGCCAGGAACCACTTGTACCCGGGGGCCGCCCGACTGCTCTTTGGCCTTATCATCGCGCCCCCGTTTCCTGCCACTACTGCTCCGGTACAGTGCGTTGCGGGCAATCCACTCGGCCCGAATAATCTCCCAGCTTTGCGGTCGAAAGGTACCTTATTCGGCCAGCTAAATGTGAGGCATGCGTTCAACATGACCCGAGGGACAACAACGGACGGTCCTTAATCGACACAGACGGAAACTACAAGCACCCCAGAACCCTGTCTGGTTGCCCAATACTTATTCCGTCCGGTCTCCAATTATCCATCAACACTTGGTTATTTCCAGGATATCATCCATTCCTTAGCTAAAATATTCCAGTAACCACCTATAATTTCAGGTGACAGGAAATCACCGATCACTACCGGTCTAAGCAGGGCTAAGCAATATTTTCGATCCTGAACTAAAATAGGATTTCAGGCATATTTACGGGACAAGGAAAGGATATATATGCAGCAAGTGTTTTCAATCAACTCCTATAACTTAATGCAACAATACATATATAACATATATATATATACTCAATTGCTTTTGTAAAGTAGGAGGCTTAGAATGCTCCGGGGCTTGCCTGGGATCGAACACTAGGTTAGTGATTGACTGATGACACTCGCTTGGCCAACATCTCCCATCCCGACACTTGTTTAGTCCTTCCATCTTCGGGATAGGTCCACCAAACACCGTCTTCAGGTTTGGCTTCAACATCTCATCCTTCATGTGGTGCATCTAGCGAACCTAAATGAGATGCAAGATGCATGTGTATGAATATGATGAACGGTAACACAAGATGCATCACATAATCATTCAAGGTAAGTACAAGGTAACACTAAATACACATAAGCACTTCACATTGCTTAATTAAACATTACGCCACCTATCATGCTAAGATAGCAAGGGAAGCAATACCAAACATGACATAAGATTTGCAAAGCCTCAGGTGTACTAACTTCATCACCAAGGACACGAATCACACGTAGCAACATGCAAAGCAACTCAAGGTGAAGCAACAACGATAACTGGAATATACCAATTTCTGAACTAGCAAATAGTAGCTTCATAAATCAATCATATCTGGAGTTTTATAAATCCAAATGACTTACAAGAAGACATTCTGGAAAGCTTATAAAATTATCTACATTTCATATAATATAATCACAGCATGATTCATAAGTTAAATAAGTCAAAATTATAAAGTTCTAGAATCTGTTCCTGACAAACAGAGAGCAAGCAATTATGTACCCCAACTTTAAACAGCTATAACTCCTAAACCACATGGCTAAATGCCACCAAATTTTAACAGCAGCTAGATACATCAATTATCTACAACTTTTGTATGAACAAGTTTTACAACAAAGCACATTATCATGAAGAACTTTGCTAAGTTCCCAGATCTGTCCAGAAACCTCATTTGCAAGAAATAATTATTGACTTATGTTGCAAACATATAATTGGACAAGACCAACTTTACCAACATGTCACACATGACTAATGAACACCAGAAAACATAGTGTCCATTCCTAAATAAATTATTTTAATACATTTCTTAATTTATCTAGATAATTAGGTGGAATTATGAACACATATCAAAAGTGCACAATAAAATCTACCAAAATTACAGTGGCTCTTATATACCCCCAATAGTCTACTGTCCAAAATTCAAACCATTTGCACATGCATAGCAACCTCTATGAAAAAGACAAATTGATATTGCAAGAATTCATGTGAGAGCAAGATGAATCAATAACTCATTCATACTACAACCAAAAATCATGAAATTTTTACCACACATCCATCATCATATGAGTAGCATGCCACAAAAATTTCACTTCATTTGGAGTCCTAGATCTATAGTTATAAAAATGACAAATACATCTAGCATTAAAAACCTAGCTGCACAAATCTATTTTTACAGAGAAAACTTTAAACTAAAACATGCAATATTATAGATCTAGTGCATAGAGAATTTCACAAGGATTCCAAAAAGTCCTCATTTGCTATTTTACGATTTTTCTACAATTTACTATGATTTTCCAAAGTTCCTGCAAAAATAATCACGAATCAGTCCTCGCGTCACTATTCATCTGAGTCTATGACAGTGCAGTTAGCCCCCCAGATTTAGTCGAATTCTCGGATGAGGTCCCTGGTCGCGAGCAAGAACAGAGAAGGGCGATGAAGCTCTCGGTTCTGGCCGTTGGGGAGCTCGACGACGGCGACAAGGCGGTGGCGGAGCATCAGTGGGCTTGCGCGCACTCGCTGGTGCCTCCAGCTTGGCTTGAGGTGGCCCGAGGCCGATTGGCCACGACAGCACGACGGGCCGGGGCTGCGGATGCGCCGGCAACAGTCGACGGCGGCGGCTGGACGGCCGGCGAGGCGCGCGGGGCAGCGGCGGCCCTGGGCGCAGGTGTAGGAAGCCGCAATTGGGCAGGGCGCGGCCGGTGGTGGAAGAAGCAGCGGCACAGTAGGGAGCTTTGCTCCGCTCGGCGGCCATGGTGCTCGGCACTGCCATGGCGAGCAGCGAGCGAGAAGGAGAGCTAGGGGAGCGAGTAAGGAGCGTCTGGGGCAGCTCAGCATCCATAAAGAAGCAGCAGCGACCAGCAGAGGACGTGGGGCGCGTGGCGGAGGTGGGAGCACGCGGCAGCAATGGAGGGCGCGCTCTGCTGCATGGTTGACGCGTCGGCCTGCCGTCGAACACCTGGCGTGCGTCGGTGAGGGCAAGGTGGGGAGCCGATTTGGGCCACTTCCAGGCCGAATTAGTCCTTGGGCCAAAAACGAAGTTTGTAGCCCACATGAAACTCTACGTTTTTCATTAAGGAGCCAAGGTCATTAGAGCAACGGATTAGCGGTTAACTGGTTGCCAAAATAGCAGTGTCAACACCTTGATGGCAGTCACGGAAACTTGCATTCGATGGTCAAAACTTCGTCAAACTGAACTCAACTTTTTGTATGCTCTTCATTAAGATGTAAGCTCCAACTTTTATTTTTGGCTCAACTCAAGTTGCTTAACGAAAACACGAGAACGCGACATGCCAACGTCGACGACGATGAATTCCAGACTTAGAAAAATTCTAAGTCTGAAAACAGCCGCTGATTCAATCTTCGAGCCTCTGTTTGACTTATTTCCAAGTTGATCTAGCTCTTGGTCCAAAAACAAAGTTTGTTCTACATGATATGGACTACAACTTTCATTTAAGGTCCAACCTCAAAACTGGTATAGAACCTACTGTTCTACTTTGACCAAAGTAGGATCACGATGAAGCTCAAATTATCCTTTTTGATCAATTGGAGCATTTTCTGGGCAATTGCTCAACACGAACCTTTCTTGACTTTTGTTGTAGAGTCCATCTAGAGTCATTTGGGCAAGGTTGCAAGGTTTTGTTGATGACCTATATTTCCATCCACTTAATAATGCAATTCTAGCACTTAGTAAAGTCATTCCAACAAGCATATAACTTATCATTTCATGTGACTTTTTGATTCCAAACGTCATGAAACTTTTCCAGGGATCAATATAGATAGGTACTAAGGTGAGACACATGAAGATATTGCAATAACTCCACCCAAGCATATATCTTGAAAATGGCCTATATATAAAGCAAGGGTGCAACATCCAAGTCTAGGTTGGGGCTCGCTTCCATAGGTTTAACCTTGACATCTTCATCACCACTTAAACTACCATGTTTGAGCTCAAACCCACTACTTAACTGGTGGTAAACACCTGGGGTGTTACAGCCCTCCCCCCTTAAAAGAATCGCGTCCCGAGATTCGGTGCGAAGAACTTTCTAAGGGAAGAGAAGCATGTTATTCAATTCCAACATCTGCAAGCGCATCAGGCTACTTAGCTTCAAGCATCAGAGAGGCTAATTTGGAAGACAACTTTCTGGTGCTCGCTCTAAGTAGAAACTTTGGTCTAGATAATTTCCTTCACTGACTTCTATGAAGCATTGTTACTTTGGGAGGAATCCAAGACAATACGGTACTTTGTTCATGGTGCACGGAGAGTACTGCGAGCATGGACTAATTTACTCACTCAGACGCCAACTGATGGAAAACTACATATTGTTCCATGTGTGCAGTTCTCTTTCTCTGATGCCAACACTGTATTATCTGAGTCTGCTGAGGGAACAGTGAGTGATAGCTGACTCTGTCGGTTCTGAATTTCTGCCAAAAATTACCTAAGAAGATTCTCTTATACAAAGGCACATAGGGGTGCAATTAGTCTCTCCAAGGTTACTGAGGGTTGTCTAACAACAAGATACCTATCAATTGCAAGTTCTTGGCATGCATTACAAACATAACCTTCAAATGTAAAGGATGATCGCAGTCAACAGATAAATTACCGATTATGTACCCTTTTATGTTCTGTTCATATAACATAAACCACTGCTCCAATATGCACAAATATTGGTGGGCATATAGATCCATGGGTCTTCTAACCACTTGCCAAAATTGAGCTAAAACAGACATCGTTTGACAATCCAACAACCCATCCACCAAAATAGCTCTGTTCTGAAATGGCAGCAAACCAAGCTGACAAGACATCTCTCAAATCCTATGTTTTACTCAACCAATACTCATATCAACTTAAGACATTGAAGGGTCCTAAGCAAGGAATGAGGTTACCAAGTTTGGGTCAATCCAACTTTGTTTGAGTCACTAACCATCAGTTTGAAGATAACCGGTGTAGTGTCACAAAATTCTAGACATATTTTGTGTTCTTCCTTTTCTTTTGCTTCGCAGGTTGAGGTGTGTGTTTTGCACTCTCTGATCTTTCTCATAGTAGCAGAAGCCTTTCTCTAGTTCTTCACATGGCTAATACAACATCTTGCACTATATACATGATCGTCCAAGATGGAATTGACTTGATAGCACATTTGGAGAAGAAGTAGCACTTGCATTGCTGACCGGCTTCATGGCTTCTTTGCTTACTATTGTTCGTCGGGACATAACCATCATAGTTATCGAGGAATCGTTACTTGACTGGAGGTTAACCTTCTTACTGGTAATTAATTAGTTGTCTCACAACACTTAAGTTCTAAATCTTCACTCTTGATCATAACAATAATTGCAGTCGAGGCACAAACAAGTGGTCGGCATCGAAGTCTACAGATAAGGAGTCACACCAGAGAGAGTTGATTTCATCTGTATGACTGTCATCCACACAAGGATCAAGACATTGATAGTTAGGTCATATGCACCATGTGACGAGTGGTTCTTTCCCAATGGATAACTTGTCCAATCATTTAGTGTTAGGTGCCCATTCGATTCAACAGGGATGGAATACATTACTCAATCGACGACCGACGTCGTACAAGGGCACATAGGGAGAGTCACTTGTCTACCACCTCTTGCAGTCTATTAATGCTTATGCCGGTGACTGTTCTTCAAAGGTCATCTTCTTAGCAACTTCAAGGGATATCTACTACATAAGGTCCAAGATATGAATCTTTAGATAAGATATAGGGAGATAACCAAGGAAAACGGTCACGAGAAATAACACATCGGATGTCGTTTCATAATGGATCATGGATAGCAACTTTGATACCAGCGCGTGCCGAGCAGCACAACCTTGTGTGCGCGCCCACAGGAGGCTCTCGGTTTCGTCGTGGCACCATAAAATGCTAATCATAACACCATTATTAAACACACGAACAAAGTGAAATTTCAAGTGGCACCGATTAGGTGGTAAGAACAAGCACCAAACAAGGGAGGAGTAGCAAGCAAGGATAGTTACAAGGTTTAGAGTCAACAAGAAGGCGATTCAAAGATTAAAACACAGCGCAAGGGAACATAGCTTAATTGCCGAAGACAACTGAGCAAGGGTTCTCGGTCACGTTGGACAACAACATGAGATCAAGATTAATAACGTTGAGAGACGTTAGAAGTTGAGATGGACTTAACAAACTTTCAAACAAAATGATACACCGATCGGAGATTGGGTCGATAAGATAACACCTGATTTCGCAAGCAAAGATTTCTAGATTAGACAACGAGAGATTAGCGTTGCTCGGATCATCTGTAGGAGAGACAATCGGGAGGTCCAACATGGAATTTGGCATGGTCTCCAAAACTTGGTAAGCAACAACTGTGGTTGAGATCGACGTTCGTTAGGACTTAACTTGGTTGGTCAATCAAACAAGGGCATTCTCCAAAAAGGTAGCGGATGTCCAAGGCCTAAGCAAACATATAAGGGGACTACGCTAGGGCCTACGGTTCAAGCAAGGCATGGATACACAAACATTTAAGGGTTAGCAACCACGTCTACAGGCTCCGGCTCCTACGAGAATCTATTTAGAGACGACAACCATGCGATTACGTAACATGAGCGTTGATCTAGGATAAAGCATCTTCGATACTCACATGCTCACCGAGGACAAAAGAGAGGTCAACTATGACACTACCTAGATAACACGCATCTACACAGCATCACAGTTTTAAGCGAACACTTGAGATTATTAGTCAGGTTAGCTTAAGCATCCAACAAGAACTAACTACAAGTTTAGCTAAAACAAATGCATGCTAAAGTAATCAACTTAGTACATGCACATCAATCACAAGTTACTTATTTATTAAGACAAAGGTGGGGGGGAGCATAGTTATATGCACAAAGCAACAATCATGATGATGCATGCTTCGTCCTATTTGTCCTCACAAGATTGCCAGCCTAAGGTGACAATCACGTTCTATGTCGGTGGCATAACACGTATTCTCTCGATATAGAGCTAGTCGTTAGCTACATTCAACTTACGCATTCGTGGTTAGCGTACCTGCAGAAAATTTCACTGCAGCCCAACAATTCCCAATATAGCACACAATGAAAGCAATAAACTAAATACTCTCCATATATACATCCCCTGATGCATATACTTCGGTATCATAACTACCCAACAAATGTACCCACAATTAAGTACTTCATAAATACATGGTTAAACATGTAATTATGTCAGTAACCATAGCTAACTCTCCCCTAGACCGATGGTTGAACGGTCATGCGCTCACAGCTCACACTTACCTTGGCGTAGGTGCGACGTTGCAAGAATGTAACTCTAGCGACATATATGGCTATTTTATATATGAAGGTTACCTCTACCATTCGACCACAGAGTAACAGTGCGGTCAAGTTATCACTCATACATACCTTGGCTTGGGCGTAGATGCAAAAATTTAAAACCCCCAAGTTAGTACTTAAATAAGCCACCTAAGGGTCCTTAATTGGGCATAAAGGAAATGACCACTGGCATACTTAGATTTAAAATGCAGATTTGAACAAACCTATATATGTAGTAGCTATAAGTTGTCAAAAACTGATTTTTGCAAACAAAACCTTTGTTTTTCAATACACATATGACATGTTTAGTGTTGAACCTTGCTCCGATGCCAGCTGTCACGGAACCGCCCAAATTATAAGAACAAAAGTACAAAAACAATCGCCGGAGCAATTAAATTCCCGTACTTAAGCTCTTATAACTCCGGTAGTCCAATAAAATCCCGAGGGATTTCAAACCAACCAACATACAAGCCAAGATCGTAGTGGTCCAACATAACAGGTCATATGTTACATCCATTTCATAAGTAATTCAACATATATCGGAGTTCAGTAGAGTTATTACAACTCAAGTTCAAAAGTAGCGGAAGCAAAGTAGTTTGAAAACTAATATCACCTTAGTTCAAATACATGCCAGTACCAAGGTCAATTTTCCCATAAAAGCATGAGAGATAAGATAGCTCAGAAGGATCATGCCCATGATCACACTCCGCCACAACAGCCGGAGTCTTCCAATTCTTGCAGTAGCTATGATATATCACAACCTGCAACAAGTGGGAATAAACCCTGAGTACGAGAAGGTACTCAGCTAGACTTACCCGTCATAAACCAAAAATAATGACACCAAGGAGTATGCAAGGCTTTCTTTCAGTGGGCTAGCTTGACTCATTTGCGAAAAGCATAAGTTATTATGAATAAACTAATTTAAGTCCTTTTGCATCATATTTATTATAACCTATTCAATCTAGGTAAGCACCTATGCTAAAGCAATCACTTGATTAACCATTAACATCAAAGGTTACCATATCAGGTTTAGCATTTCCAACATTATCCACATAACCATCTGTGTTCCATCATCATTACTACGATGCAGTAACTCGAGTCAAGTGTTCACTATCCAGTGAACGATGGCGATTCGAATCGATTATTAACCAGCTGGTAAGTTATTCCTCACACAAACCTCACTCACCCGCTAAAGTGAGGTGTTGGTCACCGAGTCAACCATTCAGGTAAAGTCGCGAGCTTGCCAGGAACCACTTGTACCCGGGGGCCGCCCGACTGCTCTTTGGCCTTATCATCGCGCCCCCGTTTCCTGCCACTACTGCTCCGGTACAGTGCGTTGCGGGCAATCCACTCGGCCCGAATAATCTCCCAGCTTTGCGGTCGAAAGGTACCTTATTCGGCCAGCTAAATGTGAGGCATGCGTTCAACATGACCCGAGGGACAACAACGGACGGTCCTTAATCGACACAGACGGAAACTACAAGCACCCCAGAACCCTGTCTGGTTGCCCAATACTTATTCCGTCCGGTCTCCAATTATCCATCAACACTTGGTTATTTCCAGGATATCATCCATTCCTTAGCTAAAATATTCCAGTAACCACCTATAATTTCAGGTGACAGGAAATCACCGATCACTACCGGTCTAAGCAGGGCTAAGCAATATTTTCGATCCTGAACTAAAATAGGATTTCAGGCATATTTACGGGACAAGGAAAGGATATATATGCAGCAAGTGTTTTCAATCAACTCCTATAACTTAATGCAACAATACATATATAACATATATATATACTCAATTGCTTTTGTAAAGTAGGAGGCTTAGAATGCTCCGGGGCTTGCCTGGGATCGAACACTAGGTTAGTGATTGACTGATGACACTCGCTTGGCCAACATCTCCCATCCCGACACTTGTTTAGTCCTTCCATCTTCGGGATAGGTCCACCAAACACCGTCTTCAGGTTTGGCTTCAACATCTCATCCTTCATGTGGTGCATCTAGCGAACCTAAATGAGATGCAAGATGCATGTGTATGAATATGATGAACGGTAACACAAGATGCATCACATAATCATTCAAGGTAAGTACAAGGTAACACTAAATACACATAAGCACTTCACATTGCTTAATTAAACATTACGCCACCTATCATGCTAAGATAGCAAGGGAAGCAATACCAAACATGACATAAGATTTGCAAAGCCTCAGGTGTACTAACTTCATCACCAAGGACACGAATCACACGTAGCAACATGCAAAGCAACTCAAGGTGAAGCAACAACGATAACTGGAATATACCAATTTCTGAACTAGCAAATAGTAGCTTCATAAATCAATCATATCTGGAGTTTTATAAATCAAAATGACTTACAAGAAGACATTCTGGAAAGCTTATAAAATTATCTACATTTCATATAATATAATCACAGCATGATTCATAAGTTAAATAAGTCAAAATTATAAAGTTCTAGAATCTGTTCCTGACAAACAGAGAGCAAGCAATTATGTACCCCAACTTTAAACAGCTATAACTCCTAAACCACATGGCTAAATGCCACCAAATTTTAACAGCAGCTAGATACATCAATTATCTACAACTTTTGTATGAACAAGTTTTACAACAAAGCACATTATCATGAAGAACTTTGCTAAGTTCCCAGATCTGTCCAGAAACCTCATTTGCAAGAAATAATTATTGACTTATGTTGCAAACATATAATTGGACAAGACCAACTTTACCAACATGTCACACATGACTAATGAACACCAGAAAACATAGTGTCCATTCCTAAATAAATTATTTTAATACATTTCTTAATTTATCTAGATAATTAGGTGGAATTATGAACACATATCAAAAGTGCACAATAAAATCTACCAAAATTACAGTGGCTCTTATATACCCCCAATAGTCTACTGTCCAAAATTCAAACCATTTGCACATGCATAGCAACCTCTATGAAAAAGACAAATTGATATTGCAAGAATTCATGTGAGAGCAAGATGAATCAATAACTCATTCATACTACAACCAAAAATCATGAAATTTTTACCACACATCCATCATCATATGAGTAGCATGCCACAAAAATTTCACTTCATTTGGAGTCCTAGATCTATAGTTATAAAAATGACAAATACATCTAGCATTAAAAACCTAGCTGCACAAATCTATTTTTACAGAGAAAACTTTAAACTAAAACATGCAATATTATAGATCTAGTGCATAGAGAATTTCACAAGGATTCCAAAAAGTCCTCATTTGCTATTTTACGATTTTTCTACAATTTACTATGATTTTCCAAAGTTCCTGCAAAAATAATCACGAATCAGTCCTCGCGTCACTATTCATCTGAGTCTATGACAGTGCAGTTAGCCCCCCAGATTTAGTCGAATTCTCGGATGAGGTCCCTGGTCGCGAGCAAGAACAGAGAAGGGCGATGAAGCTCTCGGTTCTGGCCGTTGGGGAGCTCGACGACGGCGACAAGGCGGTGGCGGAGCATCAGTGGGCTTGCGCGCACTCGCTGGTGCCTCCAGCTTGGCTTGAGGTGGCCCGAGGCCGATTGGCCACGACAGCACGACGGGCCGGGGCTGCGGATGCGCCGGCAACAGTCGACGGCGGCGGCTGGACGGCCGGCGAGGCGCGCGGGGCAGCGGCGGCCCTGGGCGCAGGTGTAGGAAGCCGCAATTGGGCAGGGCGCGGCCGGTGGTGGAAGAAGCAGCGGCACAGTAGGGAGCTTTGCTCCGCTCGGCGGCCATGGTGCTCGGCACTGCCATGGCGAGCAGCGAGCGAGAAGGAGAGCTAGGGGAGCGAGTAAGGAGCGTCTGGGGCAGCTCAGCATCCATAAAGAAGCAGCAGCGACCAGCAGAGGACGTGGGGCGCGTGGCGGAGGTGGGAGCACGCGGCAGCAATGGAGGGCGCGCTCTGCTGCATGGTTGACGCGTCGGCCTGCCGTCGAACACCTGGCGTGCGTCGGTGAGGGCAAGGTGGGGAGCCGATTTGGGCCACTTCCAGGCCGAATTAGTCCTTGGGCCAAAAACGAAGTTTGTAGCCCACATGAAACTCTACGTTTTTCATTAAGGAGCCAAGGTCATTAGAGCAACGGATTAGCGGTTAACTGGTTGCCAAAATAGCAGTGTCAACACCTTGATGGCAGTCACGGAAACTTGCATTCGATGGTCAAAACTTCGTCAAACTGAACTCAACTTTTTGTATGCTCTTCATTAAGATGTAAGCTCCAACTTTTATTTTTGGCTCAACTCAAGTTGCTTAACGAAAACACGAGAACGCGACATGCCAACGTCGACGACGATGAATTCCAGACTTAGAAAAATTCTAAGTCTGAAAACAGCCGCTGATTCAATCTTCGAGCCTCTGTTTGACTTATTTCCAAGTTGATCTAGCTCTTGGTCCAAAAACAAAGTTTGTTCTACATGATATGGACTACAACTTTCATTTAAGGTCCAACCTCAAAACTGGTATAGAACCTACTGTTCTACTTTGACCAAAGTAGGATCACGATGAAGCTCAAATTATCCTTTTTGATCAATTGGAGCATTTTCTGGGCAATTGCTCAACACGAACCTTTCTTGACTTTTGTTGTAGAGTCCATCTAGAGTCATTTGGGCAAGGTTGCAAGGTTTTGTTGATGACCTATATTTCCATCCACTTAATAATGCAATTCTAGCACTTAGTAAAGTCATTCCAACAAGCATATAACTTATCATTTCATGTGACTTTTTGATTCCAAACGTCATGAAACTTTTCCAGGGATCAATATAGATAGGTACTAAGGTGAGACACATGAAGATATTGCAATAACTCCACCCAAGCATATATCTTGAAAATGGCCTATATATAAAGCAAGGGTGCAACATCCAAGTCTAGGTTGGGGCTCGCTTCCATAGGTTTAACCTTGACATCTTCATCACCACTTAAACTACCATGTTTGAGCTCAAACCCACTACTTAACTGGTGGTAAACACCTGGGGTGTTACAGTTGTGTAGTCAGTTGATTAAACTGGGGTTCACACCCTCCAAGGGTGACACATCTCTCTTCTACTACAACAAAGGCAGTCATACTATGTTTGTTCTTATATATGTTGATGACATTGTGGTGGCTAGCTCCTCTAATGCAGCGACACAGGCCTTACTAAGGGATCTTGAACAACAGTTTGCTTTGAAAGATCTTGGTAATCTTCATTACTTCCTTGGAATTGAGATCAAGCGGTCCAGTGATGCTCTTATAATGTCACAAACTCGGTATGCCTTGGACATCTTGAAACGGTCTGGTATGGATAAAAGCAAACCTGTTGATACACCTATGTCGGTCACTGAGAAGCTAAGTGTGACACAGGGATCTAGTCTTGGGCCGGATGACTCCACTAAATACAGAAGTTTAGTTGGAGCGTTGCAATATCTCACTTTGACTAGACCAGACATTTCATATGCGGTCAACAAGGTGTGCCAATATTTACATTCTCCAACTACAGTGCATTTCAGTGCAGTTAAGCGCATCCTTCGGTATGTTAATGGTACACTCAACTTGGGACTCAAGTTTCGACCGTCCAACTCCATGGTTGTCAGTGCCTTCTCTGATGCTGACTGGGCCAGGTGTGTCGATGACAGGCGGTCGACTGGTGGCTTTGCTGTTTTTCTTGGTCCGAACTTGATCTCTTGGAGTGCCAGGAAACAGCCCACGGTCTCCCGATCCAGTACTGAAGCTAAGTATAAAGCCTTGGCCAATGCCACGGCTGAGCTGATGTGGATTCAGCAATTGTTGCGTGAGCTTCAGATTCCACATCAATCGGTGGGGAGATTATGGTGTGATAACATCGGGGCTAGATATCTTTCGGCAAATCCAGTACTCTTATTAGTTATTTTTTTTACCTACATTTAGTACTCTATGCATGCGTCTAAAGATTAATGTGATAAAAAGAGCGTAAAAATTTGGGCCGTGTTTAGATCCCAAATTCGGGACGCCGATTTGGGCACTGTAGGTACAGTGCCCGTGTCGGAACACTGTAGCAACTTTTGTTTTTTAGTGCAAAAAATTGTCCAAAAATTGATTAATTAGACTCAAAATGTTCGTCTCGGAAAGTACAACAAAACTGTGCAATTAGTTTTTGATTTCATCTACATTTAGTACTCCATGCATTTACCGGTACTTTAATGTGATGGAAAATCTTCTTTTTACATAGTAGAATTTAGGGGTGAATTTGGGATCTAAACAAAGCCTTGAAATTTGAAAGCTAGCTAAACAAGGCCTTATCTCAGATATTATAGCGGTACGCAGCAGTAGGAAATTCTGCTGGCTGCTGCTGTGCTGCATGCAGTGATTGCAGTCAGCGTCAAAAGATTTGTCCCCTGTGTAGGGCGCCTGCCACTGGCTAGACCATCATTTCCAAACTCCTATTGGCTCTGGGCTCTGGGCTATGGGCTATGGGCCTATTGTATGGCTGCAAGTCGTCAGGAGGAAAATTACAGAAACCGTGACTGTTTGGCGTTCGGTTGCAAGTTTCCATTTGTATTGTAAAACGCACGATCCTTAGGGCGTGTTTGGTTAGGTTTTATTAAAATTTAACTCCCATCACATCAATGTTCCCTTAAATGCATGGAGTACTAAATGTATATTAATTACATGCATGTCGACACAGATTAGGAGTAATTTACGAGACGAATCTATTAAGCCTAATTAGTCCAAGATTGAAAACTTTTTGTCAAATAAGACGAAAGTGCTACAGTGTTTGTTAAACTTTGACACCCCAAACCAAACACCCCCTTAGTAGGGCGTTTCTAATGTTCTTTTTAAATCACTAGCTCATATGAAAGTTTAAAAGGATAAGATATCTAACATATATACCAGTATAAAATATCATGTAAGTATAGACAAATATATACACTCTCTTTGTCCCAAAGTAAGTGTACTTCTACGATGTGAAGAGGATAACCAATGCTAATATGATATTATATATATGCCCATATCAAAAAGTACTCTTATTATTGGACACATTTTGAATGCCAAAAGTCTTTTTATTTTGGGATGAAGGGAGTAAATCATTGAAAATTAATTGTTTTCTATCTTTCTTTCTTGCTAAATAAAATATGCTATGAGGTAGCTCTATGTATTACTGTTGAGCCACCTTTTATACTTGCACTAGCTAAGTGCCCGTGCGTTGCAACGGAAAAAATAAGCAACAATAATTTAAGTGTAAGTGAGTGTTGTACTGTTACTAAAAAATGATACTTCAAGATATGGTATCCAAACATCAATATTATTACATGAATGGATGTAACAATTAAAATATAACTCAAGTTCTTCTGTGAAATTAGAACAATCAAGTTCACACCATTGATTGATATGCTAGACCAAAATCTGATGATTGATAGGCTACAAAAATAAAAATTTGATACATGATTACATCCTAGGCCTTCGAATGGCCAACTGGACACATAAAAATGAAAGCCACTTATCTTTTCCATCGGCATGAAAGGAGATTGAACATTTTGATGTGAACTGATTTAAGAGGAAGCATGCTTTACAAATTCTTTTTGAGTTGACAGCATTTAGAGCAGAACTGTTGCAGGTTCAGGTGAATCAGTCTGGCTTTAATAGGAAATTTACTCTAAGCCAATTATGAACTGAACATAGCGTTATTTTAGACCATAGAGACTTCCAATGTGCTGAAGGGAGAGTGAAATATGCATTTATTTCCCGCTTCTTGTCCCACCCCTATGCCAGCAACCACAATAGCTAACGCCCAACATAGCAGACCACATCCTGGCTTCTCAACTCACCATGATATGGGTCGTCTGCTCGCCCCAAAATCTGCTCCCGCTGCAGCCACTGATAGCACGATGCTGTTCAGGCGAGGGCTGACTGTTGTTGCCAAACAAGACCACTGTTTAGAACATCTTTTCATTGATGCCTGTGTTATAGCCGCTACCTTGAGGCTAGTAGATTTTGATTGATTAATTCAGCATTAAACAGTACCAACAACAAGTTCCCTGTTAAGGTGAATGATTGCAAAAGACCTTAATATGAAGGTTTAGCGTGGTCTGCATTATCATGTCATTTCATTGCAATTAATAAGCACTGAAGATAACCTTGCAGGTAAAGGAAGGGATAATTGTCTTTACAGGTAAATGAAGAGAAGAATGAGAGGGAGAGAGAAATCAGAGATGAACCTGTAGCTTGGAATTTCCTAATATATCAGCTTCTATTTCATGAGAGATCCTGAGAAAAAAACCAGAAAGAAAGAAACAAAAACATGTCAAGCCAAAAGAAAAATAACAGATAGTGTCTCTCCTCTAGTGAAAAATTTAAATAGCCATGGACAGAGATGTAGTTATGCCTAGAGATTTTGCCCCTCAGGAAAAATTTATTAAATCTGTGACATTCCTCGTTGAAAATGTTTTGCCCCTCATGAACACACTGAAAATAAAATACAGCATACCTAAGAGGATGTAGTTAAATTTTTTATGAACTTATCATTCAGAGTAAGTTTTCTCAAGAAACCTATTCTCCGTGGACAGAGATGTCATTTGCAGTGCATTCACTAAATCAGAAATACTCTCTGAAACCTGCAAGAAGGAATCATGAGCTATAGGTTCTGTAATTTAGGCTCCAGCTCCAAAACTAACGGGGTGCACAAGCAACAATTTTAAATCAATCGACAAAAAATTTTAGGAGATGTGAAGTAGACAAAAACAACAGAAGGTCAGAAGAATGACATGCTGCTTAGCTGTTGATCTTGGTGGAATTTGCTGTATAAAATACTAAGCATGGTTTGGATCATAGGGCACACCTGAGACCATAGAGGGAATGAAACAAATGACAAAGGGCCCTGCAATATACAAAAGAATGAACAATCTACCTAAGTAGTACTACAGGACAAGTTTACTTTCAGAAATAATTTGTTGCTTTTACTCGATAACATCATAACAGAGCTCCACTTGATTTAAGAATAAAGTTCTAGATTCTCACCTGGAAGGCACGTATCCATCCCCCGAATAGCTTAACCCTTCAGAATAAAAAAAAACTATGTTATAAGATAGACGATAGATATCGGAATATTGTGTGGATTCCGAAGACTAACATCAAATACACACTTTCATCTTTGAATTAGGGACAAAATTGGGATCAAAACATTGAAGGAAAGTGACACCAACAGCCATGCATTGCCAGACAAAAATTGGGATCATAACATTGAAGGCATGAACATGGAAACAAATGTTTCTTCGGCAACATAGGCCAAGTTATACATCACAGCATGGAAAATTAAATTTACATGATATAACCTTAGGATCGAGAAGTGTTGGGCTGTTGGCTAATTTTGCTAGCAAGATTCATAGAACAGGAAAATAACTGAGGATGAAAAAAAAATAGTTTCAATGTACAAGACTGACTGCTGCTAGTTCATCAAATAAACAAAACCAAGAGTTACGATCACAAGCTCCTTATCGTGGTATATGTTGATCACAAGCTGCAGGCTTAATCTGTGATCATTCAATTCAAGGAGAATCCCATTCGATATACAGGTATTGGAAAGAAAATGGCAAACCTGATCCGTTCAGGGCTTTTGTCAATACCTGAGGAGGGCTTAGGAGTTATTAATGGCAACATGATGCCCCGCTGGACCGCTGGATGCAATTTCGCTGTGATCTGAACAGACATTAAAATTGTGTATAAAACATCTAATTGTGTAAAACATCTTGTCGGGTACCCGAATTAGGGGTACCAAAAACCAACGATTAAAAGGAGCAAGCCCCCGAGGAATCCGCACCCTAAAACCCCTAAAAAATCGAATCAAGGCTCCACCTACACGGATACGCCGAGCCAAGCCCGCATACGTGTGAAGACGGGGCACCCTCGACTGCGTTCCGACTCGCACGAGGCCCGCTCGATGAGAAGCCTCGACCCCGGAAAATCTCCGACTCGCACGACCCGGAGTCGAATCGGTCGACCCCCCCTCATCCACCTACTCACTGACAAGGCATTCAATGCAATCACTTCCACCAACGTGGCTACAGCGCCACCGGCGTGGGAGCAGCATTCGTGTCTAATCCTACTTTTTACTGTCCATCCCGGGATGGACGGTAAAAAGCTGCCACTATTCACACCGCATCGAGCACTGTTCTATCAACGACGCCCCCTCGACGCGCAAGATGACAACCACCATGCCTGGGTTTTCTAGGGCTCGGTATTATCCGTTCTTCGTCGACCCCCTCAGTCACGTCTCGACCAGGCCTCGAGCGCCGTCGGTCAACAGAGGAACAACGCCCGTACGTCGACCACAGGTACATGTACGTAGCTGAATTAGTTTAAGCCTAATTAAACTATGATTGGACAATATTTGCCAAATAACAACGAAAAAGCTACAGTATTATTTTTGCAAAAAATTTTGCATCTAAACCAGCCCTTAGACGTTGTTTAGATCACCCAAAATACAAAAAGTTTTCAAGATTTTTCGTCACATCGCATATGCCGGTACATGTACGTAGCACTAAATATAGGTAAAAAAATAACTAATTACACAATTTGTCTGTAAATATCGAGACGAATCTTTTGAGCCTAGTTAATCCATGATTGGACAAAGTTTGTCAAATACAAAATGAAAAGTGCCACCGGGCTTTTTCAAAAAATTTTTTGCAAACTAAACATGGCTAGTTGAAGTGAAAAGTTGAAAACTTTTCAAGATTATCCATCACATCAAATCTCTACACGTATGCATGAAACATTAAATGTAGGTAAAAAATAACTAATTACACAGTTTATCTGTAATTTAGGAGACGAATCTTTTAATCTACTTAGATCATAGTGGGACAATAATTATCAAATACAAGCAAAAGTGTTATAGCACTTTTCAGACAAATTTTTTGCCATCTTAACGAGACGTAGGGACTTGCCAGCACTCGGCATCAAGGGGCTACCGCTGGCCGGTTGCAGGGGATCGGCGCCTCCGTGCTAAGACTACCCGTAGTGGGTACTCTAAAATAATACTCTAAAGCTTTAGAGTATAAATATAGAGTAAAAACTGTTGCACTGGGTACTCTAAAACGATACTCTATTCTTTCTCTCACTCTATATTTAGAGTGGTACTGTGCTTACTCTATACTCTGTAGTGACGGGCCCCACTAGCTAAACAAAAGGAAAAAAATGCTATAACTCACAGACCAAAAAATCCAAATTAAATTTCGATTTCACCATTAAATTTGTCTCAATAAATCCTTCAAAACTAGATCACACATGAATATATTTAGATAAAGTGACAAGTGGGTCCCACGGTGGATAGAGTGGATAGAGGATGATATAGAGGATGGATGGGCGCGGAAGAATTGAGTATAGAGAAGAGAATCTTGCTGACTAGGACGTATAAAGGATGAATATAGAGGTCAATCAGTGCGGGTAGTCTAAGCAGGGGTTGTCCGCCCAAGAATCATCCACAATGAGATTCCTATCCTCATCCATAGCTACTGCATCAGGTGGCTGTGCGGCCACGCCGAGACATGGAGGAAGGGGGTCGGGTGGAATGGAATCGGGGGTTCAGGGTGGACGGTGGTGAGAGAAACGCCGGCGTCGATTCGTCGCCCGGGTCAGCGACACTGCAGGCAATCAGTAATCAGTGGCTGCAGCTATGGATCCACAATATCTTGATATGAGAAAGTACCGTTTCACCCTCCACAATTTAAATAGAGCTGGTTCCGAACCCACTAAATTTTAGTTTCGGCCCACAGCTTAAGTTCGTCTTAGGAGGCTCCTCCTATTTCTTAACCATCCAATCTAGCGAAACGGATGGCTTTCATTATTTCAAGCGTAGTAAAATTCCTCTTTATTTAAAGGTGGAAAATGAGTGATCATATATAGGGCCGGTTCAGTTCCAAATTTTTTTGCAAAATGACACTGTAACGATTTTCGTTGTTATTTGGCAATTAGTGTCCAATCATGGTCTAATTAGGCTTAAAAGATTTGTCTCTTCCATTTCGTCTAAACTGTGTAATTAGTTTTATTTTTTATCTAGATTTAATGTTTCATGCATGTGTCTAAAGATTCGATGTGACGGAGAATCTTGAAAAATTCTGTAAATTTTTTTGAACTGAACAGGGCCATACTACTATAAAATGGCAAAGCTCCTATTGTCCTTGGGGGGGGGGGGGGGGCAGATATGGGCATATAGCTATTTGTGTTATCAGTTTTCAAAATAAGTTATTAGACCCAGTACAATCTTGAAGATGCCCAGGTAGCCAAGTAGACAAGCAGTCAAGTGGGTCTACGGAGTCCGTATATACCTAGAACTAGAAGACCAGTAGACCTATGATCCCCGCTGCAGTGCACACTTCCTTTGTTTGTGCTTTTATGGTATGGCCAATGTATTTATTGTTTTACACTGGGGCCTGTTTAGATCCCAAATTTTATCCCCAAATTTCATTATGCAAAAAGAAGATTCCCATCACATCAAAATGCTGGCACATGCATGTAGTACTAAATATAGATGAAATTAAAAACTAATTGCACAGTTTTGTTGTACTTTGCGAGACGAACATTTTGAGCCTAATTAGTCAAAGTTTGAACAATTTTTACCAAATACAAACGAAATGCTACAGTGCGCTACAGTGTTCAACAGGAAATCAGCCGCCACCAATTCGGTGGAACTAAACACGGCCCTGGTGAGCGCTGGCCGCCTGGCCTAGTGGCCTGCTGAATCGCTTCAATGGCTGTGTTTACTTCCTCAAAAACAAAAAAAAGTACTGTGCAAACAAAAGATTTCCCGTCACATCAAACTTGCGATACATGCATGGAGTACTAAATGTAGATGAAATCAAAAACTAATTGTACAGCTTGGTTGTACTTTGCGAGACGAACGTTTTGAACCTAATTAGTCAACGGTTGGACATTATTTACCAAATAAAGCCAAAACGTGCTATAATACTTTTTTTACACCTTTTCGCGGAACTAAACACACCCAATGAATCTTTGACAAGGGCCTTGTTTAGTCGGTAAAAAGTTAAGAATTTTTCTAACTATAGTATTTTTGTTTGTATTAGACAATTAGTGTCCAACTATATATTAACTAGGCTCAAAAGATTCGTGTCATAATTTATAACTAATCTATGTAATTAATTATTTTTTATCTATATTTAATATTTTATACATGTGTATAAAAGTTGATGTGACGAAGAGAGAGAAAAAAATTCAACTCTAGCCCTTGTTTAGATTGAAGATTTTTTCAACCTGATGAATAGTACCACTTTCGTCTTATTTGACAAATATTGTCCAATCGTAGACCAACTAGGCTCAAAAGATTCATCTCGTGATTTTGAACTAAACTGTGTAATTAGATATTTTTTTTACCTACATTTAGTACTCCATGCAAGCGGCTAAAAATTGATGTGATGAAGAGAGAGTGAAAAAACTTGGAATTTTGAGATGATCTAAACATGGGCCTAGCCTTCATCTAACCAGCGTCCCAATCTTTTACAAAACAAACATGCATTGCATGCCCTGCAACGAATCTTTGACCATGCACAACTCCAGAAGACACGCATCGCTGACATCATCCTCTCACCAAGATCAGTCTCAAGTCAGAGCACCTCCGGCTCCAGGGTACTACTAGACTACTGTAGTATCAAATCGGAGAGAAAAGAGAGTACAATCAAGCTTTAGATTGTTGGGTTAAAGTTGGAGAGAGAAATTCAACAGTAGTTGTTCACACTACAGTGATCGAGGGCCTTGTTTAAATTGCTCCTAAATTTTAAGTTTTTACACTCTCTGTCACATCGAATCTAGAGACGCATGCATGGAGCAATAAATATAGATAAAAATAACTAATTACACAGTTTGATTGTAAATCACGAGACGAATCTTTTAAGCCTAGTTAGTGCATGATTAGACAATAATTATCAAATACAAATGAAAGTGCTGCAGTACCAAATTTTTATAACTTTAGCCCTCTGAACCAGGCCCGAACCCTTCTCAAAATCGTTTTTTAGCCCGTCAATCAGGTTCGGTTCGAACCGAACGCTGGAGGTGAACGCACTGTCTACTCTTGGTACTACACTTTCCAGCACTGCTTGTAATTTCGCTTTGGCAGTTATACAAACTTCACTCTAAAAAAGATAATGTTGGGTGTTTGGTTCCACGTGGTTAAACTTTAGCCATGTCACATTGAATGTTTGATAATAACTAGGATAATTAAACATAGCCTATCACAAAACACGATGGAGGATAAGTCGTGAAACGAATCTATTAAATCTAATTGGTTTATGATTTGATAATGTGGTGCTACATTAAACATTTGCTAATGATGGAATTATTAGGCTTAATAGATTGGTCTTGCGAATTAGCCCGGAGCTTTTGCAATTAGTTTTATAATTAGCTTATCTTTAGTGCTCCTAATTAATCTTCAAATAATCGATGTGACAAGGGCTAAACTTTAGCCAATGATCCAAACAAATTCATATTTTTTTTGAAGCTTCTCAAATAACATTAAAATGACAGATTTCAGACCTCTTTATTACAGACCTGAGGAATAATTAAACTATCATGCCGCTGATTACACGTACCTGGACGCCGTTTGGTTCTATTTTTTTTCCCTCCTCGCTCGCCTATGCCGGTACCTGACCCATCTCTCCTTGGTTCCCTCTCCCAAGTCCCAACTCCGTCAGCCATGCTGCACATCCTCTCGTCGACCATCTTGCTTGCGAATTTGGTCACAGTACTTTTGGATTGGAATTATAAAAATAGTTATCCGCTGATGGACATTGTTTTTTTTATTTTTTTTATTACGGACACAAACGTGAGGGACATGTTTCTTCATTTACTTATGTTATGCCAAAATTTATCTAAATAGATTATTAGTTATCTAGTTGCAATATATATATATATATATATATTAAATTTATGTTATCAAAAGGTTGTAAACGATTTTTAAAACAATAAGAACCACTCAAAAAAAGCTAAGGATATCAAAACATGTAGCATACAAAGTCCCAAAGGTATAAATGACCGTTCCCATCAAAACCTCCTATGGCTGGAGCTAGAGCATAGCTTCAAGACAAACAAGCGCACATGCTCAATGGTAAAAAGACTAGGGCTAGGGCGTCGTTTGCATGGATCTTCCACAACTGCTTCTGATGAGCGGGAGAATCTGAGGAGGAGCCCACTTTTTGCAGCTCGGGTTCCTCGTCTCAAGACGGCTTCGGCTCTAGCTCTTCGGCTGTTCACCACAAATGGGCTTCTCATCGTAATCATGAAATTGGTATCATTGTAACTTTAATTAAATTTAAATTAGTTTAACTAAAAATAAAGACACTGCACGGCTTCCGTATACATAGACAGCTGTCAATCGCAGCACGCTAGTCAGAGTCAGCTCACGCCATGATGTCATGGAAGCGTAGCGAGGCCGCCGAGGCAGGGCAGAGTGAGCACGGAAGATTTCCCTCGGAAGGATGGCAACGGGTCGGGTTCGGATCGGGTGGAGTCTCCATGCACCCAAAACCGAAACCCGAAATCGAAACCCGAACCCGAACCGAAAACCGATTCGGGTGGAAATCCATCACAAAACCAAACCCGCGGATACCCGAAACCCGAACGGATACCCGAAACCCGAATGGATACCCGAAACCCGCGGATAGATATACACATATTCACATGTATAAATAAGAGACAATAAATAATAAATATTTTCATGAGTCAATTTTGAATAGATTTAATAATCTAAGTAAACAAGTTATTATTAGCATATTATAAAACATGAGTTTTAATTGCAAATGATTTATTTCGGATATCCATTGGATATCCACGGGTGAAAAACCAAACCCGAAACCGAACCCGAAACCAAACCCGAAACCGAAACCGAAAACCGTGGGTGAGAAACCATCCCCAAACCCGAAACCGCAAGACCCGAAATCCGCGGGTATCCGACCCGAACCCGATCCGCTGCCTTCTCTACTCGGAACTCGTCCGGCTCCAAGATCCGCCCATGCCAGTTGCCAGCAGAGCCAGGCGCTGCAGAGCTGGCGCAGGCTCTCACGTACCACCCGCACAGTACTTCTGACTTGCTGCGATACAGGCAACAGCGGCACAGCGCGACGCGCAGCGCAGCGCAGGCGTAGCAAGGCCTTGTTTAGGCCCCGTTTGGTTTAAAGTAGTTAAAATTTAACTCCAATCACATCCATGTTTCCTTAAATATATGGAGTACTAAATGTAGACTAATTGCATGCATGTCGGCACAGATTAAGAGTAATTTACGAGACAAATCTATTAAGCCTAATTAGTCCAATATTGAAAACTTTTTGTCAAATAAGACGAAAGTGCTACAGTGTTTGTTAAACTTTAACATCTAAACCAAACAGGCCCTTAGTTCCCCAAATTCCACTATAAAAAAGAAGATTTCTCGTCACATCAAAATACCGGCACATATATGAAGTACTAAATGTAGATGAAATCAAAAACTAATTGCACAGTTTGGTTGTACTTTGAGCGACGAACGTTTTGAGTCTAATTAATCAATGTTTGGACAATTATTACCAAATAAAAACAAAATTACTATAGTGTTACACAGTAATTCAGGAAGGCCAAATCGGGCATCTAAACACGGAGCAAGCCATAAATGGGTCTCCCAAATCGGTGCAACAAGCCACAAGTCAATGGCGTGCAGCCTGGAGCAACGCATCCGGCATGCATGACAGATTTGACAGCGTGATCGAGTGAGCGTCACTCAAGACACCCCGAGAAGCCCTCTGCCGCCAGCATCACTCGGCACTCGGCACGCAAGCAAGCAGGGTAGCTCGCTGCCTCATTGGCTTCCCGTGGACTATTTGCATTTTGTGGTCACCATTGCTTATCTCGTTGGTTTAATTCACTATTTCACTGAGTCTCTTTCTTATTCACTTTATTTATACGAGCCTTAGGAACGAGTGACGATCGATCACGATTTGCTTATGAACAAATATCAATGTACTATTGAATGTGAGCGACTTCTCTTCATTAACGTGTGTGGAAAAAAGTTTGAAGGAAGTACCGTACCGTACCGTCAGTGGCTGTAGCTGTACTTGCGTCTGCGCGTAAAGGTAAGTGTTCGTGCGGTTAATGTTGTACTTAGGGGTGTTTAGATGATTTTTTTTGAATTTGGCTACTTAAGCACTTTTATTTTTATTTAATAATTAGTGTATAATCATGGACTAATTTGGCTCAAAAGATTCGTCTCGTGATTTACAATCAAACTGTGCAATTAGTTATTTTTTATCTATATTTAATGTTCTATGCATGTGTACAAAGATTCGATATGCTAAAAGAGAGTGTAAAAATTTAAAATTTGGGTGGCATCTAAACCAGACCTTAGTCTTATTTAGTGAAGACTTGATGCTAGCTGCTGCATGCACGCACGTACGTGCATCCATTATCCAAGAAGTACGTACTGTAGATGCACCGTACCTCCACCTCTACAGTATCCTCTTGGTTTGGAAGTAAAATACTAGTACAACGGTGTGGCGCATATCGGCTCTTGAATGTTAATGACAGCTCTACGCAGTACTTCGTACACTCCAATGTTAATGACAATAGGATGCATAAAAAGATATGGTGTATCTCGAGATATACACAACATAAATCAGTACTACGTACTAGTAGTTCAAAGTGTAAGTGTACTACAGTAATTCTAGCGTAAGAGAAGTACCGTGATTACCGAGATTGCGAAGCTAACGTGTGTCATCAATACATCACGATCACGGCGTGTGTACCATGTATCCTCACGTGCCGGCCCCGGTGCGTTGTGAGCCTGATTGCATTGGTAGCAGCAGTAGTCCCTGTCTGTACACATATGGTAGCAGTAGTCCATGGATACACGCAGGGAGGAGGGAGAGAGGGGTAGTGGAGGAGTATGCCGCGCGACGGAACGCATTGAAAGAGATAAGATACGGTGCGTCCGTGGCGAGTGGCGACGCTGCACCATGGCAGGAGCAGGCCAGGGGGTGCTTTTCCTGTTTGCAGCGGCGACGGGCGAGGCAGCGACAAACGATGTCATGGCCCGGCCGGCGGTGACGGATGTCATGGATGTCCCGGATCCACTATACCGGACGCCGCCGCGAGGGGCGCCACACCCTCTCTCCCTCTGGCTGGCCCCTGGGATTGAGCGAGACAGTCCGGGATCCGGCCGTATCCGATCCGCGGCGCCGCGGGCTGCGTATCCACCAGATTCACTAGCTGCCCAGCCAACCTGCCTGCCTCCTCGGCTACTACTACTCGCCGAGACGAGACCCCTACTGGTGCCGCGCGCGGTATCTCTCGGTCGCCGCACCGCCGCTGCTCCCTGATCTCATCCACTCCTCCTCTCTCCATGGCCCCGTAGGCCCGTAGCCCGCCCGCCTCCCAACCGTCGTCCCGCGTCCGCGTCTCAGAGCTCTACTAGGGCGGGCGTGACGAGTGATCTACCACCTGGCCGGCTGGCCTCTATATAACCCCACCCCGCACCACATCACAGAGATCCATTTCAGGACTGGTACTAGGTTCGGCCTTCATCGTAGCTCACTCGTATCCTAACAGAGCAGAGGAGGGGAGCGACATCCACCGATGGCGAGCCGCAACGGTCTCGGAGGCGAGGGGAGCGCGCCGTCGCCGCCGCACGTTCTCGCGGTGGACGACAGCTCCGTCGACCGCGCCGTCATCGCCGGCATCCTCAGGAGCTCACAGTTCCGCGGTGAGAAATCGTATACACCAGTGGTCCTCCTGCCTTCTCTCTGCCGTGGCTTGGCTGTTGTAACCTGAACCTTTCGCGTTCGTTCTCTGCATGCTTGCAGTGACCGCCGTGGACAGCGGGAAGAGGGCGCTGGAGCTGCTGGGCACCGTACGTCTCTTCTACTCAACTTCCCTTTTGTTCATTCGGTGTGTTTTTCCCCAGTGGGTGACGTTTGTAATGTGTGTCGTTTGGTTTCAGGAGCCCAACGTGAGCATGATCATCACCGACTACTGGATGCCGGGGATGACTGGATACGAACTCCTCAAGAAAGTCAAGGTACACACACAACATTCAACTTTCAACCGCCTCTCTTTCCTGTTCCTTTCAGCCTTGGCCCTTTTAGATTCCCAAATTCACCCTCAAAATCCACTATGCAAAAAGAAGATTTCCCGTCACATCAAAATATCGGTATATGCATGGAGTATTAAATGTAGATGAAATAAAAAACTAATTGCACAGTTTTGTTATACTTTGCGAGACGAACATTTTAAGCCTAATTAATCAATATTTGGACAATTATTAGCAAATAAAAACAAAAATGCTACAGTACTACGCTATGCAAAATCGGCCGTTCCAGATTCAGGTAACTGAACAAGGCCTTGGGCTGTGTTCAGTTCCTCAAAAAAGTACTATGCGAAAAAAAGATTCCCCGTCACATCAAACTTGCGATACATACATGGAGTACTAAATGTAGATGAAATTAAAAACTAATTGTACAGCTTGGTTGTACTGTGCGAGACGAACGTTTTGAACCTAATTAGTCAACGGTTGGACACTATTTGCCAAATAAAGCCAAAACGTGCTACATTACTTTTTTTACCCCTTTTCAGAGATCTAAACACAGCCTTGGTGGCAGTAGTATGCAGTACAGATGCCAAATCACTGAACTCGTGTGACTGCAACTGATTAGTGATATTCGTGCATGCAGGAGTCGTCCAGGCTGAAGGAGATACCTGTGGTGATCATGTCCTCGGAGAACGTGCCGACCAGGATCAACAGGTTATATACACATATCCCAAGCCCAAACACCGAATCCATTCATATCTGTTCATCGCTATACTGCTTATTTTCTGCTGCATGTACATGCTTCTTGACATGTTTGTGCATGATGATTCGCCAGGTGCCTGGAGGAAGGCGCCGAGGATTTTCTGCTGAAGCCCGTCCGCCCGGCCGACGTGTCGCGCCTGTGCAGCCGCGTCCTCCGGTGAGCACGACGGCGGCGGCGACAGGGAGCATGCTGTCACTCGTGCTCGTGGTTCTTTTGGGAGGATGCATGGCATGGGGGTAGCAGTAGCAGCAGCAGCGTTCCGAAGCTCGGTGTCTTCTCTCATGAAGCATGGGGCTCGTATACGTTGGATACGGGGGAGCCAGCTGTGTATTTTGCTCCTCTTTCTCTCGTTTCTCTTGGTCTTTGTCGTGCTAGGCAGGCTGTTACCCTCTTATGTTCAGTTAATGAAGTTCCGTAAAAAAGATGTTGCCTTTTCAGTTAGTGAGTTCTCATGAATTTGTTGAACTTTGGTTCATGTGTTTGTTTGCACCGGCACGAGGTTTTTTTGCGTCGCAGATGTTGTACTTGTACGGCTATTTTCTGTAGCCTCAAGCCTGTACCGTGATATCGATCTCGCGTGCGAGCATACGGTACGTACGTATAGTACTCGAACCATGGCACGGTGGGCCCCTGGGTGTAACTAGCAAGATCTTTTGCTGAACGAAAAGGATATCAGATGGTACAGTGACTTCCGAGGGCTTTGGTTACTGACGGTGCGTCCCTACTCCGTACATGCTGGTCTTCTCTGCTCATCTTGGTCATGGTTGTTGATTAATCGTCGGTTCAATTTTAGTTTTAAAGCCTTTTTCTTCTTCTAATTGCTCAAGATGTGAAATAAAGGTACATCAGATGGAAAACAGCATACAAATACAATAACATAAGGTTAAAGTCAGCTAAGGTCCTATTTAGATTTTTTTTAAAAAAAATTAAGGAGTATAACATTCCAACCTCAACAATAAGAAGTCAACATTTACAAATGAATGAATGTAGTCATTTGCAACGGACTCATAGTATTTAGACTACACTACATATGTTGATACAAGTTAAGACATGAAACAAAGCAACGAGTTAAGACATGATACAAAGCAACGCAGAATTTAAGGCATCTCGGCCACCCAGGGCACTTGCCCGGGCTCGTTGCCATCAAGCAGTGTTGTCACAAAAACTTCTTTTCTTTTGAGTGACGTGATACAAAGCAACCGAGAATTTCAGAGGTACGTTGTAAGTGTTTCATATAAGTGTTATAAAAGTAGATCGGGATGCAGCATACAGAATATGTTGCAATGGTTGTACACGTATGTTACAAGTGTCTGTTCTAAATGTTTCATCTGTTCTTCAGACGTATGTTGCAAGTGTGTTTAACTGGATGTTGTATATGTGTTCACAGATATGTTGTAAGTGTTTTATCTAGATGTTGCATATGTTTAGAAATGACTTTTTAAGTGTTTTCATGTGTTTTTACATGTGTTTCATCTGTCTTTAGACGTATATTACAAATATTTTATCTGGATGTTTCAAAAGTAGATCGGGTGTTGCTAGGGACCCACCTGCCACAGCTGCTAGGGCGCCGCTAGGCGGGCGTAAATGTCCGGGTGGGGAAAGCAAATGGGGCGCGAGCAATCCCCGTGTAGAGTCGGGTGGCGTGGACGACATTCGGAAGGCGCGGCCCTGTGTGGGCGCGTGAAACAGAGGGCAGGGGCGGGCATCCGAACGCATGCGTCCGTCCAGACGTCCAACCGCTACACTGCCGGTATAATTACCGTAAAAAACATAGCTGGAATTGTGTCACAATTAGTCTAAGTCCTTGTTTAGTTTCTTTCCCAAAACTTTACACCCTGTCACATCAGATGTTTAGACACATGCATGAAGTATTAAATGTAGACTAAAAAATAACTAATTGCACAGATTGCGTGTATTTTGCGAGATGGATTTTTTGAGCCTAATTAGCCCGTGATTAGACAATGTTGTGCTACAGTAAACATATGTTAATGACATATTAATTAGTCTTAATAAACTCGTCTCATAGGTAAGTTCTGTAATTAGTTTTTTTATTAGTATACGAATACCCCTTCCGACATCCCATGAAATATCCGATATGAAACCCCAAAACTTTACACCCCTAGAACTAAACAAGGCCTAAAAAGCTTTGGTTTCATGTAAGGATGTCCCACTGTTATTATACTTTTCTATCAGCGTGGTATGGTATTTTAATAAAGGGCAATGGTTGCAGAAAAGGATACGGAACAGATGTCTGCCAATGAATTCCAGACACATATGTATCAGGATATATAATGTGCGTACAGCTTCCCACAAACAATTAATCTGTGTATTGGTCTTCGTCCTACACTACACTGAATCCATGGATTGAGGGAAAGTCTATTATATTATCGTCAGGAAGTTGCGCTGTGATTTTATTTTTCTAGTTGTATGCTACGTACCTAGTATACAACGGAAGCAGAAAAGGGCGTATATATGGAACAGATGTTTTCCCAATGAATTTCAGACACATTTCTGAATATAGCTTTCCACAAAGGCCATATTTGCTCCAAATCACTTACACAGTTTAGCCATATAAAATTTGGAGTTCCTGCAATACACCGTTTGATCATTTACATTTGCTGCAAGAGTTCGGAACCAGCACCTTCATGTAGATTTCGGCCATTCGTCTAAATCATGCGCTCAGCTGTACAAAAGCAGAAAGAAACGGAATATCCATATATTGAACAGTCCTTCAGCTACAGGCTGCAAATTAGCTAAAGCTTATTAGGGAGCAAGAATCCTGGTTTCCAATTTCCTTGCAATCCTGTGAACTCCTGCCAAACACCAAGAATCCAGAATTACATATCTTCTTTAGTAAGAAATTAATTTCCATAGTTCCCATTTAATTATACAGAAACAAAAACAAACATGTCAAGAAAAAAAACTTTTGTTGAGGAAAGATCAAATGCAATGTTTTACCTATTGTTTATGTCAGTCTTCACACTACCAAAGCGCTAAAAAATTTCCATTCCTCTATATACCCTCCCACGAAAGTGATTGCTGCAGCAACCACTCCTTTTTTTTTGAAACAATGCAGCAACCACTCCTGTATCTAATGTTCCTGTATGAAGGAAACCAGCAGCTGCAGCTGCAAGATGAAGAGCAGCGGAATAGGCCTACTATGTATGTTTCTCTAGAACATTATATCATAATAATTGTATGAAACTGCAAGCAAAGTAAGTGAAGAAAAGTTCAACCCAAGTGCTATATATCTATCACACAAAATTCAGACTTGGCAACTGATATACCAACAGAAAGACTTCCTAAGGACCAAAATAGTGAAATATCCTTTTTTGTGGCTCATGGGCACACAACACCAATAAAACCAAAATGTTTTTCAGCTCGCAAGTGAAAGGTCTACTTTAAATGTGAGAATTGCAATATCAACCAAGAACTAAACATATGAGAACTACAATGCATGTGCAGAACTGGAGATCAAAAGGTCTACTTTAATCCCAGTGAAGCAAGGTGAGAAGGCGCAGAAAGACTGAAAGCTCTGTGGTAAGGCAGCATACCATTTCTCTTTTGTTTAGCTTAGCCTCCATAGCCTAGAGTTCTTTCTCCTTTTTCTTCAGATCCTAAATATCGACATCAACAGATAACTAATCAAAATCAACTTGGCAAGTTGAAATTCAGATACATTACAAAACACGACTGTTACATTTCATTTATGTACTTATAACCCAGAATTTAATTAAGGCAGAACAAATCAGGCTATGCATATTGTACAAATTACTAAATAGATAGGTAAGCTTGATAAGAAAGATAATGCTAAACGCCACTCAAGACAAATTCTTGAATGAGCTCAGATACAAAGTAAAAGCACTTACCATGACAACCCCTAGAGGGAAGTCTCATAATACGCTGGGTAAACAGAATATCACCATTGCAAAAGCCATTCAAGAGAATATATGCTGCTACATAACCTTTTTAAAAAGATCGCAAACAAAACAAAAACCATGCTCAGATAGAAAGGATTTTTATCCTAGACAATCCACAAAGAAGTCTTATAGAGCCAGGATTAGAAATCTTATCATCATTGCATAAGTAGAGATGTCTTTTTACCGAGACAACTACATGGACAGGTAAAAGAGTACAGCTTGGCAGGAAAAATTAATACCAAATAATTCAAGATAAAATTCTTGAATGAGCTCAGATGCAATGGAAAAGCACTTACCATGATAACTCATAGAGGAAGTCTCATAATGAGCTGGGTAGAAAGATTATCATCATCACAAAAATCATTCAAGACTACAGAATTCTGAGGGGGTAGAAAGATTGAATTGAATTACTTTTTAAAATGATATATGATTTGTGCTGTATTTTTAGAAAAGGACATATTTAGGACAGACCCAGTGGTGGCTGTTCCCACATGAGTGGGGTCTGGGGAAGGAATAACCGAAGCAAACCTTACCCCTGCATTTTGTAGAGAGGCTGCATCAAACCCATGACCTTTGGCTCAGTGGGAAGGCTTCTCACCACAGCGCCAGACCTGTCCTCCTTAGAAAAGGACATATTTATTGAACCAAATTTCTGTACTTATGATGAACTAATAGCCCATCACTTTTTATTCAGAGTAGCACATACGCAGAACAGCACATATGCTGAACAGTACATATGTAGAAAGGACATATTTATTGAACAACACTTATAGATGGCGGGTATTTGAAGTCGAACAGAAAATCATTATCCTGGTATTGCCCAACTACTGAGTTAATGTGTTGTTCACAATTGAAGTTAACGGTCCTAATCCAAGAGAGCGGAGCATCTAATTGTTCAGCACCAGGTTTTGCGCCATCTACCTCTCATATTCAGTCGTTGGCCCATCTGTACATCCAAGAAAAAGAAACCACGCATCAGTGGAAATGGTGTTTAAGTATCAAACAACAACAAATAGATATCAGTTGTTGACTAGATAGAAGCAACAAATTAAAAACAGCTAATTAACTAGGAGATGCTACTGCTATAGATAAAGAGTGCAATGCAGTCATGACATATTTAAGTATCAGGCTATCAGCACAAAATACTCTAGTTTCTTGAGGAGGCAAAAACTGAAGTATCATAACACAATGTTTACTGATTTGCCTTGCAGAAAATGGACATGGCCACATGTTTAGCAGCAAGCAACAATACTCCCGAATTTCAGATTCTCAGTTGGCCACAAGCAAGAGAAGGAAGCAAAAGGGAAGACTTGAGTTATAATAATTTATCACGCGAACTCATGTTACTTAGATCAAAGATGATTTAGTAAATTTAAAAAGTTTAAGATATAGTCCCTCTATAGTACCTAAAAATAATACCTTAAAAGCAGAACCATGAATTGATCAAGTAGAGACACATGGAAGTACCTTCTCTTTTCAGGTTTCTTATTTGATCACTACAAGGTATGTTGATTCAGCCAAATAGAAGAACTAATATTCGAAGTTGGTAGCATCAGAACTAATATCCGGAGTAGTCAGCTGCAGCGGGGAGTCACTTCTGCTAGGGCTGTGCACAATGTTAAATGAAAATATGTGATTAATGATGCCTTTTATGATGACAGGCAGGTGATGTGTTCCTGATGCTGTGTCAGCTTACCTGAAATTTGGAGACGTTGGGCTATAATCTGGGCTAGGTCTTCCAGAGTCGTCAATTGGGCTACACAAGTTAGTCAATCCGTTAGAAAATAGATGAAAGGCCAAGAAGAATAACAGTGAGCTACAATAGAGTGCTATTAGTCGCAAATTTGTTGTATAATTTTCTGCAGAATGTCTGCATGACAGGTCCGGATCACCGATCGGTGTCCATGGCTTATTTCATGCTAACCATTTTGTAACATGTTCTTTTCCCCTCTTAATGAAAAACAGGCCACAATGGCTTGTTCGTGAAAAAAATAGAGCATTGCAATCCATCCGTGTAAACAAGTCAAAACATAATAACTGTAATAGTAGTAGTAGGCTCACCTCACTTTTGTATCATCCAATTTGGACGGGCCAATTTAGGATGTAGGCCCAACAGAAGACAGTCCTCATCAGATATACACTTGAGAACGTTAAGGACCTGGACAAACATGCCATGTAAGCAAACCGCATGGTTACAGTAACTTTCTTAGAACAACTTGTTAAATGAACATAGATAGATCATATAAATACCCTATCAGCGGAGAGAATCTGCTTCAGTTCCACTGACTCAGACAGTTGCTCCCGATCATCATTTTTCTTGTTTGGTGCTTTGAATTCCACAAGCATCTTCGTACCATCAACTGTAATAATTGGCTGCTGAGCACCACAACCGCCCCTTCTTATCTTGCTGCTTCTGGACATTAAGGTCATCACCCTCACCACAAACCTTTTTGGTCTTGCAAGCATCATATATTATCTTCAATCTATTCTTTGGGTTCCTGATTTTAAGAGCCTGCTTGAACTTGGTATTATCCTGCAAGATGAATGTTAATGTCAAATAACCTTTGGAAAAAAATGATAAGAAAGTATAGTGGCTAAACATGTGACAACAGCTAAATCAGAACTTTGTGAAAAGCTCCAAAGTTGGCTCATAGTGAGGTTTAATTACTCTGATTGTTTTATACAGAACACAAAGATGTTTTTGCTAGGGTGGTAATATCACCAAAAAAAATACACTACAGCACGAGTTTCTAAGCTTCATGAGTCTTACATTAGGTTTCAGAAAAGTCTGCCGGCACATGCAAACAAATTTATTTTACACAAGCTTTTTGTAGTGCGATACCATGTTTACAAGTTTTTGTTGAACATGCCTCCTGTGGACAAGAGCAAACCATGAGCATGTTTACAAGTTTTTGTTAAACATGCCTCATGTGTACAAGAGCAAACCATGAGCATAGCTTGATGCAGTACAAAGGACAATTCATTCATTAATATAATGGCCGGAATACAGAGGGCTCCTATGATGCTTCGATTTAAATTTTACATAACACCTTGAAATTTTGCATCTTTTTGAAATAGCCTAAATTGATTTATATATGCTGTTATGTGTTTTTTTAAAACGAATCAGACATGAGAGTTGCCGATTATACTAAAAAGAAGATATTCAAATGTAGGCAAATAATATTTTTTTAAATTAAAATCCATCATAAAGTTAGAAACATGTTGATGCATTCATGCTGGTGCATTTGTGTTTCTGTATTGGCTGGTTTTAACTGAGTTCAAAACTGATTTGAAAGGCTTTGAAAAATTCAGTTTTCAGAAATAGTCAAGGAAAAATGAATGTGCCTTCTCTCTTTCTGTTGGCCTGCTAGCTTGCTGCTTCGGTTGCTGGCCAAGACGTCATTTGGCTCAGCGCGTAGCCATGGTCGCCTCCTTGCCGCCGGCCCAGTTTTAGCTCCCGCGGCCCAGTCGCCATTGTGTCCCAAGCCTGAGTGCAGCGCACTCCTCTTCCTTCCCCTCTGTTTCCCTGCCGCGCCGGGCCCACGTGCCAGCGGCGTTGTCTCCTTCCCCAAACGATGCTCGAGTCGGACTGCCTGGAGATGGAAATTTCACCGCCGGCTCTGATTCTCCCATGATTTGATGCCGTTTGTGCAAGCTGGCGCCCTATAAAACCCGTAGAGCCCCTGCCGCGCCCGTTTTCCCAATCTCAGCACCACAGCCGCCGCATCCAAAGCTTGCAGCGCCGCCGCAGCTTGCCGCTGAGTTCGCTTCGTCGTTCCCATCGCTCCGTCGCCAACTTCGTTCATCGCCGAGCTCGGTGTCGAGGTTGCTAAGCCTCCCTCACCCTTGTTCCTCTCTCGTTGGCTTTCTATCGCTCACACGCCTTCGCCGAAATTGCAGGAACCTGTTCGTCCGCCCCGTCGAGCCGCTCGCCTTCTCCGCTTCGTTTCCGTCGGCGAAACAGCCCTAGGTGAGCTCGCAGGCATACGCTCTCTCTCCCAGTATCTTCTTTTTGTCCTACGGCGCTTGGAATCGTCGTATCGATGAGCACTGGCGAGGTCCTCGCCGCCGGTAATGGTGGCCGCTGTGCTGATCGTCATCTCCAGCCGGCCCCCCCTCTCTTTCATCCTCTAAGTGAATCTCAGCCGCCCAGATTGAGATGAACGGATTAGATTAGAAGATACCTCTTCGCTGCTCATTTTGTTAAAGAGACCCTCATTTTCTTCATAATTGTGCCCGGAGTCCCTGGTTCAGTTCAAAATCCTGATTTTGATTTATTTTTAATTCGAATTAAGTTCAGTTTAATTACGAAACTGCCATCAGTAGCTTATAAAATGCCATACCTTCTACGTTTTAAATCCGATTTCAGTGATTCTCGCGTCTGTGTGTTCGTAGCGACGTATAGAATGATTTTATAAACTTTTCAACTTGTTTTTTATACTGTTGGTGTAGTGTTCTAATTGTAGCGCTTGTTTGCTATGCATGATTGCTCCGAATGTTTGTGTGTTGCTGAATTGATGATCAAGTATAGACGGTGAGTAATACGATGGTGAGCAAGGCCAATTCTTTAACGATCAGCAGGACTAGCAGGAGTACTTTGAGCAAGACAAGTATAGAATAGGATCATCCTTGTTGTCCTATTCAATAATTATCACTTTAATAATATGCATGAGTCTACCTAGATAACCTTAGGAATTTTTCTAGCAATTGAGATCTTGATTCCTGGTCACCTATGAGATTATTGCATTGGGTAGTGATGCTAGTGCTTAATTAAAGACCATGATCCTGTAACTTGATTAATGGATTATGCAATAAACAATAAAATATGTTTTTTAGCAACAAGGAACAAGGGGGCTAGAGCATGTTTTTGTGATGCTCTAGATTCCTCTTCTTAAGGACTTATCTGTAAGCGATCATCCGTGGCTTACAGTACAATCGTAAGGGCTATATGGCTCTGGCTTTAGTTCAGCGTGAAGACATTTTCTAGCTTGTTAGTGGTTACTTAAAAGGGCGCAAAAGGGCTACATGGCTCTGTCCTTATGCGTATAGCATGCGCGGAATGTGCCATTCGGAAGGGGGCTCTATATTCCCTTGCTAATTGGAAACATAGCAGCTCTAACTTGTTAGACGAACTTATAAAAGACTTCATAATGTACCATGTCCGCTCACGTTGGAAGTGTAATGGGAGTCATGACCCCGGGCAAATGGGAATCACGACTTACGGTGAAAGTGTACAACTTCTGTAGAGTGTAAAACTGGTATATCAGTTGAACTCACGGTCACGAGTGGCCTTGGACCCTTATGGAATAGATGACATTAATGATAATTAAGTTTATGCTATTCATTATTCATGTTTACCTGATCATGTGTCTATTTGGGTTTATGATAAACTTGTTGCTCTTCAATTGCTTAAAATTGTGACTCAATAAAAGCTAAATGCGGTTAAACCCCTTTTGAGCCTCATGAACCCCATGTTATTCTTGTTGAGTACGAGATATACTTACGCTTGTTTATTTTTCATACTTGGATGAAAATCCCGGATGGGTAATAGATGACAATGGTTATGAGGATTTTCCTGAGGATTACTAGTCTTACGATCAACCAGTCGACCATCGCTGTGGCTATGGAGACGCCATGGAATTATCTTTATTTATTTCCGCTTGCTAGACTTTGATATATTTATGTAATGGATTAAATACTCGTGATATAATAAAGCACTGTGCTTGGTATTCTCCTTTAATCTGTCTCGATATGTGTGTATTTAATTCTTGGGCACACATATAACCTATATCCAGATTTGCCTTTAAATTTGGGTATGACATTTTAAAATCAGAACTCCTTTCACTATAGCCAGATAGGCACACAAGCAAGTGCACAAAAACATTCTACATAGTAACCAAACCCGGGGGTACCTCATCCACGAGGACCTTGGAGCAGTTGAAGCAGACACAACGCATAATGGACAGTACAGTCTTGATAAAGCCAATGTGGAACATCGGCTTGGCGAGCTCAAGGTGACCAAAGTGGCCTGGCCACTCTACCATCCCAGTCATGCATGTCTGGCACTTGATTTTGCGGTCGACAGTCCCCATTCGAGGGTCACTAAGCCCACCAGCCTTTGGCTTCCCCTTCTCCATAGTCTCTGCATGTTCTATTTGTGCCACCGACATTTGTCTCTGCACAGCACAAAGAATATTCATCATTAAATTACATGACCTGAAGTTTTGTTGTTCAGGCACTGCACATGTGCCGACATTTCTTTTATTGAAGCAGTACAAACCCCAACATGGCAAACTATCAAACCCAACATCTTAATCATTATCTTTGCATTAAGTAGAATTAGACGAATGAAAACAATGTTTTACAACGTGACTGCCCACTTAACCGCCATGTAATATTAATGCTAAGTTTCAGTTGTACTGGAGTGTGCTTTCCAGTTCAAACTTGCAGTTGCAATTAAACATGTCCAAACTCATTCTAGACAGTTATAAGCTCATAAATAACCATACCCATATGGCTGTCCAAACAGGAAGGTCAAGTTTACTCTCCTGTAAATAAAGTTTACTCTCCCATAGTGATGACAGTACATTATTGTCTCAGATTGGTTAAATTTTGTTAAGAAATATAAAGTGTTATTTTCGTTTTGTAGAACAGAGTACCAGTTCAAACTCGCAGCAGTAATACTTTTCATCAATTTGCTCAAATTTTTAGAGTATGTAGAGCTAGGTACGTTGTGCACATTACAGTTCTCTAAATTTAACAAAGCCCCAACTCAACTAACCAAGCATCGTCAAGGACAACCCACTCAAAACCCTGACAAATTTACATCAAAACCCTGACAGCATCAGCGTACTCCTTTGTGGTCAAATCAAGTCGCGCACGACCTCTCAAGCTACAGACCTCAAGCTACAAACCACCCTCATCAACCTCCAATCCCCACACTCATCAGCCTCCAATCCCCACAAACCACCCAGCCCGCTCGAATTCGAAGACCAAATTCAAGCAGAGAGGGGGCGAGCGAACGAGGGGTATTACAATCTCGTCGGGGCTGAGGACGCCAGACTGCACGAGCTCCACCTTGGCCACCTCGGCCGGAGAGTGCGGGAACCTCACGTCCATCTCGCCTCCTAATCCGTCCTCCCCACACGCGCTACTCCGTCCTCCCACGCGCGCGCGGCGGCGGGCGCGAGACAGAGCAGATCGATTCACCTGCGTCGGCAGGGCGGGATGTGGGGAAAAGAAGAGCTGCTGGGACCGGTTGGGGATCGGCTGTATGCCTGGTGTGGCTGTATGCCTGGACCTGGCGTGCGGGAAGGCCCAAGGGAGCGTGGGTGGTAGCGAAACCGCCTTTGGTCAGGGTGGCGCGACGGGGTTGGGTTCGCGTGGGATCCGGGCGCGATCAGTACGGAAGGGGAAGTCCGAAGTCGTGTGCTCCGTGGACAATGGGAGGCTGGATTTTTGGGTCACGAGCTGGAAAATTCGTACCTTTTGATTCAGCAATTGAAAAAAAATCTATTTATACTCTTAACTATTAACTATGTGTTCAGTTGTGCTGGTTGTTTTCAGAAGTAACAAGATTTTCAGAACTTAGATGTTCAGCCCTGTTAGGAGAAAGAAGTTGGCTTTTTCAGAAAACACCTCTGCCCATATTTGATGGAATAACTGTGTCTTTTTTCGACATGTTCTTCATTTTTCAACAGGCAGTTAGTTGCAACAATGCAATGCAATCAGTAGTGTTGGCTCCTTTTTTTCAAGAAGAAAAAAAAGTCGCAGTTCAAAATCTGATAAAAATGCGAGCATGGTTTGCTGCCCTGGTGTTCTTCAGAGGAGAGATAAGAGATTGACCATTACATAAGAAAAAAAGTCACAGTTCAAAATCTGATAAACTATCTTCAGCTTGATTTGGTCAACCAGCATATACACTGAACTGAATACCACTGTTTTTTATTTCTAAATGGAAATGCTTAATTCTGCAATAGACAGTCTATGATGCTAGTGGAAGTTTTCTACAATAGAGAGTCCATGATGCCAGTGGAAGCTATTTGCCAATCTCCTGGCAGTTCGGCAATGCTTGTTTGTTGTAAAGTGATGTCAATCAACAAGTAGGCCAATCAACAACTCTCACAATATTGTATTATGTTTTATTCGATTAGATACTGAACAAGTAGGCCAATCAACAACCCTCAAATATTGTTAGATACTGATGAATAGTCATGAGCTGCTGTGTGTTAGAACATGATGTTGTCATGAAGTGTTTCAGGAAGATATTATTTCCTGAAGGTACCTGAGTAGGTATGTTGCTGCCCTACTCATCTTTCAGTTTATTCAGTATTTTTTCCATTTTGTTCTAGCAGATTTAGCGTTATCTGAAATGCATATGCACTCTGTTGGAAATGCATATCCACATGTTAGTATGTTATGCTTAACACCTTAATCTCGTATGGATGGGTCTGGCAGACAGAACACTTTGATATCATATATTGGGAATCGAGAAGGTTAAGGGGATATTGCAACAACATCCAAGGAAAGGTTAAGTTTCTTGAATTTGGACTGAGGAGTAGGGACCTAAGTAACCAACATTATTAGTCTGAACATTGCTAATTGTACAGGTGGTCTTAGATTGTTTGATGCTTTCATGCAACTACGGATGTGTCTTCATGGAGTTTGGTTACGTTCTCTCTTCGAACTTCCTTAAAAATCAATAGCACTTTTTTCAGTTTCCTTAAATCCAACCGCGTAAGGGGTGCTGCATGACTCTACTTTTTCGCTCCATTCCTTGCATTACTGTACCAAATGAGTTTATATTTTGCTACATCAGAAAATTAAGGTAAACATGCACTGTTTGGACCTTAAAGAATATTGAGGGTTTTTTATTTAGACATGGTGACAATAGGGTGTGCTACTGAATGCTATATCCGGCTCTCTGGTGCTTATAAGAAAGTAGAGCAAAGAGAGAAGTTTACCACATGTTATTGGTCGTTCTTGCAGGGTAGGGGGATGGAAGATGTGGCTACACTGCATAGACCTAAAAGAAAATGCACGGAGTCCACTGCTGATGTATTGTTGAAGGAGACAACATTATCATATATTGATTGTTTAACTGTAGTGTCCACCATTTGTTTTCGGTTCATAGATGTTATACCCTTGTCCATTTAATATTTGTGTTGGTAGGAAGTATTAGTCTATATTTTTATTCGGTTAAAGAGAAGTAACTAGGCTCAATAGTCAAAGATTGATTTTTAAATCACTAGAGAAATGATAATTGATTTTTGTCTTTTATTCTTAATCCCTGTGTAATTTTGTTCATATCTTCCTGTTACGGTCTATGAGCCTATATAATAAATGGTTTGTTGCTTAGTTTCATCAAATGACAAATGCTGCCATGCCTAATGTAGTAATGTCGTCATCGTCGATCATCGAACATGTGTAACGAACGCACATCGCCGCCATCTTGCCGGTAGAGAGGCTAAACCTAATCGGAAAAGGATAGAGGTCAATAAAAAACTAATCAGTGTTGCTTACTTATCTACGGTACACTACCGGAATCCGCTTCTTCGCCGAGTGCCGGAGGCTTTGCCGTGTGTTTTTTTTCCGAGCACTCGGCAAAGAAGGCTTTGTCGAGTGCCAAATAAAAAACACTCGGTAAAACCTCTGCACTCGGCAAAGAAGGCTCTACCGAGTGTCAAATAAAAAACACTCGGCAAAAAAGTTTCTTTGCCGAGTGTAAAAAAAACACTCGGCAAAGCAATTTTTTAAATCATGTTTTGGTGTCCTAAATGAATTAAAATAAAAAGTTTTCAACTACAAAGTTTCATAACTTCTCAAGACCTACAAACTTTATATTGGTCATTTTCTTCATTCGACAAAGTGATAATTACGCTGTTCACAAAATCTGTCTCATGTAGTTTCATTAAACTACGAGAGAGATATATAAGATTTGTGAGCAATGTTAGCACCACAATCTCGGATGGAAAAACTTCCTAAATGAAGTTTGTAGATCTTGAAAGGTTATGAAACATTGTAGTTGACCACTTTTTAATTTGAATTCATCTTGTCATACAAAACTACGTTTGAAATTCAAAATTTTAAAATTCGATTTTTTCAAAAGATATCGGATGAAAAAACTTCCTAAATGAAGTTTGTAGATCTCGAAAAGTTATAAAACATTGTAGTTGACGACTTTTTCATTTGAATTCATCTTGTTATGCAAAACTACGTTTGAAATTCAAAATTTTAAAATTCAAATTTTTCAAAAGACCTCGGATGGAAAAACTTCCTAAATGAAGTTTGTAGATCTCAAAAAGTTATGAAACATTATAGTTGATCACTTTTTCATTTGAATTCATCTTGTCATGCAAAACTACGTTTGAAATTCAAAATTTTAAAATTCAAAATTTTCAAAAGACCTCGGATGGAAAAACTTTCTATATGAAAAATGTAGAGCTTGAAAAGTTATGAAACTTTGTAGTTAACAACCTTTTGATTTGAATTTTTTTAGGGCCTCAAACAATCAATTTTCACTTGGTTTAATATAATATTTGAGTAACTGAAACGACGTATAGATACATGTGAGTGTATAGTGTAGGTGGTAGAGGAGGTATTGCACGAGGGAGAGGTCATGAGTTCGAATCCCGCCGACCGTGTAGCCATGAATTTTTTTTCGGGTTTTTTTTTCGCATTTTTTTCATTTCGCGCTTTGTCGAGTGCCCAATAAAAGATACTTGGCAAAGGTGGCTTTGCCGACAGGTTTTTAGCCGAGTGTTCTATGCCGAGTGTTACACTCGACAAAGGCTTTGCCGAGTGTAACAGGCATACACTTGGCAAAACGACGAGCTCCCGGATAGGTAACAAATTTCAGATAATAAACATAAATCTACATATACCAAGTTACCAACTAGAGCTTTTGTGTCAAGTAAATATGCCAAATAAAACTACAATTGCAGCAAACTATTAAGTACACACTCATGTATATTGTTTCAGCCTATAACAAATATGAATATTTCAACTTTTATCAACTAGCAGCGCATGATTGCTTTTTTAAACATGATTGTTTCTTTAAAGAGACTAATTTTCAACCTATGATAGGTAATCATTACCATTTATTACATCCGGAGTTAGGACAAACAAATATTGAAAGCAGCCTCATCATAACTTTTTTTTTCTAATATGTGCTTTTCTTTGTGCTGCCCTTGCGAAGGTTAGGAGTTTGAAAAATATATTACCCGTTGCAACACACCAACACACCCCTATTTAATAATTATAAGAGTGAAATTGATTTATGTGCCACAGCCCACAAACTATAGTCATTTGTTGTTTTAGAAACTATAAGAGTCCTTTAAGCAAAAAGAAACTGATCAAGAGGAAATTGATGTACGCCAAATATCCTTTAGTCATCCTTTTCCATGAAACCTTAACTTGCCAGGTATTTTTCTAGATTTATTTTAGTAGATGATGTGTCTATTGATAATGAGATCATGTGATCGGATCACTTCGTTAATTAAGATCTCTTATCTTTTTATTTTTTGAACATCATTAAGATCTCTTATCTTAATCTCCAGGAAGTGCTAATAGAAAAATGAGTTCGCTAGTGAAATTTAGGCCCTTTAGGTTTAGGAAGAGCATTTCAGTGATCCCCGATTTTTTTTCCGGTTAAGGCCTGGTGTGAAGCTGTATAGGCCCAATTACGTGGTCCATTTGCTGCACTGTTCAGCCATTGACATCTCCGTTCAGAGACTTGCAGTTTGCACCGGCATTTAGAACTTGATAATTGCTAATAAAACCTGACACATTATAGACGGTAATTCTAGCACTCGGACGTTCGGTGCACAAGACGCGTCCGGATGCCGTGCCCTTTCCAAACCCGCCAGCCCCCCACGGGAATAGAATGGAACGCCCCCCACGCAGAAATAGAACGGAACGCCGCTCCCTTCCCAAACCCGCTCGCTCCGCCGCGGAAATAGAACGAAACCTGCTCGCCCAACCCCCTCCCCGCGCGTCACCCCGTTCCCCCACCATGCCTCCTGTCCCAAGAGCACAAAAACACTTTAAGTGCAACCTCGCAAACATATGAGAAAACTTTGTAGTGCAACATCAGAATATGGATACTGCAATATCGTAAAAATATGTAGTGCAACATCGAAAAACATGTACTGCAACATCGAAAATTATGTGCTGCAACATCGCAAAAATATGTATGCAACATCGAAAAACATGTATGCAACATCGGAAAATATGTACTGCAACATAGAAAATTATGTGATGCAACATCGAAAATTATGTACTGCAATATCGAAAATTATGTGCTGCAACATCGAAAAATATGTACTGCAACATCACAAAATCAACCATAAAACATGAAAAATGGGACCATTCGGAAAACATCTGTTGCAACAACCCAAAAATCTCATTGCAACATTCGAAAATCATCTGTTGCAACATCCTAAAAAACCCATTGCAACACAGAGAAAATAACAAAGGGCGTATGAAACAGCAAGGAGATGAGTTCGAGGTGCAGGCTGCTCCAGCCCTAGCCCATCACCTCCGAGCTCACCGGAGGGAGGAGGGAAGGACCCCAGAGCTTGCCGGAACCCTAGCCACCGCCGTGTCCCTCAGATCCAGAGGAGAAGGAGGACGACGAGGAGGGCTCAGATCCAGAGGAGGAGGAGGAGGAGGAGAGGAGGGCTCAGATCCAGAGAATGACCGACCTACCTCGTCTGAGTCACTGCCGTCATCCTCGTCTCCGATGGGGGACACAGGAGCTGGGTTGCTGGGGAGTGCGGGGTCGCATGGAACTCGCGGAGGGAGAAGGGACGGAGTGAGGGAGGGAGCACGGGCGGGCGGGGGCGGTAGCGAGCTTGCGCGCGGGCACGGGAGTCGGTGTGGGGGATGGGGGAATGAGCGGCAGAGTGGAGATGAGGACGAGGGAGAGCATTGTAGGAGCGGATGAGTGTGGTCGAGTCATTCCGTGTGCGGCGGGTCCGTCCGGACGGAACGGACGCCCGCTCTATATCATTATCGCATTATATAACAGCGAATGTTGCAAAACTGCATGTGTTTTTTTTTGCCAACACTTGTTTCTCTACTAGAGCAGTAAGGTCTTGTTCCACCCGTCAGGTCAATAATCATCAACAGGATGCGTTTGATCATTAGATGTAAAATCTAATCTAAAGTGATAAACTTAATATTTTTATATAAGAAAAGAAAGAAAAAAAAGAGTGCGTCTGATGATGACCCAATTGAATAAAATTATAGTAGGAATATCTCTTTATATATTTTTTTGTTATATACTATAGTATTTTTTTTTCTTACTAGGTCTATCTCCTTCATATTAGGTTTGTCCTAAGTCAAATATTTCTAACTTTAACTATTAACTAGCAAACATGCCCGTGCGTTACAACGGGAGAGGAAAAAAAGGTTATCAAACGTCAAACTCCAACAAGTATCAGGTGTCACAACAATGTAGTAAGTCAGTGTACGTTTAATTGAAGAGCCAAATTGGAAAAGCACTTCTTGATAAGGAATAAAATTCTTATGACATGTATGTCTCAATTCAGTAGGAAGCTTTTCTAAGACATGTATAGCAATTTGAGCACAGAAGACATGATACTTCAGTAGGAAGCTTTTCTTGACTTCATTATATCCATCCAGCATTTACTGACTATTCTTGCAGATGTAGCAACTAAAGAAAATCAAAGCATAGCCATCCGATATGTCCAACTGATCATAACTAGTAAAATATCAGTATAACTATTGCTAAATATTTTTATTTATATTGAACAAAGCTAAGCTGCCACATTTGTTTCTACCCAAAACACCAAACTACAAGCAGATATAGTTAAGGGAGTCCTGGTGCATAAGGGATTAGAATTGCTTAAAATTTCATAAGTTACATCACATATCAAATATATATGTATATCACCTCTAGAAAAAAAAAACAGAGAGAAAGATGAGATTGAAATGGCCCGAGATATATATATCACAATCACTTTCTCCAGAATCTTTTATGACTCCTCCATGACCATGAAAGCAACAAATCAGAAGTGCAATCCCAAGCATTCTCCGAAGGATGATCTGCCAGGTATGCTTGGATCAAGAAACAACCCTGATCAGACTGTTGAATACTTGAATTTCAGGCAAACAATTTGTTGAGTATTTCTTTTTTTCCATCCCAAACATACATCAAATTGCATACTACCGACGGTGCTATACTACCTGACAAGAAAGGTGAAAAGAGAAAGATCACCATGCCCGAGCTTCATGCAGCTGATGAGATAAGAAGCTCTAATAATATGCATATACAGCCACAGACAGCCAACAGAAGGCTCCAAACTTCTTGACTGGTTTGCTGTGATGATCAAAACCCGGACTTGGTAGAAGTAATCCATCAAAAATTAAAGTTAAAATTAACTGAATAGCATTCTTAGGCTAACCCGTCTTGTAAGTAGGAGTTGTACTCACGGATGATTGGGATAGCAATCAGCTAATCACCAGAGGATCAATCTATATACGACCAAGATTCCTTGGAGGGATGCATAGACAGAGCTTGAGGAAGAATATGTTAAGCTCCGCAGTCATGAAGACAACACATAGGAATAGGACTTGATAAACCATGTGTTCTAGTTCTAATATCAACTAGATGATACTCCGTGCGTTGCTGCGGGAATTTTAGAGGGATGATATATGGAAAGTTCCTCTAGATTGATGTAGAAGTCTCAACAATTAGGGTTTAACTAATTCCAAAGCGAATTTTTTTATGCAGTACTGGTGGGAAGGTTGCATGCATGTTAAAAATCTCCTGCATGTGGTGGGGGAAAAGCAACATTAGTGTTCTCTCAACGCGTGATGACATGGATTAATTAGAAAGCAGGAGAGGCGACATGAATATTTATCGTACGACATGGATACTTACCATCTAACATACGATTGTATACTTCCCATATGATGTGACCAGCAAAGACATGACATGAGAGGAGGCAATCAAGAATGTCCTGCCAATGACCAAGGAAATGCCGCCTCGGTGTCCACCGTGAGGTCGAGCAAGGAGGAGATCGATGGTAGCGAACCTGGTGGTAGCGGCTCCGACATGTCACCACTGGCCATCTGCCCATCTCGATGGCATCCAATAATATAAGAGACCATCATCGACTGGCAGCAGCATTGATGGAGCTTGGTCCCCATGGAGATGAAGCCGAGGATGCAAAGGATTTGGAGATCCTGCAGGTGTTGCTGCAGTTCAAGACGGTGCTCACCGAAGTATGCCTTGAGAACAAACGAAAGGCTTGACTCTTGAGGTACCTATTGGACGAACCCATGCTTCTAGCCTTCCACAGCCACACAGCATATCAATGAACATCGTTTTATTGGATTGGAAGTTCAGGACTCGACGTTGGATCGGAAGCCGTATGGTCGAATTGATTGTTTAATTATTGGCACCTGAGTTGCTCATCCACTTGATCATGCATGCGTTTCTACTTTATTAGAAGTACTTGGACTTCTCTTCGCATGGCTAAAATGATGGCGAGGTTGGCCAGCCGCCAGCCTCTTGCATCCAAGAGATCGATCAAGATGGGATGGAATCACGGGACACTTCAGCTGCAACTGTAAAATAACTTATGGTTGTAGGACCTCTAAATGACGTGGCTTCCTAAAATTACAGAGAAATATGGTAGTGGGGTTCTCCTATTTAGGTATAGTAGATTCACATTGATCTTTCCAATCTACAGCAAAAGGGGCCATTGAAATTTAAAAATAAAAATGATCTTAATTGTATTATTAGTTCCACAGCTGAGATACTAATCCATGGTTAAATCTAATTTTTGAAAACATGCAGACATACACCATGGCGCAGTTCTTAGAAGATGAGAATGCTAGCGAGATCCCACCTAACCTTTGTCACTAACCATAGCATCTGTTATTTCTGCAACAAATGGTCATCTTGTTATGAGACGACCAAATCCTCCGGTTTTACCAGTTTATTGGAAACTTGATGAACCGCTAAGCTTTCGCACAATACAAAGACAAACTAATTAGTATAGGAAAAGAAACAAACCAAATGAGTATAATGTTATATTCTGTTATCCTATTCCTTTAACAATAAACAAAAAAGTGTTTTGTCCATCAGAAAATTTAACTAACTGGTAATAAATAAGATTATAATGAGTAAAACCATATTATGTAGAGGCTGAGTTTGAATACTCCTGTTGCTTGGCCATCAGACGCTAACCTAGACAAATTTCTCTTCATCCTGTATGTGTGCCGGGACATCTTTCTCTAAAGATACAGTGGTACATTGATTGGTAAATTCAACTTAAAATCTGAATAAGTGAATAACCAGATAAATGCATGAAACTTAAAGAACATATATCTAACATTCCAGCTTTATCAAGAACTATAATGTAAACAGGTGGCCGATATTAATCAACTGACCTGGTAAGGAGGGCACTGAAATCTCACCTCCTCAGGCAACAGCAAAAACTATAGTAAGGAGAAGATTAAAAAGTTTTAAACCCAAATTACTTAAGTGAAATCGATAAGCAAAAACACCAAGCCATTAGTGATGGCAATATTTTTGCTTTCTTTATATAGTTCATTGTATCAAGCAAGGCTTTGAGTCAGCTAAGTTTGTTTTCCCACTTGTATAGCACAGCGAGAGACAAAGAATTTCTAGTAGTGGGATAAAATCATAGTTGATCCCCTATATATGGTGCATGGAGCACGAGACTAAGCCCCAGTCAAATAATTAGGACTGGCTGAAGCAATAATATTTTTCATACACCTAACCACAGGATGATCATTTTTTTCTGTCCTATAATAGGAGCTTGGGAGGGGAGCACAATAAATATGATGGCGCCTCCTGGTCAAAAGCAACCAAGCAATAGTTCTTACCTGATGAAGAAGCGTGAGCTGTGCCAACTGCACGGTGGCCTTTGTCTGCAACATTCATAAAATTATATGAATCTTTTTTTTTCAGATAACGAAGGGAACATGACCCAATAGTAAGTCTTCCCAGGTTCCCATATGCATCCTCCAAAGATGTATTCAAGGTCACTGCAAAAGAATGGCCTATTAATATCCAATCTGACTTGTAGACTAACAATCCATCACAGTAGTTCATCTAAGGTAAATAAATTTATAATAGATCTATGATCTCAGAATACAACAGTTCTGAATTTTTAGAATGTTATCTGAATGGAATATACAGTGATTTTTGGTTTCTTGAATGAGGGAGAACACATAAGCCTTGGGAGCTTCAGGAAGAAAATGACTATCATACTCTAATTTTTTTATTACAGTAGCTTTCAAGAAAAAAACATAAATCCAAATTTACATAACAGTAGCTTTCAAGAAAAAAACATAAAATTCATATTACATGATAAATTGGCAGCCTCAACTTATACTTGTTATAAACCCCAGGCATTAAAGATCTTGTTTCTATAAATAAATATCTCATGATATGTTTGCAGTAATAACCAGAAAATAGTGTTTTTTCAGCTATATGTATGTAAACCGACACAATGAATAGAGAGCCTGAATCAGATATTGCACAAGCAGAAGTGCACTCAAATAGCATATATGAATCACATCAAAAAACACACATATGAATACCCACTACCCAGAATTAACTAAACCTAAGGAATCCAAAGAGAATAGCATATGAACTAATCTTCAAAAATTCTTCAACAACTACTCTTGTTATTAGTATATAAAAGAGCAGAAAAAATCTAGCAACATCAAGAAGCAAACCTTGCTTAATCATGTGTACAGCTAGATCATGAGCTTTTGTTCTTGTTTAGCTCGGCGAGATCAGGATTCAAATGCGAGATGAGAAACTTCTAAACTTATTCAGCTCGGCGAGATCAGTATTGGAGTCTTGGGAGAAATGGCCAGAAATTTTGCCCTTTTATTATTAGGGACAGAATAGATTTAAAAAATCCCAGATGTTTTCATAACTTATAAACTATATTATGAAAGTATTTTTCATAGAGAATCCAAAACATAAATCTTATGTTGTTAACTTATATTTTTTTTAAAAAAAAATTATTGGTCAAAGTTTTTTAAAAAGACCGAGGGAACTATTCTCTTAACCGATCAGCACCGGTCATGTTGCACAAATCGCTATCTTTAACCGATTAGAACCAGTCATGTTGCACAGATCGCTATCGAATCCGACAAACGTAATGTGACACGAGGCCGAGAAAATCTGTCAAACTTTCTGGATGTCTTTCTGTATAGTAGTATAGCAGTATAATCATTTGAAAAGGAAAAAGGAAGGAATAGCGAAAAGGGCTAGAACAGTCAAAACTCAAAAACCTACAGCCCTTCCGCGCACTGCCGTCTGTCCACTATGGCCTTCGCCGCCTCCCCCACCCTCTCCGCACTCGCTTCCTCCTCGTCCGCCGCCGCCGCCACCACCTCCTCCTCCACGCCTTCTTCCAACGCTTTTCACGAGCCGAGGCCTCTCCACCTCTCGCTCAAGCCCGTCTCCCGGCTCCCCAAACCGCATGCGCTCTCCTGCTCCGCGCCGCACATCCCCCGGGCCGCCGCCGGGGACGGATCGGGCGCCGGGAACCGCGGGGATGAATCCGGCGGGAATGGAGGCAATGATGGAGGCGGGGGTGGCGAGGATGACGACGACTACGAGGAGGCGGAGTTCGGCCCGCTACTCTTCTTCGACGAGGTGCTGCGCCTCGCCGCGGCGCGCGGCGTTGCGCTCCCGGGAGACATGATGGAGGCGGCCAAGGACGCCGGCATCCGGGAAGTCCTCTTGCTCCGCTACTTCGATCTGCAGGTCATTTCCGGGAATTTGTCTGGAGGATGTGAACGTGGCCGTTTTTCCTCATTCCTTTTGATGTTGATCTGCGTAGGCCGCTCCGTGGCCGCTAGGCGCGATGATCCGCGCCTTCTCGATGCTCCGCAACCGGATGCTCGCCGACCCGTCGTTCCTCTTCAAAGTTGGCACCGAGGTGGGTGCGATGGGTCAGTTATTTTTTCGAGTGGTCAAAGATGGTACTTCTGCTGTTGCTAACAATTGCGTTATGGGTTGAATGCAGATTGTGATCGACTCTTGCTGTGCGACATTTGCAGAGGTGCAGAAGAGGGGAAAGGATTTTTGGGCGGAGTTTGAACTGTACGCTGCTGACCTTCTTGTTGGTGTAGCAGTTGATATTGCACTTGTGGGGCTGCTGGCTCCATATGTGAGAATTGGGAAGCCATCTGCTTCAACAGGGCTCTTTGGAAGATTCAGCAGGATGGCTGGATCTTTGCCAGGCAGGTGAAATTTCATTTCCAGTATGGAGATTTGTACCACACCATGAAAAATAATTGAATTTGAAAGTCTGTTTAACTTGTATATCACTCCCATGACCATTTTTTCATCTATGAAATTGAAAGAGAATTGAGATGTTGCTAAACTAGCAATAGAGCTTTGAATAAAAAAAATCTATTTCTGTATGACACTAAGATTCTAAAACTGCAGTGTTTTTGAAGCTGAAAGACCAGGCTGCAGATTTACAATCCAGCAAAGAATCGGAACATACTTTTACAAGGTAATGAACCTTACGTGGCAAATATACTCCCAATTTTGAGCGATGTATGATTGTTAGTTTGAACTACAGGAGCATTGCCATGCTGTTTGTACAAATTGTACTGGCATAACTGTTTAAATTGCAGGGTGTGTTGTATGGTTCAGTTGGATTTGTCTGTGGCATAATTGGTCAAGGAATTGCTAATATGATAATGACTGCCAAAAGGTAACAGCTTACCGTTATTCGTGCATCTGCACATCAAAATTTCTTTATGCTATTAAATGATAAATGACCGAGTTCATAGTTGCTTGCTTCCCAGTTTGGTTTCTTGTTGATCCTATCGCACTATTGTACAGTATTATTTTGCACATAGATTTATAGGTTTCTTATTAATATCATGTCTATGTGTTTCACTCATGTTCATAACGTTGATTACTATCTTTATCTATTTTTTTGCTGCTGTCTTGTCTTGTGTACTGATGTTCATTCCTTGTTCAGGAGTGCCAAAAAATCAGATGAAGATATTCCTGTTCCACCGCTTGTTAAAAGTGCAGCTCTGTGGGGTGAGCCTATTATCTGTTCCCCCTTCATTATCACTTTTACTTGGTCTGAGAAACATTTTTGGCTATTTGACATTCCACTGATAAATTCACCTGATGATTTTTCTACATCATATTGAAATGGTGAATCAATTCTAACTACTAATGAAAAAATCACATCTCCGACATAGGAAGCTGCTAAGTTAGCTGCTGAGACAGTTGGGAGATGTAGTGGTAGTGCTGCCTGAGGTCCACCATTCTCTCTTGAAGGTTCTTTTCACTGATCTTATATATGGAGTTGAAACTTTTGATGATCCAATAGTTTATTCAAAGGTGACAGTCAAGAAAAAAGGATACTAATAAACAATAGAATTAAAGATTAATAAACTAACTGCTAATAACATGACTTGGCCAAAGTGTTGGCTAGAAGGTATTAGAAGTCAGCGTATCAATCTTTAATTAGTATCAGTGTCCCTTTTTCTTCACTGTATAGATTTACTTCCTTTAAATCAATTCTTGGATCCACAAAAATTACAACTCTAGATACAGTGAAAAGAACTTTGAAGAGGGAAAGGTGGACCTCAGGCAGGAGTGAACCACTACATCTCCCAAGTGTCTAGGCTGCTACCAAATAGCAAGTATGGTTTGTTGTCTACTGAAATGGCATCCTGAAGTTAATGTACAGCAAAGCATATCTCAATGTTGAATGGCTTGCACTTGTCTAATCTTTTAAGTTTTAACTATGTTTTCTTCAACATTCACATAACAATCTTGGACCAGATAATCTCAGATGACGAAAGTTCATGTTAAAAATTTCCCATTTTGGCTCATGCTGAGCTTGTGCAATGCAGCGTGCTTTGTGATCTGTGTGCTCATCAAAGGTATAGTTTCTCTTGTTGGGTTCGTCCAATTTAACTGAGAACTGGCAAACTATGTTGACATGTAGGTGTGTTCCTCGCTGTATCATCTAACACACGCTACCAGATCATCAATGGCCTGGAGCGGGTAGTGGAGGCATCGCCTGTCACCAGACGTGTTCCCCCTGTTGCTATGGCTTTCACAGTTGGTGTTCGTTTTGCCAACAATATCTACGGTGGAATGCAGTTTGTGGATTGGGCTCGGTGGAGTGGCGTTCAGTAATGGTTGTGCTCTTAGTTGCAGTTACCAAAACATCATTAGGTTCAGGTGGATTGTTTGTTTTATTACATTTCCTGGTAAGTAGTGGAGGCTGGGGCAGAGCTCTGTGAAAGTTTAACTCTTACTATGAGAAACAAGGAAGCACGTCGCATCATATGTCATTTCTATTGCCGCTCGTAATTGATCATGCGCACTTTGCACAGACTGAATGAATAAAAGCTTCCTGGCTCCTGATTGCCCCTAAATCACTAGATCACTGCCTCAGTGGTCAGTGCCTCCTGTTGTGTTCAGTCAGCTAGTGGGGAATGTTGAATCGTGGGAAACTTGTGCAGCTCTTTAACTGAATTGTGTGCACAAATGATATTGAAAAAAAATGTTTACCGCTATATGCTGAGGGGAAAAAAAAGGAAATCACATTTTCATTATAGCGCCAGTGTGGTGAGGAAATGTTTAGGTAGTAGAAGTATCCTCATGATGCATTGACCGGATCAGTCGAAATTGTATGGTGATCAGATTAGCGGTACTCCGATACCAGTGAAGTCTAGAAACCGAAAACGATGTGTCTTATGATTCTACAATGTACTATGTATAATACTAATGTTTAGTCATCACATGATGATGGGTGCATGCGTACAATACTAATGTTAGTCATCACATGATGGTGGGGTACATGCGTACAGGTAGCAGGTGGCGTGTTGGAAAACAAGAGTGATGCGACCTGCGAGACGGTCCAATTTGAACGAGACGAAATGAAGACACGATAGAAGAGCCCGGCACGGGACAGGCTCGCTCAACCATGGCGACCCTCCTGGCGCTTGTGGTGCTGTTTCTGGCCGCGGCCGCGGCCGTGGGCGCGGCGGGCGGCTTGTGCCCGGCGAGCTGCGGCATGATTGACATCTCGTACCCTTTCGGCGTAGGCCCGGCTTGCTCCCTGCCGGGGTTCAACCTCACCTGCGACTCCAAGTCTCCAACTCGTACCGCAAGCAGCTCCGGCTCGGCAGCCCCAACGTCAGCGTGGACTACATGACGGTGTCCGCGAGCGGCTCCATCACCGCGCTCGCTGCCCACGTGATGCGGTCCGTAAACGTGCCCGCCGCCTACTACTCTGCCTCGTGGCAGGGCCCCGGCAGGCCGTTCGCCATCTCCGGCTCGTCGAACATGTCGCTGTTCGTTGTCGGCTGTGGCATCGCGGCCGCGCTGCTGGACAGCGGCACCGGAGCCGCGGTCGGGAACTGCTCCGTGATCTGCGCCGGGGAGCAGGTCATGGAGAGGCTGCCGGACGGGCTCTGTGCCGGCGTGGGATGCTGCCGCATCGACGTGCGTGTGCCCCTCAGGGCGTTCGTCCTCAACCTCTCGCGCACGGGTGAGGGTGTCGTCAGAGACAGGGTGATGTTCCTGGTCACTGGCCGAGACGGGTACACGTTCCGGGCGAACGACCTGGAGCAAGGCATTGATGCAGGTGAGGTCGCCCCAGCTCTGCTGGACTGGGCCATCCCTGACCGCCCGAATTGCGCGCTGGCTGTGACGAACAGGTCTAGCTATGCCTGTGTCAGCAACAACAGCGAGTGCCAGGACTCACCGATTGGTGGCTACGTTTGCCACTGCTCCCAGGGTTTCTTCGGCAACGCCTACGTCGTCGATGGCTGCGTACCAAACCAAGGTAATCCTCCTCTCCATCTATGCCTCTTCTCGCCACTCGAATGTCTTGCCAATTGCTATTGAGCAACGAGGCAATCCTCCTCTCCATCTATGCCTCTTCTCGCCACTCGAATGTGTTGCCAATTGCTATTGAGCATGGCCGTCTAAATTGCCTCTTCACCTCAAACAGTGTATGGTTCAAGACAGCCGAAGGCGAACTGTCCGACTAGTTGCGGGAACGTGAATATCCCATTCCCCTTTGGCATGGAGCTGGGCTGCTTCGCAAGGATACATCTCTACCTGGCGTGTAACCCGGGGCCAACTCCTCCCATCCTCCAGATGACTGAGCATTCGGCGGTCACTGACATTTCCATCGACCAAGGCATTTTGGGAATTCAGAAGCTCTCTGACCCAGGCGGTTTCCTGGACGGTCAGGACAGCACGTTCTACGCCTTCTCCGGAGAGTCTGGTGTGGTGAAGTGGGCTGTGGATAACTCGACTTGCGAAGATGCAATGACGAACAGGGACCAGTACATGTGTGTCAGCACTCATAGCGAGTGCATAGAAGTCACGGACAACAGGACGAGCAGGCATGTGGGGTACAGATGTATATGCTCCTCTGGTTTCGAAGGGAATCCTTATATTGAAGATGGATGCACAGGTAAGTTTCAGGAATGCTTAATTGTCATTGCCATGTTCCTGGATAGTTATCTACTTTCTCTGTCTCATGGTACGACGTGCAATTTGCAGATATTGACGAGTGCTTGCAGCCAGATAAATACATTTGCCATGGCGTCTGCCGGAATAGCCTTGGAAGCTTTTCTTGCACTGAGTGTCCGCATGGAACAGAGTTCGACACTGCTGCAAGAAAGTGTAAAGCATCCAGCACTATTTTAGGTAAGCCGTCTTGAGCAAATTCAGGTCGCTGTTGATCACCGGATTCACTTTTTTTAGCACTTCTCCCATATTTCAAGCACCAGATTTGTTGTTGTTGTTGTTCAAGCAATAGGTAATTTTGTCATTGTTTAACTATAGCAAAAAAAATTTGTGAAATGTCTCCTATGAGTTGTTCTTTTTTAATTGTATTAGTTGGTTGTATAAGATTATTGCCTAAAATCATCTCAAAATTGGGACAAATATAACAACTCCTTTTTTATTACTGTAAATGACATATGCTCACAAGTCCGCAACCAATGCAGGTATCACCATTGGAATCAGTTCTGGTGGTGGCCTTCTATTTCTTGCAGCAATCGCTGTTATTCTCAACCGAAGATGGAAGAAAGGAGTCCAAAAGCGGCTCCGGAGGCGGTACTTCCGCAAGAACAAAGGCATTCTCCTTGAGCAGCTCATCTCCTCTGACCAGAACGCGAGCGACAGCACAAAGATATTCTCCCTGGCCGAGCTAGAAAAGGCAACAAATAACTTCAATCAAGCCCGTGTGGTTGGCCGCGGCGGTCATGGTACGGTCTACAAAGGCATCCTAATGGATCAGCGCGTCGTCGCCATCAAAAGGTCGAAGCTGGTGGCTAACGCAGAGATAGACGAGTTCATCAACGAGGTCGCAATCCTCTCGCAGATCAACCACAGGAACGTGGTGAAGCTCCACGGGTGCTGCCTTGAGTCCGAGGTTCCTCTGCTCGTCTACGAGTTCATCTCCAACGGCACACTGTATGAACTTCTGCACGGTCAGCGAAACAATGGCAGTCTGTTGCCACTGTCATGGGAGGAACGCCTAAGGATCGCCACCGAGGTTGCCGGTGCGCTCACGTACCTGCACTCGGCGGCTTCCATGTCGGTACTTCACAGAGATGTCAAGTCCATGAACGTGCTCCTGAACGACAGCTACACTGCAAAGGTGTCAGACTTTGGCGCATCGAGGTTGATCCCGATTGATCAGACGCACCTGGTCACCGCCGTGCAGGGCACCTTTGGCTACCTGGACCCGGAGTATTATCATACAGGCCAGTTAACTGACAAGAGCGATGTCTACAGCTTCGGAGTGATACTTGCTGAGCTCCTGACGAGAAAGAAGCCGATTATTGAGAAGGAGAATGGCGAGAAGGAGAACCTGTCAAACTACTTGTGCGCGGCGAAGGAGAAACCTTTTGAGGACATAGTGGATGATCAGGTTTTGGAGGAAGCGAGCAAGGAAGCGATCATGTGCTTTGCTCGCCTGGCGCAGGATTGTCTGGATCTGAGGCGAGAAGCGAGGCCAACCATGAAAGACGTGGAGGTGAGGCTGCAGCTCCTGAAGGGACGGGCTGTTGCTTCGAGACCGAGAGCAGACGGCGAGTTTCGCCCTCCCGGTGAAACAGGGCGAGGCGATAGGCGCCGGGGCGTGGTTCCGGTGACTGGTCAGGACGGGACGCGTCAGTACAGCCTAGAGCAGGAGTTCGCATCGTCCCTGCGCATACCACGCTAGGTTGAAGCTATCATTATGCTGTACGGAGTATTTTGACGCCTCTGCAGCTTTGGGCAGTTGGGCTGTCATTTCTGTAGAGCAATTTGCAAGGAGGAAGTACTACCCACAGTGGTAGGCATCGACGTCCTGTAACTACCGCAGTCATTCAGCATCGATGGAGCAAGCTGCAGTGGTGAGCATTGGCATGAGACCCACAAAATAGGAAAACAAACAAAGATAGCAGCCTTTCCTCTCTCTTAGTGTGTGCATGCAGCTCGACTAAGCATCGGTGAACCTACATGCATCGATGCCGACTTTTTTTGTTTGAGCATCGCAAGCTACAACGTACAGACCGATGCTCCGAACTTCTCCCAGCCATTCCAAGCATTGCTATTTTGCAACGTTGTGGGTAAAGGCGAGCGACTGGGGTGAGTCCCCGCGTCGCTCTCCGTACAGGGCGGCGAGCCTCCCAGCCCCGCAGCCCCTCTCCCTCGCCGCCACTGGAGGCAGCCACCGGGATGCCCGTGCAGCTCCCAAGGACGGCGGTGGTGAGGTTTCTCGCGCACAACCCGAATCTGCCGCATCTGGCCGAAGCCGGGAGTGCTGTGCTGGTTTTTCGCCGGCGTGCGGGAGCTCCAGGCCCGGGTGTGCACTTGGCCGGCAGGCTGCGCGGCGCTCAGAGAAGCGCTTCTCCCCTCCCCCCTCCTCTCCACTCTTCCTATTCCTAGGTTGAGCTCTGCTTCTCGGCATCTTGGTTGGCTGCCAGCGAGCTTGAAGACCGGCGAAGGGCCGGATCCGTGCCCCGGATCCGGCTCCTGACGGACACGTAGGTGGGCACGGATGCTGAGGCGCGGTGGGCGGCGACGTGGCAGCAGGCCCCAGTGAGCTACAAGCCGTTGCCGAGGCGGTCGAGCGCGACGCGGGCCTGGGCGCCGGTGGCGCGCGACCGAGTCGTGGCTGACGCTAACGACTGGGCGCGGTGGGTGCTGGCGCGCCTGCGCATGTCGACACCGGCAAGCTCAGGCACGGCGAACTGCGGGCGGATCTACGGGTGGTGCTGGTGCGGGCACCGTCTGGCGCGTCCCCGTCGCCGAGTGCTCCTTGGGACCGGACCTGCCGTCCCCATGTGGCGGTGACCGGCGCCCCTCCCTCGTCCTGGGCCAGGGTCCTCCCACTGCTGCGGGCGAGTCCAAGAACTGCTCCACGCGGTGTGGCGGCGGCCGGCAACCCTCCCCTCCGTCTAGGCACGATCACTTGCCAGTGTGCACCTCCCACTATCGCGGGCGAGTCCGGAAATGGCTCCGCACGGTGTGGCGGCGACCGGCAAGCCCCCCAACCTCCGTCCAAGCGTGGATGATAGCCGTTGCGCGCCTCCCACTGTCGCGGGCGAGTCCGTCAATGGCTCCGCGCGGTGTGGCGGCAGCCGACATCCACCTCCTTTGACCAAGCATGGACGCTTGCCAGCGTGCGCCACCTCCATCTCTAGGCGGGTCAACGGGAGCACTGCCAAAGGTTTTGGACGAAAGCTTAGCTCAGATCAGTCTGGGCCAGTGGCGAGATCTCCTTCTTGAAGGCGTCATTGAAGAACCTTTAGTTGCAATCTCTTGGATTGACCCGCTCATCACCTTGACACAAGGCTCGGGCGAAAGTCTTGCCAAGCACCTGCGGAGTCACCTTTTCTTGCCTGGCTGACGATGATTACGTTGTGGCATCGTTCACCTCCCTGAAGGCATCGTTGAAGAGTTTTTATGTCCCAGTGTTGTCCTTTCTCCACTCTCTTTTGTGTATCTGTGGTGCTGGATATGCCATAATATATAAAATGTAAAACTATATAACGGACCATTTTGGACCAATATATGAAATCAGGTGAGAACGCCTCTCCCCCTTTGACCTTAAAAAAAATCTGAACCGGAGGAAGCATGTGAGCCTCTGTTCAGATGCTGCTGTTACTGCTCGATTGGGAATCCTGAAGTTAACAAATGCAGGTCCAATAAATGCAGTTTGAAGGTGAAACAAGTCCATTCACCTAATCATGGCCCAGGCAGGACACCAGGTCATTGCCAACTTCCCAAGTCCCAGCATGGTGAATTGCGGTCTTGAACTGATTTCTGGGGGGCACGGTCCCAAGTCCAACACATTTTCCACCATCCAAACACCAAAGGGAGCTTCATTTTGGCTCTATGTCAAGCTCGTCAAACTTGGAGGCGGAACCGGAATTCCACGGAGGAGAAAGTCCGCGTCAGTGGTCAGCCTGACACTTCCAGAGCTGAAGACTCGAAAATGACGTAGAGGTGTGTAGTTCCCGCATGTAAAGTTTACGTGTCACATCGGATGTCTCGTGGAACGTTAGAACGGATGCCAACAAAAAAAACTAATTGTGGAACTCGCCTGTAAACTGTAACATAAATTTATTAAGTCTAATTAATCCGTCATTAGAGCATGTGTTACTTAGGCAGTTTAGTGTCTAATCATGGCCTAATTAGGCTCATTAGATTCGTCTAGCAATTTACAAGCAAACTGTACAATTAGTTCTTTATTTCGTCTATATTTAATCCTCCATGCAAGTGTCGCAACCATTCGATGTGATATTTTTGGAATTTTGAATTTTAGATCTAAACACTGCCATACTGGTCTCACTGAGAAATATAACTATATATAAGAGCCTGTTTGGTTCGTCCTGTTAAACTTAACAGGTGTTGACTATGTGATTGACCAAAGGGTGCTTGGATACTAATAATGGACTAATTAGATTTAATAGATTCGTCTCGTAAATTATTCTCAATCTGTGCAATTAGTTTTATAATTAGTCTATGATTAACACTTTATACATGTGTCAAAACATTCAACGTGATAGGTGTTAAAAAAACGACGGGAACCAAACACGGCCTAAGCCTACCCACGGCGTTAGAGTGCTGAAAAGGAATTTCAGCGTGCCATCTGGACCGATGCCAGAACTCTGGTATATTTTACAGTGTCGGCACCGGTGCTTCGTTCCTGTGGACCCAACTGTCAAAACCATCGTTCAGATCAACAGCCGGCTGGAAAACCATTTTTTACTCTTTCAGCACCAGGGAAGGAACACGCAGACAAAATCTGAACTCAGCATTGATAGCCACAATGGTCAACACAGATGATCCAACACTCTCTCTCATCTTTCAGCATAGCAGAAAACCGACGTTATGGGTAGTCTAAAGGCTAACAGCCCGTTCGTTTCGCTGGATTGTTGTGGCTGAAAGTATTGTTCGCTGGTTTGTTATAAGAGAAAAATACTGCTGGATGGCTGCTGATTCTGCTGATATGCTCAAACGAACAAGGTGTAAGTTGTGCCAAACTTCCAGTATAGAATAGATATGCATTGTACAAACATGAGCTTAGCCATGGCAACGCTTGTGCTCGGACTACTCGCTGCGCCGTCTCCAACAGCTGTGGCCGTGGAGACGAGCGGAAGGGACTGCTCTGCCGGCTGTGGTTACTACGACATCCGATATCCGTTCGGTATAGGGCCAGAGTGCTCCCTGCCGGGCTTCAATCTCTCCTGTGTGGCTGGCGCACACAACACCAGTAACCTGCTGCTAGGCAACCCAAGCATCGAGGTGTCGGACTTCCACATGCCTTGGAAGTGGTTTAGTTTTTCGTTTCCTACCGTGCACACAAGCATCGGCTACTTCGCGAAGCTGGCTCCTGCCCAGAACTACTCCGTCCACTGGGAGGCTCCAGACCCTTCGACGTCTCTGGGTCGTCTAATATGTCTCTCTTCGTTGGAGGCGTTCGGCTGGCAGAATCTCGGCTAAAACTGGCTGGTTTCGCGAGAGAAAACACTGTTTAGCTGGTTCGATAAACAGTAAAATGAGTGGGCAACCAGTCGGCTGGTCTGAAAACTTCAGACCAGCGAACAAGTCGGTTGTTGGCTGCGGCCTCGAGGTCTCGTTCACGGTTCACCGGTGACTCTGGTGTTGAGGTCGGCAATTGCTCCGTGATCTGCCCTGGAGATCAAATCATGAACAGGCTGCCAGAAGGACTGTGCATCGGCATCGGATGCTGCCACATCGACATTACGGTAACACTAAGATCGTTCACCCTCAGCATCTCCCACACTGGTCAATCTACGCGGCTGCTGGAACAAGTCAACGCCTTCATCATCTACAACTACAATCAATACGACGGTTATTCGCCGTTCTGGTTCCGGCCATCGGACCTCGAGTATGATCTAACTGTTCCCGGATATCCAGCGGAACTGGCCTGGGCTATTCCCTACCAACCGAACTGTAAACTCGCCATGGAGGACAGATCCAACTATGCTTGTGTTAGTAGCCACAGCCAGTGTCTGGAATCGCTGATCGGAGGATACGTGTGCAGCTGTGGGGAAGGATTCAGTGGCAACCCTTCATCGTCAACGGCTGCGTTTTACAGGAGTCGAACCAACCACCACCGGCCTCCTCTCATGGACGACGAAGGTTCTTGCTCTCTTACTTCTCACTTACCACTCCTAGGTCCTTGTTCGTTCTCTTTTTGTCTCCAAATAAATTTATTATAAAATATATTTTAGAATTAATCTAATGGTATTTATTTTGGATTATGAATGTTAGTATTTTTTATATAATTTTAGTCAAAGTTTAAACTATTTGACTTCTCGAAAAATGAGAATTACATTTTTCGGTGGACGGAGAGAGTAGCCTAATACGACCTCCATTTCTATTAGAAACATATTTCGTGACTTTGACTAATAATTGTTCTACAATAGTGTATTTATATTATTTAAAACTACAATTATAAGAGAAAATGAAATATGAATTTATTAGTGGCATCAAGTTTGTGTCACCAAAATTGAATATCAATATAAAAATAATTGTTGCATGAAGGCTTGTCTAAATCCTAAATAAAAAATAAGGCTTATAAACAAACATTGGCGGAATCTGGGTATCTGAATGACAAATATTCAAATCTTTTATACATGTTTTTTTTATAATCGCAAATATTCAATGCTCATATTTCCCATTTTAGCTAAAATATTTCGCACGATAATTTCTTTAGGAACGCTGTACGACTCCTTGCAGCCGCAGGAGAATTGCCCGACATCATGCGGGAACGTTAGCCTTGCATTTCCCCTTGGAACATAAGTAGGTTGTGTTAGATGCTGTTGATTATCTAGGTGTAGATCAGCAGGTATAAACTCTTCTATTTGGGATAAACCACATGGAACATGTATGGAAATCAGAGAGAGGGAGAGAGGAGAGAGGTAGGGGTGCAAACCGTGAGGTTTAGTGGAGGAGCTCGACCTTGCGACGGTGTTGAAGCAGTGGAATCCGGTGACGCAGTGGTGGTGCAGTGTTGTAAGGTCCAAATAGGCTAGAGGGGGGGTGAATAGCCTAATTAAAACTTCTACAAGAATTACTTAACCACACGTCAGTACGAAAGGTGGCGAAGCAAATGCACTAGCTCTAACTAATTACGCAAGCCACCTACACAAGTCTATAACAAAGCTATTCACTAAACACAACAACAACTACAAGCTAGAAACAAGAAGTACTATGAGAGAAGAGCTTTGAGTGATTATACCGCCGTGTAGAGATGAGATGTACCGATCAATCAATCACACAAGAGAAATCCTCGGGAAGAGAATGACACAAGAATTTATCCCGAGGTTCACTTGCTTCCCGGCAAGCTACTCCCCGTTGTGGCGATACACCCACTTGTCGGTTCGTGAGCTAATCGACTATCAAGAGTCGAGCCCTCGGCGGGCGCCGCACAACCGCACACAAGATGGGGATCCTCCAAGCCACGAGCTCCACTAGAGTATCCAATTTGCGAACTCCCGCGGGGAAGGATCAAGAACCCCTTACAACACTTGGTGAAGGCTCCAACAATCTCCAATTGCGAGCTTAATCACCTCCGCTGCTCCAAGCCGTCTACCGTGTCGGGAAACACGGAAGAGTAACAAGAAATCCGCAGCAACTCGAAGATCAAGTGCCTCTAGAATGCAACTCTCAAGCAATGCACTTGAATCTCACTCAATCTCACTCAAGATGTGCAACTATGCAAAGAGATGAGTGGAGGGGTTGTTCTCTAGCTCAAAGTATGTCTCTAGTTCTCAAAATGTGCAAGAGTTACCCTCAAACCCCGTCCAACATCTATTTATAACGAAGGGGTACGCAGCTAGCCGTTACAGACGACGCAGCAAAAATCGCGCTGACCGGACGCTCCGGTCAGGGTGACCGGACGCGTCCGGTCACTACACGACAAACGTGAACAGTGCGCGTCAGAACTAGCCGTTGCCCTGACCGGACGCGCTCAACCGAGTGACCGGACGCGACAGTGCCAGCGTCCGGTTGCGTTCCAGTAAGCTCCAGCTACGACCGGACGCGTCCGATCGCACGTGACCGGACGCGCCCCGCGTCCGATCGGCGCTACGCTACGCTCGGCCTCTCTGGACGCTTGACCGGACGCTCCGGTTCCGTGAAGGACCGGACGCGCCGGTCGCATGCTTTTCTTTTACGCCCAGTTGAACTGACCGGACGCGCTGGTCAGGCCAGACCAGCGTCCGGTCACAAACCCTAGCGCTCGCGCCACGAAGAACTGACCGGACGCGTCCGGTCAAACCGTGACCGCGTCCGGTGCAGCGTCCGGTCAACGCAGTGACCTCCTTTCGCCTCCGTTTCTTTTCTGACTTTCGGCGCAGTAGAGAATAGGCATTTCACTTCTCCAAAAAGCGTCGAATCCCGCCTCGCAAGCTCGGCGGGAGGGAGAGAGAAACCCAAACCCCTCTCTACCGCTTAAACTCCACCGCCTTCGCAAATGTGCTAACACCACCAAGTGTACACCACCATGTGCATGTGTGTTAGCATTTCACAAACATTTCTTAAGCGTTATGTTAGCTCTTTTACTAGATCCTAATGCATATGCTCAAGACAATGATCTAGTGGCACTTGATTTCCGAGCTAACCGTGATTGCCCCTCTTGATAGTCGGCTATGTATCCTAAACCCGGTCAATCACTTCTCTACTCAACTTAGACCGGCAAAAGGAAAACCCTATGGTTATACCTTTGCCTTGCGCTCTTAGATCCTTCTCTTTCACTTGATCATAATGTCCTTCATTTTATGTGCATCTCCACCATGATCATCATTTCATGTCCATGCACCATCTCTTTGTGATCTTGTGGCCACCACTCCTTGCCACGTACACCTTCATCACATGTGTTGCTTATGCCTAGCTCAAAACACTTAACACATGGCATTAGCAACTTGGTGTCATTAATTACCAAAACCAAACTTGGGCTTTCAATCTCCCCCTTTTTGGTAATTGATGACAACCATCACAAAGATATGAAATGAAATCAATTTTCAATTTTGATAGTATTAGCTCCCCCTACAAATGTGTTTCCATGAGTTTGGTTTAAATGTGCACATATGTATGGATTTGAATTTTAGGAGAGTTACTACTATCAAATTGATGCTAAGGTATATAGAATGGACCTTTGAAGCGTGATACCAATCGGAGTTGCCTTTATATACCATCCTTAGCATCGATGTAGCTAGACACCACTTGTAATACATCACTTGTAAAGATCACAAACACTAAAGTACCCCGTGAGATCAACATTATAAGCAAAAGGTGTCTAGATACCACATGTAAAGCTATTCTTAACAAATCATCATTCAAGTTCTATTTCTAGCACTCACCAACGATCATGAATATGAATTTAAGCTTTGCAATGCAACAATTCATCATGTTAATGCACATACAGATGCAACAAATAATTCATGAGCTTGCTCCCCCTACTTATGTGCTCAAATTTAATTTCTCTCTTTGTGACTTTTCTTTTTATCTTTGTGACTTTTCTCTCCCCTGTGACTTTTCTCTCCCCCTTATTATATCTTATTCCCTCTTTGCAATATCTTTGTGACTTTTCTCTCCCCCTTTGTCAACAATCACCAAAAAGGTGCCAATTTTAGTGAGAGATAAGTCAATCAATTTGAGGGAGTCTAAATTATGGTTCAATCTAGATTACTTGCCTAGAATATGTAATTCGGTTTGATCCAAGGACAAGCTTTTTCACACCTCATAAAGTATAAGGGTTATCTTGACCATGTTGAATTACACATTATGAGCTTATTTTCTAGATTCAACACTAGGTTTGCAAGCCCACAAACATGTCATATGCTACCACTAGATCAATCAAACATAGAAGCAATAGTGGTACCATATATACATCAAAAATTATTTGATTTTCATGAATGAGCCTATTTGTCATGCAAATATGTCTATATGTTCTAAACATGTCCTTAGCAAAGTATGAATGTTATGCCAAATAACTTTACCTTGCTATGTTGGAGGAGAGGCATGTCATATAAGAATGTGGGGTTGCACTCATTTCAAGTTGGAGAAGTCAAGTATGTTCAATTCATTCTTCAACTTGTAAAATATCTTTTCATCAAGTGGCTTTGTAAAGATGTCGGCTAGTTGATCTTCGGTGCCAATGCTCTCAATGCTAATATCACCCTTTTGTTGATGGTCTCTTATGAAGTGATGCCTTATGTCAATGTGCTTGGTTCTTGAGTGTTGAACCGGATTTTGTGTCATCTTGATAGCACTTTCATTATCACAAAACAAAGGCACATTCTTGAATTTAATTCCAAAGTCATTCAAAGTGGCCTTCATCCAAAGCAATTGTGCACAACAACTACCGACACTAATGTATTCGGCCTCGGCGGTAGATAGTGCAACACTATTTTGTTTCTTTGATGACCATGAAACAAGAGACCTTCCAAGCAATTGACAAGTGCCACTTGTGCTCATTCTATCAATCTTGCATCCACCATAGTCGGAGTCCGAATATCCAATCAACTCAAAATTAGACCCCTTGGGATACCATAATCCAACATCATGAGTGCCCTTTAGATATCTCAATATCCTCTTGGTTGCTTTCAAGTGACTTTCTCTAGGTGAAGCTTGATATCTTGCACACTTGCATACACTAAACATTACATCCGGCCTAGAAGCGGTGACATAGAGCAAACTTCCAATCATGGACCGGTATTGCTTTTGATCTACCATATTTCCACTATTATCAATACCCAATTGATCATTAGAGCCCATTGGTGTGCTCATTGGCTTAGCATCTTGCAATCCAAACTTCTTGATCATGTCCTTGATGTACTTGCCTTGACTTACAAAAGTGCCATTCTTCATTTGCTTGATTTGAAGTCCAAGGAAGTAACTAAGCTCTCCAATCATAGACATCTCAAACTCATTAGCCATCATATTTTCAAACTCTTCACAAAAGTCTTGGTTAGTTGATCCAAAGATAATGTCATCCACATAGATTTGCAACACAAACAAGTCATTTCCAAGCTTCTTGGTGAAGAGAGTGGTGTCAACCTTTCCCATCTTGAACCCTTTAGAGAGGAGAAAGTCCCTCAACCTCTCATACCATGCTCTAGGTGCTTGCTTCAAACCATACAATGCCTTCTTTAGCTTATAAACATGGTTGGGCTTCTTGTCATCTTCAAAACCGGGAGGTTGCTCAACATAAACTTCTTCATTGATGTAGCCATTGAGAAATGCACTTTTGACATCCATTTGATAGAGCTTGATGTTGTGTGCACAAGCATATGCTAATAAGATTCTAATTGCCTCCAATCTTGCAACCGGTGCATATGTCTCTCCAAAGTCAAGACCCTCAACTTGAGTGTATCCTTGTGCTACCAATCTTGCTTTGTTCCTCACAACCATGCCATCTTGATCTTGCTTGTTTCTAAAGACCCACTTAGTACCAATCACATTGTATTTCTTTGGCCTTTCAACAAGTTTCCAAACTTGATTTCTAGCAAAGTTGTTTAGTTCTTCATGCATGGCATTTACCCAATCGGAATCTTTCAATGCATCTTCTAATTTCTTAGGTTCTTCAAGTGACATAAATGAGTAATGCTCACAAAAGGATGCTAGCCTTGATCTAGTTTGAACACCACTTTGAATTCCACCAATGATTTGGTCCAATGGATGATCTCTTGCAATGCTAGTAGGTTGGAGTATTGGGAGTTGATTGCTTTCACTTGTTTGACCTTGAACTTGAGCTTCATCATGAGTACCACTAGAGCTTGCTTGATTTGTATCAATTTGCACACTTTGGTTGATCACATGAATATCATCATCATCAACTTGCCTTGGCTTTATGTCACCAATGTCCATGTTCTTCATTGCATTTGACAATTGATCTCCTCTCACATCATCAAGGTTTTGAGCTTCATTTTGAGATCCTTGGGTTTCATCAAATTCAACATCATGAACTTCTTCCAAGGTGCCATTTGTGAGATTCCAAACTCTATATGCCTTGCTTGTGGTAGAATAACCAAGTAAGAACCCTTCATCACATTTCTTTTCAAACTTGCTCAATCTAGTGTCTTTCTTGAGAATATAGCATTTGCAACCAAACACTCTAAAGTATGCAATGTTGGGCTTTCTTCCATTCAATAGCTCATATGGTGTCTTTCCAAGCTTCCCATGGCAATAGAGACGGTTGCTACAATAGCAAGCAGTGTTGATAGCTTCACTCCAAAATGAATAACTCACATTGTATTCACTAAGCATTGATCTAGCCATATCAATCAAGGTTCTATTTTTCCTTTCAACTACACCATTGGATTGAGGAGTGTATGTTGGTGAGAATTGATGCCCAATACCATAATCATCACACAACTCTTCAATTCTTGTGTTCTTGAACTCACTACCGTTGTCACTTCTAATCTTCTTGATGGTAGTCTCAAACTCATTTTGCACCCTTTTTACAAAAGACTTGAATAGATCATAAACATCACTCTTGTCATAAAGAAATAGCACCCAAGTGTATCTAGTGTAGTCATCCACAATCACAAAGCCATACTTGTTGCCACCAATGCTAGTGTACGTTGTTGGCCCAAACAAGTCCATGTGCAATAACTCAAATGCCTTTGATGTGCTCATTTCACTCTTACTAGGATGTGTATTTCCAACTTGTTTGCCGGCTTGACAAGCACTACATGGTTTATCCTTCTCAAAGGTGACATCCTTCAAGCCTCTAACTAAGTCATGCTTTAAAAGTTTGTTCAATTGTTTCATTCCAACATGACCAAGCCTTCTATGCCATAACCAACCCATACTAGATTTACTAAGCAAGCATGATGTTAATTGTGTCTCACTATCATTGAAGTCAACCAAGTATAAGCTACCATGTCTAAATCCTTTGAATATCAAGTTTGATCCATCAACACTTATGACTTCAACATCATCACTACCAAATATGCACTTGAAGCCAAGATCACAAAGTTGTGCCACCGATAAAAGATTGAAATCTAAGCTCTCAACTAGCAACACATTAGATATGCTCATGTCATTTGAGATAGCAATTTTACCAAGCCCCTTGACCTTGCCTTTCTTGTTGTTGCCAAAAGTGATAGCATCAAAACCACCATTTTGACTTGTATCAATTGAATTGAACATACAAGAGTCTCCGGTCATATGTTGAGTGCACCCACTATCAAGCACCCAATGCCTTCCTCCGGCTTTGTAATTGACCTACAAGACAAGATCAATTCTTTTTAGGTACCCAAACTTGTTTGGGTCCTCCAAGGTTAGAGACTAAGCTCTTTGGTACCCAAATGGCTTTCTTCTTTGAGCCCATCCATGGTGCACCAATGAACTTAGCATGAACACCATTTGTACCCTTGGTAAGCATATAGAAAGAATCAAACTTAATTGAGGATACATTAGCATTTGATTTCTTGTTCATGCATTGTTGCTCTATGTGACCAACTTGCTTGCAACTTTTGCAATAGCAACCATTGTTCTTCACAAAACGAGTCTTGTGAGGAGCAAAAGCGGCCTTGCCTTTCTTGGGGTTATAGCCCAATCCCTCTTTGTAGAGAGAAGCTCTTTGGCTACCCAAGCACATAAGCAAGTGGTCCTCACCACCATAAGCCTTAGCTAAGGTGTGATTGAGCTCTTTTACCTCCTTCTTGAGATTTTCATTCTCAACTATAAGTGTGGAGTCACAAGTGAAACCATCACTACTAGATGAGGATGATGTAGATGAGCTACATGAAGGGTTAGTAGGAGCAACAATAATAGGCTTATGAAAAGTTTCATCAATTATATCACATGATATGCCTATGTTGCAAGTTTTAGCTTTCTCAACATTAGTTGGCATGTTTTCACATTTTTCAACTAGAGAGGAATGAGCTTCTTTAAGCTTGGTGTGAGACTTTTGAAGCTTCTTATGGTCTACCTTTAGACTCTCATAAGACACTCTAAGCTCATCAAGTTCTTGCATAAGGTTTTTCTTTTCTTTAAGCAAGCCCTTGCACTCCTTCCTAGATTCTTTATAATGTTGAGTGCAATCTTCTAGCATAGTGATTAGTTCATCTTTAGTGAATTCTTCTTCATCACTATCACTATCACTAGCATTATCATGATCACTCTCATCATCGGATGATACCTTAGCGGCTTTAGCCATGAAGCACGATGGAGTGTCAAAGAGGGAGACCTTCTCTTGGATGGCAATGCTAGCATGTCCCTTCTTCTTACTCTTGTTTTCATCCTCATCATCACTTGAGGAGTCATCACTATCCCATGTAGCAACATGAGAATCATTCTTCTTCTTATAAGAGCTCTCCTTCTTCTCTTGCTTCTTCTTTTGCTTCTTTCTCTCCTTCTTGATAGCATCTTCATCATCACTATCATAAGGACACTTTGCAATGAGATGGTCTTTGCTATGGCATCTAAAGCATCTCATGGTATGCTCATTCTTCTTGTAAGAGTTCTTCCTCCTTCTTGCACGAAAGCCCTTCTTCTTCATGAATTTGCCAAATTGTTTGACAAAGAGAGCCATCTTCTCATCAATGTCATCACTATCACAAGAGCTTGAGTCTTCATCACTTGATGATTCAATCTTGGACTTGCCCTTGGATGTGGTGGCTTTGAATGCCACACTCTTCTTCTTTTTATCATCTTTCTTTTCATTTTCCTTCTTCTTCTTCTTGACCAACTCATCCTTCTCATCATCTTCTCTATATGAATCATCGGTCATCACCTCTTGAAATATTTGTTGAGGAGTTGAATCCTTCAATGTAGTCCTCACTAGCACGGTGATCAATGTATCAAATCTCTTGGGCAAGCTTCTCAAGAATTTCATAGAGAATTGATTGTCCTTGACCTCCTCACCAAGTGCCTTGAGCTCATTGACAATGACTTGCAATCTATGAAACATCTCTGGAACACTTTCATCATCTTGCATCTTGAAGCTTGAAAATTTTTCTTGTAAGATATATGCTTTAGCGGTCTTTGTGCCTTCGGTGCCCTCAAATGTTTCTTCTAGCTTGGCCCAAGCATCATGAGCAATCTCAATGTTCTTTACTTGCTCAAAGGTCTTGTCATCTAATGCCTCATGAAGAGCACTAATGGCAATGTCATTGCATTGGAGCTTCTTCTCTTCCACCGGTGTAGGTGCTTCCGGATTAGCAACCTCAAATTTTGTTTCGGTGACCTTCCACACTTCTCTATTGATTGACTTTAGGTGTGCGGTCATCTTAACCTTCCAATATGCATAATTTGTGTCATCAAAGTGAGGTGCCTTCTTGGTGTTGTTGATGTGCAAGCTTAATTGAGCCATTTCTTTTTCACCGTAGGTTGTTAAGCCTCAAATAAATGGTGCCTCGGCTCCGATACCACTTGTAAGGTCCAAATAGGCTAGAGGGGGGGTGAATAGCCTAATTAAAACTTCTACAAGAATTACTTAACCACACGTCAGTACGAAAGGTGGCGAAGCAAATGCACTAGCTCTAACTAATTACGCAAGCCACCTACACAAGTCTATAACAAAGCTATTCACTAAACACAACAACAACTACAAGCTAGAAACAAGAAGTACTATGAGAGAAGAGCTTTGAGTGATTATACCGCCGTGTAGAGATGAGATGTACCGATCAATCAATCACACAAGAGAAATCCTCGGGAAGAGAATGACACAAGAATTTATCCCGAGGTTCACTTGCTTCCCGGCAAGCTACTCCCCGTTGTGGCGATACACCCACTTGTCGGTTCGCGAGCTAATCGACTATCAAGAGTCGAGCCCTCGGCGGGCGCCGCACAACCGTACACAAGATGGGGATCCTCCAAGCCACGAGCTCCACTAGAGTATCCAATTTGCGAACTCCCGCGGGGAAGGATCAAGAACCCCTTACAACACTTGGTGAAGGCTCCAACAATCTCCAATTGCGAGCTTAATCACCTCCGCTGCTCCAAGCCGTCTACCGTGTCGGGAAACACGGAAGAGTAACAAGAAATCCACAGCAACTCGAAGATCAAGTGCCTCTAGAATGTAACTCTCAAGCAATGCACTTGAATCTCACTCAATCTCACTCAAGATGTGCAACTATGCAAAGAGATGAGTGGAGGGGTTGTTCTCTAGCTCAAAGTATGTCTCTAGTTCTCAAAATGTGCAAGAGTTACCCTCAAACCCTGTCCAACATCTATTTATAACGAAGGGGTACGCAGCTAGCCGTTACAGACGACGCAGCAAAAATCGCGCTGACCGGACGCTCCGGTCAGGGTGACCGGACGCGTCCGGTCACTACACGACAAACGTGAACAGTGCGCGTCAGAACTAGCCGTTGCCCTGACCGGACGCGCTCAACCGAGTGACCGGACGCGACAGTGCCAACGTCCGGTTGCGTTCCAGTAAGCTCCAGCTACGACCGGACGCGTCCGATCGCACGTGACCGGACGCGCCCCACGTCCGATCGGCGCTACGCTACGCTCGGCCTCTCTGGACGCTTGACCGGACGCTCCGGTTCCGTGAAGGACCGGACGCGCCGGTCGCATGCTTTTCTTTTACGCCCAGTTGAACTGACCGGACGCGCTGGTCAGGCCAGACCAGCGTCCGGTCACAAACCCTAGCGCTCGCGCCACGAAGAACTGACCGGACGCGTCCGGTCAAACCGTGACCGCGTCCGGTGCAGCGTCCGGTCAACGCAGTGACCTCCTTTCGCCTCCGTTTCTTTTCTGACTTTCGGCGCAGTAGAGAATAGGCATTTCACTTCTCCAAAAAGCGTCGAATCCCGCCTCGCAAGCTCGGCGGGAGGGAGAGAGAAACCCAAACCCCTCTCTACCGCTTAAACTCCACCGCCTTCGCAAATGTGCTAACACCACCAAGTGTACACCACCATGTGCATGTGTGTTAGCATTTCACAAACATTTCTTAAGCGTTATGTTAGCTCTTTTACTAGATCCTAATGCATATGCTCAAGACAATGATCTAGTGGCACTTGATTTCCGAGCTAACCGTGATTGCCCCTCTTGATAGTCGGCTATGTATCCTAAACCCGGTCAATCACTTCTCTACTCAACTTAGACCGGCAAAAGGAAAACCCTATGGTTATACCTTTGCCTTGCGCTCTTAGATCCTTCTCTTTCACTTGATCATAATGTCCTTCATTTTATGTGCATCTCCACCATGATCATCATTTCATGTCCATGCACCATCTCTTTGTGATCTTGTGGCCACCACTCCTTGCCACGTACACCTTCATCACATGTGTTGCTTATGCCTAGCTCAAAACACTTAACACATGGCATTAGCAACTTGGTGTCATTAATTACCAAAACCAAACTTGGGCTTTCAAGTGTCGCCGGCGGTGGACTTCCCGTCGCTGGCAGCGCCCTTCTTGATCGGTCTAGGGTTAGGACGGTGGGGTGGCGGCAGTGGCAGTGAACCTCGTCATTTGTGCCCTGGCCTCCCACCTCCTATTTATGGCGCTGTGCGACGGGGGCCCATCAGCTGTCTATGGGCTCGGCACCCCCGATCAGGGCACAGGTCAAGGGCCCAGTTGGCCATTGGGCCAACTAGTGGAGATCAATTCTAACATTCTCCCACTTGATCTCATCTTATACTTTAACTTTAAACTTTGACTTTAATTGCTTTCACTTTTATTTGTTTCATCACAAATTAGTGTATAGAGCATGCCTCATCGTCACGGTCAGTCACCGATAGATTTAACAACTACAATACACATCTCGTATCTAAAACAGATTCTTTAACTTTGGGCCCTTTTATTGTCCGGAAATCATAGACTATACCATAAACTGTAAGGTCCAAATGGCTAGAGGGGGGTGAATAGCCTATTTAAAAATCTACGAGCTTCACTAAACAACCATGTTAGTAAAAAGATGGTTAAGCTAATTCTAGCACTAGCTCAACTACACTATGCAAGCCACCTATACAATTCTAGTGAAGCAAGGCTATGATCTCTAATACACACCAACAAGACTAAGTCACTAAGCTACTTACTCCTATGTGATAAAAGCTACACTAAGCAAACTACACTAGGACTAGTACAAGAAAGTAAAGAGCAAGTGACTTGATTCTTATACAACGATGTAGAGAAGTAATGCACTCGAATAATCAATCACAATGATCAACCACAGAGAGAAATCCTCGGCAAAGAGATGACACAAGATTTTTACCGAGGTTCACTTGCTTCCCGGCAAGCTACTCCTCGTTGTGGCGATATACCCACTTGTCGGTTCACGAGCTAATCGACTATCAAGAGTCGAGCCCTCGGCGGGCGCCGCATAACCGTACACAAGATGGGGATCCTCCAAGCCACGAGCTCCACTAGAGTATCCAATTTGCGAACTCCCACAAGGAAGGATCAAGAACCCCTTACAAAACTTGGTGAGGGCTCCAACAATCTTCAATTGTGAGCTCAATCACCCCTGCTGCTACAAGCCGTCTACCGTGTCGGGAAACACGGAAGAGTAACAAGAAATCCGCAGCAACTCGAAGATCAAGTGACTCTAGAATGCAACTCTCAAGCAAAGCACATGAATCTCACTCAATCTCACTCAAGATGTGCAACTAAGCAAGGAGAAGAGTGGAGAGGTTGTTCTCTAGCTCAAAGGATGTCTCTAGGTCTCAAAATATGCAAGAGTTACCCTCAAACCCCGCACAACTTCTATTTATAGCGAAGGAGTACGCAGCTAGCCGTTACCGGACGATACAGTTCAAAACGTGCTAACCGGACGCACCGGTCAGGGTGACCGGACGCGTCCGATCAGTACAGGACAAGCGTGAACAGTGCGCGTCAGAAGTTACCATTGCCGTGATCGGACGCGCTGCACCTGGCGTCCGATCGGAATCCAGTAAGCTCCCACCGTGACCGGACGCGTCCGATCACACGTGATCGGACGCGCCGCGCGTCCGGTCGGCTCTACGACCGGCTCTGCTCCTCTGGGTGCCTGACCGGATACTCCGGTTCCGTGAGGGACCGGATGCGCCGGTTGGAAACCCTAACACTCGTACGCCTGACAACTACTGAGAACTGACCGGACGCGTCCGGTCAAACCGCGACCGTGTCCGGTGCAGCGTTCGTTCACCACAGTGACCGCCGTTCGTCTCCGTTTCTTTTTCGACTTGTGGCGCAGTAGAAAATAGGCATTTCACTTCCCAAAAAGTGCCGAATCTCGCCTCGCAAGCTCGGCGGGAGGGAGAGAGGAACCCAAACCCCTCTCTATCGCTTAAACTCCACCGCCTTCACAAATGTGCTAACACCACCATGTGTAAATCACCATATGCATGTGTGTTAGCATTTTCACAGTCATTTTTCAAGGCGTTATGTTAGCTCTCAACTAGATCCTAATGCATATGCTCAAGACATTGATCTAGTGGCACTTGATTCCTGAGTTAACCGTGATTGCCCCTCTTGATAGTCGGCTATGTATCCTAAATCTGGTCAATCACTTCTCTACTCATCTTAGACCGGCAAAAGGAAAACCCTATGGTTATACCTTTGCCTTGGGCTCTTAGATCCTTCTCCTCCACTTGAACATCATGTCCATCATTTTATGTGCATCACCACCATGATCGTCATTTCTTGTCCATGCACTATCTCTTTGTGATCTTGTGGCCACAACTCCTTGCCACATACACCTTCATCACATGTGTTGCTTATTCCTAACTCAAAACACTTAACACATGGCATTAGCAACTTGGTGTCATTAATTACCAAAACTAAACTTGGACTTTCATAAACCCATGTCGACTGTGTGTTCTGTGAACACAGTGGGTGGTAAGCCTTTGGTAAGCGGATCCGCTAGCACTTTCTTGTTACTTATATGTTCAATACCTTTTAGTATGATTCCGGACTTTCTCCTTTACAACGTATAACTTTAATGCCAATGTGTTTGGCAGCACACTTGACTCGTTGTCATAGGAGTAAACTACTTAAATGGTTATTGCTGTTGACAACCATTATCAATTTCGGGTAAAGTTCTTTAACCATTTTGCCTGTCCCGCGGCCTCATATCATGCTATACTGTAACTTTGCATCACTGATGATACTAAAACTATTTCTTTGGAGCTTTTCCACAATAAAACTCTAACTGCGAGTGTTAGCTACTATGTGGGTTTCACTAAACATCTCGCCAAAATTTAACATTTGTACCCACAACTACTTGAGAGTACTTGTTCTTTCTTTCTTAGCATGAGGCCGACATTCTTAACTCCATTCCAGTGATCTATATCTGAATTGGACTTTTGCCAAAACAACCCGGATGCGTGAACTGTGTTAGGGTAAGGTCTTATCTTTGTACTCATTAAGCTTCCAACAGCTGAAGCATATAGGACGTCCATCTATAATAATCTTACATTGCTTTTGGAACATTAAAGTTCTCAAAACTATTACCCTGACCATAGGAACAGGCGTAGGTTTACCCGTATAGGTACTTTATTTCTTTAGAAACTTTTCTTAGCATGCCTATGCGATAGTCATAATATCCCTTTTCTTCTATCTCGGTGAATTTCAATTCTTATAACGAGATACATTTCATCGAGAATTTTCTTATTGAACCTTGAGGACAGGAACTTCTTTTTATGCAGTAGATTAACATCATTACTAACAATTAAGGTGTCATCCACACATGATTAGGAAATGGATTTCCCCTTCTATAACTTTGTACAAACGTAATTGTCCTCTCATTCTCTTTAACCTAAAATTTCTAATTCACTCTTCAACTTTAAATGTTACTGTCTAGAGATTTGCTCTAGTCTATAAGAGATTTCTACAGGTGGCATCCCTTATGTTCTTTTCTTTCATGGCAAAACCTCTGGGTTGTGCCACATAATCATTTCATACAAATTCCATTAGGAAATGCTGTCTTTACTTTCATCTGATGTAACTCAGATCATGATGTGCCACTAGCACTCATTGTAATCTATTCATTCGCTTTGCGCAAAATCTTTTGATTCAAGTCGCGCTCTACATCTTTACATATTCCCTTTAGAGTCACATTTTGTCCTGTAGATCCATCACAGTCTACTATTTTAGCTCCTTAGGAATTTATTCTAGATCCCAAAATATTATTCGTATTATCGATTTTATTTCATCTTCCTTCGCTTCTTGCCACTTGGACGAGTGAACGTCTCTCATGGCTTCTTCAAATTAGGTAGGATTTCCCTCCATTTGAATTTCACTAATATAGACTTTATAGTTATCAGAAATATCTGATTTTCTTATTCTTTGAGACTTTCTGGGGCCTCAGTTACTAGCATTTCTTGACCTTTATTGCCAAAAGATAATTGATTCTATAAGGTCCTGTGTAATAAGATTCTTGTTTATATTATTCATCTTCCTTGCGGAGTTAGGTCTCTTTGTACCTTGCTCCTCCAGATTATCCTATCTTCAAACTTTCTTATTTTGGGTTTAATCTGCTAAAACTCATATGGCGCATTTAGCACCGTCTTAATAACTCTGAACACGTCCCGTATGAATACTGGCTGACTATGCTATCTTTCTATTAGAACTGTAAAAGGTCCATGGATTTAGCTATTTCTTTACTTTAGGGGTATCGATATTATGACCGTCTTACTCCTCCGACGATCACATTCATCTTTTATAGATCACTTTAGTATGCATCGCATTGTCTGAATTATGGGGAAGTATCTTTCTTAATTATCTTTCTTAATTGATCTCACCTTTCTCCCCCTCGAAATGTGGTATGAACTTTTCTACCACAATTTCGAAAACTATTTAGAACTCTTGTGAATGAGGAAACTTTGATTACTTTCTTCATCCACATGATTACATCATGCAAATGAAATTATGTCTTAATTCGTTGGGAGTACTTTTTCCTCATTTCACTTCAAGAACTCAGCAGAGTCTTATATCATTAATACTTTCACAAGTCACGCTTGCATGTCATTCTTATCTTGAGGTTCGTCTATAACTTTCTGTTCTCCTTAAACTTATACTAGGATAGCATAAGAGCTACCCTAAACTTTTCTCCCTGTGCGGAATACACTCAAAGCACATGAGTCATCACAACTTTCTCCCGCCATACAAGATAAATACTATGTCAAATGTCTCCCGCCATGCAGGATTGATTAACATAAGTACTATGCCAACTTTACTCCGCCATGCGGGTATTTTCTCAAACTTTTCCCGTCATGCGGGTACTATCATAAACTTTTTCCCGCCATGCGAGATAATTTTCTTGAAGGGACATAAAAGTCAATATTGGCTCATATTTAATCATCAAATTTAGGAATAAATCTGAATACTCTTTAACACACATGTTTAATCCGACGTTGGTCAAATTAAACATATATGTCACTTATTACATTTCATATCATGATAATTAAGTCTAAAATTATATTACTTATTGCAACTCTTAACATGATGATAAAAACTGAAAACTAAAATCTTTTTCATAAAGAGTACATAAAAGGTGTTTCTTAAACTAAACTCTTATTGTTCTATTTCTTTTCTTAGATCAATATTCTAGAATTCTTTTCTTTGAAGTCATTCTTTAAAGAGAACATAGTCCCTCATGCAATGGTCTTCTTTCTTTATCATCTTCTGAGTCATAAGTACCCAACTCATTTCCTTTTCTGCCTTCAAGAATAAAAACATTAAGTTCTTTGTCTGAAAAACATTAATCAATAATCATCAATAATGCTCATTAAACTTTTAAAAACTTTATGTTCTATTCTATATCACCGTTGAGCAGAAATAGAATAAAACAACATTCTTCTACATTAATTCCACATCACCGTTGGACAGAAATGGAATTAACATATGGAAAACTCAATTATCTTATGATTACTCTTCAAAAACTAAATTCTCCCGTTAGTTCGATTAGCGGAAACATGAAAATACATTTCTCTAGTTTAAGAGCATTTCTCGATTTTTTATCTATTCTCTGAAAAATTGGTCACTTAGATGCCAAATTTATGAGAGATTTAAACTTTAAACATAAAAACTCATAGAATTATGATATTGTTATCATCAATGTTGGTCAGAAAATAACAATATCATAATTTTCTTTAAACTTAAACTTATAAATAAACTTATAATATTGTTATCATCAACGTTGGTCAGAAAATAATAATATTATAATTTATCCTAACTATAAACGGACTATTCCTCCAATTAAAATTCTCGTTGGTTCCAACTTTAATTGGAGGATAAACTTTTCATCATTCATTGAATAACTATAACTGCTCTTCAAATTAAATTCTCCCGTTGGTTTGAATTTAATAAGAAGATAATAAACCTTTTCTTTGCAGCGGAAACTTGAGAATAAAATCTCCAAATAATATTCAGAAGCATTTAGTTTAACTCATCTACTCTGAAAAATTTAACATGTTGGTGCAAAATTTGAGCAGAGATCTTACATTAAAACTCAATATAAATCAATAAAATATGCTTCTGAAATTATTTAAAACAAAATCCGAAACCATCACTGTACAACTAGCCCGAAAGCCCAGCTCGCGGGTCGATCCGAAACCATCACTGTACAACTGGCCTGAAAGCCCAGCTCGCGGGTCATGGCCTAGCTTACTGTGCGCGCTCTCCTCACGTACAACACAGCCCAGTGGGCCATTTCTCAGTGCCCGCGCGTTGGCCCGTGGCCCAGCGCGTTGAGAGGCCCAAGTGCCCTTCGCGCACACACGCTTGCAAAACAACGCGGCCCAAAGCTGCTGCTAGTGCTGTCAGCCTGGCGGCCCAGCACCGCGGCACTCCCCCGTGCCCAGGCCATAACCTGGGCCTGGGCCGGGATTCTGCATTCCTGCCTGGGCCAAAACTGTTCCGGCTGCTCTTAGCCATCCATCAGCCAAGTGCCGCATCGGACGGCTGGCCGTGCCTATCGGCTGAACAAAAAACCGGCAGCACCTCACCCAGGAAACCCTAACCGCATTTCATTCCTTTCCTTCTCTCTTGACCTCAGAGGCGACAGATGCAGTGCCCATGGGTGTCGCCGGCGCCGGTGGGGAAAAGCTCCGCCGGACCGAGTCCAGTAGGCTCCCCTTCCGCCTTTTCCTTTCTGTGATCCCTCCCTCAGCCTCTTTAGCCACATCCGAGTGAGAAGAGCAGCAGCGCTGCCGACCATGGTGGCTGGAGGAGGGTTGGAGGCAACGCCGACGTGGTTCCTCTCGCCGGCGCGCGCGTGCGGCCGGAGCCGCACGCGGCACCGTCGAGGGAAACCACGGTGGTGCCCTTTGCTGGAGCCCGCAGCTCCCTTTTCTTTGTTCTGAGCCCGAGCCCGCGTGGCTCGGCTCTCTCTCCCGCGCAGCGGCGGGATCTGTTCCCGCACGACGGCGGTGGGTCAACAGTGAGTGAACCAGGTAGGTCCCTCCCTTGTTCGTCCTCTTGACTTTCTAGGGTTAGGGTTAGGGTTAGGGTTAGGGTTCTTTGATCTTCTGTCCGGATCGAGATCCATTGTATTTTTCTTTCTTTGATTCCTTTCTATCTACCCCAACTGGATCCACATACCAGACCAGGCTTTGATACCATTGTTAGATTCTGTTGTTTATCTAGGTGTAGATTAGTAGGTATAGACTCTTCTATTTGGGATAAACCACATGGAACATGTATGGAAATCAGAGAGAGGGAGAGAGGAGAGAGGTAGGGGTGCAAACTGTGAGGTTTAGTGGAGGAGCTCGACCTTGCGATGGTGTTGAAGCAGTGGAATCCGGTGATGCAGTGGTGGTGCAGTGTCGCCGGCGGTGGACTTCCCGTCGCTGGCAGCACCCTTCTTGATCGATCTAGGGTTAGGATGGTGGGGTGGCGGCAGTGGCAGTAAACCTTGTCATTTGTGCCCTGGCCCCCCACCTCCTATTTATGACGCTGTGCGACGGGGGGGCACCAGCCGTCTATGGGTTGGGCACCCCCGATCAGGGCGCAGGTCAAGGGCCCAGTTGGCCGTTGGGCCAACTGGTGGAGATCAATTCCAACAGGTTGCTTTGCAAAAGTTCAATTATACCTGACATGTAACCCAGCGACTTCTCCACCCATCCTCCAAATGTCTCATAATACAGTGGTCACTGGAATATCCATCGACGAAGGTATCCTGCGTGTTCTCAACTTTACGGCCCCGAGCAGTTCCTCAGCTCCTCTGGTTCGTTCATCCCCTTTTGCCTTCTCTCGTGAATGGGGCGTGTTGAAGTGGACCGTCGGCAGCAGGACCTGTCAGGATGCAATGGCGTCTAAGGAGGGCTATTATAGATGCTTCTCTCATAGTGATTGCTTGGATGTCACAGACGAAATAACATTCAGTCATGTTGGTTACCGGTGCAAGTGCTCTCCAGGGTTTATAGGAAATCCTTACCTTAAAGATGGATGCACACGTATTATCTCTGGCAAGGTTCAACCTGTAATATTAGGTAAGCTATTTGAACAACTTATAAATACTCATCCTGGCAATTATATGCTCGTGTTACTGATTGTAGAATCAAGTTGGTTTACGGCATCCATATATCAACTTATCAAGTGTCCACCCAATGCAGGTGTCACCATTGGACTAAGCTGTGGCGGTGGCATTCTATTCCTTGCCGTAGTTTTTGTTGTTCTTACAAGGAGATGGAAGAGGAGCCTTAAGAAATGACTGAGAAAGATGTATTTCCGCAAGAACAAAGGGATTCTCCTAGAACAATTGATCTCTTTGGACCAAAGCACCAATGATGGCACAAAGATATTCTCCCTAGAAGAGCTAGAGAAGGCAACTAACAATTTTGATCCCACCCGTGTGGTAGGTCGTGGTGGCCATGGTACTATGTACAAGGGCATCCTATCTGACCAACGTGTGGTGGCTATCAAGAGGTCAAAGGTCGAGGCAAGCTCAGAGATTGAGCAGTTCATCAACGAGGTATCCATCCTCTCACGGATCAACCACCAGAACGTGGTGAAGCTTCACGGCTGCTGCCTTAAGGCCGAGGTCCCATTGCTTGTCTACGAGTTCATCTCCAACGACACATTATATGACCTCTTGCACCATGAGCAGAATGGTATCCTGTTGCCATTACCTTGGGAGGAGCGTCTAAGGATTGCCGTAGAGATCGCCGATGCTCTCACTTATTTGCACTCAGAGGCTTCTGTGTCGATTCTCCACAGAGACATCAAGTGCATGAACAAACTTTTGAATGACAGCTACACGACAAAGGTTTTAGATTTTGGTGCGTCGAGGTTGATTCCAATTGATCAGACACATCTTTTCACTGCTGTGCAAGGCACCTATGGGTACTTGGACCTAGAATACTACCGCACCGGCCAACTCAATGACAAGAGTGATGTTTATAGTTTTGGAGTGATACTTCTCGAGTTGCTGACAAGGAAGAAGCTTATCTTCGAAGACGAGAATGGTGAGAAGCAGAACCTGGCGAACTATTTCTTGTGGGCTAAGGGGGAGAGGCCCCTCGAGGAGGTTGTTGACAAGCAAATTCTAGGTGAAGCTAGTGAGGATGCTATTGCGAGTGTGGTTGGGCTGGTGGAGGAGTGCCTTAGTTTCATAAGAGGGGACAGGCCTACCATGAAAGATGTGGAGATGAGGCTGCATATGTTGAGGGGTGGCCAGTCCGTCGCTTTGCTTCGTTGTGATGGTGAGAGGATTACTGAGCATGGTGGCGTTGTTCCGGTGCCTGTAGGTCAACATGGTTCATGGCAGTACAGCCTAGAGCAGGAATATCTGTCATCCTCGCGTGTGCCACGGTAGTTTGCTTGTCTTCCTTCCTTTTCCAAAAGCCCATGGTAGTTTCTTGGCAGGTGATTGTGTCTGGCCGTTGTATGTACACTAGTATACTAGCTACTTGTGCTCTTAAAATTATGTACTCCGAACTTCATACAGATGAGGCTGCAAATGTTAAGGGGTCGTCAGCTGTTACTCCTAGCTGCTGTGAGAGGATCAATCGGCGTGGCGGCGTTATTCCGATGCCTGAAGGTCATCATGGCTCACGCCAGTACAGCATGGAGATGGAGCAGGAATTTGTGTTGTCCTCGGATGTGCCGCAATAGTTTTTTTTCAAAAGCTAAAATAGTTTGTTGGCACCCTTTGTTGCTGTTGGACGTGTACCCTGTAGGCCTGTATGAATGTTGTATGTGCTTATCAAGCCGTGTCAACCCGTGCTCCCCATGGACCTCCTGCTGTTTATGGTGCCGTTTTCTGGCCGTGGCTGCAGTGGCCGCGACCGCGGCGGGCCTCTTGTGCCCGGTAAGCTGCAGCATGATCGACATATCATACCCTTTCGGCGTAGACCCGTCGTGCTCTGTGCCGGACGTGCCCGCTTTCGGAGAGGCTGCCGGAGAGGCTCTGTGCCAGCGTAGGATGCTGCCGCATCGACGCGACGTGCTTGTGCCCCTCAGGGCGTTCATCCTCAACCTCTCGGCTGTCACGCACAGGTGAGGGTGTCGTCAGAGACAGGGTGATGTTCCTGGTGACTGGCCAAGACGGGTACACGTTCCGGGCGAGCGACCTGGAGCAAGGCATTGATGCAGGCGAGATCGCCCCAGCTCTGCTAGACTGGGCCATCCCTAACCGCGCGGATTGCGCGGTGGCTGCGGCAGACAGGGCTAGCTATGCTGTGTTTGGTCAGTCTTAATTGAGAGTTTCATTACGTTGTTTTCGACACTTCCATGTCATTTGAAATAGAATGAAACTTAGATGAAACACCCACTTTTAATCGAGAGTTTTATTTTATGGTTGGGGGGTTGGGGGATGATCGCACAGATAGCTGGTAGCTCTGGTCCAACACGTTGCCACCATCCAAGGGGAGCTTCACTTTTTGACCTACTTTAACTAGGGTGTGTTTAGGTTGTGAATTTTTTTACTTTCGTTACTGTAGCACTTTCGTTTATATTTATCAATTAGTGTTCAATCATGGACTAATTATGTTCAAAAGATTTGTCTCGTAGTTTTGTATCAAACTGTGTAATTAGTTTTTTTCGTCTACATTTAATGCTTTATACATATGTCTAAACGTTCGATGTAATAAAAAAAATCTTAAAAATTTTTAGAAACTAAACATGGCCTAACAAAGAGATTGAAGCGCGTCAAACTTGGAGGCGGAACCGGAATTTCACGGAGGAGACAAGGAGCAATGGAGTCCGCATCCGGCGTTTGCCCTTCTTCCACGGTACGATCACAGAAAATTTCTCTGGGCCGGAGGCTCTCCACCATGACATGACATTGCCATCCACAGCAGAGTTCAAGTCCCGAGAGTGACATGACTGATCTCACGCACCGGTCAATATACGGAGGCCTTGCCCATGTTTAGATCACCTCAAAATTCCAAGTTTTTTCACTCTCTCTCCATCACATCAATTTTTAGCCGCTTGCATGGAGTACTAAATGTAGGTAAAAAAAATATCTAATTACACAGTTTAGTTCAAAATCATGAGATGAATCTTTTGAGCCTAGTTGGTCTACGATTGGACAATATTTGTCAAATAAGACGAAAGTGGTACTATTCATCAGGTTGAAAAAATCTTCAATCTAAATAAGGGCCTTGTTCAGTTTTAAAAAAAATTTACAGAATTTTTCAAGATTCTCCGTCACATCAAATCTTGGACACATGCATGAAACATTAAATATAGATAAAAAATAAAACTAATTACACAGTTTAGACGAAATGGACGAGACGAATCTTTTAAGCGTAATTAAACTCTGATTGGACACTAATTGCCAAATAACAACGAAAATCGCTACAGTGTCATTTTGCCAAATTTTTTAGAACTGAACCGGCCCTAAGACTACCCGTAGTGGGTACTCTAAAGGAATACTCTAAAGCTTTAGAGTATAAATATAGAGTAAAAATTGATGCACTGGATACTCTAAACGATACTCTATCCTTTCTCTCACTCTATATTTAGAGTAGTACAGTGCTTACTCTATAGTGTGTAGTGGCGGGCCCCACTGGCTAAACAAAAAAATGCTATAACTCACAAACAAAAAATCCAAATTAAATTTCGATTGCACCATTAAATTCATCTCAATAAATCCTTCAAAACTAGATCACACATGGATATATTTAGATAAAGTGACAAGTGGGTCCCACAATGGATAGAGTGGATAGAGGATGATATAGAGGATGGATGGGTGTGGGAGAATTGAGTATAGAGGAGAGAATCTTGCTGACTAGGACGTATAGATGATGAATATAGAGGTCCATGAGTACGGATAGCCTAAGGCCCTGGTTTAGTTCTTAAAAATTTTTTGACTCCACCCATCATATTGAATCTTTTGACACATGTATGGAGTACTAAACGTAGATAAAAAAACTAATTACACAGTTCTCGGAAAAATCGTGAGACGAATCTTTTAAGCCTAATTCGTCCATGAAAAGTCTTAAGTGCTACAGTAGCCAACATGTGCTAATGACGGATTAATTAGTATCATTAGATTCGTCTCGCAGTTTTCTGATGAGTTCTGTAATTTGTTTTTTTATTAGTATGCGAAAACCCTCCCGACATTAATGTGACATCAAAAAAAAGTTTCTAGTCGTGAACTAAACAGCCTAAGGCTAGGCTGTGCCATACTGCTGTGAAATTCTCCAAAGATGAGCATGTTCATGGCAACCCTTGTCCTCGGACTACTCGCTGCGCCGTGTCCAACAGCTGTCTCGGTGAAGACGAGGGGGAGCAACTGCCCTGACCGATGTGGTGGCATCTCCATCCCGTATCCGTTCGGGATAGGGCCAGAGTGCTCCCTGCCGGGCTTCAATCTCACCTGTGCGAAGGAAGCCAACAACACTAGTAACCTACTGCTAGGCAACCCAAGCATCGAGGTGTGGAGCCTGGACTGGCAGCCGTGGGCTGACGATTCGTTTCCTGACATCGCCACAAGCATCGGCTACTTCACGAAGCTGCCTTCTGTCCAGAACTACTCCGTTCACTGGGAGGCTCCAGGTAGACCCTTCGCCATCTCTGGCTCGTCTAACATGTCCCTCTTCGTTGTTGGCTGCGCCGTTGAGGCCTCGTTGTTCGTCGGGGACTCTGGTGTTGAAGTTGGCAACTGCTACGCTGACTGTATTGGATATCAATCCATGAGAATGCTGCAAAGTGTACCGTGCGTCGGCATGGGATGCTGTAGCATCGACATTACGGTGACGCTAAGATCGTTCACGCTCAACATCTCGCGCACCGGCCAAGCAGCGCAGGGGCTAGAACAAGTGAGTGTGTTCATCACCGAGCAAGACTACTATCAGTTCCGGGCATGGGACCTCCAACATACTCCAGTTCAAGATTATCAAGCGGCGTTGAGCTGGGCTATTCCCAATCAGCTCAACTGTAATCGCGCCATGGAGGACAGAGCCAGCTACGCGTGCGTTAGTAGCCACAGCATTTGTCAGGAAGCGCCGATTGGTGGATATGTTTGCAAGTGTGCGGACGGATTCTATGGCAATCCGTACGTCGTCAACGGCTGTGTTTCGAGGCCGGGCCGTCCACCTCCAGGTTCTTTGTCCTCCCACTTCTCACCTACTATCAGTCGTTCCTTGCCGTCTTTTCCTTAAACTTTTTTTCTCCTAAATTCTAGACGAATGCCCTCGGTTTTTTATAAGACGTATTTCGTTTTATTGAAGTTTTGACCAACAGTTACTTGATTGTAAATCTCATTGAGGCTATAATTAGCCATTTTTTAATCTACAAAACTTTGTCACAAAATCAAATATCAACTAGTTCATCAACTCGTGCTCACACTCACGCATAGGCTTAAATCTTAGAAGAAATAAGCATTAGATATTACTGCTTAATATCTATGACTAATAAAAACTACTAATATTAATTTATATATTTTTATTTTTGTTTCTGTTCTAATACAATTGACATAATATGTTTTTTTCATATATATATATATATATAGAACTATTACCTTCCAGCTGACTACAAAATAACTTATTCTGTAGCCACTTTGAGTTATGATAATTGCTATGCTAATTTATGAGATTATAGTAACTCCTTACTATGTGATTTACTATAACATTATAGTAAATATCCTCATGAGTTATAGTAATTCAACTATCGTAAATATATACTGACATTGTCGTAAATTAGTATATAAAATTATCGTAAATAGAGGTGGCTACAAAATAACTTATTTTGTAGCTAGCTATAGAGTATACTCTCCCTATAGTGCTTTTGTTGCAACCTATATCTTATGACACCACGAATCTAAATTTTGATTCTCAAATTTTAATTTATTAGTTGCTACATATTTCTTAGTCTTCAAGTTAAGCTGAAACCCTTGTGCTTATTGTATTTTATTTAAAATAATGATTTTTAATTTATATCGTAGAATGCACTCTTAAGTACTATAATGGCATAACAGTTATTTAAAACCTACACTACGTCACTTAAGATTGATGGTACACTGCACTCTTAAGTACTATAATGACATAAGGTTATTTAAAACTTGCACCGCATCTTATTAATAGAGTGGGTAGGAGTAGGAAATAAATTCCCTTATTTATATATATAATTTAAGGTTATATAAACATTTTTTTGTAGTAGAGGATGTTGGTATTTCAAGTGGATTGGTTTTCTCAATAGTGGTAGAAGCAGTAATTTAGATGCAAATTTAAGAGGTTAGGTATATTATCTATCATAATGTCATGTGGGTAATTGCTTGCAAACATAGGGTTACTTTGGATTATGCTTCGTAATTGCATATGTGGGTAATTTAAATACAAATTCGTGGGTTACTTTATGTTGTTTTCCATAATCGTAGAGGTGGATAATTATTTTGAAAATAGAATAGATCTAGTGGTTATTATTATCAATGGTGATTGGAGCATACTGAATCAATAGCCATATGATTCAAATTTTTGTGAGAATTTTTTAAATTTGTTTATTTTCTACCATGTGTTGTGAGGTTTAATGTGGAGGCTCTATTGGGACCTCTAGTTAGCATATATTGGATTTATCTTTTTTCTAATATTATATGCTTTTAGCTAAAACCTAAGCTTAAATTCTTTAAGCTCTTTTTGCATCCCTTTTCATGACATTATGAAACTATGTTTTAGCTTTCAACTTCTAATCTTATTAGTTGTTGCAATTTTTTATCCACATGTAACTTTGAAACTTTAGTGCTTATTATATTTTTTATTCAAAAAATTTCATGCTTTGTTTCCATTAAAAAGAGTTTAGATCTTAGGCTACACTGTTAAAATAATAGCATAAATAGTCAATTCAACTTATACCTTGGCACTCAACATGTTAAGTTTGTTATATCAAAGATTTATATACATAGTGGTATTATTTTTGTAAAAACTTAGAGTGATTAAATTTAAATTACCAATATTAATATGGTATAATGTTACAGTCAAAAGGTATAAACTTATTTAAAATAACAACCTACAAGATTTATTGTCATGGATTATTAATATAATTTAAATTGAATGTCTATGTCATTGGTATTGGTATGTGATTTGTTAAGTCCTTAAGCGAACATTTGGTCCATGCTTGATAAATAATTAAAATAAATGTTCGTCTTGATGTATACTTGTTTATGTGGTCTACATGGTGGAATATAGCATTATGCCTACTTTTTTATCATAATAGTGGTATAAATATGTAATTTATAAATATGTAATTTATAAATATATATAACATATTTTATGGCTATTATACTATTTTTCATAGTAGCTTATATAGTATTTGCACATTGATTTAAGAGATATTTGTTTATTTTTATGACAACAGAAGTGACAATTTAGAAGCAAATTAAAAGTGTTACTTTATATTATATTTGATAATGACATATGTGGAAAATTTGGATGGAGACTTAGGAGTTACTATGCATTATATTTCTAATATCAAAGGTGACAAAGGTGGCAGTTTAGCTATAACTTTGGGGGGTTTATCTTTAATTATATTTCTCTATGCAAAGGTGGCTAATTTTGATACAAATTTAAGGGGTTGCTTTATGTATTTTTCATAATGGTAGTGGTAAGTATGTTTTTATAAAAAATAGATCCAATGACTATTATTGGATATGATGATTAGAGTCTACCATATTTAAGGACAGATGTTTCCAATTGTTGTGAGAATTTTTAAAATTTATCTTTTTCCTAGCGTGCCTCCGTCTCATGAGAATTAACGTGTAGATCCGTTAGGGCCTCTAATTATAACTAGATGATACCCCGCACGTTGTTGTGGGGATTTTGTAGTGTTGTATATGTTGTTGTGGAAATGTGTTGCGTTGTATATTTATGGGGCCAGGCATCGAGATATCCAGTAATATTTCTTGAAAATCACATCATTAAGTAGCCAGCTGTGTAGTTCATCCATTGAGACATTCAGAATATTTATTGAAAATCATAAGTAGGCAGCCGTGTAGTTCATCTCCGTTTTTATATCGGGAATTGTTGATCGGTGATATTTGTTGGCCTCAATAAAATAAAACCAATGTATAAAAGTACTATACTTGCAAAATCACCATGATCAGTTCGTCTCCCGTAGGAAAAAAAAGAAGACATCATATCATACCCTTAAAAAAAGAAAGAAATCAGCAGTAGCCTCACGCGTAGACGGCCTGTGCAGCTGTGTGGTCCACTCGTTTATTTCCCCGCGTCTAATCCTCCGCCGTTTCTCCCGCACCTCCCTGGAACGCATCTTTCTGTTTCCAGCGAAGCTTCTTTCCTCAACAATAGAATCTCGATCCAGAGCCGAAGAAAACCCGCGGCGGAGAAGGTGAGGAGAAGGCAGTCGCGTGCGACGGGGATGAAGCCCTTGTCGGAGGAGGCGGGGTACAGGGCAAAGTCCACGTGTGGACGACCGACGACTTGTGCCGGACGACGGTACATGGCCTTATCTCCGGAACGCTGGCTCTGGCCGAATCCTCCTCAAGTCCCCGCGCCGATGCGCGCCCTCATCCTGCGTCCCGAAGATGGCGGCGGTCCTCATGGCTGAGCAGCCCATATCATGGGAGGGGCTGCTGCAGACTGCAAGGGAAGACAGCGGCGATGCAGCCGGTGAGCCAGGAAGGATTGGCACTAATCTAGGTGCGGACCTTCCATTTTATAGCAGAAAAAACAGATTACTTCTTTGAAAACCGAACATGCATCAGTGAATGGGGTAGTGCTTTGAGGCAGTGGCGCGGGAGATGAAGTGCAACAGACACAAATGCTTTCATTAGTTGTGAACGTCCATGGCGGCTGGCGGGGGAGACGCTTCGGTTGGCTGCACCTGCGCATGACTTGAAGGTTAGTGAGTTGCGGGGACCTTCTGATGACGTGGCTTTACGAAATTGCAGGGAAATACTTTAGTGGGGTTCTCCTATTTAGGTATAGTAGATTAGTAATAGCAAGATAAAGAATTGCTTATCAAAGACATTGTAATAAAATGAAATAAGCCTTGTAGGAAAAAAATGAAGAGGACGTTTAGATATATCATATATGCCTTGTAAAGCTAAAAAGGTTCGATATCCAAACAAGTCCGCAACCCAGCGCCCCATCCCATGGCTTAGTGTTCTAAAACCAAACACAAGAATGGGAAGCTAGGACGGGAAGATCATATCCTTTCTCATCTCTAAACCAAATACTACCCTGAGACATGTGTAAAGCGTATAGATGGCTAAATGCATGTTTAGGAGTGACAATGGACATAGATTACCTGTGTGTGTCCGCAAGTAAAACCCTGCATAAGCATGGGTATATATGGATGTAACTTTGTTCCCACGGATGTGGGTGCAGGTTTGTAGTAGCTAAACAAGATGGCGGAATGAGTAAAAGCTTGCGGGTATAGAAAATTCATACCTATGTTAGCGTCACCCACAAACCCGTTCCATGCCCTAAAATGTGGCTATGTAGTACCAGTACATAAGGGAAGCGTCCAGCTTGTAGGGTTTTCTACTCTTATTCATCTCCTCCGATCCCCACATCATAATGAGTGATTATTTTTTTTATTTGTGAATAACACAAGTACAGACACAGACACTCGTGTGATTAGTGATGTGAATAATATCATGTGTGACCTGAGTCATAGTGTTGCATCCTTATATATTGGTAAGAGTTTTTTTTTGTTTGCATACATGTTTAATGTGTTGTCGGGTTTGCATGTGTGGCCGTGATTACCTTTTTTTTTTTGCCCACGGGTGACGGGTGTTGGTATAAGTTTCTACCCGTTACAGATTATAGTTGCGGGTTTAGAATTTGGCTCGTGGGTATGGGTCTATGTGCCCTCTACTCACGAGTAATGTGCTCATGGCCATTAGCCTTATGCATGTTTCCGTAAATAAACATACTCCCACCGATTTATTTTGGATATTAGGGTCCATGCCAACTGTATGGATATGTAGTACACACTGACATATTAACAACTAGTGAAGCTACCATCTATTTTTAATGTACAGGTCATTTTTAGTTTTGTTTCAAATCAAATATTTCTAGCTTTGACTAAGTTTATAGAAAAATCATGTTAACATGCATCCACGGACCATGGTACCAAAAGAATGCCCTATCAATGAAGCTTATTTGATGCTGCATATGTTGGTATATTTTTTCCTAGTAAGTTGATTAAAATTAGAGAAATATGATTTAGGAAAAAAAAACTGAAGCAACCCATATTTCAAAAGGAGATTCTAAATGATTATACTAAAGTACGCTATTCACATTTTTCTTGAACCGTCACATATTTCTGTAGTGACAGCATATTCAGGTATTGCTGTCAGGATAGTGTTCGCTAGTCACTTCAAATCTTTTATTGTTTTACACGTTTAAAATATCATTTCAAGTTGGTACTTCCCATTTGCCAAAACATTTGCACTGATACATTTTTTTTCCCTTGTAACAGTTTACGACTCTATGCAACCAAAGGCGAATTGCCCGACATCGTGCGGGAACGTTAGCTTTGCATTTCCCTTTGGAACAGGAGTAGGTTGCTTTGCGAAACTTGAACTGTATCTAGCATGTAACCCTGGGCCTTCTGCTCCTATCCTCCGTCTCCCTGACAATTCAGTGGTCACTGACATATCCATTGACCAAGGGACCATGCGTGTTCTCAAGTCATCAGATCCGGACAACTCCTTGGGTCGTATGGATTCCACTTTGTACGCCTTCTCCAATGAATGGGGTGTTTTGAAGTGGGCCGTGGACAGCATATCCTGTAAGGATGCAAAGGCGTCCAAGGAGGGTTATAGATGCTTCTCTCATAGTGACTGCGTGGACGTCACAGGTGATAAACCATCGGAGCAACTCGGTTACCGATGCAAGTGCTCTCCAGGGTTTGAAGGAAATCCTTACCTTAAAGATGGATGCACAGGTACGATCTCTCATGCACAGGCTTTGGAAAGAATGCGAACTTCACATTTATAAGTACTGCACTGATTATGCAAATCGCAGATATCAACGAGTGTCTGCAGCCGGATAAATATACCTGCAATGGTATTTGCCAAAATACTTTTGGGAACTATACATGCACCGCTTGTCCTCGTGGAACAGATTTCAATGACATCACAAGGAAATGCAAGCCATCTACGATAATACTAGGTAAGCAGCAAACTCTTCAAACAACTTGTGATTTTCCATCCTGGCAGTAATATAAATTGTGAAGTTGCCCAGTTGGGTTATTGCTCCCCTATATTGGGAGTTAACTGGTTTTACCCAATGCAGGTGTTACCATTGGACTAAGCAGTGGCGGCGGCATTCTCTTTCTTGCGGCAGTTATTTATATTCTTACACGGAGATGGAAGAGAAGCGTTCAGAAACGGTTCCGAAAGAGGTACTTCCGCAAGAACAAAGGCATTCTCCTAGAACAACTGATTTCCTCGGACGAAAGCGCGAGTGATGGCACAAAGATATTCTCCCTTGAAGAGCTAGAAAAGGCAACCAACAATTTTGACCACACTCGTGTGGTCGGTCGTGGTGGCCATGGTACTGTATACAAGGGCATCCTGTCCGACCAACGTGTGGTGGCTATCAAGAGGTCACAGGTCGAGGCAAGCTCAGAGATCGAACAGTTCATCAACGAGGTATCTATCCTCTCACAGATTAACCACCGGAATGTGGTGAAGCTTCATGGATGCTGCCTTGAGGTTGAGGTCCCTTTGCTTGTCTACGAGTTCATCTCCAACGGCACCTTATATGACCTCTTGCACCATGAGCAGAACGGTATCCTGTTGCCGTTACCTTGGGAGGAGCGTCTAAGGATTGCCGTTGAGATCGCTGGTGCTCTCACTTATTTGCACTCAGCAGCTTCGGTGTCAATTCTTCACAGAGATGTCAAGAGCATGAATGTACTTCTGAATGACAGTTATATAGCCAAGGTTTCAGATTTTGGCGCGTCGAGGTCGATCCCAATTGATCAGACACATCTAGTAACTGCCGTGCAGGGCACATTCGGATACTTGGACCCTGAATACTACCACACCGGCCAACTCAACGAGAAGAGTGATGTTTATAGTTTTGGAGTGATACTTCTCGAGCTGCTGACAAGGAAGAAGCCGATCTTCGAGAACGAGAATGACGAGAAGCAGAACCTGACGAACTACTTCTTGTGGGCTAAGGAGGAGAGGCCCCTTGAAGGGGTTGTTGACAGACAGATTCTGGGTGAAGCAAGTGAGGAAGCGATTGCAAGTGTGGCTGGGCTGGCTGAGGAGTGCCTCAGTCTGACACGAGGGGACAGGCCGACCATGAAAGATGTGGAGATAAGGCTGCAAATGTTAAGGGGTCGCCAATCCGTTGCTCCGCCTCGTGATGGTGAGAGGTTCAGTGGGCTTGGTGGCGCTCTTCTGGTGCCTGCAGATCACCATGGATCACGGCAGTACAGCCTTGAGCAGGAATTTCTGTCGTCCTCACGTGTGCCGCGGTAGTTTGTTTGTCTTTCTTCCGAAAGCCCATGGTAGTTTCTTGGCATTGATTGGTCCGGTTGTTGTGTGTACACTGCTATAGTTGCTTGTTGTGCTCCTAAAATTCTGTACTCGCGAACTTCATATAGAGGAACTTGTATCTTCTTCAGGATTAGTAATTTGATCACCTAAACCGAGAAGTTTACCTAAAGATCCTAGACATGTTGTGCCAAGGTCATCAAGAAGAATACTATACTACGGTTGCCACAACACAGTGTATGTGGGATATGCTACCGGTCTTGAAATGGGTCACCAAAACTTGATTTCCCTTGCCCACTACGCCTTGAGCAACTGAGCTCTCACAACACAACAGTCCTCGAGGGAGCGGTGTGAGGTCCATGTTGAAGTCGATCTCGTCGGCCGCGTCGGAAAAAATTTGGTGGACCCTGTGTGCAGATAGCTCTCTACTCGCATGTGACCCGAGGATGGATGGCTAACGTCAGGGCTATCGACCAGTAGGGGGTAACATAGTCGACGAAACAGGGCCTCAAAAATACAGAGCCCTCAAAAATTTGAGGAGTATGTATTTGTTAGGAAAAAAATGTGTATTAAATTTAAGTAAATTTGAGGCCCCATTTCAAATTTTGCAATTTGACCTCAAATTCCTAGAGATGGCCCTTGCTCACGTCGTGCCTCAAATTTCGCACTAACAATAGATATTACACCCCTAAGTGCTGCATCGCATAAAATTTCAGCCACATAAGCTATTGAGAATTTTTCAGTCCCACCCAAAAAAAAAATCTCTGTCCGTTTTCCTCTGCTCAGTTCATTTGCAGCAGAACTACTGCTACGGAATTTGTTTAAGAAGTTGGAATTGGTGTCTGAACATTCATCGTTCCTCTTTTTCTGGCACCACTCTGAATTAGGATTAGTTGCTACAATGGTAGAAGTGATGTCCAAATCTTCTGTTCTTTTTGGGTACCACTCAGGGAACATGTTGTGGACGGCCTAGTGTGTTCCCTTACCCAACCCAACCTATATCAAATGAACTCTCTTCCTAGCTCACTTCACCCTACATTTTTAGTGTTTCAACTAACCCATCAACTAATTGAATCCATAAGTCTACTACAGGTTTATATAAAATATGAATATAAGTTTGCATAAAATATATAGGTCCACATTAAAAAGTTAGACTTCTAGATTTAAAATATTGTGTTTACACTATATGATTATCAAAGTTGACTAAAAATTAGTATGAAACAAGCAGCTACTCTGTGCTAATTAGAACAGCTGGATCAAAACCTTGCATTCATACCTTAGAATTTTAGCAAAATTGATAGAAAATTTGTTGGATACTAGATGATGCCCCGCGCGTTGCTGCGGATATCTAAAGATGAGAAAACGGGCCGCCCAGCCCAGCACGGAAGGGCTCGCTGGGCCACCGGGCCGTGCCACACCGGTCCTTTGTGCCTGGCCGACGGCCCAGGCATGGCCCTCCGGGCCACTTTTCGTGCCGGGCAGGCCCAAAAAGCACGGCCAATCTTGCAGGCCGGGCCGGCCCGTGGCCCCGCACAGTCGCCGCACACGGCCAGCCCGTGGCCCACACAATCGCCGCACAGGGACTCAGGGAGCAGGGAGGAAGAGGAGAAGGGCATGGCCGCGCGGCCAGTCGACAGCGAGGTGGGTAGGTGGCAGCGTCCTTGAGCACGGGGCCGGCGGAGGAGGTGTCGTGCTCGGGCGTTGGCCATCGGGGAGAGAGAGGAGGCGCGTGTCGAGGGAGGGAGGCATGCGTCGGGCTCAGCCGGCGGTCGCTCGTGTGACAGGGAGAGGGAGGCTCGCGTCGGGGAGTGGGAGGTGCGCGTTGCGCTTGGCCAGCGGGTGCTTGCGCGTCGTGGAGAAGGAGGCGCACCTGGATCTGACGCGAGGGAGGCGAAGCGGCGCTGCGGCGGAGTCGCGACCTGGGAGGGGATGCGCAGTCGACGAGATGGAGATAGCGGATGGGAGTTCTAGAATGGCCGAGTTAGTGTATGGGCCAGATTGGGACTTGGGAGTTGGTGTTGGGCCATAGATATAGCGGGCCTTTGGCTATTTACCGGGCCGTTCCGTGCCGCCCAGTGTGCCTGGGGTGCGGCCCAGGCACGGCTCGGAGAGTCGGGTCGTGCTGGCCCGGGCCCGCGCAACACTGGGCAGTGCCGTGCTTGGGCCAGGCCAAAAAACCGTGCTTCGGGCTGGGCCACCGTGCTACGGGCTGTGTGCTCATCTTTACGGGTATCTTTTATGGAATGAAGACGACAAAGTAAGAATATTGAAATCATGAATCACAATGCAGATTGGTTACACCTTCCATGTGCATAGATTGGAAAGAAGGTTAATTAATTTGATAAATATTGTAACAGATAAATACTTGATATGTGAACTTCCAACCAAATTTGAGAAAAATGATGATGCTTGATTAACGGAATTTGCTAAAGCAAAGTTCACTGAAAACAATGGAATATACGATCTGGTAGACACAAATTGATATATTAGTTTCTCCTTGACGTTGATGACTGAATGCCATACCTAAATGATAATAATGAAATAAAGAAGCAAAGTATAAGGCTGCTCAGCCTAGGAGCAGTTCTTGAACATGTACTGTATGCTACAGACCTGACTTGAGTTCTGCAGGGCACTCTGGAGGTTGCAACTGGCAAGTCTAGTGGCTGCGCTGGACCGCTCAGGCTGCAAAGCAACGGCAACACTGTCAACATGGCTGACGGCAACACTGTCAACATGGCTGACTTGAGGGCATCTCTTAAGCCATGCTAGATGGTACCATGGTAGACTGGCAGCACCACATATATAGTTCGGTGTTTAGGATAGAAACAATCATTGGTGTAGCAAGGACCGAGGAATGGAGGAGACTATTTGGAGTCCCATTTCGTGGCTTAGTGGGTATATATAGAGCATGTAGGATGACGGATTGCCTTCGACGACGTCTCATCTAACAGGAAACTGAAGGTTATCAAAAATAATATAATGGAGAGGAGACAATGTGAGGAAGCAAAAGAGTTATGGGCATACTTAGGCCACGTTCGTTTTGTTACAAATTCATGGAGATTGAGAGGGATTGAGGAGGATTTCTACTTGTTGGGCATTTAATCCTCCTCAATCCCTTCCATTCCCCCTCAATCCCCATGGTATAGGGTTGATACGAACAAGACCTTAGTGGGTCTTATTTGTGGGAAGAAGACAACAAAAAGTCATCAATGATGGACAGATTTGGCTTGCAGCATGAATCAAATGGTTTAGATTAGTTGATGACGTGGATCACCGTGGGTTAAGATATAATTGGTAGTGGGGTACGGCTTAGCTTTATATATATATATATATATATATATATATATATATATATATATATATATATATATATATATATATATATATATATATATATATATATATGTGACATGAAGCTATTTTTTGCCAATTAACGCAGTAAAGTCTGCATGTAGGTTTCACATCAAAAGCTGAACTTGGAACTAAAAGCTCACGCTCACATCTTAATTTTTTTAACGAAAATGACTAAAATTTGTTGAATATGATCCAAAATAGCATTACGCTACTCAGTGTCAATTAACATGGCAAGATCTATTTGTGGGTTCCATGTCAAAAGTCAAACCCTGAAACTAAAAGCTCATGTTCACACCTTAAGTTTTTAATAAGATTGGCTGAAATTTGTTAGATATGATTCAAAGTGACATGATGCTATTACATGCCAATTAACACAGCAAGATCTAACTTCTTGCCCCACATCAAAAGTCGATCTTAAAACTAATAGTTTGCGTTCGCACATGATTTTTTTAGCAAAATTTATTAGAATTTGTTAAATGTGATTTAATGCAATAGGAAGCTACATCGTGCCAACCTAACCAAGCGCCCGGACGTCCGCCCCAGGCCCGCGTCCGGATGCAGCTCCGCTGTACCCTGTCCCGTTCCAAGTGTAACAGAGCATCTACCACGCCCGCGTAACTGGGGAGCCCGCCCGATCGCCGCACCCGTAGGGGGTCTTAACCTCGTCGCGCCCGCATCACCTCCATAGCCAGGGTCTGCATCTCCGTCGCGCGGGGAGATGCCACGAGCTTATGCTCCAGGACCTCCAGCGAGTCCAGCGGAGGCAGCATATCGTATGGGAACGGGCCGTGTGCGCCTACGCGGACGCCTACGTGTCCTCCGGTGGACCACTGCCGCCAGCTTACAGCTGACGCCACGCCATAGCTCCCGCACTAGCTCTATCTTTCTCGCTAAACAGCCCTACATTGAGATCTAATTTAGCAACACTCAGATGAAACAATTGTAACATACGATTAAAATAGATCAAACATTTGGAACATACACTTACAACATAGTCATTGTAATATATGTAACATCCAGATAGAACATTTGTAACATACATCTGAAACAGATAAAACATATGGAACATGTTGTTGCAACATATGTGTGAAACCATATGCAAACATCCGGATCAAAACGCTTACAACATACGTCTAGAACAGATGAAACATCTTTGAACAGATGTTTGCAACATGCCTCTAAAACACTTGCAACATATGCAACATGTGCAACATCCCCGATCTACTTTTGTAACATCCATAAAAAACAGGTACAACATACCTTTGAAACGATTGAAACACCTGAAACATACATTTGCAACATAGGGGAGGGGAAGCCTGGACCGGTCGATTCCAGCCGTCGGGGTTGCAGCCGGTCGCGAGAGGCGGCGCACGAGCACCACCAGCACCTAGAACCAGTGGCATGCACGAGCACCACTACCGACCAGCGCCATCAGCACCAGCCTTGCTCAGCCTGGTAGGCGGCGCGTGCTAAGAGAGGGAGTGGGCGGCGCAGCGCATGGCCAAAGCGAGGAGCGAGGTGCGGGTGGGGCGTGCGATGGGTGGGGGAGAGGAGCGAGGAGCGAGCGACGCTGGTGGGGGCGCGACGGCGCGTGAGCGATGAGCGAGCGAGCGGCGCATGGTCAGGGCGCAGTGAGAGAAGGCCGAGCGGAGTGAGCAAGCAGTGTCCAGATAAGAATAAGAAACAGAGGGAGTCAAAGTTGTGGTGCACATAACGCCACATGTCCGTCCGGAGAGAGTCGCTGGCGTCGAACATCGTGTTTGTAGCATTAGGGCATATACAACTCATAGACGGCTTGTCGTCTATAAGTTCTTTTCAGATGACCCAACAGACAGCTTGTACAATGGTTGTCTCTTTTACTGTTTATAAATTATTTAATGCTTGTACAATGGTTGTCTCTTTTACCGTCTATAGATTATTTAATGCTTGCATATAGTTAAGATTAATCATGAATATAATTCATGTATCTTATTGTGTTGCTTGTTGATACATAATAACCTATTCAAACGTTAGTTAATTGTTAAAAAAAGAGAAACTAGAATTATAATTATCTGAAAATACTATCCAAATTAACCAAGACAATGAGTAGGGAGTACAGTTGGGGGTGAATCGGAAGATGGAGCCATGGAGCCGCTGCTGGTGCCTCGTGCTAGACAGATGACGGGTGCCGGAGACCAGCGCACTCGATCTGGAGGAGAAATTGCCGGGCGGACTTGCTGCTACTCGTGCGGGACGGCCAAGCCCGGCGGCACCCGCTGCTGGAGGGTGGAGGCCCGGCGACACCAGCGCGTGAAGGTCCAACGACGGCCGCCGCCTGCCGAATATGCCTGCGAGCAGGAGAAGAGGCACGATTTTGGCGCAATCTTTCTCTCGCCCACATGCGCAGCTGATCCGCGCGTCGGACACTGCGGGGGTGTTTGATTGCTGGCCCGTAAGCCTGGCCGAGCTCGTGGGCTGCAGGCTCGCGTGTTTGATTTCCGAGGCCCACCTGCGAGCCTGGCTAGCTGGTGCAAAATCCACTCTCTCTCCTGACTCCTCGGAAGGCTTCGTTTCTTCTCAGCGCCCACGCGCTCGCTCGAGTTACCTCCTACCTTCTTCCGTGTTCTCACCTCCCGGCCTTGGTCGTTACCTGCCTCCGCCTCCTCCGCGTTCTTCTTCACCGCGGCGTGTGCCATGGTTCTCGCCGTCGCCTTCGCCTTTCCGCGAGATTGCCTGCTGGGATCCAATGGAGCCGTCGCCTTCGCCTTCCGCGGGCACCATCCGAGACATCTTGTCGCCTTCCACCGCAACCCGTCGTCGGCAACCACCATGCCCACGCCCCGGTGACGCAGCCTAGACCCTCCCTCATCGTCGGCCGCGCCTCCTCCCCTCTCCTCCGCATCCACGCCACCGCCACAGCTCACTTCTCCGGACGCCGTGCCACCACCGGCAGTTGTTGTTGCCTCGCCACCATCCGCCCCAACGGCGATGTGTAGCTGTTGCCTGCTGGACGCCGACGCCCTCAACGTGTTCGACGAAATGGCAATGTCAGTGTTTGAGGGTAATCTTGCCACATTCTGAGTCTAGGGACAGGCAAACAAAGACGTTCTCACCTGAGCTCGGCTCTGCAGGAGCAAGTAATCAAACACAAGCACTTGAGTCATTTGGACCGGGTTCTGGCTGGCCATGGCCAGGCCGGCCATATGCAAAGCCCTGCTTCTCGGAGCACGAGCGCGTGCCGTCGTCTCGCGAAGAGACGGCTCCACTCTCTTTCTTCGTTTACTGCTGCGAACTGAGGTGTTTTTTGCAATTTTCACATCCTAGAGACAGCCAATCGGAGGCGCGTTGTACGTGTCCTTATCGAACCATATGTGTGCGTGTTTCCCGCCCTGTGATGGTATTGGGCGTGATTGGTTGGGAGAAACAAGCTGACCAGGCTGCCTGGGTGCAACTTGCTGGTGATTGGTTTCCTGTATGGGCAGTTGGGCCAGGTTCTGCGCATGACTCCTGAGCCAGGCTCCCGGGAAACGAGAATGAGATCCGTTTCTCACGGGCTTGGCTCGGCTGATGCTCTCGCGCGCAAAAAGTCGAGCGCACACGCAACCAACCAATCAAGGACTCCTTCGAACCACGCGTGAATCAATCACAAACGCATGCATCTGCATAGCCTGGCCGTGCGTAGCCCCAGGCTCTCGCGGTCAACCTGCCCCGTGCCGTCCATCCGTGCAGGCTGCTGTACTGACGTTGCAGGGAACGCTGCACTTGTACACAGACCGCTGCGTTCTGGCACCTCCCACAGCTCTGTGTGGCGATCTTTGGCCCATCTGTGTTTGGTTGGGCCTTTTCTCTCGTCTAACACGTACTTTGTTCAATAGGATGAGAGACGTATATACTATCACATTAAATGAATCAACAAGAATAGTATAATTGTTCACTCACTGGTGATTAATACGGATTTACTATGCAAAATACATTTTGCTAATTACAGACAGGGCAGATGATAATCAGTCTGAATAACCTTGGCTTCATAAGGCACAACTGTTCCATTTCATTTCCACTTCCACCAAATATTCTATGATCACGATCCAAGGAAAGCATCCACTTTGTCATTCATCGCCCTCGATAGAAACCTCATGCAGATTGGAGGCTTCACCTTGGCAAGTGCAAGCACTGACTGAGGTAGAACCCATATCCCATCACCACAGATCATGCCGGAAGCAACTGCAGGTGCGAATGCGTCTGCTTTGGCTCTGTCCAGTCTTTGCCACACGAACAATATCACTGTCCCAACGAACATATCCACGGCGAAGTATGCACCGATGTAGAAAGGTATCGCCATCGCCATTGGGATCGGGATGAACCTCGACACCTTCTTGGGCACCAGGTCTCTGATCAGGTTGATGATGATCGCTGCAGCGAAGAACACATAACAGAGAGTGAGGCAGTTCTTGGGAAGCGAGGAGAAGCCATCCACCCCGAGCACTGCCATGCTTCGGAAGACAATGGCATTTGGCGCAGGGTACTCACTGCCAGGTATGCCAATGTTGCCGAAGGCCTTGTAGAAGAGCCAGAACACACAGGGTGCAATGACGCAACCCATTGCTGTGCCAATGACCTGGCTGATGAACATTGACCTCGGTGAGGCTAGTGTCAGGTACCCAGTTTTGAAGTCCCCCATCAAGTCAGCCGCAGTGCCCACAATGTTCATCATCACACCACAGGCAGCCAGGCCTGCAAGGACACCACCATTGGAGGCACCTACCCATGCACCGAATGCAAAGATCGCAAGCTTCCCGTAGGTGGTAACTAGCGACCAGTCAGTGAGGCCACTTCCATAGGCATTGCAGAAGGCAAGTATAGGAGCAAAAATATAGGCGACCAAGATGTGGTACCACTGAAGTTGTGGGAATATCTGTGGGACAGTACCGATAGATATAGCAGCAATGGCAACATATCCTCCAAGTGCAGCGTACCAAGGAATTTGATCTTTGAGAAAGAGTTCGTTGCGCCGCTCTTCATCATATGAGATAGGTGCGTTGTCGGTAACTATGCCATCATCAGAGATAGGAAGTGTGCTAACATTAGCTTTTTTTATTTGAGATCTTAAGGAGACCACGGTGAGAATGGATATCTTCAGGAAGTTGTATAGACCATCCCCAAGAATCAAGGCAATGGCTATGAAGACCTGAATACCGACAGAATTTAGTAACTGAAAGGAGAACTGAGCCCTCAAGGAACTAACACAAAACATATTCTTACCCGGTAACCTTGCATTCCGTGAAGACTACTGTCAGCGAGATCAGCAGAGAACCAAATTCCCTTCTTCTTGGCTATGAGCGGCCACATTATTCCCCATGAGAGGATGGCTCCCAGAAGAATAGATATGTTGACAATATGTGAGCAAATCATTCCCACCCCAACATACGTAGGAGAGAAATCAAAGTAAAACCTTGGAGAATAGAAAGAGACATTCAGTTTATGAAGAACATAAAAAAGAATGTAAATACCGAACAGAAAACAAATAAGAGTTTGGATATAAATGGAAGATAACACTTACCTGTTGTTGTAAGCTTGCAGGCCTAGTGATGGAAATTGTTGGAATCCACATTCATCTGAATTAGCAGTATAGAACCACTGGAAGAAACCCCAAACGAAGCTAAGAACGAAGAATGTGCCCAATTTCTTTACTTGCTTCCTGTAAAATGAACAAAAAAAACACCGATAAACTTTGCAGTTTGTGTCTCAGAGTATAGAATATAAATGGACATTACTGTATATTCACCGTGCAAGCTTGGCTCCCTGGGGTGTATGAAAGCCATTTATGAGGTAGGCTGTGGCAGTGCCACTGGGATAAGTCAGCTTGTAGTCAACGATCATAATCTGAATAATTCATAGTAATTTTGTTAACGTGGTGCCGACCTGATTGACCAAAAAAGAGGATTGGGTATAGAGTTGGACCTTTCTCAGTGGCACAAGACCGAAGAGTCCGATGAAGCTGACTAGGAACAGGAAGCCAATTATCCATCCAAGTTGTGGATTCTTTATATTTTGAGCATTATCTGCCTCAGGTACCATGGCAGCAATTTTATCACTCATGGCCAATATGTAGTGACCAAAGCCCCCTGGAATGTCAGCATGCCAAAAAAAAAGAGAGAGAGAATAAGCCTATAATAACTTTAGCTTGTGTAGAGTAACATCTGCATATAATTTTTAGGTAAACAATTAGCACATGTTAAGGGTAGATTCAAGTGTGTGCTAAGGTGGCGCTAGGAGAAAGAGACAAAGAAGGTTCAATACGCTAGAGTGCAAGCGCTAACTTAGCAAGAGCTTGCAAATTTTGCACTAGGTGGCTAGTTTCAAATAACAGAAAAAAAATGATCTTCTCACTACAGATTACAAGAATGGGAAAAGGATATTATCCATCGTCCATCCTTATTGGATAAGCCGTGTTGATATCAACATAGCTTTTGGATCAGCTAAGATGTGAAGTCTTATACAGGGAAAAATAGGTTCTCATAAGTTCTGAGATTGTGACAGCTGGGAAGACATTGTTGTCTACAATTTGCCTATCATTGTCATCAACGGCACGTAGCTTACGGAGTCCAGTTGACCTTTTAGAATTATCAATTGCATTAGAGAATAATCTCCTGTAGTTTTAATAATAATAACTACGTATAAAATAAGAGACGCTTCGCCACACCTTCTCGAGTAATAATCAGTGAAGTAAGAGAGCACGTTTCTCCTTCTAATAAATAAAGTGTATTGTACTGCCCGTTTGCTTGGCTGATAAGTACTGTTGGCTGATTTGTTGTGAGAGAAAAAAAAATTGTTCGCACGCTGAAAAAGTACGGATTATTATATTTATCATAAATTAGTTGTCATTCTCCATTTTCAATGTATATTTCTGTTTCCAATACATCTCTATCGTTATATATCTATGCTTCTTCTCGCTTTTATGGACTATATACATTTTTACTTCTTTAATTCCCGTGCCTGAAACGTCATCTATTATTACGGACATAGTAGAGAGCTAAAGCCTAAAGCTACCCAGATTGCTTCTGAATTTTACCACTTTTAGAGGATGTTCGTCCAAGTTTGTCCTGTAGTACGCTTTTACAGTTCACACTGTTTTCTTTATTCAGCTATATATATATATATATATATATATATATATATATATATATATATATATATATATATATATATATAGAGAGGAGTTACTCCCTCTCCTCCCAGGCACGCACGACCAGTGGCCGGCCGGACCTAACGGGTTTTAAAAACTGGACCCGTTTATACCTAGCGTGGTATGCTTATTATATATATATATATATATATATATATATATATATATATATATATATATATATATATATATATATATATATATATATATATTCTACTCCCTTGGAGGAGTTACTCCCTCTCCTCCCAGGCACGCACGACCAGTGGCCGGCCGGACCTATCGGGTTTTAAAAACTGGACCCGTTTATACCTAGCGTGGTATGCTTATATGCGTGAATTAAAAATCAGCGTAAGCGCGGGTATCCGGATAATTAGCGTGCAAAGCGGATCAGGAGACGACGGTCGAGTATATACGTAGGCACAAATCACCGCTGACTTCATTTTCGTCCTCATCTAGCCAGTTCGTCGTCGCATATCCACTTCCTGTCGCGGACGAGCCGGTGCAGGCTAGATCTTCCCTCCTGCCCGACGGTCGGATCTCTTCCCCTCCAGCGCGCTGTATGGCTCCCGACGGCGACGCGGCCAGGCCATCAGGCTCCGTGGCTCCCGGCAGCGGCGCACCCCCATGACTCGCTCGGTGGGCCCCCTGGCGGCGGTGGCCATCCTGGCGGTGCTTGCTCCCCGTGGCGGCGGCGCCCCCTCGACTTGCGCGGTGCCCCCCCGGCGGAGCCCCCGGCCATGGCGCGCGGAGTATAAAACATATATATATATATATATATATATATATATATATATATATATATATATATATATATATATATATATATATATATATATATATATATATCGCGGCAGATTCTTTACAGATGCTGAAGCTATATTGGTGCAAGTTCCTTTGTATCTATAGGAATCAGGATATTGTCTGATGAAAGCAACAGCCTTGACCGTGATCACATTTTATATAGTAAAAGAAATTGGAAGACACAGAGTAGAGGTACCGTGTGCACATGGCCCAACAATACGAACATAAGCAGCGATAATTCAGCGAGAACAAACAAAGAGGCCGGTGAAGGAAACGAGGCCACTGAGCTACTGCAAGCATAGTTGCAAAGAACTATCTATTCGATTGTTTCTGTATCTATTACTACCGTATGAAATTGTTGAAATATACTCGAAGCGTTCCAAGCAACTCTGAGAAGTATGAAATTGTTGATGGTAGATGGGGAAAGAGTTTGGTTATTAATTACCGCTGAACGCGAGGCCGTAGGAGGCGACGACGCAGGTCTGGATGACGGTGTTCTCCTGGCGCGTGAAGGGCTGCCTGAGCAAGCCCACGCTCTCGATGGCCTTGGTCCAGAGGCGGACGAAGAAGAATCCCAGGAGCCCCGCGGAGATGTTGAGCGACGGGATGATCCCCGTGGTGAGGTTGAGCTTCATCACGATGATGCTGAACATGACGGCCAGGAAGAAGCTGACCACGAAGGCGCGCACCGTCAGCTGCTCCCGCCACGACGGCACCGGCTGGTCCGCGAACGCGCGCTCCTCCGCGCCCGCCCCGTCGCGGGCCGGCGACGACGCCGCGGGCTTGCCCCGCCGGCGGAGCTCGTTGGCCTCCGCCATCTCCACGCCCTCAGCCCCGTTCAGGCCCGGGGCCTCGTCGTGGTGCGTCGCGGTGGCCATCAGGTCCGGACGGCGGCTGCAGCGGAGCTTGACTGCTTCAGAAAGGGGGAGGAGGTGCGCACGTGCGGCGAACTGTATGCTCCCGGACCACCCGTCCCGGTGGCCAGAAGCGCACGCGGGCCGCGGAATTTATGACGAAAGCAGTTTTTTTGTGTGTGTCTATATGTTGGGCATTGCTTGGTTCTGGGCTTGGGGTGAGGTTTTCGATGGGTCGAAGGTGGACGTTGCCGTTGGGTCGTGGACTGTGGCTGGAACTTTGACTGGTACGTCGGAGCCAAACTGTATGACGCATGGGGTAGTATCAGCACACCTCTTGTGCAACTCCGGCCGGCAGTGAGCCGTTTGGCTAACTCGGAGCATCCACCTCCTGCTATGCAAAACGCAAGATTAGGGAGGCATAAACTTGGATTCATGTAGAATTGCCTTGTGTTTGGTTTTGTCCTTGTACTATCTTGTAATTATTATAGGATTTTATAACCTACTTGTATTGTACTTTTGACATGTCTGCGTGCTCCTTTAAAGAAAATACAATTGGCAGTTCCCCATTTCATTTGAAAAGAAAAGAAAAGATCAATGTTATTTTTGAAAGATATATGAATATACGAATGTTATTGGTACAAATGTTAAACATGCATATACTTTAGCCAATTCTTTTTCAAAACTTATAAGGTTTGACTTTTCAAATCTGATACACTACAAAGAAAATTGAATACTCTAGAAGGGAAAGCGAAAGTGGATGGTTGTACATAAAAATCTTTGAGTACTTGATATTCTTCCCTCGGCGATTAGAAAGTTACTTTTGCCAAATAACAGTGACAATTGTTATACCCTTAGCAATAAGATATCATATTTTAGCAGCTTTTTTCAATACATTTCACTAGTACGAAAAATGGAGAGATCCTTCTAAGTTATGGCCCATAATTTCAACTGCAACTACGGGTATGGATATAAGATTATGCATGTGCGTGTATGTTGCTTCACCTATTAGCAGGGCAGAGCTTAGTGGAGGCGAAATTGGGCTACAGCCCCTGCTGCCTGCGACAAAATTACCAAGAGCCTCCTAGCTCTCCGGTAGCATGTTTTTTTTTAAAGATAATGGATATTGTATACCCGGTTTCTTCTATCAACACATAAAATCAGGCCAATTATTACAAAGTTTTGCCAATGGGCACAAACACGGCCTGCAAATAACACTTATGCAGTCCATCAGCGGAAAACCAAAACGAAATAAGGTTTAAACTAAACATGACCAATGTATCTTGAGGACAACCATCCATTGGAACTAAAAAATTGCAACGCTGATGTCTCTAGGAACTGTCCAACTTGGATCAGTTGGTCCCTCTGATCGTCATGCCGCTGCAGGCTTGCCCACTGTCGGAGCTAGTACGTTCCCCTGAAGAGTATCTGCAAGAAAGTTTTTGGTCTACATTTATCAAAAACCACTTCGTTCCTAGTTAACCAAATTGCCCAACAAAGTGCAGCAGCTGCTGTTAATAACAATGAGTTATACTTTTTTGTGTCCAATTTTTGACCAAACTAAAAAAAGATCACTCATATATGTTGGAGGTGTTAAACCAAAAAGTATATGTATAGCACGCCATAAGAATTTGGCATAAACACAATCGAAAAAGAGATGATTTATTGTTTCTGGAAGATGACAAAAACAACAATGTTTGTCACCCGTCCAATGCCGCCTAAGTAAATTATTCTTAGTTAAAACCACTCCTTTTTCAAATACCAGAGAAATATTTTAATTTTCATTGGTATTTGGATTTGTCAAATGTCTTGTGACACTTTAACACCATTGTTAATTAACGCAACATACATGGACTTGACTGGAAATGTTCCAGATGCGTTCAAGCTCCACACAAAGACATCCCTTTGCTCCGATAAGTTAATATCCTGTACAGATGCAACAATTCTATGCCAAGCCCTTAAGTTCGCCCCTACTAAATTCCTTCTGAAGGAAATATTAAATGGGACATACCTAAGCACTTGTGCTACTAAATCTTGTCTGCTTCTGACTATATTAAACAACGAAGGAAATTTGTCTTTAAGCGGATTATCTCCCAACCAAGTATCGTACCAGAACCTGGTTTGAGACCCATCCTTTATCTTGAAGGAGCCGAGTTCCATAAAAGAATCTCTGATGTTCATTAAACTTTTTCAGAAATGAGAATCCATAGGTTTTTTTAAAACAACTCCCTAAAGTCTTATCTTTGATATATTTATTTCTTAGCAACTCCTGCCACATGCCATCTTCATTCAATAATTTGTACAACCATTTGCTTAATAAACATTTATTCTGGATATCTAAATTTTGAATTCCCAGACCTCCCTGGTCTTTGGGTTGACACAAAACTTCTCATTTTGCTAACCTATATTTTCGTTTGTGTTGATCATTCTGCCAATAAAAGCATGATCTGAAAGCAGTCTATTTTTTCTAATACCCCTCTCGGCAGTTCAAAGAAAGACACCGAGTTTATTAAAACCAAGCGTCCCCCTACTGAAAGCATCTTTCCTTTCCTTTCCTTTCCTTTCCAGACACTCAGTCTTTTTTCTATTCGATCCTCAATTGTCTTTCAATCTTTATTGTTTAACTTCCTAGTGTTCATAGGTAGGCCTAGGTAACGAAAGGGATACTTAGCAATAACGCATCCAAACAGCTGTGAATAAAACTCTTCATGGTCTTTTGCCTTGCCAAAGCAAAATATTTCACTTTTGTGAAAATTTATCTTTAAGCCCGACACTTGTTCAAAAGTACTTAGTAAATATTTCATATTTACCGCCTTTTGAACATCATGACTCATGAAAATTACTGTGCTCTCCCGTAACATGTATGTCATGATAAAAGCTCATAAAGCTTGTCACTAGGGGAAGGGCAGCAAAGAGCTAGGTGTAGTCTTTTTCGCTTTTGAGTCATGTTTAGCTTTTGCATTCAGTTTTGAGTTAGCCCCCTAGATGGGCCATGCTCCACCCCTGCCTGTTAGTGCTTGAAATACAAAAGATTTCATATATTCTAGTGACTGATCAATTTAAAGGTACAGATACCTACCGGTATTATATGGCCCCGTTCGGCTGTGCTGATAAGCCGACTGAAAAACACTGTTGGCTGATTTGTTGTGAAAGAAAAACATTGTTCCGGCTGAAAAAACAAGCTGAAAAGTATGGATTATAAGCCGGATGAATAAGGCCATACTCAATGGGTGCGGGTATGGATGCAAAATATTAACTACGTGCTACTTAGCTACTATACCCACACCTTTCCAGATCCGCTACCATCCCTAGGGGTAGAGCAAGACTGCAAGAGAGGGGATGGAGAAGAAGGGAAATGAGAGAAAGAAGGAGGCTGAAGGAAGAAGAGGATGAACTGCCCCAAGTAATAACCATGTGTCTAAGATTCAAAAAAACAATCATGTGTCTACTATTGCTTTTAGAAGGTTGCAATCAACTAGAATCGTGGAGAGAATTTTCCCTTCTCATTCTGAGCTTGAATATTGAATGAGTTTAGATTTTGACAAGGGGTATTTAGAATAGTACTCGAAACCATAAATCTGATAGTTGTGGTGACAAGGATAGGGTGGATGGGAGAATAGAGGGGTATTAGCAATCTAGACAAATTAAAATAAAAGGATGTGTATGTGCAAAAAAAAAGGATGTGAACATTGTGGTAGTAGAGCCACAACAGACAAGGAAGAAGGGGAGTGAAAAGAGGGGGGTTGGGGGTACATAATACTATGCAGTACTTCATCGATTCCAAATTATAAGATGTTTTGATTATTTTTCTAAATGCATTGATTTACTAAGTATCTAGACATAAATGTATATCTAGATGTATATCAAAATCTATACATCTAGAAATGCCAAAACATAACATCTTATAATTAGAATGGAGGGAGTATATATATATACATACTAGTTGAGAGTTTAAATATATATGCATATCGTTTTGTCACATAAATACGATGAAGTCTTTCAATTTACAAAACAGTTTCATCCTACCTATTTTGGTGTAAAAAAATCAGAGGGCCTAGTAGAACCGGTAGACGATTCTCGGTAGAAAAAAACGATTATTGGTTAATTTTGACTGAATTTCATCCAAACAAAAAAACTGAATTGCCGCTATGTATACTTGACAAAGGTGGCTGGTAGAATCGAAATTCTCCGAGTGTTGGCTAGTTTTGGCCGAAACTCCGAACCTTGCTGTGGTTTAGGGATGAAGTTCTACTAATTAAACTCAAGGAATCTTATTAGTGAGCGGTACAAGTCAAAGTCGTTGCTAAGGCTGGACGAAAAACTCGAAGCTCGTTAGCTCGCTCGGCTCGTGGCTGGCTCGGCTCAGCTCGGCTCGGCTCGTTAGGATAACGAGCCGAGCCGAGCCAGGATTTTAGCTCGTTAGCTATAACGAGCCAACTCGAGCTGGCTCGTGAGCCGCTCGCGAGCCAAACGAGCCGTAGTTTTAGAGAAAAAATCATCATAACTTATATTAGTTTTGTATTACTTCATGTTTTGCACTTCACAAATAGATAATATGTTAGCTCATATGAATATTTTGTTTGATTTAAAGCTATTGAATATATTATTTTTATATTATTAATATTTTTATGCTTTAGATAAATACAAATATTATATTTTATATTTTTTTCCTGGCTCGCGAGCCTAACGAGCCAGCTCGAGCTCATAACGAGCCGAGCCGAGCTGGCTTTCTGGCTCGTTAAGATAACGAGCCGAGCCGAGCTGGCTCGTTATCCTAACGAGCCAGAACGAGCCGAGCCGAGCCGAGCCGGCTCGTTTACCAGCCTTAGTCGTTGCATTAGAATCCTAACTATATTGTATGAGTAGAAAAACCAGGTTATCATAAAAAAGGAAGCCAACAATATGATGTGTACACGTTCTAGTCAAAGTCTTCGCATTAGAATCCATGGAATCTCAGCGAGGATAAGAGATGCATGATACGCATCAACAAGCGATGTCACCGCTTGTGCGCCCTGCGTCCACACTCAAAAAATTTAATGATAGATCGCTGTCAGCAGCAACGGTGGCATATAATGCCAGGTTTCCAATTATCTTATCAGTGCTGCTTTCACACGTACTTCCCTCCGTTCCTAAATATGTGTCGTCGTTCGTGTGTGTGCCACAAGTTTGACTCAATTTATAGAAAATACGTACAATATTTATATATCTAAATAAATTTATTAAAAAAACTAGATTCAAAGAATTTTCTAATAATATTAATTATGTACCATAACTATTAATATTTTTTAATATATATTTAGTTGAAGTTATTTATCGAAGAGAAAAAAAGACAGATATTTAGGGCCAGACAGCCTGATCCAGCGGCAGGGCATGTGCCTAGTGCCTTCACAGTTCACACGGCCGCCGGCCGGGGACACAAGTCAAGAGAGGAGGAAACCGGAGATCGAAGCTAACGGTTTCCAGGGCAGCTGCGTGCATTTCTGAGCACATAATATATCGTACTTCCTCAGGCTACGAAAGAATATAATTCTCGTCTTTTGAGAAATCAAGCTATTTAAATTTTTGACTGAATTTATATAAAAATATCAGTATTTATGATTCAAAATAAGTACTATTAGATTTGTTATAGAATATATTTTCATAATAAATTTATTTAAAAACATAGATATTAATATTATTTAAAATAAACTTGGTTAAATTTGGATTAGTTTGACCAGCACGCTTCTCATAATTGCATTTTTTTGCGGCGAGCACTGAATCTCACGAAGTCAACGCCGGCGTGTGATCGTTTCAGCAAATTCTGCCATGCGTGTGCATGCGTTCCCTTGCTTCTGACTGATCAGCGAAGACGGCTTGAAACTCTTGTTCTTGGAATTCCAGCGAGGTATGTACGCGGCCATGCCAAGCGGCCAACTAGCTGTACTCCGTGCCGCTATTTGCCAGCTTTTCAACTGTGTGCCCGGACAGCGATGGGAATTGGAATTTGGAAACGAAGTTCAGCACGCGTGACTCTGAGTGGATCCGGGTTGTATGCTGAGTCCGAGGCTGTAGGCCTGTGTAATCTTTTGCGAATCACAGCAGCAATCTATCACGATGGTTGCGACTGCTGGTTCACATACTAGTAGTGCTAGTATTTAAAACATTCAAGGACATTTCGCCATCTGAATGTGCTGTTTGTTGAACGTGGATTCTTCCTCATTTCTCATTGCACATGCAGCGGGGTACTCTCTAATAATTGTATGTACTAAATATAAGTTTAATAGAAGATCGTTGCAGTCTCTAATAATACACTACGAAATATAAAAATATACTACGAGTATTTGGCTAGTATTTTTTAGGTAACGTCTTCGTTTTAATTACAATAATGACTAGTACTCCCTCCATTCTAAATTTTAAGTCAGTCAAAGAAGTTTGATCAAAATTATAGAGAGAATTACAAAGATTTATATCATCAAATAGGTATACTATGAAAATATAATTAATAAAGAATCTAATAAAATTTATTTGGTATCATAAATATTATTATTTTATTATAAAAATTCGGTCAAACTTGAGATGTTTTGACTCTTAAAAAATTAGAATAACCTATAATTTAGAACGGAGGGAGTATTTTTTAGATACACCTTCATTTTAAATATAAAAATACAATGAGAAAGTATCTTTTTGGAACATAATAACATCAACATGTGTTTTTTATATACTACATATCTGACGTACGTATTTTCACTAAAAAGAAAGAAGATCAGTACAAAGTACAAAGTTTAACGATCATAGAACAGAGTAATTACAAAGATTAGAAAATAACCCGGTAGTGTGCCCTGTCCACCAGGAAACAACACACAAGCGAGGGTATGTCAATTGGTTAGGTTGCTTAGGGTGGAACCAGTCTACTTGGATTCTTAACTCGGTACGATTACTTGCATTTTTAAAATTATCCTAGAATTAATGACGTTATTCTTTTGGTAGTAAACAATGTGCTGGTATCTCTAGTGACTTCATTAATCTTAAGATCTAGCAGTTCAGACTTAGTCCTTCACATATGCTAGTAAAGATAGGGCTTATGTGCTATAAGTGTACGTACGTGTTGTGGGTGTCTATATTTGTATAACCTTAGGGGGTGGACTGCTCTGCTCCATGTTTTTCAGCTCTGCTCCACGTTTTGAAGCCAAACTGTTTCAGCTCTATGCATTCTGTTCGGGGAAAAAGGATAGAGTTGTGAGAGCACCTAAAGAGGTGCTCCACAAACTCTAGTTTTCTGTGGAGCTGCTCCACGGTGAAGTTTATGGAGCAGTCCCTAATATTAAGCTAATGGATTCTTCCAGACCCTATCTATCTTTCTTTATCCCTAATTCCTACAATAAATTATAATATAATAATATCTTCTCTATCTAATATTAAAGAGCGGAGCGTCTCATCCAAACCATATTTTTCATCCTGCATTTTTTACTTTCTAAACTACCCTCGCGCCGACCATATACCAACATACCATATGTGATTTGAATTAATGACCTATTCTCATACAAGTTAGAACAACTCGCATGTTTACTATAATTATATAACGTTAAACCCTAGAGTTTATTTGTTCCATTTTTTGTCTGTTTTTTGTGTACGTGTTGTTTCATCTATTTCTTTTTTTTGTTTTTTTCGTCTGTCATTTTTTTGGAAGGTGGAGGTGGAGAATCGTGTACCCTAATGGGTCGTGACGTTCAGAGTCGACCACTAGATTTGAAGTTATGGTACCTCTTCAAATAATTATGTTTGATCTGTCCTTGCTTTGCTAGCGCAAGAGTATCAGCTTGGTCATATTGAAGACGAGTCTAGAGTTAGACAAATTGCTATCCTCATCCCTATTCGCTATCACTATCCCTAATCTATCCCTATTCTCTATCTCTACCTAACATTAAAGAGCAAAACATTTTCTCAACATGCTTTTTTTTTTCCTGTAATACCCTCACGGTCATGGGTCCGCCGCTTTCTTTGACCTCGCTACGACGCACGCGGCTGATACAATGCGTGCGCATTGATCAGAGGAGGAGAGTTCATGTGCTCGTGGGCGAGAAAGGATGCTCTTGTTTTGTTGGAGTTAATTTCAAGTTGATCAGGTGTTTAGTTTCAAGTTGATCAGGTGTCAGATTCCTGGTCGAGTTTTGTTGCATGTGTTTCCTTTTCCAAATCGTAGATGTATGAATTAGCCGGTTGTAGCAGTTGCTTCATCCTACTCACCTGTAGTGGTGACGAGACAGGTCCAAGCGAATGTGGCGTCCCTCCACATGGAAAGGCGTGACATGGAGGATGTCATATATCATTGTGTGCTTGAACTCTGAAGCAGACACCATGGTGATGAAGTTCGTGTGGCCCACCGTGGTATCGCAAAGATATCGAGATTGATCACGCAGGAATAGCAATTTGCCTATCCTTTCTCTTTCATTTCGCTAATATTAAAACAGGAATTTATGGTGCTACGTCTGATTCTTTTTATTTTCTCATACGATTTAGGGTGTGTTTAGTTCCTCATTTCATCCAAAAAAAATTTGGTTTTTTGTCCATCATTTTACAGAATGGAACTAAACACCATGTAAAGTTTTTGACAAAAAGGTATCCATTCTCCATTTTGGATTTTGGCCTTAAGGGGCTAAAAAAAAGGCAAAAAGCCAAAAAGCCCACACCCACCCCATAAAAAAATTGACATTTTGGATGGAACTAAACGCACCCATGAAAATTTTGACATTTTGCATTTTATCATTTCAAAGCAGTTGATATTTTGCATTTTGCATTCCATGAGGAACTAAACACAGCCTTAGAATAACTAGCATTTAATGATAGTGTGGAGTCTGATTCTAAGTCATACCAAGTTATGTGCAACACAAGAACATATTCGCTAATAAGAGCCAAAGAAGCCTTCGACACACACAGAAAAAAAGGGTAACAGAACTGATTAAAAAGCTAAGGACGGCAAAAGAGCGACGTAGAAGCTTTTTTATACAACTAAGGGAAACATTACAATCGACTGAAACCCTAACAAAATTGATGATAGTTATAGTATCGTAGTACAAGAGATTAATCTGTCTTGTTTCTCTTTCATGTTCATGTATAGTCTACGAGGAGGACTGGAGGAGTTCTCCTTAGAATAAGAACTCAAAAGTAAGCTATCTGTGACTGAACATGGCTGCTTGAACACTCCAACATCTAATCAGCAGCGCCAACGGCAGGTCGGCAGCCATAGCGAACAAACTGCATCTAGAATGCCATCTCATAGAAATCTTAACCATGATCCATCATAATCTCCAAGTCTCCAACGTCCAACCAGCAGCGCGCAGTGCATTACGATCAAACATTGAGACTCCATAGAAATCGACAGAAAACAACATCGAACGAACCGACGAAAATAATCGAAGTATACCTCTAGAATACCACCCCATCAATCAATCAAGAGAGAAAAAAACAATGAACGCTACTCCTATATATCAATAAATATCAATATCCAATCGTTTTCGTAAAAAACAAAACCAAAGTATCAATATTCAACCACAGCGGTCAGCGAGTCAACGGCTATGCATGAGAGCCAGCCTGTCTCACACTCCCGGCGCCAGAACGCCATCTCAGCCCTCCGATTCGAAACGAACGGTCAGATGCGTGGGCCCCTCTCCCGCACGCACGCTCCAAACGTCATCCACGATAAATACTGGCACCACCTCAAAGGCCGCGCACCACACCAGTCAGTCCACACAGCCTGCCTATAGAGGCCAGAACTCTGAACAGTGCGCCGGCCAACCAGAGATGGCGCCGCAAACCACCGCAGCCGGCGGCGGAGGCGAGGAGGCGGTGGAGGAGGCTACCACTCTCCGGCACCGCCACAACGCTGCCAAGAACGGCGGCGAGGAGGACGGGGTGGCCTCCCAGTCCCAGCTGCTGGCCGGCGAGGGGGAGGGGAACGCGGCGCTGTCGGTGGAGCGCGCGTTCGCGGAGCAGGCGGTGCCGTCGTGGCGGGAGCAGCTGACGGTGCGCGCCTTCGTGGTCAGCTTCTTCCTGGCCGTCATGTTCAGCATCATCGTGATGAAGCTGGGACTCACCACGGGGATCATCCCCTCGCTCAACGTCTCCGCGGGGCTCCTCGGCTTCTTCTTCGTCCGCCTCTGGACCGCAGCCATCGAGAGGGTCGGCCTCCTCAAGCAGCCCTTCACGCGCCAGGAGAACACCGTCATCCAGACCTGCGTCGTCGCCGCCTACGACATCGCCTTCAGCGGTATGCATGCTGCCTCTTCTTCAGTTCTTCTTGCGATGCAGAGCAGCTCAAGTTAATAATAGTATGAGCAGCGGGGACTGCTGTACTCGAGATAATTAATGTTTTGTAGTACACTGATTTGCGATTTTTACGAGACTATCCACACTCATCCATCCTCTATATCATCCTCTATACATCTTGGTTATCAAGATTCTCTCCTCTATACTCAATTCTTCCGCACCCATCCATCTTCTATATCATCATCCATCAACTGTGGGGCTCACTTGTCACTTTATCTAAATATATCCATGTGAGATCTTGTTTTGAAGAATTTATTGAAACGAATGCAATGATGCAATTAGAATTTAATTTGGTTTTTTTGGTTTGTGAGTTATAATATTTTTTTTTAGTAACTTGAAAACGTGGGACCCACCGCTGAGGCTCCCACCTCTCCTCTCGCGCGCGGTGGGGTCTGCGTAAGTACAGCCGGCTCATCCTCTATTTTTATTTGGATTAAGATTTCTATTCAGGTTACTCGGAATCATATAGATCTAATTGGATTAAGATTCCTAGCTGTCCATACTATTATATTTTTCTATTTAGATTAAGATTCCTATTCAGGTTACACGGAATCGAAGAGATCTAATTGAATTAGGATTCGTAGCTTCTAGATTACCTTAAGTAGTATTTGCACTATTATATAAAGAGAAGATCGAAGAGATCTAATTGAATTAGGATTCGTAGCTCCTAGATTACCTTAAGTAGTCTTTGCACTATTATATAAAGAGAAGGGCTGTACGCGGTTTTCACATTCACAAAGTTAGTTAAAGGAGGGGCAGACAAATAAATGGGTGGAGAGAAATTTTGTCTCTTTTATATTAGGTATAGATATATCATGGTGTATATATACTAATTTTTGTGTCATAAATATTTGCGTTCTTTTTATATTTCTATAAATTGGGCCAAACTCATAAAACTTGGATGCGCTTAGAACAATCCTAGAAGCCCGATTTGTTTAGAACGGAGGTAGTACCATACCATGATACCTACTTCTAATGATGTCCCAGGGATGTCACGCTGTCAACTTAGTAGAAGTAAGGCTAGCTACAATCGACGGTCGTGTTGCTTTCCTCTTAATTAGCATGTTTCAGAACATATTTATTTGAGTATGTTTTGCAGTTCCACAATTAATTTCCTGTCAAAAAGTGTTGGGATGTAACTCCTTAAATGAATTTCGCTGCACTCCTGAGAGAGTTGTGGTTGTTGATAGGGTGTTTGTACTTAGTTGTTCATTTTTTTTTGCTTTGTTATATTGGGTTTTTCTTCTTTCTATTAAGACCACGACAAATCTTTTGTCGTTATCAAAAAAATTCCAAGTAACAAATGCAATCTTGCTTGTTCCAAGGGGGACGCTGGTGTTCTGCTTTTCTTCTTTTCTCCCTTTTTTATATATTTATAAATGGAGGCAGGAGCAGTGTCACTTTCTCCTGTCCTCGTCTTTATGTGAAAAGAAATGTGCTAAATTGTGTACCAATCCATTCTGACTGATAGGTGGATTTGGCACATACTTGTTTGGCATGAGCGAAACCATCGCCAAGCAAGCAACAGAGGCTGACAATCCTCAAAATGTCAAAAATCCTCACATCGGATGGATGATAGGGTTTCTCTTCCTTGCCAGTTTTATTGGCCTATTTGCTCTTGTGCCTCTAAGAAAGGTAAACATTTCAACCATTTCTGCGCCTAATACTCTTGTAGCATCACTATATAGCACGTACCAACTAATCATCAACTGAAATCATCGGTACAGGTTATGATTGTTGACTACAAGCTTACATATCCTAGCGGCACAGCAACTGCTTATCTCATCAATGGTTTCCACACGCCAGAGGGTGCCAAGCTTGCAAAGTAAATTGTCTCGGTGTTGTTTTCCTTGCTGTTTTTAGTTATTATTATCTGTGGGACTAGGCGTAAAACAATGTTACTGAATGCATAAACTGTATTTTTCAGGAAACAAGTAAAAACTCTGGGAAAATTATTCTTGTATAGCTTCCTTTGGGGCTTTTTCCAGTGGTTCTACACTGGTGGAGATAGTTGTGGATTTCAGAACTTCCCTACATTAGGCCTTCAAGCTTATAAGAACAGGTCAGAGCATTGAACTATCTTGGTTCAGGAAAATAGCATTCACCATTGCTTGGTGCAAATAATTCTCTAACGATAGCTCGTAGCATTCTAAATGTATCAGTTTAGGACACTGATGAAATGGCTTCGATACTGAACTTCTCATTTCGTGTTCAGGTTTTACTTTGACTTCTCTCCTACCTATGTTGGAGTTGGGATGATCTGCCCGCACATTGTGAACGTGTCTGTTCTACTGGGAGGCATACTTTCCTGGGGAATAATGTGGCCTCTCATTCGCAACAAGAAGGGGAGTTGGTACCCAGCCAGTCTCTCCGAAAGCAGTCTTCATGGACTGCAAGGTTACAGGGTAAAGATCCATCTTTAGTTTTAACACCTGTTATAATCATCCAAGCAGCTAATCTGGAAATTCCTGACTAGTGCAGGTTTTTATATCCATCGCTATAATTCTTGGAGACGGCCTGTACAACTTTGTGAAGGTGCTCATTCGCACTACCACGGCGTTTATATCGATGATGAAGAAAAACAGCACACTTCCGGTTTCAAACAATGGCAGCCCCATCACTGAAGCTGTTTCGTTTGATGACGAACGCCGCACGGAGCTGTTCCTGAAAGATCAAATCCCCAGATCAGTTGCCTATGGAGGGTACGTGGCTGTTGCTGCCATCTCAATCGGCACTCTTCCTCAGGTCTTCCCGCAGCTCAAGTGGTACTACATCCTGGTCGCGTACATCTTTGCGCCTGTGCTGGCCTTCTGCAACGCCTACGGGACTGGCCTGACCGACTGGTCCCTCGCGTCCACCTACGGCAAGCTCGCCATCTTCATCTTCGGCGCGTGGGCTGGCGCGTCCAACGGCGGCGTCCTCGTGGGGCTCGCCGCCTGCGGCGTGATGATGAGCATCGTGTCGACGGCCGCCGACCTGATGCAGGACTTCAAGACCGGGTACCTGACGCTGGCGTCGCCCAGGTCGATGTTCATCAGCCAGGTGATCGGCACAGCTATGGGCTGCGTCATCGCGCCCTGCGTCTTCTGGCTCTTCTACAAGGCCTTCACCGACATCGGCGTCAGCGGCAGCGAGTACCCGGCGCCCTACGCCATCGTGTACCGGAACATGGCCATCCTCGGCGTGGACGGCTTCTCCTCCCTCCCCAAGAACTGCCTCACCCTCTGCTACGTCTTCTTCGCGGCGGCCATCGTCGTGAACCTGATCAGGGACCTGGTGCCGAAGAAGGTCGCCAGGTTCATCCCGCTCCCGATGGCCATGGCGATCCCGTTCTACATCGGCTCCTACTTCGCCATCGACATGTTCGTCGGCACCGTGATCCTCTTCGCATGGCAGATGATCAACAGGGCCAAAGCCGACGCCTTCGGGCCTGCGGTTGCGTCGGGGCTGATCTGCGGCGACGGCATCTGGACCCTGCCGCAGTCCATTCTTGCGCTCGCCAAGGTGAAGCCGCCCATCTGCATGAAGTTCCTGTCCAGGTCGGTGAACGCCCAAGTGGACGGCTTCCTCGGAAATTAAACTGTGGAAATTACGATCTGTCAGCAGTCAGCATGAATCAGATGCTGTAAAATGTACCGGGACGGGTAAATGTTGTTTCGTCACGATCTGCTTTTGCTGTACATGAGTAAGTACACTAGTCGTAGGATCGGAATTGCCAAACTAAGGTTTGCCGTATACGCGTCAGCATTATGGTACCAACACCCAACAGCTGTATGTTACCTGGGTTCAATTTTCAATTTCACAACTGTATCTCGTCATATATCGTCCATATCTGCAAGGGTAAACCAAAACGTTTTGACTCGAATTTCCCTTCTCCAAGCGAAAGAACATCTGGGCCGTGCAATTCCGATCGGAGGGCTGCTACCCGCACCAGCCCAGTGCCCACCAGAATCCCGGAGCCCGATCGTGAGGCAACTGGATTCCAACTAGCTTCCAATAAATACGCCGATTACCAAGCATCAAGTCATCACGAACCATTAGACAACCACCATGGCGACTGGCACCGCCGCCGCCAGCGCTTCCGGCGGCCCTGCCGCCCATGCGGGAGCCGACGCCTTGGAGTCAGGCGCTAGCCTGCTGCGGCGACGCCACGCCGGCGGCCTTGCGGGCGCGGACGACGACGGCTACGGGGGCGGCAATGCCGAGGAGGTGGTGGTGGCCTCGGTGGAGCAGGCGTTCGCGGACAAGCCCGTGCCGTCGTGGCGGGAGCAACTGACGGTGCGCGCCTTCGTGGTGGGGTTCATCCTCTCCATCTTGTTCAGCGTCATCGTAATGAAGCTGAATCTCACCACCGGCGTCATCCCCTCGCTCAACGTCTCCGCCAGCCTTCTCGGCTTCTTCCTCGTCCGCCTCTGGACGAAAGCAATCGAGAGCATGGGCTTGCTCAAGCAGCCCTTTACGCGACAGGAGAACACCGTCATCCAGACCTGCGTCGTCTCCGCCTATGGCCTCGCCTTTAGTGGTAAAACCCCCCAAACCCCAGAGTGCTTTCGCCATTACTAATTAGGGTGTTTCTCTGCGTTCTCTTCCTCGTCAATTTTGTTAGATCAACAAGTTTCGGTGCATCATTAGTGGAAAAGCGCGGCTCTTTTTTTATTTTCTGTTCTGGGATTGAGTCTACAGATTAGATCTATGCACAATACTATTCACAACTCACTTTTATATATAGGAAAATAGACTTTTTACGAAACAGATTTCAAATATCGATAAACATGGGGATCTGAAATATACATGGTGGATCTTTCACCAGAGATTAAAAATTCCGACTGTGGGCAAGACTGTGAATACTTTTAGCTTTTACATTGCATGATGATTGCTACAAATTTTCTTGTTACTTTTCGAATTGTGAAATATCAAATAAAACAATATAAAATTTTAGCCTTAATTTATCACAAAATTCCAATTGAACAGGTGGGTTTGGCAGTTACCTATTTGGTATGAGTCGAAGCATTGCTGAGCAAGCAACAGAGGCCAATGATGCCCAGAATATCAAGGATCCTCACCTCGGATGGATGATAGGGTTTATGTTCCTCGTCAGTTTTGTTGGACTTTTCGTTCTGGTTCCTCTGAGAAAGGTAGATGCTTCTTTTTACACTAATTCTTGAGGAATAACAGTATGTTGAAACAACCTTTCTTGTTGACTGAAGTAAATGCTTTCAGGTTATGATTGTCGATTACAAACTGACCTACCCTAGTGGAACTGCAACTGCTTACCTCATCAACGGATTCCACACACCCCAGGGTGCCGAACGTGCAAAGTAGACAACATGAACTCTGCTAGCCTGTCTTTATTACAAATCAACATGCGTTTATTGATAATAATGTAATCTATTTCAGGAAGCAAGTTCGAACCTTGGGCAAGTACTTCTCACTCAGTTTCCTTTGGGCCTTCTTCCAGTGGTTCTACACAGCTGGGGATGATTGTGGATTCACCTCCTTCCCATCACTCGGCCTTGAAGCTTACAAAAACAAGTCAGTACCACTACATCCCGATCTCAGATTCGAACAATGCTAAATTTTAAGAGAGTAGCTCCACACTCTTTTATTATATTACGATGCAGTCATGGACTAATGCATGCAGTCTTTATTTAATCTCTCTAGCTTAGGAGTTGTCTGCTGGTTATTGTTATTTTTATGATATTAATTAAGATCTCATATATGATTTGTTATAATTCTATTGTCTTTAATTACTTATAAGAAAAATATTTGCTGTTTTACAGGTTCTATTTTGATTTCTCAGCTACTTATGTTGGTGTTGGAATGATATGCCCATATATCGTAAATGTGTCTCTTCTTCTTGGAGGAATCATTTCGTGGGGAGTAATGTGGCCACTTATCAGTACAAAGAAAGGAAGTTGGTACCCTGAATCTCTTCCTGATAGCAGTCTACACGGACTTAATGGTTACAAGGTGAATTACAATTGGTGATTTCATTCGAAAAAATAAATAAATTACAATGGGTCATACTAGAATTCAGAATTTTGTGTTTTCACAGCTACTAAGAACTGACGACGTATAATTTGCAGGTGTTTATAACCATATCCGTAATTCTTGGGGATGGCCTGTACAACTTCTTGAAAGTATTCGGTCACACAATGCACACATTCATATCAATGTATTGGAAGAAACATGCAAACACACTTCCTGTGTCTGACAATGGGGCCCCTCCCGCCACAACTGAAACTGAGTCATTTGACGACAAGCGTCGCATTGAGCTATTCGTTAAGGATCAGATTCCCAAGTCAGTTGCATTGGGTGGTTATGTCTGTCTGGCAGCTATAACGATCGGCTGTCTCCCTCTCATCATCCCCCAGATCAAGTGGTACCACATTTTGGTGGCATACATCTTCGCACCTATACTAGCCTTCTGCAATGCCTATGGATGTGGCCTAACAGATTGGTCCCTCGCCAGCACCTATGGCAAGCTTGCAATCTTTGTCATTGGTGCATGGGCAGGGGCTTCACATGGCGGAGTGCTTGTTGGATTAGCTGCATGCGGTGTCATGATGAGCATTGTGGGAACAGCTTCTGATCTGATGCAAGACTTCAAGACTGGGTACCTGACTCTAGCCTCGCCAAGGTCCATGTTCATCAGCCAGGTGATAGGCACTGCCATTGGATGTGTAGTAGCACCATGTGTCTTCTGGTTGTTTTACAAGTCCTTCGACATTGGTGTGAGTGGTGGTGCTTATCCAGCACCTTACGCCATCATGTACCGTAATATGTCAATCCTGGGCGTGGATGGCCTATCCTTGCTTCCAAAGAACTGTCTCACGCTATGCTACATTTTCTTTGCTGTTTCCTTCACCATCAATTTGATCAAGGATCTGGTGCCACAAAAGGTTGCGAAGTTCATCCCCATCCCCATGGCAGCAGCAATTCCTTTCTACCTTGGACCATACTTCGCTATTGATATGTTCTTGGGCAGTGTGATACTCTTCGTTTGGGAATGGAAGAACAAAGCTGAAGCAGACTCGTTCGCACCAGCTGTTGCATCAGGCTTGATGTGTGGTGATGGGCTCTGGGCACTGCCCCAGGCTGTTCTTTCTCTAGCCAATGTGAACCCTCCTATTTGCATGAAGTTTTTGTCGAGGTCTGTGAATGCCAAAGTGGACACCTTCCTTGGGAACTAGACGGGGGTGAGAGTTTGATCGGAATAGAATTCACTTTCTTTTGTAAGATAAGATGAAAGTGGTTAAATAATTTTAGTCATGTAAATTTATATTGGTCTAGTTGGGCAGTGGTCATATTTTGTTTTAGTATTCAAGCACAATTGGATATTTTTTCTTCCTAATTTGCCTAGTACTGTAATTTTCTGGTTGCCATCTATCAAAAGAATTTGTTGTGGTTATATAATAAAATAATAACATTTATGATACCAAATAAGTATTATCATTATATTCTTCATTAATTATATTTTCATAGTATACTTACTTTAGGCTCTGTAATAACAACTCAACTTATGTTCTGGGGCCGAGACTTAGGTTGCTCTTGCCCAACTGAATAAGAATGAGCACGGACAGATTGTGGAGGCACAAACCAAAACCCACGTTCACCACCACCGCAAGAGCACACGCTGCACACGTTCACCACCACCTACTCATATTCCATCTTTCTGCCGGCCATCTACTCGTATTCCGTTTCACCATCTACTCCTATCCATCTTTCTGCCGTTGGATACAAGTCCAAACCATATCCGTTGCATTAATTTCCATCTTTCTTCCACCTACTCCTATTCCGTTCACAACCATCTACTCCTATCCATCTTTCTGCCGTTGGACGCAAGTCCAAAACATCCATTGCCTCTTCTGCCGTTGCCTTTCGCCCTTTCCATCTATCTTTCTGCCGTTGGACGCAAACGCAAGTCCAAACCATCCGTTGCCTTTCCATCTTTCTGCCGTTTGTTGGGTCCAGAGAAAACCCAGCCCAGGAATCCAGCAAGTCTGCTTCTACATCTCGTTGCGAAACGGTCTGTCTACTACCATGGCCGTTCAACACATACGTATATTGGTCGAGCCATTATTATAGGTGGGAGGATTACCCTCAATTCTTATGCGTCACTGGCTATTGAAGCTGTAAAAAGATCCTTTGAATTGCACCAGGTATACTGAGTTTGCGGTGTACTCTTCCATACTGCCGGCCGAAAACCCAGCCTTTTTCTTTTGGATCAATGTGATATTTTATTGACCTTCTAGTCAGGTTGTGGGTTTTTTTTTATCATTAGTTATTCTACTTAATATAGACATTTCAAATGGGAACCAAGAGAGGAACAGATGTAGCAAAAGGCTACTTCATCCATTCCAAAATGAGGTCATTTTAGTTTTTATGAATTATCAATACGTCAAATTTCTCTGACTTTTAACCAAAAGTTTATATAAAAATACATTAACATATACAATAAACACACTATATAATTGATGTTGTTTTTTCCCTTTTGTTTTCTCCTATCTTAATGAAATGACACGCATTTCTGCTGCGTCCTTTGAGGAAAAAAATTGGTGTATATAATCTATAAATTTAATCAAAGCAAAATAAACTTTGGACTTAGGAAATCGAACTATATACCGTTCTTTTTTTCATGCACTGCACATGAGCACATGCATGTTGATGTTGCGTGCTGCAGCCCATGCTAAGAATTTGAGGAGCAGCACTACTTGCTCCAGGACCGTTGAACAGAGATGCGTACCGAGAAGGACGCATACTTCAGTTGGTGCATTTGTTGTTGACAAGTGTCATTGGTTACTGTCAGACCCAAAATAGCGGTAACAGAACTAACAGTTAGATCCAGATTCTAACTGCCTTCCATTATCTAAAAAGAGAGATTCCAAGTCGTCTCAGTAGCAAACAACAAGCGGCTCCTCATATCGCTCCATACTCCCAAAGCATCAAACGAGTACCGCACAGGCTGACACCACACCATGGCTCCAGCAGGCACCGCCACCGGCAGCGCGTCCGGCGGCTCAGCCGTACACGACGACGCCGAGGCCATGGAACTAGGCCACGACAACCTGATCCGCCGTCGCCACGCCGGAGCCGGCGCCGCTGGCGGCGAAGCCGACGACAGGATCGGCAGTGCCGCCGCCGCCGCCGGTAAGGAGGTGGCCCCGCTATCGGTGGAGCAGGCGTTCGCGGACCAGCCCGTGCCGTCGTGGCGGGAGCAGCTGACGGTGCGCGCGTTCGTGGTCGGGGCCCTCCTCTCCGTCGTGTTCAACGTCATCCTCATGAAGATCGACCTCACCACGGGCATCAACCCGTCGCTCAACGTCTGCGCCAGCCTCCTCAGCTACTTCCTCCTCCGCACCTGGACCAGGGCCATCGGCTGCGTGAGCCTCCTGAAACAGCCCTTCACGCGCCAGGAGAACACCATGATCCAGACCTGCGTCGTCTCCGCCTACGGCATCACCTTCACTGGTAAAATAAACCCCAAATCTGCCAAGCCTGCGCTCATTTGCTCGTCAAATTTCATTCCTGAAACAAGATCGGTGAATCACCCGGCTCAAGTTATTTTTGGCTTCCAGATTAAATCTACATTAAATCTGTGCTAGTACAGTGGAATTCACAACTTGTATTTATTTTATCATCATCAAATGACTTCATTTTTTGCCACAAGTGGAAATTCAGTCCCTGGTGAACGAGGATCTTCACACGTTATTGATACCGTCTATACTTTGGCTAAAAGTAGATTTCAACCATACGATCATTTGCGATCAAACTACAGATTGTGACATGTCAGTTGTTCCACCACTAGTTAGCGGGCCCTCAGTTCAATGAGGTTCTGTAGTTTTCTTTTCTTTTGGGCCCTCGCTTCACATACCCATCGACCACAAGACAACAACACCAATCACTTGCGTCAAGATTCGTGCTCGATCTTTCAACCCTTAGAAAACCAGTTCACTGCATCCAATTCCCCTGTTGTCAGTCCTGTGTCACCTATGCTTGCACCCCAAAATGATTGCTGACTTCGTACAACTCAGGTAGGGCACGCTACAGGAACACAATGTATGCTTGTTGATTGCTGGTATTTCCATCATCCAATCCACATCTAATCAAAGAAACTCGCTTGAAATATAGACAAACATGGGGGTATTGAAGTAATTAATTCTGACTGGGCTAGGCATTGTTCACTGGATCATGGGGCATGCTTTTATTTTGGGATATAATCCTAGAAGAAGATTATGGATGCTATTACTGACAGTATGAATACATTTAGATTTGACATTGCATGACAATTCCTACAATTTATATTTTTTATACTTTCAGCGTGGTAAGACAAGAAACAATATAATCATATCATAGAGTTGCCCCTGAAAAATTATAATTTAACAGGTGGGTTTAGCAGTTATCTGTATGGTATGAGTGGAACTATTGCTAAGAAGACAGAGGCCAATGATCCTCAGGATATCAAGGATCCCCACCTCGGATGGATGATAGGGTTTATGTTTCTCGTCAGTTTTGTTGGTCTTTTTGCTCTGGTGCCTCTGAGAAAGGTAGATGCTTCACTTTCCCATTGTATTCTTCAGGGATATTCTGCAAAAAGGTTCCATGATTATCAACTGGAGTACACGTTTTCAGGTTATGATTGTGGATTACAAACTGACTTACCCAAGTGGAACTGCTACTGCTTACCTCCTCAATGGATTCCATGCACCGCAGGGTACTGAACGTGCAAAGTAGGCGACAACTCTTGTAACCTGACATCACTATTAAAAATCAAGCATTGTTATTGATAAGATCATATTCTATTTCAGGAAACAGGTTAGGACGTTAGGCAAGTACTTCTCCCTTAGTTTCCTTTGGGCATTCTTCCAGTGGTTCTACACAGCCGGGGATCACTGCGGATTTGGCTCTTTCCCAACACTCGGCCTTGAAGCTTATAAAAACAGGTCAGTATGGATGTGTCCTGGACCCATCAACAATAAGCAACTCTAATTCAGAAAAAAAGCTCCAAACTTACTTAGGAGTATTTATTAAGTGATTAGTTGATTACAGCGTAGTCATGCACTCATGCATACATGCCCTAATGAGTACAATATTCAGATGCACTAACTACTCTATTTGTCTTAGGAAGTGTCTGCTGGCTATTTTCGATTTTATAATCATGCTCTCCTGTGTGATTAGTCATAGTCCTATTGTTCTTAACTTAAGTACCTAAAAATTTATCATTTTGCAGGTTCTTTTTTGATTTCTCACCTACTTATATTGGTGTTGGAATGATCTGCCCCTATATTGTAAATGTGTCTCTTCTTCTTGGAGGCATCATCTCCTGGGGAATAATGTGGCCATTGATCCGCACAAAGAAAGGAAGTTGGTACCCCGAGACTCTTCCAGATAGCAGCCTACATGGACTGCAGGGTTACAGAGTAAGCTATAATTTAGTCCTACTAGCATGCAAACTTTTGCTTTCTGCAACCAATGTATTACCCAGAACTGAGAACATAACACTGCAGGTGTTTATAACCATAGCAGTAATTCTTGGGGATGGCCTGTACAACATATTGAAGGTATTTTATCGCATAATAGAAGCCTTCGTATCAAGGTACAGGAATAGAAATACAAACACACTTCCTGTGTCCAACGATGGCACCCCTGCTAATACCACTGAAATTGAGTCGTTCGATGACAAGCGTCGTCTTGAGATATTCACGAAGGATCAAATTCCCAAGACAATTGCATTGGGAGGCTATGTCGTTCTGGCAGCTATAACAATCGGTTGTCTCCCTCTCATAATCCCACAGCTCAAATGGTACCATATCTTGGCTGCGTACATCGTTGCACCTGCACTGGCCTTCTGCAATGCCTATGGATGTGGCTTAACAAATTGGTCCTTCGCAAGTGCCTATGGTAAACTTGCAATCTTTAGCTTCGGTGCGTGGGCAGGTGCTTCACATAGTGGTGTGCTTGTGGGACTGGCTGCATGTGGTGTGATGATGAGCATTGTGGGAACAGCTGCTGATCTAATGCAAGACTTCAAGACTGGGTACCTGACACTGGCCTCGCCAAGGTCCATGTTCATAAGCCAAGTGATAGGCACTGCCATGGGCTGTGTTATTGCCCCCTGCGTCTTCTGGCTGTTTTACAAGTCATTTGATGTTGGAGCAAGCGATGGCGCTTACCCAGCACCTTACACATATATGTACCGTAACATGGCAATCATGGGCGTCGATGGATTATCCCTTCCAAGCCATTGCCTGACATTATGTTACATCTTCTTTGCGGTCTCCTTCGCTGTCAATTTGATCAAGGATCTGGTGCCGAAGAAAGTAGCGAAGTTCATCCCCATCCCCATCCCCATGGCAGTAGCCATTCCTTTCTATGTTGGAGCCTTCTTCACTATTGATATGTTCTTGGGCTGTATGATACTCTTCATCTGGGAAAGGAAGAATAAAGCTGAAGCAGACTCGTTCGGACCAGCAGTTGCATCAGGCTTCATGTGTGGCGACGGGCTCTGGGCACTACCCGAGGCTATTCTTTCTCTTGCAAATGTGAAACCTCCCATTTGCATGAAGTTTTTGTCAAGGTCTGTTAATGCCAAAGTGGACTCTTTCCTTGGGAACTAGCGAGTCCTAGTTTGATAGTAGAATAGAATTTTTATTTCTTTCATAGTTGAGTGGTTGAATAATTCTGTAAATTTGTGGAGTCTCCTTGCGCAGTGGTCATAACTTTTTAGTAGTGACTAATGAAGAACAATTAGAGAAGTTGCCTGATTTCCTTAGTGCTGCAATTGTTCAGTTGCTATATCTAGAATTTTAATTTTCGTGGTCCAGAATATCTATAGTGCATCAAGAATGCAAGATTGCAAATCTGCTTAGTGTTAGTACTGAAGAGTTGACAAATCATGCGATTCTGTGAAGCAAGACTACTTCTTTGCTAAGCCAGGTCTTTAGATATAGTCTGATAAGTTCAGACTTCTGAAGGAATAAATGAGCGTTTTGGCCTTTTAGGGCTGAGTCTTAAACAGGAACGGCCATCATGTTCAGGTATGGAATCGGAGAATGGAAGAGAGACGTTTGCGGCGAGATGCGGGGTGCAAACTTACCAGTCAATCTCGCGCTTCCACGAAAATCACATCCCGCCAGTTCGCCTTCCGCTTCCATCGGTCATCGCCAGTGCTCCGGCGCATCTCTTCTTCGGTACTGCCCTTGGAGGGCACCAAATCCTCGAGCGTCCAGGACGGTGTAGAGGACAAAAAAAAGCCTGGATTCAAGAGGTGGAGCAGAGTCGTCGGGAGATCCTTCCGAGGTTCCTCATCCGCGCTGGTGCTGGTCGCCCGCTGCGGTGCCGATGCGGCGACCACCTGGCCGGCGCGAGCGAGTGTAATGGGCTGCATTTTCACCAGGGCCAGTACAAATGGCAGAAACGGAGGCCCAAACGATGGTGTGGAGCCCTTGCGGACGGCGTGTGGGTTTGCATCTGTGTCACTGTGTGCTTCGCCGACAGGCACAAGGCTGGGCTTTGTTTGGTCCGATTGGCAGTTGAGCCTTGCACGGACGGACAAGTCTGCAGCAAATGAACCGAGGGATTAGGATTATGATTACGAGCTCGCTGTAATCCTCGCCCTGTCGTCTTTGGTTCCTCAGCTGCAGTGCCGCAGCATTTGTCTTCACGTAGTCATATGGTTTCGCATTTCACGATACATGGCTCGCCGAAACTATTGGATGCCTGCGGCCGGCTAACAATATAGTATATCGCCGGCTAACAATTTACACCCAGTTCATTTGAGCTATTCAGCGGAATCAGCAGCCATTTAATAGTGTTTTTCTCTCACAGCAAACCAGCGAACAGTACTTTCAGCCACGATAGACCAGCGAAACGAACATGATGTCAGCAGGGCGTCCTCGATGGTGACGAAGAAATCACTAGTGCTATGAGCCGCAGAAACAATTAAAAAAGGATGTGCGAATGCATGCTGTGAGAGAAATTTTATTGAAGAGTGTGCGAGACTAGCTAGGAGGTAGTACTCGCTATGGCGCTGCTGAGTCCGCCTTCTGGCCAATGGGATTCAATCTAGACCGGTTATTTGATCCCGTTGGGGACGCCCTAAGCTTCGGGCTTCAGCTGTCCAGATTCCTGAAATTACGCACGAAAGGCGTCAGCGACAGCAGCCGACAGCGATGCAGGACAAGATCGCAGTACGTCTTTTCTTGCTATGACCAGACTTCCAAGGCTCCAGATTTGTTTGGGCCAAGGTTACGTGGAGTATATAATGCTGGTGAGTAAAGGAGACTCGCGTACTGATATCTGAACTTCTGAAGGTCAGTCCATCGGTTCCGTTCGCAGCAGAGTGGAAATCGTCAGACCATGGCGTCCGCCCACGAGCAGGTGAAAGGTGACGACGTCGCCGGTGCCGCCAGCAGCGTCACAGATGTGAGCGAGGTCAGGCAGAGGAGCAAGGCTCACAAGAAGCCTGGCACGGATGCGGAGGACAACGAGGCGGGGAGGAGCGCGGCGGGGGCCTGTGAGGTCACGGACTCGATCGAGCGGGTGTTCGAGTCGGAGCCGGTGCCGCCGTGGGGGGAGCAGGTGACGGTCCGGGCCCTGGTGACGAGCCTCTTCCTGGCCGTCCTGTTCAGCGTCATCGTCATGAAGCTGAGCCTCACCACGGGCATCATCCCCTCGCTCAACGTCTCCGCCGGCCTGCTCGGCTTCTTCCTCCTCCGAGTCTGGACGGCGGGCGTCAAGGACCCGAAGCGGCCGTTCACCCGCCAGGAGAACACCGTCGTCCAGACCTGCGTCGTCGCCGCCTACGGAATCGCCTTCAGCGGTACGATCGATGCGCCGCCAGTTGATCTGCTAGCTCCCTGTTCAGAGCTTACCTTGAAATCTGACGTTGACTCGTCCGTCACCAATGCTGTCTGTCTGTCTGCCGCATGAAAACTATTCACTGTCTTTGCTGCTGCGGTGTTGCCAGATTCTACTTCGATTTCTCGACGACTTACATCGGCGCAGGGATGATCTGCCCGCACATTGTGAACGTCTCTGTCCTGCTTGGAGGAATCCTCTCGTGGGGAGTTCTGTGGCCTCTGATAGCCCAGAAAAGAGGGAGCTGGTTTGATGCACAACTTGCAGACACCTCACTTGAAGGAATGCAAGGCTATCGGGTACTTTGCCATCTTCTGCTGAACGTTTCCTGATTCCTGGTCCAGACCTTGTGAAAAACGTAACGGGAACTGCAATTCAGGGTGAGACTTCAATCTGATTTAAGCCAAGCAATCTGAATTGTGTTGCAGGTGTTCATCGCCATCGCCATCATTCTCGGAGACGGCCTATACAAGTTCGCCACGGTGCTCATTCGCACCGTCGCCTCGATAGCGGCGTCAACCGAGAAGAAGAAATTCTTCGGTGCGCTCCCCGTGAACAGCGACGACTGCAACGGCCCCAATCCCGCGACGGCGACGCCACCCTCGTTCGACGACGCTCGCAGGACCGACTTCTTCACCAAGGACCAGATCCCAATGCCGGTCGCGATCGGCGGCTACGTCGCCATCGCGGCCATCTCCGTCACCACCGTGCCTCGTCTCATCTTCCCGCAGCTGGAGTGGTACCACGTCCTGGCGGTGTACCTGATGGCGCCCGTGCTGGCCTTCTGCAACGCCTACGGGATGGGCCTCACGGACTGGTCGCTCGCGTCCACGTACGGCAAGCTCGCCATCTTTACCTTCGGCGCGTGGGCGGGCAAGTCCCACAGCGGCGTCCTGGTGGGGCTCGCCACCTGCGGCATCATGATGAACATCGTGTCCACCGCCGCGGACCTGATGCAGGACTTCAAGACCGGGTACATGACGCTGGCCTCGCCGCGGTCCATGTTCGTCAGCCAGGTGGTCGGCACCGCCATCGGCTGCGTCGTCGGGCCCAGCGTGTTCTGGCTCTTCTACCGCGCGTTCGCCGGCGTGGGCACGCACAAGAGCGCGTACCCGGCGCCCTACGCGCTCATCTACCGCAACATGGCGATCCTCGGCGTCGACGGCTTCTCCAAGCTCCCCGGGAACTGCCTCACGCTCTGCTGCGTCTTCTTCGTCGGCGCCATCGCCATCAACATGGCCAAGGACATGGCACCGGAGAAGGTGGCCAAGTTCATACCGCTCCCCATGGCGATGGCCATCCCGTTTTACATTGGCCCGTACTTCGCCATCGACATGTTCCTGGGGAGCGTCATACTCTTCGCGTGGGAATGGGTGGACAAGGATCAGGCGAACGCGTTTGCCTATGCCGTCGCGTCCGGCTTGATCTGCGGCGACGGAGTATGGTCTCTGCCGCAGGCGATCCTGTCACTTTTCAACGTGAAGCCGCCGATATGCATGAAGTTCCTATCGAGGCATTTGAATGACAAAGTGGATGATTTCATTGGAACTTTGTCGTAGAGAACTCAGGAAAGAACAAGCTTCAATAATTATGACGGTGAACTACTTCTAGCTGTTGAAAGGAAATTGAATGCATGATGAGTGCTTTTGTGCTTGTGCCAACAAGAAATGTTTTATATACTTATAAACTCTAAAACGAAGAAATGCTTTATACAAACCGTCAAACAACAGCTATCTTCACACGCATTTATTCTCTCATGATATGCTTATACTGTACGACCCTGTATGAGTTCTCATTTCTCAACATGACCACTTGGCAGTCCCTGGGCATGCAGTCGCATATACCATTCAGATAAGATAGCCAATCCTCTCTCTTCTTCTCTTCAAAAAGAAGAAGATAGCCAATGGGTTATAAACCACCAACCTTTCATCTTGGTTGAACAAGTTGTCGCAACTTCCATTCTAGCATCATGACACAGCAGTATTCTCTGTATCACTGTATGCAGCATTGGCAGTTGACTGATGCATATTAAGTAATTCACTTAGTCGATTTATCCAGGGTTTTCTTCAGATCAAGAAGTTTTGACCACCTTTGGCTGGAAGTTGTCTTCTTCTGCCTACCACCATCTGCAGAATTAGAGATAGATGGTCATGACAAAGTTCTGTACATTACTGATTGAAATTAACTGCAGTCAATCGTAGCAAGTGCATACATTGCCATATAACTGTAGACTTTTCGCAGGTCTCCGAACATGAACTCTGCATGTGATGTCCACATATTAATCAGTAACGTCACTGACCAACCTAGCATGCAGGCTGTAATCAGGACCAGTGTTTCACCTTAGCGGATGCAGTTAATCGTACGGTCTCTTGGATTACCGAGTCAAGATCGACTTCATCTCCTGGTCTGACATAGATGACCTGTTTAAAAGTGGAGATAAGTTGGAACTGGCGTGAGTGTTACTTCAGAAATTTGAACAGAAATCCAAGCGCTGCTAATTCAGAACTCATACCGATGGATCAGTGTCACAGAGATCAGGCAGCCCACTCTGATCTCTCCTGGTTGAAGACAGAACCGTGAGATTGAAGCGTTCATCGATCTGCAGAGCAAGAGCATGTCAGCTGTCTGAAAATATGATTGAATGCCTCTGCATATGTGCAGAACTTAAATTAAGATTTTACTTAGGGCCTGCTCGGTTAGGCCAGAATGATACCAGTAATCTTTCCAGCTTATTAAAGTTATATAAATTAGTGAAGCAATACAGGTAGGATTTGTTCCAGCCCAGCAATCCGTGACAACCGAACGATCCTTTACAAGTCTTTGACAAGTGTGTCTCTAAATTATTACTTGAGATTGGTGCCTCAGGTACCAAGGTTTGGTATTTTTCATGTTATAATTAAGTGCAGTGGTGAGAGCTGTCTCACTGAGTCACCAGGTCGTGGGTTCGAAGCAGCCTCTCCGCAGATTTTGCGGAGGGAAGGCTTGCCTCGGTTTTTCCCTTCCCCAGACCCCACTCATGTGGGAGCCTCCGGCACTGGTTCTGCCCTTTTTTTTTTAGGAAGCTCATTTCTAATAGTATCATAGAACGGAGAAGATTTTGGGTGAGAGAACAATACATTTGTGCAGTACGGCAAGGAGCAGGAATCGCATATTTTTCTGAAGGATGTGAGGACTCGCCCTTTTATTGACATCCCAAACTGAGTGTGCTGAAAACAAATCACACGAATATCAGTTCGTCGCCTCCAAACCTATCTATCTACTTGTACTTGATCTAACTCACCACATGTTTTTCAGACCCATCATTAACTGATAAATGCACGGACACACTCATCATTCATTCTGTTGCTGTAACCCTAGGCAATTACCTGCTGTACCAGAAGGTGCACGAGCACATCAGCGTCCCTCTGCCCGTCCTCGATCAGGTCGTCTAGATGCAGCTGCCGCAACGTCAGTTCGATGTCGCTGCTCCACTGATCACCTCCGCCGCACGACGTTCCGACGGAGACCAGGCTCTGCCGCGCGCCACCGGTTCCCCTCCGGCGGGTCCTCCGGAGGCTCTGAATCGAGACAAGCGGCACCACGAATGAGCTTCCAAGGATCACCCAAACAAATTACCGTGAGCTCCGTACCCGTGTGACTTGCACTTTCTTCAGTCGCTCGGTCATGTAAGCATCGTCTTCAGTGGAAAGCTGCGCGTGAACGGCGAGGTTTCTGCATCTGGCGTGGCTTCCCCTGTTTGCCAGCTGCGTGGTGATGGAACTCGGCAGCAGTCTCAGCGCGCGGTTGCAAGCTCTCGCCATGATATCGGAATTTGCCGTGCAGGGCAGCGGAGCCTGGTCCAGGCTGCTGTGGCGCTGAAGGCTGAAGATACTACTGACTACTGTGGCACTGGTTTGAACAGAACACATGTGCATCACCGTCAGATGCTTCTGCCGTGCTGTGACTGTGAATGAGTCTCACTATAAATTCAATTTTTATCTATACCTAATAATAAAGAGGCGAAATTTTCAGGTTTTTTTTTTTGTCCATCCATTTTTTGTCCGTCCCCTCTAACTACCGGTCAATAGAGAGTTTGTTCTGCCTATATAGAGTCAGAATAGCTCACGTCTAGATCAATATAGAGTCCAACTCTAAAATTATCGGGTTCCGTTGTAACACAAGGATAAATCTATCTATATACCTATAATACAATCTATATATATAGAGTCCAATCAGAATGTTTATTCTGTTTTTTTCCTAATCTGCTGTTTGGTAGGATTGATTCGATTTTCACTCGATCAGAGCAGGTATATTAGGTTGTTCCTATTCGTTTTCTGTTCAAGTTTTTTTTACTTTTCATTACAAACTCAAGTTTGGATTTATCTCAAGTTCGGATTTATCATGCCTTTTTATTTTAATATTATTATAGATTTAGCAATCTGTAAATCATGCTTGGGTTCAAATAAACAAGCCTTGCATGATCGTGCCCATCTAGATCTCTATTCCAGTTCCAAGTCAGTACGTAATATTAAACTTTTTTTTTTCTATTTTAAGTGCAGGAGTCCCTCGCTAACGCCAAGTTGGCAGATGTGTACTCGCTGCGCAGGGCATATATAGGCCTTTCGGTCACGTCGCGGCTTGGATGCGGTTGCCGCCCGGCCTACCGTGCTAGACAATCGGACCCTGCCCGCGCCGTTGGTTGTTGTTGCTCGCTGTGTGCGCGCTTTTGGCTGTCGCTTGTCCGTGCGTTTACTGCGGTCAGTAACGCGCGCCGTGCTGTAGAACGACGAGCAGCGCGACCTGGCTTTATGATGCTGGCATGGCCATGCAATGGCAGACCCACCAATAGGGAGAGACAAGGCGGACCCACCAATACGGTTGACGCCGGTGTCGAACCTCACATGTACTTGTGTTTTTTACGAGTTCTGGCCCGGGGATCCGTCACCATTGCTATTCTACGCGTCTATGGCGATCTGCCGAGGAAGACGAACCTTGCGGCTAGCGAAGCGAAACGTTACTATATATATATATATATATATATATATATATATATATATATATATATATATATATATATATATATAGACCGGCCCAATATAGTGAAGCCTATCAGGCACAAGCCCAAGTCCGGAGTCCGCATCCGGCATCCTGTTCATGTGCTGCACAACGCAGACGAGCAGTCCGTACTCGGTAACCCTGTGCCCACACTGCCCCGTTGGCTCTAGGCGTGGTATGTTCAACTGTTCTCTATATATTTTTTGTTACAATATTCACTTAATTATCTTACAAAATTTATTTTAATTACAAGTTGTTTATGTTTTTCTATTTTGATTATTTGATATATGATAAATTATATGGACAAAATTCTTCTCATATGTTTTCATGTGACGTAATTATATCTAATCTTTGTTTGTACCTTTTTTTAACAAACTGCATACCGCTTGGAGTATAATAATTATGTGATATATCGATTCAAATACATTCATTCATAGTTTCTATTATGCATTTAGATAAACACTATGTCGAGATCTATACTAATATCAATATATTTAGAAAATCCAAAACACCTTATAATTTAGAATGGAGAGAATAGTTATGTAGCATTTTCCTATTTAAGTTCTCTCATGAATATTTGATAGCTTTTTTCCTTCCGTTGCAACGCACGGACACATTTGCTAGTCTACACTAAAGTATAAGCCTTATTACGTGCTGGTTCGGCATGTTGGGTCAACGGCTTTACTGAATTTGAGAAGAATGTTACTGTATCGCTGAATCTAATGAACAGACTATAGATATAAGTATTAAAGTAATACTAGCAAAGATGCTCGTACGTTAGGGAGAAAGAAAATTATCAAATATTAATGGAAAATAAGGACAGAAATGTTACATATCTATTTATGTTTTACCGTTTCTATAAAAATTAAAAGTTGTTGTTTTTTAAGATGACCATAAAATGTATAGAAATATTTCTTTCAAATATATCTTAACTTTAATTTTCAAACTATCTATGTGTTGGTAGGGTTAGATTTTGAGATCCGTGACTTTGTTTAAGGACCCATAAAAATTTAAAATTATAATATCTTATTACAATTGGTCTTAATTTTTTAGTTAAATCAATCTTTCTATGATTTTTAATATTACAATAGATTTTAGTAATTTTAAATGTATATTTATTCCAGTATTTAGATATTTTTTGGATAAACATTTCTATATTTTTATAGGGTCTAATTGGACCTCTCTTAAATAGCGTGGAAGTCCAATTTACCTTCCTAATTTACCTTCCTCTTGATTGACGTGGTGCTACTTAAGATAGCTAATGTTTCACCACGTCAGCCAAAAATGCTTTCAAAACTGCTTTAGAAAAGTAAATCGGATGGTATAAAGAGTTGGACAAGTATAAAAATCCGATATTCTAGTCTATAAAATGTCTAATTGAGTAAAAGATAAATCGGACTCACATAGAGGTCAGTTGCATTAACAGGCGTGTGGTGAGAAGAGGTGACCATAATTTTCGGATCTCCCGCGCTGGCGATTCAGAAGGCGATCGCGACCCCAACCACGATCTAGATCGCCACCACTGGCGGTCCAGGTTAGCTACGCCGGCGGCCTCTGCACCCCTTGCGTCCATGCCCCGTCGTCGACCCACAGTCGACGCTGGACACCGCAAATTGACGGTTAGCCATCCCGGCGCCGTCAACCACAGAATTTCCCTCTAGGGGCGCGCCACTTAGGAACCCTAGGGTTAGACCGATTTGGTGTCTGCCTACCTACGTATGCAGTACATCCGTTTTTCCCTCCGATCAGTTGCCATGGCTGCGATCGGGAGTGGACCTCCGGTTGATCCAGATGCCAGCGTCACTGACCTTCTGCGAAATCTGAATCTGACGGCAGAGGAAGAGAATGTGGCGGAGTTCAGTGACAACGAGGATGGAGAAGAGGCCTCGGTAATGGAGTGGGCGTTGGTCGGTAAGGTTCTCTCACCGGTGATGGTCCATGTGACCACAATTTACCGGGCAATGAAGTCGACGTGGGGGAATCCCTATGGCCTGAAGGTTGGAACAATTGGCGAGAAGGAGGAAAACCTTTTTGTTGCAGAGTTCGGTGCTCAGCAAGATATGGAGCAGGCACTTGGTGGCTCGCCGTGGATGGTAGGGAGGCACGCCCTGCTGCTGCAGCAGCAGCACTATGACGAAAGGCTCAAACCATCGGAGATCAAGTTTGACCGTATGGATATTTGGGTTCGGATCTTGAACTTGCCACTGGGGTGGATGAATCGGCATCGTGGGCAGCTAGCGATGAGCCTGATCGATGTCGTGAAGAAGCTGGACGTGGACAAGGATTGGAAGGCGAGTGGTCCTTTTCTGCGTGCCTAGGTAGCCATTGATGTGGCTAAGGCCTTGCATCGAGGCGTGCTCCTGAAGACGAGGAAAGATATGGAACCGGAATGGTTTGATATTCAATATGAGGAACTCCCTTTCTATCGTCTTGCCTGTGGCATCATGGGCCACTCGGACTTAGATTGCGACAAACCTGCAGTACGCAATGCATCAAGCAAATTACCATATGATATCAAGTTGCGTGCCCAGGAGGTGAAAAAGAAGAAAACGCTGAGTTTCTTAGAGGCAGCTGCGGAATCTTTTGGTAGTGGCTCATTGGCTGGTTCAAAACAGTCGAGAAGCTCAATCCCCAGATCAGAGGAGTTTCGGGCGACGGGACCTAAGTAGCCAACATGAAAGGAGGATGAGGACGAAGTGCTTTCACCTCTAAAAGCGCCAGTAGCTAGTAAAGATGATGAAACTAGGGAGACGGCAAATGCCAACCGCAAGCTATTCTGAGATCAAAAGGACGAATTTCAGACCGTGCCAAGGAAGAGGAAAGCAAAGGGTTCAGATTCCAACCCTTCTAGGACTCCTGATCTTAATCCTCCGGCGGGGTGTCATCAGCCTTAGTTTCGGTGGGCCTGGTGTAGGGTCAAGATGGGTGAATAGTCATTTCTAAAATTAATCATGCCGGCTAACCAAAATAAATGTGGAATTAAAACTATCGATCTAGCCAATACTACACCCCTCTATCTAAGTTCACAAGCACCTTATAAAGATCTTAATTAGACAACAAAGTTGCTAGGCTAGCTAGAGCTCACTTAATCAATTATAGAGCAAGGTCATACAAACCTATGCACTAATACTTTGGCAACCGAGGAACTCCTACACTTGTTAGTGATGCAAAAGCACAAAGCTCCTAAGCTCACTAGCAATGCTCAATAACAAGGCTACACAAGCAAAATTAGAGAGCCCAAAACACTTAGCTGCACAAATTAAGTAATGTAACTAACAAGGTTACTAAAACCAAATTAGCCACGCAAGGAAGCTACTTCTATGCTACACAAGCAAGAAGGTAACTAACAAGCTACACAAGCACAACTAGTTACAAGAGCAACTACACAAGCACAATGTATATGAATGTAAGAACAAGCTTGTGTAAAGGGGAAGCAAACCAACAGGAAGAACAAGGTTGACACGATGATTTTTCTCCTAAGGTTCACGTATTTGCCAATACGCTAGTCCCCGTTGTGTCGACCGCTCACTTAGTGGTTCGGCGGCTAATTGGCATCACCCGCCAAGCCCGCACATCGGGCACCGCGAGAATCTACCCCAAAAGTGAGGGTAGCTCAATGACACGCTTTACTAGAGTTGCTCTTCGCTGCTCCCATGGGGTGAGCATAATACCCCTCACAATCTCTTCTCCGGAGCAACGCACAAGCTTCTTGCATACTTCGATGGAGACCACCACCAAGCCGTCTAGGAGGTGGCAACCTCCAAGAATAACAAGCACCACTGGCTTGCAAGACGACCACTTAGTGCAACTCGATGCAACCTCACGATGCAATCGCACTAGAATCGCTCCCTCACTTAATCGGATGAACACTATCAAACTAGAGTGAGTTAGAGGGCTTCTAAGCACACATACACAAGCCACCAAGGCTCAAGAGTGCTCAGCTCTATGGCCAAAGGCTGACCAAGGGGCTATTTATAAGCCCCCCACAAAAAGAGTCGTTGTACCCCTTCACTGGACATAGCACGACATGACCGGATTCGCCTGTCATAATGACCGGACACACCCGTCCAGCGTCCGTTTGCTAGAATGACGCCACGCATCCCTTGCATTCAACGTCACGCGTTCGATCTTCAACGGCGACTTCGCGCACCAACGGTCACCGAATGACCGGACGCACGAGCCCCGACCTGATGCAGCCTCCCAGCGTCAGGTCGCACGTGCTCATGAGCCACCGAGCCAAGGACCGGACACGCCACCACGCGAAGACCTGACGCTGCCCAAGCCACGTCTGCTCGTGTCCAGAGAGGTCCCGAGGTGGCCAAATGATGACCGAACGCGTCAGGTCAAGCGTGTCCTAACGCACATCCTACATCCGATCACTCTCCGCCTACCACGTGTCACCGCTACGCTTGCGCCACTGCGTCAGCTTGCGTCAGCAACGACCAGACGCAGCCTCAGCGTGTTAGGTCATTGCCTTGTGCCAGCGTCAGGTCACTCGACCGACGCCGCGCCCTTAACTGGAACGCATGACCGAACGCGCAGGTCCCTCCGCGGCCAACGTCCGGTCACTTCTAGTGACCCGTTTTGCCTCCATTTCTTCGCCGAGTTGATCCATTTCAACTTCAACTTCTCCTTCTTTGTAAATGTGCCAACACCACCAAGTGTACACCACCATATATATGTGTGTTAGCATTTTTACAATCATTTTTAAGGAGTCAATTACTCAATTCACCGTACCACTCGATCCTAACACGTATACAAAGTTAGATCGCTCAAATGACACTAGATGACTGATATGCAAATAAGTTTGCACCTCTTAATAGTACGACCATCTATCTAAAACCCAGTCATAAACTTCTCTACACACCTATGACCGATAAAATGAAATGCCCTAGGTTATACCTTTGCCTTGCGCATTCCATTCCAACTCCTCCAATGTTGATGCAACACATACACCAACACGATCAACAATGATACGATCCACTTCATATCATCACGTGACCATATTGGTTCATCAATCTTAACTTCACTTGCTCTTCACCGTTGCTTCGGTCCATCAGCACCAAGTTATCACTCAACTTGCCCTTCACACTTGCAACTGGTCCGTTGAGCCAAGTCATGTCTTGATCTTCTCCACCTTAATTACATGACTCAATGTCATGTCTCATGTGCAATGAGCTCTTTCATCACATGTGTGAGCTTTGCAACATCTCCAAGCCATTTTTCACCTTCATGGCATATGTTGCTTACACACATGTACATGTGGACTAATCACATATGTATCTCACATAACCATATATTAGTCCACCTAGGTTGTCACTTAATTACCAAAACCAAACAAGGACCTTTCACCTGGTGATAGAGAGGGTGAACCAACTAGGCCGAAACGCGAGGGAGGTAGCAGTGAATGCTACATAAGTCTCGCCAAAGAAGCAGAAGAGGTCCAAGTCTCAAACTAATGCATGATCGGCGATGGCTGCGGACAGCAGCCCTCGTCAGGCATAATGAAAATGCTAAGTTTGAACTGCCGAGGCTTGGGGTAGCCTGAGGTAGTTCAAGAAGTCCAGAGCCTCATTCAGATGCATCGCCCGCTGGTGGTATTTCTGTCAGAGACGCATTTGTTCAGTAACAATGTGGAGAACCTGAGAAGAAACCTCAGTTTTCCAAATGGTGTTGGTGTTGGTAGCTTTGGTCGTGGAGGGGGCTAGCACTCCTCTTTACACATGAGGTCTGTGTGAAATTGCAGACGTACGATAAACTCCATATAGATGTGATGGTGGTTGATCCAACCTCAAGTGCCGATGTGTGGTGTTTCACTGGCTTCTATGGAGAGGCTCAGAGAGAGCTCAAGTATTGAAGTTGGGGACTTATGCAATTCCTAAGTGAGCAAAGTGATGCCCCGTGGATATGCGTCGGGGATTTCAACGAAGCTCTGGACGCTCGGGAGCAGTTTGGTGGGTTGCCGAGATCAGAGCAACAGATGGATGGCTTTCGTGATGCTGTAAATATATGTGGGTTCACGGACCTTGGATTTCTTGGTCTGCCATATACATGGGATAACAGACAGCAAGATGTTTAGAATATTGAGGTTCGATTGGATTGCACACTTGCAAATTCAGCCTTCACTGATATGTTCAGGGACATTAAGGTGTGGCACGTGCAGACAACTGAATCTGACCACTGTTGTTTGGTTATCGAGTGCTACCACAACAGAAGAGGTAGACGACGACGAGGTTTCAAGTATGAGAACATGTGGTGTAGGGAACTATCCTATGCTAAGCTGGTGGAGGATTCCTGGGGTGATGCAACTACTGTCCATAACCTAAGCCAGTTACAATCGGCTCCGGGGTGGATGTGGGTTTCGTTCCAGGAATGGGAGCATTCTACTTTTGGTTCGGTCAGGAGAGATTTGCAGCGTCTACACTGGGAACTAGAGGCGGTGAGGCGTCGGTCTTTGTTCACTGGACCATCTCATGAAGAATGTCGGCTCATGGCTAGAATCTCTGAACTTCTGGCAAGAGAGGAAACAATGGAGAAACAACGTTCGTGGATTACATGGCTCAAGGAGGGTGATCGCAACACCAAGCTCTTTTAGGCAAAGTCGAAGGAGCGAGCCAAAGTAAACTAGATCATTGGGCTGTGGTCATCGGAGGGCGAGCTCATTACACAACAGAAGGAACTTGAGACTATGACCTCTGACTTCTACAAAGACCTGTTCACGGCCCAGCCGGATCTGAGCCCAGAAGGAATCCTGGCCCGAGTTTCGGTACGTGTTATGGAGGTGATGAATGAGTCATTGGAAGCCCAATTTACTACCTAGGAGGTGGAACGGGCTCTGTTTATGATGGGCGCAAACAACCCAGGACCCGATGGATTCACAACAGCCTTCTATCAGGTTCACTGGGATATTGTTGGGCCAAGCATCACTAGTGCAGTTTTGAATTTTCTGAATGGCGGGCAAATGCCAGAAGGTATCAATCAGACCACCATTGTGCTTATCCCAAAGATTAAACATCCACAGGATCTTAAGCATTTTTGACCTATTTCTTTATGCAATGTCATCTATAAGATATGCTCTAAAGTATTGTCTTATAGACTTTGAGTTTTTTATGACATCATTTCTCCGGAGCAAAGCGCTTAGGAAGAAAGGGAAGACGGGGGCGTGTGCGATCAAACTGGACATGGCGAAAGCATATGACCGGGTGGAGTGGAATTATTTACAGAGTATTATGCTTCGGTTGGGCTTTGCAGAGTTTTGTCAACAACATTATGAGATATGTGACTTCTGTGGCTTTCTCAGTAAAGGTAAATGGCAATCTCTCAAGGCCCTTTAGACCGACTCGAGGAATTCGACAAGGTGATCCTATATCGCCTTATTTGTTCTTATTATGCTCAGAAGGTTTATCTTGTCTCCTAAAAGGAGTCAGGCCTGTGCATCTGGCGAGGGGAGTTCGGGTGGGAGTTCATGCCCCTTGGATTTCACATCTATTATTTACAGACGACTGCATTGTTTTCTCAGAGGCGTCGTGAAGGGGGGCTGAATGACTACATGATATCCTAGACATCTATAGTAGAGGTTCCGGGCAGTTAGTAAACAAGGACAAATTAGCTGTGTTTTTTAGCGCTAACTTTGATGATGAAGCTAAGCAAGAGGTGAGGACAGTGCTACAGATTGAGACTGAGGCACTAGCTGAAAAATATTTGGGCCCCCCTACTGCTTTGGGGCGGTCAACTAAAGAGGCTTTTGAGTGTATGCCCAATAAAATCAGGGGCCTAGTAGGGGCCTAGAGTGGGCGAGAAGCTAGCTGCGCGGGTAGAGAGGTATTGCTAAAATCAGTTGCTCAAGCGGTTCCTACCTATCTTTTTTTTTTGAAAGATCCGGTTACCCGGCTTTGATTAATAATAATAATAAGACAGCAAGCATCTGTTACATGCGCGAGGGGCGCTACCGTCCGCAGTCTAGGCTACAGAGGTTTGAGACTCTACATGGGCTTATTACATACTAAGAAAATGTGCAACCGCCAGTCCCGAGAACCCGTCACGACCCTAGACATTTCTAGCTCCGCCAGTATGAGACCGGCCAACGCTGGCTCTAGTCGACGACACATAGATCACAGACACAACAACACTGGTTCTGTAACTAAGTTTCATGGCACCTCCATCTCAAACCCCTCTGTCCCCTGTGCGATAGCCGCTAGTGCTTCTGCTAGCTCTTTGTTGTCTAGGCGCGCTGCAGCCCTGATCGCCATGACGGCCTGCTCTGGTAGATCATCGGTACACCTATCCACAAAGGCACTGATAGCTGCATCAGGCGCCGGTGACAGTTTGTTGATGAAGTCGAGCTCGCGCATCAGCTTCCTCGTGGCCTGTTCAGCCACCGGCATGTTGATGGGCGTGCTGCGAGGCGCACGCTCGAGCGGGTCGCGACCATGTTCTTCTGCTTCCTTCTACTGTAGACCTGTTTAGGTGGGGAGGTCGGTGAGGAGGTCGGGGCGGTAGTAGTGGCTCAGGGATGCTCTTGAAGATGGCACTGCAGAAATCGTCATAGAGGTCATGACCCACCGTGGAGTCACCGTCCCTGCCGGGGTTAGTGCATGATGTAGCAGTCGCTTGCACCATCGTCGTGTTGACTTCCATAGTGGCGGCAATGTCTTCTGTGTCGTCATTCTCTGAGGACATCTCCATCGGAGGCTGTTGGGGATTTTGATCCACAGTGCCCAGAGCCATGTCAGGCAAGGGCGCTTCCTTGCCATCGTCTGTCCAGGAGAGGGATTCTTGGATCATGGGATCCTCCTCCCAAGAACAGATGCCTCCTGTTTGGATCGTCCTGCACAGGTCAGCTAGAGGATCTGGACTCACCAAGATAGAGTGCTGATGGCAGCGGCTGTGCACCGTCCTTGAAAGTGAGCGGTTCCTGGAACGACTGCGGTCCATTGACTTCATATCAGTCAGGCGAGAGACAGGAGGCAAGTGTGTGCTCTTCTGGGCGATGCGGCTAGGGGAGGGATGCCGGAGATCCACATCCCCAGCCCTTTCCCGGTGAACTGGGGAGCGTGAGCGGCAACGCCCCTAGTCCTCCGAGGCATGGGGGATGTAGTCCCTCCCTCGTGCGCGCCTCCCAGGCGAGCGGTGTTTGTCACGGCCGCGTTCCAAGGCCTGATCACCATGGCCATCAAGGAGCGCCTGACGGTAGTCCATTGCAGGCTTGACGATGGAGTTGGCGGAACAGCCGTGATGGGTGCGAATCTTGAAGGAAGTGGCGTGCGGCCAGCGTGCAGGGCAGGAACGAGAGAAGTGCCTAACCCCATAGCAAGTGAGGCAGCGCACGTGATCCCGACAGTCTGCAACTTGATGGTCGAAGGAGAGGCACCTGAAGCAGCGACCAACAAGACGCTTAAAGAAGTCCACCCGACCTGCACCCAGATGAGCATGTCGAGGGGCATTCTCCATTGCAGGCTTGGTGGTGGTGTCGGCGGAGCAGACGCGATGCAGTGGAGGGAATGAGATGCGGATGTGGATGCTCTTTGGGGGGAAGGTCAGCCTAGCGCGGAGCTGGGAAGAGATCGCGTGCCACCGGCGAGCAGGGCAGGAGCGTGAGATGTGCCCGACACCCTTGCACGTGAGGCAGCGCACGGGGTCCCGACAGTCTGCAACCAAGTGGTCAGAGGCGAGACACCTGAAGCAGCGACTGGCGAGCCGCTTATAGAAGGCCTCCCGACCTGCTTCCAGCGCACGCCTAGGCTTCGACATGGGAGCTGTGGCGTCCCCGAGTGCAGAGGCATCGCTTCTTCGGCGGCGTCCAGTCTTCGCGTTTTGCCATTTCGGCGAAACAGGGGCACTCTGCAATGTCTTGGCTCCCGCAGGCTCGCCCACCTCTCGGTCCACCTGCTTCCCCACCGTAGAGGGAGCAACAGGCCGTACCTGGATGGATTTCAGGCGGGCCGAGGGTGCCGCGACTCCAGGTCTTGAAGTTGAAGATGCCCCGGAGGGGGGCACAACGCACCCAACTTCCAGGCCTGCTGGCGTTGGAGCTTCGGAGGAAGGTGCGACGAACTCAGTGACCCCAGGTTCGTGAGAAGCACCTCCTCCTCGCTCGTGTCGTCGTCATCGCCCGTGTCGTTGTCGTCGTCGTCATCCCAATCTACCAACTCCACTTCGTCAGTTTCGTCAGATGGAGCCAGGGTGGCCGCGTCGCTGGAGGTGGCCGCCGCTGCTGGGATGGCAGGGGCGCTGGAGGTGGCCGCCGCTGCCGGGATGGCAGGGGTGATGGACGTGGCCGCCGCTTCCTGGATGGCAGGGGCGCTGGAGGTGGCCGCAGCTGCTGCCATCGATTCCTGGTGGCCACCATGGCCGGGGAGGTTTGAATCCTCGGTGGTGGAGAACTCTGCCGAGCGCGGCTGAGCCCATCCGATGAGCCCACAGGCATGTAGATCAGGCTCCAAGGATCTCGGATCTGGGCTTAGGAGGGTGAGATGTAGATGGTGGTGGCAGATCGGCGTTGGGGGCGGGGCGGTGTCACGGTCGCCGCCGTGGGGAGAGAGCGGGTCGGGAGGCTTCATCCGCGTGCTCTGCATCGACTGTTTGGTTTTTCCCGGTTCCTACCTATCCAATGAGCTGTTTTTTTGATCCCGAAGGACACCTGCCGGAAAATGAAATCGGTGATAGCCAATTACTGGTGGGGGTGCTTCGACGGATAACAGACATAACCCACCCCAAACTGTGAGACTTGTGGTGCAGATGAGGAGTCGATTAAACATGTTTTGATGGACTGTACTGTCGCCAAGAGCTTTTGGGCTGAAGTGAAGAAACTAACCGGAGCTAAGCTGCCAAGACTGCATCCTCGTTCCTGGGCACATGACTTGGTGGATCCGGTCCTGTGTTCCCCAAAGGACGCAGCCATCTTCCTTTGCGGCATGTGGTCGCTGTGGATGGCGAGGAATAAACAGCGACATGGTGAGGCAGCGTGGCCTGTCCGATTAGCTGTACAGTGGGTGAAAGATACATCCTATGATCTTTGGCAGCTGGCTCATCCTCCAAAAATCCCGAAGGTGGTGCCAACAGCTAGTCAGCAATGGCAAAAAACCGGCTCCTGGGTGGATCAAATGCAATGTCGATGCATCCTTCTTTGAAGGTAACCGCACAGGAGCGACGGGAGGGGTACTTCGTGATCATGATGGCCAATCGTATGGGGGCTGTGGGTGCCCCTGTACATAAACCTTATTTTCCTTCTTAATTGAGCGGCAGAGCTCCTGCCTTTACTTTCAAAAAAAAAAATCGTATGGGGGCTCAGCCAGGTGGTATGAACTGTCGCTGAACGCCCTAACCTCTGAAGCTTTGGCATGTCGCGATGGGCTGCAATATGCACGCAATAGAGGTACAAGCAAGATCATTTTAGAGTCCGATTGCCAGGTCTTGGTAAGTCTCTGGGAGAACCATGCAAGGCAAAGATCGGAGATCCAACCCATCCTTCTCCATATGGAGGAACTCAACCGGAGTTTTGAAGATTTCAGTTTATGTTTTGTTAATAGAATCTGTAATAGGTTAGCTCATGAGTGTGCTGGATTGGTGTCTCGTGAAAACCTGGTGGAAGAGTGGCTTATAATTCCACCATGTTTGCGAGCGACCGCTGATGCTGATTGTAATCCTTCTCATGGCTAATACAAACTCCGGTTTCAATCTAAAAAAAAAAGAGTTCAGATGCATTTTTTTCCCTGGATTTATACAGGTTGGTATACCGGATGGTCCAGCCCAACAAACCAACAGGGCATGCGGGGCCGGGGCCCTTCATCTCAAGTCTAATCTGGATTCTGGAGCAGCAATCACGGCACGGCAGCCAAGTTGCGTCACTCAAACGGTCGAAGCCAGATCGCACGGCCCGGCCATGATCCATCTACACTAGAAAATAGAGATATTTAGGGCTCTAAACAAAATACATCTTCCTTCTATGGTCTATTTTTTAACTTACCTTTGAGGCCAAAAATAAAAATTCTTTCCTTCTCCGTCAACTATGTTAGGTTGTACTGTCAGGTGGGCTACTGTTCCCTATGCGAAATGACGGAAATACACTTACTTCTTGCTTCTTCTTCCTTCCTCTGTACCGCATTGGCCAAGGAACGAACAAGAGTGGGGAGAAAAGAGAAACGCGAGCGACTCATGGGACCATGGAGGACGGCGCCAACGGGAACTTTGGGCAGGGGCCGCCGCGGATCCACTTGGGACAGACTCTGGCTGGCCTGGGACATGCCTACGGGCCAAGCCAGCCACGGCGCAGCTACCAAACACGCCCTAGGTGACCCCTCCCGCGGCCAGCAGGTGGAGGCTGGGCGGGGCCAGCCCGAGTAGAGCAACACTGAGGTACGATGAGCACTGAGCAGGTCCCGTCGTCACCTCCGAATTCTATGTGCATTCCAGAATCAGAATTTGAGATAGAAGTAATCTGTCTTCTGCTTTCAGGCTAGCAGCGCCATCTGCAGGAGGTACGATGAGAGATGCAAGAAAATCAGACACCAGGAATCAAGAGGGGGACATCAAATTGATATCTGTGATTCTTTCCCGTGCTTCTGTTTCCAAAGTTGCAAAGGCCTGAATTGGACATCAAATTGATATTACTCCAAATCTAAAACAAAGAAAGTAAACTCTGCAATTTATTTATTTTTTGCCAGGAGTAAAATGGTCACTTTACCCCACACTTGACATCGTCAAGGGCCTGAATTGGATGGAAGGCTATAGAAGGAAGAGATTTTCGTTTTGATGCCATACAGGTAATTTCAAATAAAAAAGAGCCATGGAAGGAAGGTGTATCTTTTTTTAGGGCCATATAGGTAAATATCCCTAGAAAATAAGGCGTGGCAAAGGATGTGCCAGTGTAGGTTGGTTTCGCTCCACAACATTTGCACACTGATAATTGCACTATGTTGATTAACTGAATGAGAATGAGAATGCCGAAAAATAAAAGGGAGAAAAAAATGCATTGTAAGATTGCATAATTTTTCTCATAGCTCACCTGCTTTTTACTCAATAGAAACTCTATTTGTTTTGATAAGAATCAATCAAAGGTACATATATTTTTCATACTTATTTAATCCAAATAAGGTGCACCAAAAATGCATTACATGATTATATGACAGCTTTGGGAAGTATAATTGTTTATAGGTCTGGGAACGGACAGGTTTCTCAACATATTCATAATTGTTTTCTCCTTCCGTTGCTGATTCAAATTGAGCTGCAATCTGTACCAAGTTAGCAATCTCGTGTTTGATTATATACCAGATTTTTTGTTGTCAGGAATAAGGATAAAACCCTGCTAACGTTACCGCATAAGCTATAAAAAATGAGGTTTGTAAAGGTTGAAAATTGACGGTTTTCATTAGTGACGATGCCAGGAATACTACTTTTTTTGTAAATTTATCATAGATCACTTGGTGGATTCCCTGTGGAACTAGCCCACTCGGGTTCAGGTCTCTAGATTTTTTTTCAGAATTTAGCGGCACTATTCTTTCAGTGGTATGCGACGTGCCTGTCGACAGCAAGTTTAGGTGGTTGTTTCCATTGGATCTTGCTAGTTTTGATATGCTAACTATTACCGCTTCCCTTCTCCCCTCCTTTTTCCCTTTCTTGCGTCCGCCTTGACACCGTGGAGCCGCTACGCACCTCTACTCGCCTTGCCCTAGCCAAAAATGGCGCTGTCGCCGCCATGCATGCGTCGCCGCCCGCCATGGCCGCCGGCGATCTTGCGCCGGTGAGCCAATGGCTCCGTTTGCCAGCCAACCGCGTACGGGTCGTCGCGTAGAGCGTAGGTGGTGACCGCATGGCCGGAAGCCTCATCGGCGGCGAGTTATCGCCGGTCAACGGCGAGTCCGCCTCGGGTCTGGCTGACCGGTGGGGCCGGTTGACCTACGGACCCCGCATGTCTGTCCCTCTGTGTGGAGCTGGGGTGAAGCAGTGGGGTGCACCTAACGTTTTAGCTGGCTGTTTTGAAAAGAGATTTAGAAAATGATTTTCCAGTAATGCTTTTAAGACTTTGGAAATTCATATCTTGGTGAAAATAGCTCCAAATTGTATGAAACAAATTTTGGTAGACTTCTTATGAGCAAATCTACAATATAAAAATGTTGCATGTTAGTTTTGAAATACTTTTATATAGAGCTTTATTTAATTCTTGATAAATGCAGTTATCTTTAGAAATGCATAGTAATTCATATATGTATCAGAAAAATGTGGTTCCAATTTTGTTACTCTATTCATGTGATGTAAATTCTGTGAAAAATATATGTCATGCATGTTCTGTAGAAAGATATGGCTAAGTAATTTATGTGCATTTATTTGTGGTTTCTTGTAAAATTGCTAGAGCAAAAAATATGAATAATACATGTAAGTGAAACTTTTTATACAGTGATTATATACTAAGTAGATCATGGAAAAAAAATACTAAATCTGTTGTTTGATACTTTTCATCGTACAAAGTATTTTCATGTGTATTTATGCCATGCTTTTTGCCATTTTTGTGTAGGCTGTATTACTTATCCAAATGTAATAAAAATTTTATGGTAGACTACTTATTGTATGAGGAAGCTACTGTGATTTTCTCATAATTTTCTGAACACCAAAACTATATATTGCTGTTATAGCCTTAGTTTAAAGTGAAATAAATTAACCTTCTTTATGCATGATAAGTTTAATTGTGTAGTTTAGGTGTATCTTTGAAGCACCTTGACTTGCTGGTATGACTTGACATGTTAGGGTAGTCTTTGTGGTGTTAGTATAGTAGTACCTGTGTCGTGGCTATATGGTAGTTAGCGGTGCATGATGGTAGTTAGCAGTAGAAGAGAATGCAGTAGATGATATGTGCTTGTGGCATATGTTCTTGGATGATGTTGACCACATGGTAGAAGAGTTTTACACCTACTCTGTCAAATAAAGTTAAACATGTTCATCTACATTGCATGCAATCATAATCATCATATGTCATCTCATCTGAGGCACCAATTGCATAGTTAGTTATACAAATGCATCATACAGGATCGATGGAAGAAGTACAAGTAGCAGTACAAAAGGAGCAGGCCGGGGCCGACCCACAGGAAATCCAGGCATAGGAGGTGCCCAAGGCCGAGGAGCAAGGAGAGGATCTGCTCGAGTGCGTGGACCATTAACCTAGTTCCTTCGAAAGAGGCAAGCCCCGGAGCATTCTAAGTCTCCTACTTTATAAAATCAATTAATTATATAAGTTCTATATATATTGTTGTATTAAGTTATAGGTGTTGAGTGAACTGTTGATGCATTTATTATATCCTTGTTATATATGTATACCCTGATAAGTCTAGGACCACGTTAAATGTTTAGCCCTGCTTAGACCGGTAGCAGTCGGTGATTTCCTGTCACCGGCAACTATAGGTGGTTACCGTAATACTTTAGTTGTGGAATAGATGATATCCTAGAAATAACCAAGTATGGTGGGATAAAAGGAGACCGGGCGAAACAAGTAGTGTGCAACCAGACAGGTTCTGGGGTGCTTGTTGTTTCCGCCTGTGTCGGTTAAGGATCGATCGTTGCTCGTCTCTCTTGTCATGTTGAATGCATGCCTCACATTTAGCTGGCCGAATAAAGTACCTTTTGATCGCGAAGCTAGTGGCACTATTCGGGCCGAGATCTACACGGGTGCGCGTATTGGTGCTGATGGGGTATGACATGGGCACGAAGAGTGAGCCCAAGGGTAGGCGTGGCCTGATTCCTGGCAGTCGGGCAGCCCCTGGGTATTGCGGCTCCAGTTTGTCCCGCGACATTTACCAGAATAGTGTCATTGGTGACATGTAGCTCACTTGATCGGTGAGTGTGGTTTGTGTGAAGAATAAATCACCAGCTGGTTAGGAATCGATTCGAATCGCCATCACTCCTGAATAGTGAGCACTTGATTCGAGTTACGGCATCGTAGTAATAACGATGGAACACGGATGATTATATGGATGATGTTGGAAATGCTAAACCTGAAATGGTAACTGGATGTTAATGGTTAATTAAGTGATTGTTATAGCATATGTGCTTACCTAGAGTGACATGTTATAATAAAATGATGCTATACTTAAAATGGTTTATTCAAGATAAATTATGCTTTTCGCAAATGAGTCAGCTAGCCCACTAAAAGAAAGTCTTGCATACACTTTGGTGTCACTTTATTTCCATTTAAGGTGGATAAGTCTAGCTGAGTACATTCTCGTACTCAGGGCTCTGTTCTCATTGTTGTTGCAGATAGCCAGATATACTATGGGTATTGCATCAACTGTCTGTATCCCGCGATGGGCGACAACTAGGACCAAGGGCATGGTCGTTCCATACGTCTTACCTGATGCTTTTGTTGGACATGACTCTCAGGTGGCACTGTAATGCAAACTAAGTATGTGCGTGTGAAATCTCAAAACTATTTGCTTATGCTATTTTATTATGAACTTGTTTTGTAATAACTTTATGTTCTGAACTCTGAAGTATTCGAAATGATGTTGCGAACTTTATGTAATATGTGACTGTGAGTGCTAAATTTTTACTATCTTGGTTTGTATATTGGTTGGTTTGAAATCCTTCGTGGTTTCACGGACTACCGAGTTATACGGACTTAAGTTTGTTAAATTACCTGCTCCGGCAGTAATTTTCTTACTTAATTTCGTATAATTGGTAGATTCTGTTACAGCACGGTCCCCTACCCCGTTGCGTGGTCCCCTGCCCCGGCACCGCGGATGAGCTCCTCTCCCTCCTGCGGCCCCTCTCTCCGCCCTGGCTGCACCTCTCCAGTTGCACGAACGAGGTCCTCCATTCGCGTGGACGCTGCCTCGATGAGCTCCTCCAATCGCGCCTCCCTCCCTCCATTAGTGGTCGTGATTCGAGAGGAAGAAGAACAGCTACGAGGATGACACGTGGAGTCCATTCGTAAGTGAGAGAGTATGGCAGCAGTTTTTACAAAAAGCCACAGCTGCTCAATCAAAGGGCTTTTGACTTTTTTCACAGCCCATATCCCATAGCAGCTTTTCTAAAAGTCACAGCCCACAGTAGCTTTTCTAAAAGCCACAACCCAACCAAACAGGACCATAAACCAAAATCAAATTAATAAAAAGCTCCTGAGCCACTGAGTATAATGATTTGGTGTTGTTTGAATGATTAAATAAGCCTAGAAATTTACCATACCAATGCTTTCATATCCGCTGCATATCTGGTCGTGTGCAACAACTCCATCACATTCTCTTTGTTATATCTATGGTGGACAAAAGAGATACAAGAATTAAAAAAGTCATACGATAAATACTAGTCAATTAATACAGACTGAAAATGGGAATAATGAACTTTCATGTTCGCCATATGCATTCACATTCATTTGCCCACTGAACACGTAGGTATCATTGAATTGATTATCACATGAAGCAGATGAAGGATAAACCGAGGGTAGTGATTTATCTTCTGCACATTGGAATGCAGAGGGATAATCCAGAATACCACAATCTGAATAAGATTAGTCAAACACTCAAACCCATGCTGCAGAGTAACATCAGAAGAGTAAACAGTATCTGAAGAAGAAGGAATCCAAGATAACCATCCGAGTTCTGCAGCTGCTGCTGACCATATGTGTGGAATTAAACAGTTATCACCTGTTTACACAAATTAAGATCTTAGCCAATAAGCTAGAAGTTCTGAATACCTGGCTTATATCATTATCTCCATAAGTGAGGCTATCCTGCAGAGCACTGTGTTTATTGAGAATGGACGAACGGGACGGCCATTTCATCTAACACCATGGGGCGTCCCTCGGGCAGCTGCTCTGTCGAACTTTCTTCAGTGCTGAAGCACCCCACGCCATTCCTTGGGCGACAGTAATGCCATGTCCTTGCGGGGGCGGGGCGGAAGGTGCGAGATGGTGCGGGAGACGACCGACGGAGTGGGCTGGCGGGCGAGGTTGTCAAGCGCTGCAGGCATCGTGGAGAGCACGCTGTTGGTGAGCGGGCAGTACTGCAATGCCGTCGGCAAGCAGGTCATCGAGCCCACAACGCCCGTGCTTGGACGCAGCGGTGTCGGTCTTCTCGCTACGACCGCGTTCCAGATAAGGGCGGCAACGACCCGAGATGTGGCCAGTTGGTGGCATAGGAGGCAGGGGGATGGACGTCCGATGTCGCCACGCCGGCGAGCCACGAGTGATGCGGCAGGCGAACGGTGGAGACCGGCATCTTCGCGATGCTTCGGGGAGACATCCGTGTCGTGGCGTGTCAAACCTGTAGCGACATCAGCACGAGGAGAAGGCCAGTTCAGAAGAATACGCCAAGGATATAGGAATACGTATTTACATCATTTTGTAACAGAGTGTGTGACATGTGGGCCATAGGCCGGGATGTGTTTTAAACGTGCGTCTGTATCGAACTGAGGATTATTGCATTTCTGAAAAGTGAATCGGAGAAAGAGGAAGGTTCCTCTTCCCGTTCCTCGCCATCTCGTGCTCTCTCGATCTCCTCACGGCGGCGGTGTACACCGGCGGCAACGGGGCGTGACAGTTGGTATCGGAGGCTTCGTTCCTTGGCGTGGGCGGCGGGCTTCATCGGCCAGCAGCAGCGCTAGTTATCCGGCTTCGTCTTCCGGCGGCGCCAACTCCGATCCACACCAATCCACCACTCCAACTCGCTTCCACTCCATCTACCCAACCGCAGCGCTCAGCACCATCTGGTACGTCATCTCACCGCGCGTCTTGATCAGCAGTCCGTAATTCCGGTGGGCAGGGAAATTCTGTTGTCGCCCTTGAGGTGTTCGACGGAAGGAACCAGAGGTCCCTCCTTAGGTGGGACTGGGTCGACGCCGGAGACGATACTACCTCCCTTGCGCTCTATCAATTCCACTTCCACAACCCAACATTCCCCAACATCTACGGCATCTCATCTCGACTGGGGTTCGGCATCGACTTGGGGCTCGGCGGCGGATCCAAGTGAGCAGCCCTATTCTGCTCATCTATCTCAGTTTGCACATACTCGAGGGTTGTGAGGGTTACGGGACAAGTACCCGTGTAAAATTCCGTAGCAACCAGTACTCGATTGTGGTGCGGTGGTGACAGCGGTGGACGTGCTCACACACTCGGGTTGCGAGACAAGTTCTCATGTAAAATTCCTTGGTGGTGCCGCGCGTCCGGGCGTAGTCGGCGATCTGGTAAAGTAACTCGAGTGGGGGAGGCGTTAGCCAAACCAGTTACTTCACCACGGCTCCTCCCAAGCCTTCTGTGCAGACCAAATTCATCCTCGACGCCATGTCCAGCAAGACTGACGACGAGGCCAGCAAGTGGGACAAAGTGATGGAGAATTTTGATATGATCTTTCAGCAAATGAATGACATTAGCCTCATCCAGCAGCAGCTGAAGCAAAGCGTCGATGAAACCAAGGCAGACCAGAAGCTCATCAGTAAGCAAGTGCAGGCCAATGGACAGGCAGTGGCGTCCCTCACCATTCGCCAAATGGAAACTGAAGCTGCTTTCAACCATTCAGAACACATCTCTGTCCATTCAGGCGAAGGCATGCAGTTTGACAACATCTTTGCAAACAAAGATTATGAAGTCAAGCCTGGACCATCGACCAAGCACGACAAGAACCAGCACCATGAATTCATTCCTCACCATGCTCTGCCCAAAATGCAATTTCCTACATTTGACGGTAGCAACCCCAAAATCTGGCTGGACAATTACCTCAACTACTTCAAGATTTACAAGATGGAAGACGATATGAAAGTCACTGCTGCATCCATGCACCTGAAGGACAATGCTGCCAAGTGGTGGCAGGCATATAAACAGGGGCATCCCCTTCCATCCTGGACTACTTTCTGCTCAGTGGTGCTCTCCAAATTTGGTGCCGATGATTATCGTGCTGCTATCAATGATCTGTTAGCACTGAAGCAAAGTGGCACAGTGGAAGACTATACACTAGCCTTTCAAGCTCTGCAGTATAACATCACCATGCACAATTGCCACTATGATGAAGTTTTCTTCGCTTCTACATATGTGGCTGGCCTCAAGGACGATATCAGGGCAGCTGTCGAACCTCATGTTCCACTCACAGTCGATCGTGCAGCTTTGATTGCCAAGATTCAGCAGAGAACTCAGGAGAGGAACATGGTTAAATACAACAAGAACACTGCCCCTCCCAAACAACAGCTACTGAAGCACGACATCACTGTCCCAGCAACTGGCAATGCCAATTTGCAACGTATAAGACAATTGAGAGATTACAGACGTGCCAACAATCTTTGCTTTGCATGTGGGGAGAAGTTTGAGCCAGGCCACCAAGAGAATTGTCCAAAGCGGCAGAAACCTCAAGTCCATGCATTGGCCCTCAATGACCTAGACAAGAACACTGATGAAATTACAGAGGAAATGCTCAACCAGCTGGCAATAGAGGATGTCTTGGCTCAGGATTTCTGCAAGATGTCCCTTCATGCTCTATCTAGCCACGACAATGACAACTCTATGAAGCTAAAGGCTTTGGTGCAAGACAAAGTGATGCTTACCTTACTGGACTCAGGCAGCTCCCATAGTTTCATCAGCTCAAACTTTGTGAAGTTGGCTAAGTTACCCACTATACCCATTCCAGTCAAGACAGTGCGGTTAGCCAATGGTGATAGTCTTACCACTTCAGCCAAAGTGACCAACCTACGATGGTACATTCAGGGGCACACTTTATACAGTGATATGATTGTCTTAGACATGAACACATATGATGCAATCTTGGGGTATGATTGGCTTAAGATGCAAGGACCAATGGAAGTGGATTGGACCAAAAAGACTTTATAGTTCCACATCAACAACAAACCAGTCAAGATCCAGGGTCTCATTACACCTCCCTTGCAAGCCAAACCCATTTCTGCCACCAAACTCTACAAAGATACCAAGGGCAATAACAGTTGGGCCTTTGTTATTGTCAAACCAACCCAAGAGCCTATCACACCTTCCCAACCTCAACCAGTAGAACCCCCACCTTGCATCCAACATATCCTTGAAATACACAGCCAAGTTTTCCATGATCCACAAACTCTACCTCCACCAAGAAGCTATGACCATTCAATACCCCTAATCCCTGGAGCTATGCCTGTCAACGCCAGACCCTACCACTATTCACCACAACACAAAACTGAAATAGAGGATCAAGTCCAGAAACTGCTACAAGCTGGATTAATCACACATAGCCACAGCCCATTTGCTTCCCCAGTCCTCTTAGTCAAAAAGAAAGCTGAATGACATTACTGTAAAGAACAGATTCCATATGCCTATAATAGAAGAAATTCTGGATGAGCTCGCTGGGGCTAAGTTGTTCACCAAATTGGACATGAGGTCAGGATATCATCAAGTGCGAATGCTACCTGAGGATAAATACAAAACTATTTTTAAGGCTCATCAAGGTCATTACCAATTCAAGGTAATGCCTTTTGGCCTCACAAATGCATCTGCCACTTTCCAATGCATCATGAATCAAGTCATCCAACCTTTCCTGAGAAAGTTTGTCCTAGTATTTCTTGATTATATTCTCATCTATAGCAAGTCACTAGAAGAACACAAGGAACACCTAGATCATGTCCTTCAGACTTTGCTAGCCAATCAACTCTACCTAAAACACTCCAAGTGCTCCTTTGCTCAAACTTAGCTAGAATATCTTGGACATATCATATCTAATACTGGAGTGGCCACTGATCCACAGAAAACAGCAGCCATGATCCACTGGCCAACACCTACTACAATGACTGAGTTGAGAGCCTTTCTAGGGTTGACAGGATATTACAGAAAATTTGTCAAAGGGTATGGAGTCATAGCCAAGCCACTGGCAAACTTGTTAAGACATAAACAGTTTCAGTGGCACACACAGGCTCAAGCAGCTTTTGATGATCTTAAGATTGCTATGTCACAAACTCCAGTACTCACCTTACCCAATTTCCAAGAACCATTCACTGTTGAGACATATGCTTGTGCAGATGGTATTGGGGCAGTCTTGATGCAAAAAGGGCAGCCAATTGCTTTTCTTAGCAAGGCCTTGGTGAAAAGCACAAAAATCTCTCTATATATGAGAAAGAATTCTTGGCATTGATTATGGCTGTAGAAAGGTGGTGACATTATCTTCAGAGGCAGGAGTTCATCATTCTGGCAGATCACAAGTCTCTAGCCTACCTCCAAGAACAGAACCTCCACTCTGACATGCAGAGAAAAGCCATGACCGGACTCATGGGGCTGCACTTCAAGATTGTATACAAGAAAGGCAAAGATAATTTGGCAGCAGATGCACTATCTAGAGTGGCCCATCTCCATGCTTTACAAGCTGTTTCCATGGTGAAACCCACTTGGATGCAAGAGGTTCTCCACTCTTACTCTACTGATGCAAGAGCTCAGAAGCTGCTGGCTCAATTAGCTATCACCAGTCCAGATTAGGCAGGGTACAGTTTGGACAATGGTTTGATCCGATACAAGAACAGGCTGTGGATTGCCCAGAACACAGCCCTACAGACCAAACTCATTGCAAGCTTTCACTCTAGTGCCATTGGTGGTCACTCAGGAACCAAGGCAACATACCAAAGGCTGAAAACTCATTTTGCATGGAAAGGCATGAAGATAGCTGTGGAAGATTTCATCAAGCAATGCTCTATATGTCAGTAGGCAAAGCACCTTAATCAGTCACCAGCAGGGTTGCTTCAACCTCTGCCCATTCCGAAAGGAATATGGATGGACATTTCCATGGATTTTATCGAAGGCTTGCCTAAATCCAATGGTTACAATGTTATCATGGTGGTAGTGGACAGGCTCACCAAATTCGCCCATTTTGTGGCAGTCAAACACCCGTATACAACAGCTACAATAGCTCATCTTTTCATGGACAACATTGTGAAGCTCCATGGTTTACCACACTCTATTATCTCTGATAGGGACACCATATTTGTCAGTGCATTTTGGAAGGAGCTCTTCAAACTCTACCGAGTGAATCTTCAGTTGAGCACTGCCTACCACCCCTAGAGTGATGGACAAACAGAGAGGGTCAATCAGTGCCTTGAAATGTACCTCAGGTGCGCGGTACAAGACTCACCCAAAACATGGCATTCTTGGTTGTCGCTCGCTCAGCTATGGTACAATTCTACATATCATAGCTCTCTTGGCTGCTCACCCTTCAAGGCTCTATATGGGTATGATCCAAAAATTGGTGCAACACCAACTGTCCAACCCACGACACCAGTTTCTGTTATCGATTTGGTGGAGAACAGAGAGTTGCATTTACAAGCGCTCAAGGAGCATCTGGCCAAAGCACAGAACCGCATCAAAGTCCTGGCTGATAAACATCGTACATATCAGGAATTTCAAGTGGGTGACAAAGTACTCTTGAAGCTACAGCCATACACTCAAAGCTCTGTAGCCAATCGGCCGTTTCCCAAACTCTCATACAAATACTTTGGGCCCTACAGCATCACAGATCGCATTGGGCGGGTGGCTTATCGTCTCAAGCTGCCGGATGACAGTAAGATCCATGATGTCTTCCATGTTTCACAACTTAAACCTTTTGTTGCAGATTACACTGCAGTCTTCTCTGAGTTACCAGTAACAACTGATATCGAAGCCACCAATGCTCAACCTGAGAAGATCATGGAGCGCCGTCTCGTGAAACGCGGGAATACTGCCATTCCACAAGTGCGTGTACAGTGGACAGGTCTGCCGGCCACATCGACAACCTGGGAGGACTACAACGTTCTTCGCCAGCGCTACCCACAGGCACCTGCTTGGGGACAAGCATCATCTTCGGCAGGGGGAGATGTCAGACCTGTAGCGACATCAGCATGAGGAGAAGGCCAGTTCAGGAGAATACGCCAAGGATCTAGGAATACGTATTTACATCATTTTGTAACAGAGATTGTGTGACATGTGGGCCACAGGCCAGGATGTGTTTTAAGCGTGCGTCTATATCGAACTGAGGATTATTGCATTTCTAAAAAGTGAATCGGAGAAAGAGGAAGGTTCCTCTTCCCGTTCCTCGCCATCTCGTGCTCTCTCGATCTCCTCACGGCGGCGGTGTACACCGGCGGCAACGGGGCGTGACATGGCGTGCTCTGCTCGCCACGACGCTTCGCCGGTGGGCGGCGTCCGAGCTTCTGGGGCGGTGGTGCGGTGGTCATCGCTTACGGATGGCCCAGGCAGCAGCTTGCTCGACCGGGACGAGCCCGAGAAGGTTCTCGAGGTCTCGGATCGACCAAGAAGCGGGCACAGATCAGCCTGGCTTATCAGAAGCTACAATATTTTTCTCTCTAGACAAATCAGTCAACCGTACTTTCAACCATAGCTTATCAGCCAAGCGAACGGTGCGCAAATCCGACGAATTATAATGCGAGCTAGCTCGATCCTACGGTTCGCGGTTAACAGGCAACGTGGTCCGATCCATTAGCCCGCTTTTGGTGCAGGATTCGTTTTCAGACAAGATTCGGATTCCTGAGCGCTCGTGGCGGCAGAAAATACGACCCGGATGCTGCCGAACTGCTGGGCAGATTTGGCTTGTGGCTGCCTCTGGCTGGCAGAGCGTCGCTGCGAGTGCGAGCACATGGAAAACGCCCGGCAGCGGCAGGGGCAGGCCGGCACCCACCCAGCAACCCCTCTGTCGTGTCACTGTGTCAGCGCAGCTGGTGCTTGTCGCATCGCCATCCTAGCGAGCCTGCTGCCTGCACTGCTTTTGACGCCATGGTGCTCCTCGATCAGAAATCAAAAGTGCAAGTGCCCTCTCATCAGTAGGAGTACTAGTTAACTTTTCACTTTTCGGCCTTCATGAACAGCCCGCTCCGGCCACCCTTTTCGCAGAGCCGCTTGGACGCATCGGCCAATCCCAGGTCCTCTCCCAGCGCGGATCAATGGATCGTCATCATCATCATCTGCAAACCGTGGTGATGATTTGCTACTCGCAAAAGGCAGAAAACGCGCGTGCGGAAACACGCTGCTCGATCGCGACGCTCAGTTCCAATCCAGCCACGTTGGAGCGCCTGCTGCATGCTGCGGTCCGATTCTGCTCGCACTGCCGACCACTACTGTGCCGGTTCTTCTAACCTTGGTGCGCGGAATAGTGGAAATGCACCTTCCGACCATCGGCGGCCGAACGAAGTTGCTGTCGCCTGTCGGGGAGATGTGCTGCTTGGGTGCATGTGCATTGCATGCATGTAAACCCAGCTGCGGCGATGCACGTTGCAGGAACCTATCCTACTCTGGCTTTGGAGGAAGCAAAGGACAGTTTGCATTGGCTCGTGTTCAGGGACGGACAGTGCCATCACTTGGTGGCTCGTGCCGACAGGAAAGTGCCGTTCAGAAAGTAGCTTTTGTTTTTCTTTTCCCTGTACTTATCGCCCGTGCCTTCTACTAGGTTGACATGTACTACTTGATGACGCTTCATAGCCTGTGAGGTTGTAACAAAGTGTTACGTTGCATGCTCTAGCGAATTGCGCATGCGCTCTCATCTTTCGCTGACGACGGCCAAGTGCCAACTGCCAACCCTCGTGTAGCGCAGTGGCAAGCTCTCCGGTTAAGGGAGATATATCAAAGGGCCTTGTTCATCTGGCTTATAATCCGTCTTATTCGGCTTGTTTTTTCAGCCGGAACAGTATTTTTCTCTCACAAAAAATCAGCCAACAGTGTTTTTTAGCCGGCTTATAATTTCAGCGGAACGGCACCATAGTATAATAATCCTGGTGGCACTGAAAAATCTCCTCGGCAGCGAACCAATAAAATAGCGGCAAAGAGCCGTTGTATAGAGACGTTTGCCTATAGTTTTGGTTTGTTCCTTGTTATTACAGTACTGCCCTGTAGTGTGAAACTGGAGTTTGGAATTGGGGTCTGGGAGTTTTCGGCTACGTACGGTTGAGAATTTCTTCTTTAAATCTTTATAATTTTGCTATATCACGCCCGGGTAAAAAAAAAAGATCCCTCATAACAAAAATTTTCATGCAGGATATTTTCTTTAATTAAGATAAAACAAAATCTTTTTTTCATGCATGCTATTTTCAGAGGATCATATATATTGGTTATGATTCAAGGCACTGCAAGTGTGAAAATTAAAGAGAGAAGTTTCGATTGGCAAACAAAACGTTGGAGGGTTATATATGCTGGTTATCACTTTAGATGTGTTTGCCAACAATGGATGGCAAAGTAATCATATACTTACATATGATTTTCTACTATATATTTGAGTGCACTATTTTTATTTATTTGTGTTAACAAATAAGCTAAGAACATTGTATGTAAGACTTGGTTGTGTGTGGCCGCATAGACCGGAATTTTTTTATTTTCTAAAAAAGAATTATAATTATTATTTTTTGGATGTTTTAGAGGAGTCCCACACCTAGATTAAAGGTGTTGTGAGAATCGGGTGAAATATTCATTCTCCACAATTGAATTTTTAGTTACATCAATTTTCCTAGGAATCACACTAAAATAGCCACAATAACTTTAGTTGATTGTAAATCTAGAATAAGTTGACAATAACCAAAATTTGGATGTTGGAGAGAACATCTACACTTGATTTTTAGTTTATTCCTTTGTATACATGCTTACTCCCTTCACATGCTTGCTATTTTGGAAGAAGTGGGGGGGGGGGGGGGGGGGGGGGGGGTGGCGGGGCAGAGCCGCAGAGAATTAGGTGCGGGGAGAAGATTTTCATCCGGAGATGGAGTTGAGAAACCCAGTCTCTGAACCAATACCGTGGAACGATCATTCTCCTGTCACCCGAGTTTTTATTTTCCGGTGACGACTGCATTTGTGCGATGCTCAAGGAACGGACAAAGTTGTCATGAATCATAATCCCTTGTAGGTTCCGCCATTAATTCGACCATAGTAGATCGTTTTATTTGCTAGCATGGATCACAACCATATGTTTTAGTCGTGAAGAGAAAAGAAAAAAGACGAAGATATATAATGTACATGTACATGGCAAGCATACTATATCGCTAGCTACAAGCCTACAACACGCTGTATAGTTGCACCAACAGCGGGTGATCTCTCGTGATCTCGTCCACGAATGAGCTGACGTTCCGGTCGGCGGCGCGCCTGGCCTCCGCCGTCACGACGCGGTCCCGCAGCGCCCAGACCTTCTCCTGCAGGCGCCGGCTCTCGTCGCCGTCGTCCATGACCCTCCCGATGCCGGCCACGACGTCGTCGCGCGTCATGCCGCCGTCGAGCCTGAGCCCGATCCGCCAGACCCCGGTGATGTAGGCGCAGTTGATGAACTGGTCCCCGGAGACCGGGTAGCAGAGCAGGCGCACCCCGTGCTGGATGGCCTCCAGCGTGGAGTTCCAGCCGCAGTGGGTGAGGTAGCACCCCACGGCGGCGTGGCGGAGCACGTCCTGCTGCGGCGCCCAGTCCACGAGCTTGCCCCGGCCCGCCACGCGGTCCGCGAACCCGTCGGGGAGCCCCGCGCGCCAGGACGCGTCGCGCTTGAGCGCCCACAGGAACGGGCGGCCCGTGGCCTCGAGCCCCAGCGCCAGCTCGCGGACCTTGTCCGGGCCGATCGACCCCACCCAGCTGCCGAACGAGACGTACACCACCGACCCGGCGCGCTGCGCGTCCAGCCACCCGATGCACGTCGCGTCCGCGCGCCACATGCTGGGGCTCTTGTTGCCGTTGCCGCACTGCTGCTGCGGCTGCTGCTTCGTGCGCTCGCCGGCGCCGCCCGGTAGCAGCGCCGGGCCGACCGGGAAGACACGCGGGCCCTGCTGCCGTGCGAGGCGGTGCGCGTCGTCGTCGTTGTCGTTCCCAGCGGCTGCTGGACACTCGGCCTCGGCCGGGAAGGAGTTGACGAGCACCCAGCGGAAGCCCCGGGCGCGGTGCAATGTCTGGAGCCAGAAGGCGAACCTGGACCTCCGAGTGGCCGAGTCGCCGACGAGCCACGGCAGCTCCTCGACACGGAGCTCCACCTGCGCCGGCAGGATCTCGAGGCCCCGGATCGTCGTCGTCCGGCCGTCCTGAACGTCGACCTGTTCATCGCTGTCGGAGGACTCAACAGCCGACGAGATCGGTGTACCTTCACGTCAGAAAAAAAAGGGGGGGAAGCCAGCAGTCAGTGCATGATAACTGTGCCTGTGCAAGATTCATGTCCTAGGTTCCATGTGCCCGTCCGTATGCGCGCGCTACGCGACGACGCACTTGTGATCGCGACGATCCGCGCGCGCGTGTCGCGAGGCAGCACCAGCGACGGCGCGACGCACGGCACGGATTGGCTGGCACTGGGAGCTATCACTCGTCACATCAGCCGCTACCGCTAGCGAGTGTGAGTGGCACAGCTCGATTATTCGATCAGCCGACCGACGGAGCTGCTACCGTTCACCTTCTGAACTGTAACGTGTTTAGTTCTGGGCCAAACGGCATATGGGGAGGACCACTACGGGCCATCTTGTCGTGTTCCGTCCGTCCGTCCGTCGCCGTCCAGATGCACACAGCACAACTGCACTTCCCGGGCACCATTATACTACTGGTACAGGAAGATGATGTATCCAGAACTCCCCATATGGGGAAATTTTTACGTCGTGCGGTGCAGTGCCCAGGACCACTTTTGCTGGAACTGCTCGTGCCACGGCTGACTCCCGAATTATTTTCAGCATCATGGCCACCCAAGCACCAAGAACTGACTGAACCATGCCTCCAAAAGGATCCGTGAAGATATTTTACATTTTTTTCAGATTCAGAAAAGATAAACATGACTCCCGAATTATTCCTCGTCATCCACGCTGGATGAACGTGCAGATGTACCACGAAACTGCAGCAGCTCCGATCCTGCCACATTGTGGCGGAACACACCGGAAGACTTTTCGAAAAGGAGGGAAAAAAAAGGTGCTCCTACTGTAAGGTAGAGGTAGGAGCACATCACGTGTCGACTAGTGCCCGATGGGAGAAGCCAACTTTTCCGCGAGATGTGATCCTGCTGGGCCAAAACTGAGCCGGAGAGGCAGGCGAGGCGCACCTCAAAAATGGTGAGGATGAACGTGGGTCTGCCCCAGCCAGGCAGGGAGATCCGGAGATGGATGCATCATGCATGGATCTGATCCCATCCAGAGCATGCATGTCAGTGGTTGGATGGATGGAGAGTGGAGGCCCCAGGGAAGGGAGGGGCCGACTCCAAATCAAGAAAGGGAAACTGGAACAGGAAGGACCGAAGGCCCGCTCGTCTCTTCCCCGGCTGGCTCATGGCTCCGCTGTCGATCGCAACGTTCAGCTCAAGGAACAAGGAACCAGTAGTCCAGCACAATGACTTGGCAAGTCTGTTCATGGGGCGTGCCACTCCACATATAAGCCATATATATAAAGCTACTGAGTGATTAGGTGACGCAGCTGGCAGAAGCATTATAAGATGTACGACTGCCACACTTCTATTGTCACATGCTCCAATTGGACGTACGTAGTACCAACAATCAACATTTGTTAGTATACAGTGACATAAATCTATTATGGTGTGTGGAATGGCATGCGCTGGCTTACATTTTTATTTTGCTTTTAGCGAATTTTACATGCATTATTACTATCTACTAGAGCAAAACCGGGCCGGGCTTGCATGTGTAGGGCTAAGAAAGCAACAAAATAGAAAGGGGTTTTTGTTAAAGCTTATAGCAATATAATTTCCCCTTGTTTAGGTGGATATATACACTCTTTTTCTTTTTGGTGAAAAGAGGTACGGTGGATATACACCTGTGACTGCTAGCTTTACGTTAGTTTGCATTGTAATGTCGGATAGGTTGTGTCAGTGGGTGCAAATCCAAGGTGTAAATGAAAGATGCAACACTTTTATCCGAGGTTTTTTAGGAAGAAAAAACAAAGTGGCAACTAACTGAGATGGAGGTCGCACAAAAGTTTGAAGGAGGGGGTTTGTCCTAAACAATGCATGGCAACGTTATTTTACGTTAGTATAAGAAGCCAAAGCCGTCGTATAATGTGGATCCAAATAGGTCTTTGTTAACAGGTGTGTTGGAGGAAGCTAATAGGTGCTAATAGTTAGTATGCTGCTCTTTTTTTTTAAAAAAAAGTGAGTATGCTACAATTAGCAGATATAACGACCGAGCCCTAGTAGGGGCCTATGATTAAGGATCGTGCCTCTCGGTAGGCAAAATCCAGATTATTCTACAGGGATCTCGAAGCATATATATGCAGGTCAAGGAGCTCAAATATATATCTTTTGGTTTCCACCCTCTCAAGGTCAACTCTACCATGTTACATGTCCGGTGCAACTCCGAACACAAGGAAGCTGTAAGCAGCGTGCGTGCCGGCGGATATAGATAGATATGTTATCTCATAGAATATATAGGGAGTAGTACGTACCAGATTCCGAGATCAAGCCCTTCTCGAGGAGCTCCGGGATGGCGGCGACGACGCGGTAGCAGGCGAGCATCGCGGGCCAGAACCCGGCCGCGGGCACGCCGCAGCGTGCGGCGACGGGCACGGCCCACGACGCCAGCACGTCGACGACGACGCAGGCGACCGGCGGCCCCCTGCGTGGCGACGGCGACGCCGTCAGCATGCGCTCCAGGTGCAGGGGCATGTGGTGCTCCATGGAATGCACGATGTCGCGGAACCCCGGGGTGTCGTCGTCGGAGTCCTGGACGATGCCGCTGGGGATGGACGCCAGCGTGACGCCGCCACCAACACAGCCGCCGCAGGCAGTAGCGATGCGCCGGTGGATGAAATCCGGTACGGCGACGGTGGGCGCGACGCCATGCGCGGCGAGCACGCCCGCCAGCTGCAGCATGGGCGTGATGTGGCCCTGCGCCGGGAACGGCACGAGGAGCACGGCCGGGTGGGCCACCGCCTCGGCCCCCATGCGCGCGTGCGATCAGCTTCTGTGAACGAGGAAGGCTACGTCGTCTACGTGTACGACTGGACCTGCGCCACGGAGGCTTATATTCCTCTTTCTTCTCCGTGGCCAGCTGCTGGGATTGCGAGGCAACGAACGCAGCGTCCGTGTGAGGTTTTATATAGCCGCCGCGCTACTGCCTCGCGCGCTGGCTCGCCCACTTTCTCGTTTGTCTAGCTGATGAGCTGCCTCACTTTTTCTGAGAGCAAGACTAATAATATATCCGGTTGCTGGCTGTATGAAAACTTACACCTAATTTAACAACTCATTCGCTGTTTTACAATATTTCTTCATTCTTGTACATAAACTAGCTGTAAACTTATACCGCATTTGTCTTCTCTCTCTTTTCCTTTCTTTTTTATCTTAGCATACAGTCCACTGGCAGCCTCTTATTAGGTTGAGCTTAGGTTGATGAGCTCGCATGTATACATGTATAATGCCGGTGTCGTGTAGCATGGTCTGCGCGCGTGTCGTCCCCAGGTGATTCGAAGATTCGTCACGGGTTTTGGTGCAGCCGTGCGCAGGTTTTTTTTGGTTGAAACAGCAAAAAGAATCAAAGCCATGGTCGCGCGTTCCCTCCCGTACGGCAAGCCACGGTCGCTCATTTTTGGCGGTGAATGGCCAAGGGCCCAAGGCCCCTTTTCGGCAGATGTAAAATGACCCGACTGGCGAACGCGCCTTTGGCGTGGTGGTTGCACCTCCGATTGTGGAGGGCACCCGCCCGAGTTCGCCGTCCGAGTTCGACTCCCTTCGGAGCATCGGGTGTCGCAACTGGAGATTAAATCCTTGTATTTGTTTCCGGCAGTTGCAGGTCCTCGACGTCTGGTGTGGTGTCACAGTGGGACTACGATGTGTCCGTCTTCTATGAAGAAGGACGCTTATATGTATATAAGTTGTAGGTCTAGGGGTGTGCGTGCATGTGTGTGGTGTGAGTTGTGTTGAGTTTAAATAGTGCAACTTGTATATTTAGAAGTTCAGGCTAAAAAAATGACCTGACTAATTATAAAAAAAGACTCGACTGTGTGGGTGATATGGACTCCAAGGGTCCGTTTAGCAGAGCTGTGCTCCTTGATTCACCAGTGAAGTGATTCTGTGGCTGAAAGTGATTCTCTTTGATTGTTTAGCAAAAACTCTTAAAATCAGCATGGAGAATCACTTCACATAATCTCAGCCTCTTAATTTATTTCAGAGAATCACTTCACAGAATCAGCAGAGAATCACTTCTAGCTGAAAAATGCATTTGGCAGCCAGAGAGCGATTCTCCGTGAGAATCTGCTCCACGGAGCGCTGCCAAACGGATCCCGAGCTGTTTGGTTTGAATATGACTTATTAGTAGTTCGTTCCCAAAGAACTTCTGTAGTCATTTTTTTTGTACCTGCACACGCGGAAGAAGGTAATCAGTCGTTCAAAAACACGCGAGCGTTAACACGCTGAAAAGCCAGTCTGAAGTGGTGCATTTTCTTTGGGTTGTGTCTACATTAGGTGATTTAAAATTTTTATTACTAACCCATCAACCCATACGCCACTACACGGCCTAGAATTTTATACACTACGACTCCGCCTTATAAAAAAGAGTCGCTAGAGTATGAATGTTGGTCAAACTTTCACTATACCACAACCAATCTGTAGCGTCTCCAAAACGGTCGCTATAAGCCGTTATAGCGACCCATCATCGGTCGCTATAAGGTTATAGCGACCGATGTATAAGTCGCTGTAAGTGGCGTCGCTATAAGTCTATAGCGACCGATCGGGTCTACAGCGACCGATACTAGACACAAATATGTATACCGACCGATGATCAGTTACATAGTTTAGCGACTAATGATTTGTGGATATCAAACTTTTTAGCAACCAATAATCGGTCGCTATGAATTGACATAATTATATATAATATTAATTTCGTACTAACCAGATTTCAAATCAAACCTAATAAACATACATAACATGTCACATTATTCATCAACCATATACATATGTAACCATAGCTGCCCACAACACTCATCAACCACATTATAAGACAGTTATCTCAAGTTTTCATTGAAGCCAACATGTAGCAATACATAAGAGTATCATCTGAGTTTCTGATCCATAACAGAGGAAAAGAACACATACAACCTAACAAGGTTAAATGGCAGGCACAAGCCATCTGTTTGCTTGCACAAACTAAATAGATTCACTACAAAATGCCTCATCTCTAACTTATCAAAAGCAAAATGTCATATGTTGGCTTCCTGGTGACTATCCAACATCAAGCACACCTCCAAGGCCTCTCCCTCCCACCCGAACACAAAACAGCACAGTGCACAAATGAAGTTAATTATAGTAATTGTATATAGGAAAAAATACAGATAAAGGTGACTACACGGTTTATAAGCACTTTTTTACTTCAGAGACCAAATTAGCTCACTAGTCATCAGTCCCCGCCCCTCCAAAGTTTCACTGTCACATACCAGTATAATATACACATGTATATATTGCAGCCTTTTCAGAAAATATATAATCTCCAGCAACTAAAATCCTATCTCAGACTAGCGTGAGCAGCAGCAAAAGAAATCCGCAATGGAGCAAATATAATAATTAGGGAAATCAATGTCAATCTCCTTCAATCAGGTCTCCAGGCTATTGCTTGATATTAATTTAATCAGATAATGCAACAATATAGGCACATCATTGAAACTTAATTGCAACCTCTAGTCAATCATAAAGAATTCGATTATTTTAATTGGACAAGCTACATAGCAGCACGGATCCTCTTGATGACCACAGAAAACCACAGTGAGTGCAAGATCAATCACACATAATTGCTTAGTAACAAGTCCTTGACAACCAATAATATCCAAACACCAACAGTTCAATAAGATTATCTTAGCTAGATGTTTCAGGTGCATTCATCGAAGTAGTTACTTATTCAGCACTGCTGCATAAAAACTCAAGCATTGTAACCTGCTTTCTAATCCATTACAAGAGTTCATAGCTGCTATTAAACCAACGACATACCAGAACCCTTTAATCTCATTAGATATCTATATGCACAAATAAAAGCAAATTGATAATGTCATAAAACAGTAGCTATGAAATTATGTTAACTATGTTACAGTATTTATATGACCAAGAAAAATACCTCTCAACTGGCCACATGCTACGAAAATGGACAGGGCAGCTATTCTTGCTTGAGCAGGAAGATGTACCATTAAGTGTACCATAATATCGAAAAATGATGGAGGGAATATAGCCTCAAGAAAGCTCAAGGTTTCAGCTATATCAGCCTCTAGACTATCCATATCACTTCTTCGAATGACAGGTGAGCAAAGTCTCTTAAAAAAATTACTTATACGAATCACTCCTGCACTGACCATTTCAGGCAATATTTTTCTCACAGCAAGGGGCAGCAAGTGTTGAAGAATAATGTGGCACTCATGACTCTTTAGACCAAATATTTTTTTTCTCATTAACATGGATGTTGTGTCGTATATTAGATGCATAACCATCAGGAAACTTGACCCCTTTTAGTATTCGACAAAATAATTTCTTCTCATCGGGACTCATTGTGTATGGTGCAGGTGGTAAATAAAATTGGTCATCAACTTCAACAGGGTGAAGATCACTTCTAATACCTAGAGCTTGAAGGTCCAGACGAGAATTCAAATTGTCCTTGGACTTTTCAGCAGTGCCCAGGAATGTGTTAATTAAGCTTTCACACACATTTTTTCCTATGTGCATGACATCAAAATTATGTCGCAGCATCAAATCTTTCCAATATGGAAGTTTGAACCAAATAGATCTCCCTTTGAAAATGACTAAGGGCTCCCCCTCCTTTCGTTTTTTTCTTGTTGGTTGCTTCCTAGATGGATCCTTGCCAAAACTTGTACTAAGATCCTTAGTGCAATCTAAAATTTGCTCCCCAGAAAGTGGTGTCGGTGCTGGCCTAAACTCAGTTTTACCACCAAATTTATCAGCATCAAACCTAAATGGGTGGTTTTCATCCAAGAATCTACGATGATCCATATAGCAAGTCTTCGTACCATTACGAAGTCTAAGTGAACATGTAAATTGGTGGCAATCAGGACATCCTGCTTCACCAGATGTGGTAGACCTAGACACATAACCTAAACCTGGGAAATCTGAAATAGTCCACAACACTGCCGCCCTCAACTTGAAGAACTCGCCCCTTGAAGTATCATAGGTTCTAACTCCATTTTCAAACATATCTAACAAATCATAAATAAGTGGTTGTAAAAAGACATCCATATCACTACCCGAGCCATATTTACCGGGAATGAGCAAAGAAAGGATGAAATTGGACGGCTTCATGCACATGGAAGATGGCAAATTGAGTGGAATACAAATACCAGGCCAAACACTATAGCTAACATTGTTCATTCTAAATGGATTAAACCCATCTGTGGCAAATGCTAGACGAATATTTCGACTATCTGCAGAAAATTCTGGATGCCTCTCATCAAAGTCCTACCATAGAGGTGAATCTGCCGGATGCCTTAACAGACTATCCTTTTTTCGGTCTTCATCATGCCATCTTGTCAGACTTGCTATTTTAGAGGACAGAAATAACCTTTGGAGTGATTTCTTTATAGGAAAGTAGCGGAGAACCTTCTTAGGAACCTTATACACATGTCTCCCATCAAGGCTCTTCCTATCTGATTTCCATCGAGAAACCTTACATTTTGGACACGAATTTAAATCCACATTCTCTTTCCAGAAGAGAACACAATCATTTTCACAAGCATGAATGTTGTTGTAACCAACTCCGATGGATTTCACTAATTTCTTAGCTTCATGAAAGTTTTTAGGTAGACTTGGACCCCCAGGGAATGCATCATTAAGTAGATCTAGTAGTAGGTTCATAGATCTAGTAGTAGGTTCATAGATCTATCAGTCCATCCCCCTAGGAGTTTGATGTGGAGCAACCTAATTAGGAACCTTAGCTGTGTATATTTCTTGCAATTTGGGAATAGCTCTTTGCTATTTTCTGCTACCAACTTTTAAAGGGCAACTAGTTCAGGACAAGTCTTCAAAGTTGAACTATTGTCTTCAAAATCTCCTCTATCATCTAGACCGGCAGCTAAGTCTCTAAGCAAATCAGATAATTCATCATCCTCACTAGACTCCTCTATGACCTCAGCAGCAGCAGCAGTAGAAGAGCTAGCTTCTCCATGTAAGTTCCATGTTCTATACCCTTTTAGAAATCCATCACATATCAAGTGCTCACGGACTTCACTTGCCTCTTTCCAAAATGAGTTTACACACTTTCTACATGGACATAATATCTTGCTGCCCACTGCAGAATTACTAAAAGCAAAAGCTAAGAAACTGTTTACTCCTTGCAGATATGTCTTGGTGTGCCTATGTGAAAATTTTTGGTTAAATACCATTTGACATGTATATAGAACTTTCAATATTTGTGAAGTTAATGGTTTTTACCTAGCATTATCATCAATCCATGATTTATCCATGTTCAACCTTCAAGCAAGACATCAAGTAGATTTCAATATGAAATAAAAAAACATATCATAAGCACTGAAATAGTCGCATACTTCCACAACATGAAAACAAAAGAGAGCAACAGCTAGGGAAACAGAAACCTACCAATACAAACAAGTAGAGTTGCTGCCAAGAGCGCGTTCAAATGCCTTCCCAAGGTGTCCAACTACACGTGGAGAAGCTACAATTACAATATGATGACGTCAGACTTGGCTAGTATATACCAACAAGTTCAGAGAAAATTGGTACACGACATAGTATATGGAGCATTACCCAGCTGGGGCTACAACAACAATTTGAAGGAGTACACAATTATATGGAGCCTTAGCATTATAATACAGCCAAGTTTTGGCATTTGTTTAGTGATTTAGTAGGTGGTGTGTATATGCATTTTGGTCTGGTCGTCAAACCAGCAGGACAAACTGAGACTCGTCTGGCGTGTATGCACGAGCTCTCTACCTGGTCAAGCTTACAGTTCAGTCCTTGCTGCTAAACCGTGTGTCCATTTTATTTTCCAAGATATGGTAGCGCAAAAGATGTATCCAATATGGAAATCAAATAGAAGCGAATTGAAAGGGGGCACGGTAGCTCTAATATTTTAGATGATTTTTTTGAATGTCAATATTTTAGATGATCACTACTAGAGGTATGGTCATCACTTGCGATGTATCACTGCTGCCTGGCCACTAACCGATGCATCACTGTAAGTATAATAGCTGCAAATGACCGACGCATCAAACTTTCTTCATCAAGCAAATAGGTGAAAATTAAACACATTCTAATTAGCAAGCTACTAACCAATTCATTTGAAATAATAAGCCGACCATGCATGGGGATAAATTGCATACTTCTATTGTTCTCAGTATTTCCATTCAAGCCACACAAAAATCAGTGACCATGCTATTTTTTTGACACAGTATATATGTGCAATCAAATGCAGGTGACATCGTTCTCACAGGGTTCCATCTAGTAAAAAGAAAAAAAAAGAGTAAAGCCTCCATGCTGGCCTGCTGTGCGCACGTCCATGGAAGCCTGAAAAAGGGGACCAATGCAGAGAGGGGATAGGGACGGAAGGGAGCAGTGGAAGGGGCTGGAACGGAAGAGAACCAATACCTGCTCGGGGACACTCCTGTTCAAGCTCGTGGGCAGCAGGACAGGGGACGCGATTGCGACGACGGGCTGGGGCGGGCTGGGGACGACGGCTACGGCGGCTCGGGCGAGTCCGATTGTGTGGCGATGGCAGCCCCGAGGACAGTCGCGACGGCTCTCCTTGATGGCGGCCACAACGGCGGCCCGGAGATGCGGCGGCGCTGGCTAGGGATGACAGCCGTGGCGGCGCTCGGTGGGGACGGCAGCCGCGGTGGCGCTCGGTGGGGACGTCAGCCGCGGCGGCGCTCGGTGGGGACGGCAGCCAAGGCGGCGCTAGATGGGGACGTCAGCCGCGGCAACAGCACGGAGATGCAGCGGCGCTGCGTGTGGTGGGAGTCGGGGATGGTGTGCGGCGGCTGCCTCTCCTGGTTGGGTGTGGATAAGAGCTAGGGATAGGGTTTTTGGGTTAGATGCTGACCGGTGGGCCATCTAATTTCATTACGCGGGAGTGGGCTGGGCTGAGCGCGCCAGAAATGAAAATGGGCTATAGCGACCGATCGTTGGACTCTTGGATTTGTTTATAGCGACCAATAATTTGTGGCCAACGGCTAAAAAGTCGTAGCGACCGATGTTCCACCGGTATAAATAAAAATAGCGACCGATGATTTGTTACAAAGTTATAGCCACCGATTGTGTGACATTAATATTACGTTTTAGCGACTGTTGTGTGACGTTATAGTTTGGCTGTGGTATAGTGTTTCATGGTAACTTGATTTATTGAAAATATTAGCAATATTTATATCTCTAAATAAGTTTATTATAAAAATATATTCAACAAGCTATCAATGATACTAATTATGTACCATATATATTAATAGTTTATATATATATTTAATCAAAGTTAAAAATATTTGACTTCTCGACAAACAAGAATGACACTTTTTACGTGACAAAGGGAGTACAAAGTATCAAATATTCAATGCTTTGATTTAGTACATAAGACTGATTTAAATTAATTATTTTACTCTCTATTCTTTTCTAACACAATACCTATTAATAGATACTTCATAATTTCTATTGGGTTAAGATAAATTTACTACTTATTCTATATTTGTTTTCATCATTAGCACTACATCTCTAAGTGTTTTTAATATATATTTAGTTTAAACTTTAACATAAATTATTTTAACTCGCCTTGGGGCGAATAGGAGAGCGGAAGCGCGGTGAATCGTTGGGAGTGAAAAAAGTGTGGATTGTGTAGAGAGGATTTCGTCTTCTTCTTTGCGCAGGCGAAAAAGGGAAATCGCTCTTATGAGGAGGGAATGATGATTTCCGCTCTGTTCGCTTGGCTGATAAGCCAGACCGAAAAGTATTGTTCGCTGATTTTTTTGTAAAAGAAAAATATTATATCATGGCTGATAAGTTCAAGCGAACAGGTTGTTCGTTGTTGGCAGTGCTCCACTAATCTCCAGTACATGTTCTATCTTAACTTGTAAGACATTCACATAATCTTTCACTAATAGCCATGTCATGAACTAACTTCCACCCTCTTAATACAAGCTATCCACGTCATTTCAAGTTTTATCTCAACATGCAAGACATCCACATCATCTTCCACTAATAGCCATGTCATGCCACTAACTTCTGACGACATCTTTATGCAAGTTATCCATGCCGTCTTAAGTTCTATCTCAACATGCAAAGACATCCACATCATCTTAGCCATGTCATGCCACTAACTTCCAACCGCTTAATGCAAACTGTCCACGTCATCCCAAGTTCTATCTCAACATGCAAGACATCCACATCATCTTCCACTAATAGCCATGCCATGCCACTAACTTCCAACCTCTTAATGCAAGCTATCTACTGTAACACCCCTGGTGTTACAACCTGGCTTAGCACCTAGGGTTGAAAACCTAAGGGGAATTACTGAACGAGTTTCTCTGATTTTAGATTTTTGAATGCACACGAAATGATAGATGAATTGTGTGACTTCACCTTGTGACCGATAAAAATAAAAATCAGTATTGTAAGTTAGGTTACTTAATGCGTAAACGTGCTAATGAAAATCCTAGAGAGAAGAATAAATAGCTTTAATCGTTGGCACGGAAAACAATTTCTATAAGCAAAATAAAATATAACTTGAGCATTGTGCTTAAGTGAAATGGATGGGCAAGTTATGTATACGAGAGTGCAACTTTAATTTGGGAAAATAAACTTTGTTAGCTAGTATTTTTGGGATCTCCGAAATCCAACCAGATTTAGGATAAGTCATTCGTTAAGTCGGTAAATATATGAGCTTATAATTAAAAGCACCATTTTTTGGCAATTTATATTGAGCAAACTAATTAAGTGGTGTTCATATATTTTGATCCCATAAGTTAGTATGGATTATGGACTAGATAGTGATATGCTTGTTTGTGGATGCTAATTAGGTGTAGACCTTTTAAAAATTATGAAACGAGTGATCATGGTTGATAGTGTAAAATGAACTCAATCCTTTTCCTAACTCTAGAACGGTATTGAACAATGCCATCTTGTCACTCAAATTTCAACAAAAATGCTTTAACACCAACTTCGTGTTCTGGCGCAGTTGGTTGCCTCGCCGTGAGCTCTTGAGCACGGTGTAGGTCGTGGTGTGTTTGGGCGTGATGTTGTCCACTTAAAAATTGCCTTAACTGCCTTAGAACGTGCTGGAACCTTGTTGTTGGGCTCCATTCATGAACCGACGCTTAGCATGGCGAGCACATGTTGGCACGTCGCTATCTCCATGTTTGTTTGCTTTTCCTTAGTGGTTTTAAGCACTCTCTTGACCCCTGTTGAATGGATGTGACCTTAACCGAAATAGATTAGGTGTTGGGCACGCCTTAAAATGCGTGTACAGCATTAGTTCGGTCGTTCGGGCCCATGGCCGCAGTCACCGCGTCTCCGGCGCCGCGCTGTCGCACTCTGGCGCGCTGTGCACGCCTCCGCCCAGCTACTGCCTCCTTGTGCCAGTGCCCTCCACGCTTTGGGCCGAGTGTGGGCCGGTTCGGCTGGCTGCGGCCTGCCACACGCTGCCGTGTGTGTGCCGCGCCTGGGAGGCTGGCCGCTGTGCCGCATGTGGGGGCCGGGCAGAGTCTGTGGCAGCCGTTACGCGGCCATTGTGGCTCTCGCCAGCTCTCCATCCCACCTACCGCGCTAGCCTGGCGTAGGCTCTGTTGCCATGTCAAGCCGTTGACTCGGGGCACAGTGGCGATGGGACACCTCCCTGCCTCACTTGTCCCCGATGGTCGGTGCCGGTGAGCCTCGCTCGGCCTGGCCGCTCTTTTCTAATGCATCCCACCGAGCCTTCACGTCTCGTCACCTGGGCGCACACGCTCGCACTGTCACCACCTACTGGAGCCGCCGCCCTTATCTGCTCGAGCTCGCTCTTGTGTTTTTTCCCCTGTCCGCGCCTCGCACTGAGCCGCCATTCCCTCCCCTTCCTAATCACCTCGCTCACGCTTCGCACTGCTAACCCTCGTGCTAGTGTGTAGAATTGGGAGCCATCTAGCTGTTCCATCCTCCTCGAGCCCGGCCGACGATGCCAACCGCCAATTTGGCGTTTTACTCGCCGCCAGCCATGGGCGCCGCCGTGGTCGGAGATTTGGGAGTAAGCCACAAGCCGATGATGGTATTTCAATTGGTAGCGTTTCTGTGCTTGGGTAAACTCCCTCTAGCTGGTGCTCACCTTCTTTGGGTCAGAACTTCACCGGTGTCGAGGTGACGCGCCGGTGTCTGCCCGGTGCACCGTTGAGCGGTGCGCGCATTCATGGCTGAGGTACCTCAGCTTTTCACCACCTCAACCGGTTGCATGATTGTCCTCGTGGTAAGACACTGTTGCTCTCTCGCAACCGCTACCGCCTCTATCGCAGAACCGGAAATCTAATACCCTCCCAATGGTACTCGACTTCCATTAGACCCTAAGTATCCAAGGGAGAACACTAAACTAAGTGATTTCATCAAGCACACCGCAAGGAAGAACTCAAAGATCCATATTTTTACATCAGGATCATAAATGAGAGAGTAAATCTTACAACAACCTTGTCATTTCTTACATCGCTTTTAATACAACATCAGAGTAATTCATTATGTAGTTATGACAACGGAATATAAAACATTATCAGAGTCCAGCGAAAATGAAACCAGTTGATGATAAAGTAAACCATTATCATGAAGAACGTTTAAATGCATGAAATGATAACAGAGTAATAGTATTTTCCTTGTAAACTTTTAGTGAGAGTTTTAGTAAATAAACTCTACTCCGCATCGTAAAGGAAATCCTCGCTAAGCCCACCAGGAGGTTTTCACACACAAATGTCAGCTTATCAGCACCTGTCACCTGCAACAGGGTGGAACAAACCCTGAGTACTCAATTGTACTCTGTAAGACTTACCCGTCAGGGGAAGTAAAAAGACTCCAAGGATTATGCAAGATTTTTTTTGGCTTGTGGGTTTCTTGTTTGCGAGAAGCAGCACTAAGAGTGTATCCTTAATTTCTTACTTTTAATAGCCGTATTTTATTTCTTATCCAACCTTCTATGTAAGCACCTAGTCTATAATCAAGCAGGGTTGAGCAAAGAAACCATTTCTTCATCTTTCAACTGTCAGTTCTTACTACGATGCCAGAGCGTAGTTAAGCCATACCATCACGCAGAAAACGGCGATTCGCGAATCAATGTGTCCAGCTGGGTGCCCCGAAAACACACGCCTTGCTTGTACCCCGGGCACAAGCAAGACCAACCTGTTCCACTCCTGTTAAGGGGTCCAGGTCCCCGTCCAAGCTCAGACTCTAAGCCCCTAACACTGCAGGTCTGGCTTCAGTATGGTGCTTAGACCTCCTCAACCCAATATATATAACCACCTAAAAAGCCGGTCCGGAAAGAGCCGAAACCCATGACAAGAGAGAAACAAGTCTTCCCGCCCCCATAAGCAAGTATATGCTCGGAACAATAAATCTGTGACTTGACCAGGGTCCATGCAACGAACGGTCCTTAATTGACACAAGCGGAACAAATGCAACCAGAGCCCCGCACTGTTAGCCCAACCAGGTCCAAGTCCATCCAACCCGTTCCGCCCGGTCTCTAATTATCCATATACATTTATATTCCATATGATAGTAACATGATAATAGTAACAATATTATAATTCCTATCTCTCGCGAGTGATAGACAATCACTCGGCTTCTATCGGAACCCTATAGCATAGCAAGCTACACGATCCTATCATACTAGTAAGACTTATAAGATATATATATATATATATATATATATATATATATATATATATGTGTGTGTGTGTGTGTGTGTATATATATATATATATATATATATATATATATATATATATATATATATATATATATATATATATATATATATATATATATGCAAGTGGGTTTCATTCAACTCCTTTAAACTTAATGCATAAGCATAAAATAAAGTGCAGAATAATAGGGGTTATGCACCGGGGCTTGCCTGGGTAGAAATTAACCAAGTTAGCATTTCGTCAAGGGGACACGATCCTCCGGACACCATCCTTTCGGCTACTCCAGATGACTTCTCGATCCATCATTGTTCCTATTATGATATATGCGAGTGCAATCGTAGAGACATAAATAATCAACGGAACTTGCAACACTTAAAATACGATCGTGCTCTCAAGCTAACGAGCTAACTCTAATGGCTAACGCACTAGCCTAGTAACCCCGTCGACGAGTATAGCGTTATTTCCCGCACGTGTTTTAGTTACTCGGACCCAATACGTTATTTTATCCATTTTATCGATTTAATAGATATTTAAACTAGGCTCATTAGCTATCCTAGCAAACTAATTATTTTGGAGCTATAAAAATTACGGAGAGCAGATAATGACATTAGGAGTTTACTGTAAAATTTTTAGAGTCAACACTTTTACCAATTTCTTACAAAAAATCTCACAAGTTTATTCTTAGCAATATTAAGCATTTTAGAATAATTAGCGAACTCCTAAAAATATTATACAACTATGTGGATAAAAGCATATTAACAGTTAGAGCATGATTTTAGGAACCTAACAAAATTGGTTTCACAAATTTTAGATTTCAATACTACTTTATATTGATTTTACAAGTTTTCCTTGGAACCTAATTAGGAAACAGGTTAGAAAACGAAAAGGGCCGGTGGTCACCCATTCGGCCCAGCAGCCTAGCACGGGGCAGCTGCGCGCGCAGTGGCTGGCCCAACAGCGGCCCAAGCGGAGAGCCCGCGCTAGCGCCCGCTCTTTTGCAGAAGAGTACCCGGTTCATTAAGTTATTACATCGCACCCAAGTTTACTATTCCAACAGAGGACGACTTTGCACCGAGCACCCCTAACTAACCCGTCTTCACAACGGTCGGGTCCTCGACGTGCCAGTGCGCGCCGGCGCGGCAGCCGACGGCAAACCGCGGCTAGCCCAAGTCAACTAGACCCACCCAGGCCACACCTAGGGGCCAACCACTACCCTCAGTTCAAGCGGTGGCGGTGAGAATGGTGAAATACGAGGAGACGCTCTAGGTTACGCTGCAGCGGCAGCCGGCGGTCCGAGACGGTGGCGCGGCCATTCCGGTGATCCAGCGCACTCCCGAGACGGTAGGGTTAGCGGGGAAGCATCAGGAGCTTACCAAGGTTCCGGCCAAGGCGATGGTTGGGGCCGAGGGAGGCGGAGCAGTGCTGGCCACGTGCGAGCGGCCGGTGCAGCGGCGCTCCGAGCATGGCACGGCCGCGCCAGCACGTCGCCAGCGGGGATCCTAGCCAAGCCAAGGCGAGCACCCACTAGAGGAGGTCAAGGTGAGTCTCAATAAACCAATTAATTTGAACCAAAAGCGAAGGAGGGGCTTGCCCCCAAACTTGCCCTGTTCCGAAGATGAGCAGACCGGCGGTAGGGAAAAAACCAAATTTGGCCGGCAACACAGCACGTCTGTTGCTTGGAGCGAATCAACTGCTAGCTCGCTTCCTATGCTACGCACTGGCGTGAGGAATCGGCAAAGATGCCCTGAGCTGGCGATTAAGATGGGCGGAAACAGCGCAAGGTTGTTGGCTCATCACGAAAGGCGGCCAAGGCGGTAGCGCTCTGCTCTGAGCTCCTGGCGCTCGCGCGCGCGGCAGTAGAGAGTGACCGAAAGCAAGAGAGAGCAGAGGGAGAGCAGAGCAGAGCTGGAGGGAGCGCGAGGATGAGGGGAGCCTCGGCCTCCACTTGAGCGCGACCGCAGGGGCAGGGCGGCAAGGGCAGTGCATGGGCTCCGCGTCACCACGACGGGACGCGACTGACCGCTAGCGGGGTCAGGCGCACGCGCGGGTGCCGCGGCGGGCACCACGGGACAACAAGGCTCAGGAGAACGTGCGTGCGTCTGCCGCCTTGGCCACGGCCACCGACCCGACCAAAGCCAAGCGCGGCCACGCCACGGCAGCGTGCACGCAACCTGACTGCGGACCTAGGCAGAGCACAAGCGAGCGTTGACGCGCACGATTATTAAAGCAGACCAAAAGTCACAAACCAACTCGACTACGACCGTCCAATTCCATGAACCCCCGGTCGACCCTATCACCTAGCTAAAGGAACGATACACCGCCTAGAGGGTCACCCGACCGAAAATAGGAGCACGCCAACCTGGGTTTGCCACGCTGAACGACAGTGCGCGAACACGACACTGAAACGTGGTTCGCCGCGCGTTCTAGGTAGTTGGGCAAATTTTTACAATGGCAATGCGACGTCCAACCTGCCTGCCACCTATACCATGCCTGCATGCTCGCTTAGAAGTAACCGACTGTGCAAAAAAAATGATGTTAGTGCTCAACCATTTTTGTTGGAATTAATTGTCAAAATGGCATTGCCATTACTTCGCTCTGCCAAAGATGAGATCTAAAGTTTAGGTAGAGTTGAATTTCGAACTCGATTCTTTTGAGCTTGCAAATACTATTTAACAATATTTATTTTCCACAATAAAGTTGTATTTTTCCACATAACTTGCTCATAAGTTATTACTTAAGCGCAATGCTCAAATCATATACAATTTTTGTTTCCATAAGTTGTATTTCGCGCCAACGGTTAAACTACTCATTTGGTCCCTTTTGCCAGGGTTTTCATTGGCATGTTTTTCCATAAAACCAATTAACCGACATTATCCGATTATCATTTATGTGAGGTAAAAGGTTTTTTTTTAAACCCGAGAACTTGCTTACTTAATTTCTCTTAGGTTTTAAGCGAGGTGCTAAGCGGCTCATAACACCCGAGGTGTTACAGCCTCGTTGGCCCGTAGGATCGTCGGAATGGACGTGCCGCCATGGAGGTTAGCCGCCAACGTGTGTAGCACAATAGGGGTCACCGTGTTGCAACCAACCACCGCCTAGGGTTGTGTCTCGGTTCTGCAGTGCTCGACGGCTTGCTCGGCAGGCCGTCGCACCGTCCTAGTGGCCGGCGTAATCCCCGTCGCCATCGATGTGCCACGGCGGCGTGCGTGGGCACGCCAGGGACCGCCCCCTTTGCGAAGATGAATTGTCTAGGGTGCTTTGTGAAAAACCAAAGACTAGTGGAACAGTGTCTGTGTCGCTTAATATTCCATGAGTGGGGGCCCTATTTTGCAAATTGTGTAGTGCGAGCGGGCTCCCCACTGCGGGCCGTTTGTGGGCCAGCCTGCTGCGCGTGCGGTTGCCTCCGCGTGGGCCGCATTGGGCCGATGGGTCAGTTTGGTTGCCGCCGACCATTTCTTTTTTTAAGCCTTTTCTGAATTAGTTTCTAAGAGAACTTGTAAATTCAATATGAATTTGTGCAGGGATCCAATAATTATGAAACCAATTTTGTTAGACTCCAAAAATTTGGATCTATCTGTTATTATGTTTTATCCACATAGTTGCATACTATTTTTAGGAGTTCGCTAATTATTTCAAAACGCTTGATATTGCTAAGTATAAACTTATGAGAATTTTTGTAAGAGAATGGTAAAAGTGTTGACTCTAAAAATTTTACAGTAAACTCCTATTATTATTATCTACTCTCTGTAATTTTTTAGCTCTAAAAATAATTAGTTGCTAGGATAGTTAATGAGACCTAGTTTAAATATCTATTAAATCGATAAAATGAATAAAGCAATGCTTTGGGTTCGTGTAACTAAAATACTTGTTGGGAAAGTAATGTCTGATTCAACAACATGGGTACGTAGCCTAGTACGTTAGAGTTAGCTCGTTAGCTTGCGAAGTGTATCGCGTTCTCCTAGTCGCAATTATCGTTGTCTATTTACATCTCTGTGTTGCATCCACAAATGTCATAATAGGAGTGATGACGAATCGTGGAGTCATCCGGAGGCAGCAGAAAAGTGATGCCTTGATGATCGTGCCACCATGATGGAATGCTAACTTTTGATTATATCTTACTCAGACAAGCCCTTGTGCATAACCCCTATTATTCTACACTTTATTTTATGCTTGTGCATTAAGTTTAAAGGAGTTGAATAAAACCCACTTGCATATATATATATATATATATATATATATATATATATATATATATATATATATATATATATATATATATATATATATATATATATATATATATATATATATATATATATATAGTCTTACTAGTATGATAGGATCATGTAGCCAGGGGCGGATCTACAGGGGGGCTGGGGGGCTCCAGCCCCCCCTACAGCTGATGCATCAATGGAAAATGGAGAGGGTGAGGGAGAAGAAGTGGTAGAGGAAAGAAGAAAAATAGAGAGAAAGAGAGGAAGAAGAAGAAACCAGCCCCCCTGAGCCCCGTAAAAGTTCTGTCATTGGAACTTAGGAAGAAGACGTTGGACACTAGACAGAGGTCGAAGACGAAGATCGATCCTACCATAAAGTTCAACCCCCCTAGGATTTTGTCCTGGATCCGCCACTGCATGTAGCGTGCTATGCTATAGGATCCCAATAGAACAAGTGATTGCCTGTCACTCGTGAGAGATAGGAAATATATTATTATTACTATTATCATGTTACTACCACATGAAATAAATATGTATAATAATTGAAGACCGGGTGAGACTGGGCTTGGATGGACTTGACTTGGTCGGACAACAGAACAAGGCTTTGGGTGCATTTGTCCCGTCTGTGTCGATTGAGGTCCGTCCGTTGCATTGGACACTAGTCAGGTCACAGACTTATTATCCTGAGCATATACTTACTTATGGGAGCGGGAAGACTTGTTACTCTCTTGTCATGGGTTATGGCTCTTTCCAGATTGACTGTTACAGGTGGATTATTTGGTTGGAGGTCTAAGCACCACACTGAGGCCGGACCTGCAGTGTTAGGGGCTTGGAGTCCCAGTTTGGACAGGGACCTGGACCCTATGATAGAAGTGAAACAGGTTAGCCTTGCTTGTGCCCGGGGTACAAGCGAGGCGTGTGTTTTTCAGGGTACCTAGCTGGGCACATTGATTCGTGAATCGCTATTTCTACGTGATGGTATGACTTGTCTATGGTCCAACACCGTAGTAATAATTGGAACATGGAAAAATGGTAAAATGGTTTTGATTGCTTACCACCTACTTGAAAGAAGTATAGGTGCTTACCTAGAATGGTCAGTTAAGGAACTAAGTATGACTACTAATAAAAGTTGATTATAAGGATGCACATTTAGTAATGCTTCCTGCAGTTGCAATAAACCCACAAGCCAAATGACTTTGCATAACCTTGGAGTCTTTTATTTTCTCCTATCGGGTAAGTCTTGCTGAGTACAATTGAGTACTCAGAGTTTTATTTCCCCTGTTGCAGGTGACAGACGTTTTTGGAGCTGACACTTGTGTGTGGAAACCTCCTAGTGGGCTCAACGAAGATTTCCTTTACGTGCGGACATAGAGTTTAATTAAAACTTCTACCAAGAATATTTTTAAATGAAAAACTCATAACCTGTTATTATTTCATGCATACTAATGTTCTTCATGATAATGTTTAACTTGGCATTAATGATTTTCATTCCACTGAAACTCTGATAACATTTTATATTCCGTTGTTATAATCAAATAATGAATTACTCTGACAAAAGTGATGTAAAAAATGGTAAAGATGTAAGTTTTATCTCTCATTTATGATCCTGAGGTAAAATTGTGGATTTACGAGTTCTCCCTCAGGTGTGCTTGACGGAATCGTATAGTTTAGTGCTCTCTCTTGGGTACTTAGTGTCTAATGGAAGACAAGTACTCTTGGGAGGGCATTAGATTAGGCGGTTCTGCCACATCGATGTCATCTCAAGTTCTATTTCAACATGCAAGATATCCCACATCATCTTCCACTAATAGCCATGTCATAGCACTACTTCCACCCTCTTAATACAAGCTATCCACGTCATCTCAAGTTCTATGTCAACATGCAAGACATCCACGTCATGTTTCACTAACTATCCACATTATATTTCAGTAAATGACAAATCATGTCACTAACGTTCAATCTCTTAATGCAAGCTATCCATGTCATCTCTACTTAATTTTATTTTAAAATTTTACAATCTCTGCAGCAACGCACAGAGTATCTTCTAGTTAAAATTATAATCTACCCAATCAATGGCTGTACTTTTCTTTTTATGATAATTTTTAAGATTTATTTTTCTAGCTGTTTTAGGAGGACAATATGGAGGTCTAAAAAAAGTTTCCTAATAGTAATATTATTATTTGTGAAATATATTTTTATTTTGTTTCACCTATGTTTGGCACGACTTCATTCAGCTCTAGCTCCTACAATGCATAATTTATTTTGAAAAAGATATAAAAATAACTCCTTACAATAGCATAACTATAGTGCATGAAGAAACCGCCAATCGGAAGCCAGCTAAAGATCTACTAGACAGCACCTAAGATTGATCAATCATGTATTTGTCGCATTTATGCGAGACATTTTACTACGAGATGTGGACATGTTAATCAGGACTAGCAAAATCGATGTGTCAACAGTCTTTAGAATTATAATATGTGAAGATATTTAAATTTTTTCTTGTTAGTTTTTGTAAGATTTGATTATTTCTAGTTGTGATAACACAGGGGTAGTGGAATAATCAAATTGAGCACATTAATTTCTTCCAAGCATATCACCCTTGTGTGCATGAATTAAAATAACCCCTAAACTAAATCTGTCAAACCACAAGCTTCCAAACCTTCCAACAACAATATACTTGCAACAGCAGTGCACTAATGCATCAGCCCCCATCATCTCCAACCCAACGTATCAAAGAACACACATATTCATTTCATGTCAATTAATCCATACAAGCAACCACTTCACTTATGTACTAATAGCAAGCAAAGATTGTGACTTAATCAACACATATGGCAAGAGAAATACCAAATCAAGAGGGAAACCAAGATTCACGTGGAAACCCCTTGCGGGGAAAAACCACGGGCGACAGTGAGACCATTCCACTATGAGATAAAGCAAATACGAGAGGTGAGAGCTAACAAATGAGGAGAGGCTTCAAATCTCCCATAAATCTCTCTTTTATCGGTGGATTTGGTTGATCAAGCTCCCTCTCTCTGAATCTCGCTAACCCTAGCTCTTTTTATTACTCTGTTTCTTAAAAAAAGAACAGAGCACGTGCGCAGGTGAGGGAGGCTCGGCTGCCCCCTTGGGCTGTTGTGGTCAATTTTCTAAAGAGTCCTTAAATTTGGCTCAATAGGAGCTGCAATCACACTAGTGCATCTAGTAGTAAGTAATAGTGTAGAGGTTTTAAAGTGAGTATCCAGTAATATTACATTTTTACAATGAACTCCCTCTGTCCCACAATAAAAGTCGTTATGGAATGCGTGCAGGTCAAACTTTTTTAATTTTGACTAGGTTTATAGAAAATACGTGCAACATTTATATCTCCAAATAAGTTTATTATGAAAGTATATTCAACAATCTATAAATTATGTATTATAGATATTAATATTATTTTATATATAATTGGTCAAAATTAAAAAAAAAACTGATTTCTCGGAAAGTGAGAACGACTTTTATTTTAGACAGAGGGAAGTACTTTATTATTCGGTTTCGGTTCACCTTTTGTGTGCATGTACAATTATGTCTCTGTTCTGCATTTATGCGGGACCAATTTGCTACGAGATGGACATGCATGCAGCACTCTAATCTGGACGAACGAGCTTGACGTGTCAACTTAAAATAGAAATCCACTATGAGTGCTGCCCGATCGAGTTGGGAGCCGGAGGAGCCTTTCGCTTTGCCATTGTCAGTTACGGGAAATTGCTAGATTATGTGGTCGGAGCTTGTGGTCGGAGCTTGGATGTGCTCACTTGCTCAAGCACCACTGTGTGCCGACCACCGTTAGTTGCGCCCTGTACTACTCCGTAGGCTACTAGCTGTGCAGTGTATGTAGTCTTTCGAAAAAGATGGAACGTGCTTAAACGCAACAAACTTTTTGAACTGTGAGTGTAGATATTGTTAAGCCAAAAGCTCAGGACTGGTGGATCTAGACAGCGGAAAAGAGAAAAGAGCGACCTGTGACAGATAATATAAGGTCGGGCATGAAAATGCACGTGTGAACATGACTGGCTGACACTAACAGGGTCAGTCTCGAATTCCCTCGCATACGATTGAGTTCAAGTCCTATCTGGGGTATCCGGATTACATAGAGAATATACGTTAGAGCTCCCTCTCTAAAATCACGTTGATCATAGTTGGGTCTCTCATGTTGCTCATCGTTGTAACATAGTTGGGTCTCTCATGTTGCTCATCGTTGTAAGAGATTTGACACGGTTAGAATTTTATTTTGTCCACAATACCCCATGTCTAATATGACCAATTTTTTTATGTCCTAATTTGGCTATGGCAAAAATCTGGCTTGTCCAACTAGTTAGATTTGTGTCCAAGCACACCCCATAGTGCATATATAAAACAAATCCGTTACCCATATGATGGAGAACTATATGGACTAACAAATGTGTGCACTAGAGCCAAACATGTAAGTTATGTACAACATTTAGACCACAAAAAGTCTTATGCCATGTCATGTAAAGACAACGATATACACCTCTGATACAATGGGTTATTTATATTAGGTTGTTCTCAATAGCTCTATGTTAATAATTGACTCATCACATATAATGACGATGATGTCTACAAAACATTATGGGTCTGATTGATTACTTGTGTTACCTCTTATCTGTGCCCCCCTCCCCCACCTCCTTGAGCAATTCTGCTTGTTTGATTCCCTTCATATATCATATGCAGGCTAACACTGTACTCAAAATAGACCCAGGCTGCATCTCGAGAAAAGACTGATTTCTTTGTATCCAGCTTTGTGGGAGCTGCATATGCAAAACACTTTTGCAGGCAATCAATTATATATAGACTTAACAATGTATAGGGGACTATGCAGGCGAACTAAATACCAGCTAATTCCATACACTTGTCCAGGTTACATGTATATAAGCTATTATACATGCTTAGCTTTATGCAAACAACCAATCAGACCCCTTAGCTAATGTTATCTAGCCATCATATCTTATGCTAATTAATGTTCACTACTAGAATCAGGTTCTTTGCCGAGTGCCGACAAAGGTCATTTTGCACTCGGCGAAGGCTTTGCCGAGTGCCGCACTCGGCAAAGAGCCCTCGGTAAAATTTTGGTCGGTAAAGGTGTCTTTGCCGAGTGCCAAGCTGGTTAGCACTCGGCAAAGAAAAGTAGTCATCACGGCTCCGACTCCGGTGACGGCGGCTTTGCCGAGTGCCAGCCTGACCGACACTCGACAAAATTTTTTAATTTTTTTTAAAATTCTTTGCCGAGTGCCGCGCCGCCGTGCCTGGCACTCGGCAAAAAAAATAATTTTTTTAAAAAAATTCTTTGCCGTGTGCCGCCGTGCCTGACACTTAGCAAAGAAATTATTTTTTTAAAAAAAAATCTTTGTCGAGTGCCGCCGTGCCTGGCACTCGACAAAGAAATTAATTTTTTTTAAAAAAAAATCTATTATTTTTTCAAAAAAAATCTCTGCTATCTATCATAGCCCGCCTCCTGCATACATCAGGATGGGTGCTGGCCGCTAATCATAGTAAAATGCTCAGGCCATTCTTGGTCTCTTAGTATAATAAGAGGATTCTGAGGCAACGTAGTGCAAAAAGTCCATAGTGTCACTCCATATCTCATCATAACAGGTCACATCTTCATATGAGTTCATGATCATTGCAATCCTATTATATTCTACCAACTGGTGCACATACAGTTAATCTGAAGCTCTGGACTTCAAGCTGAAGATATGTATCATCTCTGCCAGAGACAAGATAGGTGCACTCCACACAAAAATACCCTTCAAGTAGTCTGATAAAATGGTCAGAATCTTTCCATGTCAACACAACGATTAATAGAACATAATGCTCCTATACTGTGTACATAACAAAAGATCAAATGGGGCTCCATCCCAGACTGTATCCGAAATTGAAGTATCAATTTTAAAGACCAAAAGATTCCTAAAAACGAAAATAAAGGCAAAATCAAAGAGCAATTGCAGTATCGTTAGAAAAGAATTGTCTTCTCACTCACAGAGCTACTAGCCACTGTAACAGAAGGTGTCGTAAGATTGTTTCGAGGTTTCATCATCTGATATACAAAGAAAAATGTAGAAGCCGGCCTCAGACTCTAATTCATATTACATCGGACTGAAACACAGAAACATTAGTCTAGCATTCTAATTCATACTACATCCGACTGGAACACTGAACATTAGCAATGTTCATACATACACCGTGCAGATTAGAGAACAACACTACTTACTGCAGGCAGAACGCAGAACAATAGGCATAATTCAAAGAAATACTGACAGAGTACCTTGCTGCGCCTGGGCCATCCTTTCATATGCAGCATCTCTGATGGCTTTCAGTGACATTGGAGAAATAGCACATTGATAAAAACATGTGACATGCATAGCAGGTACTTATTAAAGGTCGTAAAAGTTAAGATATACTCTAATAATGCAGCCAGCAATGTGATAAACTGCAAAGTAAACTAAGCTCCTAGTTCCAGATGGTACTGAATTACAGATCACTCCTAATGCTGAAGAAGTTACTAAAAATTGTGATGAGGGGGTCAATCGGTCCTCACGGACGACTCATGAGTCCTGTTTTGGGATGGTAACGTTAAACGAAATCAATTCCATCTAGAGAGGCAAAGAGAGAAAGGAGCAGGCCGCCGAGAGCAACAAACAAACCTGAAAGCAGAGCCAGTCTCCGAACTTGTCAAATTTTTGCTGTTATTGATGCTGAACAGCAGCTTCACCACTTGCTAAATGAGATGCTAAAAGGCATGCTAAGCTTGATCTCTTAAACTGCAGCTAATAAACATGTACAGAATTTATCCAAATTAGCCAATAAATCTGAAATTTTACCTACAGCCGAACTGTACTACTGCTACTGTACTGAACAAGGCAAGCAAACAGCTAAGCTGAAAGGTTTAACACTAAACTGATAGCTAAAAGAATATGGGTAAAACTATTACTAACTACCAGCATGCAACCGAGTGTGCCTGCAAGTAAAAATTATCTTCACCATTGCATTCCAAATAAGATAATCGAGTTGCTAAAAGTAACATAAAAAGAGTCAAGACTAAAGGTGGAGAAAGCAGATAGCTACAGCTATTGTGGTTAAAGAATAGCTAACTGCCAACTCATATGATATAATTTTAACAATTCAGTAATGCACGCGCACATATGTACTGTCTGGAATTTAATCAAATCGTTGGCAACATGCAAATAGAATTATACATAAATAACACAAGTGCAAAACTACACACATGAGAGGTGCAGTGTTAAAAAAACAGGTCAGGTATCCAAACAGGAATGGTTGGTAGATATAACTGTGATGCCGACCTGTGCAAGAGCTCATGTGTGTGCCCATATTAGCAAATGTGATGCCGACCTATGCAAGAAGCAACACAGTTTACCTCATTAATCAGCCCAACTACTATTACATATCAAATATCATTCAATATTAACTTATCAATTACCAGACAGATAACAAAGCATTCTCTAAATCCTAGTTCACGGGGGCACCTACTCAAGAGTAAATCTTCAATTGTATGTTCCTGTCACTCATGATCCCTCGGCGACCAACACACAAAAGCAACCAGAGTAAATGGTCACCTGCACAAAAGCAACCGGAGTAAATGGTCACCTGCTCAAGAACATGGGAGACGATGGATCCCGGAGTTGACGGGGAAGCAGCAGCTGGGCATCACTGAACCACGCATCGCGGATCTGTGGGCTCCTTGTCGAATCCGACTCCACCAAGGATTTGAGGGCTCCTCGCGCAAGCCACTGGTGGAGCTGTGTAGCTGCCCTCTCGTGAACACGAACGTGAACACCACGGGTCGGAGCAGGCACGACCGTGGAGGAGGGGGTTCCGCGTGAACACGAACGTGAACACCACGGGCAGCGGAGGTCGGAGCAGGCACGACCGTGGAGGAGGGGGTTCCGCCACCAGATCTGGTGGAGGGGGCGACGGGGAACAGAGGCTGGAGGAGGTCGAGGCCTTGAGGATGCTGCGCTCGTGCCGCCAGGAAGGGAGGGCTGGCCTAGAGTTGTGTCGCAATCGACCGGAGTTGCGCCGGCCGCCGCCGCCATGGTTAACCTCCTGCTTCCTGCTGGAGGTGCCGCTGCGCAACACCCTCTCACCGGAAGGGGTCACCGCCGGGTTGCGCCCCCGCGCCGCCCCGCCCTGACACCACCGGGTCCCGCCGAGCGGGGTAGCCGCGCCCGCAATGCCTCAGCGCCGGACCGCCGCGACTGCGAGATCCGGCTTCCGGCCTCCAGATCCACCCGGTGAGGGAGAGGGAGAGGGAGGGGAGGGATGGCGCCGCCGCGCCATGGAGAAGAGGGGGGTGGGCCGCCGCCACGCCGTGGAGACGCCAGAGAGGATGGGGAGGGGAGGGGCCAGGGAGGCCGGGGTGGTGCGCGCGGCGCTCGGCGCGCGTGGGCGGGTCGGATCTGGGGCGGCGCGGAGGGCGGGCGACGGACGGAGCTGTGGCGGCGGCGGCAGCTGTGTGCGTGTGTCTCGCGTGCGGGAGAGATAGGGTCGGGGGCTTTTACGCACACCGCATTTAAAAAAAACAGATTAATTTCTTTGCCGAGTGCTCTAGGGGTGCCACTCGGCAAAGACTATTTTCAGGAGCCCAGAACTCGGAGACCTTCTTTGTCGAGTGCCCAAGCTCGGCACTCGGCAAAGATTTTTTTTTGCACCCAAAAATTTTCTGTAAACCTCCTACAGTACCTGCAATCACATGTTAAAATTTGGTGTATTTTTTTAGTTTTTTTGCTATATTTAGTTAATTTATTTTATTTACTTGATTTTTTTAGAAAATAAAATTTTGAACTGTTGGTGCCTAGAATAATGGATTTTAGTGATTTAAAAAATAATATTCATGTTATTGAGTGTATTGTGAGGCCGTATCCAGGAACGGACCCGAAATTTCGAATATTTTGTTCACGAAACATGACCACGAACTTGCTGGTGAATTGTTTTAAAATTCTATAAAATGCAAACAAAGTTCGAAAATCATAAAACTTGTCGAGATATCGTGATATCGTATGTGTAGGTTATGATAAAAATTAAAGAATGTTTCGTGCATGTTGTCACATACGATGCTTACAAACCAGGACATCTCCACATATGTTATAAGATATCACATGTGGAGATGTTCTTATTTGTAAGCATCGTACGTGACAACGTGTATGAAACCTTCTCAAATTTTTGTCATAGCCTCCACATATGATATCACGACATCTCGACAAGTTTCATGATTTTCAGACTTCGTTTGTATTTTATATAATTTAAAAACAATTTCACCCACAAGTTCCTGGTCATGTTTTGTGAATAAGATGTTCGATATTTCGGGTGAGTTCCTGGATACGGCCTCACACTACACTCAATAACATGAATATCATTTTTGAATCATTAAATTCCATTATTCCATGCACCTGTGGTTCAATTTTACTTTTTCTGATAAAATTCAACTAAACGAAATAAATTAACTAAATATAGCTAAAGGCCTAAAAAATGGACTAAATTTGAACAAGTAGTTGTAGGTACTGTAGGAGGGCTGCAGAAAATTTTTGGGTGCAAAAAGAAAAAAAATAAAATTCTTTGCCGAGTGCCAAAGGTCTTTGTCGAGTGTCAACCCCACGACACTCGGCAAAGAAAATGCAAAAAAAAAACAAAAATCTTTGCCGAGTGCCTAACGGTTGGCACTTTGCAAAGGGTGACCACCGTCACCTACGTCCGTCTTTGCCGAGTGCCCGGCACTCGGCAAAGACTTCTTTGTCGGTAAAGCAAATTGCACTCGGCAAAGACGTTGTTTCCGGTAGTGGTTGTCTCTTCACGAAGAGAAGTTTTTGCTTTCTCTCTTCATTTACTGTATGCCACTATGGTATATTACAGATGCCATGTCTTTTAGTCATTTTTATGCACTTTTGAAATGAAAAAAGGAAGGATTTTTTTGCAATCGTTGTTTCTTGCCTCTGTCATACCATGAAAACCTTTTGATTTGGAATGGGGTGAGATGGTCAAAAATTGAAAAAATTGTCTAAACCCTACTAAAAATAGAAAAAACATAGTAATGATAGAAAATTAACTAAATGCATATGGATATCACTGTCTCTTTGGTATGGCTCCTTCAACAGCTCCTCCACTGGAGCTGAGCAAAAGCCTCGAAAAGTAGTTCCTTCGTTCACTTAAAATGGCTCTGGCACCTCTTATCTATACCAAAAAAATACCTCATTTTCGGGTGTTTGGTATGACCCTTCCAAGTCCTCAGCTGAAACTATTGTCGAAGCTAAAGCTAGAGCCGAAGCCACACCAAACAAGCCCTTAGTGCTCTTTGGCTCTGCTTCTTCGACGACTTCTGCACAACTTATCTACAAGCTCTGCAAACACACAACTTCTTTATCAGCTTATGAAGCCCAAATGCATGAAGTCAAAACCATTTCTGCGGGAAAAGCCGAAGCCTCCGTTTCCTATCTTTCCCAAGCTTCTCCCGTGGTTTCTCCATAAGATGTACCAAACATAGGGTTTCTCCACCGATTTGTGAAGCCAAAATACATGCCAGAGCTAACTGCAAAAAATGCTCTTAGAGCATCTCCAACAGTTCCTCAATATCTACCCATATTAGAGACAACTACTATGTGTTTTTTTTTCTTGCTATAGCAATTCCCTAATACCTCTTCTCTTTTTTGGGTCACTAATATTTTTCTCATCTCCCGTCAAATAAAGGAGAGAGAGTTGTATCTCCCCCCAGTACCATAGGGACCACCCAACTACCACTTTTCAGTTTTCAACCATCTTTTCTCTTATACTCTTGTGGGACCCGCCTTCCATAGGGTATTGGAGAAGATATATTGGGGTACTTTTGTAGCAACTCCCCTATATTCAAAAATAATATTAGGCTTACATATTGGGAATAGATTGGAGATGCTCTAAAACACATACACGAAATTCAAGGGAGTTCCTTGCTCCTTTCCCCGAGGGCCCAATCTTCTGATCCTCAGTTCCTCACTCCTTCCCCCGAGGGCCCAATCTTCTGATCCTGGCCTAAGGCCTCTCGAGGAAGAACCTAAGCCCAGCCCATACGTAAAGCCCATCTCTCCTATACCGGATACCGCAATCCGCAATCTGTTCCTCTTCTTCCGCCGCTGTGTCACCTACAAGCCTCCCCCACAGCCACGGCGCCACCAATGGATTCCTTTGGAACCCACCTCCCTGCCCCACCATGCGCCCCCCTGGCCCCACTCGTCTGACACTACCCACTACCTCCCCGTCCCAACCTCGTCTCATCGCTGCCGCGCCAGCGCCCAAATCTACTCCCCTAAACCCTAGCGCCGCCGCCGCCATGCTGCGCCGCCTCGCCGCCGTCGCCCCGCGGGCCTTCTTCTCCTCCTCCTCCTCGCACGCCCCGCCTCTGGCGGTGTCGGGCTACACCCCGCGCCGCGAGTACGGCCTGGTGCCCATGGTGATCGAGCACACCTCCCGCGGGGAGCGCGCCTACGACATCTTCTCACGCCTGCTCAAGGAGCGCATCGTCTGCATCCACGGCCCCATCACCGACGACACGGCGTCCCTCGTCGTCGCCCAGCTGCTCTTCCTCGAGTCCGAGAACCCCGCCAAGCCCGTCCACCTCTACATCAACTCCCCGGGGGGCGTCGTCACGGCGGGCCTCGCCATCTACGACACCATGCAGTACATCCGCTCCCCCGTCACCACGCTCTGCATCGGCCAGGCCGCCTCCATGGCGTCGCTGCTCCTCGCCGCGGGGGCGAGCGGTGAGAGGCGGGCGCTGCCGAACGCGCGGGTCATGATCCACCAGCCCTCCGGTGGCGCGTCGGGGCAGGCCTCGGACATCGCCATCCACGCCAAGGAGATCCTCAAGGTGCGCGACCGGCTTAACAAGATCTACGCCAAGCACACGGGCCAGGCGATCGACCGCATCGAGCAGTGTATGGAGAGGGACATGTTCATGGACCCGGAGGAGGCACATGATTGGGGGCTCATCGACGAGGTCATCGAGCACCGCCCTGTCTCTCTTGTGTCTGATGCTGTTGGCAGTGATTCGCCAAACCTTGGTGGCGGCGGAACTGGGGTGAATAAAGGGACGGATGAGCCATCCTCAGCGTGATTGCGCAGTCACAAGGTGCAATCCTTTTTGTGTTCCTGTAGCTGTCTTATTGGATTTAAGGTTTAATTCGTACATGAGGTGAATAACTTAATTTTCTGGCTGCTGGGCTAATCCACTAGCAACGCTTTTGTTTTGCTACTTTAATTGATCTGTTGCTGATAATGAATGCTTTCTGGTATGAGCCCTCATCAGTGGTGATATATGCATTGCTAAAGATTTGTTCGTTTGAAATCAATCAGTCCTGTTTAAAGGATAAAAGCCGACAGCCTTGCAACATTAAATTTCGTCTCAGGGCTTATTCAGAGTGCCATTTCTGTGTTCCACAAAATTCGAATTTCTAATTATCACTGCATGTTGTCTGGTGTTTTTAGCCGTGTTATGACATTTATCGTTATCAGATGTTAATATTTTTAGTTAGTTGAACAGTTCATCAGTATTGTGAAAATGCTGAATAAGAGGTTTTTTCCCACTTGTTTTTTATAGCACTTGATAGCTTTCTCTAGTGAGACGCTGATTTCATATAGGGTTTTCTATTGAGAACTGAGTGCAGCTTGCATTTTATTTCTGCTGTTGAAGGATCTGGATACTGAACTTTCTGTGTCGGAAACTAGAAGGGACCCTAGCATTATTTATTTTGAAGATAGATAGATTATAAATCATACGTACCATTACCCAATAATAATCATCTTTTTAACTTCTTCTCTTTTCATTTATGCATTGTCCTTACATGGGTACCACACACGAAATTGAGCATAGGAGTATATCTGCTATGTAGACCAAATGGTTAAAACCATCCAATATTTCCATAAACTGAAAATGCAGAGAGGCCGAGGACTGATGATAATATTTGCTTCGCTAATAGGGCTTAGATTGTATACAATAATTCGTCCCCATGTGATATGTCCAGTCCTCTGTAGGACTTGAATATCATCCTTTGGCTCATTTATGGCGTGTTGTTAGCCCACGGTCTGCATGTTAAGCCAACTTTCTTTTGCCACCTCAATGTATACACATTAATTGTCTTTTCAAGAACCTCAAAGCAATTAATAATTGGAAACAGTTTCTCTTGGTTAACTTGTTTTACTACAATTATTATCATGACATCCTTAAAAAGATATGAAACTATTATCCACTATTGGTTGTGTGTATACCATGAGTCTGAACTTTCCTCTTTGCTTGTAGGCTGTAGCTGTGCAAGTAATGTTCTAGGTACAATAGTTGAACATAACATGTGTAAATCATCAATTCCATGATGTTAAGGATATATCTGAACACCCAACTATATGTTCAACTCGACCAAAGATTTATGTCAAATGATGCGGGCTTGATTCTGGTCCTGCACTGGGAACTATATGGTGTCAAATAATTTTCACAACTCTATATAACATAATCAATGAGAGCCCCGAGCACTGAATAGGAGAGCATGTTACACCGAGCTATGCTTATTGGTTATTGTTTGGTTGTTATAATAGTTCGGAGCATACAATCTGTTTTTTCAGCTAGTGTTTTATCCAGCTATGATTTGAGTTTTGGAACGTGTTACTTCGATGCTGAGATCTGTATCACGGCCAAGAACTTGAGCGTATCGTCTCTTTGTATTGTTTCAGATGGAATACTCTACTGCACTGCGTTCTCTTGTTCTCTGGGGCTAAAACCACTTATTTAGGGTTGATTACACTGTTCGATAATTGCAGGCTTTAGATGTTCCTACATTCTCGCCTTGAGGGCGTGGTTATCTGATTGTCTTGTGTGATTGCAGTGCTCAGAAATCACTTGGTGTTGCATGTTTAAGTCCATAGGCCATAGGCCTCGCTGACATCTTTGGTTGCATTGTCGACATAGTAGAGGAGGTTTACTCTGATTTAGTTTTCGAAGCAATCGAAAAACTTGGTATTGTTCTAACTTCTGCTTCTAAGTTGTAATTTTCAGAAACACATGTTCACAAATCACAACCCCCTCTCCCCCCTCTAGGAGACATGCTCAGTTCTTCCAGTCTCAAAATCTAGAATAGGCGATAGGGAACCTATTTTCAAGCATAAGCATACCTGAGCAATGGATCTTGGTAGTCTATGACTCTATGAGCATCTCTAAGAGTCTTTCTTAAACTCATTCTTTAAATCCTCATTTGAATAAAAATCATTTTATATATATTCCTATTAATATGAAAGGATATAAATAGTCTTTTGGAGGTTCTCTAATAACTAATTCCATATTCTTTACAGGACACTAAGTGCATAAAATTTTTGGGAAAGTCTACTTCATATACAATAGTTAGGACACTAAAGATATTTGACATATTTTATTTATTCTAGAAAAACCAGAGAAACCATTTTGTGAAACTATTTTCTAAAATACATCAGCTTCAGCAAAGAAACTTCTCTCAAGGAGTCAGAGTCAGCTATTTTCAAAAGAATCAGAGCCCTGCTAAACGGTCAGTTAAAAGGCTTTACATCAGTTCATGATTAATACAATGCCATTGCAGGATTCATGTTAAATAGCAATAATACAAACAGGAATGTTTTTTTTCCGAGACAAACAGGAATGTTAAATGGCCTTTACAGCGTAACAACAGTTAGAAGCGAGTGAGAGCATATTCAAAATTGTTGACAAACAGAAATGTTAGATGGCAATAATACAATGACAACATCACCAGGCACGGCTGCTTTAAGTGAAGTTAATTCATATTGTCCGAAGATAGATACGAATGGCGACAGGATTGCTATTTTGCTAGCTAACAAATATGCATGTTTGTTTCATTGTTTTTTTTTTAATGAACCGGACATGAGAGCTTCCGTGACTAGACACACGGTATGCTAAGTCTCATATGAGTTATGTCCATTTGAACATTAAGTATAGATAAAAAGATGGTCCACTCATCTTGTGATAAGCCGGATAGTCAAACCATTTTACATTTTTTGTTTACTCTCAGTCTTTCCCGTGCGTGTAGAACGGCTGGAGTGTTGGTGTTTTAGGGGTGCTAGCAGAAGAGAGAGAAAAAAAAGCTAGAGAAAGGTGTAGGGCCGTATGGCAGGGCTCTATGGAAGTAACAAACCAACAGCTAAATCGGACACAAATTTAGGTGGAGAGCAGGCACGAATCGCTTCTTTATTTCAGGCCATGTTTAGTTTCCAAAAATTTTCAAGATTTCCGTCACATCGAATCTTTGGACACGTACATAGAATATTAAATGTAGACGAAAAAAACTAATTACACAGTTTGGTAGAAAACCACGAGACGAATCTTTTGAGTCTAATTAGTTCATGATTGAACACTAATTGACAAATAAAACGAAAGTGTTACAGTAATCAAAGCCAAAAAAATTCGCGAACTAAACACACCCTCAGGTGTAAAGCTAAAAAAAAACTGCTCTCCATTGCTCCTTGTTCGAAACCCACAGGAACTACTCCAAAATCAATTCACATATGTTCTCCACCTTGCTCCTCCACCGTAATAGAATCACTCCAACTAAAAAAAAAAAGGAATAGAGCCAAAGAATTTATGAGCGGAGCTCTGTCAAATGCCCTGTAATACACTGGAGTGAGTAGTGCTAACTAGCCAATACTAGCTGTCTATGTTTAAGTTAGCACAGGTGCCAGGAAGAGAGAGAGAGACCATTTTTCCTAAGAACTTAGCTTATCAAGTTTGTATACGCTGAAGTATCTCTCAAACCTACTTTCTCCGTCCTAAAATAAGTGTCGCGATAGTATCCATGCAGATCAAAGTTTCTAAAATTTAACTAGATTTATAGAAAATATTAACAACATTTGTATATCTAAAAAAGTTTATTATGAAAGTAGATTTAACGATCTATCTAATGACACTAATTATGTACTATAAATATTAATATTTTTCTGTATATATTTGGTTATTAAACGGACTTGCTAGCGCCCGGACGTCCGATCCGGGCTCTAGCGTCCGGATGGTGCCCACACACGGAGCGAGCAAGCGCATCAGCAGTGGGCTCGCGCCACCCCAGACATCGCCCGCGCCGCCAGCCGCTTCCCATGCGAATCACATGTGCAACACCCGATCTACTTTTGAAACATCCAGATACAAACAGTTGCAACATACAAAACAAGAAAGATGAAACACTTGAAACAAGCGTCTGAAACACTTGCGGAAAACGTCTAAAACATACTTGAAAATCATCGCAAACATATGCAACATCCAGATGAAACACTTGCAAATATATGTACGAAACACCTAAAAACACTTAAACATATGCTTGCAACATGCATGTATATGTAACATCCAGATCTACTTTTGCAACATTCAGATAAAACATTTGCAACATACGTCTGGAACATATGAAACATTTGGAACATACAGTAGAAACATACGTGTATAGCCATTACAACATATGCAACATCCCCGATCTACTTGTATTTTGTAAGATTATATTTAGTCTATGTGTGGTGTTTTATATTTGCACTGCTATATATTTGTATTACTATATTGCTATTACTTTCTTATAAATATTATTATTAAAAATGTATATAGTGTTACGTAAATTTGCCTTAGAACACGTATATTTATTGTTGTCTTGAGGTCTTCTGAAAAACTTTGGTTAGTTCGGTTAGAACCGAAATCGAACCGAAAGAACCGAAAACCGAAATGGTCGGTTCCGAGAATTCTTTGGAACTGATCGGTTCCTATTTTCTAAGAACCGAATTTCTTCAAAAACCAAGGAACCGAACCGAAAACCGAATGCCCAGCCTTAACTGCTGGAGACCGTCGCCGAGGGAGGCAGTGGACCGGGCGCCATGGAGAGAGAGACAGGGAAGGCCGATTGGTTGCCGCAACTAGCACGAGCTGCTGCCAGAGAAGGACGGAAGCGGGCGGGGGCGCGATGTAGAATGGAAACCACACACATCAATCTGTGAGCACGGTGGAGAGGGAAGAAGCCACGCGGCGGTGCTCAAGTGTGGTAGTGAGGAAGGATGAAGGCAGGTGGGCGGCCGAGCACTGTGAGGAATGCCGCACCGGAGGGGTCGCCATGGACCATGCCGTGGCGGCGAGAGAACTCGACGAGTGGAGAGTATGATTTTGTCTTGTTTCTAGAGTGGATTGGCTGAATAATTCTCAGTTAAACGAGCGCATTGGAGTGTTAGGCCGTTCAAGTTGATTTAGGTTAGCGTCGCTGCCCACCTACGGAGGCGTCCGTATGATCGGACGCTCGACCCTAAGCATTTTCGTTGGTTAAAATTAAAAATGTTTGACTCATTGAAAAACAAGAATAACACTTATTTTGGATTGGAGGGAGTGTGTGATATGTTCAGGTTTAGAAAATTTGTTGTACAGTACGCTGCTTGCTCCATGTACGCTGCCGTTTGATAAAAATGTATGATGCCGTCTGTTGTGTCGAAAAGATGTTCGAATGTCCTCTACATTACGCTGCTGTCAGTATTTTTTTTTACTTCACAAAAAACAGTGTTCTACTCATGTTTGTTTGTGTAATTGAAAAAAATAAAAACACAAAAGAGTAGATTTGTCATTTGTTTAATGCCACACGCAAATCAAATGTCATGGAAAAGCTCCAAACACCAGAGCACAACACCCGCCGGCCGATTCGTGGAACACGTTGCGGCTGTAGTCTGTTGATGCCATGGCGGCGCCGTCGCTGTGGCAGCTGGAGGACGCGGTCATCGCGAGGCTCAGCACCTGCGCCACGTTCCGAGACCTCCTCCGAGCGCACGGCCTCGCCGTGCGGCTGTGCCTCTCCCAGAGCAGCTACGTCGCCACCCAGATCGTGCACATCTGCAATGGCCACGGCCGCGCCGCGCACGCCGCGCGGGTTTTCGCCCAGGTCCCCGCCCCGAACCTCCACCTCCACAACGCCATGATCAAGGCCTACGCGCAGAACCACCTCCACCGCGACGCGGTCGAGGTCTACGTCCGCATGCTCAGGTGCCTCCCGCACCCTTCTTCGAGCGGTGGCTTCTCCGTCGGCGACCGGTTCACGTACCCGTTTCTCCTCAAGGCCTGCGGCGGCCTCGCGGCTTCTCAGCTCGGCAGGCAGGTGCACGCGCACGTGGCGAGGTCTGGGTGCGAGTCACACGCCATCGTACAGAACTCCCTGATCGAGATGTATACGCGCTGCGGGGATTTGTCGCTCGCACGCAAGGTGTTCGATGGAATGCGGGAGAAGGACGTGGTCTCCTGGAACACGCTTATCTCTGCGCACGCGAGAATGGGGCAGATGAGGAAGGCAAGGGAATTGTTCCATTCGATGCCTGACAAGACGGTGGTTTCCTGGACCGCTTTGGTGTCCGGATACACAGCAGTTGGGGACTTCGCAGGTGCGGTTGAGGTGTTCAGGCTGATGCAGATGGAAGGATTCGAACCAGATGACGTGAGCATCGTCGCGGTGCTGCCGGCCTGCGCCCAACTCGGTGCCCTGGAGCTTGGCCAGTGGATATATGCTTACTGCAACAAGCACGGCATGCTGGGAAAGATATACATTTGCAACGCGCTGATGGAGATGTACGCGAAGTGCGGGTGCATCGAGGAAGCGCTGCAGCTGTTCCACGGCATGTCCGAGAAGGACGTCATCTCATGGAGCACAGTGATTGGCGGCCTCGCGGCACACGGGAGAGCACGCGAGGCTGTCAGGCCGTTTGAGGTGATGGATAGAGAAGGAAGGGTGATGCCAAATGGCATCACATTCGTGGGGCTCTTGTCGGCCTGCTCCCATGCTGGGCTCCTGGACGAAGGCCTGCGCTACTTCGATCGGATGAAGGAAGATTATGGTGTGGAACCCGGCGTCGAACACTACGGCTGCGTCGTCGACCTCCTTGGCCGGTCAGGGCGAATCCAACGCGCGCTTGACACCATACGAGGCATGCCGATGCCCCCAGATGCCAAGATATGGGGGTCGCTGCTCAGCGCGTGCCGCAGCCATGGCGACGTCGACACAGCCGTGGTGGCGGCCGAGCGGCTCGTCGAGCTGGAGCCAGGGGATGTGGGCAACCTTGTTATGCTGGCCAACGTGTACGCCGCTGCGGGCCGGTGGGGCGACGTGGCGAGTACGAGGAAGGAGATACGGAGACAGAGCACGAGGAAGACGCCCGGGTGCAGCATGATCGAGGTGGACAACGTGGTGCGCGAGTTCGTCGCCGGGGAGGACCTGGGGCCTGAGTTGGGAGGCATTGCAGCTGTACTGGATATCCTGGCGTCGCAGCTTGCCGATGATGAAGAATTAGTTGATTCAGATTGTGGGGGTGATGCGAATGTGTTTGCTAGTGGGTAGTACTGATACTATATTGGAAGAGGTGGTCCGATGGTGGAAGAGAGGAGAATAGCATCAGGAAAAGAGCTAGTAGATGGCAATAGGTTTCAGGTGTTGTTCTGGTCTTTCACCAAAGGTTCATTTCCTGGATAGCTTCCATCAATGCTGTGGTAAACAGTTTTCCCACCTTTTTGATGGTTCATACAGGCTGATACAACTCAACAATTACAAAGGCTCTATGAGTAATTGATTGAGAATGAAGAAGACTGCCAGCTGGATAGATATAAGTCATCTGAGAAATCAGGGCCTTGTTCGGCTGGCTGGCTCCCAGCCAGCCAGCAGTGCTTTTCTCTCACACCAGTTCAGCACCAGTCACCAGCCACCAGCCAGCCAGCAGTATTTTTCTCTCACAATAAATCAGCCTCAGCCACCAGCCGGTGCCAGCCGAACGAGGCCCAGGACGGTAAGAGCAGTTACAGTGCACTGAGGTGACATATTTTGTAATTTTTATATAGTGCATTATCTTAACCTTAATCTTTGATATTGAAGGAGTCGATGGCTATGGTCCCGTCTCATTACTCAGCCTATGCTTCAGTTAAGGGGCTTTACCTCTATGGTGGCGTCAGTACAGGGAAGACGATGCTTATGGACCTATTCTATGAACAGTTGTAAGTCTATCAGTTCTAGCCTTCTAGGATAAGAATCTCTGTCACACCACTTTGTGATGGTGTTCCAAAGTTTTTTTTGAACGCAAGATGGTGTTCCAAAGTTTGGGTCTAGTAACAGCACAGCAGCTTATTGGCTCGTCACACTGATTGATGTATGGTTCTTGTTTTCTCTCACTTTATTACGTTTAAGTTTGTCTCAGCCTCAGTATGTTCAGGCAACCATTTGTTCTGTATTTGAACTTTATGACACCTAAAAGTCAACATTCAGTGTGGTTGCCTTAAGGAGGTTTTGTCATAGAATAGATCTGATCACATGCAGCAGTCCCTCATACTTAAAAAATATATACTTGAATGTAAACAACAGAAATATATTTTTCCCTCAATCTGAATTCTAAAATTCTCCGCCAATGGATTTTGCATCCTACAGCCTACATTTTCTTATCTTCAAATAATGAATGATTTTTTAGGTTGTGTGCGAGAACAAAGTAAGGCTGTTGTGTACAGCCGAGGCTGGACTAGGACTAGTAGAACTGTTTGAGATGGAACACTTTTGTTTATAAAGAATCAACAAAGCTAAAAATAAAGCGTCTGATGCTGTGGGTAGTGATTCGCTGAAGCTCAGTGGAGGTGGTGGGGTGAATAAGGGAATGGAAGAGCCATCCTCAGCGTGATGGGCAGTCGCAAGGTGCAATCCTTTTTGTATTTTGTAGCTATCTTATATTGGATTTACACTTTAATTCTTACATGAGGTGAATAACTTAATTTTGTAACTGCTGGGATTATCCACTAGCTACACTGTTGTTTTGCTACGTACTTTAATTGATCTGTTGCTGCTAACGAATGCTATCTGTTATCCCTCATCTGTGGTGATAAATGTATTGTTAAAGACTTGTTCGTCTGAAACCAATCAACCCTGTTTAATAAAGGATAAAAAACCACAGCCTTGCAACATTGTGTTTGTATTTCGTGTCGGGGCTAATTTAGAGTGCCGTTTTTGTAGCTGTGTTATGACTTAGTGTTATATGATGTTAATATCTTGAGTTAGTCGAACAGTTCATGAGTATCGTGCAATCTCTGAATAAGAGGTTTTCTCCCACTTGTATTTTTCATGGCAGCGACCAGGCGGACCGTGAAACTAGTGCCCATCAATTGCAAAAAGTCGACGCAGATTCCATATAGATTCCGTTCACACCTTCCGCCAAATAAAGAAGAGTATATATGTGCAGCTACGTGCAGTAGTATGCATGGGCCAGTGTGGCAGTGTTTGTACGCGGCGACGGCACGCACATGGAGACAGCACATGTCGCGCACGCTTGCTTCTCAGAAGGATCCATGGACTCCTCCTTGGTACATGGACAGTGGACACATGGTGATGGTGTCTAAGGATGAAAACGGTCGAACTCGGTCGAAAAACTCCTCAACCGTTTTCTATTTTTACATTTGAAATATGAAAGCGAAAGCGAAAGCGGACAAGCCGGACACGAAAACGAACACGAACTTACGGAATATATAGAATTTCGGAAACGAACCAATTCGAGCGGAATTATGTCGAACACGGTTGGTATACGAAAATTCAATACGGAATACCGACTTGTAGGACCAAGTCCATAAAAATTAACAAAGTCCATGACCAAGTACATAACAATTACCAAGTGCATATAATAATTAACAAGTGCATTTGGTATTAAGTGACGTAGCTGTATTTTTATACCATTTAATTTAACATGATATAGCTACTGTAAGAAAGCATGATACAGTATATTTAAAAGTAACATTGTGTGTAGGCATATTAAAAATTTTAGTGCCCATACATTAGCTGGATATCACTGGCCAATTAATTAAACTGATATAAATTGCAAGCTTTATGAGGTTAAATATCACGGGCTCACGGGAGAGGAAGATAGGATTGTCTACTTGTCATTGGGCCGGGCCCAAGAAGAAGGGAAGCGGAGAAGAATCAAGAATGCTGCTGGCTTGCTGCCGACCTGCAGACTGCGCTTTAGTACCACCTCGCGAGGCTGGGCGTGATGATGCTGGGGCGCCGCCTATAATAACGGTAGCTGGCCACCGATTGAAATAACCCAGCTGCATGCTGAGCGGCTTGTGAGTTCTGTAGTGGGCCAAATTCGGATTATTTCGAATTTAGAGGTCTGTAGAAAACGATGCTGTTTGGTTCGGAATATTTTCGTTCCGTTTACATCACGGCCAGGGGAGTGAGGGCTGGACCAAATTCTGTCAAAACCGAATTTGTAATACGGTTCATTCCGAATAAAATGTAGAAATCGGTCGAACAAAGGCTAAACTGATTCTGCTCCGAGTTCGAATTTAGTACTCCGAATTTCGAACCGAATTCGAATTTGTCCGCAAAATACGAAATCGATCGGGTAAAATGTAGAAAACGATGCGGTTCGGTTCGGGATATTTCCGTTCCATTTTCAACCCTAATGGTGTCATGCTCCCTTCGGCAGTTCGGCCCTTCCCTTCTCCCTTGCGCGCGCGCCTGCCCCTGCCCCTGCCTTGGCTTTGTTTTGTTTTCTTGCGAGGCAGGAATAGCACGACATGGTGCGTCGTCCGAGTGCGCCGCGGCGGCTTTGCCTGCGGCCTCACGTGTTCTTCTGCGCCACAACAACTTTGTTGCCATGTTGGCGTGTTAGCTAGGCTGGCTGTCGTTTTCTTGTGCCAGAACCAAGGGCATGGTCCCATTTCCGCAGGGCCTTGGCCCTTGGCGCACCGCTCCCATCACCTGCGTCGAGGATTGCTGCAGCCTGCAGAAGCGAGTTCGTCGTCACCAGCGCTTGACCCTCCTCAACCACATACTCGACTTCGAAGCGGTATTGGAAAGGAAAGGTATATATAAATATGGTTGCTTTACTTCGTCTGGAGAACCACAAAATTTAGAAAAAACTATGCATGATAAAGATTCGTATGGAGAACCATAAAATTTAGAAAAGGCTTTGCATGAGAAATATTCGTCTGGAGAACCACAAAATTTAGAAAAAGCTTTGCATGATAAACATCTGTCAGGAGAACCACAAATGATAAAGATTGGGGGAAAAAGCTATGGATTTAGAGTACATGGCTCTTATGAAAAACTAGTGCCGAGTGCACGAACGGTGGACCGACGATGGCCGTCCCAAACGGTCACATGAGATGGAGCGCAGAAGACATGGCCGGTGGGGATTGGAGGGACGCTACAGAAACACGAATCAGACCGTTGTGAAAGCACGTATTCTAGGCAGGATATGGAGTTTACTATAAAACATGGTATTTAGTTCCACCTTATAAAGTACTCCCTCCGTCCTCAAATAAAGTGCATTCTAGCATTTGAAATTTATTCTCAAATATAATGCATTCAGGAAACAAGAAGATATTATTTACTTAAATAAAATACGTGATTATTTTGTCTAAGGAAAGTAATTCATGCACTTGCCATATTTTGTATAGGAGACTAAGAGTTCACCCTTTAATTATACGAAAAAGAATTATATTTCAATACATTAGGAAGGTAAGTGAGGGGTACATGCGTCTATTGCACTCGCCCTTATTTTGTCTAAAAATAGCCAAAATGCATTATATTTGAGGATGGAGGGAGTAAGAAATATCATAGATTGCAAATAGGTCTATAAAATCAAAAGAAAGTCAGACGACAGTCTCCATAGATACGAGGCTTGATTGGTTGTTAAAGGCTTTAAACAAAGATATAGTATAGATTACGAAGACACATTTAGTCAAATGAACTACCATTAGAACCGTGTTGTCTATGGCTATCTCTAGAGGATGGACATGCCGCCAAGTAGATGTTCAAAATGCTTTCTTGCATGGTTTTCTACAGGAAGGAGTTTATATGAAACAACCCCTTGGTTATGAAAGTCAGTCTACACCTAATTTTATTTGCAAGCTAGATAAATAAAGTTTTGTATGGGTTAAAACAGGCGCCTAGAGCATGGTATTCAGGATTGAGTGAAAAGTTGATTGATCTTGATTTTAGGTCATCCAAAGCTAATACATCATTGTTGTTTTATAATAAAGGGGGTGTTACAATTTTTGTTCTCACATATGTTGATGATATCATAGTCATCGGTTCAACATCTAAAGCAATTCGAGCACTTTGCAAGATCTAAACAAAGAATTTGCACTAAAAGATGTGGGGAATCTTCACTATTTTCTTGGCATTGAGGTAAACAAGATACATGAGGAGATTGTGCTTACACAAGAGAAGTATGCTAAAGATGTGTTTGGTCGGGTTGGGATGACAGTCTGCAAGTCGGTAAGTACGCCCGTTTCAACAAGTGAGAAACTTTCGACTTATGAAGGATCACCTCTTGGAACAAATAATGCTAAACAATATAGAAGTATAGTTGGTGCCTTATAATACTTGACTTTGACGTGATCTGATATTTCCTTTCCTGTGAACAAGGTTTGTCGGTTCTTGCATGTTCCAACGACAAACCATTGGGCAATAGCGAAGAGAGAATATTGAGATATTTAAAGCATACAACAATGGTTGGATTAACAATGAATAAATCTTCCTCTTTATCTGTTAGTGGTTTTTCTGAGCAGGAAGTATTGATGATCAGCGATCTACTGGTGGGTTTGCTATATTTTTCGGGCCCTAATATAATATCTTGGAGTGCTCGAAAATAGGCAATAGTGTCGAGGTCAAGCACTGAAGTTGAATATAAAGCTTTAGCCAACACAACAACAGAAATCATGTGGATTTAGACTTTGTGGGATTCAAGCACCAAGAGCTGCTAAATTATGGTGTGATAATATTAGAGCTAAGTATTTTTTTGTTTTTTGCAATTCCTGTGTTTCATGAACATATTACGTGAATGGGTAGCACGAAGACAACATAAAATTGAACATGTTTCTTCTAAAGATCAGGCAACAGATGATTTTACAAAGCCTCTCATCATACGACAGCTGGAGATGTTCAAGAGCAATCTCAACCTCAGACGATCAGATTGAGGGGTAGTGTTAATAAGCATGTAACAAATAGGATCTTGGAGTGCTCGGCAAGGATAATTGTTAGGGAATTGCTAGTGCCCGGACATCCGATGGGATAGGATTCCGTCGGACGGTAACCTGGGTGCACTCCCATTGAACGGCCCAGCACAACGGCCCATCAGAAACGCCGTCGTGCGACCCCAGCTTCGGTCGCCAGCCCGCCCGCCCGCTCCTGGCGCTGTGTCGTATCGCTACTACACGTGCGCGTCCATCCCCATATGCGTACCCGCCCCCGTCCGCCTCGCCCCACCCCACATCCGTCGCTCCTTCCCCCTGACCCCTCCTCTCACTCCGTGCGGTAAGGACTCGGGAGCCGAGATGAGGACGAGCAGGCCTTGTCCATAGGAACTCAGGTGCGCCGCGCACCCCATCCGCCGGCTCTCGACTCGCCATTCCCTTCCCCCGTGCCCGGACTGTGCCCCCATGACTCTCTAAACATACCTCTGAAATACGAAACACTTGCAACATGAAACACTTGGATGCAACATACGTCTGAAGCAGATGAAACATTTGAAACATACAATTGCAACATATGTATGAAACATTATAACACCCGAGGTGTTTGCCACCAGTTAAGCAGTGCGTTTGAGCTCAAACATGGTAGATTAAGTGGTGATGAAGATGTCAAGGTCAAACCTATGGAAGCGAGCCCCAACCTAAACTTGGATGTTGCACCCTTGCTTTACATATAGTCCATTTTTAAGATATATGCTTGGGTGGTGTTATTGCAATATCTTCATGTGTCTCACCTTAGTACCTATCTATATTAGTCACTGGCAAAGTTTCATGACGTTTGGAATCAAAAAGTCACATGAAATGATAAGTTATATCCTTGTTGGAATGATTTTACTAAGTGCTTGAATTACATTATTAAGTGGATGGAAATATAGGTCATCGACCAAACCTTTCAACCTTGCCCAAAAGACTCTAGATGGACTCTACAACAAAAGTCGTGAAAGGTTCGTGTTGAGCAAATGCCCAGAAAATGCTCCAATGGATCAAAACGCACAATTTAAGCTTTATCGTGATCCTACTTTGGTCAAAGTAGAAATATAGTTTCTATACCAGTTTTGATGTTGGACCTTAAATAAAAGTTGTAGTTCATGTTGTGTAGAAGAAACTTTGTTTAATGGTCAAGAGCTAGTTTGGTCTCTAACCTAGTCAAATAGAGGCTCAAAGATTGGATTAGCTGCTGTTTTTCAGCCTTGGAAAATATTCTAAGTCATGGAATATGTGGACTGACATTGACTGGTGGGCACATTGCGTTCTCAAAATTTTGTTAAACAACTGAAGTTGGACTCTTTATAAAAGTTGGAGTGTTTAGAGTGGAGAAGAGCTCAGAGAAGTTTGAATGGATTTGGAGCTCATTTGGACCTTCAAAATTAATTCCCAAAACTGCTAGTTTCATCATATTCATGGAGTTGGACCGGCAACACAATACGGTTGGCACTTCGCGTTCTCATGATTTTTCTAAGCAACACAAGTTGAGCCAAATGTAAAAGTTGGAGCACACTTTGTCGAGAAGAGCACACAAAAAGTTGGCTTGAGTTTGATCACGTTTTGATTGTCAATTTTGAGTTCCATTGTCGGTCGTCAATGTGTTGACATTGTCATCTTGGAGGCCAATTATCTCTTAATCCATAGCTCTAATGACAGAGTGGTCTTAATGAAAATGATAGAGTGTTGCGTGGGCTACAACTTCGTTTTGAGCCCATTCACTGATTCGGCCCGGATCGAGCCCAAACCGGCACCCACCTTACTCAACTTATCGCACTCCACGTGTTCGTGCAAATGTCAACGTGCTCGCCATGCACAGCGCCGCGTGCTCCCACCTCCGCCACGCACCCCTGCCCCTCTGCCGTGCGCCCTGCTATTCCTGAGGGAGTGCTGAGCTCCTCTTCCACTCCCTCACTCACTCTCGCGCCTCTCCTTGCAACTTCAGAGCGCGGACGCGCCATGGCCGCGTCGAGCTCCAGCTCAAGCTCATGCCGCTGTCGTGCCCGCTACTGCTCTCACCGCCGAGCCAAGCTGCGCCCCACCGAAGTTGCTCGAGCATGCTCCGGTGCTCCGCTGCCGCCTCTCGTCGCTCGGGAACCGCCGGCTGCTCTTGCCGACGCGGCCGCAGCCCCGGCCCGTCGTGCTCTCGTGGCCAGCCGGCCTCGGGCCACCTCAAGCCAAGTTGTGGGCATCAATAGGTGCGCGCCATCCGCCTGTAGCTCCGCCACCTCCTCAAGTCACCGGAGCACCGCCCCCTGCCGCCGGCACTGGCCGATTCGTCGTGCTCTGCTTTGAGGAAGAAGATGGACCACGGGCTTCAATAAGTAGAAAGGGAAGGGTTTTTCTGTGAACCACAGACTCTTTTGAATAGTGCGAGAAGGACTTATCCGCTCGGTTTAATTAAAGTTTCTTCCAGGGGTCCCGTTGTAAAGTGTCTGTCCTTTTCGGTTTAATAATTTTCTTTTACAGAAAAATGACTAGAACTTTGGAAAATCATAGTAAATTGTAGAAAAATCGTAAAATAGCAAATGAGGACTTTTTGGAATCCTTGTGAAATTCTCTATGCAGTAGATCTATAATATCACATGTTTTAGTTCAAAGTTTTCTCTGTAAAAATAGATTTGTGCAGCTAGGTTTTTAATGCTAGTTAAATTTGTCATTTTCATAACTGCAGATCTAGTGCTCCAATTGAAGTGAAATTTTTGTGGCATGCTACTCATATGATGTTTAATGTGTGGTAATTATTTCATGAATTTTGGTTGCCATATGAGTGAATTATTAGTGTATCTTGCTCTCACATGAATTCTTGCAATAGCAATTTGTCTTTTTCATAGAGGTTGATATACATGTCCAAATGACTTGAAATTTGTACAGTAGACTATTGGGTGTATGTAAGAGCTACTGTAATGTTTATAGATTTTATTATGGACTTTTGGTATATGTTTATTATTTCACCTTGCTATCTAAATAAATTAAGAAATGCATTAAAAGAATTTATTTAGTGATGAGCACTATGCTTTTTGGTTATCATTTAACATTCACTTTGTGATGGTTACATTGGTTGTGGCCAAATGTATGTTTGGAATGTAAGTTAATATTTATTCTTGCAATTGATGCTTTCCTGGACAGTTTCTGGGACTTTGGTAATTGCACCATGAAAATGATGTTTACTGAGAAACATGCTTATAACCAAGTTGTATATAACTCATTAATCTAGCTTGTGTTAAATTTTGGTGGCATTTGGCCTTATAGTTTTTGGGTAATGACTGTTTCAAGTTGGGTTCTAGAAATAGTTGTTCTCTGGAATCTCTGGACCAGATTCTGTAATTATACATGTTTGACTTGGTTAACTTGAAAATCATGCCAAGATGATTAAAAATGAATTATGGACAATTTCATAAGCTTTCTATAATGTCTTGTTGCATGGCTATTGGAATTGTATAACTCTAGTTATGATCCAAACATGTAGCTGTTGTTTGCAGTCCAGAATTTGTCAGATGCTAGTTATGGTTGTTTACTCCATGTGTTGCTAAGTGTGGCTTATGCCCTTGATGATGGTCAAGTTAAGATACTTGTGATCTTGTCAAACTTGTGTTATGCTTGATGTGCTTGCCCTCTTTAATTGGTTGTGTGATGTTAGTTAAATAGCTTTTGGTGTCCATGTCTAAATCATGTGTTTACTTGAATGATTATGTGATACATCTTGTGTTACCATTCATCATATTCATACGCATGTGTCTTGCATCTTATCTAGGTACGCTAGATGCACCACGTGAAGGATGAGACGTTGGAGCCAAACCTGAAGACGGTGTTTGGTGGACCTATCCCGAAGATGGAAGGACTAAGCAAGTGCTGGGATGGGAGATGCTCACCAAGCGAGTGTCATCTGTCAATCACTAACCTAGTGTTCGATCCCAGGCAAGCCCCGGAGCATTCTAAGCCTCCTACTTTATAAAAGCAATTGAGTATATATATGTTATATATGTATTATTGCATTAAGTTATAGGAGTTGATTGGAAACACTTGCTGCATATATACCCTTTCCTTGTCCCATAAATATGTCTGAAATCCTATTTTGGTTCAGGATCGAAAATAAATGCTTAGCCCTGCTTAGACCGGTAGCGATCGGTGATTTCCTGTCACCTGAAATTATAGGTGGTTACAGGAATACTTTAGCTATAGAATGGATGATATCCTAGAAATAACCAAGTGTTGATGGTTAATTGAAGACCAGGCGGAATAAGTATTGGGCAACCAGACAGGGTTCTGGGGTGCTTGTAGTTTCCGCCTGTGTCGATTAAGGACCGACCGTTGTTGGGCCTCGGGTCATGTTGAACGCATGCCTCACATTTAGCTGGCCGGATAAAGTACCTTCCGACCGCAAAGCTAGGAGATTATTTAGGCCGAGTGGATTGCTCGCAACGCACTGTACCGGAGTAGTAGTGGCAGGATACGAGGGCGCAATGATAAGGCCAAAGAGCAGTCAGGCGGCCCCCGGGTACAAGTGGTTCCTGGCAAGCTCGCGACTTTACCTGAATGGTTGACTCGGTGACCAACACCTCACTTTAGCGGGTGAGTGAGGTTTGTATGAGGAATAAATTACCAGCTAGTTAATAATCGATTCGAATCGCCATCGTTCACTGGATAGTGAACACTTGACTCGAGTTACTGCATCGTAGTAATGATTATGGAACACGGATGGTTATGTGGATGATGTTGGAAATGCTAAACCTGAAATGGTAACCTTTGATGTTAATGGTTAATCAAGTGATTGCTTTAGCATAGGTGCTTACCTAGATTAGATAGGTTATAATAAATATGATGCAAGAGGACTTAAATTAGTTTATTCATGATAACTTATGCTTTTCGCAAATGAGTCAAGCTAGCCCACTGAAAGAAAGCCTTGCATACTCCTTGGTGTCATTATTTCTGGTTTATGACGGGTAAGTCTAGCTGAGTACCTTCTCGTACTCAGGGTTTATTCCCACTTGTTGCAGGTTGTGATGTATCATAGCTACTGCAAGAATTGGGTGGCTCTTGCTGTAATGGCGGAGTGTGATCATGGGCATGATCCTTCTGAGCTATCTTGTCTCTCATGCTTTTGTTGGAATTTGACCTTGGTACTGGCATGTATTTGAATTAAGGTGATATTAGTTTTAAACTATTTTGCTTCCGCTACTTTTGAATTTGAGTTGTAATAACTCTACCGAACTCCGATATATGTTGAATTACTTATGAAATGGATGTAACATATGACCTGTTATGTTGGACCACTACGATCTTGGCTTGTATGTTAGTTGGTTTGAAATCTCTCGTGATTTTATTGGACTACCGGAGTTATAGGAGCTTAAGTACAGGAATTTAATTGCTCCGGCGATTGTTTTTGTACTTTTGTTCTTATAATTTGGGCGGTTCCGTGACAAACATATACAACATCTAGATAAAAAACTTATAACTTGTAACATGAAAACACTTACTGCAACATAAAAATGAAATAGCTGAAACATTTTGAACATACTCTTGCAACATATGTGTGAAACATATGCAACATCCAGATAAAAGCGCTTGCAACATACATACAGACGAAATATTTTTAACAAACGCTTGCAACATGCCTCAAAACACTCACAACATATGCAAACATCGCAATCTACTTTTGCAACATTCATATAAAACACTTGCAACATATCTCTGAAACATCTGAAACACTTAAAACATACATTTGCAACATAGGGGAGGGGGCTAGGGCCGGTTGATTCTGGCCTCGGGGTGGGAGCTAGTGGCGAGCGAGCAACACTAGCACGGGCCGCGCTCGTGGGTGCCCTTGGCTCGGCCGAGAGCGATGACCTGAGGCGTGCGATGACACCACCAGCACCAGGAGAGGCAGACGACACGTCTGATGGCATGTGTGGGACTGCGGGCACGGAGCAAGAGACGCAGGTGGGGCGCACGACGAGCAGGATGGGGGGCGCGCAGAGAGATGGCCGAGGTGGCGAATGCGGAGTGGGGCAGGTGGAACAGCTGCACGGCGTTGTGAAGTGCGCGATGGGTGAGCGAGTTGGGACAAATTTCCTTTCTGAGAGAGAGGTAGAGAGGAAGAGGCAGGCTTTGTTGGCCGGTGGTGCGCAGACCCAGGAAGGCGGCGTCCGATCGGACGGACGCCTGCCCCTGAGCATTACTGTAGTTGTTATGATTTGATTCTATCTAGTCATAGGTTGGATTAGATTAATCTGTGACCTGACCGATCACTAGCAGGACCTATGTATATAGTAAGCCTGGGTGTTGGTTTGTGCACATCATCAATTAACATGAAGCTGCCGCTGACCCAATATAGGGCACAACGTTCCACCAAAGTTCTGTAGCATCTCTGATAGCTGTCACGGAGAAGCCTCTTTGGAACCCAAGCTCATAAGATAAGAGTATGAAAAACATGGCCATCGTTTGGGGCTTTAGCTCCATGAATAGCTCCACCGGTGGAGCTGGAGCCATTTTGGTAAATCGTTTGGCAAAACAGCTCCACATATAAAGTTCCTTAAAACATGCTCTCACAAAATGCCATGTAGAATGAGGTGAAGCCACTATTTTTTGACTTCATCCCACCTCAAACCTATGTGAGAGCATGATTTAAGGGGCTTCCAGGATGAAGCCGTTTTGTTTTACCCCGTTTGGCACAAAACGGCTTCAAACAGCTCCATAGAATTAGAGTGTTATAGAACCTACAATCGTATAGGAATTCAAGATATAGAAACATAAAACTTTTATTGTGGCCTTTGGATATAACATATGAAAAAATGCATGAATTTAAAGAGAGATAGATGTATAGGAAAGTTTTTTATGAGATCCAACCTCATGCTAGTTTTTCTCTAAAATTCCTATGGTTTCATACATCCTATCCCAATCCAAAAGAAATTTGTAAGGTTTAATCCTTCGTTTCAAAAAGACATATATGAAAATTTTCTATAGGATTACAATCCTCCCAAATTTGTATGTTTTTTGGAGCTAAGGTCATATTTGGATGCCCATAGGATATGGGATAAGGATGTAGAGATGGATAAGATGAGATGGTTTAGACAAATAGTTACTCAGATTTCATCCTTTACTTATGTTTTTGTTAGGATCTATTCATATTCATGGTCTAAAATTTTATGTTAAGAGCTAAACTATTGTTCATGAGGTTGTTTGGACCATGGGCTAAAAGTTTAGATCTAATTCAATAAAAAGATTTATGTGGCCCTAGGTTTCTCTTCAGCACCCGTACTCTATGTCCGTCAACCTCGAGTAGCCAACCATCATCGCCCACGTCGAGCACAAGCTGCCGAGCCTGTGTGCCGTTGCTATCGCCATCGAGACCCTCTCCCGGCGATCGTCGAGTGCCTAGCATCGACACCTCTGCCGCAAGAGCTCGCCCGTGCAATGCTACCACTAGCACTAGGTCGATACGGTGCCTCCATAGCTCGGTCCTATGCTACCGCCATAGCTCCATGCATTGGATACCGCCGCAAGGTCGTAGCCACCACTCCTTGGCATGACGGCTCCATGGGATGGGCGCAGCGACTCCAGAGAATAGGGTGAAGTAACATGGGATGAGCAAGTGGCCGCGTCACGTGATGGGTGAGCTATAACAGTGGGAGTTTGGGTGTGATGACGTGGAGAAGAGTTGTGGACGAATTCTTTGAGGGAAAAGAGTAGAGTTGTGAATGCATAATTATCTTTGGGTCAGAGGATCCAAAACTTTTGACCATTTTTAGCTCACTTTTGTGGTTTAATGGTCTAATGTGCTTTTTAGGAGGTTAACTATAGTTTAGACATAACTTTAGACAATCTATTTGGAGATTTTAATCTAAATTTAAGTAAGTAAACTTTATATGAGTGGATCCCATGAGGGTCTTGTTTGGGTTTCGATTAAGGTTTTGCCATTGGATCCATTATTGTAACTGAAAACAAAAACTTAGCATCCTATCCTTCCTGCAGCCCCTTTGTCTGGACAACCTTTATTAGTGTGTGCTGCTACTGCACGCAGCGCGCAATTCTTTTTCTCTCTCCTATTGTTCATCTTCTTCAATGACTGAATCTCCTCCTCTTCTTCTTCGTTGAATTGCGCCAGCCCACCCTTGCTTCTGACCTCTGCCGCTGCCCCTACCAGTGGATCAACCGCCCCCGTTGCTCCACCCCTGCCATCCCCTAAAACCAATCGAAGGAGAAAAGCTTGTCACCTCGCCCCCGACGCCTCGCTCGCCACCCTCAATGCGCCACCACCAGGTCGGGCCCCTCTCTTTCTAAGCACGCAGACTATGGAGGGCTCTCGCGAAAATCCAAAACCCTAATTCCAAAATCCCATCGCTGCTTCCTCCTCTCTAGGCTCGCGAAGACCTCGCCGGCGGCAGCCCCGCCACCGCTTCAAATTTTGCCAGTGTCCTCACTTGTGGGTCGCTTGCGGAAGGGACGCATGAGCGTCAAATAAAAGATTATGCCATGGTTCCGTAGTTCACCGACATCCCCACGACAAGCCCTCCTATTTACATGGTGGTTGTCATCCTTGCCCCTGAGTTGTGTGTTCCAATGAATAGCAATGTGATCCACATTCAAGAAGGGTTGTGGTGGCGGTAGTGGCGAAGAGATGTCGAAGTCTGTTAGAGCTCCCTTCTTTCTGCATTTTGATGCCACCCAATAGTTATATGATATCTTCAGAGCCTTCAAGCCACAACTTTGGCTCCCTTTCTTTGCGGAGATCATTGTCCAACTTTGGCTCCCTTTCTTTGTGGAGATCATTGTCCTAGTGAGTTGGAGTATATAGATGACAAGAAACAATACATTTTAAAGGAAATACATCCTCTCTTCGGTACTGCAGAAGCATCTTCAACCATGAGTTCGCCATGGTTATCCATAGCGCGAAAAAGAAATATTTCCCTTCTATTATTCCATGGCTTCTTCTTTATTTTCTTTGTCTCCTGACCATGTAAACTTTTATTTTGATTCTTTATATATATATATATATATATATATAGGGAGAGTATACTCTATAGCTAGCTACAAAATAAGTTATTTTATAACCACCTCTATTTACGATAATTTTATATACTAATTTACGACAATGTCAGTATATATTTACGATAGTTGAATTACTATAACACATGAGAATATTTACCCTAATGTTATAGTACATCACATAGTAAGGAGTTACTATAATCTCGTAAATTAGCATAGCAATTATCGTAACTCAGAGTGGCTACAGAATAAGTTATTTTGTAGCCAGGTGTAGGGTAATAGTTTTATATATATATATATATATATATATATATATATATATATATATATATATATATATATATATATATACACACACACACCACACACCCAGCAGGGCTCCTCCTAATTTTCTTTCCTAAAAAAAAGAGAGGTGATGTTCAATAGTAGAGCTAGGACTTGGGCCGTGCCATTTGAGGGCGGATTATAACACGGTCTTTTGGCACGGCACGAAATATTTTGGGCCGCGCCGGCACGACACGAACACGAGAGTAGTCGTGTTGTGCCCAGAATCTCAGCATGGCGGGCTACATGGCCCGGCCCGCATCTTGGGCCGTGCTTGGGCTGGCACGGCACGAAAATGGCACGTAGACACTTCAACAACTATACAATACATTTTTTTAGTATTATGAAAATCATTAAACTTTTAAGTTCAAAAAAATCATTAAACTTTTATTAAAATAGTACACACAAGATATATATATATATATATATATATATATATATATATATATATATATATATATATATATATATATATATATATATCACGAGTGAAAAAAGAAAACTAACAAATATATTTTGAGGGCCGTGCTTGGGCAGACACGACCCGAAGGCGTGCCAGCATGCTACGGGTCGTGCTTGACTGAAGAAAAGATTCACCGCGCCATATCGACATGGCCCGATGTGCCTCCCGTGCCTAGAGGGCACGACCCGAAACGGCACGAAGCATGAGAGGGCCGGCACGGCACGGCCAAGTCCCACCTCTATTCAACAGTGATATCTGAGTCCAAGCCCACCACGATACGTGGCTCCTATATATTTCCCTTTCCCGCTTCTCATTTTTCCTGTCGCACTCCTATTTTTTCCATTAACCAAGCGCCACCTTACCTAAGCATGTATCAGCAAGCAGCAACAATATGGCGCGATAAAAGAATTGCGTTGTCCAGGCTCCAACTCAAAGCCGTGCACGGAACTGTTAATTAATCACCTATCCACACCCACCTTTTAATTCCAGCTCTCGCTCCACTCCCCCATCCCAATCCACCTGTTCCCAACTTCCCATCCCCTCGGCACCGGCCGTCCCGTCCGACGCCCGGAGCCTCCTGTCCTGCCGCATTTTTCAGACTGGTCTGTTCCGTGACGTCCCAGCCTCCCAGGAGAAGAGAACCCCCGCGCCCCTTGGGCATCGTCGCTGTCGAGCCCGGAATACTGGCCGCGACGGAGCGGTCAGAAGCAGCGGCGGCCGGCGCGGTTTCGGTTTCCTGGCTGGCCCGAGTTGTTCGATTCCTCTCCTGATCTGTGGTGCGTGCGTATACTCCGTATTCCTCCCCGTCCCGGTTCATTGTCCGGGCTTCTTGTTTGTTATGTACAAATTCTGATTCGATTGTTCTCGACATTCTTTCCGTTCTCTATTATTGGTTTGATTAGGAAAGGTGGTTCTAGTACAGAGTTGTCTGGAGGCTCCGTCGCTGTCCCTTCGCCCTCTGTCTCCTCACGCTCTGGTGGAGCGGAGTGATTGCTCGCCGGCGGATGCCACCGTTGGAGGCAGCTGCTAATCGCCGGGTCCGGTGGCCGCGTTGCAGCGCCGGGGAGTCTCTTGTTGTGCTGCAGCCCTGCACGCGGTGAGGCCGGCATCCCTCTTCGGAAGGCGTGCTCGGGTGGGGCCAGCCCAACCGCCGTTCGTGCGCTAGCGTTCCTCGCTCAGGTGAATCGGGCGGCTGGTCTTCTTGTTCAAACTTGAATCGTTCCTTCAGGATTGCTGTCTGGATCGTTCTTGATTTGCTCTATAATAATTCCTTGGATTTCCCAATTTGGTATATTTCTTGTTACCTGCTGCTGGTTGTAGTTGTAGGTGCTTATACTGTTTCATCTTCCTCATCTGTAACAAGTTTCAATCTTTGAGACGCACTCGTAACAGTGCTCCCATCATCCTGGAGCTGGTGTTACCTTTAGCCCGTCGTGCAAGAATTTACCCATCTCGGGCTCTTGATTTCCTGCTTTGGAAGGCTTAATCAATACTATATTTCATCTGGCCATGAAACTTGTAGCCGATCGATGGAGCTGTAGTGATTCTGGTCAATTGATACGGATTCCTAGTTCTTCGGGAAACTTTAAGTGCTCTTTTATAGGTATTTATATTAAACTAATTCTTAATTGCAGAGTAGTAGTATGTACTAGCAGCTGGATTTCTTTCCACTACTGAGCACCCTTTCCATGTCATTTTCTTGATTACCTTTTATGATGGTAGATTCCATGTCTAATGCTCCCATCCCCATTTATTTAAATTGTTTGCTTACTTTTGCCGTTCCCTTGTTTATGCCACATGATTGATGCTTGTTTCGTCACATGGCCAGTAATATGCTACTCTTAGGATATGTACCCTGTATCATTCTTTAATGGTTCCTTGGTCTGCTGCATTTGTAGGCTCATAACTTCCTTATGGTAGTATCTGCCTAGAAAGTGGAGAGATAAGATACATAGTGGAAGATGAGATCAGTTGTTCGGTCACTTCGCCAGCTCCGCCGTTTTGCCCAGCTCCATGCAGAGAGGCACTCACAAGCAACCAGATTGTTCAGGCAGCAGAATGCTTTAATCATGTGCGGTTCGACATCCCGTTCACTGAGCATGTTACGTCGTAATGGTGAAATTAGCAGATTTGCAAGCCCTGGCGTGGAGTTGATGAGGTCCATGTTCTCCACTGTAGTGGCTGATTCGATCAAAGGTTTACTTCTCATTTCTCTTTTACTTGTGGTGGTTTCTATCTTCTTTTTTGGGGGCCATTTGAATCAACCTATTTGCTTTCTTGAACTTTGCTGTAGATGTTGGAAGAGGTGGTCCGATGGTGGAATATGAGAGGAGAATAGCATCAGGAGAGCTAGTAGATGGTGATAGCTTTCAGGTGTTGTTCTGGTCTTTGACCAAAGAACATTTCTTGGATAGCTTCCGATCAATGCTGTGGTAAAAAGTTTTCCGACCTTTTTACTGGTTCATACAGGTTGATACAATTCAACAATTACAAAGGCTCTATGAGGAGTTGATTGAGAATGAAGAAGACTGCCAGCTGGATAGATATAAATCATCTGAGAAATCAGGACGGTAAGAGCAGTTTCAGTGCACTAAGGTGACATATTTTGTATATTGTTATTATCTTAACCTTAGTCTTTATTTTTGGAAAAAAATAACCTTAGTCTTTTTTTTTGGAAAAAAATAACCTTAGTCTTTGATATTGAAGGAGTCGATGGCTATGGTCCCGTCTCATTACTCAGCCTTCTACCTATGCTCCAGTTAAGGGCCTTTACCTCTATGGCGGTGTTGGTACAGGGAAGACGATGCTTATGGACTTGTTCTATGAACAGCTGTAAGTCTATCAGTTCTAGCCTTTTAGGATAAGATCTCCGTCACACCACTTTGTGATAACAATGTTATGAATCGTGAATTTGTAACCTTCCTCGTTATTCCTAGTCCATCACAAAGTAGTTGTGAATATGTTAATACTCTTCTGGTGTATCAGAACTGTTATGGCAGCTATTCACATTCTAAGTGCCAATATTCTTTCTTTGTCATTCTTTTTAGATCATGCGCAATTGTGAATTAACAGAACACAACAACAACAACAACATAGCCTTTTGTCCCAAGCAAGTTGGGGTAGGCTAGAGATGAAACCCAAAAGAGACGAGAAACAGGGAGACACATAAAGGGACATAAAGGGCACAAGACAAAAGATGTCACGGTTCAGGCACATTGATTGCTAATCTCCAAGCGCTCCTGTCCATAGCTAAATCCTTGGGGATATTCCACTCCTTAAGATCTCTCTTAACGGACTCGTCCCAAGTTAGTTTAGGTCGACCTCTACCGCTCTTTACATTATCGGCCCGCTTTAGAACTCCACTACGCACCGGCGCCTCAGGAGGCCTCCGTTGGACATGTCCAAACCATCTCAACCGATGTTGAATTGAATTAACAGAACACATTATAAAGATAACGAATGCATTAGTATTAACATTAGCATTTATTGTTGTCAAAAAAATTTAAGACCAGTGGCATGTAATCAGAAGATGGTAGCTGGCTATCAAAAGGAAAATGGCCTCCTTTTTCATTAATCTAATTTTAACTGGTTGCTCTCATACTCTCACCTAATAGGCTAATATTCAATTTTCTAGACAGTTGACTTGTACTCTGAAAACTTGGCACATTGACATTTTTTTTTATCTATGAGGAGATTTAGGAATTTAGCAGTTCGACAATTGTAGTTTTATCTGTAATTCCTTGTCACTGGGTGCTACATACACAGAGATACAACAACTACCCTATATTTTGAGAATTCTCAATGCTAAACATCTTCATCTGCTTAGGTCAAACATGTTAGATAAAATGTCAGCCAAAAATTCGTTTGTATTAAGTATGTTTGTTTTGTTCACATATAAGCTATACCTCAATTTATTGCATTATTAATAACACAACCGCACAAGCCATATAGAAGAAATGGAGTTGAAATCAGAAATAGTTCACTGTGAGTTGCATTCTTAGGCACTTCACGTGGCGATGAAACCATTGATCCTTGCTCATTGCAGAATTAAGTACACTTCTTAATTAGGAAATTCCCTTGCCTATATTTCTTGAAATATGAATTAGTCTTGGTCAATGAAGCTAGATTGATTACCATGACCTGTACCAGGAATAATCGTCTGCAGCCTGTTGGTCAAAAGCTTTTTTCAGAATCTAAGAGCAAAACTAGGCTAAGAAATTGGCTTGAAATTATTCAATTTGATTATAGTACAATAAATCTTAGCCATTAAGGTAATGACTGAATCATTAGTGGAAATTTGTGACGCTTTCCAATTTTGGGATCGATCAGCAGTTTATAAATCTTCCCTGATTACATCCAGCACTGTCTGTAGAACATATCACAAAATTTATGCGATGTTGGGCTATGCGAATGTATGGACTCCCAGGATAAATGGCTTAGATGAAAGATAAGCAAATAACCAAAATTTTGCATGATGTCTTTGCAGTTCTCCAATTTTTAGTTGGAACCTGTAGTGCCTGTGACCAACAGAAATCCTGTCATATTTCTCTTGTTGATGGAAAAACTAGATGGAAAGAATGAAATGCTGGCATATCTTTCTTGTCATTTTATACATTCAGAAAGGTAATTTTGTTCCAAATATGTTGAAATAACAGAGTTTCATACACATCTCATGGCTGTACAATAATATTTAGACAAAATGTTGGTACTTGCGTGCATTCTTCACTTTAGATAACTGATATTATTTTGTCTTGGCAGGCCATCTAATTGGAGAAAAAAACGTATTCACTTTCACGATTTCATGTTGAATGTACATAGTCGTCTTCAGGTAATGTTTATATATGCAAACTGCCTTCAGAAGTACCCTGTTCCAAGCTTCAGGAAGATATGATAATTGTTGTCATGACACTTGTTTGTATGCAGATGCATAAAGGTGTTTCAGATCCTCTTGATGTTGTAGCAGCTGAGATTTCAGATGAGGCCATCATATTATGTCTTGATGAGTTTATGGTATAATACTTTTCTGAGGTTAAATATTCCGCCAATGTCCTTATATATATGTTTGTAAGTAACAAGCCCAACTATACTGCACAGGTAACTGATGTTGCTGATGCTATGATTCTGAACCGGCTGTTCAGACAATTGTTCAGCAAAGGCGTTGTATGTGGCTACTATTTTCTTCCATTTTCTTATGGGACTAAAATACTCAGGTTACATATACAATGCATCAACTTTTGACATGGATTTATTTGCATGTTTTGTGCTCAGATTCTTGTTTCGACTTCGAACCGTGCTCCAGATAAGCTTTATGAAGGTGGCTTACAACGGGACCTTTTCTTGCCATTTATTGACACCTTGAAAGTACGAGTTGTTTTACATTTATCAATTTCTCTGCATGGTCAATTAAGCAAGTATGTTGGTTTTTACTTTTGTGGACCATTTCAGGAAAGGTGCATCGTGCACCCCATTGGATCTGCAGTGGACTATCGTCAACTGGGTTCTGTATGTTACCAACTTCTGCAAGCTAGTAGTCCTTGGTTTGTTCCCCCTTTCCTTCTCTGACATCTTTGAACTGATGTCTGAGCAGGCTGAACAAGGTTTCTATTTTGTCGGAAAACATTACAGTACGCTTCTGAAACAGAAGCTTCAGTCTTTAATTGGACATGAGGAACCCAGCCCACAAACTGTTGAAGTAATTATGGGAAGGAAACTACAGGTACGGTAGAAGTATTCAAAAACAGCCCACTAAAACACATTATTTTTATTACTTAACCATGACTTTGCAGGTATCCCTGGGAGCAAATGGTTGTGCATATTTTCCTTTTGAAGATCTTTGTGATAGACCTTTAGGTGCAGCAGATTACTTTGGACTCTTTAGTAAGTATATTGCTGCCTGATTATTTTGGACTTGACATAACCTGTTAACTGATAACCAATTGTTGACTTACAGAAAAATTTCACACCCTGGCACTTGACGGTGTTCCAAAGTTTGGGTCTAGTAACAGAACAGCAGCTTATCGGTTCGTCACACTGATTGATGTATGGTCCTTGTTTTCTCGCACTTTATTATGTTTAAGTTTGTCTCAGCCTCACTATGTGCAGACAACCATTTGTTGTGTATTTGAACTCAAGACACCTTAAAATTCAACATTTAGTGTGGTTGCCTTAAGGAGATTCTATCATAGATTAGATCTGATTACATGCAGTAGTCCCTCATACTTAAAAATTGGTTACTTGAATGTAAACAGAAATGTTTTTTCCTTCAATCTGAATTCTAAAACTCTTCACCAATAGATTTTGCATACTACAGCCTACATTTTTGTTATCTTGAAATACTGAATGATTTTTTAGGTTATGTACGAGAACAAAGCAAGGCTGTTATGTACAGCCGAGGCTGGACCAATAGGACTGTTTGAGAATATCGTGACTGTTGCTGAAGCACAGAAGGTTTCACCAAGATATTCGCGCTCACAGAAAAGTGACGACCCTGACTTATGTGTTGACAATGAGCTTGGATTTGCCAAGGATCGAACGATTAGCAGGTAACTGGAAATGTGTGCATGCTGATGTACGTAGATTTCAGATTAGTGCTCTGCCTGTCATGTGGAATCACAAATCACAATCAACCCTTGAGGCTCGTATTTTACTGGTGCCTTCTGTTTTGGCTTGTGCTTTTACAGGTTGACAGAGATCAACAGCAGAGAATATTTGGAGGACTTCGAAATGAGATTGAGGGGACAGCAGCAGCTGCCCTTGCAAGGTCTAGATAACAATGGTGGTGATGTTGTACTAGCATAATAAGCAGAAGGCTTCTGCGCCTCATATTTGAAATTCTTGTATTCGCACCCACCTGGCTTACATAGGCAACTGAGAAGCTATGCTTTTCCAACAGTGATGCATGTAAATGTGCAATAAAGCTATGTAAGGGTATTTTGCTAATAGGTGAGTGATCTCTAAAATGGCTCAATCTATAGGGGAAAATTTCATATTGAAAATTTTGTTGTATCACATATTTCCATACCTTTAGAGAGACCTGAAGCTCAAAAACAGCATGAATTCACTGCATAAAGCCATATAATAATAGGCTAAAAGCTTTCACTGAACTTTGTGAATTGGAGAAAAATGCTAACGACTGTTCATGTTTTTCTATTGTATTTTGGCTTTTCTGACATGCTTGACGTAGTAGGGAAGCTTTGGTTATTATTGTTGCGTCATGTCTGGAGCAGATCTGCCGCATTTTCCAAGTAAACCTTCCTTTTTCAAGGACTGTAATGCACAAAAACAAAGCTAAAAAATAAGGTCATGAGCTCTGCCCTGTCTTTCTTGTGTTCTGATCCTGTTGCCAGTGATTTGCCGAACCTCGGTGGAGCCATCCTCAGTGTGGACAGTCACAAGATGCAACTCTTTTTGTGTTCCAGTAGCTGTCTTATTGGATTTAAGGGTTAATTCTTACATGAGGTGAATAACTTAATTTTGTGGCTGCTAGGATTATCCACTAGCTACACTATTGTTTTGGTATTTTGATTGATCCGTCGCTGCTAACGAATGCTATCCGGTATCCGCATCTGTGGTGATAGATGCATTGTTAAAGACTAGTTCATCTGAAATCAGTCAGTCCTGTTTAAAGGATAAAATAAAAACCCACAGCCTTGCAACAGTATGCATTGTTAGAGTGTCGTTCCTGTATTCCACGGATTTTGAATTTCTAATTATCACTGCATGTTGTCTGGTATTTCTAGCTCTGTTATTATGACTTTTAGCGTTACATGATGTTAATAGTTTGAGTTAGTTGAACAGTTCATCGGTATTGTGCAATCTCTTAATAAGATATGGTATCGGACACTGAGATATGGGAATACATTTCTACTCATGTTTTATAACAGCTAGAGCACATTATCTGATTGTTCAGGCTTATGTTTTATCTTTATCCTACTACGATTTGGGTTTTTTTTAAAGATCCGACCATGTTAGTATGTATTAATAAGAAGGAAGCAGTTTTACAGCTGTGCGCGTAAGGCGCACAATGTCCTCCCCAACAGGTTGCTGAGAAGGCGATTACATCAATGTGGACTACTCGCTAAGATGTAAAATCTCTAAAGGTTCGCTTTTGCCCCTGGTAGCTTCCACATTTTGCACTCATCCCCCAACATCAGGAGTAAGGCGTCTACTGTCTTTTCACGGCATTAAAAAATTCGATCATTCCAAGCACTACGTTTTCTGGGGTCTAAACCACTTAGCAGTTAGCACCCATGACCATGAAGGACCTTTTTTGGGGGTTGATTACGCTACACGGTAATTGTAGCCACAAATAATTCTGAGTTTTAGATGTTACTGCTTGAATTGTTGGCTTGTCAGTCGTTAGGGCGTGGTCAGGTTGTCTTCTGTGACTGCAGTCCTCATAGATCGATAGCTATACGCCGTAAAAGCATCTTTAGCAGTCTCCTTTCCTAACCCTTAGTGAAAAAAAACTGTTATTTTAGAGATTTTGTAGTTTCAGCAGTTCCCTAAACCCAACCCTAATGAGAAAATTTTTTTCTCAACCACTCAAATCATAGCCTCTCACCCCTTAAATAAAAGAGGGTCCTTTCCTCCCTCAATCCACTATTTTTTTCATTGAGGATTGGATTTTCTCGTTCTGCTGGAGATAAGACCTTCAAAACCCCAAAACATGTTTTGTATCTCCTTCGACAATTAGTTTTTGGTGTTAGAGTTTTCTCCAACTGCTGGAGATGCTTTAGGGGGTGGGTCTTGTCCCACAGCGGCACAAGAGGAGGAAGAGGTGGCTACAGGGGGTGGGTCTTGTGCCGCTTGTTGCACTGCACATACGAGGGAGAAGGACAAACCGTTTCAATGTTTCATGGAACCTTGCATCAGTTTCTCCACTGGATTGATTGATTTTCCCGTTTTGTCGGTACAGATTTGCAGTGGTACATCGACACAACGCCATTGCATTACCACCTACACGTGCCCAGTTGCTGCTAGCCAATGCAACCAGAACGCGATCTACCACTTGGGCAGCTAGCTTGGATCATCATCGGCGAGCTAGCCGGAGGAGCGTGCGGCCGGCAGGGCCTGGCCCCGGAGGAAATGGTAGAGCATGGCGAGCGAGCGGTCCGGCGCGAAGAGCGGCACCTGGTGCCCCGCGCCGCGCACCGTCACCAGCGTCAGCCCCTCCTCGTACTCCACCGCCCACCCGGCCACCTGCTGCCGGTAGTACCACGCCCGCCACCCGCCCCACTCCGCCGCCACACCGCCTGCCGAAGCGGAAGAAGTGGCCGACGACCGACTCGCCGCCCTCTGCCGGCGCGGCCGCAGCCCCATCCTGTTGATGCTGTACCTCGTCGACGTCACCGGCACCCGCCCGTCCGTGTCGCCGCTGCAACGTGACATGCCATCGCGGGGTTTCAGTTTCACTTTCAGCTCAGCATCAACAGGGACAACAACAAGGCTGGATGGCAAATGCTCACAAGTGGAGGAGTACCTGTAGACCCAGATGCGCAGCCCGGCGGCCATGAGCTTCTTGAGGATGGGCAGCACGGTGGCCGGCGAGTCGTTCCATTTCCTGATGACCTCACTGCAGCACAAACACAGAATGACCGAGTAAACAACCATCTTCCATCGCAGTTACGTTCCGTCAGAGCGGACGCTGACGCCTTCGCACGCAGCAGAGGAAAACACGGTGTTCAGGCTTCATCCCAGCCGGGGACCGGGGCGTGCGACGCACAGAGTCAATGCGGGCGCACGCAAGTTGCCCAGATCTGAGGGGTAACGGGCCGGTGGTGGCAGATGGAAGAGTAATTGGGGGGTGCACGTGCACACGCGCTGCAAGGGTCCATGGATGGCACGCCTGGCACTGGCAGTATATACTGTATGCAGAGAGAAGAGAAACAGTGCTTGCTGACCTGCAGGGCGAGTACGGGTAGGGCAGGCCCGTCCGGTTGGCGTGCAGCGCGCGCTGCACGTCCCCGCGGTTGAAGTACTTGGTCACGTAGGCCTCCGTGCACGGGTCGTATCCAGCCGGCACACGCTTCATCAGCCTGTGCCACTCCTCCTGCGAGTGTTCCGTGAAGGCAGGCAGACGAGAAGAAAAAAAAAAGGTCAGTCAGGTTCGTGCCATGCTCGCTTGTCCGTATGCCAGCGGCATTCACAGACGACAGAGACAGAGAGAGTGCCGCGTACGTACATGCTTGGAGAGGAGGCGCGGCGCCGCGACGAGCCTCGCCGGCCGCCGCCGCCGCCGCGGCGTGGCGCCGGCGGCGGAGACGTTTTTCAGCAGCAGGCACGTCGGCGTGTAGATGCTGTAGATGTCGATGTCGTCGTAGGCGCCCAGGAAGGCGCGGAGCGCCGGGGAGCAGCCCTTGCCGGGCCGCCCGCCGTCGGCCTCCTCCTTGAAGGAGTCGCACTCCCGCCGCACCGCCGAGTAGAGCTCGTCCGAGATGATGGCGTGGCTCCACGCGTACTCCACCATGCCCAGCTGGTCCGTCGCGTCGTTCAGCACCGCGTTCCCGATCTGCAATGCAAGTGGGGGGAAAAAAACTTGACAGTTGCAGAAATGGTTTTTGCTTTTTCTTTCTCAGATCAGAGGCCAGAGCAGCGCACGATGCAATGCAGAGCATGCAACATCCAGCATGCTGCATGCGTGGAACACTGGAACTGTTACTGTTACTGCATACCACGACCCAAGGTAAAAGGGGTTTGCCACAAACCGCGCCTTTTACCGTGTTGGTTATTGGATGTTTAATAATAAAACAAAAAAAAGTAAAGCGGTAAAGATCGCAGGGCGGGGTATATCCTGTGTACGCTTATGTCTCTCACTCATCTTTAGAGTCATCTACTTTTACTACGGCGCAGCACTGACTCATTTCACTCTCTTTTCCTTTACTTGTTCGCTTTATATCTTTCTAGAACACTAGCTAATGCCTGATTTGCTGCGTCAAAGCTGGTTGCCTGGAACCAAGCAAGCAATCCTAAAGGCATGATGGCAACTTGGCAAGCGTAAGAGGTCTCAACTTGTTACACTGATGTTGTGAGGCATGCATGCTTACCATGAAACCTTTGATGCTGATGGCTCTGTCCCTGCTCGCCCCTTTGTTCCCTTCGTAGACGAGCTCCGCGAGCTGTGGGACGTAGTGCCCTACAAAAACGTAACACGGCTTTATTTAAGAAAACAGAGCAGGGGTTTATTTGGGACGTATGATGAAGGCTTATGCTTACCGGCGTAGCTCTCTCCGGCGATGTAGAAGTCGCGGCCCTTGAACTCGGGGAACTTGTCGAGCCAGGTGAGGAGGAAGCTGTACGAGTCCTGCGCCGTGACGCGGTCGCCCAGCCGCCGCAGGTCCGACGTCCGGTTCGTGTACGAGAACCCCACGCCCACCGGCGATTCCAGGAACAGCAGGTTCACGGCTGAAAGCCCATTGCCAATCCAACGCGCAAGGGGAACACACACAAGATTTCAGTTCGTGGAGAAAGTAAAATTCAGAGAGCAAGTACTAGCAGAGCTGAAGAATAATGTCTGTGCTTTGGTTGAACTGCTGCTTGCCTTTGTTCCATGCGTAGGCGTTGCGCGTGAGGTTGGTGCCGTAGCTCCTCACCAGGAACGGGCCCAGCTCCTGGGCGGCTCCGTAGGCCACAGACGAGCACCCAGGTCCTGCAAGTCGCGTAGGGAGATGACTCCATCAGTATTTTCAATCCGTCATCAGGTGTCGGCAGAAGGAGCCATCCCTCTACTCCGTACAGTCTACACTAGACTCATGAACATGGGCACATGGCTGGCTCTACGTGTAGAGACAAGACAAGTGGTGCATCCATTTCAAATCGGTCGTCACTAGGCACAGGAATTTTCGATCACACGCACTGCTACAGTACATTTGCCACTCGTCAGCCTTATCCGTTCTCCATTGGCCGTTAGTACTGCAGTTCTCAGATGGCCTATGGGAATTGTTAACAGGTTACTCACTCCTACCAGTATGCGTAGGCTTTCTACTCGTACTCCTATATCGAGTGGCAGTAGCAAAAAAATAACCGAGGGCTTGCTGGAGAAAAGAGAAAGCAAATGCAAAGGTAAGGACAGAGTGGAGAGCAGGGTGATGAGACGGCAGAAAGGCCTCCCTGCCCTTCGCTTGTGGTCAAAGCGTCAAAGACTCGTACTTCCATGTAATTAATTAAGTAATTCCTTCCTACCTTCTATCCACTCTTTTACTAATAATAATGCTCTTCACATCCTAGTATCTTTTTCAAATAAGGCCCTGTTTAGTTTCCAGTCCCCGTCACATCGAATCTTTAACATATGCATGAAGCATTAAATATAGATAAAAAATAAAACTAATTACACAGTTTAGACGAAATGGACGAGACGAATCTTTTAAGCATAATTAGACCATAATTGGACAATATTTGCCAAATAACAACGAAAAGAGCTACAGTGCCGTTTTGCAAAAAAAAATTTGATCTAAACCGGCCCTAAGAAAAAAAATCACTCAAGTCTGAAGATACAAGCAACTCTGATTGAATGATGCTGATAAGCGTCATGACAAAAGAGTACTTGCTCCTCTCTGACAGTAACACTTGGATTCTCTAGGCCTCGTTTGAATACTAGGCCTTGTTTAGATTACATCCAAATTCCAAGTTTTTTCACTCTCTCTCCATCACATCAATTTTTAGCCGCTTGCATGAAGTATTAAATGTAGGTAAAAAAAATAACTAATTACACAGTTTAGTTGGAAATCACGAGATGAATCTTTTGAGCCTAGTTGGTCCACGATTGGACAATATTTGTCAAATAAGACGAAAGTGGTACTATTCATCGGGTTGAAATCTTTTCAGCATCTAAACGAGGCCCTAAATTCACTCTCAAATTCCACTATGCAAAAAAAAGATTCCTCATCACATTAAAATATCGGTACATATATGGAGTACTAAATGTAGATGAAATCAAAAACTAATTGTACAGTTTTGTTCTACTTTGCGAGACGGATATTTTAAGCCTAATTAATCAATGTTTGGACAATTATTACCAAATAAAAATAAAATTGCTACAGTATGACGCGATGTTTACTATACAAAATTTGTCTCCAAAGTTTGGTATCTAAACAAGACCCTAGTTTGGTTTCAAACGAACACATGCTCACCTAGTACTATATACTCGCCCATGTGCATTAGGCCCCGTTTGGTTTGGATGTTAAAGTTTAACGAACACTGTAGCAGTTTCGTCTTATTTGATAAAAAGTTTTCAATCTTGGACTAATTAGGCTTAATAGATTCGTCTCGTAAATTACTCTTAATCTGTGCCGACATGCATGCAATTAGTCTACATTTAGTACTTCATGTATTTGAGGGAACATTGATGTGATGGAAGTTAAACTTTAACTCCTCCAAACCAAACGGAACCTTAGTATCAGCTCTAACTTATAATATAATCTAGGATTACGGCTCATAATCTCTCTATCTGTGCTGCATCGTCCTCCTTTGGTGGTGGTGCCCCATTGGCCTCTCTAGAGCCATGTGAAGGAATGGTAAAGGACAAGCGAAAGCCCCATCTGGTCGCCTGATCGTTAACAGTGTCACCGGTGTGATGTGTGCAGTGCAGGGCGAGAAACTGCATCGCACTCGCTATGTCCCTCCACTCCAGCTTTGTCCCTGTCGCCGGCCGGCCGGCCGGAGCGGGCTTTCTCTTCCGGGACCAGGGCGCAGGATCTGCCCCCGCTTGTACGCCGGCCTCGAGCCTTCTTTTGCCCTTCCGCAGCGTCTTTTTCCTGCGCCGGGAGTGAAAGGGCTTCGCTCTGCTCAACTGCTGTAAGATCTGAACGCATGGTCGCATGCTCTCGCCTCTCATGTCTCTCATCCTCCCTCGTCTACTTTGGCACCGATGCCAAAAATTTTGTCAAAATTTTCAGATTCTCCGTCACATCGAATCTTTGAACGCATGCATGAAGCATTAAATATAGATAAAAAATAAAACTAATTACACAGTTTAGACGAAATGGACGAGACAAATCTTTTAAGCCTAATTAGACTATGATTGGACAATATTTGCCAAATAACAACAAAACTGCTACAGTGGCGTTTCGCCAAAAATTTTGCCAACTAAGGGCTCGTTTAGATGCAGCCCAAATTGCAAAAAAAACTAACATTTGGAATTTGGAATCTAAACACCCCGGTGCAAAAAATTTCGGCCTGCACGGTGCAAATTTGGCCCGGCCCAATGATTGCCTCGGCCTGCGTGCATCCCTATACCCTGACCCCGGCCCCGTGACCCCGTCCGCGCGGTCCTCAGTCCTCACCCATCCATTGTCCGGCGTCTCCCTCTCCCTCCCCAAACCCTACGCCGCTCGCGGCCGCCGCCGCTCTCCACATCCGCCGCCGCCGCTGTCAGTCTCCCCCGCCGGCGGTGAGTCCGCCCCTCCAGCCCACCCCGTCCCCGAGCCCCTCACCCTACGCCGCTGTCCTCCGCCGTCTCCCTCTCCCTCCCGAAACCCTAGGCCGATCTCGGCCCGCCGCCTGTCGCCATCTCCCCCGCCGCTCTCGGACTCCAGCTCCGCCGCTCACCCCTCCACCAGATCCAGCCCGGCCACGTCCAGATCGACCCTTCCTTTGTCCAGATCCCGTGTCCTCGACCTCGTCGTCGGTGATGGACGGGTACCACGGCGGCGCGAATGAAGACGGCTACCTCAACGACGCCTCCGGCTACGACGGCGACGAAACCAGGGACTTCCTGTCCCAGGCACCGGCGTACGCCGGATCCGGGGGCCCCACCGGATTCCGCAACGACTCCGGCGACGTCTTCGGCTACGGCGTCGGCAGCAACGGGCCCTCCCTAAGCCACCTGGGGTTCAGTGACCTGGACCTCAACGCGACCCAATCGTGGCCGGACTTGGCTCGGTACCAGGAGATCCTCCAGTCGCCGGCGGAAGATGGCGGCAGTGGCAGCGCTCAGGGCCCCCCTCCCGTGCGCGTGCCATCCCGCGCCGGCAGGGGTTCCCTCGGCCTACGACCTCCTCGCCGCCGCGTGCCTCCCCTGGGGCCTCATGGTGATGAGGCAGGCGGCTCGGCTGGCGGTTCCAGGAGGGCCGGTGTTCGTCGCAGCCTAGTCCAGCCCGCCGCCGCCGACGAGGAAGTCCCTCCGACTAATGTCCCGGTACGTTATTACAGTTTATACTCTTACAGCTCTCATCTTCTACCTTATTTTCGGTAAGTACTGTGATGTTGAGCTATGGAAAGGGCTGAATAATAGTTGGTTCACTGTTGAGCACTGCTAAGTATGGCCTACAATAAAATACTGTGATGTCTTAATAACATTCTTGTTACTTGCTAAGTATAGGTTTTAGAAAGGATGTATTCTTTTTAGATAGGATGTAGTATTTTGGAATACTGCTGGAAAGAAATACTGCTGGAATAGGTCTAACAACATACTGCTCCAATATGTTTTGCATAGTCTACAAACCATCATACCTTGCTAGGCTTGTGTGGCAGTGACTGGTGACGGTCATGATGACATGTGCCATTCTGTTTCCTTAGCTTATCATTTCAGTGACCGTGTGCGAATTTTGTTTGTATTGGTCTAAGGAAACTGCTAGTAATATAAATCTTGTTTTCTATCAAAGTTGATCTTGTTTGGTCTATTGATATATATGTATCAAAGTTTATATTTTTAAATATATCTATTAATATATTCAATGTTTAGTCTATTGTCCTGGACCCTATCTGATATGACACCATTTGGTCAGCAAGCATTTGGTCAGCAAGCAGGAGCACAGTCTTCATATAAAACTGCCTAGCCTTTGGTTCGATCATCTGCTTGCTATGTAGTCCACTAATGATTGCTTGTAGGCAAACAACCTGTCATGCTTACAAATTCCTACATACCAGCATATCCAACAGAAAGCTGCAACTAACTCCATTGTTTACGTATGCCATGTGTTGTTGTTTCTTTATGCATCATTTCAGAATACCCTTAGCAGGGCCCAGTGGAGTCCTCAAAACACCAGGACTTTCTGTCAACTGTACGTTGACGAGATTGACAAGGGGAACTGCCCTAGGGGTCAGATGTCGAAGTGGGGTTGGAAAAATCTGACAGAGGGTTACTTCAAAGCGACAGAATTAGTTCATGACAACATCATATTTGGGAGTAGGGTCCGCCAGCTAAAGAAGGAATGGAATGACCTACGGAAGCTCTATCACAAGGAGACAGGCTTGGGACGCAATGCAGATGGCTCCATAAGTGCTTCAGCTGAATGGTGGAGAACCAACGACAAGGTACAACCTAATTATGTTTTCTAATTATGTTGTGATTACCTATTTATTTGTTCTACTCATGTCTTCTAAACATGTTGTTTTGTAATTGTTGTTTTGTAGGACAACAAGCTTAAGGGTCCACTGCCGGACTACATGGACCTTTTAGAGCGCATGTTCCTTGGCGTTGCAGTGACAGGGGAAACCGCTTATGCTCCTAGCCGCAGGAATGCACCAGTGCATGTGAGCAGTGATGATGACGAAGCCGTCCATACCCCTCAGAGCACTGGAAGCAAGAGAAGCTACAGCAGCCTCAGCACCCGCAGCACTGCTGCTAGTCCCAGCAAGAGGGGCAGGAGTCCAGCTGTGAGGATGAACGACGGCATACACAACTTGACCGTGAGTCTGGACAACAGGACTGAAGCGCTGAAGGAGATTTGGCATGAGCGGAATCAAGCTGTAGAGAAGAAGAAGAATGACAAAATGGACACCATTGACCAAGTTATACAGCTGGCTAAAGAGGCAGGTGCAACAGAGGACAATGAGAGGCAGTGGATTGGTGTCCTCATGCTCACCCAAAACGAAGCTGCTATGAGAATGTTCATCAAGTCAGAAGCAAAAGGAAGGATGGCCATCATTAAGCACTATGCCGGGGTCGTTAACTAGACCCTCTTAATAATGCATTTGTCATGTGTTTGTATCCTGAACCTCGTGTACTAAGTCTGTGAATGCATGTTTGTTGAACTACGTCACTAATTTGTATGGTGTGTTCGGCAGCAACTAAGTGATTTGTGATGTTGGCTTGTGATGTCTGTATGTAGCCACTAATTTATGTTTGTGCATTCTGTGATGTTGGATTTGAGGTACTGTTGGCCTGTCTATTTTGATCCCTGGGAATTATAACTGATTTGTGTGCATTGTTTTCTGTCATGTGTGCAGGGTGCTGCTCAAACTGCTGCTCCGGTCTCTGCTGAGGATGACGATGACGATGATGATGAACAGTGGGAGGAGGACTTTTTCAGCTTATTCTTTGATGACATCGAAGAAGAAACTGCAATCGTATATGGTATGTCCCAGTATGCTATGCACATACAAAAGTACTACAATAGGGCAGACTATAGAGTGCCAAAGATGACTGGGCTAGACTGGGTAGAACAAAAACTAGCAAATACAACTGCCTGTTACCACATGTTTAGAATGACCCCAGATATGTTCTATAGACTGCACAAGGTGTTGACTGAGGAGTATGGCCTCAGAGACACAAAAAAATCCACCTCAATTGAGGCTTTAGGTATGTTCCTTTGGATGGTTGGTGCTCCACAATCATATAGGCAAGCTGATGACAGATTTGAGAGGTCACTAGGCACAGTGCATAACATGTTCTATGGAGTGCTGGCCTGTCTTGTTGCACTTGGGGATGATATCATTAAACCTGTGGACCCAGAATTTAGTATAATGCATCCTAGGGTGAGGAACCGACGGTTCTATCCTGAATTCAAGAGGTGCATAGGAGCTATAGATGGCAGCCACTTCCCTGTTTTGGTGCCACAAGATAAGTTTGTGCAGCACTTGTGTCGCAAGGGCATCACAACTCAGAATGTGATGGCTGCTTGCGACTTTGACATGATTTTTACATTTCTCCTTGCGGGATGGCCGGGGTCTGCCCATGACACAAGAGTGTTCGAGGATGCAATGACAACATTCAAGGATGACTTCCCTCATCCACCTCAAGGTAGACAACGAGGGGGTAGTACATTTGACCTTTCTAATTGAAACATTTAACAATGACAGGAACTTGGTGGTGTAGGGATGTTTTACTTGGTGGATGCCGGCTACCCAAACCGTCCCGGGTACCTTGCTCCTTACAAGGGAACTTGTGAGTTGTAAGTGTTTCATTGCGGCTTGGACTTGTAATAATGTTGCTTGAGGACTGTAATATTTGAGGACTGTAATTGTTTAATTGCGGCTTGGACTTGTAATAATGTTACTTGAGGACTGTAAAATGATTTTCGGATTGTATTTATATTTGAATGTTGTAATAATTTTGGGTGCCCCCTGCTTGGAGCAATGGAGGTCTTTATGGCTGGTAGCCCAAATTGCATGCATGTGCAGCCACGGAACCGCCTGGCAGCCAGCAGCCCTCTTAAAGCATGTACTAGTGCAAAATCTGTCTTGTAGTCCATTAATGCTTTGGAATGGTGAACAGTCGGCTGAAAAAATTTCAACCGCTTTGGATGTCTGATTTTGAACCACTTTGGCTGAAAAATTTTGGGTTCAAAAAACTTGCAATCTAAACAAGGCCTAAATAGCCTCTTTGGGGAGCTTTTGCTGCCGGAAAGCATCGTTCTTCAGTTGCAGCGCTGTGACCACACGGGCCACGGCCTGACTTGCCGACGCATTTTTTGTGGGTGTAAGGAGCAAAGAGCTAATGCAAGCACAATATCGATGCCTCCCTACTCGCTACCATTTTCACTAGGATCCGTTCCATCCACCCATATTCGGCAATAACTATTTATCCTATTATAAAACGTTGCAAACTGGAGGCACAGCAGAGCATGCAACGAAATGTAGGCAAATCAGCAGACAAAGAGGCATTTGTTTGGAATGCAGCTGTGTAATGGTTTGGAAGATGAGAAGCAGCAGCGAAAAATCAGAAATGGACAGCAGTCACGGGACCTACAGAACTATGAGGAGATGAAACAACCCGAGTGGCTCAGAAACCGTTCGTTCGTACCTCCGTTGAGCCAGAGCAAGAGCGGCTTCTTGTCCGGCTCCCGCTCCGCCTCGAAGAACCAGTAGAAGAGCGCCTTGCCGCCGCCGCCGCCTGAGGCGACGTCGACGTAGCCGGCGTAATGGCTGAACCCGACGGCCGGCTGCCCGGGCAGCCCGGTCACCAGGTCGGCCTCCGGCCTCGGGCTCCTGCTCCTCCAGGGCGCGCCGCTGACCGCCGCCGACGCCGACGCCGTTGCCAGCGCGAGCATGAGCAATGCCGTGGCCATAGCCGCCACAGCCATGGTCGTCACTGTGCGCAGGCGCGGCGTGTGGTGGTGGGGGCGTGGCAGCGTTCCCTGCGCTGCGCGTTTAGGGGCAGAGCCGTGGTGAGAGGGGGAGGGAAGGGCGGTTTTAAAACAGAGGAGGACGGGGAATAGAGTGGAGGTGAGGGGGTTGGCAGTAAATGTTTCATTTTTAGTGCCGTAGTGGGGGCAGTTAAGAAGTTAATTTTCTAACTGCAGAGTCGTGCCACAGTAGAGCACCTTCTTGTTTTTTTTTTGCAACATTCAAAGTTTGATTCCTAGGCTGTGTTTAGTTGCCCTGAAAAAGGCGAAAAGTGTACTGTAGCACGTTTTGGCTTTATTTGGTAAATAGTGTCCAACCGTTGACTAATTAGGTTCAAAATGTTCGTCTCGCAGAGTACAACCAAGCTGTATAATTAGTTTTTAATTTCATCTACATTTAGTATTTCATACATGTATCGTAAGTTTGATGTGACGGGGAATCTTTTTTTTCATATTGCTTTTTTCAGGTAACTAAACACAGCCCTACTAACTGCATGTCAGAGTAATTGTTTATGTGAACTTTTTATCTCCAATGGTTCAATCATGTGACTAATAGGTTCCAAATTCGGAGAGAGATTGCTGAATGGTTTTGAGCATTTAGCCTTTTTTAAGCGTGACTCCCTACATTTTTGTTTGAGAAATATATAATGTGGATCCATCGAAAGCTCATACTTGACGAGCATATATAATTAGGCCCTGTTTAGTTACAAAAAATTTTGCAAAATTTTTCAACATTCCCCGTCACCTCGAATCTTTGGACGCATGCATGAAGCATTAAATATAGATAAAAAATAAAACTAATTACACAGTTTAGACGAAATGGACGAGACGAATCTTTTAAGCCTAATTAGACCATGATTGGACACTAATTGCCAAATAACAACGAAATTTGCTACAGTTCTATTTTGCAAAAAAAATTTGCAACTAAACCAGGCCTTAGTATAAACCATGCAAGATGGAGCTATCTCACTAAATTCATAAATAAACATATGACTCACTGCTTCATATGAGATAAGATGATTCATCAAACAAAAAAAATATCCATAAGAGTTTAGGTTCAAACTTGGGACTAGAATAGTGCGGTTATCCATGCGAGGCTCCTTCCTCCTTGAGCCTATGTTGTTGGCAGTTGTGACGAGTGAGGACAGGGGAGATAGCAGGGGAGATAGCAAGGTGACTGGACAATGTTGGCAATTTGAGGATGATGGCCATTGTAGAGAGTTAGAACTTAGAAGTCGGAATAGGAGCGCCAACTTTAAGTGTGGTGGAGGATGGAGAGCTTTTTTCATGTGAGCATCTAGAAACGTTCGACATTCTTGATCTACCACAAAAAATGTTGTGGCGCCTAATGTGTCTTTCCCAACTTTTCTTAGAACATGGCTGCCACTATCATTAGATTTGTCATAACAACAGCTAATTAATGGATGAAAAGACAACTTTGCCCTTGGCTGAGGTCATGTTGAAAACTTTCATCATTTCTCGGCTTGCCACTTGGATGTCACCTACTCTCTCATCGACACATAGGCGGATAGGCCTGCCCCATCAGCCACCCTCTCCTCTCTTCCATCCAACTAGGATCGTGTTGCACATCTCCCTCCCTGTTCTGCATGATAGCACATCTCGCTCACGTTGGTGCCAAGTGCCCCATGAGCCTGCAACATCCCGACCAAACCTCACACCACCCCGTGCCAAGTGCATGCTGCTCCCTCTCTCCCAATTCTCTTCCCCGTGCTAGCACCCCATTCTCTTCTCTCTCCTTATCGTCCTCTTCTCTCAAATAGGATGCTATGGCGATAGCTTGCGGGTGCAATGAGGTGAGTGTGTGAGACACGTAGGGACAAAGGATGTTAGGTAAAAACTAGACCTCGGGTCCTATAAGGACTAGTTGGAAACCGACAGCTCATATATCTCTGATATTTACTGGATATTTTGTATGGGAGTTGATTTGATGCATTTTGAACCGTATTTTTGGATATCCGGTATGACACACGCTAACACAACAGCGGCTAGTTTTGGGGTATTAGGTATTTATATATAGCCCCTCTCTTGTGGCTGCTCTTCACAGAAAAAAATAACACACTTTTAGATGCCAAAGAAGCTCTCTCCTTCCCCCATCCATATGGCTTGTGCGATTTGTGAAAAACTAGAGACTTGGGGTTGAGAGATTGGGTGATCGGAAGCAAAAGAGAGCAATCCCATCCTTAAGCACTTGTGGACTTCGTTAAGTGATTCATGAAGAATTGTTACTCTTGGAGATGAAGTCTCATAGCCGCCTTGCTCCACGTGCTCCCAAGTTTGTAGTGAGCCATGGGAAATTTGTGAAGGTTTTGATTTCGTCTTTGCACAATTAATGAAGACCAAAGTTGACCTTTGTGGGTCCTTTGGTGAGGGTAAGTGGTTGAAAGAAATATGGCTTCCCTAAGAACACCTCAACAACGACACAAGATTCATGAAGGTGAATCCTAACTTCGACGAACAAACCACGTGTCTTCTTTACTTATTCTTGTGTTCTTGTTGTGTAAATTGAGTTTTGGGCGATTTGCCTCAACCCACTTGTTTTTTGTGTTTTTGGTTATAGGTTTAGGTAGGAATCATCCTATTACCTCTCCAACAAACCTGGGTAACAAGAAGAATCGATTAAAGAGGCGTAATCACTCTTAATTTGTATTCTTTGTGTTACCGACTTGGTAAGATAATGTTTTTGTAAGTTCCATAATTTCAGGAACGTCTATTCACTCCCTCTATGCGATATCTCAATTCTTTCATTAGATCTAGAGAAAAGTTAAAATGACACGTTAGACGCCATAACTTTTTTATGACACATCTGGAATTTCAAACTTTGTAGTGGTTCACAGTTATTCTGTGAGTTGTTAACGAGGAAGGAAAATCTGAGAGACGAGATGAATGAGAAGAATGGCTGACCATTGAAGAAAATGCCACACTTTTGAAGTTAAATCCCATGGTCCAAAATTTTAGAAATGGAAGGAGCAAAATATCCTGAGGCCTTGTTTGGATACTTTCTTATTACACATGTGGATTGAGGTAGGTGCGAGGGTTTGTCAAGCTTAAGCAAGAGGGGGCGTCAAGCTTTATATAAAGGAAAGTCACTTCAAGAGGATCGGCAGCATCTGGTTCAATCCATCATCTCCCGACCGATACAAAAATATTTTTCCATCGACGAAGATCTTTGAAGTTAGTATTAGCTAGCTAATTAGCTAAATAGAAAAAAAATGAAATATTTTTAAGTAACATATATACGTTAAGGGAAAAATTAAATATTTCATATACTCGATGTAGGTGTGGATAATAGTTGGATATTCAAATTGCTATTTGCGAGGGTTTGATTTGATGATCAGTTGGCAGGCATAGGCAACCTGATGGGTACCCATGACCCGAGTGGGCATGGGTTTAGGTACAAAATTGTTCCCATAATAGGTCATGAGTTTTTTCAGTGGGTAGAGTTTTTGTTTATGGGCATGAGTTTGGGTTAGCAGAACCCAGCGGGTTTGTACCCTCGGCATCTTTAGTCCCTAATGCTAATTAGTTAACACATTTATTTAGCTCATATTATTCAGACAGCAAGGTGAATTTATTAGAATCGAGAGCCAATCTCAACTGAGTGTGGTAAGTTATATTACACGAGTGGCTAAGAGGTTTATATTTATTATATTACTGGATCGACTGGGTAGTGAGTAGTCGTAGTAGTAAGCAGCTATCAGCAACGCAGCAGGACCGTGTGTACCTTGACGATCGTCGCGTAGGGGCTTTACGGGAGCCGCACGCAGTTTGAAGAATCGTTGAGGCCGGAGGAGCTCGATCGGCGACGGCGTCACGGCTAGGTGCAGCAGGCAGGGGGGTCGGAGCTGTGTTGAGGCCTGAGGGTCTCGGCGGCTAACTGCGACCGTGGTACGGCAGCAGCGTGGTTGACGTGCTTGGAGTCGAGCAGGCGGCTGCGTCGTGGCGGTGCCCGGACGTACGGCAGAGCAGTTCCGCGTGGCAGCGAGAGCGAGCTCGCGAGCCCTAACTACGTGACCAGCGCCCGTTCGACCGTCTTTTTTGTTTTTTTTTTGCCTTTTTTCGAAAGATTCTCTCAAACATGTCCCTGACCGAAAGAATTAAAAAAATAGATCATGATCTTGGCGCCACAGTAATTGGTGCCAAGCTATAACGTCATGACGCTAGTGTCATTGGCGCCAAGACCATGCGTCGTGGCGCTACGTGGAAGGGGACTTGCGCCAGTGTCATTGGCGCCATGCCTTGGCGCCATAGATCTTGGCGCCAAGAACCCACGCTTTAGCCAGCCCCCTCTTCCTCCCCGAGCCATTCTCATTTTCTTTCTCCTCCTCTTCGGGGCAGGCGGGGCGCGTTGGCCGGGGCCGGACGCACTGGCCACGCTTGGCTGGCCACCCGGGGTTAGGACGATGGGGCACAGGCTCGCGGTAGCCGCGCCTCGTCGGCCGGGTGGCCTCGCCGGACTAGTTTGGCCAGGCGCCCGCGACCGGGAACGACGACCTGGGCAGGCGGGATGGCACGGGCGGGCGCCTCGGGCCACAGCGTGGCGCGACCTGGCGAGCACGAGGCGCCGGTGACGGCCTGGCGGGCGGGTGACGTAGGGGCGGGCGCCTTCGGCCGCAGCGCGGTGCGACCGGCGTGGGCGGGTGGTGCGAGGAGGCCAGAGTGGTGCGGGGAGGCCACAGCTGAGGAGGGCAGCCTCGTTGCCGCCGGCCTAGCGGGCGGGTGACGCAGGGGCAGGGTACGGTGGGCCAGGGCGGGGAAGGACGGAGGCGCATGGGGCGGGCCGGCCGGTGGGCCACCGGTGAATGGGAGGGGCGAGGCGGCCGGTGGGCGCGAAGGGACGGCACGGCCGCGTGGCGCGCCGGCACCGGGCACGAAGGACGCGGAGTTACAGCGCGACGGGCGCGGAGGGACGGTGCGACTGCGGTGCCGTGCGGTGGCGGCGGCGCGATGTCGGCTCGGCGGGGCTCTGCGGCTCGGCGGCGGCGCAACCGACTAGAAGAGGGAGAGAGAGGAAACGAGGAAGAAGAGCTACCATGTCATGTCTGAAAGCATCTATGCCCCGAGAGTTGGTTTCGACAATTGATGACAACGCAACATTACCATGACTAACGTGTGTTTTGCAGAAACTTTGGTAAGTTAGGTCATGGGAATGGTGACTGTTTTGGGCACTATGGTTTTCATGCCCCTTGATGGAAATCGTTTCGGTTTTCAAAGGATTAACGTCAAGATTAAGGATGGTTAGTTTCGGACGTCGAGGAGTTGAGTTACGTTCGGAATAGTCGTTAGGATCTTCGCTTTTCTCCTTTGGCCGTACTATAAAGGGGGAGCATGAGCGAGTAGCTTGACCTAGGTGAGTCTATTTGTTTAGGTGTGGTGCACACTTATCAAACTTAGCACTAGGTAGCTCAGGTAAAGCCCAAAGTTCAGTTGGAAGAAACTCGGTTCAAGTTGCGTCGCGTTTCGAAGTCTTTTGAGCCATTTACTCTCGACCGGACGCGGTCTCTGCCTTGACCGGACGCGTCTGGTCAGTACTGGCAGTCACCGCAGATTCAATTCGATCGACCGGACGCGGTCCTCCCATAGACCGGACGCGGAGATTGTGTTGACTAGAGTCAGAGAGGGTAAGTGCTGTGATCGGATGCGGCTAGGAAATCGATCGGACGCGTCTACAGTGCGTCCAGTCCATTTCTAGAGAGGTACTTCACTGACCGGATGCATCCGGTCATCACCGATCGGACTCGTCCGTGCGTCCGGTCAAAGTACAGAAAGGTTTTTGAGCGACCGGATGCGTCCGGTCACTCCTGATCGGACTCACTGTGCGTCTGGTCACTCAGCGCCATTAGGTTGCAATTCGACCATTGCCACTGACCAGACGCGTCCGGTCACGTCGACCGACGCGTCCGGTCAGTACGTAAAATGCTGAGTTGGCACATAACGGTTGGAATTGACTATGGGGAGTATAAATACATCCTCTACACCTCTATTTGAGGTCTCTCGCTCATTTGTTCAGCTGAGAAACACTTTTCATATGCAAGGAAGTGCAAGAGCTCTAGTGAGGATCGAGATTTGAGAATCCAAGATTAAGATCCCTCATTAGTGACTAGGGAGTAGCAAGTGTGCATCCACCTTCTCATTAGGCTTATTGTGGTCAAGTGAGAGTTCTTGCTTGTTACTCTTGGTGATCGCCATCACCTAGACGGCTTGGTGGTGATTGGGAGTTTGGTGATCATCCGATGGAGCTTGTGGATGACCCAACTCATCTTATAAGCGGTTGTGGGCGATTCACCGTGACGGAGTGTTAAAGAATCAATCCGTAGAGAGCACTTGATCCTCGCGTGGATCAAGGGGGATTGGAACTTAGGGTGTAAAACTTTTATCGATAGAATCACTAGGAACACTTGTAGGCACTAGGGGTGAATTATAGCTTAGTAGGATTTAATTCTTGTAATAAATTTTAGAAAAGCCCAATTCACCCCCCTCTTGGGCATCTTGATCCTTTCAATTGGTATCAAAGCCGAGTTGCTCCTAAATTAGACTTTATCGCCTAGAGCAAGATGTCTAATGGGGAAGGACCACCTCCCATCTTTGAGGGAGATGATTTTCCATATTAGAAAATCCGCATGGAGGCATACCTCGAAGCCATAGATGTTGGGTGTCTTAGAGCCGTCACCGAAGGGCTTCCGAAAATCAAGGATCCCGCTAACCCCGTTGGTGACGAGGAGAAGTACGACCGGTGGAATGCAAAGACAAAAAATGCACTCTATCGGAGCCTTGATAAGGATATCTTCAATTGTGTGTGTAATGCAAGAAACGCTCATGAATTATGAGAAAACCTTTATGCTCTCTATGAGGGAACTAAGAGTGAGCGTGAGGAACGCTATCATATTGCTTTGAAGAAGATTAATTCTTTTGAGATGCTTCCTAAGGAAAGTGCTAATGACATGTACACTCGCTTGAATGTTCTTGTAGAGGATCTCAATGCTCTTGGGCTCACTTAAATGAGTCCATCGAATGTTGCAAGGAGGATCTTGAGTGTTCTTCCCGTTGAGAAGTATAGTCACATTGTCACCGTGCTTCACCAAAGTGATCTCTCCACCGCAACACCGACATAAGTATTAAAAAAGATCAATGCTCATGAGATGTACATGCATATCACTCCGAAAGAGGGCTCATCATCTTCCAAGAAGAAGGACTTGGCTTTCAAAGCTAGCCATGACAAGAAAAAAAAGAAGAGCCAAGCCATGATTGTGCATGAAAGCTCAAGTGAGAGTGACATTGATGATGCATTACTTGCTCTCGTGGTGTGAAAGACCACCAAGATGCTAAAGAAGCTTAATAAGAGTGGCATCAAGTTTGATGGCAAGAAGAAGAAGTTCTTCACAAGTAGCAAAAGAAAGCCTATATCTGAAATAGATTGCTACAATTATGGTGAACTTGGTCATCTAGCTCATCAATGCCCTAAGCCTCCAAAAGACAAATAAAAGAACAAGAACAAGGGCAAGAAAAATGAATCTAGTGATGAAGAAGATGAGAAGAACAAGCCATACAAGAAGAAGGATGACAAGAAGAAAGAATATTACAAAAAGAAGAAGGGAGACAAAGCTTACACTGTTGGTGATTGGCTCACCGACATTGAGTAATCATGTGAGTCCTCCGGTGATGAAAGCGACGACGAGAAAGAGAAGGTCGCCGCATTTGTGATTGGGCCATCATCATCTTCATCGACATCTTCACCATCACCTTCACCACCATCTTCACCGTCATCATCCACTACTCACCTATGCCTTATGGCCAAGGGTGAACGAAAGGTACAAAATAATGAAAGTGATAATTATGATAGTGATAGTGATGATGAATTTGATGCACCTTCTTATGATGAACTTGTAAAATTGCTCAACAAATACTCTAAAGTCATAAGAAAGACTAGAAATGAAAATGATGAGCTTCAAAATGAAAATGAATCACTTTCATCAAAGCTTGAGATTGCACAAAAGACTAGTGATGAGCTTAAAGATCAAAATAAAATTATGACTTCTACTCTTAAGGAGCTCAAAACTTTCAACAAAGAGCTTAGAGATGAACATGATAAACTTGAGAAGAAGCATGATGAGCTCAACACTAGGAACAACTTGCTAAAAGACAAATATACTTCATTGAAAATTAATTATGATAGTCTTGTTGTTGCTAATGAGCTCTCTCTTGAGACACATGATGCTACTAACTAAGTTGTTAAGATTGATATAGCCACATCATATGATGACTTGATTATTGAGAGCATTGAGCAAGGCTCTAGTGGCAAAGGCAAGAAAGTGGTTGAATCCAACAATTATGATGATTATGTCAAGCTCAAGAGTGAAAATAAAATGCTTAGAGATGAGAACAAGAAGCTAAAAGGGTTGATGGCTCTTGAAAAGCAAACATCAAATGAGTCACTCATTGAGGAGACCAAAAAGCTAAAGCAAGAGAAAGAGCATCTCAAGACCGGTTTAAGAAAGTTCACAAGAGGTCAATACTTGCAAAGTGAGCTACTCATGAACACCGTCATGAAGATAGAAAGAAGTGGTATTGGTTACTTGACAAATCAAGAGAAGAAGGCCAAAACTCAACAACAACAAAGCAAATCAAAGCCCAAGCCTAAGAGATGTGTTGAGTGTGGACAAGAGGGTCACTTTGCTCATGAGTGTGAAACTCCACCACCACAACCCTTGCCCAAGCATGCTAGACCCTTTGCTTTCAATGCTCACTATATGCTTAGAAAAAATTCTAGTGGAAAGATAAAAGTCATGTTCTTGGGTCCCCCAAACAAGAATAGGCCTAAGAAAATTTGGGTTGCCAAGTCACTAGTTGAGAAAGTCAAGGGCCCCTCTCAAGTTTGGGTCCCTAAACAAAAAGCTTGATCTCTTGTGTGTAGGTGAACTACAAGACCGGTGGAACTCATTGGGTTATTGATAGTGGTTGCACTCAACATATGACCGGTGATCCTCGTATGTTCACCTCACTTGAAGAAAATAGGAAATGTCAAGAGAAGATCACATTTGGGGACAATCCAAAGAGAAAAGTCAAGGGTATAGGCAAGATTGCAATCAAATGATCACTCTCTTTCAAATATGCTCTATGTTGCTTCCTTGAGTTTCAATCTACTATCCGTTGAGCAACTTTGTGACCTTGGCTATCAATGCTTATTCACACCAAATGAAGTGGTAGTATCAAAGATAGAAGACAAGCAAATGATTTTCAAAGGCTTTAGATATAACAATCTCTATCTTGTTGATTTTACCTCCGAAGATGCAAATTTGATGACATGCTTGTTCACCAAAACTTCACTTGGGTGGCTTTGGTATAGGAGGCTTGCTCATGTTAGAATGAATACTCTCAATAAATTATTGAAGAAAGAGTTAGTGAGAGGCTTGAAAGATGTCAAGTTTAAGAAGGACAAACCTTGTAGTGCATGTCAAGCTGGTAAACAAGTTGCAAATACTCATCCAACAAAAGCTTACATATCTACATCAAGAGTGCTAGAGCTTCTACACATGGATTGTTTAGTCCTACAACTTATAAGAGCTTGGGTAGAAATCTTTATTGTCTTATGATTGTGGATGACTACTCAAGATACACTTGGACATTCTTTCTTCATGACAAATCCGAAGTGGCCACTTGTTTCAAGAAGTTTGCAAAGAGAGCCCAAAATGAATTTGAAGTCAAGATAAAGAAGATAAGAAGTGACAATGGCAAAGAATTTGACAACACAAATATTGAAGCTTATTGTGATGAGATTAGGATCAAGCATGAGGTTTCATCAACATATACTCCTCAACAAAATGGTGTAGTTGAGAGAAAGAACCGGATATTGATTACCCTTGCAAGAACAATGCTAGATGAGTACAACACACCAGAAAAATTATGGGCCGAGGAAATCAACACCGCATGCTATGCATCAAATCGCCTCTTCCTACAAAAGTTTCTTGGCAAGACCCCCTATGAGATGCTAAATGGGAAGAAGTCAGACGTCTCATTCTTTCGGGTGTTTGGTTGCAAGTGCTACATCTACAAGAAGCGGCAACACCTAGGAAAGTTCCAAAGACGTTGTGATATTGGTTTTCTTGTTGGCTACTCATCAAAATCCAAAAAAGAAAGAGTATTTAACAATGCCACCGGTTTGGTTGAAGAAACATATGATGTGGAATTTGATGAATCTAATGGCTCCTAAGGAGCAATTGAGAATTGTGATAATGTAGGTGATGAACCATTGAGGGAGGCAATGAAGAACATGCCGGTGGGAGACATCAAGCCTAAAGATGATAAAGACGATGGTCAAATGGTCAATCCACCATCTTCATCATATGTGCCTCAAGATGATGACAAGAATGAGAGAGTTGAAAATAAAGACACTCATGTCTCTCATGAACAAGCCGAGGCACAAGCTCAAGATGTTGATGCTCCCCAACCTCCTCCTCAAGTGGTTGATAGAAGACACTCACCTCTACTTCAAGCACATCCACAAGATCTCATCATAGGGAGTCCTACAAAGGGTGTAATGACTCGATCTTAAAAGCTTGCTTCTTTTGTTGAACATCACTCTTTTGTCTCTTGTCTTGAACCTAAGAATGTAGAAGAAGCTCTTCAAGATCTGGATTGGGTAAATGCAATGCACGAAGAATTGAACAACTTCACCCACAATCAAGTATGGACACTTGAAGAGCATCCAAAAGGTGCAAGAGTCATTGAAACCAAGTGGGTGTTCCACAACAAGCAAGATGACCAAGACATAGTTATGAGGAACAAAGCAAGACTAGTTGCAAAGGGGTTCTCTCAAGTTGAAAGCCTTGATTTTGAAGAGACCTTTGCACCCGTTGCAAGACTTAAAGTCATTCGTATCCTTCTTGCATATGCATCGCATCATGAAATGAAATTATATCAAATGGATGTGAAAAGTGTGTTTTTAAATGGCTTCATAAATGAACTAGTTTATGTTGATCAACCTCCCGGGTTTGAAGGCCCTAGATATCCTAATCATGTCTATAGGTTGTCCAAGGCGCTATATGGGCTCAAACAAGCCCCTAGAGCGTGGTATGAGCGCCTCTGGGACTTCCTCATTGAGAAGGGCTTCACTATTAGGAAGGTCGACACCACACTATTCACCAAGAAGCTTAATGGGAAGATCTTCATTTGTTAATACTATGTTGATGATATTATCTTCGGATCAACAAATGAAGATTATTGCAAGGAATTTGGTGAATTGATGTCGAAGGAGTTCGAGATGTCCATGATTGGTGAACTTACATTCTTCCTTGGTTTTCAAGTCAAGCAAATGAAAGAAGGGATTTTTATCTCTCAAGAAAAGTATACCAAGGATCTTCTCAAGAGGTTCAAGATGGAGGATTGTAAGCCAATCAAGACCCCAATATCATCTAATGGACATCTCGACCTAGATGAGGGAGGTAAACCGGTTGATCAAACTCTCTACCGTTCTATGATTGGTAGCTTGTTGTACCTTACCGCATCTAGGCCCGATATCATGTTTAGTGTGTGCATGTGTGCTCGCTTTCAAGCGTGTCCTAAAGAACCTCACCTAAGTGCCGTGAAAAGAATCTTAAGATATCTTAAGCACACCCCAAGCATTGGTCTTTGGTATCCCAAAGGAGCTAGATTCCAACTAGTTGGCTATTCCGACTCGAATTATGCCAGTTGCAAAATTGATAGAAAAAGCACATTCGGAGGGTGCCATTTGCTTGGGAGATCACTTGTATCTTGGTCATCTAAAAAGCAAAATAGTGTGGCTTTGTCCACAGCCGAGACGGAATACACTGCCGCGAGGGCTTGTTGTGCACAAATCTTATATATGAAGCAAACTCTTCTAGACTATGGTGTTGTTCTTGATAAAGTGCCACTTTTATGTGATAATGAAAGTGCCGTTAAAATTGCCAATAATCCGGTACAACACTCACGCACCAAGCATATTGATATCTGTCATCACTTTCTAAGGGATCATGTTGCTAAAAATGATATATCACTAGAAGGTGTAAGAAGTAAAAATAAATTAGCGGATATCTTCACTAAACCTTTGGATGAGGCTACCTTTTGTAGGTTGAGAAGTGAGCTAAATGTGCTTGATTCTAGTAATTTTAAAAAATGAGCGTGTGTTGTCCCTTGCATTGCATTGTAATATATGTCATGTTTAAACTTCCGTAATGCATCTAGGACTTGTCTAACACGGTTACGATAACCCTCTTTTGGAGGAGTGAAGAATCCTAATTGTGGATCAAACTTGCATTGCATTGCATACGCATGGTTGTTGCTTTGTCGTTTCTTTTCGGTTTTGCTTTGAGCAACCTCTGTGTTCGTCCATGGATAGAGAGAGCATTTGATGCTCCTAAGGGTTTATAAACTCTATTGCATAGCCATACGTTGCTCCTCGGGTGTTTATCGCATATTTTCTTAAAAATAATACTAGCCTAAGGTGAAATATTTTGAAAATTTTGAGAGTTTGAGAGAGGTCACTCATATCAGGTTCTAATTGGTGTTTATTTGGGTCCTTTTTATATTGGAACTCGATTGGGAGAAGTCGCGTCGAAGATCAGGAAGAGAAAAGGTGAAAATCAGCGATCGGACGCTGGACCGGACGCGACGCTGCTCGACCACTGCGTCCAGTTCTGGGCATCACCAGCGCGTTCGGTCATGAGAAGGTGGTTCTCGGTGTCCTCTGACCGGACGCTAGACCAAACGCGACGCTGCGACCACTGCGTCTGGTTCTGGACTTCATCTGCGCGTCCGGTCACGCAAAGTGGGTTCTCGGGTGGACCTCTGACCGGACTCTGTCCGCGTCCGGTCACCTCTAACTGGACGCATTCGGTCGGTGAAGGAGCTTACTGGACTCTGATCGGACGCCTCTGCAGCGCGTCCGGTCAGTCGAGGAGTGCGTCCGGTCACCCCTTGAAAAGCGGATCTGAGCTCTTTTTCACCATTCATCGGTGGTTTACTTTTTTCTTCCTCCTCATCACGCGCCGCTGCTCCTCCTCCTTTTCCCTAACTCGTGCGCCGCTCGCCGTCCTGCTCTCCACCGCAACCACCGAGCGCCGACGTTCCTCTCCACCGCAACCACCGAGCGCCGCCGCTCTTCTCCACCGCATCCGCAACCGTGCGCCGCTCCTCCTCCCTGTAGCAATCTCGCGCACCGCTTCTCCTCCACCACGCACCATCCCTCTCCTCTCTGGCCACCACTAGCGAAGGCTCGGCTACCAACCCTGTGCCGCTCTTGATCTTGGCCGAGAGGGCCCCTCTGCGCCGCCATTGATCTTCAATCTCCGCGAGGTTTCTTCGCCAAGACCTTGACCTAGGTGGTTTGCCGATGATATCTCTCATGTTCTGATTCATCTTTCTTCTTTGTCTCGGCGTTCCAGTGCTCATCCGTCATTCCCGTGGATCCCCCGCACGTCAAGGTCTCTCACCTTTTCTTTGGAGTCTCGCTCTTCTGAGGTAGCATGTCTTGTTCTATTCTTTTCTTATCTCTTCTGCTTGCTCTCATAAGGACATCGCTCATCTATTAGTTGAAATATATTGCTTACAAATAGCTCTATCTATTCTATCTTTGCAGTGAGTCTTGTCGGTGCATTGTGTGGCAGTTGGCACTTTTGTCAGTATTGAATCTAGGGCCAAGCCTGCAGATACGGATTGAGGCCAAGCCTCATGAGAGTCAGTTCATCATCTTGTAGTCGTGAGTTGATTCAGGGGAATTCTTGCTTGGTAGATCATCCTTTCAGTGTCAGTTATTCTCAGCCACAGTGACTTGTCAGCATGACCCACTGCAAGAATGTTGGTGGAGCTCCGAGTGACGGGGATGGAAGTCCTCCATGTTTGATAGAGGTTGCCCGAGGCAAGCGCAAGAAGATCGTTGCCAAGAAAAGAAAGAGGACGCTCACAGAGGCAGAGATAGCACAGGCAGTGGCAGACGCTGCTGATCTAGCTGAGAGAGGAGGCAGAGGCAGTGGTATACAGATTGGCAAGTGTCGCTTTCACCTTGAAGGACGATAGCTCGGTACAGAGGCCACCAACGAGACAGAGGACCAGCCCGCAGAGCAGACAGAGGAGCAGCCTGTAGAGCAGACAGAGGAGACACAGGAGCAGACACTGCAGACTCCACCGCGTCGTCGCTCAGAATGAACGCGTGCTCAGGTGACACCTAGGCCTGAGGGTCAGAGACGTGGAGGTCGTCCACCTCCTAGAACTCGTGGTCAGCCCCTAGTTGAGCACTTTGACCTGAGGGGAGCTACAGCACGACTGGTTCAAGCTCTCCAGTTCGTCAAGGTTGGTCGGTGGTTCCCACCTCAGCGGGACACTAGAGCTTCAGAGGGATTCTACACACCTCTGCATGAGGATTTTTACAGAGCGTATGTTGACAGTGGGATTGCCTTCAGACCGCAGAGAGTTTGTTGACTTGAGGCACTAGTTGTAGTTGTTGGTGAGCAGCTTTGTCCCCATATTTCCTTTCTACCAGGATTGCCAGATCTTTTAGGTCGGACAGGAGCATACTGCGGTACATGGGTCAGAGAGTTCTACTCTTCACTTTGGATAGACCCCGCTCACGAGTTCATTCACTTTGCATTCAGAGGTCATGATCGCAGGCTATACAGCACCAGGGTATGGGAGATTCTTAGGCTCCCAGCTTCAGAGACGAAGATCCACCAGCTGTGTTTTGGTCAGACATCACCACCAAGGCGTCCACACGGTGGCACTGTGCCACCTACAGACTTGGTCAGACCATGTTTTCGTGAGCCGTTTGGTGAGGGGTCTAGACGTACACCAGCTAGTTTGGCTCCTATTGCCAGAGTGCTTGATGCTATTGTGAGAAGGACACTGCTTCCGAGGTTGGGCTACCGAGAGTGTTTGACACGTATGTAGCTTTGGGTAGTTCATCATCTTATCTCTCAGACTCTGTTTGACATTTTGGATTTAATGTTCTGTGAGATGGAGGATACTTTGGCAGAGGGCTTCAAGGGTCACCGTCAGCTACACTATGTCCATTGGATTTGCTTTCTGATTCGGTCTGCTTGCGACCTACCTGCTGAGATTCGAGCGGAGATCTCTGACACCATGACAACTTTCTCTGAGTATGATATACGACAGCTGTGGGCCTCTATCACCCATGAGTAGGCACCTAGATAGAGTTAGCATCAGAGAGTAGAGGTACCTGAGACTGCAGCTGAGCAGGACCAGACTGCTGAGGGTCTTGCAGAGGTAGAGCTTGCCGACTTAGATGCTCAGCCAGCTGATCCAGACGAGGATGACGCCACTGACAGCATTGATGATGACTATCAGCCACTTCCTCGGTACCGCTCTCCTCGCTCTCACGACCATGAGGCCGGTGGTTCCGATTCAGTCTCACGCACAGACCCAGTCATGGTGGCTATACTTGAGAGGTTGACTCAGGCTCAGGAGAGGCAGGAGGTTCAGCTACAGTGACAGGCTTAGGACAACGCAGCTGTGTTCGCACAGATTCAGGCTTGTCAGGACGAGTTTCAGAGGCAACAGCTAGAGATACAGAGGCAGCAGGCAGCTACCCAGCAGCAGTACCTTGCGCTCTTGAGACACCTTGTTACTGTTGGGGTCCCTCCACCTCCGTCAGTCCTTACTCCAGCTTTACAGTCTAGTGGACTTTAGAGTCAGGGACCACAGTTGAGCTTTTAGTTTACCTCACCTCAGCAGCAGGTGCCTCAGACGTTTCAGTCTCCAGGCTACACTCCTATTCAGACAGGATTCACTCCACCGGTTCAGCTCAGGCCTCACCTTCTGACTAACACTCCATTCTCTATGGACTTGAGTGCGTCCTACAGTGAGTTGACCGGTCAGCCGACACCCTCCCAGACCACAGTTCTGACTACTACAGAGATGTCAGCTTCAGAGATAGTGACTCCTTTAGTGAGAGGGACCGAGACTATAGAGGCAGTTCCTTCGTCAGTTGCTTCGACTGATCCTCCCATGGTTGGTACTCTTCAGGCTCAGGTGACAGAGACTATGGCTCTCGTAGCTACTACTTCATCAGCTCCTGCTCCTGAGTTATAGATCCAAACCGCTTCACTTTCATGTGTATCTACAGAGGGTAAGCATGACAGCTTAGAGTCAGAGGACACTTCTCAGTTTTTTATCACTCCACGCTCCTCTGCACCCGACTCGATTGCTTCCCTTCCTCCTTCAGACCCTTAGTTTTTTGACTCTTGATGTCAAAGGGGGAGAGAGTAGATTCAGGGGAAGTTGTGAGAGAGGGTTTCAGTTTCTTTGTGTGCTACTTTCATGCATCATGTTTATTTTCCCGCACTTCCTTTATGTTTCATGTGTGCTTGTGAGGTACTTGAGTAATATGTTGATTATCTTGTCTCTATTATATCATGTCACATGTTTGGTTCTAGCTCATAAGGTTTTGCTTTCGTGCCTTACTCTGGTTTCATATGAGCTATGTTTTTGTGTACTAACTCTTCTTGTTTCATCTTATGAGTATACCCTGTTGGCTTGGAGCACATAAGCAATCCTAAACCCCTTGTTCTTATTGCCTTTTGCTTATGTGAACCAAGCATGATTGAAAACCTCAACTCTTAAATCTACTTACTCAAGGTGTTGTCATCAATCACTAAAAAGGGGGAGATTAAAAGCATCTAGGCCCCGAGAGTTGGTTTCGGCAATTGATGACAACGCAATATTACCATGACTAACGTGTGTTTTGTAGAAACTTTGGTAAGTTAGGTCATGGGAATGGTGACTGTGAAAGGATCTAGGATGTCGCCTAGAGGGGGGTGAATAGGCATTTCTGAAAAATCAACACCTTTCAATGCGGAAACGATTAGTAATAGGAGTTTCCAAAATGGAAACTCTAAACCAGAGTAATACAACCCCTCACAAGTTAGCCACAAAGTATATAAAAGATACTAAAAAAACCTAGGGAGCCAAACAGCGACAACCAAAGAGTTGAATCAAAAAGCACTAGTCAGTTAATGTCGAAAGTCCCGATAGTTTGGGTCAGAACTCCCGACGTGTCAGAAGTCCCGACGTTTGGGTCAGAACTTCCGACGTGTCAGAAGTCCCGATAGTTTAGGTCAGAACTTCCAACGCAAACTTTCAGCACTTCTGACCCCTATAGGAAATGAACTACAAGTGCTAAAAAATGAACTTTGCGATGCCGATAACTTACAAACCCACTTCCTAGTGGTAAGGTAAGGTGTTGGGTCACTCTCTTGATGTTGATAAGCCACCACTCCGTAGATCGAGTCCCAAACCCTAAGAAATAGCTAGAGAGAGGAAGACAACCAAATACAAGTAATTTCAAGCAAATCACAACAACAACAACAACAAGCACGCGGGAGACAAGAATTTATCCCGAGGTTCGGTATCCCCACAAAGGAGCTCCTACGTCCTCGTTGTTGAGGTGACCACTTTGGTCGGAGTCTCTTCCACCTCCTTGCCTCACTCAAGGATACCACAAAGGTCACTTGAGTTTCTTCACTAGAAATCAAGGGTAATACAAACTTCCTAAGGCTCTTCCACAAGATGGAAGCTCTTGGACGACGCCTAGCCGGCTAGGGTTCCAAGAACCCAAGAGTAATAGACACAAATCCAACCGGCTTGACGAAGAAATCAAGTGCTCAAGCTTGCAAGGATGATTTTCTCACTCAATCTACTCTCCTATCACTCAAATCCGTGGGAAATCGAAGTTAGGAGCAAAGGGGAGAAGAGTGGCGAGCATAGAATGCTTGGGGGCGATTTTGGTCGAGTGTTTGTCGCAATGAAATGAGTGGGCAACGGTTAGAAACAAGGAGAGGGGTATATATACTCCAAGGCAAAATCTAACCGTTCAGATCTACGTCGGGACTGCTGACGTAGATCTCGGGACTGCTGACGTATAGAGAAAACACTGTTCACGCAAGGTAAAGAAACATTGCGCGAAGGTCATCGTCAGGACTTTCGACTTATGTCAGGACTACTGATAGTCGGGACTCCTGACGTACGTCGGGACTCCCGACGCAGTAGTCAGCAGAGCGAGCCGAAGGGCCTGGCGTCGAGATCTACGTCAGGACTGCTGACGTAGATCTCGGGACTGCTGACGTAGGTCAGGACTCCTGACCGTCAGGACTCCCGACTCATGTCGGGACTTCCGACGTCCTCAGTCACCGCATAGGCTAAGTGACTGGACGTCAGGACTCTCGGCGTAAGTCAGCACTTTCGACCGTCGGGACTCCCGACATACGTCGGGACTTCCGACACCAAAAGTCATCAAAACTATTCTGCGTGCTCGTGAAGTGCTAGAGTGTCTCTCTTTTGATTTTATTATTATGCTTGAGCACTCTATCTTCCTCAGACCACCTAAACTTGCATCCCTCTTAATAGTACGGCATACCTATTAACTCAAGATCAAAAGGAAAAAGAAATTAAACCTTTTGAGTTGATCTTCTTTAAATTGATGTCGTGTCTTTCAATCTTCATCAAGTGAGGGTGCCAACATGTCAATATTGATCTTGACACTTGAGCATAGCCATCTTGAGCACGTGACTTGATTCCATTCATCAAATATGAATGACTCCAAATGCATCAAGTCACTTTAATCAACTTGTCCAATATAGATTTGATCCTTCACATCAATATGACCATCTTAGCTTGATTAGTACCTCAACTAAATGCAACTACTTTCTTCTTCACCCTAGCTAGGTTATTCGGCCGCCAAGCCGTCGCTTGCCCTTCACCCTTGCTTAGTACCTCGAAGCCTTTCCTTGCTATCTTCACCATCTCAAGCCATTAAGTCACATCTTGTGTTGAATCATCCATTCATATGAATTGTTATCTTTTTCATTTCAATTTAGCAAGCTTCAAATATGAGACCAATCCATATGCAATCCCTCATGTCTCATTAACTAATACTCACGAGCTTGCTTTCACATAGTACATGGAAATCCCACAATAAACAAGCATTTGCATGAATTCCATTTGCATTGTTGTCTTGTGCTTGAACTAGATTATTTATATAACAACACATCATTTTGGCTTTCATTAAGTACCTATGAGATAACCTATTACCTGTCCACACTTGGCAAACGGGTTAGTTCTTTAATCACGTTGTCATTCAATCATCCAAAACCCACTAAAGGGCTAGATGCACTTTCAGACTGTTTTGGGCACTATGGTTTTCATGCCCCTTGACGAAAATCATTTCGGTTTTCAAAGGATTAACGTCAAGATTAAGGACGGTTAGTTCCGGACGTTTAGGAGTTGAGTTACATTTGGAATAGTCGTTAGGATCTTCGCTTTTCTCCTTTGGCCATACTATAAAGGGGGCATGAGCGAGTAGCTTGACCTAGGTGAGTCTATTTGTTTAGGTGTGGTGCACACTTATCAAACTTAGCACTAGGTAGCTCAGGTGAAGCCTAAAGTTCAGTTGAAAGAAACTTGGTTCAAGTTGCGTCGCGTTTCGAAGTCTTTTGAGCCATTTACTCTCAACCAGACGCGGTCTTTGCCTTGACCGGACGTGTCCGGTCAGTACTGGCAGTCACTGCAGATTCAATTCGATCTACCGGACGTGGTCCTCCCATGGATCGGACGTGGAGATCGTGTTGACCAGAGTCAGAGTGGGTAAGTGTTGTGATCGAACGCGGCTAGGAAATCGATCGGACGTGTCTACAGTGCGTCCGGTCCATTTCTAGAGAGGTACTTCGCTGACCGGACACGTCCGGTCATCACCGATCGGACTCGTTCGTGCGTCTGGTCAAAGTACAGAAATGTTTTTGAGCGACCGGACACGTCCGGTCCCTCCTGATCGGACTCACTGTGCGTCCGGTCACTCAGCGTTGTTGGGTTTCAATTCGACCGTTGCTACCGACCGGACGCGTCCAGTCACGTCGACCAGCGCGTTCGGTCAGTACGTAAAATGCTAAGTTGGCACATAACAGTTGGAATTGACTCTATGGAGTAAATACATCCTCTACACCTCTATTTGAGGTCTCTTGCTCATTTGTTTAGCTGAGAAACATTTTTCATATGCAAGGAAGTGCAAGAGCTCTAGTGAGGGTTGAGATTTGAGAATCCAAGATTAAGATCCCTCATTAGTGACTAGGGAGTAGCAAGTGTGTATCCACCTTCTCATTAGGCTTGTTGTGGTCAAGTGAGAGTTCTTGCTTGTTACTGTTGGTGATCGCCATCACCTAGACGGCTTGGTGGTGATTGGGAGTTTGGTGATCATCCGGCGGAGCTTGTGGATGACCCAACTCATCTTGTGAGCGGTTGTGGGCGATTCACCACGATGGAGTGTCAAAGAATCAGCCCGTAGAGAGCACTTGATCCTCGCGTGGATCAAGGGGGAGCTACACCCTTGCACGGGTACTCCAACGAGGACTAGTAGGGAGTGGCGACTCTCCGATACCTCAGGAAAACATTACCGTGTTCCTAACCCTTTACTTTCAAGCAATTTACTTTCTCGTATTACTTTTGTTGCTTGATTTACTTTCCTAGAATTGCCATGCTAGACTAAGATTGGAACTTAGGGTGCAAAACTTTTATCGATAGAATCACTAGGAATACTTGTAGGCATTAGGGGTGAATTATGGCTTAGTAGGATTTAATTCTTGCAATAAATTTTACAAAAGCCCAATTCAACCCCCCCCCTCTTGGGCATCTTGATCCTTTCAATGTCAAAAGGCTTGGCGCCAAGATCTATGGTGCCAATCCCTGACGCCAAGATCTACGGCGCCAAGGCTTGGCGCCAATGAGACTGGCGCCAAGCACCAGCCACGTCAGCGCCACGATGCCAGGGGCTTGGCGCCATGACGTTATATCTTGGCGTCGAAGACTATGGCGCCAAGAGCAGGGTCTATTTTTTGAAATCTTTCGGTCAGGGGCATATTTGAGAGAATCTTTCGAAATAAGGGCTAAAAACAAAAAAGATGGCCCGTTCTAAGCCTCAAACAGATGCACGTGTGATGAATTATGAATTGGGGAGCGATCCAATATATTGGACGGTGCCATCGCTACTGGTGGCCAGGCCAGTAGTCACTAGCCAGTGCGCGAGGTCTGAACACTAATAGAAAAGAGTACAATGCCGATGCTCCCTTTTTATACCACAGGCAATTTTAGTTATCACGCGCCTGTGGTATAAAAAGGGCGGTCTCAGATCAGCCAACCGCCTGTGAAGATACATTACCGCCTGTGTAAATGAAACATTTACACAAGCCAACCGCCTGTGAATATGCATTACCACAGGCGGTTGGCTTATCCAACCGCCTGTGATTTCTCTGGGTGTAAATACCCCTTCTTCCTCCCCGAGCAGCACTGTATCTCGCAGCCACCTTTCATTGGAGGTGATTTTGGAGGTCCAGATTTTACAAAATACAAGGGGAGGTTTTGATCTTGATTTCTTGGAAGGAGGTTGTCAAAAAAAGATTAGTTTATGTCCCAATTGCCTCAATTTGCTCATTAATGCTCAATTAGAGCCACTTTCGAAAAGAAGGTGGTAACGTCGCTTTCCCACGCCAGCTCAATCTTCACACTGGTCGGTGTCACTGTCACATATGTGTTGGCGGCGTGGTGGTGTGTTGCCAGGACACTACAAATCGGGAAAGAAGAATGACGAGAGCGCAGTTCCCTCGTTCGACTGTAAACTCATGAAGTCATGATGCAACTACTAGAATCGAAGAGGAGGCTCGACAACAGGAAGTTACACGGCATGCTACCTCAGTTTTGAAGTATAGTACATCTTGAGTTGTCCCCCTAAATGATACTATTCTAAACTTGAGTTTATAAATTTTATTATAGAAATAAACAATAAAATTATGACATCAAATAGACATAATTCGACAAACATCATGCAATACCAGTCCATCCACTCGCGATCTAACAGGGTCTAGAATCCTACTTTAGATAAGTATGTATTATAAATTTTCTTGGATAGATCTGGTATTTAAAACTAATCAAAATTGATTATCTTGACCCTCTCTATCATTTCTTAACAAAGTACAAATTTAGATATCTACAATTTCTATCCGGATGTGAAAAGTTACCAAATACTTTATATGTGTTAGAAAAATAAAATAACCACACATCACTATATATTCATCTATGTCATGGTGTTGATCTTGAGTAGATTTTATAGTTTATTTTGTTGCTGCAAAAACACTAATCATATCTATAAGTTACAACATATAGAAATTTTAAGTCGTCCAACTCAGACATAAAAATTTCAAATTCTACTAATTAATGTGCTGCATCTGCTAGTGCAAGCGCAACAACGAACTACAGACAAGTTGTTGAGTCAATTAAATTAAAAATCAACGGATTTATTATAGTAACTAAAACTCTTAAGAGTTTACAATTATTATATTTAATTAAGCCCGTCAGAATTTGAACTCAAGAACTCCTCCATAATTTGAACTCGAGAACTCCATCAACAACCAATTCAAACCAAAAGATTAAGGAGATGGAAACCGTGGGCAATTCACTTTATATTTCGACAATGATCTCAACCTCTCTTCTCCATCTTGTAATAGTCACGGATCTGCCACGAGTAGGTCACTGCAGTGATTCACTATCTCCTATGTTGCTAGGCCATGACTAATGCGACAATAGCAGTTAGGGTCAAGATGGGCAATTCACTTTGTATTTCAACAATAATCTCATTCCTAAAAGACACTTTGTATGAGTACAGAACAAACCAAGGTGCAGTTTATTACCCATACCTCAGTCTATGGATGATTGTACTTTAAACTTTGGCATGCAAAAGTATTAAGGTCAACTGCCCATCACTAGAATAATAGCCAAAAAATTGATAAGTGATGAGATTGTGAAACATATTCCATCAATCCTACAAAAGAAAATACTGTCCAACAAATGACAAGGTAGAAAATTACAATTTCAAGTTTCAATCCAGAACATGCGGCACCCAAGCAAAGGCCAGTTGGCATGCCCCCATAGCTAGAATACAGATCAAGAAGGGTTGTTGTCCTCCCTGGCCTACCAGATGACGTCTCTAAATCTGCATCATCAGAAGAAATACCAGAAGTAGTTTTGCTACCAGATTGCCCATTTTTTAGTTGTAAAAATGTGTTAGGGATTTGTAAGTAAAAACATAAACAAATTGATATGTTTGTCATCATAGACCGTTCAAAATCCAGATCAATGTTAATTATGGAGCTACATGAACCAACCGGACACACTTAGGGTGTGATTGGTTTCTAGCCCTGCTTGTACCAGAGACCTAGGCTACCGCTGGCTAGGCTTAACTGATGAAGCAGGTTTGTTTGATTGTCATTTCCATCCAGCAAGGCCACATAGCGAAGCATTTTGGTTTGCCTGCTAGCACCACTCTCATCCAGCATCACATGCATTGCACGCCTACACTGCAACAGCCATGCCTAGCTAAAATGAGGATTTTTCACGCATTCATGGAGCCATGCAGAAGATTCATGGCTGATACATTAGCGAAGCATTTTGGTTTGCCTGCTAGCACCACTCTCATCCAGCATCACATGCATTGCACGCCTACACCGCAACAGCCAGGCCCAGCTAAAATAAGGATTTTTCACGCATTTATGGAGCCGTGCAAAAGATTCAAGGCTGATACGTTAAGGTTCAATAAAGAATACATCGTCTAGACATAGCCCATCCCAAGATGATTGTCTTATCAATGTCCACATAATTCATTGTCTCTATGACCTAACCTACACCTGCCATAATGCACACAACCCTCACATCCCTCTTCCCACGTGTCCCACTAGAGGTGGAGGCAAAAATGTGTTTCCCCCTTTTCTAAAGGTGGGGTAGGGGCAAAAATGTGTTTTCCCCTTTTAAGATGGGGTGGAGGTAGGGTTGTATGGATTTTCTCAAGAATTGGTCAAATTTGAAATTTTAATAGAAACAAACAAGGCTAGGGGCATGAGAGCAGACAGGGCAAGAGGCGCGGTTGACCACAAGCCAGGCAGAGGCAGCATGCCAATATGCCATGGAGCAAAGAACGGAAGGGTATGGGAGCGCGGGGAGTGGAAGGTGCTGTGTCAGAATGGTGTCGCCTAGGTGGGAATTGAGTGTTGGTAGTGTTAGGACATCGTTAGGAGATATGTTTCTTAGATGGGCTAGTGGATTTGCTAAGACAATGGGTCGAGTGGGCTATGTAGACATAACTCTTTATTTCCCATATTTTCTTTCATATATGCAGCTAATCTCCTAATACATAGCTAGTGTGTTGCTCATAAACATTTAGTCATGCTTAATCAATGATTAGATGCTAAATAGTGACCTAGCACCTACCTAACGCCCACCATTTTTTAGAACCTTAAGCTTTTGGGAGTAAACATAGGAGCCAAACTAGTGGACGTGTGATTTGTTGGTCTCCAAGCCTTAAGCTTTTGGGAGTGAACATAGGAGCCAAGCTAGTGGATGTGTGGTCTGTTGGTCTCCAAGCCTAATGCGTAGTCACAGAGTTATGAGGTCAATGGGATCTAGAAATGTGGTACATTACTTTTGAGAAATTTTTATAAGGTCCAAACGACATTCACAAGTCAAAGGTCAACGCATTCAACCCTTTTTCTAGGACTATTAGCCCAAAGCCTAGTCAAAGGTAATGTACTTGAGAATTAAATGGAGGTGCTAGGCACACTAGGTTGTTGGTGTTGGCCAAATGGTAATATGAATGTTGTATGGTGACTCAAATCATACTTATAATAGGACTCCAAGATAGGTGTGTTATTTAAACTTCTAGATCTGTTAGAAATAGGGTGTAGAATCCTAGTAAGAGTGCTTGCATGTATGAGATCATTGGAGGGGTGGATCGAGGCCATAGGCATCAACCAAACCAATACAAGGATCTTATCTAAGGCTTAACGCTCAAGAAGATTAGGCTAGATAGTTCTATTGCACTAGATTCTTGTATAGGACAAGAATCAGAAGGTCCTAGACGGTCAAATAAGTTAGAAGGTCCTAGACGGTCAAATAAGGTTGTAAGAAAGCAGCAATCACTTGTACTCTTTGAGTTATGCGATATTGACTTCGCCAAAATCCTTATCTCTTGTCATGGTTGCTTCAACATCGTCATCTAGGGTTTTCTGCGAGATCCATCTATATCATTTTTGATATGGTGCAAACTTGTGTCATACTTACAGTATACATTCAAAGATTCAAGAGCTACTGCATAGAGTACAACAATGTATAAATATTTATATTACTTTAAACAAATATGTGATGGTCCATGCCGGGGCGAGGGTGCCATTGGGGGCCGGGCGACAGCGGCTGGAGGCCGCCAGCTACTGGCAGCACGAGGGGTGGTGGCTGGCCAGGGCAGGGGCGGTGTGGGCCGCAGCACAGCGGGGAGAGAGGGGGGCGAGAGAGCCTTAGAGCCGGAGAGATTTGTTTAAAGAGCAATGCTCCATCTTTGCTTAAGGTTGAATGGTTATAGGGGTCATGGCTACAGGGCCCCTTTATTTATAGTCTTGGGGGACTTAGTCCTTAAGCAATCTACTTTGCGAAAGAGCCCTTATAGATTTGGACTACTTTCAAAACTAATTATTTTTTATCCTCTTAATGAAAATCTCAACCTGTTTTTACTAAATACGACCCTACTATTTTCTATTTTTATTCTACTTTCCTATTCATCTCGTATCGCCTCGGACTTCGGAAGTTTCGCGAGCAACGGAGGCGCCACACCCTGGCCGCGCGCCCCTCTGTCGTGAGCGGGGGCGCCTCTGGCGTCTGGCTCGTCTGGCTGGCTGAGGCCGGCTCCTAGGCTCCCATCGGTCTGCTGAGCTCGTCTTGGGGGGCCACACTTAGGACCATGACAAAATACAAAAAAATATCTACACGAGTTCATCCATTTACTATGAATTCATGTCATGATAGATAAAAATGGTGAATTGATCTTTGGCACAAAGTATCTGCAATTAAACAACTAAATAGAAATATACATATATAATGATGTTCGAGTATAAAAACACTAATGTTATTAGTAAAATAAAAAATATAAAACATAAAGTGTTATCTATATCTATACCTAATAATAAAGAGGCAAAATTTTCAGCTATTTTTTGTCCATCTTTTTTTTTCCGTCTCCCTATAACTACCGAACAATGGAGAGTTTCTTTTGTCCGAACTTATATATATAATTCGTGCTTATACGAGTTAGAATAGCTCGCGTCTAGACCAATATGGAGTAGGAATCCTAATCTAAATATATTCCTCAGATCCTAAGTATTCTAAATAGAACTCTTAGGACTTGTTTAGATTCTAAGTTTTTTCGCTCTCTCTCTATCACATCAAATATTTACATGTATGTATAGAACATTAAATGTAGGTAAAATAAATAACTAATTGCACAGTTTGTCTGTAATTTAGGAGACGAATCTTTTGAGCCTAGTTAGGTCATAATTAGACAATAATTATCAAATACAAACGAAAGTACTACAGTAAGATAAAAAAAATTCACACCCAATCTAAACAAGGCCTTAGTAATCAAATAGAAAATGATAGAGTTACATTCTTTATTTTGCTCCGCTTCCTTTATTTACATATGAGTTAGAATAGCTTGTGTCTAAACGAATATGGAGTAGGAATCCTAATCTAAGAGCATCTCCAAGAGTTTCCTAAATCCCTTCTTAATCCTTGGTTTTTAGCAAGATGAGAAAAAACTCCTCTCCAACAACTCATAATCCATCTTCCTAATCTTTTAGAACTTGGAAAAAGTCACTATATTTCGCGTAAAGTTACGCGCTTCTGAGTCGCGTGTATCTTCTCTCCCCGCGCGTGTTTGTCAGACAATCTAAAGGTGGATGAGCATGGAAAGAATAAAGAGTAGGAAAGAGTTCTTGATACAAACATACAAGAGAGAAAGAATATATAAAAGTGGTTAGGATAATTTATAAATAGTATAAGATTGCTGATGTAAAATTGTCTTTAATATTTTATGAGTGGATTATTAGAAACTCTTGAAGATGCACTTTGTTATTCCTTCCAATATTTTTTTAGGAGTTGTGAAACTCCATGTTTTTTAAAAGAAAATATTGGGTACTATTGGAGATGCTCTAAATCATATCATAAGTACTCTAAATAGAACTCTTAATAATCAAATAGAAAATGATAAGAGTTACGTTCTTTATTTTGCTCCGCTTTCTTTATTTAGTTATATGTTAAAAGGTAGGAAAAAAATCACGTATATCCTGTTTAGAACATGGAGTCATCTCCGAGATTTTTCTAGGCGATTGAAAGCACGTAGCTTTCTTTTACCTATTGTTTTTAGAAAGGGTTACCAAACTTATAGGAACAATTTGGAGTTTACCATACGAAGTTCCGAGTTAAGAAAAATGGCCTGCTTCCTGTGGCCCAGTGTATCATTCTTTTTTAGCAACCCAGTGTATCAGTCACTCTTTTTTTTTCAGAAACACCCAGTGTATCAGTCAAACAGTGTTGGGTTGTGTTAGAATTTGGCCCAGCAACTAAATGGCTCATAGCCACAGAGCAACAAACGGCTCAAATTAAGATGTTTATTACTTCAAAAAACAATAAGATGGTTATTACTTCAAAGAAAATTAAGATGGTTAAAGCTTGCATCCCATCCTCCCTGCCTTTTTTACCTTACTGATCCGTTTCTGATCACCTTAGCGAGAAGGATCTATGTATAAATTTTGGGAAGTATTGCTAAACTTAGTTCTTGTTGACACACTGATCCCTTTCAGGTTATAAAGGTTTAATCCTGTCTCTATATTTTTCTGTTTGTTATGTTCAGCTGTCAAGCTAAATTAGCAATGTAACTAGCACATTGGCAGTTTTATGCATGAGATGTTGTTTCTTCTAATTCGTGATTCATATAATCTTGTTCGACAGTTACTTTTAGTTAATTCGTTCATTCCAAGTTCAGTTTTTGGCTTGTTAGGTTGACAAACCGGCAGTGACACTATCACTATCTATCGGAAGCAACTATGGTAGTGATTGGGGTTTCAACCTGACAGTGATTAGCAGTTCTAGCGCAGTGAGGCACACTAAAGGAAGACACGAACATATTTAGATATATAGTTATCTTGAACATATTTTGTGTTGAACGTTTAGACTCGAACTCCGGGTGCGGAACGACAGAGATACACGGTATATAGACCGAGACAACATACATGTATAATAATATAGATATATCACGTCGTACCATCATTGTTATTTTCAGTTTGATTTGATTGATTGATGCTCATCAGGCTCATTAATTAAGATTCAGATGCAATGAGTGGCGGCGTGGTGTACTGGTATGACCTCGTGACGTTGAAGAGAAAAGGCAGCGGGCATGAGCACAAGCATGACCAACGTGACGTCGTGGTGCGCCAGACAACAAGCGTGGCGTGCGCTGCACAAACAGCACTGTCCTCGCAGCCGGCAGCGGCCTCTGTATCATTGACAGGAGCACCTTTCGCCCAGGTGACATTATTGCGTAGGAGTTGGACGTCAGTGGGCAGATCGAGGTCATCAGCGGGAGTCTCTAGGGCACTTGACTTGGTTCGCTTTGATGACGGACGACGCCGACAACAGGGTGTCATGTCTAGGCCATCGGAGTAGCTTCGCCATGACATGGGCCTCGTCTTGGGCGACTATGTCGTGTCTACCCCGTGGATCGACAGGGTCGTTGAGGTGTCCCTCCATATGGACGTGGCGTTTGACGACGGCGCACTTTGCACACTCACCAGCGAACAACACAAACTGGTAGGAGCCTAAGCAAAGAAGGAGGACAATTAAAAGCACGACATACGGAGCAGCCGGTAGACGAACGTCTTGTGACCGAGGCAGCGTGTCATCGGCCACTCCCAGTCAGTCTCCCTGACGTTCCGATGGATTAAAGGCTACTGAAAGCCAAGTCGCATAAAAGGCAACGTCTCCAGAGCATACGACGCCAGCGTGCTCATGCACTAGGTCGCCTCCATGCATCTGGGAACCAACGGCGCTTATCCAGGCCATGCGTGCTGCCACATTGTTCTGACCCAAGCTGTCTGGAGACACAACGTGTGTGTTGCCATGGCCACTTTTAGTCTCCCACATGAGCGTTGTGTCGTGGTGCAATGCCAACACAGTTCCGCACTGTGGCCATCACGCTATCGGGCTAGGCTGCCTGGCCATGGTTACAACCATGTTCTTGCCAGCTCCGTCTCAACAATTTCAAGTGCCCTTGGGCAAGCAAGACACTAAGGGCCCGACAATTCTAATGTTTTAACATGACAATTGAAATATATCGTACTATTAATAGGAGGTAACTTGTAGCATATATTTAGTTCATAAAAAAATGAGAGTACACCGAAGAAGCTAAACGAATGATAAAATAACTATTATGGTTACCTCAAATAGAACTATAGTACTTCAGTGCTTTTTAAAAAACACCTTCGAGCATTTCTTGATGTAAAATCTTCAAGAACAGTATCGAGATCAATTTTATCCAAAATATCCTTCTCAATGCTGCACATAGCCAACTCATTCAATCTTTCTTGTAGCATAGTTGACCTCAAACAATTTTTCAATTGCTTCAATTTGGAGAAGCTTCTTTCGGCTGATGCTACTGTCACTGGAATAGTTAAGAGAATCCGATATGCAATAGAGACATTCGGATAGCAATCTGCAGCTTTAACAAAGTGAAGAATCTCAGAAGCTGACATCAAATTATCTGGCAAAATTACTTGCAACACTTTCAATTCAGAGAACAAATCATCTAACTCAACATCAGACTTGTTGTCATGAGAAAATTTGTTTACAAAAGTAGTGCAACACTTTCGTAGATCACTATCATCCAAGGACTTCAGATTTTCCGAGTTGAATAAGAAACCAAATATTCCTTCAAATTCCTTTAGTTGATCAAATCGACCAGTCAATGAAGCAATCGTATGATCAACAATAACTAGGAAGTACTCATCTTTGAAAGAATCTATGCTGAACGTTGTAATTCTTTAGTTTCATCATTTTGTTCATCAAAATGCTTCTTTCTTTTAACTTGACGTTTTGCAGGAAATATTGGTTCTACATCCATACTAGATGCAATGGATTTTGCAGTCTCAATACTAGCACTGAAGCCTGTCTCTGTACTAGATGCAATGGATTTCATTATTATGAATGCGCCTAATATGTTCTTACATCACAGGATCAAATTCAGCAATCATTTCTACTGTAGCCAGGAAAATACCATTACTTGATTGATAAAGTTTTGCATTTGATCCTCGAAAGGCTAGATTTTGTTTAGCAAGAAACTTTACAACCGAAACTATTCTTACCAGAACTTGTCTCCAACGCTCCTTCTCCTTTTTAATTTCTCGCTGCATTTCATCATCAATTGTTTGATTTTTGCTTAATCTAATCCGAAGATCATTCCATGTATTCATGTTTGTCAAATGTTTCACACTGTTCTCATGTTGTTTGAGTTTCTCACTCAGATGCTTCCAATCCCTCACTCCTTCAGATGCTAACAAAGACTTGTTCTGATTTGATTTGAACAACTTGCAGCAAAAACAATAGACCTTGTCCACATGTTTAGAGTAAAACCAGCCACTTCCTGTCAACAACCTCACCGTTACTTAATTTTCGGGAGTAATAAGCATATGAAAAACACCTATTGCTAGGATCTCTAGGAAAGTGTAAATCCATCTCTATCACAAGTCCTTTCTCAATTAAGATATTCCTTTTGCTATTGTCAAGATTTTCCCATGTTCTATGATCGAAGATAGTCATCAGTGAATCTTCTTGATCGTCAATATTTACATTTTCTGTATCATCCGAAGGCTGCAAATTTTCACCTCCCAAAATGTCCTCGTTAGCATCAGCTTGCGCATCTAAATTTTCCTCCTCTGTAGCACCTTCATTGACATCAGCTTGTGCATATGAAATCTGCTCCTCTGTACCACCATCATTGACATCAGCTTGTGCAATTATTGGTTGATCATGTTCCTGCCCCTGGTCTTGACTGACTTTGGCATTCCTTGAAGATGAAAAAAACTTATGAATAGCACCTTTTTGCGATTCTTTCAATTCATCTTCTAGTTTTCTTTTTCTCCTTTTCTGAGCACCAGACAGATGTTTCTTCGGCAACATCTAACATGTCAAAAAAAATTATTGAATTAGAAATCAAATTCCTAAGGCCCCTAATCGTTGTACTCCCTGTAACTAATAAACTGAAGCTAAACTACTGAAAAGTTTGAACTGCAGTCAAATCACAAATCACTTACGTCTGCCGCAGTGCTGCTAACGAAACGATCACTCGATCAGGGACAGGGAAGAGCTGGACGTCGACCGCCGATGTAGCTGCCTCGCTGGAGTGCTGGACGGCTGCAGAGTGCAGACCCGCGCCACGCCCTGACGCTCGGCGCTCGGCGCTCAGCGCTCGCGCCCTAGATCGCCGTCACCGCGCCGCGCGACGCGAAGGCGAAGGGCCTGGAGACGCGATGTGGTCGCGAATACGAAGCGAAACCAGCGCCGATCGACGCTCAGTTTCCTTGCCGGCTAATGGGCTGAATACTGCATATATCTGCTATAGACAGGTATACTCATGGCCCCCCCTCCTCATGGGCCCCTAGGCGTCGCACAGCCCCCCCCTAAGACGGGCTTGGTTCTTGCCGTCTGCAACATAATGAATTATGATCCCATTGCAACAAACAAACATATTTGCTAGTACTTAATATTAAAGAGGCAAAATTTCTCACCACATATTTCTTTCATCCGACCTTCCGCTAACTAACTCCGTGAACATGTAAATTGTCTTTATTCGTTTCTATATATGACTCTCATGTGCACGACTTGGATGCAGGTTCTGAGATAACGTGGATACATAGGAATCCTAGTCCTATTCCAGCTAGACCAGTAGTCTCAATCCAAAGAGAATCCTCTAATCCATATAGAATTCTGTAAACCAAGAGGTGTTGGTTCGTTTCATATATTTTTATTGTCTTTTTTGCTTTTTTTTTTCATCCGCTTGGGTTAGTGGAGTCCGCTTTTGAGATTTTTCTTTTTTTCCACTTCGATTAGAAAAGTCCGCTTTGGTTAATTTTTTGTCTTCCTTTTTTTCAGAGAAGCTGCTCCTCACACTTCCGATTTGTTTTCTTTTGGTTTTCATAATGCTTTTACTCATGGATTCGTTATCCATTTTGTTGAATCTACTTATGATTACAGACAAATCTTATTCTTATTAGAACCTTGGTCAATTGATGATCCAACTAATCAAACAGCTGGATAGTATGAAAATTAATGTTATGACATATTTACGAGTAAATATTTTGTACTTTGCAATGAGAGATTTTTTTTATCAAGGTTATATTTGAATTCGATATAGGCTTAATAGGACATTATTATATTATTCCAAACATTAACTTATATCATGTGGATGTCATGATCATCACAAAATAAGTTAAAGCTTTTAAATTTTTAGAAATGAATGATAAAACATAGATATGTATGTATCTTATCTTTATTTTTGTAATAAAAAAATCAATAGCTTTTTTCTCCCGCTGCAATGCACGAACATATTTGCTAGTTAGTAAAAAAAAGCTAGTTGCACGTGCTAGTTAGAAATTACTCACTCCGTCAAAAAAAAAACAAGATACAATTCTAATTCTAGTTTGAGCCAAGTCCAACTATCTTAATTTTAACTAAGCTTATAGAAAATAGTATCACCATTTATTACTTCAAATAGATATATTATGAAAATGTATTCCATAACGAATATATTGGTACATATTTAATATGTTATAAACATTAGTATCTCTCTACAAATTTATTAGTCAAAGACTTTAACACTATTCAAAAATTATCTTCATTTTAATTTAATATAGTTATTTATACTCATGCCGAGCTTCTCTCCAGGAGAGAGAACAGTGCGCCGAGCAAGCACGCATGACGCGTCGCGGCACCATTTCCTCCTCTAGGTAGTAATCCAGGCATGACGCGGCGCCATTTGCGCCTCTAGTTGAGGTAGAATACTGTATTATACACAGATGTCGCGGTAGAGTAACAGGTTTGTTAACCAGAACTAGAGATGTTGTAAGTCCCGTTACTTCATATGTATAAGCTCTATCCAGAACTAGAGATGTTGCAAGTCCCGTTACTTCATGTGAAAAACAACAGCACTGCATGACTGCATCAGAGCTGAATAAAGTTTCGTTGCAAAATGAGATCTGAACAATCAGGCTGTAGACACATAGCATAATCGGTCGTGACTTTGTTTTTTTTTACATACATATATATAAGCTCTATATGTATATATTCGCATCATAGCCGATCCAATCCAACAGACACAAGGTCCAGCGTACAACTGCATGTAAGCGAACTCAGCACCACAGTTCAACAAGCATAGGTACAACCGTACAGGTAAAATACAAAGTGCAGAGCATCTAGATGACTGGATCTCAACGTCGCACGCACGTACCTCACTTGGCCGCCTTCCCCAACGCCGCCTCGAGCCGGTTGCAGTCGACGATGTAGGCGAACCCGTACGCCATGTTGGCGAGCGTGGCTTCCTGCAACTCCTGGGTGGCCGTGGCCGTGGCGTCGGCGGAGAAGAACACGCGGAACCCCCTCACGAAGGCGTCCCGCGCGGTGGTCTCGCAGCACAGGTTGGTCATGACGCCCGCCCGCCGCAGCGTCTCCTCCAGCCCCGTGCCCGCGAAGGCGCTGTACGTGCTCTTCTCCACCACGAGGTCCCCCTCTGCCCTGCCGCTCCCCGGGAGCAGCTCGGCCGCGGGCGTGCCGGCGTCGATGCGGTCGCCCGGCCACCACTCGTCGAGCGGGGGCCGGCGGCGCGGGACCGCGTCGACGTGGCGGGTGTACACGACGGGCACACCCGCGGCGCGGCACAGCGCGACGGTGGACGCGATGGCCGGCATGATCGGGGCGGCCAGCGAGGCGAAGTGGCCCTGCACGTCGATCACGAGGAGCGCGGCCGCGCGCGGGTCCGGGTCTCGGCGGCGCGTCTCGTACTTGGTGTACGTGGTGGCGGGAGGCGGCATGGCGATTGAGCGGCGGGCGGTGGGAGTGGGATCCCTGCTACGTGCGCGGATCGGATGAGGCCGGAGGCCAACCGTAGAGCGGTAGAGGGAGCTGGATTCAATAGTGGGCACTAAATGTGTCATCCGGATAGAGCCCATGGCCCAATGAAAGTTACAGGATCCGTCCTCATCTTTTCAGAGTAGGTAACACACGATCAGAGACAAGTGAGCAAATTCTTCCTCCGAAAATACCCTCAGTCCGATAATTCCTACGCCCTTCGTCCCATGATAAATGTGTTTCCAGAGTTTAAAATTTTTCCTCAAATAAGTACGTCTCTATGAAAAAGACAACCCTCTAATTACTCTTTTCTACTTTCTTTTCTCCTAAGATGCAATGATTACACTTAAGAATATATATGTAATTTTTCACTCGTCTTAATTTTTCTACCTAAGTATTAGAATTACACTTATTTTGGACGGAGCGAGTATAATATAATTGCTCGCTTCGTCCGGATCGATCTCACTGGTGGGCCACGGATGTGACAGGACCAGGAGATAGATCTCGACGGAGGGGTTGGGTAGGTGCTGGTTGATTGGAGCTCCGGTGGCTGGTGACGAAACCGGATGTCTTCGGAGACATCCAGGCGCGACACCCAAGCTAGCAGTAGCAGTGGTATGAGATGAGATGCCCCCGTTCATATGCTCATGAATATATTTCTGCCACGTTTACTCATGCTATATCTTATATCGTACATTTTTCATGCTCAGTAAGCTTTGGCCACGATTCATGTACTTACCCAAAATACCATAATGAATTCAAAGTCATATTTCATACTTGATTTGAATATTTTTAATCTTTGATGAAAGTCAGTCTAAGGCCACTACAATAACCATTGTGAAAGGATTCAATCTCCTTTTTTTTTAGCTTAAGGATTCAATCTCCTTGCAGCTCCTCCAGCTCTAACCGCAACGGATCTACGCCACTCGCATGAGATCGGGGACCTATGAACAAACAGTAGGGTATAGAGCATCTTCAACAGTAGGGTTAGATGAAGAATGTTTTACTAAAAAAAATTAACCAGCTGCTCAGATCGCTTTACATAGCTGTAATGTGAGTGGATGAGCATATATGGAGACTAGGTTTTCCTAGCGTCTCTATCATGGATTTAGCGTATTGTGCTCTCCTTCCTCCAAATAATTTGGTTGATGACCGGTGATTGTTGTACTTACTGATATGACGACGTGATATCGATGCAGGCTCCTGGGCAACTCTGCTTCGTCTAAACAGAAAGCGGCAGAGTTACGTATCAATATTCGGGCCTGTTTGGTTGGAGCCTGAAAAAATCTGACCACAGTTAACCAAATTTGAACGTCTGAAATCGCTGCATGGACCAGGCAGCTTTTTCATCCCAGGGTGTAAACCAAATAGACCCTCCACAACAGATGACATCTTGAGCTTCATCATAGTTCATATGTACGTTCTTTTAGTTAGGTTAGTGAAATGAGAGATTCTAACATTATAGAAGCTTATGAATACACCATCGGAGCTTATGCACACGCCGCTGATTTGCCTCCGCTAGTACGCTGGCATGTCCACGTTCTCCTCGCTCGCTTTATTTTCATTTCATATAATTTTCTCATTATATTTTATAATGAATGATGAGGCGGCCACGTCGATTCTGAATCTGAATTCATGATCCGTGCTGAGAAGCAGGAGTACAGATGATGCAGGAGATAGCTTAAAACAAAATCGACGGCCCCGCATGACATATCAGCCTTGTCACTCTCCTTCCTGGTTCTCTCCATCACGCAGCCTCCTCTCGGCTCTTTGGCCACTGTCGGCGCGAAGGTGATGTACGTGATGGAGGAGGGGTTCGTGGAGGTGGACATGAACGCCGGGGACGAGCCGGCTGCTTTCCCCACCGTAAGAGCCACCGTCGTGCAGGCCTCCAGCGTCTTCTTCGACACCCCTGCCACGATCGGTACGTGCCAGTTCAGTGCTTCTCATTCTCAATGAGCTTTCACTCTACAGGAACATTACCGCAGAAACTTCTTCGTTCATATGTCAGTAGTATAAGTATCTCGTAAACACGCTGTTTGATTCAAGCATGGACAATAAACAAAATATCATCTCCTTTGATTTCTTTGCTTCTTCTCTATCACTATTATCATGGCAAGTTCCTGCCACTTCTTTCAGAGAAAGACGTAGATTTCTTTGGACGTAGAAAGAGGATTTGAATTGATCTCTGAACAGAACCTCTAGACGGACTACTCTCCATGAACCTGTCTTTCTCTTCAGAGAAAGCGAAGAACATGATAGCAGAGGCCGCCGAGCAGGGCGCGCAGCTGGTGGTGTTCCCGGAAGTCTTCGTCGGCGGTTTCCCCCGTGGCAGTGACTTCGGTTTCCGCCGAGCAGGCACGAAGTTCGGAGTCACCATCGGCGGCCCCCCGCAGGCAAAGGGGGGAAAGGGGGAAGGACGTCTTCTGCAAGTACTACGCCTCCGCCATCGACATCTCCAGTAAGCTCTGATCCGGAAACAGCGGCAACTTGTGTACATCCGAACGAGAGAGAGTCCGTGACACACTGACACCCCAACCGACGCATCGTGGCACATGGCGGCCGCGCAACGACCGACGCATGCAGGTCCCGAGACGAACCGCCTGGCCTCGTTCGCCGCCGAGTACAAGGTGTACCTGGTGATGGGCGCGGTGGAGCGGCACGGGCACACGCTGTACAACACGGTGCTCTTCTTCAGCCCGGCGGGGGAGCTGCTCGGGAAGCACCGGAAGCTGGTGCCCACGGCGCTGGAGCGCGTGCTCTGGGGGTGCGGGGACGGCTCCACGCTCTCGCTCTACGACACCCCGATCGGCCGCGTCGGCTCGCTCGCGTGCTGGGAGAGCAAGATGCCGCTGGCCCGGGCCGCGCTCTACGGCAAGGGCATGGAGATCTACTGCGCGCCCACCGCCGACGACTCCGACCTCTGGCAGGCGTCCGTGAGGCACGTCGCGCACGAGGGCGGGTGCTTCCTCCTGTCCGCCAACCAGTTCTGCCGCAGGAAGGACTACCCGCCCCCGCCCGAGTACGCCTTCACCGGGTTCGACGAGGAGCCCGCGCCGGACGACGTCCTCTGCCGCGGGGGCAGCGTCATCGTCTCGCCGTCCGGGGCCGTCCTCGCAGGACCAAAGTACGACGGCGAGGGACTCCTCACGGCCGATCTAGGTGCGTAGTAGTATTGAGGATCGAGAACCAACTCATCGGGCGGTTCGTCACCGGCACGTCTTTGCTCGCTGACACGTTCGCTGTGTGCCGTGTGCAGATTTCAGTGAAATCGTTCGGGCCAAGTTCGACTTCGACGTCGTGGGGCACTCCTCGCGCCCTGAGGTGTTGACCCTGGTCGTCAAGGACCAGCCGCAGCTCCCTGTGATCTACACTTCAGCTTCTCCAAATTAAAGCCTTCATCCTCTAGGTAACTAAACGAGTGCCCGTGCGTTGCAACGGGAGCCAATTACATTTTTCATGAGATATGCTTTGGTCTTAGACGATTATCTTTGTAAAACAACATGTGCTCTATCAGGTTTGTTTTTGTTAATTTCAATTGAAAAGCTACGATCCATAATAGCAATATTCAGACGTAAGTAAGATTGGTGAATGAACTGAGCCTAACATGATTAGCATATGTAAGCTCAGTCATACCGCATCAAAAATCCATGCATTGAATTGACAATTTCCTGCCCTAAGCATTCCACAAAGACAAGTAAAACATTCATCCTCCAAATCATCTCCTGTGGCATCCAGCTGATTGCAGCTTATCCCAAGTTCTAAGCCCACAAGCAAAGAGATTATTACTTGTGGTTGTTTCCTGTCCATCCAATTGAAATTAAAAATAAACTTGTCGACTGATAGATCCAAGTCCTAAGCCCACAACCAAAGAGATTATTACTTGTGGTGGTTTCCTGTCCATCCAGTTGAAATTAAAAATAAACTTGTCGACTGATAGATCCTGGTTCAGCCAGCGGCCTTGGGCTTGGCAGCTCCAGCGATGGCTGGGCCTGTGGACATAAGGCAACTTGAAGAAGTTCTTCACTTGCCGACTTGCGCTAGATTCCCTGCTGCAAAGATCTTGTTTAGTTAAGTGCCTGCTTGAGGAATTCGGGGATGGACAGCAGCTTCGCATAGACGCATAGTGCTAGTCCTCCACGTACTTGCTTATGGCCACCGAGATCAACCCTTTAGCACCACAATAGCCTCCATGATCATATGCATAAGGACAAGAAAACTCCATCTGCTCAGATCAAAATCATATCAAGCAAATACTTAACAGCAGAACCAATATATGAAACCAAAATACCTCCTGTAGCTCCCTGTTAACGTTTTCCAGACACCAATATCCTCCTAAGAGACATTTGGAACTTCAACAACAGGGAAAAGGAAGTTCAAGGTTAGCTTCTGGAACAAGTAGAAATTTATCACAACTTACAGAAGAGATTACTCCTCGAGATACAGTTTCACGCAAGAGCAGATGGGTTGCTTGTCTCAAGTGCAGTCTTGATTGCGACAGCCATAGAGTTCAGTCTCAGCATCTATGGCTCATCCTCAAGATCTATAATATCCATATCACGAATGCATTGAATAGTAGTTTCAAAAAGGGCAGCAAGATCAGCAGCAACATAGCCATAATCCAAGTCAACCTGCAACCAAGCCAATTCGGTTCGCAGACATAGGACGGTACGGGGGACTGACCTCAGCATTAGCATCCTCCGCGCGATGCTCCCACTCCGCCGCCGCCAGCGCCAGGTCCATCGTCTTGGTGCGGTTCTCCATCTCCCGTTCCCTCCACCAGCCAGGCGGCATGGCACCTGGCAAGGCAGCATGGCGTGGGCCAGGGCGGCGCAGAGCAACCCGGATCGAGCCGCCGCGCCACCCTTGTTGTGGAAGCTCCCAAAGCAGCGACTCTTCTTTTTCCTCCCCCGACGAGCACCTGGAGCATACGGCGCCGTGGAGGGAGGAGGATCCGTGCGCGCCCGCTGGGGTTTCCTGTGCTTCGCTGTATTCTCGCAGCAGGGGTCGATGGGGATGGAGGAGCGGTGGCGGCGTGACAGGACAGGGGTAGGCCGCCGGAGTTGGCGGGGTAGGGGTGCAGGGGTGGGGCTGCAGCATCGGCTAGGCAGGAGGGGCGAGGCGGCTGGAGAGGGGCGGGGCGGGGGACTGGGGGAGGAGGCGTCGGGAGCAAACCGCGGCGGAGGCTTATGTGTTTTTTTTCGCGAGGCTGAGGGAGTGATGGGTGCGCGGGATCGGGGAGGCACGTTGATTGACTGTTGACGTCCCCTCTTTCATCTTTTTAGGAGCAGAGACTAGCAAATAGCATGATATCATGTTGTATGGTCATACAGAGCTACTTATCCTGTTAAATTTTTGAACACGATCCAACCTTATTTTTGAAATCCTAATGCTCATAATCCTATATTAAGAATTGACTGAAGATTGACTTAACTTAAATATGTGGCTACTGTCTGTATATGTTGAGTTGAGAGGTTTAAAAAAGGATAGATAGCTAGTTACGCGTGTGCATACCAAGTCACGACATACATGGGCTTAAGCTTGGCTGGCCAAGCCACAAGCTCACAACATGAGTGGTGCTACACTAGAAAATTTTGCAACTCTAGACTAAGTGAGAGATAATTAACCAAGGGCCGAAAGAACATGAGTATGAGCGAGAAGGGTCGAAGTGAGTCTACACTAAGTGAGAGATGATTAACCAAAGGCTAGGCACATGCGGTAGGATCCATGGCTTCCCCGTGACGAGTTCTTCTATTTTGTGATTGATTTGTGGTTGTATGAATTTAGACTTGTGATTAATTCGTGAGATCTCTATGAGCTTTGTAATTTTTGATGATTTTTTTAAATTCTTTTTTTGAATAAGATGGATGCAGAGCCCATCAGGCTCACCAGACTAGACATGCCACGGTTAACTTTGCCTAGTGCCGCGTTTGGATCTTAAGTTGAGCATGTTGGGCAGCACGACATGACTGACATGTCACTTACTCTTCCCGACCAAGTCTGCATTGTGTCGGGCCATGACACCCATTTGGCCATCTATTGGGTTGACATGCTTAGAGCATCTCCAAGAGATGTTCTAAATCTCTTCGTGACTTATTTAGCTATTTGCGGGTAAGAAAACCCCTCCAACAGCCTCTCCATCCGCTAATCTAATTTTTTCAATCCTCCATCCCACGACTTCCACTCGCAAGAAAAGGTGAGTTCCGTTGCTCGCCACCTAGGGTCGCTTCTCGCTTCCCTCACTGCTCTTCCCTTTATGTGAGATCGTCTTCCTTTCTCGCGCGTACTATTTAATTTGCTGTGTGTAGCACTCTCCCACGCTCTGTCGGACCTCTCACAAGCTTTGCGGCGCTGCCCTATTTCACGTGCTCGCCCGTTCTGCGAGGTCAACACCATTAGGAGTTCACAGTTGCCGGCAGCTCTACCTGGTCGCACGGAGCCGGAAGCCTTCTCCGGCCGGGTGCCGGCCTTCTCTGGCTAGCTGGCACACAAGATATGCAGAGGAAAGAGATCGGGCATTTGGTTTTCCCGATGGAGAGGAAAGAGAGAAAATATCTATTGTGTGCCCCATTCAATATGAAAACTAGATAAATTCCACGTGCGTTGCCGCGGGATTTTGTGTTAAGTGAATACTTATGCAGTGGAAATTCTTTTGGTTAGTTAGAAGTTTATTGTTTTGTTGTAAAATGTAGGAGTTAGAGGTTTATTGTTTTGTTGTAAAATGTAGGAAGACGTGTAAATGCCACGACTCTCAGAAAAGAGCATCAGTGGAACTGAATTTTCTACTAATGTTCACGTGCATTCTATTTATGTAGGCCGATCCAGTGAGACTGACTAATTACTTCGTAGTATGGTTAAAAATTTGGCATGAGTAATTGCATTGTTTACATAGAAATTGAACCGCAACTGAAAAATGATCGTTAAAAAATTGCTGCACATATAGCTCTTTGCTCCTGAAGCTACTCTCCACTCTTTTGACTTTAGAAAAAAACACACAAAGACCGGAGAGCTCCCGACCCTCAAAATGCAGTTACCTATTCAAATATCATTCCTTCTCATTATTGCGTACATGCAGGCCACATTGTGGTTGTGCAACTCAATGTAGGAAAACACACATTATATCATACAAAACTAAAAACACAAAGGAGGGCTAGAACATAGAAACATCGCTTACGTACAGATTATTGATAGAAGAAATCACCTACCACAGAGAAGAAAAAGAAGACCGGAAGAGGGCTTTGTAGCTGCAGCAAAAAGAGGAATTAACATGCAACCAACCTAACATCCTTGAGAAATCTAATGCCTGGCCGGATCGGATGCAGGGAGTAGTCCATCATGCGGGGAACCAAAGACACGTCCTATACCTCCTCAGTTTAACGCACAGGAGTATGTTGCTTTGCCGCAAACGACGAACGACCAGAAAAGCCATGGAGTCCAAGACCTTTGACATATAGAGCTGTTTACGATCCTCACAAGAAGTAAATTTCCATGGGATGCCGGCAGCAAGCGTCAAGGCCCTGCACCTCAGTGCTGGTTATTGGCTTGAGAGCTATGCGCAGTAAGCAGCTAAGCTTTCTGATTTCTTGCTAGAGGAGATGTTTGGCCATAACATGAGAAAATCTGACACGGGCTTTATTCATGGAAAGTGACGATTCATATTCACGCCTCAGTGTTTCATTTATTTGGGAAGCAGTATTGGTTTCCGTTTCATGCATGTAATCCATGAGGATGATCCTTTTATTTGAGAAGTGTATGTTTCATACATGTAGTCCACGTGAGGATGATTAGTTATTATGCATCATAGCAAATGCAAACTGCAAATCTTTTGGCTGCCTCGAGGACTACTTGGCTGCCTGAATAGATAGAGGTTAGTGACTTAGTAGGGCCCTTAGGATGATGTGGCTTCACAAAATTACAGATAAATATGTAGTGGAGTTTTGGTTTATAAGAGTAAGAGATGCATCTAAATATATATAAAGGTTGCTGTGGTGCACTAGTTTTTTTGGAGAGCCAATTTTCATAGAGAGCCTCTAAATCTTGGTTTTTAGATATTTGTTTTACAGAATCTTTTTTTTTTTGGAGAGATGCTTTTAGCTAATGATCCTATCTGGCAGTACTACTGAAAAAATGGGTCTGGTTTGATGTTACCAGACTACGATCGATTAGATAACTAGGGACGAAAACGTCGCACAGATCCAGATCGACACTCCGGCCGTGCCGAGAGCTCGCCGCCGGCCACTTAGGCACGGTTCTGTTCTCAGGTTCAAGTCCAAGTCCGTCTCGAGACGATGACGCGATACATATCGGTGTCTTAGCAACCGATCACCCGTTACATGGGCCAACGGAAAAGTAAATGGAAAGATGACTGGGCCGATGCGAGATGGGCTTCCTTCAGCTCGAGCTCGTGCTCACTTGACCCACTGAGGCCCAGACACGCGAGAGCTCGGCCTTCTGGTCGTTGCCTGCTTGTGCTGCTTGCCATCAACAGGTTCACCGTCATCACCTTCGTGTTCAGTAGTAGCAGCCTTGTGGTCGGTGACATTTGACAGCATCAGGTAGAAACTCCGCATCTTGAATTATCATGGGCCAACATGAAAGAAACATGTTTATATCCTAGAGACTAGAAAAGGCCCAATAAGCCTGGCCTGCCCCTCTGGAACGCTCAGGTCTGCATCAGTCAAGCTTCTGCCACGAAGGAAAGGACGACAATGTCGAAAGCTCATAATCTAGCTAAAGCGTCTTTTGCTCTCAGTGATGGCCGCCATGTGAGGCCCTTAGATGACTAGATCCTCTAGAAAGCCCCCATATAATGTTTCCCTTAATATATTAATAATTAATATAAAGCCCTTCCTTGTTAAAGAGGTGATGGGAGGAAAAAAAAAAAGGAGACAACAGATCACTATGCTAGAAACGATTTTCAAAGGCAGTCTATATTTTAGGCAAAAACAGCTGTATAAAAACCATGTCTAAAAATATTTTAGATATTACTCGTCTCTAGAAATCAATTTCTAAAAAGTACCTCTATTTTCATATAGGTTGTTGACAACACCAGCCGTCTCTAAAAACACATTTTTGTCAACAACCTTTGAAAATAGAGGATACTTTTGAAAATCAATTTTTAGGATTTCTAGAGATGGTTAGCAATGTGGTTTGCATTTAAAAATAGGCGCAACACAAAAAAAACGTAACTTTTCAAATGGAGTCGGAAGACAAAACTCATATCAAAGTTGTAGACTGAAGATAGCTACAGTTTTATAGTTGATGATTTTTTTCATTTAATTAAAATCGTTTAGGACCCCAAATAATATATTAAGCTCTCCCTTTTTAATTTATTTTTTTTATTTAAACGAGCTTAGATGGAGAGACACCCTACAACAAAGTTATGGTGTGCGATGAGAGCTAAAACTCTGTTAAAAAAAATTCATTTAAAATCATTTAGGAGTCAAAATATTTAATACAATATATATATAAGTTAATAAAAATTAATAGTATCCAGTATTGGCACAAAGGAGATGGTGTCGCGGAGTGGTAGAAGGGGGCTTACATGAGTATTACTTCTATGGTTGTCTCCTGATGTGATTAAAAAAGTTTCTAATGAAAGTTTTTTATTTTCTAAAAAAAAATATTTGTAGAGGTGGATCATGTTGCCAAGTGTCTTGTAAACAGTTATGCATGTAAAACGTACGATTCATCATGCATGCATGGATGTGTCGTGTATTCCCTTTTCCTTTTGACGAAACGATGGGTGTAGTGCACTTCGGTGTCAAACAAAGATACATTTGGACCATCTCAAATCCTGAACGAGTTAGGTTGACAACAAAGCACACCACGCCATGGTGAAGTGGAGTGGAAGACAGAACAAACGGGTAACAGCCTAACAGGTAGCCTGTAGATAACTTAGGCGTGACTCCTGGTCCTGGAGCTCACCTGCTACAATTTTACGTCGCCCACTCCGTGACGGATGAAGCGCATCTTTTCTAGAGGAGCAGCAACACTTTTTTTTTTTGTGTCCAATGCACGTATGCTTGGGGTGTTTGGTTCACATGGTAGCTCCTAAATTTAGTCACATTTAGTTATTTTTAGTCACTTTGTTGTTAAATACTATGACTAAATGTGACTAAAAAGGCTTTAGTCATCTGTAGCAACTCTGGAGTTACCAAGGCCTCATTCGTTTGGCCAGTTTTGAGGCCAGGAGTTATTCCAGGTAATCTATATCAATACAAATAACACTATCAATCCTGCTAGAACAATTCCATGGCATCTATTTCGGATTAAACGAACAAGCTCTAAAAGTGACTAAACTATTTAGGAGAAATTAAATTTAGGAAGTGTGAACCAAGCACCTTTTGCAACGACTTGTGAGCTAAAGCAACACCTCTCACGGTCTCACCGCACTGGGAAAATCTTTAGAGGCCTTTGGGCATGTCCGCATTAAAGCTTGGCACGCCTTTCAAAACTTTAAACTGAACATTGACGGTCACGGCGCAGAGCGAGGCCATTGCAAGGGACGGCCCGAACAGCACGGAGCGGAACTGTTCAACGACGTAGCAGCTTCGAATTGCTTACTGGCTCCAGAACCAGAAGTACTGATAAGGTGACATATCGAGTACTACGTTTCGTACAGCTAGAAAGAAACAGTTGAGAACGTTGGTGGGTTGGCAGCAGTGATGGGTGTTTGATCAGGCACTCAAGTTTAGTGGATGTCATATCGGATATAGTTTAGTAGATGTCACATAGGATATTTAGATACTAATTAGAAAGACTAAATATAAATTTAATTAGGCTTAATAGATTCGTCTTATAAATTAGTTTCAATCTAGGTAATTAATTTTATAATTAGTCTACATTTAATACTCTAAATTAGTGTCCAAACGACTGATGTGAAAGTGACTAAATTTTAAGGGGGAAAGTAGGAGAACCAGTGACTAAATTTTAGGTGTTTGGTTCCCCTACTAAAATTTAGTTCCTATCACATCGAATATTTGATACATATATGGAGTATTAAACGTAGACTAATTACCAAACTAATTGTACAGATTGAAACTAATTTACGAGACGAATCTATGAAGCCTAACTAGACTCATGTTTAGTCTTTTTAATTAATATCAAATACCGATACGACATCTGCTAAACTTTAATCCCTGATCAAACGCTATAATTTGGAAGACGAGGAGAAAGGGACGGTCTGCTACTGTTGACAGCACGAGACATGAGGAAGATCCCGATTGATGCCTTGAGGGATGATTGGGAATAATTGTAGGATAGGGCCATAGTGGGGCCAAGGGCATGGGCATGGCCTCTGCTTGGAGTAAACAACCTCGCCGAACAGCTAATCTCCCCTGTTGGCCGTGTTTAGATCGCCCGATTCGGCGCCTAAATTACTGTGCTGATTTACTGTAGCCTTTTGTTTTTATTTGCTAATAATTGTTCAAACATTGATTAATTAGGCTTAAAATATTCGTCTCGCAAAGTATAATAAAACTGTGCAATTAGTTTTTGATTTCATCTACATTTAGTACTCCATATATGTGCCGACATTTTGATGTGATGGGGAATCTTCTTTTTGTATAGTGAAATTTAAAGGTGAATTAAGGTATCTAAGCAAGGCCGTCTTTGGGCGAAGGTCGCAGGTAAATTAAAAAAAAAAGAAAGAAAGAAAAGCAAAATGTTGCGCAAGCAGCGTGTCCCCTCCGGCACCTTTTGTGAACCAGGCGGCCTGGCCCACACGCCGCGCTAAATACTTCCAAAACACAAGGCCCTTGTTCAGTTCCAAAATCGGGCACCCCCGATTTGGAACAGTTCGCTACAGTGCACATTAAATGTGCACTGTAGCGATTCGTTTGTATTTGGTAAAAATTGTCCAAATTTTGATTAATTAGGCTCAAAATGTTTGTCTCGCAAAGTACAATAAAACTGTGCAATTAGTTTTAAATTTCATCTACATTTAGTACTCCATGCATGTGCCGGTATTTTGATGTGATGGGAATCTTCTTTTTGCATAGTGAAATTTGGGGTTGAATTTGGGAACTAAACAAGGGCAAGCTCAAGGCGGGGAGTAAAAGCCAGTAAACACAGAAGATGACAGTCCAATTCACAATCATTGCACCAGGTGCGGAACACTGCTACCACTCACAGCCTGTCACATTTACATAGAATGGAATCTATGGTCTTTAAAATAAATAAATTCTCTTTTTGCGAAATTTCTATAATAAAATTCTTACGTTACAAAGGATTCCCATCTGGGAGTAGAAATTATTTTACTGTGCAATGTAATTCTTACGTTCTGAACGTGCATTCTCATAGAACCACAGATCAACTACTTCAGAGCCTGTTTAGTTCACGAAAAGTGAACTCAAAAAGTGCTACAGTACCTGTCACATCAAATCTTGTGGCATATGCATGGAGTACTAAATGTAGACGAAAGAAAAAATTAATTACACAGTTTAGTTGTAAATCACGAGACAAATCTTTTGAGCCTAATTAGTCCATGATTGAATATAAATTGCCAAATAAAACGAAAAGTGCTACAGTAGCCGAACCCAAACTTTTTCACAACTAAACAACCCCTCAGCTACCCAGCTATAATCGCGCATTAAAAAGCGTCCAAGTAGTAGCTACCGGAGGCCAGATAAGCGGGCGGTCCATGAGCCTGGTCCACGCGCCGCGTGCCCCGCACGTCCACTAGCGCCTGTCTCCCTCGTTGCCATCACCACGCCGCCGGAGTCCGGAGGGCAGCGTGCGAACTGCCAGCCAAGCTCGGGAGAGAGCAAGGAATCTCCTACCAGCCGGCAGCCAACACCCAGCATTCGTGCTCCCGTAGCCCGCCTTCGTCCCCTTCCCCCAGCCCCACGGCCGCGCCCGTCGCCTTCCCCTCCCCGCCGAAACCACAGCGGCCTCCTCCCGACTTCCCCATATCAATATGCACCGAATATTCAGCTCAGCTGCCCGCCGCTGATCCGCTATAAAAACGAAGCAAACCAAAAACAAACCCGCTCCCCGCGCGACGCAACGCATTATCCGTTCCGTTTGGACCCATGAGATATTTCGCTGGGATCCTGACCGTGCACGAGACGAATCCCGTGCGGTAAGCGATACCCCCAAAGTCAAAATCCAGCCCATAAAATTTTTATGGGCGGATCACCCATCGCCGCAGTCCAGGACGCGAGCGACGACGCCGACGCCAGGGTCGTGGTGCTAGTCGCGGGCTCCCCCGTCGACTCCGCCTCCGATTCCCTCCCTCCTCCTCCCGTTGCGGCGACTCCGGCGGCGGAGGCCAAGCAGGAGCCGGTGCCGGTGCTGGGGCCGGAGGAGCCTAAGCAGGAGGCGGCGGCGGCAGCAGCAGGTGTGCAGGCCATGGCGGTCACCGTAGTGCGGGACGTCGAGACGGGCCTGGACGCGAGCACCAGCGACCGGGACGGTGACGGAGCCGGGGACAAGCCTTCCTGGTTCACACCCAAGAGGTAACCCCACCCCACCCGTAGCAGAGCTCGATTGAGTACCGTCGTCGTAGACTCGGTTGTGGTAGGCTTGATCTGTTTTAGTTGCATCTGGTTTGAGGAGCTTTGGCGGCGGTGCTGACCTCGGGTTTGGGCGATTTGGTTGCTTGCTTGTTGTGAGGAATTTCGCTTCTCTGGAGCTCTAATTGGTTGTACTGAGATTTAGTCTGCTTGGTCTGAGAAACTTGGGATCTCCGGAGCTCCAATTCGACGTGTTGTGCTATAGCTCACATGCGAGCTGTTGGGTTGCTTGGCAACTGCTCGGGATTATGTTTCTAACTTTTGAGCTTCTGGCGATGTCCAAGTTGCGGTGGGATCTGAGCAGGCCAGCGGAGATAGCAGTTTTTCAAATTGGAGCAACAAATCATTCGGCGCGGTGTGCAACGATGTTTCATTAGTTAATTCGGAACTTGCTTGTCGCTCTGGTTGTTCCATTCGTGACTCGGAGTTTTCGAATTTCGACGTTTCTCCTCGTTTGCTCGCTTTCGTGGTATGGATATGCGTTTTCAATTCAGTGTTGGCTCGACGCACTTTGTTTTATTAGGCAACAGCTGGCAACCCTTTTCAGCGAGATAGCCAGATAGGTTATTTTTTTAAGAGCAGATAGGTTAAATTTGGTTTACTGTGCATTGAAATTGGAAGGGACCATTTTCAGCGAGGTAGGTTTGATCAGCTGTAGGCTGTACCTTCTATTGCCTGTGTATTCTGCTGAGGTAGAGCGAGCTTGGATCCAATATTAATATCGAGATGGAAGCTGAAGAGTTGGTTATTTGGTTGCCCACCTGCCTCCGGCCATATGAGCATCGGATTATGAAAATGTGGTCCTGCTGTATGGTCATTGCCTCTCAGTTGATCCTTTAGTAATTAGTAAATCATATGCTCAGGATGCCGCTGCATTTTATTCAAGTTTCAAGCTCATCTTATCTCAATTTAGAGGGAAGGTGGTTGGCAGCCACAATCAACTGTTATGTAGTCTTTAGTACAAATTCTTTATGTAGATTGTATTAGCACAGGTTTACCTCGGCATATATGTATATGTATCTTCAAATTATATTTGTACTGAGTTGATTATTATTCTACACATGCAGATTACTTGTCATGTTCTGCATTATCAACATGCTGAACTATGTTGATCGAGGTGCAATAGCAAGTAATGGGGTCAATGGTACCCGCAAAAGTTGTTCTGGTGGCACATGCACCTCAGGCTCAGGAATTCAGTAAGTTCTACAAGAATTATTTTCTCAAACCGTAGGATTTTATACGATATAAGTGATTTTAATATACTTGGTTATTTATGAAATAAAATGAGTGCCAGGATCACCAGAAAGTCATTTATGCAATTGTTTTCTGCTGACACGATTCCCCTCCTATCCTGTCATTTTTTATATTACTTAAGTCACCACCTGTCTACTGCCTTAAGATGCAATATGTTAGCACTACCTCTTTCCATTTACTTTGTATCTGTCTTACCATGCCTGCCTCTACAGAGGGGACTTCGATCTCAATAATCTTGAAGATGGTTCGTTGTCCTCAGCATTTATGGTTGGACTGTTGGTGTCTTCGCTGATATTTGCATCCCTTGTAAAAAGGTTAGCTCTCTCTTTATTATTCTATTTAAATATAATAACATTCCTGAATGCTAAGTTCAGTCTGTAGCTTTGGTAGCATTACATGCACAACACACTGCTACTACTTGAATGAATCAACAAGTACTAAAACTCGAAATTTTATTAGCTACTCAAACTCAAAGCTAAACCTCCCATCATTTTTCTCTCTTTCATCTGCAGTTTCTATTGTTTTGTTGTTGGGTTTGTGTGTATAGAATTGAAATTTGGGTCTATGATGTATTTAATGGCAATGGATCATTTCAGTATGTAGTATCTCCCTCAAGTTTGAAGATAACGATTAGGGCGACCATTCTCTATGGTTCACATGCTGGCAGAAAATTTCATGATTACAATTTAGATTGAATAAATGTAATATATCTGATTCTCCGCATTTAGCTATGTACTGCAATGTGCATGTGCTGTTGTTGATATGTTTAGGAATCTGGTCTATGCCTAGTTCTTTTAACTCATAAACCGGACACCAGAATTCACCATGTTTGATTTGAGGCCAAGGTTGGGTTGGATATGGCCATCCAACTTTTAGGAATATATGGACATCCAAGTCTTTTGTTTGGTATAATGGATGGGACAAGCCAAGTTTTTGTACGGTTGGAGGGACGAGGGTGGATGGTAGATAATACTCCCTCCGTCCTAGTATATAAGGCGTAACCACCTCTGGTTCAAAGACCAAGGAATGTATTTAATTCTCTCTCTCAACACTAGTCGCGTATAGAGAGAGCACGCCTTGTATTATGGGACTCGAATAAAAAGTAGTTACACCTTATATATTATTAGGAAGGAGGGAGTAGTTAACATTACAATTTACAAAGCTTACAAATACTTATTATTTTTTCTTGCTGTGATAATATTAAGAGTCTTACCGCCTGTAACCGGTTGGTCCAGGGTTCGAGCCCCAGCCTCCGCACTTTTGTGCGGGTATCGGTATGGTTGCTGAAATCCCTTCCCCAGACCCCGCACAGTACGGGAGCCTACGGCACTGGGTACGCCCTTTTTTTTTTGATAATATTAAGAGTAAAACATGCTAACTATCATAAATATTACTCTAATAGACACACCAACTATCCAGTATTCAATGCACTAATTCTCCCTCTAGTCACAGATAAGTGTCGCTTTGGGGCCTTTTGAAGCCGTCTTTTCCAAACATCACTTGTTTGTGAAGGATTAACTTCAGCCAACCTCAAACATGACTCGTTTGTGACTGAAAGTAGTACCTATCAATATGATCTCACAGTAATAAATACTAATCAGTAATACAACATATCCCTTCGTTCCAAATTATAAGTTGTTTTGGCTTTTGTTGATAGGCTTTTGCTATGCACCTAGATATAGGTTATGTGTAGATACATAGTTTCTACTATGCATCTAAAAAGGCTAAAACGACTTATAATTTGGAACGGAGGGAGTACTAATTATCACTAGTGATCAATATTAGACATGTAGGATGGCCTCATCTAGGAAAAAAAAGGACAGATCATTCCATTCAGCATCAATGAGGAATACCCTATAAGTTGGAAGTGATAGCCCTTTCCATCTGTCCTTGAACCAAACACCACAAAAAGGTGGATGGCCAGCTCCCATCCACAACCAAGTACCTAGTGGCTAGTGCCTTGGTGCTCCCTCCGTCCCAAAAAGAATGTCATTCTAACTTTGTCCTCAGTCAAACCATTTTAAGTTTGACCAAGTTATTAAAGAAATTTATGATACAAAATATGTATCATTTGATTCCTCGTGAAATATATTTTCATAGTATATATCTATGTGGTGCCATAAATAATTGTTAATAATCTTCTCTATAAAGTAGCCAAACTTAAGTTAGTGTTTGACTTGGGACAAAGCTAGAATGACGCTCTTTTTGGGATGGAGGGAATATGTTTTAATTAACAATGCCAATTTACTCTGAAGTCATTGGTCAACAAAAAGTAAATGACCAAAAAGAAGAGAACGCCAGAAGCTTGACGCCATTTCAACCAGCCGGCTGAAATTCTATGCCTAACATCTTCATCAATGTCTCCATCCTTTTGTAGCATCGACCATAAATACCGAAAAGTATCCTTCTTGGCCACCACTTGCCCATCGAGGCTAACGTCTCCCTCCTCGTGCCTAGTCGCGCTGAAATCACACCTCATATACTCGGTCTTAGTCCTACTAAGTCTGAACCCTTTCGACTCTAACGTGTGTCTCCATAGTTCTAACTTCCTATTAACCCCCGCCCTAATGTCGTCAACTAGCACCACATCATCAGCAAAGAGCATACACCACGGGATATCACCTTGTATGTCCCTTGTGACCTCATCCATCACCAAAGCAAATAATAAGGGCTCAAAGTTGACCCCTGATGCAGTCCTATTTTAATTGGAAAGTCACCGGTGTCGCCCTCACATGTTCGGACAAACATCACAATATCCCTGTACATATCCTTGATGAGGGTAACGTACTTAGTTGGGACTTTGTGCTTTTCCAAGGCCCACCACATGACATTTCTCGGTACTTTGTCATATGCCTTCTCGAGGTCAATAAAGACCATGTGCAAGTCCTTCTTATGCTCCCTATATCTCTCCATCAATTGTCGTAATAAGAAAATCGCCTCCATGGTCGACCTACCAGGCATGAACCCAAACTGATTTTGGGTCACATGTGTCACTCTCCTTAGGCGATGCTCGATAACCCTCTCCCAGAGCTTCATCGTATGACTCATCAACTTAATCCCACAGTAGTTAGCACAACTTTGAACATCTCCCTTGTTCTTGAAGATAGGTACTAATATACTTCTCCATTCTTCAGGCATCTTGTTAGACCGAAAAATAAGGTTAAAAAGCTTAGTTAACCATACTATCGCTCTGGCGCCTAGGTATCTCCACACCTCAATGGGGATACCATCAGGGCCCATCGATTTACCTCCCTTCATCCTCTTCAAAGCCTCTCCGATCTCTGCCTCCTGAATTCTCCTCACAAAGCGTCTGTTGGTATCGTCAAATGAGTCGTCCAACTCAAGGGCAGGACCCTCATTCTCCCTATTAAACAGCTTGTCGAAGTACTCTCTCCATCTGTCCTTGATCTCCTCATCCTTCACCAGAAGTCGATCTGTCCCATCCTTGATGCATTTTATTTGGTTGATGTCCCTTGTCTTCCTCTCGCAGATTCTAGCCATCCTATAAATGTCCTTCTCCCCTTCCTTCATGCCTAACCGCTGATAAAGGCCATCATACGCCTGACCTTTTGCTACACTCACAGCTCGCTTTGCAACCCTCTTCGCTATTTTATAGCCCTCGATGTTGGCTACACTCTTGTCATGGTGAAGACGCTTGAAACACTCCTTCTCCCTAATAGCCCTTTGCACCTCGTCATTCCACCACCATGTGTCTTTCGCTTCCCGTTTGCCTCCCCTACTCACGTCAAACACTTCCGAAGCCACCTTCCGGACACATGTTGCCATCTATTGGTCAACAAAAAGTAAATGACCAAAAAGAAACTGTGGTTTTCTGGTTTCATCACTGTGTTATCTCTGTAATTATATTCTTAGCTCTTTTTAGAGGCCTCAATAGTAATAAGTTCTCTAAAGTGACAACATGGTACTTGAAACTGGATGATGAAACACACTTACCAGTGGAGCTCGAGAGCTGTTTGATATAGTTATATTATGAAAAAAGCAAGCACATCACTTGAAGAAGCAGTTATTACCAATAAGAACATTTAAAAACATACCACTCCTTCCGCCCCAAAATGTAGGTCATTTTAGTTTTTTTTTCCTAACTCAAATTTCTCTAACTTTGACAAAGCTTACCAAAAAAAAATCTCCAATACCAAATAAATGCATTATCAAGACGCATATAGTGGTGGGTTTAATGAAACTAATTTGATGTTGTAGATGTTGGTGTGTTTTTCTATGGTCAAAACAAAACGACCTACATTTTGGAAGGGAGTACAGATTAAAAAAACACAGTAAACTAGTAACAAGTATGTATTGAAATGGAGGCCGAATGCTGCAATGTGTTTCATGCCCAACCCCCCCCCCCCCCCCCCCCCCCCAATCCCCAACCTTTTGGAGTGATATTAGTTTCTCCCTTGTGACCAGTTATTTCCCTTCTCTGCAGATATAATCCTTTCAGGCTTATTGGTGTTGGCTTGTTAGTGTGGACTATCGCAACAGCTGGTTGTGGGGTATCATTTGATTTCTGGTCAATTACTATATGCCGCATGTAAGTGCTTTATCATTGCTATCGAGTATCTGTTAAGAAAGATTCATTGCCACTCTTCTAATCACATGGTCTTTTATTCAAAATTTTGATACTCAGGTTTGTGGGTGTTGGAGAAGCTTCATTTATAAGTCTCGCTGCTCCATTCATTGATGACAATGCACCAGTAGCTCAGGTTCTGTTGTTGCCCTATTGCCCTTGAGATTTCTTTACTGTAACACATATCCAATTTATTTTTAGCATGTAGGAGAGCTGCATATCATTATATCAAGAAGAATAAGAGGGGGATTAAAGCCCGCACAGTTCCAAATAAGGGAGATTACATACTCCTATCAGAAAATAAAACATGAAAAAATGACCCTGATCGATCATTAGATTCCACAGTGGTGGGGGTGAGGAGATAAGACACACTGCAAGCCCTGGCCAAACTCCAGAACCTCAACTCAAAGCTAAAGGCACAACACCAGTCAGAAAGGGGGAAACATCGTTGAAAACACACTGGTTGTGGTGGGTCTGGAGTGCCAATGCTCCTAGGATGATGATCGGATTTAAGCCTTTACGGACCTGGCCATCAACTCCATCGTTGACAGAAGCCCACCAATTCAAAGGAGGTGGCATCTGGCTGTGGAGACAAGGATTATAAACCAACCTTCCGCAGGAGATAAAGCCACACTTTCTGGGCAAAAACGCAAGTGATTAGCAGGATTAGCATTTCATCAGTCTAATCACATAATGGGCACCTTTCAGGATGAGGGAGACCACGTCAGGCAAGGTGATCTGTGGTCAGTATCTGTTGTGTGCCACCAACCACATACAGAACCTGCACTTACCAGGCGCCCAGGTCTTCCGAATTCTTTCCCAAAGCCTGAAAGTGACTGCACCTTGAAACTCACCTTTATAGGCAGAACAGATGTCCAAAATAAATAGTTGCCTGTATGTCTGCAGGGAGTTTACTCCCACACTGGATAGTGAAATTGTGTAATTCTAGGTTTGCCTTTTTGTATGAAACAAGGACAAATGTCCAGGGGGGCTGGTACCTATGGATAGGCTTGTCCAAAGTTGGGTTTGGGCCATAGGATATATATGGATATACGGGGCATGACGTTTACACCATAACACCAAGCTGTGCATAAGCTTAATTCAAACAATTCTTTCATCAAGCTATGCTACAATTTTCTGCTAATGGTTACTGTTATTTATAGTTCGTCATGTCTTTTATCAGCCAATGACTTCTACTTATTGTTACCAGAAAACAGCATGGCTTGGTATGTTCTACATGTGTATACCATCTGGGATAGCATTAGGCTATGTTTATGGCGGACTGGTAAGTCTTATCATAAACTCTGTTTCTCTTCTTTTTTAGTTTGAGTAACAAGTGTTTTCAGAATTATTTTATGAAGCACCTGATCCTTGCAATCTTATCTCTGTCATCTCTGCCCACTAGATACCCCAACAAATTTCTATTTCTTTTCCTTTCCATGGCTTCTTTGTTTCTGGTAGTGGAAATGGATACTGATTTGGGAGTCAAATGATACTATAAATTATCTTTCTTTATGATCATTAAAAGAATGGAACTCATGCTTTATTATTGAGCTTATTTTTGCAAAACTATACTGTCAATTTGCATGAACAGGCTAAAAAATATGTTCTCATCAGGTTGGAAAATATCTGAACTGGCGTGCTGCTTTCTGGGGAGAGTCAATATTGATGGTTCCTTTTGTTATTCTTGGTTTTGTAATAAAGCCACTAAACCTCAAAGGTATTGCTTTCTCTTCTGCGTGTTTCTTACTCCCTCCATTCCAAATTATAAGGCATTCCAAGAATCTTGAAGAGTCAAAGCATCTTAAGTTTGACCAAAATTATAGAGAAAATTACAAAAATTTATAACATCAAATAGGTATACTATGAAAATATAATTAATGAAGAATCTAATGATACTTAATTGGTGTCATAAATATTATTATCTTATCATATAAATTTGGTCAAACTTGAGATCCTTTGACTCTCCAAGATTCATGTAATGCCTTATAATTTGGGATGGAGGGAGTATTTCACAAGAAAACAATACTAGTATGCACTAAAAATTACAGCTTGGAATCTATCATCCTGTGATACATGATTTTCTTCACCTTTTGTGCCTCTTTGGGGGCTGCGGTTTTCTTTACCAGGATTTGCTCACAACACAAGAAAAGAATATGACCAGATGCTTAATCCTCAGGTTCAAGATCAGATAAGTATGTGCCTTTACCCTACTTCTGGACAACTAACTGCTGTTGAATGCAATTTAGTTTTTTGATAGAGCAATAGAAACAGTAGTTTCCATCAGAGCCCGTTGTTCTTTATGCTGATTGCTGAATTTCTTTGGATTCTCTCATCTTCTCTTGCTTCCATCCATCTTTGTTAAATAAACAATTCAGAGTTGCAGAGAAGTAATTCTATGACAAGTTGAACTAGGTTAGCATTCATAAGCATCTCAAATGTTTTCATAACATAAATAATTTAATAATAAGACTGGTGTTTTACTAAGGACGTTGTCTTATTTTTATTTTCTCTTATATTTAAAATTCAAAATGGTAACTGTATTTCTAGGGAAGAAATATCAACCAAGTTATATATATGTTTCCTTGTGATGTTTTCAATACGCCTAGAGGCCTTATCAAAAAAAAAAACGCCTAGAGGCTGTTTGCTAAGGACTAGTTTTGTTATGCAACATGGTTCATGATAAAGTAGAACCTGCCTCCTCTTGGGTTATGGCTAATTCAGTATTTCTCCCATATTTTTGCCTGTCTATTTGATTTCTTCTTTCCAGATAATAATGGGACAAAGCATGTTTTGCCTGGTGGAATCGAGGATCTTTCAGGAAAGGTTCCACAAAAGTTCGCCTTGTAAGAACCTCTAGAAATCTTATTTTTCTGCAATTGTTGAAATATTGGGTTGTTTCATATGTATTGTTTTTGTACAATGTACTCCCTCCATTTCAAATTATAAGACGCTTTGGCTTTTCTAGATACATAGACTTTGCTATGCACTTAGATATACATTATGTTTAGATACATAGTTAAAGCAATGTATCTAGAAAAAGCCAAAACGTCTTATAATTTGGAACAGAGGGAGTATTATTTAATATGGTGATTTATCTTAGTCGTACCTGTGTATAAAAATAATTGTCTTAGCTATTTAAAGTGATTACGAGTTACAAACTTGCTGGTTTACTGCTGTTATTATATGTATAAAGGTCTTTTCTGGACCTTTTAATGATATATAAAGGCTCAATACTCCTATTTTGATCCTCCAGGTCCAGTTTTTGCCATGGTCTCGTGACTGAAATTGGTCGCTTCAGCAAAGATATGAAAGAACTACTACAAGAGAAGGTTTTTGTCATCGTTGTCTTAGGTTAGATTGTCCTCTCGTTGTCTTAAAGCGTTCCATTGTTTTGGTACCTCTGCTTATGGTTATGGAGTTTACTTTATACCTACGTTATTTCAGGTTATATCTCCTACAACTTTGTCATTGGTGCTTATTCCTACTGGGGCCCAAAGGCAGGTCAAGAGATCTACAATATGGTAAATGCCGTGTCTTTACATTCGGCAATGTCTTAGCATATATATTCATTATAATGCTGTATTTCATAATTCATCACAACTCAGTACATTCTTTGTTCACTGGGTAACTTTCCACGTTGAATTTTGAACATCAGGGGAGTGCAGATCTTATGTTTGGTGGAATTACTATAGTGTGTGGAGTTGTTGGAACACTAGCAGGAGGTTTCATCCTTGACAAGATAGGGTCTACTATTCCTAATGCCTTCAAGGTAATAAAATACTATATATTACAATATGTTCATTAATGACAATTTTATCTTTGACATTTGTCCATTCGAAATGCATCTTTGTTTTTGTTGGAGTATGTGTTTAGGCCCATGAGGCTAAGGCCCATGTGGCCCATGTATGGAACCTATATAGCTACCCTTCTAGGGTTAGCCCTAATGTAGTCCCTTCATTCTAACATGGTATCGGAGCAGAGGACGCCGGGAAGCCAAATCCTTTACAGTAAGACCAGAAGAGTCAAATTCCACAGAACAAGAATTGTCAGCTGTAAAACGTCAAATAGAAAGAAGATTATGAACCATAGAAGGAGCAACAAGAACATCAGGAAGACGAAAGGAGCCATGAGCACCGGCGGTACCCACAGACGAGACAGGAATACAAGAACCATTAGCGACCATAATGGACGAAGAAAGAGACGAAGAGGGAGAGTGAATCGACGAAAGTATACCGGGGTCAGGAGTAGTGTGGTAGGTGGCCCCTGAATCAGCGATCCACTCGGGTCCGACCGGAGGTGTCAGGCCCATGGTGCTGAACGAGCGAGCCAGGGCCGCCTGGTCCCAGCTGGCGACCCCCGGTGGAGTCCCGGAGGGTGGAACCCACGGCGTAGCAGGGAAGACGCCTGGTGAAGAACCAGCAGGAGGAGCTCCGGTGAGCATGACCATCGGTGGGCGAGTGTCGGCTCCGGGGGCGTGGTAGGGCCACATGGAGATGCGACCGGACCACGGGTTCTGGAACGAGGGCCAGGGTGGCCCCCCCCGTGTGTCCCCGCCGGTGCCGGAGCCTGGGTTTGACCGCCCTGGCCACCCCCGCGGCCCCCTCCACGGCGACGACGAGAGCCACGACCCGCCCCCCACCTCCGCTCGGCCCGGAGGGAGGAGGGCCCAGGAGAGACGACGGTGGTGGAGCAGACGACCGCGGTGGAGTAGGACGCGGCGAAGTAGCAGCCAGGGCCGTCGAGGAGGACGAGGAAGTGGTAGAGCCCGGCTGGAGGCCCTGCGTGAGCTCCTCCATGACGAGATCGTCACGGACCTCCAGGAAGGTGGGGAAGGGCCTCTGGCGGGTGATCTACGTCCTGAGGTGTGCGTAGCGGTCGCTGAGCCCCCGGAGGACGTTGAGGACCAAGATGCGATCCTCGACGGGCCACCCGAGATCCCCCAGGGAGTCAGCCATGCCCTTCATCCGACGGCAGAACTCGCCGACGGAGAGGTCACCCTGGACGAAGGTGCGGAAGCTCGCGTCGAGACGCAGAGCCCGGGCCTCAGCGTTGCCCAGGAACGGATCCACGACGGCGTCTGGACGGCGACTGAGGCGTCGACGAGGACGTGGTCGTCGAGGGCGTAGCGGCGAAGAGTGAGGAGGACCAGATCCCGCCAGCGGGCGTACGAGGGCGACTCCGGCTCGAGGACGACCGGAACGAGCAGGCGAATGTTCTGGACCGCGGTGGTGGTGGGCCAGGGTGCCCCCCCCGTGTGTCCCCGTCGAGCCGGATGAGGTGGCCCCCCGTCGTGGGCGAGAAGTTGCTCCGCCTCGGCAATCTGGCGGGCCAGAGTGTCGGCGGCATCCCGCTCCCGTTGCCACAACCACAAGAGGGCAGCCGCACGGACTCGCTCTTGACCCGCTGCGGCTGCGGCCCGGGCGGAAGCGAGTGCGACGGCGAGGGCGGAGACGGGCGGAGAGGCGTGGATGACGGCAGACGCGGCGGGGAGGGTGCCCTGCAGGTGGGATGCCGGACCATCCCCCCCCAGCAGGACACGGCCGGCGTTAGCAGCAGTGGCTGCAGTGGTGTTGGCGGCGACTCCCTCTGGAAGGTCGAGGCCGGCGCTGTCAGCGACATCAGGCGCTGTGGGCGCCCCATCGGAGGTGAAGGCGAGCACCATGCGCGTGGTAGGACCCACCGAAGCCGTGGCAGGAATGGACCAGACCGCCGGGGAGGGAGGCGCGGGGTTCGGCGGCCATAGGCGGCCCCCCCGCGGGATCGGCAGCAGCGGCCTGGGCGTGGGCCGCGGGCGCGCCAGGCGGTGCGGCGGCGCTCGAGGTGGCGCGGCCGGCGGCGCTCCAGGTGTAGCGGCTAGCGGCGCCCCAGATGGCGGCACAAGGGGTACCGGTGCTTTGACCTTACCTCCAGACGGGTTCTCATCTCTCGTCATGTGGTTTTCGATGAGTCCGTCTTTCCCTTTTCCAGCACTACCACCTCTCCAGTGCCTGAACCACCCTTCCTGTTTCCCACTGACCCGGTGGTCCAGCCACCTTTTTCGTGGTCTCCTGCAGGTACCCGCTTTGCCGCGCGCTGGGCCGGCCCCCGGTCCCGGATTCCCAGCGGGTCCGGGCCCGTCGTCCTCGGGCGCGGCCCCGTCCTCTACGGTTGGTGCAGACCCGGGGCCTTCGTCCCCCACTTCTGTCCCGGGGGGGTCGTGTCGGTCGCCGACGCCGGATCCCGTCCCGGCACCTGCCCCGGCACCTCCGTCGAGGTTCGCCGCGCCGGTACCACCAGCCGCTGGTCTACCACCCGCCGGCTCGTGGTGCCCCGCTGGTCTACCACCCGCCGCTGCTTCACCGACACCTGCGGCATGTTCACCCGATGGTGACCAGACATGCGGCTGGCACACTGCCGCCTCGTGTCTTCGAGGCTTCGACCGGCGACGCGGTGGTCTCTCCGGTACCCTCTTCCGTCCGCGACACCCTGTTGGACCCTCACTGGCGCCTTGCGATGGAAGAGGAGTACGCCGCGCTACTCGCCAACCAGACGTGGGAGTTGGTGCTCCGGCCGCCGGGCGCCAATGTCGTCACCGGCAAGTGGATTTGGACCCACAAGCGCCGGGCCGACGGCTCTCTCGAGCGCTACAAGGCTCGGTGGGTCCTCCGGGGTTTCACTCAGCGCCCTGGCGTCGACTACGATGAGACCTTCAGCCCGGTGGTCAAGCCGGCCACCGTCCGTACCGTGCTATCGCTGGCGCTTGCTCGGTCTTGGCCCGTCCATCAGCTGGACGTCAAGAACGCCTTCCTCCACGGCCTTCTCACCGAGACGGTGTACTGCAGTCAGCCGGCGGGGTTCGTCGACACCACCCGTCCTGACATGGTTTGCCGGCTCAACAGGTCCCTCTACGGCCTCAAGCAGGCACCTCGGGCGTGGAACCACCGGTTCACCGCTTTCTTGCTGACCCTGGGGTTCATGGAGGCCAAGTCCGATACGTCTCTGTTCGTCTACCACCATGGAGCCGACACTGTATACTTGCTGCTCTATGTTGATGACATTGTCCTCACCGCCTCCAGTGAGCCACTTCTCCGCCGGATCATCACCGCTCTCCAGCAGGAGTTCGCGATGAAGGATCTGGGTGAGCTCCACCACTTCCTCGGTGTCACTGTTGAGCACCGTCCTACCGGGCTCCTACTTCACCAGCGACAGTACACTCGGGACATCCTGGAGCGGGCTGGGATGACTGACTGCAACCCCTGCTCCACTCCGGTCGACACTCAGGGCAAGTTGTCTGAGGCTGAGGGACCACCGGTGGCCGATCCCACTGCGTACAGGAGTCTCGCCGGGGCCCTTCAGTACCTCACCTTCACCCGGCCGGACATCACCTATGCAGTTCAGCAGGTCTGCCTCCATATGCATGACCCCCGGGAGCCTCACCTCACGGCTCTCAAGCGCCTCCTCCGCTACCTCCGGGGCACGCTCGACTACGGCCTCCTCCTCCACCGGGCCTCCTCCACCGACCTCACCGTTTACACCGACGCTGACCGGGCCGGGTGCCCGGATACTTGCCGCTCCACCTCCGGCTACGCCGTCTTCCTGGGCGGCAACCTGGTGTCTTGGTCGTCCAAGCGTCAGCCGGTGGTCTCCCGGTCCAGCGCCGTGGCGGAGTACCGCGCCGTTGCTAACGGCGTGGCGGAGGCCGCCTGGCTCAGGCAGCTGCTTGCGGAGTTGCACACTCCGCCCTCCCGGAGCCCACTGATCTACTGCGACAACGTCAGTGCGGTCTACCTCTCCACCAACCCCATCCAGCACCAGCGGACGAAGCATGTGGAGATCGACCTCCACTTTGTCCGTGATCGGGTGTCCATGGGCGAGGTGAGGGTTCTTCATGTTCCGACGACCTCCCAGTTCGCGGACATCTTCACCAAAGGCCTCCCGTCCTCGACCTTCGTCGAGTTTCGCTCCAGCCTCAACATCACCAGTGGCTAGTTGCGTCTGTGGGGGGGTTGTGTGTGTTCTTTCTTGTGCAGCCTTGAACTCCGCTGCGCCGGTAGTTCAGACTGCGGGGGGGTGTTGGAGTATGTGTTTAGGCCCATGAGGCTAAGGCCCATGTGGCCCATGTATGGAACCTATATAGCTACCCTTCTAGGGTTAGCCCTAATCTAGTCCCTTCATTCTAACAGTTTTGTTTTTAACTTATGAAGTAGGCTGCAAGCTGACATTCTCCGCAGCCTTAATTTATGCTTTGAAGTTGCTTTTTTATGAGTTCAGTAGACTGTCGACCTCAAATGTCTGCATTTACCATTTTTGTATGTGACATGAAATAGTCAGTTCATGCATTTACCATTTTTGTATGACTTATGACATGCAATAATCAGTTCAAATGTCTGTGCTCGCCAATTTGTCTTCATTCTTGTCCCTATTTTGTTTCTTAGTGATCACAGTAACATTATGTATGCAGGGCCAGATTCCTGTTTCAAAACCAGACAGTGATATTTAACATGGGCGCACTAGTATCTAGGAGTACTAACTACTGATCGCTATATATGAATCATTGCACACCCCCCCCCCCCCCCCCCCCAACACACACACACACCCCACCCCCCAAAAAAATGCGTATGAATAATTAGTTTTGGGCAATAGATATAATGAAGTCATTTTGTGTACCGCTTTCAATCATTGACCCCCAAAAATGTGTTATGTTTATTTCCATGGATTCATGAGACTTTTCTCGCAGCTTCTTTCTGGCGCGACATTTGTAGGGGCAATATTCTGCTTTGGTGCTTTTTGTTTCAAGAGCCTTTATGGGTTCATACCCTCCTTTGTAGTTGGGGAGCTTTCAGTTTTCGCAACTCAGGTAATTGCTTTGTTCTGTACAACATTTTCATACACTTCATCCTAGATCTTAATATCAGTATTTACCTGCAATGGTAATTTCTGCACGTGTATTGGGTGCAACAAGCAAACAATTGCTTTATGTTGCAAAATGCAAACTGGCTTTTGCATTAATTTACTTTTCACGCTGTTGAACAGATAAGCATTTTTTCAGTGTATTTAAATGCATGCACCTAGTTAACTTCTGCATATGCTTAATTTTTTTTGACTTGCAGGCACCTGTAAATTTTGTATGCCTTCACACCGTGAAGCCACATTTGCGGCCATTGGCAATGGCTGTATCCACTGTTTCAATCCATATATTTGGCGATGTGCCTTCTTCACCTCTTGTTGGGCTTCTTCAGGTGCATCTTCGTTGTTATTGTTGATGGTGCATTCTAGTTAGCAAACTGACTATCCACAACTTGCCATTTTCCTTCTACATGGTTAAATATAGGTCCATCATGAATATGAGATTGGCCTGTGTAGTACAATTACTTGTTGAGATTTTGGTGTATCAGATTCTGTGTGAAACATGATAGGCTTTATGGTCTCACCGGAACACACTTAAAACTTGCATGGATGTTCTTCCTTAATATGCTTTTGTTTTGTTTTTTCCCTGAAAGATACTTTTGAACCTTGATGCAGGACAAAATCAATAACTGGAGGGCCACAGCTCTTATATTGACATCCATCCTTTTCGCTGCAGCTGTGTTCTGGTTCATTGGTAAGTTTCATAGTATAATAGGCTACAGTGTCACATATTGTAGGTTCTCTTTTTTCTTTCAGACTTTCCCATGCTGATGAAAAGCCTTCACAAAGCATTATCCCACTTTAGGAGCATTTTGATGTTATGACCACTTGCTACTTAGCATCAATTCACCCAAAAAATAATTGCATTTTGATGTTATGACCACTTGCTACTAAGCATCTATTCACCCCAAAAAAAATTGCATGCTTACGATCAACAATGTATGGTTTGAATATTCCTATTCTATCAAGTATATTATGTAATTTCCATGAATCAATTAAAATTCCAACCTAAAGCCCCCGTCGGTTTGACATCATCGTCCACAATGCTTTAGTAGTCACTACTGTTCTAGTATATACCTGTTGTATAGATTTGCATTTTATGATGATTCAACTGAAGTTGAGATGATCCTGTCTTTGCAGGCATATTTGTCCCCAGCGTCGATCGTTTCAATGAAGAGAGCGAGGATGGCCTTACTGTTGCCGAGAGATCCAATCTCAGGCCACTGCTTGATGAAAACGACGAACCACAGACATCTGACTAAAATCTGCGCAACTCGCAAGCTTTTATTTCTCGGAAGGGTAATCTTAGTCCGTAGTATTTCCCTTGTGCCAGCAACATGTGAAATGTAAATCTGCATGCCCGTTGGCTGTACCTGTACATATATGAGGTCTGTTTGCTTTGCGTTATTTTTTTTTACTTTTTTGTACAGGCTACAGAAACAAGCAAGAGAGTGCTAGAATTTTTTTTACGAATGTAAAACATTTTGGGATTGTAACATGACATAACTTGCTGGCTAGATTTTACTCCCTCCATTTGGAAAAGAATGCAATTCTAGCATAGTAGCAAGTTAAATATCCTAAGTTTGACTAACTATATATATAAAAAAACTTTTAAATAGTTATGATATCAAATAAGTGTCATGAGATATATCTTGATCAATAAATATACTTATTTGGCGTCATAAGTATTAATATTTAAACTATGAACATATTAACTAAATTTGTACTAGAATTATACTTTTTTTTCTGGAAAGAGGTAGTACGAAGCTTTACCCTGGAACAGACTCTGCCCGTTTCACTGCTGATATCTTCGTGCTTCCTGTGCTCCAGCAGAAGAATCACTGGAGCCTAGGTGATGTCACGGTATGCCATAGATGGATGTGCAACCACTCTCCCTCCTTGTGGGCACCAATGCAGCATGCCCAGCGTAATGAAGTACTACTCTCTGTTCCCCTAATCAATTCTTAGAGCATCTGCATCGGGTATTCTATTCAATCTCCTATCATCAGGTATCATCAGGGATCATATTCAATCTCCTATAAAATGTAGTATTTATTAGATATTCAATCACCTATAAGAAGTAGTATTTTAGGGTGCGTTTGTTTGGGTGGCTTAGGAGCTATCTAGGCTTAGCTAATGCAAGCTCAGCGTATTTGGATGGCTAGCTAGCCCCTAAACCTGGCTTGTGGAAGCCAAAAACAGGGTCTCAGACCGTCAGCACCGCAAGACGCTAAACGAGACTGCAGTATGGTTTACCGGTTGAAAGGCCTGCACCGGCTGCTGTAAAACGTCCGGGGGCCGGTACTTCAAATATAGAGGAGCCCGCGCAGGACAGGGGATAAACCAGATGCACAGTACACCGGTCCCACCATACGCGCGCGTGAGGAGAGGAGAGAGGTGGGAACATCAGCGGTGGGCCCCACGTTTTTAAGTTACTAAAAAAATGTTATAACTCACAAACTAAAAAGCCAAATTAAATTTCGATTGCACCATTAAATTCGTTTCGATAAATTCTTCAAAACTAGATCCCACATGGATATATTTAGATAAAGTGACAAGTAGGTCCCATAGTAGATAGAGATATAGAGAATGGATGAGTACGGAGAAACTGTATATTTTGTAATGACTAGGATGAAATATTCATTTTAGAGGATGAATATAGAGGTTGAAGAGTGCGGGTAGTCTCAGCTTGCATTGCTGGAAACGCCGGGGTGCTCCGTTTCCAGCAAGCATAGCTTGTATTAGCATAGGGCCCACGGAGCCTGCACCCATCCCCACCTCGACGGCCTCTCTCCCAGCTCGATGGCCTCCACCACCACGGCGAGCTCCTCCACCCCGACGTCCTCCTCCACCACGGCGAGCTCCTCCACTCACCTCTGGCGCGAGCTCCCCCATCTCGATGACGGCAACGAGATCGATGGAGGTAGCGCCTTCCCCCACCTCGGCGCGATTTGACGTGATTGGGTGGCGATTTGCAGCTAAAGGGGAGGGACGGGCACTCCGAGAGCAGCCGCGGAGGTGGGCACGCGGTCGTCGGAGAGGGACGGTGTGGTGAGCAGTAGATTGCGTGGGAGAATAAGAGGTGTTGTTATGCAAGCCAAACCACAGACTAGGCAACCAAACAAAGAAATTTCTAAGGCCGCGTTCACTTGCCATGCATACCCAAAATATTTCCTCTTTCATCCGTCACATCGAATCTTTAGACGCATGCATGAAGCATTAAATGTAGGTAAAAAATAACTAATTGCATAGTTTGTCTGTAAAGTTCGAAACGAATCTTTTGAGTCTAATTAATCCATGGTTGGATAAATTTTACCAAATAACAACGAAAAGTGCTACAGTAACTTTTCACCCAAATTTTCTCAACTAAACACAGCCTAAGCCAGACTTAGCTAGTCAATGGAACCAAATAACAACGGATTGCATTGCTGAAAAGCCAGGCTACAGGCTAGGCTAACCCACCTAACACACTCTTAGAGATGGAGTTGCAGCAGATCTCGAATCTCATCTTCTAGACCTACAACTTTGCATTATCTCTTCTAAATAAATGAGACAACTCCTACTCCCTCTGTCCTTAAAAAATATAGCAGACAAGTTTTAGGTAATCCGCTGCAGCAGTGCCGAGATGTAAAACAAGAAATTTGGTGGAGAACCTCTTAGAGTCATCTTTGAGTCGGTTTCTCTAAAAAAAAATAATTCATAAAATTGTCTTGATCAAAATTTTCAAGTTTGATCAAATTCGTAGAGAAGAGCGTAAAGATTTGTGATACAAAACCAAATCTATATCTATATCTATACTTTAATAATAAAAAGGCAAAATTTTTGGCTATTTTTTTGGTCCATCCATTTTTTTCGTCCTCCTCTCCCTAACTACCGGTAGTTGAGAGTTTTTTTTTCTGTCTAGACTTATATGGCCCTAGATAATTAGGACAAATAGATCTCTTTGAGCCTGAATTGGAATAGGAATCCTAATTCAATTTCAAATTACTCAAAAATCGAAGAGATCTATTTGGATTAGGATCAGGATTTCTAGCTATCATATATATATATATATATATATATATATATATATATATATATATATATATATATATATATATATATATATATATATATATATATATATATATATAATTTTTCTAAATTGTTTTTGCGTGAAACCGTTTTTTTCTCGGTCTTTCTCCCATGTAATGTACGTGATGGTTTCCGTTTATGTTTTGCAACTTTTTTTGTAGTTGTTTCTGATTTAGAGGAAATAATAGTATATGATATAAAATAGAAAAAATAGGATCTCAATCAGGAAGAAGCCTCGGTCACCATGCCATTGCGAACGTGGTGTCTTTTGAGTCCAAATCTGATTCCACACCGATCGCTCGATCGATTCTTTGTTTTGATTTCTGATTTTTTTCCTGAGAGTTGTATGATTTTCGATTTAGTTTTCGAGTTTGATATTACTGGCCATGGCCAAGTCAGTGCTGCACCTACATGTTTCCTATATGTTTGGCTGGGCAATAATGTGAACTAAAAATATTACACGTTTCCGTTTATATGCATATACTAGCAAAAATACTCGTGCGATGCAACGAGAAAAAAGCTATCAAACGATCTCGGATGGAAAAACTTCTTAAACGAAAAGTGTAGATCTCGAAAAGTTATGAAACTTCGTAGTTGACAACTTTTTAATTTGAATTCGTTTAGAGCCTCAAATAAGCAATTTACACTCGGTTTAGTATAATATATGGGGAACCAAAACTATATCTAGACACATATGAGTGTGTAGTGTGATGGTTAGAGGAGGTACCGCGCGAGGAAGAGATCGCGGGTTCAAATCCCATCGACCGCGTAGCCGCGAACCACTTCATCTTGACAATGTTGTGGCCGAAGAGAGTACGATTTTAAAAGGGACGTCAGGATGGGCATGCAACGGCCTACCACACGATGTCGTGGCAAAGTCTATCCCGTGTGCATGGAGCATGGCGATGGAGACCAGCACCTATGCATGATGCGAGGGGTCGAAGCCCGGGATGTTGAACTCCCACGCGATGGTGAAGCGGCTGTCGGGGCCCGACATCACGATCCCGATCTAGAGCAGCTTGAGGTCGTCCACGTTCTTCTTCACCATCGCCGCAGTGCGTAGCTCTCGCGAGGGCCGCGGATCGGAGGTTCAGGTACCACAGCATGCTTGAGTCATGCACCGCGCCGGGGAACTCGGTGTCCACGTACACCCAAGGGAAGCTCGGCAGCACTGCCGAGGGGATGGAGAGGCCAATAGCTCCCTGTCGAAGTTGCCAGTCCACACACGTCGTGGTCGCGCACCTCGGCAGGGACCTCTTTGGCGGCAGCCTTGGGGCAGTCGGATGTGAAGCCGTGAACACCAGGTGTACTGGGCGACGATGTGGACGAAGTTGCACAGCGGAGGTGGCGGCGGCGGCTGAGCGTGAATGAGGACCGGCCCACCGTCGTGGGAGTACATCGCCGTGGCTTCAAAACCGCCGGTAAAGGATCATATTGGAGATGAGTGATGTTGTTTTTATGAGTGGCGGCACGATCATTGGCCCGGGCCGTAAAAAAGGAGCATGAGATTTTGTTCCCGGTTTTTCCTAGAGCCCGATCCTTTTTTAGTTAGACAATCCTGTTTTTTTCTGTTTCTTTAGCAGAAGTGAAAGTCCCGAGTTTGGTTTTGGCTAATTGATGAAACCTAGGACTAACCTTTGTATCTAAGTGGATGATTTAGATAAAGGTGGTCATTGTATATGAGACATGACATTGACTCATGTGACCAAGATGGTGAAGACCAAGATGAGGCTTGGCTCGATGGACCGGTTGTGAAGGTGAAGGGCAAGTCGAGGCTTCGAAGCGAAGGACCATGCGATGGTGAAGCTTGAGCAAGACTTAGCGCCGACGGACCGATGCAACGGTGAAGAGCAAGTGAAGTCAAGGTCGATGGATCGAGACGGTCATGTGATGATATGAAGCGGATCATATCATTTGGAGAAACAAAATGGGCTCAAGGCAAAGGTATAACCATAGGGGCCATTTTGTTTTACACTCAAGACACCATAGAGGGTGTGAGTGGTTTAAGATCGATAGCCGAACTATTAAGAGGGGAAGTCTTATCGGTTATTCGATGCACGGGTGCCACTAGGTGAATTCATGAAGTGCATTGCATGTAGGGCCTAGTGAGCTAATTGGAAAACCTTTGAAAATGATTGAGAAAAAGCTAACACACAAGCACATGGAGATGTACACTTGATGGTGTTGGCACATTTGCAAAGGTGGCGTTGGTCGCGCTGTGGTTTGCGGGTAGAGAGGGGTTTGGGTTCCTCTCTCCCTCCCGCCGAGCGTGCGAGCGCGGGATTCAGGCGATTTCGGGGAAATGAAATGCCTATTTTCCACTACGTCGGAAGTTGGAAAAGGAACGGAAGCGAACGGGGTCACTGAGGTGACCGGACGCTGCACCGGACGCGATCTCGGTGTGACCGGACGCGTCCGGTCAGTACAGCGCGGTTTTGGGCGCGCGGGCTAGGGTTTGCAACCGGCGCGTCCGGTCACTCGCGGGACCGGCGCGTCCGGTCAAGTGCCCAGAAGGAGCTGCGGTTCGCAAGGACGATCGGACGCGGGGTGCGTCCGGTCACACGCGATCGGACGCGTCCGGTCGTCGAGGGAGCTTACTGGACTCCGACCAGACGCTGGCACTGTCGCGTCCGGTCGTTCTCTGGAGCGCGTCCGGTCGTTGCGACCAGCGCGTCCGGTCGCTGCTTCGCGCGTGCGGTGCTGAGCGACCGGCGCGTCCGGTCGGTTGAGCGGCGCGTCCGGTCATAGCGTTTGACCGATTGGCGCGCAGTGACCGTTGGAGGATCTAACGGTCGGTTTTGAAATTTGGAGGACACGTGGACGTCGCAGGACGACCGGACTCGGTTGAGCGCGTCCGGTCAGTTTCGACCGGCGCGTCCGGTCGTCCCGAAAAAAACGGTCAGTGGAGTTGCAACGGCTCTATTTGTTTGGGGTGCTTATAAATACTTGTTGGCCGGCCCTTGGGGAGGTCTCTTGGCATTTCTAACACTCTTGTGCATCCTTTGAGCAAAAGCAACTCCTCCCACTCATCTCCCTTGCTTGATTGCAAATCAAAAGTGAGATTGAGTGATCCCAAAGTGCATTGCATAGCTTGAGGGCATCTAGTGGCACTTGTGGGTGGTTTAGCCGGTGGATTTCTTGTTACTCTTGGAGAGTACCGCTCCTAGCCGGCTTGGAGATTATTGGAGGCGTTGGCAAGAGAAGGTGATTGTTCTTGGCCACCTCCGGTTGTTTGTGAGAGGTTCTTGTGCTTTCCTCGGTGGGACGCCAAAAGCAACTCTATTGGATTGCGCGTGTCATTGAGTTACCTCACTTGAGAGTGGTGTCTTGCGGTGCCTTGCGGGGCGTGCCTTGAGGGGCAAGTGACTTGAGGGTCACACCGAGGAACCATCTAAGTGTTGGTCGACACAACCGGTGACGTAGCTTGTCGGTGCACAAGTGAACACCGGGTGAACAAAAATATTGTGTCTCTTGTCTCTCGGTGATTGGTCTACATATTGTGTTGTTGTCAATATTAATTGATTGTATATCATCTTGGTGATTGGCAACATCTTCACTCCACCGTCGGTATAAGATTCACAATCCTATCCCTTGCACTTATCTTTACTAGTTTTTCTTGTGTTGCTCTAGTAGTAGCTTGGCTAGTAGTGTTGTTAGCTTATTCTCTAGTGTAAAATTAGTGACATAGCTCTTGTGTGAACTAGAGATCATAATCTACTAGACTTGTGGATAGGAGGCTTGCATCACAACCTTTGGCTAAGCAAAACTTGCTTTACGCCGTTTGTTATTCTAACAAGTTTGCTTAGTGGTGCTTGTAGAATTTTTATAGGCTATTCACCCCCCCTCTAGCCATCTAGGACCTTACAAGTGGTATCGGAGCCGTGGTCACCGTTTTAATCAAGGCTTAACATCCTTCGGTGTGAAAAATGGCTCAAATTGTGTTCAATCATGTTGGGGGCAAGCCACCGTTCTTTGATGGTGTTAGTTCTTTTGCTCATTGGAAGAGAAAGATGACAATGTACCTTGGTTCTATTCATGAGAGAGTATTGCAAGTCACCGAGAATGATTTTGCTATCATTGATCCCGATCATCTCACCGATGAAGATAGAGCAAATAGAACATGCAATAGAATGGCTCTCAATACACTTTACAATAATATTGACACAAAAGTATTTGAGGGCATCAAGGATTTGGAATTGGCAAATGAAGTGTGGACAAGGTTAAGTGAAACATATGAAGACACTAAGGTTGTGAAGAGTGCCAAGCTATATGGGCTCAAGAGTGAGTTTAAGAACTTCAAGAAAAAGGATGATGAAATAATCATTGAAATGTTTCATAGATTGCAAGTGATAGTCAATGATCTCAAGAGCTTAGGGCACAAGACTCAAGATCAAGATTTTTGTCACAAGTTCTTGTTGAGCTTACCTAAAAGATTCAAGATGTTGATCATGATGCTACAAAGAGATGGGCTTGAAACAATGAAGCCCAATGATTTGCTTGGAGAGGTATTGACCTTTGACAAGTATGATCAAGATGTTGATGAGAAGGAGGATGAAAAGAAGAAGAAGACCGTGGCATTCAAGGCCACCTCCTCAAAGGGCAAAGCTTCAATTCAAGAAGAAGATGATAGCGAAGAAGATGAAGAATTGGAAGTTGATGATGAAGCACTTGCTCTAGTTGTCAAAAACATTGGCAAAATGTTTATCAAAAGAAGAGGCTTCAAAAAGAGAAATGACAATTTCAAGAGCAATGAGCAACAAAGGAAGTGCTTCAATTGTGATAGCACCGAACATCTTCAAGCCGAATGTCCCTATGACAAGAAGAAGAACAACAAGAGGGGCAAGTTTGAGAAGAAGAAGAGAGAGGCCAAGATGACATTCAAGAAAGGCAAAAATGGTGCCTATGTGATCACTTGGGAAAGTGATGATAATGAAGAAGAAGAAGAATCATCCAACAAGGCTTTTGCTTCCATTGCTATCAACAAGAAGCCATCACTATTTGATTCATCCTCTTCATGCTTCATGGCTAAAGAAGCTAAGGTATTATATGATGAGAGTGATGATGAAAGTGAAATGGAATATGCTCATGATAGTGATAATGATAATGATAATGAAAATGATGATGATAAACCAACTAAAGAACAACTATATGACTTGATGCAACAAACTAGAGACATAGCTATTGCCAAGAACAAGGAGTGTAAGAAGCTTTCAATGAAAGTAGCAATACTTGAGAAAGTTCTTAGTGAGCTTAAGACCACTCATGAGAGTCTAGTGGAAGACCATGAGGATCTTGGTAAGGCTCATTTCAAGCTTGAAAAGGCTCACTCATTGCTACTTGAGCAACAAGAAAACAAGGAGGTTGTTGTATCATGTGATATAGGTGTTACATGTGATATAATTGATGAATCCTTTAATAAACCTATCATCATGTCAAATGCTAACCCTTCTTGTAGCTCTTCATCCACCACCACCAACTCTACCTCCACTACTAGTGATGGTTTCACTTGTGATGCCTCACTAATGGTTGAGAATGAGACTCTTAAGAGAGAGGTGGATGAGCTCACTCACGCCCTAGGCAAGGCCTATGGTGGTGAGGCCCGCTTGCTTAAGTGCTTGGGTAGCCAAAGGTTCTCTCTTAACAAAGAGGGAGTGGGCTACACCCCCAAGAAAGGCAAGTCGGCCTTTGCAACTCCAAAGCCTAGCTTTGTGAAGGGCAATGGTCGGTTTTGCAATAGATGCAAGCAAGTTGGGCACCTAGAGCATAATTGCACTAAAAAGAACCAAAGCAAGAACCTTGTTAATGCTATACCTTTTGATTCTTGCTATGTGCTTACCAAGGGTGTGAAGGGTGTGCAAGCTAAGTTTGTTGGTACACCAATTGTGGGCCCAAAGAAGAAGGCTATTTGGGTACCAAAGAGCTTAGTTACTAACCTACAAGGACCCAAGCAAAAATGGGTACCTAAACTTCATTGATTCGCTTGTAGGTCAATTACAAAGCCGGAGGAAGGCATTGGATTATTGATAGTGGGTGCACTCAACACATGACCGGTACATCAAGAATGTTTGACTCAATCAATGACAATGATAGTGGTGTTGATTCTATCACATTTGGTAATAACAAGAAAGGCAAGGTTATTGGCTTGGGCAAGATTGCAATATCAAATGACTTGAGTATCTCTAATGTGTTGATAGTTGAAAGTTTGGATTTCAATCTTCTATCCGTGGCACAAATATGTGATCTAGGCTACAAATGCATCTTTGGGGGTTGATGATGTGGATGTTATTAGTGTGGATGGTTCAAATGTGGCATTCAAGGGCTTTAGATATGAGAATCTCTACCTAGTTGACTTCAATGCTAGAGAAACTTCTTTGACAACTTGCTTAGTCTCCAAATCAAGCATGGGTTGGCTTTGGCATAGAAGGCTTGGTCATGTTGGTATGAAACAATTGAAGAAGCTTACAACTCACAATCTTGTCAATGGTTTGAAAGATGTTGAATTTGAAAAGAATAAGCTTTGTAGTGCATGTCAAGCCGGGAAGCAAGTTGGAAGCTCACATCCAAAGAAGAGTACAATGAGCACATGCAAAGCATTTGAGTTGATGCACATGGATCTATTTGGACCAACAACATATACAAGCATAGGCGGCAACAAGTATGGCTTTGTCATAGTGGATGACTTCACAAGATTCACATGGGTATTCTTTCTTAGTGACAAAAGTGAAGTGGTTGACACCTTCAAGACATTTCTCACTAGAGTTCACAATGAGTTTGAGATTAGAATCAAGAAAGTGAGAAGTGACAATGGAAGCGAGTTCAAGAATACAAGAATTGAAGAACTTTGTGATCATTATGGTATTGGACATCAATTCTCGGCCAAGTACACTCCACAATCAAATGGCCTAGTTGAGAGGAAGAATAGAACATTGCTTGATATGGCTAGATCAATGCTTCATGAGTACAATGTGAGTCAATCATTTTGGGATGAAGCAATCAATACCGCTTGCTACTACATCAATAGATTATATTGTCATCCATTGCTAGTGAAGACCCCATATGAGCTACTTCATGGAAGAAAGCCCAATATTTCTTATTTTAGGGTGTTTGGTTGCAAATGCTATATCTTGAAGAAGGGCACTAGATTGGGGAAGTTTGACAAGAGATGTGATGAGGGGTTCCTACTTGGTTATTCAACTACAAGCAAAGCTTATAGAGTTTGGAACAACTCAAGTGGCATTCTAGAAGAAGTCCATGATGTGCAATTTGATGAAACCAATGGGTCTCAAGATGAAGAAGAAAATCTAGATGATATTGGTGGAACTCTATTAGTGGAAGCAATGAAGAACATGGACATTGGAGACATTAGAGCAAAGCAAGTAATTGATATTCAAGATGATGATAAAGATCGAGTGCTCAATTCACCATTCAAGCTAGTTAGTGACTCTCAAGTGCAAGATCATGGTGCTAGTTCTTCTCATCGAGATACATCAAGTGATCAACCAAGCTCAAGAAATCAAGCACAAGTACTCCAACCACAACATGTTGCAAGAGATCACCCCATTGATAGTGTTATTGGTGATATTAGAAGTGGTGTGCAAACAAGATCAAGATTGACAATGTTTTGTGAGCATGCATCATTTGTGTCAACCATAGAACCAAAGAAGATAGAAGAAGCTTTGAGGGATACCGATTGGATCATGGCTATGCAAGAAGAACTTAATAATTTCACAAGAAATGATGTTTGGGAGTTGGTAGAAAGGCCAAATGACTACAATGTGATTGGAACCAAGTGGGTGTTCAAAAACAAGCAAGATCAAGATGGCATTGTAGTGAGAAACAAAGCAAGACTAGTTGCTCAAGGTTACACTCAAGTTGAAGGTCTTGACTATGATGAGACATATGCTCCCGTGGCAAGATTAGAGGCAATAAGGATTCTATTCGCTTATGCTTGTGCACACAACATCAAACTATATCAAATGGATGTCAAAAGTGCATTTCTCAATGGGATTATCAATGAGTTAGTCTTCGTTGAGCAACCGCCCAGATTTGAAGATGACAAGAAACCCAACCATGTGTACAAGTTGAAGAAAGCTTTATATGGCTTAAAGCAAGCACCTAGAGCATGGTATGAGAGGCTAAGGGATTTCCTTCTCTCTAAGGGATTCAAGATGGGCAAGGTTGATACAACTCTATTCACGAAGAAGATTGGAAATGATCTATTCATAGTGCAAATATATGTTGATGACATCATCTTTGGATCAACCGATCAAGCTTATTGTGAAGAATTTGGTGCTATGATGGCCAAAGAGTTTGAAATGTCTATGATTGGTGAACTTAGTTACTTCCTTGGTCTCCAAGTCAAGCAATTGAAGAATGGAACATTTGTGAGTCAAGGGAAATACATAAGGGACATGTTGAAGAAGTTTGGAATGCAAGATGCAAAGCCAATTTCAACTCCAATGGGTACAAATGGCAATTTGGATAGTGATCTTGATGGTAAAATGGTGAATCAAAAGGAATATCGGTCTTTGATTGGAAGTCTACTCTATGTCACCGCATCAAGGCCGGATGTCATGTTTAGTGTTTGCATGTGTGCTAGATATCAAGCCTCACCTAGAGAGAGTCATCTCACGGCCGCAAAGAGAATATTGAGGTACTTGAAGCAAACAAGAGATGTTGGACTATGGTATCCCAAGGGGTCAAAGTTTGAATTGATTGGATATTCGGACTCCGACTATGGGGGTTGCAAGATCAATAGAAAGAGCACAAGTGGCACATGTCAATTACTTGGAAGATCACTTGTGTCATGGTCCTCAAAGAAACAAAATAGTGTGGCAATCTCTACCGCCGAAGCCGAATATGTGAGTGCGGGGAGTTGTTGTGCACAATTGCTATGGATGAAATCAACTTTGAAGGATTATGGCCTCAACTTCAAGAATGTGCCATTGCTATGTGATAATGAGAGTGCAATCAAGATGATACAAAATCCGGTTCAACATGGAAGAACAAAGCATATTGACATAAGACATCATTTCATTAGAGATCATCAACAAAAGGGAGATATTGCCATTGAAAGTGTTGGCACCGATGATCAACTTGCCGATATTCTCACTAAGCCACTTGATGAAAAGAGGTTTTGCAAGCTAAGGAATGAGTTGAATATTCTTGATTTCTCAAATATGAGTTGAATGCACCCCACCCACTTATTGACATGCTCTCCTTCGACATTGCAGGTAAAATTGATTGACATGTCATTCATCCTATGCTAAGGACTTGCTAGAGCATGTAGACATATTAAGTGGTATGCATGAGCATTCATGATAAATCAAATGAATTTGATGGATATATGTTACCACTATTGTCTCTATGTTTGTTTTGATCTAGTGGTGGCATATGACATGTTTGTGAGCTTGCAAACCTAGTGTTGAATCTAGAAGAGTTGCTATAAGTGTTTAATTCAACATAGGTAAGATAACCCTTATTATGAGGTGTGAAGAAGCTTGTCTTTGGTTCAAATCGAATTAAATATCTTTGGCAAGTGTTCTAGGTTGAACCAAATTTGATAAATTTTAACCTACTCCATCAAACTTTTTTCTTCTCTCCACAATTTGATCCCATTTTTGGGTAAGTTGTTGACAAAGGGGGAGAGAAAAAGATGATTCAAAATGATAAAGATGATAAAGGGGTAAATAAAATTTTTGATGCACACAAGTAGGGGGAGCAAGCTCATAAACAAAGTTGTTGCATTTGTTTGTGCATTATCATATGACTTGCTCATTGCACATGTATTTAAATTCAATATGCATGCTTGTGTGGTGCAATGCTAGTATAGAACTTGGATGATGCAATGATCTACTACTAGCATGCATAGGAATAGTTTACTTGTGGTATCTAGACATGCCTAAAGCTTTACAAGTGGTTAGCTTTACAAGTGGTCCAAGAACCTTTACATATAATGATTGATCTCACGGGGTTCTTGAGTTTTGATGGATGTCTAGTTACTTCATGATGCTAAGGATGGTGTAAAAGGCAACTCCGATTGGTATCACGCTTCAAAGGTCCATTTCTTACACCTTAGCATCATTTTGGTAGAATTACTCTCCCAACACTTCTATCCATGCATATGTGCAAAGCTTTCAATCCAAACTCTATGCACATATGTAGGGGAGCTAATGCTACCAAAATCAAGCTTGTGATAATTGTCCAAACTTTACTTATGAGCAAAATGATTGGACAAGTATGACAAGTTCAAATCTTTTATTATCAAAATCATCTTTGTGAGGGTTGTCATCAATTACCAAAAAGGGGGAGATTGAAAGTCCCGAGTTTGGTTTTGGCTAATTGATGAAACCTAGGACTAACCTTTGTATCTAAGTGGATGATTTAGATAAAGGTGGTCATTGTATATGAGACATGACATTGACTCATGTGACCAAGATGGTGAAGACCAAGATGAGGCTTGGCTCGATGGACCGGTTGTGAAGGTGAAGGGCAAGTCGAGGCTTCGAAGCGAAGGACCATGCGATGGTGAAGCTTGAGCAAGACTTAGCGCCGACGGACCGATGCAACGGTGAAGAGCAAGTGAAGTCAAGGTCGATGGATCGAGACGGTCATGTGATGATATGAAGCGGATCATATCATTTGGAGAAACAAAATGGGCTCAAGGCAAAGGTATAACCATAGGGGCCATTTTGTTTTACACTCAAGACACCATAGAGGGTGTGAGTGGTTTAGGATCGATAGCCGAACTATTAAGAGGGGAAGTCTTATCGGTTATTCGATGCACGGGTGCCACTAGGTGAATTCATGAAGTGCATTGCATGTAGGGCCTAGTGAGCTAATTGGAAAACCTTTGAAAATGATTGAGAAAAAGCTAACACACAAGCACATGGAGATGTACACTTGATGGTGTTGGCACATTTGCAAAGGTGGCGTTGGTCGCGCTGTGGTTTGCGGGTAGAGAGGGGTTTGGGTTCCTCTCTCCCTCCCGCCGAGCGTGCGAGCGCGGGATTCAGGCGATTTCGGGGAAATGAAATGCCTATTTTCCACTACGTCGGAAGTTGGAAAAGGAACGGAAGCGAACGGGGTCACTGAGGTGACCGGACGCTGCACCGGACGCGATCTCGGTGTGACCGGACGCGTCCGGTCAGTACAGCGCGGTTTTGGGCGCGCGGGCTAGGGTTTGCAACCGGCGCGTCCGGTCACTCGCGGGACCGGCGCATCCGGTCAAGTGCCCAGAAGGAGCTGCGGTTCGCAAGGACGATCGGACGCGGGGTGCGTCCGGTCACACGCGATCGGACGCGTCCGGTCGTCGAGGGAGCTTACTGGACTCCGACCGGACGCTGGCACTGTCGCGTCCGGTCGTTCTCTGGAGCGCGTCCGGTCGTTGCGACCAGCGCGTCCGGTCGCTGCTTCGCGCGTGCGGTGCTGAGCGACCGGCGCGTCCGGTCGGTTGAGCGGCGCGTCCGGTCATAGCGTTTGACCGATTGGCGCGCAGTGACCGTTGGAGGATCTAACGGTCGGTTTTGAAATTTGGAGGACACGTGGACGTCGCAGGACGACCGGACTCGGTTGAGCGCGTCCGGTCAGTTTCGACCGGCGCGTCCGGTCGTCCCGAAAAAAACGGTCAGTGGAGTTGCAACGGCTCTATTTGTTTGGGGTGCTTATAAATACTTGTTGGCCGGCCCTTGGGGAGGTCTCTTGGCATTTCTAACACTCTTGTGCATCCTTTGAGCAAAAGCAACTCCTCCCACTCATCTCCCTTGCTTGATTGCAAATCAAAAGTGAGATTGAGTGATCCCAAAGTGCATTGCATAGCTTGAGGGCATCTAGTGGCACTTGTGGGTGGTTTAGCCGGTGGATTTCTTGTTACTCTTGGAGAGTACCGCTCCTAGCCGGCTTGGAGATTGTTGGAGGCGTTGGCAAGAGAAGGTGATTGTTCTTGGCCACCTCCGGTTGTTTGTGAGAGGTTCTTGTGCTTTCCTCGGTGGGACGCCAAAAGCAACTCTATTGGATTGCGCGTGTCATTGAGTTACCTCACTTGAGAGTGGTGTCTTGCGGTGCCTTGTGGGGCGTGCCTTGAGGGGCAAGTGACTTGAGGGTCACACCGAGGAACCATCTAAGTGTTGGTCGACACAACCGGTGACGTAGCTTGTCGGTGCACAAGTGAACACCGGGTGAACAAAAATATTGTGTCTCTTGTCTCTCGGTGATTGGTCTACATATTGTGTTGTTGTCAATATTAATTGATTGTATATCATCTTGGTGATTGGCAACATCTTCACTCCACCGTCGGTATAAGATTCACAATCCTATCCCTTGCACTTATCTTTACTAGTTTTTCTTGTGTTGCTCTAGTAGTAGCTTGGCTAGTAGTGTTGTTAGCTTGTTCTCTAGTGTAAAATTAGTGACATAGCTCTTGTGTGAACTAGATATCATAATCTACTAGACTTGTGGATAGGAGGCTTGCATCACAACCTTTGGCTAAGCAAAACTTGTTTTACGCCGTTTGTTATTCTAACAAGTTTGCTTAGTGGTGCTTGTAGAATTTTTATAGGCTATTCACCCCCCCTCTAGCCATCTAGGACCTTACAAGAAGTCCGATAGTTTTACCGGCTTGATTTTGCGGTGGCGAACGATTCTCTTGAAGCCTTATTTTAGGTACCAGATATGAGAGGACTTAAGTCCAAGAAAAATCATGTTCTTAAAATAGATTGAATCTTATTTTAGAAGGAATCTTATATCTTACATGTAATCTTGAGATTGAGTCACGTACGGTTACATCTTACACGTAAGATCTTCGGAAGTCTTTTTATATTTAGAGTGTAGGACAACCTAGACTGGAATAGAACCCGGAATAGAAGAAAAAGAGGTGGAAGAAAATTCTTGGCGGAAATTTTGCATATTATTAAAAAAAAATAAGGTATAGATATACTGTATATAAGGAAATACTATCCACCCTATATCTATATAACTAAAAAATGCACGCAAATGGATCAAAGGGGAAGACCACCCCCATTGTTTTTCAAATTGCATGATTAAAGTGGTTTACACGCTTCAATAACTAGAACTCTTTTATTTATTTATGTTAAAAAAAGAAACCCAGGGTCCACCAACAACAAATTTTATTTTCAATCAAAACTACACGAATAATTTGGTGGTGATTTTTTTTGACTCATAATGCTATATTTATTATTTTTATGTTTACTAGATAACCTAATAGGACGTGGATATGTTTCTTCGAGCGATACGGATGGTAGAGACTCGGCCGACGATCCGGCGGCCCGGCCCGACGTCTCAGTTACCTGTTCATGTCGCGAGAGATCAAACTAACGCGCTAGCTTGAAAAAGCAACCCAGCACCAGTAAATTGATGAAGATGCAAACAATGCAATCAGCACGGCTCGCTCGTTAGCGAATACAATAGCTTTGTGCATGCAACCGCGCATAGTAGAGGACAGGACAAGTACCTGGATGCCTTGTACACTACGATCCGGGTGGCCGCGGAGCTAATTTGTGTGTATTCAGATCTGATCTAATCACTAGAACTTGTGTTTTTTCGGGCAACGTGTTTTATGTTAATTTTCATATTTCTCATACTTGGAGGTTGTTGGTGTATTTTTAAGGTAGCAGTGGTACATATGTAGATCCTAAATGGTAGCAGATTGATGCCTTTATCACATATATGATCTAACAATAAATTCATATTATGTGGCTTGCTTAAACTTTTTCTTTTTCAGATGCTGATCTGTTCTGTCAAATAGGCAAACATGCTTGGATTCGATGCATATCTCTGTTGAGGCTGCTTTGACGTTGTACTTTACACGTAAGAAAGACTGCACCTTATGTTTATTTGGTTTGATGTTCACTGATGCAGCAATAAGAAAATGGTTCTAAGACTTTTTTCCCTCACCATTTCAATAGTTGAGTGATGTGAAATCTTCTTCTGCTAGGGATTAGTATATGGATATTATTGAAGTTCAGTATGTTGAATTTCTGTCTCCTGCTAGTTTTAATTTATATATTTGTTCTGATTTTATTTGTTTGTATAGTGTTTTTACAAACTTTAGACAACTGCTAGGTCAACAAATTTATTTCATATTTACTTCAGCAATGAGACGTGCTGGGGATATATTAAATTGCTTAACTAATGATATTAAATTGCTACCAGATTACTAATAACTTGCCTAACTAAATATATAAAATTGCTTTTTGCTAGTGAGTTACTTTTTTGTTCATATTATCTGGTACTACTGCTCGATTTTATATGGTGACTTACATTGGGATGTTAAATTGTACCCATATAGGTTTAGGCACAGCCATAGTTCGCAGGGTCTAGACTTTGATCACTATTATCTACGTGCTTATCTTGGTAACTTCTATTTTTTATTGTAGGTGTGAGACAATCAAACACCAAATGAACATGTTTTGATATCAAAATAGGAGTAACCGTATGCAGCAGGTAATACAAGAACAACTTAAGATGCATAGCTACACAATAAGTAGTAGAAACATGTTGGAAGGTCTGCTTATGCAACAAGCAGCATGAACTACATTTTACTATTTTTTTAAATTGATTTGCTTAAGTAGAATAATTGAATTTGCTTATGCAAAAGACCTGAATTGCTTTTCTTAGTTTTGCCAGTTCTGCTTCTAGTAGCAGATCTAATATCAAGCGTTGCAAATAACCAAACTGTGTTTTGTGCATGTTGCAAAGGAAAAGCAAAATAGGGAGAGATTTGTGTAATTCTATTTTTTTACCGTCTTTTGTGTTGTTTTGCTAGAATTGAAATGCACAAAAAATGTAATATTTTGGGTGTGGGCAGCGAGCCAGCTTGGGGAGCGGAATGGGACATGGGGACAAAAAAAAAAGGAATGCAAAAGAAAATTTACCAAAAAAAGTAATTGTTATTAACGGCTTCAAAATTCTTTCCAAAAATGGAGTGTGCGTGCCATAAGCTTATAGCATGTATGTGCGTGCGTTAGCCGCTTCCTATAATTTTTCTCTCTCATTGCAAAATGCACTGACACGTTTGCTAGTTAGTATAATTAGATATACCTAAAATATAGTTTAAAATATTTTGATTTGATGTCGTAGATATTTATATTATTTTTTTTATAAATTTGATTAAAGATAAAAAAAGGTTGATTGAAGATGACTCTAAAAATTGATTTACGTATAGATACTCATAGAGGAGTATCAATTTATATGTCTATAAATAATAAATGACAAGGATAATTACTGATGCATCGTAGAACTCAACAGCCCTGTTTCCTTGTTTTATACGCCGTACTTTTTTGGCTGATAAATAGTGTTTTTCTCTTAACATATCAGTGAGCAATACTTTCAGCCATAGTTTTTTAGTCAAGCGAAGAGGGCCGACACCCAGCAATGGCTTCAATCATTTCAATCCAGCTAGTACATCTGGTAGGTCAATAAGGGGGTGTTTGGATTCACCTTTGAGTTTTGTCTCAACGGATGTTTGACACATGCATAAAGTATTAAATATAGATTAATTACTCAACTAAGGCCCTGTTCGTTTGGATTTATCAGCACAATCAGCAGCCATCCAGTAGTGTTTTTCTCTCACAACAAACCAGCGAACAGTACTTTCAGCACAATAAACCAGCGAAACGAACAGGCTGTAAATGTATAGATTGAGACTGTTTTACGAGACGAATTTTTTAAGCCTAATTAGTCTATGATTTAATAATGTGGTGTTACAATAAATATGTGCTAATAATAGATTAATTATGTTTAATAAATTTGCGTAGCAAATTACTAACGAATTCTGTAATTTTCTTAACCCCCACGACGCCTCCACGTGACACCTCCGGCTAGTCACTGGATCCAAACATGCGGAGTCAATTCCCTGACTGACCGGAATGTGGCGTGCACCCTACACAAACGCAAGCGGTGTTCCTCCCGGGCACGACGAGACGAGGACGAGCGCAGCGCAGAGCCGCAGAACCGCAGTAGGTGGTCCAGGCAGGGCTCAACTGCGACCTGTTGCGTTGTTGCGTCAGACTATGTGCACCGAAAACGGTATAGCCGTCCCCTATCGCACGCACATGCAGTAGCGTTTAGCGTAAAAAAACGCGTGCAGCTGTGTCCGCTATATCATCCTGGATGTCTGCCCGTCCTCTATATTTAGCATAGGCCTTGTTTAGATCCCAAATTTCCCCCTAAATTCCACTATGCAAAAAGAAGATTCCCCATCACATCAAAATGCCGGCACATGCATGGAGTACTAAATGTAGATGAAATCAAAAACTAATTACACGGTTTAGTTGTACTTTGTGAGACGAATCTTTTGAGCCTAATTAATCAATGTTTGGACAAAAAATCACAAATACAAACGAAATGCTACAGTACAGAATCTGAAACTATGCAGATTTGGGCCATCCCAAATCAGGGCAACTAAACACGGCCATGGTAGTGGACTGATTACCGGACGACAGCGCGGCAGAGAAAGCAGCCAGGGAGCAGCGCGGAGGAAGAGACTGTGTGACTGGGAGAGGACAGATACGGCCCCGCTGCGGCTAATTAATAAAAAAAATGTTATAACTCTCAAACCAAAAAGCCAAATTAAATTCCGATTGCAACATTAAATTCGTTTTAATAAATACTTTAAAACAAGATGTTACATGGATATATTTAGATAAAGTGATAAATGAGCCCCATATTTGATAGAGGATGATATAGAGGATGGATGAATGCAGGAAATCTATATATTTTATGATGACTAGGATAAAATATTTTTTTTAGATAATGAATATAGAGGATGACGAGTGCGGATACCCTCATGCCACCGAGCCGTCAATCCTCCCGATGAACCAGCTCGCGCTCCCGGTCTCGGTCCCGTCGTCTGGGGCGGCTCCACACGCACCTGGCCTACAGTGCAGCCCCGTGCCGTAGCTGTGCAGGACTGCAGGGTGGACTGCAGCGAGCGCTGCGTCTACTACGACGGGCTCACCGTTCGCTGCCCCAGGCAGCTTTGGACCGAGTTCTGATTCAAGTCCGGCGGGGCTCCGGCCTCTATCCCTTCTTGGATTATCGCCGGCAGTATCTCGCCCCTCGCTGCACGCGTATCCTGGCCCTTTTATTGTTTGAAAATGACCTGTGACGGTGCCTTCGTTCTGCGTATCAGGCAGGTTCGCCCTTTTTGAGAGCGAGAATGACCTTAGCTGCCTAGGAGTTGCTTGGTCGCCGTCTTCAGCCATCGGACGCGAATTTTGATGTTGGTGCATATTCTCTCCCCATATGGTAGGGCTGGGCATATAGTACAGGTTTAAATTGAGACCTGAAAGTTGGTCTCTAGTACGTCCCCCTTGTTTCTCGCCTCTAAAGTATAATCAGACTTGTAATGACATGGTTGATGATGACACACTAGTAGAGTAGTAGTAGTCGTCGTCTGGTACGATGAATGAAACGATGAAATCGTGTGCTTGTAGGGCCTCGCTTAGTTCTAAAGTTGGGAGGTGTCAGAAATACTGTAGCATTTCGTTTATATTTGTTAATTATTGTCTAAACATTGACTAATTAGGATTAAAAGATTCGTCTCGCAAAGTACAAACAAACTGTGTAATTAGTTATTTTTTTACCTACATTTAATACTACATGTATATATCCAAAGATTTGATATGATAGTGATGTGATAGAGAATCTTTATACTTTTTTTTTTGTATTTTGGAGAAAACTAAACATGCGCGCTGCGTGGCTAGAGGCTTTTGACAAATGCCAAAAAAAAAAATAGCACGACAAATGCCAATTGGAAAGACCTGCGGGGCTGTATCGTATGTAGACGTAGTACAGCAAAGTGAGAGCCACCAGAGCGGACCCGGCGTCCCATGTGCCCTGCCCCCCTGGTCCATGCGTGTACAGTGCACAGCACTGCACTGCTGCATGCCTAGTCGAGATAATTGCGTAAAAGAACTCCTGAAAGACCGAGCGTACATTATACGGAGTATGCTGAGATACGTACTGCGGTATGCCAAGGCAAACGGCTTGCTAGCTTATGCACCAATTGTCAAGTGCGGCTGTGCTCGATGCACAGGTTTTCTTATGTTAGTAAATCCACTTTTTTTTCTTCAGAAAATGGAGCCCACTGCCCACTTTTCTTTCACTATATTTATCGTATATTCGTATCTACATGAAAATTCAGAGTTTCAGATAGTTATATTTTTTTCAATGATACGGAGAATACTCTATCTTAATAAAGCTCAACTTCTCGTTTCCTGATATGTAATACCTGTGACTGCACTCTTCAATCACAGTTTATATACGGCCTAGTCCTATTATAAGTAAAGAAAACACAACCGCTCGTGGATGAACTTCACGAGGAGCTGCGTATGTTTACATAAAGAGAGGCTAAGTTTGTTTACATAAAGAGAGATCAGATTAGTGCTTCTGATTTTCTAGCGAAGCATGCTCGTAAAGTTTTATCGTCAGCAGTGTGGCTGCGACATATACCTGACTTTGCTATATGTTTATTACTAACAATAATAATTGACATAGAAGTAATTCTTTCTGATTAATAAGGTTAAGCTTTTCTTAAAAATACCAATTTTTCTCCATCACTAATATATCACTTTTCCTATTTTTTTGATGTCTTAGTTGTAGATTCTCTTTAGGCAATACCATATCTACTTCTGCCTTGATTTTCCTCCATCAAGCTGAATCTAAGCATTATAATGAGCCAACGGTGAAGATGGCTGTCTGAAAACATATTGAGGCGCCCGAGATAGAGTAAGTTCTCTAATATACACCTACTCCCTTCCCGAAAAACAACTTTGACTATATATATATATATATATCATTAGATAGATCGTTGAATCTATTTTTATAATAATTTATTTAGAGATAAAAATATTGTTAATATTTTATATAAATTTATAGGCACGTAAATAGTGCGACAAATATTTAGAGACAAAGGAGTACTTTACTTTTCAGCAACCATTGCAGTGATTTGAGAGACAAGAAAAAAGGCACAGCATGATGGGAACTAGAAAAACGAATAAAAATTACAGCAAAAATCAGGCCGCTTTATAAATGGTTCCGCCCGGGGGCCAAGGTCTGGCGCGGCTCTATCCCTATCGGCTATCCCCATCAGCAGGTCCTCCCCACAAGCCCTGTCCACCACCAACAAACTCGTACGAGGCAGAGCAGAGCCCATGGCTTCTCGCGACGGCGCCGCCACCTTCCAAGTCTACCGGCCCATGCCCGCGCCGCCGCCGGCCCCGCTGCCGATGTCTCTGGCGGCCGCGGCCGCTCCAGCAGCCGCCGACGCCGCGGCGCCCGCGCCGAAGAAGGCGAAGAGCCCGGGCGCGGGCAAGGACCGGCACAGCAAGGTGAACGGGCGCGGGCGGCGCGTGCGGATGCCGATCGTGTGCGCGGCGCGCGTGTTCCAGCTCACCCGCGAGCTCGGGCTCAAGTCGGACGGCCAGACCATCGAGTGGCTACTCCGCCAGGCCGAGCCCTCCATCCTCGCAGCCACGGGGTCCGGCACCACCCCGGCCGTCTTCTCCTGCTCCTCCGCCCCGTCCACCTCCGCTTCCGGCGCCGGCGCCGGCGCCTCCCTCTCGCTCCTCAGGAAGCGCTCGCGCGAGGAGCACGAGCCGGCGGTGGCGCCGCCGCCGTTCTGGGCGACCCTGCAGACGCAGGCGCGGCCCGTGGTGGCGTGGGGACTCTCGCCCGCGCAGGAGGCGGCGGCGCAGGCGTACGCGTCGGTGGCGGCGCAGGGCCACCACCTCAACCTGCTCTCCGTGCTCTCCGGCGCCACGAGGCCGTCAGAGGAGGAGTCCCGGTGACTGCCGCCGTCGCTGCATTCCGCATGTCGTGCTTTTGCATCTCGTTTCGTGCATCTCCGCTCTCCGGGGTGCATTTCGCGTGTTTTTCCTGTGATTTTGCGGAATGGGGCGCGCTGGAGAAGGATCAAGAACGCGAGATCGGATCGGGGTAGCGGTTGTAGATAGCATTCGTCAGGTTTGTGTTTGTGATGAATGAGCTTCTGTTGTGCGTCCTCGCCGCAGCGTGTGTGCGGTGGTTCTGTTCTGTGGTGTGGTTATGTATGCATGCCGAATTGTCAACTGATCTGAACTCTAACACAATGTGCCTGCCGGTGTGTTATTCTGCATGACATTGCCTGCTGTTTGAATACTATACAAACCTTTGCCCTTTGAGAACTCGGAATCCGGCAGTTAATCGATGCTGAGGTCGATCATGGCTGGTGAGATTGGCTTCTCCTGCAACCGGGAAAGTGAAACAATGATGAAGCACTCCACATTATTCACCATGTCATGGGCCGGGCGCTCATGGCAGCTAGCTTGCTGCAACTTTGGTTTCCTGCAAACCCAGGCCACATGCTGTTTTAGTCGTTGCCAAGGAACAGGATAGGCCATGCTATCCTCTCCTTTCCCTCTCCTACTGTGAATTGCTTCGCGAAAATTTTTGGCTTCAACTTATCTAGCACTTTCGTTTTCATTTATCAATTAGTATCTAATTATAGATTAATTAGGTTTAAAAAATTTGTCTCGGAGTTTTTTTATCGTGTAATTAGTTTTTTTCGTCTACATTTAATGATCTATGTGTCAAATAAATCTTGAAAATTTGTCTCTGCACTGTGGCAAAGGCTGCAGCTCCTGCCCTGCTCTGCGTCCGTCTGCGACGGCGTCTGCACTTTGCATCTGAAAGGTTCAGGCTGTTTCGGGGACATGATTCGTGTCAAGCTGTAGGTCACTCACTCTAAAAAGGCGTCCGACCTTGTACAGACCATGCTCTCAGACTTTTGTACAGTACTCCTATATCAAGCAGACTGATCTCTTTGATCTTCTAGTAAGGGCGTGTTGGGTTACGTTTTTGTTAAAGTTTAACACCCATCACATCAATGTTCTCTCGAATGCATGGAGTACTAAATGTAGACTAATTGCATGCATGTCGGCACAGATTAGGAGTAATTTACGAGACGAATCTATTAAGCCTAATTAATCCAAAATTGGAAACTTTTTGTCAAATAAGACGAAAGTACTACAGTGTTTGTTAAACTTTAACACCCTAAACCAAACACCCCTAAGAGTACGTAGCACCAGCCACCAGTGCACAAGCACAACTAGTGTTTAGATGGTGTAAAAGTTGGTGTAAAATTCCTGTAGCACTTTTCGTTGTTATTTGATAAAATTTATCCAATCATGGACTAACTAGGCTCAAAAGATTCGTCTCGACATTTACAGACAAACTGTGTAATTAGTTATTTTTTTACCTATGTTTAATACTCTATGCATACGTCTAAAGATTCGATGTGACGGAGAATCTTGTAAAATTTTTGGAAGTTTGAAGGGATCTAAACACTGCCTACAACTGCCTCAGATTATACTCGGCTCGGGTGTACAATCGCAACAAGTATCGGCGCCATTTTCTCGGCGGATGACGCTCTTCTAGATTCAACGAGATGAATGATCGGCGTGGCCATGGCCATGGCAATGCGCCAATGCTGAGAGAGAACTGAGGAGAGGCAGGCAAGCCGCTGCTGCACCACAACTGCACGGACCTCACAGGCTCAGGTTGGCCCATCGTGTAGTACAGTAGGTTGGTGGCGGCCAGCTAGCGAGGTTGATATTCCTTCCCATGTCTGTTGGCGCTGGTCCAACGCGACATGTCAGTGGTGCGTACTGGAAGGGTCCCGTTCGGTTCCGGGGTGAAAAGATCTGGGTTCAACTTGCTTCGAACTTACACAGGAAAACAAATAACTAATGGCTTCTGTTCTTACTACTAGAAATATATATCTTTCAGTTCCCCTATTGCCATAACTGCGGGGATAGCTCAGTTGGGAGAGCGTCAGACTGAAGATCTGAAGGTCGCGTGTTCGATCCACGCTCACCGCATATTTCCCTGTTTTTGTTGTTTTTGCTGGTTTTTTTCCTGTTTTTGTTCTTCCTCTGTATGTGGTCAGCAATGTGTTTTGTTGTTTTTTCCTCCTCTTTTTTTTCCTGTTTTTGTTGCTTTTCCTTTTCTTTTTCTGTTTTTGCTGTTTTTGTTCTTCCTCTGTATATACTCCGTATGCGGCAATGTGCTTTTTGGTTTTTTTTCCTCCTCTGTATATGCAGCAATGTGGTTTTGCTGTCTTTATGTGTTTTGTTGTTGTTGTTTTGTCCATCTCTATATGCAGCAATGCGTTTTATTTGCTGTCCTTTTCTCTTCCTCAGTATATGCAACAAAGCATTTTTTTTATTTTCTACTGTATATGCAGCAATGTGTTTTTTTCCTCTTCCTTTATATTTGTAGCAATGTAAAACAACAGTACCTGTATTATACAGATGGATATGCATTTCTCGTAACAACGGTAGTACTACTGCCTGTTTATACACAGAAGGATATGCGGTGCTAGTTTGCTTATTAGAGACTAGAGTAGCCAACTGCCCATTTTTTTCATGCATCGAAAGTCTCACATATGGATGGTTTCCTTCGAGTTGTTCAGTTCAGAACTTACGATTGCTGCCGTTAGTTCAGTTTGCCCAGCCTATATTGGTGATTAACGAAACAAGAATCTTGTCCGAGCAACAGCATCGTGCCTCTCGTTTTCCTCCTCTCTTTCTCCTTCTCTCAAGGAACAGGAGTTTGGTGCCATTGCTATACGTGCCTTGGATCATTTCCAGCCCTCTTTCTTAAACCCATTCTTTCAAAAAAAAAAAAATTTAAAGAACCATTCCATTAAAAATGTTCTTTATATCTCTTCACGCTCAACAAATTCTCTATGTTTTGTTGCAACTTTGGAGAGCCAGCTTCTATTCCTAGCCTCCGAAAAACGAGAAATAGAAAATCAGAATATTTAGAGATCTAGTTAAAGAAACTATTGGAAGAAAAATCACCAAAAACTCTATTCATAATTCATATCAATATGGAAGGATATAAAGAAATTGTTAGAGTTGTTTTTAGAATGTAAATATGCATATTTATATAATATGACAATATGCAGGATCGAAGGACAAACCTTTTAAATCAGCATATTTATATTATAATAATATGATAGACAATAAAAAAAGAAAAGAAAAGGAAGCTTCCTGAGAACAATTTTCTTTTTCTTTTAAAAAAACTGCCCCCATGCAGGATCGAACTACAGACCTTCAGTTTACAAGACTGACGCTCTACCACTGAGCTATAGGGGCAGTGCGTTTAGAAAATTTCAAAGGTTAATTAATCAGGATGACAGTCATATTCATGGGCAAAATTGACACTTTAACGGCGTTTAAGTTTCACATGTCCCGGGCACTAAGAACGGCAAAGGTGTCGCTGTCTTTGAGTTTAGATGGTTAGTTTCTGATCCCTTGTATTCCCCTGAAAACAAATTCTTTTTGCAATATGGTTTTCCGTTTTTTTTGTTTTTTTTTGTTGAGTGATCAACTACAGGAATCATAGCGCTCGATTTCTACCCTGACCAATTGCTTGTATTGTGCATCAATCACGAATTCACGATCCTTTGTAGGTTTTGATTTTTTTTCCCTCCGGTTGTCTAGCTCTCGAAAATTTAAGCTCGGCAAATTTAACCCATATGAAAAATTACCTCTTATATTAGTTATATAATCAGATGCGTACCAATGATTTACTTCTCTTCCTAATTAGCCCATACTTGCCGCCTATCCTTAGACTCCGGCACCTTGATGGCAGACGAGCATGAGGTAGTTCAGCGGGCAGCTTGACGGCAGTGCAGCAGCACTAGGTCTTCTGCAATGACAGCAGCAACAGACGTTTTTGTTTTCTCGGACTAGCAACAGCTTGTTCTACTCAACTTCATTTCTTTCAGCACCACCTATGTATCTTGGTCTGCCTTTTGTTGCCTTGTTGGTGCTTGTAGTTTCGCTCGGTATGGTGTATATATATATATATATAGACACACACACACGACAGGTTGCAGCAGTCGTTCTACCGGGTTAATTTGATCTTTCTATAGTTTGATGATTCTTTAGTTTCATTCAGGTAAGCAGTACAGGCGCAGTGAGGTTTCAGTCTTGGGGTATGTAATAGTGTCACTTGCTCAGGCCCGTCTTAGAGGTAGGGGCAGCCGGTGCGATGCCCAAGGGCCCATGTCGATTGGGGCCCATGAGTATATGTATCTATAGTATATGTATTTCAGTATTTGGTTCATAGTTCACTCGTTTAGGTTCACTCTAGTGTGCGGGGCGTTCGATTACTAGTCCCTGGCTCCGTGCATGTCTGTCTGCAAACCTTCATATGCACTCGTGGTTTGTATTCGTGAGTTTGCATGACGGCATGAGTGTCATGTGTCGTGGCCATTTGCGTCCATATATTCTCAGCGACTTATAATATAGTTATTTCACCATTGTTTAGTTTCTTTGCTGTATTATGGCTATTTTTTGAACTAAGTATATGTTGTAAGTTAATTCTTATTACTACTATATAATTCAACCGTCATGTTAAAATATTAGGTTGCTAGGTCCTTACTGTCTTGCTTGCCCAAGGGCCCTAGAAATTATTGAGACGGCCCTGCACTTGCTCAGTTTCATGCTACAGCTAGCACTTGAGTAATCTTCCATAGCAACTGTCCGAAATACCGAAGCTATTGTCGTAATTCTAGTATTATATATAGGATTCCAGTTAATTGGGAATCATTTTATAGTCATTTGACCACAACACTGCTGTAAAATAAATTCCTGTAGGGGCCGAGGCCCCTCCAGTTTCTTCAAAAGACACTGTTGTAAAATCTCTTTATGGTAAAAGGATGATGTCATTATAGTAAATTTATGATGTCGTTTTGTCTTTACTTACCATGCTTTTTGTTGCCACTACAGATACCAATATATTCCCATTATAGTTTTTGATTCTACGGTTTTTTATTGTCATTATAGTTCTTTTATCTGAACTGGATTTCTGATTCACTTGTGGACCAATATATTCTCGTTGTGAGCTTCTGATTTCTATTCTGGTAGCATAAGATGAGAAAAATATATCCTACGATGTGGTTCATTATGACCTGCAAAAGTAGCTTTTTCAACTGTTGCATAGTCATTAGATTCTCGTATGGTAAATCTGAAGCCCTATTTTACCAGAATTATGTCTTTGGTATGCCATAGCTTCTTGCCTCAGTTACTGTAATGTAACTATATTAACTTGCGTATAGTAATTTTGCTCATATAAATGATATCTATGCACACTATTGAAGGATCCGTTCCATTCTGTTCATAGGCAGCAGATGCAGGCTAGTTCGCTCAATCTAATTTTATCTCACAAAAAATGCTGGAAAACATACCTCATTTTCAGAGCTGTTCTTCTGCATGCATCACAACCCACTGAACATGATCGACATGCTTTCTGCCGGACTTGAGTCGCACACAGCCTGATCTTGACCAACATAGCTGATGATTTGTGTCAAAAACAATGTAGCTCTAGTGCTTTTTTCTTGTTCTTTTGTTTTAGTTTAATTTTTATGGACAAAGGTATCATCAGTGTGGTATGTACTAAAACTCAGTTTCTGGACTGACCATAAATGTGTTACTTTGTGTTTATAAACCTGAAAACATGATACCAAATGTCTTCTGCATCATTGCCTTGTTGAAGGTGGTATTCACCTTGTGGGAAGGTAAGTGAGTGATGTTGTATGCTCAAATTTGGAATGAATCAGAATTGGCCGGCCGAACTAATTTATGGTGGTATTAATTTGTTAGACTATCGAAATAAGATTAGAGATGGGTAAAGATGGGTAATGGTAACCTAATAATTCGGCAAAATGTGGTAAAAAGAACAATTGTTTTGTGATGATATTCTAATTGTTGTGGCTTAGGCTGCGTAGGTTGTACTGATGGCGTGTGATAGGTCGAGGTTTGAAGGTCCGCCGTCGCACAGGAGGAGCCGTGATCGGCGTTAGGGCTGTGCGACAACAGGGAGATGAGGGACAGGCGCCTGGGCGCCCAGGGGAGATTATATCTCAATCCCAGGCTAATCGTATTCATGCCAAACTGTTTGCACTTATACACGACTCGATAACTGACTCCTACTTTTAGGGACTAATTGAGCTATCGAGCTAACAAACTTTGAATAATAAAATATATCTATTAGACTCCTAACCGACTTAAGACTAAAACTGCCGCACGCCGCACGCTGACTCTGCGTGGCTGATGATCACGCCTAATCCATCTTTCAGCCACTGGGTTTGTCACGGCGGCGATACACCTTTCCCACCATAACATCTCTCCCCTCCCCGACAAACAGCTCGTCCTCAAGCTGGAAGCCAGGAAAGCGGAGCTTGAAGGCTTCAACCGGTTCCCAGGTAGCTTCGGACTCATCGAGGCCTGTCCACTTGATAAGGACCCACCAAGTGCCATGGCGCAGCTGAGCCTTGATCGCACGTTCCGGCTGGAGAAGAAGACGACCATGGCGAAGTGGAGGAAGGACAAGCAAGGTGGCTGGTGGCGTCCCCTAGAACGGCTTGAGGATCCCGATATGAAAAACATCATGAATTCTTGCGCCGTCGGGAAGCTGAAGCCGATACGCCACAGCGCCAATGCGCTCAATCACCTGGTAGGGACCGGCATAACGTGGGCTCAGTTTGCCGCGCTTGCCAGGGACTAACGACTGAGCCGGGCGATGAAGCAGGCGAAGAAGCACCCAATCGCCCACAGCGAACTCCAAGGCACGATGGTGGCCATCATAGTGGCGCTTAGCATATGCCTGAGCTTGAAGAAGGCGCTCGCGCACATCCTGCAGGAAAGCGTCCCGATCACGTAGCATGTTGTCCACCGTTTCTGTAGCGGCCGAGCCGGCAGTGTAGGGCAAGATGGCAGGTGGCGACCGACCAAACACCACCTCAAAACGGCGTCACCTTGAGTGCTGAATGATAGGATGTGTTGTAACAATACTCGGCCCACGGCAGCCAATCCAACCAGGCACGCGGCCGGTCACCAGTGATGCAACGTAGGTACATCGCAATGGTCTTGTAGACAATCTCTGATTGACCGTCGGTTTGCGGATGGAACGCAGTGCTCATGCGAAGCTGCACCCCGGCCAGTTTGAAGAGGTCCTTCCACACATTGCCTGTGAAGATCGGATCCCTATCGCTTACTATGGAGCGAGGGAATCCATGGAGCCGAACAATTGCTTTGAAGAAGGCCTTTGCTACCGAGGCAGCAGTGTAGGGATGACTGAGCGCTATGAAGTGTGCATGTTTGGAGAATCGATCCACCACTGTTAGTATAACGCTCTTGCCATTGACACGGGGAAGGCCTTCCACGAAGTCCATGGCAATATCTGACCAAACAGAAGAAGGTACTTCCAGGGGTTGGAGAAGACCGGCCGGGTGGAGAGACTCCGTTTTGTTTCGCTGGCAAGTAACGCATGAACGCACAAACTCCTCCACCAGACGGCGGTCATGATCCACGACGAAGTGTTGCCGAAGTCGCTGCAAGGTTTTCTGAATCCCCTCGTGGCCCACGGAGTGAGCTAGCTCCACGACCGTCGGCACCAGCGAAGATGACGCCGACACAAAGACCTGGTCTCCACGAAGAACAAGGCCATCCACCACGCGCCAAGGATCTCCGCGGGTAGCCACCACCGTGTCGCGGAACGAACGAAGAGCCGGATCGTACTGGAGCTCGCGGCGCAGCACTTCGTAGAGCTGGAATGATGGTCCGCTGAGCGCTGCTAGAATCGCATCCGGAGCGTCCCGAGGTACGATCTTGTCACCACGACGGGACAAGGCATCGGCAACAGTATTGAAGCGCCCTGGCCGATACTCCACACTGAAATCAAAGCCAAAAAGCTTGCTTACCCACTGATGTTGAGGTACCGTGGACAACCGTTGGTCGAGTAAGAACTTGAGCGCGAAGTGATCCGTGCGCACGGTGAAGTGTCTCCCCCAAAGATATGGTCGCCAATGTCGCACGGCTTGGACCAATCCAATTAGTCCCCACTCGTAGGCCGCCAATTTCAAGTGACGTGCAGCAAACGGACGGCTGAAGAATGCTAGCGCGCCGTCGCCTTGATGAAGAACGGCACCGAAGCCAGAGCCGGACGCATCACAATCAACCAAGAAGGGCTGATCGAATGCCGGCAGCTGCAGCACAGGCGCCGATGACAGGGCCTGTTTGAGGGCATCGAAGGCTGCTGCCGCTTCATCTGTCCACGTGAACCCACCACTTTTCAGCAGCTTGGTGAGCGGGGCGGCAATGGCGGCGTATCCTTGTATGAAGCGGCGGTAGTAGCCGGCTAACCCCAAAAAACCACGCAGGCCATGGACTGCGCGTGGTTGTGGCCAAGACGTGATGGCGCTGACCTTATCTTGATCCACGGCGACCCCATCAGCTGATATGGCATGGCTAAGGTAGGCCACCTTCGGTTGCGCGAACGAACACTTGGACAACTTGAGCCGGAGCTGGTGCGACCGAAGAGCCGAGAGGACTGCGTTGAGGTGCTGCAAATGCGTAGACCAGTTGGGACTGTAGATGAGTATATCATCAAAGAAGACGAGAACAAACTTGCGAAGGAACGGCCGCAGGACGGAGTTCATCAAGCTTTGAAAAGTGGCCGGGGCGTTTGTCAGGCCGAAGGGCATAACTAGGAACTCAAAGTGGCCTTCATGGGTGCGGAATGTCGTCTTCTCAATGTCGTCGACGTGCATCCGAACTTGGTGGTAGCCCGAGCGTAAATCCAACTTTGTGAAATACTTGGCGCCATTAAGTTCATCAAGCAATTCCTCAACCACGGGGATGGGAAACTTGTTCTTAACAGTCTGCTGATTGATTGCGCGGTAATCGACACAAAATCGCCACGAACCGTCTTGCTTCTTCACTAAAAGCACCGGCGCCGAGAAGGCTGATGTACTGGATCGAATGATTCCTTGCTGTAGCATGGACGTGCATTGAGTCTCCAACTCATCCTTTTGTAATTGAGCGTACATGTACGGGCGCACCGCCACCGGAGCTGTGTTGGGCAGCAAGTGAATACGGTGGTCACATGGGCGCGCCGGCGGAAGCCCTTGTGGTTCGGCAAACATGTCGTCGTAGGAGGCGAGGAGAGTATCTAGCAGTGGCTGCTCAGCATGCACAGCGTAGAGGCGGGTGGACTGGACGTCGAACCGTTGGGAGCCAATACCGCGCTAGAACACGTGGTGACCCCCACGCGTGAAGGCCATGCACAAATCATCAAAGTCCCACAAGATCGGCCCCAAGGTCCGCAAGAAGGTGATGCCCAGCACCACGTCCCAACGGTCGAGCGGGATCGTGTAGCAGTTCACGGCGAACACCTCCTCAGCGATGCGGATGCCCACGTCCTGAGCCACGCCGTGGCAGTCCAAGCGGTCCCCATTTGCGACTGTCACACCAGCGCCCGGGCATGGTTGGAAACGAATCCCCGCACTACGGGCCACAGCGCCACTGATGAAGTTGTGAGTTGATCCCGAATCGAGCAAGGCGATACACTGCTGGCCGCCCACCTGGATGTAGACCTGCATGGTCATTGCTGTGGAAATGCCGGCGATGGCCGCCAAGGAGATCGTAGGCTTTGGCGGATCGACATCTGCACTGGGTTCATCGGCTTCAGAGTCGAAGTCCGACTGTTCCACAATGTAATCGGTTGCCTCTAGATAGAACAGTCGGGCACACTTGTGTCCCTGAACGTATGGTTCATCGCAATTCGAGGATGTAATACCACTGTTGTGCGTCGCCGGTCATGTGGAACGAAGCCAACCACACCTTGTCAACCTCCCTGGTGAGCTGGCCACGGAAGGAGTCACACCAGTTGAGCCATCCCGGGGGGTCCTCTTTGCCGTCATAGAGTGGGAATGAGAGCTTGTGAAACTTGGGAACGCCCGGGCCTTCGCCATGATCTTCCTGGTGGTGATGGGATTGCTGAGATCTACTGGCGTGCTCATGGTGCACCACCGTGGAGGAGGTCATGATGGCAGGTCCCATGATGGACGAGAACGTTGGCACGGGGGACGGCGAGTGCGGAAAGGGAATGCTCTGGATCGGCAGGCCCGTTGTTGGCGGTGGCGGCGTGGAGCCGACAAACGAATCTACAGCCGGCTGCGACGATGATGCGCCCGCTGCCAGCGGTGCTGCTGCCGGAAGAGAGATATCCGAGATGACCGGCCCGGAGGCCGGCAGTGCCGGAAGGCCCCCGTACCCTGGCATGCCGTAGTGCAGAGCCTGCGGCGCCGTGTAGGGCAGGGCCGCAAACTGGCCCGTGGCGCCTTCGACGGACGCGAGTCGGAGGGACAGCTCCCCCATCTGGCGCTGCATGCCGTTGACGAGCGCAGTAAGTTGTCATTGTCCCTGTGTTAGAATCGCCAGGGACGCCTCGATGGATGGTGGCGAAGGAGCATGGATCCCAGACGAGGGCACTGGTGCCGTCGTACCCGCCGTGGTCAACGTTCCCGTGGACGGAACTGGCGGCGGCGGCGCAATCGTGGACGGCACGACTGGAGCGGAAGGAGCCGAGGTCGACATGAAGTCTGATACCAGATTGTTGTGGCTTAGGCTGCGTAGGTTGTACTGATGGCGTGTGATAGGTCGAGGTTTGAAGGTCCGCCGTCGCACAGGAGGAGCCGTGATCGGCGTTAGGGCTGTGCGACAACAGGGAGATGAGGGACAGGCGCCTGAGCGCCCAGGGGAGATTATATCTCAATCACAGGCTAATCGTATTCATGCCAAACTGTTTGCACTTATACACGACTCGATAACTGACTCCTACTTTTAGGGACTAATTGAGCTATCGAGCTAACAAACTTTGAATAATAAAATATATCAATTAGACTCCTAACCGACTTAAGACTAAAACTGCCGCACGCCGCACGCTGACTCTGCGTGGCTGATGATCACGCCTAATCCATCTTTCAGCCACTGGGTTTGTCACGGCAGCGATACACCTTTCCCACCATAACACTAATTATCATAGTTCTCTTGTTGTTGCGTACTTTTCAAATTAACATAGAAAAATAGTAAATCATATATGAGGGATGTATGGATTGTAGTAAAAGTTCTATATATTATTATGTGTGAAGCCATTAAAAATTATGAAAATTGTTCACTAAATTAGAGTAGTGAGCTTGCTTGTTGTTAATTTGTCATAACTCTTAATCTTCATTATCATATTTAGCTTCGCGAGACAATGTAGTTATTTCATGGTAAATTGATCTTGACATTATAGTAACCGGTTTCTAGCTTGACACCAAATTGTGGCAACCTTTTCTAATTATCGACTTGAGCCATTCAATATACTATAACTATTTCACACTAAATTCATTTTGTCTTCCAGTAATTGGTTTCCCGGAATAGCTCACGCACAATTTTGGTAAATTCGCCTTGATATTGTACAGTTATCGTAACGTGTTCCTCTAAATATCTTCAAATCAAATTGTAGTAACTTCCAACCCTAATTAACGTTTGGACCTATTATAGTTCTTGTAACTATTATATCTTAAATTTGTCTCATGATTATAGTAACTTGTTGTGCATACAACTCGAGGCCAAATTATGATAACTTTCTACCCTTACCATCCAAATTTTTGTAACTATCTTATGATAAACTCATCCAATCAAAAATTGGAAATATTTTTTATGCGGCTAGGGTTCCGGCGGGGTTAGGGTTCTATTCTGCGGTGGCCTTAGAAGGGGGTTTGGGGGGCAAAAGCTGCGACATGGTGGTGGAGGCGGGCGAGACGGCAGCGGGGCTGGGCAGAGCGATGGGAGAAGGAGGTTGGGCGGAGCTGGCGACAGGGGCGTCACGGCAAAGGTCGTCGGCGACCTACCTTGGGATTAGGGGAGGGAGGGGTCAAGGGGTAGAGGGCGGGTGGTTGGTGGCGTGGCAAGGCGGCAGGAGACGCCGGTGGTGGTGGCAGGGCAGGTGCGAGGATGACGCCGATGAAGGTGTCGCGGCGAAGCTTTATGGGAGAGCGGGGGAGGGGGCGGCGGAGGATGGGTGCTAGCGACGGAGAAGAAGACAGGAGGAGGGAGCATCGCGACGAAGAAAACACCCAAACTCGCGACCCGTAAAAAATAGTTACTCAACCTAGCTTTGTTTTTCCAATTGTTGTAACTTGCAAGTGGGACATATATAAGTGGCACTCTGTTGCTAGCTCACGTACACTCTACATCGAGGCAAACGAGAACGAATGATCGATGTGATGTGGACAGCGTGACTGAGCCACGCATAGACGGTTCGATTGTTTCCCGTGCGACGTGGACTCCGAGGAGTAGGGTGACGAAGCCTCGCACAAACGATTCATATTCTGTTTTCCACGCGACTTTGACTCCGGGGGGGGGGGGGGGGGGGAGTAGAGCGACGGAGCCCATGCACAAACCGGATACTATACGAGTAGGCGGGATTTGGTTTCACTGGTTAGATTAGATGATGAGATGTTATGGTCTTTTTAGACGAGAAGAGAAGAGAAGAGAAGAGAAAAAGGAAGAGAAAGTAGGGAAGAGAAGAGACACTGGCAAATATAAATTTCGACGTATATTTGACCAACCGTTCACCACTTTGCCTTGTTCCCGTTCTCCTCGTCGCATCCCTCTCGTCCGTACGCCGCCGCCGCCCCGCCGACAGCGTCTCAGCCCAGATCGAGCCTCCCCCCTTCCCAAGACGGGTTCTAGTTGGGCTCCCGCCGCCGCCGCCCTACACCAAGTGACGAGGCCTTCGCCGGCCTCTTCGCCGGCGAAGAGCGCCCAGCAGGTATTCCCCCCCCCCCCCCCCCCCCCCCCCCCCCCTCTCTTCCGTGTTCACTGTTTGCTGTGCGAAACCGAGTTCCCCAAACTGCCTCAAGCTATTTGGCTATTCTATGCCTAATAACTTCTAACTTTTTTGCGAAAATTATTGGGTGTACATGTCTACACCCATGTCCCTCTACTAGATCCGCCCCTGTTTCTGTCTCGACCTTCACGCTGGTAATCTGCTTACATGTAATTGCAGAGATGAACGTGGTGGTGCCACCACAACCTGCACATCTTCGCCTATATGAATTTGCCAAGAGTGCCCTCATCAGAATTTTTGCCTTTCCTTATGCTACGGTCTGCTATATGCTCCTCTCTTTCATGATCTTCAGTTTAGTCCAAATTAGCGAGAAACTCTGCAGCAGAATCCTGACAGTAACTTTACATTTGTTGGTTGCAAAATGCCTAAGGTATGTGACCTGTATTGCGACGGTGGAGTGGATACAGACAAGTGGTGTGATGCCCAGGTTGGCCATTACATAGGCATCGGTAGGCTGCCTCTCACTAGCCTCAGCCCTCCATGGTCTCTTGTTTACACTCTCAACAAGTTAATTTGATCATACCATTTTCTATAACAGATGCCTCTGCAACGGGTGTCAACGATGCCCGTGAGCTATGGGAGAACAAGAAGAAACCTTTCACTGCTGAATTCATCGAGTTGGATCCTTCTGATGTAGACTCTCCCTCTATTCCTTCCAACATAAACAAATGCGCTAAGGCGCTGGCACAAACACTTTAGAGCTGACAATTAGTTTGTGTTACAATTGCATGACAGGATGGTTTTGAAGCTCAAGTGCAGGAAAAGGGCATCCAAGCAGATATGGTTTGCTGTATGCAGCACTTGCAGGCAAGTTGGTTGTTCTCTAGAACTGTGGAATATGATTTGTGAGCTTTGCTAATCTTCACATTTTATACTTTTTGAAAGATAGTTATGCTTTGAGAGTGAAGAACGGGCAAAGAAGCTTCTGAACAATGTATCATCACTTCTCAAACCTGGAGGCTACTTTTTTGGCATGACTCCAGATTCATCTACAATATGGTATACTCACCACAATACCACATGAATTTTGTTCTTATGTCCTAATGTCTTTTCTTCTTCTTTTTCCTCCAAAATAAATTATATTCTAAGCTCTTTGGTGGTCACCTGCCAACCAAGTAAATTATATAGGCTAGCATTTATGCTTCACTGCAAATAAACTTTAACTTCTCCAGTACAAATTTAACGTGCAATGTGCTTGACCAAACTCTATTCTTTATTACCTTTCTAAGTTGGTTGTTTTTTTATTCTGTAGGACAAAATATCAAAAGAATGTTGAGGCTTCACATAATAAGGGTCTGAAGACTGTTCCAAATAGCATTCGCTCAGAGAACTATACCATTACCTTTGAAGTCGAGGAAGAGAAGTATGAGCTGAAGTTGTATACTAAATATATCTGGAAAATTTTGTTACACTGACTTGCTGAGCCGGTATAGTGTGATATATGGTGCAGGTTTCCCTTTTTTGGAAAGAAGTACCAACTCAAATTTGCGAGTGACACAGTGTTTGAGAATCAGTGCCTAGTCCACTTTCCCAGCCTTTTGAGGTTATCCTTCTCTCATTTATTTTCAACATGTTGTCGTATAGCCCCACTATCATTATCTAGAACCTGAACCTCTGTAAATTCAAGCAAGTTGGGTGATGAGAGTTTTCACAATGCTAGGTTGTGTTGAAACAGATTAGCAAGGGAAGCTGGACTCGAATATGTGGAGATTCTGAATTTAACCGAGTTTTATGATGATAACAGGTAGTATGTTATTTTCATGCAATCATTTTCCTGTTGCTTCTCTGTAGAGTGTTTTTTTTTTAATTTCATTTGCATCTCTTCAATTCAATTTATTCTGTTCTTCACCTGCTGTCCCAATAAATGCAATATGGTTACTACCAAACAATGTTGGATGTCCGAAACCGTATTTGACTCTTGGTTCTGACTGACCCAGACCACTATTTGCTCCAATGCTTGGTGGTTACGGTGCAAGTTTTTTGGATGGTCGTGGGAAGCTTGTTGCTCGTTCCTACGACATTTTAGGTGGTGTAGAATTCTTCCTTTTGCTGCATTCGATTGTAAGGTCCCAGTTTACTCAATGTTCCAGCTGGTTTATGCAGGCTTGTATTCAACATTTGTATTCCAGAAGCCTGATCCAGATGCAATACCACCGGTTGTAACTCCCGACTTGCATGATCCTGATAATGCTCATGAAGAGGTCTGTTTCTTCTGTGCTTAGTGGCTACTTGTAGGTTTTTATTTTCTGTTTCATTGGAAATGTTGTTGGTCTAACACTTTAACTAAACAGCAGGAATGGCTCCAGCCACAGCAGGCATCAGTGGAAGATGAGAGGCGCTCGCATGCGGATGTGCTTCCCATAGACCCAGCGAAAGGCATCCTGGGTCCTGGACCTGCAGACATGAGGCTTTAGTTGCTGGAAATTCAGATGCAACTGAACCTGGGTAGTGATGTTTTTTATGTGCTGCGTTTCCGCTAAGGTGTGTTTGGATGGGTGCATGTGCGCATGCGTATAAACGAGCAGACAGTATTTTTGCATCTGTTCATGCAGTTTCACCAAACACATCTCTAAGAATTTGCACCAATTGAGCCTGCTTCCCCTCACGCAGGATATACGATGTGGGTCTACATAACTCCATTGAGCAACCAAACACACCCTAAGGACATTCTCCCGTAGTCCCATGGGCCATGTGGAACTCAGTCCACGCAAATAGCAAACACGGTCCTGTTCATCCGGCTTATAATCTGTACTTTTCAGCTTGTTTTTCAGCCAAAATAGTATTTTTATCTCACAACAAATCAGCCAACAGTGTTTTTCAGCCGGCTTATCAGCACAGCCGAACGGGGCCACCATTAGAAGGCTCACGAATCCACAGACGCATGGGTTTTCTTGTACTACCTCCGGTAAAAAATGCTTCACTCGTATGACCTTGTACGGTCTACGATTTGACTAGTAATGTCTTAGATGTGTTATTAAAATCCTACAAATTGATGAGATCTAATATGTGTTTTCCAATGCAAATCTACACATACCATAAATGTTTTCGAACTGAATAATTTAAGAGTTGGTGTTTGTAGTATTAACGCTTGAACATAACTTGCCCTAAACGACATGTTTTATGACCATATTGTGTACCATTTTTAATTTCCTAATTGTCTGGCTGCAAGATTGAATGAAACCAGTTTAGTGTGGGGTCTGTTTGGTTGAGTTGTGGCTTTTGAAAAAGCTGTTGTGAGCTGTGAGACGTGGAAAACAGCTGTGCGAAAAGCAGAAGTTCGTTTGGTTAGGTCAGCTGTGAAACTGTGGGTTGTTAAAAAATATCTGTAACGTCCCTAAAAGTCTGAGAAACTATTTATATGCAAATTGCTCATAAATAATTATTTTATTCAGTTATTGCATGTAAATGATTATTCTGGAATTAAAAAAATGATTATTTTGGAAAGGAAAAAGTAAATTATCTTAGTTCACTTATTCGTTGCAACTTGCAAGTACGAAGGCCTTGTTTAAATACAGGACCTAAAGTTTTAGGGTGTCACGTCGGCTGTTATATTGGGGTGTTACGTGGAAGTGTCCGGATATTAATAATAAAAAAATTACAGAAGTCATCGGTACTCCGTGAGACGAATTTATTAAGCCTAATTAATCTATCATTAGTATATGTTTACTGTAGCACCACATTGTCAAATAAGGACTAATTAGGCTTAAAAGATTTGACCCGCAAATTAGACACGATCTGTGTAATTAGTTATTTTTTAATTTATATTTCATACTTTATGCATATGTCAGACATCCTGTGAGAGAGGGACTAAACTCTAGGCGAGGATCTAGACAAGGCCGTATTCTCGTATTTCTATTGTATTTGTTCTTTTATTTTTCTACAGAAAACGGCCAGAGAACATCACGTGTTCTCCATGGAACAGAGCAGGCACGGCTTCGCATCGGACATCTTGCATTCTCGCAGGCGGACTCTGGCCCAGCCGACTGCTTCGCGTCGTGGCTGTCTCGCCGTTGACGGCGGCCCCGTCTTCTGCAGGGCGTTAGCGGCGCGGGCCAGAACTGGGAGCTCGCACGGCCGGACCTAGGAGCTTGCGCGGCCGGCCTGGGGGGAGTAGCTGCCGGCCATGGGGATTGGGGCCTCGTGAGGCCGGACTTGGGAGCTCGCGCACGGCTGGGCGCGCCGGCCTGGGCCTTGCCGGGGCGCCTGGGCCGAGAAGAGGCTTAGGGGGCGCCGGAGGGAGAGGGACAGGAGCCGCAGGCTTCGCCGGAGCTGAGGAAGGAGGTGCCGGATCCGCCGCCAGCCTTGGCCCGCTGCTCGGCGAGGGGAGGAGACGACGGCCGGACCGGAGCTGAGGAAGGGGCCGCGCCATCAGAGCCGCTCACCGCGCCACCGGGACGCAGGTGACGCGCCGCCGGACCCGAGCTGAGGAAGCCGCAGGGGCCGCGCCGTTGGACTGGAGCTGAAGAAGCCGCAGGGGCCGGTGCCGCTCGCCGCGCCATAGGTGTCGTGCCGTCGTCGGGAAGGTGCGAACAGAAATGGAACAAAATACTGTTTAGTTCGGGAAATTTTTTTAGATAGTACTGTAGAACTTGTTATTATTTGGCAGGTAGTGTTCAATCATGGTCTAATTAGGTTTAAAAGATTCATCGTGTGAATTTCGTCTAAACTGTGTAATTAGTTTTATTTTTTTATCTATATTTAAGGCTTTATGTATGCGTTTAAAGATTCGATGTGACGAGAAATCTTGAAAAAATTTGTAAAATTTTGGGAACTTAATAGGCCTGTTTCGCAACCAGTGGCAGGTGCATACATATTTGTCCCAAAAGCAGCTGAAGCAAGGAGGGAGCTGTTTTCAATTTTGTACTAAAGTAAAAGTTGCTTTTAACACAAAGCAGTTATGACTTTTGAGCCTTCTGTTTGGCTTTTGGATTTTACGAAAACAAAAACAGGTTGAAAAGCCTAACCAACGAGGGCATGTTTGCTCTTGTCTCTGTCTCACGGGCAGCTGAACTGCTGAAGTGCTGAGAGCACCATCAATGGAGGCTACACTACTAGTGGTTCTAGTACAAATAAAGTAATTCACATATACTAGAAAATGTTGAGACTATTATTCATATAATGCAAACTATTACTAGTCATGGTTTGTAAAGAAACTTTTTTCTTTCATCGTACCTCACTTTTATTTTATCTCTCTCTTCTTTTTTTAGTATGGACCACTTTCTCTCTCCCAAACATATATATATATAGCTTATGCATGCTACTATGACAAACATAGGACACATACTTTTTTTATCCGATCCTACGTACCATTTGGGGGCTACTAGTAAAAAAACAGCGTCGGAAAAGCCCTGAAAGCCTGAACCTCAGGCGAACACGGACTTTGCAAGAACAGATGATGGGGTTGATGCAGAGCAGACTGACGGCGAGACGTCATCAAGCGCATTAGCGCAAGGATCGATTGTTAATGGCTCTGTTCGGCTGGCTGTTTTTTTACTTATGCTGATTCGTTGTGAGAGAGAAACATTGTTTTATGGCTGGCTGATTTTGGCCGATTCATGAGAAATAAGTAGAAATTGTTATTCAATAGATCTTTTGCAAGCATAATTTCTTGCTTTGTGCATCGATTGTGTCTGGATCCAATTTGACCGTGTTTGCCCATTAGCCTTCACCGTATCAGTACTTAGTAAGTAGTAGTAAGAATGCATCCAACACTGACAATGACAAAGATGCAACACGGATCCAACAGCCGTGCCTGCTCAGATATGTGCAGTGTATCCACAATGCCAGCTCAACACCGGCTGCAGAGCTGCAGTCATTTCTGTGACGCAGTTTATATATATGAGTTTATTTCTTTCTATTAGATGAAGAAAGAAAAAAGACAAGTGTTTGGTAAAGTGTCCGTTCATATCGTACCATCATTAGATCTTATTCAACTTTCTTTTCCCAACAAAAATAACAGGAAAATAGCAACACCTCCAATTTGTTTATTTTTTAGAAAGAGGATTTTTTTTCTGTCCCAACTAGCTCTACATGAGGTTTCCGTTCAGCCAACTCTGTCAACCGTATGCGATGCTCGATATTCTCTGTTCAAAATAAAACAAGAGGGGCCTCTCTCATTTCTTTTGCAATAATGAACCTGCTGTTGCAATATATAACACGCTAAGTGGATTTATGAGACTGACATATGAGCTAACATTTCGCAATCATGTGCATCACGCTGCCAGTCAGCCAGAGTAAGGTAGACTTCGTTCCATTGGTAGTTGGCAGTTGCCCACAAAAATTCTACCACCAGACAGAGACAGAGAGACAAAACTAGAAAGATGCTAATGGTATGGTGGTAATGGTATGAGTTCACATTTCCAATCCATCGTAGACCCCTACTGCAACGCCATGTTTTCCTCCTCCATGCGAAGCTTTCCCTCACAGACCGAGCCAGAAACCCGTGTGGAAACAGAAACCAACCAAGAAATCTACCGGCGTTGCGCCAACTCGGTCATCTCCCTGCCGAGATCAGACGGCTTGTCCCACCTCCAACTGTATCGTCACCACCAAGGATGGCACGGCAGCCAAATGTGCATAGCCGGCGCCATGGCCGCGGACGCGTGCTTCACCGCGCGGCCTTCGGACATCGTCGTCGCCACCCTGCCCAAGTCTGGCACGACGTGGATCAAGTCTCTCTTGTTCGCCACCGTGCACCGCAGAGAACACCCCGCGGACGCCACTGACGTCCACCCTTTCAGCTCCTTCGGCCCCCACGAGTGCATCAAGTTCCTGGAGTACCAAGTCTACACCGGCAAGAAGATTCTTCCAGAGGACGTCGACAAGCTCCCGGATCCAAGGCTCTTCGCCACGCACGTCCCGTCGGTGGCGCTGCCCGCGGCCGTCGTTGCGTCGGGATGCAAGATCGTGTACATGTGCCGCGACCCCAAGGACACCATGGTCTCGCTCTGGCACTTCGTGAACAAGCTCAGGGTCAAGGAAGGGCTCGAGCCTCTCTCGGTGGAGATCGCCGCCGAGTTGTTCTGCGACGGCTTGTCGGCGTTCGGGCCCTACTGGGACCACGTGCTCGGGTACTGGCGCGCTCACTTGGCGCACCCCGACCAGGTGCTCTTTTTAAGGTACGAGGAGGTGTGGAAGGATCCTCCGACGCATGTCCGGAGGCTCGCCACGTTCGTCGGCCTCCCGTTCAACGTTGATGAGGAGGAGAATGGCGTGGTGGATGCCATCGTGAAACTATGCTCGTTCGAGCATATGGGCGGGCTGGAGGTGACCAAGAGCGGCAAGACGGAGTTTGTGGTTGGCGCGGTGGATAACAGCTCGTTCTTCCGGCGCGGCGGGGTTGGGGACTGGGCGAACTATCTGTCGCCGGAGTCAGCGCGGCGCATCGACGCTATTACCAAGACCAAGTTCAAGGGTACAGGCCTCAATTTCTAACCAGGGATGGCATGTTACGCTTACGTTGATGTCTCATGTCTTATATCTATCTTGTTCAATAATGTTGCGACCCACACCCTGTTCATCGTCTTCAAGGCAGCAGCTTGTGTTTTGCATCTACTGAGATCGCGTTGGGTATAAAAGTCCTCCAAGAAAAATGCTAGACATGTATTAATAGTCACATAGAAGAAATAACATACAACAACACACTCAAATAAAACAACCGTCCTAATGGCGAAAGCAAAAGTAAGACAACCAACGTAACAAAAACCACATGCTTTACAATCAAAGCACCAGCAGGCAAACATCACCGAACCCGTCGCACAAAACAAGTGAAGAGCATGCGGAAGGGAGGGGGGAGGTTCTCTAAAATGACGCCTCCAACAAGGGAAACGATGTCCACATATGCAGCCAACGCCATTGGGAGAACCACTGTTTTTTCAACTGAGGCCCTAGGAGGTAACAGACCGCACGACAAAGCCTGCAACGAGAAGCGAGGCGCCAAAAATGTGACCATTGCTAGGTGAGGCGAGTAGCCTAGCAGGACCTTCACCTAAAAGTCCGCACCTCTCAAACCCTCACACCCAAGCACCACCACTGCAACGACAAACTTGCCATAGCCATTCAAGACAATCCGTCGAGGCAACGATCACAACAAAGCTGCTACTAGCGGGAGATCACTACCACACCGACCATGTCATAAGCATTCTTTACATGTCATCACCATGTCAGTCCATAAAAGGCCAACTCCATCCCGTTCATCATCAACTATTGCAACTTGTTCCTACACTACGGCACAGAGCTCCATCATAACCTTTGCGCGTTGCAATTCATCAAGCTTTTAGGCAATGCCACGGACATCCCTAATTAGGCCGCCGTCTGCAATAAATATCCTTCCGCTAGTTGAAAAAAATGGCTGCAAGCTGGCAATAGGCATGCATAGCTAGCCACCACAAAACCAACCCAACAATCGCTAGCTAACTGCCGATTGCCCACAAAATGAAACTTGCAACACAAACATCCACTTGCGTAAATATCCATAATCATAAACTTTCGTTGAAACTCTTAGGTCGGTATTAATCACACCATTGCCGCCACTGTACCTACCTAGCAACACTACAGGGGTCACTGTGGGCACACAATGAGACGCTTCCGCCTAGTCATTGCTACCGCACCGAACTAGCGCTGCTGGAACGTGAGCTAGTCACTGCTATGTCGATCATCGTCAAGGAACATTGCTAGCGTAGTCATTGGCGGCCACTATGGGGGAACCACCTCCAATCCGCTAGGCTCCAAAACACCGCATTGTACAGCACCACCCCACACAACAATCAGCAACCTATCGGTAAAACCATAGAGTTGCACGCAAGTCTCCCTGGCGCTGCCTACATAGACTACCACAATAGTAGAAAGAAAGCGGCTTCAGCCCACCATGCATGAGCTCCTATCGCCATCAAGTGGTCTAGGACCACCATAGCACCACCATAACTTAGGCGCCGTTCATCGAGTTGTTAGTTCCAGGAATCATTGCTACGTCGCAACCATGGACGAACACCGCCACCACCTCGTTGTCTTGTGAACAATAGGGGGAATGTCAGATCCGAGAAGCCGAACTTAGATTCAGCGATGAGCCGCCAAGACAGCTATCGACTATCGTCGTGAGCTCCACCAGGGCGTGGACTGATGGCTCCAAGGTCCGCCATCATGAGACCACCGTGGCGTGAGGAACTAGGGGAAGCCCCTCTCCTACCATCCTTGCCCATGTCCGAGAATACGACAATTGACTCCAGTGGTGGCGAGACGCGAGGGGTAGGTTTATTAGCAGCCAAGCACAAGAGGCATAAGCCAGTGACTCTGAGGTCATATTTGGACTGCTCCACTCCACCTTTTTCCAGCTCCCTCCCAACTTCGCTAGCCAAACAGGAATAAATCCATGAACTTTGCTTTAGAAAAAAGGTGGAGTTGACGGCCAATTCTAGAGGTACTCCAGAAACTCTAGTTTTTTGTGTAGTTGACCCATGATGAAGTTGGTAGAGCAAAGATGGTTCTGATGAAGTGAAGCAGTTACAAACAAGCCCTAATAAACATTTAGAAACAAAAGAAAGGCTTGAGCAATGGCATGAGTGTTGCTGGGCTGGTTTCTAGGCCCATGACAAGGAGCTCTTGAGTATTTGGGCCAAATTGGATTAACGTCGTCATGAGTGGCTGAAGCCTAAAAGCAGGGTCTCTTCCTATATGTAATCGTAACAGAGTAAAAGAGAGACATTCATCCAATCAAGAGAGAGAGAGAGAGACATTCATTATGTACTCCTCCGTCCCAAAAGACAATATAATTCTCACTTTCCAAGAAGTAAAATGATTTAAAGTTTAGTTAAAGATATATAGAAAAGTACTAACATTTGTAGTACAAATTATGTACCACTAGATTAATTATGGAATATATTTTGTAGCAGATCTAGTTATATACATAAATGTTAACACTATTTACTATAAACTTGGTCATATTTTAAGTTAGTTTGACTTACATAATTCCCATAATTATTTTTTTGGACCGAGGGAGTACTATCTGAACTACGAACATATGTTCGAAATCCATTCCTCTTACCTTTGAATCCATGCTTCCTATCCTAAAATTCTCTTCTCCAATTGCTATCCTTGTTTTTTTTTGCCAAAAATTTAATATTTTTTTTTAAAAAAACACACATCTCAGTCTAAATTCTCATGAACTAGTCTTCTAGTCACGCACTCACGCCAGAGATCATGGCGCGAGTCATTCCACGTATTTACATACAGTAGTAGGCTATCTCGACTATTTCTCTTTTCTTTTTTTTTTCCTAAACGAGCTAAGTAAGAGAATTGCGGAATGCGGGTTATATATTAAAATGAAGAGCGGAATTGATGGAACTCAAGAAATCTTGTAACACTTAGGTGCTGTTTGGTAACAGTAACACAAATGTAATCAAAATTAGGCCTTGTTTAGATGGCGTGAAAAGTTGAAAACTTTTCAAGATTTCCCATCACATCAAATCTTTGCACGTATGTATGAAGCATTAAATTTAGGTAAAAAAATAACTAATTGCACAGTTTGTTTGTAATTTGGGAGACGGATCTTTTGAGCCTACTTAGACCATGATGGGACAATAATTATCAAATACAAACGAAAGTGCTACAACACTTTTTAGGCAATTTTTTTGCCATCTAAACAAGGACTTAGTTCATTTGTATCCGCGGCCGGTAACGTTTGCAGGCTTAAATTATTTTCGTTTACGTTACCTGCTGTAGAACCAAACAGCTCGTTAAGACAAGGAAATAAGCTTAGAAAACTTTAATGAACAATAAGCGTTGAAAAAAAAATCTTGAGATGTACCTGGAGATCATGATTTCAGAAAGCACGAACATTGTCTATGCACATTTGTATTTCAGTCGTTTCAGGTTTGGGACAAATTCAGACTCTCGTAATTTTGCTTTGTTTTATTTTATATATCTGGGTCCTGGACTGATCACATAGAAATAGTACTCACAACAAGTTCGTCGCCAATAACGGAACAAATCCATAATTATACGGCATGCATATACACGCACGCTACAGAGCATCGCATCACGATTATTCACGCATGTACGGTCGCTGCCTTCTCGAACACGACGACATGAGCCCGGTCGGTCTCGGCGGTGCCGAGCCACGCGCGGCGGTCCCCATCGTCCCTGAACACGCCCAGGTCCTGGCACGACGACGACGTGCTGCCGGCGGCGCCCCCGCACCACACCAGCTTGTACCCGCCGCGGCCGTGCTTCTCGACGCGGAACACCTTCTCCCGCCCGTTCGGACTCGGGGACCGGATCGGGCCGGTGAGCACCAGCCGGCGGCGGCCCGACGGCAGTAGCGGGGCTGGGGCGTCGCCGTCGCCGGAGACGTGCCACTCGGTGGTCTGCACGCACGTCGTCACGGCGGCGAAGTGGACGCGGACGTCGGAGGCGACGCGCACGGTGCGGTCGTCATCGTTGCCACCCTGCTGCGGCAGCGGCGTGAAGCGCACGGGGAAGCCCTTGCGGAGCGGGTCGGTCTCCTGCGCGACGAAGAGCGGGCACCGGAGGCCGTTGGGCGCCATGGTGAGCCCGCCGCCGCCGCCGCCGTTCCCGCTCTCGCGGGGCGCCGGGAGGACGTAGTAGTCCGCGTCGGCGCTCAGCTCGTGGCCGTCCGTGTCGTACACCGGCAGCGCTGCCGCCGCGGCGCCGCACGAGAGGGAGATGGCGGCTAGGACGGAGAGGAGCACGAGGAGGTGCGCGGCGCGCGGGATGCTCATGACTGAAACTGTGGCCGGCTTTGCTTCGAGGAGAGTAGTGTCAAGTGTGGCTCTGAGTTCGAATAATCAGCTGATGACTGCACGAATACCATGCGTCAGACCGTATATTTATACTGCTCTGGACTCTGGAGTGGCGTCGCCAGCTTTCCTTCCTCCTGGATTTGTACGTGACGTACGTGAAGTCACTTTCTTGTCGTCCGTGCACCTACCCAAGTCACATCGCACAGGCATACGTACGGTATTGTATTGTATCCCGGCTATCCGCGACTGGGAAACTGCAGAAATGTGAAACGTATACGGTAACTACGGGTCCTTGGAAATTTTGGTAGCTGGCGTTTCCGGATTCCGAGAGCGAGTAGCATTCCTTGCGCATTCATTTCTGGAGCGTTGAGCGTCCGCGTGTTGACATCCAAGATGTGCCGGTACACGAGTAGTCACATGCAACCAAAAAACACACGCGTTGCAGCACCTTTTTTTTAAAAAAAACACTGTACAACTCAGATGCGAAGACCAGTGTTACTGCGCCTACTGTTCCGCGTCCGACATCAGAAGACGAAGGAGCGACACATGGGTCTGGGCCGCAGCCAACCAGGCGGTCCACCAGGCCGAGGAGGACACAGAACAAGTGCGTAATCTACATATTGTAATAGGCGTGAGGAAGAGGATCATCATGATCATTGTAACAAACCATCTTGCCTTCTCCTGCAAGCACTCCTCTTGTGCTTTGCTTCCCGTTCCTCTATTCCAATCCACTGCGGCTATCCTAAACTATTGCTACTCTGAATCTATGAACCCTACCTGAGATCGTAACAACCAGATGTTCAAAGTTTGGTAAACCGAGGAAAATCCGAGTTCGTCGGGCTTCCTTGATACGCGCTTGCAGTTGTATCATCTGGATTTGCTTCCCAACCAACCTACTAGTATTTTGGCTCCTGCGGCCCAAGTCGACGCTGCACTAGAGGTTCTGTCGTTCTGATCGATCAGGACACGGATCGGCGCCGATCAATTTCGCTTACGCCTCCCGCCCGCGTACAGGGAAACACTAGCTTTGCTGGGATCAGCTTGTTTGCATCACCCATGCACCGACCGCTTGGCCGCTTTGGAAGCGCTCTTGCATGCTTTTTCCGATGCTCTTGGGCTGGCTTGACAAAAGATTCGTATTCAGGTGGAATAAGCCCCCCCTCAACTATCACTGTCACCCAAAATTTCTCTCTATTTGCTTAAGAAAAAAACCCCAAGTTTTCTCTCTATTTTACGAAACTAGTTTTTCAACCTTCTTAACTTTTACAAACCGTCCGGTTTTGCATTTGAGCAATGTTAATGTTTATTTTACTGATTCAGCGCCACATTAGCGGAGTAAATCGGACTAAGTTGAAAGTTCAAAGATGTAATCAGACAAGAAATATTTTTATTAAAAATAAAAAATAATTTTTAAGTATTTATCCGAATATATTTTGACATGGAAAAATAATATAATTAAAAATTATAAAATTTGATTTAATCTTAAAGAAATCATTGAAAATTTGCTTTAGCTTGGAAAATTATGAAACTAGTTTCTGATTTTTTCCCTAAAATCATGATCTATCTTATGGTTCCTAGCTTAAAATTTGTTTAAATCTTGATAGACTGATGGACTCATTTTTTGTGCTTATTTTCTAGCATATATATTCTCTCCTTATGTATTATAATTGGTCGATGTTGATCATCCGGACTACACAGAAGCGACAGTGAAGCATTGTCCGAACCATAGTGGGCACGGTTCCATGGCTACATGCACCTGCTGCACAAAAGATGTTTTTATAAAATCTGATTTAATCTTAAAAAATTCATTGAAAATTTGTTTTAGCTTGAAATTTATGAAACTAGTTTCTGATTTTTTCCCCTAAAATCCCGATCTATCTAATGGTGCCTAGCTTAAAACTTGTTTAAATCTTGATAGACTGATGGACTTATTTTTGTGCTTATTTGCTAGTACATATATTCTCTCCTTATGTATTATAATAAATTGTTCAATGGTGATCGTCCAGACTACACAGAAGCGACAGTGAAGCATCGTCAGGACCATTGTGGCCACGGTTCCGTGGCTGCATGCACTGTAACACCCGAGGTGTTTGCCACCAGTTAAGAAGTGGGTTTGAGCTCAAACATGGTAGATTAAGTGGAGATGATGATGTCAAGGTCAACCTATGGACAGGAGCCCCAACCTAAACTTGGATGTTGCACCTCGCTTTACATATATTCAGTTTTCAAGATATATGCTTGGGTGGTGTTATTGCAATATCTTCATATGTCTTACCTTAGTACCTATTTATATTGGTCACTGGAAAAGTTTCATGACATTTGGAATCAAAAAGTCACATGAAATGATAAGTTATATGCTTGTTGGAATGACTTTACTAAGTGCTGGAATTGCATTAATAAGTGAATGGAAATATAGGTCATCAACCAAACCTTGTAACCTTGCCCAAATGACTCTAGATGGACTCTACAACAAAAGTCGTAAAAGGTTCGTGTTGAGCAAATGCCCCAAAAATGCTCCAATTGATCAAAAAGGATAATTTAAGTTTTATCATGATCCTACTTTGGTCAAAGTATAACAACAGTTTCTATATCAGTTTTGAGGTTGAACCTTAAATGAGAGTTGTAGTTCACTTTATGTAGAAGAAACTTTGTTTAATGGTCAAGAGCTAGTTTGGTCTCCAACCTAGTCAAACAGAGGCTCAAAGATTGAATCAGCGGCTGTTTTCAGACTTAGAATTTTTCTAAGTCTGGAATTCATCGTCGTCGACGTTGGCACGTCGCGTTCTTGTGTTTTTGCTAAGCAACTCCATTTGAGCCAAATATAAAAGTTGGAGAATACATGATGATGAAGAGCATACAAAAAGTTGAGTTCATTTTGACGAAGTTTTGACCATCGAAAGTGAGTTTCCGTGACTGTCAGTAAGGTGTTGACACTGCAGTTTTGGCAACCAATTAACCGCTAATCCATTGCTCTAATGACCTTGGCCCCTTAATGAAAGTTGTAGAGCATTGTGTGGGCTTCAACTTTTGTTTTTAGCCCATGGTCTAAATTGGCCCGCAGCTGGCCTGAATCAGCATCCCACCTCACCCTCACGGTTGCGTGCCAAGTGTTCGATTGTATGTCAACGTGCTCGCCATGCACAGCGCCGCGTGCTCCCACCTCCGCCACGCGCCACTGCCTCCCTGCCATGCGCCCTGCTATTCCAGAGGGAGTGCCGAGCTCCTCTTCCACTCCCTTGGTCTTTTCCTTCGCCCCTCTCCTCACTTTGCCGCACGCGCCGAGCACGCTCACCATGGACGGCCGGGCCGAGCTCGCTGCCATGCCGTCCTCGCTGCTCCGCACCTCCTCCGCCCTAGCTAGCTGCGCCATGGTCTTCCTCACCCCACGCCGCTCCTCCCGAGCTCTTTTTTCGGCGCCGCTCGCGGTCACTGCTCCTCGTCGGTGGAGCAGTTAACGCCGCCACCGCTGGCCCATGTGGCCGGGCCACCTCAGACCGCCGCAGGCCGAGCTACGCCCTTCTACGGATGCGCGCGAGGCCCCTGGTGGTCCCTCGCCCCTCAGCTGTCGACGACGAGTCACCCTCCGACCGGCACTGCGAGCTCCGGCGAACCCCCTCTGTTCATTCGCGACCAAGGACTTCACGCAGCAATTCGACTAAAGGGAGGGGTGTAACTGCGAAGTCAGTGACTCAGGTGAATAGTGCCGTAAGGACTGGTTTGTAATTATTTTGCAGGAACTTTGGAAATTCATAGTAAATCGTGGAAAAATCGTAAAATAGCAAATAAGTACTTTTTGGAATCCTTGTGAAATTCTCTATGCATTAGATCTATAATATGGCATGTTTTAGTTTAAAGTTTTCTCTCTAAAAATGGATTTGTGCAGCTAGGTTTTTAATGCTAGATGTATTTGTCATTTTCATAACTGTAGATCTAGGGTTCCAAATGAAGTGAAATTTTTGTGGCATGCTACTCATATGATGTTTAATGTGTGGTAATTATTTCATGAATTTTGGTTGCCATATGAGTGATTTATTAGTGTATCTTGCTCTCACATGAATTCTTGTAATAGCAATTTGTCTTTTTCATAGTGGTTGATATACTTGTCCAAATGACTTAAAATTTGTACAGTGGACTATTGGGTGTATGTAAGAGCTACTGTAATTTTTATAGATTTTATTATGGACTTTTGGTATATGTTTATTATTTCACCATGCTATTTAAATAAATTAAGAAATGCATTAAAAGAAATTATTTAATGATGAGCACTATGCTTTTTGGTGATCATTTAACATGCACTTTATGATGGTTACATTGGTTGTGGCAAAATATATGTTTGGAATGTAAGTTAATATTTATTCTTGCAATTGATGCTTTCCTGGATAGTTTCTGGGATTTTGGTAATTGCACCATGAAAATGATGTTTGCTGAGAAACATGCTTATAACAAAGTTGTAGATAACTCATTAATCTAGCTTGTGTTAAATTTTGGTGGTATTTGGCCTTATAGTTTGTGAGTAATGACTGTTTCAAGTTGGGTTCCAGAAATAGTTGTTCTCTGGAATCTCTGGACTAGATTCTGTAAATATGCATGTTTGACTTGGTTAACTTGAGAATCATGCCAAGATGATTAAATATGAATTATGGATAATTTCATAAGCTTTCCAGAATGTATTGTTGCATGGCTATTGAATTTGTATAACTCCAGTTATGATCCAAACATGTAGATGTTGTTTGCAGTCTAGAAATTGTCAGATGCTAGTCATGGCTGTTTACTCCATGTGTTGCTAAGTGTGGCTTATACCCTTGATGACGGTCAAGTTAAGATACTTGTGATCTTGTTAAACTTGTGTTATGCTTAATGTGCTTGCCCTCTTTAATTGATTATGTGATGCATCTTATGTTACCATTCATCATATTCATACGCATGCATCTTGCATCTCATTTAGGTTCGCTAGATGCACCACGTGAAGGATGAGATGTTGAAGCCAAACCCGAAGACGGTATTTGGTGGAACTATCCTGAAGATGGAAGTACTCAGCGAGTGTCATCTGACAACTACTGACTTGTGTCGGATCCCAGGCAAGCCCCGGAGCATTCTAAGTCTCCTACTTTACAAAAGCAATTGAGTATATATATATGTTATATATGTATTGTTGCATTAAGTTATAGGAGTTGATTGAAAACACTTGCTGCATATATATCCTTTCCTTGTCCCGTAAATATGCCTGAAATCCTATTTTAGTTCAGGATCAAAAATATTGCTAGCCCTGCTTAGACCGGTAGCGATCGGTGATTTCCTGTCACCTGAAATTATAGGTGGTTACGGAAATACTTTAGCTATATAATGGATGATATCCTGGAAATAACCAAGTGTTGGTGGTTAATTGGAGATCGGGCGGAATAAGTATTGGGCAACTAGACAGGGTTCTGGGGTGCTTGTAGTTTCCGCCGGTGTCGATTAAGGACCGACCGTTGTTGTCCCTCGGGTCATGTTGAACGCATGCCTCACATTTAGCTGGCCGGATAAAGTACCTTTCGACCGCGAAGCTGGGAGATTATTCGGGCCGAGTGGATTGCCCGCAACGCACTGTACCGAAGCAGTAGTGGCAGGAAACGGGGGCGCGATGATAAGGCCAAAGAGCAGTCGGACGGCCCCCGGGTACAAGTGGTTCCTGGCAAGCTCGCGACTTTACCTGAATGGTTGACTCGGTGACCAACACCTCACTTTAGCGGGTGAGTGAGGTTTGTGTGAGGAATAAATCTCCAGCTAGATAGGAATTCGATTCGAATCGCCGTCGGTCCCGGTTAGTGAGCACTTGACTCGAGCTACTGCATCGTAGTAATGATTATGGAACATGGATGGTTATGTGGATGATGTTGGAAATGCTAAAACCTGAAATGGTAACCTTTGATGTTAATGGTTAACCAAGTGATTGCTTTAGCATAGGTGCTTACCTAGATTGAATAGGTTATAATAAAACTGATGCAAAAATACTTAAATTAGTTTATTCATGATAACTTATGCTTTTCGCAATGAGTCAAGCTAGCCCACTGAAAGAAAGCCTTGCATACTCCTTGGTGTCATTATTTCTGGTTTATGACGGGTAAGTCTAGCTGAGTACCTTCTCGTACTCAGGGTTTATTCCCACTTGTTGCAGGTTCTGATGTATCATAGCTACTGCAAGAATTGGATGGCTCCTGCTGTAATGGCGGAGTGTGATCATGGGCATGATCCTTCTGAGTTATCTTGTCTCTCATGCTTTTATTGGAATTTGAACTTGGTACTGGTATGTATTTGAATTAAGGTGATATTAGTTTCAAACGATTTTGCTTCCGCTACTTTTGAACTTGAGTTGTAATAACTCTACTAAACTCTGATATATGTTGAATTACTTATGAAATGGATGTAACATATGACCTGTTATGTTGGACCACTACGATCTTGGCTTGTATATTGGTTGGTTTGAAATCCCTCGTGATTTTATTGGACTACCGGAGTTATAGGAGCTTAAGTATGGGAATTTAATTGCTCCGGCGATTATTTTTGTACTTTTGTTCTTATAATTTGGGCGGTTCCGTGACAGCTGGTATCGGAGCAAGGTTCAACACTAAACATGTCATATGTGTATTGAAAAACAAAGGTTTTGTTTGCAAAAATCAGTTTTTGACAACTTATAGCTACTACATATATAGGTTTGTTCAAATCTGAATTTTAAATCTAAGTATGCCAGTGGTCATTTCCTTTATGCCCAATTAAGGACCCTTAGGTGGCTTAATTAAGTACTAACTTGGGGGTTTTAAATTTTTGCATCTACGCCCAAGCCGAGGTATGTATGAGTGATAACTTGACCGCACCGTTACCCTGTGGTCGAATGGTAGTGGTAACCTTCATATATGAAATAGCCATATATGTCGCTAGAGTTACATTCTTACAACGTCGCACCTACGCCGAGGTAAGTGTGAGTTAGGAGAGCATGACCGTTCAACCATCGGTCTAGGGGAGAGTTAGCTATGGTTACTAACATAATTACATGTTTAACCATGTATTTATGAAAGTACTTAATTGTGGGTACATTTGTTGGGTAGCTATGATACCAAAGTATATGAATCAGGGGATGTATGTATGGAGATTATTTAGTTTACTACTTTCATTGTGTGCTATATTGGGAATTGTTGGGCTGCAATGAAATTTTCTGCAGGTACGCTAACCACGAATGCGTAAGTTGAATGTAGCAGGCGACTAGCTCTATATCGAGAGAATGCGTGTTATGCCACCGACATAGAACATGATTGTCACCTTAGGCTGGCAATCTTGTGAGGACGAATAGGACGAAGCATGCATCATTATGATTGTTGCTTTGTGCATATAACTATGCTCCTCCCACCTTTGTCCTAATAAATAAGTAATTATGATTCCTATGAATAAACTAAATTGTTGAGTAGTCTAAAGTAAGAATGTTTGGAGTTACTAGAATAATGTGGTTGTGTGCTCTCTTGTTAACACAACAAGGTTAAACATTGTTTTGCATGTAATGAACTTTGGTTGCTAGAACAGTTTCTGTTGTAGTAATATTTTCATGGTCATAATAATGTAATCTGTGAATTAGTCTTTAGTGTGAATAAGAAAGTTATATATAACTTAGTAAACTTTCCAATAAGTCTAGTACCACCTTAGTTTGATTCTTACAACTTATATTTTGTTTAAAACACATGTCTGCTGCGTTGCTGTCTATGCTCTGTGCATGCACTAAGTTGATTACTTTAGCATGCTTTTGTTTTAGCTAAACTTGTAGTTAGTTCTTGTTGGATAAATTCTTGTTAGGTGTGAGCCTTCTGCTTAGTATTGGATGCTTAAGCTAACCTGACTAATAATCTCAAGTGTCTGCTTAAAAACTGTGATGCTATGTAGATGCTTGTTATCTAGGTAGTGTCATAGTTGACCTCTCTTTTGTCCTCGGTGAGCATGTGAGTGTTGAAGATGCTTTATCCTAGAACAACGCTCATGTTACGTAATCGCATGGTCGTCGTCTCTAATTAGATTCTCTCGTAGGAGCCAGAGCCTGTAGACGTGGTTGCTAGCCCTTAAATGTTTGTGTATCCATGCCTTGCTTGAACCGTAGGCCCTAGCGTAGTCCCCTTATATGTTTGCTTAGGCCTTGGACATCCGCTACCTTTTGGAGAATGCCCTTGTCGATTGACCAACCAAGTTAAGTCCTAACGAACGTCGATCTTAACCACAGTTGTTGCTTGCCAAGTTTTGGAGACCATACCCAATTCCATGTTGGACCTCCCGATTGTCTCTCCTACAGATGATCCGAGCAACGCTAATCTCTCATTGTCTAATCTAGAAATCTTTGCTTGCGAAATCAGGTGGCTATCTTATCAACCTAATCTCGGATCGGTGTATCATTTTGTTCTGGAAGTTTGCTAAGTCCATCTCAGCTTCTAATGTCTCTCAACGTTATTAATCTTGATCTCATGCTGTTGTCCAACGTGACCGAGAACCCTTGCTCAGTTGTCTTCGGCAATTACGCTATTTTCTCTTGCGCTATGTTTTAATCTTCGAATCGCCTCCTTGTTGACTATAAACCTTGTAACTACCCTTGCTTGCTACTCCTCCCTTGTCTGGTGCTTGTTCTTACCACCTAATCGGTGCCACTTGAAATTTCACTTTGTTTGTGCGTTTAATAATGGTGTTACGATTAGCATTTTTTGGTGCCGCGATGAAACCGAGAGCCTCCTGTGGGCGCGCACACAAGGTTGTGCTGCTCGGCACGCGCTGGTATCAGGGTTGCTATTCATGATCCATTATGAAACAACATCCGATGTGTTATTTCTCGTGACCGTTTTCCTTGGTTATCTCCCTGTATCTTATCTAAAGATTCATATCTTAGACCTTATGTAGTAGATATCCCTTGAAGTTGCTAAGAAGATGACCTTTGAAGAATAGTCATCGGCATAAGCATTAACAGACTGCAAGAGGTGGTAGACGAGTGACTCTCCCCGAGTATCCTTGTACGATGTCGGTCATCGATTGAGCAATGTATGCCATCCCTGTTGAATTGAATGGGCACCTAACACTAAATGATTGGACAAGTTGTCCATTGGAAAGGAACCGATCGTCACATGGTGCATATGACCTAACTATCAAAGTCTTGATCCTTGTGTAGATGATAGTCATACAGATGAAATCAACTCTCTCTGGTGTGACTCCTTATCTGTAGACTTCGATGCCGACCACTTGTTTGTGCCTCGACTGCAATTATTGTGGTGGTCAAGAGTAAAGGTTGGAACTTTGAGAATTGAGAGACAACTAATCAGTTACCAGTAAGAAGGTTAATCTCCAGTGAAGTAACGATTCCTCGATAACTATGATGGTTATGTCCCGATGAACAATAGTAAGCAAAGAAGCCATGAAGCCGGTCAGCAATGCAAGTGCTACTTCTTCTCCAAATGTGCTATCAAGTCAATTTCATCTTGGACAATCACGTATATAGTGAAAGATGTTATATTAGCCAAGTGAATAACTAGAGAAAGCATGTCCCTAGTTTCGATCAGCATCATTGTGCCCCTAGGTACCACAAATGGTTTTGGTTCAAGGTTCTATTGGACGAAGTGCCAGAAAATATTCAGAAATGGTTCCTTATCTACATAAGGATGCCCTCCCTGTGGAATAATGTTTGGTGCTCTATGAAAATAGCCATAAGTCCAATGCTTGTGCATCATCAAGTTACTGTCTAGATCAACGGCGTAAATTGTTCCCTGAGAAACCTATCAGGAAGACTATCACCTCCATCCTCAGCGAGACAAAAGGCTTCTGCTACGATGAGACAGATCAGAGAGTGCAAAACTCACACCTCAACATGTGAAGCAAAAGAAAAGGAAGAACGCGAAATTTGTCCAGAATTTTGTGACACTACACCGGTTATCTTCAAACTAATGGTTAGTGACTCAAACGAAGTTGGATTGACCTAAACTTGGTAACCTCATTCCTTGCTTAGGACCCTTCAATGTCTTAAGTGGGTATGAGCATTGGTTGAGTAAAACATAGGATTTGAGAGATGTCACGTCAGCTTGGGTTGCTGCCATTTTAGAACAGAGCTATTTTGGTGGATGGGTTGTTGGATTGTCAAACGATGTCCGTTTGAGCTCAATTTTGGCGAGTGGTTAGAAGACCCATGGATCTATATGCCCACCAATATTTGTGCATATTGGAGCAGTAGTTTATGTGATATGAACAGAAAATAACAGGGTACAGAATCGGTGATTTCTCTGTTGACGGCGATCATCCTTGGCATTGGAAGGTTATGTTTGTAATGCATGCCAAGAACTTGCAATTGATAGGTATCTTGCTGTTAGACAACCCTCAGTACCCTTGGAAAGACTAATTGCACCCCTATGTGCCTTTGTATAAGAGAATCTTCTTAGGTAACATTTGGCAGAAATCCAGAACTGACAGAGTCAGCTATCACACTCACTGTTCTCTCAGCAGACTCAGATAATACAGTGTTGGCATCAGAGAAAGAGAACTGCACACGTGGAACAATATATAGTTTTCCATCAGTTGGCGTCTGAGTGAGTAAGTTAGTCCCTGCTCGCAGTACTCTCCGTGCACCGTGAACAAAGTACCGTATTGTCTTGGATTCCTCCCAAAGTAACAATGCTTCATGAAAGTCAGTGAAGGAAATTATCCAGACCAAAGTTTCTACTTCGAGCGAGTATCAGAAAGTTGTCTTCCAAATTAGCCTCTCTAATGCTTGAAGCTAAGTAGCCTGATGCGCTTGCAGATGTTGGAATTGGATAACATGCTTCTCTTCCCTTAGAAAGTTCTTCGCACCGAATCTCGGGACGCGATTCTTTTAAGGGGGGAGGGCTGTAACACCCGAGGTGTTTGCCACCAGTTAAGAAGTGGGTTTGAGCTCAAACATGGTAGATTAAGTGGAGATGATGATGTCAAGGTCAACCTATGGACAGGAGCCCCAACCTAAACTTGGATGTTGCACCTCGCTTTACATATATTCAGTTTTCAAGATATATGCTTGGGTGGTGTTATTGCAATATCTTCATGTGTCTTACCTTAGTACCTATTTATATTGGTCACTGGAAAAGTTTCATGATATTTGGAATCAAAAAGTCACATGAAATGATAAGTTATATGCTTGTTGGAATGACTTTACTAAGTGCTGGAATTGCATTAATAAGTGAATGGAAATATAGGTCATCAACCAAACCTTGTAACCTTGCCCAAATGACTCTAGATGGACTCTACAACAAAAGTCGTAAAAGGTTCGTGTTGAGCAAATGCTCCAATTCATCAAAAAAGATAATTTAAGCTTTATCGTGATCCTACTTTGGTCAAAGTATAACAACAGTTTCTATATCAGTTTTGAGGTTGAACCTTAAATGAGAGTTGTAGTTCACTTTATGTAGAAGAAACTTTGTTTAATGGTCAAGAGCTAGTTTGGTCTCTAACCTAGTCAAACAGAGGCTCGAAGATTGAATCAGCGGCTGTTTTCAGACTTAGAATTTTTCTAAGTCTGGAATTCATCGTCGTCGACGTTGGCACGTCGCGTTCTTGTGTTTTTGCTAAGCAACTCCATTTGAGCCAAATATAAAAGTTAGAGAATACATGATGATGAAGAGCATACAAAAAGTTGAGTTCATTTTGACGAAGTTTTGACCATCGAAAGTGAGTTTCCGTGACTGTCAGTAAGGTGTTGACACTACAGTTTTGGCAACCAATTAACCGCTAATCCATTGCTCTAATGACCTTGGCCCCTTAATGAAAGTTGTAGAGCATTGTGTGGGCTTCAACTTTTGTTTTTAGCCCATGGTCTAAATTGGCCCGCAGCTGGCCTGAATCAGCATCCCACCTCACCCTCACGGTTGCCTGCCAGGTGTTCGATTGTATGTCAACGTGCTCGCCATGCACAGCGCCGCGTGCTCCCACCTCCGCCACACGCCACTGCCTCCCTGCCATGCGCCCTGCTATTCCAGAGGGAGTGCCGAGCTCCTCTTCCACTCCCTTGGCCTTTTCCTTCGCCCCTCTCCTCGCTTTGCCGCACGCGCCGAGCACGCTCGCCATGGACGGCCGGGCCGAGCTCGCTACCATGCCGTCCTCGCTGCTCTGCACCTCCTCCGCCCTAGCTAGCTGCGCCATGGTCTTCCTCACCCCACGCCGCTCCTCCCAAGCTCTTTTTCCGGCGTCGCTCGCGGTCACTGCTCCTCGTCAGCGGAGCAGTTAATGCCGCCACCGCTTGCCCATGTGGCCGGGCCGCCTCAGACCGCCGCAGGCCGAGCTACGCCCTTCTACAGATGCGCGCGAGGCCCCTGGTGGTCCCTCGCCCCTCAGCTGTCGACGATGAGTCACCCTCCGGCCGGCACTGCGAGCTCCGACGAACCCCCTCTGTTCATTCGCGACCAAGGACTTCGTGCAGCAATTCGACTAAAGGGAGGGGTGTAACTGCGAAGTCAGTGACTCAGGTGAATAGTGCCGTAAGGACTGGTTTGTAATTATTTTGCAGGAACTTTGGAAATTCATAGTAAATCGTGGAAAAATCGTAAAATAGCAAATGAGTACTTTTTTGAATCCTTGTGAAATTCTCTATGCATTAGATCTATAATATGGCAAGTTTTAGTTTAAAGTTTTCTCTGTAAAAATGGATTTGTGCAGCTAGGTTTTTAATGCTAGATGTATTTGTCATTTTCATAACTGTAGATCTAGGGTTCCAAATGAAGTGAAATTTTTGTGGCATTCTACTCATATGATGTTTAATGTGTGGTAATTATTTCATGAATTTTGGTTGCCATATGAGTGATTTATTAGTGTATCTTGCTCTCACATGAATTCTTGCAATAGCAATTTGTCTTTTTCATAGTGGTTGATATACTTGTCCAAATGGCTTAAAATTTGTACAGTGAACTATTGGGTGTATGTAAGAGCTACTGTAATTTTTATAGATTTTATTATGGACTTTTGGTATATGTTTATTATTTCACCTTGCTATTTAAATAAATTAAGAAATGCATTAAAAGAAATTATTTAATGATGAGCACTATGCTTTTTGGTGATCATTTAACATGCACTTTATGATGGTTACATTGGTTGTGGCCAAATATATGTTTGGAATGTAAGTTAATATTTATTCTTGCAATTGATGCTTTCCTGGACAGTTTCTGAGACTTTGGTAATTGCACCATGAAAATGATGTTTGCTGAGAAACATGCTTATAACAAAGTTGTAGATAACTCATTAATCTAGCTTGTGTTAAATTTTGGTGGTATTTGGCCTTATAGTTTGTGAGTAATGACTGTTTCAAGTTGGGTTCCAGAAATAGTTGTTCTCTGGAATCTCTGGACTAGATTCTGTAAATATGCATGTTTGACTTGGTTAACTTGAGAATCATGCCAAGATGATTAAATATGAATTATGGACAATTTCATAAGCTTTCCAGAATGTATTGTTGCATGGCTATTGAATTTGTATAACTCCAGTTATGATCCAAATATGTAGATGTTGTTTGCAGTCCAGAAATTGTCAGATGCTAGTCATGACTGTTTACTCCATGTGTTGCTAAGTGTGGCTTATACCCTTGATGACGGTCAAGTTAAGATACTTGTGATCTTGTTAAGCTTGTGTTATGCTTAATGTGCTTGCCCTCTTTAATTGATTATGTGATGCATCTTGTGTTACCATTCATCATATTCATACGCATGCATCTTGCATCTCATTTAGGTTCGCTAGATGCACCACGTGAAGGATGAGATGTTGAAGCCAAACCCGAAGACGGTGTTTGGTGGAACTATCCTGAAGATGGAAGTACTCAGCGAGTGTCATCTGACAACTACTGACTTGTGTCGAATCCCAGGCATGCCCCGGAGCATTCTAAGCCTCCTACTTTACAAAAGCAATTGAGTATATATATATGTTATATATGTATTGTTGCATTAAGTTATAGGAGTTGATTGAAAACACTTGCTGCATATATATCCTTTCCTTGTCCCGTAAATATGCCTGAAATCCTATTTTAGTTCAGGATCGAAAATATTGCTTAGCCCTGCTTAGACCGGTAGCGATCGGTGATTTCCTGTCACCTGAAATTATAGGTGGTTACGGGAATACTTTAGCTATATAATGGATGATATCCTGGAAATAACCAAGTGTTGGTGGTTAATTGGAGACCGGGCGGAATAAGTATTGGGCAACCAGACAGGGTTCTGGGGTGCTTGTAGTTTCCGCCTGTGTCGATTAAGGACCGACCGTTGTTGTCTCTCGGGTCATGTTGAACGCATGCCTCACATTTAGCTGGCCGGATAAAGTACCTTTCGACCGCGAAGCTGGGAGATTATTCGGGCCGAGTGGATTGCCCGCAACGCACTGTACCGAAGCAGTAGTGGCAGGAAACGGGGGCGCGATGATAAGGCCAAAGAGCAGTCAGACGGCCCCCGGGTACAAGTGGTTCCTGGCAAGCTCGCGACTTTACCTGAATGGTTGACTCGGTGACCAACACCTCACTTTAGCGGGTGAGTGAGGTTTGTGTGAGGAATAAATCTCCAGCTGGATAGGAATTCGATTCGAATCGCCGTCGCTCCCGGTTAGTGAGCACTTGACTCGAGCTACTGCATCGTAGTAATGATTATGGAACATGGATGGTTATGTGGATGATGTTGAAAATGCTAAAACCTGAAATGATAACCTTTGATGTTAATGGTTAATCAAGTGATTGCTTTAGCATAGGTGCTTACCTAGATTGAATAGGTTATAATAAAACTGATGCAAAAATACTTAAATTAGTTTATTCATGATAACTTATGCTTTTCGCAATGAGTCAAGCTAGCCCACTGAAAGAAAGCCTTGCATACTCCTTGGTGTCATTATTTCTGGTTTATGACGGGTAAGTCTAGCTGAGTACCTTCTCGTACTCAGGGTTTATTCCCACTTGTTGCAGGTTGTGATGTATCATAGCTACTGCAAGAATTGGATGGCTCCTGCTGTAATGGCGGAGTGTGATCATGGGCATGATCCTTCTGAGTTATCTTGTCTCTCATGCTTTTGTTGGAATTTGAACTTGGTACTGGCATGTATTTGAATTAAGGTGATATTAGTTTCAAACGATTTTGCTTCCGCTACTTTTGAACTTGAGTTGTAATAACTCTACTAAACTCCGATATATGTTGAATTACTTATGAAATGGATGTAACATATGACCTGTTATGTTGGACCACTACGATCTTGACTTGTATATTGGTTGGTTTGAAACCCCTCGTGATTTTATTGGACTACCGGAGTTATAGGAGCTTAAGTATGTGAATTTAATTGCTCTGGCGATTATTTTTGTACTTTTGTTCTTATAATTTGGGCGGTTCCGTGACATGCACCTGCTGCACAAAAGCTCTTTTTATTTTTCCCATTAAACAAGAAAATGTAGACCATAAAAGTTGCTGGTATGAAGAATTGAAAATAATTATTTGAATAGTATCAAGAATTGATGCTAACTGCACATGCCGCGCATAGTATCAAGAATTGAATAATACTATTGTCATTCTAAATTTTAAATTTTGTACCACAAAAACTGGTAGTCAAATTATATCTTGCATTATGTAGGTTCCGACTCTTACTTCTACTGGTGGAGAGAAATAAACTATCAGAAACATACTGAACGACTCCATTCAACAAGATCATGCAGAAATGGTTAATTTCTTGGTCCATATACTAGTACAAAGCAACCACTTTGGAACAACATAGGTGTTGGTCCAACATCGTACGCGGAAGGAACACAATTGCACCGATCCGAAATTAGATAGGGCAATCCTAGCTACGGCTACTTCGCGACAAAAGATAGCGAATCAGCCCATAACATCCTCTCTTCACATCGTGCCCGACCGGGCAGCCTAGCCACCGGAACGTCCGGACCTCCTCATCAACCAACCTGCAGGCCGGCCCCATACGCCCGGCGCGGTCATTGCAGATTCAGCTCCGAGACGGCCTGCTGCATGTACTTGCACGACCGCTGGTAGCTGACGAAGCCCATGAACCAGAACTCGAAGCCGTCGACGGTGGCGACGTGGATGTACTTCTCCTCCGGCCGGTCGACGTTCTCGGTGGGCCGCACCTTGTCGATCCTCCGGAGCGGGACCACCACCTTGTAGGTGACCCGCGCCGTGTCGCCGCCCCTCGGGGAGGTGACGGTGACGGGGCGGTCGCTGCGGAAGGCCACCTTCTTGGTGGAGACGAAGAGCATCCCGGCGATGGGCCCGCCCGTGGTGTAGAGGTAGCACTGCAGCGCCTTCACCAGCCGCTCGCCCTTGTCGGCGGAGAAGGCCTGCCGGAACACGCGCTCGACGCCGCCGGCCTGCAGGATCCGCGCGCCCAGGCTCAGCTTCCCCTTCACCGTCTCCGACAGCTTCGGCCCCAGGGTCACGTGCTCCCTGAAGCCCTGCGCCCTTCTGCCCAGCTTGCTCACCCAGTGGATCACCTGGCCCTTGCTGCCTGCAGAAGCACATACACAGCACGCACGTCAGTAAACTAAACTTTCAAGTGTCTTGTTATAGCAGAGGAGAACACATGTTCTGAAGTTATCAATCTTATATAGTGCACGAGATCACGATCAAGAGTTAAAGACTTACTGTGCTTGTAGCCGAAAGACGCATAAGGGCTGGGGTGCGTCAACGAGACAGCAAGGTGATCGCCGGCGGCGTCGCCCTTCCTGAAGGATGGATCCCTGGACGACACCTCCTCTATCCCGTACGCCTTGGAGGTGACCGGGACGCCGATGACATGGCCGCTGCTGGACTTCCTCATGGCGGCTAGTAGTGCTAGCTAGTGGACACGAGCTCAGCGGACGAGCGAGCAGAGAGCTAGCTAGGCTGGTCTCATTGGCTGGCGCCGATGGTGCGTGCCTTAGCGTGTAAGCAATCGCGGATTGGTACCGGAGTGCAGCTGCCGAGGGCGGCATTTATAGGGGCGCCGCGGTGGTGGAACATCCTTTGGGCCGCGCGGCTTTGGGCAAAGGCAGTGGATTTGCGGAGTCAGCAACCGGGCCGGCCGAGTCACCAGCGGCTCAGAAAGGCGCAGTCCACGTTCGCCTAAAGCAGGCGTAGACCCCGTTCCGCCTATTTACTGGTTGCAGCTACCTAAAAACTGCTCGACTGCGCGGCCACCAGCGCCTAGAAATGCAGAGAGCGCCGATCGAGCGCCCGGCCATGTGGAGGCCAGGTGCGGCATACTGTATTCATCGCGCCAGGGCAAATGATTCTGGATTTCTCTATGGGATCCGGAGCCCGGTGTGGGGCTCGCCGTCGCTGCCGCTTTCCAAGAAGCGCCCCATGTGCCTGCACATTCTCGCTCGCACGCACCGGGCTACGCGAGAGAAAAAAAGGGAAGGCGTGGTGTCGGGGGGAGCACCGAGCGGCCGACTGGCCGAGGCCTCGCTTTTAGTTCACGGGACCACTTGTGTTTTGTTTAAGAGCAGAGATCGATCGTTCCGGGCTTCAGGCATTGCACCGGGACGATGTTAGGGGTAAGGTAACATGCGCTGCTCTGCTGCCTGCCTATCGAATCGAGAGTTACTGGGGGTGTTTGGGTTGAGGAGTTAAAGTTTAATAAACACGGTAGCATTTTTGCCTTATTTGACAAAAAGTTTCTAATTTGAGACTAATTAGGCTTAATAGATTCGTCTCGTAAATTACTCCTAATCTGTGCCGACATGTATATAATTAATCTACATTTAGTACTCCATGTATTTGAAAAAACATTGATGTGATAGGAGTTAAACTTTATCAACTTGAAACCAAACATGCCCTTAGTGATACTGATGTCTAAACATACACAGGGCCACAGCGGATGGGGACTGGGGAGGGCCCAGTGGCGGACGTAGGCACCACCTGTGGGGCCACCCGGCCCCACAGGTTTTGACGAATCTAGTGCAATTTTACTGTAGCATATATGGTTTGGTCCCATAGCTTCTGCTGGCTGGCCCCACAGGTTTTGATTCCTGGATCCGCCACTGGGAGGGCCACAAACACTGTTCCCGAGATCGCGTCCGCAAGCGATCGGCAGGCAGGAGGACGGCGGACCCCGTCTGTGATGTGGACGGAGGTAGTAGGGGCCAGCCCCAACGTGTAAAACGGCCAGCTTTGCAGAGAAAAACACAGGACCCTGGCAGGGCAACCAACAAACAGCTTCCCTCCCCGTCGTAGTCACCGCGCGCGCCTGGTCCCCCCCCGGCGTCCTGGTCACCACCCACGGGGCGCCGAGTCGGACGAAACGCGACCGCCCTCACCTACCGACGTAATCACGTAACCGCCGGGCACTGTTGGCATGCATGCGCGTGGGCCATGGCGCTGCTGCCGCGCCGTCCTTGTCCTTGTACACCGCACCGGCACCGCAATAAACCCGGCAACCGGAAGGGCCGTTGCGACGGGAGGCCGGCAGCTTTGCCGCTCCTGGACGCCGCGGAGGGATGGCGCGCCGCGCGCGTGTCCGTGGCTGTGGCTCAGTGTACAGTGCGTTGCTGCGTTGTCACGTAACATCCCGTCCCGGCATATACGGCTCAAGCCCACTCTGCTAAGGAGTGGTCCCACCTACGTAGCAACCCGTTTGAGCTTTCGTTTTCGTCCTCGCTTCGTTCAAAACGGTTAACCGAAGGTTACTACGTGTCTCTGGCCCTGATATTTAAGCTGATCTATCTCTCTAAGGATTTATGGTACTAAACACCGGCTACACAGTGTTCGTGATACTAAATCAACATGTGAACAGTACCCAAGCAACAGAAAAATGAATTCGGCCCGGCCCAATTCGGCGCTACAATACCCCGGAGTCTGGATATACAGTGACCACAGCTACAGTATCGGACCCACTGCCCTAGCTACGGTACCATCGGTCCCTCCGCGAATGAGGCCCACTTATCCATTTTTAGGCTGTTACATGTCGGACCAAAAATCGAAAAGGTCAATAGGAAGGAGGAGGAAAGAAGCCCTCTTGCAGGGTACCCACTCTGACATGAGTATCAGAAGCGGATCTGGGAAGTGGGGCTCCTCTCCTCTCCTCTCGTTTCAGCGTCGCCATCGGTGTATCCCCGCCGTGCCATACGTGTCGATGCAGAGACGCAGGAGACGTTGCCGACTCGCCGGGTGGACCTGAATTTTCTGGCCGTGGCCGACCATGCCGTCCTTCCAAGAAGGGAGGAATGACACTAGTGCCATGCCCACGGTTCTGAATTTATTTATTTTGTTTTAAAAAAATGTGCTCTTCGATCCTCAGTATTATAAGTACTGTATTACTTAACAGTAACCTGACATCTCTGAATATGTAACTCAACCGGTTTGATTTTTCAGTGTATGCACAGCACAACTAAGAAATGGGCACGACCATACCAGCTACAAAGTGTAGCTTGATTCCTTAACGTCAATTATTTGGTTCGAAAATGCAAATGTATTCTGATGATGAAGGACCTGAAACATAAAAGTACGTTTACACGTACCAAATGATACAGCAACTACCAGTAGTATTTCAGGATTCCAAAAGTAGAACACTGGCACGCACCAACCAATTCCAATACAGGATGAAAACGAACCCGGAAATCAGTGAACCCACAACAAAGGCTTATATTGCGAAGTGGCATCGATCATCGCATTTCTTTATGCCCATAAGCCAATTAACGTAGCTGGTGCTTCGCTGTTAAGGCCTGGCATTGCGTTGTCGATGCGTTATTGATTATGTTCTCTCTGGTTCACTTTCTACTAGCGATCGACAGAACGCTTAAAAGTAGTACAGCAAAAGGAAAAACTAAAGCACCAGTTATACTTCTCGTCGAATCATAGATTGCAAATCTAATCATCTGCCAATAAAATATTATTGCAATGTCTCATGGAACTTAATCATAGGCCCTGTTCGGCTGTGCTGATAAGCCGGCTGAAAAACACCGTTGACTGATTTGTTGTGAGAGAAAAACACTATTTTGGCTGAAAAAACAAACTAAAAAAGACGGATTATAAGTCAACTGTTACACCCGCAAGATCGCGGTGGTTTATATGGGACAGGGCGCCGCCTGCATTATTTGATCCTCCATCAATGAATGAATATACTGTTTATCTCTTTACTGGTATATGATGTTTTTTTTCCCAAACTTTCAGCTCTCCAAAATATTGTTAAACATCATGTTAGTTTTTCTAACCTAATATATTAATTGTGATTTCGGAGGGGGAAAACAAACCTACAATTGTGATTTTATAACATTTTCATATGTTAATTCATTAATTCTATCATAAAAAAACTCGGGCTGTGAGGGTAGACGCCCCCGAGCTTCTTATCCAACCCGCCCCGAACCACATGTCTTGCCCCGCACACAGGGTCCCGTTACCCATGAGAGGGCCGATCCATTTTACCTGTCCTTTTGGGAACACGGGACAGTGAAAGGTCTTGATGGCTAGAGGGGGGGTGAATAGCCTATTAAAATTTTCTACAAAGACAAGCTAAACAAGTTTATCAATAAACAAATAGCGAGATGCGAGTTTTGCTTAGCCTACGGGGTGTTTGCAAGCCACCTAACCAATTCACAATTCTAGTAATTGCACTCAACCGCACAAGTCAAACCGAGAAGGAAACTACAACTAGCAAGCTACACAAAGAAGCTACTCTAGCAAAGCTAACTAGCTAGCAAAGATAACTAAGAAAGTAATGTGGAGTTGAGTTAGGAGGGTATCACCGAGGGGCGAAGTATTGAGCCAACCAATATGATCAACAATGAATACCAAGATAACCGAACACCGGGATCAATCAATCACAATATGAAAGTGATGACACGAAGATTTATCCCGAGGTTCACGTGCTTGCCGGCACGCTAGTCCCCGTTGTGTCCCTCTTCACAACGTGGTTCGGTGGCTAATCGGTCACACACCGAGCCTTTCAAAAGGCACCACAAGAACCTACCAAATGGCAAAAGGTTGTAATGACACGAGCAATATACTAACGTTGCATTTGGCGCTTCGCTGAGGTAGGCACAAACCCCTCACAATCACCGGAGGTGGCCAAGAACAATCACCAACTCTTGCCAACGCCTCCAAGCTGCTCCAAGCCGTCTAGGTGGCGGCAACCACCAAGAGAAACAAGAATCCCGCAGCAAATCAACCACCAAGTGCCAACTAGATGCAATCTCACAATGCAAATGCACTTGGATCACTCAATCTCACTTCGAATATGCAAAGAAGCAAGAGAGATGAGTGGGAGGGGAGTTGCTTAGCTCAAAGTGCTCACAAGTATGTCAAAAGTTCGAGAGAGAGAGCCTTGAGCCGGCCAACGAGTATTTATAGACGTACCCCTTCGAATATAGCCGTTAGAAACTTAAACAGCCGAAATCGGGCTGACCGGACGCGCTGGTCCAACTGACCGGACGCGCCGGTCGCCCAACGGCTAACTCGTGAAGTACTGACCGGACGCGCTGGTCCAAACGACCGGACGCGCTGGTCGCCCAACGGCTAACTGTGAAGCAACGACCGGACGCGCTGGTCCAACTGACCGGACGCGCCGGGAACGACCGGACGCGTTGGTCCCGTGAAGGACCGGACGCGTTGGTCGTCTGAGCAGCGCTCAACGAAACAGTGACCGGACGCGCTGAAGAAAATGACCGGACGCGACAGTGACAGCGTCCGGTTAGAGTCCAGTAAGCTCCCTGAACGACCGGACGCGTCCGATCATCAGTGACCGGACGCGCCTCGCGTCCGATCATCGAACTGAAAAACACGCAGACACTGAACACTGACCGGACGCGTCCGGTCATGCAAGGACCGCATCCGGTTCAGCGTCCGGTCACCTCTGTGACCTCCGTTCGCCTCCGTTTCTTTTCCGGACTTCCGGCGTAGTGGAAAATAGTCGTTTCAACTTCTCGAAAACGCCTGAATCCCGCCGCGTCATTCCCCTCTTTATAGTACGGCTATCTATCCTATAATGTAACCACACCCACTAGGTGTCTTGGTTACTAAAACACAACCCTTAAGCATATACCTTTGCCTTGATCACGTAGGGTTGCGTCCAAATCCAAGTGTGGCCATCATGATCACCATGTCCATCTTGCCACCAACCTTGGAATGTACTAATCCTCATATGCTACATACAACTTAGGCATAGGATTAGTACTTAGGCATTGTCACTAATTACCAACACCAAACATAGGACTTTCAATCTCCCCCTTGTTGGTAATTGGTGACAAACCTTTCACAAAGATATTATGATAAAATTTTGATTGAACCCATGTCACATTGTCCAAGTATATTACCATGTGTAAGAATTATGGACATGTGATCATGAATTAAAATTGATAGCAATGGCTCCCCCTACATGTATGCTATATGTTTGGATTTTAGAAGCATACATGTTAGATAGGAAAGATTAGGAGCATTGACTACCAATAGGTGCTAAGTGTTTAAGATTATAGACCTTTGAAGCGTGATACCATCGGAGTAGCGATAAACACCATCTTAGCACCTTGTGTAGTTAGATTCCACTTGGAAAAACACAAACATAACTAGAAACCTCGTGAGATCAACATTATAAGCAAGGCTCTAGTACCACTTTGAAAAACATGAAGCAAGAAAAATCTAACTACTTCCTATTCATGCTAGTACCTTAATGCAACATTCAAATTATACTAGCAAGTCACCACACAAGCAATGTATCGGAGAAAACGGAATGCATAACTATGCATCATACAAATGACGTGCACATGTAAATGCAACATTCATGCTTAAGAGCTTGCTCCCCCTACTTATGTGCTCAAAATTTTAGTTGATCCCCTTCTTTTATCAATTCTCCCCCTTTAGGATCTATCTTTGTGAACAACATTTTCTCCCCCACAACATTTTCTTCCTCTTTGAGTTCTATCTTTGTGAACAATATTTTCTCCCCCTTTGGCACCAATTGACCACAAGGAGCAAACTTTAGATAGATTATCATGTTGAAATATGGGGTGAGGATCAAGTTTGTGATGCAACCTAGATTGCTTGCATAAATAAAATGCTTTGGTTTGATCCAAGGGCAAGCTTCTTCACACCTCACTAGAAGGGTTATCATGCACCATGTTGAAGCAAATATTTAGACAAGTTTTCTAGATTAAACACTTAGGATCACAAGCTACTTAAACAAGTTATATGCTACAACTAGATCATACAAGTCATGGAAACAATAGTGGTACCATATAAACTTCAAATTCATTTGATTTTTATGAATGAGCCTAGAACATATAAATTATGACTAGATGCACTAAACAAGTCCTTAGCATAGAATGTATGACATGTCAACCAATTGTACCTTGGGGCTCGAAGGAGAGGCATGTCATATATGGGGTGCATCAACTCATGTTGGAGAAGTCAAGTATGTTCAACTCATTCTTTAGCTTGTGAAATCTCTTCTCATCAAGTGGCTTGGTGAATAGATCGGCTAATTGATCTTCGGTGCCCACACTCTCAATAGCGATGTCACCCTTTTGTTGATGATCTCTAATAAAGTGATGGCGAACATCAATATGCTTTGTTCTTTGATGTTGAACCGGATTGTTGGTTAGCTTCACGGCACTTTCATTATCACATAGCAATGGCACATTCTTGAAATTGATTCCAAAATCCTTCAATGTTGCCTTCATCCACAAGATTTGTGCACAACAACTACCCGCGGCGATGTATTCGGCCTCGGTGGTAGATAGTGCAATACTATTTTGCTTCTTGGATGACCATGAGACAAGTGATCTTCCCAACAATTGACAAGTCCCTGAGGTGCTCTTTCTCTCAACTTTATCACCGGCATAGTCGGAATCCGAATAACCAACTAGCTCAAAACTAGCACCCTTGGGATACCACAATCCAACATCTTGTGTATGCTTCAAGTACCTCAATATTCTCTTTGTTGCCTTCAAATGACTTTCTCTTGATGAGGCTTGAAATCTTGCACACATGCATACACTAAACATCACATCAGGCCTTGATGCCGTCACATAGAGTAGGCTACCAATCATTGATCTATATAGATTTTGATCCACCATGTTGCCACTCTTGTCACTATCCAAACTTCCACTAGTGCTCATTGGAGTTGTAATGCCCTTTTCATCTTCCATGCCAAACTTCTTGAGCATATCTTTGATGTACTTGGTTTGGCTCACAAATGTACCTTCTTTCATTTGTTTGATTTGAAGTCCAAGAAAGAAACTAAGTTTACCAATCATTGACATTTCAAATTCCTTGGCCATCATTTTACCAAACTAATCACAATAATCTTGATTTGTTGAACCGAATACGATATCATCAACATATATTTGCAACACAAACAAGTCTTTCTCAATCTTCTTGGTGAATAGTGTTGTATCAACTTTGCCCATGACAAATCCTTTGGATAGCAAGAAATCCCTCAATCTTTCATACCATGCTCTAGGTGCTTGCTTTAATCCATACAAAGCCTTCCTTAACTTGTATACATGATTGGGTTTCTTGTCATCTTCAAAACCGGGAGGTTGCTCCACATACACCTCCTCTTGAATGTACCCATTGAGAAATGCACTCTTTACATCCATTTGATATAGCTTGATATTGTGAGCACAAGCATAGGCAAGTAAGATCCTAATTGCTTCCAATCTTGCAACCGGGGCATAAGTTTCACCAAAGTCAAGACCCTCTATTTGTGTGTAACCTTGAGCCACTAGTCTTGCTTTGTTCCTTACTACTATCCCATCTTGATCTTGCTTGTTGCGAAAGACCCATCTTGTTCCAATGATATTGTGATCCTTAGGCCTTCCAACTAGTTCCCATACTTCATTTCTCTTGAAGTTGTTGAGCTATTCATGCATTGCATTTACCCAATCCGGATCTCTCAATGCTTTATAAATGTCCTTGGGTTCTTCCATTGACACAAAAGAAGAGTGACCACAAAATGATGTCAATCTTGATCTAGTTTGAACTCCTCTTTGTATGTCACCAATGATAGAATCCAATGGATGGTCTCTTGCAATATTAGTTGGTTGAAGCACTTGGACTTGATTGCTTGGATGTTGATGTTGATCATGAGTTGAAGATGATGAACTAGCCACTTGTTAATCTTGTTGCACTTGAGATGGTGTACTAGCTTGATTTTGCATTAGAGAACCACTAGCTTGAGTTATTGGGCTTTGGAGCACTTGATCTTTGTTGTCATCCACATCAATTACTTGTTTTGGTCTAATATCACCAATATCCATCTCTTTCATAGCATTACTCAATTGAGTTCCTCTCACATCATCCAAGTTATCTTCTTCATCTTGAGAGCCATTTGTTTTATCAAACTCAACATCATGCACTTCTTCAAGTAAACCACTAGCCAAATTCCAAACTCTATAAGCTTTGCTAGTAGTTGAGTAACCAAGTAGAAATCCTTCATCACATTTCTTCTCAAACTTGCTCAATCTAGTGCCCTTCTTCAAGATGTAGCATTTGCAACCAAATACCCGAAAGTATGCAATGTTGGGCTTTCTTCCATTTAAGATCTCATATGGTGTCTTCTCTAGAAACTTGTGGCAATAGAGGCGGTTGCTATAGAAGCAAGCCGTGTTGATTGCTTCGGCCCAAAATGAATGACTTACATTATACTCATTCAACATTGATCTTGCCATATCAATTAAGGTTCTATTTTTCCTCTCAACTAGGCCATTTGATTGAGGTGTATACTTGGCCGAGAATTGATGTTTGATTCCAAGCTCATCACATAGCTTATCAACTCTTGTGTTTCTAAACTCACTTCCATTGTCACTTCTCACTTTCTTGATTGTGGTTTCAAACTCATTTTGCACTCTCTTGATGAACTTCTTGAATATGTCAAATACATCACTTTTGTCCCCAAGAAAGAATACCCATGTGTATCTAGTGAAATCATCCACAATCACAAAGCCATACTTGTTGCCACCAATGCTTGTGTATGTAGTTGGCCCAAATAGATCCATGTGTAACAACTCAAATGCCTTGGAAGTACTCATAATGCTTTTCAATGGATGAGTGTTGCCTACTTGCTTTCCGGCTTGACATGCACTGCATAGCTTATCTTTCTCAAAAGTGACATCCTTCAAGCCTCTAACTAAGTCATGCTTCACTAACTTGTTCAATTGCTTCATGCCAACATGACCAAGTCTTCTATGCCATAACCAACCCATACTTGATTTGGTGAGCAAACATGTTGAAAGTTGAGTGTCACTAGCATTGAAATCAACCAAGTATAGATTTTCAAATCTAAAGCCTTTGAAGATCAAGTTAGAGCCATCAACACTAACTATCTCCACATCATCAACACCAAATATGCACTTGAAGCCTAGATCACATAATTGAGCAACCGACAACAAGTTGAAATTGAGCTTTTCAACTAGTAGCACATTGGAGATGCTATGATCATTTGATATTGCAATCCTTCCAAGAGCCTTCACATTACCCTTGCTATTGTCACCAAATGTGATACTATCAATGCCACTATCATTTGATTTGAGAGAGTTGAACATTCTTGAATCACCGGTCATATGTTGAGAGCACCCACTATCAAGCACCCAATGCCTTCCTCCGGCCTTGTAATTTACCTACAAAACAAATCAATGTTTTTTAGGTACCCATACTTGCTTGGGTCCTTGGAGGTTAGTAACCAAGCTCTTTGGTACCCAAATGGCCTTCTTCTTTGGGCCCACAATTGGTGTACCAACAAACCTAGCACGCACACCTTTCTCACCCTTGGTAAGCACATAACAAGAATCAAAAGGAATGTAAGGTACATTAGTATTTTTCTTGTTCTTGTTCATTTTATTACAATTAATCTCTAGATGCCCAACTTGCTTGCATCTATTGCAATAACGACCATTGCTCTTCACAAAGCTAGGCTTGTGAGTTGCAAAGGCCGCCTTGCCCTTCTTGGGAGTATAGCCCAAACCCTCTTTGTTAAGAGAGAACCTTTGGCTACCCAAGCATTTTAGCAAGCGGGCATCCCCACCATAGGCATTGCCTAATGCGCGGGTGAGATCATCCACCTCTCTCTTGAGAGTCTTATTCTCAACCACAAGTGATGAATCACTAGTAGTAGAGATAGAGTTGGTTGTGGTGGATGATGATGAGCTACATAAAGCATTAGTAGGACTAACAAATAAAGAATCATCAATAATATCACATGTTAGTCTAATATCACAAGCGACAATCACTTGCTCCTCCTTAGCTTCCTTCATGAACTTTTCCAACTTAAGGTCCTTTTCCTTGATGAGCTCAAGTAGAGTGGAGTGGGCTTCCTTAAGCCTAGTGTGAGCAATTTCAAGATCCTCGTGGTCTTCCTTTAGACACTCACGAGAAGCCTCTAGCTCATCAAAGGATTTCCTAAGAGCTTTGAGCTCTTGTTCAATTCCTTTGCACTCCTTACTCTTTTTGAGAGCAACAAGCTCCTCCATCAAGGCATCATTTTCATTGCTCTTGGCAATGAGCTCTTGTTCCAAGATTTTATATTTATTGGTTGTCCTCTTGTAGCCCTTGCTCATTTGATCTATTATGCCTAATAGATCATCCTTGGAGTAGTCCTCATCCTTCTCATCATCACTCCTACAATCATCACTAGCACAAGAATCATCATCACTATCATCATGTTTTACCTTGGTAGGCTTGGCCATAAGGCATGTTGATGTAGTGTCGAAGATGGATGGCTTGTTGGAGAGGGCGATGTTTGCAGTGGCTCGTCGAGTGATCCTCTCATCATCACTAGAGCTTTCATCATCATCACTATCGGAGTTGTCACTATCCCAAGTGACTACATAACCACCACCCTTCTTCTTCTTGTTAAAAGTAAAGCTCTTTTTTGCTTTCTTCTCATTCTCTTTCTTATTCTTCTTGTTCTTCTTGAGCTTCAAGTCCCCATTATGAAATCTCTTATCTTCATAGGGGCAATCCGCCACTATGTGATCGGGGCTATTGTAATTGTAGCAAAGGGTCTTTGCCTTTATAGTGTCTCTCCTCTTCCTTGCCCCATATCCTTTCTTCTTCATGAACCTTCCCATCTTATGCACAACGAGGGCCATGGTCTCATCATCGAATGGATCATCATCATCACTTTCTACCTTGCTCTTGCCCTTAGAGGATGAAGCCTTGAATGCAATGGGCTTCTCTTGCTTGACCTTGGTCTCCTTCTCTTCTACCTCATCTTCATCATCATTGTATTGGGCATCGGTCATTATATCTCTAAGCACATTGGTTGGTTTGACCTTGTCCAATCCCTCTCTAAAGATCATTCTTCTCAAGGTGGCAAACTTCTTGGGTAAGCACATCAAGAACTTGTGTGAGAAGTCCTTGTCCTCAACCTTCTCCCCAAGCCCCTTGAGATCATTGACAATGACTTGGAGCCTATAGAACATCTCCGGGATGGATTCATCATCCTTCATCTTGAATGTGGAGAACTTGTCCTTGAGCATATATAGTTTGGCACTTTTTACCGTTGAAGTACCTTCATATGTTTCTTCAAGCCTTATCCAAAGCTCATTTGCCTTTTCAAGATCTTTGATTTGCTCAAATACTTTATCATCAATGGCACGATAGATTATGTCAAGTGCCGCCGTATTGCATTGTTTGTTGATGCGGTCATTGGGAGTGAGGTTTTCCTCATTAAGAATGATGTATCCTTCTTTGGTCACATCCCAAACCTTCTCATGTATATTGCCTAGATATTGCTTCATCTTCCTTTTCCAATGATTAAAGGAAGAGACGCCATCAAAGAATGGAGGCTTGCCATTAACATGATTGAACATAACTTGAGCCATCTTACACCGAGGTTGTTAAGCCTTACAAACGGTGACCACGGCTCCGATACCACTTGAAAGGTCTTGATGGCTAGAGGGGGGGTGAATAGCCTATTAAAATTTTCTACAAAGACAAGCTAAACAAGTTTATCAATAAACAAATAGCGAGATGCGAGTTTTGCTTAGCCTACGGGGTGTTTGCAAGCCACCTAACCAATTCACAATTCTAGTAATTGCACTCAACCGCACAAGTCAAACCGAGAAGGAAACTACAACTAGCAAGCTACACAAAGAAGCTACTCTAGCAAAGCTAACTAGCTAGCAAAGATAACTAAGAAAGTAATGTGGAGTTGAGTTAGGAGGGTATCACCGAGGGGCGAAGTATTGAGCCAACCAATATGATCAACAATGAATACCAAGATAACCGAACACCGGGATCAATCAATCACAATATGAAAGTGATGACACGAAGATTTATCCCGAGGTTCACGTGCTTGCCGGCACGCTAGTCCCCGTTGTGTCCCTCTTCACAACGTGGTTCGGTGGCTAATCGGTCACACACCGAGCCTCTCAAAAGGCACCACAAGAACCTACCAAATGGCAAAAGGTTGTAATGACACGAGCAATATACTAACGTTGCCTTTGGCGCTTCGCTGAGGTAGGCACAAACCCCTCACAATCACCGGAGGTGGCCAAGAACAATCACCAACTCTTGCCAACGCCTCCAAGCTGCTCCAAGCCGTCTAGGTGGTGGCAACCACCAAGAGAAACAAGAATCCCGCAGCAAATCAACCACCAAGTGCCAACTAGATGCAATCTCACAATGCAAATGCACTTGGATCACTCAATCTCACTTCGAATATGCAAAGAAGCAAGAGAGATGAGTGGGAGGGGAGTTGCTTAGCTCAAAGTGCTCACAAGTATGTCAAAAGTTCGAGAGAGAGAGCCTTGAGCCGGCCAACGAGTATTTATAGACGTACCCCTTCGAATATAGCCGTTAGAAACTTAAACAGCCGAAATCGGGTTGACCGGACGCGCTGGTCCAACTGACCGGACGCGTCGGTCGCCCAACGGCTAACTCGTGAAGTACTGACCGGACGCGCTGGTCCAAACGACCGGACGCGCTGGTCGCCCAACGGCTAACTGTGAAGCAACGACCGGACGCGCTGGTCCAACTGACCGGACGCGCCGGGAACGACCGGACGCGTTGGTCCCGTGAAGGACCGGACGCGTTGGTCGTCTGAGCAGCGCTCAACGAAACAGTGACCGGACGCGCTGAAGAAAATGACCGGACGCGACAGTGACAGCGTCCGGTTAGAGTCCAGTAAGCTCCCTGAACGACCGGACGCGTCCGATCATCAGTGACCGGACGCGCCTCGCGTCCGATCATCGAACTGAAAAACACGCAGACACTGAACACTGACCGGACGCGTCCGGTCATGCAAGGACCGCATCCGGTTCAGCGTCCGGTCACCTCTGTGACCTCCATTCGCCTCCGTTTCTTTTCCGGACTTCCGGCGTAGTGGAAAATAGTCGTTTCAACTTCTCGAAAACGCCTGAATCCCGCCGCGTCATTCCCCTCTTTATAGTACGGCTATCTATCCTATAATGTAACCACACCCACTAGGTGTCTTGGTTACTAAAACACAACCCTTAAGCATATACCTTTGCCTTGATCACGTAGGGTTGCGTCCAAATCCAAGTGTGGCCATCATGATCACCATGTCCATCTTGCCACCAACCTTGGAATGTACTAATCCTCATATGCTACATACAACTTAGGCATAGGATTAGTACTTAGGCATTGTCACTAATTATCAACACCAAACATAGGACTTTCAGACAGGTGAGGAGTTTTTTTTCCCACACCGCCAACCAGAAATTCGCCTGACCAAGAATCCGAACTCTGGTCACGGGGGACGCTATCCGGAGGCTTGACCAACTGATCTAGCAACGGTAAGCTTCTATCATCAAGATATATGGTCTTTTGGGCCCTGTTGCAAGAAAGTGAAAAATAGAAGGACATGTTCATTCTCGCATCCCGCGCGTTGGAGTTGACTGCTATTCATCAGACTAATTTTCGTTTCTCACTGGTGGAATATTCAGATTTGTTCATTCTCGCAATAGTTTGAATCTGTTCTTCGTGTGCTTTTCATGTTTCACTGTTTTAGCATTTTTTTATGGAATGCATGGGTTCCTAAGCTTTTGTGCAACATATGAGGTCGATCATCGCATTTAGGAAAAAACAAAGGCAAATAAATAAAGGAAATCCCCAGTTGGATCCTTGGAATTGAAATATTCTAATAATCATAATTTAAACACAGATCAATTAAGTTAATATGGTCGCATAGGAAATGTACTTGTATGATGTTGCTCGGCACATGGGGAGATGCTTATGTGTTGCACTTATGTTGCGGCTACGGATGAGTGAGCTAAAAACATAGTACAAGTTGCGGAGCAAAAACATAGCATAGGGATCTATGGAATCTATTTCTACTTCTCACCTCATAAATTTAAGGCAGGCTTATATCTAAACTTTAGAAAGTTCTAGAGTGCGAAGCCAAATAACCTAGTCCTCCTATAGAAGGATCCAAACAGGTCGTAAGATGATATTTTAGTTTTTCCTTCTCTTGTTGTATCTCCTTGGTAATCTTGAAAGGGCACTTATGAGATAATAGAACCTCACTCGTTATAGCCGCCCATGGCAAGATTGTTTCATTTTAGTACCGTAGGGGTTTAACTAGCTAGTCAGGGTACGGTGAAAAATAGGAATTGGCATTTGATATGCAAACGATAATGACACTGTGCGGACGTCCGTCCCGTCCGAATGAACCCGCACACGGAACGACTCGACCGAGCGTGCCCACCGACTCCTTATCCTATCCCGTGACCTCCCGTGCCCACTCGCCCACTCTCCCCCCGCTACTCCGTGCCCACTCACTGCTGCGCCGCGCGCCGTTCTCCGGGCCTCCACCGGGACGGACGCCGCGCCCGTGCGCTAGGTCATTGCCGCCCCTCTCTCCCTCCCTCTCTCCGCGACCTCCATGTGACCCCACTGGAGATAAGGACGATGGCAGCGGCTCCGACAAAGTAGGTCAGTTCTTCTCTGGATCTGAGCCCTCCTCCTCCTCCTTCTCTGGATCTAAGCGCTTCTCGTTGAAGGGTCGAGATGGCGGACTAGAGGAGAGGTGAATAGTTCTTTCCAAAACTTAATCATGTCGGCTAACCGAAACAAATACGGAATTAGAACTATCGGTCTAACCAAGACTACACCCATCTATCTATAACTCTAGTACCTTACAAAAGATCCTAATCAAGCAACTAAGGTGCCTTTATAGCAAGAGCTCACCTAAACAATTCTAGCTTGTAAGGTCACACAAACCTATGCAACTAGTATTTCAAGCACCGAAGGAGCTCCTACACAATTCTAGTAAGCAAAAGCACAAAGCTCCTAAGCTCACTAGCAATGCTCAATAACAAGGCTACACAAGCCAAATTAGAGAGCGCAAATTACTTAGCTACACAAACTAAGCAAGGTGACTAACAAGGTTACACAAACCAAATTAGCCACGCAAAGGGGATGCTTCTAGCTACACAAGCAAGAAGATATCTAGCTAGCTACATAAGCATAACTAGATACAAGAGCAACTACACGAGCAAGATATATACACACACACACACACACACACACACACAATGCTTGTGTAAAGCGAATGCAAACCACCGAGAAGAGTAGACAATATTGACACGGTGATTTTCTCTCGAGGTTCACTTGGTTGCCACCAAGCTACGTCCCTATTGTGGCGATACACCCACTTGATGGATCATGAGCTAATTGACTATCAAGAGTCAAACCCTCAGCGGGTGCCGCACATCCACTCACAAGATGAGGATCCTCTAAGAAACGAGCTCTACTAGAGTAGCCAATTCGCGAACTCCCGCGGGGAAGGCTCAAGAACCCCTCACAAAGCTTCTCTGGAGTCTCGTACAATCTTCTTGCGAGCTTCGACAGAGCCACAATCCACCAAGCCGTCTAGGAGGTGGCAACCTCCAAGAGTAACAAGCACCACCGGCTTGCAACACGATCACCTAGTGCCACTCAATGCAATCTCGCAATGCAATCACACTAGAATCACTAACTCACACAATCGGATAAACACTCTCAATCATATGTGAGTTAGAAGGCTCACAAGCACTACCACATAAGCCACCAAGGTCTTAGTGTGCTCAGCAGGCAGCCAAGGCTGGCCAAGGAGCTATTTATAAGCCCTTCCACAAAAAGAGCTGTTGTACCCCTTCACAGGACACAACACGAGGGCATCGGACACTCCGATGCCGTGGCACCGGACGCTGCCCAGCGTTCGACGCCTGGATGACAGTCACGTGTCCCTTAGGGTTGAACATCATCCATCAGATCTCGCTCGCAATGGTCAAGACACGTTCAGTTAAGTTTACATCGGACGCTCCGGTGCTCCTCATCAGACGCATCACACGCGGGGTCCAATGCTGTCCAGTAAGTTCCCGAGCTCAGAAATGTGCATCGAACGCGTCTGACGCATCACCATTGGACGCGCCACCGTGTCCGGTGTTCTCCAGCTCTTCTGCCACGCGTCATGTCAGCAGGCACTGGACGCTGAATAGTGTTTAGCCAGCGTCCGATGCAAGACCGCCGAACGCGCCGGTGCAGCCTCCCAACTGCGCAGCACCTAGGGTTAGCCACCGGACGCGTCCGGTGACTCCGGAGCCAGCGTTCGATGGTCCTTTCGCCTCCGAAAACTTTGCCTCCGGCGCAGTGGAAAATAGGCGTTTCACTTTCACAAAAAGCGTCGAATCCCGCCGAGAGGGCCCCAAACCCATCTCTACCGCTCAAACTTCACCTTATTTGCAAATGTGTCAACACCAACAAGTGATCACCAACTTATGCACGTGTGTCAGTATTTTCACAATCATTTTCTTCAAAGGAGTTAGCCACTCAACTTGCCACGCCACTTGATTCTAGTAACGATGCAAAGTTAGATCACTCGAGTGGCGCTAGATGACCGATATGCAAACAAATTTGCTCCTCTTAATAGTACGGCCATCTATCCTAAACCTGATCATGCACTTCTCTACACAACCTTTGACCGGTGAAATGAAATGCACTAGGTTATACCTTTGCCTTACGCATTCCATTACATCTCCTTCGAAGTTGATGCAACACATGCACCAACCAATCACCAAATGATATGATTCACTTCATATCATCACGTGACCGCATTGGTTCATTGATCTTGAGCTCACTTGCTCTTCACCGTTGCGTTGGTCCATCAGCGCCAAGTCTTGCTCAAGCTTCACCGTCACACGTGGTCCCTCGCTTCAAAGTCTCTGACTTGCCCTTCACACTTGCAACCGGTCCATCGAGCCAAGTCATGTCTTGATCTTCTCCACCTTGATCACATGACTTAATGTCATGTCTCATGTGCAATAAGCTCCTCCATCATCACATGTGCAAGCTTTGCAACATCTCCAAGTCATTTCCACCTCCATGGCATATGTTGCTCACACACATGTACCTGTGGACTAATAAACCGTGTATCTCACATAAAACACAATTAGTCCACCTAAGTTGTCACTCAATTACCAAAATCAAACAAAAGGACCTTTCACTCGTCCTCCTCCTCCTCTGATCTGAGGGACGCGGCGGTGGCTAGGGTTTCGGTGAACTCTGGGGTCCTATTCCCTCCTTCCTTCGGCGAGCTCAAAGGTGATGGGGCAGGGGCTGTTTTTGTATGCTTTTTTTTATTGTTTCTCCCGTGTTGCAATGGTTTTTTTTGGATATTGCAACAAATGATTTTTGAATGTTGCAATGGGATTTTTGGGTCGTTGCAACATATGTTTTTGTGATGCTGCAGTAATACTGCTTGAGATGTTGCATAACATAATTTTCGATGTTGCAGTACATATTTTTTCAATGTTGCAGTATATGTTTTTCGATGTTGCAATACATATTTTTCGATGTTGCGGTGCATAATTTTCGTTGTTGCAGTACATATTTTTTGATATTGCAGTGCATGTTTTTCAATGTTGCACTACATATTTTTGCGATGTTGCAGTATTTATATCCCGATGTTGCACTACATAGTTTTTCCATACGTTTGCAATATTGCACTTAAGTGTTTCGTGCTCCTTTGGGACAGGGGCGCGGTGAGAAACAGGGTGCGTTGGGGAACAGAGACATGGGCGCGGTAGGGAGCGGACGACTGGGACGGGTTCCGCTCTATTCCGTTCTATACGCTAGGGGCGGGCGGGCTTCCGTTCTATTCCGCGCGGCGGACGGGCGGGTTTTGGAAGAGGACCGACGTCCGGACGCACTCGTGCGCCGGATGTCCGGGCGCTAGAATCGCCGACAGAATAGCAAACGGACAAGTAGAATCGGTACAATTTCCACAAAGTAAAAAGGACTGATCAGAATTCAGCCCATCACAATCTAGGTGTTGCACAAACACTTCGTGTTTTTCATTCCATAATATGTAAACCTCATATGAGCCACTTTTACCGTGGCGCCGTAGCAGATTTACTCAACATCACCAATTACGTAATCTAATAAATTTTCTCCTATATTCGGTATACCGGACTTGCTCCGATGCCAAAAACGCCAAGCAATCCATCAAGAAAACCGAACCCCACTACATATGCACACATAGACGACCACAAGCACAACGCCCGCCCGGCCGAACGGGAGCCGGCGCATCGGACCCCGAACGTTCGCGTCAGGTCATTGCGATTGCGACTGCGCGGCGATGGCCTTCTCCAGCTCCTGCAGGGACACCTGGTACCTGACGAAGCCCATGAACCAGAACTCGAAGCCGTCGTCGGTCACGACCTGCACGTACTTCTGCTCCGGCCGGTCCTTGTTCTCGCTCGGCCTGGCCGTCTTGACCCTCCTCAGCGGGATGGCCACCTTGTACGGCACCCGCACCACCGTGCCGCCGCCCTGGGGAGAAGTCAGCGCCAGCGAGCGGTCGCTCCGGAACGCGATCCGCTCCGTGGACACGAAGAGCATGCCGGCGATCGGCCCCGCCGTGGTCGACAGGTAGCACTGCGAGGCCCTGAGGAGCTTCTCGCCCTTGTCGGCGGAGAACCACCGCCGGAACACCTTCTCCACGCCGCCTGCCTGCAGGATCCTTGCCCCCAGCGACAGCTTGCCCTTCACGGTCTCGTACAGCTTCGGCCCCAGAGTCACTGCAGATATCATCGAGCAACAGCACGTTCAGTCTCAAGATATATACAGAGAGATGAATTCATGGACAGGAAAGAGGAATTCATCCGTGATTTGGTTGGAGAAGAACTTACCATGTTCTTTCAGGCCTTGAGCGACCCTGTCCCCGGTCCGGCCAAACTTTGCAGCCCGTCCGACCGCGGCGGTTGCGTTCTTGGCGGTGCCGTTGCTGGGGAAATCCGGCTCCTCAATGCCGAACGCCCTGTTGTTCACCGGGATGCCGATCACATGCTCGTGCCCTGCCTTCTCCATCTCTTCTTGAATCTTGACCGAGGCGGCGAGAAACCGGCCAAGACTTCTCCTTGTTGCTTGCCGAATTCGCGGCTGAGCTTCCGGCCGGCCTCTGTGCGATCGAGGTGGTTGCTAGCTACCTGGTGAGCGGTGGGTGTGTGTGGCTTGTTGATGTGCGTGGTGGTGGTGGGTTGTTGCTGCTCGAGCTCCGTGCTCCAAATGGGAAGAGGAGGGCGTCTTTTATAAGCTGTGAACCTTGTCAATGGTATGTTTTTTGGATGCCGTTCACAACGATCAAAAGCTGGGTGCCTATCCAATACTGGATGGCTTTTGAATGGAACAGTCATCATCCCCCATGAGGAGTCGAGGATAAAAGAAGATTTCCCAAGGTGTAGTTGGACCCCTACCTAATGCCGCCCTCCTGCATGTGCAAGGGGCCCCTCTGCTGCTATGTGTTCATGTGCCATGAGTGGCATCCACGCATGCAGACCGTGGTACTGTATGTATTCATATATCCACCCAACCCGTAACGTGCATGTGCATGCATGTTTGGGACCCGAAATATCTATGGCATGATTTGACCTAAAAAACTCAATGGCATGGTTAAGAATTTGCCAAAAGGAAAATCAGGCCACTACTACTAGTACCTTAATATTTTTGGGACAAAAAAAACTTTATTCAAGGTAAAGAAAGATAGGAAGAGGTGACATGAAATCCACACTGCACCATGCTGCCCATAAAATTTGCACGTACGTTGCAGGAGCTCATTTGACGCCGGGAATGACGTGGAAACAGGTAGAAGGATCCATTGAGCGGCAGGGCAGGGAGGGTTCAGGGTTGGCATGCCCCACTACGTTCTGGATGACCACGAAGAAGGTTCTTCCGCTTCCGCGTGTATGGAAGACACCGTCACACGTTCGGTCACTTGCAACACAGCACTAGACTAGAGGCGGAGGGGGGGTCGTGCAGTGGTTCCTTTGCTTTTTCCCCTTTTGGCGCCCAGCTTTTTCTCGGCGCCCACCGCGGCTCCGAGTCAGCGTCGCATCCGACTCGGCGCCGAGTCATATCCGCGCGCGAAATCCACCCGCCGAATCGCCAGATTGACAGCCAGCACATCGTGGGTTGGTCTGGCCGCCGTCGCCGGTGGGCGGTGGCGATCGAGCCAGCCGCCAGCCGGGCCAGGCAGAGGCACAGGCACAGCTCGGTCGGTCTCGCTCGCCCTGGCTGTCCTGTGTATGTTTCTGAGCTGCTTTATCAGCTGAGTAGCATATGTCTTATACCATTGTCATTGTCACTTTCAGTGTATGTTTCTGTCATCAGCTGTTTTATCAGCTGAGTAGCATATGTCTTTAAAGAGTCATAGAACTGACTTTTTATTCTTTCTAGATACTCTGTGACAGTGTCACACTCTTGGATTGAGCTCATTATGATAGGCTCAATCGTGTTCTTTATGACAGCAACATACTTTTTGTTGCATTGATATACTTTTGCTTTTGTAGGTCATATGTCATCTGTATGGGAGCATGGTCTCTCTCTTTCTTTTGCCAATCAGCATTAGACTCATTAGTCTCCCTCACCGATGCCACAGGCTCAGTGGGACACGGTGTGGTGACCACCCAGTCCACCTCAGCCAAGACAAAGGCGAGGCCAATCTTCTTTTTCCATTCGGTGTAGTTGTCACCTTTGATGGGTGGAATGTCTTTGATAAACCCCATCAAAGAGTAACCTCCTGAAAACCATAATTCATGTAAAGTGATGACATAATTATAACAACAATAATTGCATGCTTTAGTTCCAACGTTGGTCAAAATTAAAATATACAAATTATCTTTTTATACTAATTCTAGATCACTGTTGAGCAGAAATAGAATTAATGTATGACAAAAAAACATAATAACATCATAATACTGCTATTAATCAACGTTGGTCAGAATAATAACAATATTATGATCATCTGAAAATTTATCCATTTTTCAAAATTAAATTCTCTCGTTGGTTCGAATTTAATAATGAAAACAATAACTGTAAGTACGTAGCGGAAAATATTTATAAAATTCCCATAATTCTATTTTCCAGAAACACTTTATAATACTTCACTGAACAAAATTATCGTTGGATAAAATTGCACAAAAAATTTGCATTAAAAATTATTCAAATCAAATCAATCAAATATGTAATTAAATTGTTTCTGGAAAATTAGAAAATGAGAACAACTTCTCTGTTGCTTCTGGCCCAACCGCACATGTGGCCCAGGCCAGCTCGGCTGCCCAGCTTACCCGCCAGCGCATTGCCGCGCCCAGGCCGCAACCTGGGCCTGGGCCGGCAATCTTGTCGCCCGCATGGGCCTATTTCGGCTCGACGCGTCGGCTTTCGATCTCGGCCGTCAAAGGCGATCCGACGGTCGTCCGGCGATGTCGGGAGAGTAAAACCCCCGCCCGGCTGCCGTCCGCTCTCCCGTGAAACCCTAAAACCTCATTCTCATTCTTTTCTTTCTCTACTCTCAAAGAGAGCAGCAGCAGCCCATTCATGGCGGTCCCGGAGGAAGGAGATGGCGCCGCCGCGTGCCCCCTCGCCGGTGCGCGTGCTCGCCAGTGGCTGAGCATGCCGCCGTCGAGTGGCCGCGCGGTGGTGCTTTTATACCCATGTTCGTGCGGTGCGGCAAACTGTCCGTCTCGCTCGCCGACGAGCGGCGGTGCGGGGTGGGTGCTTTTCCGTGCGATGGCGGTCGCGACGGCGGGAAAGGATCGAGGTAGGCCTTCCTCCAGCTCGTCCTCTTCTTTTAGGGTTAGGGATCCAGTGGGGATTTCTTTCCGATTTGAAATCGGTGTTTGTTTTCTTCTTTCTTTTGCAATCCTCTACCCCCGATCTAGATCTAGAGCTAGATTAGGCGACCGATACCAATGTTATATTCAACAGGATCACATAGCACTAGATCAGGGGATGTTCTTTAGCATTTAGAGGTATACTTGATATCCTAGTACAAGTTCTACTAGATCTAGAAGAAGAGAATAGATAGTAGAGGGGTGCGGTGAAGTATGCAGACCATCGGTGGGAACGGGAGGCGCGGTGGAGTTCGATCCGGACGCAGCCATCGATTCGTCGGTGACGCTCTGCGCTAGGCAGCGACGGTCGGTGTAGATCGGTGACGCAGTGAACTCCAGTGAGGAAGACGAGGCGATGCAGTGACGGTGGAGGTGCTTCCCGTCGCTCACAGCGCGACCCTCGAGATCGGTTAGGGTTGTAGGTGGGAAATGGCGGCTCAAGTGAACCTCGTGACTCGAGCCTCAACTCCCCACCTCCTTTATGTAGCGCTGCGCGACGGGGGCCCACCAGCCAGTATTGGCCTGGACGCCCCCGATCAGGACGCGGATGAAAGGCCTAATGAGCCGTTGGGCTCATTAGAGGAGAGATCAACCTAACATTTCTATCTCAGTCACAGCTCCATGCGCTGGATCTGGCTGATTCAAAGCTCCTCGTGCGTATTCGAGACTTCTTGACAAGTTGGGGAGGCTTTTAGCTTGCGTTGTCGGCGGTGATGCGATCCCGCGTGTACGCCAGCTAGGATGTCTGATTTGGATTGTTTATGTTTCGCTTTTTGGGTTGTGCTGTCGAGACCGATCAGAATTCGTGGTGGTTGGGGTTTCAGAAGGTCAAAATGGGAGGAAAACGCTCTGCATTCAACCCCCAAGCTAAAGCTGTTGCGGCGAAAGGTCGTGGCGCCAGGAAAAGGGCGCGAAATGGGGCAGTGGGAGTATATGGACTCGAGCGCCCGTCGAATGTATCATTTGCTACCGTTGAATACCTGAATGAATGAATAGGGATTTGGTCATTTGGATATAGGGAAAACGTGGATGCACATAGTGTCATAGGGTTTGTGTACTTTATTAGTGTCGGAGCCGAAAGGATCGTGTGTACGTTGACAAATTGGTCCATGCATGCAGCGCATCTCAGAAGAGCACACAGCGTCATTAGATACAGCGATCCGTTTAGCTGGAATATAGTGTGTGCTAAATTTCAATAGCAGTATCTGAAAGCCTTGAGTAAAATGCAAGGATATGTCTACTTCTTCTCTGATTGGATTTTTAGGAAAATCGTTGCATCATTAGTGTACAGACTCACTCTAAGTTTGGTTGATCTATGATGAACAGGGCTGAGCAAACTTTCCTGAGTTGTTAGATCAAAAAGTTTATGCAAAGAGTCAATTGCAATCACAAAGAGTAGAGGGGAAAGAGGGTCTCCTTGTCACAATCTCATCCATGTGTTGAACCATTTGCTTCTAGTTCAATTTACAAAAGCCGAGAAGGTGGTCACATGTTGATGATAGAAGTAATTTACCACCGCCTCCGCCATGATATCCTCTTTGATTATATCCCAAAGTTTGACAAGTGTGGCAGACGTTACGCACACGGCAGACCGGTCCTTAGTGTCTTGCACTGTTGGGTTGAAGGAATGGATAAGCTTTCATTCTTACCATGACTCATCCGATGATCAATATGGCTGCACACGCGAAATGCATTCAGCTCCGCATTTCCTTCTTTTTTGTGAAGTGTGCGTAAATAAGCTCCGAGTCTCCGATCCGAGCAATCCCGCTATGAGGTGGAGCTCGACGTATTAAACTCATAGTTTTAAATCTCCGGCTATAGCTGAAGATATAGCCGGCTATAGCTGTTTGAGACTGGTCAAGCTACGAGCTATAGCCCGCTATATCCCGCTATATCCCGCTATATCTCTATTTAGCCTCCGCTATTGCTGGTTTAGAGGTCATCCGCTAAATACCTTTAGCCGGCGATTTAAAACCTTTTAAACTTGCATGTGGTCATGTGGAGTTGACAATAGGGCACACAAAGTCGATTTTCTTTCCTTTTTCTTTTGATGAAACAAAGTCGATTTTCTTCATTACCGTTTCAAACATTGAGGAGCTCTTTTAGGCCTTGTTTGGATGCATATGTATTCATCTCAATCCACATATGTTAGAGTGCACATATGAATTTAGATAAATACATTCGCATTAAACAAGGCCTTACTGTTCTTTCCCTAATCAGCGAGCTGCTCAAGTAGTAGGCAGGCTCGAGAGCAATCCCGCGAAAACCACTGCGTTTTTAGCCTCCAGCTTTTGAATATCGTCACGTACGTCTTGGTCTTTTGCTTCTCGGGGCGGGGTAAGAACCAAAAAGGGACAGTGTGAAGTAATAAAAGGGCAATTGGGTTTCTCAGGTCGCAAATTTACAATCAGAAAGCATTGGAACAGTGTATATTGTTAGATTATGACATGACCGCAATCAAAGGATGGGCCTCCACCATGTGGCAGATGATCAGGACCGGGAACTGCACACATCATGCAGCAACCTAAAGGCGTGCACGCATTACGGAGCGCATAAAGTTTTTTGGTTTAAGAAATGGCTTTGTGTTAGGTTGCGTTATTTGTGTTTGCTTCCCAATCCAAAGCTTAACTGCATGCAGCGGCTTGTTGATGGCCTGGCCTCAAATAAATCAGATCAAGGCTAGGGTGTTGTGCGGTGCCGACACGGCCTGGTGGCTGATGATCGTTTAGGTCCCGCGCGCCATGTTTGGTTTCCTGTTGCAGTTTGTGTCACCGATGAATCAGGCAATCAGCTAACTAATTCTTTGATGCTTTCTGCTGTTGGCTTCTCACAGCGGTAACCCGCGGGATCTTCTGTGGAGGACATGATCATCGATCTAAGCATGCGTGCGTGCATACGTTCGTCAAGTATGCCATTTTTTTTCGAAAGACAGTTCATAAGCAGACTTATATACACACTATAAACACAAAACACAAATTTTATTTATATAATCAGCTGCAAAAGACTGAGCTACCATAGACTTTTTGCTGTCGACGAGCGCTTCATCTATCATTGGGAAATTATCACTGATAAATCATATATAAAATAAATCTAATTTTAATTATGGTGGACATGTTCCATCACAAGGCAGCTGAAATTCGACCCATGCAATTTTGTTTTGATTTTATACATCTGTTTTGTGGGTGGGATCATGTGATGTGATGTGGAATCATATTCAAAATGTAAACATAGGGGGCGTTTAGTTCACAAAATTTTTCAAGATTCTCCGTCACATCGAATGTTTAGACACATGCATGAAGTATTAAATGTAGATAAAAAAATTAATTACACAATTTGGTAGAAAACCACGAGACGAATCTTTTGAACCTAATTAGTTTATGATTAGACATTAATTGACAAATACAAACGAAAGTGCTACAATAGGTAAAGCCAAAATTTTTCGCGAACTAAACACACCCATATTCCCTCCATCCAAAAGAAAAGAAAGTCAGGCATGATTTTATGCAAGTCAAATTTTCTTAAGTTTAATTAGGTTTGTATCTCCAAATAAGTTTATTATAAATATATTTAATAATTAATTTAAGAATTTAGTGTTACTTATTATACATTATATTAAATCTCGATTATTTGATCAAAATTAAAAATATTTGACTTCTCGGATGCAAATGGTCTGTGATGGAGGGAGTTCTTGTTTGTCCGTACTTCATTTCTTATGTTAAGTGCAAATTCTGAGTTTGTTCAAAAACAGGAGCAAGCAACTAAATGTTAATGGAAAAGGGTTAATTAAATTGTTTGGGACATTTTCAGAGCGACATACTCCATAAGGCTAGTACACATGTATGGAGATACCTTGAAAGAGTATCACAATCGCAAGATGCAACAGTTTCTCTCTGCTTTTATCTCCTTTTTTTTCCCCCTTCTTGGACAGTATGGGCGAGGATACTGATAAAGACCAGCAAGACAGCAAGTTTCCAACAAGGAATTGAAAGGCCCTTCCCCACACTTTGGAGTACAAAAGAAAAGGACTCGATAAACAAAAACAAGGCCAATCAGTCCGCCGAGGTGTCACGACGATGCATGCTCACTCCAAATCCATAAAAGCCATGAATCCGTGCACCGACTGGACTGATGACCAACAAGCGTGCGTGTGAACCAAGCTGATAATAATGGCGATCAGAAAACTCCCAACGCCGTGTCCCCCTTTAATTTTGTTTTGGCCGGCTGGCGCGTTCATGGCACTCGCGGTTGCGGTGCACTGGCATGGCGACACTTGTGGCGCCCTCCGGGCTTCCTGCGCGGAGATGGGAGCAGGACGAGGAAAAAGATGGATCATAGGATCGGTGGTAGTGATGTTGATCGCAGAAATCCTCCGCTCCATTTGAAGGAATGTGCCGAGTTGGTTCTGAGCTTCCATGATCCTGCCGTGTCGAAGTCCTATTATCGCAGGAGAATATGGATGGATGTTTTTATATTTGCTGATTTGCTTTTGTTTTTTGGGTTGGTTCTTTCCTTGGATTCAGATTGCGGCACTGATGACTGATCATGAAGTCAGTGTTTACATTGAAGCAAAGTGAACAATACTAGTTCTTTTTGTGTTTTTTTTCAGAATATTCCAGATTTCAACCTCACTCTTTAGTAAAGAAGCCTCAAACCCGACTATTACAAAATTGTGCCTATAAACCAAATACAGATATTAAAAGCATCGTAAGGAACCGCATGGCCTTCGACTCTAAGCTTCCATGAGTTCACCAAAACTCTCCTTTCGGTCGTCAATGCATTGCCCTAAAACAGACTTAGAAAAGAAGTTTGATTCAACTGAGTCAACTCTTATACATTTATACCCAGCAAACGCTAGCAACTCTCATCAATAACAAAATGTTTTGGCCCCCACCCCACAACTTAATCACTATGTGTTTTCTCCGCTTCTTCTTGGGCCTGTTTGGAACCGTGGTCGTGGTTCCGTGGCCGTGATATGGGAAATCGACGGTGTAGTTTATTCCTTGATTTTTCTTCCCCACGGGCGGTTAGCAAAATCCTAGTCAGGTTGTTTAGCGAGATTCTTCGATTCCCGCTGACACCGCTGTGAAATAAGAGGAAACATACACACCCTTTATCTGCCTGGGCCAATATGGTAGGAAAAAGAGTCATTAAGTATGTATTCCAAAATGTATGCCATTTTAGTTTTATCTTAAGCCAATATATTCTAAATTTTGCTAAGTTCATAGAAATATATCAACATCCACAATGCATGGCCGATCTATTAAAACTAATATGATGCTATGGCCATTGGTACATTTTTCTATAAACTTTGGTAAAATTAGAGAGGTATAACTTAAGATACAATGCTAAAATTGGAGAGAAGTGAATATTCACTAGAGTATCTGGTGAGCATTTTTTAATAACTAAACACTACTAAAAACTAATTTTTGCAATTAGTGTACCATCATAGACTAATTAGGTTCGAAAGTTTTGTCTCGCGATTTCTCACCCAACTGTGCAATTAGTTTTTTTCATCTACATTTAATGCTCCATGCATGCGTCCAAAGATTCGATGTGATAGGCAAAAACAAAAAAAATGAACTATACGTGGCCAAAAAAAGTCGGAGTTCGACAAAAAAAAAAGGAAGGATTTTTTTTTTCGAGAGAGAAAGAAACAGATGTCGGAAGGGACCATCCAGCCCACGTGTGAGTCGACTGACAATACTCTCTACTGGGCCTAAGGACGATATGCCATCCGAGTTATCGTATATGGGCTAGCGCAGCAGCCACGTGCTGGCCCATTGGAGTTGGTGACACAGATAGAGGATCATATGATTTTTGAAATGAAAACTGGCATGGTGGGGATGTAGCTCAAATGGTAGAGCGCTCGCTTTGCATGCGAGAGGCACGGGGTTCGATCCCCCGCATCTCCAGCGTTTTTTTTTCTTTTTAATGTTTTTGGTCCTTTCTGGCCGTCTCTGTGCCAGAGGTTGAGTGCTACAAACCATCTTCGTCGCCTGTCCCTGAGTTTCCTGTCCTAGTAGGACGGACTCGGATTCATTTCAATTCCAGATGATGCGCTTCCGCTGAGAAAAAAAATCCAGTTAATAATGGTTGTTTCTGGTGAGTCGTTTTCAGATAAAGAGGTGAGCATCCGTAAGTAATCTGTTCCTCTTTTGTGTATGCAGCCGCCAGCAAGCAAATACCGACGCCAGTGATTGAAACAGGACGGTTCACTGAAATCGGAAGCTTATTGAAAGAAACACGCTACCGTGCATCATGTTACTACCTTGTCTAGTTGTCTGAATGCCCTAAAGACTTTCCAGACGCGAGCGTGACTAGGAAGAAAACGACACCGTTTTCATACCATCGAGTTCAACGAGCAGTAACAGAAGTGAAACTTGTTTGCCCTGGAATAAGACTACCCGCTGTGGGGACTCTAAAATGATACTCTATAGCTTTAGAGTATGAATATATAGTAAAAATGATACTCTAAAACGATACTCTATCCTTTCTCTCACTCTATATTTAGAGTGGTACTGTGCTTACTCTACACTTTACAGTGACGGACCCCACTAGCTAAACAAAGGAAAAAATGATATAACTCACAAACCAAAAATCTAAATTAAATTTTGATTTCACCATTAAATTCGTCTCAATAAATCATTCAAAACTAGATCACACATGGATATATTTAGATAAAGTGACAAGTGGGTTCCATAGTGGATAGAGTGGATAGATGACGATATAGAGGATGAATGGGTGTGGGAGAATTGAGTATAGAGGAGAGAATCTTGCTGACTAGGACGTATAGAGGATGAATATAGAGGTCCATGAGTGCGGGTAGTCTAAGGGCACCACCGAACCGATGAGGCTAACACTTCTAGTAGTACAAATAAAGTGATCCATATAGACTAGAAAATGTTAAGACTACTATTTACACAATACAAACCATTATTACTTGTGGTTTGCAAAGAAATATTTTCATTTCATCATACATCACCTTTATTTTCTCTCATCTCTTCTTTTTTAGCATTGACCATGTTCTCTCTCGAGCATAGTATAGCTTCTGCGAGCCAAAATGACAGCGTAGAGTTTTGTTCTTCTCTCCTTCACTTTCCGGCAAACGTGTTGCAAAACGAAATAAAAAGAAGAGATGAAAGTAAAAGTGGCCTTTCACTTTTTACTCCTTTCTCCTTTTCGTGAGATTCACCACCTCTGAGCTTTGCCCGCGCCCCGAAGAGATCACGATTCGCGTCGCGGTCGTCACCTTTGACTCCGGTGCGAACGCATGAGCTCATCCGAAGATGGGCGAATTCGCTACGCCGTTCTGGTTGCTGGCCGCTATTGCTATCTGAAGTCTGAAACATTTCCCAGGCAATACAGAAAGCGATACTTGCACTGTTCACGAGTCAAGGCCGCCGATGTAGCAGTACTGGCTGCTCTCGATGTTTAGTTCCTGAAATATTTTATGAAAGGCTACTGTAGCACTTTTTATTTTTTTTTGTTGTTATTTGATAATTAGTGTCCTATCATGATCTAATTAGACTTAAAAATTCGTCTCATGAATTTCATCTAAACTGTATAATTAGTTTTATTTTTTATCTATATTTAATGCTCCATGCATATATCTTGAATGTCAAAGATTTGATGTGATGGAGAATCTACTGTTTTTTTCGTAAAATATTTTGAAACTAAACACGGCCTAAAATCCTCTCCATTTAATCCGGTTTTTCTCACCACAGGTCTTGCCTGGTACAATCGGCAGCCGGAAAATGGGTACATCACAATCACAACATGGAGCTCAACGTGTTCTCTAGCTGGTTCTCTTGCCATGAAACAGTGCAACGACAAACAAGACGAGACGAGGCATAACCGCATAATTACAGCACGGCGCAGCAGAAGCTACAAGAACACAACAGATGCAATGTAAATCCTCCATCGCTAGATCGTTGCTTTTGCTAAGCTGCCTAGGAAATTCAATACCGGTCGCGGGAGTAGTACTCCTACAATACAACTGAAGCGAGCAATCGCCGGTAGATTGGTCGGTCGGTCACCGTACGACGAAGTCGGCGGAGGCGCGGCCGTCGTCGAAGTTGAGCGCGTAGCTGAGGGCGTCGTAGTGGAAGCTGAACCTGCCGGCGGTGCCCCTGCGCCACCTGCCCGCCCTCTCCGACTGCAGCCTCCGGAGGCCCGCGCGCAGCCTCCGGTAGAGGCTCCTCACCAGGTACGACGACGACTTGCTCCTGCAGGCGCCGCTCGGCACCGCCGCGGCCTCGACGGCCACCACCACCGCAGCCATCCTGCTGGTTCCTGGACCAGACGAGGCCGCAGCCAGAGAAGCTAGCTAAGCTGTGCGCGCCCTGCCTGCCCCTGCTGGACACTCCTTTTGCTTTGTGCGGGTCTGCAAACTGCGACGCTGGCCAAGTGCTCAGAGAGGGCGGTGGGACTGGAAATATATAACTCGTCTTGGACGGACCCGGACCCTTTTCCCCGTCCGGCTATGCCCAGGGCAGGTTTTAACAGCGTTGCATGCGCTCACGAGCCCCCACTCGGGCACTCCGCCGCAGTGCTTTACCGCAGAGTGGCGCTGACGCGAAGGGAGGTGGTGGACTAGTGGCTGGGCCTTTGCGGACCGAGACAGACATGGGTCACAGCACGGTCACATGGGCAGTGTTTGTATCTCGTCGTCATATGGGCGGCTGGGAATTTGGCAGCTCTGCTTGGGGTTCGGGGTGCTGAATGTTGGGTGAGCGAGCGCGGATGTCCGTGCCGGTCACGAAGACGGCATGGACTCGTGCCGCAGCTACAGGGGACCGCCTTCGCGGGACCAGACCGTGGAAAGGCGTGGCCCGGCTTGCGGTTCTTGGACGAGCGCGGACGTGCACTGCGTTCTGCTCATTTGGTTCGCTACTGCAGCGTGCGCTGTTGCATTTTTCGTGGCTACTAGTACCAGTGGGGAAGATTGCACGAGGTCGGAGAATGGAGATCGCTTCCTTGTTTGATCGACTCAGCGTGATTTAATTTCAAGGCAGCTGGGAACGAGATCTGCAAGTGCTGGGAGCTCGATCATACAGTATGCGTGTGTCAGCAGAATGTGCTCCTGTCCTCCGTCGTGGTACGTGTCAGCTCACGTTGTAGCCTTTTGGATTCGGGTATCTCAACTTTTGTGATTGTTCGACACCCAGCCCTGCCTCTGCGATGCCAAGTCGCATCACATAGATTGCCCCCGTCGCCTAGCCTCCTTGTCCAGTAAGAGTACGCGGTGCACGGTCATATGTGCAGGACGGCCGCTGCCGTCGTTATCGTAACATGGCACGGGCAGTACGGGGAAAAAAGACACTAAACACTGGTGCGACGTCGACTTGACAACACGTACGGTATGATCCTTCTCTAACGGTAGCGGTAGCATTTCGTTTGTATTTGGTAATAATTGTTCAACCGTTGACTAATTAGGCTCAAAATGTTTATCTCGTAAATTATAATCAAACTATGTAATTAGTTATTTTTTATCTACATTTAATACTCCATGAATATGTCTAAAGATTTAATGTGATGTGATGTGATAGAGAATCTTGCACTGTGCAAACTTTGGAGGTGTAAAGTTTAGGCAACTAAACGAGGCCAGTGTATTTCTGTAAAACAATGTACACTGTTGGACTAATCAATCATCTCAACTTTAATACTCAAAAATCAAATATAAAAAGCGACTTTTGTGTTCATACCCCTACTTTCAAGTTCGATGGTGATTTTATCCTTATCTTTTTTACTTTGTGATTTCACCCTTGTGTTTTTTAACTCCAAAATAAGTGTTCACAGCAAAAAGAAATGTACCAACAAGTGCAATGGGCTCCACAATGAGATTCCTGTCATCAACACAATCTAGAACGACATTTTGGAGTTTGAGCAAAGAAAGAGGGTTTTGGGCTTAATCCGCCAAAATTGGCCTAGCCGGATTCCAAACCAGCGGGGCTGGTTTCTCTGCTCACGGTCTAGCGCCTAGCTCAGCCCTTAGGATAACAAATGATTGTGAATGCTAACATCCAATCGATCCAAAACACATCTACTGCCTTTTTATCCTAACTTTTCCAATCCATTGCTGTTCGACGCATTTCTCAACGAGATTCGATGACATTCTAGATGGCCTTGCTGATCCTATGACAACCTCCATGTGCATCCCCCCAATAGATCTTCCCGGGAGGTGTTCTCCAGCTCTTCAGGTGAATAATGAGTCTCAAATCGGCTCTACTGACCCGCCAATCGATCTTGCTGATCTTGAGGTGTACTAGTCGCATGATGTGTGCAACCTTGGGTGTGCTAGCCTTTGCTGATGTGTGATTCGATTCGACGTCAACAATAATCTTAAGCCATTCTGATAAAGGAATCTAACAGTGTTAATTCAACTATAAAAGACAAACTTATCATGCGGATTTGTCCCTACTTTTTTTTTAAAAAAAATAATTGTTTTAATCCCTATTTCTTGTTAAGTATTTGGACAATAGTTTGATAAATTTCAAAAGATAACTAGGATTTCAATAAGTTCATCACAAGCAAATGCAAAGCTTTGTCATTCTGTGTGTGTCGCCTAGGTCCTGACCAGTAGTAGGGGACTGTTGTCAATCCTGCAATATAGAGGACGAGTGGAGATGTTACGAGTGGCTGATTGGATGATGGGCTAGAATGGATATTCACTTTGGGCCGTTGTAAGCTGTGTAGCGTGTTGGGCCTGCGTGCCAAGATTGGGTTGGTGGCCGTGTAACTATGTGTGCGTATAAATACTACCTGGCTGGTTCGGGTTCAGGTATGAATGAATAAAACTGAAATTACCCAATCTCTACTGAACTCTGAATTCCGTATCTGTTCTTTTTTTCGACCAGAGAGAGACCTCTATTAGCTAGACACAGGAGAGTTACAATCGGCATTGAGGAAGTTCCAACCACACACAGGTGCTTGTCCCAACCATGCTGCAAAATGCTTACAACGACTAGCTAGCAAAGCTAAAACACTAGCTACTTAATTACAATCTCTCTTTACATGGGCCGTTTCCAGACATTTAGCAGACGAATAAAACCTTTCGCCTCCTCCAAAATTAGGCCGATTTATGATCTGTCCACTGAGGTCCAATTGATCGATGATATGATTCTTCTTCTTCAGTACTCTTCTATCCATTCCGTTAGAGTTTGTTAGGCTGGTTACATTTAGTTGCACTAGGTTTATCCTCTAGCTAATATACCAAGTCAACCAAGTGCGCGTCTAATATCAAACAACAATATGGACTTCTCGAGAGATCCTCTATGACGCCACGTGTGGACCTTCCTCTCATCATGGTGCACGAGCTCCATCCCTCTTTATTCCCAGGAGGATGACACACGGTTGTAGATGGAGTGGCTGACCTGGCTGTGACGCGCTCGAAGCATGAGGGCCACCGCATCCTTTCACGTCATGATGAAGGAGGAGCTTGTTTTAGTGGCTCCGTCTGCGCAATAGAAAAAGGGCTTCGTCTCATTCGGGCTTCGCCGGCGGAGCCGTTCCTCCGGCCACCCGTTTGGCAGGGCTTCAGCAGGAGCTAGAGCCGGAGCAGCTCATGGAGCCCCGCGAAACGACCCTTAGTCTGCGCGCGAATGTTGTGGAGGGCCCCACCTGCTACTACTACCACGGTGCAAAATTGATCCTAGAGTCCTATGATGGCTTTGTAAGCCTTTGTGAGCTCTTGGAGCTTTGTTGGGTGATCGAGATGTGCATAGGAAAGGCACGGCGTCACTTACTTGAACAATGTTAGTACTAAATCTCCCTCCAATCGATGGGGCACACTACACACGTCTGGTTTTCATGTAACGTTAACTTCCTAGATGACACATAGCGGATAAGATGGTTGTATTTTCTCTTGTTAGGCCCCGGAAGCTCTGTAATGCACAATGAAATAGTACCTATCCAATGCTTTGTTTTATTTGGTGGAACTTATTAGCGGATGGAGAAAAGGACTTCTAATTTGGTTCGTTTTTTTTGTTTAAAATTGCTCTTGCTATGTTGTTTTCTTTCAAAATTAAACTTACCTGATTTTAATGACTGTTCAACTTTGACTCGGCTCGTTAGCTGAGTTAGCCTCGACCCGTTAATCTCGGTGTGAAGTTTTGAATGCAAGTCTTAAACAACATTAAAAAAACTACTACTTCCGTCCTAAAAAAATCAAATCCTAAGATCTGTGCAAGTCAAACTATCTTAAGTTTGACTGACTTTATAAGAAGGACTAACAACATCTATAACATACAATCAACAATTATGAAAATCTATGGTAATATCTAATGATACAATTTTTTTGATGTCATAAATCTTGACGAGTTTTTTTCTAAAAATTCGGTCAAAGTTTAAAAAGTTTGACTTAAGACAACTCTAATAATCTATTTATTCAGGGTAGAGGGAGTATAGTAAATAACAATATATTAATTTTAAAGAAAAAATATAGGTGGCTCGGTACCCAAACCCCTGCCATCACGTTCTCCTTGTATGCATCATGCGCACCCTGTCACCTGCAAACCTGACAGTTTGTGGGCTTGGCTGCAACAGAATCGATCCGCGGATAGCAGATAAGCTTTGCTGGAAGCCCAAAAGGTTTGGTCAAAATTGGGCCTGCTTAACTATTTTGAATGACCTGGATGCGCAAGCCTGCCGTTCGCACGGCCCAAGAGGGGTCTTGGTCCCCGCGTCTATCAGTTGGATCCGTGGGGCACACAACACAACACTGGATCCCTGAAACTGAAACGAGAGCGTCCTTCCGAATTGCCTGCGCCCCAGTCTCAGTTTCATCAGAGTTTTATAAGTATTAAATATGCTAATGTGGTACCGTATTAATGAAGTGAGAGATGATAAGAGTTTCATAGGAGTAGAGAGAGTTTTATAGAGATGAAACTCTTCTGCACGATTTACAAAATATGAATGTGTTGGAAATTGAGTCATGAAACCTCACTAACACTGTCCTTAACTCTAATTCCTGGGTCCTTCTCGGTGGCTGTATTGTTCCTCCTCGAGAACCAAGAATCAACGGCGGGGCTACATCACGAGCGACAACGATGGACAGGCTAACAAAAGGGCGGCTCACAGCTGACAAATGCCGACTGACGATGATACACGAGGAAGAGCCCGAGAAACTACTTTCCATATGCGCTATACTTCAGCATGGAACAGTACTGTGCTGCTGTGGAGGTCGTGTTCAATATCTGTCAAACTACATTTTGTATCCATGCCCTTTAAGTCGAACGTATCTAAATCAGTAATTGTTTCCTCAATTTATTTCAAAATTTCTTCATCCACACAGTTGCGCCGTCTCATCTTTTTTTTTCCAAGGGGAAAATGCTGTGACACCAAGTTCACCTAACGATCAAGGGTATGACGGTACGTTTGGATTCTAGCCAAATCTTATCTCATCTTGCCAGGCAAGGAAAATCAAATGTGGTTTTGTGTTTCAAAATTTGGCAAATGTTCATTTTTTTATGCTGGTAAGATTTTTTTTCTTGGTATCTGAAGCTAGCCAATTTGGCTTTCCCGCCCTATAAGGCTAGCCTGGCCCGACGAGGTGCGGCAAAGCTAATAAAGGAACCAAACTAACCCTAAATCTCATTAGTTGCCCAACCTAGCTAATATTAACTAATAGATTGTCAAAAACGTTTTTTCCTTTCACCCACCTCTATTCACACGTTCTCTTTATATTTATATCTATACCTAATAATAAATAATAATAAAGAGGCAAAATTTCAAACTCCTTTTTTTCGTCAATCCATCTGTTTCTCCGTCTTTCTCTGGACAATGGAAAGTTTCTTTCATCAGGACTTATATATACAATCCGTGCTCTTACGAGTTAGAATCCTAATCTAAATAGACCCGATCATGTTTGATATTGAATCCTAATCCTAATTTAAATAGAAAAGAAAAGTAACAGTAAAAATTAGGCAAATATACAACCTTTAGTCCTCACATTCCTAATGTTTTTGTCCGCAAGTTTTTTATCTGGCCCGCACGTTCCTTTATAGAGCATCCGCTTGATTCTATTTTATTTTTCCAAAATCTTTTTCTTCAGCTAAGGTGTTTTTTGTTCCTAATTTTTTTTATCCACAAGTTTTTTTGTCTAGCCCGCACGTTCCTCTGTTGTGCATCCGCTCGGTCTTATTTTTTTTCACAAAATCTTCTCCTCACTGCGGTGTTTTGTTTTTGTTTTTTCTCAAATAAATGTAAAACCAAATAAAAAACACAACACTATTCTTTGAACCATTGCCCTTTTATGCAGTTTTGTGATTTGATTAAAAACAAAACCTATTTTATTAAAATTTAGATTACTCGATGGTCCAACTAATCAATCAGTAAGATGATATCTTGATCAATTTACTTTCTAATCACGTCTAAATAAATGTATCTCTGCAATCCTCAACGAGAGTTGTCATGTGAAAAATTGAGTGGTCTCTTGTCATAAGCACCAGAATTCTTGACACACAAACGACTAACTCCTTGCCGACTTTAATCAGAGATTCCAACTACTGATTTTTATAGTCCTCGATTAAAATGACGAAACTAAATATTTAACTATAGAAACACATGGATAGTATGATACATTTACATCTAAATATTTATATGCTTTTCTGCCAAAGAAAAATCTATTTTATTTAATTTGATACAAGTTTAATTGGACATTGTTATATTAACTTATATTATAGATGTCATGGTTATCCTAAAATAAATTAGAGGTCTTAAATTTCATAGAAACGAAAAAACATAAATAGACATGTAACACTTCCTATCATCATTTTCCATGAATGTATTTTATATATTTTTTCTCCCGTTGCAACGCACGGGCATGTTTGCTAATCTAATATCAAAGGGCAAAATGATTCTTACCTTTGTTTTTTTTACTTTTCTTAGTGCCCTCGTGCCTTTGGGTCTTGTATGTGACCCGGACTCGAGACTCATGATGATACAGTTAAACAACTCATGATCACGATGATACAAGTCCGAAGGTATGTTTGCTAATAGTAACTGAAAGAGAATTATATAAACAAAAGCAAGTAATGATGTATTTACCTAATTATTGATAGATTTGTTACTAATTAAAATCTTCTTGTTTTCGATACGGAAAAGCGATTGTTTGCAAACTAGCCTCTTGAACGAAGAGCATATGCCCCAAGTGCATGCAAATTTAAATAGGAAAAATTGGTTTCATAGCACTGAAAGATTGCGATATCCGGAAAATACCATCAAAAGTTTGTCCATGCATGAAATAGCACCGAAAGAATGAACCGTTATATGAAAATACCATTCCGTCACTTTGGCACCTGACGTCGTGACTCCACCGTCCATCTGTGAAGCCAGTGAGACACTCCTGTGAGTTCTGTCCTTCCGCACTTCCTGCATCTAGCGGGCGGTTTGGATGCCGACGAGTATGAACCGGCACCGCCAGGGACCCACACCGGCACACGCAGCCACGCGGCACGCGCATGCCCTTCTCCTTAGCCCACCAAGCAAGGCGACGTGCGGGCCATGTTGCTGACGCGAGAGGCGGTAGCGAATCCGGAGACCAAACACCAAAGGAGGCGTGGCCGCGCGGGAGGAACGTGAGAGAGGCGAGGAGGATCGAGGTCCAGCGTGGTCTCCCCGCTGACGGTGACCTCGGCAGCAAGCGGCGCTTTGCCATGGGTGCCCTCGAAGGTGGAATTCCTCTGGCTCGATCGTTTATATATTACTGAATCGAAGAAGTTCAGAGCTGCTGGCCGGCCGTGATCTCATAGGATCTGCTGCATGCCTGCACTCGCCGCCGCGCACAAGCTGCTTGCTCTTGTAGTCGCCGCCGGCCGTGAGGTGGGAGCCACAGGCCACAGCCAATGCCACGTGAGCGGTTCGACGGCTCGTCACCTGTTCATGGTGCCTGCCTAGCTCGTCTTGCCACCCCTCACCGGCCGTGTGCGTTGTCGGGACCCTCGCCAGGCACGCAGCATCGCTGCATGCGCCGATCGGCCGATGCTTGCTCGCCCGAACGCCCGACGACATTGCTGCGTCTGCGTACTGCGTTGCATGCCCGGACCGTCCGTGCTCGCGCTGCCGGCCGCCTAGCCATATTCCACATATGCCTCCGCACACTCGCGCTGCCCCCGCATGAGTTGCCCGCCCTGTCATGCTCGTCATCGTAGATCCTCGTCGGTCGCGAGGTGCAAGCCTGAGCCACGCCGCGCAAGCTGCTCGTCGTCCGTCCGCGCGGTGCAGCCGCGCAGGCCTCGCCTAGCTTACTGTCCCTTGCCAGTCGTGTACAGTGTACTCGTGTGCCTAGTTTGGCCTCTCGCTGGGTGCGCCGCCTCGCCGGTTGCTGAGGCCATAGCCAGCCAGGGACACTTGCCGAAGACCTAGCCGCCGATGCAGGACCTCTCATGCTGGTGATGGTGGTCGAGGACGTCTTCACAGTTCACACCGTTACCACCAAACGTGATGAGACATGACAGAATGCCCTTTTCAGTTAACGTTCTCATCTTTCGGTGGTATTTTACGTAACAGAGTTCTTTTGATGGTATTTTCCGATTGTTGTGATCTTTCGGTGCTATACAACCAATTTTCCCTTAACTATACGGCTCTCACCTAGCTTGCCTACTCTTTCATCAAGGATATATACAAAATAGAAACAAAAAAACCTAGTTTGCCTACCATGTATATGACATAAAATTTACGTCACACCTTTCGCAATATATGAACAGTTTAGTTACGTCACACTACTCCCTCCGACCCACAAAAAAAGGTAGGTTTCGTTTTTTAAGAAGTCAAACTTTTTAAAGTTTAATTAAAAATATATTAAATAATATCAACATCTATATCTGCAAATAAGTATATTTCATGCTCAACCTAATGATACATATTACATATGATAAATATTAGTATTTTTTTGTATATATTTGGTCAAACTTAAAAAGGTTTTGACTTCTCGGAAAATGAGACGTGCAAATATTTATGGGACGGAGGGAGTATCAAATATCGATTTGTAACAGGAAATAGTCGTAATAAGGTAGCCGTAGAGGAACCTGTGGCTGGATTGAATCCTTCGCGAGTAGACCGTCAGTAATTTTCCAACAGCATGCAGCCAAGCCGTAACTCTCATGTTCATGTGTCCGTGGTACCCCTTGCGCTGGACGAAGACGCCCCAAGGACGCTGCCATCTCCTTGAGGTTGAGGCCAGCAGCGGCCGGCGTCACCTCGTTGTCGAAGCTTTCACATCCGGCCAGCAGGCCAGGCGAGGCGGCCAGCGTGGTGCGTGGTGATAGGATAGATGCACAGCCCGAGCCCGCTCATCCTATCATGCCCGCCGTGCATCCTGGCCAGTCTTTCTCAAAACCCTAGCCACGCCCACGCGGCAGTGACTTGTGGGAAAAAAAATCGTGTACTACCAGCGCCGCACCGCCAGGCCAGACACCAGGTCCAGGCGGCGCGCCAAATTCCATCACGCCATCTGTTCCACCGGTGCACATGCCTTGGGCACGCGCGCCAACCCTTCTCGCACGTCGCGGCCACAGGCGGCACGTACTGCCGATGGAGGAGGAGAAGGACGGGGCGGTCCATGGCATGGCAGCCGCCCTAGGGCAGGGCGCACGCGCGCGGCAATGAATGCGCGATGCCACGGCGCGGCTACGTGGCCCGCGGCGCGCCGGCAAACCCGGCGCCACGACAGCTACGGGGGACGGGCGGTAACGTGCCGGCGCCACGACAGCTCCGGCGGACGCTCTGCTTTTGGGTGGCAACGACTCGCTGGCCGGCGACGGCGCTGCCCTGCCGCCGAGGGAACGACGGCGAGCCGCGCCGCTCTCACACGTAGTACCGCGCGTCTGCGTCGGGACCAACCTCGGCTAGCGGACAAACCGTGGCTTTTTGCTGAAATTTTTACAGAATCGGCGCGGGGCTCTCAGCTCTGCTGGCACTCTGCCTCAGCATGGTCCTCCATCCGACCGAAAGCTCGGTTTGGGGTTTTGACTGCTCGCTGCAGGCAGCTGGCGTGGGGAGGTAGCGCTGCTACGCGGCGCGCTGTGGTTCCTCCGGCGGCGGCCGTCTTGGAAGCTTTGACCGCTTATTTGATCTCACGTTGTTCTCACTGAAATTTCCAGAATCTTCGCGAGATGCCGTGCGTGATAGTGATACACTGATACCTAGGCGCGGCATTGCGATTGCGACGGTGAAATTCCATGGGTCCTTGGACAAAACTTGTGGCACTCAGAAAAGATTGCACAATGCTCGCGTTTACTTTGCCCAACAATCATGAGTCTCGGCTCGTCGTCGTCTCTTCAGTCTTCATTGTTTCCCAGGGCACCCGGGGAGGCTGAGCTGCTGCCACGAAGACCGATCGATCACTGAGGTACTCCAGTTCTTTTAGGAGTTCTCAAACTCGGTTAACTGCTGAAAACGAGAGCTCGTCGATCAGGTATAGGCTACACGCACACGCCTGAGCCTGAGAAAGGACAATGACCCCGAAAACAGACCGACCTACCAGTGACCACGACGATCACGTTACTCTTTGACTAGCAGCTACCCCTACTGTACTAGTACTGCAAGCAGCTGCCGTGGCCGTCCTGGCATCCACATCTGCGCCGAGATATTTCCCGGCCGGTGCGGTGGCCCTATCACCGCTCGCCACTTGGGACCATGGGTGTAGCTTGCAAGTCAACATATGCGCCCACCCCCGCCCCCCCGGACCCGCCGCCGTTCCGTCGGCGACACTTGTCCGGCCACAACCACACGTGGCTCCGCATTGACGTCTCACACATGACATGAAAGCGCACACCACCGGGCACCGGCGGAAACTCCATCGCTGGGATCACGCCACCTGTCGACTGCAGTTCGTGAGCAGGCAAGCCTCTCGCCGAGGCAATTGCAATTATGCAGCTGTTCATACCTGTAGCATTGTTGGGTCGCAATTATTGGGCAGTGGAAATTCTAGGCCCGCGCTGTTGCTTTTTGGAAGCTATGGACTATGGTGCCGTGCTGACGCTCGATGAACAAAAAGTACTCCTGAGCTGATGAAGCGACTAACCGCAAGAGGAAAGGGTGCGATGCACCTCCCACAAATCTTTGTTCGCCTTTTTGGATGGAGAGGAGACGGCTTTGTCGATCATCCATCCATCTCCAGCGAAAAAGCCATGAAAAAAGAGCTCTTGCACCACGCGCGGATCTCTCCTCTTTTTCTTTTTTTTTTTGGCAAGCAACTTGAGGTAATGAGGTCGATCTGTTGGCCTAGCTAGATGCTGTAGTGCTTTTTAGGCGACATTGTTACGTATGTTGCTAGCACTGCTCACTGCCCTGTCAATCTCAGCAAAAACTTCAGCGCAATCCACAGAGCAGATCAAGCTCTACCGGGCCTTAACCATTTCTGGCATGTATACGCAAGTATCATGCATGCGCTTAGCTAGAAAGACAATACAGGGTGACATGATGCACAGCAAGCTCACGTACGTGTCCAACACCTTGTGAGGAATGTGCCCACAACCTTTGTTGGTCATGTAGTACGTGCTTACTCTAGTCTAGATCCCGGCCCGTAGCCTAAACTTTGTTTTGAAGCTAAGGGTGCAGTGCAGGCGATGCTTATCCAGAAACGGCCGGGCCGGGGGAAGGCTGCCTGAGCACTCAAGTCAAGCGGCACCGGAGCCTTTCCCCTTTCGGCACGAAAATGACACACATGTTGATGTCAACCGCAGACGACAACTATTATGAGCGGTAGTAAGGTGGGTTGGGTGCCCATGTTCAGATTCCTAATGCTCCTTTCACATTGCAACAAACAAGAAAAGCCTCCATCGACGACACACAAACTAATGTGTAAGCACAGCAGCATCTGCCGCAGATAGATACGCATGGGATCGGGAGCACATCAGCACGACAGCACCGCATGTGTGGAGATTTGCTGAAACCATACCGTTTGGCCTCAAGAATCTACTCAAAACAACAAAATGTACTGGCAATTTGGCAGCGTGCATTAGCTCAGGACTGAAGGGGATAAGTATTAAGTAAGAGCCTACTCGCTGTTAATTACTCCGTTCTATGCGTGACTAAGTGGTGGCTCGATCAGTAGCTCCGTCAGGGCTTGTGCTTTGATATTTAGTAAGACCGCGAAACGCTTCAAAGGCGTAGTGATCTGGACCTAACCAAGGTACTAAATAGTGTATTGCGGGTTGGTAGCGGATTGGCGTCGAGGTAGCGGATTGCGGATAGCGGGCGATATTGCGGGCGATAAGTTCCAATAGCGGCACCCCGATAGTCCCATATAATTTTAAGCACATATATCATGAATAATGAGTATAAATAATTTTAAGTGCATATATCATGAATAATTTTAAGTTCCACAGCCGATGCGTGAGTTTTGAATTTGGGGTGTGAGTCATAGTGGGCTAGACTAATTAGGGATATTTCCTTCCATGCTATTGCGGCCTGCTACGCGCAATTGTGGCCGCAATATCGGCCCGCTATTCAAAATTGCGGCCGCAAAGTTTCAGGATGCAAAGTTCAGAACGCTACCTCGTAGCGGTAGCGGCAATGGACCGCTACCGCTATTGCGGGTGCAATTGCGGCCGCTACCGCCGCTATTTATTACCTTGGACCTAACCTAACTTATACTATGATGATAAGGGGGGTGGCAGCTAGCCGCGCTTATTTAATCTGATCCGGAGGGGTTAAACAAGTGTGTGTTTGTGTCATGCCGTGATCCAGCGCTGGAGTTAGTTGTGTCGTGACGTCGGGTAGGCCTGCAACACGTATACTAAATTACATACCACAGTGCTTCCCTAGCTATGCAGTCGTTATCTATGTTCGTTCAAAATCAAATTCGAAACACCACACAGGTTAGAGCACGTCATCATCGCTTCTCGATTCCAAACAAACGCATAACGAATCCTCCCTCCGTCCCCAGTGCAAATTAAAGGGGGATCTTTGGAGCGAATTTAGCCCCAACCTTTCTCGACGACGTCTGCTAGCTGCTCCAGAATTCTCAGAGCGAACCCAAGGTCCTCCAAAGAAGACGTAGGCTGTGTTTAGTTCCGCGAAAAGGTGTAAAAAAAGTACTGTAGCACGTTTTGGCTTTATTTGGTAAATAGTGTCCAACCGTTGACTAATTAGGTTCAAAACGTTCGTCTCGCAAAGTACAACCAAGCTGTACAATTAGTTTTTGATTTCATCTACATTTAGTACTCCATGCATGTATCGCAAGTTTGATGTGACGGGGAATCTTTTGTTTGCACAGTATTTTTTTTTTCTTTGAGGAAGTAAACACAGCCGTAGAAGAAATGTCCTGTCCGCCTGCCTTGCACTCCGGCCAAGCCTTTCTTGCGTCCTCGTAGCTTGGCGCGCGAGTTTCAACATGTACAATCAGGCAATATTCGCAGGCAGCAGTCGGGTGGCCGACATTTGGTTATTCTATTCCTAATTTCCGATCAGTCGACGCGGCCAGCCATACAGGTGTCTCGTTACATTATTTGGGGGCAAGGACAAGTAAGGGCGTAACGCCGCCCTATCGGTAGTTCACGTGATAGGAGCCAGCCAGCCAGTCGTGCAGGCGAGATCACACGTTTCGTCTCGCAGGCAGGCCGCAGGCACAAGCCGCAGCCATGACTCAGGCCCTTAGTTGCCATGTAAACTCAAAATATTTCCTCTTCCACTCATCACATCAAATCTTTCGACGCATGCATGGAGTATTAAATGTAGGTAAAAAAGATGACTAATTGCATAGTTTGTCTGTAAATGTCGGGACGAATCTTTTGAACCTAGTCTATGATTGGACAAATTTTACAAAATAACAACGAAACATGCTATAGTAACTTTTCGCCTACTTTTCGCGAAGTGAACCCACCCTCACCGCGAGATCTTTTCCGCGCGGGTTTCCGTGCCGCTGACCAGCTGTGCGCTCATCATAAATTCATAATTGAGGCCTTGTTCACTTCCCGTCCCAACCCAAAATATTTTCTCTTCCACCTATCACATCGAATCTTTCGACGTATGCATAGAGCATTAAATGTAGGTAAAAAAGATAACTAATTGCATAGTTTGTCTGTAAATGTCGGGATGAATCTTTTGAGCCTAGTTAGTCTATGATTGGACAAATTTTGCCAAATAACAAAAAAAAAATGCTACAGTAAATTTTCACCTACTTTTCGCGAGGTGAACCTGGTGGGCCAGATTGCGCTGCTGCCTGCATCGGCGCTGAGCCGCTGAACTCTGTCCCTTTAAATAGACACAGGTCATCTCAACCCTGTACCTGTAGGCTTCTTCTTCTTCCTCCTCCTCCTCCTCTCTCTCCCTCTCACCGAGGCTTCCTTTCCTCCGCCTCCAGCAGTCCAGCTCATCACCAGGACCAGGAGGAAGAAGAGCCCTCTTCGCCAATCCGCTTCCACACTCGAACAGTTGAGTTCCTCCTCCTCTCCCCAACCCCGTTGCTTTATCTCCTCGCGTTCTAGTAGCTACAACCGTACCTGCATCTGCATGCGCTCGGCAGCAAGAAAGGAGCAGCTAGCGGGCGGCCGGGCGTGACGTTCTCACCGTACGACGTCGTCGAGGGGATTAGGTGGCTCCTCGTTTTCCTACGGATTTTTCAGCTCGATTCCACGATCTCTGAAACAGCCTTTTTTTTCAATTCAATGTCCTTTAACATTTCAATATATGGCGGTGGAGGAGGCATCCCCGGCCGGTGAAGCGGTGATGCATTGCTCGCCTACTGCTGCTGCTAGTAGCACCAGGCATTTTCTTTAGTTTTTCCGACGGCACAACTTGCCCCCGATCCACCTAAAATAACGCCTTTTCGTTTCTGGGCGAAAAGTATGCCGTACATTACGCCAAGTTGCACTACGGCCCCGATGTTGATTATTGGTCCCCCACTGGCCACTGCGAACGTTTAAAGGATAAAACCAGTTGCTTCGCTCCGTTTCGCTCACTTGTGTTCGTCGTGCTTTGTGTCGTGCAGACTGCAGAGACGGGGAGCAGGGATAGTGGTAGTGGCGGTCTCTGCTGCTGGTGGAGTGGAGGCTTCGATTCCGGGGGCGGGCGGTGGCTTGTGGTCTCAAGAATCCCGGAAAGGCCGCCGGAAAGGGAGCGGGCGGGCGCAAAGGTGAGAGGGCTTTTATTGATTTCTTTCGGTTCTTGTTCGATTGGCGTTCTCCCTGATTGGTTGTGCTTGCGTACAAGTTATTACAATCTCTCTCTCGTGCTATCCTTTTGCGGGAACATCTCTCTCTCGAAATCCATTGTATGCTGACAAAAAGAAAAAGAATTCCAAAACCCTCTTTTGTTCAGTATCTTCTGGTACTACCGTGAATTCTTCGTGTGCGGTGAATTTCTTTCTTCTTCTTCTTCGTAGTCTTTTTATGTTTCTGATCGTAGTGAATCCGTCATGCTTGCAGGCCGCTGTACAAGCATGGGGTGCGGGGCGTCGAGCCAGAAGGACGCCGGAGCGCCCCGGAGACGGCCGGGGAGCGTCGGCGACGTGGTCGTCTTCCTGCCGGGCCTGCGGGTGCCGAGGACCGTCGACTTCGCCCAGGCGCTCGGCGGCTGCGTGGCCAGGAGCGTCGTGGACCGGCTGTCGGCTCTCAGGTCGCGAGTCGTCGACATGGCAATGCAAGAATCGGCGGCGGCGCTCAAGCCCAGGCGGAGGACGGCGGCACGGCACGGTGTGTAGAGAGTAGAGACTAGACTACTAGAGGAGGGGTGGTACAGCGCCTGGATTGGTAGTTTGGTACCTAGTTTTGTCTGCAAGCTCAAGGCTTCACTGCTGACCTGGCCTGCCGGTTTGCTTCCTTCTGTGTGTGCAGGGTCTAGTACAGCCAATCTTCTACAGGCCCTTGAAGACTACTTGCCCGTTCTGCTAGGACTAGTAAAAGAAGGTGAGGAACAGCTGCAACAATGTGGTGGTTTGGTTGTTTTTGTTTTGGTTCGCAGTTTTGTTGTTGATGAATTCTGATTCACCCAGTCTGCAAAACGTGCAGGCAGCGTCTTGAGGCACAAAGTGCAGTTCACCTGGAGTGACCAAGAGGATAATGCCGAGGTATGTATGCTCAGCCCTGAATTTCATGAACTTGCTGCTGTTTTGTTACTCCAAACCAGTTATGTAAATTCAGCTCTTCTTTTTTTCAATCTCAGGAGACGGCCATTTCAGATGCCTGGTACGAGGTGCTGTCCGTGCTGCATTTGATGGCCATGGTCTGCTTGCTGCAGGCCAACACCCTCCTTCTCCCCAGATCATACGGCGATGGCTATGCCCCAAGAGTTTCTGAAGGTACTGCAATTGCTAACTGTAAATCCAAAGTGTTGTCGTCTTGGAGACTGCTGTTCCAAGTTTCCTGCATTCAAATTTAGCCATTGAAATATGCTAACGATTTGTCGTGCATTGAAGTACTTCTGTCTATACTCTATAGCGCTCATGTGCTGATAAGGCGACATATTTCCAATGTGCTACAGAGAGTAGACGGGCCACTGTTGATGTCTTCTTGAAGGCAGCTGGGTACCTAGACTGCGCAATTCGGCATGTACTTCCGAAGATGCCGCTGGAACTGAGGTTCTGTACTCTTGAGAAACATCCTAGCATTGTTAGGCTTCAATTCAATTTTGAAGACATATACTGAAACATTCCCCTTTGACATGTGAATTACAGGAGACAACTTCCAGTAGACCTGGCTGAAGGAAATCTCAAAGCTCTAAGCCTGCAAGCCTTGGGTCAGGTACTGTCTTCTCAACTCAGCAGATTGGATTATCTAATTTTCATAACTCCTCAAATGGTGGAATAATTTAAATCAACAGTTCATTTGATTTGATGATTTTTTCCCCTAAGAGAACACAGAAGATATTATGCTTGCATGTAACTCATTATTGAACGAATCGGCACTAGTGCCCATTTCATAGAAAGAGAAGGGTGATAATTTTGAACCATATATATTTCCTATTGCTGCTGAAGCAACACAGGTAGGTTTCAGTTTTGAACAGCACAATTTTGTACTACTTGTGTTGCAATTTTGCTTTTTTTTTTGAGGAGAACGGCGGGGGACGAATGGTCCCCACCTGATATATTGACCACGGATACCAGAAAACTGGCGGTGGAGGGCAATAGCGCTGCAGGACATAAGTCCTTGAATTTGGTTACAACCGAGTGGATGAGGGGGAGGAGTTTACATGTGAAACATATGTGTCCACACCGTTACAAATGGCTTGGTCTTTGTCGGAATCCTGCAGCTCCAGTCTTCAGCGCTTGCTCTGCAGTTTGATAGTAGTCGTGTGAGACTAGGCTGCTCACCTCTGAACACCACTGCGTTCCTGTGCTTCCAAAGTTCCCAGCAACAGAGAAGCAAGAATGTAGACTCCATCGGCGCCGGCATGCTGCCCGGCAGTGTCGAGTTCCACAGTTCCGTGACTGGGGCAATGCACATCAAATTTCCGCCTCCAACATGCTTCCAGAATTCCTGCGCGAAGGGGCAATGGGCCACAATATGATCCGCAGTTTCCTCGGTCGCCTGACATATCTCACAGCATGAATCATCCACAATGTTCTTCAGGGACAAATTATCTCTGCTTTGGATGCGCTCCTGGACAAGCAGCCAGCCAAAAAAATTTACTCGCGGAGGGGCGTGATTCTTCCAAATAAAGTGATGCATTGGCCCCTGCTGTCCTTGTTGGACGGACATGTGATAGATTAGTCCAGCTTGGAGCTTGTGATTGACATCCTCTAGGAAGCAACTTCTTTTGTCAGGTCCCTGGGTTAGATCAACACCTTGGAGAGCTGCTTCTAGTGCATCCATTTCAGCAGCTGCTGCCTGGGAGAGCCTTGGCTGTAGGAGAGGCCCTTCTACTATTTTTGCCACCGATGCCCCTGTGTCTTTGCTGTGGCTGAACAGAGAGGGATATGTCAGCGCCAAAGGTTTGTCTCCTAACCATTTGTCATTCCAGAAAGATGTAGAGTGTCCATTGCCAACATCAGCCGTTGTGATAGCCTGATAAGCCGGCAGCAGCGACCTGAGAGCTGTCCAGTGTTCCCCCCATACTTCTCCTTGCAGATCAGCCAGCGAGACTCGCTGTCTTGCCCATTGCGCCCAGGAAGATTGGGCTGGGGTGGTGAAGCCGGTGTATTAGCTTGAGCAACAGGCAGGAATTTTGAGTGTCCAGGCGCTTAACTCCCAGGCCACCATCTCTGCGTTCAGTACAAACCTTTTCCCAATTTTGCTTTGAAAAGCATAAGAAACCTACTATCAACACTTTGTCAAATCTGTTACATTAGTCCTACTACCTGTGCTTTTGCTAGCCACTACATTTGATATTAGATATTTCACTTTTGTTCTGAACATTGGTATTCTTCTTCCTGTAGGGGGTTGACATGCAGCTCGGTTTGGCTATTGATAGTCCAAAGGCCACTTTAGCCGTAAAACGGCGCTTGGCCTGTGAGATGGTCAAATATTGGCAACAAGTTCAAGAGAGCATTCCAGAGCTTCCTATCTCTGATGGATGGGGGAAAAAGCACCGGCTATTTGTAAAGTGGAAATATGTTGAAGCGAAGGTGTATAATCTATGCTGCTAATATCATTCTTTTTAAGCTGCAAATTCTTGTCTAAATCAAACAGGCTAAATTTTCTTCAGATGATATATTTCTCTAATGTGTAATCTTTGAAGCATTTATACTGTATGACATCTATTGTTTTACATGCTTATCTCAGGCTGCAGCATACTATTTCCACGGTCTGATTCTTGACGAGGGAAATACCGAGAAATCCCATGGAATGGCAGTAGCTGCACTCCAAGCTTCAGAGGAATTTCTGAAAGAAAGCAAAAGGGTTTCGGAAGCCTTCCATGCAACTCCTCCAACATCGAGGCAAGATTTCCCCTCATACTTAACTATTCACCACATATTATTGGTGCTTAATAATCTGCTCGAGGAACATCTGTTGCTGTGAGTTGTAACAATAGTCAGGGAGACTGAATTCCATACATGTAACTTTGCAGGAGTCCCAATCCATTCGGAACAGCAAAACATCTGTTTGACAAGATCCCAAGGGATGCTTCCAGCAAGGTCCGAATCAACCAGGACCTGTATACTCAAGAAAAGTAAGAACCTTCAGAAAAAAGTGCTCACAACAAACATACTGGAATTGTGAACCTCATGAACTGATGTGTAAGTATTTTGGGGAAACTTGCAGGGTCATTGGAGCTCCACCCCCGTTACCAGATTTTGCATTGGCGCTAACACCTGAAGACTATGATCTTCCTCCACTAGATCCACTTTGGAACAAAGAAGACACAGGCCATTAAGTGTATATGCGGCAGAATGGTTGCTTCTGGCAAAAAAAAATTTGGCTCTGGATAGAAAGGAAGGACCAAGATCTACCATGTCAAAGTTGAACATGGTAACGAATGAAGTGTACAAAATATTTTCAAACAAAACTACATGTCAACAAAATTAAGCAATGCCTGAAGATAATCTGAAGAGCTTTGTACAGGCGATTCTTCTTCTGACAAGGGAAATGCTATGTCAAATGGTTCATTGATCATTGTCGATCCTGATTCCTGATGCTTGCATTTTGTCAACAATGGATTTTCAGCATTTCATATGGAACTGGAACCAGCCTCTGATATAAAGTGGCAACCTTCAATTTTTTTAGTCATAAACATTTACATTGGCACCTTAAAACATACCCTGGAACAATCAGTTTCAGCTGAGCAGTTTATATTAGATGAACGTGATTTTCAAATAATCAGTGGATCAGCGTGACAAAAAAAGTTACCACCTTCCAACCATTCAGTGCACATGCATATACAGTCATAAAAATTTACTTATGAATTTTCGAATGCCAAAAAAAACCCTCCATATGATCACTCTTGATCAACTATGAGAGGTGATTCACAGCTAGATAGTACGACCCGACTAACACAAATGATGCAATTCCACTACGGGCCATCCGTAGGCCAATGCCACGGAACAAGACATTCCTATCAGCAGGGGATATTCCTGTCTTCCTCTCTATCCACGTTCCCGGTGGTTTCCACTTAAGAAACTTCCTCTCCATTGCGATATACTGCCAAAAAGAGAGAACAGGAGCAAGGTGTATCACATATAGCCAAAAGATAAGGAATTTTAACTTTGAAGACAAAAAAAGAATATCACAAGCAAAAAGAGGATAAACTAGTTAAAGTACAGACAGGCCAAACCTTAGGGACCACAGTACATTCTGAACGACTTTTGGCAGTATCAAATGTATGTGAAGCAGCAGCCGCTACCGCTCCTGCGAAGCCTGCAGCAACACTAGAGGCAAAAGGGGGTACAGGGCCTGCTTCTTCTAGATTCCTGAAAAGTGGCAAAAGATTAGGTTAAACTAAAATGTTACTTCATAATGTTACCATGCTGTCCCTATCATACTTCAAATCTAATTCGCTTGCATCATTCCATACCTAGGTTCAGGGCTCATATTTACTGCCTTCCAGGTGAGTATCGCTGTGTGTAGGAATTGCCAAGTAGAAAAGAACATACCACCAAATACACAGTCTCGAGCTATCCCTGATCTGAGCCCTCTCCAAAGAGCACCCCATCCTTCAAGCAATATCACTCTAGAAGGTAGGTGCACATCAGACGGTAATGGGGGTTTCCCAGAGCCAGTAAGCATCCATGGGTGCTGTTTCAGAGCACCCAACATGTCAGGATGCTTGGGAGAAAGATCAGATAAAAGGCTCACTGTGTTGTTCCACACCCTTAGATCAGGAACATAACCAGGCAACAGTTTGGAAAGTAGTGGAAATGATTCTTGAGCAACATTTGCAGGGCCCATAGCTTTTGAAGGAATCACAGAACTAACTTGGTTTCGAAGTTTGAAAAGTTCAAATGGTGTGCAGAAAACAGCCTCTACAGCACCAGCAGCTATGCCAGCCAACATAGCCTCAGAATAATAGACATAGTTGTCCTCCCTTCCATCTGCCAAGCCATATACAAGAGTCAAGACAACGGTCATTTGCCATATATTTCACCATGAGTTAGACAGAGGAAAATTAAATTGGTTAAGTGTCATCAATAATACTAGAAACTATATTCCATCCAAGAACAAACTTTATGTTATCATAGGTTAATTAAACCATCAGAATGTAAATTGAACTATCAGGAAATGAATGCCATTCAAAATGAACCACTTTTTGTAGTAATGAAGCAAAATAAAAGACAATGTGACACAGCTTCAGAGGTAAGACTTAGACATGCAATGCAAATACTCATAACAAAGTGGCACAGGGCAAGTAGTCCTAAACAATGTAATTGTGGGAAAACATGTCTTTACCTTTATAGAAGGCTGTTAAAAGTTCATAGGTCCCAAAACGTGCTCCCAACCCAGGAAGTTTACCCATTATGGACCATCCGATGCCACTGTAAAAACCTAAGACATACAATGATTTAGAATATGGTAATTTCATATGTGAAGTAACACATAACTAGATCCGAAGCCATTAGACATGAACTAGAAAATGTTATACAAAAATCAGGATTCATATGGCTTTCCTAATACTACATCTTTCCCTCAAGAAAGTTTTTAATGGAACAGGCACCTAAAGAAACATGGAGAATTGTACATCTGTAGACTGTAAACTTAAGGACAACTACAGCGCTGACCTAATAAACATCAGGATTCCAGAAGTAGTAACAATTGCGGATTTGTAATTTCAAAAAAAAAAACACAGCATAACTAAGTTTGCAAATTCTTTATTTAGAATTGGTAGGTTCTCAGGTAGGCTTAACAATCAACAATTAAATCATCAGACAATTCTGGCTTAGCACAGCATGGAAACTAAATACCGTCAGCTCTGCCAACTCCAACAGTTCACACATCTCAGTAGCAATACAAATCAGGGTGAAGCACAAATACTCCAATCGGAATACTCAGCCAACTCCAACAGTTCACACATCTCAGTAGCAATGCAAATCAGGGTGAAGCACAAATACTCAAATCGGAATACTCAGTCCCAACTCCCAATATCAAAGATATCTATCAACTGAGCAACCAACCAAACCTGCAGGGCCAGAAGAGGCCAAGAGCCGGTCCACCACCTGCCGAAGCCCCATCTTCTGCTTCTGCCCCACTGCTCCCAGCTTCAGAGTCAAGAAAACACCGCGCAGATGCCAAAAATCAGACCTTGAGAAAGCATAAAGCAACAGTACAGCAACACAAGGAGGAGAGGTGGGTGAGTGCGCTCGCCTGGAGGAGTGTCTTGACCGTGTCGAGGGGGTACACGGCGACGGCGGAGGCGCTTATCGCCGCCGCACCGGCGGCCGCGTGGCCCGCGAACACGCTGTCCCCCAGCGGCTTGCTGCCTCCCACCATCGCGGCGGCCTGCAAGGCTGGAACACACCCTCCCCCAAAAATGGCGAGCAGCGGCGAGCGAGGAATTTGGGGGAAGACAGGAAGAGAGAAGCCGCGGGGGAATTTGGGGGCCCATTAAGAGAAACCTGCCCACCTCGGGCATTGGCGTCCGGCCCACAGAGTTCCGTGGCCCAGTGAAGATCCTGGCCTTCCCGCGATCGGACGGCTGGGACGCGCCGGCGCTAGTCGAACTCGGGTCGAAGTTTCCTTCCGCCGATGGTCGCTGCCTCGACTAGACCAGCGTTGCAATTGCAGCCAACTCCGCCGCCCTGTCGTTCTCGCCTCTCCCTACCATTGCCCGAAGAGACGAGGGTGGCCGCCGCCTTCTCCCGCTCCCATTCTGCCTCTCTCCATGGGCCAGGTCGAGAGCCAGGCCACTCCTCCGGCGGAGGAGCCTTCTCCACCCGCCGTGGAGCCGTCGCCGCCGTCTCCTGCCCCGCCTCCCTCCTCCCTTGAGGCGCTTGCTGCAGGTATGTGTACATGTGAGGCTCCGAAGTGTGGTTTCCTCCACTTTACTCCGAACTAGTTGAGCTGCAGTTGCGCTGGGTCTTCCTGTTGCTTGGATTTGGATGGAGCATTGGTTGAAGGGTGACCTCTTGAGCTGGTTACATTCGGATTTGAAGATTTTGTTTGTAGCTAGTAACCATAAATAAAATTCAGATGCGAAAGTAGACCGATGAGATCGCTCATCTAACATTGATGACGCAGAACTTGTACTGACCTCGATATCTTTGGCTCTTGCGGCTACGGTAGTCTGTGCTGAAATTGCGATAGTAATTACTGTTAATTTCGCCTCAGTGATGTTCTATGTTGAATAAGCAGGGGCATGGTCCGTACTTATGAGAAGAAAGCGAACCTCAGGTTAGTCTGGTAGTAGATCAATGTCTGTCCAGAATGACTAGCATGACCAATCGAGCACATAGGTCTTTAAAAAGCTAGTACTGCTTATACTTTGCCCATCACCATTCACCAAGCTCAAGAGGTTTGACACACATCTGAAGCCAATCGATGCTGCTTTCTAAGTAAACTTAGCAACTGTACGTAGTTCAGGGGCTAATCTATTGGCTCAAGGGTCCTAGGGTCATAGTTCAGGGGCAAAACAGTAGGTTAGCGCAAAAATTTGCTGCGAACTCAAGTTCTCCATGCAGCTTGTAACATAAGTTTCTTTATTTGGGTGCTTTCTTAGTCGTGTGTTTACACTGTTCTAATTTTGCATTTTATAAAATATGCAGAGGCCATGTCATTTGATGAGGATGACACTGAGGAGGTAAAACCCTTTCCTTTCCTTCTTGATAGATGCTTATACATCAGTCACCTATTTGCTTCACTACATCTTGGTACTCCGAGTGCCACTGGTCAGTCAAATAACTATTTGCTTCACTACATCTTGGTACTCCGAGTGCCACTGGTCAGTCAGATAACATTTTGCTTGTACAGTCAATCGATGTGAAGGTACAGAAAGCTCTGGACTGTCCATGTGTTGCTGATTTGAAAAATGGTCCTTGTGGAGGTCAATTCGTCGATGCATTTTCCTGCTTTCTCAGGAGCACAGAAGAAGAGAAGGTTGCATTTCTTTTCTTTACTTTTCTGCAAGCAATTAACTTGATTTCAACTTAAATGTGCCGAATGCAGGGTGTGTTCAGTTGGTGAAAAGTAGGTGAAAAATTACTGTAGCATCTTTCGTTGTTATTTGGTAAAATTTATCCAACCATGGACTAACTAGGCTCAAAAGATTCGTCTTGACATTTACAGACAAACTATGCAATTAGTTATCTTTTTTACCTACATTTAATGCTCCATGCATGCGTCCAAATATTCGATGTGATGGGTGGAAGAGGAAATATTTTGGGTTTGCATGTGAAGTGAACACACCCACAAGTTATGTTACATGTTATGCATATTAATAGTTGTAGCATGATGTTATTTACCAAACTTAACTCAGGATCATAGCATGTGTGGTCCCGTATGGCAGGGCTCCAGTTCCGAGAAATCCATATTAGGATGTTGAGCTGTGGCCTGTGGGTTACACCTGAGTTGTTTGGTTGAGCTGGTTTCTTTCCATTCTAGGTAAAAAAGAGTCTCCACTTTCTTGAGTTGTTTGGTGGAGCCTGGATCTGTCCCAATATGAAATTTGTTGGCCATAAACTGGAAAGGTGTTGCTAGATGACCTGATCGAGCTTAAGAAAATTCTTTGTCCTACGTGGACTTTCTTATGATTCAATAGATATAAAACTACTGGTATCATTGCCAATTTAACTTAGACAAGACAACAATGCTAATGTAGCCATTGTAAGGTAATTCAATTGGTCAAAAGCACTTGTTGTCTTGTAGATATGTATGCTTGTTCTTCATATCTGGAAAACTTTTAAAATATTGAAGTGCTAACTTGACTGAGCTTAGTTTTTTTCCCTTAAAATTTTCTGGCTGTTTGCATGTTGCCACGTTGTGTCACAAGTATTTGGATCCTTCATAAAATTCAGTATCACGCACAACTTATTATTGGACCATGTACCACCATTAACTGTTTGATCCATGTCTTTTTCTTGTATAGATGAATTAACTAGCACCAAATTTTGCTGTCTGTGCCTTTCCAGGGATCAGATTGCGTGATACCCTTCATCGCATTGCAGGACTGCATCAAAGCAAATCCAGAGGCATTCTCTAAGGAGATTCTAGAGGAAGAGGAGAATGATGAGGAGGCAGAAAAGTCCAACCTGAAAGTCAGAGCTCCATCATGGTCCAGAGAATCCAAGCCTAAGGTTTGAGATTCCTTGGTATTAACTGATACGGAGTGATATTCATCCAGTCTGCAAACTCACCTTATTCAAGTATAAGTTCGCCAGTAGTAGATTGATTCCAGAGAGCAAGGAGGCATCATAAATTGATTGGCAGAAATACCCATATTTTGTGTGGTAGAAATGCCTCACGGTATTCACTTTTTGGGAATGTACACGTCATTTCAAGTATCAATCGAGAACCGACGAACATGTAATTGGATTGCTAGATACAGCCATACAGGGCAAGTTTGATCACCGCTGTATTATTATAATAATATGAAATATACATAGGATTATCATAATCTAGATTATGAATTATAATAATTAGAGTGTTTGGAGTCCTGGATTATTGTGGTGGATTATTCTTGGTTCAAGTGATAAATACACATAATTACCAAAAAGTAGGTCCAAGGGGGGATAATAGGATTATTGTAATATAGTGTATTAATTGTAATATAATCCACCTCATAATCTAGCCTGTTTAGATCATGACTAGTTTATGTTAACTTATTATTATAATCACAGTGGATCTAAAGGGGTTTGTAGTATATGCAATAGTAGATTTCTGAACGAAACAATTTCCGTGATGGTAGGTCATGTGTTAAGCTTGTAATTAGGGGGTGTTTTGATTCTAACTGGATTATAGTAATAATCAGATAAAATAACTCAAATTACGGATTGGGTAATATTCAAACCGTCAAATTATTGCAATATATCATATAATTTATCTCAAACTTGGTTTTTGGAGATTATGCATTTGTGCTCCAGCGTAGGGCTTCGGCTCCTCGCAAGGAGCCCTGTCAAATGTTTTAAAAAAAGGAGCCCCGCCAAATGGGCATCTAAAAAACGGTTCCGTGTAAGGAGCCCAGAGGAGACGGAGTAGTTTTTTTTATAGAGGAGCCAGAGCAAAAAAAAAACTTCTGCCTCCTCATAAACCTAATATAAATTATTATAGCACTGTCACTGGAACCATTTTTTGCGAAACATTTTTCAATATGGCTCTAACCTCACCAGAGAAGCTTCTCCACCAGAGCCGGAGCCCTTTTAGAAGGAGCTAGAGACCTACTAAAAAGGTCCTAATAGTAATACACCTCTATAATCCAGGTATCTAATGGTCTAGATCCTTATAGTCCATACTCGAAATCATTATAATCATATCCCATAATTCAGATTACTATAATCCAATTGGGAATCAAACAAGCCCTAATGCAGTTGTTGCAGCAGTTGTGAACATTGACTCTGTTTGCTTGACTGAAAAGTCATGGCTAAAAGTATTGTCCGCTGATTTGTTGTAAGAGAAAAACATTGTTCGTTGGCTGAAAAAGTACGGCTTATAAAACAAGCGAACAGGGCCATTGGGTTTCCAGCTGGCTGTTGCGGTATTTCTGTGCTTTACTGTAAGTGCATCTAGCCCTTTAGTGGGTTTTGGTGAATTGAATGACAACGTCATTAAAGATCTGACAAAGTTTGCAAAGTGTTGAACAGGAAATTGAGTTTATTGCATAACTTGTGGATTGTGAAATGAGAAGTATATATAGGTTCAACAAGAAGGCAAACCATATGATATTTCACATATCAAGCTTAATTGATCTCAACATTCATATCAAGAAGATATTCAAGCAATAAGGATCACAATATTGAAGAAATTGTTTTTCAGTTGATGCTTAATATGATGTGACTTGAGTATGGCTCGATAGGGTGAAGATAGCAAGGAAAGGGCTTCGAGGGACTAAGCGAAGGTGAAGGGCAAGCAATGGCTTGTAGACCGAGGTACCATGGCTAAGGTGAAGAAGAGAGTGCTTGCATTGAGTCGAGGTACTAATTGAGCCATAAGGAGTCATATTGTATTGAGGATCAAATCATTAGTGGAAGTGACTTGAAGCCAAGGATTGAACTCACATGTGTTGAAATGGTTCAAGTCACATGCTCAAGCTGTACTTGCTCAAAGAGAGAAGATGAAGTTGATTGCATCCCCTTATGAAGTGATATTGAGAAGAAGTGACATATGAAGACATTGAAGACTCAAGTGGTTAAAATGGTAATATTCTTTTGATCTTGAGTTTAGGCTATGCCGCACTATAAAGGGGATGCTAATCTAGTTGGTTTGAGGAAGATAGAGTGCTCAAGTATTAAAACTAAATCATAAGAGAGACACTCTAGCACCTAACGAGCACATAGAATAGTTTTAGTGACTTTTGGTGTCGGAAGTCCCGACGTATGTCGGGAGTCCCGACGGTCGGAAGTGCTGACTTGCGCCGGGAGTCCTGACGTCCAGTCATTTAGCCTGTGCGGTGACTGAGGACGTCGGAAGTCCCGACGTATGTCGGAACTCCCGACGGTCAGGAGTCCCGACCCTCGCCGGGAGTCCCGACGTTGGCCTTCGCGCAGTGACTTTGACCTTGTATGAACAGTGTTTTCTATACAGGTCAGAAGTCCCGAGATCTACGTCGGGAGTCCCGACGTAGATCTGAACGGTTAGATTTCTACTTCAAGTATAAATAGCCATCTCTTCACTTCTAACCGTTAGGAACTCATTCCACTCGACCAAAACTTCAGAGAAGTGCCTCCTAGCACCCAAAAGCCTCTCTCTTCTCTCCTCTTTGCTACTAGCTTCAAATCTTGAAAGAGTTTGAGTTGAGAGAAGGGATTTGGTGAGAGAAACATCAAAGAAAGCTTGAGCACTTGATTTCTTTGTCAAGCCGGTTGGATTTGCATTTGTTACTCTTGGGTTCTTGGAACCCTAGCCGGCTAGGCGTCGCCCGTGGAGCTTCCAACTCGTGTGGTAGCCCCGGGAGGTTTGTAATCACCCTAATCATCTAGTGAAATCACCCCTCATCTCAAGAGATTGCTCTCTTGACTTGAGAACGAGGATAGGGTTGAAAGAGACCCGAAAAGCCTGTGTGGCTTCCTCAACAACGTGGACATAGGCAAGCCTTAGTGGCGAGCTGAACCACGGGATAAATCGGTGTCTCACTTGTGTTCTTGTATTTTGCATTGCTATACTTGGATTTGTGGTGATTCTAGGGTTTGGTCCCGATCTATGTTTGGAGGCATCTTGGCATCAAGGAAGTGAGCTAATATCTTCACCTTACCACTAGGAAGTGGGGTTGTAAGTTATTGGCTTCACAAAGTTCATTTGAGCACTTGTAGTTCATTCTCCATAGGCGTCGGGACTGCTGACAGTTTGCATCGGAAGTGCTGACGACGTCGGGAGTTCCGACCTGAACTGTCGGGACTTCCGACAGTTGCTGACAAGTGACTTCGAGTTTTATGCATAATTTTTTTAGACACGCCTATTCACCCCCTCTCTAGGCGACATCAAGGTCCTAACAAGTGGTATCAGAGCCAGGTTCTCAATTTCGGGCTTAACCGCCTTGAGAGATGATGTCGACAAGTGAGGAGGTATCTCTAGAACTTTTAGTTTTAGATGGCTCAAATTATGCATCTTGGTCCGCTAGTGTGCTTGATGTATTTAGGGCCATGGGTCCTCATATTGAGCGGATTGTAGATGTGAGCATTTCACCTCCAAGTGACGATTTGGCCATCTTATCTAAAGAGGAAGTGAAATGCTTACAATACAATGCTCAAGCTACTAATGTCTTATTTAGTGCTTTGAGTGAAGATGTTCTTGATGTCGTCATATTTAGAGATGGTGAACCTCTTGATGATGCTCATATCATTTGGACCATGCTTAAAGAAAGATATGGCAAGTCCAAATGTGATGAGAAGTTGCTCTCATTATAGGAACCACTTGAGGAGTGCTCAACTTCACCGACAAGTGAAGAGCATCAAGTGATTCTCCCAAATGGTCAAAGTGATCATGCCACATCTACTCCCTCACCAACATATATGAATGGTAATAAAATGGTTGGTGAGAACAATGCTTTTACATGTGGTACTTCTACTTCCTCTTGTTCTTGCGAGACTAACATTTTGAAGGAAGAAGAAGATTGTGATCGGTGGCGGCCAAATGATGAGTCCACCTCACCTAGAAGCTCAACTCTTCATGCGACTTCTCCTGTGTGCCTCATGGCAAAAGGTGGGAAGGTAACAACAAAAGCAAAACCTCCTCCACCTCCTAGTGACATCTCTAGTAGTGATCTTAGTGATAGCTCTAGTGATGATGAATCTAGTGATGAAGAGATCGATAACACAATTAAAAATTTGGATCCTAAGACCAAACTCTTCATCTCTAAGCTAATGGAGGATTTAGAGAGCGTCCAAGCCGAACTAGCAACTAGAGATGATGATCTCATTGCACAAGAAAACATCTATATTGCTAGTAAGAAAGCTCTTGCGGTAGAGAGAAGTGAGGTGACCTCTTTGCGCAAGGCTTTGGCTAAAGAGCAAGATGACCATGCTCTCACAAAGAAGGCAAATATTGCACTCAATCAAAAGTATTGTGACTTAGATGAAAAGCACAAAGAGCTTGAGTTGCAATATAGTCTTCTTTGGGATAGCACCTCACATCCCTCTAAGGCAAAGGATGCCTCTACTCCCTCCACTAGCCAAGGTTGTGAAAAATGTTTTAATCTTGATTTGAATATTTATGCCACTAACCTTGCTAATATGGAGGCTATGAGAAAAGAGATTGCTAGGCTCAATGAAATGATAGCAGGAGGGTGCATGAATGACATGACTCAAAGTGGTTGCAAGAAAATTGAGAAATCAAAAGGGCCACAATACAAAAATGGGTGGCATCCCTCAGTTAAAGATGAGCTCAGGCACACAAAAGGAGCCAAGATAAATGGTAAGAAACTAGTGAATGGCTTTGGATGTGTGCAGTTTGAGATGAGGGAGCAGATTGGTACAGTTCAGCCTGCACAGACCATGGTAGTGCCGCACCTCAAGGGCGGCAGTGCCGCACCCTGCAAAAATGGGAAGGCTACCAATCTGACTTTTGATCAAACTAAGCTCATAATGAAGATGCATAGACAGAACAGCAAAGCCCCCAAGGCCACTAAGGTGCAACTCCAACCAAAGACGACTCTCATCACTTGCTTCAAGTGCAAGAAAGAGGGTCACCATGTAAGAGATTGCAGCTTGAAGAAAGGAAGGAAGGGCATGAGCAAGATTCAAGAGAGGAAGAAGATGGCTCATGTCAAGTGCTCCAACTTGGGACACAATGCCTCTATGTGTTCCAACAAGGCTGATGACCAAGCCACACTTCTAAAGAGCAAGACAAGAAGAAGCAAGAGGAAGTGTTATGGATGCAATGAGAAGGGTCATGAAATTGCATCATGTCCCTCCATGAAGGATGAAAGCTTGGCATCATCAATAAAGAGGCTCGTTAGCGAGGTAGCAAACAAGAAGCAAGACAAGAAGATGTCCTACAAGATCAAGTGCCACATTTGCTACACTTGCCGAGGAAAGGGACATCTAAGTATGGATTGTCCTATGGGTAACACTCCTAAGCTCAACTCAACAATTGATTCAAATATGCTTAGGAGGCCCAAAAATGACACTTGTGCTAGAAAGGTGATTGGTTCACCACGTGCTAGCACAAAGGCCATTTGGGTGCCTAAGTCTCTTGTGACTAACCTTAATGGACCCAACATGGTTTGGGTACCAAGTTGTGCTTGATAAAGTATTGTAGGTACTTGAAGGTGATATGAAGATTTGGGGTGCTTGAGCAAGATGATTGAAAATATTTACTCAAGCTATCAATCAATTCATATTGTCTTTTCTAATATGGTTGACCCAAAGATAAATCAATGGATATATTTCTAACTTCATACTCATCTCGGTAACTAGTACCTAACCCTTGCTAGCTAGCCACTTAACTTGTGTAGTCTCTAGTAGTTCACAAATATGTGTGTTTGTGAATTATTAGGAGTGGCTAGATGCTTGTGCTTCATCACTTGTTGTTCCATATGATGCTTTTAATGGCTCTCTAGTAGAGCAATATCTTTAGATGTGTTGCAGGTACTCATATCATAAAATATAGCAAGAGAAAAGCACAAGACATGGATCAATATAAAGAAGAGCATAAGGAGCTGGGCTGAGCCTGTCTAAGTCGGCCAGGTCGGGTTGCAAAGCTGGCTAGGCTAGGATGGCAGCTAGGCAGAGTACCTGGGCCGGCCAGGCCAGGATGGTGTATAGGCTAGGTGCCTAGGCCGGCCAGGCTAGGTTTCACAACCTAGGAAGAAAAGTCTACTTTTGTGGAATTCTTTCCCAGCAAATTATTTAATATGCCTATGCATGATCCATGTAACAAAATAGTTGTGAGTATTGTTCTCTCTAGTTAAACTCTTGTTCAATACTCTCTTTATGTGAGTTAGTTATAAAGTGAGCATCCCTAGTTAAGAAATTGGCTATGTGCATTGCTAAGTAATTCCAATACTTGATGCACTCATTTAGGGGGAGCTCACTATATATCTAATCTCGTTGTTACTAATCTTTTCATTGAGCTTAAGTGTAGATTCAAATGAAAAGATTTCCGTTTCAAGTATGACTTGTACCATTGAACATTAAAATACTACTTGAGACCTATTCCAAGTTGTGCACTCATGTTGTCTTATAAATCAAAGGATCTTGTGAATAGCTTTGTGAGTATTTCTATGGCATAAGTTCAATTTGATTATTGCATTGTTGCCATGACCTAGACATAGAGTGAAATCCCATGTTCTTAAAAGAATTAAGTGCTATATGAGTTATTCAAATACTTAGAGCACTTATCAAGGGGGAGCTTACTCTATGGCTAGTGTTGTGAGACTAACCGTTTCTCGAAGTGATTTATGTAGTCTCACTAAATGAGAATGTGTTTCTCAAATGAAGTGTGCTTTGTGTGCTCTTCTATGCACAAATTAAGGGAGAGTTTAGACTATATCTTGTGGGACTAATGATTTCTTTTAAGTTCATTTTGAGTAGTCTCACACATTGGAGATAAGGAGGATGGATGGTTCCTTTGGACTCTCTAGGTGCTTCACAATTATTCTAGGAAGTCTTGGTCTTTATAAACCAAGTGCTCTTGGTTTAGTATCGGATGCCCCAATCCTTTAGTGGAACGGGATTTGAATGAGTTGGAGAAGATAATTGAAGAGTGGACTTTCATTGCTATTTCTCCTCTCTAGAACTCATCAAGTGCACATGGATCCATCTCATTGGTCATCCAAGACCATGTCAACAAAGGAATGGTAACTCCTAGTTATCAAATTTGCAAATTTCATAAATTTTACCTCTTGCTCTCTATGTGAGTTGCCTTAGGTAAAGAAAGAACTAGGAACCTAATATGGATCTTGGATGATCACAAGAGTTTTCAATTTTACCACATTTCATCAAGTGAGAATTATGGTCATCCAAATCACTGAAGTCTCACTTATGATTGTCATGACAATCAAAATTTATGTGGTGATCTATCTACCTTGGTGGTGGTATGTTTTCTTTGGCATAATTTCAATTATTGCAAGATTGTTATGCCTTGACCAAGATATAGGATGAACTCCTCTAGATTCTTAAACCGATTCAAGTGCATTTCATAAGTAAGTCAAGTACTTGATGCACATATTAAGGGGGAGCCCATTCTATGTCTTGTGTTTTTTGAGACTAACCTTTTCTTCTAGTAAATTTGTATAGTCTCTTGGTGAGAATAAGTTTATCATGGGTATGCTACATTAACTCAATCCAAATTGGTAAAGTTATCCTTCATATTTATTTTGAATGCAATATTTATCTCTTAAGTAGCTACTCTCCATAACATAGCTTAAATTCCTTTGTTTGGACTTAATTGACCAAAAAGTGCATATGTTCTTGCTTTCCACATATATATGTATGCGCTATCAAAAAGGGGGAATTTAGTCTATGTTATGAGGTTTTGCAATTAGTGATCCACTTGCCATCCACATCCAAAATGATCACTAGTTGTGAAACTCTAGCTTGTGCAAATTAATGTTATCTCTTGTCTTTATGAGCATTTCCTATGTGACATTATGAGATACAAGAATCTATTTCAATTGGCATCAACTTGTGAAGGCTCTTTCAATTGATGTCAAAATTATGAAGATCATATTTCAATTGGTATTGATGGATAATCTCTAAATTTGGTGTATCAAGAAATATGTCTTCAATTGGTATCTCAAAATGACAACAAGAGCTAGCAATGGACTTTAAATTGAAATCAAGCACAAGTTTGTGATATCTCCTATGATCAAGAGAGATGGGCACAAATGAAATCTTTTGCATCGTGTCAAACCCATCAAAGCACTAAATTTAAAAATTCATGATCACGGTGGAGATTATGAGGCTTAGAACAAAGGTACATCGCTCCATGAACTCTTGTATTACCTTTGTGCATCTAGGCCCTTACATGCTAGTGTGTGCATGTGTGATAGAATTCAAGCTTATCTAAAAGAGTGTCATTTGATGACCATTAAGAGAATTTTGAAATGTTGCACACCTTGTTTGATCAACTAGCATCTAGGCAAAAGGCTTGGAAAAAGTTCATAATGTGCTTCAAAATGCTTTATCAAAAGAGAACTTGCTTTTTATGGTCATTGCTTATTTTGGTTATCTTTTGTTGACCATATTTTGTCAAGTTTGTTGTATCCCTCTTCGTTCTTTTCTCTCTTTTTGATGCTTGTTGCCAAAGGGGGAGAATGAGAAGGGAGAAGAGAAGGGGGTACAATTTTTTTAGTCACCTTGGATGCTTGTGTGCACACTTGTCATATGCATCACGATTATCATGTTGACACCTTGCACCCCCACGGATGCTAAGATATAGAAGGGTTCCCACACTTCATCTTAAATATGTGCATTGGGCATTCGAGGCCAAAATCTGAATTTCTTTCAACGCACATATTTAGGGGGAGCTCACTATATCATAGGATTCAAAATCTTATTATTTATCAATCTCTTGTAAGCTTTAATTGTGTTGTCATCAATCACCAAAAAGGGAGAGATTGTAAGTGCATCTAGTCCTTTAGTGGGTTTTGGTGAATTGAATGACAACGCCATTAAAGATCTGACAAAGTTTGCAAAGTGTTGAACAGGAAATTGAGTTTATTGCATAACTTGTGGATTGTGAAATGAGAGGTATATATAGGTTCAACAAGAAGGCAAACCATATGATATTTCACATATCAAGCTTAATTGATCTCAACATTCATATCAAGAAGATATTCAAACAATAAGGATCACAATATTGAAGAAATGGTTTTTTAGTTGATGCTTAATATGATGTGACTTGAGTATGGCTCGATAGGGTGAAGATAGCAAGGAAAGGGCTTCGAGGGACTAAGCAAAGGTGAAGGGCAAGCAATGGCTTATAGACCGAGGTACCATGGCTAAGGTGAAGAAGAGAGTACTTGCATTGAGTCGAGGTACTAATTGAGCCATAAGGAGTCATACTGTATTGAGGATCAAATCATTAGTGGAAGTGACTTGAAGCCAAGGATTGAACTCACATGTGTTGAAATGGTTCAAGTCACATGCTCAAGCTGTACTTGCTCAAAGAGAGAAGATGAAGTTGATTGCATCCCCTTATGAAGTGATATTGAGAAGAAGTGACATATGAAGACATTGAAGACTCAAGTGGTTAAAATGGTAATATTCTTTTGATCTTGAGTTTAGGCTATGCCGCACTATAAAGGGGGATGCTAATCTAGTTGGTTTGAGGAAGATAGAGTGCTCAAGTATTAAAACTAAATCATAAGAGAGACACTCTAGCACCTAACGAGCGCATAGAATAGTTTTAGTGACTTTTGGTGTTGGAAGTCCCGACGTATGTCGGGAGTCCCGACGGTCGGAAGTGCTGACTTGTGCCGGGAGTCCTGACGTCCAGACATTTAGCCTGTGGAGTGACTGAGGACGTCGGAAGTCCCGACGTATGTCGGAACTCCCGACGGTCAGGAGTCCCGACCCTCGCCGGGAGTCCCGACGTTGGCCTTCGCGCAGTGATTTTGACCTTGTATGAACAGTGTTTTCTATACAGGTCAGAAGTCCCGAGATCTACGTCGGGAGTCCCGACGTAGATCTGAACGGTTAGATTTCTACTTCAAGTATAAATAGCCATCTCTTCACTTCTAACCGTTGGGAACTCATTCCACTCGACCAAAACTTCAGAGAAGTGCCTCCTAGCACCCAAAAGCCTCTCTCTTCTCTCCTCTTTGCTCCTAGCTTCAAATCTTGAAAGAGTTTGAGTTGAGAGAAGGGATTTGGTGAGAGAAACATCAAAGAAAGCTTGAGCACTTGATTTCTTCGTCAAGCCGGTTGGATTTGCATTTGTTACTCTTGGGTTCTTGGAACCCTAGCCGGCTAGGCGTCGCCCGTGGAGCTTCCAACTCGTGTGGTAGCCCCGGAAGGTTTGTAATCACCCCAATCATCTAGTGAAATCACCCCTCATCTAAAGAGATTGCTCTCTTGACTTGAGAACGAGGATAGGGTTGAAAGAGACCCGAAAAGCCTGTGTGGCTTCCTCAACAACGTGGACATAGGCAAGCCTTAGTGGCGAGCTGAACCATGGGATAAATCGGTGTCTCACTTGTGTTCTTGTATTTTGCATTGCTATACTTGGATTTGTGGTGATTCTAGGGTTTGGTCCCGATCTATGTTTGGAGGCATCTTGGCATCAAGGAAGTGAGCTAACATCTTCACCTTACCACTAGGAAGTGGGGTTGTAAGTTATTGGCTTCACAAAGTTCATTTGAGCACTTGTAGTTCATTCTCCATAGGCGTCGGGACTGCTGACAGCTTGCGTCGGAACTGCTAACGACGTCGGGAGTTCCGACCTGAACTGTCGGGACTTCCGACAGTTGCTGACAAGTGACTTCGAGTTTTGTGCAGAATTTTTTAGACACGCCTATTCACCCCCCTCTAGGCGACATCAAGGTCCTAACATTTACCGCAATGTCAATGGTTTCTTCGATATGTGTTGCAGATTTAGGCTTGATTGGAGTGATTGGTTTGTTGCATTAGCATGTATTCAGACTTGTACAACACAATTTTATTTGTGTTTGGTTGCCCCCATTGACATGTAGGTTTGTACAGTACTAAGCAGTATAACATTAGCCAGCACGCTAGATTTGGTCATATTAGGCCCCGTTTGGTTTGGGTGTGTTAAAGTTTAACTCCCATCAAATCAATATTCTCTCAAATGCATGAAGTACTAAATATAGACTAATTGCATGCATGTCGGCAAAAATTACGAGTAATTTACTAGACGAATCTATTAAGCCTAATTAGTCTAAAATTGAAAACTTTTTGTCAAATAAAACGAAAGTGCTACAGTGTTTGTTAAACTTTAAACACCCAAACCAAACAGGACATTAGATAATGTACGTACAAGCCCATGCAGCATTTAAAAACAGAATCTCCTCACCTTCCCACTTCTCCTGTAACATGAGATCTATGCTAGCGCATGGCGGTGACTACATTCAACATAATATAAGCAACTAAACAAAATCGTACCAAAGGATAAAAATTGGCTGTAAACCCCTCATTCGGTGCAATCATGAAAATCTCATTAAAACCACATACTTATAAGCTTTTTAACTTTTTTTTAAAATGAGGCACATCTATAGATGTGCATTGTATCAAAAGTTGAGATACAAAATTATTTTCTAAATATTCATATGAAAATAACATATTTTATGTGTATATATACTAGAAGACAAAATCATAGAAATTTTGTCCTCTAATGCATATGCACATGAATTTTATTTTTTCATATGAACTTTTCTAGCTACGCAGGACAATGAGACATTTTATTTGTGTAGAACAATTAAACATCAAGACATTACATATGTTTATGCTAATTTAGATTGCGCTGTATAAAGTCTAATGCAAACAAACAATCACATATGTAGACATTACAAGCTGCAAGAGCATTTTCAAAAGACTCTTTATATCTTTTCTAATTTACAGGAATAGAGAATTCCATGAAAAAATATCCTTTCACAGCCTCTTTAATTGAAACTTCAAATATAGGCATCCTCTATTTTGCATTTCTCGCTAGCCAAAGATGAAGAGCGAGGATAGCTCTCCAGAGCACGCAAAGTAAAGAAAAGTTGTTGGAGGATACAATGATAAATTCTTTAAATAATAATTTAAATAATATTTTAGGGAGTACAAATTTTAAAAGACTCTTTGATATGTTTTTATGCCTTTCTTTTTTTCTTTCAAAATGGAAAGGGGTATAGCGGCATAGCACGGCAGACTGTTCAAAAAAAAGAAAAAAAAAGGAACAGCTGTTCCTTACTGGGCCGCTTGGCCCCATATTCCCTGCTCGTTCGGTCGTCCTCTTCCTCCGAACCTTTCCGATGCCGGTGAACTTCTTCCACCTGAACCGCGTACCACGATAAGCCCTAATCCCAGCGCCACCTCCATGGCGACCACCTCTTTCTTCCATCCGCTCGCCGCCCCGATGGCCAGCGGCGGCGTTCGCCTCCGTCGCTGCCCGTTCAGCCTAACCACCCCCGCCCGTACAGCGCCCCGACGACCGGCGTCGCTTCTCGTCGTCCGCGCCAAGCGCGCCGGCAGCCGGGCCCCTGCTGCCGCTGCCTCGCATCAGCCCGCGAATCCCAGCGCGGTCCCCAAGCGGGACGTGGAGGAAGAGGTGGAGGAGGTCGAGGAGGAGATGCCGTGGATCCAGGACAAGGCGCTGGACCTCGTGGATTTCACCGGCACCGTCACACAGGCCATCCCGGGGCCCCGCGTCGGCTCTAGCCCTGTTCCGTGGCTTCTCGCGGTTCCGCTCGCCTACGTAGGGGTCTCCTTTGTGCTCGCGGTCGTCCGCATCGTGCGCAGGTTCACCTCCCCGCGCACTAAGAAGAAGCGAAGGGTAAGTGTTGGCATCATGAAAAAATTGCTGTGGTTCCATGAGCGGAATCTCATCGCGTGGTGTTCGCGTTCTGCGGTATTTGAATACATTGTAATTTTCCGTCGTTACTGTATTAGTCCTGCGAATTACTAGATATATTTTGAGATAAAAAACTTACTAGATATATTTTGGAACATAGGTTTGCAGGGTCTAGCTCCACTGGATTTTCTGTTTAGAGGGGTTTGCTTTGTCAGGGTGATGGGAAATGATAAATGATAAATTACACCCCTTCCTTCAGCAGCTAATTTGTGTTCGCACATATATCAATCTGTGTATATACTGCATTACTGTATAGCATCTTGGAATCATGCTAAATAAATCATTTTAAGGCCTTTCTTAAATTAAACTAAAATAACCTGCAATTTCAGTTTTACAACATTTTATAAATTTACTCCTCTATAAATCATCAACTAGATACATTTTTAAACATGTAGAGGTGCTAAAGCAAATTTGAGCTTGCTTTTTTTTGTTGATTGCAAGCCTTATGTTTTTTGAAAATGGATTGCAAGCTTGATGTTATGCTTAGTTTGCCATTTTTTTTCCTTTGCGTGCCATTTTTTCGCAAACGGATTGCAATCTAGAACTATTTAGTGTCTAGGTTTTGTTGGCACTTAATAGTAAAGAAGTATTCCTCTGCAGGTGGGTAAGAATATATTCTTGTTGAAGTCACTAGATGATCTGTTTCAGAAGGGCAGGGAGGCAATAGATTATCCTACTCTTCAGGACCTAATGCAAAAGGTGTGTTGCCTATTCGTCCATTGATTTTATATTTTTGTTTTTGATTTGAGAAACTGGTTTAGGGAAATGATATTGAACTAATGGTAGGTTTATTTACTCTAGTGTTGGTTCTGCTCAAATCAAAATGTTACTAGCTATCCGTAGAGCTAGTGAGTTGATGCTATTGTTAACTGGTGCCAAAACCTATTAGACATTGTGCTGCATAGGCCAGAACAATAATGTTCCTTGCAAGACATTGTGCTGCATAGGCCAGAACAATAATGTTCCTTGCAAACTGGTATTTCATTACACTGACATGTCTATATGTATTGCTAAGGACGAATAATTTAATGATGTCTTGGTACTGGAAATTCTTTCCCGTTGCAAATAACAGACTCATAAATACTTTATGTGTGCTCAGATAGGATTTGACATGGATGATGTAGTAAGGAAGTACATCCGTTACACACTGAATGAAAAACAGTTCAATCCTGATGTGGTCGTGGATCTCATACATCTTAGGAAGGCATCAATGCTGGAAGATGCGGAAGTTGCTGAAATTTTAAATGAGATTTCAAGACGAATTGTCCGGGAAAAAGGTATAACTAGTGCTGCTTATTTAAATACTAGAGTGAGCACAAGATATTTCTAGAATCTCAGGCTCTGGCTGCTTACTTTTGCAAATCAACTATTTCTTTTTCTTGCTCCCCTTCAGCTGAAGTTTGTGGGCCTTTATGTTGACCCTTCTCTGTGAAACTTAGTAATGTCAACCATTTTTCATCTTCCATTCCATTTCATCAACAAATTTTTAGATTGGACCCTCATTTTGTTTTTAGAATATGTGCATAGCTGTTCTCCATATTATTATCAACTAACGTTCTTTGTTATGCACTGATGGAAAATTGATAACGTTGTTATGTTCTGTCATTATCGGATGCAATGTTCAGATTTCAAGTGTATCCAAAGAATCAATCGAAAGTGCATAGTTGTTGGGGGTGACCATAAGGCAGCTCTGATGCATGTTATTTCTACAAATCTGTAGTTATTTCCTATCGTCTGCCAACTGGTCCCCTTCATACCCTGTAATTGTTTCCTATCCTCTGCCAACTGGTCCCCTTCAAACCCACTCTCTGGTATGGGATGTACCATACACTAATTGTGATGTGAGACTAGTGGTTGCCTCTAAATGGTAGTTTTATTTCTTTCCTATTAGTTTGAATTTACTGGATCTTTGAATTTACTGGATCTTTAATGTCACACTTACTCCAGATATTTTTGTATTTAAAATATTGCAGGGCCGGTAGTTATGGACTTATCTGGTTTTACAGAACAAGGTTTTAAGCGGAAGCTTGCTGTACAAGCACTGTTTGGAAAGATCCTATACTTATCAGAAGTAAGCTGTTGATTCTCCATGTTATTACTGATTTTGTGATTCCAGATCTGTTGACCTTAAGCCCAGATTTTGATCCTGTACTTTGAAATGAACTGCTTGGGCTCTAACCAAAAACAGAAAAGGTCTGATGGTTCACTTCTTTCTGTGGAAGTCATTAATGAGGAGAAAATTCCCTATTTAGTATTGGAATATGACATGGTTCCTTATTTAGCACCGAAAGATAAAATCCTCTCAATATAGCATTGGGTTTATTTTTGGTTCTCTATACAGCACTAGATTTGGCTTCTAACACCCTCAACTATGAGAAAATACCATTTTACCCCTGTTTTCATGTGCAGCCACATCACTATGTTAACTGTAACATTTTATTGCACACATTTTTTTTGACAATATCATTTTATTACAAAGTTAAATATTTTTTGATACATTTTTTTGGACAATGAATATTTTTTGGTAGTACATTTTTTTTGCACAGATTTTTTGACAAAAGGCTATGTTGTTGTTGTTGTAGATTATTTACGACAATTCTTGATGTACGTTTGGTACGGTAAAATAATGATTATTATCCACAAAATTGTACAGCCATAAATAATATGCGCAAAAAATGTACTGCCAAAAAATATTCATGGTCCAAAAATTTTGTATTTCAAAAAAAAACTGCAATAAAATATCATTGTTAACATGTTGATAGTGCTACAGATGAATCAAGGGTAAAATGGTCTTTTTCCCTCATAGTTGACGGTGTTAGAGGCCACATCTAACGGCAGTGCTATATAGGGAACCAAAAATAAACCCAATGCTATAGAGAAGATTTTATCTTTCGGTGCTAAATAAGGAACCATGTCATATTCCGATGCTAAATAGGGAATTTTCTCATTAATGAGTGCTTGGTTTGATGAACCATCTTATTCTGATTGGTCGTCTTATTCTATGGTTTGTTACTGATTATTAGCCTGCATAAAAAGTTACCATGATGAATCAGATCATAATGGAAATTGTTTGTGAATCTCTATCCAGCTTCCGGAGTTCTGTTCACGGGACAGCTCACTTGTAGTCAAAGAAATCTTTGGAGTTACAGAGTATGTCTATATTCTACTATATGGGGAATCCTTGTTTTCTTTGTACCTCAACAGTTCTTTTGTCCTGTCCATTTTATTGTGAAGATTTTTGCCCCTTGTTGGTAATTATCATTGTTTTCTGTTTTCTTGTGAGCAGTGAGGATGCAGACAGCCTGCGGATTCACACCCTCTCAGCAACAGGTGATATCGAATCTATACAGAAGATGGTTGACGATCTAGACATAGAACAAGGTCCCTCATCATCGTCTTGAGTTATGGTGATGGAATGATGCTAAACATCTTCGTTGATAGTGTTGCAATTTTAGCTTGATGTGAGTTTCTCCAACCTTTTCGTTTAGTTTTTCAGCTGTTGAGGTAGGAGTTGAGCCTGTGAGCACAAGATACTTCGGCTGGAGCCTAGAGGTTTATAGAACGCACGGTAGCAGTGAGTTTATAGAACGCGGGAATAATATTTATATCTACTCTGTTTTCTCATGATTCATTTAACGATGTACTTCTACAAAATGCGTTTGTGTGAAAACGATTCAGCATTTGTGCTCGTGGCATTCCAAGGTATGTATAGCCACCCAGTTGTCGTTTGCTCATGTTATGGTTAAAACGATTCTTGTTTCACTAATCACTATGCTCATAGGGCCTGTTTGAGCTCCGCTCGGTTTCAGATTGATGTCTTTCCAAAATCCACTCCCAATTCTTATATTTTTGGCAAGACTGAAAAAAAACTGTTCTCCGACAACTTCCTATCTCAACTCCCAATCTCTGTGCACTTCGGAAAATCTACCCAATTGTGTAGAAATATATACGCCCGTATTGATTGGCCAATCTGTATCGGCTAATCTGGAGTTGAAAGGATGTGAGAAAGAATAAAGAGTAGGATAGGGTTCGTAATGAAATGTACAAGAGAGAGAAAAAGTACAAGAAAGAGAGAATATAAAAATAGGTAACATTATTTGGAAATAGTCAAGAGTTTTTGATGCAAAATTGTTTTCTATATTTTTAAGAGTGAGTTTTTGAAAACTGTTGGAGGAACCAACAAAAATGCTTTTAACTTTTTTAGTCACTTCAAAAACTTATTGATATACCAATTGTTTTTTTAAAACTATTGGAAAAGCTCCGAGTTGCCTATGAGCCGCGAGCCTGTGAACCAAATAAGCCCTTGTGCATCTCCAAAACCGAAAGTCCTATCCTACCTCCTATAGTTAAGCTGTTACTTGAGATGCTATGAACAAACTGGTTCCTTCGATTCTTAAAATATTTAAACTATTTTTAAATTTTAGTTACAAGTGGTTTTGAGGTTGTTTTGCCATTTTTAAAATTTAAAAGATGCCTGATAAGTTTTTAAACCACAAAAAAATCTCTATGCTTAAATTCTGGGGGAAAAATCTAGAAAAAGATTGGGACACGATAGATCCAAATCAAATATCTGTAGCTCATGAAAATATAACTAAAATCTTGAAGAAATTAGTGTCAGAATCCAAAAAAAAGAAAATATCCATAAAAATTAGAAAAAATTGGAAAACATTCTAATTAATGTCTAACTGTGTTTTAAAATCTTTCCACAGTAAAAAGAGAGAGATGCAACTACAATGAATGCATTCAACGTTAATGTATGTTGTATTCATGTTGGTTCTATCTCATATTTTTGCTATGTGGGGGTTTTCAAAACACATTTGAATGTTGAGTAGAATGTTTTAGCAATTTCCAAGAATTTCTTGGATATTTTCCTAGAGCTAACTCTAATTTCTAGAAGCTTCTAGATATGACTTCAGGATTATTATATACTTTATTTAGGTTTTCGTGTTCCAATCTATCTATAGGATTTTTCTTGAACATTTATAAGTTTGGAGATATCTTTTGTTGTCTAAAAACCTTGTTAAATGTATACTAGGATTTTTTAATTAAAAATGACAAAATCATCTTGGAAGTCACTTCTAACCGGAGAGTTAACTTGAACGGCTTTGAAAGTCGAAGGATCTATGAGAACTGCTCCTGTGCGCCTCTTTTAGAAAATAGTACAAATCTTAGAGCAAGCTCCACTTAATTAATTAATTAATTAATTAATTAATTAATTATTAATTTTCATCTAGACCCCGTATGGGCCAGGCCCTAGCCCTACTAGCCTACTCCCACCAGATGCGGTTTGGATCTCATATCATGCACTCGTCGCTCACGTCGCGGCAACGCTCGGCCCGGCCTTTCCACGGCCTCATGGGTCACGTGATAGAGGCCTCGTTCCAGGGACGACCTGAGGGAACAACTCAGTCCATCACGAGCTCAAACACACAACACAACTCACAACTGGTGTCCCAACCCAAAGTCCTTCCCCATGGCCCACCCGTCAGCCTCTAAAGGCCCACGTGGACCCCACCTCACTGACTCCGTTGACCTATGAACCTATCCCATCCCCGCGTGCAGAATAAACCCAACAATGATTAATCCATCCTTAATTATACCTCAATCTCATAAGCGCATCACCTCCGCTTGGTATGAACGCAGGCGGCTGCCGCCGGTGAACCAAGGGTGAAAGGAGAGCTAGAAATAGTAGCTAGTGACGCCCTCCTGCTCATCGTCCACGACCGCGTCGGCTCGCCAAGCGCGTGGAACCATGTCTTGCCGCATGCAAGTCGGACAGCTGAGTACGAATAGAAGGAATAACTCGAAGACCACGCGAAGCAAAGGAATAAATAAACGGCATACGTATAAGCTTGCTAGCCATGGAGCTCATGTACGTCTGGACTGGAGCATGGTGCATGCTGAGGCCTTAATATTATAATTTAATTCTGGACAGCTGTGCCGTGACGCTGGGCTCGGCTGGTGCATCGACCACTATGACGCGGTCTGCGACAAGTGCTGCTCGTGCATCTCCCACGACATGCGGGACTTCTTCGTCAACTGCTGCATCTGGCTCGTCGACGCCGCGATCATTATCTCCGTCGTGGTCCTCGTCGGCGGCTTCGCCTTCACCCGCCACGCATCCATCACCGCAGAGGATGCCTCTCTGACCAGGTTCGCTCTGGTGACGACATCGCTCACCTACAACTACAACCTCTCCTTGACGCTGAGTGTGCGCAACCCGAATTGGGTAATGAGCTGGAAGTACACCGAGCCACTTGTGGCTTTTTATGGCTTCAACGGCCAGAGCTTCGACCGCATCAGGCTTGAGGACGACGGGAAGAAGTTCGCCGCCAGGAAGACCCAGGTGTACCACCTGAGCACGGAAGCGGCCAACGAGTACGTCCATGATTGTTCAACATTCACTCTCAAGTGAAAATTCTTGAAAATATAACAGAACTAATCAAGTTATTACAATCATTGTTCAAATGAAAATATAACAGAACTAATCAAGTGAGTGAGGGACAGGTCCACTCTCAACTCATACAAAGACAAGTCCAACATTCACAGCTAAGTGTCACTCAGCCACCAGCTGCCTCCTCTTCACCTTCAAGTTCATCCAGATACAAATTATTGAATGCATCTTCAAGTTCCTTGGTGTCAGCAGCTGAATGTTGTTCCCTATTCTCTCCTAGCTCCTAGTTCTTCAAGCAGGTCAGCATCTCAACATGTTCAGGTAACGAGTGCCGGCGCCGTTCTTCAATTATCCTTCCTGATAAGCTGAAATAAGATTATGAAGAACAAGTAGAAACGGGAACTGACATGATATCTCTGGCCATAATTGTCAGGATTGGATAGGTTAGTTTGCGGTCTCGTCACCAGAGAAGTATGTTAAAATCATCCTCATAAGAAGTTATGCAGTCGCTATCTAAGTAGCATGCAAGTTCAAAAGCAGTAGAGTGAGAAGAAGTGCTGGCAGTGGCAGGGGTAGGACCAACAACACCTGATCCTCCAAATATTCTTCCCCAATCCTGTTTTCTCTTACCAGTATGGTTTGCAAGCTGTGTAACCCTTTGAGACCTAGCTGCACCAAACTTCCTCTTATATTTCTCAAACAATTTATTTAATTCAGTTTTCACATCAGCATAGTAAGAACTGTAATTAGTACCAGTGCTTTTATGAAGTAAATGGAGGACCCTTTGCATACCTCTGAGCTTAGCTCTTGGGTCCAGAATGAATGCAAATGAGTATAAGAGAGGAATGTTTGACTAATACTTAAGGAATTTAAGCTGCATAGGATACATAAAATTTCTAAGATTAACATCTCTTTGACATGCATGCAAATGAGTTGCAATCTCCAGAACATGGTGCAACACAAGTGAAAGGTCCTTGTTTGGTTTTGGTAATTGAGTGACAACCTTAGGTGGACTAATTGTGTTTATGTGAGATACACAGGGAATTAGTCCACAGATGATTGTGTTATGAAGGAGCTCATTGCATATGAGACATGACATGGAGTCATGTGACCAAGGTGACAAAGATCAAGATGAGGCTTGGCTCGACGAACCAGTTGCAAGTGTGAAGGGCAAGTCGGAGGCTTTGGAGCGATGGACCGTGAGGCGGTGAAGCTTGAGCAAGACTTGGCGCCGATGGACCGACGCAACGGTGAAGAGCAAGTGAGGTCAAGATCGATGGACCAAGGTCACATGATGATATGAAGTGGATCATATCATTTGTGATATGGTTGGTGCATGTGTTGCATCAATGTCGGAGGAGATGGAGTGGAATGCGCAAGGCAAAGGTATAACCTAGGGCATTTCCATTTCACCGGTCATAGGTGTGTAGAGAAGTTTATGACCGGGTTTAGGATAGATGGCCGTACTATTAAGAGGGGCAAACTTGTTTGCATATCGGTCATCTAGTGCCACTTGAGCGATCTAACTTTGCATACGTGTTAGGATCGAGTGGCGAGGCAAGTTGAGTGCCTAATTCCTTTGAAGAAAATGTTTGTGAAAATGCTAACACACGAGCACAAGGTGGTGATCACTTGTTGGTGTTGGCACATTTGCAAAGGTGGCGTTGGTCGCGGCTGTGGTTTACGGGTAGAGAGGGGTTTGGTTCCTTTCTCTCTCCCGCCGAGCGTGCGAGCGCGGGATTCAGGCGATTTCGGGGAAGTGAAATGCCTATTTTCCATTGCGCCGGAAGTCGGAAAAGAAACGGAGGCGAACGCGGTCACGGAAGTGACAGGACGCTGCACCGGACGCTGCACCGGACGCTGCACCGGACGCGGTCACTGTGGACCAGCGCGTCCGGTCAGTGCAGCGCGGGCGTCAGGCGCGCGAGCTAGGGGTTTGGCACCGGCGCGTCCGGTGACCTACGGTACCGGCGCGTCCGGTCTGGCGAACAGTGAGTCACGTTGTCTTCGGACGCGGTGCGCGTCCGGTGACACACCATCGGACGCGTCCGGTGGTCCAGGGTGCTTACTGGACTCGCACCGGACGCGGTTACTGTGGCGTCCGGTGGTTGCGAGGAGCGCGTCCGGTGGTTGCTTCGCGGGCGCGGGTGCTGTGCGCACCGGCGCGTCCGGTGGTTCGCAGCAGCGCGTCCGGTGGGTCGTTTGACCGTTGGCACGCAGTGACCGTTGGAGGATCTAACGGACGAATTTGAAATTCGGAGGACACGCGGGTGTCGGAGGGGCACCGGACGCGGTTGAGCGCGTCCGGTGAGTTATCACCGGCGCGTCCGGTGCTCCCCGCGGAAAAACGGTCACGTGGGGGTAACGGCTCTATTTGACTGTGGGGTTATAAATAGACCTTGTGGCCGGCCTTGGCCGGTAAGCTAAGCACACTTTGGCCTTGGTGGCTTATGTGGTAGTGCTTGGGAGCCCTCTAACTCACTCATGCTTGATAGTGTTCATCGGATCGAGTGAGAGAGCGATTCTAGTGCGTTGCATCGAGAGGATTGCATCGAGTGGCACTAGGTGATCGTGTTGCAAGCCGGTGGTGCTTGTTACTCTTGGAGGTTGCCACCTCCTAGACGGCTTGGTGGCTTGCGACTCCGTTGAAGCACGCGTGGAGATTGTGCGTGGCTCCGGAGGAGGATTTGTGAGGGGGATTGTGCTCACCCCGCGGGGATCGCGAAGAGCAACTCTAGTAAAGCTCGTGGCTTGGAGGATCCCCATCTTGAGAGTGGATGTGCGGCACCCGCTGAGGGTTTGACTCTTGATAGTCAATTAGCTCGTGATCCATCAAGTGGGTGTATCGCCACAACGGGGGACTAGCTTGGTGGCAACCAAGTGAACCTCGGTGAAAAACCGCCGTGTCAACATTGTGTACATCTTCTCGGTGGTTTGCTTTCGATTCACAAGCTTGTATTTACATTCATATACTTGTGCTTGTGTAGTTGCTCTTGTAACTAGTTTGCTTGTGTAGTTAGCTAGTTACCTTCTTGCTTGTGTAGCATAGAAGTAGCTCCCGTTGCGTGGCTAATTTGGTTTGTGTAACCTTGTTAGTCATATTGCTTAGTTTGTGTAGCTAAGTAATTTGTGCTCTCTAGTTTGGCATTAGTTGCCTTGCTATTGAGCATTGCTAGTAAGCATAGGTGGCTTCGTGCTTTTGCTTACTAGAATTGTGTAGGAGCTCCCCGGCTTTGCTAAAGTACTAGTGCATAGGTTTGTGTGACCTAGCTCTAGAATTGTTTAGGAGAGCTCTTGCTAAGGAAAGCACCTTAGTTACATATTTAGGATCTTTGTGAGGTGCTTGTGAACTTAGATAAAGGGGTGTAGTCTTGGCTAGACCGATAGTTTTAATTCCGCATTTGTTTCGGTTTGCCGACGCGATTAATTTTAGAAAGGACTATTCACCCCCCCCCCCTCTAGTCCGCCATCTCGACCCTTCAATTGGTATCGGAGCCCGGTCTCTCATTTGTGGTCTTCACCGACCCGAGAGGATGGCGGAATATGGACTAGATGTTGATTGTCCTCACATGTTTGATGGCACACACTTTGCACGGTGGAAAAATTGGATGATATGCAATTTTAAGTTTATTTGCCCTCAAATGTGGTGGATGGTAGATGTAGGCTTTTCTCATATGTTGGATGAAGATAATCTAACTCAAGCACAAGAGAAATGCCTAGATCTTGACATCCAAGCTACTAACATCATGTATAGATCTTTGGATGATAGCATCTTTGGTAAGATCATGGACCTCAAATCCGCTCATGAGATATGGGCCTATCTCAATGAAAAGTATGGAGCTATCACCGATGATGACGATGATGTCAAGCCCAAGGAGGTTGCACATGATGATGTTGAGCATGACCACAACACGATGGTTGTGGAGGATTGCTCCACCTCATGGTCAAGTGATGATGATAATCAATCTACCACAAGTTCACTTGACAAGAATGGTGATGATGCATCAAGTGTTGCAAGTGATGTTTCTACCCCAAGCACACTTGATGGTGACAACGTTGGTTCATGCTCGGGGCCTTGATGATGCTACTACAAGCCCATCCACTACATCACATTGCTTCATGTCACTAGGTGACACAAAGGTATCAAATGATAATGTGATTGATCATGTTGATTCATATGATGAGCTTGTTAGTAGACTTGCTAGCATGAACATGTCTTTAGAAAATGAGAAAACTAAAACCATGAAATTAGAAAATGAAAACTCTTTTCTAAAGAACTCATATGAAGAACATAAGAGCTTACTTGATGATCTTAAATCTTCACATGAGAAGCTAATGTTGACTCATGAGAAAGTACTTGCATCTCATGAGGAATTGTTAGAAAAACATGCTTCTCTCATTAAGATGTTTTTAAAGAAAATTAAAAATAATGAGAGCTCATCACATGGATCAAATGATCAATTGCAAAATGTGACTAACCCATGTGATGTAGGGAGAAAGCATGTATCCACCTCTTGTGATGACTTATTAGATATGCCATGTTCTTCACATATATATGCTTGTTCTACTTCTACGTCTTGTGAGACTAACATTTTGAAGGAGAACAATGAGCTCAAAAGTGAAGTAAAGAAATTGAGCAACAAGTTAGAGAGGTGCTACAACTCAAAAGTCACCTTTGAGCACATGATAAAGACTCAAAGAAGCTATGGTGATAAGAGTGGCATTGGCTTCAACAAGAACAAGGGCAAGAAATTGAAAAAGCAAGAACAAAAGAAGCTATCTCATTTCGTGTGCTTTAAATGCCATGAGATGGGTCACCTTGCCAAGTCTTGCCCAACCAAGAAGCCAAAGATGAGGCCACAAGATGAAAAGAAGATACCCCAAGCTCAAGTAAAGATCAATGATGAAGATGTTGGTGACTTGATGATCATGAAGAAGAAAACAAGAAGGGGTGGAAGAGGAAGGCATCCAATGCAAATCCAAGATATCAAGATGATGAGCAAGAATCAAATTGAGAAAAGAAATTTGGCTCAAGTAACTCATGAGAGGCAAGGCAATGAAAAGCATCACATGAGCAATGAAGAAAAGGCTCAATCAAAGAGAAGATGCTATTCATGCCGGGAAAGGGGACACATGGCACATTCATGTCCCCTAGGTAACATTTCTAAGCATATTTCAATTGATAATACTAATGTGCTTAGAAAGGATGTAAATGGTACCTCTATTGTTGCTATTGCAAAACATCCCGCTACCCATACTAAGGCTTTGCCTAAGTATGTTGCTCCTAACTTGAGAGGACCCAAACTTGTTTGGGTACCATCAAAAAGTGGATGATTGTTTGTAGGTACCATCGGCATTGGAGACTTGATTCATTTTGATTCATATTGGTCATCATATGTTGAATCAAGTTTTAAAGCTTAATGCATATCCAATCCCAATGCCAAGTCAAAATAAGTGGAGTCCAAATACTACAACATACAAGTGCAACATTCAAGATTGTGGTGATTTATTGGATATATTTGATGGCTTGCAAATATTCAAGTTAAAAGCTTGCTATTGGATGATCATGAGCTAACCAAGGTATATCTCTTGTTGATCATTTCACTTGAAGTGCATATGAGTTGATTGAATTGGATATATATGCAATGTTGCTTGCTATGAGATGTTTGAATGGATTAAATGCTTAAGTAATCAAGTTTGAATTGATTTGTGTTGGATAAATTCATGAGATGACATTTAGTAAGTGGATTGGATGGATATATGTCTTGTGAAAGTATTCAAACAAGTTAGTTTCAAGTTTGATTCATATTTGATGAAGCATTGCTCAATGTATTGAAATCTGTCCAAAGTTGAAAATCTGAGCTAGGTGAGATCAAGTCTGAGTTTGAGTGACTAAATCATATTGGATTGGCATGAAATTTGGCATACATGCTCTAGACTTATGATATAAGATGCTGTACAAATTTCATGAGAATTGGATAAGAGATGCTTCGGCTTTGGAGTACATCTTGTCAGCTATAGTGCAGCAGTTTTCAGCATGTAGCAGTGGTGGAAGATTTGAAATCTGGTAGCAATCTATATGTCAAATGAATCTCAAATTTTTACAGCTGCTTGATGACTTAGTGAATCACATCTCCACCAAATTTTATGGCATTTGGATCTGTATAGTGGGAGATATGAATTATTCCTTGAAGGGTACAGTATCTGCCAGAAAAGTGATAATTATTGGATTGATTTAAAGTCACTTTGATTGAAAGGTCCTCAAGTTGGAAACATGTTTATAAGTGGTTGAGGTACCTAAGTTTGGTTTTGAATTGATCTAGAAGCATGACAAGAAATGAGTACAAAGGCATTGATTGTGGAATGTACTTAGTGTACAAATTTGGTACTCAAATTTGAAAATGAAGATCAAACTCAAGATGAAGATGAGGTTCAAGTTCTAGTAATAATTGGAGATCATTTGGTAGAAAGAAAAGGACTTAAAAACTAATTCAAGGTTACTCATAAAGTTAAGTCCATAGATCAATCAATCAAAGGCAATTCAAGTAAGTGTCAAGGATGGTTCTTTGGAGAGAGGTCACTTCTCCCTGCTGAGGGGGCTTGCCGCCCATGGGTGGGTAAACCGAGCACCGGCTTGGAAGGCTAACATGGAAGTGATGAATTCAAGGGATATTTGAGATGCTTAATTGAAGCAATCAATAGGGTTGATCAAGAAAAGCAAGCAACACCCAAAAGAGAGCTATTCATGGTTATAAAATTGGTATCATAAGTACTTCTCTCACGCAAGCTTTGATCAAAGAGAAAAAGCAAAGCCAACCACAACAAGAGATAATGCACTTGATTATTAGTGGTTCTCATTTCATATGGGTGAAGAATGGATTTCTCTATAATGATTGGTCTTCACCAAGCTTATAAATTGGACTTCACATTGCTATTGGAGTAATAAATTGGAATCTATGTGACTATCCTCTACTCCAAAATAGCAAAGGTATCATTGTAATGTGCATGATCATTTCATCCCTTACTAGTATGCGGTTAGTGCATATAGTACATGTTTATTAGGATCATGCATAACAAATGAAATGTTTATGTTCATAGCCTACCACTATTGCTTGAATTGTTTAAATGATCTAGTGGTATGTGTATGAATTTGTTCATGAGCTAGTGAACCCAAGTACTTGATCTAGTTTGGATTGCTAACAAGTGACAAGTACAACATTGGCAAGATAACCCTTAGTATGAGGAGTGAAGAAGCTTGTCATTGGATCAAACCGGACTTAGAATCTTAGGCAAATCAACTTAGTTCAAGTCATACTAGAAGCTCATGACAATGATATGGGTACAAGCACAGACAACAATGCAAATAGATATCTAGGGTGTTTTAAATGGTATCTAGACTCAAAATATTTCTTCAATTGGTATTTACAAGTGGTGTCTAGATCATGATTTACAAGTGATATCCTACAAGTGGTACTCATAAAGATAGCAAATGTTCAAGAAAAGATCATATTGACAAAATCCTACAAGTGGTTCCATGATAGAGGATTCTTCAAATTGGTATCACACACTTATTCGTGGTATTTCTACACATGATATCATTTATACAAGACGGTGGTTCCACAAGTGATCCTCAATTTTAAGTGATCATCAAATGAAGAAAGTTCCCTCACACACAAGAGCTCAAGATTATCAAGTGAATGACCCATGCTATGACATAGGGGGAGGAGCCCCACCTAATGGTATCAAGGTCAAAGATCCTAAGTGGTATCTCAAGAGCAACATACAAGTGATGTCATTCCAACATGTGCGGTGATGTCCATCAACAACGCAATATTCAAGTCTCAACCATCTACCCCCAATGCAAGCCTTTGTATCAATGAGAAATACACCTTTTATGGAAATTGGTGACAAAGGGGGGAGAAGTTGGAACAAAGATATGTCAATGCACCAAGAGAGGGGTTTAGGGGTTTGGGGGACATCATGAGAAGATGGGGTTTGGACATGGAAATGGACAAAGAGGGAGCAACAATGAAGAAAAGAGAAGGATCAAAACTCTTGGACAAGAGAAGCACACAAGTAGGGGGAGCAAGCTCATGAACATTGATTGGTTGCATTTGACTTGTGCATATTCATGTGCTTGCTAGCATTGCATAAGTTTTTATTTAACATGCATGCTTGTGTGGTGTATGCTAGTTATAGAACTTGAATGATGATATGATAACTAGCATGCATAGGATGATAGCTAGACTTGTGTTTATCATGAAAAACTAGAACCGTACTTATAATGTTGATCTCACGGGGTTTCTAGTGTTTTTGATGTCTAGCTACTCATGATGCTAAGGATGATGGCAAACTTATGATTTTCAAATGGTATCGAGCTATCAAATGGTATCGAACTACAAAGGTTTATTCTATACACCTTAGCATCACTTAGTAGTGCTAATCCTCCCACAAATTTCATATTTAGGCATATGTGCAAGCTTGAAACCAAACCATTTGAGCACATATGTAGGGGGAGTTATCACTACCAAGTCGGGTTTTATGGTGCTTATCCAAATCTTGACATAGAGCTTAAATGTTGGATAAGTGGCATAAAGTCCAAAAGAACTTAATTTCCATATCTTTGTAGAGTTGTCATCAATTACCAAAAAGGGGGAGATTGAAAGGTCCTTGTTTGGTTTTGGTAATTGAGTGACAACCTTAGGTGGACTAATTGTGTTTATGTGAGATACACAGGGAATTAGTCCACAGATGATTGTGTTATGAAGGAGCTCATTGCATATGAGACATGACATGGAGTCATGTGACCAAGGTGACAAAGATCAAGATGAGGCTTGGCTCGACGAACCAGTTGCAAGTGTGAAGGGCAAGTCGGAGGCTTTGGAGCGATGGACCGTGAGGCGGTGAAGCTTGAGCAAGACTTGGCGCCGATGGACCGACGCAACGGTGAAGAGCAAGTGAGGTCAAGATCGATGGACCAAGGTCACATGATGATATGAAGTGGATCATATCATTTGTGATATGGTTGGTGCATGTGTTGCATCAATGTCGGAGGAGATGGAGTGGAATGCGCAAGGCAAAGGTATAACCTAGGGCATTTCCATTTCACCGGTCATAGGTGTGTAGAGAAGTTTATGACCGGGTTTAGGATAGATGGCCGTACTATTAAGAGGGGCAAACTTGTTTGCATATCGGTCATCTAGTGCCACTTGAGCGATCTAACTTTGCATACGTGTTAGGATCGAGTGGCGAGGCAAGTTGAGTGCCTAATTCCTTTGAAGAAAATGTTTGTGAAAATGCTAACACACGAGCACAAGGTGGTGATCACTTGTTGGTGTTGGCACATTTGCAAAGGTGGCGTTGGTCGCGCTGTGGTTTACGGGTAGAGAGGGGTTTGGTTCCTTTCTCTCTCCCGCCGAGCGTGCGAGCGCGGGATTCAGGCGATTTCGGGGAAGTGAAATGCCTATTTTCCATTGCGCCGGAAGTCGGAAAAGAAACGGAGGCGAACGCGGTCACGGAAGTGACAGGACGCTGCACCGGACGCTGCACCGGACGCTGCACCGGACGCGGTCACTGTGGACCAGCGCGTCCGGTCAGTGCAGCGCGGGCGTCAGGCGCGCGAGCTAGGGTTTGGCACCGGCGCGTCCGGTGACCTACGGTACCGGCGCGTCCGGTCTGGCGAACAGTGAGTCACGTTGTCTTCGGACGCGGTGCGCGTCCGGTGACACACCATCGGACGCGTCCGGTGGTCCAGGGTGCTTACTGGACTCGCACCGGACGCGGTTACTGTGGCGTCCGGTGGTTGCGAGGAGCGCGTCCGGTGGTTGCTTCGCGGGCGCGGGTGCTGTGCGCACCGGCGCGTCCGGTGGTTCGCAGCAGCGCGTCCGGTGGGTCGTTTGACCGTTGGCACGCAGTGACCGTTGGAGGATCTAACGGACGAATTTGAAATTCGGAGGACACGCGGGTGTCGGAGGGGCACCGGACGCGGTTGAGCGCGTCCGGTGAGTTATCACCGGCGCGTCCGGTGCTCCCGCGGAAAAACGGTCACGTGGGGTAACGGCTCTATTTGACTGTGGGGTTATAAATAGACCTTGTGGCCGGCCTTGGCCGGTAAGCTAAGCACACTTTGGCCTTGGTGGCTTATGTGGTAGTGCTTGGGAGCCCTCTAACTCACTCATGCTTGATAGTGTTCATCGGATCGAGTGAGAGAGCGATTCTAGTGCGTTGCATCGAGAGGATTGCATCGAGTGGCACTAGGTGATCGTGTTGCAAGCCGGTGGTGCTTGTTACTCTTGGAGGTTGCCACCTCCTAGACGGCTTGGTGGCTTGCGACTCCGTTGAAGCACGCGTGGAGATTGTGCGTGGCTCCGGAGGAGGATTTGTGAGGGGGATTGTGCTCACCCCGCGGGGATCGCGAAGAGCAACTCTAGTAAAGCTCGTGGCTTGGAGGATCCCCATCTTGAGAGTGGATGTGCGGCACCCGCTGAGGGTTTGACTCTTGATAGTCAATTAGCTCGTGATCCATCAAGTGGGTGTATCGCCACAACGGGGACTAGCTTGGTGGCAACCAAGTGAACCTCGGTGAAAAACCGCCGTGTCAACATTGTGTACATCTTCTCGGTGGTTTGCTTTCGATTCACAAGCTTGTATTTACATTCATATACTTGTGCTTGTGTAGTTGCTCTTGTAACTAGTTTGCTTGTGTAGTTAGCTAGTTACCTTCTTGCTTGTGTAGCATAGAAGTAGCTCCCGTTGCGTGGCTAATTTGGTTTGTGTAACCTTGTTAGTCATATTGCTTAGTTTGTGTAGCTAAGTAATTTGTGCTCTCTAGTTTGGCATTAGTTGCCTTGCTATTGAGCATTGCTAGTAAGCATAGGTGGCTTCGTGCTTTTGCTTACTAGAATTGTGTAGGAGCTCCCCGGCTTTGCTAAAGTACTAGTGCATAGGTTTGTGTGACCTAGCTCTAGAATTGTTTAGGAGAGCTCTTGCTAAGGAAAGCACCTTAGTTACATATTTAGGATCTTTGTGAGGTGCTTGTGAACTTAGATAAAGGGGTGTAGTCTTGGCTAGACCGATAGTTTTAATTCCGCATTTGTTTCGGTTTGCCGACGCGATTAATTTTAGAAAGGACTATTCACCCCCCCCCTCTAGTCCGCCATCTCGACCCTTCAACAAGTGGACTGGTAGGATAAGAAACACCAGACATAACAACAGTACAGTCATAAAAGATTTTCAGGAACTTCAATACCTTTCCAGCCACATGCCAGTGAGCTAGAGACAACAGTGCAGTCCCATAATTTGAATTAATGAACACAGAAAAAACTTCACTGTATGGAACCAAGTTTTTCAGCATAAGATAAGTAGCATTCTATCTAACATCCATGTCCAAGCTAAATTTTCTAGGTCTAACACCTTTAGCTTCACAATAGTTTTTAAACATTTGTAATTAGAGGAATTCAAGAAATTAATTGTAGTTCTAAAATCTTTCGGATAAGGTTTCATTCTTTTTAGTCTAGATTTAACAATAAAATTAATAATGTGACAAGCATAGCATTAATGAACAAGGCTATAAGTACGTTTATTAGGATCATTAGGCTCAGGTGCAGGATCAGAACCCAAATAACCAGCAAACATTGGTGTCAAAGTTTCCATAGCCTTAGCATTAGAAGAAGCATTATCTAAAGTGACAGAAAAAAGTCTTATCAATCAAACCAAACTCATGAACCACAGATGCAATACTTGAAGCAATGCTTTCACCAGAATGGTTAACTTCAATTAACCTAAGACCAATAACCCTTTTCTGTAACTCCCAATCAGCATTCACATAGTGAGCAACAACAGAAATGTAATCCTCTTTAGCATTACCAGACCAAATGTCAGAAGTCAAAGCAACATAATGATTACATAACACAACCTAGAGGTTTTGTCATGAAAAGAAAAGAACATAAGGGACGCCACATGTAGAAATCTCTTATGGACTAGAGCAAGTCTCTAGGCAGTGGCAATTAAAGTTGAAGAGTCAATTACATATTTGGGTTAAAGAGAATAAGAGGACAATTGTGTTTGTATAAAGTTATAGAATGGGAAATTCATTTCCTAATCCTGTATATGTGGATGACATTTTACTAGTAAGTAATGATGTCAATCTATTGCTTGGGAAGAAGAAGTTCTTGTCCTCAAGGTTCAATAAGAATGTCTCGGTGAAATGTCTCTCGTTATAAGAATTGAAACTCACCGAGATAGAAGAAAGGGGTATTAGGACTATCGCATGGGCATACTTAGAAAAGATTCTAAAAAAATAAAGTATGCATGCGAGAAAACCTACGCCTGTTCCTATAGTAAAGGGTAATAGTTTTGGGAACTTGTTTTAAGAATCAACATGAAATAGATCAAATGAATATAGTACCATATGTTTCGGCTGTTGGAAGCTTAATGAATGCACAAGTATGATATTACCCTGACGTAGTTCATATATTCGGGTTATTTTGGCAAAAGTTCAGTCCATATATAGATTACTGGAATGGAGTTAAGAATGTCGACCTCATGCTAAGAAAGAAAGAACAAGTACTCTCAAATAGTTGTGGGTACAAATATTAAATTTTAACGAGATATTTAGTGGAACCCATGTAATAGCTAACACTCGCAGTTGAAGTTTTATAGTGACGTAAAGTTATAGTATAGTATGTTATGAGGCTACAGGACAGGCAAAATGGTTAAGTGAACTTATACCCGGAGTTGATAATGGTTGACAACAATAATAACCATTTAAGTAATTTTGCTCCTATGACAACGGGTCAAATGTACTGCCAAACACATTGACATTAAGTTATACATTGTAAAGGAGAAAGTCTGGAATCATACTAAAAGTATTGAACATATATATAATAAGCAAGTGGTTACGGATCCGCTTACCAAAGGCTTACCACCCAGTGTGTTCAGAGAACACACAATCGACATAGATTTATGGGAAAGCCTATGATCTCCGGACAATAAAGGACCCAAAGTTAAATAATCTATTTCAGAACAGAGACGTGTATTGTAGCTGTTAAATCTATCGGCAATTGACTGTGACGATGAAGCATGCTCTATGCACTAATCTATGATGAAATGGTAAAAAAATAAGTATAAAATTTAAGTCTAAAGTTTAATTGATAAGGTGAGATCAAGGGGGGATAATGTTAGGTTGATCTCCCACCAGGATGGTTCAACGGTCACTTGGGCCTTGACTCGGGCCCTGATCGGGGCCGCTCAACCCATTAGCGGTTGGTGGACCCCGTCGCCCTGCGCAATAAAAAAGGTGAGGGCTGGCGGTTCGCGTGAAGAGGTTCACCAGTAGCCATTTCGCCCCACCGAGACAAACCCTAATCCTATCTAATCGAGGGGCGCAGCCAGCAACGGGAAAGCTCCACTAGTACGGTCGTTGTTTCTGCACCACGCCGGCGACCCCGTCCACCGCTACACCGACCATCGCTGCCCGTGCGTAGCCTTCATCAACGAACGTGATGGCGGACTCCGAATCCTCCAATCCCTCTGCAAGCTTAGGTTCTACATCTCTCTCTCCACCCCTCTGTCTCTCTGTTCATCCTAAAATGTAAAGTCTTGTACCCGCTAGATCTACCATAAATGATCCACAGTTTATGACACCCGATTCCCACGAGCCGATGACCGATGACAACTCCGCCGCCAGTGACGACAAATGCGCGCCTCAAATCCAGAGTAGAACACCCGACAAAGGCAGTGGGCCGATTTCTTCCTCCTGCTCACACACAGTCAGTGGCAAATCCACAAGGGGGGCTGGGGCTGCTCCAGCCCCCCCTACCTCCATGCAACCCATGGAGCCCCTCCCCAAAGAAATTTTAGCCATGGGTGAAGAGGAGGAAGGAGAGAAGGAAGAAGGAGAAAGAAAGAGGGAAAAGAGGAGGAAGAAGGAGAAAATGAGCCCCCTCTCTTCTAGCTCTGGCTTCGCCACTGCACACAGCCTGTGCTCCGGATGGGCTAAAATAAACAGAAACACAGACACAACACAGTCCACCGATTTCCGACCGAAAACAGATCAACATAATAGCCGGCTATTATATATATAGAAAATTCCCCTTCTTAAATAAATTAGTAGCGCTCCTGCTTTATTTCAAAAAATATAGAAAATCCGCATATATATGGTAAGAATTTTAAGGAAACTGAAAAAGTTTCAATCCGATCCCGAGCACGAGATGAAATGTCGGTCCGTTTCAGATATGAGTCGGACTAATCACCAATCCATAAAAGCACCACGGCACGCCCCCTTCTTCTCCCTCGTCCCTCGTCTCTTCCGCTCGCGTCGCGTGCCTTCCTTGCAGGCTTGCAGCCACCGAAAACCCCCACGAACTGTGTGACAGTGAGGAGATCATCGGTGACTCCGCGCCATGCTTCTAATAAAATTGCGTGTCCGCGGCGGCCGAGTTCACCGCTGCATCTTTGTCTCTTTGTCGCAGACATGTACCTCACGCTGACCAAGGATAACAAGCTCGCGAGGCCGTCGTGGCAAAGCGTGTGCTGGACGGCGGCGGCGTCGTGTATCCCCGCACACGGGCATGCACGAACACGACGTAAGCTGCGAGGGCGAGCGGCTGGTCGTGTCCGTGCGCGAGGAGCCGAGAGGAGCGCCGTCTTCTCTTTCAAAAGGAAGAAGTGCCGCATTGCCAGCATCGACTGGGAAATTCATTTCTTTGACTTTGAGTGGCAGTGTGAACTCCCTTCATATGCAGTGGCGGAACCAGAAATTTTGAGTAGGGGTCGGCCGAACAAACACTAATGACATCTCATGTACTATCTTAGTACCGTAGTATTATCAACGCTCTCCCCAATTGCAAGCATAAGGTAAAGAATGCATAGGAAGCGACTAACAAATTACGGGTTGAAGTTCCTAGCAAACTACTCCCTCCGTTCCAAATTCTAGATCATTTTGACTTTTCTAGGTTCATAGATATTATTATGCATCTAGACATACACTGTATCTAGGTGCATAGCAAAAAATTATGCACATAAAAAAGTCAAAATGACCTATAATTTGGAACAGAGTGAGTACAATGTAGTGGTGTTCAACGGCAGTGGTGCAAAGACAAGACCGATAGCGAGTATATTTGTTACATTCGATGAAGATATATGCTGAGATGCACTATACATGTCACCAACAAGTCATTATTTGTTCTTGTATATCTAATAGTGAGTCTATTGCGATCTTTATTCCTTCATGATTATCTTTTTCAAAACTAGCACGTAATATACATCTAAAAGATAGATACATCGAGAAGATGAAACAAAGACATCACTAGTAACTACGCGTAATGTGCATGATATGCATTCCCAGCAGAGGGCGGAAGTGCTCCCATCCGATGCTCAGAATTCTGCAGCGTGCATGTTGCCCGGGCCCGGCGCTGCACGCGTTCCACCACTGCAGCCTGCAGCCAGTGCCTTCTTCTGCTGCTCAACAATTAACATGCCCCTTAAGGCCTCTGCTGCTCAACAATTCCACTGCAGCGTGCATGTCGGCCAATGCGGAATGACGATACGTCATCTTCGCCCCTATCTCATTTCTGTGCTCCGAATTCCATCGTGCCCCCTCACTCTCTCTCCGCAGTCACACAGACGAGCGATGACGACGGATGAGCACCAAACACTGACAGTCAGCGTGCAAGCTCGTACTCCACTGAGAGCGAGAGCATTCGGTCCGCCGCACACCACATGTACACCTTCGCAGCCGCATCTCTTTTTTTTTTTTTTTTCCGCTGTGTGGTGGGTCTGTGCCTCTGTGGGCTGCGATTATGGAGGAGGTGGGAACAAACGGTGGAGAGCAGGAGCGGCGCCAGCGGCGTGGATTCCAGTCTCGCTCGGTGCGGGAAGTGGTGGTGCGTGCGCTTGCTAACACGGTGTCGAATCATTGATTGAGGTGTGTTCTGCCGTATGTTCTGCCCCACCTAAAATTTTGGGGTGAGCTCCGCCACTGCCATTCTCCGTGCTACTGTGGGCAAATTCTCACATGTGACTCTGTGAGCTAGGCCCCATATTTGTTTTTGGTTTTGCATCTTCTTCTATATAAATCCTGTAGGTGTTTTGGCCGGATAGAGCGTGATCCCGCAGTAGCAGAAACAAGGCTTGTACACAGTAATACAGTATAACTAGCGCCATGGCATGTGAGAGCTTGGTGGACTGGAGGGGGAAACCCATCAACACAAAGGTTCATGGTGGAGTACGACCTGCATGGTATCTTTATTGTAAGTTTATTTATTTGTCAAATTAAAAGGAGTCGATCAACACTGTATAGCTAGCTAGTTTGATTGGTTTTTGTGTGTGTGTGTGTGTGTGTGTGATCGATTATGCTCAGCGTATTACTAATAATAAATAATGTATACATATTATTCATGATTATGCCTGCGTTTTGCTTTCGTTTTGTACAGTATATTATTAGATTAGGATGATCCTAATTTAAGGTGTAAAGTCTATTATTAGATTAGGATCATCCTATAATAATTTAACAGTATTGGTGCATGCATTTCTGAACCAAGGGCTACGGATTGCTCACTCTGCAATCCCACTTCCCTTGGCTCCACCCGGCACCCTGCAACTCATCCGAAGCAGCAGCGGACGCAAGCACAAGCAGCTGCAGGCAGGTCGACGGCTGGAGGTCCGCGCTGCTGTACATAGCCCTGTACACCATCGCGCTCGGCGAAGGCGTCATGCGCGCCTGCATACCCGCCCAGGGCTCCGATCAGTTCAACGGCGACAACCCCTCGGAGGCTCGGCAGCAGTCGAGCTTCTTCAACTGGTTCACCTTCTGCCTGTCCATCGGGTCCATCGCCGGCCTGATCCTCATCGTGTGGCTCGAGGACACCAAAGGATGGGACGTTGGATTTGGCCTGAGCGCCCTCTTGATTCTCGTTGCGTTGCTGGTTTCTGCCGCTGGCGTCCCTTTGTACCGCAACCGTGTGCCTCAAGGCAGCGCCCTAACCAGAGTCCTGCAGGTTGGTTGGATACTTGGATTGTACATGTATGCTATCTCTCGTTTGATTCAAGGCCGTAGCTGATTTGCAAATGTTTATATATCAGACTCATCATCGATACTGTCTACTTCCTCCCAGGTTTTTGTTGTGGCGTTCAAAAACAGGAAGCTTGAGCTTCCTGAGAAGATGGAGGAAACACAGCAAAATAACAGCCTAAAGTAAGTGCTGCAGATATTCCTTTGATGCTATATATACTGCAGAGAGTTTAATTTTTCTATGGTCCACATGGTCTACGCATGCATGCGCATCTAAAGTTTTATTACATGCATGGTGTACAAATTTCTGGACAAAGCCTGTGTGAAGACCAACACCGGAGGAGAAGGAGATGGACCTTGGTCGGTCTGCAGCGCGGCAAAAGTAGAGGAGACCAAGATCGTTCTACGCATGCTGCCTCACGTCTTCAGCTCAACGGTGGCCCACGTCTCGAGCTCTCTGCTAATCGCGTTCACCGTCCAGCAGGGCGCGACGACGAACACGAAGCTGGGGAAGGTGCACGTCTACCCCGCGATGCTCTTCATCATCCCCTCCATCTTCCAGACGCTGATGCTGGTGGCCTACGACCGGCTCCTCGTGCCGCTGCTGCGCCGGCGCACGGGCTACACGGGGGCATCACGCAGCTGCAGCGCGTCGCCGTGGGCTTCCTGGCCGCGTCCGTCGCCCCGGCCGTCGCGGCGGTCGTCGAGAGGAAGAGGAAGGGCATGGTGGCGGCCGGCGGCCACATCTCCCTCTTCTGGCTCGCGCCGCAGTTCTTCCTGATCGACGTGGAGGACACCACCTCCTTCGTGGGGCTGCTCGAGTTCTTCACCGCCGAGGCGCCCGACGCCATGAAGTCCATCGGCGTGGCGTTCTTCTGGTGCCACGCCGGGATGGCCTCCCTGCTGGGCACGCTGCTGGTGAGGCTGGTGAACAGGGTCACCCACAGCAGCAGTGCCCCTGGGTGGCTGGAGGGGAAGGTGTTGTCAATATAAAAACTCTAGCATTAGATCTAGCGGGCGAAGGTACTTGTATTTGGGATAAACAATGATATAGATCATGTATCTTGAGGGGAACTAGAGAGAGTAAAAGTGTCTGACCATGGGTGTCGGAAGAGGGTGAGTCCACGGCGGTACTCGGTGAGGATGGTATGGTGTCCGGCGGTGACAGGCACCGGTGAAGGTGGCGAGGTTGTTGGTGAAGGAGTAGCAGTGAGGATCGACGGCGTAGAGGTGTCGGAGGAGTGCGTGGTGCAGAGGCGCCTGTGATGGACTTCCCATCGCTGGCAGCCCCCCTTCTCGATCGGTCCAGGGTTAGGACGGTGGCCCTAGCCACTGCCCCCCACCTCCTATTTATGGCACTGCGCGACGGGGGCCCACCAACCATGCTTGGGCTGGACGTCCTGATCAGTGCGCGAGTCAAGGCCCAAGTGGTCGTTGGGCCATCTTAGTGGGAGATCAACCTAATATTCTTCCCCTTGATCTCATCTTATACTTTAAACTTTAGACTTTACTTCACACTTATTTCTTTTTCCATTCCATCACAGATCAGTGCATAGAGCATGTCTCATCGTCACGATCAGTCGCCGATAGATTTAATAGCTACAATACACATCTCTGATCTGAAACAGATACTTTAACTTTGAGTCCTTTATTGTCCGGAAATCATAGGCTATACCATAAATCCATGTCGACTGTGTGTTCTCTGAACACACTGGGTGGTAAGCTTTGGTAAGCAGATTCACAAACACTTGCTTGTTACTCATATGTTCAATACATTTTAGTATGATTCCGGACTTTCTCCTTTACAACGTATAACTTTAATGTCAATGTGTTTGGCAGCACACTTGATCCATTGTCATAGGAGAAACTACTTAAATGGTTATTACTATTGACAACCATTATCAATTCCGGGTACAAGTTTCTTAACCATTTTGCCTGTCCCGCAGCCTCATATCATACTATAATGTAACTTTGCATCACTGATGATACTAAAACTGTTTCTTTGGAGCTTTTCCACAATAAAACTCTAACTGCGAGCATTAGCTACTATGTGGGTTTCACTAAATATCTCGCCAAAATTTAACATTTGTACCCACAACTATTTAAGAGTACTTGTTCTTTCTTTCTTAGCATGAGTCTGACATTCTTAACTCCGTTCTAGTTATCTATATCTGGACTGTACTTTTGCCAAAATAACCCGGATACGTGAACTATGTTAGAATAAGGTCTTATCTGTATACTCATCAAGCTTCCAACAGCTGAAGCATATAGGACGTCCATCTATAATAATCTCACATTACTTCTTGGAACATTAAAGTTCTCAAAACTATTACCCTTGACCATAGGAATAGACGTAGGTTTACCCGCATGGATACTTTATTTCTTTAGAAACTTTTCTTAGCATGCCTATGCGATAGTCTTAATACTCTTTTTTCTTCTATCTCGGTGAATTTTAATTCTTATAACGAGAGATATTTCACCGAGAACTTTCTTATTGAACCTTGAGGACAAGAACTTCTTCTCATGCAGTAGATTGACATCACTACTAACAAGTAAGATGTCATCCACATATACAGGATTAGGAAATAAATTTTCCATCCTATAACTTTATACAAACGCAATTGTCCTCTCATTCTCTTTAACCCAAAATTTGTAATTGACTCTTCAATTTTAAATGCCACTGTCTAGAGATTTGCTCTAGTCTATAAGAGATTTCTACAGGTGACATCCCTTACGTTCTTTTCTTTCTATGACAAAACCTCTGGGTTGTGCCATGTAATCATTTTCATACAAATCCTATTAGGAAATGTCTTCTTTACTTTCATCTGATGTAACACAGATCATGATGTGCCACTAGCACTCATTGTAATCTATTCATTCGCTTTGCGCAAAAACTTTTGATTCAAGTCGTGCTCTACATCTTTACATATTTCCTTTAGAGTCATATTTTATCTTGTAGACCCATCACAGCCTACTATTTTGGCTCTTTAGGAATTTATTCAAGATCTCAAAATATTATTGGTATTATCGATTTCATTTCATTTTCCTTTGCTTCTTGCCACTTGGACGAGTGAACGTCTCTCATGGCTTCTTCAAATTAAGTGGGATTACCCTCCATTTGAATTTCACTAATATAGACTTTATAGTCATCAGAAATATCTGATTTTTTTATTCTTTGAGATTTTCTGGGGCTTCAGCTACTAGCATTTTTTACCTTTATTGCCAAAAGACAATTGATTCTACAAGGTCCTGTGTAACAAAATCCTTATTTACATTATTCATGCTCCTTGCAGAGTTAGGTCTCTTTGTACCATGCTCTCCCAGATTGTTCCATCTTTAAACTTTCTCATTTTGGGTTTAATCTGCTAAAACACATATGGCGCGTTTAGCACTGCCTTAATAACTCTGAACGCATCTATTAGAACTGTAAAAGGTCCATGAATTTAGCTATTTCTTTACTTTAGGGATATCATTATTATGACCGTCTTACTCCCCCGACGATCATATTCATCTTTTATAGATCACTCTTGCCTTCAATGCATAATATGCATCATATTATCTGAAATATAGGAAAATATCTTTTTTAATTGTCTTTCTTAATTGATCTCACATTTCTCCCTCTCGAAATGTGGTATGAATTTTTCTACCATAATTTCAAAAACTATTCAGAACTCTTGTGAATGAGGAAACTTTGATTACTTACTTCATCCATATGATTACATCATGCAAATGAAATTATTTCTTAATTTGTATGGGAGTGCTTTTTCCTCATTTCACTTCAAGAACTCAATAGAATCTTTTATCATTAATACTTTCGCAAGTCATGCTTGCATATCATTCTTATCTTGAGATTCGTCTGTAACTTTCTGTTCTCCTTGAACTCATTGAGTGCTTAATTACTATGACACAATACAAGAGCACTGTCAAGCATATGAGTCATCATAACTTTCTCTCGCCATGCAGGATAGATTAACATAAGTATTATGCTAACTTTACCCCGCCATGTGGGTATTTTCTCAAAAAATTTTCTGCCATGCGGGTACTATCACAAATTTTTTCCCGTCATCCGAGATAATTCCCATGAAGGGACATACATATCAGGATTGACTCATATTCAATCAAGAAATTTAGGAATAAATCCGAATACTCTTTAACACGCATGCTTAATTCGACGTTGGTCAAATTAAACATGCATGTCACTTATTACATTTCATATCATGATGATTAAGACTACAAAAAATTATATTACTTATTATATCTCTTATCATGATGATAAAAACTAAAAACTAAATTTTTCTTCATAAAGAGTACATAAAAGACATCTCTTAAACTAAACTCTTATTGTTCTATTTCTTTTTTTTGGATCAATATCCTAGAATTCTTTTCTTTTGAAGCCATTCTTTAAAGAGAACACAGTCCCTCATGCAATGGTCTTCTTTCTAAATCATCTTCTGAGTCACAAGTACCCAGCTCATTTTCTTTTCTGCCTTTAAGAATAAAAGCTTGAAGTTCTTTGTCTAAAAACATTAATCAATAATCAACAATAATGAGCATGAAAATAACCCTATGTTGGTCTGGTTAAAGACATGCGCATTAAACTTTTAAATCTTTAAGTTCTATTTTATATCACCGTTGAGCAGAAATAGAACAAAACATCATTCTTATACATTAATTCCACATCACCGTTGAGCAGAAATAAAATTAACATATGAAAACTTAATTATCTTATGACTACTCTTCAAAACTAAATTTTCCCGTTGGTTCGAATTTAATTAGAAGATAATCATCATCATTACAGCGGAAACACGAAAATACATTACATTCTGCTCGCTCTGGAGCATCTCTTGTTTCTTATCTATTCTCTAAAAATTGGTCACTTTAATGCAAAATTTATCAGAGATTTAAACTTTAAATATAAAACTCATAGAATTATGATATTGTTATCATCAACGTTGGTCAGAAAATAACAATATCATAATTTAATTTTAAACTTAAACTCATAAATAAATTTATAATATTATTATCATCAACGTTGTCAGAAAATAACAATATTATAATTTATCTTAACTATAAACCAACTATTTCTCCAATTAAAATTTTCCCTATTAGTTCTAATTTTAATTGGAGGATCAACTTTTTATTATTATTTATTGAATAACTATAACTGCTCTTCAAATTAAATTCTCCTGTTGGTTCGAATTTAATGAGAAGACAATGATCTTTAACTTTGCAGCGGAAATGTGAAAACTTCTTTAAATAATACTAATTCAGAAGCACTTTACTTTACTCATCTGTTCTCTAAACAAAATATCCCGTTGTTTCAAAATTGAATAGAGATTAAAACTAGACAATTATCATCAAATTTGCTTCTGAAAAAGGATTAAATCAATTCATAAACTCTGGAGTTCACTTTGGCCCAAAAATTCACTTGGCGGCCCAGCAGCCGCGTGCCTGTGCTTTCGGCCCGAAAGCCCAACTATTTTCACGCGCCACGCTGGGAGCCCAACTCCCCTTTTGCTACCGCGGCGGCCCACTAGACGAATTTCGGCCCGCGGCCTAGTAGCGCGCTAAGCCTTCCTCCGCGGCCCAGCGGCGCGCGCCTGCGCTCCCCGCGCCCAGGCCGTAACCTGGGCCTAGGTCAGGAAAGATGCCACCCGCCTAGGCCATTTTTGGCCTGTTCGTTGCTGGCCGTTCATCTAATCGGACGGTCGTCCGTCGTCCTCGGAGGATCAAAACGGCAGCCGGTCGAAAATTCCCCAAACCCTAATTCATTTTCGTCTTCCTCTTCTCTCTTCACAGAGCAGCGACGGCGGCCTCTACAGCCATCGGCGCCGGTGAAGAAACGCCACCGGACCAAGTCCGACTGCTCCCCAGCTGTTCTTTCTCTCCCCCGCTCATCTTGCTCTCACAGCCCGCCGTCGGTCCCATGGAGACAGCGTCGGAGACGAGCTAGTGACCGGAGATGGTGGCGTTGCCGTGGTACCCCTCGCCAGCGCACGCGTGCGGCCAGAGCCGCGCGCGGCACCGTCGAGCGACACTACGGTGGTGCCCTTTTGGGCGGAGCTCGCGTGCGCGAGCTGCGGCGCGGCTCCCTTTCTTTGTTCTGAGCCGGAGCCCGCGTGGCTCGGTTCTCTCTCTCCCACGCGGTGGCGGGAACTTCTTCCCGTACGACGACGGTGGCGACGACGGTTAGTGAACCATGTAGGTCCCTCCCCTGTCCGTCCTTTTCCTAGGGTTAGGGTTTGGGTTTCTGTTAGATCCGAAATGAATCATCTCCTTCTATATGCTCTTTTGATTGGTACCCAAAAACTAGATCCACACCTAAACCGGCTCTGATACCATTGTTGTCAATATAAAAATTCTAGCAGTAGATCTAGCGGGCGAAGGTACTTGCATTTGGGATAAACAATGACATAGATCATGTATCTTGAGGGGGAACTAGAGAGAGTAAGAGTGTCTGACCGTGGGTGTCGGAAGAGGGTGAGTCCACGGCGGTACTCGGTGAGGATGGTATGGTGTCCGACGGTGACAGACATCGGTGAAGGTGGCGAGGTTGTCGGTGAAGGAGTAGCAGTGAGGATCGATGGCGTAGAGGTGTCGGAGGAGTGCGTGGTGCAGAGGCGCCGGCGGTGGACTTCCCGTCGTTGGCAACCCCCCTTCTCGATCGGTCTAGGGTTAGGACGGTTGGGTGGCGGCAGTGAACCTCGTAACCCTAGCCACTGGCCCCCACCTCCTATTTATGGCACTGCGCGATGGGGGCCACCAGTCGTGCTTGGGCTTGACGCCCCCGATCAGGGCACGAGTCAAGGCCCAAGTGGTCATTGGGCCATCTTGGTGGGAGATCAACCTAACAGAAGAACCTCAACAGTAGCCACCTTGATCTCTTCTACTGGGTTGTCATGGCTGTGTCGTTTCTTGGCTGGATCAATTACCTCTACTGGGCCAAGAGGTACAAGTACCGACAGTATCCATGGATTTCCACCAAGTCCCCCGATGAGGACCGCTATATGCCTTGAAGCATGGGTGGGTGCTCCTGCGCTAATAGCATGCAACTGTCAACTGTGAATAGTACTCCCCTCCCTCAAAATGATTCGCCTGTATCATGAGTTGCAAGACCACTCCTATATTAGAAGACCACGAATATGTTGTGTGTGCCGTGTTGGTTCCTTGTTCGCCAAGGTGCTGAAAAAAGGCCTCATATTCGACATAGTACTTCTCTTATTTTTTTTATTAAAAACGCATCGGGCGGGGACAATAACACCCGCTTGGGCATCAGCTATGCAATACGCCTGCAGTTGACGCATATATTGTGGCAAATCTCTAATCTCCGTTTTGGTTTCCATCAAAGGTTTGACTTTTTTATACTAGTGTTTTATAGTTCGAGGAGAAACTTAAGACTATAGCGATAGCGGCAAAAATGATTCCCCCCGCCCCCGCGTTTCGGCAGGGCTGTTTGGACTTGGTCCTGATTTCACGTGGGCCTGTATCTCTTTCTGGGTCCATGAGAAACAAGTCGCTCGCTGATCAGCAGTCAGCACCGTGGATCGCCCAAACGGCCACACGTGATCTCTCCCCCCACGTGTCCCTTGCCCCTGTCCACCTGTCCCCTCCGGAGCTGCGTCTCGCACTGCGAAGAGCTGCCCAGCTAACATTTCCGGCACCGGAAAGCAGAGTGACGCTCAACACTCGACACTGCAGAAATCAGATTCGGAGCTTCCGGAAAAAAAAAGGCAGGCAGTATCGTCGACCATGCTGCCAGGTCGCCACCCGGCGCGCCGCGCCGACACCGCCGGGACGGGGCCGCTCCTGCCGGACGCAACCCGCGCGGCGGTGGCGGAGTTCGTCGCCACGGCCATGTTCGTGTTCGCCGCTGAAGGCTCCGTCTACGGCCTCTGTACGCGAACCTGAACACGCATGCGAACCAACAACTTTTAGGATTTACGTGCACGCACGCACGCAGCGCATGCATTCGGTGCTGTTCTGAACTGCCATGCGCTTGATGATTTTTCGTCCGTCTGATTTGCAGGGAAGCTGTACAAGGACACGGCGACGCCGAGCGGCCTGCTCGCGGTGGCCATCGCGCACGCGCTGGCGCTGGTGGCCGCGGTGGCGGTCGCGAGCAACGCGTCGGGTGGGCACGTCAACCCGGCGGTCACGTTCGGCCTGCTCGTGGGCGGACGCATCTCCTTCGGGCGTGCCGCCGTCTACTGGCTCGCGCAGCTGCTCGGCGCCGTGGTCGCGTCGTTGCTGATCACGCTCGTCTCCGGAGGCACGGTAATTCGCTTTGGCCATGTGATGTGCCCATGTCAAATAGGAGTACTACTGTTTTACGTTTGATTAAATATCCTTCAAATTTGGTAAAATATGGCATAAAATATTTTAAGCGGTTGCTAGCTAGGCTTACAGATAGATAGTAGTGCCAAACGCCGAAACACCAGACCAGCACGTCAATATTGAGGTCACACTATCTGTTGTCTTTTTCATCTTGCGTGTTTGCTATTGCCGCCGCGTACGCGTCATGCCCGGCCGCCACGTCTCACTCTCTGCATGCATGTGTGCCATGCCTTTGTCGGTCCTGCAGCGTCCCGTGGGCATCGGGCTCGTCCGCGGCATCCACGAGCGGCACGCGCTCCTGCTCGAGGCCGTCATGACGTTCGGGCTCATGTACGCCGTGTACGCCACCGCGGTGGACCACCGGAGCCGGGGCGGCGCGACGATGATCACGATCGCGCCCCTTGCCATCGGCTTCGTCCTGGGCGCGAACATCCTCGCCGGCGGCCCGTTCGACGGTGCGGCGATGAACCCGGCGCGGGCGTTCGGCCCCGCGCTCGTCGGCTGGAGCTGGCGCCACCACTGGGTCTACTGGGTCGGGCCACTGATCGGCGCCGGGCTGGCTGGCGCGTTGTACGAGTTTGTCATGGTTGAGCAGGAGCCTGAGGCGCCGGCAGCTGCAGCTCCTCGGATGCCTGTTGCCTCTGAGGACTACTGAGTACTGAATACTGATGTGATGAGATGTACTGTACTCCTATAGTTTGTATATTCACTGTATATGTATGTGTATGTCTAGGACCGAGCTTGGCATCTGCTTTAGAGACTCGGAGTACGTACGCGAGCAGCAAAGAAAAAAAAGGTTTTACATGGAATTGAGTCAAGCACAGCTCCAGAGTCCAGACAGGACTTTCGCCAAGCACAACTCCAGACCTGTAGTTTTGATGATCCTTGCCTGAACATGACACTATGGACTTTAATATTTTGTCAGACATTTTTTTCGTTTGTAATAAAATAAATAAAGTGCATATAGCATATATTTAGTTCATATAAAAGACAAAGTCGACACTCACTACTAAGATGGTAGAATTCTCCTAGTGTTTTTAAGTATTAATAAAACACGTTTCGCAAAAAAAAGTATTAATAAAACACTACCACTAGTCGTAGCACATGGGAATCCTTATTATGAGGCATTTGGCTGGAAAATTTTATACTAAATTTTAAATGCTAAAACACTAGAAGAAACCCACATCACCAAAAAAAGTCTAAAATTCTGGTTGTAATTATAATAGAAAAAAAATATACTAGTGATCTAAGTGTTGTTTAGATCACATAGAGTTGTTTGGCTCTCGTAAATGGTTTTCATTCCAAGCCATGTGTCCTTATGTATTCCAATTAGATCATATCCAACTCAAATACAACAATTGGGAGGATCCCATTCAAAACTAAAATATGAATGTGCTTTATAATTGGAAGGCTATGATGAATATTTTTCATCTAAAAGAATGCATTTAAAATGAGGACCCATTTGCTTAGCTTTTATTGGTATGCATTTAAAGTTTTACTCCAAATCATTGTTGGACATATGTCTGGGAGGTTTTCATTACTGCCACCAAGAGGAATGATAACTCACACTAGTCAAAAGAGCAGTTTTTGCATAATTTATAGGCAAATCATTTATGCATTCTAAAATTATTGTTACGCTAGTCAAAAGGGTAGTTTCACATGATTTTTAGGCAAATTATTTTGGTGTTCTAAATTTGTTGTTGACTATATATACTTAAGATAATGCTACCAACCGCACCATAAATAAAGCAATACAACATATGCCAATTTGAACTAATTGATTGTTGGCTATATCTTTAAAAATTTTCCATAGTTGGATCACAACAAATAATACAAATTCATGCCAACTTTGTGTTGATTACAATTCAATAGTTAATATAATTAGCTATCTAATTTATCATTGTTTACAAAGAAGTGTAGTAGGGATCCAATTTTCATTCAAGTTTTGTAATGTATTTTGGTTTCCCTGAGTTTATTATGCCTGTCAATGTGTGCCTTGACAAATATTCTAAGTCATTGCTCAATCTAAACTAAATTGACATAATGTTTTGATGCAAATTATATTCAATGAAAGTAAGGCATTGTGTGCATAGTGCCTAGACGCATAAGCACAACTAGATAACAAGAAACTCATCTAGAACTTTGAAGAGTTACATAAGAATGTATCAAGTATGATATCCCAATGATTAAGCTCCAATGATACACACTACAACCATCACTAGTAAGCATTAATAAAAGGAAAATGGAAACAACTACTACAATATATCCTTCATGGCATGCAGAGAGGTGTTAACAACAAAACAACACATGACACACTTCGTCATCAATGACTATGAACTTGTTGATCAATCTTGTTCATGTTATTCATTTGGAGGAGTATCTTTGGGAAAAGTAGTTGAAGTCGTGGTGGTGAATGTTGTGCTCCTTCAACCATGACTGTGCCGCATCGAAGAGAGAGGGAATATGTTCTTGGTCACCAGAGTTTGGACTAGCCCACACTTCGGCATCTAACTTGTATGTTGCAAGGCCGAATGGGGCAAGTGCCATATGATTGAAGGCTTGCACACTATCTAAAGCAACAATATCTACAAGAATGTGTGACAATGTCATGCTTTATCCAAAAAAAATGTTACTAAAACAAAAATATTATACATTTCATCTTCCATATAATATTGCAAAACAAATTTTTACTGCTATATGATATATTATTGTTGGAATGGAAATGTATAGATAGTATATATGTTGCTTTACATAAAAGGTAATGGAAACACATGTTGGAGGTACTTTAGGTCTTAATAGATTGGCAATAAAAAAAGGAAAATACTTGTGATTATAATCATAAAAACACACAATCAACCACTGATTTTTTATAAAAATCCATAGAAAATAGAGGAAACAAATATTCCTTATTACTACCTTTTTATAAGTCTTGCATACCTTTGCATGTTGAAAGGGTATGGTAGGTCAAAAAGCAAGTATTTAGATCTTTTTGATTCTTCACAGGGACACAACTTGTTGGATACCTAGAGGACAATAGAAGAAAGTAAAATCATGATCAATATTTACTTTAAGTGAATTCCATATATGTATAAATATTTCTATTTCAAGATGGAAAGTAAGTGATTATATATGAAAAGTTACCAAAAAACTGACATCCAACTTGATGCTGAGAGCTCTGCACTACTCAAAGATGATAGGGAAGGACAACCATAACATAGATCATACACCTAAACACAAGATAAGAAATGCAAATAAGAAGATAATAAAAATAGGGAATTTCATGGACCACTAGAAAAATTCACATTTAAGTCTAACTCCACCTGATACTTTAGAGTTTTGCATGTGGCTTTGCTAAAGAGACATGTTCGCTTGTGATTGTTGTAGCAACCGCTACGGCTGCTATTGTAGCATTCACTTAGCAGTAACTGTTGCCCCACCATTTACAACCCAAGAAGTCGCAGTTATGGGCCGGCCCATCTGTACCAAACACCCCCATCAACCTCGTGACTTTTCCGCTTAAAAAAGGTGTATCTAGTGACCGTAGGATCAAGATCAAACGGACTCATCCTTGCGTTGTTCTCTATATATACGGCCCTCCCCTTATGTCGTCTCTACCTTAACCCTACCCACTCTTCCGCCGCCTCCACCCTACCCATATGTTATCTACCCAAAATTCCCCAATACAGGAAGGATTGATCTATCAACCACCATGTGCTACACCTATGGGCATCCAAGAAATAGATGATGGTGTCACTCATCGCCGTATCTTGCGATGACCATCGTCTTCTTCACTTGCTATGGTGAGTCTTCCACCTCTAGAATCAACAACCTTTTTTGAAAAGCACCACTTGGTGCGGCCTTCACAGGAGGCTAGGTGTGGGACGGGGTATTGAACCACCACCGGCTACCTTCTCCCTTGGAGCCTTCATCACCGGTCCAAGCCCATCTAGATCCAATCTCTTGTTTTCCCACAATCCTTTAATTTTTCTGTGCTCCACCAGATCAAAGCTAGAAACACCATATCCCTTTTGTTGTGCCCCCATCTTGATCCAAACTCTTTGTTATGCAGCGCCTTTGCTTCCTCTGCACTCTCTTGAACCCAAGATATCTATATTGTTATCGGTGGTGTTGAACCTTGATCTAAATTTTAGTCCCGTCTAGCCTCAATTGTCTATACACTTATGTCGATCCAAGCTTGCGACATCATTTCCATTGAAGCCCGCCTTGATCTAGAATTTCATTTTCCCCAATCACTCTTTGTTGTCTTTACACCACCAAATCCAAGGTACCAACATCATTGCTAGAAATATGTAGACTTATTCTTCCTTATTTGGGGAAACAAATCTTGCGGTAGATAAATAGAAACATCTTAAATTCAGTAAATTATTTATGCTAATAAATTTCTCTTCCCATCTGATATATGCAGGGGGGGAGTTGTGCATGTAGAAAAGTTTGAAACATGTGGATGGCATAGAAGTTGCTAGATATAAAGCTATTGGAGCTACATACACTGCAAGAGGGTATCTTTCAAGTATTTAGAACCTGATTCAACTTATGAAAGGACGCCAGACAGGGTATCTTAATTGGAGTTCATATCATAAAGTGTGTAAATTTTGGAAAACATGAATGTTATAAGTTAGATTCGAAGATAATAATGGGACTGCATACCTTGTCTACGAAAGGTACCCTTTCGTAAGGGGAGTCAGGTTCAAAATACTTGAAGAACAACTCCCCCTTGCTTTCAACTCCACTAGTGGACATGTTGGATGGTGCTTGATATCCATGAGTGTCCATCCAGTTTAATGCACCATACTGGTTATCCTGATTGGATCTTCCATCATATAACATGCTGCAACCATTATGCCATAAATGATCATGTAAGCAACATCAATACTTTATTCTTTCCTTTTTATTTTTTCAATTATGTACAAAAGTTTTATGCAGATACTAGTACATGTATGCTCGTGCGTACCTTTGTGAAGTAGGAACATTTGTCATGTTGGTGTACAATTGAATTGCCGAAAGATATGGCACGAAGTATTGGACCACTGTCTCACCCGGAGCGATGCACACTGAAGTACCAACACCACACGCGCTCCACTCAAAGAACATATTCCAAAGATCTCCAAGGTAGAAAGCTTTGACTCCATCTGCAATCTTTTCATAATAGCCATTTGACTGCAGTTACAAATAAGAGTTCGATTTGTTTAGCTATCATGTCGTTAGATAAAAAAAGATGCATCATATCCCGAGTACATTGTGTCCCTAATAAAAAAGGAAAATAATTGGATTTCATAGCTCTAGTGAATCGTTGTACATGAGACTATGTGAACACTCTGGTAAGCAAATGTTATTGCAATGGAGTTTTTTTCCCGTGATAATTTGAGAATGTGTGTGTTGTGGGGGTGGGGTGGAGGGTGAATCAATTCTAGCCAATCCCTATTTTGGAAGTTTCTATTAATTATGTAAGCAAGAAATATGTTTTTTATTTGTTGGGTGGGTGGTTCTTTTTTAGGGTGGGGTAGGTGGGAAGTGGTGGTTTGAAATATTGAATTGTGTTGTATAGTCAATCTAGAAGAGATTCCAATTATTATTTAATGTCACTTTTGTTCCCTATTGAACAAAAGAGGTTGTGAGGTATAAGGTCCTTTGTGTTTGAGGATTTTTTTTGCGAGAAGAGGGAAAATATATTTTAGCTAGAAAAAGAAAACAAAAACACTAAATTTGGAAGAAAATTCTTAGGATTTACACAAACTATGGCTCTAATCATAACCGTTAATTCGAATAATTGCATAACTAACCGTTTGCAAACGGTCCACAACATGATACCCTCGTAACGACATAACAGATAGTAACCACCCACAAATATACTTCGCGCCTAAAACATTTTGAACCTAAACTTTAGATACAAATCACAGGCAACACTGGCAAGCCCACTTGGTAACATAAACAAAAACCAGCATATATAGCATAAATAAGAGCACATAATCTTGCCATGGGGAATAGTTTTCGTCCTTACAAGTCCATAGGCACAAAAATCTAATTTTATCCACATAGTCCTTGCACACCAGACCCGAAATCGAACAAAAGAGGCAGTATATCCGGACCAAATCACATAAAGTAGAGAGGAAAGGGAATCCGAAATCCAGCAAAACCATAACCTCCACAAGATGTGAAGAGGATAGATTCGTCAAAGCAAAATTTTAGAAGCTAGTTCAAGATGTGCTTACCAGTGGAAGGTAGGATGCCATAGGGACCGTGTGCGCCTTAACCACCGGCGTAACACTGTCAAGAAAGGACCTCAGATTGGAGTGGGTCCCCGCCGCTCCGGCAACAGTAGCAGCATTAGCATCCTCACGGGTGCTCGCACCGGAGCCGGAGCTCGCCATCTCTCTCTATCCGTGCCTCTGGTCCAGCTTTTGCATCTGCAGACTTCAGAGGGGAGTGGAGGGGCTAAAGCTACGCCGGCCAAACGGAGATGTGGTTTTTTTTTCAGGGGCGAAGGAGCATTTTTGCGAATGTCATCAATGTTTTCCAAGCGAATTGTGCTATCTCCCCACTCCAATGATGTGCTAGCTCTTAATTACCTGCCAACTTTATGCCCTTTACCCATTGGTTTCCTTGGCTTTGGCCAATGTCAGTTGGCGTCTTGGAGATATTGCTGAAGTGGCTTTTTTTTGTGCATTATTTCTTCCAAATTTAGTTTTTGCATTTTTATCATTTTCTGCAACGAGGAGGCGTGACCACTATGTCGACATATACGTGCCCGGAACGCTCCCGCAGTAGCTCCAAACGCTCCACTGGAGCTAAAGGGCTTAAGGATATAATCCAGGTTGTTCTCTATCTTTTACCAAGAAAAAATGTGACATGGCTATGGACCATGACACTGGATCAGTACGTGCTTTGTTCGCGTGACTTGACATGCGTGTGTCTTGTGTTCGTGATGATACGTGAATAGAACCGAAAGTAAAATGCGTCAAGCTTTGAAGGAGAGTGCTTGTACGGCTACGCCGCCTGATCGCCGCGCATGGCTTCTTTTTCCTTTTGTTTCCTTTCTCTCTTTTTTCTTTTCTTTTTGAGAGCCATGGCTTGGTTTTCTCTGTTGTTTTCTAACTGTTTGAGCACGTACCAACCCCCCTTAGCTTTCTGATGTATCTACGTGGCTCATCCCTCACTAAGTATACAAAGTCATTATTTTATTATTACTAGCAAATATGCACGTGCGACACACACATGTTTATAAAAACTATTTCAAATGCGATGAAAAAGTTAATTAAATTGTAGATATACAATAAAGTTAGATAACAAATACTTGATTGATTTGATCGTGTCATGTCGAACAATGTTCAAATTATTTGTTTGTTAGGATGCTATATAACACCCATAGTATTCTCTGTTATTTATTATTTTGTTTTTTTATAATAAATGAGAAAGGAAAAGAGAAAACAAAAGTAACGTACAGAACCAGGAAGGGGAACAAGAAAAAGGACACATGAGCTGGAAGGTCTTTCACGGGAAAAGGTTTCCATCTCACGGACAAGATTTTTTTTTCGGAAAATGTTTCCATCTCATAGAGAAACACGGACGCGGTCCCCCCCCCCCCCCCCCCGAAAACTGATGCCGAAACCGAGCCACTTTAGGTTAAGGTGGATGAAAATTTAGGGTGGCAAGAAATTTTGTTTGTTTAGTATCAGGCAGGTATAGATATAGATATAGACTATTAGGTATAGAAAAATCCTGTTATATGATATTTCGGTTTAGGAACGAATATCAGACTCGGCGACAAATTAAATAACTCATTCCAAGTACCAGCCATTTCGATAGGTGACCCACGTAAGTTTGAGACATGTATATAGATATAAAAATATTTTTTACTCAAATGATTCTTTAAATAATGATTTAGAGAATAAATAAATTATAAAAAACTGTTCAATATACTCTATTAAATCATACAAGAACTTTTGACCTCAATAATTCTTATTTTTCTATGAGTGGGCCCACATAGCCTCATCGAACGTTAGACCCGCATAAATAACTGTATAGGCATATGTTTGTTTATAACTTTTTTTGCAAATTATAGATGAGAATGTCGTTGTCCCTTTTTTTGGCAAAATTTTTATTTAAATGCTCATTTGCTTTTGTAACCCCGTCGGACTCCCTACATAGTTGAGACTGCAAACCACTATTGTTCCACACCACGGAAGACAAAGCGCAGCAACGCACACCGTGTTGAGTTAGGAGTCTGACGGCGCTGGGAGTGGACGTGAGTTTGAGTCTTACATGAGATTGAGTTCCGGACGGTTACATCTTATAAGATGTAAGATCACGTATGACGGAGGGCTCATATAGCACGAAGTCTAGATCCAATGGTTATTACGTAGGGAGATTCTCTAAAAAAACTCGCTCTTTTACAGTATGATACTATTAGTTACTCCCTGGGTCCTATTTAATAATATATCTAGAGATTTTAAAATATATTAATAGACAATATAAAATATGCATGTACCCTTACTGTATTTACTGATCAAACACTATCATCAGCGTGATAAATATAAATGATTTGATAAATGGCAAGTAATCTACTGTTTATGCAACAATTTAGTACAAACAATTCTTCTATCCCTAAAATACCTTGTATTTTGATGCATTTTTAAATTGCTTGTATATACTATAATGCAAGAGGGAGTAGCACAAATGGTATTCTGAACTATTATGTAGTATATAGTAGAAACACCAATCTGCTATCTTCTATTGATTCAAGTAACTTGTGGATAGAAAGATGCGTCAATAGAAGTAGCGAAGGAACTAGGAAGCTTCCTACTCATACACGATGTGTGAAGAATTTTTTTTATTTTTAGCCTAAATTTGAAACATATTTTAAATTTGACCCGGGTTTGAAAGTTTTTTTTAAAACTAGCCCGTTTGGCCCCGCCACCATGCATGGCGGGGCAATTGCACTGAACCCCGCCATGCATGGTGGCGGGATGCAGGGGCCACGTGGCACCCTGCAGGCCAGCGTGGAAAGGTGTACCCCGCCATGCATGGTGGCGGGGTACCCCTAACCCGCCACCGATCATGGCGGGGTACAACCATCTCAAACATGTCCACTTCCCTGTCACCTTTACATCAACTTTCTTCCTTTACGTCATGTCTTAGCTGTAGCACCATAATCCTATACTTCACAGAGCTACTTATAGGCTGGAGCTCTACTCTCTCCCATACTTATAGGCTGTAGCACCATAATCCTATACTTATAGGTTGTAGCACCATAATCCTAGGCCTCGTTTAGTTCGGTGAATTGGGGAGAAAAACACTGTATCAGAATTCCTGTAGCATTTCGTTTGTATTTGGTAAAAATTATCCAAATTTTGACTAACTAGGCTTAAAATGTTCATCTCGCAAAGTACAACAAAACTGTGCAATTATTTTTTTTGATTTCATCAACATTTAGTACTCCATGCATTTTCCGACATTTTGATATGACAGAGAATCTTCTTTTTGCATAGTGAAATTTGGGGGAGAATTAGGGAAACTAAACAAGGGCCTATACTTATAGGCTGTAGCACCATAATCCTTTACGTCATGTCTTTGTGACGTGCTCTGCACCACTTCAGACTCTCCCGCATACCTCAACTGCTCTGCACCATTAGTCTACATTTAGTACTTTATGTATTTGATAAAACATTGATGTGATAAGAGTTAAACTTTAACTCCTCCAAACCAAACGGGCCTGAATGTGATAATAGCCTACTAACAAACAGAGTATTTCTGTGAACTGACTCGGGTGCTAATTCTTGATTATTTTTCTACAATCTACGTAGATGTATTACAACTACTTATTTCTAGACTTACAGAGACCACTAATGCTTGTAGTTCTACTGGGTGCACCGTGGCGCCTGGGGCGGTACGGAACCGTGGCATCATGGCGGGTTGTACCCCGCCATGATCGGTGGCGGGTTAGGGGTACCCCGCCACCATGCATGGCGGGGTACACCTCTCCACGCTGGCCTGCAGGGTGCCACGTGGCCCCTGCACCCCGTCACCATGCATGGCGGGGTTCAGTGCAATTGCCCCGCCATGCATGGTGGCGGGGCCAAACGGGCTAGTTTTAAAAAAACTTTCAAACCCGGATCAAATTTAAAATATGTTTCAAATTTAGGCTAAAAATAAAAAAAAATTCTGTGTGAACAAGTGGAACTGTAGATGTTGCTATCCGCACCGCACCGCATCCGCAGGCGCAGGCGGCTGATATGCAAGAAACTGAAACATGCAGCGGTGAGAGCAGAGATAGAAATACCTTTTAAATTAAAATAAAATAAAAAAGAGGAGAGCTAGACATATATATCTACGAAGGGCTAAGCACTAACGGGTAAATAATCTATTACTAGCTCTTTGTCTTATGACGAGCAAACATAAATCTAAGAATCCCATCATATTATACTATTATCGTCATTTAATTTAACCAATATTACTTTATGAAACCTCGGCGTCAATGGTTACGACGCCGAACCACTATATTTTGAAATGATACCTCAACGATGTATCCGTGAAAATTTTTCAAAAAAAAAATCGGTCGGGAAGAAGCAGAGGAGTGCCGGCTCAGCCCACAGCCCACGGCGCACGGTCCAGCAGCGGAACACCTCCTGCGTCCGCAGGTGGGTCGAGGACTGAGGCCAGAGCCCGCCCATCCGAAGCGGCCTCGCGCTCGGGGCTCGGGTGGCTTGGCAGATGGACCGAACCTTCTCAAACCAGACACGAACTCTGTCAGTTTGGGGCCGGCATGGGCTGGCCCGCTGCCCCGACTCGCGGCTGCGGCCTGCGGCGCTGCGCTCGCCCCGCTCCGACGCTCCCATCCAATCACGGATCCACCGTCCAGCTCTTGCTCGATTCCGCGGCTTGTGTACTGCAACTCTGCAAGGAAAATATCCTCCGCCGCCTCGCTGCGAGGCAAGGAATTGAAGACCGTCTCGAATGGTCGAACACCGGTTTGGAGGCGTTTGCTCGCTATCCATGGCGACTTCTACGGCTGCTGCCACTGCTCTGGTCCGCTCCAGCCCGGCAGTTCCAGCCAAGGTAAAGCCGTACAGCATCAAGCCTAGAACAGGAACCCTCGTGTACTTCCCCACGAGGTTTAACTCTCGCTTGTGGTTGGCGCAGCGGAGGTGTCTCCATGCGGTTGCTGGGCGGTCGACGACGAGAAGGAGGAGGGGAGCTGCAGGGGTCATGCGAGCTTGCTTCAACCCTCTCGGGGACGAGCGCATCCTCCGAGAAGCCATCAAGGTAAATTTTCTCCACCTCTCTTCCGTCCTTTTCTTAACCCTGGATTTGGGATTGCTCCAACTTGTTTGTTGTATACATAGTTTCTTCTGTGGGTATGTGAAATTGACCGTTCAATCCGGCTCTTACACCTGGATAGTTTGGTACCTGTAGTTTGAGTTTCAATACCTGTGTAGTCGTTTGTATGACTGTACGCTTGCAAAGTTTATCCTGGAAAGGGGGAGGTGGAGTTTATGCAACAGTCGAAAAATTCAGTGTTGTTTCAATGTAGATTTACTCTTGATTAAGCTTTTCAGTGGCCATGCTTTAGGCGAAACAAACCAAATTGAAACCTAGACCTGATATTTAGGCGTACTGTTTCATACTTCACTGTCATTTGGTTCTCCCAATCCCATCAACTTTGGGAATCAGAATGCTTTGTGGAAAGGGAAATTGCAGAGTTGGTTTAAGGAAGAGTAGCTATTCATCAAACAATACTAATACGTTCTTCAGTCTAGAATTTACTTTTCTTGCTCGTCGCAGCAAGAACAGATGATGATATTCTAAATGCACTTTCTGTAGGAGCCAGTAGCATTCATGGGTGGTGTGTTTGCTGGCCTCTTGAGGCTTGACCTGAATGAGGATCCTCTCAAGGAATGGATAACTCGTACAGTGGAGGCTTCTGGAATAGCTGAGGAAAACAGCTCTGAAGAATCAAGTGAGGCAGATCAAAATGATGCACCTCAGCAAATTGAGATTGAGTGAGGTGCATTGTCTACCTTTTGTCCACTTGACACTTTTCCCTTTGTAACTTATCCTGAATATCTGGGATACCTGGTGCTTGCTCAATTTTGTTTGGGCTTATATTGTTCTTAGGTCAAATATTGGATCAGCATTGGTAATAGCAAACATTGGGCTCTGGTTTTGTTCTACGGTTCCTGTTTCATAATATGAAGCCCCAGTCCTCTAGACATGGTTAAACTTGGCCATTAGTAGAATACAGTGTACTACCAGTAAATGGAAAGTTATATGTGTGAATGAAATGCAAGTCTAATGGCATTATTTTTATTTTACAGCTAACTCCACATGAATGCACTGATTCATTTCTCAAATTTTGCAAACTTTGACTCTTGTGATGTGTTGGGGCATTATATTGTTAAATGGAGGCAGTCGTTGGCCAACAATAAAATGAATTTCACTGATACATGTATTAGGGGGTAGTTGGATAATCAAACATTATTTCGCATTTCTACACTGACTGGTAAGTGGTAAGGACCTGAAGTCAATTCTTGCCTGCAGTGCTGCTTTCTTAAAAAAGAGAGAGAGAGAGAGAGAGAGAGAGAGAGGATATTTCTGTCCTTGTTCTGTTGCTGATATTGGAACAGTATATTGTTCACCTCGTGTATCCATTGGCTTCAAGTGAAGTTTTAACTTTTAAGTTACATCCGTCGAATACTTAAAATGTAAAAGACTAAGAACAACCTTCAATTGACATGTAGAAAGGATCTTGCAGGACTTTTTGGTGAATAGGATTTAAGTGGACATCACATTAGAATTTGGAGTTTGGAGTATTTATGGCTTACTGAAAGTGCAGTGTATTAATTTATGAATTCGGAATGTTTTGGACAGCGTTTATAGAGGATTTAACTGAATATTCAAATGGAACAGTCTGCTATACTAACTACACATCAAAATAATAGAAAAAAGAAATCAGCTTTGTGTGTTCCATATAAACATCTTCTATGGAGCCCCGCTGCCTGTATTCAGGTTTGGTTGCATACTACAAGAAAATAAGAGATACATAATTTCCTCTGCAGATCTCAAACTGAAATAACATTTAAAGATCTTGGCATTTCCATTACATGATTCGGATAGAATTTGTCAACAATATAGCCAAAATCTTTGAGTAAACAAAGGTGTCTTGTACAGATTCTTGTGGGGAGAAAAATGTGATATGTTCTTGGTGGCAAAAAGAACCAGAATTCTTTGGGAAACTAAAGGTTACAAGAAAAGTATCATTTCTTTTCACTAATGTATTGCATATTCCTGAGGTATACTCGGTTGTAATTTTTCTTCTGAATGCTAGTAACTGTTTAACTTGTTATGCCCTACTCTCTTGGTTTTTTCTAATATGCTGTGCTTCAAAAGTGACAGTGGCCCTATCATGTCTAGTGTCCTCCTGGCATATAATGTTAATGCTGTAAAACCTAGGCATCAGTATCTGATGCGTCAACATTCCTGACTCAAGATATGCATCATTATCATCCTTGAATTGGAGTAAAGCCCACTATTTTACAAATTTAGGTTAAGGGAGGATAATCTGTTAAAGCAGTCCTCTTTTGTGTTACTTGTGCGAGAAAGGTATCACTTCGTATGAGGTTGGCGGATCTCGTCTTGCCTCCTGCTTTCTTGTTTCTGGGATACTCTTTGCATCCCCTTTTCTTGCAATGATAAATATTACCCGTCTCATTCTCTTCCTCGCATGCCTTTGTGTATGCATCTGGACAGGAAGTTAGCTCGCCACATTTCCCTCAATAACATGCTGTTTGATTTCTCTTGTCGCTGATTCATTTGGAAATACATCAATGGTTTTGACACATTTGCAAGAATGTTTGGCACTACATACAGTACAGGCACGATTCCAAGATACATCTTTGACCAGACTTTGGTTGTGGTATAAAGTTTAAGGTACCTTCCAAGACAAATTTCCGTTCATCATTTTCTTGTGTCCAGTGTACTTAATTCAGGTTAAACCCTGTGTAGTGGTGTGCTACAGTACCTGTTATTTGGTTGTCATGTTTCTTATCCTAGTATCAGTGGGGATTTCATAGCCCTGTTACCAATGCATCCATATTTTGGAAATAGTGCAGAAGAGTTTCATTCCCATGAAACTCTTATCATCTCTCTCTTCATCAATATGGTGCCACGTCAGTCTATTTAATGCCCATGAAACTCTGATGAAACCCCACTGAGACTGCCCTAATATACCCTCTCCAACGATGTCCTGTAGAGAGTTCGTGTTGTTGTAAGACCTGGACATTTATTCCTCTCCTTAATGGAAAATACACAATCTCCTGCGTATTCACGAGAAAAGGTGTCCAGTCTATTAAATTCTCAATAAGATATTAATATTCTTTTTTGTGATTTGATTGATTACATGTGACACTCTTCTCTCTTCTGTGATTGGAGAGGGGGTAGGTGTTTGCACAGTGGAGTCTGTTCTGTTCTGTGTATGTCGGGGGATTATTGTGCCATGTCTGATGCCTTGTGAGGTGGTATATGAAGGTTGGGCAGATTTCTCTTGATGCATGGTGCTCCACATGCAACTCACTGATAAAAAGCTTGTTTAATTAGTCGGTGGATTTTCCTTTTTGCATTGGAAGGTCTGCGTATTAATCAACAGTTGAGTTTGAACTTTGACGAACTCTGAGTATTTTTCTCTACCTGCACGAGTCATTTTTCTCTACCTGCACGAGTCATTAATCGTTGCAGTTAGGTCTGTTCTTTCCTTCCTCTCAACCTTGCACGCCGGATCAGGCTGTTACGCGGTGCTTTCCAACTAACCCAATTATGGGCACGGATGCAGCAAGAACGGCTATCAGAGTATCCTTCGCCTGTAAGTCTCGAGCTCCGACTTGAGAGGCGAGCTGTTATTGGTAATGGCATAGGTATGGTTGGCACTCCAGAACCAGAAGCTGTGTTATTGTTGATTTGATCTCAAGGCACTGACGTGAACTCGAGTGATATATCAATGCAACCACAAACTACCTGATGATGACTGGAATATATTTCCGCTAGACTTTTTATGCCTCTCATTGTTGCTGACTGGAACATATTTCCGTTAGAATTTTTTTATGCTTCTCACTGGAAAGGGATTGCCCTTTAATGCTGACGATGAAGAAATGGCATGAATTCATATTCAGAACATTCCCAGAAATAACATGGGAAGAAAGTATGGTTTACGTTTATCAATTAATAATTTGGAATATGATATAGTAGGTAGTTGGGTATTGGCTAAGCCGTACTTTTTTAGCTAACGAATAGTGTTTTTCTTTTATAACAAATCAGCGAACAGTACTTTCAGTCGTGACTTTTCAGCCAAACGTACAAGGCGTGAAGTGACTATAATAATAAGAATAAACTAACATTAGCATAGGGTGCTTAGATACAGATTTTATTTGTTTAAAAATGAGGATGAGGAGGAAAACATGGACAGGGGTCACAGGGCGTGGGCATCCTTGAAGCGAGGCAACTTAAATTTATTGCACGTCACATTATTTGAGAATACGAGTATCACCAGGAACATGTGTACCGGTAACAGTATTTCGTCGTATACTAGTATAATGAGATTTCAATTAGGCCTCATTTGAATACTTGGAATTGAATTTATTTTAATAATCGTAATTTCGACATAGATTGATTAAGCTAATATGGTTATATATGAAATATATTTATATATTACTATGGGCCATAAGAGAGATACTTATGTATTGTATTTCTACCGTAGAGGAGCGAGTTGAAGAGTGTGGTATAAGTTGCAAAGTAGAAACATATCATTGATTATCTACGAAACAATTTTCATCTCCCATCTTATGAATTATGAACTTTGGAATGGTGTGGAATGTCAAATTTCAAACCAAATAGCCTCCCCAGAATGAAAGGATCGAAACGGTATCTTAATTTTTTTTTTGTCATGTCGTCGTAAGCGTCCTACTAGTATAATGAGATTTCAGTTAGATTTTTTGTCGTCTCCTCGTAAGAATTGAGAGCTGCGACACATGATACACATCACTGTTATGTGTTGATTTACTTTTAGTTGGACCTAGAACCAAATAGCCAAGTCTATTAAGTAGTAGATTTTAATTTCCCCAAAATGAAATGATCGAAACGGCCCCTTAGATTTTTTTTGTCATGTAGTCGTAAACGTCGTACTAGTATAATAAGATTTCAGTTAGGGCCCATTTGGATCCTTGAATCGAATTCAATCTAATAATTATAATTTAGGCATAGATTAATTAAGCTGATATAGTTATGTATGGAATATATTTATTGTTAGGCATGTAAAGGGACATACTTATATGTTGCATTTTTATCGTAGAGAAGTGAGTTGAAGAGTGTGCTATAAGTTGGAGAGTAGAATTATAGCACAATGATCTGTAAATCCATTTCCATCTTCCACACTATGAATTTGAGATAGACTTATTTGTGAGCTTGAAAAAGTTAAGGAATATCAAATTTTAATCCAAATAGCTTAATCCATTATGTAGATTTCAATTTCTTCAAAATAAAGGATCCAAATGGCCCCTTAGATTTTTTGTCGTGTCGTTGTAAGAATTGAGAGCCGCAATACATGATATACATCACTGTTATGTGTTGATTTACATTCAGTTGGTACTAGAAGGCTACAACAGACACCTGGCTAATTAGCATGAACTAAATACGATTATAGGTGCCCTGTCACCTGGCACGTCCCTTTCTCCTTCTTTGGAAGTCCATTTCGGTACACCTACGCTCCTGGCATGTGGGGAACAATTCTGCAATCTTGCATGCCAGCTAGCGACTTGACGAAGGGTGTACAGTCATCCCAAATGACCTCATCTACATCGCCAAGAATTTAATTTACAAGTGAAAAGCAGCAGGGTAGTCCACGGAGGCACGGTATGAGGCCTGTGTGTTTTACACCTCCAGTCACCGGCTTATCTACTTCGATCCAACCTTACGCTGAGACTTGGAAAGCGTGCTTTCCTCGCCGGACGTTCCCTCCATGGCTACTCACGCTTTCAGGCACCACCTGTTCGCCACCACGCATTGGACGTTCGCTGAAATTAGGTAGCTCATGCAGATGTTTCCATCCCATCCTGACGACTTTCTCCTATATAAACAGAGATAAACACTGTTGGTTAACATGAGTTCATCTGCAGTGCACTAACGATCCAGCAACATAAAGATCGAGGTGGTCGTGGCATCAAGCAAGCATGAAGAGCTCGCGCGCCGTAGTGCTGGTGCTCCTATTGGCCATCGCCATGGCGAGCTGCAGGCTCTCGCTCGCCGCCCACGACCACGAGAGCAGCGCCAGCATCGCGGCCATCCTCGGCCGCGACCTGCGGGGGTTCATCGCCAGGGCTGGCAACCTCTTCAGATCGGACGGCGGCGGCGCCTGGCGCGCCGCAAACGTCACCGCCGCCGATAATGGCGAGGCGAAGAACCTGAGGGCCGTGGCGGCGTCCAGGAGGCGGCGGCCCTCCGCCAGGAAGTCCGCCGGCTCCGGCGGCGCGGGCTGCGTCAGCGCCGCGGCGTGCTGGAAGAGGCGGGTGATCTGCGGCAAGAGGTGCTACGACGGCGTCTCGGCCTCGCCCGCCGCCGCCAGCCTCAACCACGTCCCGTCACGGTGCGTCGTCAAGTGCAGGAAGTGCGTGCCCACCTGCTAGATCCGATCCTCTCTTCGTTCTGCGATGGCCGATGGGTCTCCATCTCCACTCGCCTCCTGCTCAGCGGCTCAGCCTCAGCAGCATGCAGCTCCGATCCACATTTCTGTCGTAGGTTCAGTGGAATAAATAAAAGATGCAAAACCTGTTCCGTGCGGTAGTAGGTAGTACACGTTTGAATACTCCTTTTTTTTTTGAAAATCTGAATACTCCTACTGAATAGTGACTTGGACACTGTACTCCGTCTGTGCGTTTTTGGAATTTGGATTCGGTTTTTTTTCCTCCATGAATGTTGCTACGCTTGCTTACTTCCAGGGTACAGTTACACACAGTAGCAACTTGTGCACAGTACAGGGTGTGTTCACTTCGCGAAAAGTAGCTGAAAAGTTACTGTAGCATCTTTCGTTGTTATTTGATAAAATTTGTCCAATTATGAACTAACTAGGCTCACAAGATTCGTCCTGACATTTACAGACAAACTATGCAATTAGTTATCTTTTTTATCTACATTTAATGCTCTATGCATGCGTCGAAAGATTTTATGTGATAGGTGAAAGAGAAAATATTTTGGGTTGGGAGGGGAAGTGAACGAGGCCACAGTATACTTCGTAGACACGTAGTCTTGCAGTTGTAGGGTATGGACAGTGAGCTCCCTGACGACTGACGACGGCCCGCCTGACAACGGGAGGGCTGAACGAACTGTTAACCGTCCTGACTTTGATACAAGCAGCTAGCTGGACACGTGCCAAGGACGGTGTCAGAGCAAGCAGATGCTACCTCGTGGCCGCTCATTCGCTGAATCCCCATTCTCACATAACCAAACGCTTGACCTGCAATGGAAAGAGACCTCGCTATTACTGTGTGTGGTTTGCAGTTGAGAGTCCGGGGCGGTTGGCAGCCATAATAATTCTTTCTTCTCCCCGAGTGCAGAGTGCTACGCGGATTTCAGACAGGCAAAACCTATGTGAGCCGTACTACAGGGAGGGAAGAAAAAAAAAATTTGTCTGTTCATGACGGTGCTTCTACTGGCCCAACTCTGCCGTCATGAGTCATGCATGACGGAGGAGCCTTAGCGTGCGCTGATACGCCGCTTTTGTGTACTATTCTGATTTCTGAACGGGCCAGGAGAGAACTCTCAAGTCTATCTTGCCTTCACGCATTGTTCAGTGGCCATGGCGCATTGACATATTGTCACGTCCATCTGTTACCACTGCTCGTGCGAATTTTTATCCACTTAGGCTGTGTTTAGACGCCTAAAAAGAGGCAAAATTTTTTGCATAGTAACTGTCACATCGAATCTTTGGACGCATGCATGAAGCATTAAATGTAGGTAAAAAAATAACTAATTGTACAGTTTATCTGTAAATGTCGAGACGAATCTTTTGAGCCTAGTTAGTTCATGGTTAGACAAATTTTGTCAAATAACAACGAAAAGTGCTACAGGAATTTTTTCCCAAAATTTTTTTCGACTAAACGGGGCCTTACATAAGTGGAGCGGAGCACGTCGGCGTCGGTAAACCAAAAAAAAAAGTGGGTTGCTTCATTAATGCGATTTTGTAGACAACACTGTAGATGGACTCACAAGTCCTATATACTCCGCCTAACAATTCTGATTTTGTTTGCTCCGCCTCCGCCGAGCAGTGTCCTGTCTACTGTAGTACTCCGTCTGGGCTATTTTATCTGACACACACGTATATCAAGATTCAAACTTTAAAAACTTTGACCAATAATTAGGCTAATAATTTTTAATTATTATAGCACAATTTTTATATGATTAAATTTGTAAGAAATTATACCATCCAATGATTATAAGTTTATAAACATAAATAATATAATATAAAATAAATAAATGGTCAAAGTGTAATTTTAGAGACCGTGTCATTCTAGCCTGCGCCAGATAAAATGAACTGCAGGGAGCACTCAGCAGTAGCACTATACGTCTAGACTCAGATCATGTGGCGCGAGCTAGCTACACGTACTAGGGTCCAGGCCTCCAGGGATCCAAGCAGAGACAGGTGCCGCGCGCAAGCCGGCAGGAAGAAAACCCCCCGTGCGCTAGCTGCGAGCGTGCACGTACGGGCACCCCTCGGAACCGGATGCATGGCCACCGCACCGCGACGCATCGCGCCAATCGCCATCGCGCGGTTGCGCATCGCCATTCTGGCATTCTGCATCGAAAACCCGGCCGGGGAAGGGGAAGGGTCGCAAGGGGATCTTCAAGGGATAGATAGATGGATGCCCGCAGCCGATGCGGACCGATGGACGTAACGCGCGCGAGCGAGCGGTTGGAGCTAGCCAGAGGCAGCAGGGGGGCGCTCCCCGGAAGCCGGGGCCAGCGGGGCTCATTACTTGCCCGGCGCCGCGAATTGACGCGCAACCACACGGCACGCCTCTCCCTCTCTCTCTCTCTCTCTCTCTCTCTCTCTCTCTCTCTCTCTCTCAGCGAACAACAACGCCACCTGCGTGAGCGCGACCACCGTGCGGGTGCGGCGCCGCGGGGTTTTGGGATTGGTTTTCTTTCGTTCTCTCGCATGCACGCGCGCGCCCCTCGTCTAACGACGACGTCGGCATTGTTTTTCTTTTTCCCGCCGGGCGCCCTGGTGCTCTGAATGTGCAGCAGCTAGCAGGAGGACTGGGCGGCAGCGTGCAGGTCAAACCCTGGGCGTCTCGGTCTCGTGTTGTTGGGAGGATGGCAGGTGCGGAGACGGGAGATCTCAGGTAGGAGTGGTGGCCCCCCCCCCCCCCAAAAAAAAGAAAAAGGTAGTACTGTACTGTAGTAGTGGTGGCTCCGGAGTCCGAGCTCTGATCTCGGTCTCCTCCGTTCCGTTGGTCTGATCTCATTCATAGGCCGGCGGCCACAGCAACGGTCAACCGAGTCCGTCCGTGCGAGAGTTTGAAGCGAGTTTTGTTTCGGAGGTGGCAATGACCAATGAGTCGAGTAGCCAGCCAGCGGTCGTGTATCACACCTTCCTTGCCTGCGTCGCTGCGTGCCAAGACTGCCAGCCCGAATTTTTGGAAGCGGCTATGAACTTGGCTAGAAGAGCTGCTACCAGGGGAAGAAATACAGGTCGACGATACGAAAGGCCGCGCACTGCCTCCGGGTGGACGCCATTTGCTCCTGTCAACTTTGTCACCAATGCGTGATAGTCAGATCACCGCTGCTGCTGGTGCCAGATATGCATGATTGCACGAGTGTCGATCGCTCCGAGTCGGAGATAATCGTCAGAACTTGACAGCATGAGCAGTATCGGAGTCAGATCATCGCAGTATTGCACCGTTTCTTCCTTCCTTTGTGTCCTCTCGCCAATCATCAATTCCAACGTCGAGTACCGGGCTACCGGCACCAATGCGATGGTACTACTCCATATTAGTACGAGTACTATGCATTAGCACCAATAATTTCCCTTTTCGATCAACATCAAAACAACTTGGATTGTCTTGCTTTGAAATGAAACATCACACAAACATAGTGGGAGTATTACCAGCGGTAATGCTCCAGTTAAGATGTCCGGAACGGACGGACGTTTCACTCCGCTCGTTCTTGCACCTAGTCCCTTGCTTTCTCCGTCCTCCCTTCCGCACTCATGCCCCACGCCTACCCCAACGCGCGGCCATGGCTGCCTCCCTGGCCGATGGCGGCGCTCTCCCCCACTCCGGCGTCCTCCTCTCCACATTGGCGGCCTCTTTTTCCCACCCCGGTGGCACCTTCCCCCACCCCGGCAGCGCCCCTCCCCCCACCCCGGCGTCCTCACACACCAGGAGCGCCCAACGTTTGCGGATCTGGTGGCCCTCTCCGCCACCTGGCGAGATACATAGAGCATGAGCGAGATCCATGGAGGTGGCGCAACGGTGTTGCAGGGGAGTGGGCGACTCTACCCACCCTGGCGCGACACCCTCCCCACCCCCGACGGCACCCTCTCTCACCATGGCAACCTAGCTCCCTCACCCCGGCTGCCGGAATCGACTGGCCAGTTTTTTCCTCCCCTATGTTGCATATGTATGTTTCAAGTGTTTCAGGCGTTTCATATGTATGTTGCATTTATTTCATATGATGTTGCAAAAGTAGATTGGATATGTTGCACATTTACAATTGTTTAAGAGGCATGTTGCAAGCGTATGTTTCGAGTGTTTCAGATGTTTCAGAGGTATGTTTCATCTGTGTTTTTCGGACGCATGTTGCAAATATGTTTATCTGGATGTTGCATATGTTTCACACATACATTGCATGTGTTTTATTTGAATGTTTGTGTATAGTTGCAATGGTTTTCAAGTGTTTTTCAAGTATTTCAGAAGCGTGTTCGAAGTGTTTCAATTGTCCTCAGACGTATGTTGCAACTATTGTATTTGGATGTGTTTAAAAGTAGACTGGGTATTACATCTCTCTTCTCTACCTTCTGCTGCATCGTCTCTCCCGACGCCCCCGACGCCGGCAGGGTATCCATACGACGCCGTGGCTAGGTCCTTCAGAATCAGAGGCACCGCGCGGCCTCCCCCTCGCGTCACTCGGGCGGTATTACTTAGGTTAAATCCATGACGACCTTTCATGAGCTGCTCATGTCAGGTTTCTTTATGCCATGCTATGCTCAGGTGAATTATTCGCAGAAACGGAAATAGTATAATACTAGTCGCTCCAAGTGCACGGCGCCATCGCTGGCTGTCGTCGTCTGCACCATCCGTCCCCGCCAGTGAATGATCCGCTCCGCTGGAAACGAGAAAGGAGACGGGGGGCCGGCGGGGCGCGATTGAATGCCCGCACAAGAGCCGAGCCGAGCCGAGAATTATGGGGATATAAAAGGAGCGAGTCGGAAGGAGGTATGGCGATGAAAGTACAGTGCCAACGTCCACCAGTACCGCCATCAATGCACCTGCTGGCTGTGGACCTCTCATCCGTCTCCGACCTCTGCTCCTCTGCTCCTCGCCTTCATCATGTCATGTGGCGTGCGCCCATGCGTGTGGACGGCGTCGCGCCCGTAACCGTAACGTGCTGCCGTCGTGGCGCGGCCTGCTTGCCCCGGCTCCGGCTCGGCGGCTTCACCTCCCTCCCCTCGCTGGACGCCGCTCGCCTCGCTCCCTCCCCTGCGTCGACGTCGCTTTTAGGAGGAGTCGTTTTTTCGCGGTTACCATGCGCGCGGTGTGCAGTGTGCTGCACCTGCACGGGTTTGTGCAATTGACCACGCACGTACATCCGAACACGATACGGCTCGTGAACTGGCAGCGCACGGTGCGGCTGCATGCACGGCAGCACGGTTTCCGTATCCGATTGTTTAATTGTTTTCATAATTATTACTCCATTTCAAATTTAAGTCCACTTAAGTTTAGACCATCTCTACTGATGGTCAAGAGTGAATATGGTCATATGACCCGGTACGCGAATCAGTACGTAGAGAAGGCAAACCATATAGAAGAGGAAGAAGAACCAAACCTGTCCAGAGTCGCCTCATGGTGACTGGTGTATACTCTCTGTGAATAAATGCTCTCCTAAAAATATATCAAATTAGCTTGGGTCTCACCAACTTTATTGTAAAGAATAATAGCATTTCCTAAATGAATAAATTATAGAAATATATTTTATAATGTAGGAGTAGTATCTAATGATACTAATTTGATGTTATAAATATGAATACCTTTTCTATAAGTTTAGGTAAACTTAACATAATGATCAAAAGATGCCCTATCAAGGCATATTTGTGGTGAATTTAATGAACCTAGTTCGATATTATAAATGTTGATGTATTTTTTTTTATAAATTTGACCAAACAAAACTCAAAGTAAGGGACACCATGGAACACATACTTTTACAGGAGTTATACAGAAATATCATAGGAAAAAAATAGAAAACAACAAAATTTACGACAAAGCAAAAGGGCCCGTAAACTACAATTAAAGTAGAGGGAGAATCCACTCTACATATAATTGACGAATGTCTGCACTTTTTTGAATGTATACATAACATGCAGCCTGTTCGCTTGATCTTATCAGCCAAAATCAGCCAGTCATTCAGCAGTATTTTTTTCTCACAACAAATCAGCCAGCCAGAAACCATCTAGCGAACAGGGCCATTCACGTTGGAGTAATATGTTGTAACTACTATTTTCTTTGCGATATAAATGTACGTGGTTCTTCTATGTATTTGAAAAAAAAGTGGGTAATGCCTCTAGCGTATTCAATGACTTGAAAATCCCTCTATTTTTCTAAAAAAACATATTTTTTTCCGTGACATGCTATTTGATGTGATAACCATTACTATGTTTGATCTATTATTATACCGATATATAGTACTACTCAAAAAATACGAAATGCTACATCATGGAAATGAGAAATTTAATAATTATTGACATTCGAGAAAGGAGAACTGTAGAGGCTGATGAAGCACAGATCATGGGATGGGATGGGAGCCCAACAATGCGAGGAACCAAGACATGCAAGGTTGGCAGTTTGTTACCGAGGGCTGCTCACCTCACCTCCATTCCCCTCATCTCCTGCCTTGTTTAGATCCCTGATTTGGGAGTGGCCGAATTTGTACAGTGCCACCCGAACACTGTAGCACTTTTGTTTTTTAGTGTAAAAAATTATCTAAAAATTGATTAATTAGACTCAAAATGTTCGTCTCGTAAAGTACAATAAAACTGTGCAATTAGTTTATGATTTCATCTATATTTAATACTCCATGCATTTGCCGGCATTTTAATGTGATGGGGAATCTCCTTTTTACTTAGGGTGTGTTTAGATGGTTGTAAAGTGTGTGTAAAGTTCCTGTAGCACTTTTCATTGTTATTTGGTAAAATTTATCCAATCATGGACTAACTAGCCTCAAAAGATTCATCTCGACATTTACAGACGAACTGTGCAATTAGTTATTTTTTTACCTACTGTCGGTGTTCGGACCCGAGGGGGTCCTAAACCAACGAGTAAATGCTGCGTGTCTCTTTTCTGGATGGTGATGCAAGGAGAACACACGGGGTTTATCCTGGTTCGGACAAAAGAAGGCCCTACGTCCAGCGGGAGGGGGAAAGAAGTTTGTATTTCCTTGCACCGAAGTGCTCGTGTAGGGGTTACAAGCATGCGAGAGAGGGCGCCGAGCCCAAGTCTCAAAGAGAGGAAAAAAGGACAAGGGTGGTTGCTTGAGATATCGATCTCTTGTTTTTCTTCGTTGTCTGTTGTTGTCCGGTCGGGTGCTTCGTTCCTCCTCTTCTCGTAGAACCCTGGCCTGCCCTTTTATAGGGCTCGAGCCCTTGGCCATGTACGGGCGCACCCTGGGTCGTCCCTAACTCTGTTGCTCGAGGGCAGCTGTCGAACCCTGGTCGAGGGCCAGCTTTCGTTCCCTCGAGGCTTAGGTTTCTGCGGTCGAGCCCCCGAGCCTCGCGCGCACGAGGTCGATCAGAGTCTCGATCGTCTTTTGTGCGACCCTCACGCTCCTTTTCGAAAAAAGGAGGAGGGGTGGAGAACGCCGTACTACCCTCGTTTGGGCGCGAGTTCCGACGATCTCCGGTGAGCTGCTAGCGGGGGAATTCGAGTGAGAGCCCGTGCCCCGTTCGTTAGGGGTCGGCTAGTGGCCCGGAGGCGCTCTCAAAGATGCCAAGGAGTGGTCGTGTGGATCTCGATTCCCTGCGACAGGATTCGAGGGCTCGATGCCTCCCCCGGGGGGATTCCTACGACGACCTCCTCCTTCGGCCTCGAATACGTCCCGGGGTGCCTCGAGAGCGTGGCTCGAGCCCTTGGCCATGTACGAGCGCACCCTGGGTCGTCTCTAACTCTGTTGCTCGAGGGCAGCTATCGAACCCTGGTCAAGGGCCAGCTTTCGCTCCCTCGAGGCTTATACCGGGCTCGGGGCCCGTTTCCTAGATATCTGGGAATATCCGTCCACGGATCCCTCCCCCGCCCGTTATCCGGGCGCGTCTTTTGGGGGAGGCGAGATCGGCGCAGTAGTGGGCGACGTGGCGTACGGTTACGACGTGGGGGACGGCCACGTGCCCGACTCCTGCGAGATGTAAGGAAACGGTTAGGTGGGCGCATTTAATGCGGGAAATTGTTCCTACCTTTTCGCGCGGCTGTTGGGCTTCCGCCTGGGCATATAAAATCAAGGCCTGGGGGTCTACGTTCCCCTCCGTTCCCTTGCGCTCCTGCATTCTTCTGCCTCAGACAACCCTTGCCTTATTGCGCTCTGCGCCCGCATCGCTGTCGCCACCGCGTCCTCTTCGTCCACCCCCCTTTCGATAACACCGATGGCAGGAAAGAGCCAGATCCTCCCCGCCGACGACTGGGCCGCCTCCTCGGTGACGGAGAGGAGGTTGGAAGAATTGGTCGAGGACGAGCTGCTGCGGCCGAGGACGAGCCGGTCGCAACCGGAGTGGATCGCGGCGCCCCCTGCCCACCGGGAGCCGGTGCCCCCGGAGGGGTACGTGGTGAGCTTCGTCTGCTTCCACGAGCAGGGGTTTGGCGTGCTGGCGTCCGTCTTCATGCGCGCGCTCCTCAGGTGGAGCTTCACCACCTTTCCCCCAACGCCGTCGCGCAGGCCGCCATCTTCACGGCGGTCTACGAGGGCTACCTTGGGGTGGAGCCACAGTGGAACCTGTGGCTTCACCTTTTCAAGGCCGAGCTCTTCGCCAAGAAGGCGGGGGAGAAGGGCGTCTTGTGCGCGGCCCGAGTAGGGAGCTGCGTCCTGCAGGTGAGGTCGAGCCGGGCGGATCTGTACATCCTGGCTCGCCTCATCTCTTCGAACAGTGGGTGGCACGAGGGTTGGTTCTACCTCCGCAACAATGAAAATCAGTTGCCGAGGTACACCGGCCGCGTGCTAACTGCTCGAGAGGATCGCTGGACATACGGAGTGCCGGAAGCCGAGAAGCCGCGCCTGGACCCGCTGCTGGCGGCGCTGCAGCAGCTTCGCCTTCGGGGCTTGACGGCTGCGGCGGTGGCCGCGACCTTTCATCGCCATAGGGTGATGCCGCTGTGCCGGCGTCATCTCCGCCTCGACCAGATGACTCCGGAGGCATCGCTGGAGGGGACCCGGATGTCCCACGAATCCCTTTCCCTCGAGGAGGTCCTCCGACGAGCGCGTCGGATGGTCGGGAACTTCAAGGTGGAGGAGGCTAACCGGGTCTCCATGAGACCTACCGAAGGGTTCGAGCCAGTGGTACGTATCTTAGGATTAGTAGGTTTGCCAGTTTCGTTTATTTTTGGATTTCGCTGATTTGGTCGAGGCCGGCGTGTAGGATTTGTCGACGCTGCGAGAGACGCGTCCGCCAGTCCCAGAGGACCGGCCCGCCCAGGAGGCTCGACGCCAGCATGCTTCCAAGAAGAAGCAAACCAAGGAGATGGCCAAGAAGCGGGCAATCCGCAAGGCCAAAGAGGCGGTAGCGTTGAAGAAGCTCCGGCGCCAGCAGACTATCGATGGGGTCCCCCTGGCGCTGTCGCCTTCCGAGATGATCTCGGGGGAGGACGACGACAGCAGCGGTGAGGACGATGACGCCCTGTCGTGGTATGAGACCGTGACCGGGCTGGGTGATCTTCCCGACGTTCGCCCCCTGGTGGAACCCATCAGGGGGGCGTCCTCCTCGGTCGTCGTGGTCGAGGAGTCCGAGGAGGAGGAGAAGACGGAGAAGGAGACGGGCCCCTCGACGGGAGGGGCCGCTTTACCCCGGACCCATCAAGAGGGGTCGACAGGGTCGTTCGCACCAGCCCAGGCCCCGCAAGCTCAGCCAGGGGCTGGGACGGCAGTACCGACGTCATCATCGGCGGCGGCGTCGGCAGGCGTGAGAACCCGAGGCCAGCTGGCCTTGGAGGCATAAAAGGCGCAGGGCGGTGCGTCGGTCAGGGCCCCCAGGAGTGCCCCGCCTGCTGGTGAGGCCGCTGCAAGGCCACAATCGGCCGCCCCAGGAGGCTCGGGTCGCACGAGGTCGAGGCCCTTGGTGCCAATTTCCGGGTAAGCATCTCTGCTCGGTTGTCCTGCCTTTCTCGGGGTCCGTTGGCTGACGTTTCTTCACTTTGCAGGTTAAAGCGGAAGGCAGAGCCAATGTGGCTTACCCCCGTGAAGTCGCTGCGAGCCAGCGCCGTTGTCCTTAACCGGACGGCGGAGCTGGATGCGGCCTGGGTCCGGCAGGTCGAGGCCGCGAAGGGGCGCCTGCGACAACGGTAGGAACGAGCGGACGCCACGGTGGTTACTGGCACGGACCCTGCCATGGAGGGGTCCGAACCGGCGGAGATGGTGGCGCCCGGCGCGGTCGAGGCGGGGCCCAGGTCGTCAGTGTTGGCCGAGGCTGCCGTCGAGGTCGCGACGGGCGAGGCACCCGTCCGCGGCGCGGAGCGGGCGGGGGCTGACGTGACCATGGAGAAGGTCACGTCGGTGTCGGGGCAGGAGGCGGCCCTGGCGGGTGGGTCGCCGTCGCAACAAGACCCGTTGGCCGAGCCAGCGGGTATGGTGGGGGCGGGGCGGTCGAGCCCCTGACCGGAGCATCGGAAGAAGAGGTGCCGGCTCCGGGGGCGCCTACGGTCGAGGCGCGGGTACCGGAGCTGTCTTCGGTCGAGGCGCCGGCTCCGGAGGCGCCGGCGGTTGAAGGGCCAGTTCCCCTAGGGGGGCGGGCACCCATGGCCGTGGACCTTCCCCCCAACGACACCCCCCTGGACAAAGGGAAACAAGTGATGGGGGTCGAGGGGGGCGAAGCCGCGGATCAGGCCGGTGCCTCGACGGCCGTCAGAGAGGCGGAAACTGCGGGCGAGGCCGGTCCTTCCGCGGGACCGGGAGACGCCCCGGCTGGGTCGTTGTCGTCATGGCCCGACATCGCCGCGCTGGCGATAGCGCGGGCAGAGGCGGAGATACCGAGGTGGAGGGGGCCGTCGCTCCAGTTTAGGGACGCCGCGAACCCCGACGCCGAGCCCATCTTCGTCCTAAACGACAAAGATGAAGTGCACCGATGGGAGTACCTCGAGGGCGTCCGCCGGCACCTTGATCGGTTGCTCCGAGTGGCGTCTGGTGCCGTGCGGAGCATGGGGGATGCCACCGAGGTATGATCGACCCGTCGGCTTTTTCCGTGGTTTTCTTGGTGTCTTTTTCCCTCGGCTTTTTAACCTTTTTGGTTTTTTTTCGGATTGCGTTCAGGAGCTGAAGGAGCACTCCCGCCGCAAGTCACTCTTCATCCGAGATGAGAGTGGCATGTGGGTCGCGCTGTCTCAGCAACAGATCTTGGCCGAGGAGGCCCAGAAACGGCTTTTCGATCGGAACGCCGAAATGGCTGAGCTGCGCATCGCCTACGCGGTGCTAAAAGAGAAAGCGATGCAGGCATGGGCGGCCGAGAGCGTGATGCGCACTGGCATGGACAAGGCTCGGGAGGAGGCTGCCCAGGCCCGCAGGGATCTCGAGCCCCTATCGAGACGGGTGAAGGAGCTCGAGGAGAATGTCTCGCAGGTTAGTCGTCAACGCGACACCCTCAATGTCGAGGTCGAGCAGGCCACCGCTCGTTCTGATGCTCTGAAGGACGAGGTCATGACGCTGAAGGGAGCCGTCCAAGAGAAGGACATAGCTCTCGAGTCTGCTCGGCAAGAGATCGAGGCGCTAAAGGCAACCATTGGTGACAAAGACAACGACTTCCTTGGGCTCGAGCGGACTTGCGGGGGGCTTCGTGACGAGGTTGTGGGCCTGCAGACCCATATCGAGGGTAAGTGTGATTGTTACAGTCACGATGCAGAGGGCCTTGCGTTGGGTATTAATCTGTTCGTCGTGTTTCAGAGCTGGAGAGGGAGAACCGAGAGGCCCAATCCTCTGCCAACTCCTTCCAGAGCCTCCTCGAAGCCGAGATCCGGAGGACCCAACTGCTCCAGGGCGCGATCACCACCGTGTGTGACGGCCTGGGGGTCGAGCCCGACGCCGACACCGGGGGAGATGTTCCGGGGAACTCCTTTGTCCGTCGGATGGTGGCACTGGGCCGCCTTGCCCGGGAGAAGATACGGGACGGCCTCCATCACGGCGTGAAGAGGGCGCTGGCCGTCGTCCGTTCAGGGTTTGTGTTCGACATGAAGCTCATCGCTGAGGGCTTTATCATAGACCCGGACCGGACAGACGAGGAGAACGAGGATGCCTACGTGGAGCTGACTGAAGCCGCCGAAGAGCCTGGAAGCCGTCTGGCCTCGCTTTTTGAAGCCGAGGTGGTTCCGCCTAATGACGATGAGGGCCTGTGAGCCAAATCTGGGCATGAAGGCCCATGTAATAAGTTAGCATTTCGAATTTTGATCGTGGTGGCCTCGAAGGCCTAAAAACTCGAAACATAAACCGGTTCATGGTTGATTTAGTTTTATTCGAGCGTTTCTTCCCTTTATCGCTTGGATCGTGTTCTCGCGTGATTTACTTAGCACGCAGCTGCATCCTTTGGCGTAAGGGAGCGAGTGGAGGTATCGTAGCCTCGGGGGCGTAAGTGATCTCACGGCTCGACCGCCCTCGAGCTTCAGGGTGATGTTGCGGCCTTGTAAATCATGTGAGAGCCTGATCTAAGCGACAGGGGATTTGTTCTTTTTCAAAGTTAGGAACCGTTATTTAGATCTCTTTAGCGTGAAGTCGCACCTCTAAAAGGCGTAAGGGGTGAGTGGAGGTACCATAGCCTCGGAGGCGTAGGTGATACTCCTGACTCGGGAGCCCTTTCGAACCTTAGGGTGCTCTTGCAGCGAAGTCGATCTAAGAAGCGGTTCTTAAATTTAAAAAAGAGCATAAGTTTTTTCGGGGACTGGGGGGTTCCCCCCTTGTAGCCCCCGAGGGAGGGTCGATTCTGAGAGTGCAGAGTCGATCCTTCCTCACTGTTAAACGAAAGTCTGAACGTCGCTGTATTCTTTATTGACGAAAAAGAAAATACAGAGCCTCGAGGCTTTTTAAGGAAAGAAGCGACGTAGCTGTTCAATGTTCCAGGCATTGGTGAGGATTTCGCCCTTCTCGTTGGATAGCTTGTAGGTGCCCGGCTTTAGTACTTCTGCGATGATGTACGGCCCTTCCCATGGTGGCGTGAGCTTGTTCCGTCCCTTGGTGTTCTGGTTCCGCCGTAGCACCAGGTCGCCGACGTTGAGGTCACGCTTGCGGACGTGTCTGTCGTGGTAGCGTCGGAGATCCTGCTGGTACCTAGCAGAATGCAACAGAGCCACATCTCGGGCTTCCTCAAGCTGGTCGAGGGCGTCCCGTCTTGTGGCGTCGTTATTTCTTTCGTTGTAGGCCTTCAACCTTGGGGATCCGTATTCTATATCAGTTGGGAGCATAGCCTCAGACCCGTAGACTAAGAAGAACGGAGTGAACCCCGTGGCTCGACTCGGCGTTGTTCTTAGGCTCCACAGGACCGAGGGTAGCTCGACAGCCCATCTTTTGCCCTGTTTATTTAGTTTGTCAAAGATTCTGGGTTTCAGGCCTTGTAGGACCATACCATTGGCACGTTCCACCTGACCGTTTGTTTTTGGATGGGCCACGGCTGACCAGAGCACTCGGATGTGGTGGCTGTCGCAGAAATTCAAAAACTTTTTGCCAGTGAACTGGGTGCCATTGTCTGTGATGATACAGTTAGGGACCCCGAAGCGATGAATAATGCTGGTGAAGAAGAGCACAGCTTGCTCGGACCTGATGCTGGTGATAGGGCGGGCCTCGATCCACTTGGAGAATTTGTCGATTGCGACAAGCAAGTGGGTAAAGCCGCCAGCTGCCCTTTTCAATGGTCCGACAAGGTCGAGCCCCCAAACGGCAAACGGCCATGTGATGGGGATAGTTTGCAGGGCATGTGCCGGAAGATGGGTTCGTCTCGCATAGTACTGATAACCCTTGCAGGAGCGTACTAGCTTGTCAGCGTCGGAGACCGCGGTCGGCCAATAGAATCCTTGTCGAAAGGCGTTTCCGACGAGGGTTCGAGGTGCTGCGTGGTGACCGCAAGCCCCCGAGTGGAGATCGCCGAGCAGGTTCCTGCCTTGCTCATTTGAGATGCATCGTTGGAGGATACTAGTAGGGCTACGGTGGTAGAGCTCTCCGCTGTCGCCCATGATCACAAAGGTTTTGGCCCGGCGCGTGATCCGTCGAGCCTCGGTCTTACCCGAGGGGAGGTCCCCTCGGATAAGGTAGTCGAGGTACGGGACGCGCCAGTCAGGCTCGAGGTCAGACGGCGGGGTCGAGTCTTCCACCTGCATGGCTTCTACCTCAGGTGGAGAGTCGAGTGACGTCCCGCCAACCCCTCCGTCTGGCCCGAGGTCAACGGACGGCTGCTGAAGGTCTTTTGCGAAAACGTCTGGTGGAACCGTAGCTCGACTGGACGCGATTTTTGCCAGTTCATCGGCGGTCTCATTGTACCTACGCGCGATGTGGTTGAGCTCGAGGCGCCGTACTTCTTGACAGTAGGCTTCCATCTTGGGGTCACGGTAGCTCAAGCTCTTCATGACCTGATTGATCATGAGTTGGGAGTCGCCTCAAACGTCAAGGTGTCGGACCCCGAGTTCGGCGGCGATTCTTAATCCCGTGACGAGCGCCTCGTATTCAGCGACGTTGTTAGACGCAGGAAAATAAAGCCGGACGACGTAGCGCATGTGAACCCCTGTAAGGTCCTAGATGGCTAGAGGGGGGGTGAATAGCCTATAAAAAATTCTACAAGCACCACTAAGCAAACTTGTTAGAATAACAAACGGCGTAAAGCGAGTTTTGCTTAGCCAAAGGTTGTGATGCAAGCCTCCTATCCACAAGTCTAGTAGATTATGATCTCTAGTTCACACAAGTGCTAAGTCACTAACTTACACTAGTGAGCAAGCTAACAACTACTAGAAAAGGCTACCACTAGAGCTACACAAGATAATCTAGTGAAAGTAAATGTGAGAGAGAGGATTGTGAATCTTATACCGACGGTGGAGTGAAGATGTTGCCAATCACCAAGATGATATACAATCAATTAATATTGACAACAACACAATATGTAGACCAATCACCGAGAGACAAGAGACACAATATTTTTGTTCACCCGGTGTTCACTTGTGCACCGACAAGCTACGTCACCGGTTGTGTCGACCAACACTTAGATGGTTCCTCGGTGTGACCCTCAAGTCACCTGCCCCTCAAGGCATGCCCCGCAAGGCACCGCAAGACACCACTCTCAAGTGAGGTAACTCAATGACACGCGCAATCCAATAGAGTTGCTTTTGGCGTCCCGCCGAGGAAAGCACAAGAACCTCTTACAAACAAACGGAGGTGGCCAAGAACAATCACCTTCTCTTGCCAACGCCTCTAACAATCTCCAAGCCGGCTAGGAGCGGTACTCTCCAAGAGTAACAAGTAATCCACCGGCTAAACCACCCACAAGTGCCACTAGATGCCCTCAAGCTATGCAATGCACTTTGGGATCACTCAATCTCACTTTTGATTTGCAATCAAGCAAGAGAGATGAGTGGGAGGAGTAGCTCTAGCTCAAAGGATGCACAAGAGTGTTAGAAATGCCAAGCAACCTCCCCAAGGGCCGGCCAACGAGTATTTATAAGCACCCCAAACAAATAGAGCCGTTGCCACTCCACTGACCGTTTTTTCGGGACGACCGGACGCGCCGGACGAAACTGACCGGACGCGCTCAACCGCGTCCGGTCGCCCTGCGACGTCCACGTGTCCCTCAAATTTCAAATGCGACCGTTAGATCCTCCAATGGTCACTGCGCGCCAACGGTCAAACGCTATGACCGGACGCGCTGCTCAACCGACCGGACGCGCCGGTCGCACAGCACCGCGCGCGCGAAGCAACGACCGGACGCGCTCCTCGCAACGACCGGACGCGCCGAACCGCACAGCACCCGCGCCCACGAAACAACGACCGGACGCGCTCCTCGCAACGACCGGACGCGACAGTGCCAGCGTCCGGTCGGAGTCCAGTAAGCTCCCTCGACGACCGGACGCGTCCGATCGCGTGTGACCGGACGCGCCCCGCGTCCGATCGTCCTTGCGAACCGCAGTTCCTTCTGGGCACTTGACCGGACGCGCCGGTCCCGCGAGTGACCGGACGCGCCGGTTGCAAACCCTAGCCCGCGCGCCTGATACCGCGCTGTACTGACCGGACGCGTCCGGTCACACCGTGACCGCGTCCGGTGCAGCGTCCGGTCACCTCAGTGACCCCGTTCGCCTCCGTTTCTTTTCCGACTTTCGGCGTAGTGGAAAATAGGCATTTCATTTCCCCGAAATCACCTGAATCCCACGCTCGCACGCTCGGCGGGAGGGAGAGAGGAACCCAAACCCCTCTCTACCCGCAAACCACAGCGCGACCAATGCCACCTTTGCAAATGTGCCAACACCATCAAGTGTACATCTCCATGTGCTTGTGTGTTAGCTTTTTCTCAATCATTTTCAAAGGTTTTCCAATTAGCTCACTAGGCCCTACATGCAATGCACTTCATGAATTCACCTAGTGGCACCCGTGCATCGAATAACCGATAAGACTTCCCCTCTTAATAGTTCGGCTATCGATCCTAAACCACTCACACCCTCTATGGTGTCTTGAGTGTAAAACAAAATGGCCCTATGGTTATACCTTTGCCTTGAGCCCATTTTGTTTCTCCAAATGATATGATCCATTTCATATCATCACATGACCGTCTCGATCCATCGACCTTGACTTCACTTGCTCTTCACCGTTGCATCGGTCCGTCGGCGCTAAGTCTTGCTCAAGCTTCACCATCGCATGGTCCTTCGCTTCGAAGCCTCGACTTGCCCTTCACCTTCACAACCGGTCCATCGAGCCAAGCCTTATCTTGGTCTTCACCATCTTGGTCATATGAGTCAATGTCATGTCTCATATTCAATGACCACCTTTATCTAAATCGTCCACTTAGATACAAAGGTTAGTCCTAGGTTTCATCAATTAGCTAAAACCAAACTAGGGACTTTCAACCCCGAGGGGTGAGATGAAGAGCAAGCCCGTGCCTGCTCCCATTTTCATCAGTGACCCATCGAAGTACATGGTCCACAGCTCCGCCTGAAGCTGTGCAGGGGGGAGTTGGGTGTCGGTCCACTCAGCCAGGAAATCTGCTAACACCTGTGATTTGATAGCTTTTCGCGGCGCATAGGACAAGGTCTCGCCCATGAGTTCGACTGCCCATTTGGCAACCCTACCCGAGGCTTCCCGGTTCTGGGCTATCTCTCCCAAGGGGAAAGAAGAAACCACAGTAATCGGGTGACCCTCGAAGTAGTGTCGGAGCTTGCGCCGTGTTAGGATGATGGCATATAGCAGTTTCTGGATCTGTGGGTATTGACTCTTGGTTTCAGAGAGCACTTCGCTAATGAAATAGACCGGCCTCTAGACGAGCAAGGTATGTGCCTCCTCGGCCCGTTCGACAACCAGGGCAGCACTGACTACTTGTGATGTCACGGCGACATAGAGTAGGAGTGGTTCACCCGGGGTCGGAGGGACGAGGATTGGTGAGTTAGAGAGTGTGGCCTTGAGTTTTGTGAGAGCCTCCTCAGCCTTAAGGGTCTAGGAAACGTGCTCTGATTTTTTCAAGAGACGGTACAGAGGGAGTGCTTTTTCGCCGAGGCGCGAAATGAAACGGCTGAGTGCCGCCAAGCAACTGTGACCCTCTGTACGCCCTTCAGATCTCGGATGGGGCCCATCTTGGTTATTGCAGAGATTTTTTCAGGGTTGGCCTCGATGCCACGTTTGGATACGATGAACCCTAAAAGCATACCTCGTGGGACGCCAAAGACACATTTCTCTGGGTTGAGCCTGATGTTTTTTTCCCAAAGGCATTTGAACGCGACGTCGAGGTCGCTGACCAGGTCGTCGGCTTGTTTGGTTTTGACAACGATGTCGTCGACATAAGCCTCGATGGTCGACCCGATGTGCTTTCCGAAAACATGCTGCATGCACCGCTGGTACGTAGCCCCCACGTTCCGGAGACCGAAGGGCATCGTAACGTAGCAATACATGCCGAACGGGGTGATGAATGAAGTTGCAAGCTGGTCAGACTCCTTCATTTTGATTTGGTGGTAGCCGGAGTATGCATCTAAGAATGAGAGAGTTTCACATCCCGCAGTGGAATCAATGATTTGGTCAATGTGTGTCAAAGGAAAGGGAACTTTTGGACATGCTTTATTTAAACCGGTGTAGTCTACACACATCCTCCATTTCCCACTCTTTTTCCTAACTAATACGGGATTAGCTAGCCACTCGGGATGATGAACCTCCTTGATGAATCCGGCCTCCAACAGTTTGTGTATCTCCTCGCCGATGACCCTGCGCTTCTCCTCATCGAAGCGATGCAGGCGTTGCTTCACCGGTTTGGATCCGGCCCGGATCTCCAAGGCGTGCTCGGCGACTTCCCTGGGTATGCCTGGCATATCCGAGGGACTCCACGCAAAGATGTCGACATTTGCGCGGAGAAAGTCGATGAGCACTGCTTCCTATTTAGGATCGAGGGTGGCACTGATGCTCATTGCCTTTCCCTTGGGATCAGCGGGGTCGAGGGGTACGAGTTTGACATCTTTGGCGGGCTCGAAGCTGCCGGCATGGCGTTTTGGGTCGAGAATCGCATTGGCAAGACCGTCGAGGTCTGCAGCCAAGATCGCCGACTCCAAAACAGCCTCGCCGTGCTCGACGCACTCAACGTCGCACTCGTAGGCATGTTCATACGAGGGCCCTATAGTGATGACACCGTTTGGACCCAGCATTTTGAGCTTGAGGTAGGTGTAGTTCGGGATCGCCAAGAACCGGGCGTAGCATGGGCGTCCCAGGATAGCGTGGTATGTTCCATGGAATCCGACCACTTCAAAAGTGAGAGTCTCCTTTCGGAAGTTGGCCGGTGTGCCAAAACAAACGAGCAGATCGACCCGTCCGAGGGGTTCCGCCTGTTTCCCTGGCATGACTCCGTGGAAGCCCCCGACGCTAGGTTGGAGGCGCGCTCTCCCGACCCCTAGAAGGTCGAGGGTCTGGGAGTAGATGATGTTGAGGCTGCTTCCGCCGTCCATGAGCACCTTGGTGAGGCGTGTGTTGGCGATGACGGGGTCAACAACGAGCGGATAGACTCCCGGGTTGGGGACGTGGTCTGGGTGGTCATCACGGTCGAAAGTGATGGCCACCGCAGACCAATCATGGAAGCGGGGGACTGCCGTTTGTACGGAGAAAACCTCGCGCCGTTCTCGCTTGCGCTGGCGCGCCGAGAGGCGGGTCGAGGGCCCTCCGTAGATCATGAAGCAGTCGTGGATCTTGGGGAATTCCCCGTCCTTGTCGTCGCTTTTAGGGTCCTCCTTCTTGTCGTCCTTCTTGACGCCGGCACCCCCAAAGTACCTGCGAAGCATATGACAGTCCTCGAGGTTATGGTTAGTAAGTCCCTTGTGGTAGGGACACGGTTCTTTGAGCATTTTGTCGAAGACGCCCCCGCCGGGGGGGCCTCGAGGCTTTTTGTGCTCGGTAGCAGCGATGAGCTCGTCGGCCGAGGCCTCGAGCTTGCCCTGCTGGCCTTTCTTCTTCTTGCGGTTATTCCTCTTGGAGCCCCGGGTGGAGCTCGCAGGATCGTCGACCTTCTGCTCCCCCCTCTCCGGGTCACCACCAAAGATTGCACCAACCGCCTCCTCGCCGGCGGTGAAGTTGGTGACAATGTCCATTAACCCGTTGGTAGTGAGCGGAGTGTTACGGCCCAATTCTCGGACCAACTCTTTACAGGTGGTGCCAGAGAGGAAGGCCATAATTACGTCGGAGTCAGTGACGTTGGGGAGTTTGGTACGCTGTCGGGAGAAGCGCCGGATGTAATCCCGGAGGGATTCACATGGTTTCTACTTGCAGCTCCGGAGGTCCCACGAGTTGCCGGGGCGCATGTAGGTCCCCTTGAAATTTCCCTCAAACACCCTCACGAGATCGTCCCAGTCGTGGATCTGTCGAGGTGGGAGATCCTCGAGCCAGGCTCGGGCGGTGTCGGAGAGGAACAGGGGGAGTTGTCGAATGATGACCCGGTCGTCGGTGGCCCCGCCCAGCTGACACGCCAAGCGGAAATCGGCGAGCCAAAGTTTGGGTTTGGTTTCGCCGTTGTACTTGGTGAGAGTCGTGGGGGAGCGAAACCGAGCCGGGAGCACCGTCTCACGGATAGCCTTACTGAAGACCCGAGGACCCGGAGGCTCGGGTGAAGGGCTTCGATCTTCCAAACTGTCGTAGCATCCGCCCCTGTGGACGTGGTAGCCTCGAGCCACGCCGTCACCGTGCTTGCGTGTGCGGCGCTCGACGATGTTGCCACGGGTGTCTCGAGGCTCGTGGTCATTGCTGGTGAGCTCAGGGGCCGGAGCTACCCGGTTTCACCGGGCAGGCTCGGGGTGAACCGATGCCTCTCTCTCCTGTCGGGAGGGCTCGATGATCCGCTCCGAGGCTGCCTCGCGTCGCCTCGAGGCGGAGCTCTCGGCCTGCTGCTTGGCGGTGGTCTCAAGGAGTTCTCGGATTTCATCCCGAGCCCGACGGGCGTCGGGGTTTGACGGCTCGGGCATGTTGCGGAGAAGCATGGCGGCGGCGACGACGTTCTGGCTGGCTCGAGCAAAAACCGGGGGGTCGACCATCCGGTCTTCGTCGATGCGACGGTTGACGTCGTGAGCTCTTTTGCGAGCTCTCCCGCCAAGTGCACGTTCCGAATGCTCACGCTCGAGGGTTTGTTGGAGTAGGCCCAGGTTTTCCCGTTCCTCGTCAAGCCTGTCCTGCAACTCGTGAATCTGCTCGAGCTGCGCTCCTTGATCCTCAAGGAACTGGGGATCGTCTCGCTCAGCAGGAAGCTCGACATGGGGTGGCGTGTACCTTCCTTCGACTGGCTCTTCGTCCTCAGATTCCGAAGTGCTTTCAACGTCGATGTTGAAGCATTCGCGGGTTGGATCATAGGTGTCGTCAGCCGAGTCAGAGTCAGGAGCGCCAAAGTAGTAGTATGACGGGGGAATGTGTGGCCGTTGCAAATCGTCACTGGGGTTGCGATGTTGAGAAGCAGTCACATGGGGCTCTGTGTCCGGTGTCTCCGTAGAGTCCAGATAATCAGAGGCCGGTGTGGATGCAACGAGGTCCAGAGTGGAGCGTAGATGGTGCCCGGGGAGTTCCTCATAAGCACTGATGCGAGTGCTCACGAAAGATGCGTACACCCGGGCAGCCGAGTCTAACCCAAACGGGAATGGTGATGGAGATGTTGCTGTCCGTGCCGAAATGGATGCTCCGGACAGTGGTGTCTCACCGGACGGGGGAGCGGCGGGATTCCCCGTTGGCATGTTACCCTAAGTCAAGCTCGTCCTTCCCAAACCTTCCACAAGGAGGTCTAGGCTGGCGCCTGGCTAGGGGGTGCCGGACCGGGGGACCCCGTCGCCCTCCGCGAGGTGAAGACGGTGGTTGTGTCGGGCTCGTCGTCGTCGGGCGGCCCGCGCCCGCCTAGAGCGACAGTGCCGACGGATTGCTCCCCCGGGCTGGGAGAGCTCGTAGTCCTCGTCGGATGGGTGTCTGGGGGGAAGTAGGACCATATCATAGCCATGGCCAAGCGACATGAACTCCAAACTCCCGAACCAGATCACCGTGGCCAACGGAATAGGGCGTTCGGGGTTAGCCATCCAGGAAAAAAGGCGAGAAAGCGACGTTTGGCACGCAGCGATCCCCTACCTGGCGCGCCAACTGTCGGTGTTCGGACCCGAGGGGGTCCTAAACCAACGAGTAAATGCTGCGTGTCTCTTTCCTGGATGGTGATGCAAGGAGAACACACGGGGGTTTATCCTGGTTCGGGCAAAAGAAGGCCCTACGTCCAGCGGGAGGGGGAAGAAGTTTGTATTTCCTTGCACCGAAGTGCTCGTGTAGGGGTTACAAGCATGCGAGAGAGGGCGCCGAGCCCAAGTCTCAAAGAGAGGAAAAAAGGACAAGGGTGGTTGCTTGAGGTATCGATCTCTTGTTTTTCTTCGTTGTCTGTTGTTGTCCGGTCGGGTGCTTCGTTCCTCCTCTTCTCGTAGAACCCTGGCCTGCCCTTTTATAGGGTGAGAGGAGGCCAGGACGACGGGGAGCCTTGAGGTGATGTTTGGTCGATTCCTGTTGAGTTGACTGTAGCGACGTGCCCTGGGAATGGCCGGTCATCCCTGGACACCATGGCGTCGTAGGAGACGAGACGGCGAAATGACCCGGAGCGTCGTGCCATACCGTCCTTCCCTTGCCGTTGAACTGTGCCGAGCGTCGAGGTTGGGTCGAGGCCGGGTCGAGACCGGATAGATAAGGCCGAATCCCCGAGATTGCGGAGAACGGGCCTTATCTTATCCTCCCTCGAGGGTGATCGATGGTAAACAGTGCGCGGTAAGGTGGGTATAGTGACGGGTTTCACCTCCCATCATGGGATGGGTGGTAAAACAGTGAGACCTGACACGGGCATTGTTCCCACGTCGATCCTGGTCGCAGCCATGCCGGTAGGTGATAGTAGGTAACCACATTAAATGCTATGGTTTTTGTCCTGGGGTAGGTAAAGAGAAGGAGTCGAGGCGCTCGACCCAGGCTCACGCGAGTCAGAGTTTTTCCCAGAGGGCGGACGAGCTTCGCGCGGGTCGGAGCGCCGTCGAGGTAGCTTGTCGTACGGGATGAGGCGCGGTCGAGGCGCCCCGTCGAGCGGGCCTCGTACGAGTCGGAGCCGGAGCGCGGTCGAGGCGCCCCGTCGAGCGGGCCTCGTACGAGGCGGACAGGATGCGCGGTCGAGGCGGGCTGCCTTTTATTACGGTTTCAGTCGTTTTAGTTTTTTACTAGCGATGGGTGTGGGTACCCCCGTACTTTTGGTACCGACACCTACATTTAATGCTCTATGCATACGTTCAAAGATTTGATTTGACGGGAAATCTTGTAAAATTTTTGGAATTTTGAAGAAACTAAACACTGCCTTACTAAAATTTAGGGTGGCTGGAATCTAAACGAGACCTCTGATTGCTCCATCCATCCATTAACTCCCCCACTTTATTGTGCATGCTTTTCTCCTTTATAACTCCTGCCGCGCTAGCTGCCCCTCCACCGCATCGACCCGCCGGTCTCTCTCGACGCGCCCCCAGTGCACGGCCCCGCCACGCTAGCTAGCCTCCAGCTCCCAGCCCCAGCACCAGCTCCGCTGCGCGCCTGCAGTTCCGACCATGAGACGGGCCGGAGGAGACCTGCAGGGCGACGGCACGACGCCTCGGTCCGCGGCGGCCGGGCAGGCCATGGTGGAGCTGCAGGCCAACGGGTCGGCGGCGGCCGCGGGGGGCGCCATGGTGGTGGGGCTCAGCCCGCTCAGCGAGACCCTGTGGCGGGACAGCAAGGCGCTCCCGCCGAGCGCCGGCCCCGCCGCGCTCATCGGCGACGTGTCCGCCAGGCTCACGTGGAAGGACCTCTGCGTCACCGTGGCGCTCGGCCCCGGCAAAACGCAGACCGTGCTGGACGAGCTCACCGGGTACGCGGAGCCCGGCTCGCTCACCGCGCTCATGGGGCCCTCCGGGTCCGGCAAGTCCACCCTGCTCGACGCCCTCGCCGGCCGCCTCGCCGCCAACGCCTTCCTCTCCGGCGACGTGCTCCTCAACGGCCGCAAGGCCAAGCTCTCCTTCGGCGCCGCGGTACGTGACCTTGCTTCGTCCTCAGTCCTCGCTTAAGCTCCTAGCTAGATCATGCAGCACTCTCTACTGGGAAAAATAGAATCACTGTTCTATTTTTGAGCACCAAACACTCCGTACTGCTACTTGAGCCAGATAATCTATATATAGGGGCTAGCAGTTCCGTTAAGGGTTTCTTAGGTAGGATCTGTTGAAGTTCGAAACTATCATCCATAACTGGCATCTCGCAACATGCAAATCATATTTGAAGGTATATATCCGGATCTGGTAATCTGCTTGGTGTCAGTAAAAAAATCGTTGCTAACTAAAGTGTTGTTATCTATGTTTTCCAAATGAAATATATATATGCTGCCCTGTTATCACTATACTCCCTTAGCCTGTTCGCTTGGGGTGTTATTAGCGACAGATCACAGATACACATCCAATCCAATCGATTCTCTGGTCGTTTTTTCGCATCCGGCCAAGATGTCGAAAGCACGTACGGCCATGGGCTATGCAGTGCAGTTTGGTGCGCGGATTTAATTCGCCCTCGATCGGTTGGTCGATAGCACTGGCGCCTCCCCTTCCAATTCATTCAAACATAGGTCGTACTACGTACTGCTAGTGTCAGGGCGTGTTTAGATGCGAAAATTTTTGAGAAAAGTTTCTGTAGCACTTTTCGTTGTTATTTGGCAAAATTTGTCTAATCATAGACTAACTGGCCTCAAAAGATTCATCTCGACATTTACAGACAAACTGTGCAATTAGTTATTTTTTACCTACATTTAATGCTCCATGCATACGTCTAAAGATTCGATGTGACAGTTACTATCCAAAATTTTTTGGCTCTTTTTGGTACTAAACATGGCCTCATTATCGTTTTGATCGCATCAATAGATCCAGAGGCGAAAAAAAATGGCGATCCATATCGTCCTGTGCTCTGCTGTCAATACAATACACACGTCTCTGAGAGCCAGAACGGCTGAAGCCACCTACGCAGCATAAATACTGACAGCTGGGTTTTTTTCTCTCTGATCCTGCTGCGAATTTATGGTGATACGAAACCGTCCGGTTGTGTGGCGTTTGGGCCTGTTTCACCAGCAGTTACACGCAACGCGATCCTGCACAGGCCCAAACGCATCGGTTTTCTCGCTAATTTAGCTCTGATTTTTAGGAGTAGATTAGAAAGTGGACCAACTTTTTTTTATGGGAGAGTTTGTATTTGTACTACGGGTAGTAGTAGAGCTGCCGGAGGAGAGACTGATCCAGAGGCGTTGGTGCCGTGTATCCGCGCGCGTGCTTCTGCTTGCAGGCGTATGTGACGCAGGACGACAACCTGATCGGGACGCTGACGGTGCGCGAGACGATCGGCTACTCGGCGCTGCTGCGGCTGCCGGACAAGATGCCGCGGGAGGACAAGCGCGCGCTGGTGGAGGGCACCATCGTCGAGATGGGGCTCCAGGACTGCGCCGACACCGTCATCGGCAACTGGCACCTCCGCGGGGTCAGCGGCGGCGAGAAGCGCCGCGTCAGCATCGCGCTCGAGCTCCTCATGCGCCCGCGCCTCCTCTTCCTCGACGAGCCCACCAGCGGCCTCGACAGGTGAGCACACGTGGTGGTGGTGCACGGCAAAGTGCGTGTGAGCCTTCAGTGTCAGGTGGTGGTGGTTACCGTGGAGGCTAACTTTAGCTAGCTGCGTGGCTGTATGCATGTGTGCAGCTCCTCGGCGTTCTTCGTGACGCAGACGCTCCGAGGCCTGGCCAGGGACGGCAGGACAGTGATTGCTTCCATCCACCAGCCTAGCAGCGAGGTGTTCGAGCTCTTCGACATGCTCTTCCTGCTATCCGGGGGCAAAACCGTCTACTTCGGCCAAGCATCGCAAGCATGTGAGGTAGTAATTCTGGATTCTCGCCGGTGTTACCGCAAGATGCTGAATGCAGGCTTCGGCAACACTGTGGTTTGTTTGTTTTTTTTAAAGAACACATCGCTGGAATTACACAGTAGATCGTGCGACTGACTCCTTGCATTGCTCGGTTGCAGTTCTTTGCTCAAGGCGGTTTCCCTTGCCCGCCTCTGCGGAATCCATCGGACCATTTCCTGAGGTGTGTCAACTCGGACTTCGACAAGGTGAAGGCCACCCTAAAAGGATCAATGAAAGCAAGGGTAAGAAGAAGCAGGTCCATGGGCAAATCAGAGCCAACAAAACTTGAAAAATAAAAACTTGTTCTCTGCTATAAATAAATACTAATATGACCTTTGGTGTTCATGAAAAGGCTGAGAGGTCCGACGATCCGCTTGATAGGATGACCACGTCAGAAGCCATCAGGAGATTGGTTGCATCCTACAGCAGGTCCCAATACTACTACGCTGCAAGGGAGAAAGTTAATGATATTTCGCGAATGGTACGTTTTGAGTCATCAAATGCGACATTATGCATTGATATGTTGTATCTGTTTCCTGTGTCCACATAATAAATACCACATCTGGGGCTAGGAAATAACCATAACCATCTTGTTCCTTACAGAAAGGAACTGTGCTGGATTCAGGTGGCAGCCAGGCCAGCTTCCTGATGCAGGCTTGCACCCTGACCAAGCGCTCGTTCATCAACATGTCACGGGACTTTGGGTATTACTGGCTCAGGCTCCTGATCTATCTCCTGGTGACTGTTTGCATCGGCACAATCTACCTGGATGTTGGCACTAAATACACATCCATCCTGGTAAGTAGGAACGAAAGAAATTGGTCAGGAAGTTCTGGGCTGGACTGATATGAATGCACAATAATGTAGTCACATGACCAATGTCATGAAGCATATGGTTGATTTTAATGCATTCACTCTACCTTGCCTCTGCAGGCCAGAGCTTCCTGTTCTGCATTCGTCTTTGGGTTCGTTACATTCATGTCCATTGGAGGATTCCCTTCGTTTGTTGAAGAAATGAAGGTGAAATTAAGATGGTGTTATTTCATCTGCAAATTAGAAACGCTATGAATTTTGCTCACCTTTCCTGTGCTTCATTTATACAGGTCTTCCAACGGGAACGGCTGAATGGGCACTATGGTGTCGCGGCATTTGTCATCAGTAACACCATCTCAGCAACGCCATTCCTGATTCTAATATGCTTCTTGTCGGGAACTATATGCTACTTTATGGTGCGCCTGCATCCTGGTTTCGAACACTATATCTTCTTCGTCTTGAACCTGTACGCCAGTGTTACAGTGGTTGAAAGCTTAATGATGGCAATTGCCAGTGTCATTCCCAATTTTCTCATGGGTATCATCATAGGGGCTGGAATTCAGGTATGACATTTTCACCCATCTCCCATGTCAGTTTATCTGCCCTTATAACCTATTATTGCTTGGGGATATGTGTTCAAAATATGTGGTTAAGTACGGGATTATGAATCAACTTGTAAAATATCTTTTGAGCTCAGATGTTAAGACTGATATTTAAAGTTGAATTCATGAAGTAAAGAACACCCATACTTGATATGGTTTTCTGGGACCAGAATACATCAAAGGACTTCAACGTTTATTGATCCAATAAGGCATCCAGCTTGTCCTGACCAGTACTATCTGGAGCTTTACTACACATTGGCCAACATTCTAGCACAAGCTCAGCAATTTTAGCACAGCATGAGGCATTGGTGAACTTGTAGCTATCACTCAGAAAAAAATAATATTTGATTTGCTTAGCTATTGGTGCAGAATATACATTATTGGTGATTCAGTGTTTTAGTTATGTTGAGTAGTTTCATGCCACCGTAAATAGACATCATTATACTCCCCTTGAAAAGATTATGAGTTTGGAATTTATCATGATGAAATCTACTCAACAATTTTCCTGGACAGGGAATATTTATGCTGGTCTCTGGCTACTTCAGACTTCCATACGACATCCCAAAGCCTTTTTGGAGATACCCCATGCAGTACATCAGCTTCCATTACTGGGCACTGCAGGTAAATTCGGTTCCACACAGTAGAGCAACCCACATCCACTAGACTCCAACCTGAATTTTTTGACACCAAACTCCATACATCTAACAGGGCCAGTGCCAGAAGGACATGAAGGGCCTCGTATTCGACAACCAGTACCCGGATCAACCCAAGATCCCCGGGGACTTCATCCTGAAGTACATCTTCCAGATCAACGTGGACCGGAACAAGTGGATCGACTTGTCAGTCATTTTCAGCATGATCTTCATCTACCGCATCCTCTTCTTCCTCATGATCAAGATCAACGAGGACGCGCTGCCGTGGATCCGCGGCCACATCGCAAGGAAGAGAATGCAGAAGAAAGGACCTAACCCCACTTTCGGCAAGACGCCTTCGCTGAGAGGCTACGTTGTCGATCCAGAGCTCGGTTCCAACGAGGGCTAGAGGACGATGATCTGGTTCTTTTGGGTATCAGAAATAGGGTGTTTCTCCCCCACGGCTCTTGGTGTTATATTGTATATTTAAGATCAGGGAAAATTAAACTGGTATCATACGTTTTGAAACTGAAGCTAATTTGAGTACAGGTATACATACAGCATGTAATGTGACTACGTGAGCAAAGTGGCATCGGAGAGATGCCGAGTGACACATGACTGATTGTTCAAAATTTATTGCCTTCGACAGACGAAGAAATGGTTGGAGCACTAAAGCTGGTACGCCTCACATGATCGCGTATTATTATCAGCTTGATTTTGATTGCTTGCTGGTTACATAAATTAGTACTACATATTGACAGAATTGTAAATGCTCCATATATAAATATAAACTAATGATAAATCAGCATAAGCAGCAGCATCAGCCAAATTTCAGCTCACGCCAAATCAGCATAAACAGCAACATCAGAACAGTATTTTCAACGAAACGAGCAGTTCATCAGCACTATTTAAGCAGTACTTTTCAGCGAGAGAACAGTGTTTCCCTCTCACAACAAATCAGCATAAGCAGTAGCATCTGCCAAATTTCAGCGAAATGAACAGGATCCATGCCATACTGCTTGTGATTAGGTAGATTGCCAAGTTTCAAACATTTCACATGGATTCATTCAAGTCGTGTCTGTAATGATCAACCAGTATAATCGGTGCCAGATCAAGAACGCCAGTAACAGTAAAGGTTGTATGAAAAAAGGACGTAGTACAGTTGTGGTGGGTGTTTAGTTTCAACCAAAATTTTTTTTATCTCATCACATCGAATGTTTGGACACATGTATGGAGTACTAAATATAGACGAAAAAAAACTAATTGCACAGTTTGGTTGAAAACCATGAGACAAATCTTTTGAGCCTAATTAGTCTATTATTAGCCTTAAGTACTACAGTAACACACATGTGCTAATGACGGCTTAATTAGGCTTAATAAATTCGTCTCGCGGTTTTCATGCGAGTTATGTAATTAGTTTTTTAATTAGTATTCGAAAACCCCTTACGACATCCCATAAAACATCCGATGTGACATCCAAAATTTTTTTACTTCCTAACTAAACACCCTCTATGAAGGCTGGTGATGGTCCCCCTTATGCCTGGCTAAGGCTGGACGAAAAACTCGAAGCTCGTTAGCTCGCTCGGCTCGTGGCCGGCTCGGCTCAGCTCGGCTCGGCTCGTTAGGATAACGAGCCGAGCCGAGCCAGGATTTTAGCTCGTTAGCTATAACGAGCCAACTCGAGCTGGCTCGTGAGCCGCTCGCGAGGCAAACGAGCCGTAGTTTTAGAGAAAAAATCATCATAACTTATATTAGTTTTGTATTACTTCATGTTTTGCACTTCACAAATAGATAATATGTTAGCTCATATGAATATTTTGTTCGATTTAAAGCTATTGAATATATTATTTTTATATTATTAATATTTTTATGCTTTAGATAAATACAAATATTATATTTTGTATTTTTTTTTTCTGGCTCGCGAGCCTAACGAGCCAGCTCGAGCTCGTAACGAGCCGAGCCGAGCTGGCTTTCTGGCTCGTTAAGATAATGAGCCGAGCCGAGCTGGCTCGTTATCCTAACGAGCCAGAACGAGCCGAGCCAGCTCGTTTACCAGCCTTATGCCTGGCCAAGGACATGGATTTGAAGCCTACTTCTCCCTATTTTTCTTGTCTTTGTTCCACCATGCAAAATTTGTCATTACACCTTTGGAAATGATGAGTACTCCCCCGTCCCAAGCTAACTGTCGTTTTGGGTTTTCGTGCCGTAAGTTTGATTAAATTTATAAAAAAATACGTGCAACATTTGTATCTCCAAATAATGATATAAGGATATTAATTGTATACCATAAATATTAATTTTATTATATAAAATTATTCAAAGTTATTTTTCGGGAAACGAGAACGACAATTATTGTAAGACGAAAGGAGTAGACAAGAAGCTAAGGGTATGGCGTGGAAATAGAGGCGTCGGTCAGATAGTCTTCGTTTGGGCCCTGAATGCCGTGGCCGTAGGGCCTTGTTTAGTTCCCAAATCAGCACCCTAAATTCCACTATGAAAAAAAGGAGATTCTCCATCACATTAAAATATCGGCAAATGCTTGGAGTACTAAATGTAGATGAAATCAAAAACTAATTGTACAGTTTTGTTGTACTTTGCGAGACGAACATTTTGAGTCTAATTAATCATTTTTTGAACAATTTTTTGCACTAAAAAACAAAACGCGCTACAGTGTTCCTACCGGAACACTGTAGCGCGCAGTCCCGATTCCGGTGTCCCAAATCGGCAACTGAACACGGCCTGCAGAAGGGAACTGTAGATAGCATCAGATTCAGATGAGAGGCACAGTACGGATATGGGATACCATGTGGTATGTGGGCAGAGGACACAGTCGAGCGCATGGGTTCTGCAGTCTACAGAGATCTTCCAAGAAAGATTCCGAGCATCAACGTTGGATCCATTTTTTGAGCCTGTTTTCTGTTTTAGGTGGTGTTTAGCTGAGAGGTGAAAAATTTTTGGTGTCACATCGAATGTTTTATGGAATATCGGAAGAGGTTTTTGGATACTAATTAAAAAACTAATTACATAACTCGCCTGGAAACCGCGAGACGAATTTATTAAGCCGTCATTAGCACATGTGTGTTACTGTAGCACTTAAGGCTAATCATGGACTAATTAGGCTTAAAGATTCGTCTCGTGATTTCCAACCAAACTGTGCAATTAGTTTTTTTTTCGTCTATATTTAGTACTCTATGCATGTGTCCAAACATTCGATGTGATGGGGTAAAAAAGTTTTGGGTGGGAACTAAACATCCCCTAGATTTTCTGCTTTTCAAAAAAAAAATATCACACTGTTGTCAGCTCAAAACTAAATTGAGCATCAGAATAATCGAAATTTCACCTAAATTGTAAATTAATCTCACCTCCCTGAAGGAACGATTCAGTGTGTCAGTTTGTTGGTAGCAGATCCTAAACAATAATTAAAGTAATTTTCAGGGGAGAGACTAATTTTGATATCCTCCCATAACCTTGTTTTAAACATTACCAATCACAAAAGAAAATACTGGCTACATTAATATTTTACAGCATACAAATGTTTTCAGATTTTGGAGCCATTTACATATATAGTGCTACCCAGAAAAAAACTATCTATCAAGTTTGGACATCCAATTGTCCAAATCTATTTTGTAAACAGACAAATATTCATATATATTGTTAGTATTCTGGCAGGCTCAAGCTAAACAGGCATATTATACCCTAGTACTTCCTTATGCTTATACTCTTCAGAATGCTGGAGGATAGCACAGGGAGTTGAAGCCAACAGCAGCAAACAAAGGGGGCTTTGAAACAGGAAGAACTCACAAAGACAGAATCCCATATATAGCATACAACGATTCAAACTTGTATGCCTTACATATAAGCTGTCCTGATAGTAATGGCAGTCACAATTCTAATATGCTTCTGTAGTGCTGTCAGTAAAGATCCAGTGTCATAACAAAGTCGATCCATGTCAGCTTAGGACCTGTTTGGTTTAAGGTGTTAAAGGTTAACAAATACTGTAGCACTTTCGTCTTATTTGACAAAAAGTTTCCAATTTCGGATTAATTAGGCTTAATAGATTCGTCTCGTAAATTACTCCTAATCTGTGCCGACATGCATACAATTAGTCTACATTTAGTACTCTATGCATTTGCCGTAACATTGATGTGATGAGAGTTAAACTTTAACATGTGGAAACCAAACAGGGCCTTATACAACATGTCATATCAGCATTTCACATAAAGCAGCATATCACACTAACTGTGAAGCCAATATATTGTAGCCCAAGTCCCTAAGGTAGACAATAGACAAGAAGGAAAATATGCAGCAGCTAAGCTAATAGTCTTGCTACTCTTACCTAATATTCTTTGTTGATACATAAATCTAATTATGCCTGGTAAATTATTTAACTGGATCCAGGGTCGAGGACTGGAAGCCTGCAGTAGAAGCTAATGGACTTGTCTGCCAATCTAGTTCCTGGGATGAAATACTGGAACACGACTGTTAAACAAGCACCACCAGGAGCAATACCTATACAAACAGTAAGAACAATGTTAAGTCAAAAAGTCTGTTGAACAAAAAATATCTTTGAGACTATAGCTGTAAACAAACCATAGAAGGCACAGTCTGGCTTGGCAAAATGACAGTGTAGACTCTTAACAAGGTGCTTCATATTCACTTGCTGTGAGAACAAAGAAAGAAAAAGAAATCAGTGAACTAAGTAGTAGCACCGAAAGAAGAGTGGAAGAGTAAAATAAGTGGCGCTTGGGAACAATACCACTGAAAGTGCTTCCCCTCTCTCAACTGCCATATCCATTCGAGTCGAAGAAGTCAGATTTTGGTCGCCAACAGGTGCATTTGCTGAATATAGAGCAATATGTAGTCAGCTGAATTAAACAAGAGGCCAGGATAGGAAATTAATGCTGATTTAAACTACCTAGTGCCATATCTTACCACGATCACCAATAACCCGGAGCTTCCGAAATTCAGAGCCAACGGTAACAAGAGAAGTAGAAACTTGTAGATGGAGATCACCATATTGGGTGACAGCCACTGTTAGCAGATCACCAACATTTTTCAAACGATCCACTAAGCTTTGCAGTTGTGGCAGATCAGGAACCTGGACTAGAGTCTGCACAAAGGATGCCAACCATGTATCAGCAGTTCCCCACTCATTAGTGCTACTGTCAACTAAGCAAAAAGGTCACTCTAAGTGATAATGCAGCGCTATGGGCCTTTGGCTAAATAACATTAAAAAGATACAGACCCCTTAAGATTGCAAGCACATTTCCCAAAGGAAGGTATAGTTTGATAGTTTAAACTATTTATCAACCATGTACTATTATTAGAGAGTGCAAGTCAATTTCAGCAGAAAAAAGCATTTAAACTGCAGCTGTAGTTTATAAAGTATTCAAAATATGCATTTGGTATTTCAATATTGGTAATTCTGTATCAATTTTTTTTTTTAAAATGTTACTATGGCTATGGATTGCTCTTGTCCAGTATTGCAGCCAAGGGCATTTTCTTAACATAAATGTCTGGATCAAACACCATTCTATAAGAATTAAAATATCTTTACTAGTAACAAATATGCAGTTCACCATTTCACCAGGACAAATTTGTTCAGAGTTGAATCCAAACATCATTCACTTCATGAACCAGCCTTTCAACTAGAAATGTGAATACGACAAAATCATAGTATTAGTTTACCCATCCAACAACAAATAATCCAAAAACACTTCCATTAGGTTCAATCGCTGTAAATTTGAATCCGAATTGATCTGGTGAACCTGAACCACAGGACCATTTTTTTTATGCGACAAATGATTAGGAACCATAAGATGATACATGAAGGCTACAAACCTGAGGGAGATCCTTGGCAGCGTCAAGGGCGGCCTGCAACCGCTCGACGTCAGAGCGCGAGAGAGGGCGCGATATGGGCACATCCTGCACGACGGCCGCGCGGGCGCCCTTGGTTTCGAAAGTGAGGAATGGCGTGGCGGTTCGTGACCCTGCGGGCAGCTTGTTGACGAGCTTCACCTGTATAGCGGGGGCACCGGTGGCGTCCCCGGCGGCCGGCGGCTGCGCGTGGACAGCGAGCACGCTGCGGAGCGCGCGGTGAAGCAGCGCGACTTCGACGGAGAAGGCGATTTGGTTCCCGTTTCGCGAGGACACGTTGTACTCACGGAAGAGGAGGTCCTTGGCGAACTGCGCAACGCACTGCGGGCCGCCGCCGTCGGGACCGGATGCCGTGGCGCCGAGCAGGTTGTGGAGGAGCATGGCGTGTGTGGGCGTGAAGAAAACGTGGCAGACGCGCCCCACCTTGTCCATGGCCGGTAGGAATCCTGCACGGCAAAATCGTGGGGACGCATGAAGCGTGCTCGATGAATTGCGGGAGAGAAAAGGAGGGGAAGAGCGAGAGAGGAGCAGTGCTTGTGCGATATCACGCTTACGCTTGTCGAGGAGGGAGATGCCATCTTCGGTGAAGAAGGCCTTGAACTTCATGGCTTGCACTCCGCGACGGCGGCGGCTTCTGCGGTCTGCCTTTGCCTTCTTCGTCTTCCAGTTGCCCGCCGCGGGTTTGGAAAGGCTTGGCGCCCGAAGAGGTTTTTTGATGGGTTTTCTTTAACGATGGGCTGTAATGTTAAGCCCACGGCAAAAAAAACTTTAGCAGGAGCTTGAAAAAAAGAGAGTTTAGTCGTTACAGAAAAAGTAATAAAATTTGCAGTGAAAATTAACAGGAGGTTGAAAAGATAACAATTTACTCCCTCTTTCCTGGGCCATAAATATTTGTATTTTTATAAATTTAATAAACATAAAAATGCCTGATTTTAAACTAATTAATTTATTTATGAATAAAGGGAGTAAAACAAGAGGTAAGAAAAATTGCAATACAAATTAGCAAGAGCTTGGAAACAAGAGAGTTTAGTTATTAAAGTAAGAAAAAAGCTAGGTTGTTAAAAAAGTTAGGAAAGACCTCGGTCAAAAAACGTGTTTGAAAAAAAATATGAGGTAAGAAATGAGTTCGATCTTAAAAAAAAGAGCTTTAAAAAAATATGAGAGAGTTCGGTCGTTTGAAAATGCGGTAAAATGCAATACCAAAATAAAATTTGAAAAAAATATGAGAGTTCAATCATTTGAAAATAAGGTAAAATGCAATGTAAAATAAATTTTTATAAAAAATTGCTTTCATTGAGAGTTGAACTCAAGACCTCCCGCTTACTAAACGGGTGCTCTAATCAACTGAGCTATGAAAGCAACTTGTTAAGAATTAATAGGTTACCTCTCACTTACTAAACTGGTGTTTGCTGGCGCTCTAACCAACTGAACTATGAAAGCAACTTGATCGGAAAAAAAATGAAAGCAACTTGGTAAAAATTGACAAGTTACCTCTTACTTACTAAACGGGTGCTAAGTAGTTTATATGAACTTAGGAAATCAGGGTATGAGTATATTGATAATTTGATGGTGACAGAGACAAATCGAATTACAAAACAAAAATTGTCGCGCCCATAAAGAAAAGTATAGCATAATACTATTGGAAGCAATGTGCTCTGCGCTACGGATTAACAGGTGAACGAAAGAGTATACATTGCCAATGTCACTGCCTGATTACATCTGAACAATGTATATCATCAAACTAAGCAAAGAATTCAAATGCTTAAACACTAGTCTGAACACAGCAACCTATCTTGCCATTACAACTTGAGAACCAGGAACTACCATGACCAACTAGAGCATGGCACCTAAAACCTCTAGTTGCATCCTTAAACGATGGACGAAGTCGCCGAGGCACCGCGAACATCGGACTGGCCGATGACAGCACTGCTGCTGCCGCTGAGGCGGTGAGCACCGCGCACGCGCTGGACCTGAACATTGCTAGTTGAACCACGGTGGCTGGGCTCCTGCGATGACGACGGTTTCTGCTTGCTCTGCCATGACTGCTCCACCTCGTCACCGCTGTACAACTGCGAGGCCGTCCTGGTCCGGTCTGTGGAGTCGACGGAATTGGGCTCCCACGAGCACGTCCAGGCGTTGCCGGCAAAGCTGTTGCTCCCCGCGGACTCCTGCGGCTCGGTCTCCCCGCGGATGTCACGCACGGAGACGTACTTGTGCATGCTCGGCTCCATGAGGTCGTCCTTCAGGCCGACCTCCGACTCCACCACGAGGGTGGTGCTCGCACCCTTGCCGCCATACCTCCCGTTGACGGATTCCTTGTCGTTGACCGACCTCTCCAGCTCGAAGCTCTTGTTCTCGGACGACGAGGAGTTGAGGTCGGCGACCGCTTCAAGGATCGAGCAGGCCTTCGACACGCACGCCGGGAGCGCGAAGGTCGGCGCTGTAGTGGCAGTTGCAGCGCTGGTACTCTGCTGGTGGTAGTTTTGGATGTCCTCCAGTAGCAGGGATGCGTAGGTGTTGCCGTTGTGCTCGAAGTCACGTGAGGACCGCCTCGACGACCGGCTCCCCGGCCTCGAATTGGTGACGTTCTCGGCAACAATGCTCACCGAGTGGGTCGCATTCATCCTTGCGGGCGCTGCTTTGGTGTCCGAAGCCACGGCCTCCTCCACAATCTCCTTCTCCTTCGCAGTTCGGCTGCTGGGGATCTGATCCTTTCCCCGCTCCACGGTCTTCTGTGGCAATGCAATTGCAACGGCACCATCAGCGGATTTCTGCAAGCCATTTCGAAGATTCAGCAAATTTGGTGGGGAAAACTGAGGGCTGCAATGGAGGAAAGTTTCGTGGATCCGTACCTTCAGAGGCTTGCCATTGCTGCCGTTGCTGTGATGGTGGTTGTTGCCGAGCGCGTTCTCGTCGAGTTCCGACATGGGGTTGCGACGGAACGGCGACTGCTCGGCCTTCCTCGAGGAGCTGCCGCTCAGCGACGGCCCGTGCGTCGACTGCGCCCCGGCATTCTCATTTCCCGAGGCCGCTGCCCTCGCGGGCGAGTTCGACCTTGGCGATGGGTACCTCTTGCCAGACGACGCAGCCTTCACGGGCGACGGCGCGCGCCCCTTTTCCCTGGCCGGGACCGACACCATCTTGCCCGGCTGCTGCCTCGCGCCTCGCTCGCCTGTCCCGGAGCTCCCCGCAGCGGGGACGACGTCGCCCCGCCGCCCCGGCGACCGGCTAATCCTCCGGCTCCGGCTCCCGCTCCCGCCGCCAGTGCGGCCATCGTGACTAGACGAGCGCTTCCGCTCCGGCGTCCTCCGGCGCGGGGAGGGCCTGGCCACCGCGGCCCCCTCCCTGCCCCAATCGCACTCGTCGACGTCGCCGCCGCCTCCCCTCCTCTCGTGGTCGAAGTCGTAGCTCCGCTTGGATCCGGCGTACCTCCGGTGCTCGCCCGACGGCGCCTTCCCCGACGCGGACGAGCTCCGGCTGAGGCGGCCGCACTTGATCAGGATCGCGTCCACCTCCTCCTTGGTGCAGCTCGACGTCCGCACCGGCGCCCGGCCCACGGCGACGGGCCTCGGCTCCTCCTCCGGCGCCGCCCTCTTCGCCTCCGCCTCCTCGGGCCCGCACTTCGCCGTGGCTTCGACCTCGGCGGCCGCCGCCGCCGCCGCGGCCTTGACGACGAACACCGTCCTCTTGTCGGCTGCCGGCTCCTCCGGCCTGGCTACAGCCTTCTTGGGCGGTGCCGGCGCCTTTGCCTGAGGCGCCTTCTTGGCATCGGCGACAAGCACGGTGTCCCTGCCGGATTTCCGGCCGCCGCTCTTCCTGGCGTCACCGGATGGCTGCCCATCTCGGCGCTTCGCTTGCTGCTTCTTGCTGAAACAGAGCCCCATGGATTCGAACGCGGTGGAGAGGGGGAGGAAGGTGAGGTGACCGGCTAACGGCGAACCGATGCGGTGGTGGTGTTTGAGGGGTAGAGCTTTGGGAGGCGTGGATTGGAGTTTTGCTTTTCGTGGTGCACACAGGATGACAGGAGATGAAGCATGGTGCGGCGGCGAGGAGCGAGAGGGAATTCAAATTTTCTGCCGTTTTCGTCGGGGTCTGCGCCCACAGCGGCCGCCGCACGATACGCACGCAGCACAGGAGAAAGCCGTTGAGCTCAACAGACGGGCCCCCGGACGGGGAGTGAGCACAGTGAGAACGCACTACCGGAAACAGTATCTTCGCCGAGCGTCATAAGCTTTTCCGAGCGCCAAATATCGGGCGCTCGGCAAAGATCGGCTCTCGGCAAATCCAAGTTTTGCCGAGAGCTCGACGCTCGGCAAATATTGGCTCTCGGCAAAGCCAAACTTTGCCAAGAGCTCGACTCTCGGTAAATAAAAAATCTCGGCAAAGCCTCAACCCCACAAATGGCACCCTTACGCCGTCATCTTTGCCGAGAGCCTGCTGTTAGGCTCTCGGCAATTTTTTTTTTTTTTAGATTTTTGGTCCCAAATTTTTTGTGCAGCCTTGCTACAGTACTATAAGGCAAAATTTGAAAATTTGGTGTATTTTCCATCCCTCTTGCTATATTTCATGTATTTTTTTATTTTCTTGATTTTTTCCGCAAGACGCACATTTGTACTGCACGTGCATGAAATAATGAATCTCAACGATTCAAAAAATTATATTCATTCTTCCGAGGGTATTTCGACGCCGTATCTAGGGACAAATGCGGAAACTCGACCATCTCGTGCACGCGACATGGCGACCAAGTTGCGTGAGATTTGATTTAAAAATATATAAAATGTGAATGGAGTCGAAAAATCATGAAAATGGACGGCAGACCTTGACATCGCATGTAAAAGCTATAAATTTTTTTTGAAAATGTTTGAAACAAGTTGTGCCGCAAGATGGTTGAAACCCTTAGATCTCCACATGTGATAACAAGATATCGCTTGCAGAGATCTCAGAGTTTCAACCATCTTGTGTCACAACTTGCTTCAAACATGTTTAAATTTTTTATAGCTTCTACATGCGATGTCAAGGCCTCCCGTCTATTTTCATGATTTTCCGACTCCGTTCACATTTTATATATTTTTAAATCAAATCTCACGCAACTTGGTCGCCATGTCGCGTGCACGAGATGGTCGAGTTTCCGCGTTTGTCCCGAGATATGGCGTCGAAATACCCTTGGAAGCATGAATATCATTTTTTGAATCGCTAAGATTCATTATTTTCATGCACCTGCAGTTCAAATGTGCGTCTTGCGGGAAAAATAAAGAAAATGCGCGAAATATAGCAAGATGCATGGAAAATACACCAAATTTTAAATATGGCCACCTAGTACTATATCAAGGTTGCAGAAAAAAATTAGGAGCAAAAATAAAAAATATATATATATTTTGCCGAGAGCCTCCTAAAGCTCTCGGCAAAGAGGATCTTTGCCGAGAGCCTGGGCTTGGGGGCTCTCGGCAAAGAAAATAAAAAAAAAAATAAAAACTCTTTGCCGAGAGCCGACTGACCTAGCTCTCGGCAAAGAACGCCGGCAAATAAAATAAAAAAAGAACCTCTTTGCCGAGAGCCAGGGCTGGGGCTCTCGGCAAAGAAAATCAAAAAAAAAAGAAAAACTCTTTGCCGAGAGCCGTCTGATCTAGCTCTCGGCAAAGGGGTTCGTACATTAAAAAAAAAACCCGCCCCTCTCACCCCTCACACACGCGCCCCTCTGCCCTCACCCGACCGGACGCCCCTCACCCGACCCGCCGCCGCCCGGCCGCGCCCCCGCCCCTGCCCCCGCGCCGGTGCCACCGCACCCCCGCACGTCCGCTCCCCCGCCCGGCCACGCCCCCGCACGTCCGCTCCCCCGCCCCCGCCCTAGCGCGCCCCCGCCCCTGGCCGTCCCCCGCCCGGCCACGCCGCGGCTGTGCAGCCGGCCCCGCGTCGCCGCTTCACCGCCCGTCCGACCGGTTGGAGAGGAGGCCGAGAGGGGGAGTAGGTGGAGGAGAAGGAGAATAGGAGGTGGAAGAAGAGGGGGAGGAGGAGCTCGCCCCGGCCGTCCAAGATCCGGTGGAGGAGGGAGGAGGAGCTCGCCGCGGACCTCGCGTCGTCCCCACAGCCGTCACCGTCCGCTCACCGGCAAAGGTATACCCTTCCCTGCATAACGTCTGTTCCTATATCCAATGGCAGATTGTGGATGCAAATGGTGGGGAGTCGGTTCTTATTGTTAGATGCAATTGGGATTCACAAAGGTCTTGCTAAGCACCGAAAATACAGGAGTAGTAAACTTCAGAGTAGCAAAATGGTGTTTTACCGCAACAGCTGTGATCATTGGCGGATGGGTTCCCTTTGTGATGTAATTGAACAGCTTCTCAGTTGCCTAGTCTTGATCATCCAGGGCACAACCATCAATTCGCTATGCGGCTGAGTTGATGCATAGACACTTTGAGCAAATCCCTGAACCCTGATTAAATCTGTCTAGAATAACTCAAAACAAAGAGCACTCCAGCACGCCAACAAGGAATTCTCCTTGATCATTATTTTACATCTTTTTATGCGTTGCCTCAGCAAGAAAATGAATGCACCAAGACGTCCAATAATGTTGGTCCTAGATGCCACCTTCATGACTTGGAAGCACATAGCATTTTTTGTTCAACTGAAACCAAATACTGCGTCCTATGCTTAGCAGCACCAGCCAGCCATCTCGTGTGGGCAAACTGGCATGTGCCCATGTCCTTGGCTCCTTGCACCTCGAAAAGAAGAAAAGAGTAGTGCATATCCCTAACTCCTTCCAAGTTTTCAGACTGTAATGGCATTGTGGTTAATGTATAGTCCTGATGCTGTTTAAGTAGTTAGATGTTAGTTAACGGTGAGCCTTTAGAATATCTGATCCACCATTTCTGACTCAAAAGGATCATGCTTGTTTTAGTTTGGCTGAATTCATTGCTATGCAAGGTGCCAGTCTTGCAACCATGAAATTTGCTTTGTCAGAAGTCGCCAGAATTCATGACCAACATTGCTTTGTCACAGCCAAATGAATTTAGCAAATCGTCAGAAGTCAGAACTTGTAGGCACATACAATTTGCTGACAATGACATGCAAACTCAAAATAAAAACAGCAGCGAGTATAATTATATGTAGTTGCAGGATCGTCCACTGCGGGTCTGCCTGCACCGCTTCACCTCGCCACTGCACCGACTCGTCACTGCGCCGCTAGCCTGACTCCGCCACCACCCTAGGTATAAATAACCTCTCCTCCCGGATAAGGGTTGTAGGTTATGAACCCAGTTAGGCGTCTCCCGTCCGAAAAAGATACGGTTGGAGGTATGCAGATCTCTGCATGTCGATAACTGTATCTGTTTCGGATTGTCCATGTTACTTGGACAGCCCGCGGATGTGTAGATGAGGCTAGCTCCCATGGTCTGCCCTGATTCGAGACGGAGTTTCGGCATCACCTCCCTGTTGTTCTCCGGATACACACTCTCCCTACAGGGACGTGTATCGGGAGAACAGTGGGGAGGTGCTGCCGAAATTCTGTCTTAGGTTGGGGTAGACAATGGGAACTAGCCTCGTCTACGCATCCGCGGGTGGGATTAGGACCTATCCTCACCTATTAGATGACAATAGGATGTAAGTACTTGGATGTAGATGTAAGTACTCGGATGGATGATAGTAGGATGGATGACCGTCAGTGGATGTACACGGGCCGCAGAAGCAAGAGTGATTTCAGTGATGAATGGTTGCACAAGACAGATACTTTCTTGAACCATGCATTTGGCCCGGCTCGGCGAGGAGAGATGAAAGTATTGTGCCCGTGCAGCAGATGTGGGAACCGGCGAAGGCAAGACAAGGAGAACATGGGTAAACATCTTCTGAACCATGGATTCACGCCGGACTACACCCGGTGGATCTACCATGGTGAAGTACATCATTTGAGAGAGGAGGTGGTGCGACCACGTCTGTAGGACTTTGATGCTGATGCTGGGGTAGCAGACCTGTTAGATGACTTCCAACAAGCATAGTACGCTGCAGGACGTACGGAGGAGGAGATGGAGAAGACCGCAAAGGCATTCTACGACATGATGTCTTCAGCACAGAAACCCCTTCATGATCGGACAACGGTTTCTCAACTGGATGCCATTGGCCGTGTGATGGGGTTCAAGTCCCAGTTCAACCTGAGTCGAGAAGCGTTCGATGGTATGTTGGCCCTATTTGGTAGCAAGCTTCCGGACAGCCACATATTGCCAAAGAGCCTGTACGAGTCATAGAAACTGCTTCGTGCACTGAAGATGCCGTATGAGCAGATACATGCATGTCCAAATGGGTGCGTCCTCTTTAGAAAAGATCTCAAGGATGCAGGTTACTGTCCGAAGTGTAAAGCGTTGAGATACATGGAGGTAGACGATGGTGAAGGCCTGAAGAGACAACTTTCTATCCCCATGAAAGTCCTGCGTTACCTGCCGTTCACACCAAGGATCCAACGTCTCTACATGACCGAGGAATCCGCGAAACAGATGAGATGGCACAAACAGGGCACACGATACAATCCTAAGAAGATGGTACATCCCGCCGATGGTGAAGCATGGGTCCACTTTGATCGCATTCATCATGACAAAAGTAGAGAGGCTCGTAATGTTCGTGTTGCGTTTGCTACAGACGGTTTCAACCCCTATGGACTCATGGCTGTCCCCTACACCTGTTGGCCCGTCTTCATTATCCCCTCAATCTTCCCCCCGGCGTCCTATTTCAACGTCATACTGTCTTCTTGTCGTTGATAATTCCTGGACACCCGGGGAATAACATGGGTGTGTACATGGAGCCTCTGATTGATGAATTGGAAACTGCTTGGAATGAAGGGGTATTGACATGTTTTAACTACTCATTCATATGATATGTTTAAAATTGAAATAGAAACTAATAATCTTTCTGTATCACTTGTGCAGGCATTGGGAGTTTGTGGAGGGTCGCGGCCGCAAACCCAATGGCATCCTGGGTCTCCTGTGCCATGAGCACTACCCCGACATAGTACAGTATGCCGGGAAGAGAGAGCCGGCCTACACATTTGACCACTACACCGTCGCCCCAGACCCGAACTACCCAAACAAGGCGGCGAGGGTCAGAGCGGAGCTGTGGGTAAGTCTTCGTCACACAACATCGCATTCATCATACTTTTCTTGAATTTTTTAGAGTTTATATTGCATCTGTATGCAGGACTTCTATAGGTATGAGCAGGGGAAGGAGGCCGAGGCGGAGGTGGTGAGTACAAGGTCCTACAGGAAGCTCGTCACCGACATCATCTATGAGGCGAGACTTCAGGCCATCGTCAACTACAACGCCACGGTCGAAGGACGAAGGGTCTCAAAGGTCGAGGCGAGAGGCATGACGCTGAGCCGGGCGCAATACATTCAGGTAAGTGATTCCTTTTGAGATTAAGCTATGCTCATTTCATCTGACGCTTATATGTGAAATACTTGATGGTGTGTAGATGGTCCCCCAATGGTGCCAGTCGTTTCCCGAGTGCTGGGAGATGATCGTGGACCGGTGGCTCTCTGAAGAGTGGACCGCCCAGCACGCCGAGGCCCGGGAGGCGCGTCTGCAGATGCCAGGTGTACCACACCACCAGGGCAACCGCAACCTAGCCGAGTACGCACAAGCTTGGGTACGTGAAACACTTTATGTATTGTAACGCTTAAATGTTGCCTAATTACTAATCATCTTGTTGTCTTCCTCGCAGACGGCGTCACACGGTGGCCAGCCTTGCAGCACGTTCATGGCATACGCCATGTCCCACAAGGGCAAGGCCACCGCACCGGAGACCTCCTACAACCCCGACGACCCCCCAAGGCATACTCCAACTCCAGCGTCCACACCCGCCTCACTGACTACATAGAGGCGGCAAGGGCGGTCCATGGGGCCGACTTTGATCCGGCCAACGAGGACCTGGACGGAAGCCTCGTGATGAGGGTCGGAGGAGGGAAGAAGCACGGGCGGTATTGGCTTGGCGACGGCGTCATCGACTCGTCCTCCACTCCCACTCTGTCCCAGCTCCGAGCACAGACCACGAGCGGGAGCGTCCCCATACGCCCACGCCCGTCGCCTTCACAGTCGCGGGTCGCCGAGCTCGAGGTTATTTTTGTTTTACTCGTCGTACATTGATGTTTAAATGTTTGCATTGTTCTAACATTCCCTTTGTATTATCGCAGGCCCGCCTAGAAAGAGAAAGGGAGGAGCACAAGCTTGCCGAGGCCCAGATGCGGTCCCAGATGGAGGCCCGGTTGGAGGCCCAAGCTAAGCAGATGCAAGATCTCATCACGTTCATGGCCTCCCAGGGCATGCAGGTGCCCGCGACGCTCATGGCTCCTCCACCGCCGTCTCAGAACACGGATGCTACTCCTGTGAGTATCGATTCCTCAGTGTTTTGTTTCTGCATTTGCTTGTCTGACATAGACATCTAATTTTTGCAGCCTCCGTCGGCGGGTTCGAACAACCCGTAAGCGCCTGGATGGAACACGTCCGGGGTCAAGGTGGGACTGCTTCTCCGGGGTGGCCAGGGCAAGGTTGGCCATGACTGTGTTTAAAGTGTCGTCTCTAGTAGATTGTGAACTTTAGAATGAAAACTTATTATGTTTCGATGATAACTTGTAATGGTTAACTTTCGTTTAGTTCAAATATTGTGATGAATGTGCTATATGCGTGGTGTATGTGAACGTGACATATATGTGATGAATGTGATATGTAGATGTGATATATGTGTTTATACGTGATGAATGTGATTTATATGTGATGAATGTGTTTATATGTGATAATGTGATTTATATTTGTAATGAAGTGGAAAATCAAAAGAAAAAACCAAAATTTCCCAGCTTTGCAAAGCTGGGAAACATGACTGGAAAAATACCCATTTTCCAGCTTTGCCGAGGGCAATGATCGTTGCACTCGGCAAAGGACAGGCTTTACCGAGAGCCTGGCCAGACTGGCCCTCAGCAAACATTTTTTTTAAAAAAGAAAATTCTTTGCCGAGAGTCGGCTCTCGGCAAACATTTTTCTTTTTTTTTTTAAAGTTTGCCGAGAGCCTGACCAGACTGGCTCTCGGCAAAGAATTTTTTTTTTTTTGGAAAACTCTTTGCCGAAAGCCTGCCCAGACTGGCTCTCGGCAAAGAATTTTTTTTTCAAAAAAAAAAAGAAAATTCTTTGCCGAGAGCCAGCCAAATGGGCTCTCGGCAAAGAAAGCGGGCCTGTTAACGGCGCCTTTTCTTTGCCGAGGGCCGCGTTGGCTCTCGGCAAAGCCTTTGCCGAGAGCCCGATAAACGGCTCTTGCCGAGGCAGCTTTGCCGAGAGCTGCTCTCGGCAAAGCTTTTGCCGAGGGTCTGAGAGGCTTTGCCGAAAGCCTGAAGCCCTCGGCAAAGCCGCCAGCTCCAGTAGTGACGTGTACTCTGCTGCCTACAGTAGAATAATAGTGCCACCTGTACGCTTTTTTTTGAGTTCTGTCTGAAATTATCCGCAACTCTATATTCATCATCTATACATTCTATATTCATCAAGATTCTCTCATCTATACACAATTCTTTCGCACTCATCCATCCTCTATTCACTGTGGGGCCTACTTGACACTTTATCTAAATATAACCATGTGAGATCTTGTTTTGAAGAATTTATTGAAACGAATTTAATGGTGCAATTGAAATTTAATTTGATGTTTTGATTTGTGAGTTATAACATTTGGTTGCAAGTTGAAACTATGAGACCCGCATGTGCAGTGTTGGATAGCGCTCTCTCTCCCTTCCTTCTGTCTAACGCAGTAGTCGTGGGCCCCGCGCCATGCAGGTAGCGGACGATCGGCATCGCGCTGAAAATGACGGACGACGCGCGATAGCGTCTGAGGGTGGCGTACCCACTGCAGGCCATTTTCACGGTAAATGGAACGGTAAGATGGATAGCGCACCGGGATGGCGTACCCAGTGCAGCTAGTATGATGCCAATGTCATGTACTAAAACCTTGTTGTGTTGTGCCTTAGATATTTACACCTCCAAAATTCTTTATAATAGTAGTAGACTTTACTCGATATCCGGTGGTGAATTAACAAATAATTAACTATCATGCCCAATTTTCACCTTAGGGTGTGTTTAGTTGGTCCTGTAAAATTTTTGGAAGCACAGTAACTCTTTCGTTTGTGTTTGGCAATTAGTGTCCAATCATGGACTAATTAGGTTCTAAAGATTTGTCTCGTGATTTACAACTAAACTGTGTAATTAGTTATTTTTTTTTATCTATATTTAATGCTCCATACATGCGTTCAAAGATTCGATGTAACGGAGAATCTTGTAAAATTTTTGGAAGTTTGAAACAACTGAACACACCCTTAGAACTGTTATAGGATCGCACATCTCTCTATTTGCTCTAGCTCTATTTTTGTGGATATCTCTATCATGAGCAGGGCCCTGGTGCCAAAAAAAAGTGTAAGACTACCCGCACTCATGGACCTCTATATTCATCCTCTATACGTCCTAGTCAGCAAGATTCTCTTATCTATACTCAATTCTCCCGCACCCATCCATCCTCTATATCACCCTCTATCCACTCTATCCACTGTGGGACCCACTTACCACTTTATCTAAATATATCCATGTGTGATCTAGTTTTGAAGGATTTATTGAGACGAATTTAATGGTGCAATCAAAATTTAATTTGGATTTTTGGTTTGTGAGTTATAGCATTTTTTTTCCTTTGTTTAGCTAGTGGGGCCAGCCACTATAGAGTATAGAGTAAGCACTGTACCACTCTAAATATAGAGTGAGAGAAAGAATATAGTATCGTTTTAAAGTACCCAGTGCAGCAGTTTTTACTCTATATTCATACTCTAAAGCTTTAGAGTATCGTTTTAGAGTACCCACTGTGGCCAGTCTAATGCCCTCTCGGGGAGCCAGGTAGCTCCATTTGTCTGCACTAATCACATATTAAACTATTCTTTATTGCTATGATTATTTAATTAAGTTCTATAAAACATTTTTCTTAGTGTTTTGTAGAGCAAATGTGAAACAATAAATAGTAATTTATCAATCTAAGCTGTTACTATATTTATTGAGCAAAAAATGTAAGAGGAAACAAAAAAGAACAGATTTTTGCAATGACCTCCAAGGCTCCAACCAAACACACATTCACACATTCTTCCTACATGCCTAGTCAAATAGAAGTCATCAACTTTCCAAGTAAATAAACCCTACAAATTGATTTAATTGGAAGCGCCCTAGCAAATAGCCATACAGGAGAGAGAGGCATTCACCTTGTTCACTTAAGCTATTTTTCAATCATGGAACAATGTTTTTCTCTCACATCATTTCAGCGTAAGCCAAATTTCAGCATATAAGTGAACTTTAAAATTACGAAGACTGTTGCAGGGCTAGCAGAGCATCGACATGCTTTTCTCCGCATGGGAAGGGCATCCCAGAGGGATACACTCCCTGTTTCATCATTGACGATGACGAGTTCACGTGTCACTCCCCGTTTCATCATTGACGATGACGAGTTCACGTGTTTCAAAGTCTGAGCAAAGGTTAGGCCACGTTTAGATTGTGAAAAAATTTCAACCCGATAAATAGTACCACTTTCGTCTTATTTGACAAATATTGTCCAATCATGGACCAACTAGGCTCAAAAGATTCATCTCGTGATTTTCAACTAAACTGTATAATTAGTTATTTTTTTACCTACATTTACTACTTCATACATGGATCCAAAGATTGATGTGATGGAGAGAGAGTGAAAAAATTGGAGTGCATCTAAACATGGCCTTAGTCTTTCGCCCTGACGCTCAACACAGACTCAGAAGCAGAGGGAAGCCAGGACCAGGCACTCTTTCTTTCCGTATTGGATATTGAGGCAGGCCAATCCGTCACATTCATTCGTCGACTTTGCATAGTAGTACCGAGGAGGGTATCAAACTTTCGACTTTCCGAATCGAGATGGAGTATTACATTTCATGAATCTACTGCAAAACAGCAAGTCCAAAAGTCACATGTATTTAGGCCCGTCCTATTTGAAATTTTGACAAGGTTTTCTTAATTCTTTTTTTTTTTGTTTTTGGGTGTGACTGTGTGAGGATCCTCTTGCTGATGCAAAATTGCAAAGAGAGTAGACTCTAATTTTTTTTCAAAATAATATTATTTAAATAAAAATGTGCAGATCTAAATGTTGTAATAGAAAATTGCATATCTAAGTATCTGTCGGGCACTTCAAGAGCCGATAGATCACTAATCGCCTATGCAAAGGCCGATATGGTCTTATCGGCAATTAAACCGCCGGCAGGTGATGCCCACGAGTCCGTAGCTGTATCCACGTAGGTAAATATTAGGCCGATAGGCATATCGGCGTGTGCGCAACCGATAGGTCCTCCTCTCCTCCCCTAATGATCGACTCCTGCTAATGACAGAAGGCTGGCCATGTCCATTTTCTTTTCTTTTCTTTATTTCATTTCACATAGCTGCTGTTTCTTTTCACCTGGCGGAAGGTTGGCCATGCCCCTTTTCTTTCTTTTTTCTATTTCATTTCACATAGCTAAATGTTACCAATATATTTTCATAATAAACATATTTAAAGATATAAATGTTACCAATATTTTTTATAAATCTAGTCAAACTTAAATTATTTTGGGATGGAGAAAATAAGCGTTTCAAGTTTAAGCGCTCAAGTTGCATACAATTCTTATGAATGTATGTTGCACGCACACCTTAACCTTACATGCATTAGCGAGAGTGACGAGCTGGATCAACAAATCGCCATTGACGAGACATCGTTTGTGCCGTGGGTTTATAACCATGGCTATATGTGAAACTTTCCAGATTACTCAAGACACGATAGGGTTTATCCTGGATTAGACGTGCTTGCAGCATTACTAGGTGACAGGAGCTGGCTGGCAATCTAGGAGCTCATAGTTTTACCACTAAAAAATAGCACCGTTAATAAATTCAGAAAATTACAAACACTTAGGCTAAATCGAGGACTTACTCGGGTGAGTAGATTTTACCATAATAAATCTAACCTACTAACTAATTTTTAACTCCAACTATTTTGTTCGCCTTAAACGGTCGCGGAACGGTAAACGGTGGTGAGGTGTTTTGTTCAGGGTAAAGTCAACGCATCAGTTATTTTGTTCGCCGAAAAGCGGTAAACAGTAAACACTGTGTATCGTTTAGACCATTTTTTATATGTTTAAACACTGTCTAAACCATCTAAACGCTAAACAAAGGGTTACCACCTATTTATCATTTAATGTTTAGGATAACATTGATTAAAAAATTTAGTGTTCTATGATGCTAGATCCAAGCAAAATGGGTTGCGCTTATTTTTTAAAATCTACTTAAAAATGCCTTGCTGACATGGACATTGCAATTGCATGTGCTAGTGGATTTTAATTATATGTGATAGTGCATTGCCTAATTAGATAGCTTGCATATTGAGATAAATAGTTAGTGAGGTTTTGCTTAGTGAATTTTAATGCATTATCTAGTTGGACAACTTGCATGTCTAGATAAATAGCTAGGAGTTTGCTTTAAGATAGGATAAGTAAATCATTGTAAATTGAATTTTTTTACAACAACCTTTAGTATATAGCCTTAAAGCACACTACACCAGTGTGAGAAAAGGATTCCCAGATTACAAAGCACAACTAAGTAAAAGTTACTACTGATTTGCTTCTATAAACATAGGTGATGCTTCCGTCAGGGGGCATGGGGCCCGTCGGGGCCACAGGGCCCACCAGAAGTGGCCACCGTAGAAGCATATAGGGTTCTCATTCTCGCACTCCGACAGTACAGTCGGCGCTCCCCTCGATTGTTTGATTGACGTGTCTCTTCTAGGACAAGTAGTCTTGTGCCGTAGATAGGGCGGAGGCTTCAGCAGACTCAAGAAAAATGGATCCATAGCTACCAATGCCAAATCTGAGAACCTGCATCAACTGATTCGGCCTGTTTACTTGAGTTGAAAACAAGCGGCTGAAAGAACGGTTGGGTGCTTTATTATGAGAGAAAACACTGCTGGCTGGCTGAAAATAAACGACAGGCTGATGACAGTCAATCTGAACACTAATAGCTAGTTTATCACTTCCATACCTGCATAGGAGTAGAAAAGCAGGACAATAAAGAATAGAAGCCTGCTCTGTAAGCATGGGGCGTGTTTAGATCCAAATTTTTTTGGGAAAAGTTCATGTAGCACTTTTCGTTGTTATTTAGTAAAATTTGTCCAATCATGAACTAACTAGGCTCAAAAGATTTATCTCGACATTTACAGACAAACTATGCAATTAGTTATTTTTTTACCTACATTTAATGTTCTATGCATGCGTCCAAAGATTCGATGTGACAGATACTGCCCAAAAATTTTTATGGCTTTTTGGCCATCTAAACGGGGCCATGGTTTGCCCACCACCACGAACGGACTCAGGATTCAGAAAGGTGTTTGTCGTGGCACGGTGGCAGCAACGTGTCTCCATCTTGGAGAGGACAGGGGCACCTAAGGCCCCGTTTGATTACTACATGTTAAAGTTTAACTCCCATCACATTAATGTTGCGGTAAATGCATAAAGTGCTAAATGTAGACTAATTGCATGCATGTCGACACAGATTAGGAGTAATTTACGAGGTAAATGCATAAAGTGCTAAATGTAGACTAATTGCATGCATGTCGACACAGATTAGGAATAATTTACGAGACGAATCTATTAAACCTAATTCGTCCAAAATTAGAAACTTTTTTATCAAATAAGATGAAAGTGATACAATATTAGTTAAACTTTAACACCCAAACCAAACATGCCCTAAACTTATTGCATGGATTCCACCACGTTGCACCCACGCAGTGGCGGAGCCCATTGGGGCCATAGTGGGCCATGGCCCCCTTGCCACTAAGATTTGTGTAAAGAATAGAGTAGTTCACTATGATGATGCCTCGCTATCGTTGACTTGAGGATAAAAGAGCTTGAAGAGAAAAAAATAAGACAGACAGAGTAGCAAGTTGGCCTTAGAAGAGAAGAGAAACATGGAGATGTTGCGATATTACCCTGTTTAGAGAGAGTATCATTAATCATACAGGTTGATTTAGCAAACTGGCCCCTCTAAGTTTAGCTTCAGGCTCCGCCACTGCACCCACGTGCCCATTGCGCAGTAGTAGGGCCCCCGATGACCGTCGGCGGCGGAAGCCACTGGCTTCGCTCGCCTTGTCCGTCATCAGCGGCGGCACTTCTTCGATCGCCCGGGAGGAGACCAATGAATCGGGGAGAAAAAAAAAAAGACATCCCTGTCGGCGCACCAGGGACCGATTGGGCCCAATCGGTACCCTTTAATCGGCAGGCACGTGAGCTTATCGGCCAGTGAGGGGCCGATAAGCCTCAAATCGGCTATTCAATGGCCGATAGCCTGCTAGACTCACAATTTTTTGAAAGTAACATCTAATTCTACAATTATTTATTTATAAATAATATTATTTCAAAAAAAAATCCGAGCAGAGTCCTCCTCTCAGCAAAACTAAAATCTGCTACCAATTGGCAATAGCTTGTCATAAGAAAAAATCAGACAGTTGATGAACCTTGAAGTTGGTGTCCCTCAAAGAAGAGATCAACATTGGTGCAATCATTTCAATAGTTCGAATTAATCGGTTCTTTAGCAGAGTTATAATAAGCAGAGCCTGCAGAGTTGGGGTGTGTTCACTTCGCGAACAGTAGGTGAAAAGTTACTGTAGCATCTTTCGTTGTTATTTGGCAAAATTTGTCTAATCATGGACTAACTAGACTCAAAAGATTCGTCCCAACATTTACAGACAAACTATGCAATTAGTTATCTTTTTTACCTACATTTAATGCTCCATGCATGCGTCCAAAGATTCGATGTGACGGGTGACAGAGGAAATATTTTGGGTTGGGATGGGGAAATGAACACGGCCTTGAATAAATGCCAGCTTGTCGAAGGTTGAATCATGAGACTCAAGATGAAACAACTGACAACTTCGGCTGGGAATAAATGCCAGGTTTGATAGTAGATTTATCTTAAAAATGCATGATTGAATAAAGTATTTATGACTGATGTAGATGCAAAGTTCTTTGCTCCAGAAATGGCTGTACTTAAATGGATTTTAACTAGAAATTCAAGAGGAATACAACACCTCATACACAAGATAGCTGTGGTCCTACCGCATTAGTTGGGTCTGAAATTCTCGACGTTATTGTGAGGTTAGTGAAAAGATGGTGCAAAATGCACGACTGAGCCCAGTAGTATACTGAAACTTGGGAATATAACTTCAGTCTTGTATAAAGAAAATTTGTCGAGGTGAAATCTTAAAATTTGACACTGATACTAAGCTATAACCATATAACAGTTTAAGATCTGGTACTAAGCTGAGAGCACGGTTAAGTTTATCAGAGGAAACACAGATTACTCAACTGAGAAAGGGAAAAAGGCCCTGAAAAGCTGCTCAGGTTCGCAACAGGTAACCAAATTTGTTGATTCTGCAGATATGGCTAGTCAGCGGGATTTTACATGTAAGCAAGCAAATGTTCATAAGAGAGAGCGCTCCAATATACTGCTAGAGGCAAATGCTTAAATGAATATAAGAGAAAAGACTTGAAAAGTTACTGATGGAGTAACTTATAAGGCTTCCAGTTACCATATTTTGCATAAGTGTTCAACTTGAAATAAACTCATGGAGAAATAGTATCTTCCAGTTGTAGAAATTCCTTGGGAAAACGTAGCAAGAGATTTACTTTAAGTAAATATCTTACAGGCAAGCAAGGTAACGATTATGGAAATGTTTAAAGTAGGAGCAGAATAAGATGCTCAATGGTTAACGTACCTGAGGGTCTATATTCCTAGATGTTGATGTTCCCGCAAAAAAATCTTATTGTTGGTGCATGCAGTTTGTTAGCCCAAATTAACTGATCATTTGTTTCACTGTTTATTGAAATCAGTGACTTGAGTTAATGAGTTTAAAACTCTATGCACTTAGCATCTTTAAAGATAGCCTAGTTGCACTTATGCTGCAGCATAGTTGTAGGTAATAAATTGTGTTTCTTATATAAAGAAAAGCTTTGTGAAGTATCAATAGCTTCAATACAGGATGTTCTTAGGCCTTTGTAGCTCTAAATTGGTGAATAATTTCTGTCTCTCACTGATATCACCATCTTCATTTTTGACAGCCTTCAATGATAAAAAAAGTGTAAATATCCATATAAGCCATAGAATTCCTCCAGCAGAATATGAATGGATTAGTGATGTTCTTGGGATTTTCAACTGTCCCAGTACCATTTGCCTATTGTGCATGAATGATGGCTCTGGAAGCAGCAGAAGCTGATCAGAACTGACCACTTGGTGACGCTCTGAAATCTCAACACCTGTGCCCATCAGCGAGCTGTCTCCAGTCATTTTGTCCAATATGAAGACACAAACATAGGTTGAATTGAACAAATATCCTTCAACACCCATCTGAGTCACTCATAACATAACTGAACAAGTGGTAACTAAATTGAAGGAAACATTATGTGGCAGTCCAAAACATCAATCTTTGATTGTTCTAAGTTCTAATTTGTCAATTGTGCTTTGAATAAACAGCGCACAAGAATACTTGGCAGAGAGGTGCATTGACTTGGGGAAAATAACCATGTAAATAACATTTTCAGTTTGCTCACGGACAGTAGTGGAAACACCAAGCATCATGGACACCTGTTTAAGTTATTACCTATTGAGACAATATCTCATTTGCTCCTTCTGCTGATAGCCTGATACTATTTATTCAAGTTAAGACTTCATAAATTTTCATTAATTGTGTGATAGAAAAGCCCTGCAGAAGCACATGTGAGTGTATGCATATGACCATGTATTTTGCATATAAGAGTAGATCAGTACTCGGTCAGAAGATGACTGCTGTGCATTTTCTGTAAAATGAATGTTTTGGCACATAAGCAAAGCAAAATAGTAGAAATGGTCATTTTGTTAAGAAAATTCACATTATGAGATTTAGAAATGCATGCAGCACACAATAAAATACACTAGAACATTAATTATTAGATCATCACTTGAACAGGAGCATTAGTGCGAACATTAATCATTAGATAATCACTTGAACAGAAGCATTGGTGCTAAACTTGAAATGGTGAAATCATCCGTAGAACAGGCCATTGATAATTCAAATCTAAATACATACATTCCCTGAAAAAGAATATCATACGACAAGATTGGCTTTTGTCAGAACCAAAGGAGAGGTCTTTTTAGGCTGTGCAACCCCACATCAAGAATAGAATAATTGAAAACTGAAAGCTCAAAAAGAAGAGGAAATATTCAACAGCGCAGTAATACAAGAAGTCTCTAAGAGATGTTATCAGGAACATTGCTGCAGAAATAAAGCTAGGTGATGATTCACAAATTGCATCATATAATCAGAGCATCATCAGGTTAAATTCAAAGAATCAGCAAGTCCAGTTAGTCTTGACCCTTAAGTGTTTAGTCAAGTTTATGTAGGTAAAATTCACCAAATGCAAAAAGGCCTCTAGCTGAGTCGGTTAGGTGCAGGTCCTGGGTTCGAATTTGAGGTGGGCTTCTGAGGTTAAAAAAATCCCCTCATCTATCCCACGCAAAGTACAGGTCTAAGGACCGGCCCAGGTTCTCAAATGGGCAACGGTGCCGCTGTGTATGGGTGATCTCGACCTATGTGAGAATGTTACCTTCAGTTACCTTCTATCTTAGGCAGAATGCCAGGGGCAGGGGGGGTCTTACCCCGCAGGTCGAGTTTTTTAAAATTCACTGCAAATGAATTTCAGGCGTGCCTGTTTTGAGAAAGCCTAGCTGGCATCTTTGCCCTCGCCTTCTGTTGTTGTATATCTTGAAAGAATAGTCAAGACCAATGCTATAGAAGTAATGATGAAATAAAGAAACATCGGAAGAGTAGATTTACAAGTGAGACAACTAAATTTCATAACAGAATTGTTATACAACAACGACAACAAAGCCTATCTGTCCCAAGCAAGTTGGGGTAGGCTAGAGTTAAAACCCACCAAGAGCCCCTAGTCACGGTTCAGGCACTTCAATAGCGGCTTTCCAAGCACTCCTATTGAAATATAGATCTCTAGGTATATCCCAAGCTTTCAAATATCTTTTTATTGCCTCCCCCCATGTCAATTTCGGTCTACCTATGGCTCTATCTCTCCTCACATTATTAGCTTGGCTTAGGACTCCACACTGCACTGGTGCCTTTGAAGGTCTCCTTTGGAAATGGTCAAACCACCTTAACCGATGTTGGACAAGCTTTTCTTCAATTGGTGCTACCCCTAGGCGGTCACGTATATCATCGTTCCTAACTCGGTTTATTCTTGTGTGACCACAAATCCATCGCAACATACACATTTCTGCAACACTCAGTTGTTGAACATGTCGACACTTTGTAGGCCAACATTCTGCTCCATACAACATAGCCGGTCTAATCGCCATTCTATAAAACTTGCCTTTTAGCTTTTGTGGCACCCTCTTATCACAAAGAATGCTAGAAGCTTGTCGCCACTTGATCCACCCTGCTTTGATTCTATGGCTAACGTCCGCATCAATATCTCCATCCCTCTGTAGCATCGATCTTAGATAACGAAAGGTATCCTTCTTAGGCACTACTTGAGCTTCCAAACTCACATCTCCCTCCTCCTATGTAGCTCCACCAAAGTCACATCTCATGTATTCGGTTTTAGTTCTGCTTAATCTAAAACCTTTAGACTCAAGGGTCTGCCGCCACAACTCTAGTGTCGGTGTTCGGACCAAGGGGGTCCTAAACCAACGAGTAAATGCTGCGTGACTCTTTCCTGGATGGTGATGCAAGGAGAACACACGGGGGTTTATCCTGGTTCGGGCAAAAGAAGGCCCTACGTCCAGCGGGGAAGAGAGGTTTGTATTTCCTTGCACCGGGGTGCTCGTGTAGGGGTTACAAGCAGGCGAGAGAGGGTGTCGAGCCCAAGTCTCAAAGAGAAAAAAGGAGAAAGGCGGTTGCTTGAGATGTTGATCTCTTGCTCTTCGTTGTTCGGTCGGGTGGTTGGTTCGTTCGTCCGCCCGTCCCTCTGTCGAACCCTGGCCTACCCTTTTATAAGGCGAGAGGAGGCCAAGCCAAGGGGAGCCTTGAGGTGATGCTTTGTCGATTCCTGTTGGGTTGACTGTAGCGACGTGCCTTCGGGATGGCCGGCCATCCCTGGATATCCTGACGCGGTACGGGACAAGAGGGTGAAATGACCCAGAGTGCCAGGCCATACCGTCCTTCGAGCTAAGTCGAGCGTTGGGGCCGGGTCGAGGCTGGGTCGAGGTCGGATGGATAAGGCCGAATCCCCGGTATCGCGGGGGACAGACCTTGTCTTATCCTCCCTCGAGGGTGACTGATGGTGAATAGTGCGCGGTATGGTGGATACAGTGACGGCTTTCACCTCCCATCACGGGATGGGCGGTAAAACAGTGAGACTTGACGTGGGTATTGTTCCCGCGTTGACCCATGCCGTTGCCATGCCGGTCGGTGGTAGTAGGTAACCGCATTGAATGCTATGGCTTTTGTCCTGTCCCGGGTAGGTAAAGAAAGGGCGTCGAGGGGCCGGGGCGCGGTCGAGGCGCCCCGTCGAGCGGGCCTCGTACGAGTCGGAGCCGGGGCGCGGTCGAGGCGCCCCGTCGAGCGGGCCTCGTACGAGTCGGAGCCGGGGCGCGGTCGAGGCGCCCCGTCGAGCGGGCCTCGTACGAGTCGGAGCCGGGGCGCGGTTGAGGCACCCCGTCGAGCGGGCCTCGTACGAGTCGGAGCCGGGACGCGGTCGAGGCGCCCCGTCGAGCGGGCTATCTTTCATTATGGTTTCGGTTATGTTGGTGTTTTGGCGATAGGTGTGGGTACCCCCGTACTGTTGGTACCGACAGTAGCCCCCGAGCCTTTGGGTGAGTGTGTGATCACTCTCCCAGAGGTTAGTCAGAACTGGAGTCGTAGCGTCGTGATTTTTCCGGTGGGGGCGCGCGAGCGCACCCGCCGGGTGTAGCCCCCGAGGCCTCGGTGGAGTATGGAGACTCCTCCGAGGTCTTGTTTGCGTTCGATTGGGGGACATTTCGTTGCGGTCAAGCCCCCGAGCCTCGTGCGCGCGAGGTTGATCAGGGTCCCGGCCGTCTTTCGCTGTGCGACCCTCACGCTCCTTTTTCGAAAAAAGGAGGAGGGGTGGAGAATGTCGCACTACCCTCGTTTGGGCCCGAGTTACGACGATCTCCGGTGAGCTGCTAGCGGGGGAATTCGAGTGAGAACCCGTGCCCCGTTCGTTAGGGGTCGGCTAGTGGCCCGGAGGCGCCCTCAAAAATGCCAAGAAGTGGTCGTGTGGATCTCGATTCCCTTCGACAGGATTCGAGGGCTCGATGCCTCCCCCGGAGGGATTCCTACCACAACCTTCTCCTTCGGCCTCGAATACGTCCTGGGGTGCCTCGAGAGCGTGGCTCGAGCCCTTGGCCATGTACGGGCGCACCCTGGGTCGTCCCTAACTCTGTTGCTCGAGGGCAGCTGTCGAACCCCGTTCGAGGGCCAGCTTTCGCTCCCTCGAGACTTATTGCGGGCTTCGCACCCATTTTTGCGGTCGGGACCCCGAGCCTCGCACGCACGAGGTCGATCAGAGTCCCGGCCGTCTTTCGCGACCCTCACGCTCCTTTTTCGAAAAAAGGAGGAGGGGTGGAGAATGTCGCACTACCCTCGTTTGGGCCCGAGTTACGACGATCTCCGGTGAGCTGCTAGCGGGGGAATTCGAGTGAGAACCCGTGCCCCGTTCGTTAGGGGTCGGCTAGTGGCCCGGAGGCGCCCTCAAAAATGCCAAGAAGTGGTCGTGTGGATCTCGATTCCCTTCGACAGGATCCGAGGGCTCGATGCCTCCCGCGGAGGGATTCCTACCACAACCTTCTCCTTCGGCCTCGAATACGTCCTGGGGTGCCTCGAGAGCGTGGCTCGAGCCCTTGGCCATGTACGGGCGCACCCTGGGTCGTCCCTAACTCTGTTGCTCGAGGGCAGCTGTCGAACCCCGTTCGAGGGCCAGCTTTCGCTCCCTCGAGACTTATTGCGGGCTTCGCACCCATTTTTGCGGTCGGGACCCCGAGCCTCGCACGCACGAGGTCGATCAGAGTCCCGGCCGTCTTTCGCGACCCTCACGCTCCTTTTTCGAAAAAAGGAGGAGGGGTGGAGAATGTCGCACTACCCTCGTTTGGGCCCGAGTTACGACGATCTCCGGTGAGCTGCTAGCGGGGGAATTCGAGTGAGAACCCGTGCCCCGTTCGTTAGGGGTCGGCTAGTGGCCCGGAGGCGCCCTCAAAAATGCCAAGAAGTGGTCGTGTGGATCTCGATTCCCTTCGACAGGATTCGAGGGCTCGATGCCTCCCCCGGAGGGATTCCTACCACAACCTTCTCCTTCGGCCTCGAATACGTCCTGGGGTGCCTCGAGAGCGTGGCTCGAGCCCTTGGCCATGTACGGGCGCACCCTGGGTCGTCCCTAACTCTGTTGCTCGAGGGCAGCTGTCGAACCCCGTTCGAGGGCCAGCTTTCGCTCCCTCGAGACTTATTGCGGGCTTCGCACCCTTTAAGACATACCTGGAGATATTTCGTTGGCCGGGCGCGTTTTTTCGGGAGACGAGATCGGCGCGGTATCGGTGTATGGTTACGACGTGGGGAGCGGCCACGTGCTCAGTTCCTGCGAGATATAAGGAAACGGTTAGGTGAGCGTGTTTATCGCGGAAAACCGCTCCTTACTTTTCGCGCGGCCGTTGGGCTTCCGTCCGGGCATATAAAGCTAAGGCCTTGGGGTCTTCGTTCCCCACCGGTTACTTGCATCCCTGCAATCCTTTGCCTTAGACACCCCCTGCCACATCGCGTTCTCCGCCCGTCTTGCCGCAGCCACCGCATCCTTTCCTTCCATCCCCCTCCTGACGACATCGATGGCAGGAAAGAGCCAGATCCTCCCCGCCAACGACTGGGCCGCCTCCTCGGTGACGGAGAGGAGGTTGGAGGAGTTGGTCGAGGACGGGCTGCTGCGGCCGAGGACGAACTTGGCGCGGCCAGAGTGGGTGGCGCCGCCCCCCGCCCATCAGGAGCCAGCGCCCCCTGAAGGGTACGTGGTGAGCTTCGTCAGCTTTCATGAGCGGGGGTTCGGCGTGCCGGCGTCGGTCTTCATGCGCGCGCTCCTCCACTACTACCGGGTGGAGCTTCATCACCTTTCCCCCAACGCTGTCGCGCAGGCTGCCATCTTCGCGGCGGTCTGCGAGGGCTACCTCAGGGTGGAGCCACAGTGGAACTTGTGGCTTCACCTTTTCAAGGCCGAGCTCTTCGCCAAGAGGGCAGGGGAGAAAGGCGTCCTGTCCGCGGCCTGAGTGGGGAGCTGCGTGCTGCAAGTGAGATCGGGTCGGACGGATCTATACATCCCGGCCCGCCTCATCTCCTCGAACAGTGGGTGGCACGAGGGTTGGTTCTACCTCCGCAATGATGAAAATCAGTTGCCGAGGTACACCGGCCGCGTGCTGACTGCTCGAGAAGAGCATTGGTCGTACGGAGTGCCCGTGGCCGAGAAGACGCGCTTGGATCCGTTGCTGGCGGCGCTGCAGCAGCTTCGCCTTCGGGGCCTAACGGCTGCGGCGGTGGCTGCGGGCTTCCATCGCCGCAGGGTGATGCCGTTGTGCCAGCGTCGTCTCCGCCTGGACCAGATGACTCCGGAGGCGAACCTGGAGGGCACCCGGATGTCCCACGAATCCCTCACCCTTGAGGAGGTTCTCCGGCGGGCTCGCCGGATGGTCGGGAACTTCAAGGCGGAGGAAGCCAATCAGGTTCCCATGAGGCCTACCGAGGGGTGCGAATCCGTGGTACGTATCCCGGGGCTGAGGTATTGCTTTTCTTGTTTTTCTGTGGATTTCGCTGATGTGGTCGAGGCCGGTGTGTAGGATTTGTCGGCGTTGCGGGAAACGCGCCCACCAGTCCCGGAGGACCGGCCCGCCCGGGAGGCTCGACGCCTGCATGCCGCCCAGAAGAAGCAGGTCAAGGAGACGGCCAAGAAGCGGGCGGTCCGCAAGGCCAAAGAGGCGGAGGCGTTGAAGAAGCGCCGGCGCCAGCAAGCCATCGACGGAGTGCCCCTGTCACCGTCGCCTTCCGAGACAGTCTCGGGGGAGGACGACGGCAGCAGCGGTGAAGATGAAGATGCCCTGTCGCGGTATGAGATTGCGACCAGGCTTGAGGATCTCCCCGACATTCGCCCCCTGCTGGAGCCCATCGGGGGGGGGGTCCTCCTCGGTCGTCGTGGTCGAGGAGGTCGAGGGGAAGAAGGTGGAGAAGGGATCTGGCCCCTCGAGGGGAGGGGCCATTTTACCCCGGACCCGGCGAGAGGGGTCGTCGGGGACGTCCGCACCAGCCGGGGCCTCGCAAGCTCCGGCAGGGGCGGAGACGGTGGTACCGGCGTCGTCATCAGCGGCGGCGCCGGTAGGAGTAAGGACCCGAGGCCAGCTGGCCTCGGGAGCACAAAGGGCGCAGGGCGGTGTGTTGGCCGGGGCTCCCAGGAGCGCTCGGCCCGCTGGTGAGGCCGCCGCGGGGCCACCAGCGGCCGTCCCGGGAGGCTCGAGCCGCGCAGGGTCGAGGTACTTGGTGCCGATTTCCGGGTAAGTATCTCAACTTGGTTGTCCTGCCTTTCCCAAAGTCCGTCGGCTGACAATTCTTCTCACTTCGCAGGCTGAAGCGGAAGGCGGAGCCAATGGGGCCTACCCCTGTGAAGTCGCTGCGAGCCAGCGCCGTTGTCCTCAACCGGACGGTGGAGCAGGACGCGGCCTGGGTCCGTCAGGTCGAGGCAGCGAAAGGGCGCCTGCGACATCAGCAAGGGTCGGCCGACGCCGTGGCGGTTGCCGGCCCGGAGTCCGCCGTCGAGGGGGCCGAACCGGCAAAGGCGGCGGCTCTTGACGTAGTCGAGGCGGGACCCCGGCCGTCGGGGACGGCCGAGGCTGCCGTTGCGGTCGCGACGAGCGAGGCACCCGTCCGCGACGCGGAGCGGGCGAGTGCTGACGTGACCAAGGAGGAGGTCGCGTCGGTGTCGGGGCAAGAGACGGTCCTGGCGAAGGGGTCGCAGCCGCGACAAGGCCCGTCGGCAGAGCCAGCGGGCGTGGTGGAGATCGGGGCGGTCGAGCCCCCATCCGGAGCACCCGAAGATTAGACGCCGGCTCCGGCGGTGCCGACGGTCGAGGCGAGGGTACCGGAGCCGTCGTCGGTCGAGGTGCCGGCTCCGGTGGCGCCGGCGGTCGTAAGTGCCCGCCCTCACGCTCCCCTCGACAACATCTCTCTGGACAAGGGAAAACAAACGATAGGGGTCGAGGGGGGTGAGGTCGCGGACCAGGCCGGTGTCTCGACGGCCGTTGGAGAGGCGGATACCGCGGGCGAGGCTGGTCCTTCCGCGGGACCGGGAGACGCCCCGGCCGGGTCGTCCCCCTCGTGGCCCGACATCGCCGCGCTGGCGATAGCGCGGGTCGAGGCGGAGCTGCCGAAGTGGGGGGGCCGTCCCTTGAGTTCAGGGACGCTACGAACCCCGACGCCGAGCCCGTCTTTGTCCTTAGCGACAAAGACGAAGTGCACCGATGGGAGTACCTCGAGGGCGTCCGCCAGCATCTCGACCGGTTGCTTCGAGTGGCGTCCGGCGCTGTGCGGAGTATGGGGGATGCCACCGAGGTATGATCGACCCGTCGGCTCGCTTGATAGACTGTTTTTTCTTCGGATTTGTGACCTTTTCGAATTGCGTTCAGGAGCTAAAGGAGTACTCCCGCCGCAAGTCACTCTTCATCCGGGACGAGAGTGGCGTGTGGGGCGCGCTGTCCCAGCAACGGGTTCTGGTCGAGGAGGCCCAGAAACGGCTATCCGATCGGAACGCCGAGATGGCTGAACTGCGCGTCGCATACGCCACATTGAAGGAAGAGGCGGCGCAGGCATGGGCGGCCGAGGCCGTGATGCGCACAAGCCTGGACGAGGCTCGGGAGGAGGCTACCCAGGCGCGCAGGGACCTCGAGCCCTTGTCTGCGCGGGTGAAGGAGCTTGAGGAGGATGTCTCCCAGGTCAGTCTTCAGCGCGACGCCTTCCATGCCGAGGTCACGACGCTGCAGGGAGCCGTCCAAAAGAAGGACGCAGCTCTCGAGTCTGCTCGGCAGGAGGTCGAGGCGCTAAAGGCGGCCATCCGTGACAAGGACAACGCCTTCCTGGGGCTCGAGCGAACATGTGGGGGGCTCCGCGACGAGGTCGTGGGCCTGCATACCCACGTCGAGGGTAAGTGTGGTTGTTATAGTCACGACGTTGAAGGCCCCGCGTTGGGCACTAATTTGTTTGTCGTGTTTCAGAGCTGGAGAGAGAGAACCGAGAGGCCCAATCGTGCGCCAACTCCTTCCAGAGCCTCTTCGAAGCCGAGGTCCGGAGGACCCGACTTCTCCAGGGCGTGATCACCACTGTGTGTGATGGCCTAGGGGTCGAGCCCGACACCGACACCGGGGAAGATGTTCCGGGGAACTCCTTTGTCCGACGGATGGTGGCGCTGGGCCGCCTTGCCCGGGAGAAGATACGGAACGGCCTCCATCACGGCGTGAAGAGGGCGCTGGCCGTCGTCCGTTCGGGGTTTGTGTTTGATATGAGGCTCGTTGCCGAGGGCTTCATCACAGACCCCGATCGGACGGACGAGGAGAACGAGGACGCCTGCGTGGAGCTGATCGAAGCCGCCGAAGAGCCTGGGAGTCGTCTGGCCTCGCTTTTTGAAGCCGAGGTGGTTCCTCCTGCCGACGACGAAGGCCTGTGAGCCAAATCTGGGCATGAAGGCCCATGTAATAAGTTAGTATTTCGAATTTTGATCGCGGTGGCCGTGGAGGCCTAAAAGACTCGAAACATAAACCGGTTCGCGGTTGATTTAGTTTTACTCGAGCTTTTCTTCCCTTTATCGCACGGATCGTGTTCTCGCGTGATTTACCTAGCGCGCAGCTACATCCTTTGGCGTAAGGGAGCGAGTGGAGGTACCGTAGCCTCGGGGGCGTAAGTGATCTCGCGGCTCGACTGCCCTCGAGCTTCAGGGTGATGTTGCGGCCTAGTAAATCGTGTGAGAGCCTGATCTAAGCGACAGGGGGTATGTTCTTTTTTAATTTTAGGAACCGTTGTTTAGATCTTCTCAGCGTGAAGGGGTACCTCTAAAAGGCGCAAGGGTCGAGTGGAGGTACCGTAGCCTCGGAGGCGTAGGTGATGCTCCAGGCTCGAGAGCCCTTTCGAACCTTAGGGTGCTCTTTCAGCGAAGTCGATCTAAGAAACGGTTCTTAAATTTAAAAAAGAGCGCAAGTTTTTTCGGTTTTTCGGGGACCGGGGGTTCCCCCCTTGCCAGCCCCCGAGGGAGGGTCGACTCTGGGAGTGCAGGGTCGATCCTTCCTTATTACGAAACGAGAAATTTTAAACATCGCTGTATTCTTTATTGACGAAAAAGGAAATACAGAGCCTCGAGGCTTTTTAAGGAAAGAAGCGACGTAGCTGTTCGATGTTCCAAGCGTTGGTGAGGATTTCGCCCTTCTCGTTGGATAGCTTGTAGGTGCCCGGCTTTAGTACTTCTGCGATGATGTACGGCCCTTCCCATGGTGGTGTGAGCTTGTGCCGTCCCTTGGTGTTCTGGTTCCGCCGTAGCACCAAGTCACCAACGTTGAGGTCACGCTTGCGGACGTATCTGTCGTGGTAGCGTCGGAGACCCTGCTGGTACCTGGCAGAATGCAACAGAGCCACATCTCGGGCTTCCTCGAGCTGGTCGAGGGCGTCCTGTCTTGTGGCGTCGTTGTGTACTTCGTTGTATGCCTTCAATCTTAGGGACCCGTATTCTATATCGGTTGGTAGCATAGCCTCAGACCCGTAGACTAAGAAGAACGGAGTGAACCCCGTGGCTCGACTCGGCGTTGTTCTTAGGCTCCACAGGACCGAGGGTAGCTCGGCAGCCCATCTTTTGCCATGTTTGTTTAGTTTGTCAAAGATTCTGGGCTTAAGGCCTTGTAGAACCATGCCGTTGGCACGTTTCACTTGCCCGTTTGTTTTTGGATGAGCCACGGCCGACCAGAGCACACGGATGTGGTGGTTGTCGCAGAAATCCAAAAACTTCTTGTCAGTGAACTGGGTGCCGTTGTCCGTGATGATACAGTTGGGGACCCCGAAGCGATGAACAATATTAGTGAAGAAGAGTACAGCTTGTTCGGACCTGATGCTGGTGATAGGGCGGGCCTCGATCCACTTGGAGAATTTGTCGATTGCGACGAGCAAGTGGGTGAAGCCGCCGGTCGTCCTTTTCAGTGGTCCGACAAGGTCGAGCCCCCAAACGGCGAACGACCATGTGATGGGGATAGTCTGTAGGGCATGTGCCGGAAGATGAGTCTGTCTCGCATAGTACTGACAACCCTCGCAGGAGCGTACTAGCTTGACAGCGTCGGAGACCGCGGTCGGCCAATAGAATCCTTGTCGAAAAGCGTTTCCAACAAGGGTTCGAGGCGCAGCGTGGTGACCGCAAGCCCCCGAGTGAAGATCGCCGAGCAGATTTCTGCCTTGCTCTTTCGTGATGCAACGTTGGAGGATACCGGTAGGGCTACGACGGTAGAGCTCCCTGCTGTCGCTCATGATCACAAAAGTTTTGGCCCGACGTGCGATCCGTCGAGCCTCAGTCCTATCCGAGGGGAGGTCCCCATGGATGAGGTAGTCGAGGTACGGGACGCGCCAATCAGGCTCGAGGTCAGGCGGTGACGTCGAGTCTTCCACCTGCATGGCTTCAGCCCCGGTCGAGGGGGCTTCTGCCTTAGGTGGAAGGTCGATCGACGCCTCGTCGACCCCCCCGTCTGGCCTGAGGTCAACGGATGGGCGCTGAAGGTCTTTCGCGAAGACGTCCGGTGGAACCGTGGCTCGACCGGACGCGATTTTTGCCAATTCATCAGCGGCCTCATTATACCTGCGTGCGATGTGGTTGAGCTCAAGGCCGTGAAACTTGTCCTCGAGGCGCCGTACTTCCTGGCAGTAGGCCTCCATCTTGGGGTCGCGGCAGCTCGAGTTCTTCATCACCTGATCAATCACGAGTTGAGAGTCGCCTCGGACGTCTAGGTGTCGGACCCCGAGCTCGATGGCGATTCTCAACCCCGTGACGAGTGCCTCGTATTCGGCGACGTTGTTAGACGCAGGGAATTGAAGCCGGATGACGTAGCGCATGTGAACCCCGAGGGGTGAGATGAAGAGCAAGTCCGCGCCTGCTCCCATTTTCGTTAATGACCCATCGAAGTACATGGTCCACAGCTCCGCTTGGAGCTGTGCAGGAGGGAGTTGTGTGTCAGTCCACTCGGCCAGAAAATCTGCTAACGCCTGTGACTTGATAGCTTTTCGCGGCGCATAGGATAATGCCTCGCCCATAAGCTCGACCGCCCATTTGGCAATCCTACCCGAGGCTTCCCGGTTCTGGGCTATCTCTCCCAAGGGGAAAGAAGAAACCACAGTAACCGGGTGACCCTCGAAGTAGTGTCGGAGCTTGCGCCGTGTCAAGATGACAGCATACAGCAGTTTCTGGATCTGTGGGTACCGACACTTTGTTTCTGAGAGCACCTCGCTAACGAAATAGACCAGTCTCTGGACGAGCAAGGTGTGTGCCTCCTCGGCCCGTTCGACAACCAGGGCAGCACTGACAACTTGTGATGTCGCTGCGACATAGAGTAGGAGTGGTTCCCCCGGGGTCGGAGGGACGAGGATCGGTGAGCTAGAGAGGGTGGCTTTCAGTTTTGTGAGAGCCTCCTCAGCCTCGAGGTTCCAGGAAAAATGGTCCGATTTCCTCAAGAGACGGTACAGAGGGAGTGCTTTTTCGCCGAGGCGCGAAATGAAACGGCTGAGTGCCGCCAAGCAACCTGTGACTCTCTGTACGCCCTTGAGATCTCGGATGGGGCCCATTTTGGTGATTGCAGAGATTTTTTCAGGGTTGGCCTCGATGCCACGTTTAGATACGATAAACCCTAAAAGCATACCTCGTGGGACGCCGAAGACACATTTCTCTGGATTGAGTTTGATGTTTTTTGCTCTGAGGCACTTGAATGCAACGTCGAGGTTGCTGACCAGGTCGCCGGCACGTTGGGTTTTGACCACGATGTCGTCGACGTAAGCCTCGACGGTCGACCCAATGTGCACCCCAAAAACATGTTGCATGCATCGCTGGTACGTTGCCCCTGCGTTCCGGAGACCGAAGGGCATCGTAACGTAGCAATACATGCCGAATGGGGTGATGAATGAAGTCGCGAGCTGGTCGGACTCCTTCATTTTGATTTGGTGGTAACCGGAATATGCATCTAAGAATGAGAGAGTTTCACATCCCGCGGTGGAATCAACGATTTGATCAATGCGTGGCAAAGGAAAGGGAACTTTCGGACATGCTTTATTTAAACCAGTATAGTCTACGCACATCCTCCATTTCCCACTCTTTTTTCTAACTAAGACAGGATTAGCTAGCCACTCGGGATGATGAACCTCCTTGATGAACCCGGCCTCCAGCAGTTTGTGTATCTCCTCGCCGATGATCCTGCGCTTCTCCTCGTCGAAGCGGCACAGGCGTTGCTTCACCGGTTTGGCTCCGGCCCGGATCTCCAAGGCATGCTCGGCGACTTCCCTGGGTATGCCCGGCATATCCGAGGGACTCCACGCAAAGATGTCGACGTTCGCGCGGAGAAAGTCGACGAGCACTGCTTCCTATTTAGGATCGAGGGTGGCGCTGACGCTCAGCGCCCTCCCCTTGGGATCAGCGGGATCGAGGGGTACGAGCTTGACGTCCTCGGCAGACTCGAAGCTGCCGGCATGGCGTTTTGGGTCGGGGATCGCATTGGCTAGACCGTCGAGGTCTGCGGCCAAGATCGCTGACCCAAAAACAGCCTCGCCGTGCTCGACGCACTCGACGTCGCACTCGTAGGCATGTTCAAACGAGGGCCCTACAGTGATGACACCGTTTGGGCCAGGCATTTTGAGCTTGAGGTAGGTGTAGTTCGGGACCGCCATGAACTTGGCGTAGCATGGGCGTCCCAGGATAGCGTGGTACGTTCCACGGAATCCGACCACTTCGAAAGTGAGAGTTTCCTTTCGGAAGTTCGCCGGCGTGCCAAAGCAAACAGGCAGATCGACCCGCCCGAGGGGTTCCGCCCGTTTCCCTGGCACGACTCCGTGGAAGCCCCCCGACGCTAGGCTGGAGGCGCGCTCTGTCGACCCCCAAGAGGTCGAGGGTCTGAGAATAGATAATGTTGAGGCTGCTTCCGCCGTCCATGAGCACTTTGGTGAGGCGTGTGTTGGCGATGACGGGGTCAACGACGAGTGGATAGACCCTCGGGTTGGGGACGTAGTCTGGGTGGTCATCACGGTCGAAAGTGATGGCCACCGCAGACCAATCAAGGAAGCGGGGTACTGCCGACTGTACGGAGAAGACCTCGCGCCGTTCTCGCTTGCGCTGACGCGCGGAGAGGCAGGTCGAGGGTCCTCCGTAGATCATATAGCAGTCGCGGATCTCAGGAAATTCCCCGTCCTTGTCGTCACCCTTGGGGTCCTCCCCCTTGTCGTCCTTCTTAGCGCCGGCACCCCCGAAGTACCTGCGCAGCATGTGACAATCCTCGAGGTTATGGTTAGTGAGTCCTTTGTGGTAGGGACACGGCTCTTTGAGCATTTTGTCGAAGACGCCCCCGCCGGGGGGGCCTCGAGGTTTCTTGTGCTCGGTAGCAGCGACGAGCTCGTCGGCCGGGGCCTCGAGCTTGCCCTGCTGGCCTTTCTTCTTCTTGCGGTTGTTTCTCTTGGGGCCTCGGGTGGAACTCGCGGGGTCGTCGACCTTCTGCTCCTCCCTCGCCGGCTCGCCGCCAAAGATCGCACCAACCGCCTCCTCGCCGGAGGCGAAGTTGGTGACGATGTCCATCAATCCGTTGGCAGTGAGCGGGGTGTTACGGCCCAACTCCCGGACCAACTCCTTACAGGTGGTACCGGAGAGGAAAGCCGTAATCACGTCGGAGTCGGTGATGTTGGGGAGCTCGGTGCGCTGCCGGGAGAAGCGCCGGATGTAGTCCCGGAGGGACTCATCTGGTTTCTGCTTGCAGCTCCGGAGGTCCCACGAGTTGCCGGGGCGCACGTAGGTTCCCTTGAAATTTCCCTCGAACACCCTCACGAGATCGTCCCAGTCGTGGATCTGCCAAGGTGGGAGATCCTCGAGCCAGGCTCGGGCGGTGTCGGAGAGGAACAGGGGGAGTTGCCGAATGATGGCCCGGTCATCGGTGGCCCCGCCCAACTAACACGCCAAGCGGAAATCGGCGAGCCAAAGTTCGGGTTTGGTCTCGCCGTTATACTTGGTGAGAGTCGTGGGGGGACGGAACCGAGCCGGGGGCACCGTCTCACGGATAGCCCTACTGAACACCCGAGGGCCTGGAGGTTCGGGTGAAGGGCTACGGTCTTCCGAGCTGTCGTAGCGTCCGCCCCTGTGGACGTGGTAGCCTCGAGCTACACCGTCACCGTGTTTGCGTGTGCGACGCTCGACGATGTTGCCACGGGTGTCTCGAGGCTCGCGGTCGTTGGCGATGAGCTCAGGGGCAGGTGCTACCCGGTTTCGCCGGGCAGGCTCGGGGTGAACCGAGGCTTCTCTCTCCTGTCGGGAAGGCTCGAGGGTCCGCTCCGAGGCTGCTTCGCGCCGCCTCGAGGCAGAGCTCTCGGCCTGCTGCATGGCGGCAGTCTCGAGGAGCCCTCGGATTTCGTCTCGAGCCCGACGGGCGTCAGGGTTTGACGGCTCGGGCATGTTGCGCAGGAGCATGGCAGCGGCGACAACGTTTTGGCTGGCTCGAGCGAAAACCGGGGGGGTCGACCGCCCGGTCCTCGTCGATGCGACGGTTGACGTCGCGAGCCCTCTCACGAGCTCTCCCGCCAAATGCGTGTTCCGCATGCTCACGCTCGAGGGTTTGCTGGAGGAGATCCAGGTTTTCGCGTTCCTCGTCAAGCTGGTCCTGCAACTCGCGAATCTGTTCGAGCTGCGCTCCTTGATCCGCAAGGAACTGGGGCTCGTTTCGCTCGGCAGGAAGCTCGACATGAGGGGGCGTGTGCCTTTCCTCGACCGGCTCTTCGTCCTCTGATTCCGAGGTGCCTTCAACGTCGATGTTGAAGCACTCACGAGTCGGATCATAGGTGTCGTCGGCCGGGTCGGAGTCAGGTGCGCCAAAGTAGTAATATGATGGGGGAATGTGTGGCCGATGCCAACCATCACCGAGGTGGTGACGTGGAGAAGCAGTCACACGGGGTTCTGTTTCCGGTGTCTCCGTAGAGTCCCGATAATCTGAAACCGGCGTGGACGCAACGAGGTCCAGAGTGGAACGTAGATGGTGTCCGGGGAGTTCCTCATAAGCGCTCATGCGAGTGCTCACGGAGGATGCATACACCCGGGCGACCGAGTCTAGTCCAAACGGGAATGGTGATGGGGACGTTGCCGCCCGTGGCGAAGTAGATGCTACGGACAGTGGTGTCTCACCGGACGGGGGAGCGGCGGGATTCTCCGTCAGCCTGCCACCCTCAGCCAGGCTCGTCCTTCCCAAATCTTCCAAAAGGAGATCTAGGCTGGCGCCTGGCTGGGGGATGCCGGACCGGGGGGTCCCATCGCCCTCCGTCAGGTGGAGACGATGGTTGTACCGGGCTCGCCGTCGTTGGGCGGCCCGCGACCGCCTGGAGCGACGGTGCCGGTTGACTGCTCCCCCGGGCTGGGAGAGCTCGTAATCTTCGTCGGCCGGGTGCCTGGGTGGGAGTAGGACCATGTCGTAGCCAGAGCCGAGCGACATGAACTCCAAACTCCCAAACCAGATCACCGTACCCAACGGGATCGGGCGTTCGGGGTTAGCCATCCAGGAAGAACGGCGAGAAAGCGACGTTTGCACGCAGCGCTCCCCTACCTGGCGCGCCAACTGTCGGTGTTCGGACCAAGGGGGTCCTAAACCAACGAGTAAATGCTACGTGACTCTTTCCTGGATGGTGATGCAAGGAGAACACACGGGGGTTTATCCTGGTTCGGGCAAAAGAAGGCCCTACGTCCAGCGGGGAAGAGAGGTTTGTATTTCCTTGCACCGGGGTGCTCGTGTAGGGGTTACAAGCAGGCGAGAGAGGGTGTCGAGCCCAAGTCTCAAAGAGAAAAAAGGAGAAAGGCGGTTGCTTGAGATGTTGATCTCTTGCTCTTCGTTGTTCGGTCGGGTGGTTGGTTCGTTCGTCCGCCCGTCCCTCTGTCGAACCCTGGCCTACCCTTTTATAAGGCGAGAGGAGGCCAAGCCAAGGGGAGCCTTGAGGTGATGCTTTGTCGATTCCTGTTGGGTTGACTGTAGCGACATGCCTTCGGGATGGCCGGCCATCCCTGGATATCCTGACGCGGTACGGGACAAGAGGGTGAAATGACCCAGAGTGCCAGGCCATACCGTCCTTCGAGCTAAGTCGAGCGTTGGGGCCGGGTCGAGGCTGGGTCGAGGTCGGATGGATAAGGCCGAATCCCCGGTATCGCGGGGGACGGACCTTGTCTTATCCTCCCTCGAGGGTGACTGATGGTGAATAGTGCGCGGTATGGTGGATACAGTGATGGCTTTCACCTCCCATCACGGGATGGGCGGTAAAACAGTGAGACTTGACGTGGGTATTGTTCCCGCGTTGACCCATGCCGTTGCCATGCCGGTCGGTGGTAGTAGGTAACCGCATTGAATGCTATGGCTTTTGTCCTGTCCCGGGTAGGTAAAGAAAGGGCGTCGAGGGGCCGGGGCGCGGTCGAGGCGCCCCGTCGAGCGGGCCTCGTACGAGTCGGAGCCGGGGCGTGGTCGAGGCGCCCCGTCGAGCGGGCCTCGTACGAGTCGGAGCCGGGGCGCGGTCGAGGCGCCCCGTCAAGCGGGCCTCGTACGAGTCGGAGCCGGGGCGCGGTTGAGGCACCCCGTCGAGCGGGCCTCGTACGAGTCGGAGCCGGGACGCGGTCGAGGCACCCCGTCGAGCGGGCTATCTTTCATTATGGTTTCGGTTATGTTGGTGTTTTGGCGATAGGTGTGGGTACCCCCGTACTGTTGGTACCGACATCTAGTTTCCTATTTACTCCCACGTGGCTTTCGTCCACTAACACTACATCATCAGCGAACAACATACACCAAGGGATATCCCCTTGAATGTTCCTGGTAACCTCATCCATTACCGAAGCAAAGAGGTACAGGCTCAAGGCTGACCCTTGATGAAGTCCTATTTTAATTCAGAATTGTTATGCTCATAATTTTTGGCCATCCTGATTCAAGTTGCATGACTATCAACAATTCAGCAGATATATTGGCTTCTTATTTTATTTGGAAAAATCAGGCCTCCTTTTTGAGCCAAGATCAAGCTAATTCTTATCATCCACGTATCAAACAAATTTAACTGCTCTCCATCATATATCACAGTATTACTCATCCCTAGACCTAATATTTTTTTTGTCATGAACAATCAATATCAATAGAACATAAATGCTGAACAGATTCGCAGTTTAATTACTTTGGATCATAAGTATCAACAAACAATTCCTCACATATGAAAATTTCAATGTTAAAGGGAGGAGAGGGGAGAAGCGCACCGCAAATAAGCAAACAAACAGCAACTTACTAGCAAAGTTGCAATCTCCTCACACCCTCGACAACGTCCTCCTTTCGCACAGACATGATAGTATACAGATGTCACAGCCGCCGCTGAGAGCGCGTTATTCTCTAATCCAGAGCTCTATTCGTCCCCGACGATCTCGAACTCTTGCTCGCGGAGGTGGGCGATGAACCGGACCGGCTTTTCCTGGCCGTCCAGCTTGAGCTCGAACTCCACCTTGAAGGGGAGATTGGCCGTGACGCGCTTGCCCTTCCAAACGCCGATGTACTGCTTGACGACGCCCTCCATGCCGCGCAGCTCCAGGCCGGGCGCCTTGGCAACGTGGTGGACGCGGACGGGCGCCATGACGCGCACGCGCTTCCCGACCTTGGGCGCAGCCGCGGCCTCCTCGGCAGCTACGTCATGGGACGAGGACACGTCGCTGCCGACGGCCACCCGGGGCGCGATGCTTAGGCGTGCGCACCACCGCGGCGGCGTGGGGAGGAGACGGCAGCGGGCGGGCGTGGAGGCGGGAGGGAGGAAGCGGGGACTGGGGTGGAGGGGATCTAGCGAGGTGGAGCTGGAGGGGGAAGCGACGGCAGTGGCGGTGGCCACCATGATCGCCATCGGGGACGGGAAGGTTGGTGGGCGGGTGGGGAATTGCATCGAGCAGGCGGTGCGCACGTGAGGATTAGAGATGCAGTAATGATACAGTGAGGACGTCCGGACGACGTCGGATGCACCTGACGGACGCGATGCGGTGCGATCCGTCCCGCCCGAGCCCGCTCCCCCTCCCCTTATCCATTCGTCAAACCACCGCGACCCACCTGCTCCCCTTCTTCTCCCTTTCACTCGCTGCCCGCGCGCCTCGCTCTCTCTGCCGCTGCGCCCTCGCTCTCCCCAGCCTGCCCTCCCCACGCGCGCCGCCGGCTCGTCGCCACTTCCTTGCTCTCTCCGGCGAAGCCACTTCCATCTCTTTTGACTCTCCTACCTCCGTGGCTTCCTTCGAAGTTGACGGCGGCGGCGGTCTCTTCGGCCTTTCATTCTAGCGGATCCATGGGAGACCGACCTCCCCTATGGCGAATCCATGGGAGGCGCTGTAGATCTAGCGTCGTGGGCGCCACCTCCACCCTCACGCGCCCTCCCTCACCACGACGGGGGCATGGGGGGCTTCCCCCGCGGTGGATCCATGGTGCACTTGGTCCCCCGTGGTGGATCCATGGGGAGGCGGAGCAGATCCAGCTGCTCGGTGGCGTTTCTCCACCATGGCGCGCCTCCCCCACCTCGACGGCGGCATGGGGGCCTCCCTCGGTGGGGGATGCATGTAGCAGCGGCCCCCCTGTGGTGGATCCATGGGAGGCGATGCAGATCTGACGGCGCTAGGGGCGTTTCTCCTCTCCTCTCCCCCTGTTTCAGTAGTGTTTTTACTGTTATTTCATTTGCTCGAAAGGTATGTTTCAGTAGAACTATTTGGATGTTGGAGAAGCAGATCTGGGCATGTTGTATGAGCTTTCCTCCCTCCCTCCTCCCCTTTTCTCTTCGCCTTGTTGCAATGGTTGTTTTGCATTGTTACAGTAGTGTTTCAGTTGATGTTGATGTGTGTTTGAGATCTTGTTTTATTTTTTTGTTTCAACCGCATGGTGAAGTAGTTGTCGTCTGCTGTTGCAGTAGGCGGTTGTGTAATGTTTCAGTAGTTTTCATGCTCTTTTGGTGCAGTAGGTGTTTGTGGTGTTTTGCCCTTTGTTTCATTACTTGTTTAATTGTTGTTGCATTAGTTGTCTTGCTTTGGTGCAGTAGGTAGTCATTCTATGTTGAAGCTTTATTTTCTTGCATTGTTTCAGTAAGTGTTTGACAGTTGTTTCAATAAGTGTTTGGTTGTCGTTGTAGTAGGCATCATGCCTTGGTGCAGTAGGCGTTTTTTTGTCAGTTGCATCTTCAGCTTTTGTATGGTGCAGTAGGTGTTTTTTCATGGTGTTTCGTCATTGTTGCATCTTCAATTTCTGCAAGGTGTAGTTTGCAGGGTGGGGATGTTGCAGTGTGGGGAGGGGGCAATGGTTGCTTTGGGGGTAGGACGAAGGTCTGGAGATGGGGATAGCGGATCCCCGCGCGCGGCCGGGTTCCGTTTGATCCGCCCCCCCGCCCCGCCGCTCGCGTGGGGACGTTGCGGGTTCCGCGTTAGGTCTGGAGATGGGGGGATCGGATTCCCGCACGCGACCGGGTTGCGTTCGATCCGTCCCCCGCGCGCGTGGGGATGTTGCGGGTTCCGCGTTTTTGTTAGCGTGGTTCGGGGGTGGAAGCGGGGGCGGGCTGGAATCCTTCTCCGATGGCGTGTCCGGATGCTAGCGCCTGGATCTGGACGTCCGGGCGCTAGCAGTGCCCTTAGAGATGCGGGAGCTGCACTGCCAGGAACCAGGGTGGCAACGGGGCCGGGGCGGGTTGCTTGGGCTTTAGAGTTTAGACTGACCGCGCTGCGGTCCGCAACGGCATACTGAGTAGGTGACGGCGTACCGCCCGAGCTGCAGCGGCGTACGCGCTGGAGTCCCCTGTCATAGCATGAACGCTACATATAGCACGACAGCATAGCAGGATAGCGTACCGCTTCAGGTCCATCGCTGATGTGTGCTGCTTGCATACGAGTAGAGAGAGAAAAGAAGGGAAGAAAAAATAGAGTATGACATGTAGGCCCTACGTGTTGGTAGTTGATATAGAATATGAGATATAAAGTATGACGAGTACGGGAGTCCGGGATATAGAGAAGAAAATATGGACGATCATGACGGAATATTCCTTTTAGAGGATGAATTTAGAGGACCAAGAGCGCGGATAACCTTAGACACGGGAGGTGCGGGCGGCAGGCGGGATTCTTCAAGTCCGAACGGCCGGACCCGAACCGTCCGCCGAACGACGCTCCATCCGGAGCAAAGCGCAACAATTTTACATAAGCGGCCCATTAGCGAGCGCGGCCCAACCATCATCCACGCCTGACTATGCTGCGGAGGCAGGTAAGCAGTTACTTGTTCTTTTGTTTCATTTCTGAGGCACCGTTTCGATCCTTAGAATCGAGTTTATTTTAATAATAATAATTTAGACATATATTAATTAAATTAATATAATTGTATATGAATTATATTTGTATATTATTATTGACTATACGAGAGATATACGTATGTGTTGTATTTCTATTGTAGAAGAGCAAGTTGAAGAGTGTGTTATAACTTGCAAAGTAGAAATATAGAATTGTGATCTATGAAATTAATTTTCATCTCTCATCCTATGAATTTGAGATAGGCTTATATGTGAACTTTGGAAAAGTGACGGAATGTCAAATTATAAGAATTTAAGTCGATTTCAATTTCTCCAGATGAAATGATCCAAACGACCTCTTATATTTCTTTTTTTGTTCTTCTTTTTAATTTTCTTTTCCTATAGTTTTCTTTCTATTTTTTATTTTATTATTTTTTTATCTTTATTTATTTCTTGTTTCTTTCTAATTATGTTTTCTTTGATTCATGTTTCTTATTTTTATCTTTTTATTATTTTTCTTTTCTTTTTATTTTTGTTTTCTTTTCTTTATTTCTTGTTCTTTTTCTTCCTTTTTTATTATTCTTTTTCTTTTCATGATTCAAAATTTTTAATTTTATTCTTATTTTTGTTTTATGTGAATTATTATTATTATTTTATTTTTTATATTTATCTTTCTTTCATTTCTTTTTGCTTTTACTATAATTAATTATTTTATTTGTTTTATTTTATTTTTGTTCTTATGTTTTATTCTTTTTGTTTTTCATTCTTTTTCCTTTTCCTTTTGTCTTTATGTTTTCTATGGAGTTTTTAATTTTTTTTTCTTTTTCCATTTTGTCCTAATTAATTATTTTTTTATGTTTACATTTTTATTTTTTTAATTTCACGAGATGTTCTATTATGTATTTTGTAATGTTCAAATTGTATATAATTATGCTCTATACGTATGATGTTTTATGATATATTTTTGTGATGTTCTCATGGTCATGTTCTATGATGTGTTTTACGATGTTTATATAGTATACATGCAATGTAATGTTATCCTAAACGTTAAACGTTAAACAGTCGGTCACCCTCTGTTTAGCGTTTAAACGGTTTAGACGATGTTTAAACGGATTAAAACGGTCTAAACGGTTTTACACAATATTACCCAAATATACATATTTTTTTTATGTAAAATCAATTATTCTAGCATTTATAAATATTAATCCAAGTAAAAAACAATTATTTTAGTATGTATATATATTTATGCATGTGAAAAGAATCGAATGTACATATGTAACAAATCAAGTGTACATATTTATAAATATAATAAACTTAAGTATACAAATTTATACATGTAGAACTTAACTAGATTTACCTTGTGTTCACCTAAACACCCATTTAAACAGGTGTTTAGCCCATTTAATACCGTTTATCTCCGTTCCGTTTAGGCCGTTTAGATAGTTTTCCCCGTTTTTTTTACCGTTTAAACGGTCAACCGTTTAATTTTCCGTTTACCCCCTAAACAAAACAGTTTATCACCGTTTACCGTTTAGGCGAACACTGTATACATGTGATGTTCTATGTTATATTTTTGTGATGTTTATGTGTTATACATGTGATGTTCTATGATGTATTTTTTGTGATGTTGATGTGGTATATATGTGATGCTCCATGATGTATTTTGTGAAGTTCATATAGTATACATATGACATTTTATGATATATTTTGTGATGTTCACGTGATATACATGTGATGTTTTTGTGTTCACGTAGTATTGTCGGGTATCAATATTATGGATACCCAACCAAAGGAAGTAAACGGTACATCTGTGTTGACCACTCGAGGCTTAGGGAACAATCTCCACCTCGCCCGACCCTTAAGCCCCGTTGAAAACAATCTTCGCCTCATGCGACCCCTGCAACGTAAATATGGAAGCGTCTGACCCCCTTGGCGTACTTCTGCCTCACCCAAGGGACGCGTAAAGCCCTCGGGCGTAGTCGAGAGCCGTGTGGGCCCCACCGCGGCACCCATTTCCCATGATAGGATGAACATGACCATGCATAGTGAACAAGGGCATGGGAGCCGTGTTATGACTCGACATGACTCCGGTCATTCCACCACGACGGTGTCCATGCCTCTACAGCAATGGGGGTAATGACAACTATATTATTTAACCCCATCTCTACGCAAATTCAGGCACACGCATCGGCCATCCTCTACGGTATAAAAGCAGACAAGACAAAGCATGGCCACAACGTGTTGCACCAGTGGACGAAGAGGCCAAAAGCTCGACGTCCATTGTGTCTCTGCGCTACAGGGTTGACCGCTCACGCTGGATAAGGAGGAAGATGGCCACACTCGAGACCACCTTTTTATTATTTTCTCTTTTATCTTTTCTCTTTCACCTTTTTACCATAAATGTAACCTAAGCCTTCCCCTTATAAACTATAAAAGGGGAGACAAGGACCACATCTAGGGGGAAAAAATCCAATGGAATCACACCTCACTGATCAAGTACTAGAGCTCGCACACCTATGAAGAGACTTGGGCTCCCTCTCTCGAAAGCTTGTAACCCCTACTACGAGCATTACAGTGCAAAGCAACACGAGCATCAGCAGAATCCACTAGACGTAGGGACATTTTTATCCGAACCAGTATAAACCCTTGTGTCTGCATTGCACACCATCCGGGTCCAGATGCGCAGATACAAATTTACTCATCTTAGTGTCTAGGGCGCGGTCCTAGACACTGATAGTTGGCGTGCCAGGTAGGGGCCTTCTGTGTGTCACGATCCACTTCGCTAGGCTTCGGATGGCTGATCACCACGTCCACTTCACTCTTGTAACACCCCAGGTGTTTGCCACCAGTTAAGCAGTGGGTTTGAACTCAAACATGGCAGATTAAATAGTGATAAAGATGTCAAGGTCAAACCTATGGAAATGAGCCCCAACCTAAACTTAGATATTTCACCATTGCTTTACGTATAGGCCCTTTTCAAGATATATGTTTGGGTGGTGTTATTGTAATATCTTCATGTGTCTCGCATCAATACTCATCTATATTGGTCACTGAAAAAGTTTCATGAAGTTTGGAGTCAAAAAGTCACATGAAATGATAAGTTATATCCTTGTTGGAATGATTTTACTAAGTGCTTAAATTGCACTATTAAGTGAATAGAAATATAGGTCATCAAACAAACCTTGCAACCTTACCCAAAAGACTCTAGACGGACTCTACAACAAAAGTTGTGAAAGGTTCGTGTTGAGCAAACGCCCTGAAAATGCTCCAATGGATCAAAAAGGATAGTTTCAACTTTATTGTGATGCAACATTGATCAAAGTAGAACTGTAGGTTTTATACCAGTTTTGATGTTAGATCTTAAATAAAAGTTGTAGTTCATATTATGGAGAAGAAACTTTATTTTTAGAAGAAGAGCCAAATTGTCGGCGTTCGGACCGAGGGGGTCCTAAACCAACGAGTAAATGCTGCGTGACTCTTTCCTGGATGGTGATGCAAGGGGAACACACGTGGGTTTATCCTGGTTCGGGCAAAAGAAGGCCCTACGTCCAGCAGGGAAGAGAGGTTTGTATTTCCTTGCACCGAGGTGCTCGTGTAGGGGTTACAAGTAGGTGAGAGAGGGTGTCGAGCCCAAGTCTCAAAGAGAAAAAGGAGAAAGATGGTTGCTTCGCGTTTTTTCCGTGATGCTTCGCCCCCCTATTCGTCGCCCTGGCCTGTCCTTTTATAGGGCGAGAGGAGGCCAAGTCGAGGGGAGCCTTGAGGCGATGCTTCGTCGATTCCTGTTGAGTTGACTGTTGCGACGTGGCTTCGGGATGGCCAGCCATCCCTGGGTACCCTGACGTGGTGCGGGACAAGAGGGTGAAATGACCCAGAGCGCCATGCCATACCGTCCTTCGAGCTAAGTCGAGCGTCGAGGCCAGGTCGAGGCTGGGTCGAGGTCGGATGGATAAGGCCGAATCCCTGGTATCGCGGGGGACGGACCTTGTCTTATCCTGCCTCGAGGGTGATTGATGGTGAATAGTGCGCGGTAAGGTGGATACAGTGACGGCTTTCACCTCCCATCACGGGATGGGCGGTAAAACAGTGAGACTTGACGTGGGTATTGTTCCCGCGTTGACCCATGCCGTGGCCATGCCGGTCGGTGGTAGTAGGTAACCGCATTGAATGCTATGGCTTTTGTCCTGGGTAGGTAAAGAAAGGGTGTCGAGGAGCCGGGGCGCGGTCGAGGCGCCCCGTCGAGCGGGCCTCGTACGAGTCGGAGCCGGGGCGCGGTCGAGGCGCCCCGTCGAGCGGGCCTCGTACGAGTCGGAGCCGGGGCGCGGTCGAGGCGCCCCGTCGAGCGGGCCTCGTACGAGTTGGAGCCGGGGCGCGGTCGAGGCCCCCGTCGGGCGGGCTATCTTTCATTGTGGTTTCGGTTATGTTAGTGTTTTGGCGATAGGTGTGGGTACCCCCGTACTGTTGGTACCGACAGTAGCCCCCGAGCCTTTGGGTGAGTGTGTGATCACTCTCCCAGAGGCTGGTCAGAACTGGGGTCGTGGCATCGTGATTTTCTTCCGGTGGGGGCGCGCGAGCGCACCCGCCGGGTGTAGCCCCCGAGGCCTCGGTGGAGTATGGAGACTCCTCTGAGGTCTTGTTCGCGTTTGATTGGGGGACATTTCGTTGCGGTCAAGCCCCCGAGCCTCATGCGCACGAGGTCGATCAGGGTCCCAGCCGTCTTTCGTTGTGCGACCCTCACGCTCCTTTTTCGAAAAAAGGAGGAGGGGTGGAGAATGTCGTACTACCCTCGTTTGGGCCCGAGTTACGACGATCTCCGGTGAGCTGCTAGCGGGGGAATTCGAGTGAGAACCCGTGCCCCGTTCGTTAGGGGTCGGCTAGTGGCCCGGAGGCGCCCTCAAAAATGCCAAGAAGCGGTCGTGTGGATCTCGATTCCTTTCGACAGGATTCGAGGGCTCGATGCCTCCCCCGGAGGGATTCCTACCACAACCTTCTCCTTCGGCCTCGAATACGTCCTGGGGTGCCTCAAGAGCGTGGCTCGAGCCTTTGGCCATGTACGGGCGCACCCTGGGTCGTCCCTAACTCTGTTGCTCGAGGGCAGCTGTCGAACCCCGTTCGAGGGCCAGCTTTCGCTCCCTCGAGACTTATTGCGGGCTTCGCACCCATTTTTGCGGTCGGGACCCCGAGCCTCGCACGCACGAGGTCGATCAGAGTCCCGGCCGTCTTTCGCGACCCTCACGCTCCTTTTTCGAGAAAAGGAGGAGGGGTGGAGAACGTCGTACTACCCTCGTTTGGGCCCGAGTTCCGACGATCTCCGGTGAGCTGCTAACGGGAGAATTCGAGTGAGAACCCGTGCCCCGTCCGTTAGGGGTCGGCTAGTGGCCCGGAGGCGCCCTCAAAAATGCCAAGAAGCGGTCGTGTGGATCTCGATTCCCTTCGACAGGATTCAAGGGCTCGATGCCTCCCCCGGAGGGATTCCTACCACAACCTTCTCCTTCGGCCTCGAATACATCCTAGGGTGCCTCGAGAGCGCGGCTCGAGCCCTTGGCCATGTATGGACGCACCCCGGGTCGTCCCTAACTCTGTTGCTCGAGGGCAGCTGTCGAACCCCTTTCGAGGGCCAGCTTTCGCTCCCTCGAGACTTATTGCGGGCTTCGCACCCATTTACCACGTACCTGGGGATATTTCGTTGGTCGAGCGCGTTTTTTTCGGGAGACGAGATCGGCGCGGTATCGGCGTACGGTTACGACGTGGGGAGCGGCCACGTGCTTAGTTCCTGCGAGATATAAGGAAACGGTTAGGTGAGCGTGTTTATCGCGGAAAACTGCTCCTTACTTCTCGCGCGGCCGTTGGGCTTCCGTCCGGGCATATAAAGCTAAGGCCTTGGGGTCTTCGTTCCCCACCGGTTACTTGCATCCCTGCAATCCTTTGCCTTAGACATCCCCTGCCACATCGCGTTCTCCGCCCGTCTTGCCGCAGCCACCGCATCCTTTCCTTCCTTCCCCCTCCCGACGACATCGATGGCAGGAAAGAGCCAGATCCTCCCCGCCGACGACTGGGCCACCTCCTCGGTGACGGAGAGGAGGTTGGAGGAGTTGGTCGAGGACGGGCTGCTGCGGCCGAGGACGAACTTGGCGCAGCCGGAGTGGGTGGCGCCGCCCCCCGCCCATCAGGAGCCAGTGCCCCCTGAAGGGTACGTGGTGAGCTTCGTCAGCTTTCATGAGCGGGGGTTCGGCGTGCCGGCGTCGGTCTTCATGCGCGCGCTCCTCCACTACTACCGGGTGGAGCTTCATCACCTTTCCCCCAACGCCGTCGCGCAGGCCGCCATCTTCGCGGCGGTCTGCGAGGGCTACCTCGGGGTGGAGCCACAGTGGAACTTGTGGCTTCACCTTTTCAAGGCCGAGCTCTTCGCCAAGAGGGCGGGGGAGAAAGGCGTCCTGTGCGCGGCCCGAGTTGGGAGCTGCGTGCTACAGGTGAGATCGGGTCGGACGGATCTATACATCCCGGCCCGACTCATCTCCTCGAACAGTGGGTGGCATGAGGGTTGGTTCTACCTCCGCAATGATGAAAATCAGTTGCTGAGGTACACCGGCCGCGTGCTGACTGCTCGAGAAGAGCATTGGTCGTACGGAGTGCCCGAGGCCGAGAAGACGCGCCTGGATCCGCTGCTGGCGGCGCTGCAGCAGCTTCGCCTTCGGGGCCTGACGGCTGCGGCGGTGGCTGCGGGCTTCCATCGCCGCAGAGTGATGCCGTTGTGCCAGCGTCGTCTCCGCCTGGACCAGATGACTCCGGAGGCGAACCTGGAGGGTACCCGGATGTCCCACGAATCCCTCACCCTTGAGGAGGTCCTCCGGCGGGCTCGCCGGATGGTCGGGAACTTCAAGGCGGAGGAGGCCAATCAGGTTCCCATGAGGCCTACCGAAGGGTGCGAATCTGTGGTACGCGTCTCGGGGCTGAGGTATTGCTATTCTTGTTTTTCTGTGGATTTTACTGATGTGGTCGAGGCCGGCGTGTAGGATTTGCCGGCGTTGCGGGAAACGCGCCCACCAGTCCCGAAGGACCGGCCCGCCCGGGAGGCTCGACGCCTGCATGCCTCCCAGAAGAAGCAGGCCAAGGAGACGGCCAAGAAGCGGGCGATCCGCAAGGCCAAAGAGGCGGAGGCGTTGAAGAAGCGCCGGTGCCAGCAGACCATCGACGGAGTACCCCTGTCGCCGTCGCCTTCCGAGACAGTCTCGGGGGAGGACGACGGCAGCAGCGGCGAAGACGATGATGCCCTGTCGCGGTATGAGATTGCGACCAGGCTTGGGGACCTTCCCGACATTCGCCCCCTGCTGGAGCCCATCGGGGGGGTGTCCTCCTCGGTCGTCGTGGTCGAGGAGGTCGAGGGGAAGAAGGTGGAGAAGGAATCTGGCCCGTCGAGGGGAGGGGCCGTTTTACCCCGGACCCGGCGAGAGGGGTCGACGGGGACGTCCGCACCAGCCGGGGCCTCGCAAGCTCCGGCAGGGGCGGAGACGGCGGTACCGGCGTCGTCATCGGTGGCGGCACCGGCGGGAGTAAGGACCCGAGGCCAGCTGGCCTCGGAAGCACAAAGGGCGCAGGGCGGTGCGTCGGCCGGGGCTCCCAGGAGCGCTCGGCCTGCTGGTGAGGCCGCCGCGAGGCCACCAGCGGCCGTCCCGGGAGGCTCGAGCCGCGCGGGGTCGAGGTACTTGGTGCCGATTTCCGGGTAAGTATCTCAGCTTGGTCGTCCTGCCTTTCCCAAAGTCCGTTGGCTGACAATTCTTCTCACTTCGCAGGCTGAAGCGGAAGGCGGAGCTAATGGGGCCTACCCCTGTGAAGTCGCTGCGAGCCGGCGCCGTAGTCCTCAACCGGACGGCGGAGCAGGAAGCGGCCTAGGTCCGTCAGGTCGAGGTCGCGAAAGGGCGCCTGCGACATCAGCAAGGGTCAGCCGGCGCCGCGGCGGTTGCCGGCCCGGAGCCCGCCGTCGAGGGGGCCGAACCGGCAAAGGCGGCGGCTCTTGACGTGGTCGAGGCGGGGCCCAGGTCGTCGGGGACGGCCGAGGCTGCCGTTGCCGTCACGACGGGCGAGGCACCCATCCGCGACGTGGAGCGGGCGGGTGCTGATGTGACCAGGGAGGAGGTCGCGTCGGTGTCAGGGCAAGGGACGGTCCTGGCGAAGGGGTCGCAGCTGCGACAAGGCCCGTTGGCAGAGCCAGCGGGCATGGTGGAGGTCGGGGCGGTCGAGCCCTTATCCGGAGCACCCGAAGAAGAGGCGCCGGCTCCGGCGGTACCGACGGTCGAGGCGCGGATACCGGAGCCGTCGTCGGTCGAGGCGCCGGCTCCGGAGGCGCCGGCGGTCGTAAGTGCCCGCCCTCACGCTCCCCTCGACAACATCTCCCTGGACAAGGGAAAACAAACGATGGGGGTCGAGGGGGGTGAGGTCGCGGACCAGGCCGGTGTCGCGACGGCCGTTGGAGAGGTGGATACCGCGGGCGAGGCCGGTCCTTCCGCGGGACCGGGAGACGCCCCGGCCGGGTCATCCTCGTCGTGGCCCGACATCGCTGCGCTGGCGATAGCGCGGGCCGAGACGGAGCTGCCGAAGTGGGGGGGGGGGCGTCCCTTGAGTTCAGGGACGCTACAAATCCCGACGCCGAGCCCATCTTTGTCTTGAGCGACAAAGATGAGGTGCACCGATGGGAGTACCTCGAGGGCGTCCGCCAGCACCTCGACCGGTTGCTCCGAGTGGCGTCCGGTGCCGTGCGGAGTATGGGGGATGCCACCGAGGTATGATCGACCCGTCGGCTTTCTTGATGTGTTTTTTCCTCTGATTTGTGACCTTTTCGAATTGCGTTCAGGAGCTGAAGGAGTACTCCCGCCGCAAGTCGCTCTTCATCCGGGACGAGAGTGGTGTGTGGGGCGCGCTGTCCCAGCAACGGGTTCTGGTCGAGGAGGCCCAGAAACGGCTATCCGATCGGAACGCCGAGATGGCTGAACTGCGCGTCGCATACGCCACATTGAAAGAAGAGGCGACGCAGGCATGGGCGGCCGAGGCCGTGATGCGCACAAGCCTGGACAAGGCTCGGGAGGAGGCTGCCCAGGCGCGCAGGGACCTCGAGCCCTTGTCTGCGCGGGTGAAGGAGCTCGAGGAGGATGTTTCCCAGGTCAGTCTTCAGTGCGACGCCTTCCACGCCGAGATCACGACGCTGCAGGGAGCCGTCCAAAAGAAGGACGCAGCTCTCGAGTCTGCTCGGCAGGAGGTCGAGGCGCTAAAGGCCGCTATCCATGACAAGGACAGCGCCTTCCTGGGGCTCGAGCGAACATGCGGGGGGCTCCGTGACGAGGTCGTGGGCCTGCAGACCCACATCGAGGGTAAGTGTGGTTGTTACAGTCATGACGTTGAAGGCCCCGCGTTGGGTACTAATCTGTTTGTCGTGTTTCAGAGCTGGAGAGAGAGAATCGAGAGGCTCAATCATGTGCCAACTCCTTCCAGAGCCTCTTCGAAGCCGAGGTCCGGAGGAGCCAACTTCTCCAGGGCGCAATCACCACCGTGTGTGATGGCCTAGGGGTCGAGCCCGACGCCGACATCGGGGAGGATGTTCCGGGGAACTCCTTCGTCCGACGGATGGTGGCGCTGGGCCGCCTTGCCCGAGAGAAGATACGGAACGGCCTCCATCACGGCGTGAAGAGGGCGCTGGCCGTCGTTCGTTCGGGGTTTGTGTTTGACATGAGGCTCGTGGCCGAGGGTTTCATCACAGACCCCGATCGGACAGACGAGGAGAATGAAGATGCGTGCGTGGAGCTGATCGAGGCCGCCGAGGAACCCGGGAGCCGCCTGGCCTCGCTTTTTGAAGCCGAGGTGGTTCCGCCTGCTGACGACGAAGGCCTGTGAGCCAAATCTGGGCATGAAGGCCCATGTAATAAGTTAGTATTTCGAATTTTGATCGTGGTGGCTGCGGGGGACTAAAAGACTCGAAACATAAACCGGTTCGCGGTTGATTCAGTTTTACTCGAGCTTTTCTTCCCTTTATCGCACAGATCGTGTTCTCGCGTGATTTACTTAGCGCGCAGCTACATCCTTTGGCGTAAGGGAGCGAGTGGAGGTACCGTAGCCTCGGAGGCGTAAGTGATCTCGCGGCTCGACTGCCCTCGAGCTTCAGGGTGATGTTGCGGCCTAGTAAATCGTGTGAGAGCCTGATCTAAGCGACAGGGGGTATGTTCTTTTTTAATTTTAGGAACCGTTGTTTAGATCTTCTCAGTGTGAAGGCGTACCTCTAAAAGGCGCAAGGGTCGAGTGGAGGTACCGTAGCCTCGGAGGCGTAGGTGATGCTCCAGGCTCGAGAGCCCTTTCGAACCTTAGGGTGCTCTTTCAGCGAAGTCGATCTAAGAAACGGTTCTTAAATTTAAAAAAGAGCACAAGTTTTTTTGGTTTTTCGGGGATCGGGGGTTCCCCCTTGCCAGCCCCCGAGGGAGGGTCGACTCTGGGAGTGCAGGGTCGATCCTTCCTCTTTACGAAACGAAAAAATTGAACAACGTTGTATTCTTTATTGACGAAAAAGGAAATACAGAGCCTCGAGGCTTTTTAAGGAAAGAAGCGACGTAGCTGTTCAATGTTCCAAGCGTTGGTGAGGATTTCGCCCTTCTCGTTGGATAGCTTGTAGGTGCCCGACTTTAGTACTTCTGCGATGATGTACGGGCCTTCCCATGGTGGTGTGAGCTTGTGCCGTCCCTTGGTGTTCTGGTTCCGCCGTAGCACCAAGTCACCAACGTTGAGGTCACGCTTGCGGACGTATCTGTCGTGGTAGCGTCAGAGACCCTGCTGGTACCTGGCAGAATGCAACAGAGCCACATCTCGGGCTTCCTCGAGCTGGTCGAGGGCGTCCTGTCTCGTGGCGTCGTTGTGTGCTTCGTTGTATGCCTTCAACCTCGGGGACCCGTATTCTATATCGGTTGGTAGCATAGCCTCAGACCCGTAGACTAAGAAGAACGGAGTGAACCCCGTGGCTCGACTCGGCGTTGTTCTTAGGCTCCACAGGACCGAGGGTAGCTCGGTGGCCCATTTTTTTCCATGTTTGTTTAGTTTATTAAAGATTCTGGGCTTCAGGCCTTGTAGAACCATGCCGTTGGCACGTTCCACTTGCCCGTTTGTTTTTGGATGAGCCACGGCCGACCAGAGCACACGGATGTGGTGGTTGTCGCAGAAATCCAAAAACTTTTTGCCAGTGAACTGGGTGCCATTGTCTGTGATGATACAGTTGGGGATCCCGAAGCGATGAACAATGTTAGTGAAGAAAAGCACAGCTTGTTCGGACCTGATGCTGGTGATAGGGCGGGCCTCGATCCACTTGGAGAATTTGTCGATCGCGACGAGCAAGTGGGTGAAGCCGCCGGTCGTCCTTTTCAGTGGTCCGACAAGGTCGAGCCCCCAAACGGCGAACGGCCATGTGATGGGGATAGTTTGTAGGGCATGTGCCGGAAGATGAGTCTGTCTCGCATAGTACTGACAACCCTCGCAGGAGCGTACTAGCTTGACAGCGTCGGAGACCGCGGTCGGCCAATAGAATCCTTGTCGAATGGCGTTTCCGACGAGGGTTCGAGGCGCAGCGTGGTGACCGCAAGCCCCCGAGTGAAGATCGCCGAGCAGATTTCTGCCTTGCTCTTTCGTGATGCAACGTTGGAGGATACCGGTAGGGCTACGACGGTAGAGCTCCCTGCTGTCGCCCATGATCACAAAAGTTTTGGCCCGGCGTGCGATCCGTCGAGCCTCAGTCCTATCTGAGGGGAGGTCCCCTTGGATGAGGTAGTCAAGGTACGGGGCGCGCCAATCAGGCTCGAGGTCAGACGGTGGCGTCGAGTCTTCCACCTGCATGGCTTCAGCCCCGGTCGAGGGGGCTTCTGCCTCAGGTGGAAGGTCGATCGACGCCCCGTCGACCCCCCCGTCTGGCCTGAGGTCAACGGATGGGTGCTGAAGGTCTTTTGCGAAGACGTCCGGTGGAACCGTGGCTCGACCGGAAGCGATTTTTGCCAGTTCATCAGCGGCCTCATTATACCTGCGTGCGATGTGGTTGAGCTCGAGGCCGTGAAACTTGTCCTCGAGGCGCCGTACTTCCTGGCAGTAGGCCTCCATCTTGGGGTCGCGGCAACTCGAGTTCTTCATGACCTGATCGATCACGAGTTGAGAGTCGCCTCGGACGTCGAGGTGTCGGACCCCGAGCTCGATGGCGATTCTCAACCCCGTGACGAGTGCCTCGTATTCGGCGACATTGTTAGACGCAGGGAAATGAAGCCGGATGACGTAGCGCATGTGAACCCCGAGGGGTGAGACGAAGAGCAAGCCCGCGCCTGCTCCCGTTTTCATCAACGACCCATCGAAGTACATGGTCCACAGCTCCGCCTGGAGCTGTGCGGGTGGGAGTTGTGTGTCAGTCCACTCGGCCAGAAAATCTGCTAATACCTGTGACTTGATAGCTTTTCGCGGCGCATAGGACAATGCCTCGCCCATGAGCTCGACCGCCCATTTGGCAATCCTACCCGAGGCTTCCCGGTTCTGGGCTATCTCTCCCAAGGGGAAAGAAGAAACCACAGTAACCGGGTGACCCTCGAAGTAGTGTCGGAGCTTGCGCCGTGTTAAGATGACAGCATACAGCAGTTTCTGGATCTGTGGGTATCGACACTTTGTCTCTGAGAGCACCTCGCTAACGAAATAGACCGGCCTCTGGACGAGCAAGGTGTGTGCCTCCTCGGCCCGTTCGACAACCAGGGCGACACTGACTACTTGTGACGTCGCGGCGACATAGAGTAGGAGTGGTTCCCCCGGGGTCGAAGGGACGAGGATCGGTGAGTTAGAGAGGGTGGCTTTCAGTTTCGTGAGAGCCTCCTCAGCCTCGAGGTTCCAGGAAAAATGGTCCGATTTCTTCAAGAGACGGTACAGAGGGAGTGCTTTTTTGCCGAGGCGCGAAATGAAACGGCTGAGTGCCGCCAAACAACCTGTGACCCTCTGTACGCCCTTCAGATCTCGGATGGGGCCCATCTTGGTGATTGCAGAGATTTTTTCAGGGTTGGCCTCGATGCCACGTTTAGATACGATAAACCCTAAAAGCATACCTCGTGGGACGCCAAAGACACATTTCTCTGGATTGAGTTTGATGTTTTTTGCCCTAAGGCACTTGAATGCAACATCGAGGTCGCCGACCAGATCACCGGCATGTTGGGTTTTGACTACGATGTCGTCGACGTAAGCCTCGACGGTCGACCCAATGTGCTCCCCGAAAACATGTTGCATGCATCGCTGGTACGTTGCCCCTGCGTTCCGGAGACCGAAGGGCATCGTAACGTAGCAATACATGCCGAATGGGGTGATGAATGAAGTCGCGAGCTGGTCGGACTCCTTCATTTTGATCTGGTGGTAGCCGGAATATGCATCTAAGAATGAGAGAGTTTCACATCCCGCGGTGGAATCAACGATTTGATCAATGCATGGCAAAGGGAAAGGAATTTTCGGACATGCTTTATTTAAACCAGTATAGTCTACGCACATCCTCCATTTCCCACTCTTTTTTCTAACTAATACAGGGTTAGCTAGCCACTCGGGATGATGAACCTCCTTGATGAACCCGGCCTCCAACAGTTTGTGTATCTCCTCGCCGATGACCCTGCGCTTCTCCTCATCGAAGCGGCGCAGGCGTTGCTTCACCGGTTTGGATCCGGCCCGGATCTCCAAGGCGTGCTCGGTGACTTCCCTGGGTATGCCCGGCATATCCGAGGGACTCCACGCAAAGATGTCGACGTTCGTGCGGAGAAAGTCGACGAGCACTGCTTCCTATTTAGGATCGAGGGTGGCGCTGACGTTCAGCGTCTTCCCCTTGGGATCAGCGGGGTCGAGGGGTACGAGCTTGACGTCTTCGGCGGGCTCGAAGCTGCCGGCATGGCGTTTTGGGTCGGGGATCGCATTGGCTAGACCGTCGAGGTCTGCGGCCAAGATTGCTGACCCAAAAACAGCCTCGCCGTGCTCGACGCACTCGACGTCGCACTCGTAGGCATGTTCAAACGAGGGCCCTACAGTGATGACACCGTTTGGGCCAGGCATTTTGAGCTTGAGGTATGTGTAGTTCAGGATCGCCATGAACTTGGCGTAGCATGGGCGCCCCAGGATAGCGTGGTACGTTCCACGGAATCCGACCACTTCGAAAGTGAGAGTTTCCTTTCGGAAGTTGGCCGGTGTGCCAAAGCAAACAGGCAGATCGACCCGCCCGAGGGGTTCCGCCCGTTTTCCCGGCACGACTCCGTGGAAGCCCCCGATGCTAGGCTGGAGGCGTGCTCTGTCGACCCCCAAGAGCTCGAGGGTCTGAGAGTAGATGATGTTGAGGCTGCTTCCGCCGTCCATGAGGACCTTGGTGAGGCGTGTGTTTGCGATGACGGGGTCAACGACGAGTGGATAGACCCCCGGGTTGGGGACGTAGTCTGGGTGGTCGTCACGGTCGAAAGTGATGGCCACCGCAGACCATTCAAGGAAACGGGGTACTGCCGATTGTACGGAGAAGACCTCACGCCGTTCTCGCTTGCGCTGGCGCGCAGAGAGGCAGGTCGAGGGGCCTCCGTAGATCATGTAGCAGTCGCGGATCTCGAGAAATTCCCCATCCTTGTCGCCACCCTTAGGGTCCTCCTCCTTGTCGTCCTTCTTGGCGCCAGCACCCCCGAAGTACCTGCGCAGCATGTGACAATCCTCGAGGTTATGGTTAGTGAGTCCCTTGTGGTAGGGACACGGCTCTTTGAGCATTTTGTCGAAGACGCCCCCGCTGGGGGGGCCTCGAGGTTTCTTGTGCTCGGTGGCAGCGACGAGCTCGTCGGCCGGGGCCTCGAGCTTGCCCTGCTGGCCTTTCTTCTTCTTGCGATTGTTTCTCTTGGGGACTCGGGTGGAACTCGCGGGGTCGTCGACCTTCTGCTCCCCCCTTGCCGGCTCACCGCCAAAGATGGCGCCAACCGCCTCCTCGCCGGCGGCGAAGTTGGTGACGATGTCCATCAATCCGTTGGCAGTGAGCGGGGTGTTACGGCCCAACTCCCGGACCAACTCCTTACAGGTGGTACCGGATAGGAAGGCCGTAATCACGTTGGAGTCGGTGATGTTGGGGAGCTCGGTACGCTGCCGGGAGAAGCGCCAGATGTAGTCCCGGAGGGACTCATCTGGTTTCTGCTTACAGCTCCGGAGGTCCCACGAGTTGCCGGGGCGCACGTAGGTCCCCTTGAAATTTCCCTCGAACACCCTCACGAGATCGTCCCAGTCGTGGATCTGCCAAGGTGGGAGATCCTCGAGCCAGGCTCGGGCGGTGTCGGAGAGGAATAGGGGGAGTTGCCGAATGATGACCCGGTCGTCGGTGGCCCCGCCCAACTGACACGCCAAGCGGAAATCGGCGAGCCAAAGTTCGGGTTTGGTCTCGCCGTTATACTTGGTGAGAGTCGTGGGGGGACGGAACCGAGCCGGGGGCACCGTCGCACGGATAGCCTTACTGAACACCCGAGGACCCGGGGGTTCGGGTGAAGGGCTACGATCTTCCGAGCTATCGTAGCGTCCGCCCCTGTGGACGTGGTAGCCTCGAGCCACACCGTCACCGTGTTTGCGTGTGCGACGCTCGACGATGTTGCCACGGGTGTCTCGAGGCTCGGGGTCGTTGGTGATGGGCTCAGGGGCAGGTGCTACCCGGTTTCACCGGGCAGGCTCGGGATGAACCGAGGCTTCTCTCTCCTGCCGGGAAGGCTCGAGGGTCCGCTCCGAGGCTGCTTCGCACCGCCTCGAGGCAGAACTCTCGGCCTGCTGCATGGCGGCAGTCTCGAGGAGTCCTCGGATTTCGTCTCGAGCCCGACGGGCGTCAGGGTTTGACGGCTCGGGCATGTTGCGTAGGAGCATGGCAGCGGCGACAACGTTCTGGCTGGCTCGAGCGAAAACCGGGGGGTCGACCGCCCGGTCCTCGTCGATGCGACGGTTGACGTCGCGAGCCCTCTCACGAGCTCTCCCGCCAAATGCGTGTTCCGCACGCTCACGCTCGAGGGTTTGCTGGAGAAGATCCAGGTTTTCGCGTTCCTCGTCAAGCTGGTCCTGCAACTCGCGAATCTGTTCGAGCTGCGCTCCTTGACCCGCAAGGAACCGAGGCTCGTTTCGCTCGGCAGGAAGCTCGACATGAGGGGGCGTGTGCCTTTCTTCGATCGGTTCTTCGTCCTCTGATTCCGAGGTGCTTTCAACGTCGATGTTGAAGCACTCACGAGTCGGATCATAGGTGTCGTCAGCCGAGTCGGAGTCAGGTGCGCCAAAGTAGTAATATGACGGGGGAATGTGTAGCCGTTGCCAACCATCACCGAGGTGGTGACGTGGAGAAGCAGTCACACGAGGTTCTGTTTCCGGTGTCTCCGTAGTGTCCCGATAATCAGAAGCCGGCGTGGACGCAACGAGGTCCAGAGTGGAGCGTAGATGGTGCCCGGGGAGTTCCTCATAAGCGCTCATGCGAGTGCTCACGGAGGATGCATACACCCGGGCGACCGAGTCTAGTCCAAACGGGAAAGGTGATGGGGACGTCGCTGCCCGTGGCGAAATAGATGCTACGGACAGTGGTGTCGCACCGGACGGGGGAGCGGCGGGATTCTTCGTCGGCACGTCACCCTCAGTCAGGCCCGTCCTTCCCAAATCTTCCAAAAGGAGATCTAGGCTGGCGCCTGGCTGGGGGGTGCCGGACCGGGGGGTCCCATCGCCCTCCGTCGGGTGGAGACGGTGGTTGTACCGGGCTCGCCGTCGCCGGGCGGCCCGCGACCGCCTGGAGCGACGGTGCCGGTTGACTGCTCCCCCGGGCTGGGAGAGCTCGTAATCTTCGTCGGTTGGGTGCCTGGGTGGGAGTAGGACCATGTCGTAGCCAGAGCCGAGCGACATGAACTCCAAACTCCCAAACCAGATCACCGTACCCAACGGGATTGGGCGTTCGGGGTTAGCCATCCAGGAAGAACGGCGAGAAAGCGACGTCTGCACGCAGTGCTCTCCTACCTGGCGCGCCAACTGTCGGTGTTCGGACCAAGGGGGTCCTAAACCAACGAGTAAATGCTGCGTGACTCTTTCCTGGATGGTGATGCAAGGGGAACACACGGGGGTTTATCCTGGTTCGGGCAAAAGAAGGCCCTACGTCCAGCGGGGAAGAGAGGTTTGTATTTCCTTGCACCGAGGTGCTCGTGTAGGGGTTACAAGCAGGTGAGAGAGGGTGTCGAGCCCAAGTCTCAAAGAGAAAAAGGAGAAAGATGGTTGCTTCATGTTTTTTCCGTGATGCTTCGCCCCCCTATTCGTCGCCCTGGCCTGTCCTTTTATAGGGCGAGAGGAGGCCAAGTCGAGGGGAGCCTTGAGGCGATGCTTCGTCGATTCCTGTTGAGTTGACTGTTGCGACGTGGCTTCGGGATGGCCGGCCATCCCTGGGTACCCTGACGTGGTGCGGGACAAGAGGGTGAAATGACCCAGAGCGCCATGCCATACCGTCCTTCGAGCTAAGTCGAGCGTCGAGGCCGGGTCGAGGCTGGGTCGAGGTCGGATGGATAAGGCCGAATCCCTGGTATCGCGGGGGACGGACCTTGTCTTATCCTGCCTCGAGGGTGATTGATGGTGAATAGTGCGCGATAAGGTGGATACAGTGACGGCTTTCACCTCCCATCACGGGATGGGCGGTAAAACAGTGAGACTTGACGTGGGTATTGTTCCCGCGTTGACCCATGCCGTGGCCATGCCGGTCGGTGGTAGTAGGTAACCGCATTGAATGCTATGGCTTTTGTCCTAGGTAGGTAAAGAAAGGGTGTCGAGGAGCCGGGGCGCGGTCGAGGCGCCCCGTCGAGCGGGCCTCGTACGAGTCGGAGCCGGGGCGCGGTCGAGGCGCCCCGTCGAGCGGGCCTCGTACGAGTCGGAGCCGGGGCGCGGTCGAGGCGCCCCGTCGAGCGGGCCTCGTACGAGTCGGAGCCGGGGCGCGGTCGAGGCGCCCCGTCGAGCGGGCCTCGTACGAGTCGGAGCCGGGGCGCGGTCGAGGCCCCCGTCGGGCGGGCTATCTTTCATTGTGGTTTCGGTTATGTTAGTGTTTTGGCGATAGGTGTGGGTACCCCCGTACTGTTGGTACCGACACAAATCATCTTGGAAATAGGTCAAACAGAGGCTTGAAGATAATTCTAAGTCCTTAATTGACAGTTGTGAGTTGCTATGTTTGTGACATTTTATGTTCCAAATTCATATGGTAGCTCAATTAGATTCCTTAATATGAGTTGGAGTATGCCTTGTGAAGGAAACAATAGATCAAGTCTAACCAGATTTGGAGCTTGTTTGGACCTTTAAAATCAATTCCCAAAACTGCTAGTTTCGTCATATTCAGGGACTTGGACCAGCAAGGACAAGACGGTTGGCACGTCACTTTCACATATTTTTGCTAAGCAACTCAAGTTGAACCAAATGTAAAAAAGTTGGAGCACACATTGTGGTGAAGAGCATGCAAAGTGATGACATTAGTTAGATTTCATTCTTGCTATAATTTTTTGGAGTTTGATAATCGCTGTCAATGCACTGACACAACTATCTTCGGAGATGATTAACCACTAATTGGTTGCTCTAATGACCTCGACCCCTTAACAGAAAACATAGAGCTTCATGTGGGCTTCAACTTTGGTGTATAGTCCATGGTCCAAATCAGCATATATCTAGCCCAAATCACGTCCCACCTTCACCACTCTTGCCGCGCACCATGTGTTTGATGTTTTGCCGACGCGTCCTCCATTCAGAGTTCACGCCCCCACCATTGTTGGGCGCAGCTGCCACACACCCCCTGCCTCTCCACGCACCCCTGCATCCTGTTGCTGAAGTGGAGAAGCACCAAAGCGCCCTCTTCATTTCTCTCCACTCCCTCCTCGCTCTCCCTTGCTCTGTGCTCGCGCTGGCATGGTGAATGTCACCATGGATGTCACCGAGCAGAGCTCCCACCACTGCTTTTCCCCCTCCGAGCCTTCTCCATCCTAGCCGGCATCGCCATCAGCTTTCCCGTGCCGTGCTGCCTCTTGAGCGCCGCCTTCATGGTTACGTGGCCGCCTGCAGCTCGGGTCGCTGGAGCAGCCACTGCTGCGGGGCGCTGCCTCCGTGGCCGACTAGCCACGGGCCACCGCGGGGCAAACCAAGGCCACCAGCAGGTGCACAAGCACCTCCTGATGCTCTGCCGCCACCTTGTTGCTGCCGGTGAGCTCCCCAACGGCCAGAACCGCGAGCCTAGCGCCTCCTCTGTACAAGAATCATGACAGGGACCTCAGGTTTGAATTTGAAAGAAGGGAGGTGCCTAACTGCACAGTTTGTGACTCATATGAATAGTGCCAAAAGGACCTATTTGTTGTAGTTTTGACTGAACTTTGAAAATGCATAGTAAATCATAGGAAATTCGTAAAATAGCAAATGAAGACTTTTTGGAATCCTTGTGAAATTCTCTATGCAGTAGATCTATAATATGACATGTTTTAGTTTAAAGTATTCTCTGTATAAATTGATTTATGCAGTTATATTTTAAGGCTAGTTGTGTTTTGTCTTTTTCATAACTACAAATGCATGGCTCCAAATGAAGTGAAATTTTTGTGGCATGCTACTCATGTGATTTTTGATATGTGGTAAAAATTTCTTAAATTTTGGTTGCTATATGAGTGAGTTATTAGTGTATCTTGCTCTCACATGATTTCTTGCAATAGCAATTTATCTTATTCATAGAGATTGATATACATATCCAAATAGCTTGAAATTTATACAATAGACTATTGTGATGATATGCTAGCTACTATAATTTTTATAGAATTTATGGTGCACTTTTCATATATGTTCATTAAATCACCTAGGCATCTAAATAAATTAAGAAATGCCTCTAAAGAATTTATTTAGATGGTGACACCATGATTTCTGGTGTTATTTAATATGTGTGATGTGTTGGTAAAGTTGGTTTTGTCTAATTATATGTTTGCAACATAAGTTAATATTTATTTTTGCAATTGATGCTTTCCTAAACAGTTTCTGGGATTTTGGTAATGGCACCATGAAAATGATGTTTGCTGGGAAACATGCTTATAGCAAAGTTGTAAATAACTCATTGATCTAGCTTGTGTTAAATTTTGGCCTTATAGTTTATGAGTAATGCCTGTTCCGAGTTGGATTCCAGAAATAGTTATTCTCTAGAATCTCTGGACCAGATTCTATAAATATGTATGTTTGACTTTGTTAACATGAGAATCATGCTAAGATGATTAAAGATGAATTGTAGATAATTTTATAAGCTTTCTAGAATGTCTTGTTGCATGGCTATTGGATTTTTATAACTCTAGGTATGATTCAAACATGCAGCTATTGTTTACAGTCTAGAAATCTTATTGCAGGCATAACAAGTCACTTGTTGCAGGTTGTGATGTATCATGGCTACTGTAAGAATTGGATGGCTCCTGCCGTAGTGACGGAGTGTGATCATGGGCATGATCCTTCTGATTTATCTTGTCTCTAATGCTTTTGTTGGAGGTTAACCTTGGTACTGGCATGTACTTGAAATAAGAGGATGTTAGTTTCAAACTACTTTGCTTCTACTACTTTTGAACTTGAGTTGTAATAACTCTATTGAACTCCGATCTATGTTGAATTACTTATGAAATGGATGTAACATGTGACTTGTTATGTTGAACCACTACGATCTTAGCTTGTATGTTGGTTGGTTGGTTTGAAATCCCTCGTGATTTCATTGGACTACCGGAGTTATAGGAGCTTAAGTACGAGAATTTAATTGCTCCGACAATTGTTTTTGTACTTTTGTTCTTATAATTTGGGTGGTTCTATTGTGGCTGGTATCAGAGCAAGGTTCAACACTAAATATGTCATATGTGTATTTAAAACAAAGGTTTTTGTTTATAAAAGTATATTTTTGATAACTTATAGCTATAATATAGGTGTGTTCAAATCTGAATTTTTAATCTAAGTATGTCAGTGGTCATTTCCTTTATGCCCAATTAAGGACCCTTAGGTGGCTTATTAAGTACTGTCTTGGGGGTTCTTTCATCATATTTCTATTTCGTTGCTCATACGGTGTGCTATTGTATGGGTGCCATTCACTTGAATGGTAATGTATGGATCACTTGCCTCTACGCCTCGGTAAGTGTGAGTTGTGAGAGCATGATCAGACACATAGCCAGTCTAGGGAGCTACTTATATGGTGCTTAAATTATTTACATGTTACCCACATGTTTATACGACAGTGCCCCATGTGTGGGTTGTTCCGTCCGTTGTGGCTATGCTGTCAATAGGATGATGGTTCGGGTAGTATGCACTACATATATGTATATTGGGAATATGCATATGTGGGGGTGTGTAGTTAATTCCTGCAATGCATTTTCATCTTGTGGGGTTGTGGGCTACAATGAATTTTCTGCAGGTACGCTAACCATGAATACGTAAGTTGAATGTAGCTAACGACTAGCTCTATATCGAGAGAATGCGTGTTATGCCACTGACATAGAACATGATTGCCACCTTAGGCTGATAATCTTGTGAGGATAAATAGGACAAAGCATGCATCATGATGATTGTTGCTTGGTGCATATAACTATATTCCTCTCACCCTTGTTCTATTAATAAGTAATTGGGGATTGATGTGATGCACTATCTTACTTGTGTGGAGTCAGACAAGAATGCTTTGTTACATGTTGCTTGAATAGAAAGTGCTTGAAGATAGTGTGTTCTTAGCCTTGCTAGAAATAATGGAGGTTACATGCTTGATCTTCTAGATGTCCTCTAGTTTGGCCAAGTGGTGAATATGTTGTTCATACAAGCTTTTGCAAATGCTTTGGACCTCACTTAAGTATTTGTGATTCTCATGGATGAATTAAATTATTATTGGTCTAAGGTAACAATGCTTGGAGTTACTAGAATGATGTGGTTGTGTGCTCTCTAGTTAACACAACAAGGTGAAACCTTGTTCTGTATGCAATGAACTTTGGCTACTAGAATAGTTTCTGTTGTAGTTAGATTTTCATGGTCATAATAGTGTTTTCTATGAATGTGGTAAATAACAAAGTTTTAGCTAACTTCTTGATCATACTCATACAAAATTTTTAGGTCCATAGGCCTATTAGTTTAGGAGTTATCAATGTTAGAAGTTTGTTGTTAGGTTATGCTCATGTTCTAAACATATCTAAATGTTTGGTTTATTACACATGTATGCTTATGAAATCATGTCTTAGGTATAATATAAGATGTGCAGTACTCTTGTTAATCTTTCCAAAATGTTAAAGATCACTATTTTTGGTGGTCTAAATCTCCAGTTATGAGCTTTCAAAGTGGAATGATAGAATCTGTCCCAAATCAGGAAAGGGATGTCTTCTTTGTATTGTTTTGCCTTGTTACCTATAGAATCATCTTAGTATAATAATAGGAAAGTTATAGATAACTTAATAAGCTTTCCAACAAGCCTAGGATCACCTTTATTTGATGCTTACAACTTATGTTTTGTTTGAAACACGTGCCTGCTATGTTGCTATCTAGGCTCTGTGTATATACTAAGTTGGTTACATTAGCATGTTTTTGTTTTGGCTAAACTTGTAGTTAGTTCTTGTTGGATAAATGCTTGTTATGTGTGAGCCTTGTTCTTGTATCGGATGCTTAAGCTATTTTGGTTGATTTTCTCAAGTATCGGCTTAAAACTGTGAGGATTGTGTGGATGCTTGTTATCTAGGTAGAGTCGTAGTTATCACCTCTTTTGTCCTCAATGAGTGTTGGCATCTCTTACACCGCACCCGCTAGGTTGTCATCCCTAACACGACATAAGAAATGCGGTTGTACTTATAATCATAGCACTTATAAAATATAAAAAGTTATCCGCAAGCGCACAGATAAAATACTCCCGTTGTAGCATTTCATACAGGAAAGTTCCTGGTATCGTTATTTATAATTCTACCACTGGGAGCTTCTAAACAGGGTTTAAAAGATAAAATTGATATGACTATAAGAATTACAAATACATACTATAGATATAAATCAATTAACCACTTCCATCTAAATAGGGGTAAGGCAAATGATATTGATAATAATGATAATAATAATAATGAGATAAGATAGGGAATTCATAATTAGAGAGAACTCGTAGGATCAAGTGGATACAGACTAAAGCGACATGGTTAGAGATTTAATTCCTAGGGTTATGTCTTATCTACCAAATCTTAGGGTTTTCTAATCTACTCCTTATCATCTATAGCATAATCAATCTTTCATCTAAACATAAGGAACATTACTTCAAGAAATTCAAGAACAGAGCAATCCTTCCCTAAGTAACCAGGTTCTACTTATCCTAGATTCAGGGAGTGGACTACTGAGGACTCAATGAAGCTATAAAAGTCACCTTCGCGATCTACCACATGGCCCAGAAAATAGGGTGCATTCGTAGGTAAATATAATCTAGACACCACGTCTACATTACTTCTACCACCTAATCCAATCTGGAGTTGAACTAGGCGCTCTACGAACTTATGCCTAAACTTATTATCAATTAAGACTATGTCAAAGATATAACTAGAATAAACTAAGAACAAAATAGATAATAACATAATGATATTGAAGTAGAACAAAGTCATAATTATGAGATACAATGATAGAATTACCAAATCTCCTGACGTCGATTCGGAATCCTGAGCCACGCTCAACTCTACTAGTATCTAGATTCTAACCCTAAACTTGAAATAGAGCTCTAGTCTTCTAATTGGAAACCCTAGCCTTTCTCTCTGGCCTTCTGAATGAGAGATCAACTGATGACGATTGTGATTCTCTTCCTTAGGGAGGGTCTGCCCCTGCTTATATAGCCCGGAGGGTTGAACCATAGCCTTCGGATCAAACTGACTTGAAACAATGGTCAAGATGCGTCATAGAGGTCGGTTGGAGGCCGTCACGTGAAGTAGAGCTCACTTCCTTGTGAGCCTAGGCCGGCCGGCCTAACATGTGGGGCCGACCGGCCCCACCTGTCAGCCGTCGAGCTTTTGTTTTATTCCCGTGTCCTCTAGTGTCCTCTACAACCTTCTCGTCAATTCTTGCAAAATTCTGACTTGATTTTGTTCGGTTTCTTAGCTCCTACTCCTCCCTAGCTTATTCTATTTTAATCCCTAAAAATTTGCAAATCACTAAAGCTATAGAAATTGTCATGTTAGTCCATAAAACTCTTGCTTGGTGATGGTTCCGGAGTATTCCAGAGAATTTCTAGGTATATTCATCGGGGACTTTCTCGTCGGGACTCCAAATATAGCAAATGATATGTCCATTTTGATCATCTCGACAATACCTTCATAATGGTGTGTTCTATTTTGTCATTTGAGATACTTGTACGTGGTGAAATATCAATAATTCTGCAAAAGAGGTGAGAGCAACACAACTTGTGGAACTTGTCAGAATAAACCCTATAATGTTGTGCATTAATTGAAGGTATAATGTTGACATTAAGGACTATCAACAAGCTTGAAAGGTCTTGATGGCTAGAGGGGGTGAATAGCCTAATAAAAATTACTACAAAGTATGCTAAACAAGTTTATCAATATAACAAATAGCGAGAAACAAGTTTTGCCTAGCCTATGGGGTGTTGCAAGCCACCTATCCAAATGACAATTCAAAAAAAATTCAATCAACCGCACAAGTCAAACCGCAAGAGCGACAACTAAAGAAGCTATCAAGAGCAAACAAGTAATTACTTGAAATGTAATGCAAGTTAGAGATACGAGAGATTTCACCGAGGGGCGATGAATTGAGCCAACCAATCAATATCCAAAAGATAATATCCAAGATAACCAAACCACCAAAATAAATCAATCACAATCAATGAAGTGAAAACACGATGATTTATTTTGAGGTTCACATGCTTACCAGCACGCTAGTCCCCATTTTGTCCCCCTACACCACGTGATTCGGTGGCTAATCGGTATCACACCCGAGCCTCTCAAAAGGCGCCACAAGAACCTACCAAATGGTGAGAAGTTTCGACACGAGTAATCCACTAGAGTTAGAATTCGGCACTCCGCCGGGGAACCACAACAAGCCCTCACAACAAGCTCACTGGAGCCGGCCATGAACAATCACCAACACGTGCCGGACCTCTACCGCTGCTCCGAGCCATCTAGGTGGCGGCAACCACCAAGAGAAACAAGAATCCTGCAGCAAATGAACACCCAAGTGCCAACTCGATGCAAACTCATAAGCAAATGCACTTGAGATCACTCAATCTCGCTTTGATTAGGCAAACAAGCAAGGGAGATGAGTGGGAGGGGATGTGCTCAGCTCAAAGGAGTGCTAGAAAGATCAATAAGCCAAGAGAGACCCCAAAGAGCCGGCCAACAAGTATTTATAGACGTCCCCAACAAGAACTAGCCGTTAGGCACTTGATTCTGCTACAGCCGCACTGACTGAACGCGCTGGTCAAACTGACCGGACGCATAGGTGCGCACACTATACACACGAAGCTCGACCGGACGCGCTGGTCCCGTGACTGATCGGACACGCTGGTCAAGCCGAGCAACGCTCCAGCGAGTCAGCGACCGAACGCGCATGCTAGACGAACCAGACGCCACAGTGACAGCGTCCGGTCATTTCCAGTAAGCCTCCACGCGTGATCGGACACGTTTGGTTGAACATGACCGGACGCGCCACCACGTCTAATCAGAAGACCGAGACGCGCGTAAACACTGAGCACTGACCGGACACGTTCGGTCAAACAGAGACCGCGTCCGGTTCAGCGTCCGATCACCTCTGTGACCTCCGTTCGCCTCCGTTTCTTCATGTCCGGCGTAGTGGAAAATAGGCGTTTCATTTCCTGAAAAGCGTTAAATTCGCAAGCTCGACAGGAGGGAGAGAGGACCCCAAACCCCTCTCTACTGCTCAAACTCCACCGCCTTCGCAAATGTGCTAACATCACCAAGTGTACATCACCATATGCATGTGTGTTAGCATTTTCACAATCATTTTTGAGGCGTTAAATTATCTCTCCACTAGATCTAAATGCAAATGCAAATGAATCTTCATCTAGTGGCACTTTGGTGATCAATAGCCCTAGAAATTTCCCTCTTTATAGTACGGCTATCGATCCTAAGCCATCCACACCCTCTATGGTGTCTTGGATGCAAAATGAAAATCCCTACATGATACCTTTGCCTTGAGCATCACTTGTTGCACCTTGTTATAACTCCACCATGGCAAGCACTTGATCACATCACCATTGCTTGATCCTTGCTTCACCATGTTATTGCACCAACCACATCATAGCTACACACATTCTTGTGCGTATGTGGTTAGTACTTAGGCATTGTCACTAATTGCCAACACCAAACATAGGACTTTCAAAGCTCCCCAAGATTAACCTTTGCTAGTCCCTTAGCAAACTATCATAACAGATCAGGAGTTACTGATTTACTTTCACACCTTAAAAATACACCTGTATTTCAAACAAGAATTCTTCTACCAAACAATGGATAGACTGCTCAATCTTTTAAACATACCCATATTACCTTCAACCATGGAGCTTATTGCCTTCACTTAGGTCTTGAGTAATTGAAAGACAGAACAGTCTAGTCACGCACTATCTCGAACTCTTTGATCAACCTTCTTTCTAGAGTTTTTGCAAGGTTTTTGAAATAAAACTCAGATATTCCTTTGCATGAGCCTTTCAAGTCTCTCATTTGTGGTATTTATGGATTCCTTTCCAAGGTAACAATGGTGTTTTGCCTTCTCTCCTCTCGAGATATATGGTATTTTTGGCTTAAAGCAGAGTAGCATCATACCTTCCCTCTTCTCTCCCTTATACTACAGGCTTATGTGGAGTTGAGGGTAGTTCAAGGATATGACATACTTATCTTTTATATATTGCCTAGTCAAAACAGGATCCTTAGAGGGGAGACCATACCCTTAGATCAAGACGTGCATGTGTGATTTCAAATGAACAATATAATAGAGAATATTTGTAGAAGGGAGAAGGGGTGAAAGACTAATTCTACAGTGCTCCTTTACAAAAGGTAACTTCTCTCATCTTGGAATTTTGAAAAACATGGGGCTTCTCTCTTTCTCTCTTTCTCTTTTTTTAGACAAGCAAAATAGCTCAATCTCTAATAAAAACTCTGAGAGAATAAATGATAACAGCTTGGGGCATTATTTCAGGAACTTGGGTAGCAAACAAGGAAAATCTATGGGAAATATTTTTGGTGTTCACTCCCAGTGTAGGAGTAGAATATTTTTGAGTGGATCTAAATGGGTGAATATGGTGTTGCGTACTTCTAGAGTAGAAGTAGCAGGGGTGCAAATTGTGAGTGTAATTTTCTTGATCTTGAGGGCATGACCATCCTCTCGATAAGGGTCTCACACGGGTTGACCAAACTCAACACAAAACAAATAGTCTATGAGCTGATTTTCCTTGTCTAGCAATCATATATATATGGTTGTGCTAGGCATTAAAGCTCTCATCATATAGGAACTCATCATGTGATAATTTTATGTTTTCAAAAATATAAATCTCCAGAATTCAAGTATCTCTAGGAATAAGATAATAGCAGCTCAGACCTTTCTATATCATATCTGTCAATTACCTAGACTTAAATTAAGCAGTTGCCAACCACAAGTTTCAGATTCAGGATAGATTCTTAAATTAGAACAGTCATATCCAAAACTTAGGAGAATTCAAGGCAAAATACTAGGTATTTTAAAGGAATTTAGGCAGAGCAACTATTCATCATTTCCATCATGGTTTCTACTTCAAGTTTTTAGGTTTTGATCTTTTTATTAAAAGAAAGGAAACACTCTTTTTATTTGGTTTTTGTTATTTTTCATTATCTAAATAGAAATTAAACAACCTATAGTAATACTAGTAATAATAAGATAACTACCAGGGCTTTACATGATACTTGGCTCTTAGGTTACCTCCTGGAAGGTGATGCAACAAAAACTTGAGATCTCCTATCTCAAGCTAAGTAGACATAAGAAATTGGGGGCTTCTCCCCTAAGCTTGTTCTTGTCGGTGTTGTAAATGTTGTCAAAGAAGAGACCTTAGGAACTCTTTCCCAAGGGGTGTTACTGCGGGGGCGGCCAGTATGGGTAAAACTGAGGGATGGAGAAGAAGGTGTCCCAGTTCCTTCCATCTCTAGCCTGGTTTTGCTGGATGTTATCCATGGCTATACCAAACTGGGCATTCCACTGTTGTTGATCAGCGAGTCTCTGGTTAATATTGTCTTATTCTTTAGAGATGGTGTCCATTCAAAGGTTTAGGTGAGCCAATTGCCCTTCTACACCTGAGATAGAGTGTCTAGGTGGTTCTTGATGTCTTCATGATGGTTTAGGACGATCTACAGGTCATCTAGGCTGAGAGTCGCGTGATCGGGACCTTCTATGTCCCTCTTCAGAATCTGCTTGAGAAGATCCTAATGAGTGATGTGATGGTGAGGGTGCCCGTGGATGATGTTGTCTTGATGTGTCCGGTTGATCGGTGTATGTAGTGTATCCCGACCCTTCTAGTGTTGGATCTGCCCTGTAGTAGTACATGGGATGCGCGTTCACAAGTCAGGCAGATGTACTCCTCCTATTCAGGGGTAAAGGCTGCAAACCAACAAGATAGTCTCTAACGGCATAGATTTCGAGCCCCGGGTTAGGAAGCAGGATCTCAGTAATCATACCGTGATACCTCATACAAATTATATTGTTGGTTTTCTTTAAAATCTGAGCCTGCCTAAAGAAATATAATCCATCATTGAGTGAGGTTTAGAGATGTGAGAAATAATGCAGTTATTTGTTAACCCTAATCTATTAGCGATACGAAAAATCAAAGATGTACATTCAATATCCCCTTTGATAGGTCCAAAAACTTCTAACCATTGGTGCATCATGGCTACAACAGGGAAAATCTTCCGTTTGTTCACAATTGCAAAAAGTATCTTTAACTCGTCTTCCCTAATGGTCTGGGTTTCAGGTCTAGGGAATAGAGTCAAAGAAATAAACCTGTGAATAAAACGGAAGGTTGGCAGCTGAAGATCACTATTTTTGGGTCTATGGCAATTATCTTTATCAGAAATTTCTTTCCAAAACTGCTCTTTTCAAAAATTAGAAAGAGCAACATTGAAGTTAAGAACACAATTCGAATTAAACCGCAGCAAATCGCTATGTCTTCTCTAGGTGCAAGTAAACTGCCTATTGAACATGTAAAAACTCACCCTAGCCCTAGCCTCAAGAATTTGTAAGGTGCATAAAAATTCCATTGTGAGCAGCTTAACACCCGGTTCATTTATTGGAACAAGATTCCTCCAGCCTATTGCAGCAAAAATTGTGTTGAACTCAACATCCATACCTGTGTCTCGTAGGAGTTGAGGATGGTACGCCGACGTCAACTTGTATGCCCTGTCCTTGATATTTTGGAATTTGTCCTTTTCCGTTTGGTCATGTAGCTGGACATCCCTCTCCGCCATAAGCTCATTGATGGGGCCATCGATAGAAGGACGGGCTAGGGAGGCTCTTGATGACGAAGCAGATGTGTCCGTGTCCATGTCCGTGTCCATGTCAGAACTAGCCCTCTTAGATTGGCTCCTAGTTAGATGCTTGAAACCGAGGAATGACATCCTATCACACAAGGAGCAGACAAACACACAAAAGGAATTGCAAATATAGGTTAGAGTAATCAATTAGGAGTCAGCTGTCCAGAAGTTAGTCGTCCGAGAGTTAGCCTACTAGAGAGTTTCTAAAACAGATTTTACAACACTTCTTCTCTAAACTTGTATTTAGGCCTAGTCTCAGAACTCCAATTTCCAGTAGTTCTTCCCTTCTCTCTATAAAACTCTCTTCCTTTCCAATGATTTAGCTAGCAGAGCAGCTCAAAACTGCAATTCTCTGGGAAAAGAAGGCAGGAAGGTTGAGGTGTGAGAGGAGAAGGCTGCGGGAGATGAAGATTTATAGGGGAGGGAGAGATAGGCCGGTCGACCTAGGATGTGGGGCTAGCTGGCCCCACTTGTGGGCCCCACTTGAGGTCCTTATTCCTGTTCTATTCTGTTGTATTCTTAAGCTTAATTCTCATCCTTTCGTACGTGAATTTGATACGATGCAGCAGGAATGGTGGCAAGGCAAAGAATATGAGGTCAATTCCATAGTAGATCCCATGGGATCTATGGGCCCAAGGTGAGAAAATTTTTTACCATGCAGAGAATAAAATTACTTTCATGAAACAAACAAGCATGGAAAATTAGGGACAACATTTTGAGCCACCACGGTAAAAATTCTTTAGGATTTTCACTTCGTAAAAATTATTTACATGGGGCATAGATCTTTGTTTATATATTTTTTATTTTGTTTATAAATGGCAAAGATCAAAAAGTAAATGCAAGAAAGTAAATATGGATAACTACCAAGTTACCTTTTGGCGAGGGTTCAAAATTTTAGAGTCCACCGAACCGGACTTTCCCAAATTCTACTACTCTTCAGAGGTGTCATCCTGCCTAGAGGATGATGTCCTTGATGGCTGGTCATCTCCTTCTTCACTTATCATATTTGCCTTCAGGTTCAACTCAGGCCTCGGTCTAAATGGGAGGCGTTCTTCTCGTCCATTAATGTTGAATTTGACTTCTCCAATTCTAAAGTCAATGTGGGCATTTGCCGTGCTCAAAAAGGGTCTCCCAAGGATGAGTGACACCTTTGAGTCTGGATGCATTTCCAACACCACAAAGTCAACTGGTATGAAGAATCCTCTGATATTGACCAGAATGTCCTCAGCAATTCCTATTGGATAGCGGAGAGATTGATCGGCCAGCTGTAGACACATTGATGTTGGGACGATCTTTGCATGTTGGAGCTTGTCAAAAATAGACTTGGGCATCACACTGACACTTGTTCCAAGGTCACATAGCGCATTATCAAAATGTTGATCTCTAATTGAACAATCAATAGTGGGGCATCCTGAATCCTTCTTCTCTGGTGACATGTTGAGGTTGGCCGCACTACATTCTTCCGTTAACTTGATTACTTTAGTGGTGGGTAGTGGTCATTTGTTGTTGAGGATATCTCTTATATATCATGCATAGGTGGGTACCTGTAGAGCGTCTAACAAAGGGACGTTGATATATAATTTTTGAATTCCTTCAACAAACTTACTAAACTGCTCATCCGCCTTAGCTTTCCGCTTTCTACGTGGGAATGGTAAGATGTTGGAGTCATGGAAATCTTGCGTCATCTCTGGTACTAGTGGCTCCAATTCTTCAACCTCATCGTCCTTCTCTTCTGTTACTGTTGGGATTACTGGTGCTGCATGTCTTCTTGTTGTACCTTTTGGATAAGGGGGATCATGAGTAGATCTGCCACCTCTTTTGGTTATGGATTGCACCTGACCAGGGTTAGTGGCAAAAGGCAAAGCAGCAGCTAGTTGCGCCAACCTAGTTTCTAGATCTGATTATTATGATTGAGCTAATCTTTTATAGCAGAAGAAAAGTCATCTAATTTAGCATTTATATCCTCTAAAATTTTATCATTAGAGGCAAGCCGTTTAATAATGGTGTCATTAATTCTAGCATGTTCTAAGATTAAATCTCTCAAGGGTAGTTGCTTGAAATTAGAAGAATTATAATTGCCCGAGTACTTACCTTGATGGGTAGATTCTTTCTGTTGATTCCATCCTTGCTTTCTTGATGTGGGAGGATTGTTGATGATGCTTGTATTTTCTTGATTGTCTGAGAATTCAATCCCTAGATACTTTCCACATCTATTCTGAGCATCAAAGGCATCTTGGATTGCTTGACGATCTCTTTTGTAATTATCCCTCTGATCAAGCCAATAGCACATCCATCTTTGTTGTTAGTGCACAAACTTCTTCTGGAATTTCTTCAATCTTCTGACAGCGTTGATTATTATCTGGCTTCCAGCTCTGATTCTTGGCTATCTTCTCCAAAAGAATTTTAGCTTTTACAAGTGTGAGTGACATAAATGATCCTCCAGCAGTTGCGTCTAATTGCTCACGAGATTTCTGAATAAGTCCATTGTAAAATCCTTGTATGAGCAACCAATATTTCATTCCATGGTGTGGGAATTCTAGGATGTATTCCTGAAAATGTTCCCATGCCTCTGCAATGGTTTCTTCTTTTTCCTGCTGAAAGTTGTAGATTTTTCCTCTTAAGGCATTGGTTTTTCCTATAGGGAAGAATTTTGATAGAAAGGCTTTTGAACACTTGTCCTATGTATTGATGTCTTCTTTATGATCATAGAACCACTACTTCACTTTTCCCTCTAAGGAGAATGGGAATAATTGAAGAAGTATGATGTCTTGGGCAATGTCCTTGATGATGATAGTGCTTCCAATCTCTAGAAAATCATGTAGACAGGCAGTAGCATCTTCTTGTGCCTTTCCACTTAATGTAGTAGCTTGGACTAGGTTGATGAGGCTTGGTTGGAGTTCAAACTCTAGGTTATCCGGTTGGAGTGTGGGCCCAACATGAATGTTCCTAGGGTTTGGAGCAGAGAACTCTTGCAAAGTCTTTTTAGCCATTGTCTTCACCACTTGTGTTGATCTCTAGGTTGAGTTGATTTCTGATTAGATATTGATTGATCACAACTAAACCTGAATTACCCTGCACAAGATATAAACAAAAATAGGGCAAGGGTGAGCCTGAAAAGACAAAAGTACTTCATTAAGATTTTTATCTATGAGTATATATTTGATGTATTCTTCTGATAGCCATATAAATAATTCCTGTAAAAAGATCCCCGACAACGGCGCAAGAAATGCTTATTGGCATCTCTTACGCCGCACCCGCTAGGTTGTCATCCCTAACATGACGTAAGAAATGCGGTTGTACTTATAATCATGACACTTATAAAATATAAAAAGTTATCCGCAAGCGCACAGATAAAATACTCCTGTTGTAGCATTTCACCCAGGAAAGTTCCCGGTATCGTTATTTATAATTCTACCACAAGGAGCTTCTAAACAGGGTTTAAAAGAGAAAATTGATATGGCTATAAGAAATACAAATACATACTATAGATATAAATCAATTAACCACTTCCATCTAAACAGGGGTAAGGCAAATGATATTGATAATAATGATAATGAGATAAGATAGGGAATCCATAATTAGAGAGAACTCGTAGGATCAAGTGGATCTAGACTAAAGTGACACGATTAGAGATTTAATTCATAGGGTTATGTCCTACCTACCAAATCTCAGGGTTTTCTAATCTACTCCTTATCATCTATAGCATAATCAATCTTCCATCTAAATATAAGGAACATTACTTCAGGAAATTCAAGAACAGAGCAATCCTTCCCTAAGTAACCTGGTTCTACTTGTCCTAGATTCGGAGAGTGGACTACAGAGGACTCAACAAAGCTATAAAAGTCACCTTCGTGATCTACCACATGGCCTGGAAAATAGAGTGCATTCACAGGTAAATATAATCTAGACACTACGTCTACATTACTTCTACCACCTAATTCAATCCGGAGTTGAACTAGGCGCTCTACGAACTTATGCCTAAACTTCTTATCAATCAAGACTATATCTAAGATAGAAATAGAATAAACTAAGAATGAAATAGACAAGAACATAATGATATTGAAGTAGAACAAAGTCATAATTATGAGATACAGTGGTAGAATTACTAAATCTCTTGACATCGATCCGGAATCCTGAGCCACGCTCAACTCTACTTGTATCTAGCTAGATTCTAACCCTAAACTTGAAATAGAGCTCTAATCTTCTAATTGGAAACCCTAGCCTTTCTCTCTGGCCTTCTGAATGAGACATCAACTGATGATGATTGTGATTCTCTTCCTCAGAAAGGGTCTGCCCCTGCTTATATAGCCTGGAGGGATGAACCGTAGCCTTCGGATCAAACTGACTTGAAACAATGGTCGAGATACGTCGTAGAGGTCGATTGGAGGCCGTCACACGAAGCAGAGCTCACTTCCTTGTGGGACCAGGCCGGCTGGCCTAACATGTGGGGCTGGTCGGCCCCACCTGTTAGCCGTCGAGCTTTTATTTTGTTCCCGTGTCCTCTGGTGTCCTCTACAACCTTCTCGTCAATTCTTGCAAAATTCTGACTTGATTTTGTTTGGTTTCTTGGCTCCTACTCCTCCCCAGCTTATTCTCTTTTAATCCCTAAAAATTTGCAAATCACCAAAGCTATGGAAATTGTCATGTTAGTCCATAAAACTCTTGCTTGGTGATGGTTCCGGAGTATTCCAGAGAATTTCTAGGCATATTCATCGGGGACTTTCTCGTCGGGACTCCAAATATAGCAAATGATATGTCCATTTTGATCATCTCGACAATACCTTCACAATGGTGTGTTCTATTTTGTCGTTTGAGATACTTGTATGTGGTGAAATATCAATAATTCTACAAAAGAGGTGAGAGCAACACAACTCATGGAACTTGTCAGAATAAACCCTATAACTATGCACTAATAACCCTTTTACCATTATGTTGTGCATTAATTGAAGGTATAATGTTGACGTTAAGGACCATCAACAGTGAGCATGCGAGTGTCAAATAGCTTTATCCTAGAACAACGCTCAAGTTATGTAATCGCATGGTTGTCGTCTCTAATTAGGTTCTCTATTAGGAGCTTGAGCTTGTAAACATGGTTGTTAGCCCATGATGTTTGCGTATCTCTGCCTTTGCTTGAATGTAAGCCCAAGCTTAGTTCCCATATATGTCTGCTTAGGCTATAGATGTCCGTACCCTTTGGTTAAGACCCTTGTTTGATTGACCAATCGAGTTAAGTTCTAGTTAACGCTAGCCTGTGACCCTAGTTGTTCTCTGCCAAGTTGTGGAGACCTTAACCGATTTCATGTTGGAGCTCCTGATTGTCTCTTCTATAGATGATCTAGGCAATGCTAATTTCTCGCTGTTTGATCTTGAAATCTTTGCTTGCGAAATCAGGTGGCTACCTTATCAACCCAATCTCTAATCGGTGTATCAATTTTGTTCTGGAAGTTTGCTAAGCTCATATCAACTTATGGCGTCTCTCAATGTTATCAGTCTTGATCTCATGTTGTTATCCAACATGACTAGAACCTTTCATCTGGTAATCACCTTGGTAGACGCAAGGCGTGCGTGGAAATGAAGCAAGAACCCTTGCTCAGTTGTCTTCAACCATTAAGCTATGGTCCCTTGCATTGTGTTTTGATCTTTGGATCGCCTCCTTCTTGATTATAAACCTTGTGACTACCTTTGTTTGCTACCTCTCCCTTGTTTGGTGCTTGTTCTTACCACCCAATCGGTGCCACCTAAAATTCCACTTTGTTTGTGTGTTTAATAATGGTGTTACGATTAGCATTCTATGATGCTATAACAAAACCGAGAGCCTCCTGTGGGCACGCACACAAGGTTGTGCTACTCAGCACACGCTGGTATCAGGTTGCTAGTCATGATCCATTATGAAACAACAACCGATGTGTTATTTCTCGTGACCCTTTTTCCTTGGTTATCTCCGTACATTTTATCTAAAGATCCATATCTCGGACCTTATGTAGTAGGTCTTCCTCCTAAAGTTACTAAGAGGATAACCTTTGAAGAACAATCACCGACATAAACATTGATAGACTGCAAGAGGTGGTAGACAAGTGACTCTCCCCAAGTGTCCTTGTATGACGATGGTCATTGATTGAGCAATGTTGTCATCCTTGTTGGATCAAAGGGGCACATAACACTTAATGTTGGACAAGTTATCCGTTGGATAAGAATCTATCATCACATTGTGCATTTGACCGAGCTATCAAAGTCTTGATCCTTGTGTGTATGATGGTCATACAGTCAAAATCAATCCTCTCTGGTGTGACTCCTTATCTGCAGACTTCGATGTCGACCATCTGTTTGTGCCTCGACTGTAATTATTGTTATGGTCAAGGGTAAAGATTCAGAACTTTGAGTGTTGAGAGACAACTGATTAGTTACCAGTAGGAAGGACAATCTTCAGCCAAGTAACGATTCTTCGATAGCTGTGATGGTTATGTCTCAATGAACAATAGAAAGCGAAGAAGCCATGAAGCTGATCAGCAATGCAGGTGTTGCATCTTCTCCAAGTGTGCTATCCAGTCAACTCCATCTTGAACAAACATGCATATAGTACAAGATGTTGTATTAGCTAAGTGAAGAACTAGAGAAAACATGTCCCTAGTTTCGATCAGCATCATTGTGCCCCTAGGTGTCACAAATAGATTTGTTCATGGCTCTATTGGATGAAGTACCAGAGAATATTCAGAGATGGTTCCTTATCTATGTAGGGATGCCCTCCATGTGGAATAATGCTTTGTGCTCTATGAAAACAACCACAAGTCCAATGCTTGTGCATCATCAAGTTGGTGTCTAGGTCAATGATTGAAGTGTCACCTGAGAAGCAGAGGAAAAAACCTAGCGTCCATCCTCAGGGAGAAAGGCTGCCACTACTATGGGAAATATTAGAGAGTGCAAAATATACGCCTCCATGTGTGAAGCAAAGAAAAGGAAGAACATGAAATCTGTCTAGATTTTGTGGCACTACACCGATTATCTTCAAGCCGGCCGTTAGTGACTCCAACGTAGTTGGATTGACCCTAAACTTGGTGACCACATTCCTCGCTTAGGACCCCCTCAATGTCTTAAGTTGGTTTGAGTATTGGTTGAGTAACATAGCGGATTCAAGAGATGTCTTGTCATCTGGGTTTGCTACCATTTTAGAATTGAGCCATTTGGTTGATGGATTGGTTGGATTGTCAAACGGTATCTGTTTGGGCTGAATTTTGGTGAGTAGTTAAAAGACCCATGGATCTATGTGCCCATCAAAATTTGTGCATATTGGAGTAGTAATTTATGAGATATGAGCGAAAACAAAATGGTACAAAATTTGCAATTTCTCTGTTGACTGTGATCCTCTGTGGCATTGGATGGTTGTGTTTGTAATTCATGCCAAGGAATTACAACTAGTAAGTGTCTTGCTATTAGACAACCCTAAGATAGTCCTGTGAGGACTCCTTGCACCCCTATGTGCCTTGTTTTTGCCCTTTTTTATCAGCAATGCTTGAGCAGTCAAGGTGTTCTTCAAGTCAAATTGCGCCATTGCGAGTCGAAAGCATTTGGGAAGGTGTCAAACTGCAGATTTTTGGATTATGGTTTTGAGATATAGGTTGACCTTGGGACGGAAGCATCAATATCTAATGTAGTTCAAGAATACGAATTTTGCTACAGTGTACATCGACCCAACTAATTGTGCAACTATGCCATGAAGGAAATTGTATTCAACTTGCTCGGTAGTGAACTATTTCCCAAAGTTTGGTGGATACTTGCAACTTTTGTTGTCCAATAGACCTCGCTACCATCCTTCTTCGGTGATGGTTCTCCAATGCTAACATGCTTTTGGTACTTTATATGTGTTTACCCAAGGGGTTGCATCAGATTCAACCCCGATGACTGTTGTCCCTTGGATTTGAAGGTTCCATTAGCTAATGATCGTCGAGAACATTGAGCCAATAGAGTCAGCTATCACATTCACTGCTCCCTCAACTGACTCAGAGAATATAGTGTTATTATCAAAGAAAGAGAACTGCACACATGGAACAGTATGTAGTTTTCCATCAGTTGGCATCTTAGTGAGTGAACAGTCTATGATCGGTATAGACATTGTCTGTTGGTTAGTCGTTTTTCCCATAGTCTCAAAGAATGTTTACCTCATATATGGACCCAACCGTTATCTAAAGTTGTACATGCTATGCCACTAGAGAAGGATATGCTATGAGTAGTTAGTCCATGCTTGTAGTACTCTCCGTACACCATGAACGAAGTACCTATTGTCTTCGATTCCTCCCAAAGTAACAATGTTTCAGGGAAGTCAGTGAAGGAAATTCTTTAGACAAAATTTTCTGCGTAGAGCGAGTATCAGAAAGTTGTCTTGCCTAATTAGCCTCTCTGATGTTTGAAGTTAAGTAGCATAATGCATATTCAGATGCTGGAAATTGGATAACATGCTTCTCTTCCCTTGAAAGGTTCTTCGCACCAAATCTCAGGAGATGATTCTTTTAAGGGGAAGGGATGTAACACCCCAAGTGTTTGCCACCAGTTAAGCAGTGGGTATGAGCTCAAACATGGCAGATTAAGTGGTGATGAAGATATCAAGGTCAAACCTATGGAAATGAGCCCCAACCTAAACTTGGATATTTCACCCTTGCTTTACGTATAGGCCCTTTTCAAGATATATGTTTGGGTGGTGTTATTGTAATATCTTCATATGTCTCACATCAATACCCATCTATATTGGTCACTAGAAAAGTTTCATGAAGTTTGGAGTCAAAAAGTCACATGAAATGATAAGTTATATCCTTGTTGGATTGGTTTTACTAAGTGCTTGAATTGCACTATTAAGTGAATGGAAATATTGGTCATCAAACAAACCTTGAAACCTTGACCAAAAGACTCTAGATGGACTCTATAACAAAAGTTGTGAAAGGTTCATGTTGAGCAAATGCCCTGAAAATGCTCCAATGGATAAAAAGGATACTTTCAGCTTTATCGTGATGCTACATTGATCAAAGTAGAACTATAGGTTTTATACTAGTTTTGATGTTGGATCTTAAATAAAAGTTGTAGTTCATGTTATGGAGAAGGAACTTTGTTTTTGGAAGAAGAGCCAAATCAGCATGGAAATAGGTCAAACAGAGGCTCGAAGTTTGAATCAGCTGCTCTTTTTCAGCCCTAGAAATAATTGTGAGTCCTTAATTGACAACTGCGAGTTGCTATGTTTGCGACATTTTATCTTCCAAATTCATATGGCAGCTCAATTGGATTCCTTAATATGAGTTGGAGTATGCCTTGTGAAGGAAACAATAGATCAAGTCTCACCAGATTTGGAGCTTGTTTGGACCTTCAAAATCAATTCCCAAAACTGCTAGTTTCGTCATATTTAGGGACTTGGACCAGTAAGGACAAGACGGTTGGCACGTCGCATTCTCATATTTTTGCTAAGCAACTCAAGTTGAACCAAATGTAAAAGTTGGAGCACACATTGTGGTGAAGAGCATGCAAAGTGATGACATTAGTTAGATTTCATTCTCGCTATAAATTTTTGGAGTTTGATAATCACTGTCAACGCACTAACACAGCTATCTTCAGAGATGATTAACCATTAATCGGTTGCTCTAATGACCTCGGCCCCTTAACGGAAAACGTAGAGCTTCGTGTGGGCTTCAACTTTGGTGTTTAGCCCATGGTCCAAATCGGCCCAGATCTGGCCCAAATCGTGTCCCACATTCGCCACTCTGTCGCGCACCACATGTTTGATGTTTTGTCGACGCGTCCTCCATGCAGAGTTCACGCCCCCACCATTGCTGAGCGCAGCTGCCACGCACCCCCTGCCTCTCCACGCGCCCCTGTGTCCTGTTGCTGAAGTGGAGAAGCACCAAAGCACCCTCTTCATTTCCCTCCGCTCCCTCCTCGCTCTCCCTTGCTCTGTGCTCGTGTAGGCATGGAGAACGTCGCCATGGATGTCACCGAGCAGAGCTCCCGCCGCTGCTTTTCCCCCTTCGAGCCTTCTCCATCCTAGCTGGCGTCGCCATCAGCTTCCCCACGCCATGCTGCCTCCCGAGCGCCGCCTCCGTGGTTACGCGGCCGCCTGCAGCCCGGGTTGCCGGAGCAGCCACCGCTGTGGGCCGCTGCCTCCGTGGCTGACTGGCCACGGGCCACGGCGGGGCAAACTAAGGCCACCAGCAGGTGCGTAGGTGCTTCCTGATGCTCCGCCGCCAGCGAGCTCCCCAATGACCGGAACCGCGAGCCTAGCACCTCTTCTGTACAAGAATCACGACAGGGACCATGGCTTTGAATTTGAAAGAAGGGAGGGGCCTAACTGCATAGTTTGTTACTCATAAGAATAGTGCCAAAAGGACCTATTTGTTATAGTTTTGACTGAACTTTGAAAATGCATAGTAAATCATAGGAAATTCATAAAATAGCAAATGAGGACTTCTTGGAATCCTTGTGAAATTCTCTATGCAGTAGATATATATTATGGCATGTTTTAGTTTAAAGTTTTCTCTATAAAAATAGATTTATGCACTTAGGTTTTAAGGCTAGTTGTGTTTTGTCTTTTTCATTACTGCAAATGTAGGGCTCCAAATGAAGTGAAATTATTGTGGCATGTTATTCATATGATGTTTGATGTGTGGTAAAAATTTCATGAATTTTGGTTGCTGTATGAGTGAGTTATTAGTGTATCTTGCTCTCACATGATTTCTTGCAATAGCAATTTATCTTTTTCATAGAGGTTGATACACATGTCCAAATAGCTTGAAATTTGTACAGTAGACTATTGTGATGATATTCTAGCTGCAATAATTTTTGTAGAATTTATGGTGCACTTTCGTATATGTTCATTAAATCACCTAGGCATCTAAATAAATTAAGAAATACCTCTAAAGAATTTATTTAGATGGTGACACCATGATTTCTGGTGTTATTTTAATATGTGTGATGTGTTGGTAAAGTTGGTTTTGTCCAATTATATGTTTGCAACATAAGTTAATATTTATTCTTCCAATTGATGCTTTTCTAGACAGTTTCTAGGATTTTTGAAATTGCACCATAAAAATGATGTTTGCTAGGAAACATGCTTATAGCAAAGTTGTAGATAACTCATTAATCTAGCTTGTGTTAAATTTTGGCCTTATAGTTTGTGAGTAATGCCTGTTCCGAGTTAGATTCCAGAAATAGTTGTGCTCTGGAATCTCTGGACCAGATTCTATAAATATGTATGTTTGACTTGGTTAACTTGAGAATCATGCTAAGATGATTAAATGTGAATTGTAGACAATTTTATAAGCTTTCTAGAATGTCTTGTTGTATGGCTATTGGATTTTTATAACTCCAGGTATGATCCAAACATGCAGCTATTGTTTGCAGTCCAAAAATTATCAGATGCAAGTTATGGTTGTTTATTCCATGTGTTGCTAAGTGTGGCTTATGCCCTTGATGATGGTCAAGTTAAGATACTTGTGTCCTTTCTAAGATTGTGTCTTGCTTGATGTGCTTGCTCTCTATAATTGGTTGTGTGTTAAATAGCTATTGGTATCTATGTCTTGCATAATCTTGTGTTTGTCTTGTATGCTTATGTGATGCATCTTGTGTTACCATTCATCATATTTATACACATGCATCTTGCATCTCATTTAGGTACACTAGATGCACCACGTGAAGAATGAGATGTTGAAGCCAAACCCGAAGATGGTGTTTGGTGGACCTATCCCGAAGATGGAAGGACTAAGCAAATACCGGGATGGGAGATGCTCGCTAAGCAAGTGTCATCTATTAAACACTAACCTAAGTGTTCGATCCTAGACAAGCTCTAGAGCATTCTAAGCCTCCTACTTTATAAAAGCAATTGAGTATATATGTGATATATGTATTGTTGCATTAAGTTATAAGAGTTGATTGGAAACACTTGTTGCATATATACCTTTTCTCTGTCCTGTAAATATGCCTAGAATCCTATTTTTAGTTTCGAATCGAAAGTATTACTTAGCCATGCTTAAACCAGTAGAAGTCGGGTGATTTCCTATCACCTACGAGATATAGGTGGGTACCTGGTTATGGTTGGCTATAATTGTTATCATGACAAAATAACCAAGTGTTGATGAATAAATGGAGACCGGGCGGAATCTTATAGGGTTTTGAACTAGAGTGATTCCATTTGTGTCGTTTAAGGATCGATCATTGCTCATCCCTCTTGTCATGTTGAACGCATGCCTCATATTTAGCTGGCCAAATAATGTACCTTTTGACTGCGAAGCTCGTGACACTATTCGGGCTAGGATAAACTATGGCTGGTAGACTAGTGCTGAAGGGGGTAAGACAGAGATGCGAAGAGTCAGCCCAAGGTGCGTCCTGGCTATTGGGTGGTCCCTGGGTAGTGCGGTCTATGATTGTTATCCCGCATCGTTTACCTGAATGGTGTCATTGGTGACCTGTAGCTCACTTGATCGGTGAGTGTGGTTTGTATGAGGAATAAATCACCAGCTAGTTAGGAATCGATTCGAATTGCCATCGCTCCTGGATAGTGAGCACTTAACTTGAGTTATGACATCGTAGTAATGATGATGGAACATATATGGTTATGTGGATTATGTTGGAAATGTTAAACCTGAGATGGTAACTTTGATGTTAATGGTTAATCCAGTGATTGCATTAGCATAGGTGCTTACCTAGATTAACAGGTTATAACAAAGATGATGCAAAAGTACTTAAAATGGTTTATTCATGATAGCTTATGCTTTTCGTAAATGAGTCAAGCTAGCCCACAAAAAGAAAGCTTTGCATACTCCTTGGTGTCATATTATTTCTGATGGTAAGTCTAGCAAAGTACCTTCTCGTACTCAGGATTTATTTCCACTTGTTGGAGGTTGTGATGTATCATGACTGTTGTAAGAATTGGATGGCACCTGCCGTAGTGGCGAAGTGTGATCATGGGCATGATCCTTCTGATTTATCTTGTCTCTAATGCTTTTGTTGGAGGTTGACCTTGGTACTGACGTGTACTTGAAATAAGAGGATGTTAGTTTCAAACTACATTGTTTTCGCTACTTTTGAACTTGAGTTGTAATAACTCTATTGAACTCCGATCTATGTTGAATTACTTGTGAAATGGATGTAACATGTGACTTGTTATGTTGAACCACTACGATCTTGGCTTGTATGTTGGGTGGTTGGTTTGAAATCCCTCGTGATTTCATTGGACCACCGGAGTTATAGAAACTTAAGTACGGGAATTTAATTGCTCCAACAATTGTTCTTGTACTTTTGTTCTTATAATTTAGGCGGTTTTGTTACAAGGGCTCCCATATCTAGTTTCAGAGCCTGGATTTTCTCTACATGGGGGTGATCACGACCTGGTCCTACTCTTCCCTTCCATGCCGATTGACCCTGCATCCCCTCTAGGTTTCAACGAACGCGTCAGAGAACTAGACCTTGTCGGCAAGGAGGGGGAGTGCGTCCTGCCAACCCCCACTAGGTCATTCAGCTCACCTACTAACGTCAACTCTGTCTTTGAGTTGATGGTTGACCTTTGTCTGCATGCCAACGAGACGTAGGCTTCAGAGGGTATTCAGCTCCATGACTTCAACTACTCGAGGCTAGAGCGTTAGCTCGATGCCATCATGGGACTACACCTATCCTAGGAGGATATCCATCGCCTCTACTTCGTCTTCGCTAACACCTTGGTGCATCTCTCGGGGGGACCACCGCTCTCCCTAGAGGTGAGCGCCACGCCGACACAGCCGACGTGGCCTTATGGGCTGCATAATGCCGCGAGGACCTATAGTCACCTCACACGACCTGCGGAGGACACATCCGTAGGCTTGCCACACCATCATCTGCAGTCCCTCTCGGAGCTCCTCACGAGCACCATGACGTCCTAAAGCGTTGACTCTGAAAAGGATGGCGGTGGCTGGGCTGGAGCTGACTTCTCTGGGCTCAACAACCCAAGGGCTCTGCGCTAGTTCCTCGACAGCAGCAACTACCTTCTCGAGAGCCTTAACCCCAATGATGAGAGATACAACTATCTCATGAATGCTTCATGTGTGATGGGGAGCTCCACGAAGGAGTCTCTGATGAGAATGAGGGCGAACACACCCCGGCTGGTCCCATGCCCCGCACCGTGACTTGCACTAGAGGTGCAGCCATGCCACCACTAGTTGGACAACCATAGCCCTAGCTAGAGCAACTCCGAGAGCTAGAAAGGAAGCTCGAGGAGGAGCGACAATAGCTGGTGTAACTGCGCGCGGCGCTCAAGAAGGAGCTCGGAAGTCACAACGATAGTGGCGTGGCCCAACGTAGGGCTCGCGATGTCTATCGCCACATCTATGATGACGACAGTGGTGAGGGTCCACCACTCTTCGCTCGAGCGAGCTAGAACGTTACCGTCGTGGCAATCCTCCTCCGGTCAATGCCCGAACCATCGACCCCGGAGGGACAACGAGCCCACGAGGAGTTGCATGCCCTCCTCGAGCATGCTGCGGTGCAGCAGGCCAAAAGCTCTGTGTCTCGATGACGCGGGCCTGAGCCCGATCATCCCACACTGTCAGTGCCATGCGAGAAGGAAGCTTTGGTCCACCCAATACAACAGAAAGCGGGGAACAAGCCCCCATCCATCCACGACCGTGTCAGCAACAACTACAACACGTGCGACGTCCTCAACGCGCGTAAGAGGCACAAGGAGGATGGTGCCAGTCGTGGTTACCACCCTCACCGGGGTGGCCGCTATGATAGTGAGGAGGACCAGAGCCCATCTCCTGAACCCCCAGGACCTCGGGTCTTTAGCCAGAATATTCGCAACGCGCAATTCTCAGCACGATTCCAGCAACCTGCCAACATCACCAAATACTCCGGGGAGATGAACCCTGAGCTCTGGCTTGATGACTACCGCCTTGCCTATCAGTTAGGTGGTGCGGACGATGATCGCTTTATCATTTGCAATCTTCCTCTGTTCCTGGCTGACTTAGCGAGAGCTTGGCTAGAGCACCTCCTAGCCCATCGCATCCACAACTAGGCCGACCTCATAAAGGTTTTCATGGGGAACTTCTAGGGCACCTATGTGTGCCCTAGCAACCCCTGGGACCTTAGGAGCTACGCCAAATGCTAGATGAGACTCTCCGCGAGTACATTTGGCACTTCTCTCGGCAGTACACCGAGCTGCCCAACATTACTGGCATCGATGTCGTCGGAGCGTTCCTCGTAGGAACCACCTACAAGAAGTTGGTCCATGAGTTGGGACACAAGGGCCTATGCACCACCAGGGAGCTCCTGGACATTGCCAATAACTTTGCCTCCAGCGAGGAGGTGGTAGGGGCCATCTTCCACGACACCAAGGGTAAGGAGAAGCGGTAAGAGGACGTCGATGAGGGTGGCTGCTGCCATAACTCCAAGAAGAAGAAAGAGAACAAACAGTTGTACAAGGACCCCCTTGTGGCCATTGCCAAGCGCAAAAACCCTCGAGCCCCTCCCGAGGGTGGCCCGGGAGTTTTTGACGAGATGCTTGAGAAGTCATGTCCATACCATCATGGCCCGGTCAAACACACCCTCAAGGAATGCGGCATGATAAAACACTACTTCTCCGGAGGTGCCTAGGGGAAAGATGACCTAGGCAAAAGGCCTGAGGAGGACAAGGGCAACAACAAGGAGAAGGACGATGACTTTCTCGTTGTCAACAACTGCTTCATGATCTTCGGTGGTCTCGTGGCCTACAACTCCAGGCGCCAGCGCAAGCTGGAGTGCCGAGAGGTCTACGCCGCTGAGCCAGCCACGCCATCTTTCCTCAACTGGTCCGGGTCCGCCATCACCTTCGACCACGATGACCACACGGATCACATTCCATAGCCAGGCTGATACCCGCTTGTTGTTGATCCATCATTGGCAACACGCGGCTCATCAAGGTACTGATGGATGGAGGCAGCAGCCTCAACATCATGTATGCTAAGACCCTTGATGCCATGAGGATTAACCGGTCCTAGCTCCACCCGAGTGGAGCACCTTTCTACGGTATCATACTAGGGAAGCGGGCCCTACCCCTTGGGCAGATTGACTTACCTATCACCTTTGGGGATCCATCCAACTTCAGTAAGGAAACCCTCACCTTTGAGGTGGTTGGGTTCTGCTGCACCTACCACGCCGTTCTGGGACGGCCATGCTATGCGAAGTTCATGGCTATCCTAAACTACACCTACCTCAAGCTCAAGATGTTAGGTCCTAATGGGGTCATTACCGTCCGCACCACTTACCAGCACGCCTTTGAGCTAGTGCAACGTCAAGTGTTGCGAGTACGTTGAGGCCATCATCGAGTCTGAGGCACTTGCAGTCGACTTGGAGGCACACCTCAGGGAGGCACCCGATCCCAAGCGATCCACCAGCTCCTTTAAACTGGCCAAGGGAGTCAAACAGGTCTGCAGAATCCGAGCGATGACAATGGAGGTAATAGCAACTATATTACCTAAACCCCTCTCTACGCAAATCCGGGCACACGCACCGCCCATCCTCAACGGTACAAAAGCAGACAGGATGAAGTGTGTCCACAGCGTGTTGCACCAATGGATGGAGAGGCCAAAAGCTTGAAGTCAATTGCATCTCTGCGCTATAGGGTTGACTGCTCACGCCGGTTAAGGAGGAAGACGACCACACCCGAGGCCACCTTTTTATTTTTCTCTTTTATCTTTTCCCCTTTTACCTTTTTACCACAAATGTAACCCAAGCCCTCCCCTTAAAAACTATAAAAGGGGAGGCAGGGGCCACATCTAGGGGGAAAATTGCAATCGAATCACACCTTACTGAGCAAGTACTAGAGCTCGCACATCTCCGAAGAGACTTGGGATCCGCTCCCTCTCTCGAAAGCCTATAACCCCTACTACGAGCATTCTGGTGCAAGACAACATGAGCAGCAACAGAATCCACTGGACGTAGGGACATTTTTGCTCGAACTAGTATAAACCCTTGTGTCCGCATTGCACACCATCCGGACCTAAATGCGTAGATACAACTTTACTCGTCTTAGTGTCTAGGGCGCAGTCCTAGACACCGACAAGTATACATGTGATGTTCACGTACTATGATGTTATATGATATATTTTGTGATGTTCACATGGTATGCATGTGATGTTCCATAATATATTTTGTTATGTTCACGTAGTATACATGTGATGTTCACGTACTATGATGTTTCATGATGTATTTTGTGACATTCACATAGTATACATATGACGTTCTATGATGTTTCTTTGATGTTCATGAGATGTACATGTGATGTTCTAGGATGATCTGATATAATTTATAATTGTAAACATATGTCATAACAGAGACAAATCATGTACATTGTGTAGTGGTGAGGAATGATTGTTTTCATTTTTTTGTCTCTTGTTCGACCTCACCTACACACTATGTTTATTCCTATTTTTTAGTTTATTTATCCTCTCTATGAGCTCACATGGTATACTGGTGGAGCTGAGAGCAAACACTCATGTTGCAAGGTGGGCCAACTCATGGGGTGTGTTGTGATACACTCAGACCTAAGAGCCATGCACACCTTGCTAGATGGGCCAGCTCGTGTGGTGGGCCACAAAATGGAGAAGTGGTGGGCCGAGCGTAATTACGCAGAGCGAAGCAAGCGAACGACTGTGATTTTTTTGGCGTGGTGCTTGACGAGACTAAATCACGAACGTTCACCCAATTCTAGTCGGACGAATGATCCGACAACTACAGCAGTTTCTATTTTAAGAATAAGCAAATCCCACCTCTTTCCCCATTCGGTAGGCAGATGCTTTATTTTCTTTTCGTAATCTTTTTGTGCGAGCGCATGCGAACTTGCCATTCTCTTTCCTCTCGCACATGACTCAAACTAACTGAGTTATACCATATAACTTGGAGTAATAAGTTAGGCGAGCTAAGTTATACAACATTACTTTCTCTTCTTTCCTATGCGACAATAACATTCCCTTTACCTTTTATCGGCATTTTTTCAAAAAAACTAATCATTCGGGAACATGAAAAAATGATTTAAAAAAGGATAAGGGAGCAAAATAAAAAGTAACTTTTACACCCTATACTACACAACAACTTCCATAACGATAATGCGAAGCTGCATAACAAGTTATATAACATATTTGCATAACTTGTGCAACTATAATATTCAGCATCTATGTGTCTTCAATTGGAAGATCTGTAAAATATATTATGTAAAATAATAAATACAAATAATAAAGTTGACTAGAAGAAGCACATAAGTTAATAGCAAAAACTAACATGATTATGTAACATAGTGTGATAACACATGAAACTAAGTACAATAAGTTCATCAAATAGGTTAGATGTCATGCATATGAAAACACAAGTTAGATACATAACTCTGTACAATAAGTTAATCAAATAAGTTAGGTAGCATACACATAAAAACACAAGTTAGATATATAACTCTCTACAATAAGTTAATCAACTAAGTTAGGTAAATTAGATAAATAACACTGATATTTAACATAGCACCACATAGAAACTACATAGAAAAAAAATTATAGAGTAAGTTAAGAAGCTTAGATAATCTCATAAAAAGTTATGCTATATAACTTATGTGCAAAAAGTTATAATATATAAATTATGCACATAAGTTATCCTACACAACTTAAGTACTCCCACCATTCTAAATTATAAAACATCTTAGCTTTTCTAAATTGAATTTATTATGTATATAGACACAAGTGTATACGTAGATACATAGCAAAATCAATGTATCTTGAAATACCAAAACATTTGATAGTTTGGAATAGAGGGAGTACATAAGTTACACAATATAACTTTTGTACATAAGTTACTAAACTATATATTAGTGTATATAAAAATTTATGCTTATGTACATCAAAGTTATTCTACACAAACATAAGTTACACAATTCAATTTAGCATAATAAGTTAGCAGCATAACTTAGAAGGATAAGTTAGCAGCGTAACTTAATTTTCACAAGTTAGCAGTATACATTAATGACTCAAGTTAGTAGTAGAACTTTATGTAACTTGTTACTACAGGACAATATAAAGGAAGTCATCATCCTGGTATGAGTCTTTAACACTTCCAATCAGCTAAGCTGTGAATAAAAATTGCCTCATCACTATCAATCAAGTAGAAAAATTCATCAATTTACCCATTTCTATTTTTAGAATGTTTGGTTTTGACTTTATGCATGCTACTCAAAATCTGCTCCTAATTCTTTTTAGGATACCAATCCTACTGTACTATAATAGGGCGCAAACGAGGAACAAAAATGTCTTAAACTTCAGCTGGGATCAGTGTTATCGAAGGACAAAAGACATAAAGATGATGACAACAATCTCACCTGTGTGGAGCAAAATATTGTTTACAAAAAAGAGATAACTAGGAGATAGGTGTAGCTTGGAACACAATATAAAAATGAATTGCATTACTGGTATTTATGAGGGAACCTTGAACCTGCACCATGAACTTAGTTGTGTTGCTAAAATGCATTCATTAAAGAGAATAATCAATTAGATTATTTGAAGCATTAGTAATGGAACAATGAACTACTCCTTGAAAATCCTTCAGTAATGACCTACAAATACAAGCTAATAATTTAGGAGTGCTAATCAATTAGGAGATGCAAAACATATATTAAGGAAAAAAAAGAATGTAGAATAGGTGATGATTTAGATTCATATATCATCAGTTCCACTAGAGTAGTTCAGAGTACGTAGACAATTTATAACTAGTTGAGACTAGGACTTGCATGTCACCTAGGTCAATTTTGGTAGATGCTCAAACTACGTGGAAATTTTATCATTGATTGATGCTAGAACTTGAAAATTTCAATATAACTGATGCATGAATGTAAGTACAACACATGAGCATCAACAATTTAATTTGCAGAAGCATGGTGGACATAACTGAAGCAAAGGAGCTGATCATCCTGAACATATAAGGACAACAAGTACATCTATGAATAACTATGTTATAAAGTGGATGTGATATATTGTACCAAAGGGAACACATGGATATGATCTCATCAGTTTGCTTAAGCTCACCTTGATGCATGCAAATCGATGAAAATGAAGGTCTGACAAAATTGATGGAGGAGGAAGCCATCTTCGAGAGCCGATGTCCGAACAGAGGGCGATGATCTACCACCTCTGGGCGCTAATCCTTGGGTGGGAGAACAAGATCCACCACCTCCAGGCACCGATGGCAGGATGGCTGGCCATGATCCATCGTCTTCGGGCGTTAGTCGTTGAATGAGAGACCGAGATCCGCTGCCTCTGAGCGCTGGTGGCGCGACAGGCGATCGAGACCCGGCACATCCGAGCGTTGGTGTCACGATGGGCGACCGAGCTTCGGCATCTTCGAGTGCTATTGATGTGATGAACGGTCGAGATCCACCGTTTGGAGTGTTGGTGGCCCGATGGGCAACCAAGATCTGCTGCTTCTAGGCGTCGATGGCTAGACGGGCCACCGAGATCCGCCAGGTCCATCGCCTTTGAGCGTTGCTAGCGTGACGGGCGGCTGAGATCCACCAACGCTAGGGGTCGATGGCCAGAAGGGCAACCAAGTTCTGCTGCCTCCGAGCGTTGGTAGGTTGTGCGACGAGATCCGTGGCCCCGAGCGCCGATGGCTGGACGAGGTGTTGAGATGCGGCGCCATCTAGTGCCAGTGGACAAACGGAACCTGAGACTCCACGCCGAGAGAGAGAAAAGGAAAAGCACAAGCACAAGAAAAATGAAGAAGGGAAACTGACAGAACGGGAGCAGAAACTAGGAGAAAATAAGTGGACCCATACATAACATGGACCCCACCATGTGATAAATAATACGGTCATATCATTCACTCGATTGAAAATGAGTGAACGCTCGTCCAACGAGAATTGGGGTTTTTTTCACCTGCAGGGCCACGGGTTTATGGGTTCTTACCCTAGTGGTGCTGGACGACGTTGCTAGTTGAAAGGTGCTATTTGGGTGCTTGTGCAGGGGCTTGATGCTAGTTTCAAGGGGCTTCTTCAGAGTTTTGTAGTTATAGATGAAGTGAATGCAATGTATTTTAGTTACCAGGATTGACAATGTAATTGATTGTTTGAGAATGTAATATTGACAATGTATTCTTGAGAATTTGATGAAATAATTAATGTTGGGCCAATAATGCATTGGAAAGAATTGGAGTGTATTTTTGAGAATTCAAAAGAATTTGACAGCAGCAAAGAAAATGTTTACTGACTAAACCATGTAAATGATCTAAGAAAAGCATCATTAAAATGTTTACCGACTAATTGCAATCATAGTGTTTGAGAGATGACTAGTAGGGAAACGGTCAAGATAATCTAGAAAGTGACCAAAATATTCTGGGTAACCTCCATTAGAGTGATAAATGTTTTCTTTATATAATAATTCTAATCGTCTAATAATCCCTTACACAAGAACTACCTGTGAACTTGACAAGAGCATATCTGTGTCTGATATAAGCTTTCAGATGGTGATAAGAAATATCTTTTCTACCAAACCTACCATCAAAGCTACATCAATGAGCAGGTCTTTTAGTTTATATCTAGCGAATCTGACAAACTTTGAGACATACAAAACTCCATAAGATGTATTGGCCATTGACGAATAGGAGAGATGTGAGCAAGAGAGAAAGAGAGCCAAAAGAGTGAGAGGTGAGCCCCCTCTTCCACCTTCCCTCTCTCCCCCTTTTATAGGGAAGGCGAGACGAGAGATTTTCATTATTTCCCCTGCTGGGGCTTGTATATTTTACAAAAGAGCCTCTAGAGGTACAAATGGGCCCTAAGCATTATGCTAAAGCCCTCCAAGCTATGTAATCAGACTATGAAAACACTTATGGGTCCCTAATATCTAATAAGCCCCAATAATAGCCCCTTAGCTATTTGGTTTTGACCAAAAGTACAAGACCCAATAGCTAAATACAACTAAGTGTGGCCCAATTACAACTCAATCCCGATACATAGCTCTCAAATACACAAACATAGTCTATGGATGATTTTATCTTTAGTTGTGTGTTGATCTTTGCTCGAACCTCCGTGAGACGTGACCTTGTCTTTGGCGACATAGTGAGTTTCGTGTGCAGCAGACCTACGGTAATCGATGGCTCATGGAAAGGAAGGGATTATGATGAGATATTGGTGGCAAGGGCGCGTGGCCAACATGAAGACCATGAAGCCCAATCTAGACATCGCCAATCCCCCTAAAGTATGTCCGTGGTGCGGCAGATGGATGTGAGAGAAGTGCCCTGCGGCATCATCTCGTGCACCGACAAAGCCCTCGTCCTCCTCTATGCAGGCCTCCCTGGTATCCACATGGGCTACCTAGTCTACGTCGCCTCCACCAACTCCTTCTCTTGAATCCCCAACCTTCCCGATTCACTCAACTGCATGCACCAAGTTGCCATCCTCAGCCGCCATGGGGAGGGTTCCTACGTTCTCACAGAGCTCGTCCGTCGTGGTTTGGATGATGTCGTGCTCTACCTGTGGCGGTCAACCAGCAACCAACCGAGGCCGGTGGATCAACACTCAGGATTGGGGCTCGCTTTCCTCCTTATTTGTTCACCGTCACCTACTCTCCGGCTAAACTTTTTTCATTTTTAGTGGAAACGGGCTGGCTGGGGATTCGATCACTGAGTGCGCGGCAGCGGGGTTGGGGTGGGAGCAACGTTGATGCTAGATCGAGGGATGATACAAAGAACCATGACCCTTGGATTGAGTTGAAGCCTCCGAGGGAGGATTGTGAGCCTTTGATTCTAATGTTGTTGTATTCCTTAGTTTAAATTATGTGGTACATAAAGGTTGAACTATCTCAGCGGGGGACACAATTTAGAGTGTAGCCAACTTTGTTTTGATTGCTCCTTTACATTGCTCTCATACGTACACAACTCTAACCCCTAGCCTAAAATCGTATCTTTCGCATGATGGAAGGCTAAGATAAATACGATGTCTAGATCGAGCGGATAAGGGTGAAGTTATAACACATTTACCTGGCACCTACTTACGCCGCGCCTAAGCTGCAGCCCCACTGAAAGTTTCGGCGCTAAAAATGGCTGCCAGAATCGTGGCAAGATTTGGCGTAAAAATGAACTGGGCTGCCATGGTGAGACTGTGGCATGCCGTAATTATGACAGCCAAGCAAACGCGTACCCAAACTACGGCGTGGACGGTGCAGCATGATGAGGCGCGAATTAAACGCGCACTTACTCCCATGTGTATCTCTAGATTTAGAGGGTATATGGCATGACGAAGAGCGTGTAGACATAGTATATGATCATGCTAGACCATCTGAGGTAGTACGTATGTTAAGTATGCAAGTATACATAGAATAAATTGTTATTTTATATATACTACAATGGTATTTTAATAACATATTAAAAATATGAGCTCTTTCAAATATTTCACGTAGTAAGATTTGAAGTATCTTAAAATGAGTATATAATCATACTCAAACTATTAAATGAGTAAGCGCGCGCACACACAATATGATCTCCTACATCTTACGGATGATAAAGGCTAACATAAACTAGATCGGACGAGTATTATAGAAGAAGAGCCCCTCAGAAAACTCGCTATTTTATAGTGTCATGACGACGATGATGATGAGATGATAATGAAATGAAAAGTTGAAAGGTTAAAAAACTGATTTATAAATGGGTCAAAAAGACCTTTTCCTGCATGAATTTGTCTCGCTTGGAAACGAACTCTTAAACTTTCCCTTCTCAATCCAACCGATGCCCAATCTCACTAGATCACCACCAAGCTGGATGTTGGGGTTATAATCCCCGGATGTCTCGAGACACCGATTAATTAGCAGGTCGAGCAGCCCATGACATATCAGCTAGCGAAGGCCCGAATGACCGAGGCCCAGCTGAGCCAAGCAGAACAGGCTTGACGCCAAGGCCAAGGTCGGCCGCGACCCCTCCTTCTATCTTAGCTACACGACGTAAGAGACTCATGACCTCTCCGCCGTCCCGACCCCTAGAAGGAACAGGGAGAGGTCACGTCTAGCCAAACGTGCCCGCTCTGACAAGAGTAGGCATACCGCTCTGACTCCGCAAGGACCGAGGGGACATCGGTCACCTCGGTCTGGTCAGACGCCACCCCTGCGTCACAAAGCTCAGATAAGACAACACCGCCCAAGATGATAGCGACCGATACAATAACCATCAGCCACATATGGCCCGACAGGACGCATGTACAATTCTACCCACTACGCAATGGGATCCATGATGAAGGCCTTGAATTAGAGGCCATCCAGACCGACGGGAGCCATGACCCAACAATCGGGGTCGTGTCCCTCAGCTCCTCAAGCCCATAGGGCGATAGACGACCCAGGGGTAGCTACCAACTCCAGTACAATGCCCCAAGAAACCAGGAGGCGATGACGAAGACCACGGCGGAGACCACGTCGCACAAGATGGCTGGCGAACCACTACCGTGCCTATAGTGCCACCACGGCCGGTACAGTACCGCCACGTCACACCATGTTGCGGTATGGCCATATGACCATGACTACAACCACGCCCAGACATGCGCCGCAAGACGTCGTAGCTTGCAAGCCAAGTTAGCTAGGTCCTCCCTTAGGCTTATGACCTTTAGGTTGGGAGAACCTTCTTCTTTGTACGCGTCCTGGCCCCGGACTCTATATAAGGGCAGCCAGGGAACCCATCTTGGGGATCTAACTTTCATTCACCTATTCTTACACCGTAGAAGGGCTCCTGAAGCTTACCTTCAGGCAGCCCATCTCCTAACTCTAACTCTCCTACCTCTTCCACCATTCTTGCACCCCATTGTAAGAACTTCATAGCATTCAAACAAGAAACACACACTCGATCATCTCTTTTAAATGCTATCATTGTCTTCCTAGAGCAGCGCGACAATCATATAAGTTTACTAGTCCGGTTTACGAAATATCGACACTAGGCCTAGCTAAATCTTATTAGCTGGCCTGTTTATTGAAGTTGAGCGAAACCTAGGCCTAATCCACGATTTTGAGTAGGTTTAATGTGGTCGCAGTACCATCACATCCACTAACCAACTATCCCATGATCTGCGTGCCTACGATGTTCGATCTTCGTTCTCTCTCGCGCACATCTGACCGGGATGTTAGCCAGGTAATGTTCCTTGTCAACTTTCGCCCGTCGCAATCTAGATCTTGATCCTCCCTAATTTCTCCTTGCAACCGATCGGCGAGCACCCTACCCCTATCATGGCCCCTCTGTGGGTCTTGCTTGATCGCCATGTGAATTTCGTGCACGACTGCAGCAGACCCACGGTAACTGGCGGCTCATCGAGAAGAAGGGATTATGACGAGATATTAGCGGCAAGGGCGGCGGACATGAAGGCCATGAAACCCAATCTGGACATCACCAATCCCCCCAAAGTAAGCCGCCTATCCATGGTGCGGCAGATTTTTTTTCGACGCGAGAAACCTCATTCCCATTATGACATAACAAAAATACGGAATTTAGTTTACAGACTTAGACGGATAAAAGAAGATAGTTTCCAGATCACCTAAACTGCTAGAAGGTACCTAGAGCCTCAGTTTGCAGATACTTTAACTGACCTGCTAACCATCGAACCTAAGCGACACCAGGCTTAGAGAGTTTACAAAGGGACACAAGTTTATCCCAACAGCCACCAGAAAAACCAAGAAAGCAAAAGATGAAGTACTAGCCAAAGACTAACTACAGCTTCTAACTAGTTTCCCAGGATCCATCTTCCCGGATTTTTGACCCTCAGCTTTTAAGATGATTCTTCATCAATGTCTTCCACCTGGCCATCCTGATGTAACTGCTTGTTCACTTGCCTTGCTGTCTGAACCGCTAAGACCTCCTTGGCCACCTTTAACATCAAGTTGGTGCCCTCTATGAGCTGCTCATGATCCAACTCAGCATACAATCCTGCCTAATAAATCATAAGTGCATTTGCATGACAGATTATCTCGAGGGGACTATTGATAAGTTTTTTTTTTCTCAAAACATGATTTATTTCTGCTCTTCCATATCGCCCAACAAATGGCAGCAACCCCCCAAGGGTGATACTTTTTACCAAAGGGAAACCAAGTTTCGCACCAGCGCCAGCACTGTTGCAGATTCATTGGAATGTTAGAAGCCCCAAAACACTTTGCAATAATCAACCAAATTACTCTTGCAACTGGACACTAGAAAAACAGATGGGAAATATTTTCCTCACAATCACAGAAAACAAAAGTAGGATCACCTTGCCACTTCCTTTTGCACAAATTGTCTTTTGTAAGAACAGCATCAACGAACATAAGCCATAATTTTTTAAAAAATTTTTTGCAGGAATTTACCTTTCCAAATCCTCTTATGATAAACACCACTCTCATTTCTAGTCAAACCATCATACAACGACTCTACAGTGAACCTGCCACCCTTCTCAAGATTCCACACAACACTATCAAGTGTATTATTTAATTGAAAGTTGGAAGCATCCTGCCATACCTTTTCCCATATTACTCTAAGTTCGTGAAAAAGCCATCTTCCGAATACAATGGGCACACCATTCATAGCTTGAGCTGCAGTTATGTTCTTATTCTCACATAATTCAAACAGAACAGGGACAATTTTCAGATAATGTTTTTTCATATAACCAAGGATCCAACCAAAACCTAGTCAACTCACCATTCTTAACAGAAACACCTCTCCCCTGCATGGTGCGGCAGATGGATGTGAGAGAAGTGCCCCGTGGCATCATCTCCTGCACCGACAAAGCCCTCGTCCTCCTCTACGCTAGCCTCCCTGAAATCCACAAGGGCTACCTGGTCTACGACGCCTGCAGCAACTCCATCTCCTGCATCCCAGCCTTCCCGATTCACTCAACTGTATAGTCCATGCTGCCGTCCTCAGCCGCGGGGAGGGTTTCTACGGGTGTGTTTAGTTGGTGAAAAGTGGGTGAAAAGTTATTGTAGCATCTTTCGTTGTTATTTGGCAAAATTTGTCCAACCATGGACTAACTAGACTCAAAAGATTCGTCTTGATATTTACAGACAAACTATGCAATTAGTTATTTTTTACCTACATTTAATGCTCAATGCATGCGTCCAAAGATTCGATGTGATAAATGAAAGAGGAAATATTTTGGGTTTGCATGGGAAGTGAACACACCCTACGTTTTCGGAGAGCTCGTTCGTCGTGGTTTGGATGATGATGCTGTGCTCTACCTGTGGTCAACCAGCAACCCGAACCTGGGCCGGTGGATCAGGAGCGCGGCTCGCCTTCCTCCTCGGCTGTTCACCGCCACCTACTCTTTCCACATCGACATGGTGTTCTCGCATGGAAGCTCTTCCGTCTGCTGGGTCGATCTCCTCCAAGGCGTCCTGATCTGCGACCTGCTGAAATCACTATAGCATGAGTTCACATTCGTTCCATTACCCTTCGGTTATTCCATTGATGTCCCCAGTGAACCCTGTGAAGGTTCGCCCGTAGGCCGGCCGCATCCACAAGTTTTTCGTACCATGAGCGGCATTGGTGGAGTTATCAAGTTTTTCTCCGTGGTTGGTTACTACGGAAATCACAGCCACCATGACATGTTGCTGAAAGCCTGGACTCTCTTGCACGACCACAAGGAGTGGAAGTTGTGCAAGCCACTAGGTGTGCCAGATCTCTGGGCAAGTAAGAGCTTTCGTGAGAGGAATCTGTCGCAGCTTATTAGACCGTTATGGATGATGCTGAGGTCATCATCAATTTCACTCTGAATGACATCGAGTATGAGAAACGTATCGACAGTTTTGGGGAGGTTCGCGGTGCAGAATGTTGCTCAAAGCCCAATACTTGGTTTCTCTCAACATAGTGCGAAACGAGGTTATCTCTTTCGGAAACTAACTCTAGAAAATCCGAGACCACGATTTCTTGATCTGATTGCTAGTGATTTCAGTGCTTATCTACAGGGCTTAAAGGACTAGAGAGGTACATACTACTTGCTCTGATCGCATCCAGTTCATTTTCTTCCTATGTAAAGATCTTTAACTTACATATCTATTTGTTATTGCTATAGGAAAACAATGTAGGAGCAAGCAAGGCAGGAACAAGCAGGAAGAGGAAGTATTGAAGGACTTAGCACTAGGCTAAGGGATTTAACATGTTAACTTATTTTGAATATGGATATGACTGTGGACATGACTTCCTGTGGCATACCATGGTGCCTCATGGTAGATCAGGGGGCATCCTTCTAGGGGTGGACCTGAATGTTTTTTATATTGGATCCATTGTTGAGGGAGATTTATATGTCAAATTTACTCTCCGATGCAAAACAATTGGTTTCAAATTTGTGCTTTATTCGGTCTACGGGCCAGCACAAATCCAAAACAAGAGTGCTTTTCTCTTAGAGCTAGCCAACACTTGCTCCAAAGAAACTCTTCCGTATATGATAGGAGGGGATTTCAACATAATGAGAGCTCCAGAGGATAAGAGCTCAGGGGAATTCGACCCTAAATGGCCAAATCTTTTTAATGTTGTCATCGAGTCTCTGGATCTAAAGGAGTTTGTGATGTTAGGCCACCAATATACTTGGGCGGGAGCGGGGGATAATCCAACTTTTGAGAAGTTAGATAGAGTTCTCGTCAGTACGGAATGGGAAGATCAATTCCCATTGACACCGGTTGAACCTAGAGACAGGAATATCTCAGACCATACCCCCCTCGTGCTTAACACAGGAGCGTCGACTCACCAAACCCAAAACCGACCTTTCAAATTTGAGAGGGGTTGGCTTATACGGGATGGATTCTATGAAATGGTTGTAGATATCTGGCAATCTGAAAATTCTAGGTCGACCCCGCTTGAACGTTGGCAGTCTAAGATTCGAATACTATGATAGCATCTACGAGGCTAGGCTAGACATACAGCAGGGTCATACAGAAAAGAGAAGAAGACTCTGTTAACTCTTTTAGAAAATCTTGATAAGAAAGCAGAGTGCGCCTCCTTATAAGATCAAGAAATAAATCTTAAACATTATCTAAAGGAGTGTCTAGTGTGTCTTTTGAGAGAAGAGGAACTAAAATGGTATGAGAGAGCCAAAGTCAAAACCTTATTGGAGGGTGATGCCAACACTAGGTTCTTTCATCTAGTGGCTAATGGTAAACATCGCAAGCAACATATTTATAAACTTGAAGATGATCAAGGTATTGTGGTTGGTGATGATTGCCTCAAAATCCATATTACTAATTATTATAAAAATCTCTTTGGACCACCAAAAAATTCGGAGATCACACTAATGGAAGATCAAATCTCAGATATTCCACAAGTATCCCCAGAGGAAAACAATGTCCTCGTTAGTTCTTTCACTGAATCTGAGGTGAATGAGGCAGTTTTCCAAATGGAGCATAAACAAACTCCAGGCCCTGATGGACTCCCTGCGGAGTTCTATCAGGTGTTTTGGGGGTGATAAAAAATGACCTTCTACCTATCTTTGCTGATCTGCATAGGGAGGCTCTAGATCTACACAGTTTGAATTTTGGAATAATAACCTTAATTCCAAAAACTCAAAACGCCACCAAAATTCAGCAATATAGACCAATCTGTGTCCTCAATGTGAGTTTTAAAATATTCACAAAAGTGGGCACAAATAGGTTGAATAAGGTAGTTAAAACGGTGGTAAATCCAATGCAAACAGCCTTTATGCCAGGCAGGAATATCATGGAAGGAGTTGTTATATTACACGAAACTATTCATGAGTTGCATACAAAAAAGAGAGATGGGATCATTTTCAAAATTGATTTTGAAAAGGCATATGATAAGATTAATTGGTCTTTGATGCAACAAACCTTATGTATGAAAGGCTTCTCTCCCAAATGGTGTAGATGGGTTGAAAGTATGGTCACGGGGGGAAGTGTGGGGATAAATGTTAATGACGATGTAGGCCCATACTACCAAACCAAACATGGACTACGACAAGGAGACCCTATGTCACCTATCTTATTTAACATCGTTGCGGATATGCTGGCTCTTCTGATTAATAGAGCAAAAGCTGATGGTCAAATAAGAGGAGTCCTCCCTCATCTTATCGATGATGGTTTGTCCATTCTACAATATGCAGATGACACGATTATCTTTATAGATCACGACCCGGAGCAAGCAAAGAATCTTAAACTTTTGCTTTGTGCTTTCGAGCAACTATCTGGGCTCAAGATCAATTTCCACAAGAGTGAAATTTTTTGCTATGGTGCAGCTAAAGAGATGGAGCCTGATTATACCACCCTCTTTGGTTGTAATGCTGGTGAATATCTCTTCAGATATTTAGGGATCCCAATGCACCATAGACAACTCCTGAATTCAGAGTGGAGAAAGGTTGAAAAACGCTTTAAAAAAAGCTCTCTTGCTGGAAAGCAAATACTTGTCTTTTGGGGGAAGACTAGTTATGCTTAATTCTGTTTGAAGCTGTTTACCCATGTTTATGATGTCATTCTTTGAGATCCCCAAAGGAGTTCTCAAAAACATTGATCATTTCATATCAAGGTTCTTCTGGCAAGGCTCGTCGGACAAACATAAATATAGACTGGCCAAATGGGACATCTTATGTCGTCCTAAGGACCAAGGGGGTCTAGGTATCCTAAATTTACAATTACAAAATAGATGCTTATTGGCAGTATGGTTGATTAATTTACTAAACATAGATGACATATGGCAGTCTATGTTAAGGAATAAATACCTAAGATCAAAGACTCTTACTCAAGTGACCGCCAAACCTAATGACTCCCATTTTTAGAGATGCCTCATGCATATCAAAGATGAGGTTTTGTCTAATGGCTCCTTCGATATTAAAGATGGAACCAACACGAGGTTCTGGGATGATACATGGGTTGGAGATAAGCCTCTTAAAGTTAAATATCCTTCATTATATAATATAGTGTGTGATCCTCACGCAACTGTATCCAAAGTAATGGCCACAAGCCCGCTTAACATCTCTTTTAGAAGGGCTATAGTGGATAATAAACTCGTAGAATTGCTTCATCTAGTAGCACGGATCTCAAATGTTGAATTGGTGGAAGGATCAGACAACTTTAAATGGAGTTTACCCAATTTTGGTCTTTATTCTATCCGCTCAATGTATCTTCATCTCATTGATACACATTCACCTTTTCTTCATAAAATGATCTGGAAAATAAAAATTCCTCTAAAAATCAAAATCTTTCTCTGGTTCCTACAAAAATGTGTCGTCCTAACCAAAGACAACCTCGCTAGGAAAAATTTAAAAGGGAGCCAAAAATGCATTTATTGCAATAGGAATGAGACTATCCAACACTTATTCCTTGAGTGCCCCTGTGCTAAAATGATTTGGAGGATTATTTTCTACGCTACTAATTTAAACCAACCGAGATCTATCCGCCATATGTTTGGTAATTGGCTCATGAATCAGCAAAAAAGAGTCAAAGGTTTGATCTGGGTTGGGGTGGCTGCCATATGCTGGGCTATCTGGCGATACCGGAACGATGTTATTTTTAACAAATTGAAAACTAACTCTATTATGCAGGTTACTTTCAGGGGAGCATACTGGATGCGCTTCTGGGCTCAGCTGCAGCGTGACGAGTAAGCCAAGGATGCCCTCTCTTTGATGAGCAAGAAATTAGAGATGATTGCTTTAGAGATTTCCAATAGAGGGTGGAAGCACATTTATCGTTTGCTTTAGATTTCTGGTCTATTTATAAGACTTTGGCTTGCACTACTTTTTGTAAACCTGAAACGTTGTAATAATTGGTTGTGTACATCTTCGGATGTAGAGGCCGGATATTTGTTATCCCTTATCTAAAAAAATGCTCTACCTATGCATGAACAAACCCTCATCTAACTAATGCATGGTCTGTTGTTTTAACTGCCTTAAAACTCAAGTTTGTGAGCATTCATCTAGCTTCTTCACAATTTCCTTCTTTTATCATCGCTGACCGCTTACTTCAAACAGCATGTCACCTCCCAATCCTTCATCGCTGACCGCTGACGAGCTTATCCACCGTGGGTGTCACCAATTCTGTGCCCCGGTGCCTCTTGCTGCCTTTTCCGGCCGCTCGATACCTCCCGTCAAGCCATCCTAATGCCATAGCCTGCCATCTAGCTAAACCCATTATCTGGACTCCATCAATCCAAACCACAAATAGTAAACTTGGCCCAAACCCTAAGACCCCATTTGGTGAAGCTCCAGTCAGTTTCTTCGTGAACAGCAAATAGTCATTTTTGTCTCTCTTCTGAAAATGAACTAGGAGCTGGTAAGATCATTATCTTTTGTTTTTCGGCTCCTCCATGCACTGAAATCAGGCCTAAACTCGTTGTATACTTCGCCGTCGCTCGAGAAGAAGAGCCAAACTTATGAAAAACAATAGGAATGGTTTAAAAAAAACTAAATTTGGTAGGGACCGAGGATAGAAAATGCTAGTTGAGATTTAGCTTTCCTAATTTATTTTTTCTTCGACCATGATGTCCCATGGAGTTCTTTAGTAACTGAAGAAGGGTCAATTAACCAAGCGCCGCATGTTCATGTTGGAATGAACTACTTGAGCATATAAAATGGTTATTATGCACTTACAAATCATAAATACAATTTCATCGTGCCAAATAAAAACTTAGAACTTTGACTATCAGTACTATTAGATTTATTGTATTAATTATTTTGATTTGAGATTTTTTTTGTAGATATTGCTAGCTAATTAAAGTTTAAAATGCATGACTTAGGAAAGAACTACATATATAAACTTATATTTGTTTATTAGAGAAAATACTAACGTTATTCACATCATTATGGGATATTCATGATCAAGAAGACCAATATATATCCCCTCTACATGTAAGAATTCTGAAGTAATCACAAAACTTGGATGCACGCACAACTTGATGCCTGACATTTCAAAGCAATGCATGGTTGAAAACCCTAAATTACACATGAAAAATAAGAGTACAGGAAAATAAATCATCTATAATAGAACAATACAACACACATAAACTGATCAGCATAATTTTCTCAACACTAGGAGGTAGGAACCCATAGCTAAATTAGTGATGAAGCCATCTCACATGAAACAGTGGGGACGTAATGTTCCTACAAACTGAAGAACACATTGAAGAGTATAGGAAATATCTAAAACACTCATGAGTCGTCTATTGAGGATGCTGTTGCAGATCATGGGTGAGAAATTGACTGGTTGCCCTAGTAGCTGACCAAAATATTGCAGCCTAGAGCATGGTTCCCTGGTGAATTCAGAAGAAATAAAGCATTTGATGAAGAAAGGCATGGCCGGATGGTTCTTATAAATGCTGATGTGAAATGAATCTGTGTGATGCCGCAAGTTGTCTAAAAAACCTGAAACCTGCGTGCATCTCTATCCTACTAGCTAGTGCTATTTCTGCAAGTAATCAACGTTCAAAGAAAAGAATGAGATCAGCAAAGGTACTTGGATGTGCTGTTTAGTCCATGAAGGTAGGCGAATGAGGAGACTGTGAGTGAAGAGGGGAAGAAGAAGAAGCAGGTGTTACCGGGACGTGATCGCATGACATGTCCGTCCCGGTTGCCGCCGCAGTTGTCGCTGTGTTTATGCGGGGCTCATCACCGGCGAAGCGCCCGTGATGGAGAAAGAGGCCGCGAGTGCTATCAATGTCGTAGTCCCAGAAGGAGCTTCCTGGGCCCCACGCGTTGAACCATGCCTCGTCGGCCGGACCCCACTCGCTGCCAGCAGGAGCCTCCGGCGAGTGAATCATTTGACCCGAGTGTGGCAAGGTCGTCTCACCAGAGCTGCCTTCTAGTTCTAGCTGCGACGATGTCGCAACCGGAGGCTGTAGCTGCTTGTCTGACGATCCTTCTGCGTCCAGCGGCGTTTGTTGCGTGTTTTCCTCGCCAGGAGTCTGTGGAGGCGACGACGACGACGTGGAGCCCGACGCGGCGGAAGCTGTCGGCGCGGCCGCGGATGTGGCGCTGGTGCGGCCGCTTCCCCCGGCGTGGCCCTTCCCGAAGAACCGGTCCGGGAAGTTGAGCCGCGCGTTCTCGCCGCGGAGCTTGAAGGCCTCGCGGTCGTACGCCATGGCGGCGTCCTCGGCGGAGTCGAACGTGCCGAGCCAGAGCCGCGTGCGGTTCCGCGGCAGCCTGATCTCGGCCACCCACTTGCCCCAGTGCCGCTGCCGCACGCCGCGGTACAGCTTCTGAGGCGACGGCAGCGGCGGAGCCCGCAGCAGGTGCTGGTACAGCGAAGGCAGCACGGCCGCGGCCTGCCCGCCGCGCGGGCTCAGGTTCAGCGCCTCGCTCCAGTACCGCAGCAGATGCTGATGCTGATGCTGCGCGCCCTCCGGCAGCAGCAACTGCGCCTGGTACTGGGTCGGCGCGCCGAACGATATCATCTGCTGCTGCTGGCGCTGCAAAGGCGCTTGATGAGCCTGCTGCTGCTGTGCCGACGCCGCCGGCTGTGATGACACGCTGGCGGAGTGCGGCCACGGCGGGAGCTCCAGCCGCGGGGCGCTGCCCACCGGCGCGGAGGACGGCTCGTACGCGAACGGGAAGAGATGCCGCGCCGAGGGCGGCGACAGCGACGCCGGCGAGGTGGCGCTGGCGCGAGGGGAAGGCGGGGCCGACGAAGACGTCGTCGTCGACAGCGACGACGCGGACCGCTGCTGGAAGCGGTCCGGCGCCCGCCCGATCTTCTTGAGCGGGCGCAGCAGTGCCGCCGACGCGTCCTCCATCACCGGCGCCAGCTGCCGCCGCGGCTGTATGGGCGTGACGCCTTTGCCCTTCCACCTCCTGCTCCCACGACCGCCCCCCGCGCCACCGCCACCGCCACCGCTCTCGCTCGCGTCCATGCCCCAACCGGCCACCGATGCCAAGATGCGCGCAACCGAAATCCCCAGCAGTGCAGTGTGCAGCAGCGCGCGCCCCCGGCCGCCCGCGGCGCTACAGCAACAATATATAGACGACAAGAGCCTCGTAAAAAAAAACCAATCCGTAGACCAACTTGCAGCAAGGGAGCACGGACGGGCGAACGAACTGCCGGTGAAACGATTCGCTCTGCTCGCCGGCGACCGGCGGCGCGGGGAGAGCTAGCGTGTGCGCGTGGTGTGGGGCGTTTGGTTCTGGAGGTTCGGGAGACGAGTGCGACCGAAATGTATCGCTTATAAAGGTCGTGCCTCGTGGGGTTCACGAAGCAAAGCTACGCTACGCGTGATTTCTCACTCAGCTCGCCTCGACCTTTGCTGCGAGCCAGGAAAATGATCTCCCTGGTCGGTCGGTGCCCGGGCCCCGCCTCGCATTGACTCGTGGAGAGCCCTCGGATGCCGACACGTCGTGGCAGCACGGATCTTGACGCCACGGTCGGGACCGCGACATGTGGGTTTTTTGTTGCTGTCACCACGGCGTGGACGGCACTGATCGCTCGCTACATTTTGACCCCTCCTCCGTTGCTTTCCTTGCACTCCAATCTGCCCCCTATAATGTTATCCCCACACACATGGCAGTGGCTTGCGCCTTGTTTAGTTTGCCTCAAAGTTCCAAGTTTTTTCACTCTCTCTCCATCACATCAATTTTTAACCGTTTGCATGGAGTATTAAATGTAGGTAAAAAAATAACTAATTACACAGTTTAGTTGGAAATCACGAGATGAATCTTTTGAGCCTAGTTGGTCCATGATTGGACAATATTTGCCAAATAAGACGAAAGTGGTACTATTTATCGGGTTGAAATTTTCTTCAATCTAAACAAGGGCTTGTTTTAAAATTGAAGTTTTTGGGAGTTTCGAATCAATCCCATCACGCCCACAATTATTGCCTTGATGCTTCTAGGTTACGAAAGTACTTCCTCTGTCCCTAAATATCTCTCGTTTGCGTTTTTCAAGAAACAACTTTGACTAAATATATATTAAAAAACATTAATATTTGTGGTACATAATTAGTATCATTAGAAAGATCTTTGAATCTAATTTTTTTAATATATTTGTTTAGAGATACAAATGTTGGACGCATTTTCTATAAATCAAATCAAACTTGTGGCACATACACCATCGACGACAAATATCTAGGGACGGAAGTAGTATACCGTTTAGCAATGTTGTCGGTACTACCAATTCAAGGTAGGTACGAGGGCACATATTCAGCCAGTATGATTAAGGCTGTCTTTGGCGGAGCTCTTGCCGAGCGGTTCCGGCTATGTCTCTCCTGCCCACGCGGCCACGCTACTGTGCTGCCCTCTGTTACCCTATGCGTGCTACTATGTAGGCTCCGGCTTAATGTAGTATCAAAGGGGAGTCGGAGGAGCCACGGGTTTGGGGCTCTGACGGCTCCTCCACAGTACTGCTACGGTGGAAGGAGCCGTCGGAGCCCTCCAAACGGGCCCTAACGAGGCATCTCCAACGGTAGCCGGAGTTATCTACCAACTTTAAAAGTTCTTTAAATAGAGAGAAAGTACTCATCTCACCTAAAGTAAATCAATTTCCAGAGTTATCTTAAATTAAACTATTTTAAATTTAACTAACTATTTTAAATTTAACTAACTTTATAGAACCAACATCTAAGGTCCCAACTAAATACACTATGAAATTACATCTAATGATACTAATATGTTGTCATAAGTATCTAGCTTATATCTATGAACTTGGACAAAACTTTAGATTGTTGAACTTAAAGTAATTCTATGGAATGAGTACTTAGTAACCTCAAAGGACTAGCTACAGCATCCTCCCTCCCTTCTAAATTGTAAGTCGTTCCGGCTTTTCTAGGTACATTGCTTTTAATATGTATCTAGACATAATGTATATCTAAGTGCGTAGTAAAAATAATGTACTTAGAAAAGCTAGAGCGACTTACAATTTGAATTGAGGGAGTACTCTCTAACTTACGGATGTAATAGAGGTATTAAAGTTTGCCTACACCTTGGAGTACTATGTTGTAGATTGACTACCAGTTACTATATGAGCTAGTAATGTTCTCCCTTCTTTTATGCTGACCTAAATCATTTGCCTAGTTGTAACTTGTTAGAGATGCCCTTAGGGCATATCGAACATGTAATCAAGTATTGGCTATGAGAATTGTGGTAGTATGTATATATTCTACTCTGGTCTTGTAACAACTTAAGGGAATCTTAATGACGCATGCACATATAGATTAAACCCAATTAAGGTGTTTCTCCTCAAACTATGGTTTTTTTAACAAGCTTTGCCAATCTAGGCATCTTGAATTATGTTATATATAGACAGACCTGCTACTAGTCAGAAGCTAGCGATTTTCTCTCCGCCGCTCTTCATCAACTGTCCTCCAACGTAGGGCAGATAATGACGAGGACTAGCAGACTGTATCTCATATGCAGTAGGTAAGGGAACCTATGGAAGTGATTAGCTTTCTTAATTGTTTTTTATAGAAAGATTAGTTTTCTTAATCGCACGCCAGATGGGGCTCCAATGGGATTTTGTCCATGCGTGCTTCCCCCTTGGCTAGTTCGTACGAACTGGCAGAAGGAGAAATGAATTAACTAGATCATCTCCTTGCTAAACCTGTATTGTAGCTTATCCCCTCCGAATTGGTTAAGCTAGTGGTAGGCTTTGCTGAATAAACTAACATGGCTAACCTAAAGCTCTGCTTGTTGTTAGGGCAGTCCCACTTAATTTAGGCCCCTCTCCACGTGATTTGTCCTGGGGATCGCCGGCCATGCATGAATTGCTCCATCGAGGTAGCATGCATGCTGTTCGGTTCTGCGTGCTGTTTCCGTTCCGGAACTAACGATAAGGATGCATTGATGCATGCATGCATGTTGCTTTCTCATGACCATCGCCTTTGTTATATGTGCTTCAGCAGGCCGTAGAGGCAGCTTCAACTCTCTGCCGCTGTATTTTCATTGGAACCCGGTGTATGGGGGAATTGGAGATGCAGGCATGTAGAGGTGTTAACGCTAATGCCTTCTTCAGCGAGCTCTCAGCAGGAACCCAGAGGCAGCAGGTGGGGCGTCCTAGCTATCCTCTGATCAAGCTAGCTGTAGGTTAGTGGCTGAGCACGAATATGCTCTGATTGCATATGTGCCTGTGTGCCTGATAACTCGGCCGCCGTACCATGCATGCCACCAGCATCGATCGGTGGGCATCGTGGATCCACAGTAACCTTGGCGAGCTTCGGTGCCAGATTCTTCCGGAAAATATGACAAAAAAAAAAGGAAGAGATGGATCGAAGCGGCGGGGCAGGGACTCTTTTTGGGCGCATATTAGGCTCTGGGGCACGCGTGCTCGAGGACGTACCCCCCTGCCGGCTGCCGCTCGCGTGGCATCGATCGCTTTCGGCACCAATGGCACAGGCCCAATAAAAAGATCTTTCACTTGCCCTCCTCTCCCTGCGAAATTGCGGGAAAAAAGAAAAGTCCACGAACGCGTCGTGTACGTACAGTACGTCCAACAAAAATACTACTGCTATCTGCCCGCGGAGGAGGGCGGGCCCCGCCATCAAACCGGCCGGCGGCTCGCGGCCACGCACCACCGCCGTACGTGACGGTGCTCCCGCAAGCCGCAGCCGCCCAGCCACTCCGAGCCGGTACGCAGCATCGATCATGCATGCGCTCGTTTGTGTGGTCGAAGCGGCCGCGACGGCACCCTCGTTCCCGTTGCGTGTCGCGCGCGCGAGGGGGGCCCCGGCCGTCGATCAGCCGTCCGGCCGGTGGTTTTGACCCCCAAGCGGGCGGGACACGGTTGGTGCGTTCCTAGGCGGCGGCACCCAGCTGGCTGGCGGCCGGCCAGGGCGGGCGCTGACCTTGTTGCTACTGGTCTGTGCGTGCAAATTGGGAGAGGCGCGCGGAGACTTTTGTTCTGACCGACGCACGAGCCACAAAGGCGGTATCGAGAGGGAGTCGGTTTGCGGCAGTCCAAGCGCGCGTCGAAACGTGGCGCCACTTGCGCCGGACGATGGTAGCCACCGTCCTACATTAAGCTTTGCTGCTTGCGTGTGGATTACCCAGTAGTTGGGACGAAAGAGCTGCATGTTTGACTAACCAGTAGTGCTTAGCGCCAGAGAATACTACTGCTAGGGCCATGTTTAGTTTGCAAAAAGTTTTTGAAAAAGCACGGTAGCACTTTTCGTTTGTATTTAACAAACTTTGTCTAATCATAGATTAACTAGGCTCAAAAGATTCGTCTCGACATTTACAAACAAACTGTGTAATTAGTTATTTTTTTACCTACATTTAATGTTCCATACATGTGCCGACATATGTGATGTGACGGGAAATCTTGAAAACTTTTTGCATTTTGGCCTCAACTAAACATGGCCTAGTTTAAGGAGGCGGAGTAGCAGGTCTGTTTACTGCGTACCACTTACAGGCCGTGGATCGGACAGCCATTTACGCAAGCATGTGTGGTGGGCTTGTGACTGTACAACGATATATATTGATCTGTCAAAATCTAACCCTACTTGTGCGCGATGACAAAGGGTGCAGATAGACATGCATGAATATATGGCTATCGTCATATTTGCGAGAGGAAAGTACGTACGGCACGCCACTAATCGCAGGTTCCAATCTATCTATGTTTGCAGTTGTGGCACTGGCACGTACACAGTTGTGTTCAAACGTCTAGCTCCATGCCATTGGTGCTTTGCTTACCTAGTAATGTCCCTCATTCCCTCAAGTAGTAAAATGTTAGAAGTATGGTTAATACTAGGAAACATAGAGAGCACCACGCGCGGTACTTGGTTAGATCTGTGTCCAACAAAAAAATGTTAATATAATGGTGCTGATTTTTTTTAGATAATGGAACAAGGTTTCAGCCTCTATCGTCCAAAGATGGTACACAGGTGATAGTCACGGTATAAACCAATGCCAAAAGGCTTACACACTCATGAAGAAACAAAAGCAAGGTTCATCCTACACAGTGAGCACAACAACAAAAAAAGGAGGAGGGGGAAGCCCAGGCCTCAATACGATTCGAGAAGTTCCAGCCAAAACTTCGCAAAAAGACAATCATGATCGTAGTCTCTCATTTTCTGCATCTGTCTATGAACAGTGGTCGCTCTTTCTCCCTATGCAGCATGGGACCACTATCGGACAGTGGCGGAGCTCGTCAATTTTGACGACTAGGGCCACTATAAGAACGTATACATTGTCTCCGCCGGGGTCTAAATACCATCTACTATGTGCACCGGATTTAATCCAATACCAATAAACAACAAAATATTTTTTAGAAAGGACGGCAAAAGCTTTGCCGCGATTTCTATTAGTGGCAAGGAGGCGAGGGGGAGAGGACTGGCGGCGGAGGTGGTGGTGCCGCCTGAGTCGCCCCTGTGGAGGAGAGCGACGCGGGGGCCGTGAATATCCGGAAGGAATAAATAAACAATACACAACAAAATTAGCTCATAAATAAATAAGTTTAGATAAAATCTAAATTTGAAACTTAAATCTACAACATAATTAATGGAAACATGAAAGTGGTTAAAAAACACTTAAGTATTGATGGTTTGGTTCGCCGGCACCACTCATTTCTTCATCAACAGCAGCATGGGAACGTGAATCTTATACACATAAATTTGGTATTTCTAGATCGAGAAGATCTGTTCGACACAAAAATATAACTTAGATTTGAGAATTGAGAATGAGGAATTACTGATCGACAGCAGGACTCTTCAATTGCTAATTTGCAATCAGCAAGTAACAGCAGTCAGCAGGTACTCTTCTCATCTTGTGCTGCCTGCCTCTGGCCAGTTCTGGTGGGTGGGGTGGTGGCTGCCCACCTGCCCCTGCTTGCTGCCCACACGCCCCGGCCGCTCTGCTTCCAGCCTGCAGCCTCCCAGGCAGGTGGACTCTGGGCGGCAGCCGGCGCAAGCTGGGAGGCAGACATGCAGTAGCGCGCGCGGGTGGACGTGGCGGACTGGAGAAGGCAAGAGTCAGGGGAAGGCGGGGTGGAGGACTGGCAGGGCGGAGGATGGCGGTCGACGATTCGGTGCTCTGGCCATCCGACATCATCGGAAGAGAAGCAGAAACGGGGGAGTCGGGAGAGTCGCCAGGGACAGGCGCCGCGTGCTCTGGCTTGCTTGAGCGACCCTGCCTTCTCTTCTCTCTTTGTTGGGCTGGTATTCTTCAAGATTTGGCCCAACAATGCCTAGGGCCAGCCCAGAAAACTACATATACTACAAGGGAGATTTTGGGCCACGTCTAGGGCCGTGGCCCTAGTGGCCCTAGGCCCAAATCCGCCCCTGCTATCGGATCTAATATATCATTCTGAAAATTACCTGCATCGATGTATTAGGTTTACCTTTGTTAAATACCATATCATTCCTATTCAACCATATCGATCAACACAGTTGTAACACCCTAAATTTTGCATTTATCTAAAATAGTTAAAATGATTTATATAAGCATTTTTGTGAGCATTTTTACCTAGGGAAATAATATTTTTTATGAAAAATTTAAAACAAATATAAGGATAGAAACATGTTCATGCATCCATGCCGCTGCATTGTATTTTTGTGATGACTGGATTTGATTCAAATGCTAAAAGGTTTCAAAAAAAACCTTTTGAAAATGAATTTGGAAAAGTGATATAGAAAAAGAAAAGCAAAATCTTTTTTTCTCCTCTTTTCCTCACTTTCGGCCTGTTGGCCCAGCTCCCCGCCGGCCCGCACGCTTCCTTCCCCCCTTCCCCTTTCTCCCTTAACTGGCCGAGGCCCAGCCCAGCGAGGCCCAGCCCAGCGCGGGTGCCTCTCCTTCCTCCCCTGCCTCCTTTTCTCTTGCTGGGCCGGCCCAATCGGCGGTCACCGCCGCTGCCTCCTCCCTCCTCCTCTCAGTGGCTGACCGCCCGGGCCCATCTGTTGGTGCCTTCCCTCACCTCTCGTCGTTCGAGCGCACACGACCAAGGAGAAAACTGCCGCCCGCACCCATGTTTTCGCGTCGTGGGAGCCTTTGCCCGCGCCCCGGCCTCTATAATTGGGAGCCAGACCCCGTGGCCACCCCCTGCTGTAGTTTCCTCCTTGCTCGCTCGAGCTTGCAGCACTGCAACCCTAGCCGAGCATGTCGCCGGAGCCGCCGTAGCCATAGTCATCGTCCACCGCTTCACCGTCGAATTGGGTGAGTCGCCGTGCACCTCCACGCAGTAGCGGACCTCCTCGCTCTATTCTCCCTCTTTCTCTCACTCTCTTTTGCTCACAAATCGACACCGAACCACCGCAGGAGGCCGACGATCGCCTCAGTGAGCACTCCGCCGTCTCCGTTCATCCTCCGACCGATTTGGGGTCCTTGGTGAGCTCGCCTTCATCTCCGCTCTCTCCCAGCGCTTTTTATTCATCAAATCATGGCCCATAGGCCCTGTTCCTGTGCTTGATGGCGAGCTCTTGCCGCCGGCCATGGCGCGCACGCTGCGCGGGCCACTCCTACGGCCGTCGTCCCCGCATCATCCTAGTGGCCTCGGTGGTCGGTTTGGTGGCCCGTAGGCCCTGTTTCCCCCGCCCCGGCGAGCTTCTCGCCGTCAACAATGGCGGCGCCGCCGCAATCCCCTCCCCCTCCGGTGGCCCGCATCTCTCTCTCTTCCCCCATATAATCTCAGCCGTTTGTTTTAAATCCTACGGCCACGAGCACACCGTACCCCTTCGTAGGTCAATTTGCTAAAGAGACCCCCAAGAATATATAAATCGAACCCGCAGTCCTCAGTTCAAATGAATTTCCTGATTTTTTATTTATTTTCATTCCGAAAATGCTTTCAATCTATTTACAGTTTTGCCACTGCAGTAAAACACTTATAAAATCATCGTTTTAGCTCCGATTTGACCCGTTCAACTTGCGTTAGTTTTATAATTTCGTAATCTACGCATTAGTGCTACTGTTAGACCTGTTAGAAGCTTTTGAATTTCTCGATTAAGTCTAGTTTGTTAGCTAGCTTTTGGAACCGTACATAGCTCGTAACTTGTGCGTTGTAGCTCTGTTTTTCGTGCAATTCGCGTCGTTGTGAATCGTAGCGAGACGTAGAATATTTTCATAAACTTTTTATCTTGCTTTTATGCTGCTGGTGTACTATTCTAATTATAGGTTTGTTTGCTATGCATGAATGCTCCTGAAATGTGTATGTTGTCGTGTTGGTCGAGTCAGACGGTGAGGAGTACGTTGGGAGCCAGGAGTACTTCGAAGACCAGCAGGACCAGCAGGAGTGTGCAAACCAAAGCAAGTATAGCATGGGCCTACCTTGATTCCTATTCATTATATAATCTACTCATTATGCATGTGTCTAATATTGCTCAACTATAAGGACATCCTAGCCATTGATGACTTATACCTTGATGCCTATGGGTTTCATTGCATATGGGTAGAATGTTAGTGCTCTATTCAAACATGATCAATACTATGATTAATGGAACAAACTGATAAACATGATGGTAATAATTGAACTATAGGGTGATGGTGCAAATGATGTCGATTATGTTACCCTAAACCCTCCGTAAGGACTTATCTGTAGGGCAAAAGCTGAGACATACAGTGCAACCGTGAGAGTTATATGGCTCTGACTTTAGCTCAGTAATAGGATCTTTTCTAGCTTGTTAGAGGTTACCCGAAAGGGCGCAAGAGGGGCTTGCCACTTTAGGTATAGAACTGCCTCTGTTCTGGTGTGTATAGCCTACGGGAATTGTGCCACAGAAAGGGGTTCTCTATATCTGCCTGTCGAGGAAACCTCGCGGCCCTGACTTGTTAGACGAGACCTATGAAAGACTTCATAGTGTACCCTGCCCGCTCACCTTGGAAGTGTTATGGGAGTAATTAACCTGGGCATATGGACAACACGACTCACGGGTAAAGATGCACAACCTCTGCAGAGTGTTAAAACTGTTATAACAGTCATGCTCACGGTCACGAGCGGCCCGAAAAACTCACAGAATAAATGGTTACTTATGATGTTGTTGTTCATGGTGAACTATGATGGTATTATGATGATGATGACGGTGATGATGATATAATATTGATCAATGACTCTATTTAATTCTAGTATATGATCATGTGGGTTAATTTGGGAGCTTAAGCATAATTTGATATTGATCAATAACAAAATGTTGACTTACTAAAATGCTAAATGCAGTAAACCATGCCTGCCTTTTAAGCCTCATGAATCCTCATGTTATGCTTGTGGAGTACGAAATGTACTCACACTTGTTTATTTTCAATACTTTGGAAAAATTCCGGATGGGTACCAGATTGCCAGAGATTGGAGCAGATAGGCTTGTGATCAACCAGTCAGTTGTCCCTGTGGAGTGGAGTCTTCACCTAAAGACCGGAGTTGTCTTTCCGTTGTTTGCTATCTAAGGTTATAACTTTTATAATAAGTACGTTATATATTGAGCATTGTCTTTTGATATTACCTTTATTTGTGGCTATATGTGAGATTTGACTTCTTGGGCTCACATATGGTGTGTATCTGATTTTGTTCTTAAAACCGGGTGCTACAACAGTGCAACAGCTCCTAGCAAAATTTGGTTTGTAAGCCTTAAGCTTAAACCATGTAGGAGGAACAAACAGATTAGCAAAGTTGGTAGGGGGTTGAATTTCATAATTAAGTGATATGCACAGTAGTCCAAATAAAGCGTGCAAAATGGCCATCAAATAACAAATATTGAATAGTTTTACGAACTACAAAGACAATTTTTTTCTATCTGATCAGCCTAGGGTATGCCGCACCCTACCCGTGCCACCCGCTGGCTCCGTCCTGTATACTCACAGTCACAACTAACAAGATGAGTAGGAGCTGGTAGAATCTAGGTAGTAGCTACTAGCTAGGTTTCTAGACCCCATATACAATTTGAATTCGGAATCATCAAGAAATAAAACGATATACTCACGGGGTTTGAATAGTCGGACTCAGACACTCAGTGGATTAGCACAAGTGACTTTGAAATTATATATATGTTGGTCTTTGTCAAGTAAGCTCTTAATAATCACAGCAATTAGCTTCTTGCGTACGTGTCTTTGCCGGTCGCCATCGTTACTGCTTAGAGAGGGGTGGCGAGATTATGTTTCAAGCAAGTTTTAAGTATGCGATTAGTGCCTGCATGTGCAGACAGTAAAACGACAATCTTGATAATCAGAGGATTTTTAATTGAAGATCGGCTGGTTTGCGTAATGAATTGGCCCTTGTATGTCGTCGTTTTCTTGTTCTTGATTGACAACAACCTTGACGTATAGTTGCCGCAGCACGGCAGCCGCATGATCATATCATCGTATATTCATATGTAACTAACAAGTTCGAACAAACGACCTTTTGCGTCTAGTCTTTGACTTTTTTTTAACTTTTACCAATGCAAATTGATAATGAAAGCCTTGTTCGTCTTGCTGAAAAGTTATGACTGAAAGTACTATTCGCTGATTTGTTATGAGAGAAAAACACTGTTCGTTCGCTGAAATAGTACGGCTCATAAGACAAGCGAACAGGGTCATTGCATAAAAGGGAAAATTAGGGATATCTCAGTAAAGGCCTTGTTCACTTCCCCCTCCCAACCCAAAATATTTCCTCTTCCACCCATCACATCAAATCTTTCGACGCATGCATGGAGCATTAAATGTAGGTAAAAAAGATAACTAATTGCATAGTTTGTCTGTAAATGTCGGGACGAATCTTTTAAGCCTAGTTAGTCCATAATTGGACAAATTTTGCCAAATAACAACGAAAGATGCTACAGTAACTTTTTAGCTACTTTTCGCGAAGTGAACACACCCAAAGTGTAGAATAGAGAAGAGCATAAATAAACACATGGTGTCATTGTCATCTCTCTAATTATCTCCTCATTTTTTTAGATAATAGAACAAAGTTACAGCCTCTAACATCCGTGGATCTGTTCTTCGGTTTCTGTGTCACATACACGATGCAACGAACTGGAAGACAAAAATTTGGTAGCTACGATACTGTATTAAACAATAATGGAAATGGAATTTAGTCGGATACAAACGAGGAGCAACAGCTCGCCACCACTGTCGCCAAACCATCTTCTCCTCTACTACCTTTGATTTCCCTTTAACTACTCTCAACTCCACTAGGTACAACTATCTGATCCATGTCAACCCAGTGTACATAACTTGGGTTTGAGCTTGCGGACTCGACTACTTGTCTCGAGATCCTCGCTTTCTGCCGTTGCCTGAAGCCTCTTTGTGAAAAGGAATGCATGTGTTCAAGAAACTCCCGAGATGACTAGCTTTACAATATAGTGATTCTGTTTCTTCGCCGATCAACGCGCTCAAGAGACTATATAATCTGTGAAGGATACGACTAAGCAGCTTAGGTGAAGGTAACAGGATCGACGTCACTTGCTGTATGACTTCGGTTATATACGAAACTTGAGTATATGGCCAACAAAAGAAGTCACTGCTTTTGTCGAGATGGTCAAGAACTAATTACAAGGTTAATAAAAAAGAACCTACGCTCTTGGAATTTATGATGATATGATAGCTTAGATTAAACCAAAGTGTCCATGCATAGTACATTTGTGAGATTAATTAGAAAAAAAAGAATATATGTCGTTAGGTTTTATAATGGTCTAATGGATTAGATTAAATCTAAATGTCTGTGTCTAATTTAATTAAAGATTAATCGAACAATAGAACATAACCTACTTTGTTTGATTTTACGATAATCTAGCAGTTTAGATTAAGCCAAAGAGGCCATGCATGTCTAATACCAATATGAGAAAAGCTATGAGATTAATTAGAAAAAAAAGAGAACCTATACCATTTGATTTTTCATGATCTAACGGCTTAGATTAAATCAAAGTGCGAAGTCCATGCGTAATACAATTACAAGATTAATTGGGGAAAAGGGAAAAATGACCTCACAATTTAGATTAACCAAAGATTATATGCTTAAGACAGTTAATAAATTGTAAATTTGAAATAATAATAAGTAAATTAAAAAATATCAATTTAGTTTCCATATCCGTTGAAAAGAAAAGTACCTAGATATAGGTTCCATATAAAACACAATGGCTAAAGGCAAAATTTTAATAAAAACTACCAAAAGTTAATAGCTTGTTCTCCAAATGAATCTAAAGAAAAAAATGCCTAAATAAGTAGTCCATATATATAGACTATTATTAGTAAATAGATAAAATTAAAATTAAAATTTACAAAAAAAAATCCATTTGTTGGAACACGCACCTAAATAATAATTTAATGTATTGCTAAGGTCAAAAGGATTATCTCTTCCACTCTCAAGGGCCAAGAACTACTGCATTGATCATATAACCCATATTATAGCTGTCTAGATGGAATAAATATAGAAAGATATATTAGTATTATAGAATTCAATCACCAATATTCTAATTGGATTTTGCCACAAGAATGCCTATGGAGGGATTAAACATATGCACAACAACTATCCAACATGCATCAATGTTTTCCCATGTCCATATGAAAAATCATCGAGTAATTTAGAACCCCACACACCACTTCAAATGTAGAAGTGGCTCCAACAGACAAGAACAGCAGCTTTATGATGAATCAGGCAATATCTAAGGGCAAAAAAGGTATCTACGAGTCCAAAATAGAATATACATGGTGATCTAAAAATTATTTGCATGAGCCATGTAACTACTCAGAATGATTACTCGTCAGTCCTCACAGAGAGAAATGGAACCGTCCTGGTCCAAACTGGAACTAGCAGTAGCAGGAAATATCTAGCTAATGCAGCAGCAGCACTGTCCAAAACAGCCGTCACGAGTACAAATCTTGAGACCTGGAGGCGCGGTCGTCATACATATAACTACACACACTAGTAAAACGGAGCCAGGAAGACTGATTAACTACTTAATAGAGAATGATACTTTGCAAGCAAGACTACTCTTTGTTCTCATCTCTTATTGCATCGAATACTAAACCGTGCTTAGGAAATATCTTCTCCAAGCTCCAGGCCAAAGAAATAGAGACACTCAGCCACTCAGCCACTCAGGGTTTGGTGGTCGTCAGTCTTCACTACCTGCAGAATAAATTCGGCAGCTAATCAGCGGCTCCGATGAAACTTCAGGCAGATAAAACACGAACCGGTCTCTCTTATTTGTCCTGGGCTTTTAGCTGATGATTATAAGAGCAGATGATCTATTCGTTTTTTTTAAAAAAACAAAAGAGCAGATGATCTACGCTACATATCGATTCCTTTCGTCCTCAAGCCGGAAGGCGGAAGCAGAAAATATATAGGATAAAGATCAGCATTAATTATCATATCTCATGGACCTTGACTTTGCTTCGACGGCACATGTACGATTGCTCAATACTAATTGTGCAATCATACAAAATGGTAAGGAAATGCGACATCTCATGATGAGGTTTCTCTTTACCTACCGAGGAGAAGATTGACAAGTATATACTCCGTTGGTGTAGAAGGTGTTATGTTGGTTCTTAGGTATATTCATCAGATCGGGACACTTAGCATGGTAGGAATAGATGTTCGGGATCACAGAGAGACAGAGAGAAAGGGGTGATAGGTTGCAAACCATCAAATGCCGTAGTTGTCGAAGCTCCGGCCGGAGTTTCGTTGACGGACGCCATCTGCACGCCGGCAGCGACGTTCGGTGGAGAGGGAGTCGGCGCTGTGACGTCCTCGACGGCAGCGAGTGCGTTGGGGTGGCGTTGCCGGCGTCGGTGGTGCTTCCCGTCGCTGGCAGCGCCCCTTCTCAAGATCGGGTCTAGGGTTAGGATGTCGGTGGGGTGACTGGCGGCGCGGTGAACCTCGTCTTGCGAGCCCCGGCCCCAACTTTCCTTTATAGCGCTGTGCGACGGGGGCCCACTGTAACACTCCGGGTGTTATAGTTGCTAATTAACCTGCCATGTCATCATATTGCATCGCAAAGCATCCATGATTAGGTCAACCCTGTTATGCATTAACTAAAATGAGTTTACCTTTCTAGGTTGGATGAGCTTCTCAGTGGTGTGATCCGAACCGAAAACCTTAATTTCGAATGTCACTGCAAATACTTAGTCCATGCCCTGCGTAATTAGAGGTGTGTGACTGTGTTACACACCAGTGTCAAGTGTAGGGTATGAACTCAAGTACAACACGTAAAATGAAGCTCTAAGTTTGAGTTTGAATTGGAATCCAAAAACTTGTCGTGAGTTTTCCGATTCGAATTTGAATTCAAATTTGGGAAAATATTAAAAAAATTTCAAAAGCTAAATTAGTCAACCAAGAGTGGCATTTGGTCAACTATGTGATAATTGACTAAATGATGCCCTTGGATGATGGTTTGATCATTAAATAATCACCAATTAAGGTAGCAACAAATTTCAATTGAAAATTCCTCCGAAAACCCTAAAATTCAAAACCCTGTTTTACCCCTTTTGAAATAATTCAAAATCTAAGCAAAATTTGGGAAAAAGTTTAAAACCAAGTTTGTAGAACTTTTCAAGGGCTACAACTTTAGTGTTTTGAGTTTTCAAAGTTTTAGTGAAAAATGTCGAGCAATTTTGAAAAGAAGCAAATTTCAAATTTGACCCCTTTTTATCCCCAAACTCAAATTTAAAAATGGAGGCTGAATTTGAAAATGGTTTGAGTAGCAAAGTTGTAGGTCTTGGCTAGATGTACAACTTTGGTGTTTGGAGTTTTTGAAGTTTCAATATAAAATCCAAAGTAATTTCTAAATTACCAAATTTCCAAAAAGTGTCCCCTTTTGAATTTAAACTCAAATTTCAAAATTCAGTTCGAATTTGAAAAAGTGTTCAATACAAAACTTGTAGAGCTTGAAATTCTGAAGATTTCATATCTTGGGAATTTTTCAAGTTGCTACATGATTTTGGGAGTAATTTGATAAAACAGTTTGATTTTACAAAAGTTGGGGGGAGCTACAGTAGCCGATCAATCACCGCCGGGCACCGCGCGGCATGGGCGCCGGCGAGCCGCCGGGCGGCGTCCAGGACCTTCTCGCGCGCGCCAGGACCGCCAGCGCGACGTCTCGCGTCTTCCAGTGACCATCACCGTGACCGTCACCCTATATATAGCCCGAGTTCACCGTGAGCTGTTTTCTTCTCTATTTTTACCGCCGTCGCCGCTTAGCTCCACCGCTCGCTGCTGCCGCCGTTGAACCACCTCCAGCCACACAAACTGCACCGTCATGTTCGCCTCGCCCTTGTGCACCTCATGGTCCAACTGTTCAAGCCTTTATCTCGCCCAAATCGCCGCACCACCATTTCTCGTGCCAACTCCGGCGACCGAGCCGCCTCACGCGGTCAACACCCTCCACCGCCTCCACACGCCTCCTTGTGGCTTCGCTGCGACCGTTGTAAGCTCTTGTTGCTCCCCGTGCTTTCGCTTTAGATGCTACCGTATTAGATCACCGGGACGCCGGTCACCGTGACCGCCGGTCCGCCATGGCCGTCGGGAAGGTCTTCCCGGAGCTGTAGCGTAGCCATTAGGTGTTAAAATCGATTCGCGGTGAGGTGTAGTTCGTGTTGAGCAGCTTGGTTGGGCGACCGACGCTGTGATCGCCGGCCGACCGCCATGCGGGCATGGCCGAGCGCGCGGGAGAGAGCGAGTGAGCGGAGGAAAGGGATGACAGGTGGGGCAGAGTTGTCAGCGAGAGAGAGAAAGCGCGGGCACGAGTGCGGTTGGGCTAGGCTGCTGGGCCACGCGACGCGGGTGAGCGCGCGAGCGCGGGCGTGGGCGCGAGCGCGCGGGCAGGCCACGCGGTTGGGCCGAGCCAGAGAGAGGAGGAGGAGACGGCCCGATCGGGAATTTTGTTTTTCTTTTTCAAAAATGTGAATAGTAATAGTATTTGTTTATTTCATTAAAAATTCTGTAGAGCTCCAAAATTAGTGAAAATTTTTGTGTAAGCTTTTCAAGATGTAAACTACTTAGGAAAAATATTAAATGCTAAATTGGATTACTTTTTACAAGTTAATTAATTAGTTTAATTAAATATTAAATGCAACTTCCATGAATTTTAGTAATTAAATTATTAATCCAAAAATCATGAAATTTATTCTAACACTGTTTTAGGCCATGATTAACCCATAGAAAAAGTTTAAGCTCAATTAGATGAAGTTTGATCTAATATTAATTATGTCCTAATTAATTAAATGTTTAAATAATTGTTAAATTGTTAACTTTAAGTGTTGTGTGCCTTTTTGATTGAGTGATGACCTTGGATCACTAATTCTTGGTGATCCTTGACATCTTAATTTCATGATTGAGCTCGTTAGTAACATGTTTGGTAAGAAACGTTAGTATCGCTTAAGTTATCGCTTTTAGTTAGTAGGTTTTACTGTTTTGCGACTGTACCGCGAAGGAAGTTGTACTTAAGTCATAAACTGTGGCATATCATCGTCAAGCATCATGTTTATCATCGCATCATGTTGAGACATGTTTTATACTCGTGTAGTTCCCGCTTTCGAAGAAGTCGAAGTTGGCGAGCAAGTCTTCGGAGAAGAGTTGTTGTCGGTGGGTTCCGGACCTGAAGTCGGAGTCTTCGAGTCTGAGTCAGTCGTCGCGTTAGAGCAAGGCAAGCCCCCGTGCATTTAAACCCTTCCTTGAGTTTACAAATCTTTATCACTGGTACTATAGTTTATTGCATTAAGTAATTAGGAGTTGAGTGATAACCCAATTGCTGTATTGTCATCCTTGATTATTGCGATATCACCCTTGATACCTGTTTTACTGAAAATGCGTAGTATGCTTCGCTATGCTTATGAGTTAAGTTTTTTTAAAAAATGAATGTTTACATGGCCATGATGGCATACTTGATAAATATTGAAATATGAGATTAAACTTGTGAGATCGGGCGGGTGGTTTGGCCACTGCTAACTTGTATTGAGAAAGGAGTCTCAATGTAATGTTTCTGCCTTATCAGTTAAGGATCGTACGTTGTTGGCCCTCGCGTCATGGAGTTTTTATTAGTACTAGCCATGTACCCATGTCGGGTAAGCCTTACTTTGACTATTCCATTACGAGAACGTCTAATCTCGCACTGGGAGTGGAGAGATGGCGAGAGTAATGTGTACCCTCGTGGCCAAGGGCTAGATTGGAGCAGTATTGTGCTCTCGGGTGGCGATGGACACGTTCTGGTTTTGGGTTACTCGGATAAGAGTTGATATATGCAAGATTCGGTTCTACATATGTCGTGTGGTTAGGAATCCCCAACTGGGTAAATAAAGCAGTTCGAATCGTCGTTGCTCCACGAAAAAGGAGTCGTGGCCTTGCACCAATATCGTAGTTAAGAACTAGAATTGAAAGAAAGAATAAGAAAGAATCTTGATGAGAATTACTTTGATCTAGATTAGGATCACCTAGAAGTGGGTAATGAACCATCAATGGTAAAAGTAAAATAATGAAGGTAAGGACTTACTTTAGTAAGCTTTTCTGCAAAAGAAATTTTGATTCTTGAATACCCGTACCTTGATTCCCTAAAGCTAGCATGCCCTTAGAGTCTTTTCCTAGTCGGGTAAGTCTTGTTGAGTACTCTTGTACTCAGGGTTTGTTAAACCCCTTGTTGTAGGTGCGGTTCATGAACAAGTCTGCTTTGAGCCTTGTTGCATGACCGTTGTGGCTGAAGAAAGTGACGATGAGTAGATTGTGTAGCCTCTGGGTAAGGCACTTTGTTTGTGTGATTGTAATAAAGTTACTACTGATACTTCCCTACTACTGGTTTGTAATAATGTTACATAAGGTTTGAAGTTTGGAAACTGTGGTTTGTAAACTTAAGTTATTGTAAGACTTCCGCTACTTTACTCTAATGGTATTTTGAATAAACTATTATAATATTGCAATACTCCTATGATTGGATTCTATTCGGAGGAAAGCAGGCCTTTTAAGTTATGAGGAACATAAGTACGGCTGTCAGAGGTCATTATGACGATGACGGGTACATGTGGGCTATCATAATTAGGAGGTTCTGTGACACCCACCAACCATGTAGGGTTGGGCGCCCCCGATCAGGGCGCGAGAATAAGGCCCAGTTAGGCCGTTGGGCCTAACTGGTGGGAGATCAATCCTAACATTCTCCCCCTTGATCTCTCATATATTCTTCGTTCTTTAATTTCATACTCAAAACTTTCAATTCATATTTTTCTTGCTTCTATCCTATTTCATCACAGATTAGTGCATAGAACTGTCCCATCGTCACAGTAATTAGTGCCGTTAGACTAACAACCACAATACAATTCTCTGTTTTGAAATGTAAACTTTCTTTAGGCCCATCGTATGTTCGAGAATCATATGCTTTCTCTTAAACCCATGTCGGCTACGTGTTCTCTAAACACGTTGGGTGGTAAGCCCTTTGTGAGCGGATCCGTGAGCATTTTCTTTGTACTTATATGCTCAAGATTTATTATATGATCCCGAACTTTATCTTTCATAACATAGTACTTTATGTCAATGTGTTTGGCAGCACCACTTGACCTATTGTTGTGAGCATACTGTACCGCTGGGTTGTTATCACAATACAACCTTAGTGGTTTATTGATATTATCAATCACTTTCAATCCGGGTATGAATTTTTTTAGCCAATTCACCTGCCCCGTTGCCTCATAGCATGCTACAAACTCGGCATACATTGTCGAGGATGTAGTTACGGTTTGTTTGGAGCTTTTCCACGATATAGCTCCTCCTGCGAGAGTAAATATATATCCTGACGTGGATTTTCTTTCTTCTCCCGCATAATCAGAATCTGAATACCCCTCTATCTGCAGGGAATCAGATCTTCTATATGTTAGCATGAGGCCTTTTGTACCCTGCAAATAACACATGACTTTCTTCACCAATTTCCAATGTTCTATTCCTGGATTCTTTTGATATCTGCCAAGTAACCCGGTAATAAAAGCTAAGTCAGGACGTGTACACACTTGAGCATATTGTAAACTTCCAACTGCTGAAGCATACGGTACCGCTTTCATTCGATTAATCTCATATTCGTTCTTGGGGCATTGATGTTCTCCAAATCTATCGCCCTTGATAATATGAGCAGGTGAAGGACTGCACGCATGCATACTAAATTTCTTCAGAACCTTTTCTATGTATGCCTTTTGCGGTAATCCTAGAACCCCCTTTCTTCTGTCTCGGTGAATCTCTATTCCCAAAACGAACGAGGCATCACCGAGATCTTTCATATCGAAGTTTGAGGACAAGAATTTCATTCTTTCCATTAGTAGATTGACATCACTACTAGCAAGCAGGATATCATCCACATATAAAATCAGAAATATATACTTTCCATTCTTGAATTTTACATAAACGCAATTGTCCTCAACATTTTCCTTAAACCCAAAACCTTTTATTGTTCTATCAAATTTCAAATACCACTGTCTTGAGGCTTGCTTCAATCCGTAGATTGATTTCTTTAGGCGGCATCCCATATTTTCTTTTCCTTTTACAACAAAACCTTTCGGTTGTGCCATATAAACATTTTCTTCCAAATCCCAGTTAAGGAACACCGTCCTTACATCCATTTGATGTAACTCCAAATCATAGTGGGCTACAAGTGCCATTATAATTCTGAAGGAATATTTATATGAGACTGGTGAAAAGGTCTCATTGTAATCAATCCCTTCTATTTACGTAAAGCCTTTCGCCACAAGTCATGCTTTAAATCTTTCTACATTCCCTTAGGAGTCATATTTTATTTTGTAGATCCATTTACAACCTACTGTTTTGGCTCCCTTAGGAATAATTTCCAAGTCCCAAACTTTGTTGGTACTCATTGATTTTATTTTATCTTCCATGGTCTTAAGCCACTTTGATGAGTGGTCGCTTCTCATGGCTTCTTCAAATGAGGTGGGATCATCCCCCATCTGAAATTCTTCTATTTCATAAACTTCATAGTCATTAGAAATAGCTGACCTTCTTATTCTTTGAGACCTTCTAGGGGCCTCTGGCACTTGTTTCACATTGGGCTGTTGATGTTCTTCCTCATGTGCGACATTTGGTTCTATAGGTTCCTCAAGGATAGGCTCCTCAAAGACAGGTTCCTCATGTTCATTCATTGTCACCACGGGAGAACTTGCAACAGGTGTTGGCACTATAGTGTTCTGCACTGTCGGCTCAACAGCAACAGGTAGCGTAAAGAATGGTTCTTCAACCATCGGAGTGAGTACATGTACTCACTTCTCCTGTAGGCTAATTTCTCGTGCTACCATGCTCCCCCTGATCATGTTATCCTCCAAGAACACAGTGTGTCTTATTTCTATAATTTTCGTATATCTGTCAGGACAATAGAAGCGATATCCTTTCGATCTTTCTGGATAGCCAATAAAATGGCAGCTGACTGTCTTGGAGTCTAACTTTCCTATATTTGGGTTAAACACTTTTGCCTCAGCCGGACAGCCCCACACACGCAAGTGGTTAAGTGAGGGTTCCCTTTCTGTCCATAATTCATATAGTGTTTTAGGCACCGATTTGCTTGGTACTCGATTAAGTATGTGAATGGCGGTTTTCAGTGCCTCCATCTATAAACTAATCAGTAAAGTGGAGTAACTTATCATGCTTCTTACCATATCCATTAAGGTACGGTTACGTCTTTCAGCCACTCCATTTTGCTGAGGCTCCCCCGGTGTGGAGTACTGAGCGACTATGCCATTTTCCTGTAAAAACTTTGCAAACGGTCTAGGAATTTGGCCATATAGGGTATGTCGCCCATAGTACTCTCTACCTCGGTCTGATCGTACTATCTTTATTTTCTTATTGTGTTGATTTTCAACCTCAGCTTTAAATATTTTGAATTTATCCAATGCTTCCGATCTTTCTTTAATTGGATAAATATAGCCATAACGAGAGTAGTCGTCTGTGAATGTTATAAATGAATCATAATCATCCACACTTTTTATAGGAAATGGACCACATATATCAGTGTGGATTATTTCTAAAGTTCATGTGCTTCGTTTGGCATCTTTCTTAATTTTCTTGACATACTTTCCTTTGATGCAATCAACACATTGTTCTAAATCTAAAAATTCTAAGTGCGGAAGAATTGATTCTTTAATCAGTCGTTCTATTCTCCCCCTCGAAATATGGCCCAAGCGACAGTACCATAACTTCAAAGAGGCATCATCAATTCACTTCCGCTTCTTAGTTACATTCACAGATGGGGAATCATTCATATTCTCATCGCATACATTGTTCGCATTCTCATCAAGAGATAATAAATAAAGCTTGTCTTGTCGGAAGGCAAGACCAACACATTCATTATTAACAAGTATCTTATATTTGCCATTACCAAAATGACAATCAATTCTATCATCATCAAATTTCGAAACACTTATCAAATTTTTACGTAAAGAGGGAACATAAAGTACTTCTTTAAGTCTAAGTACAAAACCATTATTCAATTTTAAAGATAAATCTCCAATGGCTTCAACATTGGCTTGCACTCCATTTGCAACTTTAATCGTTCTTTCTCCTCTTTGCAAGGTTCTTGTTCCACTTAACCCCTGTAAAGAATTTGCTACATGAGTAGTTGCTCCTGAATCAATCCACCAAGTGGATTTTGCATAACATAAATACAGGGATTCATCTACAAATGTAATAAATTCCTCACCTCTCTTTAGCAGAGATTTCAGGAAGTCAGGGCAATCCCTCTTGTAGTGTCCCCTCTTAAAGCAGTGCTTGCATTGATCTATTTCAGCTGCACCATAGGGGTTGTTCTGCAGATTCTCAGAGTTCTGGGGTTTCTTTCCCTGTGACTTGGAGGAAGAGGCATTATTCCACTGAGGTTTTCCTTGTGGCTTATTCTTGCCACTGAAGTTCTTTCTCTTGTTGTCCTTCACAAAATGAGCAGTGTCACCCTGTGAGGACTTCAGTCTCTCCTCCTCTTGACCACACATTGTAATGAGTGTCTCTATGTTTCATTTTTCAGGCTGTATGTTGTAGTTCACAACAAAAGTTTCATACTCTTTTGGCAAAGAAGCAAAAATCAAATGAATTAGGAATTCATCTTTCTTCAAATTCATTTCTTTAAGTTTAGATGTCGTAGTGTTCATCTTCAAAATATGCTCTCTTATGCCACCACCAGTATATTTTTCAGTGACAAGCTTCTTAATTAGTGAACTGGCTTTGGCCTCGGTAGACCCAGTAAACTGATTCTTGATATACTCAAGATATTCTGTGGCAGTGGCATATTCAGGGATCAAACCCCTTATTTGTTCTTCTATGGTGGCTCTAGCCACCAACAGGCACTTGCGGTTGGAGAGGGTCCATTGCCTATGTTCAAGATCATATTTCATTCTTTTCTCAGCATGATCACACTTGCGAGAAGTGAAATCAGCGTCAGATTCATCACCGCCTCTCACCGGGTCCTCTGGCTCAGTAGGACACGGTGAGGTAATGGCAAAATCGACCTCTCCCAACGTAAGTTCCAGTTCATACTTCTCCCGCCAGACACGGTAGTTGTTACCATTGAGCGGCGGGATGTTCGCGATGTTCACACTGTTTTTGCCTCCTGAAATCACACCAGAGTAAGTAAGAAACATTTATACATAAAATTCCATTCTTTAACTCAACGTTGGTCAAATTAAAACTTATAATTCGTCCATGCAAACATTTTATATCACCGTTGGGCAGCAGTAAAATTAATGCACAATTTCTCATATATCAAGAATTATAATATTATTATTAACAACGTCGGTCAGAAAATAACAATATCATAATCGCATCAAAATTATTAGAAATTCATTTCTCTTAAAATTAAATTATCCCGTTGGTTCAAATTTAATCAAAGAGAACAATAATTATCATACACAACGGAAACATTAATAATCTTTTCATATTATTATTTTTCAGAAGCACTAAAAATTCACTGTTTTCTGAGCAAAATATCGTTGATAAAATTTGCACAGAAAATTGTGTCAAAATCATTCAAATTCATCAAAATATGCATTTAAAATTGCTTCTGGAAAATAATAAGAAATTTTCTTCTTCTTCTTTTCATTTTCAGCCCAGCGCGGCCCAAGACGCGCTGAAATCGACTCAGCCCGGCTTGCCTCGCGCGCACATGCCGCACCTAGGCCGCAACCTGGGCCTGGGCCGGCAAAGCGCCGCGCGCGCTTGCGCTCGCCCGGGCCGGCGAGTTGGCCCAGCGAATCTCGACCGTTCGTCTCGATCCGACGGCCGAGCGGCCGTTTCGCGTAGATCAAAAGCGTCGCCGCGGTCAGCGCCCTAGAAACCCTAGCCATTCGGCCCTTCCCTTTCTCTCTCTTCTTCGCCGCTCTCTCTCATCTCTATTCAGCCGCAGCAGCGAGCCGCAACCGAGAGCAAAAAAACGACGAGCGAGCGGTCCTTTGCACCGTCGCCGACCCCCTCGCCAGCGCGCGTGCTCCCCAACGGGTGAGCACACCACCGTCGAGCGGCCTGGCCACGGTGCTTCCTTGGCCGAGCCCGGCGAGCCCGCACCCCCGGCTCGGTTTCTTCTCCCGTGCCGGCGAAAAAACCGATTCGGCTCTTCTTCTTTCGCGCTAGTGAAAGTTCATCCGACGCACCCTAACCCTAGCCCTACTTTCCCCTTTCTTTCTTTTGAGTTGTTCTTTTAGGGTTTATCCGAATGGGGAAAAAACTAGGGTTAGGGTTAGGGTTTGTTCTTGCTAATTCACTTTCTTTGCTTTTTATTTCTTTCTTTTCGTTCATCCGAAGGGAAAAATGGGATTAGGATTAGGGTACGACCCTTCTTCTTTCTTCTTCCCTAGATTTGATTTGGGGAATTAGGGTTAGGTCTTAGGGTTCAGTTTTCTATTTTCTTTCCCGATCCGCATCAGATCGGTCGGTTTCACTTCCCCGATCTGATTTCTTATCGAACTGTGGCTCCGGTACCATTGTTATGTTGGTTCTTAGGTATATTCATCAGATCGGGACACTTAGCATAGTAGGAATAGATGTTCGGGATCATAGAGAGACAGAGAGAAAGGGGTGATAGGTTGCAAACCATCAAATGTCGTAGTTGTCGAAGCTCCGGCCGGGGTTTCGTTGACGGACGCCATCTGCACGCCGGCAGCGACGTTTGGTGGAGAGGGAGTCGGCGATGTGGCGTCCTCGGCGGCGGCGAGTGCGTTGGGGTGGCGTTGCCGGCGTCGGTGGTGCTTCCCGTCGCTGGCAGCGCCCCTTCTCAAGATCGGGTCTAGGGTTAGGATGTCGGTGGGGTGACTGGCGGCGCGGTGAACCTCGTCTTGCGAGCCCCGGCCCCCACCTTTCCTTTTATAGCGCTGTGCGACGGGGCCCACCAACCATGTAGGGTTGGGCGCCCCCGATCAGGGCACGAGAACAAGGCCCAGTTAGGCCGTTGGGCCTAACTGGTGGGAGATCAATCCTAACAGAAGGTTCTCGGTATATATGGCCTCGGTCTCGCCTCCTCGGAGGCTCAGCCGAAAACTTGACAATTTTACTTTTTTCGTGATCGTGTCTTGGCATGTATTTCATTAAACAAGAGGAGAAAATACATAAAACAATTACACAAAGGTCGGTAATCGCTTGGTTTCCAACGGAATAGCAAAGAGGAAACCCGGAGGGCCTTTCAAGGGGTTAAAAAGTCACTGACAATTTTACTCAAATGTTTGGAATCGGAAAGCATATATATATATATATATATATATATATATATATATATATATATATATATATATATATATATATATATATATATATATATATATATATATATATATATGACTACAATGAGGGCCCGCCTCATCTCACAAGGTTTTGAATTTCGAAACACTTGCTCACGAGCTACTACGCAGGGGCAGCTAATGTGCTAAATTTACAAGACATTTTCATGAAAACTACTCTGCTTCATTTTCACATGATAAGTTGGTCAACTTGCCCAGTAACCAATCCGGATGTTTCAAAAAAAAGTTGGTCGACTAGTTTGAGAAAATTGTCCAAATAAGTTTTTAGAACAATTCGTTCAATTAACTTTAGTACAACTTTTTTCAACTAAATCTCATGACTTTTCATGTGGATTGTGCCAATTAAAGAAGAAAAAAAGTCAGCCATGGAACACAAGGTGAAACAGCAATACTGGCGACTAGGAGTACTACGACAGCGACACTTGTACTGATCAACTCGTCACCCCACAGGGCTTCGTGCTCCGTGCTCTATCTTGCTGGAGAGCCGACAGAAGCCACAACCACAAGCCAGCCTAGCGCGTGTAACTAACCGTGTGTGCAGCACGAGGGCCTGGAGTTGGAGATCCACTGGACCCAAAAGTCCCAAGCAAAGAGATAAGAGACCACACTGTGCCGTTCTAATAAAGCAGGCCCTTGAGGCTGGTTCCATCGAATCGGAGCCCACGATGCAATGCGAAAGCCTCGTCTCCATTACATACAGGGTCCACGGTAGCCTCCCAGGAAAGGCCCGTGGTGGGTTCCTTGCAGAAGTAAAGGCCCATGGAGAACTTTTTTGTGAGCAAAAGTGTTTTTTTTTTCTCGAACGAAACTCCGAATCTTGACGTTGTCTCTAGTCTAGTCCTGTATAAGGATGGCAGCGGATCGGGTTTCGGGGCAGATGGGTTCGGGTTTAGGGATGATTTCTCACCCACGGTTTTCGGGTTTGGTGTCGGGTTCGGGTTTGGTTTTTCACCCATGGATATCCGATGGATATCCGAAATAAATTATTTGGAATTAAAACTCATGTTTTATAATATGTTAATAATAACTTGTTTACTTAGATTATTAAATCTATTCAAAATTGACTCATGGAAATATTTATTATTTGTTGCATCTTATTTATACATGTGAATATGTGTATATTTATCCGCGGGTTTCAGGTATCCATTTGGGTTTTGGGTATCCGTTCGGATTTCGGGTATCCGCGGCTTTAGTTTTGGTGGTGGATTTTCACCCGAATCGGTGTTCGGTTCGGATTCGGGTTTCAACTTTGGGTTTCGGTTTTGAGTGCACGGAGACTCCACCCGATCCGAACCGACCCGTTGCCATCCTTAGTCCTGTAGGAGCTAAAAGTAGTATGCTGTAAGAATGTAAGATGCATATAATAAATCCATTCTTCTTTGTGATTGTGTAACAAGACGCACATAAAAGTGCTTCTTTTGCGCTATAAATGTCACACTTATGTATGCTGAAATGTATTTCACGAGAATATATATACTTATTGTTATTGACAAGTTATGTAGTTAGCGTTTATGAGTGGGAGTATTTTTTTAGCCTGCGGGCGTAGCAGACCCACAGTCCGTCTGCAGAGCGTGCGCCAATTCCTTGTCTACGTGCTACTCGTAGACTGGTAGTGTATCGTTTGTTAGACTTTTACCTGAAGTTCCGCTTTGGAGGAGTCGAAAGACAGCGGCCTTCACGGCCATGCAAATCTCGAAACAAACCGACAGGAAGTCTGCGAAACAAGGAGCGCCACAGTATCATGCAACTTCTGGGCGCCAAGAATGACACAGGCACCGTTTAGATGCCAAAAATTTTGCCAAAATTTTCAGATTCTCCTTCACATCGAATCTTTGAACGCATGCATTAAGCATTAAATATAGATAAAAAATAAAACTAATTACACAGTTTAGCATGAAATGGACGAGACAAATCTTTTAAGTCTAATTAGACTATGATTGGACAATATTTGTCAAATAACAACGAAACTGTTACAGTAGCATTTCGCCAAAAATTTTGCCAACTAAACAGCCTAACCCAACCGCGCCGAACCGTGGTCGGCATTCAGCGAAGGCCAGGCCCATCCCCTGCTGCGCCTACCCAGTGGCAGTGGAGTGTCACTTCACTTGGGCGGCGGGGTGGGGGTCCGGTCCACGCACGACGCGCCGAGTCGCTGCCCCTCACCAACCTGCCAACATCCACGAATCACGACGACCGAAACCTGTGGACTTTGGACGACACGTACGTACATCTCTGAAGCGGCTGCTGGAATCGACCTCTCTATGACCTGAGTCACCACATAAGGCTAAAGCTCGGTCCTCATCCATCCGATGTTTGATACGTGCATATAATATTAAATATAGATTAAAAAATAATGTATTACATATATTGTGACTAATTTGCGAGATGAATTTTTTAAGTCTAATGAGTCAATAATTTAACATTGTGGTGTTACAGTAAACATGTGCTAATAATGAATTAATTAGGCTTAATAAATTCGTCTCGTGGTTTAGTGACGGAATCTGTGATTTTTTTATTAGTATCCGAATACCCCACACGACACCCCATGTAATATCTGATGTAACACCGACTAAACTTTAGTCGCCGCATCACACACTTAGCTAACCAACGAACACAGCTATAGCTAACCAACGAACACAGCTAGAGCTCGCCTACCCTAGGATCCTGCCCTCGGGTCCCTCGTGCAGTTTTCTCGTTTGTCGCCGCCCGTCTGAATCGCTCCGTGTCCGTGAGCCGTGAGCAGTCGAGAACAAAACACGCACAGGACAATCATTGAGCACACACACGCAACTGCTCAATCATCTCGGCTCTGGAGTCACATCGACCAAGGCCTTGTTTAGTTACGAAAGTTTGAGGGCAAAGTTTGCATCGCCATACTGTAGCAATTTTGTTTTTATTTGGTAATAATTGTCCAAACATTGATTAATTAGACTTAAAATATTCGTCTCACAAAGTACAACAAAACTGTGTAATTATTTTTTTATTTCATCTATATTTAGTACTTCATATATGTGCCGGCATTTTGATGTGACGAAGAATAGGAATTCTGCATAGTGAATTTGAGAGACAAACTTTACAATCTAAACAAGGCCCAACGTGGTCCGCACAACTCCATGCATGCGAGGTACAGTACTCCTGCTTACTAGACTACGCCCCAGTTTAGTTCCCCAAGAATTTTGCAAAATTTTTCACATTCCCCGTCATATCGAATCTTTGGACACATGCATGAAGCATTAAATATAAATAAAAAATAAAACTAATTACACAGTTTAGACGAAATCCACGAGACGAATCTTTTAAGCCTAATTAGACTATGATTGGACACTAATTGTCAAATAACAACAAAAATGCTACAGTGTTCATTTTGCCAAATTTTTTGCATCTAAACAGGCCCACAGCAAACTCAGCAATTTTCGCGTCACTAGAACTCTAGAAGTGTCGCCGCCTTCGTGATCAGAAAATGTGCAGCAATACTCTGCTAAGGCTCTGTTTGGTTCCTAGGGTTTTTTTGAAATCTAGATAAAAAAAATCTCAAGATCCTAGAATCTCATCCAAACATGGTAGGATTTTACGGGATTTTATCATACATACACAAAATCCAAGAAATATCAGAGATTATTTATATCTAAAACCTGGATTCTAAAATCTTATCCAAACATGTAGTAAAGCACTGCTGTTGGAGTGTTGGTTCAGGCCCTGTTTGGTTTCCTTTTGTTAAAGTTTAACACCCATCACATCAATGTTCCCTCAAATGCATGGAGTACTAAATGTAGACTAATTGCATGCATGTCGCTACAGATTAGGAGTAATTTACGAGACGAATCTATTAAGCCTAATTAGTCCAAAATTGGAAACTTTTTATCAAATAAGACGAAAGTGTTACAGCGTTTGTTAAACTTTAACACCCCAAACCAAACACCCCTCGGATGTGTACTGCACGGCAAAAGCTGGGGCGTGTTTAGATGCACCGATTCGGTGACGGCGGAAACACTGTTCTACACTGTAGCACACTGTAGCATTTTGTTTTTTAGTGTAAAAAATTGTCCAAAAATTGATTAATTAGGCTTAAAATGTTCCTCTCGCAAATAACAACAAAACTATGCAATTAGTTTTTGATTTCATCCACATTTAGTACTCCATACATATGCCGATATTTTGATGTGATGGGAATCTTCTTTTTGCATAGTAGAATTTGGGAGGGAAATTTAGTAACTAAACAGGGCCTTGGCCCCGAACTAATGAAACGGGCTCCACCCAGTTTGAGAAATCGACAAACTTACTAGCAGTAGCAGTAACAAACCAGCGCAGCCTTCTCAGTGTGAGGATGCTCTGTTCTTTTGTTTTAAACTCTGTTAATTCCTTGAAATCCGTCCGATTGCTGTTTGTTTTTTTTTAATAAAGCTTTTCAGTAGGGGCTGTTTCCTAAAAAAACAAACCAGCGCATGCAAGTCGTATGTATCGATCAGCGGGGCATGCTTTAGGGTGTGTTTAGATGGTTGTAAAGTGTGTGTAAAGTTACAGTATCACTTTTCGTTGTTATTTGGTAAAATTTATTCAATCATGGACTAACTAGGCTCAAAAGATTCGTCTCGACATTTACAGACAAACTGTGTAATTAGTTATTTTTTTACCTATATTTAATGCTCCATGCATCCGTCTAAAGATGTGATGTGATGGGGAATCTTGTAAAATTTTTGGAATTTTGAAGGAACTAAACACTGCCTTATTTCAGGCCTTGTTTAGTTCCCCAATTCTCCCCAAATTCCACTATGCAAAAAGAAGATTCCCCGTCACATCAAAATGTCGGCAAATGCATGGAGTACTAAATGTTGATGAAATTAAAAACTAATTGCACAGTTTTGTTGTACTTTGCGAGACGAACATTTTAAGCCTAGTTAGTCAAAATTTGGATAATTTTTACCAAATACAAACGAAATGCTACAGGAATTCTGATACAGTGTTTTTCTTCTCTATTCTGTGAAATAAACGAGGCCTCACAGTGAAATGTATACTTTACCGTCAGCTAGCGCAGCCGGCAATCCCCGTTCTGATTGACAGCAGAAGCCTTGCCGGGCCACGAGCCTATCCACGTCATGCATCACAAGTCATGTCTCGCAGTGAAAACAGGCTCTGGCGAACGCGAAATAGGGTTTCCATCGATCGACCATCCAGCATGCTGTACTACGTACGCGCCGTGCATCCCGTGAACAGGGGGGTGTGGGGAAAGTGACCAGCGAGCACGGAGCGAAGCGCCAGAAGCCTGATTGTCGTGGTGTCCCTGCCCTGCGGACGGACCATCCTAACACAACAGTCAGCAGTGTGGTAGTAGTGATCCAACAGTTGGTGGATGGTGGCCAGCACGCATGCAAAGTGATGCCAGGACAATCGTTCACTTTCAGACTGACACGGTAGCTAGTAGGTGCGTGTCACTTTCAGATAGTATATATATCTTTTCTTCGTACGCACCTAAGGGGTGTTTGGTTTGATTTGTTAAAGTTTAACAAACACTGTAGCACTTTCGTCTTATTTGACAAAAAGTTTCCAATTTTAGACTAATTAGGCTTAATAGATTCGTCTCGTAAATTACTCCTAATCTATAGCGACATGCATGCAATTAGTCTACATTTAGTACTCCATGCATTTGAGGGAACATTGATGTGATGGGTGTTAAACTTTAACAAAAGGAAACCAAACAGGTCCTAAAGGAGCATCAACGTATCTGCTTTGTAAGGGCAGCATATATATACACGAAAAAAATCACGTACATATGGAAAAAGGACGGGCCGGCCGCAGCGAGGAAGCGACGTCGGCAACTGGCAACCGGGACATGGGCAACCTGCCCGCCCGCTCGCCCGCGGCGCGCCACCGTCGATCCCCCATCTGGGTTCTGCCCATCTCCGCCCCACGCGGCCCTATCAGTTATCACTCGCGCGATGGTGCAGGGCAAAGGCAAAGCGGCGGTTGTGGAGTGGCTTTCCGGGCCCTAAACGCACTGACATGGACGGGCACAGGACACGGTTGGGAACTTGGGATGAAGGAAGATGCCTCGGCATCTTTGGATCGAGCACGCTGCACGCATCGATCGACACATAATGTTCGGCCATGAAGCTTGAGGAATGGGAGTGGAGCTCGTGAGTTTGCTGAACGTTATTGCGTACGTCTGCTGTTTCTGCTCCACTGCTCGCCCTTTCTGAGTTTATGGACGTGTTAAGGAGTTGTTGGTCCGTATCCAAACATGCCGCACGCTGTCCTGTTCGCTTCGCTGAAAAACCAAGCTGAAAAATATTGTTCGCTGATTTGTTGTGAGAGAAAAAATACTGTACCATGATTGATAAGTCAGGCTAATAAGTTCTAACGAACAGTGCAGATCAGGTCGGGTAGCTGGTTGGCTAGCTCCATGGCAGATCAGGTCGAGCGCATGCGTGAGGCACCCGCCGCCTGTTACCAAATGTGTACAGTCCACTGCTACACGCTGCCTGGCTATCAACAGGTATCAAGATAAAGGCGAATCCTTCTAAAAAATAATAATGAGGAAACCGTTCACCAATTCCTAAACCAAAATTTTGTGACCGAGTTTATAAGAAAATACATTGACATCTACAATGTCAAGTTAATACACTATCAAGACGTAGTTCATGGCAGATTTAATAAAACTAATTTTACGTTTAAGATATTTGTGTATTTTTTTATAAACCAGATGAAAGTTAGAGAAGGTTGACTTTGGTTGTTTCCCATGCACTTGTATCATGTCACTGTTTTCAATGTTGTCATAATAATAATTGTGAAACTCACCTAATGCATAGTATCATGGTGTTGTTCCTTAAGAGTCTCTAAACAATTATCGTCATATATGTTCTATCTATGATAATGGGTCCAAGGATTGTGGATGGTTTTCCAACCTTGAATTTGCCCAAGCTACATATCATATATCTCCAGGGGTGTTACAGTTTTTATCTTTCTCTTCATTAATTATATGCCATGCTAATGAACAGTCTTGTGTGGCATCTAATTAATGAGGATGTTACTTTTATAAGACGTGCATGCATATCAAGACTTAAACTTTAAAATATTTAACCAATAATTTAGCTATTTAATTATTATAATACAAACTTGATATGGTTAGATTTATAATGAAATGTACTATCCAATTTTCAAAAGTTTATAAATATAGATGAATTTACCATGAATTTTATTTAGGGGACAACAATAGCCCCTCGACTTTCTATAACACGTTTTCCTTCCCACGACAATAGCCCCTTGACTTTATATGAACTCTATCCCTCCCTATCTTCTCAAATTCCACAATGCTCTATCAAGCTTTTAGGGTTAAGATAGGGATTTGCCTGAGTCTCATTTAGACCTTGTTCGGTTAACGGGATTAAATTCCCTGCAGATCAAACTATCCTCAATCCCATTTTAATCTCGTTCAGTTAATCCCTCTCAATTCAATTGCTGTAAGGATTAACCGAACAAGTCCTTAATGCTTTTGGCAAAGGAATTAATCATGTCTTTAGAGGAATCTCAACAGCAGGATGGCTTGGTGGTGACAGAGAAACGCGGTGGTGGATGATGATGAGGCAGAGGAGCGATAGCCTGGTGCAGCAGGGTTGTAAGCATCAGACAGTGGCATGCGCATGTCGGGTGGCGCTAGCGTGGGTGCAGGATTGTCACGAGCATGAATCCCCATGCTATAATCGGAGAATCGAAGGGCCAACATTGAGTAGACGCTATATAGAGGGTAAAAAAGTTGTTACCCGAGTGGCCATAGTTTCTTTTGTGTATAGATATAGAAATACTTCCCAAATCAAAAGGCATTGAAGCTACGTATGGTGATTTATATCACCTACCTGTGTATTATTAGATCGATCTCTGTAAAGATGTTAAGATGCATTAGTACACGTACGTGCAAATCGTCTTCTACGAAGTCCGAGCACCGTGGACACATCTGGTACATGTGACGACTGACAATCAGTCTGCACTCTTCAGCGCCGATTTTCCTCTGGACATCCATCCGTACATGCAGTGGACCGTATATATGTGCTAGTACTCTACTCATGCGTCATTCTTTTTTTCTTCTTCTGATTCACGGGCGGGCTAAAACCCTAAAGCATGTACAGTACATGCGTAGCTCATGGTCATGGACCAGAACAGAGGCACTGTCAGTACATACGCTTAAAGACCTGCCAAAAATTTGGGTCCGATCTCGTGTGTAGTCTACGTCTAGGACCCGAGATAGGGGGTGTTTGATTTGAGGAGTTAAAGTTTAACGAGCACTGTAGCACTTTCGTCTTATTTGATAAAAAGTTTCTAATCTTGGATTAATTAGACTTAATAGATTCGTCTCGTAAATTACTCCTAATCTGTGTCAACATACATGCAATTAGTCTACATTTAGTACTCCATGCATTTGAGAAAACATTGATGTGATGGGAGTTAAACTTTAACATATTGCAACCAAACATGCCCTTAAAGGCCCTGTTAAGTGCTAGCTGCCGCTGGACGTACTCCAACGGATCAACCGGGCCGGGTCCTGCTCGTGGCTAGCTGATAGACCACTTCTGACCGGGGCGGGCCGCCAGCGTTAATGCGATCGATGCGCACAGCACAGCTGCCGCCGGCGTGGGCGCACCGCCTACGCCTCTGCCCGGTGGGAACGGAGTGCACCATGCCGCAGAGGCGCGCACGATGGTTCGGGGGCGGCAGCGCCGCGCCGAATCCGTACCGCTGCTGGGGGCGCTGGCCGTGGCCGATCCACGGGTGGGCGTACGGCGCAAGCCCATGCCAATATGCCATGCCGGGTGATCTGATCGCGCAGCGGCGTGGGGAGGAGGTTCCGGGATCGGGCGCATGCGCCATGCGCGGATCTGGAATTATTGGCAGAACTGGTGGCCGGCCGAATGGCCGATGGATCCGCCGTCCGTTGTTTTCTGGCCACCTTTTATGAGCGCGGTACGTGAATACGTGATCCTTGATGGTACAATAATGTGGAGGCGCTCCGATCAGCGGGCTAGCGGCTAGCCAGTAGTGGATGTGGGCTGTGGCTCTGCGTTCCATATGATGTGCCGTCGAAGTGGTCCTTCAATTCGGTCCTTCCTTCCTCGATGACGTACTGTACGTACCCGGTTCTGTTCTGACATCGATGTAATAACTGGGCAGCATCACGGAGTAGTAGCTGAGGGCCAGTGCTAGTCACCGGTCAGTGTGCATCGACCAGATAGCCGCGGAAAGATCAGAGCCACAGCGGTAGCTATGGCAAGAAGAAGCACTGACGGCGAAGCAGGTCGATCTTCCGCGCGGAAGTGAGAGGTTTAGAGCATTTTGTTTTGAGGGAAGCACGGTGCTGCCGGCCTTGCCTCCCACGCAATAGTATTTCTCACTAACTAAGCTTGTTTTTGGGTATACGACCATTGCGAACCCAAGCAATCTATGATACGCCATATCCATATGTAATTTTGTTCTCTAATATACAAAGGACCTGTACATTTTGTAATTAAGATAGAAGGTTGAAATACAGCGAGCGGCACCCGGCGTAAGAAGAAAAAAAGAAAAATGAGGTAACGGTTTTAGTACATCAGGTTCATCTGTCTCTTTATATCCTCTTGATTTTACTAAAGAGTAGTAGTACGTAATAAATTAGAGGTAATGGTTTTAGTTAACTTACAATTGTGTCTATGATAAATGAATATACGAGCCGTGCTCATATAAGTCAAAATAGTGAGTATCTAGCTATGGTTACAAGTTCAATTCTAAAAGCATCTGCAATGTAAGAGTCAGGTGCAAACTCTTGCACGCCATCTTATCCTACATGCCCTACATGTAAAGAGTTATTTGTTCTATGTATTCTTTCTGATGATATCTATGCAAAGAGAGAGATAGAGAGTGAGTCATTTTTGCATCGGGGCATGTTTCCTAAAAATGCCACAAATGTAAAGTGTTATTTGTTCTATGTATTCTTCATCCATGCGGCATCTAATAATAGTTTAGAGATGACCATTAGAGATGCCCTATGACCACAGTAAGATATATGTTCCATTGCAACGCGTCATGCATGTAAACCTAAGTTTCCGGTGGACTTGATTAGCTTTGCTGTGGTCAACCGTAGAAGCTGTCAAAACACTTGTCGTATTCTTTTTAAATTTATTTCATGATTAACTTTCTTCAGGGGTCGCTATGTTGATAGTTATGTCCCTTGTAACAGTGGCGGATGCACGATGCGGGATAAGGGGGGCTAAAACAATGAAGATGTTGATTTGCATGAAGATTTAATGGTGAAATCATGCTTTTGCTACAGTGATTAGGCTTGAAATCAAGCCATTAGGGGGGGCTGGAGCCCCCCGAGCCCCCCCTTTGGATCCGCCACTGCTTGTGACTCCACAAAATAGAAGATATGTTGCTCTCTGTTATGATCTTATTTGGTGTGGCTCTAGTTCGTGCCAAGCCTTTCCCTGAACTAATTTCCTTTGCTACGACAAAATTTGTCGTGGAAAGCTGACTTCTCACTTGGCACAGTAGTTTTATGGCCTATTTCATTTGCCCTTATCTACGCATGCATGCTTATGATCAGTTCTTCGAACTTGATGAACATATTAGCAATTGCAATGTCTCAAAACAGTGGTGAAGCTAAAACAATTAGAGAAGGATATACTTATCTTGTGGGTGCATAATAAACATGTGTCACAAAGGGATGCATATATGTTGAAATGTTTAACTCAAATTGCCGTTTTTTCACTATTGAGGTGGTCCATTTGCACCCCTAAATATAGTACACCGTTGCCCCCTGTCTCAAAGGTGCAACGAAGAGATGTTTGGAGTTCTCCTAATTAAAGCTTATTGATCGAGTGATGAAAGGACACAAAGAATTAACCACATCATGCCTAGACCTTGGTACTTGGATTCAGTGGCGGACCCAGGAATCAGTTAAGATTAGGGCCAAATTTCAAAGACGAAATACCAATCGCCACATAGTCTATATGCCTATATCTATATATGTGTGTGTGTCATAGTCCTCATCTTGTAAACCAATTAAAAAATCTCTAAAATTATATTCTAATTGGAATCAAAAGTTCAAAACTCTACGTAGAAATGATAAAATTGAAATTGTAAACCTAGAAGTTAGAATCAAAATTAGCAAAGAATTGAAGTAAAGAGAAGAAATCCCTTCACTCTTACTGTTCCAGAGTTCTTGCTCAGCCAGCTCGGGCGCTCAGCCGCGCGGGACTCTAGCGCTCGGGGCGACGGCACAGGCGAAGCCGAGGGCGGCGCGCGGCGGCCGGCGAGCGACGACCGGCACCCGACGCTCGACGGGCCACGGCGCAGCGCGCAAGCGAGCAGCCAGGGGGGAGGACGCGAGGGCGGCGGCGGCCGGCGGGAGCCGCGGTGCCAAGCGGGCTAGCGGCCGATGGGCACCGGCGCCGGCAACGCAGCTGCGAGCGAGATTGGGGAAGAGGATGAGAAGGCGCCGCGCGTGAGCGAGAACGGGAAAGGGAGGCATTGGGCTCGAGCGAGACACCGTGATAGCGAACTCCTTGTTGGGCCGTTCGCTGTTGGGCTATTCCTAGAAAACTTGGGCCACGACTAGGGCCATGGCCCTACTGGCCCTAGGCCTGGGCCCGCCCCTGCTTGGATTTGGGAAAGCTCAACTCAGTTGAAACATATGGAAAAATACGGAGAGCTTCCATGCTACGGACGCAAAGAAATCAAACACATCGGTCGCTTTGACTTTTTTTGTACATCTATTTTATTATGCGTCTAAATATAATAATATGTCTAGATACATAGCAAAGTGGATGAACAAAAAAAAATGAAAACGACTTACAATTTGAAACAAAGGAGTACTTGGATTTGGAAAACTTCTCAAAGGTGCGGTGGAAAAGCTCTAACACATCTTTTGGCTTTTGTTGAAAGGTTAGACTAAATACCAGTGAGCTGTTAGAGGAGGAAAAATACGGACCTTCCAAGTATTCTTTGTTCTATAAATGTCAACGAGACACTTGAGCACCTCTTTCTCCACTATCATTATATTTTTCCAAAAAGGCCGTTCGAGCTCTATTGATTTGCAAGAGAGTCTGATAATTTGTACCGTTTTGAGGTGCTTGCATGTCCTTCAAGTTATAATTGGCACGGCCTTTTTCCATTTAAATTACCATTATAAGATTTTAGAGCATATGGTCAGCCTGAACCCTGAAATGGCCACATTTTTAATCACAAAATCACAAATGCTATTCATTCAGTTCAAGCCTGAAGAAGGACACCTTCATTTTTTTTAAAAAAAACTCATCTATATTAATACATTAAAAAGCAGAGTACAGAGATTAGGGATTGAAATCCCTAAATACATGGAAGCAGCCAAATTACAACATGACATAAGACCTTAACTGCTCTCTTAAGGAAATCACATCTGGAGGATAGAGCATGACAAAACAAATTTGAGTAATATCACCAAAATCAAATCTCAAAAAAGGCTCGGAGTGTCTTTATGATGTCAAAAAAAAAACGAACACTATATATTGTCGGACAATGGTGACAAAGACACACCTTCATTCACGAGTTTCCACTGAACCACTGGTTATCCATCGTGTTAAGAAGAAATATTTTCTACAGATTTTGGAATTTCTAGATTCTCTTATGTAATTTTATTTCCATTCGAAGTACAAGGATAAGCGCATCGGTAATGCTCTTGTTTGGCTGTCCGTCCGTACGGACAGGGCCTGCCCACGCCGCCCGCTCGCGGAACGGACTCGCCCACGCTGCCCCGTCTGCATCGCCTGCTCGCTCTGCGCCATCTCCAGGCTGAGAGACCCTGCTCGCAGGACGAATCCCACCCTCCCCCGCGCCGCCCCCGCCCGTACTCGTGCTCCATCCGCCCGCCACGGCCTTTGCCGAGGTCCGTGCCAATGACGAGCTCCACACCGGTGACCTCCGTGCCATTCCGTAGCATGAGCTCCATGCCGGCGTCGAGCTCCACATCAACGAGCCTCCATTTTCGTCCCAGCAACAAGTTTGCAAGCGTTTGTTTTTAGTGTTTCAGATCTTTCATAGGTATGTTGCAATTGTTTTGTATGGATACTGTGTAACACCCTGGTGTTAAGCATGCATTAAGCACCTGCAAATCATGAGCATAAGCATCATTATGCATATCATTTCATGTGAGTGTTTGTTTTAGTTAATAAAATGCTCTGTTGCTTAGTACCTTGCTTAAAGTAGCACAAGTGCTTGATGTTTGACCACTAAAACAACTTAGAAATAATTAGGATGCAATTTGGAACAAGTTTTATATTAATTGTTTTGCCAAATTATGCTTTTAAATAATTCTTCCAAAAATAGGTTTTTGAATTTAAATTGACTTTAATTCTGTAATTCAAAATCCATTTGGGAATTTGACTTTGCTCCTTTTGGCAAAGTTGTAGAGCATAAAATTCTGAGCAACTTTTATTCTTTGGTCATACCTTAAAAATGCTTTTATCTTGCTCAAAAAGGCATTTTATGCACTGTCTTTATAAAAGAAAAAGAAAAATGATTTTCCTTTTCGAAATGGGACGTCGCCTCCCTTCTCGGCCCATGGCCGAAGCCGGCCCAGTCCGTGCCTACTCCAGCCCCGCGCGCGCGCCGCGCCCAACCGTTGTCAGGGCTCGGCCACCGCGTGGCCATCGTACGTCGGGGACGGCGGGTAGGTGGCCCACCGACTGGTCCCGCAGCGCCTTCAAGACGGCTGTCCGAGCGCCCGCCCACTCCTCCATTCACTCCTCCATTTCCTTCGCCTCGTCCGCTCTTGCGCTCACAGCGGAGCCGCCGCAGCAGCAGCGCACCGCCACGCCATTGCCGACAACGCGTGCCTACGCCGCCGCCTCATTCCCCGATCCCCTAACCAAACCCTCTGCCTCAATGAGCTCCACCTTTTGCGCATTTTCCAGTCGTCGTCGTCAAGGTGAGGTGCCGGATTCGGCCATTTTCCGCCACGGCCGCCATGTCCGAGCTCACTGGAGCTCGCGTCCGCGCAGGTGAACCGCTCGGCTCCACCCTTCTCCTTCTTTTCTTGTGCAGCAAAGTCGCCTTGGTCTTGGGAAGCTTGCATGCCCCTCCTTGTACCGCGTCATGGCTGAAGTCGGCGTACTGCCGACGAGCCACGCCGCCTTGCATGTCGTCGAGCTTGATCTGGAGCTCCTCCGACGCCATCTGCTAGTGTGTCGGGTCCGCCTCATCGCGGGGAAGTTGGTGGTGGTGACCACACCGCCAGCGAGCTCACCAGCGGCGAGATCCGACCAGTCAGTGCCGCCCTCTGCTCAAGGTGGCTGGCCGGTGGGTTCAGGTTGACCCGCGGGCCAGCTGTCAGCCACTGGGGGCCGATCTGTGTGCAAATCTGGGGTGCACCCAGCGTCTTAGGGTCGGCGGATTTTTGAAAATGAAGAAAAGGATTTCCAGAAATGTTTTAATTGCTTTGAAAATCCATATCTTGGTGAATATTGCTCCAAATTTGATGAAACAAATTTTGTAGTGTTTCTTATGAGTAGATATACAGTATTAAATTATTGCATATCAGTTTTGAGATACTTTTATATAGAGCTTTATTTAATTCTTGAAAATGTTGTTATCTTAGGAAATGCATAGTAAATTATTTATGTATCAGAAAAATGTGGTTCCAATTTTTTTGATATGTTCATCTGATGTACTTTCTGTGAAAAATATATGACATGTATGTTCTATGGAAGAAAATGGCTAAGTATTTTATGTGTATTAATTGCTGATTTCTTATAAAATTGCTAGGGCTGAAAATATGAATAATACATGCATGTGAAAATTTTTCTACAGTGTTCCTATGCTGTGTAGATTGTGAAAAAAATAAGAAATATATTGTTCGATACTTTTCACAGTACAAAGTATTTTCATGTGCAATTATGCCCTGGTTCTTGTCATTTTTGTGTAGGCTGCTGTACTTATCGAATTGACTTGTAAATTTTTTTGGTAGACTACTTATTGCATGATGAAGCCACTGTAATTTTCTCAGAATTTTCTGAGTACCAGAAATATGTGTTGTTGTTCAAGCCTTGTTTAAAATTGAACTTAAGCAAGATTCTTAATGCATGTTTAGTTAGAAATGATCACTTCGGTGTATCTTTGAAGCACTAAATAATCTGCTGATATGATTAACATGTTAGTTGTTTTGTGATATATGCATGTCTTGTTTGTTATATGCTTTATTTTACCGGAGAGAAGATTTGCACATACTCGGAAAAATAGAAATGAAATTGCTGATCTACATGCATGCACACATGCTCATCATATATTGTTCCATCCTATACACGACTTTCATAATCACACATACCTATGCATCATACAGGATCGCAGGAGTAAGTTCCGGTAGTGGTGCCAGAAGAGCAGGCGGGAGCAGATCCGCAGGAGATCCAGGCACATGAGGTGCCCGAGGTCGAGAAGCCAGGCGAGGAACTCCCGGAGTGTGTGGATCACCAGCCTAGCTCATTCAAAAGAGGTAAGCCCCGGAGCATTCTAAGTCTCCTACTTTATAAAACAATTAACTATATATAAGTTATATGTATATTGTTGCATTAAGTTATAAGAGTTGAGTGAAACCGTCGATGCATATATTATATCCTTGTCTACCTTAATATAACTTACCCTGCTAGGTTTAGGACCGAGTTAAATGCTTAACCCTATTTAGACCGGTAGCAGTCGGTGATTTTCTGTCACCGGCAACTGTAGGTGGTTGTCTGGATACTTGTAGCTATGGATGCTATCATGAAAATAACCAAGTGTTGATGGATAAGTAGAGACCGGGTAGAATAAGTAGTGGGCAACCTGACAGGGTTCTAGGGTGCTTGTAGTTTCCGCCTGTGTCGGTTAAGGACCGATCATTGCTCGTCCCTCTTATCATGTTGAATGCATGCCTCACATTTAGCTGGTCGAATAAGTCGTTTCGACCGCGAAGCCAGTGGCACTATTCGGGCCGGGATCTACACGAGTGCGCAGACTGGTGTTGAAGGTGGTCTGACGGGGACGTGAAGAGTGAGCCCAAGGGCGGGTAAGGCCGACTCCTGGCTGTCGGGCAGTCCCTGGGTAGTGCGGTCCCAGTTTGTCCCACGACGTTTACCGGAATAGTGTCATTGGTGACCTATAGCTCACTTGATCGGTAAGTGTGTTTTGTGTGAGGAATAAATCACCAGCTAGTTAGGAATCGATTTGAAACGCCATCGCTCCTGGATAGTGAGCACTTGACTCAAGCTACGACATCGTAGTAATAATGATGGAACATGGATGGTTATGTGGATGATGTTGAAAATGCTAAACCTGATACGGTAACTTTGATGTTAATGGTTAATCAAGTGATTGCTTTAGCATAGGTGCTTATCTAGATTAACAGGTTATAACAAAGATGATGCAAAAGTATTTAAAATAGTTTATTCATGATAACTTATGATTTTCGCAAATGAGTTAAGCTACCCACTAAAAGAAAGCCTTGCATACTTCTTGGTGTCACTTTATTTCCGTTTAAAGCGGGTAAGTCTAGCTGAATATATTTTCGTACTCATGATTTTGTTCCCATTGTTGTTGCAGATGGTCAGATGTACTATGGTTACTGCATCAACTGTCTCTACCCAGCGATGGACAACAACTAGGACCAAGGGCGTGGTCATTCCATGTCTCATCTACTGCTTTTGTGGGACTTGATCATTATCTGACACTGTATCTGAACTAAGTGTGCGTGTGTGGTTTCGAAACTAATTGCTTCCGCTACTTTATTATGAACTTGGTTTGTAATAACTTTATGTTCTAAACTCCGATGTATTCGAAATGATGTTGCGAACTTTATGTAATATGTGACTGTGGCTGCTAAACTTATACGATCTTGGCTTGTATGTTGGTTGGTTTGAAATCCTTCGTGATTTCACGGACTACCAGGTTTATACGGACTCAAGTACGTTAAATTTTCTGCTTCGGCAAGTGATTTTTATACTTAATCCCGTATAAATTGGTCGGTTTTGTTACGTGCTACAAAAGTAGATCGAGATGTTGCATATGTTGCAATGGTTGTACAAGCATGTTGTAAGCTTTTATTCCCAATGTTTTATCTGTTTTTCAGATGTATGTTGTAAGTGTGTTTATCTAGATGTTGCATATCTTTTACACATATGTTTGCAAGTGTTTTATATGGATGTTGCATATATTTTTGCAATTGTTTCAAATGTTTTTTCATGTGCTTTTACAAGTGTTTCAGATGCATGTTTCAAGTGTTTCATCTGTCTTCAAACGTACGTTGCAAATATTGCACTTGAATGTTTTAGAAGTAGATCAGATGTTGCATCTCTCTCCTCGCCTTCTGTTGCCTTACCTCGGTGTCTCTTCCTCCTCCTGACACTAGCTGGGCATCCGCCGTCTCCTTTCTCTCTTCTCATGCCGGTGATGTTAGGGGCGGCGTGGGCCCTACATGGGAGCGCGAAACAGCGCGAAAAAATAACTGTAGGCATAGCCGTCCAGACGTCTCATCCGTCCTGACATCTAAGAGCTAGCAAATCTTATTCGTACCCGTATGCGCGGTTGAGTTTGATCGATCTTCCGTATGTAAGCGATTGCTGCAATGCTGCCCATGAGCATCTCCAAGAGTTTGCCAAATCAACTTGACATCTATCTATTTTTGGCAAAACATGAAAAATTATGCTCCAACAGTTTGGCATCCAACTTGGCAAATTTTAGCAACTTGACAAATCTCCCCCTCCACGCGCATATTTGCGCGCTGAGCGCGAGCGCGTATCGCTCGCGCATCCGACTTCACGTGCATATTTAAGCGGGACTCTTCGTTTCTTAGCGGGGCTCTTCGTTCGCTTAGCGGGCCTATTCTTATTTTACCAAGTCCAACTGGCAAACTCTTGGAGAGATTCTATTTTTTTACTTGCCATATATTTTAGCAAGTTGCCAAATCACGATATTTGCCAAGTGAATTTTGACAAACTCCTGGAGATGATATTCTATTCGTACGCACGCACGCACGCATGCAACCCATGCCAATAATAGAAGGGCACAATTAAGCTAAGAATCGAGGCATACATATCGAGCTAGCTCCGTCACGATTCACGCCACCAACCGGGCGCGTGCCATGTTCTTCCCCAGATCCCTTTCGTACGCGTGCCGGCCGGCTGGCCCTCATGGTTCTAGCTTAGCGAACGCGTGTCCTACTGTCCCTATCACATATCTAAAGTTCTATAAACTCTTATAGCCCACAGGCCACAGCTTTGTCTTTGCCACACCATGTTCAGCTAAACCCCTGCCCGTTGATCTACCTTTGGTTTGGTTTACGAACGCACAAGGTTGGTGAAACCGGCAGGCAGGCAGCTGGTGCGCGGGTGGCCTAGCAGCTCTAGCTAAGCTAGGTAGCAACCGATCGAGCGCAGGACGTACGGCGAGCGATTGATAAAAGCATAGCGGTACGAGCAACCGCGTTCTTGGCCAGCAGCAACGTGTCAACGTTACCCTCGCGGACTGGTGCTCCGATCCCTGCCGGCGTGGCCGCGCGTGACCCGGCCGGCTCGAGAGGGCGCCATATGAGATCGACCTCGACCGGCTGCCGGCCGGCCGCCCGCACATGCCCGCGCGCGAGTGCAAGGATCGGCAGGAACCAGGAAACCGCGCGCGCGGCGGCAAAGCGGCATGTTCGTGGTTTCTCTGGACAAGAGCGAACAACGCCGCCGGCACGTCGCGGGTGCCTGCCTAACCAACGTTCTGCCGGGGAGGGGAGGGTAGGGTGAGGCCCATGATTCGGTCGGGGAAACGACGAGAACATCGATTACCAAGCGATCGAAGCTGGCCTCTCTCTATCCCCTACAGTGGAGGGTGCCTGTGTTCTGCATGGTGCAATATGCTTGCCTACAGTAGAGCATGGTGCATGCATGCATGGTCCCGAGCGAGCGAGATTCGTGTCGTTAAATACGCGCTTTGCTTGGTCTTGTGTAAAATATTAGCGGCGAATGTCCATACGCCACATGCGGTCAATTGTGGCGATCGCTGTCACCTACGGCGGAGGTTTCACCGATTCACCCTCTACCGCTGTAATTTACTTCGTCATTCAAAAAGACAAAGGGGCTGCTGGGTTCCAAGCCAGTGTTGACCACGCCACAGCCGCGGCGGCCAAAAGCTTCGCCGCACTGTGTCACACTCTAGATGACAAGCACGAGGAGCAAAGCGACACGCTATGGCGGCCACACACTGTGAGAACCAAACGGCAGCCCAAAAACAAAAGCATCATGCACAGTAAAAAAATGTCTTTTGATCAGATTTTTCTTAATACCGTGCTGCTCGGGATGCATCGGATACTTTTCCGCACAAATGGCTGAACCGCACAGAAGAGTTACGCGCGCGCGCAGACGGACACTTACAGGCGCGCGACGACAGAAGGATCGCCATCGACGGCAGCGTGCCGCCGCCCGGAGGGCAACCGGCAGGCTTTTCTACATGCATTGCACATGCACCTTCTTCCGCTCGCTCGCTCGCTCGAGCAAACGCGTCACGAGCTAGCACAGCGCGCGCACTGACTTGCAACAGCAAAATCGATGCCTGCGTGCGGCGTGCCGCGCGCGCTGACGCTGGGGATCGGAGCGCGTTGGCGGGGCGGCGATGCCTCCGCGTCCCGGGACAATCGAATCGCACTGACTAATGGCTGCTTATAGAGCTCCAAAAACGATTGTAGGACGACGAGTTGCCTTTTCACATTTTCGAGAGAGCGGCACTGTGCGCTGTGGGGCATGCACCACCGGTTGAACAGTGCGATCGCCGAGCAGCCGCACTGTGGCGTTATGTTTAGGCTTGCACTTTGGGAAGAATTTTGTCGGCCGTGCTCGTCAGCCGTCGGTGCAGCAGAGGCGTTACTGAGAGATCTGTCGGTTCACCGGATCGTCCGTCCGGTGAACAGCGCCGTACCCTGTAACTGTAACGCATGCAGTTTGGACTTTTTGCGTTAATACAAAGGCACGGCGCGGGCCGCCGTGCCGGTACGGGCGGCGCGCCCGGCACTCTCAGGACAGGAGGGATTCTCTCGTGTCATCACTGAGGTTCATGTGTCGTTTGGACTTTGGAGCAGGCAGAGCCTTTAAACCGCAACGGCCAGCGCTTGGGGTTGGGGCTGCTCTGCTTGGGGTGACTGGGACGACGACCGACGCGGCACTGTTTGGAGATGGCAACAGGTCATGCGGCAGCCACCTTGGCAATGGCATGCGTTTGTTTCTGGTTGTGGGTGTGCTTGTGCTTGTGTTCCGTACGCGTGGCCAGCCACCGCGGTAAAAATCCATCCATCCATGATCCAGCGGCACTTCGGCAGCGTATGCATTAATGGGGACACATGTTTTCGGTGACGGCTTTTTCAGGCTTTTTCCAGCCGGTACCACCCTCCCACCTATGCGGCTACGGCACTAGGCTTTCCCCAGCCTGCCTCCTCTAGCAGGACTACTACTCCAGCAGTACAGGCAGCCTTTCGTCAACACAACACGCAGCAGCTACTAGTAGCTGTTTAGCAGTACTAGCAGTGATAGAGTTAGCTGTAAGCTCGCATCATCAGTTAATTAATTATTAATCACGGCCCTAGTGCTAGCTAATGCTGCTGCTTGGATGTAACTACCCATCTTATCCACTGGCCTGTCTTCCGTTGCGACTTGCGACCCTGCCAAAAACTCTTGTTCACGGGCCACCGTGCCACTGAGATTAGACTGGATTAGATAGGTTAGGCAATTACATCTAGTGCGCACTAAGAATTACGGTCATGTCATCGTCCACCACCTTAGTTAGTCAAAACTCATGTGCGCATAGATTTTATTTATATATATACACACGAGATATCAGGCTAAGGCTATCCGCACTCATAGACCTCTATATTCATCCTCTATATATCCTAGTTAGCAAGATTCTCTCCTCTATACTCAATTCTTCCGCACCCATCCATCCTCTATATCATCCTCTATCCACTCTATCCACTGTGGAATCCACTTGTCACTTTATCTAAATATATCCATGTGTGATCTAATTTTGAAGGATTTATTGAGACGAATTTAATGATGCAATCGAAATTTAATTTGGATTTTTGGTTTGTGAGTTATAGCATTTTTTTGTTTAGCTAGTGGGGCCGCCACTGCCCACTATAGAGTAAGCATTGTATCACTCTAAATATAGAGTGAGATAAAGAATAGAGTATCGTTTTAGAGTACCCAGTGCATCAGTTTTTACTCTATATCCATACTCTAAAACTTTAGAGTGTCTCTTTAAAGTACCCACTGCGGGTAGTCTAAGAGCTCAAATGCAGTAAGTACACTATACAGTTGTATATAGCTAGCATGTTGGAGCTTTGCTTTTCGACTAATGTATTCCCTGCAGCAGTTTTTACTCTATATCCATACTCTAAAACTTTACAGTGTCTCTTTAGAGTACCCACTGCGGATAGTCTAAGAGCTCAAATGCAGTAAGTACACTATACAGTTGTATATAGCTAGCACGTTGGAGCTTTGCTTTTCGACTAATGTATTCCCAAGCATTGTCTGTCATGTGCGCGATTTGAGGCATTGCTGAGAGCGGATTTGAGTAGTGGAGTAATGTAGTAGTGTTGAGCTCACATGCTGATATAAGCTATTAGCAAGCCATAGTTGGTGCTGACTTTGTAGATGAGCACAACTCAGAAAGTATTTCTTGGATGCTGGAGATCAACTTCAGGGATTTGTTTAGTTTATTTATAGCAGCAGAATCTTGAAGAGAAGACATAATACAGGGGGGGGGGAGGATAAGATCGAAGGGCATCGATATTCAGTAGTCTTGATTTGCTTGCTGATACGATCTTGATACTCCATTTGTGAAAAAAATTGCACGTTCACGAAAAGAGGGGATTTACTATTTAAGAAGCGTCTAAAATCCCTTTTCTTCTCCGACAACACAGGACAACTATGAGATTACTAAGAGCATCTCCAAGAGTTTGTCAAAATCACTTGCTATCCTTCTTTTTTTTTGGCAAAACTAGAAAATTTATCCTCCAACAGTTTGGCAAATGGCTTGGCATATTTTGGCAACTTGCCATCGAGAGGCTCCGCACGCGCAAATTTGCGCGCAGTGTTTCACTTGCCATCGCGCGATTTTGCCGCCGCCGCCTCCTCTCCCTCGCACGAGGAAACTTCATCGTCTTGTTCCCGCGACGCCAGGACTCTTTGGTCGCGATAAAAAAACCCCCCGCGAGTGCGACCCCTGGCCTGGACTCATACCGCCTCCTCTCCCGCGATCGGCCGGCCTCCGCCCCGGCGATCAGACGCCCTCAAGCCGGCCTCCGTACTCGCGAGCAGTTCCCGACCTGGTCTTGAGGTATGGTCTTCGTCGATCTAAATTCCAGTCGATATCCATGGCTCGATCTGTCCAGTCCATCTCCATGTCCTGAGGGCAAGAAGCCTCCGTAGTTGGTAGTCATCTAGGGTTCTTGCCCTCTGTTCGTAAATCATGGTGCCATCTGCTAGGTAGCTGCCGCTGTTCGTATTCATGGCGTGGTGGCCTTGACCTGATAGTCAAGATAGGGGTCATATGGTGTTTACTTGCCATCGATGAGTTGAAGTTCATGATGAACATTGCATGATGATGCTACTGCTGCTGCTAGTTCGTTGTTCATACGTGGTTGTTCATATGAGTTTATCTGCGCTAGGACAAACTCGAGGCCCTGGAACACCTCGGGAGAGGAGAGGCACCACGCCGGCGGCGCCCTTCACGCACCGAGCAGAAGCCCTTCACGCACGGCAGCAGAAGCCCTTCACGCACGGTGCAGAAGAAGAGCGGCGCCCTTCACGCACGGGAGATCGCTCGCGGCGCCCAGACGAAACGTCACGGCGGCCAGGCCAGGAGTCGTGAAAAAAACAGTTGATCTAGTTGGATGTGGATCTTCTTTTTTAATTTTACCAAGCCCAAATAACAAACTATTGGAGAGACTACATTATTTCACTTGCCATATGTTTTAGCCACTTGCCAAATCACAAGATTTGCCAAGTAAATTTTGGTAAACTCTTGGAGATGCTCTAATGTATGTTTTCATCTTTTTACGATCCTCCTCCTTCGGTTAGTTCAGGCATGCAGAGCAGCCACCTGAGATTCAGACGCATGTAGTTTAGGAAGTACTCTGCTTTGCAACATCCGTTTGCTGCTCGGTCCTTTTCTGGGCCTGTACAAAAGGGGGGGGGAGCGTATTAAGGAAGAAAGCATGGACGGTATGGGTTCGCTTTGTTGAGCCGCAATAATTCAGCTTCCACTTATATACCCATCCATCGTGCTTGAACTTGCATTAAGCATGGACGGTGGATGTGGATCCATCGGGCTGGTCGGCAATTGCGTGAACACAGATGAGCAAAACGGACGAAACCGGGCATGAACACCTTGTTTTCATTTCACCACGTCGTTTTCCCGCCGAGCTGGTGGCCAATGCTACGTCTGCGTGCCACCGCCACGAGAACCAAGCCTGCTTAATCAGCTCGGGCCCCCTTAACCTGTCCGCCAAATAATGTTGGCCATGCATAAGCATAACCAACCAGGTGCGTAGGAGACATGAAACTGTTGTTGTTTGTTTGGCTGGGCGTATAGGGAGATGGCCCGGAGAACAGGCGTGCCAACCAGAGGCAGAGGGGGCCTTTATGCACGTACTGTACTGTATACGTGCGCGCCAGTACGGTACGGTGCGTGTATTATATGCGCCGGAATAATCCCGGCCTAAACGATAATCTTAGCTATAGAGCTAGAGGGGCGGCTACTACGCCTACGCCTAGGCCCATGTTTAGATCACCTCAAAATTCCAAGTTTTTTCACTCTCTCTCCATCACATTAATTTTTAGCCGCTTGCATGGAGTACTAAATGTAGGTGAAAAAAATATCTAATTACACAGTTTAGTTCAAAATCACGAGATGAATCTTTTGAGCCTAGTTGGTCTACGATTGGACAATATTTGTCAAATAAGACGAAAGTGATACTATTCATCAGATTGAAAAAATCTTCAATCTAAACAAGGGCTAGGAGTAGCATGGAACATCCAGCTGCCCCTAGCTGCTCCGACAGCGCGGGTAATTGCCGCGGGGACCCGCTCCGCCCGCCTGCGCCCGCTGCGGCGCTGCGATTGGTAGCCCTCATTTGGGCGCGAGCGCAGCTGGGCGGCGGTGGTCTTGCGATCGCGCCACTGCTGACTGCCTCTGCTCTGCTCGATTGGTCTCGTATCCTAATAAAAAAATAAATTACAGAATCTAAATTTATTAAGCTTAATTAATTCGTCATTAGCATAGTTGTTACTGTAACACTTTATTATCAAATCATGAACTAATTAGACTTAAAAGATTTGTCTCACAAAGTAATCACAACCTGTGTAATTAGTTATTTTTTAATCTATATTTAATACTCCGTGTACGTGTCTTACGTTCGACGGGAGAGGGCGCAAGGCACGTCGGGCGCGCGGCTTGCGCCACCCCAGCGGCCTGCTCCGCTAGTCCGTCCCCGACGAAACGATCCATCCACCGATCGCGACTCGTGGTCGAGCGCAGGGACCGAAGGGACACCAGATGCGTTCGGGCCTGCCGCCGCGCTCCTGCTGGCCCGGGACCGGGACGGCGCGAACGCGCGGCGCGGCAGCGGTACGTCGTGCGCGGGGTGCGCGGCACGCGCTCGGGATTTTCCAGTTGGGACTTGACTTCGGCTTGTTCGCTGGCGTCTGGCGAAGGGCTTTGAGAGAGGGACTGCCTGCCAGCATCGGATGCCTGCCGGCAGCCCGCCCGGCCGCGGGGAGGCTTTGGTGGATCTTTGATGAACTGTTGCGCGGCGCGATGGTCCTGACACGCCGCATGTGGTGCCAATCTGCTAGCCATGGCACATGCCGCCTGCGTGTGTGCTTTCCTTAATTTTTACGTGACCCCATCTTAATATTTACAGGTGCCAACAACAACATCTCTCGCACAGCACAGGGAGGCTTCGTTGACATCGATGGATCCTTCACTCAGATAGTCAGATTATACTGCCTGCCTGCCCCCCCCCCCCCCCAATTTTTTGAAGGGAAATTCAAAAGACGCTTCCTTTTCCACCTTCTGGAAATCATCAATCAACGAACAAGACAAAACAGAGGCCACTGGTGGACGGAAAAGTTTTACCACCAGGGCCTGGTTTAGATAGCCTCAAAAAGTTAGAATTTTTCACTCTCTCTATCACATCAATCTTTGCACGTATGCATGAAGCACTAAATGTAGATAAAAAATAACTAATTACACAATTTAGTTATAAATCACGAGACGAATCTTTTGAGCCTAGTTAGTCTATAATTGGACACTAATTACAAAATACAAACGAAATGCTACAGTTCCAAAATTTTCTAACATCTTCGATCTAAAAAGGCCCAGCTCAGGATTCGGGTACAGTAAAGATGACGACGACGTCTACCTTCGCCGCAGCGGAGATGCGAGGCGCACTGGCATCTGTTACTATTCTTTGCAGCCGAAAAGTGGAAGAACCAAAGCGCACGGCAGGCGCCTCTTTTCGTTCGCGTCCCGTACGTACCCGGCCTGTGCGCCACGGCGCCACCTCGGCCGTGGTTAGGTCGCCGGAATCGGCGTGTGCCGAGTTATTGTGCAGCACTATGCAGCACCGTGGCATTTGTTTTTATTTGGTAATAATTGTCCAAACATTGACTAATTAGGTTTAAAACGTTCGTCTCGTAAAGTACAATAAAACTGTGCAATTAGTTTTTGATTTCATCTAAATTTTATACTCTATATATGTGCCGACATTTTTATGTGATGTAAATCTTTTTTTTATATAGTAGAATTTGAGAGGCAAATTTAGTATCTAAACAAGTCCCTCACCTTAAAACTCCCAAAACACACGCCCCCAAAGTGACCGCACCCCATTTCCTGGCCATTTCCCCCCGAAACGGCAGGAGCGGTTACCCTTTCCCAAGTTGTCGCGCCCGAGCGCTCTGGCTGACGGCTGGGTCCCGCAGCCGCCGGGTTTCCAACGTCCCTTCTTCCCTCCCCATGGGCAGGGCAGGAGAGGGCGGCGGACGATTTGTACCGCCTGCCTACCCGACAGTAAACAGTAGGCGCTGGTAAACACCGCCACCAACAACGATGCACGCAGCCGCAGCCGCAGCCGCAGCGGGGGAGAGGAGGGGGTGGCAAGCGCAAGCATCACCACCGCAATAACAACGACGACGGCACCAGCACCAACCACCACTTTTCGAGGGAAGGCACAGGCACAGGCGCAGGCAGGCGCGCGGCACGGGGCAGGAACCCGTCGCGATTGGCCCGTCCGACGACGAACCGGTCGCGGGCCTCGTGCCCGTGGTGGATCTGACGCCACCTGCGCGCAGGCGCGGTCGCGGGCGCTTCGCTTCTTCCCCCTCCCTCCTCCTCGTCGACGCGTGCCGACCGGGCAATTTCCATCCGCGCGGGGGCGGCGCCGTGTCGACTCCATCTTCCTCGGCGGTCAATGCGGGCGCGGAGATGAGCGCCGGCGGCGGGGAGGAGGAAGAGGAGGAGGAGGTGTTCTACGAGTCGCGGGACCGCGTGCTCTCCTCCTCCTGCTCCTCCACCTCCGCCTCGGACGATGACGACAACGACCGCCCGCGACGGCGCCGGGACGGGGCCGCCGCCGCCGCGGCTGCGGCGCTCGACGTGTGGACGTCCGAGCCGGCGCCCGTGCAGGAGCGGCGCCGGAAGCTGCTCCACATGATGGGGCTCGCCGGGGACCCCGCGCTAGCGCGCCTCGAGATGGGCCGATCGGTCTCCTGCGACGGGCCCGTCCGCCCGGCGCCGGTCTCGCCCATCTCCCGATCCAGATCAGACGGCGCCGTGCCGGTCTCGGCGACCAAGCCCCCGCTGGGCGGGCGGTCGCGCCAGGCGTCGTCGGGCTCCTCGGAGGCCACGCCCGAAGGGCAGGAGACCGACCCGAGGTGCCTAATCCGGAACCTCGACGACGGCAGCGAGTTCCTGGTCAAGGAGGAGTTCGAGCTCCGCGAGGTCGGCACGGGCCGGCAGCTCACCATGGAGGAGTTTGTTGACCTCTGCGTCGGCCGCTCGCCTATCGTCCAGGAGCTCATGCGACGCGAGAATGTTGCCAACTCCGGCTCAAACAACGGCTCGTCCACCCCCATCCAGAGGTCCAACTCCGACTCCAGCAACGGAGCAACGCGCCACCGGCGGCATAGCAGCTGGCTTAGGAGCATTCGGAACGTCGCCGGCTCCATGGTGGTCAGCTCCCGCGACCGCCGTAGCAGCGACGAGAAGGACACGTCCTCGGAGAAAGGCGGGCGCCGGTCCAGCTCAGCAACAGATGACAGCCAGGACAGCGCCGGAGCCGTGCACCATGGCCCGGTGCGCGTTAAGGTGAGGCAGTATGGGAAGTCGTACAAGGAGCTTAGTGGCCTATTCATGAACCAGGAGATTCAGGCTCACAATGGGTCCATCTGGAGCATCAGGTTTAGTCCAGATGGCCGGTATCTCGCGAGTGCTGGGGAAGACTGCGTGATCCATGTCTGGGAAGTGTCAGAGTTTGAGAGGAAACGCGAGGAGAACGGAGTGTGCAATCCTTTTGTTGCCGTGGCGTGCAACGGTTCACCGGAGCCAACATTAGCGTTGGCCAGCAGTGTGGATGGGAGCAATCGTGAGAAGAAACGTCGGGCAAGGTTCTTGGAGGGCCGTAGGTCTGTGAGCTCAGACCTGTTAATGGTGCCGGAGCATGTGTTTGCGCTGTCAGAAAAGCCGATTCAGACCTTCGTGGGGCATTCAGAAGATGTGCTTGATCTCAGCTGGTCCAAATCCCAGGTATTTCAGCGCTGCTGTTTGTTCTAAAGTTTTCCCTGGTTGATATTTGATGAGTAATTTGATAAATGCTGAAATCTAGAAGCATGCCATAAATAGTATAATGATTATAGACAGCAATTGCTTAGTTCTTGTTATTCATTTTACTCCAGAAATGTTAATGGCACATTTTTATGAAGCATTATTTCAACAGTCCATCTTTGTGGTAATTGGGTTCAATCATGTTAGGACAGAAATAACCTAGCACCTAGAGCTGCCTATTTTAATGCATTTCTGGGGTAGTTAGTTGCAAAGCCTGAATCGGTAACTTGTAATCCATATAATCAATTATTTGCTTTTTTTTCCACAACGGCAAAGCCGAATTTCATTACTCGAAAGCAACGAAATTACAAGAGTTTAAAAACCATAAACGCAATAGTAAACGCAGTACTCGCGAAAGAACAGCCCACTTGGTCTGAACACAGAGGGTTCAAACCAAAGGACAGGACAGAACTTACGTACCATACTAAAGGACTAGCAGCTAACCAAACGTCTCCGCGCTCGTTAACTAACCGAACAGAACACTGCGACTTATTACATGCCTTTCAAGGCAAAGCAGCCGTCCAAAAGACAGACCGCACCTTAACAGTAAGCCATAAAGAAACACTAAACATGCTGCTTCCTCAAACAATCGCCATCCGGTTATCACAACCCTCCATTTGCACTTGATGATGGAAATGTAACGCCGTCTTCTTGAGAGCTTCCGCACCTTGTTCCATCTGCTCCGCAACTGGACCCTTCTGCAGACCTGCCCAGTATATTAGCGTGGAACAAATTAGGCAAATAATTTCAGTTGGAGCTTTCATCCGTTTTTCTTCAAAACAAACATTGTTTCTCGTCTTCCAAACCGACCAGCACACAGCTGCCAAACCAACAACAAACACCTGTTTTCCTTCCGGTAAAAACCGATTGATCCACACCCAGTACTGCGTAAACGAGTTTGGTCTAACTTTTGCTCCAAAACAGAAAGCAATGATACTCCAGACATACTTGACAATAGGACACTCAAACATTAAGTGTTTAACTGTTTCTGCTTCTTGACAAAACACACATGCAGCACTACCCTTCCACTTTCTTTTTAGTAAGTTGTCTTTGGTAAGAATAGAATCCTGCAATGTCAACCACATGAAAATCTTAATTTTAAGAGGCAGCTTCGCATTCCAAAGCTGCTTATTCTCTTCCCCATCCCCATTTCCAAATGTATGCTTATATAACGATTTCACAGAAAATTTTCCAGATTTTTCCCATTTCCAAATCGCTTTGTCAGCATGTTCATCGCATTTGTATTTAAAAAGCATATTATGCAAATCCCGCAACTGATTCTGCAGCTCTTCAGACAACCATCTTCTAAAATGAAGTCTCCATTTTCTATGGCAGATAGTAGCTACAGAACATTTTTGATCAAAACAAATTTCAAACAAATTGGGGAACCTATCCTTCAGGGATAAAGATCCACACCAACTGTCATTCCAGAAATCAACATTCTTGCCATTACCAAGATTTATGACTCTTCCACTGGTATAATAGTGTTTAATTTTGATCAAATCATTCCACACAGGGGAATTAGAAGCTTTGTAACTAAGTTGAGCTATCCATTTGTTTTTCATGTATTTTTGTCTGACAATTTCTTGCCAAATTCCCTCCTCATTTTCTAATTTCCACCACCATCTACACAGTAAGCTTATATTCATTCTCCTCAAGTCTTTGACACCTAGACCCCCTTTCTTCTTTGGTTTTGTGATTTTTTCCCATTTCACCAAATGATATTTTCTTTTTGTCCCCCCTCCTTGCCAGAAAAATCTTTTTCTAGCTTTATCCATTCTCTCAATCACTGAACTTGGAAGTAAGTACATAGACATAGCATAAGTGGGCATACTACTTAAGCAAGAATTAATCAGTATAGTTCTTCCCCCAATAGACAAAGAACTACCCTGCCACCCATCTAATCTCTTCATGATTTTTTCATTCAGAGGCAACCAATCAGCAATATGAAGTCTGGAGCCTGAAACAGGGACTCCCAAGTATTTAATGGGCCACTTACCATTGGAACAATTGAAAGTTTCAGCATATTCCACCGCCTTGATCATATCCTGACTGACCATCAGTACTTCACTTTTATTGAAGTTAATTTTGAGACCTGACATTGATTCATACAAGTACAACAAGAATTTCAGATTAGCAGCTTGTTCTGCGCTATCCTGAATGCACAGAATAGTGTCGTCAGCATATTGAAGAATTGCTATCCCATTTTCCACATAATCAGGGACAAGCCCAGTAATCAGTTTATTTTTCTGAGCATTAACAAGCATCTTGGCCAAAGTATCAGCAGCAATATTGAACAAAAATGGAGATAAAGGGTCCCCTTGTCTCACACCTTTCCCCGTGGAAAAGTAAGGGCCATAAGTATTGTTGACTTTCACACTTAAGGTGCCCGAAGATACAATACCTCTAATCCAGCTGCACCACTGGTTATCAAAACCCCTCTGTTCCATGCAGTTAAAGAGAAAGTTCCAATTGATTTTATCATATGCTTTTTCAAAGTCTAGCTTGAGGACTAGGCCATCATTTTTCTTGACTCTAGTATCATGTAAAATTTCGTGAAGTGTCATCACTCCATCCATAATATTTCTAGATTTGATAAAACCAGATTGACATCTATTAATGATTTTGTCCATCACCTTCTCCAGTCTTAACATAAGAGTTTTAGTAAATATCTTAAACACCACATTCAGCAAACAAATTGGTCTGTACTGCTGGATTTTATTGGCATCTTTAATTTTTGGTAACAAAGTTATCACTCCATAGTTGAATCTACCAATGTCAAGAGAATTCTGATGAAATTCCTGAAACAGACACAGAAGATCAATGCTAATGATGTCCCAACAACTCTGATAAAACTCGATGGGCAAGTGATCAGGCCCAGGAGCAGTATTTTTTTCCATAGAAAAAATTGAATTTTTGATTTCCTCAATAGTAAACTTCTTGGTCAACTCAATATTATCTTCCTTCGAAATTTTTTCCCCAGGATCCCAACAACTAGGATCAAGTTGTAAGTTCATATTATCCGACGACCCAAACAGGTTTTTATAGTACTGAGTAGCATGATCAGCAATCATCTCGTCCCCTTCTATATTACCATTTTCACCCTGAAGACAGAAAATAGTATTTTTTCTCTTCTTCCCATTAGCAACTCTATGAAAGTAAGCAGTGTTATTATCCCCTTTTAACAACCAATTTGAGTTTGATCTTCTATGCCAATAACTTTCCTCCTCCTCCAAAAATTTAATTAACTCTTTCTGGATGAACATCTTCCTCTCCATGAGGCTGGTTGGCAGACTGGAGTTCTCCTCAAGGATCTCCAGTTTTACTAACTCATCTTGCAAAAGATTCTTATATTTTCTACTATGCCCTTTAATACTTTGCCCCCAACCTCTAAGAAACCTCTTTACTCTATTAATTTTAATGCACCATTTGTCAATGTTGCTTTTTGCATTTACTTTCTTGTTCCAAATTTCCCTCACTTTACTGAAGAACTCAGGATGCTTGATCCAAGAATTTTCAAAGCTGAAAGGCTTTGCCATCTTGATTTGATTAAGCTCTCTACTGTAAATGATAGGATTGTGATCAGAAAAGTATCTAGGAATCTTCTTGATATTACAAAGGGGAAATTCATGTTCCCAGCTATTAGAGACAAAAACTCTATCAAGCCTTTCCAGAGTAGGATCACTTCTATTATTACTCCAGGTATATTTTCCACCTTGCAAAGCCAAATCTCTAAGCTCGTACAAGTTAATAATTCTGTTGAAAGTATCAGAAAATCTATTTGAGACAAAATTTTTGTTTTTATCTTCACTAAATCTCAGGATATTGAAATCCCCTCCAATCAACATAGGATATTTACATTTTAGGCACATATTTGCAAATTCACATAAGAATTGATCTTTGAATTCATCCTGAGCAGGCCCATACACATTTACCAAGGACAATTGCTTATTAAGCATCTTGTCATGAATGTTAGCAATAATGGTGAAATCACCACTCTCAAAGCTTTCCAGATCAAATCTCTCAATTTTAAAGCCACTAAGCATTCCACCAGATTTTCCTTTTGCACTGGTCCAAAACCAATTAAAGTTTTTCTGACTATCCAATGTTCTAAAAAATTTCTCAGTATAATTCTTTCTCATAGTTTCTTGAATACAAACAAAATCAACTTTGTGTTCCCCAATCATGTCTTTAAGAAAGGTGCTCAATCCTTTCTTAAATACCCCCCTACAATTCCAAATGAGACCTACCATTTAATAAATTTTTTGATTTTTTGTCTGTCTCTGAGATTAAATCTAGGGCTAACCATGGATTTATCTCCATCAGAGGTGGAGGACCCATTCCCAGGTTGGACCTCCTTGCCTCTTTTTTGCTGTACATTAGACTTTCTAACAATAGCTTTTGTTTTCTTTTTTTTTTCAAAGAACTGGCAACAGGGCAAACCTCAGCTTCAGATTCTTCAGTCTGCCAGCTCTCAGTAATTTCTTCAGATAAGGGAGGGATTTCCTCCAACTCAACATTAGTATCCAGAGTTACAGTAGACATAGGGTTATTCAAAGCAGCTCTTGCTGCTTCCAGATCTTTTAGAATATTAATGCTATCAAAAGATAACCCAGCTTGATCAATACCCATTTTAACTGCAATATTTATTAAATTCTCAGAAGCTAGAACTGCAAAGGAGTTCTTAGATAGCAGATTATTACCTTCATCTTTACTTATCTCAGCCTTCTCCGCAGATTTCTCTTCATCATTGATCTTCTGCTCTTGCTCCTTTCCTCTCTTGCTCTGCCTTACTTGTTTCCATTCCTGAACCGCAAGTTTGTCCTGCTTGTTTTCCTTTTCTGAACTTTTTTGATGTTGTCCAGCTTGACCTGTCCTGTCTTCAGTTACATTGTCCACATTTTGATTCTTGTGAATCTCCACATCTTCATCTTGAGATAACTCATCCCAGTTTATATGATTGTTTCCTTTCTCATTTATCTTTGTGTCATCAGCCTCTTCTTGACTTGAGACTATAAAAGGTGGTTCTTGAGTACCATGAATTGGACTCATTGAAATTGCTCTTTCCACTTCTGTTACCTTATCCTTATTCTCCATCACAGGTGATAGCACCTTTTTGCCACTGAGTTGATCCTTCTCCAAGCATTTGAGCTCTGTTTCAGTATTAGCATATCCCATTAGGATGGCTCTTTTTGCTTCAATCGCAGCCAGAGAATCAAAAGTTCCACCGTACATGTTGGTACCATACTCATTGATTGCAATTGACCTTCCTTCAGTAAAATTCAAGCAAGTCAATTTACTGATCTCCGCATTATCAAAATTCCCAAAGGATAGTTTTTCTGCCCCAGGTATGCACAAATCCCCTATGTCCAAACCCTCATCTTCACTTTCCTCTGTGTCATTCTTGTTTCCTTCCACAGCCTCATTCACTTTTTTTCCTCTACTGGCGCTATTGTAGTTACTTGGACCTGCCTCAGTATTGTGAGCTTGAGAATTTGTACCCAATTTAAGCTTCTTAGGAGAAGGTATATCATCATTTGATTTTTCATCAGAAACTCTTATCCACTTGTTCCCAGCTGGATTTGTATACCCCTCCTGCTCAACCTCTCTCTGAAAGTGAAAGTCATGCCAGTGAAAATCCAGTACACCATCCACTGTTGCAGGCACCTTAGTGATGTCTCTACATCCAATTTTAACTCTGACATACTCAAATTTTGTAAGAGTGGTCTTATCAACTTCCAGTGGAACTCCCACTTTTGAAGCAACCAAACATACATTGGAATAAGATCTCTTCTCATAAGGGATCCCTCGTATCCTGAACCAGGCAGAATCCAGAGGTCCTTTGGAACCAGCAGAGGAGTTCCATTTCTCAACTTTAATTAGCACAGTTGGAAGTGTTCTCATTCTCATTTCCATGAAGTAACTCACATCTTCTATGGTCTTGGCGTTAGGAAATCTCATCTGAAATTTGTTGTCATCAATTTTCTTAGCATACCACCTCCAAGAGGATTCAGGTCCAGCCTTAAGCCTGAATTCAGCTTCAATCTGCTTAGCTGTTGCCACTCCTTCAGTGATTGTAATTAATGCAATATTGGACATATCCTTGATTCCTTCTTCTGTCACAGCACTTTTGATGAAATGAAAGCCCTGCCCATAAGCAGATATCCCAAAGAAAGGCACATTGAAATCCCAGGGCATTTTTTCCATGCAAACTCTAGCCACATGTCCTTCCTGGTTACATCTTTCACAGATTATAGGGTTGTGACAAGCATCAGACGCGTGACCTGGCTTGCCACACCTGATGCAAACTCCAAGTACATTATGCCCTTGATTCACTCTATTGTCTCTGACATTTTCACTTACATTCCTCTCCATCTCTTGTCCTGTGTTAGCCATTCCATCTTGATTTCCGGAATGCTCCTTATCCACCGATTCAGAATTGTTCTCAATTTGCCGATCTTCTTCAACTGGCTGCGGAACCTCCTGTTGCCTCTCTTCTTCAGTTCTCTGGGGCCTCTCTCTGTACTCCCGATTCCAATAATTACCTCTGTTCCCATACCCGCGACCACCTCTGTTTCTGCCGCCACCTCTATTCCAGAACTGATTGCTAGGATGGCCACGAACACCATCGTAACCCCTTCCACCCCAGTTTTGGTTCCAGTTAGATCTCTGATTCATGGTGTTCCTTGGCTTCGCAGGAGCCTGAACCACCTGAGAGAAGGAGCGAGTATCCCCTCCGAGAGTAGACCAGTGAATTGCAGGGACCACTCCACAAAGGGGAGCAGTCGAACTGACCGGAGAAGAGAGAGATTTAACCTTCGACTCAACCAAAACCACCGCACAAACTCCGATTTCTTCACTTCGTCTCCATAGATGCTCTAAACGTGAACTCAAATCAGCATCAGGGTGATCTCTAACCTCGTGGGGAAGCCGCCTCACATCCGCATCCTTTCGCACCAAAATCGACTCGCCCGATCTAAAGGATTCGGGGAAGTTGTGACTGCTAGGGTTCGATGCGATTGGGGAGGAAGGGTTTGCGGAGGGAGAGCAAGAGGTGAGAGAAGAGAGAACGGGGGATTTCGTGGTACCGATGCCTTCGCTCGCCGACTTATCCTGCTGTGTACGCCATGGCCCAGCTTGCAGCGGCTCAGCGTCCGAGCCCTGCACCGCGCCTACGGAAACGGAGCCACGGTCCACCACCTGCCTCGCGGTCCCCGGATCGAAGGAGCATCCGCGGGGCCCTCTCTCCAGGCGTGGCTGCACAGGGGGCGCGGTGCGGTGCACCCATGGCGGGGCACTCGTGTCGCCCTCGTCGGGAGGTACGGGACGAGACATCCTTCCTCTAGTGTTTTCAGAAATATTCTATTGAACCTACTACTCTAATCAATTATTTGCTACCTACCCTTTTTTTTTACAACATTGCTACCTACCTTTGGCATTCTTCCTCCAAGTTATTTTACCTTTTTGTATATGCACATATTGGTGATTTTATCAGCATATAACCATTATCAGGCCATGGCAAACGGCTGGAGGAAATTTTCTTAAAATGGTAAAATAGTATACCAAACACTAATGCCCAGATTGCCATGAACATGATATTTTTCAGCACCTTGATAATTTATTCTTGCGACTCTAAATGTCAGCTACTTGTTAATTCCCATCTTTTTCTTGTTTAGTCAGCAAATAGATATTATGTGTTTCACAATATAGCATGGACTAGGTGTGTGGGCTTCTAAAATCTAGGTTTATCTTGCCTCATCATGTGTTTTTCATTTTCTAAAACTTTTATGTTGACTAAATGAAAGTAGAAAGGGTTGTCTGTTTGGTGCTCACAACTTAAGTAACATCATGAAACAGGCCATATAAACATGGCACTAAGTCATGTCGCATCAAGTTGTAGTCTCAATTTATGGTCTCTTAGGACACACATTTTCTAGCCTGTTAGTCAGATTACAAATGACCTGGCGCTAAATCACATTACATCAAACCATCAGTAGTATACTGCTATTTATCAGGTTCTGCAAATTTGAGTTACTCCTCCCTAATTACACTTATTTATGAAAGGGGTTGCATTTAGCCACCAACCTCTTGCCTCCAAGAGCACAAACACTTTAAAGAGAAGCGAACAAGCCGAAAATTTGTTGGGTTCCTTTTAGGTAGGCAGCTGAAAACATCTATTACATACCTCTCTATGCTGGCTACATATCGACTTTGTGCTCACCGACAGTGCTTCCATACGAACTATGATCGGTAAAGTTCCATTAACTCCTTACAAAATTTCCCAGTGATACCTTTTTGAAATGCTTGCAGTACTTACTTTCATCTTCAATGGATAAAACGGTGAAGTTGTGGCACATTTCCAGCACTTCCTGTCTGAAAACATTCTCACACAGTGACTATGGTAAGAGTTACCTGCCCCTTTCCCTTAATGTTTTGTCACTCTGCCAGCATGCTCAATTTTCTTTTGTTGAACTTGTATCCTAGTGACATGCATCCAGTTCAACCCTGTTGATGATAGATACTTCATTAGTGGTTCACTGGATGAAAAAGTCCGCATATGGAGCATTCAAAACCGTGAAATTGTTGATTGGAAAGATTTGCATGAAATGGTCACTGCTGCTTGCTATACCCCAGATGGACAGGTTTTAATCATCTTACATAATTCTTTGATCTAATATCTTCTTCATGTTAAGGTCTGACATACTTCTTTCTCTTTTGAAGAGAGCATTAATTGGTTCCCATAAAGGCAGCTGTCATATTTATGATACATCTGGTACCTCTCCACCTGCATCATGTCATCATGTTTTCTCTTCGGCTATGACTTACCTTTTCTTTTACTTTTTCTGAACAGATCATAAGCTTCTCCAAAAGAAACAAATTGACCTGCAAAATAAGAAAAAGAAGTCCAGTCAGAAGAAAATCACTGGATTTCAGGTGCATAGCCCAAACAAATTTGCGTATACTTCACAAGATGTGTACACAGTAATTTTTTTTATCGTTATAAGCTTCCTGTCTTACTAAATAATAGTTCCTTGAATAGTTTCTCCCAGGGAGTACTTCAAAGGTCCTTATTACATCTGCTGATTCAAGAATCAGGGTTGTTGATGGCCTTAATCTAGTTCACAAGTACAAAGGTATCAAATTTTGAGTCCGGGAGCTTTTTTAAGATCAGTAGGCATATCACATAATTTGTTTTTGCAAGGCATAGTTTTACTGACACAGTGTTTTTCTCTGCTTCCAAGAAGTGATTTAGTAAAATGACTGGTTCTTTACGTAATTGCAATTTAAAAACCTGTTTTTGGTTGCTCATTAAAAACTTATTTCTCTGTATTAGAACCCCGGTGTCTGTAGTTTGATAGGATTACAATAGATGGGCAGCAATCAAATCATATAGCAATCATCTATTTACCAATAACATATTTCCATGTTCCATTGATTGAATCATGTAGCGTTTTCGCATTTCTCATGTCCTGTGCTTTCAACAAAGTGACAAACCACTTTGTTGAGGTGATAGGTGCTCTTGTTAACTTAACATGGTAACACAGTTATATCTGCTCGTTGATGGGTCCAGTGTGCATAATTTTTTTTCCCCCTTGAAGCAACAATCCTTAATTTTCTACTCAGTTGTTTCCAGTGCAATGGATGTTGACTTTGTTCTCTTCTGTTTCAGGTTTCCGAAACACTAACAGCCAGATTTCAGCCTGTTTAGCTGCAAATGGGAGGTATGTGATCTCAGCAAGTGAGGATTCCCATGTGTACATATGGAGAAACGATGATAACCTTGAACAAGGCAGAAGCAAGGGGAATGTTACTGTCACCAATTCCTATGAACATTTCCACTGCCAGGATGTGACAGTTGCTGTTGCACTGCCATGTAATGGCTCAGCAATGGTATCCAGAGCAAACTCCACGAAGCACGATGAGCAGGATTCTGTATTGGAGCATTCTCTGCTGCATGCTGTCCCTGAAAAACTGCAAGATTCCTCTGATTTCCAGCCTCAAAGTGGCAATATCCTAAGCACCAGTTCAAATCACAGCGGTGATGGAGCAACTTGGCCTGAAGAGCTCATGACGCCAACAAAGCAGAGCCCTCGGTCTAGTGCCAGTTTTCCCAGTGGTGCTGATCAAGCTCCAAGTCGGTCAGCTTGGGGAACTGTAATTGTCACGGCAGGCCGTGGAGGTCAGATCAGAACATTTCAGAATTTTGGGTTTCCTGCTCGAGTATAGTAGCTATGAGGCTGCTGCCTGGTCTTGGCGTCTGCCCTGCAGCAAGACGGGTGATTTTTGTGTATAGATAGGTGAAAGTTTGGGTGATTTGCACAGCAGTCTGGGATTGGATTTTGTTGCTCCTAGGTGCACTTGCTTGCGAACTTCAACTACCTACGACCTGGTACTCAAGGTACGGCGAATTCGTTTGCCCGGAATTGTATATGAGAATGGAGCCCGGGAAGGACGAGGGGGCGTCGGCCGGTTGGAGCTAGATCTTTGGGATCTTTTGCCAGCCATCTTTTCATCTGTTTTCTCCATTGAGTCCAGTTTAGCTTTTCATTTTTACTTTATGTTTACCCGTTATCATATATTCTTGTAAGAAATCCTAGTTCTACAGAAATAGAAAAGGCAAAAAAGAGTTGCATAGAGTGGTGAATTCGTTGTACTGGTATAGCAGGCTTGAGATGTTAGTGGTACATGGGTATAGTAGTAATTGATGGACTAGGGCCATGTTCAGATGGCAAATTTTTTTTTGAAAAACACTGTAGCACTTTTCGTTTGTATTTGACAATTTTTGTCCAATCATGGATTAACTAGGCTCAAAAGATTCGTCTCGACATTTACAGATAAACTGTGCAATTAGGTATGATCATGCACATCATGATCATAATTTGCATTTAAGTTCATCTTTTAAAACTTGCATGACAAAAGATTGGTTATTTGGCCCCACCAAACTCCGGCGGCGGCATCTATCTATATCTTTCTATGCCTCACCCTCACTCTCCTTCCCACACTCTTTTTCTATTCTTGCTCTCCCACCCTTTGAACGTCTCTCAAGCAAGGAGGAAGAAGAAGCATCGGAGGAACCAATGAGGTGGACAAGACAGGATTGAAGGAACCACCCGAGCCCACAAGATCATCTCCTGCTTCTTCTTCACCTTTGGGTCGGTTAAAATCCCGAGCTCATGTTTCCTTAAATCATAGAGACCAAGGCTGGCTAGCTCATGACATAGAAAACTCTTTTCAATAATTAATTCAATCTCAACCTAGGCTTGTCTGAAGGGCATGTGTGGTGCAGTTGGTGAGTGCTAGCTCGCCGAGTCACCAGGTCCTGGGTTCGAAGCCGTCTCTCTGCAGAATTTCTGCGGGGGTAAGACTTTGCTTCGGTTATTCTCTTCTCCAGACCCCACTCGTGTGGGAGCCTCTAGCACTGGGTCTGCCCTTCAAACTAGGCTTGTTAGTGGCAGCAACCACCAAGAGTAACGGGCTCGTATGTCGTTGGAGCACTTCTCTTACACTTTCATTCTCATTTCGTGTAAAAGGGTTAACCCGAAGGTGCTACATTTAGAGCGACAAGAATTATAAGCTGGTCGTCACCCTCCTAAACTTCAAAGGTGGTACTAAACCCACCAATCATAACCACACATGGGCCAACTACTACAAGCTATTAACGGGCTATGGTGTTACAATATTATCCAAGGGCCCAAGAGAGGTGAAATGCCCAAACACACCACCTATTTATAACCCGCCAAAAAAAACTAGTTGTTACCAACTTGGTCAGCTTTCAGTGCACGCATGGGAGTATCCCAATGGTTGAATTCCAATGGCTCAAAAACTAACCATTGAACGGAGTGCTGCATCGGAGTATCCCAGTGCTCCTCGTCATTGCCCACGACGACGTGCATGCTAGACAAGAATAGCAAGGAGAAGCTTTTGGCATTTTGTGGCTGAGTTGATTTGAGGTATATAAAGATATGAGCACTTGTTCTTCCCAGTACACTATTATTATCCCCTTGATAGTACGCCTTGTCATAAAACTCAATTTCAAAATAGAAAATAAAGTAAACTAGCTCTTCGAGCCTTTGCAAGCCATCCTTTTGAGTTGGGGGCCTCTTTAGTGTTTCTTTGCACCCATGACCTATGAAATGTTGTCAAACACTTACAAAATCCATTAGACCTTTTAATTATGTGGTCAGCATCACCAAAACTCACTTATAGGCGGTTGTCGAGCTAAGAGGAGGCGGTGCCAAAGCCCGGGCTATCGGAGACCGTCTCCTTCGTCCCCTTTCAGCTCACCAGGTTCGTGGTCCCAGCGCATCCATTTCTCCCGTGGGCTCCTGCGCTTCTACGGGCCGCGACTCACTATCTGACCCCGCATGGCATCCTTCACATTGCCGTCTTGTGGCCATGTGCTTTTTGGGGATCGATCCCTACTTCGCGCTCCAGAGATGAGTTTTTTGTCTGTCGGTGATGAAGACAGAGGGCGTTCCCAACCAGGTGGGCGCCGCCAGCATCTAGCTTTGCAACAATATGAAGGCGCGCTACCTCGACCTCTCGTTCCCATTGTCGGAGAAGGGGTGGCACTGGGAATGGTTCTATCTTCCCAATGTGGGGCTAGCGCTGCACCCGTTCTCTATTGACCATGTGGGCGGCAACGCACTAGAGTCATGGGCGAGCCTCCCAAGCGGTGCGCAAGCGCATGAAACCAAGACGCTGCTGGATGCGATTAGGTGGTTGACAGACCGGGGGCCGACGAGGCCTATGGTCATTAGGACGTTCATGGCGCGTCACATCCTACCGTTGAAAGCTTGAGCCCACGCCATGTAGGATTATATCAGAACAGAGGACCTGACGATCGAGTCAGACAAATTCATCCCTCACGACTCGCTTGACTGCCAAATGCAGATACTGTTGGGGTCTTCAGCGCTAGATTTTGGTAAGGCCACGACCCTAGCCTTGACCCCTATTGCAAGGAGAGACCTTGGCATGCAGGACAATCCCTTTGTGGGGATGAGCTCCAATCCCTGGAGCCCTTGTTTAGGGGGAGGCTAGAATACTAGGGGTCTGGGTATCATTCGATGCCCTGGGTGCTCTAGCGGCACGGTGTTCAACGCGGGGCCTCCTGTTAGAGGGAGCTCAGAGGCAGGGAAGAGGGAGGGAGCAAGGAACAAGGTCGGATGGAGCTTGACAAATAGTGGAGGCAGACATGATGTGGCATGGGAGTCATGCGACATGAATTTGTAAGGTCCAAATGGCTAGAGGGGGGTGAATAGCCTATTTAAAAATCTACAAGCTTTACTAAACAACCACATTAGTATAAAAGATGGCTAAGCTAATTCTAGCACTAGCTCAACTATACTATGCAAGCCACCTATACAATTCTAGTAAAGCAAGGCTATGATCTCTAATACACACCAATAAGACTAAGTCACTAAGCTATTTACTCCTATGTGATAAAAGCTACACTAAGATTAGTACAAGAAAGTAAAGAGCAAGTGACTTGATTCTTATACCAACGATGTAGAGAAGTAATGCACTCGAAGAATCAATCACAATGATCAACCACAAGAGAAATCCTCGGCAAAGAGATGACACAAGATTTTTACCGAGGTTCACTTGCTTCTCGGCAGCTACTCCTCGTTGTGGCGATACACCAACTTATCGGCTCGCGAGCTAATCGACTATCGAGTCGAGCCCTCGGCGGGCGTCGCACAACCGCACACAAGATGGAGATCCTCCAAGCCACGAGCTCCACTAGAGTATCCAATTTACGAACTCCCGCGAGAAAGGATCAAGAACCCCTTACAACACTTGGTGAGGGCTCCAACAATCTTCAATTGTGAGCTCAATCACCTCCGCTGCTCCAAGCCGTCTACCGTGTCGGGAAACACGGAAGAGTAACAAGAAATCCGTAGCAACTCGAAGATCAAGTGCCTCTAGAATGCAACTCTCAAGCAATGCACTTGAATCTCACTCAATCTCACTCAAGATGTGCAACTAAGCAAAGAGATGAGTGGAGAGGTTGTTCTCTAGCTCAAATGATGTCTCTAGGTCTTAAAATGTGCAAGAGTTGCCCTCAAACCTCGGACATCTTCTATTTATAGCGAAGGGGTACGCAGCTAGCCGTTACCGGACGACGCAGTTAAAAACGAGCTGACCGGATGCTCCGGTCAGGGTGACCGGACGCGTCCGGTCACTACAGGACAAGCGTGAACAGTGCGCGCCAGAAGTTAACGTTGCCGTGACCGGACGTGCTCTAGCGTTTGACCGGACGCGCTGCACCTGCGTCCGGTCGGAGTCCAGTAAGCTCCCACCGCGACCGGACGCGTCAGATCGCACGTGACCGGACGCGTCGCGCGTCCGGTCGGCTCTACGACCAGTTCTACCCCTTTGGGTGCCTGACCGGACGCTCCAGTCCCATGATGGACCAGACGCGCCGGTTACAAACCCTAGCACCCGCGCGCCTGACAGCTGCGAGAGCTGACCGGACGCGTTCGATCAAACCGCGACCGCGTCCGGTGCAGCGTCCGGTCACCACAGTGACCGTCGTTCGCCTCCGTTACTTTTCTGACTCTGGCGCAGTAGAAAATAGGCGTTTCACTTCCAAAAAGCGCCGAATCCCACCTCGCAAGCTCGGTGGGAGGGAGAGAGGAACCCAAACCCCTCTCTACCGCTTAAACTCCACCGCCTTCGCAAATGTGCTAACACCACCGAGTGTACACCACCATGTGCATGTGTGTTAGCATTTCACAAAATATTTTTCAAGGCGTTATGTTAGCTCTTTACTAGATCCTAATGCATATGCTCAAAACATTGATCTAGTGGCACTTGATTCCCGAGCTAACCGTGATTTCCCCTCTTGATAGTCGGCTATGTATCCCAAACCCGGTCAATCACTTCTCTACTCATCTTAGACCGGCAAAAGGAAAACCCTATGATTATACCTTTGCCTTGCGCTCTTAGATCCTTCGTTCTATGTCCATCTCTTCATGCTTGATCACCATAATCATCATTTTATGTGCACCTTCCACCATGATCGTCATTTCATGTCTATGCACCATTTCTTTGTGATCTTGTGGCCACCACTCCTTGCCACATATACCTTCATCACATATGTTGCTTATGTCTAACTCAAAACACTTAACACATGGCATTAACAACTTGGTGTCATTAATTACCAAAACCAAACTTGGGCTTTCAGAGTTACGTGAGGAGTGAGGATGATGATTAGATAATGGGTGGATGGATGGGTTGCGTGAGGAGTGACGATGGAGATCAGACAATGACGAGCAGACAAAAGGAAGAGAAATAGTTTAGGATAGACGAACAAAGTTTATTTCATAATCATAATTAATACTTCCTCGCTAACCTAGCACCAAGCCAAACGAAAAAAATGACATCCTTCTCTCATTAACCTCGGACTGGATAACTGGAGGATCAGTGGTAATAAAACATGTTGGTGTCCCTCACCAACCCAGCATCGTGAATCCATGGAGCCGAATGTAAAAAAATAAAAATCTCTACTACTAAAAAGACCCGCGTGTTATCATCTCCGCACTTCTTATCGCCCCTCCTCTCCGTAATTATCCGCGCTACTAAATACCCCGCCCTGCTCGTCTCCTCAAAAGGAACCGCAGCCCCCACCCCGCTCGTCTCGCTCGGGAGAACCACCGCGCGTGCACGACGACGACGCCCGCGCACGACGCCCAGCTCCGCAGCTCGTCTCGCTCCAAGGAACTGCCGCACCTGCGCCCTCGCCCACGCCGGCTGCTCCTCACCCTTGTAAGGTCCAAATAGGCTAGAGGGGGTGAATAGCCTAATTAAAACTTCTACAAGAATTACTTAACCACAAGTTAGTACGAAAGGTGGCGAAACAAAAGCACTAGATCTAACTAAATAAGCAAGCCACCTACACAAGTCTAGTACAAGGCTATCCACTAAACACAACAACAACTACAAGCTAGAAACAAGAAATAATACGAGAGAAGAGCTTCGAGTGATTATACCGTCGTGTAGAGAAGAGAAGTACCAATCAATCAATCATACAAGAGAAATCCTCGGGAAGAGATTGACACAAGAATTTATCCCGAGGTTCACTTGCTTCCCGGCAAGCTACTCCCCGTTGTGGTGATACACCCACTTGTCGGTTCGCGAGCTAATCGACTATCAAGAGTCGAGCCCTCGACGGGCGCCGCACAACCGCACACAAGATGGGGATCCTCCAAGCCACGAGCTCCACTAGAGTATCTAATTCGCGAACTCCCGCGGGGAAGGATCAAGAACCCCTTACAACACTTGGTGAGGGCTCCAACAATCTCCAATTGTGAGCTCAATCACCTCCGCTACTCCAAGCCGTCTACCGTGTCGGGAAACACGGAAGAGTAACAAGAAATCCACAGCAACTCGAAGATCAAGTGCCTCTAGAATGCAACTCTCAAGTAATGCACTTGAATCTCACTCAATCTCACTCAAGATATGCAACTAAGCAAAGAGATGAGTGTAGAGGTTGTTCTCTAGCTCAAAGGATGTCTCTAGGTCTCAAAATGTGCAAGAGTTACCCTCAAACCCTGGCCAACGTCTATTTATAACGAAGGGGTACGCAGCTAGCCGTTAGGAACTTAAACATCCGAAATCGCGCTGACCGGACGCGCTGGTCAAACTGACCGGACGCGCTGGTCGCGCAACAGCTAATTTTCGAAGCACCGACCGGACGCGCTGGTCGCGCAGACCGGACACGCTGGGTGCGACCGGACGCGCTGGTCCCGCAACTGACCGGACGCGCTGGTCAAGCCTGAGTAGCGCACAACGAAACAGTGACCGGACGCGCTGTAGAACTGACCGGACGCCACAGTGCCAGCGTCCGATTAGAGTCCAGTAAGCTCCCTGTATGACCGGACGCGTCCGGTCGACAGTGACCGGACGCACTGCGCGTCCGATCATCAAACTGAAATACGTGCAGACGCTGAACACTGACCGGACGCGTCCGGTCATATAGAGACCGCGTCCGGTCACCTCTGTGACCTCCGTTCGCCTCCGTTTCTTTTTCGACTTTCGGCGCAATAGAAAATATGCATTTCACTTCTCCAAAAAGCGCCGAATCCCGCCTCGCAAGCTCGGCGGGAGGGAGAGAGGAACTCAAACCCCTCTCTACCGCTTAAACTTCACCGCTTTCGCAAAAAGTGCTAACACCACGAAGTGTACACCACCATGTGCATGTGTGTTAGCATTTCACAATCATTTTCCAAGGCGTTATGTTAGCTCTTTACTAGATCCTAATGCATATGATCAAGACAATGATCTAGTGGCACTTGATTCCCGAGCTAACTGTGATTGCCCCTCTTGATAGTCGGCTATGTATCCTAAACCCGGTCAATCACTTCTCTACTCATCTTATACCGGCAAAAGGAAAATCCTATGGTTATACCTTTGCCTTACGCTCTTAGATCCTTTTTTTCACTTGATCATCATGTCCATCATATTTTGTGCATCTCTACCATGATCATCATTTCATGTCCATGCACCATCTCTTTGTGATCTTGTGGCCACCACTCCTTGCCACATACACCTTCATCACATGTGTTGCTTATACCTAACTCAAAACACTTAATACATAGCATTAGCAACTTGGTGTCATAAATTACCCAAACCAAACTTGGCTTTCAGCCCTGCCTCTGCACGCGGCATCTCCGCGAGGCGAATCAGCGTCCCTGCGCCGTCGCCGTCGGCCACCACCTGCCCTCCGACCCTCCCCGCCTCCCCGGTCTGCCGACTACACGCAGCAGCAGCATCCCTGACGCCTCCTTGGCCCGGACTGGCCGAATGGCGGACGCCCAGGCGCCAGGTCCAGCCGACCAGCCGGCCAGGTCGCCCACCCGACCGCGGGCCGCGGCAGCCTCCAGCCCCTGCTCGACTGCTCCTAGCCTCCTACCCTCCTCAGTCCTGCATCTGGCTGTCTACACAGTGAGCAATGGCGGATGCGGATCCGGTTCTTTGTTCGATTTTGAGTTTGCCGTCATATTTTCAGTTTGCCATTCAGTTATATGCAGAGCCGTCATATTTTCACTTTGCCATTCAGTTAGATGAAGCACGCAATTATCATCAGTTTGAGTGGGCTGCAGATAGTATGTTTCATAGTTTTAGACTATGACAAAAGGCTTGCATCATTTCATCCTTGCACTGCTTACGGACGGCTACCCATCGCTGTCTGTCGGTCAGGTAAGAGCATCTCCAGCAGGACCCCCTACTTGACCCCCTACTCCAGATTTAGGTAGTGGAGTCTAAAAAATCAACTCCAGCAGGCCCCCTACTACACCCCCTACTTCTGTTGCCCCCCTACTTTCTCCCCCAAACCCCCTACTTCTGTTGGCCCCCTACTCCACTCTCCCTACTTTTTTCTGTGATGGGACCCACATGTCATTCTGTGCTGGGATGAGTTTAGGTAGCCTATTTTAGGTAGTGCTGCTGGAGCAAACCACGAAATATAGGTAGTATGAAAATAGGTAGCACCCTAAATAGAGAAGTAGGGGGTGTGTTTTAGGTAGCATTGCTGGAGATGCTCTAACCCTTCAAAGACTGCTTGTGTTCTACATCTCATCACACAAATGTTTCATATTGATCTGCAATAGCAAAAGCATTAGCATGCATGATACAATGTGCATCCTTCATGCATCCTGCACGAAACATGTTCATCTGCATCACCAAGACCAAGACACATGCTCACAATCTTTGATTTCAGCTTTGATTCGTTTTTTTGGTACCTTTTGGTTCCTGCTGGTTCGATGTGGCTGGCCTCGTTCCAAATCGATCTGCGCGTTAGTCTCCGAGTCGCCAAATGGGTGCAAAATTTTCTGTGTTGTATGCTACGATTGTTTGCTAGGCCCTTGTTTAGATTGAAGAAAATTTCAAACCGATGAATAGTACCACTTTCGTCTTATTTGGTAAATATTGTCTAATCATGGACCAACTAGGCTCAAAAGATTCATCTCGTGATTTTCAACTAAACTGTGTAATTAGTTATTTTTTTACCTACATTTAATACTCCATGCAAGCGGTTAAAAATTGATGTGATGGAGAGAGAGTGAAAAAACTTAGAACTTTGAGGCAAACTAAACAAGGCGTAGGTCTATTGGTTCAATCCGATTAGCGTGCTGTTGTCGTGGTTTGTACACTGAGATGTGCAAGTGCAAATATGAAGTCAACAGGACTTTTACTGCAGAACTTTAAAGGCTAGAGAGATGTACTCTAATGAACTCACATACAATTACTTGGAGAAAAAAATATTTTGGACTGCAGTGCTGTGTTCTTACCATCATAGCTAACAATAGGGATTTCGGTTGTAGAGATTTGTGCAATTTAATTTGGTTTTTGTTGATGATCCGTGTTCAGAATTATGCACGTGGCAATAGTCATTGAACAAGTTCTCAGTTTGAAAGAGCAAAAAGGGATAGTCAATGCAATATGCACTCTGTTTTCCTTTGCACACCAGTTCAAATTTAGATGAAAAATGGAAAAAGTCTAAATAACCCCCTGAACTATGGACCCTGTAACACATAACCCTCTGAACTATGAAACGGTCTAATTTACCCCCTGAACTATCCAAAACCGTCTATTTTACCCTCTGGACGGTTTTCGACGGCGGTTTTACTACAGTAAAAACGGGTTTGCTACAGTATCAGCGGTTTTGTCTTTTTTATTTGTTTTCGCTGAATATTTGACAAATCATAGTAAATCACAGAAAAATCATAAAATAGAAAATCTAATTTTGTTAGACTCCACATGAGTAGATCTACACAGTGAACATATAATATAGTACGCTTTAGTACAAAATTTTTGCTGTAACTTTAGTCTCAATTGGATTTTCCAATTAATATAAAGCTACAGCAAAAACTTTGTACTAAAGTGTACCGTATTATATATTCACTGTGTAGATCTACTCATGTGGAGTCCAACAAAATTAGATTTTCTATTTTATGATTTTTCTGTGATTTACTATGATTTTTTAAATATTCAGCGAAAACAAATAAAAAGACAAAACGATATTACTGTAGCAAATCCGCTTTTACTGTAGCAAAACCGCCGTCGAAAACCGCCCAGATGGTAAAATAGACGGTTTTGGATAGTTCAGGGGGTAAATTAGACCGTTTCATAGTTCAGGGGGTTATTTAGACTTTTTCCGATGAAAAATGCAACATTTAGTTACCCTTTGCATACTTAATTGTTCTGACAATAATCTAAAATGCAAGTGCATCAATGCTATTTGTTTCTATTTTCATGGCATCATAAACCACAAGTTTTTCTGGTGCAATTAGTACTCTATTAGTACCTTGGTATTCATACTTAAACTAAATTCACATGCTGTCATATAACTCATGTTAGTTGGGTGAACTTCGAACTATGAGTTGGGTGAATCATTGCTTGCTAACCTATATTCTCAAGACTGAAACTAAATTGCCTTCAAAAAGACTGAAACTAAATTCACATGCTGTCATATGTTTGATAGTGATTTGCTAACCCCAAAAACTCATATGGATCAACATGTATTTGGTAATGTTAATTCGTTCTTTCCATTCCTGTATTTTCAAAGAAAAATCATGCACGCTGATAGGAAACATGTTTGTCTTATGGCATGATAAATTGGTCGTGGATTTCCTCTTGTGACCATGTTTTGTGACTGTTTGATTCATCCACAATGTTCCTATGTCACACGAATTCTTGACAATACAGCGTACATGAATTTAACTGGTTCCACAAGCTAAAACTGGGCATTCATGATTTTAGTGATCCTGTCAAACCATCATATATTATTGGGTGAAAATCCAATTCATTCCTTGATTTCTATTGATCTTTCAAGAAAGCCTAGGCACATGTTCTCCGTAGGCACACACTTGTGTCACTATGCACTCCAACGACTCACTCAGGATGTTTCTGAAAGACTATCAGTAACCTGTGTGGCTGCATGTGTTTCTGTGTGAAGTCAAACCATATTTCATTTTGTCACTATTGTATACTTTATCTCAAGAACTGATATCAAACCGTGCTGCAGCTCGTTCGAATCGGACACCAACAACAAGGAGGTACAACATTGACGCTATATTATCTCACAAACCAAAACAAAGCCAACATACCTAAAGGTGTACGAGATTATCTTCGACACTATATTAGTCTCACAAACAAAAAACAATGAATTGTCGCTTACTTTTCCTCAGTCTAGGTGAAGTCAAGAACATCGTACTGGTTTCTTTATTACAAAGGAATTAGTTTAAATTATGTGTTTTAATATTAATTATTTGTGATGATATGGGATTCTACATATATTTACTTGTGTGGTTATATGTCATGAGATGTTTTACCCGTAGCAACGCATGGGCAGTCAACTAGTAAATTAAAATTAGCATTGTATCGCTCACCAACCTAGCACCGGACCACCGGTGAATCAGTGGTAATAAATCATGTTGATGTCCCTCGCCAACCGAATACAACACTGAGCCACCCGTGGATTAATGGTACCCTGAATCTGATCAGACGCCCCCTTTCTCCAGCCCCGTCCCTTCTCCTCCCCGAGCTCTCCACCGCCGCCATTGCCGTGGCTTTGCGTGACCTGCGTAAACCCACCCTCAAACCTACCTGGCGCACCAAATCAGTTCGTAATTTGCGAAGAACTCGAATGTGATCCGAAGAAGTACAATAACGCAGCAGCACGCGCTCATCTGTCCATTGCTGAATTCTTGCTGGTTCCGGAGACTTGATAAGAACAGATCTGCCGGTGCGTGGACGTGCGTAACAGATTCTGCTGACCCGAGGGATTTGGATCTCTGGAACCGCACGGATTTGTTTTTGTGTGGTGCGTTGGACATGATCAAGTCGCTGGTTTATTACGGGAACACCCCTGTTGGGGAGGTGGAGGTGTGGCCCAAGGGCCAAACGGACCTGGCGTGGGCGCGCGAGATCCGGGTGGACCGGCTGTCCCCGGCCAGCGAGCGGTGCCCGCCGCTCGCCGTGCTGCACGTCGTCGCGGCCGGCGCCCGATGCCTCGTGATGGAGTCGAAGTCCACTGCCACGGCTCACGAGCCCCCGCCGCCGCTCGTCACCATGCATACCACTTGTCTCAAGGATAACAAGGTATATACGCGAATCATTCCAGACAAAGAAAAACAATCAAAAGCTCAATCAGAACTAACGGGACAGTCAAATGAACGAATTAAGCCTTTGAACTTTACATTTACATGGACTAGTTTAGCCAGACAGGAGTCTTAATTTGCCCAAGAAAACTAGCAAAAAAGTATTATTGGAACATTTACTGCATTAATGATTATTGTAATGCAGCACGGACAATTCTGTTGATATGTGGGCTAGGTTTTTTTTCTTTTGGCAAAGATGTGACATATTAATGATAACGACTGGAATTTACATGAGAATTCAGTTTCTGTATGACGTTTTATAGACCATGGATTTGGTTTTAACTTGATCTCAAGTGACAGAACAAATGCAGATGCGGAACCTGGCCTGACTTTGCTCTATGGGGATGAGATTTCAGGAACAGTGTTTCATATTTCAAAAATGGAGCGAACATCAAACATATGAATTGAGCTCTTGAATGGGACATTGGTTGCTAAGGCATGCCAGAGATTATGAAGAGTTTGCTGCTATTCAGCAGTTCTTGACTTGGGACTTTGGATTAGTTGCCATCAGAATTTTATTGAAGCAGCTGTTGATTCTGACAGCTGAACTCCACATAGCAACAGATGTATTTGAGGAATGACTGAAGCTTGCTTTAATTGTCCATGGAAATCATCTGCTGGAAAGTTAATGTGCAGCTTGATTTCACCTGACCCAAATTATTTAAAGAGCACATGTGTTCCTATATATAGTCACTTTTATCAGTATTGATACTGCTGCGCAAATTTCTGTTCTATTTGTTTGTTTAATTATTTTGGCTATAGATAGTGTTCAGCTGATTAACACTACAAAAATTAAGAACAAAACATACTGTTTGAATTTCCTTTCTACATAGTACTATTTTCTGTACTATTTTCTGTACTAGATCAACCAGGCACATGATACATTGAAAAGCTGGGCTCATCTATTGTAGATTGTTATACGCGCCTTGTGAATTTCCATGCGCATTGTGTGCAATAAGTCTTCTATTTGCACTCTTTCCCTAATATGAAAGCATTCATTCCTTCTCTCATCTTGTTCTCTTTAATTCACTGTTTTCGCAGACGGCTGTTTTTCCACTTGGAGCAGAAGAGATACACTTGGTGGCGATGACTTCTAAGAGAAACATGCCAAATGGTGCATGTTTTTGGGGCTTTAAAGTGCCATTGGGCTTGTATAATTCTTGCCTAAGTTTGCTGAATCTTCGATGCCTTGGTATTGTGTTTGACCTTGATGAAACATTAATTGTTGCCAATACCACGCGATCTTTTGAAGACAAGATAGATGCTATTAAGAGAAAATTGAATAATGAGACTGATCCGCAGCGCATTAGTGGTATGTTGGCGGAGATCAAGAGGTACCAAGAAGACAAGTCTATCCTAAAACAGTATATAGAAAGTGATCAGGTTACTGATGGAGGAGAATTGTACAAAATACAATCAGAGGTCATTTCACCCTTAGCTGATAATCATCAACAACCTATGACACGCCCGATTATAAGGTTGCACGAGAAAAATATTATCTTGACACGTATAAATCCATCAGTAAGTAACTAATAACTCTGACTTGTTCTAAAACCATGCGATGGTCGATACTTCCACATATATTATTAATCAACACTTTTGGCAAGTGTAGTAACATATTACCTTGTTCAGTTTGTTTTTGCAGGATGCTTTTTTAACTGAAATGTGCCATACTGCCATCAAAATTAACAATTTAACATATTATAGACATCCTGTTTCACCTGATTTACATGGCAGAAATTTTTCATACGAAAATGCCAATTTGGAGACCATATTAGTATTAACGCGATTTACCTGATTTTACTTGACTGAAATGATGTTACTAGTTCATGATTTGGACATTTGGTTTATATGCTTGAATCAATCTGTATTGGCATATGGGCCAACAAAAATTTAAACCCTTTCTTTTTTTCTTGGCTGACCTAAACTTTATTTTGCTGTTAGTGAACCTGTCTCGATCAGGCTTTGATTCAACTGCATTTACATGCTCGTAGACTGCACGGTTTATTTTCCTTTCCTTTTTGTTATTTAGATAAGAGATACTAGTGTTCTGGTGCGGTTAAGACCTGCGTGGGACGACCTTCGGAGCTACTTAATTGCAAGAGGTCGCAAACGTTTTGAGGTTTATGTGTGCACAATGGCTGAGAGGGACTACGCTTTGGAAATGTGGAGGTTGCTTGATCCAGATTCAAAATTGATAAACTCCGTTCAACTTCTTGACAGACTTGTATGTGTCAAATCTGGTATGTTTTGAATCCTTCTTTCAAACAGTACAAGTATAAAAGGAGCATCATGCCATTTTGTGTTTGTATGTTGCTGACTTTGTCGATAGGGTCATTCTCTTCTATGAACTTCCATGTGCATGGACATAACTGCTTTTGATCTTTCCATCCTTTTGAGTCAATGCTAAATCTATTCATCTAGGGTCAAGAAAGTCTTTGCTAAATGTATTCCATGATGGATCTTGTCATCCTGGAATGGCCCTTGTCATTGACGACCGTTTGAAAGTTTGGGATGAGGAGGACCAATGTAGAGTTCACGTTGTTCTTGCATTTGCTCCATATTACGCTCCCCAGGCAGAGGTAAAGGTTTTTTTCTGAACTTTACGTTACAGACATAAAAGCTATTTTACTTAATGAGCTGAGGGTAGTATCACCTTGTCTTTAACTTTCAGGCAAACTTCCCTATACCAGTTCTATGCGTTGCACGGAATGTTGCTTGCAATGTTAGGGGTGGTTTCTTCAAGTAAGAATATAATTTCCTATATGACCTTCTAAGTAATCAGTTGTCATGGCATTGTCCTGGCTAAACTGAATACACACTGCTGCCATGTATACTAGTGTTCCTGTAACCTACACCATTTAACAAGCTTGAATCCTTTGTCCTTAGCCGAAGTTTTATGGTTTATTTTATTGACAGAGAATTTGACGAGGGTATCATTCCAAGGATTACTGAAGTTTGTTATGAGGACGAATTGGATGACATTTCTTCTGCTCCTGATGTTAGCAATTATTTTATTTCAGAGGTAAACTTTATAAAGGCAAATACTGGAGATTGAACCCAGTTTTCTTTTGGATCAAGGGCTTTGCACCCAAATTTTGAACACCTTGTACTTAATTTGTACCAAGCAACATTAATTTTCTCTTTGTTAGGACGAGAATGCTGCTGTTTCAAATGTAAACAAAAATCCACTAGCTTTTGATGGTATGGCAGATGCAAAGGTTGAGAAGAGAATGAAGGTTTACACTTTTAGTGCCTTGTTATGAATTCTTGGCTAAATTGTATAAATTTCAAAGTTAATGTAGATTCAGGAAATGTGGTGCTGTTGTGCGAATCAAATCAAATGCTCTGAGAAATGAAGCATTGTGTAGAGAATATCTTAGGCTATTTATGCACATTGGACATTTTGGACGTGTTTTTAGGGTTGAATTGTACATTTTCGAATCTCAAGATGTAACTGTTTAATCCTTCATATGTAATATTTTGTAATTTAAGTCGTGTTATGCCTGAAATGCAGAATGAAAATACAAACTTTTCAAAGAAACAATTTTTTATGGCATAAATGCATAGCTTGGTACTCAATTTTTGCAGACTTGATCTATATTATATCCAACCAATACCTCAAAATCATTTGCCATTCTGTATGGCAGTATTCCATTTTTATCATCTTTATCTGCCTACAACAAAATGGAAATGATAAATAACTGAATATTTCTTAGCAACTGCTGCATATGGTTTCATTCCAACTGCCAATGAGAAGGCTTAACAAAAGTGTGAATATAATCCACAAACTAATAACTTCATATTTGTTCTACTGATGCTGTTTTTTAGCACTTTAAAAATCACATCTGACTCTTATTTGCATCTGAAAATTTTTCAGGAAGCTTCTTCCAGCTTTCAATCTGCGAATCCAATAACAACTAATGTCGATCTGATGTCAGTAGCCGCTAACCAACACTTTGTTACACCTATATCCTCATCTACTCCAGTAGCACCACCACTGGGTATGCCTTTGAATAATGATCTGGATCCTCAGCCTCCTTCACTAAGATGGCATGTTGCTCAATCTGGCCATGTGGATCCTTCCCAAGGTTCTCCGGCTATAGAAGAGGGTGAAGTTCCTGAGTCTGAATTGGATCCTGATACTCGGAGAAGGCTTCTCATATTACAACATGGTCAAGACACAAGAGATCCAGCACCGCTGTTTCCTGCTGGACCTCCTGCACAAGTCTCAGTACCTCCTGTGCAATCTCATGGAAATTGGGTTTGCTTAGAGGATGAGATGAACCCTAGGAACCTGAACAAGGTTTCAACAGAATTTCATTTAGAATCTGATTCTGTACAGTATGATAAGAAGCAATTGCAGCATACATCATACATCCCTATCGGGGATAATCCTATGTCTTATGATAGATACAATTATCAGAATCAGAGATATCCTTCTCAGGTTAGTGATCATTTATTTTGATCAGAATTTTAATTAGTCTTCTTTAGAGTAATTGGTCTTTATTAGTGAGGTTTCTATGGATGATTCGGTGACATGTGTTTTATTTACTCAGCCACCTCACAGTGAAGATCATCATACACTTCATAACCATGCGCCTACAGCTTACCGATCCTTTTCTGGTATGTTTTGTTTACCCTTGATGGTTCTGTTGCTTCTCTTGTGATGTGTTTCCATCTTTCTGGATGCAAGCTTTGTGCAACCTTTCAGAGCCACCATTACTTTAGTAGGTTGCACTTTATTGGTTTATTTACTTTGGTGTCCAGTTTTCATTTCAAAACAAGATGACAAGAGGTTGTATTTGGCTGGAATGTTAGATTGAGCCTAGCCCAGTTGAGGTGTGGATGTACGCCCAGATGATGTGGCGTGGGCGGTGAGGAGTGCGTAGAGGGGATTGGAGGAGGAGCTGGGATTGGGAACTGGAGCGAAGAGGGTAGTGAGGAAGGACGGCAGCGGGTTCGTCACGGGCGCCGGCTGAATCGCCGGACGCCACCGTGAAGGGAAACCCCGCCCATCTTAGGGAGGTTTATTCCTTCTCGATAAAAACTGATTACACTCCTAAGGAGCCCTTTATAGATTAGGTGCACTTCCCTAAAAACTCCAATCAAATCTCCTAAAAATCCTCCCTAATTCTCTCTTTCCTAGACCGGCCATCCTAGTCACAATTGGGACCTGCTGGCTGGCGCGGTCGGCGCCTGTATTGGCGCCCAACAAAGGAGTCTGTAACACCAGACCATCCAAGTTCAAAGTCAAGTTGTTCCACCTAGGTTGAGCCTAGCAAATTTGAATTGCATGCACCAACCAGTTTCCAAAAGCTGAAGTTGATGGGGGAAGACTTGGCAATTCACTTATAAGTTAACAATATTATTGTGTTGATGTGGTCTTGTTGTCAATCATGTTTAGGTAAAATCCCTTTTGTTGCTAGCTAAGTCATGTACTCCTGTAACATACTCCTTTTTCTTGGAATGTTCTGGATGTGTACTTAGTTTAGAGTATTTAAATTGTATGCTCCTTCAGGGCAAAGAAGCAGCCATATGGAATTGGGACAACATTTTGCACGATATGGAGGAATTCCAGGTGTATTAGAGGAAATTGCGTTGAAGTGTGGATTTAAGGTAGTTTGAATGATGGAAATGCAGATAGCTCTTTTATTCTTTATCTGATAGCTTACCATGTTGTATTTGTTCACCTAGGTGGAGTACCGATCAACTTTATGTGATACGGCAGAGTTGCAATTCTCCGTTGAGGTACATTACAAGTTTTGCTATTTTTACTTCTTCCCAATATTAGTGTCTAAATTTTATGTAGGATCATGTTAATGGAGGTACATTACAAATTTTAGTTCTTGAAAGCAGACATTCCACTGTGCTTGATCATTGCATTGGGCATAGATAGCTAAAAGCCTGCATTATTTTTGGACCAACTTTTTTTGACTTTGCAACTGATTGGAAATCACTCTAACCAGCCTGTCTCATAATTCTCGTTCCTATTTTATTTTTTATCTTTCAGGTTTTGATTTTTGGAGGAAAGGTAGGTGAAGGAGTTGGAAAAACAAGGAAAGAAGCACAGTGTCAAGCTGCAGATACATCCTTAAGAAATCTGGCAGGTGAATTAATGTCAGACTCCCCATTTTGTTCGTTTCTAGTTGGCTTTGCAAATATTTATATTGTAATCTCAGGGGGTTGGTTTTGGATACTTACCATTATTTTTTTCAGTAGTGGACTAAAGAGTTTATATTGTAATCTCAAAATCGTGACAAAGTTTGTCATTCTGGTTGTTGAATCATGTTTCAGTGCGTGTCAGCTTGTGGTTGCTGAATGTCTAGGCCTGTGTGTTTGTTCAACTTGCACTTCGTGCAGAATGCCTTCAATAAAGTGTGGAAAAATGTAGAACACATCAATCCTCTTGTAAATCTTGTACATATTTTGATGTGAACTTTATTTGCAGACAAATTTCTATCATGGGACCCAGATAAGGTGACATTTCTGAAGGAGAATGACTTTAATAGGCATCCAAAGTCACACAGATATCCAGGAAGTAATATATATGACACATTACCGGTTGCAAGCACTTCAGATGAGTCTAGATATATGAATGACAGAATTGATACTTTAAGAAAACCTGGTGCTTCTTTTGCTGCTCTTAAGGAGCTTGTAAGTTGCTGCCTACATTACCAGCTTTAGGACAATTATAATCATTTATCTAAAGTATGTTGTGGTACATTGCAGTGTACGGTTGAAGGGTATAATTTAGATTTCCATGCAGAGCAATCTGCGGATGGTTCAGTGGGTAAAGAAATTCGTGCTCAGGTCAGTACTTCATCTGAATGAATGTATTCATCTTACATCTATCTGTCTGGTACATCGTATAAATCTAGATACTGTAACCATACTTAGTGAAAAACTAAAACTTGCCTCTGTTACCCTTGTGTACATAATTTGTTCTATGTTGCTGTCATTGCCAAGTAGCTTTTCTCCTTTTAGAATCAATTTTAGCTGATGGCTTGAACAGAGACTTTTGCATTCATGCTCACTGTAGTTTACTATTGTGAAATTACTTTTTTTTTTCAGGTAGAAATAGGAGGCCTACCCCAACTTGCTTGGGACAAAAGGCTATGTTGTTGTTGTTTAGGTAGAAATAGGAGGAAAAGTCCTTGGTAAAGGAGTTGGAGCAACATGGGAGGAAGCTAAGCTGCAGGTTGTAAGCAGATACAAGAAATGATTTTCTTTTATTGATTTTATACTTTGTTCTCCTTGGGGTTTTGATATGAACAAATAAACCCAGTAGGTCTTTCTTGCATCCACAAAAAGGAGCTCTTTACTCTCTGCTACAATATTTTGCAACTAGTTTTCCTGTTGCAGTCAACAGTTTATTTGTGCATTTAACAACCTTCACTACTAGCCTGTTTGGAAGTAAACTAGCTATTAAGACTGAAAAAAAACAAACTAAAACTGCTGTAATTTTGTAACATGATAAATGACAGGAGTCACACGCCTATAATTTTTTTGCACAAAAAGGAGCTTTTTGGGGTAAAGTTTGCACTTCATTTTAATGCTTCATTTCTGAACTGTTCACTCAAACAATATCCTTTTATAGGCTGCTGATGAGGCATATGGAACGTTGAAATCCATGCTCGGTCAACATGTTCTGAGACATTCTGCATCTCCAAGGTGATGGTTGGGTAGTGTCTCTGTTTTTTTCTTTGACCATGATTGCTGAAGTTAGCTAAGGTTTATTTATCAGTGAAGACCATAATTTCCCAGCACTCGTTAGAGTGGACATGGAACCTGGGTGCCCTGCCCCAGCCCGCCAGCCTTGGCAAGCTTTGATCTATAATATTTGAACTTTGCCTCTTTGGACAGGTCAATGGCGCCGAATTTTAATAAGCGCTTCAAGCCAGATTTCTCCCAGGCACTACAAAGGATTCCTTCAGGCAGATATTCTAGAAATGACAGTCATTTTCCTTGATATTATAATTCTGGATCCTGCTCTTCTAGTCTTCTTATCTCACGGAAATGACTGGGAAAATCAAGGCAGCACTTTGCTCCAGGACAATCGACAACTTCGGTAACTGCAACTGCAACTATAGGCTGGATGGCTAGGAAGGCGTACACCTTGGCGCTGTGTACTGTGTTTTCAGTTGTGTGTACAGGTAATTGCACTCCATTTTCAAGCCGACATTATCCGTGATCTGTGAAAAGCAACTGCTGGAGCTTGCACATTGTTTGTTGTGACCTAATCTCTGTGAGCCCTTAAGATATCGATTATTGTCGAACTTACCTCGAATCTGTTATTTGTGATGCTGGAGCTGAGGGTTACAGTGGGGTGGCTGCTGGTGTAGGTAACCATTTCTTGTGTACATCTAGATCAAATTAGACTTCAGTGGTTGGTGCTGGGTTGTTGAGCTCGAGTTGGCTGCCAATTTTGTTCAGGTGGCGACAGAATTGTGTTAACAAATCTTATGACATGTATGCCTCATTTTTCATTTTGGTTATATGTTTCAGATTCGGGATGTAATTTGATTTAACAACTTTGCATCGTAGTGTTGTTTAATCTAGTCATTTGTATAACATGTTCCCTATTTACCTCTTAACGCTCATTGCTCTTAACAGGTGTTTGCAGTTGTGCTAGTGCTAAGCGTTGACTATCATTTCCTTCCCTAGCATAGTAGCACTTACATGCATTTTAATTATTTAAAATAAAAAATAAAAATAGTCATTCCTTCAATCCATCCCAAAAAGAATATAACTCTAGGTTTAGGATGAGTCAAACTTAAGACCAAATTTATAGAAAATAGTATAAATATATTTTATAGCTAATCTGATGATATTTATTTGGTATCATAAATAGACCTTAAACCGTTTGACCTTTTGGGAAGTAAGAATTGCATTTTTTTTGGGACGGAGAGAGTACTCAAAATCAAAGACTTCCCACCCCAATCAGTTGAGAGACTCACTTTGTACACATCAAAAAAAAGAAAAGAAAATGATTTTGTGGTTCTTATTGTTAATTACTCCCTCCGTTCTAAATTATAAGTCGCTTTAACTTTTTTGGTTCATCCATTTTGCAATATATCTAGACATATTGTTATATTTAGATGCATAGTAAAATGGATGTACTAAAAAAGTCAAAGCGACTTATAATTTGGAATGGATTGAGTATAATATTTCTCGCGCCGGATTAGCTGATTGTAAATTCTGGTTTACCCTTTCCTTCCCGCCCAGCCATGCACGAGGCCTAAAAGTATCATCACTTCATCAGTGACCAGTCAGCTCGTGAGAAAAAATTGGGACTCGAAGATTGTTTGGTTTGACTCTTTGCTCAGTCAAGACTCAAGACTCCCTCCCTCTCCCTATCTATTGATTTTTCATGGTCGGCAGGCTTGCGTTCCGTACAAAAAAACAAGTGCCGTTGTCCCGTTTAAACATAATAACTCGCCCAGATAAGTTATTATGAATGAGGCAACTGAATCACTATAGGAACAACTGAAAAAAGATAATCCATTGTATACGTTGGTTGTTTAATCGTTTCATGATACTAAAGATACCTCGCACATTGCTGCAGAGATCGCAAAGAATTTGAAATAAAATTAAGCGGGGATGACGTGGATAACATGCAATTAAGAGGTTGGAATTATTATTGGAAGATGATGTAGATGGTTAGTGGGAGACTTGTAGTGGGGATTAGTTTTATAAGAGATAGATAGATGCACGGTAATGCTTGGTTGAGGATGCCCGTCCGAAGTCCGGACGGACCCCGACCCGCACGGCGTGATAACCTAGAAAAAAAGAGGTGCGCGTAGTTGTAGTCAGACGTGGACCACACTCGTCCTTTCCCCGGGTCAGCGCTTGGGAGCACGTGTGACCACTCACTCGGCGTGGGATGCATGCAGCGCATGGGGCCGTGCATGCGCGGTGTGACCTGAGAGTGGGTATCGAGCTCCGCACCGGCATATGTATTTTAGGTGTATGTTCATTTTGGATGTTGTATATGTTTTATCTGGATGTTGCATATGTTGCAATGGCTATACATTTATGTTGCAAGTGTATTTTGCAGATGTTTCAGCTATTGTATCTAGATGTTGCATATGTTGCAGTGGCTATCCATGTATGTTGCAAGTGTATGTTCCAGATGTTTCACCTATTTCAGACTATGTTGCAAGTGCTTTATCTGGATGTTACATATGTTTTATGTAGATGATGCATATGTTGCAGTGACTATACACGAATGTTACAAGTGCATGTTCCAAATATTTCACCTGTTCCAGACTATGTTGCAAGTGCTTTATCTGGACATTGCATATGTTGCAGTTGTTAGACACATATATGTTGCAAACGTATGTTTCAGTTTGCAATGGGTGCTGCTCCCCACACGCTCTAACTCGCGGACAAGCACGCGTTGCACCAAGCGCCCCTGCACTACCAGGTATGGTCCCCCACGGTGGAGCATGCAGTCGGCTCAACACATGTGCATGCGTGCTATGATCTCTCTCTGTGGTATGCAGTCAGGGTGTCTCTCGCATTAGTGCACGCGCGCTGTGCTCTCCCTCTCGCATGATACGCGCTGTGTTCTCTCTCGCATGCAGCTGGACGGGCCCACGCACATGCTCTTCCGGGAGGCGCAGCAGGAGGCGGAGGCGTGTGGCACAGTAGCATGCGCGGGCTCCAGACGCGCGTGTCCGTTTGGACGTCCGGGCGATAGCATGGCTTCTATCGAGACTTTGGAGCCAATGGATACGTATATGCTCTATGAGGACACAAGAATTATCAATTGCCATCCGTTATCAATGTGCCACTCAACCACAAGCTCCTTTGTTGGCTCCTAAGACCGATGGAAGAATAATCCATAGTCATATCTTTTAGTTTTGAACCTAAGTCTAGGACTAACTTGTGTGTTAAAGATGTGTTAGATAAATTATAATAAATTCTAGGGATGCAAGGTAAAAATGTTGGTCAAGATGTGAGTTGAAATAAAGAAGAAATAACGAAGATTCCTCGCCATAACATTCACCAGATCACTTGATCAGCACTGTCCGATCATACGACGGAGTCCAATAAGTTAGCCAAGAAAACAGTGTCCACCAGATGATACAACAAAGAGCAGAATCACTGGAGGATCATCAGGTGAGTATCAGATACATGATAATCAAGGCCAATGGACGATTCGGTGTGACATAGGAGCAACCCAGCGGATCATGCATCATGTGAAGATCAGGCCATGGCAACGGTAAAGACAAACGGTCGGATACACCGCTAGGTGATACAGTGGACAACAAAGGAAAAGGTGACGGATCATCGGTTGAAATAACCGAAGGTATGTGCTGGATTTGATTCTGCGCTTGGCTGATTATCTAATTTATGGGTAGAACCTGTCTGGTGCTCCTTCGACGACTCTGCTCCTATTTTTCAGCACTACTTCAGCAATACTTTTCAGTGAAGGAACAATATTTTTCTCTCACAACAAATCAGTATCAGCGGCAGCAACCAAATTTCAGTGAGCCAAACAGGGCCTCTATCTTTTGCATCGAGCAGATTTTTATTTCTTCTGCAACAGGAAGCAGGATGCCGGCTCTTAGGAGCTTCCCAGTGGTAACTGATCAGCGATCATATCTGTCAATGAAAATGAACTCTCAAAGGGTGCAACTGATAACGAGCAGCAGAGTGGGCACCTCCGCACCTGTATGTTTTCTCTCTATGCCCTGATCTCATCACGCCTATTCTTTGTTCCAACTACTTCGTTGCATTTCCTTTTTTGGTCCACTTGATGGTTGACCGTTGACATGCATTGCTGAAACAGTGAAACTTAAAACGAGCATATTATGCTGGCATCTTATCCAGCTTTGTTCCCTTGCAGCGAATCTGAAGTAAAAAAGCAGAGTTCTAGTGCAGCAGTGAAGAAAGCAGAGTTCAGTGATATCCAGCCTTGCTTGTTGTGTACGGAGTACCTCCCCGCCCCACCCCGCACACACATCCACCCAAATTCTAAAATTGTATTTTTTGTGTCTAAGTCAAACTTTTCTAACTTTAACAAAGTTTAGAGAAAAATGCGTCAAAATCTGTAACACGAAATTAGTTCTATTAGATACGCTATGAAATATATTTGGCTATGTTAATATTTTTTTTATAAACTTGGTTAAAATAAAAAATGATTTAGAGCTCAACTAAAACGGCGTACAGTTTATAGAACTTTACAAATGGCATAGTATTTAACTACGGCGTGTTTTACACGTACTTTCCTGCAGGGAGAATTTCCCAAGACCACATGGAACTCGAGCATAATCGAATCGAGGCACAGCAGCAGCAGATGATCTCTTTCTCTTCGTTCAGCATGGAATGCCAAGGCTACCACATGCATATGGCGTAAGTATCGCTCAAATCAACGTATATTATATTATACGTATGTTGTACGTTATCGTGCTGCGGACCCGATGCTAAGGTTCATGAATCGCGCGCCATCGCTCGTTGCTCTCTTCTCATCGTTTATTACGCCAAGAAATGGTCGCGATTCATAAGATCCAAGTTGCGGTCGTGAACATGTGCCCACGTTAACATAGCGGGGATCCATGGCCTTACGTCTGAACCTAAATGACGCATGCATAGGACTAAAAAACGCTCATTAAATTAAGTTTCTTGAGACTGCTAATAAAATAACAGCAGTGCTAGCGCCCGGACGTCCGGACGGATGCGTCTGCCCTCAGTTCCGCACGCTCACATGGGGGCACGCGCCGTCCAAACGTCGTCCGCACCTCCTGACCCCCACATGAAGAACGCTCGTGCCCCCTCTACTTCCTCCGCCCGGACATCTACGCCGGCTTGGCGGTGCTCCAACAGCTGCAACAGGCGGCTATGGCAGGTGGGTCCCTAGTAGCAACACCCAATCTATTTTTGAAACATCCAAACGAAATATTTGCAATATACATCTAAAGACAAGATGAAATACTTGAAACATGCGTCTGAAATAATTGCAAAAACACTTGAAAACCATTGCAAAACATATGCAACATCCAGATAAACACACTTGTAACATATGTGTGAAACATATACAACATCCGGATAAACACACTTCCAACGTACGTTTGAAAAAACTGATGAAACATTTGGAACAAACGTTTGCAACATAAATATACAACCATTGCAACATATGAAACATCCTGATCTATTTTTGCAACATTCATATAAAACATTTGTAACGTACCTCTGAAACATCTGAAACACTTAAAACGTACTCTTGCAATATGTGCTTTCAAGCGCAACATCTACTTGTTGCTTGGACGAATGGAGGCTTATCGACACTGTGTAGGGACGGTGCAGGGCCAGCTGCGCATACCAGCAGCATGCTGGAGGCGGCACCAATGGTGGCGATGTGCCGACAGTATCCACCCTGGCGAACGCGTGCAGGAGATGGAGGGAGGCGAGGCGGACGCGGTCGTAACGTGGCTGGCTGGATGGAGGGCCACCAGGGATGGCTCACCACGGTCCTGTCCTGTGGTGGCGGTGAGCAGGAAAAAGGGGCGGCGAAGGGATTTGCTTGGCGAGGATGCACAGGGGGACTACGAGCCTGAGGCAGCGTTGGTAGAGCTAGGAGTGGGGTGTGAGAGGGCCAGAAGGAAGGGGAGCTTCGGGCTCGGCCGGCCCTGTCCGCGCGCGCAAGCAACAACCAGAGAGGAAGAGAGAGCGGCGCAACGAGAGAAGGGAGCATGAGAGAGACAAGGGAGCAGACATATTGGACTCAGCAGGCCCAGGAAGACGCGTTCAAACCAACAGACGCAGGGAGCGTTACCGATAAAATAATTACACACATATAGGATTCAAGATAAAAGGATAATTGGAGTATTATATTTATCGTTTTTAATCCTACATTAATGGGAGGACACAAGCTAGGATATATGTATATATACTACTAATATTTCCCTAAAGTGCACAACCGGAGAAATTCTTTCTCATATATGAAAAGCAAGCATAGAAGCACGCTGCACATATATAGTAGTATCCTATAATTGATAAGTAAACGATCATATCCATGCTGATGACAGCACATAGCATAGTATAGCTAACTTTCCCCTAGAAAAAAAAAACATATACTAGTATATAACTAACACCAGTGGCCAGTGGACTCTGAATTAAACATAAATCCTAAAGCTAGCAAGTGGCAGCAGCAACTCTACTTAATTTTAACCTGTCAGCAAGAGCAACTGTTCATGCGGATGGCGCCCCTTGCCTTCCCCTGCTACAATGCGAGGACTAGATCGATCGAATGGCTCCTCACGTACACAAAGCAGGTACGTGCACTGTGCACATGGCAGTAGCACCCAAGGTGCAGCAACCATAAAGCCGAGAACAAAATGGTCACTCCTGCATCTCCGACAACGACGATGCCGGCGGCTCGGAAGCCGTTGCCCTTGCTCATCCTCTCCCTCTCGCTCCCCGCCCTCCTGCTGGTGCTCTCCCTTGTCTTCCTCCTCTCGCACACCACCTTTAGCCTCCTGATCTGCCCTCTCCTCCCGAGGCTGTCTTCGACGCGCAATGCGACGAGCGCCAGTCGTACTGGTACCAGCCTCGGTGTCTCCATGGACGAGACCTTGCAAGCCTTCCATGCCTCGATGCCGACGACACCTTCAAGGCGCAATGCGACGAGCTCCAGTAGTAGTACCAGCATTGGTGTCTCAGTGGACAAGACCTTGCAAGAAGCATTGCATGCCTTCGCGGAGGCGCCACCGCCGCCGCCGCCGTCGTGGCCGCCGGCTGCTCCTGCTGCTAAGAGCAGCAGAAAGAAGGCGTCCGCGAAGAGAAACAAGAGCCTCCTCAAGCTCCTGCTCAGGAAGACACCGCTGACGCGGCGGTTCGCGGCGCGCGCGGACGAGCTCTTCGCGGGGCCCTGCACCGACCGCTTCTTCATGACGTGGCTCTCCCCGCTCGCGCAGTTCGGTCGCCGCGAGCTCCTCGTCCTGGAGAGCCTCTTCAGGTGGCACCGCGGCGGCTGCCTCCTCGTCGCCTCCGATACCATGGACTCTGCGGGCGGCAGGGACAAGCTGAGGCCGTTCCTCGAGCGCGGCTTCCGCTTGGCCGTCGCCTCGCCGGACTTTGCCTACCTCCTGAACGGTACGCCCGCCGAGGCGTGGCTCGGCGCTGTCCAGCGCGGCGGCGTCAGCCTCGGGAGCGTCCCGCTCGGCCAGAACCTCTCCAACCTCCTCCGCCTCGCGCTGCTCTACAGGTACGGCGGCATGTACCTCGACGCCGACGTCGTCGTCCTCGGGCCGCTCTCCGACCTCCGCAACGCCATTGGAGCGCAGGCCGTGGACGAGGCCACGGGCGAATGGAGGCGACTGAACAACGCCGTGATGGTGTTCGACAGGGCACACCCGCTGCTGCACGAGTTCATCGCCGAGTTCGCCGCCGCGTTCGACGGGAGCAAATGGGGCCACAACGGGCCGTACCTTGTGTCCCGGGTGGCGGCGAGGCTACGCCACGGGAGCCCGGATCTCGCCTTCACGGTGCTGCCGCCGCGGGCCTTCTACCCCGTGCACTGGAGCAAGATCGGTGGACTGTTCGTTGCACCCAAGGATAGGAAAGACAAGAGGTGGGTGAAGGCCAAGGTGGAGAACATCAAAGGCGAGAGCTTTGGCATCCATCTTTGGAACAGGGAGAGCAGTAGGCTGGAAATGGAGGAGGGGAGTGTTATGGGGACGTTGATTTCAGACAGTTGCCTGTTCTGCAATTCTTCCATGTTTGTAAAGCAAAGGATAGGATAGCAGGAGATTCTGCACATTTGCAGCTGAAGTGAGATATTGGTATTTTGCAAGATGAAGCACGTACATCTTACTTGAAGGAATTGGAACGACATACGTAGTACAGAATTTTTGAAGTTCTAAGTATCAGAAACTATCTTAGTGATTGACAAGCTACTTCAGGAGAGTGCCATTTATAATAGTTGTAGGTGTTCTGATTGAACTATCCCAACGGGACCTGTGGGAATATGAATATGATGAAGTAGCCACTTCGATAAGGAGTGCAAAGTTATCAGAAAATGGTATGACAACCAGAAGATCTGACAAGACTCAAGAGTGCATGTTTTCTTTACATTCATCAAGCATTGTTGTTTTTCGTCCTAGAGAGGGAAAAAAAAATCTTATCATATCTGTCTTAGCGACAAAATATGTATATATCTGCGCACGTAAAGAAATATCATAAACTAATAGAACAGAGCCTGCAAAGCCAATGAAGAACATATGTAATTCTGAAGGTTATCCTAACATGTCATGGTTTTGAATGGGTTGGAGCATCAGAAACCATGCAAACAATATTCTGCAAATAACAATTAACACTCATTTTTGTGTTATAAAAATGTACTTTGTAGAAGAACTTTTTTTGCGAGTATATTCTTTCCGTGGGAGATACAACAGATGTAAGATCATACATGACTGACCGCCTCCCAGTAAAATCATTGACATTTTAGACTAACATCACAATTAATCTTCTATGTTGCACCTATGCCTATCAAGCTTCTCTGTTCTCAGATCGGTCGTGGCTCAGTGTGGCCAGATCATTTTTTAAACCAAAGTTCAGAATCCAGCTAGTCCGGTTGGCTCATCATTGAAACATGGAGCTAACAAGAAGTTTATTGTTACTATAAATATCAACCAAGAGACACAGACTTCTTGTTACTCGGTATTAAATGCTGTGTATCCTCAAGCTCAATTTCACCTCCTCCCCATTCGTCCCCACTTTCAAACATCATTTCGATCTGCTCCAGTGTTTTCCCTTTTGTTTCTGGCACACAAAAGTACACAAACAGTACAGAGATAGTGGATATTGCAGCAAAGACGAAGAACATTCCTGCCACTGATATAGCACGGGCCATAGAAAGGAATGACATGGAAACCAAACCACTGCTCACTCTACCACCTACTTGACCAAGTGCTGACCCTTGAGCTCGTAATCTTAAAGGAAATACCTCTGAAGACAAGACCCAACATATTGGTCCCATGCCAATTGAAAAGAATGCCACATTGCCACAAACTGCAAAAATTGCTAGGTCGATACCGACACGTGGAGACATAAGCCCCACGGCATGCTTTTGAAGTGTAAGTGCAACCCCCAAGAGGAATAAGCAGATAGTCATGCCGATGGTGCTCACATAAAGAAGTGGCTTCCGTCCAACTCTATCAATTAGGAAAATTGCAACCAAGATAAACACTGTCTTAGTGAAACCCACGGCAACAGTTGCAGCAAGAAGCTCCTGATCAGACTTGATCCCAGCATCTTTGAAAATTGTTGGGCTGTAATAGACAGTAGCATCAATTCCTGTAATCTGTTGGAACAACTGAATACCGCAGCCAGCATACAGCATCCGGCGAACGGCGGGAGAAGGGTTCAAAAGTTCTCTCCACACTTCTTTGTCCTCAGATTTCATTGATTTCATAAGACCTGCGGCTTCCTCGATCTCAGCCAGCCGTTCTTCAACTTCAGCTTCAGACTCGCTAATCTGCAGCAGCACTGCCCTTGCTTCTGAAACTCTCTTCTCCATCATCAACCACCTAGGGGACTCTGGGATCACAAAAAGCGCAAAGCCAATGAAGACTGATGGGAGGATACCGACACCAAGCATAATCCTCCAATTGATGTGCTCAGAAAGGCCTGAGAAGGCATAATTGGAAACATAGCCAAGGAGGATCCCAAAATTGATGCAGATCTCAGGAAGTGATGTCAGAGTCCCACGGGCACCTGCAGGGGAGATCTCAGCAATGTACACTCCAGATACCATGGCACCAAAGCCAATGCCAACTCCAGCAAGGAGCCTCCCGATCATAAGCACAGTGAATGATGGAGCAAACGTCATGATGACTGCACCTATCTGGAACACAATTGCACCGAGGCCCATTGTCCATTTTCTGCCAATTGCATCAGATGTTCGTCCCCCTGATAGGCTTCCCAAGAGTGAGACCACGCTCAGACAGCCTACTAGGATTTCTTGCTGAAACTCGGTTATGTGGAGATCTTTCTGCATGTAGATGATCGCGCCACTCATTACGCCAACATCTGCATATGAAAACACGAATCATGGATCACCAAAACTGCAAAACGTTATGCAGTAAGAAGAATTGATTTCTGAGCATCGTGATTGTCAGCAGACAGGGAAAACTCAGTTAGCCTGGTTTCAGATGCTGGTTTGCACAACCAGAACAAAGAGAAGCCAAGATCCTACAGTACTTGTGAAACATAGAGAAAAGGACAAACTAAGAGGATCTCAAACTCTGGTCATGTGAAAGTTTGTTGCTTGCAATCATCAAAAGCCCCCCTATAGTTGCTAGTAGCGTTAGCGTAAGAACGAATCTAGCTGTTGTCTCGTGGAAGGCATGAAAAGCGTTTCCATCAGACCAAGCTGCAAATTGCTATCGCTGTCCGAATCACGCCACAATTCCATGGACTGGGTGAAAATAAATTTGCCAAGAAAAAAAGATCATTTTCATCCCGGTATAAGCTTGGATCCCCGTGGCGCGCCGCGAACTCACCGTAGCCGAGGAGGATGGCGTTGAGCGAGGCGAAGACCGCGCAGGCGTACACGAACCGCTCCCTTCTCCTCCTCTCGCTCTCGGGTGCTGACGGCCTCCTCCGCCCCTCCGTTCCGGTGTCCGGCTCCGGCTCCTCGCTCCGATCAAGAACCGCGTACTTGTTCCTGCCGCCATTGGCCTCGGCGCCGGCGTCCGCCATCGTCTTGCTCCGCGCTCCCGGCAGCTACCCGGTGGAGTTTCCTCGCCGCGGATTGGTGCTCGTTCCGGAGATCATCAGTGGCCCGCGCCCTCGAGCCCCCCAAAATCCAATGAAGCGCGAGGAAGGTGGGAGGATGTCAATGTGGTGTTGGTGTTCTTGCTCCGTTTCGCTCTCCCGTTTGCCAGTTTCTTTAGGGGTAGGTGCGATTGTTTCCATTTCTTTATTTTTTTTAAAAAAGGTCATTGTTTCCATTTCTTATCGAAGAAATCCTCAGGACTACAAATCGTTTTCAAGAAAATCCCTTCTTGCACGATGCAGCAGAATAGCAGGGACCAAACTGGAATTTGGAGACCTTTCGAGGTTAACCTTGGTAGTCCATGATTTTGTCTGGGTCATACTCGGTTTTGACGTAGAAAATTGTTGGAAGCACGACTTGGACGAGATGCCATGTTACCAGGCAGTCAGGCACCTCTCCCGTCCTTCACGGAAGGTGTGTCACTGTCGCATTGGCACTACTATGTACTATGGCGCTGTTCATTCGGTTTATAATCCGTCTTTTTCAACTTGTTTTTTCAGCCGGAACAGTATTTTTCTCTCACAACAAATCAGCCAACAATGTTTTTCAGCCGACTTATCAGCACAGCCGAACGGGACCTATATGTTACTATTATTAAGGGCTAAATGATGATGCTTGATTGTGGAAAATGAGATGGTTTAACGGCTTAAGTTGTACCCGGTGGCAACGCAAGATGGACAGACAGATAGTCTGGTGAAAATTAAAGGCAGTGTGATGAATAAACTGGTATAGCAGTACACAGTAACTTGGGTTTGTGTATTTGTGGTTGTCCCTGATAGAAATAGAACGTAACTACTACTAATATCTTTTCAGTTGTCTCCTGAGGATGTCGCTTTCATTCGAAGTCTAAGCAAAGGCATGGCGGTTTGGACTAATCAATCCTCGAGTACGAACGGAAAAATATCAGAAAGCTCCCCGGTCCACGTCATGACTGTAGATGTCCCCAACTCCCCATTCCCATACGATTCCTTTGAGCGCGTTCTTTTCAGAAACTTCGTGAAGGACCGAAAACGGCGACCAGAGGGGGGTGAATGGGAGCCTCAAATTTCTTTCGAAATATTTGGCCGCTGTTCCAAAATCACCGTCAAGTACAAGCGAGTTCTAAAACTAAATTACTCAAGCCAACTGGTGACAGAAGCACTTAGATAAATTCATCACAATGAAAGAAGTCCAACACAGCTGACCGAAAAAGATTCAGAGCTCAAATACACAAACGGTGGAAGAAATAGCAGGCCGAAAATTCGCGCCAAAACCTGCAAAGAAAATACACACACAGCAATGGAGGGGGCTGCTCTCCAACTATTCAACGAACGCAAACGAAGGAAATTGTAAGGCCATGCATGACCAGGGATCTCGGCACTGCAGGAAACAAACTGGGCTAGCCAAATAGAAGTAGCATGAGCTGCCTTTGTGAACTGTGCTGTTGAATAAAGATTCTCTTGCAGCTGAGCACCACAAGCAAGTGCTTGAAGCAGGATCAAACAATGAACAGAGAGAAACAGATGCAAGGAACAAACTTTTGACCAAACAAAATCAAGCTCAGAAATCTTACTGTAGCTTGAAATGCCAACACGAGAAATGAAGATCAAATCACTATCAGGCTACCACTAGCTGCTGGAAGGGCGTGCTGCTCCTGGCAGCACTGCTTGCCTGCTGCCTGCCTGCTGGTGTACGAACGGGAGCCCTGGGAGTGCTCGGTGCTGGCTTGGGCCTGAAAAGTGGATGGGACTGCTGGAAATCGAGCCAGGATTGCACGGCGTCGATTCACACCCCACCGGTGACCGATGTGCTCGTACTGGAGCACGGCCGAGAGGAGCAAAGAAACTGAGCAGATGAGAAACTAGGAGAGCGGCCAGTCACGAGGATCCACGGCTAGTACTGCTCCGGTGAGCACACACGGCGCCTGAGCGCTCGCCGCTGGTAGTGCTGCCGCTGGAAACGCACGCACCTGCACGGCTTAGCCCCACATGACCATACGCAAAACAAGCACAGAATCCCGACGAACTTGACGAACAAAGAGAGAGGCGGAAACAAAAATTCAACCAAAACCAACCCAAAACTCCATGAATCGTCCCCAAAATTTGTCCAGATGAAATTCAACTAGAAACATACCTATCCCCAAAAATTCATCACTTGGAATTGATTCAAACTCCAGGAAAATCAGATCGTAGGAAGAACGAAAAATGGGGAAAAACTCAAGAACGAAGTGACGAAAATCACAGACAAAATATGTGAATCCCGGAGGACAACCGGAGGATTCGGGCCTCCATTCCCACTCCAAAATCACAGAAAAATACAACCACGAATTTCTTGTTTTTGACCTCTCTCAAGAAGAGCTAACCCTAGGTGGAAGGGGGAATGAGAGAATGGGGAGAGAGGTGAGGGAGATGGGGGCTCCCTCATCCTATTTAACAGGGCTATTACACAATCCCCGATTTGCCCCTGGATACAAATGAGCCAAACCATTTAGCCCAAGGGCGTAAAGGTCCAACTCAGTCTTCATCTTGATCCGACGGCCACCGCGCCTCCTCACCGGTAGCTTCGCCTCGACGCGACCTCCCCGATGCCGCCACGTGTCGTCCGTTCCTCCTCGGAACCTCCGCCCGGGTTTTGAGGCCCAAACCCGTAAACCCGCCTCCGATGGTTTTGAGGCCCAAACCATCAAACCGCTCCGCGAGTAGCGTACTTCATACGCGTCCCCCGCCATTCGACGCGTGTCACCTCCACGGTCAACACGGTCACTCCCATATCTTCTCGCGCTTGTCGATGTCCCAAGTGTCAGCCACCGCGGCTAGCCACCCGGCCTCCGGGTCCCTCGGTCCAAGCCTCACGTCCGTCCTTCACCCCTCCGGTCCATCGGCACGGCACGTCCTCCTTGACCTTCACCTCGCCGTCGGCTACCGCCTCCGTGCTCCACACATGCACAACACAAGCCAAGAGACATGTCGCACACAAGGCTTTCGCCAAGGTAGGGTTAGTCACCACTCAACCTACTTCGTGGATCACATTGACAATCACTCATCACAAAACGAACACACAAGGGTACTTGTCAACCTTGTGTTCACAATCTCCCCCTTGATGAGTGCATTGTCAACACCAATACACGAACAGCTTGAGCAAAAGAAAAAGAAGAAGAAGAGAAAATAAAGAGCTCAACCAAATGACCGAAAGCCAAAGAAAAGCCGAAACGGGTCATTTGAAATGAGCAAAACTTGGTCCCCAAAGACATGGGCAACGGCTCGACGCAACCAAGTAAAACAAAGCTAGCCCTCAAGAAGAGACAATGGGCTCAACACCACTAGCAAAGCTCGAAAAGCCGAAAAACTGCTAGACCCTCCAGAAGAGGCAAAGGCTCAACACATCTAGCAAAAGCAACTCAAATGCAACTCCCCCTGAACAAATGCAATCCCTCTCAAATGAATGCACGAAAAGGAGACTTCTCCCCCTTGTTGACATGGTGAGTGTGACATATCTCTCCCCCTTGTTGACACATGCACTTATCAAGCTAGAGCCCAAGGATTACAACTCCCCCTCAAAATATGCTATGAATGCAGAAATGCACAAATGCAGAAGCTTCAAGATTATAGCAAGTAGATTGAAAAGATGCTCTAGCTGATGCTGTCATGTATACATAGCAACAAGTACAAGTGCTAGCAAATGCTCAAAGTGACCAAATAAGATGAAATATGACATTTTAGCAAGTTTGATCAAGTTTGAGCAATTTAAAAGAGGGTTCACCACCAAATGAGCACATAGCAAATATAGATAGGAGATCGACCTTGTGCTACACATGTATGCAAAGTGAACTACCCCAAACAAAGTTCACACATCATGTCATGAGACAAACTTGTGATTTGATCAAATTTTGAATTTTATCGGAGTTATGCAGCTTATCACAAAAGTTTGTCAAACAAATGTGTGCGGGAGGTTATCGATGCCATCAAAACCTGACTTATCGATCATGTCAAGCCTATGCCAAAAGCAATCAGAAGCTTAAGACAGTGATCTCGGTATCCATTACAGAGCTCAAGTTCACCCTTAAGTGCAATAAGGAGCTGTCTCGATACTCTGACATGGGACAGCAAAGACCCATCCCGATCTTTTCATACATTGTTTTTCAAGTTTTAGCACAAATTCAAGTTTCTCAAGCAAGTGTGTAACTCAAGGTATGAGCCGTAGCAACTAAGCATATATATAAAGCAAAAGGGTTCTCGACACACCTATACATGCTAGTTGCCATAAAGTAGTGGTGAACATGTTTCAAGTTTCATCAAGTGTTATTCAAGTTCACAATTGAAAAAGGCATTTTTAGCTCATATCAAGAGATCAAGTGAGCCTAAGCAAAGCACATCATGTATATCCATAACATCCCCAACAAGAGCATAGTGTCAATCTAGCTACTATAAGGATGAAGCTCAAGATACAATATGATACATGATGATATGATATGCAAATATGATACAAAAACAAAAGCAAAAGCAAAAGCAAAAGCTAAAGAAAAAAGAAAACCACAAACTAATGTACAAGAACCAAAACTTCTCAAGCTAAAAAGGGAAGCAAACTCCAAGCTCTCCTCGCAAGCGAGCAAACTGGGTTTGATCAAGGGGTTTAGTGAAGATGTCTGCGAGCTGGTTGTGGGTGTCAACATGAATAAGATCAATGTCCCCTTTCTCATAGTGGTCTCGCAAGAAGTGAAAACGGACCTCTATGTGCTTGGTTTTGGAGTGGAGAACAGGGTTTTTGGCTACACATATGGCACTGGTGCTATCACAAAACAAAGGCACTCGTCTAAATTCTAAGCCATAGTCTCGCAAAGTAGCAACCATCCAAAGCAACTGGGAACAGCAAGCAGCAGCAGCAACATACTCAGCTTCTGTGGTGGATTGGGCTACAGAGGACTGCTTGCGAGAAGACCAAGACACAAGTGAAGACCCAAGAAACTGACAAGTTCCAGAAGTGGACTTCCTCTCAGTACGACAGCCAGCATAATCCGCATCAGAGTAACCGCAAAGAGAAAGAGAGGAGGAAGCAGAAAACCAAAGACCAAATTCAGGTGTGAAACGAAGGTACCTCATGATCCGCTTGACGGCTTGACGATGCGATGTGCGCGGTGAAGACTGAAAGCGCGCGCACAAGCAGACCGCGAACTGGATGTCCGGTCTCGTCGCCGTTAGGTACAGCAGAGATCCGATCATGCTTCGGTACTCCTTCTGGTCCACAGCTTCTCCTTCCTTGTCTTCGTCCAGGGCCATCGTGGTCGACATGGGCGTCGAAAGAGGCTTGGCCTCGCCCATATCAAACTTCCTCAGAAGATCCTTGGTGTACTTGCCTTGGTGCACGAATGTTCCTTCATGTGTTTGCTTGATTTGCAGCCCGAGGAAGAATGTCAACTCACCCATCATGCTCATCTCGAATTCCCTGCTCATAGTCTCAGAAAACTTTGCAACAAGAGCGTGAGAGGAACCACCAAAAATGATATCATCCACGTAAATCTGAACCAAAAGTGTGTCAGTGCCTTGCTTGAGGAGAAACAAAGTTTTATCTATGGAACCCACCTTAAAACCCTTAGCAAGCAAGAAGGCTTTCAAACGCTCGTACCAGGCTCTCGGGGCTTGTTTCAACCCATACAAGGCTTTGTGGAGTTTGTAGACATGGTTAGAATACTTGGGATTTTCAAAGCCAGGGGGTTGTCTCACATACACCTCTTCCTCTATGTACCCGTTCAAAAAGGCGCTCTTTACATCCATTTGATACAGCTTGAACCCTTTCGAAGCTGCATAAGCTAAGAGCATCCTTATAGCCTCGATACGGGCCACAGGAGCAAAGGTTTCTTCAAAGTCTACTCCCTCTTTTTGACAAAACCCCTGAGCCACTAGCCTAGCCTTGTTTCTCACCACCACTCCATCCTCACTTTGCTTATTCTTGAAAATCCATTTTGTACCTATAGGGTGACACTCAGGTGGAGGTGGAACTAAGACCCAAACTTCATTCCTCTCAAAGTTTTGTAACTCCTCGTGCATAGCATTGACCCAATCGGGATCAGAAAGTGCGTGTCCAACATTTTGTGGCTCGAAATTAGCGACAAAAGCAGAATGAGCGAAATATGAGATTTCATATGACCTTGAGCGTGTAACACGCTGACTGATGTCGCCGATCATGGTTTGAGGCGGGTGGCGACGCTGGATGTGCCGAGGAGCTTCCCTCGAAGATGTCGCCTCCCCCTCAACAGCTGTCGGGGCCTCCTCAGGTGCAGCTGGAGTAGGCTGAGGAAGCGGCTCGTGTGGACCCCATGTAGTGGAAGAGGATGGGTCTGGTCCGTGAGCCGATGTAGTCGTCGTAGACTCGACTGGAGCAGCCGAAGAGGTCGGCTCTGCAACTCCCCAATCAACATCTTCTTCATTCTCCTCAACGAAGATGCTCTCACCAAACTCCTGATCACCTGCACTTTCAAAGACAGGAACAGAACAAGGCATGGTCTCGTCGAAAGTGACTTCACAAGTCTCTACGACTCGGTTAGTTTCAAGGTTAAGTACTCGATATGCATGAGAATGTGAAGCATAACCAAGAAAGACACCATCCGACGATCGAGACTCAAATTTGTCTAAATTACCTTGTTTCAGAATGAAGCACCTGCATCCAAACACTCGAAAATGGCTCACCTTGGGTAGTCGACCGAATCGCAGCTCATAAGAAGTTTTCTTCATGAAGGCTCGAAGAAATATGCGATTGGAAACATGACACGCGGTGTTGATCGCTTCGGCCCAATATCTCCTAGGAGTCCTATGCTCATCGAGCATCGTCCTAGCCATCTCAACAAGGGTCCGATTCTTGCGCTCAACAACACCGTTTTGCTGAGGGACATAGGGAGAGGAAAACTGATGCTCAAGGCCCAAAGAAGCACAAAAGGTTTCAAAGTGAGTATTCTTGAATTCTGTGCCATTGTCACTGCGAATCGCTCTCATAGCATTCTTAGGGAACTCATTTTGCAACCGAAGAATCAAATCTCGAGCAAGTGAAAAAGCCTCATCCTTACCCTCCATGAAAAACACCCAAGAGTAGCGAGAAAAATCATCCACGATCACTAGAACGTACCACTTCCCACCCTCTGACCGAACCCGAGCTGGACCAACTGTGTCCATGTGAAGTAGCTCGCCGGGTTTCTTGGTCATGACTTGATTCACAGGTGGGTGAGAAGCGGCAACCATCTTCCCGTGACGACAAGGGTGACACACCAAATCCTTCTCAAATTTTAACTTGGGCAATCCTCGGATTAGATCAAGTGAGCTCAACCTAGCTAGTAAGTCAAAGCTCAAGTGACCAAGTCTCCTATGCCACTTCCAAAGCTCAGAGGAGGATCCGACCACCAGACATTGAGAAGAGCCAAAAGAGTGAGAAAAATCAGCTCGAAAGACACGGCCAAACGGAACAATCTGACAAACAAGATTTCCCTGAGAGTCGAGAACTCGAGACAAGCCGGTCTTAAAGCGCACTTCAAAGCCATCTTGAAGGAGTTGCGAAACAGAAAGCAAGTTGAAATGCAAGTTTGAAACCAAAGCAACATCCTTCAAGACAAAACTCTCATTGACCCGAATGGTCCCACGAGAAAGCACTTTACCTTTGCTATTATCCCCGAATGTGATGTACTCCTTACATTGCACGGGGTCGAGGCTGGAGAACCATTTGGAACTTCCGGTCATGTGGCGCGAGCATCCGGAATCAATGAGCCATGTGTTCTCCAGACCTTCGTCCTGCATCAATAGAAAGACATAGGATGAGCAAATGGCACAACACTGGGGTTAGTAAACTGTAAAGGATACCAGTGTTGGCTCATTTGCCCTGGAAAAGTGTTAGGAAAAACACCAAACAAGCCATGTCCCATTTGAGGAAAGCGGGCACCACGTGGGAGAAAACGTGGTCCGCTAGAGCTGTAGGACTGAAAGCCACTGTCACGAGGTCCAAAATCATATTGATCATGATCTGAACCACGCCGGGCACGACCACCATGACCACCACGTGGTCTAGCAACCTGAGGCCTAGCACCTTGAGGCATTGCACCTCTTGGCCTAGCATTGCGCCTCTGAACAGGAGGCACATGTACGCCATGGGGCGGACGGTACATGTTCCGGTTGTTCAACTCATACTCCCGCCGCTCATCTCTCTTCCTCCTGAAGCAAAACTCAACAAGGTGACCATCCCTATGGCAATAGTCACAGTGATACCTCACCTCTCTCTTAGGTGGTTGTTGGCTCACTCTCTTGTGGGTATGGTTCACTCTTGGTAGCTTTTTGGCTTTAGGAAGGGGATCCTCAGAGATGTTTGGTAGAGTGTCAAGTGGGTTTCTGAGATGGTTCGGTTTTGGAACCCAAACTTGTTTCTGGGGTGGAGCTCTTGGAGGTTCTTCAAACACTCCATCTTTCACAGTGGGTTCGGTAGGCTTAGGTGGATTGATCTTGATTAATTTGGGAGTAGTGGAAGGTTTCTCACTTGGGCTCAAACCACTGAACTCACCAACTTTGCCATAGACATTTTCGCCCTTCCCACCTAGAGCGAAGCCTACTCCCGATGTCTCAGTTCCCCGTCTGAACTGGCTCATCATCATGCCCAACTGCGGTTCACTACAAGACACCCAATTCAAGATGGACCGAAGGTATGTGTTGTCTTCTTCGGATCTCATCTTGTCATGCCTGCAAGACTCAAGCTTCAACACCAAGCTCTCACAACGTGCACACTCAACAACCGTGCTATCTGAACTGGCCTTCTCAAGAGCAAGGATCTTGGCATTCTTCTCTGCCAGCTCAGATTGCAAGCCTGAACAAGACTTGCATGCACCCAACAAGCTAGACCTAGCCTTCAGCTCATCGTTCTCATCTAACAAGGCAGCATACTTAGATTGCAACTCAGAAAAGTTAGTCATATGAACAGCACATTCATCGCACTCAACCTCGTCAGACACATGAACAACAAGCTTCTTAGCTTCCTCAAGCTCTTTCTCCACAACTTCTAGCTTGTCCTTAAACTCTCTCCTCTCACGAGCAGCACGTTTCAGCAACTTATCTTGACTCATCAAAGTATCGGTCATGATATCAAGCTCGGCAATAAGAGCATCGACGGAGGGTTTTACCTCGGTAGAGTCGTCGTCGCCGGGAAGCACGTCCTTGTTGGGCTTCACACCTTCATCCATGGCCATGGTGCAGTAGCCTCCGTGGATGGACTTGGCGACGAAGCAAAGCCCGGTCAACTTGTCCTCACGTCTCTTCTCGGACTCATCATCGCTCGAGGGAGAAGAAGACCGGTCGTCGTCGGTGTCGTTGTCGAGATCGCTGAGGGAGGCGAGGAAGGCGCGCTCTTGAGCCTTGGCCTTCTTGAAGTACTTCTTCTTCAGCGCCTCCTTGTTGAATCCTCCCTTCGACTTGTGCTTGGAGGTGTACTCGCGCTTGTCCTTGCGCTTGCTGGAGTCGTACTTGTCGAAGGAGTGCTTGTTCTTCTTGGGGCAGTGGGCGATGAAATGGTCGGGATCTCCACAGCCGTAGCATCCTTCCTTCGGACCACCACCACGCCGGCGATTCAAGCGATTATTGTGAAACCGCGAGAACCGGCTGATGATCAACGCCAGCTCGTCGTCCCCAAGACTCTCCATCTGCTCCTCTGTGACAGACACCAAAGAAGACAAGGCAAAAGACATCTGTGACGGGTTAGCCAAAGAACTTGAGCCATTACCTGAGACTAAGGCCATAGTCGGTGCAGAGGGATTCTTCAGCTTGGTTTGGGTCTGGTAGTCGATCTCGGTGGACTTGAGCTTGCTGAAAAGCTCATCCACAGTGAGGGTCTCATACCCCGAAGACTCAATGATGGCGGTCACCTTCACATCTCATACCTTTCGATCTAGGGCATATAGAAGCTTGAGTGCCCTCTCATGATCATCATAAGGTAACTGTGCCTTGTTTGCTCGCATCTTGTTGACGATGGTCTGAAAGCGAGAAAACATGGCATCGATGGACTCGCCATCAAGCTGAGTGAAGTTCTCGTACTCCCTCTTGTACGTCTCGTAGAGTCTGGTTTTGACCTGTGTGGTCCCCTCGTGATAGCTCTGAAGCCTCACCCAGATCTCCCGAGCAGTAGTACAATCAGAGACTCTTTCGAACTCCTGAAGAGAAAGACTCGAGAAAAGAACTGCGCGAGCTCTGCTATTAGCGTTGTGTCGATCTCTTTGATCTTGCGTGACACGAGCACGGGGTTCAAGCACAACGTAAGTAGCATCCTCGCAAATCTCCCAAACAAGCCAATCAATCCCCTGGAGATGCGCGGACATGCGGATCTTCCAATAGGGATAATTTGTTCCATCGAAGAACGGTGGTTTGCCGGAACCACGCTCCATGTCGCCTTCGTGAATCACGGACCGATTAAGGTGGAATGATCCTTAACCGGCTCTGATACCAATTGAAGGACCGAAAACGACGACCAGAGGGGGGGTGAATGGGAGCCTCAAATTTCTTTCGAAATATTTGGCCGCTGTCCCAAAATCACCGTCAAGTACAAGCGAGTTCTGAAACTAAATTACTCAAGCCAACTGGTGACAGAAGCACTTAGATAAATTCATCACAATGAAAGAAGTCCAACACAGCTGACCGAAAAAGATTCAGAGCTCAAATACATAAACGGTGGAAGAAATAGCAGGCCGAAAATTCGCGCCAAAACCTGCAAAGAAAATACACACACACAGCAATGGAGGGGGCTGCTCTCCAACTATTCAACGAACGCAAACGAAGGAAATTGTAAGGCCATGCATGACCAGGGATCTCGGCACTGCAGGAAACAAACTGGGCTAGCCAAATAGAAGTAGCATGAGCTGCCTTTGTGAACTGTGCTGTTGAATAAAGATTCTCTTGCAGCTGAGCACCACAAGCAAGTGCTTGAAGCAGGATCAAACAATGAACAGAGAGAAACAGATGCAAGGAACAAACTTTTGACCAAACAAAATCAAGCTCAGAAATCTTACTGTAGCTTGAAATGCCAACACGAGAAATGAAGATCAAATCACTATCAGGCTACCACTAGCTGCTGGAAGGGCGTGCTGCTCCTGGCAGCACTGCTTGCCTGCTGCCTGCCTGCTGGTGTACGAACGGGAGCCCTGGGAGTGCTCGGTGCTGGCTTGGGCCTGAAAAGTGGATGGGACTGCTGGAAATCGAGCCAGGATTGCACGGCGTCGATTCACACCCCACCGGTGACCGATGTGCTCGTACTGGAGCACGGCCGAGAGGAGCAAAGAAACTGAGCAGATGAGAAACTAGGAGAGCGGCCAGTCACGAGGATCCACGGCTAGTACTGCTCCGGTGAGCACACACGGCGCCTGAGCGCTCGCCGCTGGTAGTGCTGCCACTGGAAACGCACGCACCTGCACGGCTTAGCCCCACATGACCATACGCAAAACAAGCACAGGATCCCGACGAACTTGACGAACAAAGAGAGAGGCGGAAACAAAAATTCAACCAAAACCAACCCAAAACTCCATGAATCGTCCCCAAAATTTGTCCAGATGAAATTCAACTAGAAACATACCTATCCCCAAAAATTCATCACTTGGAATTGATTCAAACTCCAGGAAAATCAGATCGTAGGAAGAACGAAAAATGGGGAAAAACTCAAGAACGAAGTGACGAAAATCACAGACAAAATATGTGAATCCCGGAGGACAACCGGAGGATTCGGGCCTCCATTCCCACTCCAAAATCACAGAAAAATACAACCACGAATTTCTTGTTTTTGACCTCTCTCAAGAAGAGCTAACCCTAGGTGGAAGGGGGAATGAGAGAATGGGGAGAGAGGTGAGGGAGATGGGGGCTCCCTCATCCTATTTAACAGGGCTATTACACAATCCCGATTTGCCCCTGGATACAAATGAGCCAAACCATTTAGCCCAAGGGCGTAAAGGTCCAACTCAGTCTTCATCTTGATCCGACGGCCACCGCGCCTCCTCACCGGTAGCTTCGCCTCGACGCGACCTCCCCGATGCCGCCACGTGTCGTCCGTTCCTCCTCGGAACCTCCGCCCGGGTTTTGAGACCCAAACCCGTAAACCCGCCTCCGATGGTTTTGAGGCCCAAACCATCAAACCGCTCCGCGAGTAGCGTACTTCATACGCGTCCCCCGCCATTCGACGCGTGTCACCTCCACGGTCAACACGGTCACTCCCATGTCTTCTCGCGCTTGTCGATGTCCCAAGTGTCAGCCACCGCGGCTAGCCACCCGGCCTCCGGGTCCCTCGGTCCAAGCCTCACGTCCGTCCTTCACCCCTCCGGTCCATCGGCACGGCACGTCCTCCTTGACCTTCACCTCGCCGTCGGCTACCGCCTCCGTGCTCCACACATGCACAACACAAGCCAAGAGACATGTCGCACACAAGGCTTTCGCCAAGGTAGGGTTAGTCACCACTCAACCTACTTCGTGGATCACATTGACAATCACTCATCACAAAACGAACACACAAGGGTACTTGTCAACCTTGTGTTCGCACTTCGTCTCTTGCCTGAGTTTGCCGAACACGGACGGTGGTACGTCAAAACAGTCTGGTGAAGCTACGATACCTTGGTTCTTCTTTATTTGTGTCTTTGTCGAAGATGGTTTGGTCTTCCAACTAGTCTCAAATATAGGGCGTGTTTAATTCAGGGGCTGTACAGTTTTTAGGGTTACTGTAGCATATGTGTAACTATAGCAATTAGTGTCCAATCATGGACTAATTAGGTTTAAAAGATTTATCTCATAAAATACATGCAAACTATGCAATTAGTTATTTTTATCTATATTTAATGCTTGATGCAAGTCTCCAAACATTCGATGAGATGGGATGTAAAGTTTTTAATGTGGAAACTAAACACCCGCATAGTTGTTGTTAGCAGTTAGCACTAGCGCAAGGTTATTAGCAGCTGGAGGTTGCGAGCAGGAAAGCAAAGACAACGGACAGTCTCTTGGCATGGAACGGGTCAAACAACCGGCAGCTAGCCTGTTTGGACTTTGGAATTTGTTGTTTGGAGTTTGGACCTCCCTATGCGCCCATGTTAAGAAACAATGCGGCTGATAAGTTGGTTTACACTATTTTGGTGTGAGAGAAAAACGCCTCAGCACCTGTGACGAAAACGGGTGTCCAAACTGACTCGAGAGTTCACCGATCGTCATACCAGAAATCAGAAATGGATGGTTTCATTTGAATGGTTGGTTTGCAGTTAAGAAGCAAGAGGATCATCCTATATCGGCTGATAAGTCGCCTTATTCTATTCGTTGAATCCCAGCGCGCAAAAAATTGAATTTCGTCCTCCCTCCCTCCATGAGAGAAACGGAAAGAAAACGATGGCAATCCAGGGAGGAAGCATGGACTGACCGTAACCGAGGAGGATGGCGTTGAGGGAAGCGAAGAGCGCGCAGCTGAAGGCGTAACGTTGGCCCCGCCGGCGCCGCTGCCTCTGCGCCTCGGCACGGTGCGCCCACTCCGCCTCGGCCACCTCCTCCCCCTCCTCGCCCACCTCCATCCTCCTGTACTCCCGCTTCGTCGCCATTGCCGTCCTCATCTTCACCGACTCCATGATCGTCCCCTCGGCCGGCTCCGGCTCTCCGGCTCTCCGGCGCTGTGCTTGTAAACCTACCTAGCCTTCAAGCTTGCCCACAACTGCTACTGGTAACTACACTGCGTTGAGACCTGCATATCATCTCCTCCTCTTCAGATCTGACGCGAGGGGCTCCAAATGTGGCTTTAGTAGCGTTTGCTCGCTCCGGTTCATCGCACAAGAAATGGTTACTCAAGGACCTGTGGAGCTTATTTTAGAGTCGCCTCCACGTTCACGGCAGGCCGTCATCTTTTTCTTCCTATAATTCTATGTTGCAAGTGGCACGGGTACAGCGACTTGCGAACAGATACCGGTCTCAGAGTTGAGGCTTCGCAAGTTCAGATCTGTTTGATTCCGCTTCACGAGGACGGCTTAGACTAATAGCTAGTGGCCCCAAAGCTTTGGAGGTCAGGATGGCCATAACTTTCAACCAAAGTACAGGATGGCATTGCAGAGTATATAAGGTACTACAGCCTACAGGCCTTAAGCCTAACTTGTTTCAGCAGTCTTACACGAATCTCGGTGCCTAATTTGTTTACCATAATGCGTAGATTAAAAAATAGCACACAAGGAATGCTTAGAGAGAAACAAGACCAACAAACCAATATAATAGCGCAATTATGTCGAGCAAGGGGCTGCTATCCACTTATCTTATCCAGTGCAAGAACTAAGGCCATGTTTAGTTCCTAAAATTTTTCAAGATTCCCCGTCACATCGAATGTTTGGACACATGTATGGAGCATTAAATATAGACAAAAAAAAACTAATTACACAGTTTGGTAGAAAACCACGAGACGAATCTTTTGAGCCTAATTAGTCCATGATTGGACACTAATTGACAAATACAAACGAAAGTGCTACAGTAGCCAAAGCCAAAAATTTTCGTGGACTAAACACACCCTAAGCAAAGTTTGGAGGGTCAACTGATTGACTGCCTTACTGTAAATTGAAGGCATTGAAGAACAAAATGGCAGATGAAGGTTTTTGATTCAGATTTCCTTGTCCTTGTGCTGATACTCTAAATGCTGCGGACGCTCTGCGTTGACTGGCCGGAATTTGAGGATCTTTTCAACGCTTGCAAGATGATTCACCTCCTTTGACGGAGCTTCCTTACCACTGCTGGTTGGGTTGTCTGTATTTTCTTCAGAAGGTGGCGTCTCGTTACTAAGAGTTTTTGGTTGAGCTTCTGACAAGACAAGAGAAACAGTGAATGGATCTACTCATATTAAAAAAAAAACTGCATCAGGTCAAACAATGGAGGTTTCCAGACTCTGCACAAACGAGGTTCTCCAAAAACGAATGAGTTGACATTGATTATAGCATGACTGACAGTCAGTACAATCACAACAAAATCATATTCACTGGTTCAATCCTACTGTACGCTTGTGGGTGGATTCAATAATAGAATGGGTGTTCTAGAGTGCAAAAGATGCCATCTCATATGAAATGAACATCTGAAATTTTCGGGAAACAGCAGCACCATACTCACACAGCAACAAATTCACTTCAGGAAATTTAACAAGCCGTGCAGAAATATCTGCAAAGCATAAGATGTTGGGAGGGAGGGGATTTTCAATGTTGCTTACCACTTTCAGAGAATAGATAACATGTGCCAACAGTTTCTTCGTATTCTCCAATCTGTCATTAAACAAGGCATTAACACTAGCACTAGCAAACTTTGTAAGCAGGTTAGAGCCCGAAAAATCAAAGGTACAAATTGGCAAGTTTCAAGCTTTTTTGCTCTTTTTACAAAGAATAAAATTGTCACCATAAGTGAAAGGATACAAATGCAGTGCAATGAAATAAGTTGCCGTCATCGGCAACGAAATAGCTAATCAGAACTTAATGCATGTTCAGTACTAAACGAACTATAAGCACTTATGGGTGCCACATACATTTTCTTTCCATCTTGTCCTGTTAAGTCTTCAAAGGCGCAAGGTACAGTTAAGAATTTTTTACAAATATGTAATCGATAGTCACCAACAATTGAACTCAAACAAGTAATTCATTTGATCTTTAAGAGTGGCAAAAAAAATTAAAAAAAAAGACTGGTGGTATGTAAAAAAGACTTGATCTAAAGTTTGGAGCTTAGAGAATTAGATTTTGTGTTCATGAAAACGAAAGACAGAAACAGCCTTTGAAGCTAGTGAAAAAGCACTGCTACGACCCACAGGCCACAACCCAAAGAGATAGTACAGAGTACAGAAAACATTACCAGAACATGACTTACCATCTTCAGACCATTGCCTATTATCAAGGTAGGCGTTAGTGTATCCAAACCCTGAAAAACATGTTTCTCCCAACTTAATAACCTAACATAAAGGCAATGAACAAAAAAATCCAGAGATAGCTGCAAGTCAAGATATTCAATGATTGAATGACATAAGACATAACAAGTTAATCGCAGAGATGTAGATCTGGAGAAGAACCAACTTACAGAGAGTACAAATGGAGCACCTGGTGATATGTCTGAGTAAAGACAATCGCCCAACTCCAGCAATACATACTCTTCCTCTTCCACTTCCTCTTCCTCCTGATCAAGTTTCTTGTCTTTCTCAAGTGTTTCTGACATCTCCAACTGCAAGACCAAGAAGACTCTTCAATCCTATTCAGCACACAGGAGACCAGACCGGCAACCTATGTTATTATATGCAACAACACGTCAGCACAGTGCAGAAAACACTTGCAGCCAAGTCATGCGTTCTATAATATCAGTATCAGCAACTCAGTAGTGACCTTCAATGTTCAGTTGTTCACAGATCAATGTGCAGCACTACTTCAGCAGTGCTTTTTAGCGAAAGAATAGTGTTTTCCTATCCCTACAAATCAGCAAAAGCATCAGCGTAAGCCAAATTTCAGCGAAACGAACAGGGAATTATCATTTGCGTTCCAGTTGCAGATATAGAAATAGAGTGTACTGTGTCCTAATTTAGACAAATTAAAACTATGGCTAGTTTTAACTTGCAATCAAACTGAATCAGACCAAACCTAGATTGCAATCAAACAATGTATGCACCTGCCACCTAGCAAGGAACTTGGTAGCCAGCAGCGAACCATACCATAGAAACCTCACAATCTTGATTATTGACCATGATATGAATCTGAATTTAATCATTTAATGAGGGGAAAAGGCAATGTGAATGCATACCTAGCAAGGGCCTCGGCAAGGCGGCAGCTCACCGAGGTTACGACTATCGTACGGCAAGCCGAAGCACAGCAACGTAAGGAGCGGCGGTAGACCCCGACAGGGTGATTATCAGCGGCTGCCGGTGGGTCCTCCAGCTGCGGCAGCGACCGGCGGTAGGGATCAACCGACGGCCGGCGGTAGACCAATAGGGTGTGAGGGTGACGATCAGCAGCGACCGGCGGGAGGGACGGAGGCCCGCGGTTGGGCGGCAGGGCGGCGGGAAGAACCGGAGAAGGGATCGAGGAGGCTGCGCCCTTGTGAGCTTCGGCTGGCTGCGGACTGCGGCTAGGCGCTCGTGGGCCGAGACTGGCGAGCGCGGTGTGGGTCTCCGAGCGGTAGGCGGTAGCCGGCAAGAAGAGGGAGAAATTTCCATACTTGGCATCTGATGCCTCACTTCTTTTAACACTAATGAGCACGCATTTCAAATTTTAATTAACTCTACGAGTGCAATTTTTTTTATTCAGAGATTTTCACTCTTTTTCTCTCTCTTTTTCTAGGGCACCTAAACAGATCAAACTACCCTAACCTAAACTATGAGACCGAATCAATTCCATCAGCAAAATCTCTTGGGCACGTGGGTGATGGTAGAGTGTTAGCACTGGAAAAGGGAATTTGGGGAAGCAAGCAAGATATTAGTAAGTTTAGATGGATCACTTAAGTTGGGGGGATTTGATCAATACAAATGTGTCCTTTTCAAATTCACTCACTCGCATTGTACTGGCGTCAACTAGTTGCCTAGTTCGGTAGTTCCATTGCGGGTCGATATAGTTGTTGTTGGGCAAGTGCCCATGGGTTCTCAGTCTTGGACTTGTGTGTAAAGCCCAAGAAGATGTAGGAGCAGCTTTCCTCACATTCTCCCTCCCCTAAAGCACCGAAGATTTGAAGGATACCAAAGATTCAAAGGCAGTGAATCGCAAAAAAAAAAGATTCAATGACAGTTTTTCTAGGATAATAACTTCCAAGTTTCAAAAGTCCAGTGAAGAGGTTTTTTTCCAAGATAATAGATTCATAGTTTAAGAAAGGAATACCTATATATGAAAATACGAGCTTCTGTTCCTAAAAATTGTACAAATGTCTCCTACGAATTATAGTCATTTGTTCCAATCCAAAGCATAAACAAAGACATGGGTAATCTTTCGAAAAAGAAGCTTTTTTTCTAGAAATGTAAAAAAGTACCCACGGTAATGGTGGCAGACCCATAATTTGAATCGAAGGTATGCTTAGCAAAAATGTCTCGTATTTTATATGGTATATATAATCCAATACACAATTTGAATCTAGTGAGAGCCAAGCGCAAGCTGCGAGGATCAGCCGAGCGAAGGGATGATCTAGAGACAAGTACTTAACAATGTCGAACTTTTTTAGTTTAGACCTTCAAAATCTAACTAGTGCTAATAATTTGGTCCAAAATCTAGGGTAGGCATATGGCCTAAGGCTGAGTCCACCCCTGCACGGTAGTGACCAAATTGCAAAGTTTGATAGTTAGAGGAGTCTAAAATTCTAATTTTATGAACGAGGGAGGCAAATACTAAGTAGTGTCTTGGGGACAAAGCTGGGATAAGAGAAAATCAAGACAAAAAGAATTCAAAAGTCAATTCAGCATCTTTTCGCTAGTATAACATCCGCATTTCCAGCTTTTCTTGCTCCACAACAAAGTGTTTTTTGTTTTAAAATATATGTCGTTTTAGTTATATCCTAAGTAAACCATTTAACATTTGACCAAGTTTTCTTATAAGAAATATACTAATACTGACAATACCAAAAAAACACTATTAAGACAATATTTATGGCGGATTCAATAAAACTAATTGGACATTATAGATGTTGGCATATATTTTCTATAGATATTTTAATGCTAAAAAGTTTAATCTACAACAAAACTAAAACAACATGTATTTTAGGCCTTGTTTAGATCTCAAATTCTCCCCCCAAATTCCACTATGCAAAAAGGAGATTCCCTATCACATCAAAATGCCGACAAATGCATGGAGTACTAAATGTAGATGAAATCAAAAACTAATTGCACAGTTTTGTTGTACTTTACGAGATGAACATTTTGAGTCTAATTAATCAATTTTTGGACAATTTTTTACACTAAAAAACAAAAGTTGCTACAGTGTCCGAATCGGTGCCCCGAATTGGGGATCTAAACACGGCCTTAAAGTGGATGGAGAAGTAACGTGGATGTGTGGACCATCCAGTCATTCACGGGCAATGCACACCCCGCGAGGACGGCCGTGACGGGATACTTTGGATTGGTTTCACCACCCCTATTTGCGTGTAGAACATGGGATCGGAGACAACACTCTGGAGATCCGGCAAATCGCATGATGGCTGCCGCTCCGCACTATCTGGAGCAGTGTGCTGTAATAATATGTCAGCACCCGTGCCACTACATCAGCAACCCAGGAGGATAACGGGAACGACGATAGCCAGCCTGATGTTCACGGCGACATTCAAGCCGAGCATGGGCCGCGTCGAGGAGGGCGTGACCGCAGGCCCAACTTACAAGTTCATGGGCCAGAGTGGAAGTGACCGACCACCAGCTGACGAGAGTGCCGTGTCATTTCAGCATATGTAATCAGAGAAAGAGAGGAGAGGATAACAATTATTATGAACAAACTCTGTAAACTCTCAAGCACTCCTATGTTCTTCATCTAAGAACTCATCCTTCCTAGAATTCCTGCTTGCTCTTCTGTTGATTACTTGCTATCCAATATCCCCTACTCCTCTGCTTACATCTGGTATCAAATTCCTTCGATTTCTTTCGCCATCCTCTGTCCCATCTTCGATTCGTCGATAGCTTACAAACGCCTTGGGCCGTAGAGATCGAATCGATTCCCCTCGATCCCGATTTTCATAATTCCCAGGCACATGAGCAATCCGTTTCGATTAACGGCGCTGGATCATCAGCCACCACTGCCGCCCCCGCATCCTCACTACACGCGCTTCACTCGTAGTCGCGGCGCCATGAACCCGAACTCCAAGCTCTTGTTGGATGAGATGCATCGTCTCTTCAATGAGCAGAACCAGATCGAGGACCGATTCACTAAGGTGGATTGGAAGCTGGACTCGCGCTTCATTGACAACAGTCGCCTCCTGGAGAAGCGGTTCGCCGAGGTCAACGAATCCATCACCAAGCGCCTCACCGACGTCGACGACTCCCTCAACAAGCACCTGACCGAGGTCGACGACTCCATCACTAAGCGCCTCGCCGACTCCGACCTCACCTGGGAACGCAGCATCACCGACTCCGAGCTGCGCTAGAACAACCTCATCGCTGAAGTTTGAACGGCGTCACGACGACCGCGTCTCCGGTGTCATGAAGGTCGCAAGCGCCCTGGAGAGCTGGTGCCAGGAATCTAAAGGTGATGTGGATGATCTCAAGCTAAAGGTGGACAAACTCACAAAATATTGGGATCGATCGTTCCTCGACAATGCTACGACATCGATAGGGTTGATCTCCCAACCACCTTCGGCGTTGGAGCAGACCGCCGCACGTTCATCTTGGGTCTCATGGTTTCTCGGCGCAACAGGCACCACGTCGAAACGACTCCACAGGCGCATGGTATTGGGGAGAACTCTTCCCAATCCTTCCCCGGCCAATGGTATGTATTTCGAGCCCAAACCTGAGGTTTCGCTGTTTCATGGAGAAGCTTATGATGTTCATGCTCGTAACCATCCTCCTGATCCTAATCCACCCAATCTCGGCAAGCTACTCAAGCAAAATTTTCCCATCTATGAGGGGGAGACTACTCGTCTGTGGATATCTCAGGCCGAGGATTACTTTCGACTTGTATGAAGTACCTCCGCGCTAGTGGGTCAAAATTTCTCGCATGAACTTTTGTGGAGCAGTCGGTCGCTGGATCGAGTCCATTCCCCAACCAGATCGCCTACCCTGGCTTGATTTCTGCAAAATGCTCCACGATCGCTTTGGCCGTGATCAACGTGACAAGCTTGTGTGCCAAATGTTCCATATAAGCCAAACTTCCACTGTCACTGACTATGTCGATCGCTTTTTTTTCCTCTTTTATCAGCTTAAAGCCTATCAACCCAATCCTGACATGCATTATTTCGCCACTTGTTTCATGGATGGGTTACGGGATGATATCATGATGGTTGTTACATTGCAGCGCCCTTCTACTCTCGATACTGTGTACTCGTTGGCTCTATTGCAGGAGAAAGTGGTGGCTTCGATTCTGAAGATTGACACCACCAGGCTGGGGTTCAGACCACAGCACAAACAGGCGCTAACATAGCTGCAGCTGCCTGGTGCTGACAAGGTGATGGGCGATAAGGCTCCTGCCAAGGGCCAAGATGAAAAGCTTTCAACACTTCGGGCCTACCGCCGTGCCCCGGGGTCTCTTTGAAGTTTGCGCCGAGAAATGGGTGAGAGGACACAAATGTGCTGCTACTGTTTCACTGCAAGCAATGCAAGAAGTTTGGGATTTCTTCAATATTGAGCCAACCTCTAAAGATACTGATGAACCTGATGAGCAGTTACTTCTGACCCTGTCACATGATGCTCGCATGGGATCCCACGGCCAACGCACTATTTGGTTTCACGCAGAGTTGTAAATTCTATTCCGGTACCGGTCGGAGTGGCAGGAATGCCTCGTATCGGCACCTAAACCGGTATAAAAGAGCCTCAATCCCGTACCGGGTCAAATACCGGTCAATACCAGTCAATGCCGATCAATACCGGTCAAATAACGGTCAAAACCGGTCGTGGCTGCATGTATTATATTTTTCATGTATGAATTTTGGAGTTTAAACTTTGAAATAAGGTCTTATGAACTTGTTGAATGTTATTTTAGTTTGGTAAAAATGTTAATTACGCCATAAGTTAAGTCAAAATATATTTATATGTACATTTATGTATAAGTTTATTCACATATTATTATTATTATAAAGTCCAGAATGGTACACCGGTATGGCCCGGTATCGGAATTTTCCATTCCAATAGCCAAAACAAAATGGCCTCCGGAATGAAATTTACAAGTTAGAGTTTCATGGCACTGTTCATGGGCTTTTCTGTTGTCGTGTTGATTGATTCTGGGAGTTCTTCGTCATTTCTAGTTGCTTCCATTGCTGATCAATTACTTCAGTTGGCTCGGGTTCCTGTGAAAGCTTCAGTGAAAATTGCTAATGGACAGATCTTGAGCTGTACATCTGCTATTCTGGACTGTTAGTTTTCTTTGCAGGGTCACCCATTCCAGCATGATCTAAAGATTCTTCAATTGGACTCTTATAACCTGATACTGGGCATGGACTGGCTCGAGCGATATAGCCCAATGGAAATTCATTGGAAGGCTAAATGGATCTCTATACCTTGTGATGGTACTCAGTTGGTGCTTCATGGGCTTTCTGCCACATCTACGGCTGACATGGTTTTCCAATTGATTTCAGTTGAGATGCAGTCCAATTCAGTTCAATCAGATGTGTTACCATCAGACATTCTGCATATTCTGGATGCTTTTCCACAAGTATTCACGGTGCCTGACAGCTTGCCACCAAAGCGCGCCTGTGACCATGCTATACCGCTAATCAGTGGTGCTACACCTGTCAATATTCGAGCCTATCGATACCCACCCCAACTGAAGGACGAAATTGACAACAAGTTCAGAGTATGCTAGCTCAAGGCTTAATCTAACCTAGCTCTTCACCGTTTTCTTCACCTGTGCTGCTTGTCAGGAAGAAGGACGGTTCATGGCGCTTCTGTGTTGACTATTGTTATTTGATTGCCTTGACAGTCAAGTCTGTGTACCCAATCCCAGTGTTTGATCAGTTAGTGGATGAGCTTGGACACACTAAATGGCTTTCAATCTTGGACTTATACTCCGATTACCACCAGATACATTGCAACCAGGTGAAGAACATAAAACTACCTTCTCAACACATGTAGGACATTATGAGTTTCCCGTGGTTTCCTTTGGACTCCCTGGTGTACCGAGAACTTTCCAAGGCACCATGAATGTCACTCTCAGCCTTTACTGTGCAAGTGCATCATTGTATTTTTTATGACATTTTGGTGTACAACTCTTCCTATGAGGAACATTTACAACACTTATAGCAAGTTCTAGATCTCCTCGCCAAAGACCATTGGGTTGTCAAGCTCAAGAAGTGCCAATTTGCCAAACAAGATATACACTATTTGGGCCATGTTTTAAGTGGCGGAGGCGTTCATACTAACTCTGCCAAGGTCACAACAGTTCAAGAGTTGCTGCAGCCAGCCAACGTTCGTGAGCTACATGGGTTCCTGGGTCTTGTCGGCTTCTATAGAAAGTTTGTCCGCAATTTTGCAGTTATAGCGAAGCCACTCACTAACTTGCTCAAGAAACACACCTTGTTTGTGTGGACCTCTGAACATCAATTGGCTTTCGATACTCTCAAGCAAGCTCTTTGTTCAGCACCGGTTCTAGAGATTCCAGACTTCTCACAAGTCTTTGCCATTGAGACTGACGCCTGTCAGACTGGTGTAGGGGCAGTGTTGTTGCAAAATGGCCACCCACTCGCTTATGTTAGCAAGCCATTGGGCGCCAAGAATCAGGGCCTTTCGACGTATGAAAAAGAATATCTAGCCATATTGATAGCAGTGGATCAGTGGCGCTCTTACCTATAGCTAGCCGAGTTTGTCATCTACACTGATCAGAAAGCGTTGATTCACCTCAATGATCAGCGATTGCATACAGTTTGGCAGCAGCGGGTATTCACCAAGTTATTGGGGCTACAACACCGCATAATCTATAAAAAGGGATGTGATAATAGTGCCGCTGATTATCTGTCTCGCAGGGCACATCTTAAGGAAACCTGTTGTGCCATTTCTGTGATTACACCGCAATGGTTGGATGAAATCATCTTTGGGTATCAGTAAGATTCCCATGCAACTACCTTGCTTGCTAAGTTAGCCACAAGTCCTGATGTCGTACCCAATTTCACCATTGACAATGGGCTACTTAAGTTCAAGCAACGAATATGGGTCGGCAACAACCCTGCCTTGTAGCATAAATTGATTCAGGCACTGCGCAATTGAAAGTCCTATGTTTGGTGTTGGTAATTAGTGACAATGCCTAAGTACTAATCCTATGCCTAAGTTGTATGTAGCATATGAGGATTAGTACACTCCAAGGTTGGTGGATTAGTACACTCCAAGCGTTCGGTCAGTTACGGGACCAGCGCGTCCGGTCGTTTGCAGCGCGTTCGATCTGCGCATCAAGCGTGTTCGGTCGTTGCTTCGCAGTTATCTTTGTGAAAGGTTTGTCACCAATTACCAACAAGGGGGAGATTGAAAGTCCTATGTTTGGTGTTGGTAATTAGTGACAATGCCTAAGTACTAATCCTATGCCTAAGTTGTATGTAGCATATGAGGATTAGTACACTCCAAGGTTGGTGGCAAGATGGACATGGTGATCATGATGGCCACACTTGGATTTGGATGCAACCCTACGTGATCAAGGCAAAGGTATATGCTTAAGGGTTGTGTTTTAGTAACCAAGACACCTAGTGGGTGTGGTTACATTATAGGATAGATAGCCGTACTATAAAGAGGGGAATGACGCGGCTATTGAACTCCTAAGTGCCTCTAGATGTGCATTTCATAATCATATGCATTTGGATAGAATTAATAACGCCTCGAAAAATGATTGTGAAAATGCTAACACACTCACACATGACGAAGATCACTTGGTGGTGTTAGCACGTTTGCGAAGGCAGTGGAGTTTGAGTGGTAGAGAGGGTTTGGGGTCCTCTCTCCCTCCCGCCGAGCTTGCGAGGCGGGATTCAGGCGTTTTCGAGGAGTTGAAACGACTATTTTCCACTACGCCGGAAGTTCGGAAAAGAAACAGAGGCGAACGGAGGTCACAGAGGTGACCGGACGCTGAATCGGACGCGGTCTTTGCATAACCAGACGCGTCCGGTCAGTGTTCAGTGTCTGCGCGTTTTTCAGTTCGATGATCGGACGCGAGGTGCGTCCGGTCACTGATGATCGGACGCGTCCGGTCGTTCAGGGAGCTTACTGGACTCTAACCGGACGCTGGCACTGTCGCGTCCGGTCATTTTCTTCAGCGCGTCCGATCACTGTTTCATTGAGCGCTGCTCAGGCGACCAGCGCGTCCGGTCCTTCACGGGACCAGCGCGTCCGGTCGTTCCCGACGCGTCCGGTCAGTTGGACCAGCGCGTCCGGTCGTTGCTTCGCAGTTAGCCGTTGGGCGACCGGCGCGTCCGGTCGTTTGGACCAGCGTGTCCGGTCAGTACTTCACGAGTTAGCCGTTGGGCGACCGGCGCGTCCGGTCAGTTGGACCAGCGCGTCCGGTCAGCCCGATTTCGGCTGTTTAAGTTTCTAACGGCTCTATTCGAAGGGGTACGTCTATAAATACTCGTTGGCCGGCTCAAGGCTCTATCTCTCGAACATTTGACATACTTGTGAGCACTTTGAGCTAAGCAACTCCCCTCCCACTCATCTCTCTTGCTTCTTTGCATATTCGAAGTGAGATTGAGTGATCCAAGTGCATTTGCATTGTGAGATTGCATCTAGTTGGCACTTGGTGGTTGATTTGCTACGGGATTCTTGTTTCTCTTGGTGGTTGCCGCCACCTAGACGGCTTGGAGCAGCTTGGAGGCGTTGGCAAGAGTTGGTGATTGTTCTTGGCCACCTCCGGTGATTGTGAGGGGTTTGTGCCTACCTCGGCGAAGCGCCAAAGGCAACGCTAGTGAATTGCTCGTGTCATTTGCAACCTTTTGCCATTTGGTAGGTTCTTGTGGCGCCTTTTGAGAGGCTCGGTGTGAGACCGATTAGCCACCGAACCACGTGGTGAAGAGGGACACAACGGGGACTAGCGTGCCGGCAAGCACGTGAACCTCGGGATAAATCTTCGTGTCATCATTCTTATTGTGTTTGATCGATCCCGGTGGTTGTATATTGTGGTACTCATCTCTTGATCATATTGATTGGTTGGCTCAATACTTCGCCCCTCGGTAATACCCTCCTAACTCAACTCCGCATTACTTTCTTAGTTATCTTTGCTAGCTAGTTAGCTTTGCTAGAGTAGCTTCTTTGTGTAGCTTGCTAGTTGTAGTTTCCTTCTCGGTTTGTCTTGTGTGGTTGAGTGCAAATACACTAGAATTGTGAATTGGTTAGGTGGCTTGCAAACACCCCGTAGGCTAAGCAAAACTCGCATCTCGCTATTTGTTTTATTGATAAACTTGTTTAGCTTGTCTTTGTAGAAAATTTTAATAGGCTATTCACCCTCCCTCTAGCCATCAAGACCTTTCAAGTGGTATCGGAGCAGTGGTCACCATTTGTAAGGCTTAACAACCTCGGTGTAAGATGGCTCAAGTTATGTTCAATCATGTAAATGGCAAGCCTCCATTCTTTGATGGTGTCTCTTCCTTTGATCATTGGAAAAGGAAGATAAAGCAATATCTAGGCAATATACATGAGAAGGTTTGGGATGTGACCAAAGAAGGATACATCATTCTTCATGAGGAAAACCTCACTCCCAATGACCGCATCAACAAACAATGCAATACGGCGGCACTTGACACAATCTACTGTGCCATTGATGATAAAGTATTTGAGCAAATCAAAGATCTTGAAAAGGCAAATGAGCTTTGGATAAGGCTTGAAGAAACATATGAAGGCACTTCAACGGTAAAAAGTGTCAAACTATATATGCTCAAGGACAAGTTCTCCACATTCAAAATGAAGGATGATGAATCCATCTCGGAGATGTTCTATAGGCTCCAAGTCATTGTCAATGATCTCAAGGGGCTTGGGGAGAAGGTTGAGGACAAGGACTTCTCACACAAGTTCTTGATGTGCTTACCCAAGAAGTTTGCCACCTTGAGAAGAATGATCTTTAGAGAGGGATTGGACAAGGTCAAACCAACCAATGTGCTTGGAGATATAATGACCGATGCCCAATACAATGATGATGAAGATGAGGTAGAAGAGAAGAAGGAGACCAAGGTCAAGCAAGAGAAGCCCATTGCATTCAAGGCTTCATCCTCTAAGGGTAAGAGCAAGGTGGAGACTGATGATGATGATCCATTCGATGATGAGACCATGGCCCTCCTTGTGCACAAGATGGGAAGGTTCATGAAGAAGAAAGGATATGGGGCAAGAAAGAGGAGAGACACTATAAAGGCAAAGACCCTTTGCTACAATTGCAATAGCCCCGATCACATAGTGGCGGATTGCCCCTATGAAGATAAGAGATTTCATAATGGGTACTTGAAGCTCAAGAAGAACAAGAAGGATAAGAAAGAGAATGAGAAGAAAGCAAAGAAGAGCTTCACATTCAACAAAAAGAAGAAGGGTGGTGGTTATGTAGTCACTTGGGATAGTGACAACTCCGATAGTGATGATGATGCAAGCTCTAGTGATGATGAAAGGACCACTCGGCGAGCCATTGCAAACATCGCCCTCTCCAACAAGCCATCCATCTTCGACACTACATCAACATGCCTTATGGCCAAGCCTACAAAGGTAAAATATAATGATAGTGATGATGATTCTTGTGCTAGTGATGATTGTAGGAGTGATGATGAGGAGGATGAGGACTACTCCAAGGATGATCTATTGGGCATAATAGATCAAATGAGCAAGGGCTACAAGAGGACAACCAAGAAATACAAAATCTTGAAACAAGAGCTCATTGCCAAGAGCAATGAAAATGATGCCTTGATGGAGGAGCTTGTTGCTCTTAAAAAGAGTAAGGAGTGCAAAGGAATTGAACAAGAGCTCAAAGCTCTTAGAAAATCCTTTGATGAACTAGAGGCCTCTCGTGAGTGTCTAAAGGAAGACCACGAGGATCTTGAAATTGCTCACACTAGGCTTAAGGAAGCCCACTCCACTCTACTTGAGCTCATCAAGGAAAAGGACCTAAAGTTGGAGAAGTTCATGAAGGAAGCTAAGGAGGAGCAAGTGATTGTCACTTGTGATATTGGACTAACATGTGATATTATTGATGATTCTTTATTTGTTGGTCCTACTAATGCTTCATGTAGCTCATCATCATCCACCACAACCAACTCTACTTCTACTACTAGTGATTCATCACTCGTGGTGAAGAGGGACACAACGGGGACTAGCGTGCCGGCAAGCACGTGAACCTCGGGATAAATCTTCGTGTCATCATTCTTATTGTGTTTGATTGATCCCGGTGGTTGTATATTGTGGTACTCATCTCTTGATCATATTGATTGGTTGGCTCAATACTTCGCCCCTCGGTGATACCCTCCTAACTCAACTCCGCATTACTTTCTTAGTTATCTTTGCTAGCTAGTTAGCTTTGCTAGAGTAGCTTCTTTGTGTAGCTTGCTAGTTGTAGTTTCCTTCTCGGTTTGTCTTGTGTGGTTGAGTGCAAATACACTAGAATTGTGAATTGGTTAGGTGGCTTGCAAACACCCCGTAGGCTAAGCAAAACTCGCATCTCGCTATTTGTTTTATTGATAAACTTGTTTAGCTTGTCTTTGTAGAAAATTTTAATAGGCTATTCACCCCCCCTCTAGCCATCAAGACCTTTCAGCAATTCGCCAGTGGGGGGACATTCAGGCGCGCCAGCAACCATCAAACGCATTCAGTCACTTTTTGCTTAGCCCGGCATGAAGAAACTTATTACTGCCTTTGTCCAGAGCTGCTCAACATGTCAGCAAGCCAAACTGGAACAAGTCAAATATCCAGGGCTGTTACAGCCACTGGCAACTCCTTCGGCTGCATGGCATGTTATATCCTTGGACTTTGTTGAGGGTTTACCAATTTCTCATGGATTCAGTTGCATCTTAGTAGTGGTTGACCTCTTCTCTAAGTACAATCATTTTGTCGCTTTGAAGCATCCATTCAGTGCACTATCTGTTGCTAAGATCTTCATGCAGCACATATATCGTCTCCATGGTCTTCCGATAGCCTTAGTGTTAGATCGTGATCGGATCTTCACTAGCCAGCTTTGGCGCGAGTTGTTCCATTTGGCAGCAGTCGATCTTCACCTTAGTTCCGCATATCATCCACAGTCTGATGGACAAAGAACGAGTGAATCAATGCATGAAAACCTTACTCCACTGTTTTGCTAATGCTGTTTCGAGCAAGTGATTTGATTGGCTCCATCTTGTAGAGTACTGGTGAAAGTCCTATGTTTGGTGTTGGTAATTAGTGACAATGCCTAAGTACTAATCCTATGCCTAAGTTGTATGTAGCATATGAGGATTAGTACATTCCAAGGTTGGTGGCAAGATAGACATGGTGATCATAATGGCCACACTTGGATTTGGACGCAACCCTACGTGATCAAGGCAAAGGTATATGCTTAAGGGTTGTGTTTTAGTAACCAAGACACCTAGTGGGTGTGATTACATTATAGGATAGATAGCCGTACTATAAAGAGGGGAATGACGCGGCTATTGAACTCCTAAGTGCCTCTAGGTGTGCATTTCATAATCATATGCATTTGGATAGAACTAATATCGCCTCGAAAAATGATTGTGAAAATGCTAACACACTCACACATGACGAGATCACTTGGTGGTGTTAGCACGTTTTGTGAAGGCGGTGGAGTTTGAGCGGTAGAGAGGGTTTGGGGTCCTCTCTCCCTCCCGCCGAGCTTGCGAGGTGGGATTCAGGCGTTTTCGAGGAATTAAAACGACTATTTTCCACTACGCCGGAAGTCTGGAATAGAAACGGAGGCGAACAGAGGTCACAGAGGTGACCGGATGCTGAACCGGACGCGGTCTTTGCATGACCGAACGCGTCCGGTCAGTGTTCAGTGTCTGCGCGTATTTCAGTTTGATGATCGGACGCGAAGCGCGTCCAGTCACAGTCGATCGGACACGTCCAGTCGTTCAGGGAGCTTACTGGACTCTAACCGGACGCTGGCACTGTGGCGTCCGGTCATTTCTCCAGCGCGTCCGGTCATTGTGTTGTTGTGCGCTGCTCAGGCTTAACCAGCGCGTTCGGTCAGTTACGGGACCAGCGCGTCCGGTCGTTTGCAGCGCGTTCGATCTGCGCATCAAGCGTGTTCGGTCGTTGCTTCGCAGTTAGCCGTTGTGCGACCGGCGCGTCCGGTCAGTTGGACCAGCGTGTCCGGTCAGTGTTTCGCGACTTAGCCGTTGTGCGACCGGCGCGTCCGGTCAGTTGGACCAGCACGTCCGGTCATCGCGATTTCGGCTGTTTCAGTTTCTAACGGCTCTATTCGAAGGGGTACGTCTATATATACTCGTTGGCCGGCTCAAGGCTCTAACTCTTGAACATTTGACATACTTGTGAGCACTTTGAGCTAAGCAACTCCCCTCCCACTCATCTCTCTTGCTTCTTTGCATATTCGAAGTGAGATTGAGTGATCCAAGTGCATTTGCATTGTGAGATTACATCTAGTTGACACTTGGTGGTTGATTTGCTGTGGGATTCTTGTTTCTCTTGGTGGTTGCTGCCACCTAGACGGCTTGGAGTAGCTTGGAGGCGTTGGCAAGAGTTGGTGATTGTTCTTGGCCACCTCCGGTGTTTGTGAGGGGTTTGTGCCTACCTCGGCGATGCGCCAAAGGCAACGTTAGTGGATTGCTCGTGTCACTTGCAACCTTTTGCCATTTGGTAGGTTCTTGTGGTGCCTTTTTGAGAGGCTCGGTGTGAGACCGATTAGCCACCGAACCACGTGGTGAAGAGGGACACAATGGGGACTAGCGTGCCGGCAAGCACGTGAACCTCGGGATAAATCTTCATGTCATCACTTTCATATTGTGATTGATTAATCCCGGTGTTCAGTTATCTTGGTATTCATTGTTGATCATATTGGTTGGCTCAATACTTCGCCCCTCGGTGAAACTCTCCTAACTCAACTCCGCTTTACCTTCTTAGTTATCTTTGCTAGATAGTTTGATTTGCTTTAGTAGCTCCTTTATGTAGTTTGCTAGTTGTAGTTGTAGTCATCTTCTCGGTTTGACTTGTGCGGTTGAGTGCAAATACTAGAATTGTGAATTGGATAGGTGGCTTGCAAACACCCCGTAGGCTAAGCAAAATTCGCATCTCGCTATTTGTTATATTGATAGACTTGTTTAGCTTGTCTTTATAGAAAATTTTAAAAGGCTATTCACCCCCCCTCTAGCCATCAAGACCTTTCAAGTGGTATCAGAGCCGTGGTCACCATTTTCAAGGCTTAACAACCTCGGTGTAAGATGGCTCAAGTTGTGTTCAACCATATCGGGGGCAAGCCTCCATTCTTTGATGGTGTCACATCTTTTGATCATTGAAAAAGAAAGATGAAGCAATATCTTGGCTCTATTCATGAGAACATTTGGAAGGTGACACACCATGACTATGCTATCATTGATCCCGATAACTTCACCAACAATGATCGCATCAACAACCAATGCAACACTATGGCTCTTAATACTCTCTACAATGGGATTGATGCAAAGGTTTTTGAGCAAATCAAGGATCTTGAGATGGCAAGTGAAGTGTGGATAAGATTAGAGGAAACATATGAGGGCACTTCAACGGTAAAGAGTGCCAAGCTCTATATGCTCAAGGATAAGTTTGCAAGCTTCAAGATGAAGGATGATGAGTCCATACCGGAGATGTTCTATAGGCTACAAGTTATTGTCAATGATCTCAAGAGCCTAGGAGAAGATGTCAAGGACAAGGACTTCTCACATAAGTTCTTGATGAACTTACCTAAGAAGTTTGCTATCTTGAGGAAGATGATCCAAAGAGAGAGTTTGGACAAGGTGACTCCAAACCAAGTGCTTGGAGATGTCATGACCGATGCTCAATATGATGATGATGAAGATGAAGATGAGAAGAAGGAGATCAAGGTCAAGCAAGAGAAGCCCATTGCATTCAAGGCTTTATCCTTTAAGGGCAAGAGCAAGGTGGAGAGCGATGACGATGATCCATTCGATGATGAGACCATGACCCTCCTAGTGCACAAGATGGGGAGGTTCATGAAGAAGAAAGGATATGGTGCAAGAAAGAGAAGGGACTTCATGAAGGCAAAAGAGGTGCTTTGCTACAATTGCAATAGCCCCGATCATGTAGTGTCAAAATGCCCCTATGAAGACAAAAGATATCATGATGGGGAGTTGAAGTTGAAAAAGAACAAGAAGGACAAGAAGGAGAAGAAAGAGAAGAAGAGCTTCACTATCAACAAGAAGAAGAAGGGTGGTGGCTATGTGGTCACTTGGGATAGTGATAACTCCGATAGTGATGATGATAGCTCTAGTGATGATGAGAGGACCACTCGGCGAGCCATTGCAAGCATCGCCCTCTCCAACAAGTCATCCATATTCGACACTACATCGACATGCCTTATGGCCAAGCCTACCAAGGTAAAACATGATGATAGTGATGATGATTCTTGTGCTAGTGATGATTGTAGGAGTGATGATGAGGAGGATGAGGACTACTCCAAGGATGATCTATTAGGCATAATAGACCAAATGAGCAAGGGCTACAAGAGAACAACCAAGAAATATAAAATCTTGGAACAAGAGCTCATTGCCAAGAGCAATGAAAATGATGCCTTGATGGAGGAGCTTGTTGCTCTAAAAAAGAGTAAGGAGTGCAAAGGAATTGAACAAGAGCTCAAGGCTCTTAGGAAATCCTTTGATGAGCTAGAGACCTCTCGTGAGTGTCTAAAGGAAGACCACGAGGACCTTGAAGTTGCTCACACTAGGCTTAAGGAAGCCCACTCCACTCTACTTGAGCTCATCAAGGAAAAGGACCTCAAGTTGGAGAAGTTCATGAAGGAAGCTAAGGAGGAGCAAGTGATTGTCACTTGTGATATTAGACTAACATGTGATATTATTGATGATTCTTTATTTGTTGGTCCTACTAATGCTTCATGTAGCTCATCATCATCCACCACAACCAACTCTATCTCTACTACTAGTGATTCATCACTTGTGGTTGAGAATGAGACTCTCAAGAGAGAGGTGGATGATCTCACCCGCGCATTAGGCAATGCCTATGGTGGGGATGCCCGCTTGCTAAAATGCTTGGGTAGCCAAAGGTTCTCTCTTAACAAAGAGGGTTTGGGCTATACTCCCAAGAAGGGCAAGGCGGCATTTGCTACTCCAAAGCCTCGCTTTGTGAAGAGCAATGGTCGTTATTGCAATAGATGCAAGCAAGTTGAGCATCTAGAGATTAATTGCAATAAAATAAACAAGAACAATAAAAATGCTAATGTACCTTACATTCCTTTTGATTCTTGTTATGTGCTTACTAAGGGTGAGAAATGTGTGCATATTAAGTTTGTTGGTACACCAATTGTGGGTCCAAAGAAGAAGGTCATTTGGGTACCAAAGAGCTTAGTGACTAACCTCCAAGGACCCAAGCAAGTATGGGTACCTAAGAAACATTAATTTGTTTTGTAGGTCAATTATAAGGCCGGAGGAAGGCATTGGGTGCTTGATAGTGGGTGCTCTCAATATATGACCGGTGATTCAAGAATGTTCAACTCTCTCAAATCAAATGATAGTGGCATTGATAGCATCACATTTGGTGACAATAGCAAGGGTGATGTAAAGACTCTTGGAAGGATTGCAATCTCTAATGATCATAGCATTTCCAATGTGCTCTTAGTTGAAAAGTTGAACTTCAATCTTCTTTCGATTGCTCAATTGTGTGATCTCGGTTTCAAGTGCATATTTGGTGTTGATGATGTGGAGATAGTTAGTGTTGATGGCTCTAACTTGATCTTCAAAGGCTTTAGATATGAGAATCTATACTTGGTTGATTTCAATGCTAGTGACACTCAACTTTCAACATGTTTGCTCACCAAATCAAGTATGGGTTGGTTATGGCATAGAAGACTTGGTCATGTTGGCATGAAGCAATTGAACAAGTTAGTGAAGCATGACTTAGTTAGAGGCTTGAAGGATGTCACATTTGAGAAAGATAAGCTATGTAGTGCATGTCAAGCCGGAAAGCAAGTGGACAACACTCATCCATTGAAGAGCATTATGAGTACTTCCAAGGTATTTGAGTTGTTACACATGGATCTATTTGGGCCAACTACATACACAAGCATTGGTGGCAACAAGTATGGCTTTGTGATTGTGGATGATTTCACTAGATACACATGGGTATTCTTTCTTATGGACAAGAGTGATGTATTTGACATATTCAAGAAGTTCATCAAGAGAGTGCAAAATGAGTTTGAAACCACAATCAAGAAAGTAAGAAGTGACAATAGAAGTGAGTTTAGAAACACAAGAGTTGATGAGCTATGTGATGAGCTTGGAATCAAACATCAATTCTCGGCCAAGTATACACCTTAATCTAATGACTTAGTTGAGAGAAAGAATAGAACCTTGATTGATATGGCAAGATCAATGTTGAATGAGTATAATGTGAGTCATTCATTTTGGGCCGAAGCAATCAACACGGCTTGCTTCTATAGCAACCGCCTCTATTGCCACAAGTTCCTAGAGAAGACACCATATGAGATATTGAAAGGAAGAAAGCCCAACATTGCATACTTTCGGGTATTTGGCTGCAAATGCTACATCTTGAAGAAGGGCACTAGATTGAGCAAGTTTGAGAAGAAATGTGATGAAGGATTCTTACTTGGTTACTCCACTACTAGCAAAGCTTATAGAGTTTGGAATTTGGCTAGTGGTTTACTTGAGGAAGTTCATGATGTCGAGTTTGATGAAACAAATGGCTCTCAAAATGAAGAAGATAACTTGGATGATGTGAGAGGAACTCAATTGACCAATGCTATGAAAGAAATGGATATTGGTGATATTAGGCCAAAGCAAGTGATTGATGTAGATGACAACAAAGATCAAGTGCTCCAAAGTCCAATTACACAAGCTAGTGGTTCTCTAATGCAAAATCAAGCTAGTACATCATCTCAAGTGCAATAAGATCAACAAGTGGCTAGTTCATCATCTCCAACTTATGATCAACATCAACATCTAAGCAATCAAGTCCAAGTGCTTCAACCAACTAACATTGCAAGAGACCATCCATTGGATTCCATCATTGGTGACATACAAAGGGGAGTTCAAACTAGATCAAGATTGAGATCATTTTGTGCTCACTCTTCTTTTGTGTCAATGGAAGAACCCAAGGATATTGATAAAACATTGAGAGATCCGGATTGGGTAAATGCAATGTATGAAGAGCTCAACAACTTTGAGAGAAATGAAGTATGGGAACTAGTTGAAAGGCCTAAGGATCACAATGTCATTGGAATAAGATGGGTCTTTCGCAACAAGCAAGATCAAGATGGGATAGTAGTAAGGAACAAAGCAAGACTAGTAGCTCAAGGTTACACACAAATAGAGGGTCTTGACTTTGGTGAAACTTATGCCCCTGTTGCAAGATTGGAAGCAATTAGGATCTTACTTGCCTATGCTTGTGCTCACAATATCAAGCTATATCAAATGGATGTGAAGAGTGCATTTCTCAATGGGTACATCCAAGAGGAGGTGTATGTGGAGCAACCTCCCAGTTTTGAAGATGACAAGAAATCCAATCATGTATACAAGTTAAGGAAGGCTTTGTATGGATTGAAACAAGCACCTAGAGCATGGTATGAAAGAATGAGGGACTTCTTGCTATCCAAAGGATTTGTCATGGGCAAAGTTGATACAACACTATTTACCAAAAAGGTTGGGAAAGACTTGTTTGTGTTGCAAATATATGTTGATGATATCATATTCGGTTCAACCAATCAAGATTATTGTGATAAGTTTGGGAAAATGATGGCAAAGGAATTTGAAATGTCAATGATTGGTGAACTTAGTTTCTTTCTTGGACTTCAAATCAAATAAATGAAGGAAGGAACGTTTGTAAGCCAAACCAAATACATAAAGGATATGCTAAAGAAGTTTGGTATGGAAGATGCAAAATGAATCACTACTCCAATGAGCACTAGTGGAAGCTTGGATAGTGACAAGAGTGGCAACATGGTGGATCAAAAGCTATATAGATCAATAATTGGTAGTCTACTCTATGTGACGGCATCAAGGCCCGATATGATGTTTAGTGTATGCATGTGTGCAAGATTTCAAGCCTCACCAAGAGAAAGTCATTTAAAGGCAATAAAGAGAATATTGAGGTACTTAAAGCATACACAAGATGTTGGATTATGGTATCCCAAAGGTGCAAGCTTTGAGCTAGTTGGATATTCGGATTCTGACTATGCCAGTGACAAAGTGGAGAGAAAGAGCACTTCCGGGACTTGTCAATTATTGGGAAGATCACTTGTCTCATGGTCATCCAAGAAGCAAAATAGTATTGCACTATCTACCGCCGAAGCCAAATACATCGTCGCGGGTAGTTGTTGTGCACAAATCTTGTGGATGAAGGCAACATTGAAGGATTTTGGAATCAACTTCAAGAATGTGCCATTGCTATGTGATAATGAAAGTGCCGTGAAGCTAACCAACAATCCGGTTCAACATCAAAGAACAAATCATATTGATGTCCACCATCACTTTATTAGAGATCATCAACAAAAGGGTGACATTGCTATTGAGAGTGTGGGCACCGAAGATCAATTAGCCGATCTATTCACCAAGTCACTTGATGAGAAGAGATTTTACAAGCTAAAGAATGAGTTGAACATACTTGACTTCTCCAACATGAGTTGATGCACCTCCATATATGACATGCCTCTCCTTCGAGCCCCAAGGTACAATTGGTTGACATGTCATACATTCTATGGTAAGGACTTGTTTAGTGCATCTAGTCATAATTTACATGTTCTAGGCTCATTCATGAAAATCAAATGAATTTGAAGTTTATATGGTGCCACTATAGTTTCCATGACTTGTATGATCTAGTGGTAGCATATAACTTGTTTAAGTAGCTTTGTGATCCTAAGTGTTTAATCTAGAAAACTTGTCTAAATATTTGCTTCAATATGGTACATGATAACCCTTCTAGTGAGGTGTGAAGAAGCTTGCCCTTGGATCAAACCGAAGCATTTTATTTGTGCAAGCAATCTAGGTTGAATCACAAACTTGATCCTCACCCCATATTTCAACATGATAATCTATCTAAAATTGGTCCCTTGTGGTCATTGGTGCCAAAGGAGGAGAAATTGTTGTTCACAAAGATAGAACTCAAAGGAAGAGAAGCACAAAGAGGGAGAAAAATGTTGTTCACAAAGATAATTTTGAGCACACAAGTAGGGAGGAGCAAGCTCTTAAACATGAATGTTGCATTTCCATGTGCACTTCATATGTATGATGCATAGTTATGCATTTCTTTTTCTCCGATACTTTGCTTGTGTGGTGACTTGCTAGTATAATTTGAATGGTATATTGAGGTACTAGCATAAATGGGAAGTAGTTAGATTTTTTCTTGCTTCATGTTTTTCAAAGTGGTACTAGAACCTTGCTTATAATGTTGATCTCACGAGGTTTCTAGTTATGTTTGTGCTTTTTCAAGTGGAATCTAACTACACAAGGTGCTAAGATGGTGTTTATCGCTACTCCGATGGTATCACGCTTCAAAGGTCTATAATCTTAAACACTTAGCACCTATTGGTAGTCAATGCTCCTAATCTTTCCTATCTAACATGTATGCTTCCAAAATCCAAACATATAGCATACATGTAGGGGGAGCCATTGCTATCAATTTGAATTCATGATCACATGTCCATAATTCTTACACATGGTAATATACTTGGGCAATGTGACATGGGTTCAATCAAAATTTTATCATAATATCTTTGTGAAAGGTTTGTCACCAATTACCAATAAGGGGGAGATTGAAAGTCCTATGTTTGGTGTTGGTAATTAGTGACAATGCCTAAGTACTAATCCTATGTCTAAGTTGTATGTAGCATATGAGGATTAGTACATTCCAAGGTTGGTGGCAAGATGGACATGGTGATCATAATGGCCACACTTAGATTTGGACGCAACCCTACGTGATCAAGGCAAAGGTATATGCTTAAGGGTTGTGTTTTAGTAACCAAGACACCTAGTGGGTGTGGTTACATTATAGGATAGATAGCCGTACTATAAAGAGGGGAATGACGCGGCTATTGAACTCCTAAGTGCCTCTAGGTGTGCATTTCATAATCATATGTATTTGGATAGAACTAATATCGCCTCGAAAAATGATTGTGAAAATGTTAACACACTCACACATGACGAGATCACTTGGTGGTGTTAGCACGTTTTGCGAACGGAGGTCACAGAGGTGACCGGACGCTGAACCGGACGCGGTCTTTGCATGACCGGACGCGTCCGGTCAGTGTTCAGTGTCTGCGCGTATTTCGGTTTGATGATCGGACGCGAAGCGCGTCCGGTCACAGTCGATCGGACGTGTCCGGTCGTTCAGGGAGCTTACTGGACTCTAACCGGACGCTGGCACTGTGGGGTCCGGTCATTTCTCCAGCGCGTCCGGTCATTGTGTTGTTGTGCGCTGCTCAGGCTTGACCAGCGCGTCCGGTCAATTACGAGAGCAGCGCGTCCGGTCGTTTACAGTGCGTTCGGTCTGCGCGTCAAGCGCGTCCGGTCGTTGCTTCGCAGTTAGCCGTTGTGCGACCGGTGCGTCCGGTCAGTTGGACCAACGCATCCGGTCAGTGTTTCGCGACTTAGCCGTTGTGCGACCGGCGCGTCCGGTCAGTTGGACCAGCGCGTCCGGTCAGCGCGATTTCGGCTGTTTCAGTTTCTAACGGCTCTATTCGAAGGGGTACGTCTATATATACTCGTTGGCCGGCTCAAGGCTCTAACTCTTGAACATTTGACATACTTGTGAGCACTTTGAGCTAAGCAACTCCCCTCCCACTCATCTCTCTTGCTTCTTTGCGTATTCGAAGTGAGATTGAGTGATCCAAGTGCATTTGCATTGTGAGATTACATCTAGTTGGCACTTGGTGGTTGATTTGCTGTGGGATTCTTGTTTCTCTTGGTGGTTGCTGCCACCTAGACGGCTTGGAGCAGCTTGGAGGCGTTGGCAAGAGTTGGTGATTGTTCTTGGCCACCTCCGGTGTTTGTGAGGGGTTTGTGCCTACCTCGGCGAAGCGCCAAAGGCAACATTAGTGGATTGCTCGTGTCACTTGCAACCTTTTGCTATTTGGTAGGTTCTTGTGGTGTCTTTTTAAGAGGCTCGGTGTGAGACCGATTAGCCACCGAATCACGTGGTGAAGAGGGACACAACGGGGACTAGCGTGCCGGCAAGCACGTGAACCTCGGGATAAATCTTCGTGTCATCACTTTCATATTGTGATTGATTAATCCCGGTGTTCAGTTATCTTGGTATTCATTGTCGATCATATTGGTTGGCTCAATACTTCGCCCCTCGGTGAAACTCTCCTAACTCAATTCCGCTTTACCTTCTTAGTTATCTTTGCTAGCTAGTTTGCTTTGCTTTAGTAGCTTCTTTGTGTAGTTTGCTAGTTGTAGTTGTAGTCACCTTCTCGGTTTGACTTGTGCGGTTGAGTGCAAATACTAGAATTGTGAATTGGATAGGTGGCTTGCAAATACCCCGTAGGCTAAGTAAAATTCACATCTCGCTATTTGTTATATTGATAAACTTGTTTAGCTTGTCTTTGTAGAAAATTTTAAAAGGCTATTCACCCCCCCTCTAGCCATCAAGACCTTTCAACTGGTATAATACAACTTGGCATTCGGCAATTAACAGATCTCCATTTGAAGCCTTGTATGGTCAGTCTCCCAGGCAGCTCAGTATTGATTCCACCTCTGCCTGTTCAGTTGATACTCTTGATGACTGGCTTCAGCAGAAATCAGCTATGCAGTCTCTGATACAGCACCAGCTTAGACGTGCCAAGAACCGAATGAAAACTCAAGCTGACAAGAACTGCACTTAACGTTCATTCAGCGTGGGTACATGGGTTTACATCAAATTGCAACCCTATGTCCAGAGTTCCGTCGCAGCACGAGCCAATCAAAAGCTTGCTTATCGCTTCTTCAGCCCTTTCCTGATCACTGACAAAATTGGAATTGTGGCTTACAAGCTAAAGCTACCGAATTCATCTTCCATCCATTCGGTGTTTCATGTTTCTCAATTGAAGGTGGCAGTACCGGTAACCTATACTGCTTAACCATTACCCTCGTCACTCGATGGTTTGCAGGTTCCTGAGCGCGTGCTGCAGAAACACGTCGCCAAGGTCGGTGTCATCATCCATCTTCAAGCTCTCATCCAGTGGTCAGGCATGCCATCTTCTCTGGCCACCTAGGAAGATATGGAGACTTTGCGCCAGCGCTTTCCTCGAGCACATGATTAGGGGCAAGCAGACTCTTATCGGAGAGGGGATGTCAGCACCTGTACCACTACACCAGCAACCCAGGAGGATAACGGGAACGACAACGGCCAGCTTGATGTTCACGGCGACATTCAAACCGAGCATGGGCCGCACCGAGGAGGGCGTGACCGCAGACCCAACATACGAGTCCATGGGCCGGAGTGGAAGTGACCGACCACCGACTGGCAAGAGTGTCGTGTCATTTCAGTATATGTAATCGGAGAGAGAGGGGGGGAGGATAACAATTATTATGAACAAACTCTGTAAACTCTTGAGCACTCCTCTGTTCTTCATCTAAGAACTCATCCTTCCCAGAATTCCTGCTTACATAACAAGCCTTCTAAACTCAGCTCTCCTAGCTCCCGTGTAAACCTGGAAGTGGATTAAGATCCACGTCCATTAATACCAATCCAAAAGCAATCCACCCTGAGGAAAGCACCTATCCAATCCAAACGAAATGCATTTTTGAAACATCCGACCCAATCCAATCCAACATGACGTGAATCCAGTCCAATCCACTATCCAAGTAATCTCAGCGTTGCTCTGGCAATCTGGCCGTGGAGTCAGGATCGGAGTGGTTACCAAGAACAGCTCTATCCTGCCGACGTGCATGCCGTCGCCCGTCGGACAGCGTGTCGTCCGCTGACCGCTGCGCATGACTGCGAGTCGAGCGGCGCCGGCGGGTACAGCCGCATCGAAGCCGAGCGGCTCGCCGAGGCGCGTGCCCGTGGACTCCCGCACCACGCAGACCTCGGCGGCAACGTGCGCCGTGACGATAGCACCCAGAGGAACCAAGTCAGCGCTGACGACGTGGTCTGGCGCACGGCGATGAAGAAGCTGAGTCGAGATCTGTCAATTGGCTATTCGCCATCGGTGTTCGCCAATTTGTGCTGCCCTTCTGGATCTTGGACGGAGCGGTGCAGCCTTTTGCCGGACACGGCGGCAGCGAGGCCTCGCGCCGTCGAGCCAGGGCCCGGCACCGCGGGGACCATCGGGCAGCGGCTGCCGCGGGCTGCGAAGCGCGAGGAGGGGAGGAGTGCGTGTGGCGGGCTTCGTGTGTGCGTGCAGGCTTCCTGCTGTGAACCGCGGGCTTGGTGCGTGCGGCCGTGCGGGCACGCGGTGAAGGCGCCGCCATCAGGGAGAGAGGCAGCAGGAGGGGAGGGGAGACGGAGATGTCCAACGGATTTTAGATATGCAGGTCTGTTTATCCAATCCAATCCAATCCGGTGGGTTTGGGTGCTGTGACAATGAACATCCGTATACAGACATCGTCCATCCGTTTCCATCCAGAACGGGTTAAGTCCGTTTGGATTGTGGATGATGCAAATCCACTTCCAGGTTTACTCCCGTGCCCAAGAAAACAACGGCCAGCCCCAGCTCAGTAGCCCACGAGGCCACAAAACCCACACAACCACTCCATATCCACGCAGCGTCACCGCGATCCCACTCCAGTCGTCCAGTGTCGGTGTCGCCCACCAGTCCACCACCACACGTGACCGGGTATCTGGGATGGTAACTGCACAGCCTTTCCGTTAGGGATGGTAGGTACCAGAGGTTAATCTTTGGCCCTGTGCAACGGCAACGGTCAAGCGAAGCGAGGTGGGCAGATTGCCGCCGCCACGGGACGCGCACGTCAACGGTCTTCCGCCAGCCCCGAGGGGCGCTTCCGTGGTGTTGCATCCCCACTTTCACTAGCTCCCTGCACGTCCGCGGCAGCACCAGCACATGGGGTGAGGGCCCGGCGCGCGACAAAAGGTCACGCCTGCAAATTGCAGCTTAGGGCCCGTTTGGTTTGGTTTTTTTTTTTTTGTTAAAGTTTAACTCCCATCACATCAATGTTCCCTCAAATGTATGGAGTACTAAATGTAGACTAATTGCATGCATGTCGACACAGATTAGGAGTAATTTACGAGACGAATCTATTAAGCTTAATTAGTCCAAGATTGGAAACTTTTTGTCAAATAAAACGAAAGTGCTACAGTGTTTGTTAAACTTTAACTCCTCGAACCAAACACCCCCTTAGAGCATCTCCAGCAATGCTACCTAAAACACACCCCCTACTTCTTTATTTAGGGTGCTACCTATTTTCATACTACCTATATTTCGTGGTTTGCTCCAGCAGCACTACCTAAAATAGGCTACCTAAACTCATCCCAGCACAGAATGACATGTGGGTCCCATCACAGAAAAAAGTAGGGAGAGTGGAGTAGGGGGCCAACAGAAGTAGGGGGTTTGGGGGAGAAAGTAGGGGGGCAACAGAAGTAGGGGGTGTAGTAGGGGGCCTGCTGGAGTTGATTTTTTAGACTCCACTACCTAAATCTGGAGTAGGGGGTCAAGTAGGGGGTCCTGCTGGAGATGCTCTTAGCCCAAGTGTTTAACTATACGTAAGCGTAAGACAATCACAACGAAGCCAAGAACAGACATCCGTAGTTGCGCCGTGCCGTTGCAACAGCACAAGAGCCCGTTCCGGTTACGGCCAACTATCAGAAACAAAGCGCCACGGGCTCCACTTCCACTAGCCATGGACTCACACACCGGTCACTTGGACGTGGACCATACCGCACACTGCATTCCTGATTGCTGTATTTCTTCCCCCTACAGCTTTTCCGCTATAAAATCTGCCCATCTTGCCATTTGTACAGACTACAGAGCAGCTACGTAGGTAGAGCAGCCAGCAGCCAGGCGCCCAGGCAGGCCAGCCAGCCGAGAGCGCCTCGCTCTGCTCTGACTGAGCACTGGGGCTTGGGATTTCTCGAAGCCATAAAAGAGCGAGCCCCAAAAAGAAGCCTACCGCTCTACTACTCCGCCTCCGAGAGCAGCCGCAGTACCACCATTCCACTCCAGTTCAAGACCAGTCCAGCGAGGGGAAGAAGAAGCAGAAGGGGAGGCCGGGAGGGGGCGAGGAGCCAGAGCCGACCCGAACCTCTGAACCCACCCGCAATGGCTTCCTCGCGCGCTCTCGCTCTCTTCCTCCTCTGCGCTCTGCTGCCCGCGCTCCCCATCTCAGCCGCATTGCTGTTTGGCGGCGGCAAGTCGGCCGCCGCGGCCAAGGCGGGCGTCGACATGGAGTGGCGGCCGGCCACCGCGACGTGGTACGGCGAGGCCGAGGGCGACGGCAGCGACGGTGAGCACTCTAGTCTCAACTCTGCTCCTCAACTCCGTATCGCACTGAGTCTTATCCTAGCGTTTACTGGGGGGCATAGTACATGTAGTCGTATAGGATACGAGCAAAATACTTCAGGGAGTGCAGTGTACAACGATGCCGTCATGATTATTAGGATTCTTCAGCTGCTACTCTATCTACTGCTATCACAGTGTAGTACAATTTCCTTTATCGCGTCATGCCATTTAGTTCACTCCAAAATGTAATCGCATATGCCGATATATATATATATATATATATATATATATATATATATATATATATATATATATATATATATATATATATATATAGCATTAAATATAGGTAAAAAAATAACTAATTGTACAACTTGTCAGTAAATGTCGAGACGAATCCTTTGAGTCTAGTTAATTTATGATTGGACAAAGTTTGTCAAATGCAAACGAAAAGTGATACAGTTTTTTTTCAAAAAAAATTTGCTAACTAATCCTTTGTTTAGTTCCAAAAACTTTTCAAAAAGTGCTACAGTACCCGTTACATCGAATCTTTAGACGCATGCATCGAGTATTAAATATAAGTAAAAAATAACTAATTGTACAGTTTGTCTGTAAATATCGAGACGAAACGAATCTTTTAAGTCTAGTTAGTCCATGATTAGATAAATTTTACCAAATAACAACAAAAGTGTTACCGGAATTTTTCAAAAACTTTAAACACAGGCTAAACATGGCCTAGAAGAAAATGATTTTTGTGGTAGGCTCGCTGGTAGCGGTGGCAGTAAAAAAAACAGGAGAGGAATAAATAGTTCCTCCCGTTGCGACAATTTTTTGGCGGGACCCCTGCGCATCCCATGAATCGCGGAGCGAATTTCGGTGGGCCCGTGCTCGGGGCCCAGTACGCGTGTCAAGCGCCTAGGTTTCCCCGCCGCTTTAGGATTCGTGCTGCCGCCAGCCCTGTTCTCTCCCGTCTCAGCACCCGGCGACCTTCCAACAGGCAGGTCTTCGGTACCGTTCGCTGAAATCTTGACGAATAAATGCAGCATTGCACCACTCTCTGGCCCGTGCCCGTCCACCGACACTGCGGGTAATCTCCGTTCTACTCTGCTCGATTCGTTTTTACTGCTGCCTGCTGGCATTTACACCGTTCTGAGCATTACGTCGTGCAGTGCATGGCCTTCAGTTTTGTCGTCCTGTTGACGCGTCTCGCAACTGAACAGAACAGTACCCACCTATGAGCCCGTGACTTTTGTCCATCACGATTCACACACAGCCACAGGCACTCTGTTCACGTCAACCTGCATTTCCATGCCCTGTCTCGGCTGCTCCCTCCGTAATTTCTCTTGTTCTTTTTTTTTCTAATTTACAAAACTGAAGAAGCTGTGAGTGAGTCTGTGATGATTTTACTATTCTGACGGCAGCAACGAACACTACTACGGTTTCTTTCAGGCGGCGCGTGCGGGTACGGGACGCTGGTGGACGTGGTGCCGATGAAAGCGCGGGTCGGGTCGGTGAGCCCCGTGCTGTTCAAGGACGGCGAAGGCTGCGGCGCCTGCTACAAGGTCAAGTGCCTGGACCACGGCATCTGCTCCCGCCGGGCCGTCACGGTGATCGTCACGGACGAGTGTGTCACGACATGGGCCTTGGGCCTTGTAATAGGATTAAGAGTGGATGTGTTTGGGCCGTAAGTCTTGTCTGTTATCAGTTCGGCAGGAACCAGATTCCCATATATATAGTACCATGTCTAAGTGAATGGGGACATCAGATATGAACAAATCAATTATCCTCTCTCTTTACCGTCTTTCTCCTGGCTTCTCTGCTTGAGACGGCATCGCCGTGCTCTCCGCCGTGCGCGTTCGCCGGCAAAACCCTCTAGTTATCCAGGATCGTGACATTTGGTACCAGAGCAAGGTTCATCACCACCGGATCCGCTCGATTCTGCCAGCTCTCCACCAACCCTAACCACTCGTATGGCTACCGTTGAGGACAAGCTGGATGCGCTGTCCGCGCAGATGACCTTCATGCTGCAGATGATGGAGGAAGCGAACGCGGGGATGTGCCGCACCCTAAGGACCAGCGCAGCTGCGTCGCGGTCGTCCGCACCGTCGTCTTCGCCCGCTCCACCGGTGTCCTCTACTCCGGCTGCAGTGCCGACAGCTGTGGCACCGCCATCCACAACCGCACGGACTGCAGCGCCTACGACCATCACCACCATGCTGCCCGGTGTCATCGACAAGTGCTCGGTCGTGTTCTCCGCCAGCATCGACGCGCCGGCCGAACCCACCGCTGCACCGACCTCCTCGTCGACACCGACTGCTCTGCGTCCAGCGCCCAGATCTGCCACCACCACTACGCTGGGTGCCATCGACGAGAGCGCGGTCACGTGGTGCTTCGGCAGCAAGCACGCCGCGGTCATCCCCACTGCTCATCCCCGAGCCACCACACCTTCGACCGCTTCACCGACCGTGGCCGTCATCGACGTTCACCACTGGTCCCCCACACCAACGGCACCAACCACGACATCAACCATCGTGCAGATGGCCACGACCGTCAGGCCACTGCCCACGCCAGCATCAGCTATCTCAAGTACAGAGGACGATGCAATCAACACTTCGCTCACCAGGTGTTCGACAACTCGCCTCTGCCGCAGCACCAACATGCTGGTTTCTGGGAGCAGCGTCAACACCATCTCAACTGTGCCGCCGTCATCAGCGACACACACGCTCGCCAAACAAGTTGCAGCTCCAGCAGTTGGCATGTCCCAGTATGCACACCAGGTGTTACAGGTGACATCCACAAGCTACTATCCTAAATCAGTTAATCATGGCAAGTGCTATGACTCAGTAATGTTGTGGCCACCTCCTGTGAGTCACGCAAGGAATTACTGTGCTCCCTGTGTGTTTGACCGTGGGAAGAATAGAAGGGGCAAGTGGATAGTGAATGCCAATGTTCAGGAGGCTCCTAAGGTGTTTGCTGGAATGACCAATATGAGTCCAGAGAGGTTAGCACCATTACCTGCTACCTTGGTTGACAAGGGACCATGGCCACCTCCTCTAAAAGACGATGTGACATTGAGGCAGCCAAGGCCACCACCTCTGTTGATTGACCTGATGGATTCTGATGGTCCGCTCAAGTCAACATCATGGCCATCTTTCTATGAGTCTGCAGCTGCTCTGCATTTGCAAAATTCATCAGCATTGGAGCTTGCTATTTCCTTAACAGCAGTACAAACATTATCAGTGTGGCAAGAAGTGAGTGGTAAGGCTCTGGACTCCATAACTCTATTGCCGACTTTGTGCTCCCATGCTAGTGATGGTTTATATCAACTGAAAACTGTGATATCATACACAAACAGTTATATACTGCTATTCAGTTTTAGTCAGTATGCTTCTCTATTGCTACATTCTGGTCATTGCTATCATCAACCAGTGCAGTGGAAGCCCCCATGGATATCTCTGTTATACATCTTCAGTAATAGACCCAATATTGCCTGCAGTCTCAGGATCAGGACTGCCACAGTGCCTCATTTGTTCTGGTGGTCAGTGGTTGCTAAGTTGCAATTCTATGATGTTCAGTACCGGAATTTGTTGGGAGAGGTAGTGGGTCTGTGCTTGTATTTCAGATATCTAGTAAGCCAGTTGCTGCATATTGTCCCCTCTCCAAGGCTTATGATTTGTATAGCTTCTGCACAGTACTCACAAACTATCTTTAGAATTTGTGTGCCTGAAGCCATACCCTTGTTCTCATTTAATCATACTCCTGTTGTGTTTTCCTACATTGAGGGGCTGCGTCATGATTCCATTATACCAAGGATCATTTCTCCAGTTAGTACCATGTCAGGGAAGAGGTGTTATCGACAAAACTGGAAACCACCATGGGCATCTTTAGTATGCAAGGTTATCACCTGGAAATTTCTTGCACGAGTACGTAATCTGCAGCGCAGCGGAACCGTGGTTGCAATGTTTCTGGGGCTTAGTGGAGCGAAACTGATGACCGCTTATGAGTTTGCTATGGAGCTATCATTATGTGAGCACAAGCTTCTTTTCTCTGAAGAGCTGACTGTCCTCAAGTTTGCCAACCATCTATGTGAAAGCTCTAGAATATTTGAATTGTTTCTATTCCAGAAAATTACTTCTGTTGCTTGGGATGCTGGTGATATGCAGCTGAGCCATGGCATCTATATGGTGGTCACTCTGTACATATTCAGAAAATGGACAGTCACATCGAACTTTGATGGCAGAGTAATTTTGCTATGTGTCTCCAAAGTGACAAAGTTACTTGGAGTAAATCAGATTGATGCCAAGCTGATTCTGCACTGGGCTGAGTACACCAAGAACCATATTTTCCTATTTGGGAGTGAGCATATTTCCCTGGTTACCTCTTACTGGAGCACTAAAAGAAGATTTCAGATAATCCTGTTCATGGAGTATTTTTGCTACAACTCTCTGGGGTTATGCCACATACAGATTACAAATCAACAAGAAGCTGGAGATAAGGACTGCTTGTTTACTCAATCTGCACTATCACATCATAGTGTCATCAAGCGTGTGGAGTACACAAGTGCAAGTTCAAGGATATTTACATGCATCAGTAAGACAGTGAATTGTTTGCCGTCAGTGAGGTTTCACTTCTACAACTTGATGATTGAGGATCCTTAACTTGTCGTCATGATGGCCTATAGTAGGAAACGACTCCTTTGGGAACCTCCAAGTACAAAACATGGTGAGTGGTTTGCTTCTAAATTTGTTCTGCCAACAGTTCCTGTCATTCAGTTTCAAGCTTCTACAAGTCAACACTCTAGCACTATGGAAGTAATGTACAAGACAATGATTGATTCTAGCATGCTGGCACTTCAATTCTATAATATGATGATTGAAGATCCTTGAAGGCTCAGTTGCAGAATGGAGTAACAATGTGAGGACCTCTGGCGGAAAATACATGTTTGTTACATGGTGATTGAAGAACCACAGCTTGAGGGCAAGCTGTTGCTTAAGGAGGGGGGAATGTCACGACATGGGCCTTGGGCCTTGTAATAGGATTAAGAGTGGATGTGTTTGGGCCGTAAGTCTTGTCTGTTATCAGTTCGGCAGGAACCAGATTCCCATATATATAGTACCATGTCTAAGTGAATGGGGACATCAGATATGAACAAATCAATTATCCTCTCTCTTTACCGTCTTTCTCCTGGCTTCTCTGCTTGAGACGGCATCGCCGTGCTCTCCGCCGTGCGCGTTCGCCGGCAAAACCCTCTAGTTATCCAGGATCGTGACAGAGTGCCCCGGCGGGCTCTGCGCGTTCGGCCGCACCCACTTCGACCTCAGCGGCGCCGCGTACAGCAGGATGGCCGTCGCAGGGGCCGGCGGCCGCCTGCGCGACCGGGGCCAGCTGAACGTCGTGTACAGGAGGTGAGCACCACGCACAACTCCCAGTCTTTGCTTGCTCGTCAGTTCAGAACCAACTGCTGCGTTGCATAGTAGTACTGTAGGAGCAGTAACAGTGTCTCGTAAATCGTGATGCTATGCTGAAAAATGGCCACTTGGCATCCGAAAACATCGCTGGTGCTATGTTTACCTCTGTAGGAGTACTAGTACTATGATCCTGATTCCTGCGGGGGGTGGTGAATTCAATTGTCCAGGGTTAAATGGGAGGGAATGCAGCCCAGCTGTCCGTCAGTCTGAGACCTGCTGCTGGGGTTAAACATGCCGCTGCCTGAGTAAACTCAGTCAGAATAGCATCTGATCACTTGTAAACACCTCCGGATCAATCTCTGCAGGGGAGGGGCTTTACTACTAGAGATTGCAGCAGATGTCAATACTCCCTTGGTCCAAGAAAACATGCAATTCTACAATAATACCATGTTTTAGTATATCATGTTTAAACAATTATAGATAAAAAACTAAAAATAATTATAACATCAAATAAATATCATTAGATTACTTATGAAATATATTTTCATAATAAATTAATTTGGAGTCATAAATATAAATATTATTCTCTAAAAACTTGATCAAACATGACTAACTTTATCTGGCACGCAACCTATAATTGCATGTTTTCTGGGACGGAGCGAGTACTAGCAAAAATAAAATAAAAAAAACCGATTAATTCAGTTAACTGGCACTGGCAGTTAGATTCCCTGTTTCGTTTTCTTTCTGAAACTGACCGGTGCAGTATCGTTTGCCTCTGTATGCATACACCAGGACGGCCTGCAAGTACGGCGGGAAGAACATAGCATTCCGTGTGAACGAGGGCTCGACTAACTTCTGGCTCTCGCTGCTCGTTGAGTTCGAGGACGGCGAAGGCGACATCGGATCCATGCAGATAAAGCAGGTAACCGACGATTCTTTTCTATGCCATTTCCCTTACAGATTCAGAGCTTTAGACCCCACGACTCTTTTCTCCTACCTATCGTATATTCCTTTGCATGGACCGACAAGTTCAATCTAAACATTTTAACTGATGCAAAATTTGGACAATCATTTAAGTCTCAACATTCTCCATCACGTGGAGACTGCCTTAGATATTAGACGTGCAATAGGAAAGAGCAACAATTATTTTAAATTATATTAGTCAGGATTCGAACTCGGGATATCTAACCATATCCGTGGAAGCGGCAGCCTCCGCTCCTCCTCATATGTCACTGTTACCAGCACAGCAAAACAGTAATGGGTCCTGTAAACAGTACCCACCCAATAGGAACAGTACGTACCCTTTGCAACAGTAAACCCATAGCAGTAACTGGTTTTCTACTGTCCCAAATACCCGTTAGTGCATGTTAATAGATCCATCACTCAGCACATACCGATTACTGTTCCACAGTTTTCTTTTTCTCTTCTTCTCCTCCACCTTCCATTAAAAAAAACCTGCCCGTGCTTTGCACGGGGTCCCTGCTAGTATAATATATGCACCGATCAATTGAACTCAGGGTGTGTTCACTTCCCCATCCCAACCCAAAATATTTCCTCTTCCACCTATCACATCAAATCTTTCGACGCATGCATGGAGCATTAAATGTAGATAAAAAAGATAACTAATTGCATAGTTTGTCTGTAAATATCGGGACGAATCTTTTGAGCCTAGTTAGTCTATGATTGAACAAATTTTACCAAATAACAACGAAAGATGCTACAGTAACTTTTCACCTACTTTTCGCGAAGTGAACACACCCTCAAAAGGTTAAAGTGGTTGAGAAGACGGGCAATTCACTTTATATTTTAGGGTAAAATTTATTTTTCAATCTCCAAGTTGCACATTAAACTAGATAATTTTTGTCTTTTGGCTAGTTTCATAGGTGCTTTTCTACATTCTAAAAATAATAAAAATATAGTTTGATCTCTAGAAACTCATAATTTATTTATTTGATATCACAACAATATGAAACTAGTACTTCTTTTAAATGCTATCTACCTATAAAGCATCATTTCGGGTTTTTTCTGAATTGAAATAACATTTTTGTAATAAAACTAGAAGTAGTTTCATATTGTGCTGATTTGAAATAAATCAATTATGAATGTTAACATTAAATCAGGTTTATTATTTTAGAAAAATATAAAATCATCTTTAGAATCTGTCAGACGACCAGATTGATCCAGTTTCGTTATCTGCTTGCTTAGTTCATAGTTGAAAATTGAACTGATGTGCAATTTAGAAGTTAAAAAAATGTATTTTACCCTATATTTTAGCATTATAATATTGTAGAGTAGTGGCACCCAGCGAAGCGGTCGGAAGGAAAAAACGAAAAAGAGACTATCCCCTGTCCTCGGGCAATGTATAGGTCTCGAGATGCACCGAGCATAGAGAGGGCCACGGGGCCTTGCCTTAACCCCAGCTTGTTGGAGACATCAGACGTGCGTGCTCCAGTGTTGCTTGCTTTCAGTACTCTCAATAGCATTGCCAGTTGCCGTTGTCCTTTGGCCAATGCTATCCTGTCCTGTCTGAAGAGGTGAGAGGCCGGCCAAAAGACCTGGCAGCTAAAAATCTTCACATCGTTTACCCATTCTACTCAAGGGTCACACAAGGAAAGGCAGCACCTTACCTGGAACAGGGAAATCCAGCCACGCATGCCCAGGCAACAAGGCGGGCTAGTGCTGCTACTTTCTCGCGCTGTCTTCCACACAAGCCCTAGTCAAAGCTTTGCGTAAACCTAAATAGTTTAAGACCTACGACATGATCTTCTTTGCCGAATGATTCCCGTTCTGAATGTGTTGGAAAAAGCAGCACGTGAGCCCCTGTCTGGTCATGGTGCTGTTGCCCCATCGAGGACTCATCTCAGTCGCCTTTCCCCCTGTAATCAACTGCTCTGTGCCGGCCGCCCATGATGTTGCTTCTTCATCAGCTCGGTCTAAGACGACCACGAAGCTGAGACTAAAGAAACCCAACAAAGGTCTCACGCCTGCCTGCTTTTGCGTTGCACTAGTAAGTGCTTTTACGGTGGCCGTTAAGTCGGACAGCCCATCCCTTCCCTGTGGCACGCTTGTGGCTGGGTCGTCGTCGTCCTGGCCTTTGTTGGGCCGGGGAATCCAAAGATGCCAAGGAATCCCATGCGACTTGGTCCCTTTGAGACGTGCTGCTGCCTTTATTTTGTTGGCTTTGTAAAAGTTTCAGACGCTGCTGCTCTTTGCCTAGTGGTAGTGGCCGGGTTTTAACTGACAGTAACAACAGCTGTTCACTGCTCTTGCTTATTACATTCACCTTGTTGCTTACATTTACCGACCATTGGCAATCGCTGCTCTGCTATGCTGTGTTGCAGGCCAACTCGATGGAGTGGCTGGACATGAGGCACGTGTGGGGGGCCACGTGGTGCCTGGTGCGGGGCCCGCTCGTGGGGCCCTTCTCCGTGAGGCTCACCACGCTGTCCGCCCGGAAGACGCTCACGGCCCGCGACGTCATCCCCAGGAACTGGACGCCCAAGGCCACCTACACCTCGCGCCTCAACTTCCAGCCGTCTCTAGGCTAGGAGAGCCAGAGACTGCCGGAGGGAGCGCGGCGACCGGGGGCCCACGTTTTATCGGCCCCGGACTCTGCCTTGTGGGCCCGCAAAGGCTGGTGGCCCACTTGGCAGGCAGCCAGGCAGGAGGAATCCAGACTTTTGTTTTTTCCTGTATATGCAGGCAGCTTGGTTTTATATGATTTTATTTATATCGTAGCGTAGCTAGTGTGAGGTGATTCTTGGTCATCATAGTAGGCATCGGACATGCGTGATGGCTGCTGATGAGTTGAGTCCGGGAGCGGGCTCAGAGTCCAGGTACAGGCAGCCGCCGTCTCCAAAGGAGAGAGCGTTCGCTGCTTGCTCTCGGCTCCAGCTCCAGGCCTCCATCCCTTGGAGGCTCGGAATCCGATGTGGAAGCTGGTTGGGCCGTGAGGGTTTTGGATCCCTCGTGGTGCCTGCTTCTGCTTCGCTCGTGTGTGGCTGTGCTTTTGGCGTCGATGTGTTTCTGTCTTGTGTTTTGCCCTGGTTGAATCTGGGGTTCGTGACAAAAAAAAGTTGTCAGGATGTTATCTGTGCACAATGAGGAATGCGTCTGAGAATGACCCTGTGCTTTCCATGTGAGTGTCAGATTGTTGGCGTGTCCATCACCTTGTTGTCATGTCGGTCAAAGACGGTTTCAACGTGTGCTATGCATGTAGCAAATGCATGAAAGCTGAAATGAGATGTACACTTCCGCTCTGAAAAAGGAAAGGAAAAAGAGATATACTCAGTGGCAAAATATGTAGTACAGATAGATAGAAACTCATCCCAAAAGCATATTTTGAACCCTTGAAAGATTTTAAAATTCAGCATACATATCCATAATGTGTTTAGAGATGCACCTTATTTTTAGCAAAAGTTGAGATGCAAACTCGTTTATGATTTTTATTTTAAAAAATGGCATTGCTTCCTAACTTTTGCACAAGCGGCGTATATGGAATAACTATGGATGTGTTGAGTTGTAAATTTTCTTCGAGAGATTGAAGTGATTTTTTGGATGAGTTTTCATATTTTCCACTAGGGTATGATTTCCACAGCAATTTTTTTCCGCCGCTGGTGGTGACCCTCTGCGCTGCGCAACTGGTCATGGGTGACTCAGCACAACGACGTGATATGACCAGTGGATCTCGTTTTCCAAATCAAATTCTCAAAAGTGGCTCGACTGTTTACCATTTGGTGTCCTGAAAAGAAAAAGGTTCACATTGCCTCCCTTAATTCTTGCGAAAGTCTATTTTTCCTCCATAAACTCTAAAACTGAGTAAATCACATCCCTGAACTTTTAAAACCGAAGATTAGGGGATGTGATTTACCCGGTTTTAGAGTTTAGGGAAAAAAACAGATTTTCGTAAAAATTGACAGAAGTAACATGAACTTTTTCTTAAAAATATAGGTTGGTCCACAGGGCCCGTGGCTGGGGCAGTTTTCCTTTCTTCGTAGGCCTTAGGCTGTCTTCAAGGACCGTAACCCAAAATATAAGACCTATTTGTCCTTTAGGTAATGTTACAGTCAAAGGGTTTCATACCTATTTTTAGTCTTCTCCAACAACAAGACCCAAAAGACGATCCTTTCTGCAAATGAGTCTTCTGGAGAGAGAATAACCATATTTGGGTTATGGATCTCCTGACACCTAAAATGAGTCTTTCAAATAGGTACTTTGTTGAAGGCTATAGGTATCCCATTGAAAACCCATTTTTAATTTGGGTACCCCAATGGGTATCCCGTTGGAGACCGCCTTACATGGCCTTCAGGCCCAAACTGCCCCTGGCCACATGTTGACCCCACGGTGCCAGCTCCGCGTCACGTTCTCCCCCAGCGAGGGCACGTTCATGCGCGTCGTCACCTCCGGATTCCCCCAAATAGACAAAACTCTCCCACCCCCTCCGCCGCTGCACGCCTCCACGCCCACCCATAGCCGGTAGATAGTTTCATCAAAGATAGCACACAGGATCGCGCCGCCCGCCTGAAAAGGAGGCGACGAATCCACCTACCCGCATTCGGGCGCCAGCGGCCAGCTCCACCCCGTGCCATCGCCACTGCGTCCGCGAGCCACCGCCATTCGTGAGGCCAGGGGGAGGGAGGGAGCAATGGGCGCGGGGATGGAGGCGGAGGAAGGGGTGATGGCGACGGACTTCTTCTGGTCGTACACGGACGAGCCACACGCGTCGCGCCGCCGGGAGATCCTGGCTAAGTACCCGCAGATCAAGGAGCTCTTCGGCCCGGATCCGTGGGCCTTCCTCAAGGTGCCGTGATCTGCTTCCTTTACGCTCTGCTCTTTGCGTCTGTTCTTCCTTTCTTGTGCGCTTCTGTGTGTGCAATGAGGAATAGAGGATCGTAGATTGAGCTCGCCAGAAAGTATGATCCACGCTGTTTCCTTTTACGACGTTTGGCGTTTGCTGAACAGATGCAAATCGGATTGGATCCATTAAAGTTGGGTAGCCCTAGAGCTGCGATCTTACTTCGGATATCTGAATTCAGAGTCGGGGTGCTGTTTTTTACGGTTTCAGTGCGAAGTTAGTTTGGCATTGTGCAGGTTATGGTGCCTACGTTGCTAGAGATATTCTCTGGAACCACCACTATGACAAAGTGATTGCAGATATGCTTTTCTTTTTTTTTGTTACGGATACTGCAGCCACAAATCTTTTGGACTTACCGATTTTCTTCTGTTACTTGCTGATTTTGTAATTTTGTCTGTTACTTGCTGGTTTTGTAATTTTGTTTGCCTTGTCTTCAACCAACTGGTTAGTATTCCTTATGTCACTGCAAATTTGATGTGCCTGCAAAACTGCTAACTGTTAAGATTGGGTTTTATGGTGCAAACAAGATGAAGCAGTAACCAAAGAATACGGTCAAATCAGGTGCTTCCTCCTTTGAATTGTTTCCCATAATGAGCCTAGTGGCATATGGCTAGGTGGCATAAGCTGCCGACTTTATTGTGCCCTGCTGAACCTTTCTTGTTGGCCCTGAATCCTCTAAGCCTGAAAGGGTTCCTAAAATGGCAGTTGCTTCTTATTGGCTACCGGCACTTCCTTTCAAGACATGCATTAAACCTTCCCGGTTGTCAGCCGCAAAACAGTGTTTTTCTCTCACAACAAAACAACATCAGCCGGCTTATCAGCCGCAAAAACCATCGGCCGAACAGCTCGTATAACTTCAGGAGCGATTAGGAATTGATAAAGATTCATTCGCCTAAGCCCTAACCAGTTACTGCTACTTCCTTGAAGGGTAGGCAAATTCCACCAACTTTGGCCACGACATATCTTGCTTCTGATCCCTACTGCACCCTCAGTTTCATATGACAAATTTGGGACAGTAATTTCAAATCAACCACAAGATGCAAACATATCTTTGGTACCCTCTATCATGGTGTGACTGCGGGAAGAACCATAGGAATTAAGAACTGCATGAAGAAAAAGTGTTTTTCGTTTTCCTATTGAGGTCATTAATGAGGAATGTAAATCAACTAAGACTTTAATGCCAATATGTGAGAACATTATCAAAAGATTAATTATCTGAAGACCTGAATATGGTGTGAATCTGTAAGCACATTGACACATCCTTACTGAATTACTATACCCGGAACCGTTTTCTGTGCAGTCATTTGAATCAGAGTATCTTGTTGTCAGTCCTTGCTGAATTTTGGCTTCATGTGCAAAAGTGGTGTCATATCCCTTTCACCACCAACTGTTTCGTTGGCCTTTGAACTTTGGCTGGGCAAGCTGGCAAGGCACATCTCATACCTCTTGTAAGAAAAAATCCTAAGGGCTGCTGCCATCCTATCCGTAAGCTGAATTTTCTTTTTGGAGCAATAAGTTGTACTCCTATTTGCACTGATATGTTTTGTTGTATTTGCTGAAGTTGTTTGTGCATACCTGTATGACACGGTCGGTATGGTCCGAATTCCCAATTTAAGCATAGAAACTTCTTCTGCCAATTTCATTATTAAGATATTACAGCCAGAAACCATCACTTCTCATATCAAGGTTTAATTGCGACATGCTTTGATAGTTATTTCAACTGTGTTTTGCAGATTGCTTTGGTTGTGTCGCTTCAGCTATGGACTGCTACATTCCTCCGTGATGCCAGCTGGTTGAAGCTACTGACGGTGGCCTACTTCTTCGGCTCCTTTCTAAACCACAACCTGTTCCTTGCCATCCATGAGCTGAGCCACAACCTTGCCTTCACAACCCCATCCCTCAACCGCTGGCTGGGCATCTTTGCAAACCTGCCCATCGGCGTCCCCATGTCCATAACGTTCCAAAAGTACCACCTGGAGCACCACCGGTTCCAGGGCGTGGACGGCATCGACATGGACATCCCGAGCCAAGCGGAGGTGCACGCCGTGAGGAACGCCGTCAGCAAGTCCATATGGGTCGTGCTCCAGCTCTTCTTCTACGCGCTGCGGCCGGTCTTCCTGAAGCCGAAGCCTCCAGGCCTGTGGGAGTTCACCAACCTTGCGGTCCAGGTCGGCCTCGACGCCGGCCTCGTCTGCCTGTGCAGCTGGAGGTCGCTCGCGTACCTGATCCTCTCCACGTTCGTTGGCGGCGGCATGCACCCCATGGCGGGCCACTTCATCTCGGAGCACTACGTGTTCAGCCCAGAGCAGGAGACGTACTCCTACTACGGGCCCCTGAACCTGATGGCGTGGCATGTCGGGTACCACAACGAGCACCACGACTTCCCCAGGATCCCCGGCATCAGGCTGCACAGGGTGAAGGAGATCGCGCCGGAGTACTACGACAGCCTCAAGTCGTACAGGTCTTGGAGCCAGGTGATATACATGTACATCATGGACCAGACGGTCGGCCCTTTCAGCCGGATCAAGAGGAAGGCGCCCAAGAAAGATTCGTAGTTGTAGCGTCGTAGGATCAATTTTGTTTGTCACGTATTATGAACTCCTGGAGATGATCTATGTTTGGTGTAAGGATTTCGATTCGTTGGAAGTTGGAACAGCCTGTTACTGATATCAATATATAGCTCGTTTCGCGACTGATTTTTCATGTGCCAGACGTATACATCAAAGTTGTTTCCGTTTGGTAATGTTGCATCAACCTGACTCATCGTGAGCTAACCCGATTGCGCCGAGCGCAGAACGCGGTGAAGCCACGAGCGCACGAGAGCGTTGCGCCGGCCCACGACGCCGGGGGAGCCCGAGGCAACGAGAAGACGACACTGTCTGCCGTCGCCGACGGAGTTTTTTCGTGCTGAATCCACCCAACCCAGCACGAGCGGCGCGTTCACACGCAGAGTTCGTTCCAGTTCCAGGTTGTTATTACTGCTGTGATGATCAAGCAGAAAAAACAGCCCCGGCCAATAGGAAGGAACCCCCGAGGAATCTCACCTTCTTTACCCAATGTTTTGGTTGGGCAAATGGATTCTTTGCCCAGGCTTAAACCTAACCACACGGATCCGACGAAAGTCTCACAGGACCAGTGTACGCGCTTCCTTTCATCTTAAAGAAGAAGAATCAAGCGCTGCCTTTTTCTTTGCAGAAGAAGCCTTTTTTCTGGTAACACAACCTGGCCTTGTTTAGATGCAAGGCTAAAGTTTAAATTTTTTACTCTCTCTCCGTCACATCAACTTTTGCACGCATACATGAAGCATTAAATATAGATAAAAAAAATAACTAATTGTATAGTTTAGTTATAAATCACGAGACGAATCTTTTGAGCCTAGTTAATGTATAATTAGACATTAATTGTCAAATACAAACAAAAATGCTACAGTTAAAAAATTCTAACTTTTCACCAACTAAACAAGGCCATAGAAGGCTACAAAGGACAACAATTGTCCTGGGGCAATCAGCACGGACTGACAAACGTGCCCCATAAGCTCCAGGCATGTGTCAGCCCACATGTCAGTCACATGTGCTTCAGTACGCTCACTCGATGGCTAGGCAATTCTACAGACTGTTTCGCACCCTCCAATCGCGTGATTCAAACGTCAACCGCCGCCCTCGACCGTTCCCTCGAACGCCGACGCGGCCGCACAACTCATTTCCAGAGCTTTACAGATCAGCCCCGAGGAGTTCACCACCACACCCGCACACCGCACCGCGCTACCTTTTATAAGTCTCATCTCCTCGTCGCCGTCTCCCTGTGCGATCCAAACGCGCGACAAGTCAGCAGCGCCGCCGCCTTTCGTTTTTCCTTCTCACCTCACCCATCTTTCCCCCACGAGAGCGCGAGCGGAGCGGAGGGCAAGGAAGGAGTCGAGGAGATGGGCGGGTTCGATCAGCAGGTGAAGGAGCGGACCAAGGAGCTGAAGCACCTCAAGACCGCGGCGATGAAGGGCATCAAGGCCGCCGGCGAGTCGTGCAAGAAGGCGTGGAGCAAGGTCAGGAGCAGCATCAAGCGCTAGGCCCAGGCGTCCGCGACGACTTTCGTGGCCGTGGTGGGATGGGGATTGCTGCGTGGTTTTCTCAGTCGTGGTAGATTGCGCTTTCTGGTTTTTGTTGGATCTGTTTATTTGAGCAACTTGGATACATGATGTGTGAAGATCGTCTGTATGTGTATGCATAGTATTTCACTTCTCTTCGTTCGTTGTGATCCTCTTCATGCTTTTCTTCCGGTGGCGAATTCAGTTGTTATAGCAGATAGATCTTTGGCTGCCAAGTGTTCCAACTGCCGACGAACTCTCGAGTCTGGATGTTCATCGCACACCGAAAAGAATTACAGACAGTTTCTACGTCTTCGTAAAAGGGGTCCGCATCACCTGATCATGGTTGAACCTACCTTGATTCCTGCTTCCTGACCTTATCAACGCTCTGAAATCAGGATGTCCATCTATATCACCGCTGATTGTTAGTCGTTAGCCTGCTTCCTAACCGGTAAGGCTGAAACAATGGACACTAATAATTACTTTTTTTTTTCAAAATACACTTATTGATAAAAGAATCTGAGCACTGATCTGTCGCAACTCACGAATGATTGCAACCACCGGTAACTTATATCAAGAGAACACAAAAACCCGTATCGATCAGGTGCTTAGGTGTCCAAAGTTCAGACTATGATATTGTTTTTTTTAACATACCATGATATTGAAATTAGGGACACAGGAAGGATGATGGAACGTTTCGAACGCAAGAAGTTTACAGAACGATTTGATTGCCTCGTTGGCTCAAGAAAAAAAATATGTCAGTCCAGAACTCCAGATGGATCCTGATTCATCATGCTGACACCTGCTACCGTTTCTGTATGTGGGCCGTGCATAACGACAAGGCTGGAGACGGCCGGTCGGGCAGGTCCAAAAATAATGCAACAGAAGAGCACACTGCATGTGAATATGTGATGAATGACGAAGGTAGTTGGAACATGGGAAACAAACTTTGTAACTGGAATTCAAAATTCTGCCGATACAATACACAATAGTAGCATCTGACACACTATGTAAAAAAAAACTTTGTAGTAGCTGACAGCAGTTCAACATGCTAAGGTATGCTCGTCGTCCTACAGTGTTCAGGAAAGCCAAGGAACAACTGCAGGGAATTGGGCTATCCACCAGCCGATTACTGCAAAGGAGCATCAGGATCCAATCTTTTCTGGATTGCAGCTGCAGCCTGGTATCGGGAAATGATTGATTTAGGTCAGAGGAGTGTGTGTTGAACCATCCACTTCTAATTGCAAGGCTTGCAAAGTTTAGGAAGAGCAAACCTACCTGAAAATTGCCCAACCTATATTGGTAGTTCATTTCTTCGCGTAGACGGGCCTGCTCCTTCATGTCTTGAGCCTAAGAATGAGCAAAACACAGAAGACAGACACAGCTTAGATGACAGAAAGAAACAAGTTGTGCTTTCAATTACCATGCCATGGCTTATTCCTTCCGAAACGTATACACAAAAAAAATACCCTGCTAGGGATATTATCTAAGAAAATCTAGAGATAGATAAATAATGCATATTATATTTACTAGAACATGTATTAGGAGTATTACAAAAAAAAATGGGCATAAGGTCCAAAGCACTACTTACCACTACATTTATTTCAGGTAAATGGGCATATATACGAGACTGATACAATAGAAGATCTTAAAATGTACATTTGTATGATTGGGCCACCTGTGAAATCAAACTTGGTGGCACACAATGACACAAGTCTTCATATACATATTCAAAGAAAGGGCTGTTATGTGCTGACTAGCAAATCTATCACTTCAAATACATTGCGCATTCTATATCCATTGCATACTGCTTCCCATGATGAATAGCTATGTTCTTTGGCCAAATTTATGCATGGCACTAGAAAGACTATATATAGGCTATATCCACTTAATACTGGGCCACTATCTTAAAACTATAATAGAAGAAAAAAAAAACTTTCAGCAAGGGCAGACAACATAATCCATGAGCATTCTAGAATTTATATGATGACTAGAAGATAAATCAGAATTGCCAAAAGAAACAAAATATAATCTAACCAGTCCAGCTTGCATAGAGCGTTTTAAAGCTTCCACTTCTTCCTCCTTTCGTCGTTCACGCTCCTTCAACAATTCTAATCTGCATGATTTTTTCAAATAAAAAATGTAAAAAGGAACTACTCAATGCAGAAAAACTCCAAACCCAATTAAAATACAAGAGTTTCATAATATTCCCTTCATAGAACATGCAAAAGGTTAGTGTAAAGATAATAGCCCACAAACCATAGACTGATAGCCCTAGAAAAGACACTAACAACTTTATTGATGTCCCATGTTTTAAGAATAGTATATGGACAGTATTGTGGAAACCAACAAATGCTTTTTTCAGAACAATTTCATTTTTATGTACCTTCGCTGTTCCTCATCATTAAATACTGTACGTTCTGTCACAAACGTCTTTGAACCCTTCTTTTTCTCTTTCTCCATTGCTTTGCGATGATAAGCATCTAAATTATAATATCTGAAAGAGAACATAAGGAGAGAAATCATAAATCCTTTTCCTGAACTGTCATCTAATAAAAGTTATTATACCCAAAAGACGAGAGCCATTACTTTTTTGACGGGAAAGTGGCTGTATTGTGATCCTCCATGAATCTGAGATACAGACACCATATGTTAGACACCTTGGAACATCAATGATACAGTAGCCATTTCTTTTCTCAGTTCACCACAAGGTCTGTAATTATTGAAGCAATTTCATGACAGTAGAGTAACTTACTCCTTGAACATTTGCTTCTCTTCCCAATTTGACAATGCCTCCAAATTAACCTGGGTTCACATTAACAAAAAACTAAATTGAACAATGCCGTGGATCTACATAGACCTCTGCCTCCCTCACTATGTATCAACAATTCAACACGTACAGAATAACAGAAAGAAATATACCTGCTTGACTTCTGATAGCCATGCAGTGAACTCTGGTCGCTTGCTCCTACAAAACACATTGCACAGTTAATTCAAAGAAATGTAGTAGAAATAACATTAGTACTTCATATGATTAATTATTTAGAGTCCAAACTCATCTCATTTAGTGAAAGATACTACATGATGCTGGCTGGAACGCTGCGTTAAGCTAGCAAAGTCCCATATAACATGCCCTCAGTATTAGTATAGTACTGCTAAGTGAACTGGATGGTGAAACATAACTATAATTTTCTAAGTGCATCATAATATGAACTTCAAAAGGTGAGCTTGCAGACTTTGCTACAAAGCTAGTAGAATAGGAGCAATATAAGCTCTTACCAGACTATCATTCCAGTGATAAGGCTACTGTTTCATGCGTTCCAATCCAATCTAAGATTTCTGATTGAATTATATTTCATCTTTGCTTTCAGTAAGCTACATGAATTGGAGATGTCATTTCCGCATTTCAGATTGAATTATATCTCCTTGCACAAAAATAACAAATAACAACTGAAAAACTCGAGCAATTCATGTCTTATGCCAAACCCTGAAACTAGGAATGAAGCTACTCACCACATATCGACCTCACGGATGATGCCATATTTCCCCCACGAGTTGGTCACAGCGCCCTTCTTCCCCAAATTCTTCTTCTCCTCCTCCTTCCTCTTCTTCTTCTCCTTCCTCCTCCTCTCCTTCTCCTTCTTCCTCCGCCTCCTCTCCTCTTCCTCCCTCTCCTTCCTCCTCTTGCGCCGCCGCCGCCGCCTCTCCTCCTCCGAATCCAACTCCGACTCGCTCTCAGACTCCGCGCTGGACCCCGAGTACGACGACTCGGACTCCGACTCTGACGACGAGCCCGAGCTCTCGCTGCGGCTGCGGCGACGGCGCCGGCGCTCTTTCTCCTTTCTACGCCGTTTCCGTCGCTCGCCGGAGTCCTCTCCGGAGCTCTCGCTCTCCTCCTCCTCCTCCTTCCGCCGCTTCGACTTGCCGCGGTGGTCCCGGTCCCGGCTCCCCTTTGAGCGGTCGTTACATTCGGCGTCGAGCGACTTGCTGCCGCTGCGCGCCGCCTCATCCTCCTCGGCTCCTCGACCATCACGGGGCGACCCAGAGGCAGCCATGGCGTCGCGAACCTAGGGTTTCGCGCCGCGAAGGCGAGATGGCAAGTGAGACACAGATCGGCTCGCGACGGTGCCGCAAGTGGTGGCCGCCTGGACGGCCTTGACGAGGCTACAGGTGGCGGGCCACGGCCCACGGGGTCGGCCTGGCAGGGAAGGATGAGCTGATAAGGCCTACAGGCCCATGTAATAGCATTTTTTATCCACTAAAAAAAGTAATAGCATTTTTGTTGTACCACTGATTATACATTTTTTTGGCCAAAACATCAAAGGTCGGCCCTTTGGCTCATCTGCGTACAAAACATGCCTAATTTTCCACTTTCACAGTTATATGAAATATTTTTTTCTGCATACAAAACATGCCAAATTTGGGTCTTCTACCATTTTCACAAATGTCCATGCCGTCTCACCTCCAGGATGTTTCATTTTTTTTTGTGAAGGAACTTTTAGCCACTATTACCGAGCTTTGTATGAGAAATCCATGCAATTTTTTTGTGTAACACAGATTTTTTTTTCTCTCAAGCCAGTAGGAATTAGGCATAGCTTATGTGTCTGTGCACAGAACATGTCAATTTTGCACTTTACGGATACTGGACATTGGCTGAAGTTGCTTTTGTATTTCAGAGTGTCTGTGCACAGAATATCCGTGTTCTAAATAGGGTTTTTTTTTTATCTGTGCCATCGGAATTTTGCGACTTTGGAGTTATGCCATTACAATTCGTGTAATCCGAGAAATGCCATTACAATTCTTCAGCTTGTCGGTTGCTGCCATTCTCTACGTATCACGCCTGATTGGGCCCACTGTCAGGTCAAGGGAGGCATACACAAGTTTCGTATGGACAAGGATGCCCCCCCGTCTGCAGTAGAAGGATGCCGTGGCTCCTCCCCGTCTGTTCGTCCTCACCAGACGCTGCTTCCCTCCTCTCTGTCTCCGTTCTCCATCTCCTCCAAGACCAAGAACCCTAACCCTAGAATCCATCCCCTGCCGTCCCTGGAGCCGCCATCCCCCACCGTCCCTGCTGCCATCCCTGGAACCTCCATCCCCCGCCGTCCCTGGAGCCTGGAACACGAGCGCGCCGTGGAGCCTCCATCCCCCACCGGAGCCTACACTACAGAGCAGCGGCACATCGACCAGAGAAGATGCAGGCCCCCTGAAGACGACGTGGGGGGCCTTGGAGCATCTTTGCTGTAGTGCTGCGGCGGAGATGGAGGATAGCAGGTATTGTCTGTGAATCCCTGTTCTGTGTTAGCATGTAATGTAATTGATTTGTGCCTATGGATTTACACTTCGATTTGGGGTTCGATTTCATTGTTGGTAGGGATGGGTTCGTGATTGATGTTAAAGTTGAAGGTTTTGCATTTAAAGACACGGATGGTAGGAATTCATACAGGAAATGCTCTGTGTTTCAATGTGATGTGGAGTTTGGGTCATGCACTCTTGAACTATTGACTTCAAGTATTGCAAATGAATTGAAGGTGCCCCCTAACCAGTTACCCACAGTGTGGTTCTTTGACAAAAGGATGCATGAGAATGTTAAATTAGTTAGTGAAATCCAGATGCTTGATGTCTTTGAAATGTACAAGGAAGAGATGGGTTGTCAGCTTGTAGTGGGGCTGTTTGATAAGTCTCTTTGTGTTGATGCTGAATGTGATGGCCTATTGCCTTTATGTGCGATTCCAAATGAACCAAGTAGTGCTGCTCCTGTAAATCCAGAGGCAGCTATTGCAATTGGGGCTGAAGGAGAACCTGGTACTGATGCAACTAACAATGTAGAGCCTGAAAACACACTCATTTCACTAGAAACATACAGGCACATACATTGATTCATTCCAAGTTTCTGGAAACACACTCGTTGCATTACAATTCACTGGAAACATACAGCTAGACACACACTATTGTCATGCATTTCACATACATAGCTTGTCACAAAAGACTCATTACATGAAGGGGAAGTCATTTCTTCCACACAAATGCAACCAGGACAGCAACAAAGATAGCCATGAAAACAACAACAGCACCAATTGGACTCTTTCCCTTCTTCATCTCTTTCAATTCTTTCACTTCAGTCTTTAGGTTGCCAGTCTCCAGTTTGATCTCACCAACTAGGAGCTTCAAATCAAGCTGGACCATCTTCAATTCTCCACACGCTTGCTGGAACCCTTGAACAACAGGACCAGCAGGTTGTTGGACGACTTCAACAGCCCATCTACATTGTGCCCAGAACCAATAGAACTCGCCAACAGATTGGCATGGTTATTGCGCAAGTAAAGCTCATATGCATCCTCAAACCACCATTCACGACATTGGGGGCACTTGTAGTAGAAGTTGTTCTTGCTCAGTCGCTTGACAACAGGGACCAAGCATTTGGGGCAGTCGACAAGAGGGAGAGTCCTCCCCGGCTGTGAAGAGCTCGAAGCCGTGGTGGCCATTGGCACGGTGGCGGCTTTTGGGCACAATGGCAGCAGCTGCTGCGCACAAGGGAGGCAGAGAACATGGATCAGCAGCAAGTTCTTGGATGTGGCGGCATTTCACCGAACACCTTGCAGGCAGAGGAGGTGCTCACCAAGGATGAACCTTCTCCTGGCCGAGATGACGCCTAGCGGCGAGCTCAACTCAGAGAAACAAGGTAGGAGGACGCCGCGGACGGAATCAGCAGGAGACGTGCCGACTTCGTCGAACAAACCCAGCGACGGGGTGCAGTCCACGGGCCACGGAGTCCACCGGCGCGGGCGCGGCTTGCGCGAGCAGTGAGGCCTTGCACAAGGGCTACGCGAGGGTTTGCGCGAGGGCTCGCGTCGCTGAGGCGATGGGGCGGCGGCCGGAGCGGCGAGCTCGGGCGGGCGGGCGACGGCGTGATGACCAGAGGCGGAGGACGAAGTTGTGTCTGTGAGACAGACGGACGGAGAACGGACGGGGTGGCTTCTAATGTGGACGGAGGGGCACCGATGTCCATACGCAATGTGCGTATGCGTCCACAGGCCTGACAGCGGGCTTCCGATGGCGGTATACGTAGAGAATGGCACGAACCGACGAGCTGAAGAATTGTAATGGCATTTCTCGGATTACACGAATTGTAATGGCATAACTCCAAAGTCGCAAAATTCCGATGGCACATATAAAAAAAACCCTTCTAAATACCATGAGCTAGCAAGCAGGGTCATAGATTGGCTGAAGTTTAATGTGCCTATATTTGGTTCTTATACATTTCCAGCTTGTGAAAAAAAAGCAAGGCTTCAACTTCCATAAACAAAATACAAAATATAATGGACTTCAACTTCTAGCATTTTGATGTTCTCATACAGTATGGTCCATAACAAGAAAACATAAACCATAAAGAAGTGCCTGCAGTGACAACCTGGCGTGCTAGTACTCAGGTGCATATAACACCTTGCTATGCTTCTGATATAGGTAAAATCTCGTGCATACTCCTGGCCTAGAGAAACTCTGAAATATTTGGTACAGCTCCTTGGCCTGGACTTCAGAGATTGAACCATGGAAATTTATTGTCATCTCTTTAAGCTTTGTCCCCCAATCGAAAAGTCTTTTCACAAAAGCAACTTCATGTTCAGTTCCTCTCCATCCAGTGATTTCTACTTCTTTAAGGTGATTCAACAAGAGTTCCTCCGTTTCCCACTCTACTCGCTGAAGGCATATGCAATCGGATGAGCATACAGTTTGGGCCTGACACCAGGAAGGCAGTAAGTATATTAACTTAATAAAATTAATTGGTGATTGCATGATAAAAAGGAGAGAGAGTAAATAGTCAGATTCCTGAACACTTTTGAGCCCAGTAACTAGTTGCAGCAATATAATTTTCTACCAAGAGAGAAGATAGCACACAGCATAATTTCTGTTTACAAAATCACAGAAAATTCCATGTAACAGCAACATCCTATTAATCACCCAGAATTAAGGAGATTTAGAATCAATCTTAGTGCATAGGTTCTGAATGGGCCAACAGAACCTTTTTTATCTTTCTTTTTTTAAAAAAATATAAATACTTAGGCCAATTACTCCTTCAACTTTCTGTTCGCTGCCGTATTATTTTCTAACTCTTATATACATTACCAAGGTTGATCTGCTTTAATGCCATCCAATGACTCACCACAGGTCCACAACCATATATTTCAAACAGGCTAACAATAACTAGAAAGAGAGCAACGACTTACAGCTCAAATGTATACCAACAGTTAAATCTACAGAGTAAAGTGCTACCATTTGGATATCAAATAAACCAGACATTTGCAAAAAAAAAAAAGGAAGAAAAGAAGCAGGTTTCTTCGCATTACTTCCCTGGCAACTTCAATACTTACTCAAGTATTAGGTAATTTGGCTTTAATTTAATTTGGCTTTCGATAGATACTTTAACTGAAATTGATTGTCAAAAATGCCTTTTAGGGACCAAAATGCTACCTTTTTTCTGTTCTGGGGAAAGTATTAGGTAAATGAAGAATAGGTTTACCTCTGAGACAGTAGCAACTAACTGCAGCATCAACCTCCTTATACCAGTAGACAATCTGAGAACATGGAATGCGCTGGCCACAAAGGCATGTCCATTTGCCATGACCATCAGGCGCAAAAATGTAATGTCAGGGAGCACTGCCATGTCTTCCATCATGTATTGATAGTTCCCTATATCCTGTGTTTTCAAAGGAAGTAAAACAAAGGGGAATGAAACCTAAAACTGTTTTAGTGATTGTTGCTACCTGACCATTGTTGTGAGCACACATGAAATGGTCGCTATAAGTAACAAGTTCATTCTGGGTTTCTTACACAAAGCATGGCCATTGTGAGCTGCTAAAAACTAAAAAGACTATACTACTTGTTCTCCAGAAAATACTTTGGCTCTCATGTTTCTTGAAGATATATTGGAAAATAGTAATTAATCAGTGTTCTGAGCAATATTGGAGGGACCTGAGGTCCTAAGTAAACCAAAACATGCGATGACTTCTACCAATGGTGGTTTCCTGATATCACCATCACCTTGACAATTTGACAAAACATCAAAATAGTGGAAACGAAACATTATTTTAAGTAAGCCATTTGGTTCAATGCACAAGTCAACTTATTTTATCCTAAACGAAGACTCATAAGTAATATGCCTGAAGTACTTTATTTGCTTGCTTTTATATGTCTAATCAAGCCTTAGGAGTTAAGTTTTTATTTACAAAAAAAGGGCATTGAGCAAACTTTAATTCTGTGGTGGCCTAGGACCATTCTTAGTCAGCATGACACATAGGAACCTTGGATGGATACACTAGCATGCTATGGTACTACGATGGCATAGTTCCAGAATCCAGATAATAGAAGTGAGAACTCACCCGTGGATACACCAGCACTAAAAAAAGAGTTTTGATGCCCTCAAAGCGCTGCAAGAGACTTAAACAAGAGTGATTGTGTAGGAAGGTCTCAGTTGCATAAACATGATAATAGTCAGTGCGCAGCATCCGGAGATGTTCCATCTTGCCAAGGTGGACAGAGATCGGATCATATTCATCACTCCAATTAAGATTGGCCAGCTGAGGGGCTGAGATGTTGGCGACCGGTGGACTCTTGCAAAAACACAATACCACAGTTAACTCCTTGAGCACCGGCGCCATAACGGTGAGCTGAGACAAGGAGTGCAGGTCCCTGAGCTCCATCAGCAGCAGAGAATCCGAATGTATGGCGAGATCACACAGCCCACGGGCGTCCTCAACGGTGAGCCTCTGCAAGCACGGGCACCGCGGCGAGGACACGGCGTCGCCTAGCTCGCCTGGGCCGTGGAACCAGACGCCACTCAGGCGGAGACCGGTGAGCCGAGTGAAGACACCGGTGGGAGGCACGGCGAGACCCTGAAAAGCCAAGTAGAGCGAGATCGAGGTGGCCTTCTCAAAGCAGGGGAGCTCAAAGGCGCCTCTTTGCGTGGCCTGCTCCTCCTCTTCATCTTGCACCGCACCATGGCTGAAAATGGTTAGGTCACCGGAGACTCGGCGCGCGGCGGCGGGGAGCCAGACCGCCAGAGACTCAGGGGTGGCGCCATCGGCCCGGACGAGGAGGGCGCGGACGAGCACCTCATGGGCGTCAAGGGCGTCGCGCAATCGGTGGGGCTCAGTGGGAAAAGTGAAGCAGAGCACAGGGAGGAGAGCCCAGATGCGGCGCCAGCGGTGGGATAGGACGCTGGTCTGGGCGGCGGCGCGGGTGCTGAGCTTGAGGAGGATGAGGACGAGGACGTCGTCGGGGAGTGTGCTGAGCCGGTCCACGCCTGCAGCTGCGGCGGCGGCATCGTCGGAGGAGAGCCTCGCGCTCCTGGCGGCGCTGTCGCCGCCGCCACCCAGCTCCATCGAAAGTGGGGACGGGATGGGATTTGGGGATTTAGGTCACGGACGCCACCATTTCGGGGTGGAAATTGGAGCGAGTGTCCGTGGCTGCCTGGGCCAGACCGGGCCAAAAGCAGAGTAGGGCGAAGGGAGGTAAAAAGGACAAACCTTTCTTTTTTCTTTACAAAACTAGGGTTGTGTTCACTTGGCATGCAAATCCAAAATATTTCCTCTTCCACCTATTACATCGAATCTTTGGACGCATGCATGAAGTATTAAATGTAGGTAAAAAAAATAATTAATTGCATAGTTTGTCTGTAAATGTCGAGACGAATCTTTTAAGCCTACTTACTTCATGGTTGGATAATATTTGTCAAATAAAAACGAAAGATGCTACAGTAACTTTTCACCTACTTTTTCCCAACTAAACACACCCTATATATATGTCCGGCGTTGCATCGAGGATACGATTTTTTTTTATTGAACCTCGCTGATCGGACGCAGACGCTCAGCTCCGAACGCTTCGTGTCGGACATGCACACGTGGATCCGGTCTTGCTATCAAAACCGGACAGGTGCAGACACGTGAGGATTATTAGCATCGGACACGTACGCGTGAGAAGGGAAAAGATAAGATTTGATATCACCGGGTAAATGAAAACCTTCGAGTCTTTTTAGGTGTATAAGATAAGAGATAAAGTTTATACATCCTTCTTAATTTTTTTTCCACTTACGTAAATTCAACCCCTATGAGCACCTACGAAAAACTGTTTCGAGATTAACGAAGTCACCACAGGAGCCTCGCTGTCGACGGAAACGTCGCCTACCACTGAAAGTAAACGCTGTTAAAACCCTGGAATAAATCCAGAAAAATATGTGCACCCATATCAAGACGAGGGTTTCAAGGAACCTAACCAACTAGCGAATCCTCCTGAATTGTAAGAAGCATCATCACTCAAATGCAGCATCATGAAATGCATAAACATGTGCCTATGTCTTATAGTGGCTTTTATTTTTATAACAATAATTACTTGCCCTATATTTGAATGCACAAAAATTGCATAAATAAATCAAATTAAAATATTTGCATCATAATGATTATTTTCCCTATATTTAAACGCATATTAAACTATATTTGCATAAATGGAATTTTAGGGTGTTACGAATATCCACTTCAAGGTGGACGAGAGCAGCCAGCATCCATGCCGCAATGAGCCCCACCAACGCCTCGGTCTGCCCACCAGATCTGGTGCCGCCATGCCTTCATCCCACAAGATCGGGCTGCCCACACACCAATGCCGTCTTCTTCCTCTCCGGCGGGGCACGGGCGCGTCGGCATGGGAGAGGGAAAGGGAGGGCCGAGCTGCGTCACGCCGTCCATGCTCTGTGCGACAGTCGCGTTTTTGCGTTTCCGTATTTTTTAGGAGTAGAAGACATGATTTATCTGTGTTCTAAATACTACCGTGAGAAGGTGAGATTTCTTATTCATTTTGATTCAATGTCACAGGTTTATTCAGTTTTATCCAATGTCTCAGGTGGCCCACTAGCTTTTAAATGTAGACAAGATGTCAAATTTTGCATCCTTAGGGCATTCGCAATGCAGAAATTATCCATAGTATCTGTAACAGAACCGACCAATTATACGAAATTAAATAAGAAAATCACCCGCCGGAGTAGATAATTTAGCAAACTTAAGCTCGTATAACTCGGTAGTCCGTGAAATCACGACAAATTTCAAACCAACCAACATACCAACCAAGATCATACAAGTTTAGCAGCCACAATCACATATTACATAAAGTTCGCAATATCATTGAAATACATCGGAGTTTAAAACATAAAGCTATTACAAACCAAGTTCATAATAAAGTAGCGAAAGCAAATAGTTTGAGACTTCACACACACACTTAGTTCGAATTACAATGTTAGCGGATAGTCATGTCCAACAAAAGTAACAGATAAGACATAAGGAGCGACCATGCCCTTGGTCCTAGTTGTCACCCATCGCGGGATACAGACAGTTGATGTAATATCCATAATACATCTGGCCATCTGCAACAACAATGAGAATAAAGCCTTGAGTACGAGAAGTTACTCAGCTAGACTTACCCATCTTAAACGGAAATAAAGTGACTCCAAGGTGTATGTAAGACTTTCTTTTAGTGGCTAGCTGACTCATTTGCGAAAAAAACATAAGTTATCATAAATAAACCATTTAAGTATTAGCATCATCTTTGTTATAACATGTCACTCTAGGTAAGCACCTATGCTATAGCAATCACTTGATTAACCATTAACATCAAGTTACCATCTCAGGTTTAGTATAACCATCAGTGTTTCATCATTGTTACTATGATGCCGTAACTCGAATCAAGTGCTCACTATCCAGGAGCGATGGCGATTCGAATTGATTCCTAACTAGCTGGCGATTTATTCCTCACATAAACCATACTCACCGATCAAGTGAGCTACAGGTCACCAATAACACTATTTTGGTAAACGTCGCGGGACAAACTGGAGCCGCAATACCCAGGGGCCACCCAACTGTCAGGAATCAGGCCACGTCTGCCCTTGAGCTCACTCTTCGTGCCCTTGTCATACCCCTATCAGCACCAATACGCGCACCCGTGTAGATCCTGGCCCGAATAGTGCCACTAGCTTCGCGGTCGAAAGGTACTTTATTCGGCCAACTAAATGTGAGGCATGCGTTCAACATGATAAGAGGGATGAGCAACGATCGATCTTTAACCGACACAGGCAGAAACAACAAGCACCCCAGAACCCTGTCTGGTTGTCCACTACTTGTTCTGCCCGGTCTCCTTTTATCCATCCATACTTGGTTATTTCCAAGATATCATTTATTCCATAACTAAAGGATTCTAGTAACCACCTATAGTTATCGGTGACAGAAAATCACCAACTGCTACCGATCTAAGCAGGGCTAAGCATTTAACGTGGTCCTAGACTTATCAGGGTATACAGATATAACACGGTAACAAGGATATAATAAATGCATCAATGGTTTCACTCAACTCATACAGCTTAATGCAACAATATATATAGAACTTATATAACTAATTGCTTTTATAAAGAAGGAGACTTATAATGCTCCAGGGCTTGTCTTTCTCGAAGGAACTAGGCTGATGGTCCACACACTCGGACAGATCCTCTCCTTACTCCTCGGCCTCGAGCACCTCCTGTGCCTGGATTTTCTGTGGGTCGGCCCCGGCCTGTTCCTCTTGAACCGCTACTTGCACTTCCTCCTGCGATCCTATATGATGCATTGTATAAGTGATTATGCAATTGGTGCATCAGATGAGATAACATATGATGATCATGATTGCATGCAATGTAGATGAACATATTTAACTTTATTTGACAGAGTAGGTATATAACTCTTCTACTAGGTGGTCAACATCATCTAAGAACATGTACCATAAGTACATGTCATATACTGCATTCTCTTCTACTACTAACTACCATCACATACCGCTAACTACCATATAGCCACAACACAAGTACTACTATACTAACACCACAATGACTACCCTAACATGCCAAGTCATACCAGCAAGTCAAGATGCTTCAAAGATACACCAAAGCAAATAAATTAAACTAGTCATGCATAAAGAAGACTATTTTATTTCAATTTAAACTAAGGCTACAACAACAACATATAGTTTTGGTGTTTATAAAATCATGAGAAAATTACGGTAGCTTCCTCATGCAATAAGTATCCTACCATAAAATTTTCATTACATTTGGATAAGTATAACAACCTACACAAAAATGACAAAAAGCATGGCATAAATACACATGAAAATACCTTGTACTATGAAAAATATCAAACAATAGATTTAGCAATTTTCTCATGATCTACATAGTACACAATCATTGTGCAAAAAGTTTCAGCTACATGTATTATTCATATCTTTGGCTCTAGCAATTTTACAAGAAATAGCAAATAAACACACCTAAATTACTTGGTCATATTTTCCCACAGAACATGAATGCCATATATTTTCATAGAAATTATAACACATGAGTAGAGTAACAAAATTAGAACCATATTTTTCTGAGACATATATGATTTATTACACATTTCCAAAGATAACAGCATTTATAACAATTAAATAAAACTATAAAGAAAAATACCACAAAATTGATATGCAACATTTTTAACAGCTAGATCTAGTCACAAGAAGTCTAACAAAATTGGTCTCATCAAATTTTGAGTTATTTTGACCAAAATATGAATTTAGAAGCAATTATAACATTTTTTGAAAAAACATTTCTTAAATCCCTTTTAAAAATCCGGATCTAGAATGCTACGTGCACACGGCACCGTGTACCTAGACCTGGCTCCAGTCACTGTCGCTGGGCCCCTGTAAGCTCTAAATAGACTAGAGGGGGGTGAATAGCCTAATTAAAATTTTTACAAGAATTGCTTAACCACAAGTGTTAATACAAAAGGTGGCGAAGCAAAATGCACTAGCTCTAACTAATTAAGCAAGCTACCTACATAAGTCTAGTACAAGGCTATCCACTAAACACAATAACAACTACAAGCTATATATAAGAAATAACGCGAGAGAAGAGCTTCGAGTGATTATACCGCCGTGTAGAGATGAGAAGGATCAACCAATCAATCACACAAGAGAAATCATCGGGAAGAGAACGACACAAGAATTTATTCCGAGGTTCACTTGCTCCCCGGCAAGCTACTTCCCGTTGTGGTGATACACCCACTTATCGGTTCGTGAGCTAATCAACTATCAAGAGTCGAGCCCTCGGCGGGCGCCGCACAACCGCACACAAGATGAGGATCCTCCAAGCCACGAGCTCCACTAGAGTATCCAATTCGTGAACTCCCACGGGAAAGGATCAAGAACCCCTTACAACACTTGGTGATGGCTCCAACAATCTCTAATTACGAGCTCAATCACCTCCGCTGCTCCAAGCCGTCTACCGCATCGGGAAACACAGAAGAGTAACAAGAAATCTGCAGCAACTCAAAAAACAAGTGCCACTAGAATGCAACTCTCAAGTAATGCACTTGAATCTCACTTAATCTCACTCAAGATGTGCAACCAAGCAAATAGATGAGTGGAGGGGTTGTTCTCTAGCTCAAAGGATGTCTCAATATCTCAAATGTGAAAAAGATGCCCCCAAATCCCGGCCATCTTCTATTTATAGCGAAGGAGTACGCAGTAGCTATTTTGGCTCTGAGTCAGGCTGACCGGACGCTCCGGTCGACACCGACCGGACGCGCAGGTCACTAGCGTGCTCTAACGGCTAGTTTTTGCGTGCAAACACTTGTATTGACCGAACGCGCAGGTCACAGCGAAACAGCGAACAGAGAGGTTCCAGTAAGCTCCCGACGTGACCGGACATGTCTGGTCATCACTGACCGGACTCGCAGCAGTGTCCGGTCACTTTTTCACGCGAAAAACACTGACCGGACGCGCAGGTGCTGACCGGACGCGTCCGGTCACGAGTCCGGTCATAGACCACTCTCCGGTAAAACAACGATAACTCTTAGCTCCGAACTCTGATTTCGATGATCTTGGACATTTTGAAAAGCTTACTCAGAGGACTACACAACCCATTTGGACACTCAATCCAAGTCATAATGGATCAAAAGCAATATTCCACTCGAAGAGCCATCCTAGTGTCTGGAGAACACTGAAAAACCTTTCTCCTTTCACCAAGTTGATCAAAATCAACTCCAACACCTTCTCCTTTGCAAATATGCCAACACCATCAAGTGTACACCATCATGTGCATGTGTGTTAGCATTTCACAAATATTTTCAAAGGGTTATGTTAGCTCTCAACTAGATCCTAATGCATATGCTCAAGACATTGATCTAGTGGCACTTGATTCCCGAGCTAATTGTGATTGCCCCTCTTGATAGTCGGCTATGTATCCTAAACCCGATCAATCACTTATCTACTCATCTTAGACCGGCAAAAGGAAAACCCTATGGTTATACCTTTTCCTTGCACTCTTAGATCCTTCTCCTCCACTTGATCATCATGTCCATCATTTTATGTGCATTCCTTCATGATCTTGCTCATCATTTCATGCACCAAATCATGTGGTCTTGTGGCCATCTATCCATGCCATTTCCAACTCCATCACATGTTGCTTATGTCTAGCTTAATCACACTTGATCACATAACATTAGCAACTTTATTGTCACTCAATTTCCAAAACCAAACTTGGGCTTTCAGCCCTGAGGCCCCACTGGCTAGTGGCACAGCGGTAGGAGAGGAGCTCCACCGGCCGGAGCTCATCGGCGGCGAGCCCTCCGGTGGCGCGGTGAGCACCAACGTGCTTAGAACGCCGAGCTGCATCGACAGGTGCAGCTGCTCGGCCGGGTGGCTCACCGGAGCAAGCATGCCGATGTGCATGGCGCATGGCGGCGCTGCTGCCCGGCGGCCACACCGTCCCATGGCACGACGAGGCGGTAGAGGTGGCGCTAGAGCTCCATGGCTGCGAGGCAAAGTAGGCGCACACGAAAGGGAGAAGAGGAAGGCAGCGGAGCTGCTCGTCTGCACGGACCGGAGCTCCAGCGAGCAGCGGCCAAAGGGAAGCCGGCCATTCCGGCCTCTCACCTTGACGATTGGAGGCGGGGTTGGCAATGTGATGACGAAGATGGAGACAAGCGCAGAGGCGTTGCCGTGGAGCACCGCGGCCAGCAATGGCGTGGCAGCGTTGCTCCGGCGGCCGCTGCGATTGCTGCAGCTGCGCGAGTAAGGAGCAGGGTGAGGAGAAGAGGGAGGAGTGGGAGTGTGAGGCAAGTGTAAGGTCCTAGATGGCTAGAGGGGGGGTGAATAGCCTATAAAAAATCCTATAAGAACCACTAAGCAAACTTATTAGAATAACAAACGACGTAAAGTGAGTTTTGCTTGGCCTACGGTTGTAATGCAAGCCTCCTATCCACAAGTCTAGTAGATTATGATCTCTAGTTCACACAAGGGCTATGTCACTAATTTTACACTAGTGAGCAAGCTAACAACACTACTAGTAAAGCTACCACTAGTGCTACACAAGATAATCTAGTAAATGTAAATGCAAGAGAGAGAATTATGATTCTTATACTGACGGTGGAGTGAAGATATTGCCAATCACTAAGATGATATACAATCTATCAATATTGACAACAACACAATATGAAGACCAATCACCGGGAGACAAAAGACACAATATTTTTGTTCACCCGGTGTCCACTTGTGCACCGACAAGCTACGTCACCGGTTGTGTCGACCAACACTTAGATGGTTTCTCGGTGTGACCCTCAAGTCACTTGCCCCTCAAGGCACGCCCCGCAAGACACCACTCTCAAGTGAGGTAACTCAATGACACGCGCAATATATTAGAGTTGCTTTTGGCACTCCGCCGAGGAAAGCACAAGAACCTCTTACAATCAACCGGAGGTGGCAAAGAACAATCTCCTTCTCTTGCCAACGCCTTCAATAATCTCCAAGCTAGCTAGAAGCGGTACTCTCCAAGAGTAACAAGAAATCCACCGGCTAAACCACCCACAAGTGCCACTAGATGCTCTCAAGCTATGTAATGCACTTTGGGATCACTCAATCTCACTTTTGATTTGCAATCAAGCAAGAGAGATGAGTGGGAAGAAGAAGCTTTAGCTCAAAGGATGCACAAGAGTGTTAGAAATGCCAAGCACCCTCTCCAAGGATCGGCCAACAAGTATTTATAAGCACCCGAAACAAATAGAGTTGTTAGGAGCTAAAAGGGGTGCAGACGCACGCGACAGACGCGTCTGTCGCTCAATTGACAGATGCGTTGTCCAGCGTCTGTTGCTCCTTGAAAGCATCTAGGCCCCGGTGTTGGTTTTGGCAATTGATGACAACGCATTATTACCATGGCTAACATGTGTTTTGTAGAAATGTTAGTAAGTTAGGTCATGGAGATGTTAACTGCTTTGGGCAATATGGTATTCATATCCTTTGATGGAAATCGTTTCGGTTTTCAAAGGATCAACGACAAGATTAAGGACGGTTAGTTCCGGATGTCAAGGTGTTGAGTTACATCTGGAATAGTCATTAGAATCTTTGTTTCTTTCTTTGATCGTACTATAAAGGGGGGCATGAGCGAGTAGCTTGACCTAGGTGAGTCTTCTGTTTTAGGTGTGGTGCACACTTGTCAAACTTAGCACTAGGAAGCTCTAGAAAAGCTCAGAGTTCAGTTGGAAGCAACTTGGTTCAAGTTGCGTCGCGTTTAGAAGTCGTTTGAGCAGTTTACCTATGACCGGACGCGGTCCTAGTCATGACCGAACGCGTCCGGTCAGTACTAACACAACAGTGCGGGTTTAACTGATCGACCGAACGAGGTCCTTGAGAGGACCGGACGCGGTGGTCAGTCTGACACGTGTTCCAGAGGGTAAACGGTGTAATCGAACGCGACTGTGAAGTGATCGGCGCGTTCGGTCATGTTCCAGTAAGGTCCCGAGCTGACCTGACGTGTCCGGTCATCTATGATCGGATGCGGTCGAGCGTCAGATCAGTTTCTAGTAAGGTTCTTGCATGATCGGACGCGTCCGATCATCCCTGACCGGCGCGTCCGGTCATCTTAGACCGGCGCGTCCGGTCATCACAGATCGGCACGTCCGGTCACTCAGCATAACTTTCGGTTTCTGACCGTTACACTTGACCGGCGCGTCCGGTCATGTCAACTGGCGCGTCCGGTCAGTGCACGTTTTGCTGTTTCGACAGATAACGGTTGGATTTGTGTGAGGGGTGTATAAATACATCCCCTCCACCTCTTTTAGAGGTCTCTTGCTCATTTGTTCAGCTGAGAAACACCTTTAGAGTGCAAGGGAGTGCAAGAGCCCTAGTGAGGATTGTGATTTGAGAATCAAAGTTTGTGATTCCTCACTAGTGACAAGAGTATAGCAAGTGTGCATCCATCTTCTCATTAGGCTTGTTGTGGTCAAGTGAGAGTTCTAGCTTGTTACTCTTGGTGATCACCATCACCTAGACGGTTTGGTGGTGATTGAGAGTTTGGTGATCATCCGACGAGATTGTGGGTGACTCAACTCAAGTTGTGAGCGGTTTTGGGTGATTCGCCGCGATGGAGTGTCGAAGAATCAACCCATAGAGAGCATTTGATTCTTGCGCGGATCAAGGGGGAGCTACACCCTTGCGCGGGTGCTCCAACAAGGACTAGTGGGGAGTGACGACTCTCTGATACCTCGGCAAAACATCACCGTGTTCCTAACCCTTACTTTCAAGCATTTACTTTCATGCTTTACTTTTATTGCTTGTTTACTTTCCTAGAATTGCCATGCTAGTCTAGGATTGGAACTTAGGGTGCAAAACTTTTATCGGTAGAATCACAAGGAACACTAGTAGGCACTAGGGGTAAAGTTTGGCTTGTAGGATTTAATTCTTACAATTAATTTTTAGAAAAGCCCAATTCACCCCCCCTCTTAGGCATCTTGATCCTTTCAATTGGTATCGGAGCCGTGTTGCTCTTTATTTAGGCTTCACTGCCTAGAGCAAGATGTCTAATGGGGAAGAACCACCTCCTACTTTTGAGGGAGACGATTTTCCATATTGGAAAATTCGTATGGAGGCGTACCTCGAAGCCATAGATGTTGGGTGCCTTAGAGCCGCAACCGAAGGGCTTCCTCCTATAAGGGATCCCGCCAACCCAAGTGGTGATGAGGAGAAATACGACCGGTGGATGTAACAGAATCGACCAATTATACGAGATTAAGTAAGAAAATCATCCACCGAGCAGATGATTTAGCAAACTTAAACCCGTATAACCCGGTAGTCCGTGAAATCACGACGGATTTCAAACCAACTTGCATACCAGCCAAGATCATAATAAGTTCAGCGGTCACCATCACAAGTTACATAAAAGTTCGCGGCACAAATACATCGGAGTTTAAACATAGCTATTACAAACCATTTTTCGAATGAAAGTAGCGGAAGCATTTGGTTCAAATCACACATGCACATAGAGTTCAAAATACATTGCCAGTTTAGGATCATCTTCCATCAAAAGCATCAGACGAGATGTAGTGAATAACCATTGCACATGGTCCTAAGCTTCTTCTATTGCAGGATACAGGCAGTTGATACAATAGTCGTAATACATCTGCCCATCTACAATAAGTGGGAACAAAGCCCTGAGTATGAGAAGGTACTCAGCTAGACTTACCCATCATAAACCAGAAATAAAAGACACCAAGGAATCATGGCAGGCTGTCTGGTGGGGTAGCTGACTCATTTGCAAAAAGGTATTTTTAGTATTTAGAGAATCTTTACAAAAGCTTTGCATCAAGTTAAATCTTTATTAACCTGTCAACTATATTTGCACCTGTACTAAAGTACCATGTAATTAAACATGTAATGATAACCAATGATCATTAACAACTTCCATTATGTCATATTTCATATAATTGTCCAAGTGTTCCATCAATATTACTAAGATGAAGTAGCTCAAGTCAAGTTCTCACTATCCAGTGAACGATGGCGATTCGAATCGATTATTAACCAGCTGGTAAGTTATTCCTCACACAAACCTCACTCACCCGGTAAAGTGAGGTGTTGGTCACCGAGTCAACCATTCAGGTAAAAATCGCGAGCTTGCCAGGAACCACTTGTACCCAGGGGCCGCCCGACTGCTCTTTGGCTTTATCATCGCGCCCCCGTATTCTGCCACTACTACTCCGGTACAGTGCGTTGTGGGCAATCCACTCGGCCCGAATAATCTCCCAGCTTCACGGTCGGAAGGTATTTTATCCGGCCAGCTAAATGTGAGGCATGCGTTCAACATGACCCGAGGCTCAACAACGGACGATCCTTAATCGACACAGACGAAAAACACTACAGTCCGAAACCCTGCAAGTTCCCGTCCGGTCTCAATTTCACATTAACACTTAGTTATTTCATGATGATATCTTTCTCAAGCAGATCCAGGTAACCACCTATAGCTCGCAGGTGATAGGAAATCATCCGACTTCTACCGGTCTAAGCAAGCTAAGCAATTACTTGACTGCGAACACCAGGGTGACAAGGATCGGTAAAGCAAGGTGAAACAAGGTATAATGCAGCAACGGTTGCAAACAACTCCTAAACTTAATGCAGTAGTTTAAGTAAAGCATTAATAAAATATTTACAAACCGGGGGAGAGAAATGCTCCGGGGCTTGTCTCTCTCAAAAGAGCTCGGACGGTGGTCTGGGCACTCCGGAAGATCCTCACCGGCCTCCTCGTCGGCTTCGGGCACTTCCTGCTCCTCGGGCTGCTCTTCCGGCTCCTCGGGAACTGCTACCGACGTTACTTCCTGCGATACTGTATGATGCAATCGTATAAGTGCTTATGCCTAGGTGCATTGAGAAAATGACATGTAATGGTCATGATGAATGAAATGCAGATAATCAGGTTCACTTTATTTCATAAAGTAGGAATACATTTCTTCTACAAGGTAGTCAACATCATCTATGAATACAGACTACAAGCATATGTCATCTATTGCATTCTCTTCTACCACTACCATGCTAAGCCAGCACATTTTATTAAATGCTTCAAAGATACACCAAAGCAAAATCCTATTCACTAGTCATGCATTAACAAGGTTAAATAAAACCCTAATTGCAACTAGGTTTGAACAGCAACACCTATTTTAGTAGCACAGAAAAATCTGAGAAAATTACAGTAGCTTTCTATCATCTAGTCTAGCATACCACAAAAATTTCATTGTATTGGGATTACTAGAACTGCCTACACAAAAATAACAAGCTAGAGCCTAAAAACGAGCATAAAAATACTTTATACTATGAAAAGTATCAAACAACAGATTTAACATTTTTCCTACATTCTTCACAATAAATAATCACTATAGAAAAATTATTACATGCATGTTTTATTCATATTTTTCTCTCTAGCAAAACAACAATTATTAGCAATATTAAACACTTGTACTACCACTCAAAATTTTTCCACAGAACATGAATGGCATATATTTTTCCTAGCAAGTACATCACAAAAGAAAATTATAGCAAGTGGAATCATATTTTTCTGAGCTTTCTGTGATTTACTACATATTTAACAAGAAAACAACAGTTTTAGTGATTAAATAAAAACTCTACAGCAAAGTATTTAAATCTTGACATGCAATATTTTTAAACTGTAGATCTAGTCCCAATGAGTCTATAGAAATTTATTTCACAATTTTTTGGAGCTGAAAGGACTACAAAACATTTTCCAAAGTATTTTTCATCATGAAATAATAAAAGAAAATAGAAATTGATTTTTCAATATTGGTACTGGGCCGGCCCGTGGGAGTTAGCCGGCCCGTGGCCGTTCTTGGCCTGGTTCGCGCGCACGGGGAAAGGCGAGCCGGCCCGCTCGGAGGCGCGACCCATAGGCGCGGCGGCCCAGCGGAAGACCGAAGGGAAAACAGAGGGCGGCCTCGCCGACGCTCTGGACCGCGGCAGTACGGCGGTTGCCGGCGGCCAACGGCCATCTCCGGCCATAAGCTGACCAGCGGGCATGCGCATGGTGTTCGCGAGGAGATAGCGAACTCGAGAGGGAGGCTCAGGAGGATAGAGAGGGAGCGAGGGAGGCGATGGACGGAGCGCGAGCTCGGCGGCCCCGACGTGTTGGAGCAGCGGGAAGAGCTCGATTGAGCCTTACCGTAGATGAACAAGGCAAATGGAGGTCCGTTCGGAGGAAAGGAGAAGGTGGCGGAGCTCCGTGCACGGGCAATCGAACAGTGGTGGTTCACTGGCGTCGGAACACGACGGTGAAGGCGAGAACGTACGGTGGCGAGCGGCGCTCCCACTCGGTTTCTCCGGAGGAAGGGAAGAGGGGGCGAGCGAGGCAGTGAATGGACTAGAGACCATATGCTCGTGATGATTTGAGGTGGAGCGCGTGCGGGGTCCATGGGCGGCCACGCGGGGCGTCGCCGGCATGCGGCCGCCACGCGGCGGGTGCGTTCTGCCGCGGCGCTAGCGAGCCACGCGCGCGAGAGTGGGAGGGGGAAGAGAGAGGCCGGACTGGGCCGGGCCGAGGCAGGGAGCGGGCGCGGGAGCACGAGCGCGGAGGCGGGCCGCTTCCAGCTATGGGCTGAAACCGATGCGGCGGCCTGCTTAGGTTAGGTTTTTATTTTTCAAATTTCTAATTTCAAATAATTTTCAAATACAGTTTTCAAACCCTACTTTGAACAAGAAAAAGACCTTTTCTGGAAATGACCCAAAAATAAAAGTTGCTTAGAATTTAATTCTCTACAACTTTGATTAAGGGGCCAACTTAAAATTCTCAACAGATTTTGAATTGTAGAATAAAAGCTAAAATAGGGAGTATTTTTGAATATTTTCAGAATACATTTTTGAAACCAGTTTTTGACAAAACTTTGAGTAATTTAGTTGCTCCAAAAATTTGACCTATAATTCTAAGTGATACAAAATTTGTAGCTGCAAAATTTTGATGAAAGGTAATTAGCACATTACATATTACATCATGAATACCACTTTCCAAGCTTTTATTTTATTCAAGTTATAATATTACCATATATGATTATGGATGATATGAAATGTCATGCTTATGATTGCAATGCAAATGCTTGCGTAACACCGGGGTGTTACAACCCTCCCCCCTTATAAAAATCTCATCCCAAGATTTGGGTTACGAACCATTTATTATAAAAATCTTCGTATGCTTTTTGTAGGTATTCACCCGTTTCCCAAGATGCATCCCCTTCATCATGATGACTCTATTGTATCTTATATGTTTTCACCACGCTGTTCCGAGTAGCCCTTTCTTTGGAATCCAAAACTCAAATTGGCTGTTCACGATACACCAGATCTGACTTGAGCTTTATACCTCGAGGTTCGATTCTTTCTTCGGGAACACGCAAACACTTCTTGAGATGCGATACATGAAAAACTGGAAATATAGCACTCATTGTCTCAGGTAACTCCAACTTATAAGTGACTGGAGCTTTTCTTTCCAGGATCTTATATGGTCCCACAAATCTGGCTGTAAGCTTTCTGCGTACTCCAAACTATTTCTTCTTCATTGGCGTGACTTTCAGATAAACATAGTCACCAACCTCGAACATAAGTGGTCTCCTTCTTCGATCTGCATAGCTTTTCTGTCGTGATTGTGTGGCTTTCATATTTTGCTGAATGATATGAACTTTCTTCTCAGCTTCTTCTATGAAGTCAATACCGTAGTATCTTCTTTCTCCTGGCTCAATCCAGTTAAGTGGTGTTCTACACTTTCTGCCATACAAAGCTTTGAATGGTGCCATCTTGATACTTTCTTGATAACTATTATTGTAAGCGAACTCTGCTAAAGGTAACCGTGACTCCCATGAACCTCTAGAAGATAACACACAGGCTCTCAACATATCTTCCAGAACAACATTAACTCTTTCGGTCTGACCATCTGTTTGAGGATGATAGGCGGTACTACGAATTAAACTCGTCCCCAAACCTTTATGCAAGTGCTCCCAAAAGTGAGCAGTGAATTGTGACCCTCTGTCAGACACGATATTCTTCGGTATGCCATGTAATCTCATAATCTCAGCAATATACTTCTCGGCATATTGAGGTGGTCTATATTCTGTCTTGACAGGTAAAAAGTGAGCTGTCTTTGTAAGGCGATCTACAATTACCCAAATCGAATCATGTCCTTTTTGAGTAGTGGGCAAACTTGTGATGAAATCTATGCTTATATCATCCCACTTCCAACTAGGTATAGACAAAGGTTGTAACAATCCGGCAGGTCTCATATGAATAGCCTTTACCCTGCAGCAGGTGTCACATCTGGCTACATATGCCGCAATCTCTTTCTTCATCTTGGTCCAACAAAAACGAGGTCTTAAGTCTTGGTACATTTTGCTACTTCCGGGATGGATAGATAACTTTGAAAGGTGAGCCTCATCCATAAGTTTATTCTTAAGCTCTCCATTTTTAGGAACAACGAGACGGTCGTCAAACCATAACATGTTGAACGGTCCTTGTTTGGTTTTGGTAATTGAGTGACAACCTTAGGTGGACTAATTGTGTTTATGTGAGATACATAGGGAATTAGTCCACAGATGATTGTGTCATGAAGGAGCTCATTGCATATGAGACATGACATGGAGTCATGTGACCAAGGTGGCGAAGATCAAGATGAGGCTTGGCTTGATGGACCGGTTGCTAGGGTGAAGGGCAAGTTGTGTGATGGCTTGGCGCCGAAGGACCGAGGCAACGGTGAAGAGCAAGTGAGGTCAAGATCGATGAACCAATACGGTCACGTGATGATATGAAGTGAATCATATTATTTGTGATATGGTTGGTGCATGTGTTGCATCAACGACGGAGGAGATGGAGTGGAATGCGCAAGGCAAAGGTATAACCTAGGGCATTTCCATTTCACCGGTCATAGGTGTGTAGAGAAGTTTATGACCGGGTTTAGGATAGATGGCCGTACTATCAAAAGGGGCAAACTTGTTTGCATATCGGTCATCTAGTGCCACTCGTGTGATCTAACCATGCATCGTTGCTAGGATCGAGTGGTGTGGCAAGTTGAGTGGTTAACTCCTTCGATAAAATGATTATGAAAATGCTAACACACGTGCACAAGGTGGTGATCACTTGTTGGTGTTGGCACATTTACGAAGGCGATGAAGTTTGAGCGGTAGAGAGGGTTTGGGGTCCTCTCTCCCTCCCGCCGAGCTTGCGAGCGCGGGATTCAGGCGTTTTCGAGGAGTTGAAATGCCTATTTTCCACTACGCCAGAAGTCGGAAAAGAAACGAAGGCGAACAGAGGTCACAGAGGTGACCGGACGCTGCACCGGACGCGGTCATGGTATGACCGGACGCGTCCGGTCAGTACAGCGCAGACGCGGGTGTTAGGGTTTATAACCGGCGCATCCGGTCACTCGCAGGACCAGCGCGTCCGGTCTTGCGCCCAGAAGGAACTGAGGTTCGCAGAGGATGATCGGACGCGCGGCGCGTCCGGTCACACATGATCGGACGCGTCCGATCGTTGAAGGTGCTTACTGGACTCTAACCGGACGCTGGCACTGTCGCGTCCGGTCGTCGCAAGGAGCGCGTCCGGTCATGTCGTTGCGCGCGCGGTACTGTGCGATCGGTGCGTCCGGTCGTTGCCAGGGGCGCGTCCGGTCATCAGGACCGGCGCGTCCGATCGTTTTGAGAAGCGCGTCCGGTCATAGGGTTTGACCGTTGGCGCAGTGACCGTTGGAGAATCGAACGCGGCTGAGCGCGTCCGGTCAGTTATGACCGGCGCGTCCGGTCATCCCGAAAATGACCCAGTGAAGGGGTAACGACTCTATTTGACCGTGGGGTTATAAATAGATGCCTGATAGTGTTCATCGGATCGAGTGAGAGAGCGATTCTAGTGCGTTGCATCGAGAGGATTGCATTGAGTGGCACTAGGTGATCGTGTTGCAAGCCGGTGGTGCTTGTTACTCTTGGAGGTTGCCACCTCCTAGACGGCTTGGTGGCTTGCGACTCCGTTAAAGCACACGTGGAGATTGTGCGTGGCTCCGGAGGAGGATTTGTGAGGGGGGATTGTGCTCACCCCGCGGGGATCGCGAAGAGCAACTCTAGTAAAGCTCATGGCTTGGAGGATCCCCATCTTGAGAGTGGATGTGTGGCACCCGCTGAGGGTTTGACTCTTGATAGTCAATTAGCTCGTGATCCATCAAGTGGGTGTATCGCCACAACGGGGACTAGCTTGGTGGCAACCAAGTTAACCTCGGTGAAAAACCGCCGTGTCAACCTTGTGTACTTCTTCTCGGTGGTTTGCTTTCGATTCACAAGCTTGTATTTACTTTCATATACTTGTGCTTGTGTAGTTGCTCTTGTAACTTGTTGGCTTGTGTAGTTTGCTAGCTACGTTCTTGCTTGTGTAGCATTGAAGTAGCAACCGTTGCGTGGCTAATTTGGTTTGTGTAACCTTGTTAGTCATATTGCTTAGTTTGTGTAGCTAAGTAATTTGCGCTCTCTAGTTTGGCATTAGTTGCTTTGCTATTGAGCATTGCTAGTGAGCATAGGTGGCTTCGTGCTTTTGCTTACTAGAATTGTGTAGGAGCTCCCCGGCTTTGCTAAAGTACTAGTGCATAGGTTTGTGTGACCTTGCTCTAGAATTGTTTAGGAGAGCTCTTGCTAAGGAAAGCACCTTAGTTACATAATTAGGATCTTTGTGAGGTGCTTGTGAACTTAGATAGAGGGGTGTAGTCTTGGCTAGACCGATAGTTTTAATTCCGCATTTGTTTCGGTTTGCCGACGTGATTATTTTTAGAAAGGACTATTCACCCCCCCTCTAGTCCGCCATCTCGACCCTTCAATTGGTATCAGAGCCCAGTCTCTCATTTGTGGTCTTCACCGACCCGAGAGGATGGCGGAATATGGACTAGATGTTGGTTGTCCTCACATGTTTGATGGCACACACTTTGCACGGTGGAAAAATTAGATGATATGCAATTTTAAGTTTATTTGCCCTCAAATATGGTGGATGGTAGATGTAGGCTTTTCTCATGTGTTGGATGAAGATAATCTAACTCAAGCACAAGAGAAATGCCTAGATCTTGACATCCAAGCTACTAACATCATGTATAGATCTTTGGATGATAGCATCTTTGGTAAGATCATGGACCTTAAATCTGCTCATGAGATATGGGCCTATCTCAATGAAAAGTATGGAGCTATCACCGGTGATGACGATGATGTCAAGCCCAAGGAGGTTGCACATGATGATGTTGAGCATGACCACAACACGATGGTTGTGGAGGATTGCTCCACCTCATGGTCAAGTGATGATGATGATCGATCTACCACAAGTTCACTTGACAAGAATGATGATGATGCATCAAGTGTTGCAAGTGATGTTTCTACCCCAAGCACACTTGATGGTGACAACGTTGGTTCATGCTCGGGCCTTGATGATGCTACTACAAGCCCATCCACTACATCACATTGCTTCATGTCACTAGGTGACACAAAGGTATCAAATGATAATGTGATTGATCATGTTGATTCATATGATGAGCTTGTTAGTAGACTTGCTAGCATGAACATGTCTTTAGAAAATGAGAAAGCTAAAACCATGAAATTGGAAAATGAAAACTCATTTCTAAAAACCACATGTGAACAACAAAAGCATCTACTTTATGTTACTACTTGTTCACATGAGGAGCTAAAATTGTCTCATGAGGAACTTAGTGTTGCTCATGATAATTTGGTACAAGAACATGCTTCTCTCTTTAAGATGTTATTAAAGAAAATTAAAATTAATGACAGCTCATCACATGGATCAAATGATCAATTGCAAAATGTTACTAACCCTTGTGATGTAGGCAAGAAGCATGTATCCACCTCTTGTGATGATTTATTAGATATGCCATGTTCTTCACATATAAATGCTTGTTCTACTTCTATGTCTTGTGAGACTAACCTTTTGAAGGAGAACAATGAGCTTAAAAGTGAAGTGAAGAATTTGAGCAACAAGTTAGAGAGGTGCTACAACTCAAAAGTCACCTTTGAGCACATGATGAAGACTCAAAGAAACGTTGATGACAAAAGTGGCCTTGGCTTCAAGAAGAAAATGACAAAGGGAGAAAGAAAGCAAGAAAAGAGGATGAAGAGGCTATTCCAAAAGAAGCTCTCGCATTCCATGTGCTATCGATGCCATGAAATGGGACATCTTGCAAATGGTTGCCCTAATGAAGAAAAGCTCAAGTTGAAGAAAGAAGAAGAGAGGCTCAAGCATGTCAAGTGCTTCAAGTGTCGCACTTGGGGTCATCTCACCTCAATGTGCCCAACCAAGCAATTGGTGAAGCAACAAGTAAAGCCTCAACCAAAGCCACTAGTTGAGCAAGAGAAGACACCCCAAGAGAAAATCAAGATCAACCATGAAGATGATGGTGACTTGATGAAGAAGAAGAAAAAGAAAACAAGAAGGGGTGGTAGAGCAAGGCATCCAATGCAAATTCAAGATGCCAAGATGATGAGCAAGAATCAAAATAAGAAAAGAAATTTGACTCACATCAACTGCTTCAAGTGTGGAGATATGGGACACTTCACCTCGGGGTGTCCTACCAAGCTTGAGAAGAAGGTTCAAGCAACTCATGAGAGGCTAGGCAATGGGAAGCACAATATGAGCAAGGAAGAAAAGGCTCAAGCAAAGAGAATGTGCTACTTATGCCGGGAAAGGGGACACATGGCTCATTCATGTCCCCTAGGTAAAAATTCTAAGCTCATTTCAATTGTTGATACTAATATGCTTAGAAAGGATGACAATGGTACCTCTATGATTGCTATTGCAAAACATCCCGCTATTCATACTAAGGCAATGCCTAAGTATGTTGCACCTAACTTGAGAGGACCCAAACTTGTTTGGGTACCATCAAAGAGTGGATGATTGTTTGTAGGTACCATCGGCATTGGAGGCTTGATTCAATTGGTTTCATTTTGTTCATCATATATTGAGTCAAGTTATGAAGCTCAATGCATATCCAATCCCAATGCCAAGTCAAAATAAGTGAAGTCCAAGTACTACAACATACAAGTGCAATGTTAAAGATTGTGGTGATTTATTGGATATATTTGATGGCTTGCAAATATTCAAGTTGAAAGCTTGCTATTGGATGATCATGAGCTAACCAAGGTATATCTCTTGTTGATCATTTCACTTGGGTGCATATGAGTTGATTGAATTGGATATATATGCAATGTTGCTTGCTATGAGATATTTGAATGGATTAAATGCTTAAGTAATCAAGTTTGAATTGATTTGTGTTGGATAAATTCATGAGATGACATTTAGTAAGTGGATTGGATGGATATATGTCTTATGAAAGTATTCAAACAAGTTAGTTTCAAGTTTGATTCATATTTGATGAAGTATTGCTCAATGTATTGAAATATGTCCAAAGTTGAAAATCTGAGCTAACAGTGATCAAGTCTGAGTTTGGATGATCAAATCTACTTGGATTGGCATGAATTTTGGTATGCATGCTCTAGACTTATGTTATAAGATGCTGTATAAATTTCATGAGAATTGGATAAGAGATGCTTCGGCTTTGGAGTACATCTTGTCAGCTATAGTGCAGCAGTTTTCAGCATGTAGCAGTGGTGGAAGATTTGAGATCTGGTAGCAATCTAGATGTCAAATGAATCTCAAATTTTTTTCAGCTGCTAGATGACTTAGTGAATCACATCTCCACCAAATTTCATGGCATTTGGATCTGTACATTGGGAGATATGAATTATTCTTTCAAGGGTACAGAATCTGCCAGAAAAGTGATAATTATTGGATTGATCTAGAGTCACTTTAAGTGAAAGGTCCTCAAGTTGGAAACATATTTATAAGTGTTTGAGGCACCTAAGTTTGGTTTTGAATTGATCTATAAGCATGACAAGAAATGAGTACAAGGGCATTGATTGTGGAATGTACTTAGTGTACAAATTTGGTACTCAAATTTGAAAATGAAGATCAAACTCAAGATGAAGATGAGGTTCAAGTTCTAGTAATGATTGGAGATCATTTGGTAGAAAGAAAATGACTTAAAGAATAATTCAAGGTTACTCATCAAGTTAAGTCCATAGATCAATCAATCAAAGGCAATTCAAGTAAGTGTCAAGGATGGTTCTTTGGAGAGAGGTCACTTCTCCCTACTGAGGGGGCTTGCCGCCCATGGGTGGGTAAACCGAGCACCAACTTGGAAGGCTAACATGGAAGTGATGAATTCAATTGAAGCAATCAATAGGATTGATCAAGAAAAGAAAGCAACACCCAAAAGAGAGCTAGTCATAGTTATAAAATTAGTATCATAAGTACTTCTCTGATGCAAGCATTGATCAAAGAGAAAAAGCAAGCCAACCACAACAAGAGATAATGCACTTGATTATTAGTGGTTCTCATTTCATATGGGTGAAGAATGGATTTCTCTATAATGATTGGTCTTCACCAAGCTTATAAATTGGACTTCACATTGCTATTGGAGTAATGAATTGGAATCTATGTGACTATCCTCTACTCCAACATAACAAAGGTATCATTGTAATGTGCATGATCATTTCATCCCTTACTAGTATGCGATTAGTGCATATAGTACATGCTTACTAGGATCATGCATAACAAATGAAATATTTAAATTCATAGCCTACCACTATTGCTTGAATTGTTTAAATGATCTAGTGGTATGTGTATGAATTTGTTCATGAGCTAGTGAACCCAAGTACTTGATCTAATTTGGATTGCTAACAAGTGACAAGTACAACATTGGCAAGATAACCCTTCGTATGAGAAGTGAAGAAGCTTGTCATTGGATCAAACTGGACTTAGAATCTTAGGCAAATCAACTTAGTTCAAGTCATACTAGAAGCTCATGACAATGATATGGGTACAAGCACAAGACAACAATGCAAATGGATATCTAAGGTGTTTCAAATGGTATCTAGACTCAAAATATTTCTTCAATTGGTATTTACAAGTGGTGTCTAGATCATGATCTACAAGTGATATCCTACAAGTGGTACTCATAAAGATAGCAAATGTTCAAGAAAAGATCATATTGACAAATCCTACAAGTGGTTCCATGATAGAGGATTCTTCAAATTGGTATCACACCCTTATTCATGGTATTTCTACACATGATATCATTTATACAAGACGGTGGTTCCACAAGTGATCCTCAACTTTTAGTGATCATCAAATGAAGAAAGTTCCCTCACACACAACAGCTCAAGATTATCAAGTGAATGACCCATGCTATGACATAGGGGGAGGAGCCCCACCTAATGGTATTAAGGTCAAAGATCCTAAGTGGTATCTCAAGAGCAACATACAAGTAATATCATTCCAACATGTGCGGTGATGTCCATCAACAACGCAATATTCAAGTCTCAACCATCTACCCTAATGCAAGCCTTTGCATCAATGAGATGTACACCCTTTATGGAAATTGATGACAAAGGGGGAGAAGTTGGAACAAAGATATGTCAATACACCAAGAGAGAGAGGTTTGGGAAGAGATTGAACAAAGATATCATGAGAAGATGAGTTTGGACATGGAGATGGACAAAGAGGGAGCAACATTGAAGAAATGAGAAGGATCAAAATTCTTGGATAAAAGAAGCACACAAGTAGGGGGAGCAAGCTCATGAACATTGTTTGGTTGCATTTGATATGTTCATATTCATGTGCTTGCTTGCATTGCATAAGTTTTATATTTAATATGCATGCTTGTGTGTTGTATGCTAGTTATAGAACTTGAATGATGATATGATAACTAGCATGCATACGATGATAGCTAGACTTGTGTTTATCATGAAAAACTAGAACCTTGCTTATAATGTTGATCTCACGGGGTTTCTAGTATTTTTGATGTCTAGCTACTCATGATGCTAAGGATGATGGCAAACTTGTGATTTTCAAATGATATCGAGCTATCAAATGGTATCGAACTACAAAGGTTTATTCTATACACCTTAGCATCACTTAGTAGTGCTAACCCTCCCACAAATTTCATATTTATGCATATGTGCAAGTTTGAAACCAAACCATTTGAGCACATATGTAGGGAGAGTTATCACTACCAAGTTGGATTTTATGATGCTTATCCAAATTCTAACATAGAGCTTAAATGTTGGATAAGTGGCATAAAGTCCAAAAGAACTTAATTTCCATATCTTTGTAGAGTTGTCATCAATTACCAAAAAGGGGGAGATTGAAAGGTCCTTGTTTGGTTTTGGTAATTGAGTGACAACCTTAGGTGGACTAATTGTGTTTATGTGAGATACACAGGGAATTAGTCCACAGATGATTGTGTCATGAAGGAGCTCATTGCATATGAGACATGACATGGAGTCATGTGACCAAGGTGGCGAAGATCAAGATGAGGCTTGGCTTGATGGACCGGTTGCTAGGGTGAAGGGCAAGTTGTGTGATGGCTTGGCGCCGAAGGACTGAGGCAACGGTGAAGAGCAAGTGAGGTCAAGATCGATGAACCAATACGGTCACGTGATGATATGAAGTGAATCATATCATTTGTGATATGGTTGGTGCATGTGTTGCATCAACGACGGAGGAGATGGAGTGGAATGCGCAAGGCAAAGGTATAACCTAGGGCATTTCCATTTCACCGGTCATAGGTGTGTAGAGAAGTTTATGACCGGGTTTAGGATAGATGACCGTACTATCAAGAGGGGCAAACTTGTTTGCATATCGGTCATCTAGTGCCACTCGTGTGATCTAACCATGCATCGTTGCTAGGATCGAGTGGCGTGGCAAGTTGAGTGGTTAACTCCTTCGATAAAATGATTATGAAAATGCTAACACACGTGCACAAGGTGGTGATCACTTGTTGGTGTTGGCACATTTACGAAGGCGATGAAGTTTGAGCGGTAGAGAGGGTTTGGGGTCCTCTCTCCCTCCCGCCGAGCTTGCGAGCGCGGGATTCAGGCGTTTTCGATGAGTTGAAATGCCTATTTTCCACTACGCCGGAAGTCAGAAAAGAAACAGAGGCGAACGGAGGTCACAGAGGTGACCGGACGCTGCACCGGACGCGGTCATGGTATGACCGGACGCGTCCGGTCAGTACAGCGCAGACGCGGGTGTTAGGGTTTGTAACCGGCGCGTCCGGTCACTCGCGGGACCAGCGCGTCCGGTCTTGCGCCCAGAAGGAACTGAGGTTCGCAGAGGATGATCGGACGCGCGGCGCGTCCGGTCACACATGATCGGACGCGTCCGATCGTTGAAGGTGCTTACTGGACTCTAACCGGACGCTGGCACTGTCGCGTCCGGTCGTCGCAAGGAGCGCGTCCGGTCATGTCGTTGCGCGCGCGGTACTGTGCGATCGGTGCATCCGGTCGTTGCCAGGGGCGCGTCCGGTCATCGGGACCGGCGCGTCCGGTCGTTTTGAGAAGCGCGTCCGGTCATAGGGTTTGACCGTTGGCGCAGTGACCGTTGGAGAATCGAACGCGGCTGAGCGCGTCCGGTCAGTTATGACCGGCGCGTCCGGTCATCCCGAAAATGACCCAGTGAAGGGGTAACGGCTCTATTTGACCATGGGGTTATAAATAGATGCCTTGGCCGGCCATGGCCGGTAGCTGAGCACACTTTGGCCTTGGTGGCTTATGTGGTAGTGCTTGGAAGCCCTCTAACTCACTCATGCTTGATAGTGTTCATCGGATCGAGTGAGAGAGCGATTCTAGTGCGTTGCATCGAGAGGATTGCATTGAGTGGCACTAGGTGATCGTGTTGCAAGCCGGTGGTGCTTGTTACTCTTGGAGGTTGCCACCTCCTAGACGGCTTGGTGGCTTGCGACTCCGTTAAAGCACGCGTGGAGATTGTGCGTGGCTCCGGAGGAGGATTTGTGAGGGGGATTGTGCTCACCCCGCGGGGATCGCGAAGAGCAACTCTAGTAAAGCTCGTGGCTTGGAGGATCCCCATCTTGAGAGTGGATGTGCGGCACCCGCTGAGGGTTTGACTCTTGATAGTCAATTAGCTCGTGATCCATCAAGTGGGTGTATCGCCACAATGGGGACTAGCTTGGTGGCAACCAAGTGAACCTCAGTGAAAAAACGCCGTGTCAACCTTGTGTACTTCTTCTCGGTGGTTTGCTTTCGATTCACAAGCTTGTATTTACTTTCATATACTTGTGCTTGTGTAGTTGCTCTTGTAACTAGTTGGCTTGTGTAGTTTGCTAGCTACGTTCTTGCTTGTGTAGCATTGAAGTAGCAACCGTTGCGTGGCTAATTTGGTTTGTGTAACCTTGTTAGTCATATTGCTTAGTTTGTATAGCTAAGTAATTTGCGCTCTCTAGTTTGGCATTAGTTGCTTTGCTATTGAGCATTGCTAGTGAGCATAGGTGACTTCGTGCTTTTGCTTACTAGAATTGTGTAGGAGCTCCCCGGCTTTGCTAAAGTACTAGTGCATAGGTTTGTGTGACCTTGCTCTAGAATTGTTTAGGAGAGCTCTTGCTAAGGAAAGCACCTTAGTTACATAATTATGATCTTTGTGAGGTGCTTGTGAACTTAGATAGAGGGGTGTAGTCTTGGCTAGACCGATAGTTTTAATTCCGCATTTGTTTCGGTTTGCTGACGTGATTATTTTTAGAAAGGACTATTCACCCCCCCTCTAGTCCGCCATCTCGACCCTTCACATGTCATGTTCATCCAATCTAAAGTGCTTGGATGGTTCTTCTTTAATCTTTTCCTTGATATGGAATATCCCTTTGTCGGTTTTCTGTCCTTCTATTATCTTACTCTCCAAAGAACAACTAATCTGAATATTGTGTAACACTGTAGGATGCATTAGATCAAAACCATCTTGGAGCAAAGGTTGCGCATTCAGGCAATGTGACTTTCTACTCAAAGCATCTACCACTACATTGGCCTTTCCAGGATGATATTGCACATTCAAATTGTAATCTTTGATCAATTCTAACCATCTTCGCTGTCTCATATTCAATTCAGGTTGGGTGAAGATGTACTTGAGACTCTTGTGATCGGTGAAAATATTGCACATATTACCAAGTAAGTAATGTCTCCAAATTTTCAAGGCGTGCACTACGGCAGCAAGTTCAAGATCATGCGTCGGGTAGTTGATCTCATGCTTTCTCAACTGTCAGGAGGCATAAGCAATGACTCTTCCTTCCTGCATAAGAACACAACCTAATCCTATTTTTGATGCATCGCAAAACACATCAAAAGGTTTCTCAATGTTCGGTTGCGCTAGAACTGGAGCAGTGGTCAACAGTTTCCGCAAGGTGTGGAAAGCTGTCTCACACTCCTCTGTCCATACAAACTTATGATCTTTCTATAGCAGACTTGTCATTGGCTTGGTAATCTTTGAGAAGTCTAGTATAAAACGACGATAGTAACCAGCTAAACCCAAGAAACTTCTAACTTTAGAAACTGTGATTGGTGTCTTCCAATTTATGACCTCTTGCACTTTACTCGGGTCTACAGATACTCCATTCTTCGACAGAATGTGACCAAGGAAAGGAACTTTCTTCAACCAAAATTCACACTTGCTAAACTTAGCATACAACTTATGATCTCTCAGTCTGGTTAAGACAATTCTCAGATGCTCTTCATGATCTTTCTCATTCTCAGAGTATACTAGAATATCATCAATGAACACAACCACAAACTTGTCCAACTCTGGCATGAAAACTGTATTCATCAGATACATAAAGTATGCAGGAGCATTTATTAAGCCAAAGGATATAACAAGATACTCGTACAACCCGTATCTGGTAGAGAAAGCTGTTTTCGGTATATCTTGTGGTCTAATCTTTATCTGATGATAACCTGATCTTAAATCTATCTTGGAGAACACTCTGGCTTTGGCTAACTGATCGAACAAAACATTAATGTGAGGTAAGGGATACTTATTCTTGATAGTTACAGCATTAAGAGGCCTATAATCCACACACATCCTCAAAGTATCCTCTTTCTTTTTTTCACAAACAAGGCAGGACATCCCCATTCAGACTTACTTGGCCAGATAAACCCTTTGTTCAACAACTCCTCTAGTTGCTTCTTCAACTCAGCTAACTCATCCGGAGGCATCCTATAAGGTCTCCTGGAAATTGGAGCTGTCCCGGGGATCAACTCAATTCCAAACTCCACATCTCTATCCGGCGGAAGACCAAGTAACTCATCTGGAAACACATCCAGAAACTCACACACGACCGAAATCTGATGAATCGGAATGACTTCCATAGCACATGTCACACTCACAAGGTCTGTTCTTTTGGGCAATGGTACCTGAAAAGTACCCTCTTCATGGGGATCCTTCAGGGTAAGTACCCGACTTCCTGTGTCTATAACTGCACCCCATTCTTCCATCCAATTCATCCCTATGATGACATCCAGAACTAGTCCAGGCATGACTATCAGGTTAACTTGAAACTTTCGACTACCTAACTCAAGGGTTGCCCCTCTAACCATTTGATTGGTTAAAACATCAGCCCCTGCTGAACTTATACGGTAACCATAACTTAAGTCTGTGCATAGTTGTTCATGTTTCCGTGCAAATGCTTGACTCATGAAAGAATGCGATGATCCAGAATCAAATAGAACAACTGCAGGGTTTTGGTTAACAGGAAACTTACCAGCAGTTACGGGCTCTCCCTCAGGAATCTCTTCCATAGTGGTGTGGTGTACTCGAGCATTATAAGTCTGTTGCTTCTTTCGGGGCGGATAAGGACAGAACTTGGAAAAGTGGCCTGGCTGATCATAGTTATAGCAAGGTCCCTTTACTGTACCGGCAGATCCTATTGCTCCCTTCGAGTTACCTTGTCCTGCGATTGTGGCTGTTCTTGCTGGCGGCACTGCCATCTTGTACGGCTTCTGTGGTCCCTTGTAGTTCTGGGTCTTATGATGCGGTGGCCTAAACCTTGCACTAGGTGCAGACGGACGATAGGTCGAACGATTAGCAGTGATAACTCTAGACTGTGACGGTCCTGACTCAAAGGCTCTCTTGCGAGTCTTGGATGTTGTGTACGCATTGTTGTTCTTCTCTTGTTTTAGACAATCACTGATGAAGTCATTGAATCTGGCGCGGTTATTGGTACCCACATGCTTCATCATCTTCGGACCTAACCCTCTCTTGAAGCTAGCAATCTTCTTAGCATCTGTGTCAACCATGTCGGGAGCATAACGACACAAGTTGTTGAAGGCATGCAAATACTGTGTTACGGTTTTGGTGCCCTGATTTAAAGCCAAGAACTCTCCCAATTTCATCTCAACTAGCCCTGATGGAATATAAACTCCACGGAAGGCTTCGGTGAACTCTCTCCACGAGATCTGAGCATTTAGAGGGAAGGTGGTGCGATGATGCTTCCACCACATCCCTGCTGGTCCTTGTAGCTGATGTGCAGCATACTCTGTCTTCAGTACTTCTGTCAGCCTCAACACACGGAACTTATCTTCCATAGTGTTAATCCATTCTTCAGCGTCAAGTGGCTCGGTTGCTTCTTTGAAAATTGGTGGCCTAGTGTCCATGAAATCCTTGAAGTTGCTGTACTGATTCACTCTATTGCCACCACCTTGGTTGTTACCACGTTGCACGTTGTTGGCGATGGTACGTAGGAAATCTTCCATATTTTTCTGTGACTGCTCGGCATTGCACTGACTTCCCAGAAACTGTGCAAAGAACATCTCTGCAGTGAGCGGTGGAGGAGGCGACAAATGCGGTTCCGGGTGTGGCTCGTTATGGTTGACGTTGTTAGCACCACTCCCACCTGCCCCGGCACCATTTTCACCAGTTTCAGCAGCCTCATACGTGGCGCGTCGAGTGTTTGTCATCTGTATATTTCAGCAACAAGTAATGATTAAGCGAAGTTGTAGTAATTGTGAGTGAATGAAAAATTATGCCGTACTGAACTCATTGGAGAGAACAAAGTCATACAACAAAACAGAGGCACAATAATCGCATTCCAATTAAAACAACACCACTAATTGAATTACTTTAAATGCAAACATCGCGTCCAATACAACCACGTTGCCAGCATACACACACTGGACTTTATGCGCTCAGGTATCGCATGAACAACCAAGATCCAACATGCTACCAAGTCTCAAGGTTCAAACGAGATACATCAAGATACATGAAGCCAAAAGAAGGTCATCGTGATAGGGCCTAGCAGCTAACGCAAAGCAACTAGCCTACTCCTCGGGGCCATCATTGGGGTCAGAGACGTCACCATTGCTACCATCAGTAGCAGCGTCGTCGTCAGCAGGTGCGGCTGTGGGCTCGTCCTCATCGTCGTCGACGTCCATACCGGCGGCTTCTGGAGGAGCATACGGGCCAATCCCGTTGTAGAGCGCATGAAACTCCTCATGCAAGTTGACATTGTACTCCTCTAACTCCTCGACCCTCTGCCTCAGGAGGTTCCTCTCGTTCCAGACTTCATTCCTTTCTTGAACCAACTGTCCAATCATGCGGTCTGCATTATTGTTGGCCTGAGTCAACGTATGCACCCGCTGTATAGAACTATCACCTCTCTCTAGAGCCTGGTCTCGCTGCAAGCTCATGTCAGCCAACTGCTCCTGCAAACTAGCGATAGCACGTGCCTGCTTCTTCTTTTGTTTTCTTGCTTTGAGCCGATCATCACCACGCAAACCAGTCAAAGTCCAATAAGTGCACTTTAGACTCTGGTATGCTCTGATAGTTGTATACATCGCACTCATAGCGTGGTTGTCGCTAGCCTGTCCTTCGCTTGGGCCTCTGACTAAAGCACTTCCTTGTGGCTATACCCAAATAGCATCGCGAGGATCATCTCTCAGAAAAGTGAAAGCCAAGGCTGCTGCCAGCTCGTTGGGAAATCTGCTCATTATGTCCCGGATGACATGGAAAGCTGCTCCCTCCGCACCCTCAACCGGAGTGCGTCCTTCAAACTCCAAATGCCAACCATCCTATTCTAGAGCATCACCAAGAGCAGGGACAGTGATCTCCACTACTGCCAGTCCATCCTCTGCCAATTGGTTCTCACTCCAAGAGTACACCGGCTCCTGACCCTCCGGGTACCCCACATCATGGAGCACTCTCCAAAGCAAAGTTGGCATGCTAAACTCGCTCAGAAAGGTGTCCGTGTTGCGGTGCTCCCGTGGGGCCAACTGGCGTCGGGGTGCTCTTCCACCTGTGGACTTGCAAGCAGTCTGCTTCGTGCGGGCCATCTGTACCAAAAGTTTTGATTACCCGGTGAGGACATATTTTAAGTTGGTATGATTTTTATCGAAAGGGGATAATCAATTTATAAGGGGAGGAATGCATGGCATGAATGACATGCACAAGCAACACGATGCATGCACGTTTCTTACATTCTCACAAACTTACGAAATAAATGATATCTATCGATGAATTCGGTGGCATACATGCGATCTCTCATAAACGTAACTAATACGTTCTACCCGAGAAACGCTGTTATGTACCTGCAGAAGATTCATTTCAGCCCATTTCCCCCATGCATGCATGAAAGCAGTAAATATATCTACACGCTCTACACGAATCCCCAGATACGCGTACAACGGTAGTAACCACCCAAAACATCGTCCTATTGACGGCATCGCCTCAACAGACGGAACAACCACACATGCGACACTTTTGTAAAAACGTGCGTAAAACATGTAAGTACTCCAGTATCATACAAGCACTCTCCCTAGATCGGCGGTGTATCCGATCATGCTCTCACATCTCACACTTACCGAGGCATAGAGGCAACTGATCCATACATTACCACTCAAGTAAGTGGCACTCATACAATAGCACGCCGTATGAGCAACGAAAGAGAAATATGGTGTAAGAACCCCCAAGTCAGTACTTATTTAAGCCACCTAGAGTCCTTATTGGGCATAAAGGATATGACCACTAGCACACTCTTAGTTTGCAAATCACGTTTTTCAAACACATTTTGTTTTAAATACACTTGTGAACAGTAAACACACTAAACCATGCTCCGATGCCAGCTGTAACAGAACCGACCAATTATACGAGATTAAGTAAGAAAATCATCCACCGAGCAGACGATTTAGCAAACTTAAACCTGTATAACCCGGTAGTCCGTGAAATCACGACGGATTTCAAACCAACTTGCATACCAGCCAAGATCGTAATAAGTTCAGCGGTCACCATCACAAGTTACATAAAAGTTCGCAGCACAAATACATCGGAGTTTAAACATAGCTATTACAAACCATTTTCGAATGAAAGTAGCAGAAGCATTTGGTTCAAATCACACACGCACACAGAGTTCAAAATATATTGCTAGTTCAGGATCATCTTCCATCAAAAGCATCAGACGAGATGTAGTGAATGACCATTGCCCATGGTCCTAAGCTTCTCCCATTGTAGGATACAGGCAGTTGATACAGTAGCCGTAATACATCTGCCCATCTGTAACAAGTGGGAACAAAGCCCTGAGTACGAGAAGGTACTCAACTAGACTTACCCGTCATAAACCAGAAATAAAAGACACCAAGGAATCATGACAGGCTGTCTGGTGGGGTAGCTGACTCATTTGCAAAAAGGCATTTTTAGTATTTAGAGAATCTTTACAAAAGCTTTGCATCAAGTTAAATCTTTATTAACCTGTCAACTACATTTGCACTTGTACTAAAGTACCATGTAATTAAATAGGTAATGATAACCAATGATCATTAACAACTTCCATTATGTCATATTTCATATAACTGTCCAAGTGTTCCATCAATATTACTACGATGAAGTAGCTCAAGTCAAGTGCTCACTATCCAGTGAACGATGGCGATTCGAATCGATTATTAACCAGCTGGTAAGTTATTCCTCATATAAACCTCACTCACCCGCTAAAGTGAGGTGTTGGTCACTGAGTCAACCATTTAGGTAAAAATCGTGAGCTTGCCAGGAACCACTTGTACCCGGGGGCCGCCTGACTGCTCTTTGGCCTTATTATCGTGCCCCCATATCCTGCCACTACTACTCCGGTACAGTGCGTTGCGGGCAATCCACTCGGCCCGAATAATCTCCCAGCTTCGCGGTCGGAAGGTACTTTATCCGGCCAGCTAAATGTGAGGCATGCGTTCAACATGACCCGAGGCCCAACAACGGACGGTCCTTAATCGACACAGACGAAAAACACTACAGTCCAAAACCCTGTAAGTTTTCGTCTGGCCTCAATTTCACATTAACACTTAGTTATTTCATGATGACATCTTTCTCAAGCAGATCCAGGTAACCACCTATAGCTCGCATGTGATAGGAAATCACCCGACTTCTACCGGTCTAAGCAAGCTAAGCAATTACTTGACTGCGAACACCAGGGTGACAAGGATCGGTAAAGCAAGGTGAAACAAGGTATAATGCAGCAACGGTTGCAAACAACTCCTAAACTTAATGCAGTAGTTTAAGTAAAGCATTAATAAAATATTTGCAAACCGGGGGAGAGAAATGCCGGGGCTTGCCTCTCTCGAAAGAGCTCGGACGGTGGTCTGGGCACTCCGGAAGATCCTCACCGGCCTCCTCGTCGGCTTCGGGCACTTCCTGCTCCTCGGGCTGCTCTTCCGGCTCCTCGGGAACTGCTACCGACGTTACTTCCTGCGATACTGTATGATGCAATCGTATAAGTGCTTATGCCTAGGTGCATTGAGAAAATGACATGTAATGGTCATGATGAATGAAATGCAGATAATCAGGTTCACTTTATTTCATAAAGTAGGAATACATTTCTTCTACAAGGTAGTCAACATCATCTATGAATACAGACTACAAGCATATGTCATCTATTGCATTCTCTTCTACCACTACCATGCTAAGCCAGCACATTTTATTAAATGCTTCAAAGATACACCAAAGCAAAATCCTATTCACTAGTCATGCATTAACAAGGTTAAATAAAACCCTAATTGCAACTAGGTTTGAACAGCAACACCTATTTTAGTAGCACAGAAAAATCTGAGAAAATTACAGTAGCTTGCTATCATCTAATCTAGCATATCACAAAAATTTCATTGTATTGGGATTACTAGAACTGCCTACACAAAATAACAAGCTAGGGCCTGAAAATGAGCATAAAAATACTTTATACTCTGAAAAGTATCAAACAATAGATTTAACATTTTTCCTACATTCTTCACAATAAATAATCACTATAGAAAAATTATTACATGCATGTTTTATTCATATTTTTCTCTCTAGCAAAACAATAATTATTAGCAATATTAAACACTTGTACTACCACTCAAGATTTTTCCACAGAACATGAATGGCATATATTTTTCCTAGCAAGTACATCACAAAAGAAAATTATAGCAAGTAGAACCATATTTTTCTGAGCTTTCTGTGATTTACTACATATTTAACAAGAAAACAACAGTTTTAGTGATTAAATAAAAACTCTACAGCAAAGTATTTAAATCTTGACATGCAATATTTTTAAATTGTAGATCTAGTCCCAATGAGTCTATAGAAATTTATTTCACAATTTTTTGGAGCTGAAAGGACTACAAAACATTTTCCAAAGTATTTTTCATCATGAAATAATAAAAGAAAACAGAAATTGATTTTTCAATATTGGTACTGGGCCGGCCCATTGGAGTTAACCGGCCCGTGGCCGTTCTCGGCCTGGTTCGCGCGCGCGGGGAAAGGCAAGCCAGCCCGCTCAGAGGCGCGGCCCATAGGCGCGGCGGCCCAGCGGAAGACCGAAGGGAAAACAGAGGGCGGCCTCACCGGCGCTCTAGACCGTGGCAGTGCGGCGGTTGCCGGCGGCCAACGGCCATCTCTGGCCATGAGCTGACCAGCGGGCGTGCGCACGGTGTTCGCGAGGAGATAGCGAACTCGAGAGGGAGGCTCAGGAGGATAGAGAGGGAGCGAGGGAGGCGATGGACGGAGCGCGAGTTCGGTGGCCCCGACGTGGTGGAGCAGCGGGAAGAGCTCGATTGAGCCTTACCGTAGATGAACAAGGCAAACGGAGGTCCATTCGGAGGAGAGGAGAAGGTGGCAGAGCTCCGTGCACGGGCAATCGAACGGTGGTGGTTCACTGGCGTCGGAACACGACGGTGAAGGCGAGAACGTACGGTGGCGAGCGGCGCTCCCGCTCGGTTTCTCCGGAGGAAGGGAAGAGGGGGCGAGCGAGGCAGTGAATGGACTAGAGACCAGATACTCGTGATGATTTGAGGTGGAGCGCGCGCGGGGTCCACGGGTGGCCACGCGGGGCGTCGCCGGCATGCGGCCGCCACGCGGCGGGCGTGTTTTGCCACGGCGCCAGCGAGCCGCGCGCGCGAGAGCGGGAGGGGGAAGAGAGAGGCCGGACTGGGCCGGGCCAAGGCGAGGAGCGGGCGCGGGCGCACACGCGCGGAGGTGGGCCGCTTCCGGCTGCGGGCCGAAACTGAGGCGGCGGCCTGCTTAGGTTAGGTTTTTATTTTTCAAATTTCTAATTTCAAACAATTTTCAAATACAGTTTTCAAACCCTACTTTGAACAGGAAAAAGACCTTTTCTGGAAATGACCCAAAAATAAAAGTTGCTTAGAATTTAATTCTCTACAACTTTGATTAAGGGGCCAACTCAAAATTCTCAACAGATTTTGAATTATAGAATAAAAGCTAAAATAGGGAGTATTTTTGAATATTTTCAGAATACACTTTCGAAACCAGTTTTTGACAAAACTTTGAGTAATTTAGTTGCTCCAAAAATTTGACCTATAATTCTAAGCGATACAAAATTTGTAGCTGCAAAATTTTGATGAAAGGTAATTAGCACATTACATATTACATCATGAATACCACTTTCCAAGCTTTTATTTCATTCAAGTTATAATATTACCATATATGATTACGGATGATATGAAATGTCATGCTTATGATTGCAATGCAAATGCTTGCGTAACACCAGGGTGTTACAGTGGAATGCAAAGGCAAAAAAATGCACTCTACCGGGCCCTAGGCAAAGATATCTTCAATCGTGTGCGGAATGCCAAAAACGCTCATGAATTGTGGGAAAATCTTTGTGCTCTCCATGAGGGAACTAAGAGTGAGCGTGAGGAATGCTATCACATTGCCTTAAAGAAAATTAATTCTTTTGAGATGCTTCCCAAAGAAAGTGCTAATGAAATGTACACTCGTTTGAATGTTCTTGTAGAAGATCTCAGTGCTCTTGGACTCACCAAAATGAGTCAATCGGATGTTGCAAGGAGGATCTTGAGTGTTCTTCCCGTTGAGAAGTATGGACACATTATCATCGTACTTCACCAAAGTGATCTCTCCGCCGCAACACCGACTCAAGTATTGGAAAAGATCAATGCACATGAGATGTATATGCACATCACTCCGGAAGAGGGCTCATCATCTTTCAAGAAAAAAGACTTGGCCTTCAAAGCTAGCCATGAAAAGAAAAAGAAGAAGGGTCAAGCCATGATAGTGCAAGAAAGCTCAAGTGAAAGTGACATTGATGATGCATCACTTGCTCTCATGGTGAGGAAGACCACCAAGATACTAAAGAAGCTCAACAAGAGTGGCATCAAGTTCGATGGCAAGAAGAAGAAATTCTTTACTAGTAGCAAAAGGAAGCCAATCTCCGAAATGGATTGCTTCAATTGTGGAGAACTTGGCCATCTAGCTCATCAATGCCCAAAGCCTCCAAAAGACAAGTACAAGAACAAGTACAAGTGCAAGAAAGATGATTCAAGTGATGAAGAAGATGAGAAAAGAAAGAACAAGCCATACAAAAAGAAAGATGGCAAGAAAAGAGAGTTCTACAAGAAGAAGAAGGGAGACAAAACTTATATTGTTGGTGATTGGCTCACTGACATTGAATCATCATGTGAGTCCTCCGGCGATGAAAGCGACGATGAAAAAGAGAAGATCGCCGCACTTGTGATTGGGCCATCATCATCTTCGTTGACGCCTTCATCACCACCTTCACCGCCATCTTCACCGTCATCATCTACTTCTCACCTATGTCTCATGACTAAGGGTGATCGAAAGGTACAACATAGTGATAGTGATGATGATGATAGTGATAGTGATGATGAATATGATGCACCTTCTTATGATGAACTAGTAAAATTATTCTAAAATCATAAGAAGAACTAGAAATGAAAATGATGAGCTTCAACATAAAAATGAATCACTCTCATCTAAGCTTGAAAGTGCATATAAAACTAGTGATGAGCTCAAAGATCAAAATGAAACTATGTCTTTCTCTCTTAAGGAGCTCAAAATTACTAACAAGGAGTTTAGAGATAAACATGATAAAATTGAGAAGAAGCATGGTGAACTCATCACTAGGCTAAACTTGCTAAAAGATAAATATACCGCATTAAAAATCAATTATGATACTCTTATTGTTGCTAATGAGCTTGCCCTCGAGACACATGATGCTACTAACCAAGTTGTTAAGATTGATATAGCTATATCATGTGATGATTTGATTGTTGAGAACTTTAAGCAAGGCTCTAGCGGCAAAGGCAAGAGTGTGATTGAGGCCAACAACTATGATGAGTATGTCAAGCTCAAGAGTGAAAATGAGATGCTCTAGAATGAGAACAAGAAGTTGATGGCTCTTGAAAAACAAGCTTCAAATGAGTCACTTATTGAAGAAAACAAGAAGCTCAAGCAAGAAAAAGAGCATCTCAAGACCGGCCTAAGCAAGTTCACAAGAGGCCAACATTTGCAAAGTGAGCTACTCATGAACACCGTCATGAAGATAGATAGAAGTGGCATTGGCTACTTGGCAAATCAAGAGAAGAAGGTCAAGGCTCAACAACAACAAAGCAAGTCAAAGCCCAAACCAAAGAGATGTGTTGAGTGTGGACAAGAAGGCCACTTTGCTCATGAGTGCAAAACTCCACCACCACAACCCTTGCCCAAGCATGATAGACCCTTTGCCTTCAATGCTCATTACATGCTTAGAAAAGATTCAAGTGGAAAGATGAAAGTCATGTTCTTGGGTCCCCCTAACAAGAATAGGCCAAAGAAAATATGGGTTGCCAAGTCACTAGTTGAGAAAGTTAAGGGTCCCTCTCAAGTTTGGGTCCCTAAACAAAAGGCTTAATCTCTTGTGTATAGGTGAACTACAAGACCGGTGGATCTCATTGGGTGATTGATAGTGATTGCACATAACACATGACCGGTGATCCTCGTATGTTCACCTCACTTGAAGATAATGGGGTATGTCAAGACAAGATCACATTTGGGGACAATTCAAAGAGCAAAGTCAAGGGTATAGGCAAGGTTGCAATATCAAATGATCACTCTCTCTCAAATGTGCTCTATGTTACTTCATTGAGTTTCAACTTACTATCCGTTGGGCAACTTTGTGATCTTGGCTACCAATGCTTGTTTAGTCCAAATGAAGTGGTTGTTACAAAGATAGATGACAATCAAGTGATTTTCAAGGGCTTTAGATACAATAATCTCTATCTTGTTGACTTCACCTCCGAAGATACAAACTTGATGACATGTTTATTCACCAAAACTACACTTGGATGGCTTTGGCATAGGAGGCTTGCTCATGTTGGAATGAACACTCTCAACAAGCTATTGAAGAAAGAATTAGTGAGAGGTTTGAAGGATGCAAAGTTTGAGAAGGACAAACCTTGTAGTGCATGTCAAGCCGGTAAACAAGTTGCAAACACTCATCCAACCAAAGCCTACATGTCAACATCAAGAGTACTAGAACTTCTACATATGGATTTGTTTGGTCCTACAACTTACAAGAGCTTGGGTAGAAATCTCTATTGCCTAGTAATTGTGGATGACTACTCAAGATACACTTGGACTTTCTTTCTTCATGACAAATCCGAAGTGGCAAATTGCTTCAAGAAGTTTGCAAAGAGAGCTCAAAATGAATTTGAAGTCAAGATAAAAAAATTAGAAGTGATAATGGCAAAGAGTTTGACAACACCAACATTGAAGCTTATTGTGATGAAATTGGAATCAAGCATGAAGTTTCATCAACCTACACTCCTCAATAAAATGGTGTAGTTGAGAGAAAAAACCAGACCTTGATCACTCTTGCAAGAACAATGCTAGATGAGTACAACACACCGGAGAAATTGTGGGCCGAGGCAATCAACACCGCATGCTATGCTTCAAATCGTCTCTTCCTACAAAAGTTTCTTTGCAAGACCCCTTATGAGTTGCTAAATGGGAAAAAGTTGGACGTCTTATTCTTCCGGGTGTTTGGTTGCAAATGCTACATCTACAAGAAGCGTCAACACCTAGGGAAGTTTCAAAGACGTTGTGATATTGGTTTTCTTGTTGGTTACTCATTAAAGTCCAAAGCATATAGAGTATTTAACCATGCCACCGGTTTGGTTGACGAAACATATGATGTGGAATTTAATGAATCTAACGGCTCCCAAGGAGCAATTGAGAATTGTGATGATGTAGGTGATGAACCATTGAGGGAGGCCATGAAGAACATGCCGGTGGGAGACATCAAGCCTAAAGATGATGAAGACGATGTACAAATTGTCAATCCACCATCTTCATCATATGTGCCTCAAGATGATGACAAGAATGAGAGAGTTAAAAATGAAGACACTCATGTCTCTCATCAACAAGCCGAGGCACAAGCACAAGATATTGATGCTCCCCATCCTACTCCTCAAATGGTTGATCGAAGAAACTCACCCCTACTTCAAGCACATTTACAAGATCTCATCATAGGGAGTCCTACAAAGGGTGTAATAACTCGATCTCAAAAGTTTACTTCTTTTGTTGAACATCACTCTTTTGTCTCTTGTCTTGAACCTAAGAATGTAGAAGAAGCTCTTCAAGATCCGGATTGGGTGAATGCCATGCATGAAGAATTGAACAACTTTGCCCGCAATCAAGTTTGGACACTTAAAGAGCATCCAAAAGGTGCAAGAGTCATTGGAACCAAGTGGGTGTTCCGCAACAAGCAAGATGATCAAGGCGTAGTAGTAAGAAACAAGGCAAGACTAGTAGCAAAAGGGTTCTCTCAAGTTGAAGGTCTTGATTTTGGAGAGACTTTTGCACCCGTTGTAAGACTTGAAGCCATTCGTATCCTACTTGCATATGCATCACATCATGAAATGAAATTATATCAAATGGATGTGAAAAGTGCTTTTTTAAATGGCTTCATAAATGAACTAGTCTATGTTGAACAACCTCCCGGGTTTGAAGACCATAGATATCCTAATCATGTTTATAGGTTGTCCAAGGCGCTATATGGGCTCAAGCAAGCCCCTAGAGCGTGGTATGAGCGCCTCCGGGACTTACTCATTGAGAAGGGCTTCACTATTGGGAAGATTGACATCACACTATTCACCAAGAAGTTTAATGAAGAGATCTTCATTTGTCAAGTCTATGTTGATGATATTATCTTCGGGTCAACAAATGAAGATTATTGCAAAGAATTTGGTGAATTAATGTCAAAAGAGTTCGAGATGTCAATGATTGGTGAGCTAACATTCTTCCTTAGGTTTCAAGTCAAGCAAATGAGAGAAGGGATTTTTATCTCTCAAGAAAAGTATACCAAGGATCTTCTCAAAAGATTCAAGATGGAAGAATGCAAGCCAATCAAGACCCCAATGCCAACTAATGGACATCTCGACCTAGATGAGGAAGGTAAACCAATCGATCAAACTCTTTACCGTTCTATGATTGGTAGCTTGTTATACCTTACCGCATCTAGGCCCGACATCATGTTTAGTGTGTGCATGTGTGCCCGCTTTCAAGCGTGCCCTAAAGAACCTCACCTAAGTGTCATAAAAAGAATCCTAAGATATCTTAAGTATACCCCAAGCATCAGACTTTAGTACCCCAAAGGAGCTAGATTCCAACTAGTTGGCTACTCCAATTCGGATTATGCCGGTTGCAAAATTGATAGAAAAAGCACATCCAAAGGATGCCATTTGCTTGGGAGATCCTTAGTATCTTGGTCATCTAAGAAGCAAAATAGTGTGGCTTTGTCCACCGCCGAGGCAAAATACATTGTCGCGGGGGCTTGTTGTGCACAAATCTTATACATGAAATAAACCCTCCTAGACTATGGAGTTGTTCTTGAAAAGGTGCCGCTTTTGTGTGACAATGAAAGTGTGGTTAAAATTGCTAATAATCCGGTACAACACTCTCGCACTAAGCACATTGATATCCGCCACCACTTTCTAAGAGATAATGTTGCTAAAAATGATATATCACTAGAAGGTGTAAGAAGTGAAAATCAATTAGCGGATATCTTCACTAAACCCTTAGATGAGGCTACCTTTTGTAGGTTGAGAAGTGAACTAAATGTGCTTGATTCTAGTAACTTTAAAAGATGAGCTTGTGTTGTCCCTTGCATTGCATTGTATTTTATGTCATGTTTATTTTCCCGCAATGCATCTAGGACTTGTCTAATACGGTTATGATAACCCTTCTTTGGAGGAGTGAAAAAGCCTAACCATGGATCAAACTTGACAAGCAACCTAGCCTTCCTTTCTTGTTTTGCATTGCATATGCATGGTTGTTGCTTTGTCGTTTCTCTTCGGTTTAGCTTTGAGTAACCTCTGTGTTCGTCCATGAATAGAGAGAGCATTTGAAGCTCCCAAGGGTTTATAAACTCTATTGCATGGCCATACGTTGCTTCTCGGGTGTTTATTGAATATTTTCTTAAAAAATAATACTAGCCTAAGGCAAAATATTTTGAAAATTTTTGAGGGTTTGAGTGAGGTCACTCATATCAGGTTCCAATTGGTGTTTATTTGAGTCTCTTTGAATTGGAACTTGATTGGGAGAAGTCGCGTCGAAAAACGGTTTAAAAAAGAGCGTTTTACAGCGACCGGACGCTGGATCGGACGCTGCATCGGACGCGGTTCAGCTTCACCACCGCGTCCGGTCTCAGCATCCACCAGCGCGTCCGGTCATTCCCGAAGTTTTTCTTCGAAACCTCTAACCGGACGCTGCACCGGACGCGCCTCTGTCGACCACCACGTCCGGTCCCGGTAACCACCACCGTGTCCGGTCATTCGTTTCAGTTTTTCGGGCAAAACCTAACCGGACGCTGTCAGCGTCCGATCGTGGATAATCGGACGCGTCCGGTCATTCTAGGAGCTTACTAGAATGTGACCGGACGCTGCCTCCACCGCGTCCGGTCATTCGACCACCGCGTCCGGTCATCACGCGAAAAGCGGATCTCACCCCTTTTTAACCGTACGGTTGGATCTCGATCCATCCTCTTTTCCCTTCCGTGCCACCGATCTCGCCGTTCTCGCTGAATCGCCGAGCCGCTGTGCCACCACCGCCACGCGCAGCCGCAGCCGCGACCGCACCGTGCTGCAGCGCCGCCGCGCCCGCACCGTGCCGCAGCGCCGCCGTGCCCGCACCCGCACCCGCGCCGTGCAGTCTAGTCGCGCCCGCGCCGTGCAGACCTCACCGGAGCCGTGCCGCCGGAGCTCCCGAAGCAGCCCGCGCCCTAGCTCCTCCTCGAGCCCTCTCCTTGCCGCGCGCACCCACCTCCGAGGACTTCGCCCACTGCCGCGAAAACCCTAACCCTAGCCATCCTTCGTTCACCGAGATTTTTGCGAGTTCTCGTCTCCACGATCATCTCCGTCTCCGTGATCATCTCTGTCTCCGCAAGGTGACATCTTCTCCTTGGATTAGGGTTTACCGTCGATTTTTCTGGTGAATTACTAATTCAATCATCGATCTCTCGGTATTCCAGGGTTTTGATCGCCGTCTCTGGGTAACCCTAACGCGTCGAGACTGTCTTCCGCTCATCGGATCATCGCTCTTCTAGGTAGCTATCGCGGTCCTTTCATATCTTACCTCACCTGCTTGCTCTTATTAGGATCTCACTTATCTTTTAGATAATATATGTTGCTTATAGTAGATCCATCTATTGTATCGTTTCAGTTTGTCCTGTCAGTGCTGAGTGTGTTAGGTGATCAGTTGTGAATCCGAGGCCAAGCCTGCAGATATGGATTGAGGCCAAGTCTCATGAGTGACAGTACATCATCTGATCTTTCCAGTTTGTCTCAGTATAGCCGCTTGTCAGTATGGTTCGTTGCAAGAACGCTGGTGGGGCACCTAGTGACGGGGATGACAGTCCCCCCAGGAGGACAGATGTAGCTCGCGGGAAGCGGGTAAAGATTGCTGCCAAGAAAAGGAAAAGAACTCTTATAGAGGCAGAGGTAGCTCAGGCAGTTGCAGATGCAGCAGAGGCAGCAGAGAGAGGTGGCAGGAGCAGTGGTATTCGCATTGGCGAGAGTCGCTTTCACCTTGAAGGTCGACAACTCGGTATAAAGGCCATAGAGGAGACAGTAGAGGCCACAGAGGAGACAGTGGATGCCCCTACAGAGCAGCCTACAGAGGATCCACAGGAGACTGAGGAGCAGACAGTTCAGACTCCACAGCGTCGTCGCTCAGGACGTACGCGAGCTTAGGTCACTCCCAGGCCAGAGGGTCAGCGTCGTGGAGGTCGTCCACCTCCCAGGGCTAGAGGTCACCCCCTGTTGACCACTTTGATCTTAGGGGTGCTACAGCCAAATAGGTCTAGGCCCTCAGATTTGTTGAGGTCACTCGGTGGTTCCCACCCTAGTGGGATCCCCGGGCGTCAGAGGGCTTCTACACTCCTCTGCATGAGGATTTCTACAGGGCGTATGTCGACAGCGGGATTGCTTTTAGACCACAGAGAGTCTGTCGACTAGAGGCTTTAGTTGAGGTGGCTGGTGAGCAGCTTTGTCCACATCTATCCTTTATGCCTGGACTATCAGATCTTCTTGGACGGACTAGAGCATACGGCGGGACCTGGGTCAGAGAGTTTTACTCCTCACTGTGGATTGACCTGGCACATCAGTTCATTCACTTTGCCTTCAGAGGCTGTGACCGCATATTATACAGCACCAGGGTACGGGAGATTCTCAGACTCCCTGCTTCAGAGACCAAGATCCATCAGTTGTGCTTCGGACAGACTGCTCCTCCGAGACACCCTCATGGCGGGACAGTGCCTCCTACTGATATGATTCGACCCTATTTCCGTGAGCCTTTTGACGAGGGGTCTTGACGCACGCTAGCCAGCCTGACACCCATAGCGAGAGTATTGATGTTATAGTGAGGAGGACACTTCTTCCGAGGCTTGGATACAAAGAGGGTCTGACTCGCATGCAGCTGTGGGTTGTACATCACCTCGTCTCATAGACCCCATTTGACCTTTGGGATCTGATGCTTTGTGAGATGGAGGACACCTTGGCAGAGGGCTTCAAGGGTCACAGGCAGCTACCATATGCTCACTGGATTTGCTTCATCATCAGGTTTGCCTGTGAGTTGCCTGCAGAGATTAGAGCTGAAATTTCTGATACCACCACAACCTTCCCAGAGTATGACATCCACCAGCTATGGGCATCAGTGACCAGAGAGCAAGCACCTGGCCCAGGACAGCGTCAGAGGCCAGAGGTACCGGAGACAGCTACTGAGCAGGACGAGACCGTTGAAGGTCTTGCCGAGGCAGAGCTCACAGATTTAGATGCTCAGCCGGCTGATCAAGCTGAGGATGTGGCCACTGACAGCACCGATGAGAATTATCAGCCCATCCCCCAGTACGGCTCTCCTCGGCCTCACGACCATGAGGCCGGTGGCTCTGGCTCAGCCTCTCGCTCAGATCCAGCCATGGTGGCTATACTTGAGAGGTTGACCCAGGCCCAGGAGAGACAGGAGATCCAGATACAGCGACAGGCACAGAACTCAGCTGCAGCGTTCGCACAGATTCAGGCTCGCTAGGACGAGCTCCAGAGGCAGCAGCTCGAGTTTCAGCGACAGCAGTTCGAGATGCAGAGGCAGTAGGCAGCCATTTAGTAGCAGTACTTAGAGCTCCTGCGCCACCTTGTCACTGTGGGAGTACCGCCACCACCGTCTGTCCTGACTCCAGCCTTACAGTCCAGTGGACCTCAGAGTCAGGGGCAGCCGAGTTTTCAGTACACCTCCCCTCAGCAGCAGATACCGTAGACGTTTTAGTCTTCGAGCTACACGCCTATCCAGATAGGATTTACTCCACCAGCTCAGTCGGGACCTCACCTCCTCTCAGGCACTACATTCTCTAATTTTAGTGCTACCTACAGTGAGCTGACTGGACAGCCGACACCGTCATATTCTACATTTGTGACTACCTCAGACATGTCGGCTTCAGAGACTGCTGCGTTTCCAGTGACAGGGGCCGCCACTACAGACACTCTACCTTCTTCAGTTGCATCTACAGATCCTCCCACTCTTGGTATCTTTCAGGCTCAGGCGATAGTGACTGATCTGATAGTTGCTTCTACACCTTCAGTTGCTGCACCTTCTCTACAGACCCAGACTGCTTCACTGCCACGTTCATCTATAGAGGGTTAGCCTGACAGTTCAAAGTCTGAGGAGGATACTTCACAGTTCGTGATCACTCCGCGCTCCTCGGCACCCGACACGACAGCCTCAGTTCCCCCGTCAGATCCTTAGATTAGTTTTTGGCGGTTGATGCCAAAGGGGGAGAGAGAGCATAGATTCAGGAGGAGTGGTGATAGAGGGTTTTGTTTTTCTTGTGTGTTATATTTATGCATCATGTTTACTTTCTCGCCCTGCATTGTGTGACTATGAGTTTGTGAGACTATGTCTTTATATTTATGTCACTTAATGGTGTTTAGCTCAAAAGGTTGTGCTTCCGTGCCTTACTCCAATTTCATATGGCTATGTTTTATGTGTACTAACTCTTCATGTTTTATCTTATGAGTACACTCAGTTGGCTTGGAACACATAAGCAATGACTAACCCCTTGTGCTTACAGCTTTATGCTTATGTAAACCAAGCATGATCGAAAACCTCAACTCATATCTTCTGAATCTAAGTGTTGTCATCAATCACCAAAAAGGGAGAGATTGAAAGCATCTAGGCCCCGGTGTTGGTTTCAGCAATTGATGACAACGCATTATTACCATGACTAACGTGTGTTTTGCAGAAACGTTGGTAAGTTAGGTCATGAAGATGTTAACTGCTTTGGGCAATATGGTATTCATGTCCCTTGATGGAAATCATTTTGGTTTTCAAAGGATCAATGACAAGATTAAGGACGGTTAGTTCCGGATGTCAAGGTGTTGAGTTACATCTGGAATAGTCATTAGGATCTTTGTTTCTTCCTTTGACCGTACTATAAAGGGGGCATGAGCGAGTAGCTTGACCTAGGTGAGTCTTCTGTTTTAGGTGTGGTGCACACTTGTCAAACTTAGCACTAGGAAGCTCTAGAAAAGCTCAGAGTTCAGTTGGAAGCAACTTGGTTCAAGTTGCGTCGCGTTTAGAAGTCGTTTGAGCAGTTTACCTATGACCGGACGCGGTCCTGGTCATGATCGGATGCGTCCGGTCAGTACTAACACAACAGTGTGGGTTTAACTGATCGACCGGACGCGGTCCTTGAGAGGACCGGACGCGGTGGTCAGTCTGACACGTGTTCCAGAGGGTAAACGGTGTAATCGAACGCAACTGTGAAGTGATTGGTGCGTTCGGTCACGTTCTAGTAAGGTCCCGAGCTGACCTGACGCGTCCGGTCATCTATGATCGGACGTGGTCGAGCGTCAGATCAGTTTCCAGTAAGGTTCTTGCATGATCGGACGCGTCCGATCATCCCTGATCGGCGCGTCCGGTCATCACAGATCAGCGCGTCCGGTCACTCAGCGTAACTTTCGGTTTTTGACCGTTACACTTGACCGGCGCGTCCGGTCATGTCAACCGGCGCGTCCGGTCAGTGCGCGTTTTGCTGTTTCGACAGATAACGGTTGGATTTGTCTGAGGGGTGTATAAATACATCCCCTCCACCTCTTTTAGAGGTCTCTTGCTTATTTGTTCAGCTGAGAAACACCTTTAGAGTGCAAGGGAGTGCAAGAGCCCTAGTGAGGATAGTGATTTGAGAATCAAAGTTTGTGATTCCTCACTAGTGACAAGAGTATAGCAAGTGTGCATCCATCTTCTCATTAGGCTTGTTGTGGTCAAGTGAGAGTTCTAGCTTGTTACTCTTGGTGATCGCCATCACCTAGACGGTTTGGTGGTGATTGGGAGTTTGGTGATCATCCGATGAGATTATGGGTGACTCAACTCAAGTTGTGAGCGGTTTTGGGTGATTCGCCGCGACGGAGTGTCGAAGAATCAACCCGTAGAGAGCACTTGATCCTTGCGCGGATCAAGGGGGAGCTACATCCTTGCGCGGGTGCTCCAACGAGGACTAGTGGGGAGTGGCGACTCTCCGATACCTCGGCAAAACATCGCCATGTTCCTAACCCTTACTTTCAATCATTTACTTTCGTGCTTTACTTTTATTGCTTGTTTACTTTCCTAGAATTGCCATGCTAGTCTAGGATTGGAACTTAGGGTGCAAAACTTTTATCGGTAGAATAACAAGGAACACTAGTAGGCACTAGGGGTGAAGTTTGGCTTGTAGGATTTAATTCTTGCAATTAATTTTTAGAAAAGCCCAATTCACCCCCCTCTTAGGCATCTTGATCCTTTCACTCCTCGCGAACGTGACAGACGCGTCTGTCGCCTTAGCGACAGACGCGGCTTTGGCGTCTAACGCCCTCGCCGTTCGCCATGTGTACTCGATCGTTTGAAAACTTCATTCGCGCGCCCAAGCGACAGACATGTCTAACACCGAACGATAGACGTGCCCGTACGCCCGACAGACACGGTCCAGTGAGCTTGTTTCGCGTGACACTCGACAGACGCGTCAGGTCCTCAGCCGACAGACGCGTCTGACGCGTGAAGCCACGCCGCGCTCAACTCGTTCGAGCGACAGACGCTGGAACAGTGTTCCAGGCCACGTCTGTCGCTCATGAGACACCGCGTCTGACGACTCGCCCACACTAGGGACAAAACCCCACGCTAGGGTATGGAGACAGATGCTGCACAGTAGCGTCTGACGCTCAGGGCAGCAGCGTCTGTCGCCCATAAGTTGGCGAAAATGCAACGTTTTCTCGCTCCGCTTGTTTCGCCCTTTCACTTATGAGCTAGACTAAGTATGTGTAACACTTTAGCACATGTTTTAGCTCATGAAACACCACGTTACATCGCCTTCAAAACTCGACAACGGCGTAAAGGAAAATAGACATTTCACCTCCTCGAAAATGCCTGAATCCCGCCGACCCAAAACCCCTCTCTAGCCCTCAAACTCTATCGCCTTCGCAAATGTGCCAACACCAACAAATGATCATCACCTTGTGCACGTGTGTTAGCATTTTCATAATCATTTTCAAAGGTTTTTCAGTTAGCTCACTAGGCCCTACATGCAATGCACTTCATGAATTCACCTAGTGGCACCTATGCGTCGAGTAACCGATAAGACTTCCCCTCTTAATAGTTCGGCTATCGATCCTAAACCACTCATACCCTCTATGGTGTCTTGAGTGCAAAACAAATAGCCATATGGTTATACCTTTGCCTTGAGCCCATTTTGTTTCTCCAAATGATATGATCAATTTTATATCATCACATGACCATCTCGATCCATCGACCTTGACTTCACTTGCTCCTCACCGTTGCATCGGTCTGTCGGCGTCAAGTCTTGCTCAAGCTTCACCATCGTATGGTCCTTCGCTTCGAAGCCTCAACTTGCCCTTCACCTTCACAACCGGTCCATTGAGCCAAGCCTCATCTTGGTCTTCACTATCTTGGTCACATGAGTCAATGTCATGTCTCATATTCAATGACCACCTTTATCTAAATCATCCACTTAGATACAAAGGTTAGTCCTAGGTTTCATCAATTAGCCAAAACCAAACTAGGGACTTTCAGCAAGGCGAGCGCGGGCGTGCGGGGTCCACGGCGTGCCCACGCGGCGTTCAACGCCGGCGGCGTATGGCCACGCAGTGACGACCTTCTGCTGCGGTCGGGCGCGGGCGCGCGCACGGGGGCGGACGAGAGAGCTAGGCTGGGCTGGCTTCCGAGCCGGGCCACGAAGTGAGGCGGGCGGCCCATTTCAAAAGGAATTTCTTTTCTTTTTATTTTCTCAAACTACGACACACAAATCTCCATTTTTGAGCAACCAAAAATCATTTTCAAAAAGTGACTCAAAAACAAAAGTTGCTCAAAACTTTTTGATCTCCAACTTTGCCAAAAAGAAGTAAAGCCAAGATCCAAATAGATTTTGAACTAGGGATTTAAAGTTGATTTTCAAGTAAGAACCCTAATTTTGGAGATTAATTTTAAATGCAAAATTTGGCAAAACTTTTAAAATAAACTTTGCTCTAAATTGTTTGCTAAACATTTCTAAATGGTTCAAGTGAGCAAACCAAGTACAACATGGCAAAACAAGCATCTACATGACTTTAAATCTATTGAAACATCACATTGCAACATGCATGTGTTCATTATCATGTTTCAAGTCTATATTTCATGTGATGCTGATCAATACATGATTATGTGTATGCGCATGATTTACAAATGCTAATACAACCTTAACACTGGGGTGTTACATTATCTATGACCTAGGACATTGTTCCAAAGAAACCATAGCTCCAAATGCAGTTTTTTCCACATAGAGTCCAGAGAAAAATCAAGCAACCATTCTCCCACTCGTACGGGATCCTGTGCGCCTACTCTACATACGTGAACCGTGAGTCCAGGATGGGAGACGAGCGGTGCTCTACATACATGCGCAGGGGAGGCATGGTTGCTCTGCTGTGTAGGGACGCGGTGACGGCGAGGCCCCAGACACCATGGCCGCCGTGCCTATCGTGGGGTCGCGCACGCCCTAACTGAGGCTATCCGTACTCATGGACCTCTATATTCATCCTCTATACGTCCTAGTCAGCAAGATTCTCTTCTTTATACTCAATTCTCCCGCACACATCCATTCTCTATATCATCCTCTATCCACTCTATCCATTTGTGGGACCCACTTGTCACTTTATCTAAATATATCCATTGTGATCTAGTTTTGAAGGATTTATTGAGACAGATTTAATGGTGCAATCGAAATTTAATTTGAATTTTTGGTTTATGAGTTATAGCATTTTTTCCTTTATTTAACTAGTGGGGCCGCCACTGCCCACTATAGAGTAAGCACTGTACCACTCTAAATATAGAGTGAGAGAAAGGATAAAATATCGTTTTAAAATACCTAGTGCAGCAGTTTTTACTCTATATTCACACGGACCTGCAGGCATACGGGCATAGAACATGTTCATTCGGCTTATAATCCGTCTTTTTCAGCTTGTTTTTTCGTCAGAACAGTATTTTTCTCTCGTAACAAATCAAACAACAGTGTTTTTTCAGCCGAACGGCTCCATAGTGGTGTACGGGAACGAGTACTACTTCGGCGGCGTACCAGGGAGGGATTACTTTGGATTGGATTAATCTAGAAGCAAATGCAAAGCAGCAGCACCACAGGCGTAGCCATGGCTCATTCGATCCATCTCCATGCATGTTAGCTTCGACGGATCAAGTCTTTCGATTCGATCTCAGGGGTGGATGGCTCCATCTCCACCTCCACTTTGCCGATGGGAGACGACGGCGGCCTGCGAGCGCGCGCGTCCAGGAGAGCTGCGCCGCTGGGCAAGCGGCCGCGCACAAGCTGGACGATGGCCTGCGAGTGCGCGTGCAGGAGTTCGCGACAGGGGGCGCCAGGGAAGAAGCGGGCGCACGGGATCGCGGCAGCGCGTGCGGGAGCGTTCCAGGGACATCAGTAGGCATGAAGATGTCGAGTCTATTCTCGGTTTTTTAAGTTTTTGACTCTCTTTCTTCAATAAATACAGTGCAACATCAGCAAAAATACAATAAATAAAAGAATAATAAATTATCATAGAAATCATGATAGAGTTTGTATTAGGAGTGCCCTTACAGTTACGAGAGATATTTATCCCTGTTCTAAATACTACCATGTTATTGTTTACGGAGGTAAAATTGCAGCGGCTAGCAAACAGGCTCATAGAAGCGCTGAGCTTTATCGTGCCTCTTCCAGCTTGTGAATATTCTTTTAAGCTTAGCTGTTATATAGTGCCGCGGTGGTCCCGGTCCTCGCTCGGCCTGTTTGCTTGATGCCCTCCCAGGCAGAGGGCCAGCCAGGCATGGACAAAATCCAACGCCTGGGCAGCTGCTGGAGCGAGGCAAGTTGCCAGCAAACAGGCAGCCGCTGCGTGCCGCCTCGTCCTCCTCGGCCGTCACAAAGCGACCTAGAGGCCATCATGGTGTTGCGAACCTAGGGTTTCGTGCCACGGAGGCGAGATGGCAAGTGAGAGACAAATTGGCTCGCGCACGGTGCCGCAACTGGTGTCCGCCTAGGGAGAAATTTCAATATTTAACTCTGAGTTCGCAAGCCTCTCAGCATTTAACATCTAATTCGCAAGTATTTCAATATTTAACCTTGTGCATGCGGATTGTTTAAATCCAAGGGATTATGAAGGATTTCTCTTTCTATTTTTGAGCTGCCTCTTTACACCGTTTAGGCCATAGGAAATGACGATACTACCCTTCGTTGTGGACGCTGGCCCAGCGCCTCCCTTCCTCGGTTCACATGCTTTCGAGACGGATGGGGAGGACGGCCTGCTGGCGTCGGGCCAGCAGGAAGACCAGCAGCGGCTGGCCTACGACGACGGATGAGCACGACCACCCCAAACCCTAGGCCGTTGGGCCAGGGAAGGGAGGCGGGTGAAGGGGGCCTAGCAGGCAGCCGCAGGCATCCACTGGCAGGGGGCGGGCCACCGGCAACGGGCGGCGGTGTCTGTGAGCGGAGTCGCTCGTCCGTAAAGTCACGGCTCGCGACGAAGGAGTACGAACCAGAAACGAACAACTAGCTTCACGGTAGGATAAGGATTCAGGGGTAATTCGGTCATTTCCGGTGTCCTGAACAACGACAAGTGATATTTGGAAATAGAAAATGAGAGAAATCTCAGAAATCCCTCATATTAAAACAATTTGTATGTACAGAGTTAAATATTAAAAAGCTTACAAATTAGATGTCTATAATACTAAGTGGCTTGCGAAATTTCTCCCGCCTGGGACTCACTGGACGGTGAGAGGACGAACCGACGAACTCACGAAGTGGCGTACGCCCTTTTTCCAAGGACTCCACTGACATGTGGGTCTACTATGTTAAGGTGTGGGCCCCACTGGTCATAGGCAGCGATGCCTCGGTACACCGAACACGTCTCCCATCTTGACGAGACCCGTCTTCCACCTCGCCGCCCGATCTGGATAGCCGGCGACCGGGCGCTGTCGATCCGAAGTGCAGCAGTTGGCTCTTCCTGCTGATCCCCTGCGCTTGCTTCCCGTAATAACACGACCGGCGCATCTCGCCGGCTCAAGAGCATCCGTGGATCTGACCGGAAGAGGCCGCGGCTGCTACTAGCCTGCTGCTGCTGCTCCCTCGGCGATGTCGAGGGTTCGGGACAGGACGGAGGACTTCAAAGAGGCCGTCCGAGTCGCCGCGCCCTCCCATGGATACACGGAGGTGAGTTGCGGCCACGGCCTCTCCATCCGCATCCCCTCCTCAGCGTAGTGATGAAGCCTCACGAATGGTCCTCAATTCTTCACGCTATTGAGTCATTGTGTGGTTTGTGTATGCTATGAAGGCCCAACTGGCCGCGCTCATGTCGTCTTTCATCATCCGGAAGCCGTCGCCCAAGTCAGCGTTCACTAATGCCGCGATCAAGACGGTAGGAGCCTGTGGTGGATTGTTTTCCTGTGGTGAGACAGGTTGCCAATGTAATTGTTTGATGGGTTTTGTTGATGTGTAGCTTGAGAGCATCAGGGAACTCGAGAGGTTCATAGTGAAGCATAGAAAGGATTATGTGGACCTGCATCGCACTACCGAGCAAGAGAGAGATAACATTGAACATGAAGTAAGTTGCATACTGTGTCGTCGTTCGTTTTGATTTGCGATCGCTTTTCCTGTGACGATGCATGCTTGAAATCTTAAATGTGTGTGTTACTCAGCCTACGTGCTTAATGTTCATAAAAGAATTGTCTAGTGCATTGTTTTCAAGTCGTCCGACTAATCGCGATTAATCGTCCTGGTCGGTCTCAGGTGACCGATCAGGGGTACCGTCGACCTGTACAAGTCGTCCGATTAATCGCGATTAATTGTGATTAATCGTCCTGGTCGGTCCCAGGTCGACCAGGTCCGACCAGACGATTTGAAAACATTAGTCTATTGCGTTGTTTGCCCGTTTGGCATTTCATTACAGTTCTCTAGCATTTTAATATGCTTGAAGCCTTCAATGTTTGAAAACTTCAATAGAACATTTTATGCCTGAAGGCTGAAGCTCAATGGCAAAAAGATACCTATTGCTGTACCATGCCATGTACCTTTTTGTAAAATATATACTTGGCTGTCAAGTTTTTTTTCACAACTACATAAATCTAGTCTTGGATTACAATCGTCGAAGACTTTAGCCCTAAAAAATATGTTGAAGAGATTATATATATGCATGATCACGTATCCTCCTTGATGCTCAGACATTCAGTTAATGTAGGTTGTGCATCTCTCAGTTAATACTGTTAAATACTATTATGTCTCTCTGTTTCTCGTCTCTTTTGGGTTTCATCTCTAGCCTACCCCAACTTGCTTGGGACAAAAGGCTATGTTGTTGTTGTTGTTGTTGTTGTTGTTGTAATCTATGTTTGGATATAGTGATGTGGTGTTCCTCTTGTATAGACTATTGAGTTGACAACCTATATTCATACTGGCATCCGCACATTGATTCATACAACCTGCTTTCTATTCTCAATTTATTACTTATTTGTAACTACTCAATGCATATTAGATTGGTGTTTTTGTAAAAGCATGCAAGGAACAGATTGATATCCTGAAGAACAGGATCCATGAAAAAGAGAAGAATGGAAGTGGAAAGACATGGCTTGGCACTAGGGATGAGAGTTCCCAGTTGGACTTGATAGCTCATCAGCATGGTGTGGTATGGTTATTCTCCTTGCCATTGTTGTTATAAGTTAAAAAAATCTGCTGGATTAGTTTGTTTTTTGAGGTAGTTAGCAGTAGAACTGACCTGAATGCATTCCATTTAGAGGATGAGGCAAAGTAATTCCTTAAGTGCCTGTTACGGTGCTACATGTATTATGATCCAAGATTTCCTTTTATTAGAGCCAATTGAACAGGTCATCCTGTTGAGGATTGATTGTTTTCAACATTTCCTTTCCAAATTTTTGAGTTGGGTGTATATTTCACTAGTTGGTAGTAGGATATCACGGTTGATTTCATTTGGTACGATAAATAACTATGCTGTGTGACTTTAGAGGACAGATTGCCCAGTCAAAACATGTGAACTTGAATAATATCTACTTTCATTTTCTTGTTCGCGGATGCATCAGGTAAGAGCATGTACAGGCGAACACCTACCTCTATTTTTTGTTGTTTTTTTTTTCTATATTCAAATATTTGTAGCAGTCAATCATCATTTCTGAAGTCTGAACTACCTGTTTTGCAGTAGTTTTAGGGATTTTCTTGTGCCCAGCTCCAATAAGCTGTTTGTTTACGTTACCAGGTTTTAATTTTGAGTGAGCGTCTCCACTCAGTAACTGCACAATTTGATCATCTTCGGTCCATGCATTTTCAAGATGCTATTAACAGAGCAATGCCAAGGAAGAAGATTCAGAAGAGACCAGAAATCAAACCTGCTGAACCATCCAGGTCCAATCTTGTTCTAAAATCTGATGTATCAAAGATTGTAGATCAGGAAGCATCCACAGCACCTATGAGAGTTCAAGAACAACTATTGGATGATGAAACAAAAGCCCTTAAGGTAATATGTGGATGGTATATAAACTATTATTTAGTGAAAAACTTGGTTATTTTACTTAAATTACCATGCATCATGTGTATCGTAAAACTCTTCTCAGGTGGAGTTGACAAGTCTTCTTGATGCTGTCCAAGAAACGGAGACAAAGATGATAGAAATGTCAGCACTTAATCATCTCATGTCAACACATGTTCTACAACAAGCTCAACAGATTCAGTATTTATATGACCAGGTATAGGATTCGTTTAATCATATTCTACTAGTTTATATGTTACTTGTGTTTTCCTATGTGAACATAATCCTATGGACTGTCAGAATCATGAATCAACCTGAAAAGTATAATGGTCGCATGAAGCTTATGTCCATGAAAGAGATTTTTAACACAGTCTAGAATTAAATAATTGCCTCCATGGTCAGATCCCCCCCCCACTCCCCACCCCATCCCCCACCCCCCCCTACTGAAAGGACGCATGGTTTGGATATGCAGTACAAGAAACCTGATTGTTATCTGTATGTCCTCATAGAACATCTTCTGCGCAGGCTGTTGAAGCTACAAATAATGTGGAGCGTGGGAACAAGGAGCTATCCCAGGCGATCCAGCGCAACAGCAGCAGTAGAACCTTTCTCCTCCTCTTCTTCTTTGTTCTCACTTTCTCCGTTCTTTTTCTTGACTGGTACAACAACTGAAATAGTATACGAAGACATTGTATTTTGTTGATGGGAAATGATCAAATTATGAAGGCCGTCTGTCTATTTAATTTAAAGTCCTGACCTTTTAGGTAGTCTGTTACTTCCCAAGCATACTGTTCAGTGTGCTGTTCATCTGAATATGCCGAGATTTGTCATTTCATTTCTGGCGTGCAAGCTACAGAAGCGATGGCCACTGTACTAGGGCCATGTACGGAGCTTTCAAGCACTTGTAGAGAGGACAAACAAGGTTCGACGTCTCTCTGCAGAACCTGACCATCAATTCCTTTACTGATCAGGTCATTAGCAGTCTCAAGTTCTCAACAGCGTCGTCGTCCAGAGTACCTTAAGCTGTTAAGCATTCAAGTCGATATTTCCTTTGCTCTTCCCTGTAAGCTTTGACGCAATCTTATATTGGCTCCGATCAGCGTCAGATGCATGGATCACATACAGAAGCAATCTATATTGGCTCCGATCAGCGTCAGATGCAGGCATCACATACAGAAGGAAAATGCACTTGTGCACCTGCCGTCCTGGCTACAAAATTGCAGCGTCAATTTTGTAACAGGAACAGGGATTAAAGAGGACACAGGGCAGACATTGGTAGCCAGGACGTTTGGCGGTGACACCAACCAATGCACAACAGATGATGGTATACCTAACATTAAGATATGTCAGGTAGGCCTCCTAGCAGGCCGACAGTGATAGACCAGGGAATTGCTGACGTTATGAGAAGAATGAAATATGCATTTCACCTCCCTGTCTCATCATATTACAACTCTATATCAGCATGCTTAAGCACATGCTAGTCGACACAGACCATTACCCTGTTTACTATACGCATCATCCATTAGTATCCCCCCTCCCACTTTCAATATCTACAAAGACGTATATAGAACAGTCTTGTCTCAGAACAAGAGCAGGCACAGCACCACAAACACAAAGAGGAAGAACCAGATCTGGTGCAGGGACCTCTCGATTTCCATCTGATGCCGCCTCAGCCTGGGGTTCACGTTCTGCGTCGCAGCATGATATGGGCTCGTGTAGTACAAGCTCGCTGGCAGCTGGCCACGGAGCGCCCAAGGAAGCACAACCTCTGCCATCCCTCCGAGCACCCCTCCAGCAGTTGAGTGGATCAAGCCACGCCCTACTGGTGCTGGAGGGTAGATGAAGTCAAACCCAGTGGGAATGGGATGGTGGTGTGCGTGCAGCAATGGTTGGTGCTGAGAGTTGCCTTCCATGCTCTGGTGGTAGTTCTGGTCATTGACGTTGCTCTGTGCATTTTGTTGCTCAACAGTCCCCCGGTGTACCATGGGGCGGCGCGGGATGGCCATGCCATCCAGTGACTTCTTTGAGTTCCCTCCACGGCCGTATAGTGGCACAAGGGTGTCCGTTGAGAGTGTTGCCTTGCATACAGGACATTGCCGTCTTGCCGAACTGCTGTTGTCGCTGGCAGTTGACTCCACCCCAGGGCGCAGCCACTCATAGATACAAGGCCAGCAGTACAGATGGCCACAGAGAGTAACCACTGGTTCTGCTGCAAAATCAAGGCAGATGTTGCAGTCGAAGCATCCACTTCCTGTTGTTGCAGGCATGTCCCCATTGGCTTTCTTCATTGGCTCAATATCAGCCACGAAAGGTTGGCTATTGATAGCAGCCATGCAAGGCTGATCCATTCTCCCAGCTTCCATGGCAATCGTGATGCTTGCTCACAGAAACTGTTTTAGTTCCGTTATGACAGTACTGCAATAGTCGGAGAAACCAAAAGAGGTCAGTAGGAATACATACAATTGATAAAGCAACATGCCAGAGGTCATTGCACAAAATGATAAGTGAGTCTGAGCATTGAAAATGTTCATGATATTCGAGCACCAGCCTAACCGTGTGGAGGACTAAAGAAGTACAAGAAAGAAGACTGGAAGCAACGAAGCAAACCACAAAGCACATTTCTAGTTTTTAATATATACTGAATTCTGAGGAAGAGGCGGAGCCAGGTGTACAGACAACAGACAATAACAATTGAACTAAATAGAGGGATCCATGTAATAAGCAGCTTTTAGGCCCACACCACATCATCCTGTCCTGGGGAGTCTATCCGAATAAATTGAACAAGAGTGCCAACTGAAGCAGATGTTAGGCAAATCTCCAAAACGTGTTAAGAGGCAAATGTCCTTGAGTCTATGCTGGTTGCACTTTTACCCAAGAATCCATCGTCTTTCCTAGTGGCCCGAGTCAGCAGTGATAGATTCTCCAATATTTTAGTACCTAGTAGTGTGAGTCAGCAGTCATGGATTCTCCAATAATTTAGTACTGGGGACTACAACTGTTGCGCTTTGTTTATATCCCTTTGGTTATTGCTATCCGCGTGCTAATTTTTGTGCCATTGACAAGTTATCCAAGAATCTATCAATCAGAGATTAGGAAACTCATGTCTGCAAGGAAATGAAACCACTCGCTTTCTGCAATGTGCATGGCTCCAAGACTTGGCCCTTGTTCAAGGTAAGAACAATCATTGCCAGCTCGAAATTGACTCGGGAAGAAAATAGAAAACTATTCGAGTTTTAAAAATCTTGCAAACGTGACTTTCACAAGGCTGGCAGGTCTGAACAGATTACCACAGATCCTAACAAATTTTATATTCAGACAAACGGCTGGGAAAGACCAAAAGAGCAGATATTATGAATAAACAAAGGAAAGTATGAGATAGGCTAAAGGTGTTCGTCCTAATCTCCAATATATGCTTGCGGTGACATGTTGATATTTTTGTGGTTGTGGAGAGCATCATTGAAAAACAACAATAGGTGGGGGTACTGATGTGGACTGCAACAATGGTAGGTAGCTACAGCACTCGGCATATTCAATGGAACCAAACACACTGAAAAGATCATGTAAACATTTAGTAATCAACAAAAACTAAAATAACCCAGTGATAATTGCACCTACTGTACTGTGATCAGGAAACCATGAATAGTTTGTCCACCAGCTTCGTGGAAATTTCTAATTCGCTCTGGTCCCATATGTGCCATCACCATCATTTTTATATACAAGTAAATAAAGCTTCGGCGAGTCTTTTCTAAGTTAAAACACTTCTTAATTACATCAGGTACCTACAAATGAAGCTCAAAGAGATCATATTTTCCTACAGTTCTAGTTTTGTTTTGTGGCTCATGACTGGCCTAATAGATATGCACAGCAGTAAGAATTGGTACTTAAGGTGAAGGTTGTGCTTGACAAACAGAAGCTGTGAAACTCCAGAAATAAACAAGCCGCTAGGTTGGACGTGTATGAACTACCATACTATGGATTTTAAGCACGTTTCCACAATAAATTGATCTAAATTTAGGCATGCCAGTGAATTAGGTTGCCTATATTATATTCCATATGTATCGTGAATTCGTGATAGTAGTAGGTTTCAGAAAATAACCACATGGGGTATTAAACATATGCACATATACAAGAGAAATTTCTTCAGAGCCATGTATTGAATGCTAGCTTCAAACAGATATGCAGATTGACGCAATTTGTAGGGTCGGATGAAACATTTTGGAATACAGACTAAACTGGTAGCTGCACACGAATCCACCACAACAAAAAGAATGGACGGGTTGGAAATCCGTCTCAGGAAGGTAGGTTCAGATTTGGCTTATCAAGTACAACGAACGCGAAGACCAAACGAAACAGACTCTTGGAGCAATCCGTCCAATTACCGAGCAAGGAAATAACAAGCCGTGCAAGCAAGATAATAGGGTCCTTACCAGCAAAGGAAGAAGAAATCAATCCGAGCTCGAATGGATCTGCGCTCCACGCACTTCCAGCGAGGATGATGACGACGGCGGCGGCGGCTAGGTCGCAGAAATTTGACACAACGCGCTTCGTTCGAACGAGGCCCGGGGATGGGCTCGGCGGCGCGGCAAGGGGAAGAAGGTTTGTGGGCGGTGGCGCGAGGCCGCGGCGGTGCTTCGGGCGACGAACGCGGGAGCGGGGAGGAACAGGACGCGGCGGCACGGCAGCCGGCGATACTAAGGCAGGAGGAGGGGAGCAGGCCGATGATGAGAAGAGGAGGCGGATTTCGGTGGGAGGCTCCGTCAAGGTGGGTATATAATGAGTTGGGGATTCGGCTCGGCTAAACGCGGGGGGGGGGGGGGGGGGGGGGGGGGGGGGGGGGGGGCTTGCACGAAGGTCTTTAAAAGCTTCTTAAAACTAATTAATTATTAAAAACAGTTATATCAAGCGAACAAAATAAACAAATACCTCTATTTTATCGTTTTAAATGATTTTTTGTAATAATTATTATAGATTTCTAAAACTCGAAAATCAGACGGGAAAGGGAAAACCACTAGCCGCAGACAGATTTATGGTGATTAAGGCTTAAATCCATTTGCTTCGTCGTTCTTGAGCCAGTCCAATGCAAGAGCTAGCCGTGGCGACAGGAAGCATCAGCATGGTCGCCATTGCCGGTGGTGCTCGTCCACAGGGAAAGTCCTAGATTTCGTGACCGATAATATGGCCGCTCCGTCCGTACTAATCGGATGAAGATAACAGATAAGGCCTATCCGCTCCGGCGTTCCCCCATTTTGCCATCTCCCGAGTCACCACCATGCACTGCCGCTTTTTGAGCGCTGAGCGACACGAAACTTGAAAGACGACCTTCCGGTAGCGTGCACTTGTGCTAAAGTGTTCCCCAGTGGGCCACTGCTGCCTCTGCTCACCTTTTGCAACGTGTGTCCCGTCCATTATCTCGAACCGAGATCGCATTACATACAGGAAGCAACAATATACTTTAGTTTCAAAAGAAATAATATACACTCGCTCACTTCGTTCCAAAAAAAAATGTAACTATAGCAACTATAGGTTTAGTCTTTTTTCGAAAGATCAACTATAGGTTTAGTCAAACTATTTCTAGTTTGTTCAAGTTTATAAACAGTATCAATAATTCTGACAAAATGTACCTCGTGACTAATCGTATGACACATATTTAACATCATAAATATTTGTATTTGTTTTTGGACAGAAACAGTATTTGTTTGCCACTAATGGAGCACTGGAGCCATGTAATCATTCCCGGTACATGCAATCATGACTCCTTTTGTTATCTTCTTGTTTTTTTTTTGCCTTTATATTATCATTTCAGTGACTCTGAGGGTATGGCCGCGACTGCCACGGTACTGTGCATCCCCAATTGCCATACGAGCACAAGCAGACGAGCAATCTGTTCGCCGCATCATCAGATCAGACCAGATGGTAACAAAAATGTGGGGCTCGCACGACTGGTGTGTGTGGTGTCAGGGTAAACACGAGCAAACAAGACACTCCCCGCACTGTCATTTGTCAAAACTTACGCCCACAAGATTTGACGCTGGAAACGTGGGGAGAAATAGAATACGGGCTGCGCAGACACGTACTAGTACGGCGTCCAGATCGGCTCACAGGATCACTAGTGAGCTGTCGCGGTCGCGGTCGGTCAGTGGCGAAGAGTCCCCTGACCAATCAGGCACGGTCGTCTTCCACGAACCAGGCCTCGTTTAGATCCCAAATTTCAACCTCAAATTTTACTATGCAAAAAGAAGATTCTCATCACATCAAAATGTCGGCACATGCATGGAGTACTAAATGTAAATGAGATTAAAAACTAATTGCACAGTTTTGTTGTACTTTGCGAGACGAACATTTTGAGCCTAATTAGTCAAAATTTGAACAATTTTTACCAAATACAAACGAATTGGTACAGTGCGCATTTAATACGCACTGTACCAATTCGGCCAACCAAATTCCGCATCTAAGGCCTTGTTTAGATACCAAATTTACCTCCCAAATTTCACTATGCAAAAAGAAGATTCCCATCACATCAAAATGTCGGCACATGCATGGAGTATAAAATGGAGATGAAATCAAAAACTAATTGCACAGTTTTGTTGTACTTTGCGAGACGAACGTTTTAAGCCTAATTAGTCAATTTTTAGACAATTATTACCAAATAAAAACAAAATGCTACAGTGCTCCACAGTATTTCGGCAAACGCCGAATCAGCGGAACTAAACACGGCCTAAACACGGCCCCAGTGTGCCACTGGCACCACACGGACGCCGCCGGGAAAACCCAAGCAGAACCGCCTAGTGAAAACTAGGGGTCTGGGGTCCAAAGCAAAGTAGACCGTCCGGTGGCATTGGCGCATTCGCCTCCGTGCCGTGCCGGCCCCGCCCGCGTTTCCTGCTCGGATCCGCGAAACCGCATGTGCGTGCGCCTTTTGCATGTGCGTTCCGCGTCTTGCGTGGCCGGAGCGCCACCAGCACGCCATCGCTCGAAGCAAAAGCTGCCGCAACCGTCGCTGGGTTGCTCGAATGGTCAAACGGCCACCGGCAGAGTCGCGTGGCCTTCGGTCAGAGCGTCAGACGGCCACCGGCTCCCCGCGCGGACCAGACCACAGCGCGGCGGTGGTTGGTTGCCTCGCGGGTCACGGGCTCGCTTCTTGTCTTGTTTAAGCGCGGCGGGGTACGGTGCCTGCCGCGTGCGTCGTTCGTAGATAGGAATAGGATGCCGGCACCGAACAGTGGCCGTTGGTTAGGCCCTTGCGCCTGTGGCGGTCTCATCCGGTCGGGCGTTCGTGGCGTGATAAGATATGGGGGCGCTGCCCTGCCCCGCGCACGAGCAATCATTGCCCTGGGGTCCGGTAGCTGCGGAGAGAGCTCGGAGTTCCAGTCATGTGATGTGATCGAAATCGCCCTGCCGGCTTTTGCCCTGATCCGGGCGCCGACGCACGTATAGACTACCCGCACTCATTCATCCTCTATACGTCCTAGTCAGCAAGATTCTCTCCTCTATACTCAATTCTTCCGCACCCATTCATCCTCTATATCATCCTCTATCCACTCTATTCACTGTGGGACCCATTTGTCACTTTATCTAAATATATCCATGTGTGATCTAGTTTTGAAGGATTTATTGAGACGAATTTAATGATGCAATCGAAATTTAATTTGGATTTTTGGTTTGTGAGTTATATCATTTTTTTTCTTTGTTTAGCTAGTGGGGTCCGCCACTGCAGAGTATAGAGTAAACACAGTACTACTCTAAATATAGAATGAGAGAAAGGATAGAGTATCGTTTTAGAGTACCCAGTGCAGCAGTTTTTACTCTATATTCATACTCTAAAGTTTTAGAGTATCGTTTTAGAGTACCCACTTCCGGGTAGTCTTAGCACCCGCTGGCACCGCGCGCGGGGGGTGGACTCTTGTTTAATCGCTCCACAGGTGCCTCCATTTATGTGGCGACACTGTTGCAGGTTGGATGGCGGTACCAGTACGAGCACGTACGTCGGGTTCGGGCAATCACAGCTAAAAGGCGATGGGACCAAAGATTAGGGTGCCCACGTTGAGGGTGCGTTTAGATGGGTGTAAAGTGTGTGTAAAGTTTCTGTAGCACTTTTCGTTGTTATTTGGTAAAATTTATCCAATCATGGACTAACTAGGCTCAAAAGATTCGTCTCGACATTTACAGACAAACTGTGCAATTAGTTATTTTTTTACCTACATTTAATGCTCCATACATGCGTCCAAAGATTTGATGTGACGGAGAATCTTGTAAATTTTTTGGAATTTGGAAGGAACTAAACACTGCCTGAATCTAGGGGAATACCGATCGCAGATCCAGACATACAGACCGCCCGCTGTTTTGCAGCATCTACCCGTGGATTACACGTTCGCGCAGCAGTTCACTCAGGCCGCCGGTCGCCGGACCACGGAATGGATCCACTGGCCGATGATTCTTCCCTCCCTCCCTGTGGTCCTTAGGACAGGTTTAGTTCGCAAAAATTTTTACAAAAAATCACTATGATAGATTGTAGCATTTTCATTGTTATTTGATAATTAGTGTCCAATCCTGAACTAACTAGGCTCAAAAGATTCGTCTCGTGATTTAAAGCTAAACTGTATAATTAGTTTTATTTTTTAATCTACATTTAATGCTTCATGCATGTGTCCAAAAATTGATGTAACAGAGAACCTGAATTTTTTGAAAATTTTTTTGGGAACTAAACAGACCCTTAACTAAGGTTTCAACAAGTCTTGACAATTGACATGCTCCCAAGGGATTTACTGTAGGATTTAAAGCTTTGTCGGTAACGAAGAAATTCTGTTGTACTAACAAGAGGGCCCAATTCTTAGGTGCAGTCATAGACTACATGTTGCCATTCTCAATGCAACACAATCCCGAGTCCGGCCGGAGTATGATAGGTAATAATCAGATGAATCTCGGAAACAAGATATATATATATATATATAGGCCATGTTTAGATGACCAAAAAGAGACAAAAATTTTTGTATAGTAACTGTCACATCGAATCTGTAGACGTATGCATGGAGCATTAAATGTAGGTAAAAAAACTAATTGCACATTTTATCTGTAAATGTCGAGACGAATCTTTTGAGCCTAGTTAGTCCATGGTTAGACAAATTTTGTCAAATAACAACGAAAAGTGCTACATGAATTTTCCCCCAAAAATTTTCACAACTAAACCGGGCCATATTGGAAATGGTCACAAGTAATGATGTGTGTATTCTTATATCAATGAGAATAGAACGAGGTTCTTGGCCGTCCACGTTACACATTTCAGAGCCTCTAAAGAATTAAGAGAATAAAACCAGGCTGGGGTGGACACCAATTCATGCCGCTTTCCTCAAACAATAACCAAATATATATAGTCCCATTATCTACAGGCACTTATAGAACTGTTCTCCGTATGTCTCAAGTGGTCTGTACATAACCTTTTTGATTGAAAGGAAACTGTGCTCAAGAGAAAGAGATCCACTGCGCATTTTACCTCTCAACAAATTTCTCGATGCATGTGACCAGTGTGCTCTCAGGCACAGCCCCGATAACCGAATCCTTTTTCTCGCCATTCTTGAATATCATCAGGGTGGGGATGCTCCGGACCCCGTACTGGCTTGCTGTGTCCGGGTTCTCATCTGTGTTGAGCTTGTAGCATTTCAGCTTCCCCTCATAGTCCTTTGAGAGCTTGCCAATAACTGGATCTATCATTTTGCATGGCCCGCACCATGAAGCCCAGAACTCAACAAGGACAGGAAGCTCGCTCTCAATCACAAGTGATTGCCATGTTGACTTTGTCACATCTGGGACTACAATTGAACAGTTAAAAACGAGAAAACGTCAATTGATCCATAGGTATAGTACCAACAACAAAGGAAGAAATGTCAAGATATAACAACAAAGATAAAAGAGTTTCACGAGCGATTGAAATAAAATGGCAACAGCATGCAGATTGTAGGAGAGGTAATTTTCTCACTTAGAATTTGTTTTTTGAAATACTACTGCTAGTGATACAGTTTAAGGGGCCACTTTATACCGGTGCAAACTACAGTCCTAGGCAGAGCAATATGGTGATTTAGGTATGCCCAGGTTTACTTCATTGTTAACCAACATTCTTTCAAATGCTATGCAAAATTACAAAGGAGTATTGTTTTTGCAAAGAAAAACTGAAGTTTAAGGAAATTAGGTTCTAAAAGGAAAATAGTGTACATGAACCACATTGATTCGAATAAATAATTTGACAAAAATTGGAACATAAGGAGATGGATGTATAAATGAAGGTGCTCAAAGTAAGGACAATCTACAGACACCAGTTGCCCAAATGCGAGCACGACATGATATGCTTGACCCAGTATGATGCATCTAAACAGTTAGAATATGCCTTGCTTTGTGCAAAAAGCATGTCACAACTTTGTCATAGTTATTAAAACGAAACAAGAAACAACTTCCCGAGATACTATTCAATCATGGCTAAGCAGTAAGCATTGCTGGCTTTAATCTTTCAAATTCTAATTTACTAACAACTTTTATGTTAAACCTCAATAGAATCATGGGTAAAACAACGAGAGTAAAGGGAATGATAGGAAATGCATTCGATCTTCTCAGTGATTAATAATATGATACATGACATACATTCTCATCAAATCAAAAGGAGTTGTGTTTCACACGCCACCATAAGCTAAGAAGCAATAACAAAATTGGCAAGATAACAAGGGTACATGACCCACGCGAATCATACATACATAAACCTATTCATTTAACTACTACCGAACAATTTAGGGCTTGTAGCAGCCCAAGTTTGACAGTTGTATGATTCCATACTTGGATTATAGCGCCTTTCCACAAAAGGAAATTGGTGGTCAGCAACATTAGTAATTGTAACATTAAACTATTATACCATAATAAAGCAAGTTGCCCATGCGCATGCATGGATCCCTGGATGCACCATACAAGAACTGGATGGTATTTTGATGCTTTCCTAGCAATAAAGAGTCGAACAACATAAAGGTTGTCGTCTCCAACACAACACAGGTACTAGATATTAGATACCCATGTGCTTGACCTTCCCAAGGAAACACAAGTACAAATCTACATTGAACCCAACATGATATGTCGATCCCAATATGATGTATTTGAACAGTTCAAATATGCCTTGCTTTGTGCAAAAAGTGTGTTGCAACTGTCATAGTTATTAAAAAACAAGAAGCAATCTTCTAAGCTATTATTCAGTCATGGCTATGAAATAAGCATTGCTGGTTTTACTCTTTGTAAATTTCATTTTACTAAACAACTTTTATGTTAAACCTATAACTGTGGATAAAGCAACCACACTAAAGGGACTGATAGGAAAGGCATTCAATTATCCAGGATTAACAATGTGATACATCCTCATCAAACCAAAGGGTGCTACACAATGCCATAACAAATTGACAAAATAAAAAGGGGTATATGACCCACATGGATCATACATGAATCTATACATTTAAGTATTTAACTAATACCAAACAATTTAGGACTCCAAAGTTGTATACTTCCATATTTGGATTATAGCGCCCCTACTCGACAATATTAGTATTTGTGATACAAACCATAAGAACTTGTTCGGTTTGGTGGGGATTGAAAAGGATTGAGGGGGATTATCCCTTACAAGTCAAAAGACCCCTCATCCCCTCCAATCCTCTTGGGGAGGGGATTAACCAAACAACTGATAAAGCAAGTCACCCATGCACATGCATGAATCCCTGGATACACCAAAAGGTGCTTTGCTTTGGACAGGTCTGCAGAGGTGAAGGAGACTTCCCCACCTGATTTCCATTGAGTGCATTTAAAAGAAATGCCACTCAAACAGATTACAACAATAGGCTGATTACAGAGGGAAAATTGCAGGCACCAAAACGGGATGGTGTTTTGGACTTTGATGCTTTCCCAGCAATAAAGACTTAAAGAGTCCAGCGACATATCTGTGTTGCTGCCTCCAACACAACATAGGTACTAAACACACATGTGCTTCATCTTACCAGGGGAACACAATTGCAAATCTGCGATCCAAGCAAATGCAAGTAGATGTGCTGTCTCTATCACAGGAACGCACTACAAAAATACATGATGGTGCATGCATGAAGGCAGACATTGACAAAAACGTAAAAGCACAGACGTCAACAGCTGCTTGCGTGGAGTTGCTATCCAGAATGCTGCGCAGCTGCGCCCTTGGTGTCGTAACCTTTGATCCCCTAGCTAATTCCTGCTAATTACTCCGAATAGTTTCCTATACGTAGAGGAAACCATGCAACCTGAACGACACAGCATCCTCCTATCCTACTTGCCGATTCCTAGAACCAAATATGTAATCGCATTCCAAACAACCAAATCTATGTATCATTTCTTCAATTCTACGTACGGAGTAACAATCCTCATACACACGCCACTCGGGTACCTTGGATGGTCGCGTCCTGGCCTTGGACGGCGCACACTACGGACGCGCCACGGCCCGTGCCCCGTCGGTTCCCGGAGAGGCCGGTGGTCGCGCGGAGCGGCGAGGATTTGACGATGCGGGGCGAGGACGACGACGGGATCGCGCAGCAGATGCGGTGCGCGGGGTGGGCAGGTGAGGAGGCGCAGGCGAGTGGAGAGGAGGCGACGGGGGCGGGGACGGGGAAGGCGAGGCCGGCGGCCATGGCGATCCGCGACGGGGACGGGGGAAGAATTCGAGAAGGCAACGGAAGGTGGGGGCACGTTTTTGTTGCGGTGCGGGTGCGACCGTGCGAGTGCGATGCGACGAGAGGGAGACAGGCGGGTAACGAGAGGGAAAGAAAAGCATATGGGCTTCCGATCCCAGTTCCCCTGTGGTGGTGCGGTGCGGTGCGGTGCGGTGCGGCGCGGCGGTGCCACTGCCACCTTGCCCTCGCGCGTCGGCTGGGGGCCACGCGGATGGCAACGTGACGATGAGCCCGTTGCTCGGATTTTGCTAAACTAGTATGGCCCGACAAAACGCCAGGAATGGCTCGTTTTCGGGTTCGAATTCGAAGCAACGAAACTGAAATCGTGTATTCCTTGCACCTGCAGCCGCCCCGTTAGGCCAGGCACAAGCCGCACAACAACCAGTTGAGGCGCGCCGCGCGAAGAGGATGCCGGCACCTCCGCACCTGAACTTTCCCAAGCTTGGCTAAGGTTTTCAGCGTTCAGAACAGGTCAGATAGCATTCGCACTCACAAACAGAAGACTATAGAACGTTTATTTGTGTCTATTCGAACATCTGCACTGCTAGCCTAATAGTGCCAAAAACCCCGTCGCCGTGCACATCTACTAGTACTTAAAAACCTAGCCGCAAACTATGTTATTACGATTCAGAGTAGTGTGCTGGATGTATTTCTGGCAGTTTATACTGCAATGGCTGCAATTGTATTATCATCCAACTCAATGATGAATCTTTGCAGCATGTTTACTGTACTTGCATCCAGCTCAATGATGAATCTTTACAACGTGTTTCTTTACAAGTTTCATTCATCAGATTATTCCAAATTTGAACTCCATAAGTGGTAAGGCTTCTACATCCCTGTCAGAGTTCAATGAATAATTCGAACTCTTCATCACCCACCGTTAGAACATGGGCACCCAATAACAGTACCCTTTTGCCTTCAGGATTGGCTGCGCTCATATGCTTGCAGGGGTCCACGGTAATCTCCACATTGGATGCACTGCCAGCCACCGTGTGGACACGCTCAAAGCCAACCAGCTGTTTGATAGGAAAACCTGGAACGCTTGATTTCGATCTCGCAAACAGAAGAACAGCATGACTCCCATCCATGCTACCATGATTTGAAACAGCGACGTGAACAGAGAATGCCAGAGCTTCACATGACGCGACATCTTCAGTTTTCACGAAGTCTAGTCCATCCCTCCTTATGTATGCAGGCTTTCTACTAATAATGTCCAAAACTGATGAACCCGACAAGCTGATCTTCTTTGGAGCCGACAAGATGCTATACGAATATTTGGAGTAACTTAAACCGTATCCAAAGCCATACACTACATCTCCAGTGTAAAATCGATATGTTCTCCCAGGGTAACCTCGTGAAGGGTTGGCTCTCATGTTCATATCAGTCATCGGAATAGCAGTAAAGGATTCGGGATACCAAGTTATAGGCAGCTTTCCTCCTGTTATTACAGCACCCACTAAATTAGTCCAGCATCCACCACAAATTTTTCATTGCAATAGTCATATTTTTCAAGAGGTTATTTACTCACCTGGGTTGTACTCTCCAAAAAGAATTTCTGGAAGGACTTGTCCACCAACCTCGCCAGGATATCCGAGCCAAAGAATGCTTGCAATTCGTGGATCTTGCTTTGCGAATGCAACATCAACAGGACCACCACCCAAGAGAACCAACACAAGGGGCTTCTTCGCTACACTAGCAATGGCATGTATGAGGCTCATCTGCTTGCCTGGAAGGAGAAGGCTCACTCTATCGAAGTCTTCACGCTCTTCTGTCAGGTTCAAGCCAGCAACTACAACAACAATATCGGCTCTTTTAGCTACTTCAATAGCTTCGCCAAACAAATCTGTTGAGTTACAGGAAACATCCTTGCATCCAGCGGCAAAGGTTGTTTGTGTAGCATAGGCTTGAATGCCCTTAAGGAAGGTTGTAGGATTGCAGGGTACACCTGAATAAAGTGAATATAATGTTAAAATGCATGCAAAATAGTAAGTTAAGCAAATGTTCATTTGAGGCAGTGGTGTGAAACCTGTATAGTCTCCACCCATTGCATACGCGTCATTTGCAGATGGTCCAATGATGGCAACATGTCTAACTTCGCTTCTCTTCAGAGGCAAAAAACTATGGTCATTCTTCAGAAGGACAGCACCCTGCCTTACAGCTTCTGCTGCAAGCTCTCTATGCTCTTTCGTGCACACATTGTTGGGCCCTAGTTGAGTGAACCATTGGTTGTTGTCGGGCTTATCAAATATTCCAAGACGCAATTGAACAGAGAATAGATTAAAAAGGGCACGGTCGATATCTTGTTCTTGAACCTTTCCCTTCTCAACTGCTGACTTAGTATGCCGAACTAAGAAAGAACCACAGTTGATATCCATTCCTTAAAAAAAGAGTAATTCTAACATATCAGCAAAAGATTAGCTGATAGATTCAAGACATAAATGGTCAGATGGCAGATGATGTTCTAAGAAATTTAGTTTGACATGATGTCGAAACCTCCGAACAGCAGGGTTCTCAAGGAATCACAGGAAACAGAAAGGAGAAGCCTCAAAACGGAACAAGTATGTAAGTATCTTTGCAATATTGGGGGTTACCAAAGTCCAAAACAAGGCTTACATCAGTTGGACTTGACTACCATTTTTCCTACATACTCATAGTATCTACTTTTGAAATGCTAGATTTGATTGCCCTAAAAAATGATAGATTTGACTGAGAAGCCACTTCTAGTCTAGTCTACAAAGAGAAACAAATCATGCGTTTCTCAGTATAAGAGAGGAAGGCTTGAGGGTACTAACCTGCCTTAAGAACAATTGCTATTGAATCTTCGTCTGATTTAGTGTATGTCTGGTTTTCATGAATAATTGCCACGGCATCACAATCAGATGTAATATACCTTGAGAGAATCAAATGAACACAGGTAAACAAAACTGGAAATGCTGGATTTGGTGGTTTATATAATGATGTTCCTTGTCATTCCTGAAATATTCTGTGGTCCAAGTCTCAACAGAGGCAAATTCAGAGGTTGAACAAGTAGCATACCCCTGGAAGCCCCATTCATCCCTGGTCTTCTGCAGAAGATCTTTGTGAGCACACATAGGCACACCATTGACCTGGTTATATGCACACATCAAGCAGCTAGCACGAGCCTCCTGAATGCAGGTCTTGAAAGGCGGCTGGTACGTGTCTTCCAAATCTTGTGCATTTACCTGCCAGCAGTGGATTACAATCCCGACTTGCAAAGAAATATGGTGATTCCAAGGCTGTACTTCGACATTTGAACTGAGCATATATATTGCTAAGCAGAGTATTTGAAGAGAGAGATTTTGATTTGTTTTTTTTCAGTATAGTTTACCACGAAGGCACGAACATCTTAACATAAGCCCTGGAGCAGAACATGTCAGTGTTTCTCTATGCGTGTGTGAGCCAAGATAAGATTGGCTGGTGGGCGGTGGCTATCTGCAGAACTTGTTTAATCAAGATTTTACAAGTTCAGAGAAATGAAGAGGCGTGAATGTGTTCACCTTGGCATTGAAGGTGTACCTCGAGAATCCTTCCCATTTCTCCATGTCATACGCTGTATAGTGCTTGCAGCACGCGGAGAGCCTAATCCTGCCTTCCTCACCTTGCTCCCCCTGGAACCCCTTGACGTACTCGAGGGAGTACGCGGCGGCGACAGCGGGGTCCTCCCCGGACGTCTCCTGGCCGCGGCCCCACCTTGGGTCCCGGAAGATGTTGATGTTGGGCGCCCAGTACGTGAGGCCGGCCTGGCCGGCGCTGTGCATGCCGAGGGCCTCCGTCGCGACGGCCTCGGCGACCGCGCGCCACAGCGAGCGGTTGAAGGCGGCGGTGGACAGGATGACCTGCGGGAAGGCGGTGGCGGCGCGGACGGGGCCCGAGGAGAAGTTGACCCCGGGCCCGTTGTCGGCGAGGCCGTGGAGCGACTCGGACCACCACTGGTAGGGCGGGATGCCCAGGCGCGGGACGCCGCCCGCCGTGTTGGACAGCTGCGCGATCTTCTCGTCCAGGGTGAGCAGCGAGACGAGCGCGCGCGCGCGGGCCGGGATGGAGAGCGAGGCGTCGCAGAACGGGTAGGCGCTGCTGGCCGAGTCAGGCGACGCGCACGGGCGCGCGTTCGGCGCGGCGGCGGCGCCTGCTGCGCCGGCGGCGCAGCAGGCGAGGAGGCAGAGGAGGAGAGCGAGAAGCATGTCCGGCGAATTGGCGGGGCGTAGCCGTTAGGTGGGGAGGATCCGGGTTTCGGTCCAACCCAACAATTTGGGCGTGCGCTCGGGTCGAGTGGGTTGCCGTTTAAGCGACGACCCACTGAGCTAGTAGTAGCTGCAGTGTTGTCACGGGACGACGAACGGAGACCCGGCGTGTGGGGCCGGATGGTTTGCGTCGTGGAGTGGAGGGTTAGCTGCCCGCTGCCCAGTGTATGACTAGGATCAGTTGCTTGCTAGCACGGCCTATGCGCAGGGACGAAGCAAGAAAAAAAAATTAGGGGGCTAAACAAAATTGCTACAGTGACTTAGCTCTACTTTAATCCCTCGTAATAGAAAAAGTATAATAGCTTGAAGTAGTCTTATATTTAAAACGTCAATTAACAATGAAATTCACAAAATACATCTAAAAAATAAATGTCTTAGCCCACCCTACCTTATACATCTGCGTCTAAAATTGAAAGAAGAGCACTAGAAGTTCCACTAGCTTAGCAGCAGTAGGGGGGCTGGAGCCCCCCAGCCCCCGCTGGCTTCGTCCATGCCTATGCGTATTTCATTTTGGATAAGTATGGCCACTTGAAACAGTCACGCTTTGGCTTATCGCGGGGAATCAGGACTCATGGAATCGTGTTTGGACCCGCAACAAGATATTCTTTCTGGTATTCTTGATTTTTTTTTCTCGTTTGCTAATGCCTGCTGCTCTGTTCATCGTCTTTGTTAAGTGATGGGCTGATGGCAGTTCTTGGCTTTTGCTTTGTGAAGGTGCTGTGCGGATGAGTTGTAGTATCGTGGTAGCTGTCGGCCATTTTCTGTGACACTGTGTCTCGTTCTTGGCTTAATCTGGGTCGTGATGCTGCCGTGCAATCACACTTTGCGCCATCATATTCACGTGTACACCTTACTTCAGCAGTACTTCCTCTGCCATAGAATAGATGACGTTATGGAACGTGGGCTGGTCAAAGTTTCTCAACTTTGACTAGATTTATAAAAAATACGTACAACATTTATATCTTCAAATAAATTTATTATGATAGTATATTCAATGGTATATCTAATAATACTAATTATATATTATAAATATTATTATTCTTTTATATATAATTGGTTAAAGTTTTAAAAAGTTGACTTCTCGGAAAACGATAATAGCTTCTATTTTGGGACAGAGAGAGTAATTTTCAGCGAACGAACAATGTTTTTCTCTCACAATAAATTAGTATAAGCTAAATTTCAGCGAAACGAATAGGGCGCTGCGTAATCTCTAACGAGGCTTGATAGTTTGATGACTTATGAGCCCAGTCCGCAGACTCGTTGAAGTGAGCGAGCTCTAAATACAAAATACTAGCAGAGGGCGCGCGCCATCGCGTGCGTGGATAGAGAGCATGCCCGTTAATAATAGGAAACGTATGGCTGAAGAACTACAAATATATACATATGACTGGAGAACTACAAATATATATTTGGTTTGGTGACTGTGAATATGTATGGTACATACGTTTTTTCGAACCGTAGGAGCTAAAGAGAAGTACATTAGTATATACTAGTACAATGCACGTGCTAACGCCACGACTTTATTTCAGGTTTGCACATAAAAACAACCAAACGGCTATATTTTTCTTGTAAAGGGGGAGAATGATGTTTGATCATGCTGAACCAGTCAACATTGTTATTCAAACATTAAGATTCTTAGAGAAAGTGAGAAACCATATATCTACTAAGAATCATGAGTAGATGGGAAATACATGCAAATGTACTACAAGAAGACTACTTGTACTCTTATACTACCTTGCTTCTTATATTTCATCGGACACGGGACACATGAAGATATCGATGGATAGGCAACCGTCCTTTTTTTTGAAAAAATGATAGGCAGCCGTCCTTACCACGCTTTATTTGAGCTGTCAGCATATACATGGGTGCCATATACATCTTTGTTGAATGATATTATAAAAGCTTAGACATAATATTAAAAAAACTTAGGAATTATTTGTTTGCGACTGCAAATGTAGATTCCCTGCTGGCAAAGAAAAGAACACAAAAATGGAAACGGCAGCAAGCTACACTTATCTTGATTCTTGACAGAAAGTGATGGTTGAACTTCCACAGTTTCAATGTTGTGAGCATATACATCTAGACCAGAGTTTTCTATAGATGAAACTGCCTCCATGTCACCACGAAAACCTGAAGTCTGACACTCTACCAAAGTGTTTATTACCGACAGAGATCATACCCCCAACTTGCGACTGCCATGGCTGTCTTCAGAGGCTCCAGGGCATCCGGTGGGGGAGGCTTCTTGCTGGTTTTCACAGTGCAGAATCGACACCTCTGGGTTCAGTGTCACCGAGGAGCATGATCATCGCGGTCACAAATGGCATCCCCTTCTCCGCGGCCCCCGCCACCTCCATTCCAACACTGCAAACCATCACGTCAATTCATCAAAATGAAACGAAACCAAAATCCCACAACTGAAGTACTGAACCCGCACCACAGCCTAGAATGCGTCGAATCTGAATCGTACAATCGATATGCAGTTTGATTCGGCCCTACCTCTCCAATGTTGGGGCATTGGGCCTCGATGTAGACGGTGTTGAGCTTGAACTCGCGGAGTGACTCCCTCAGCCTGGGCATGGCCAGCTGCCAGCTACAAGCTCCAGCTAGGCTCCTGGCCTGTCGTCGTCGGCTGCCGGCAGCGGCAGGGGATGGCCTGGCCACCTGGCGCTCCCAGCAAGGTTCATCCTTATTAGAGGTTTTAACTATCTCTGAATCATAACTATTAAAAAAATATCTCTGAATCAGCTCATGGATGGCGTCTGACGCCATTAAACATAATTCACAGCAACCAGATGGCTATATCCTTCACACTGATTTTGACTTTAAATTATTTGCCACGATAGCCAAAGGAAAAATTCTACAATTGGGCAGAACAGAGAGCACAAGATGGAATCCCCAAATTCTTTCTGATTTTTTAGTAGGCTAGCAATGGAAGAAAGAAAATTACCCTGTGCTATCATTGAGGGTGGCCGGGAACTGCATCTTGATGCAGGTGCAGGTGCAGTAACACCACGGTCAGGAAGGAGTTGAAGTTAGATACGGGAAGCGAGTTGGGTTGCGGTAGATCCGTGGCAAGGGATGCAGAGGGTCGGGATGGATCTTACCATGGTGCTCACCTCCCTCCTTCTGTTTTGCTGGGATCCTGCTACCAAGGGACGCAGATGTCGGGAATTGTTGCAACTGCTGTTTCAGCTGCTCCTGCTGCAACGTGCGGGGCTCCGGCGGCGTTCCTCTACGTCTTGGCAAAAAGATTGTAGAGAACCGACCCAGCAAAAATATATATCGGTGTTTACAATAAAAATAAAGAAAAAGAAATATCACAAGTGCTAGTAGTCCTACCTCTAGCTGTCAAAGTGTTCTCCTAGAAAATTGTATTCTTACACTTCCACATCTCTTCAAAATATTGTGCAAAGAGTTCACCGGCAACTTAGCAAGGTTTACATCATATCTGTAGTTTCCTGGACATTGAAAACACTATGTGTTAGAACTACCCATATATAGGTTTGTGCTCGTGTTTTAGAATGAGATAAGCATAGTGTATATACAGGGATGATCTACTTTAGGTAATAATGACAAAGAATTAACTCAACCATGCGAGTCCACTATGTGTGTGGCAATGCATCCATCTTTGAATCATTCATCTACTCAAAGCATCATGGTTCATGCTAAGCTAATAATTCCCCTATCTGAACTAAAGATGGCATGCTCAATCAACAAACACCCTCATTTTGAATATTCAGTAAATTGTAGCAAATGCATCTAGAACTATTTTACTAAAGTGGAACAAGATATTTTGAAGAATCATGAAAGTTGTACCATTAAATCTGCAAGTGGAACTGTTTGCAAAGCTAATAGACAGAGCAGGCAAAGTATAGCTCTCAAGTTTTAACAGCTCTGCAAGTGCCTCTCAAGTTTCAACAGCTCTGCAGCAAGTTGATTTGCAAGAGTATAAACAACATATCTGCATAGCTATCACTCCAATTCGGACCCAAATGAAAGGAAACAATGGAATCCAGCTCAAATTTACTAAAAAATAGTCGAGAAATCAAAAGTTATTACCTTGAGGGCATTTCAGCGAACACATGGTGGGCATCATCCATGGCAACCTATCAACCTCGATGCCAGCAATGGAGGCTATCTCTGGTGCAGGAACACGTGAAGAAAGAGGCCATCCTGTCAACATCGCCGGCTCCAGCTTCATCTTCATTCCCCATGGCTTCACCTCCTTCCCCATCCATCACCATCACAAGGCACCACTCACAATTCAGATCACGATCAAATCCATTGATTCACGAAAAAAATCCAAAATCCCCAAAAGCCAGTAGGGACGGGCGCCGCCGCTGGCTGCCGAGGGTGATGCCTGCCTTTGGTGGGAGGATGGGAGCGGAGATGCTGGTTGGGAAGAAGGCATTATCACCGTCGGTGGTGGGGGGGCGCGACTCTCCGGCGGCCGCGAAGGTTGCGATCAGCACGGCGGCGGGCATCAGGGCTCAGACGACTGCTGCACGAAGCTTCCGTGGCCGCCAGAGAGGAAGGATATTGGCGCCGGTGTTGCACGCTGCTGCTGTGGCCTGCGATCGGCGCGGCGGCGGCCCTGCAGACGGTGTTCCCTGGCGTTTCTTTTTCTTTCTTTTCTTTTTCAATCGGTGATTGCAACCTTCGAACCCTGTTCGCCGAGCACGTAGCGTTGAAGTCGTGGGCGTTTGAAGCAACGGAGGGCGCGGGGAGTGAGGTGGGTGAGAAGCCTCGCATCACACTTCTTCTATCAGCCATCGGATCTGGTTTAGTTGTTTATTAGCCTTTGATTTTAACAGAGACAAGATCCTGTGTGTATTTTTCTAGGTACATAATGGTTGACGGCTCTCAGCGGGGGACGTTTTTCTTGGGAGATCTAGTATAATTTTGATTGGTGCATTATAGTATAGATTATACGGCGTACTGGAACTATATTTTACATACTGCTGGTAGATAAGTATGTAGTAACATTACAGTATAGTGCATTAAGTATACTTGGAGCAGCGATATTAATACACAAACACCAAGTCGACGACCAAGGTTCTAAACAGGCTGAAGCGTTATTTCTCAGGAGTCGTTGCTGTGTACACATGACTGAGATGATAGGGGATGATAGGTGTCTCTGAGGTGAAACAATTCTGTGGCATCAATTTCCTGCAGCAAGGAACACAATGGAGAAAAAATATCAGGGAAAGAATTGGTTAACTGTGCCCATCCTTTTTTTTTCTTAAAAGCACAGTTTTAGCATAACTATGAAGTAAGGTTACCTATGGATATCGAATTAACAATCAAACTGGTAGCCAAGTTTTCGAATTAGGAATCAGTAATGTCATAGCTGCTTAGGTAACTGCTGACCTCATATGAGAAAATAGGAGAGGTGCAATTTAGCAGAAGCACATATTCAATTTGAATACACTAAACTGGAAAAAAAAAATGGAAAAGAGGAATGTCAACCTGATAGTTTTTAACACTGAGCTGACACAATTTTGTGCAGGGGTGGATGCTTCCCATTATCTTAGTATATAAGAATATTAGAAGGCACTAATCACACATAAATAGTTTATAGATATACAGCAAGGTTCAGCGATGACAAATCATAGTGTGTATACCTGACAACGAATAAATACCTAGCGTCCCTTTTAGCGATGATGGATTATAGTGTGTATACATGTGAATGAATAAATACATGGCGTGCCTTTTAGTATATCTGACCCAAAAAATCGTTGACTAAGGTAGGTGGAAAAAGGAAACAACAAATACCTACTGATGATATGTAATAGCTGTCTCAAGAAACTGTCCATATACATGGCATGCTCTTTTAGTATAGGCCTTGAGAGTAGCTCTAAATTTCTCGATGAACCTGCCAAAGAAAAACATTCAGTATAATATGCATTGCAATAATCTTGAAAAAAAGGCAAGGTTGGCATGAAACAAAGAAGAGCATCATGCTCAACTATTGATGGCAACCATAGCGGTTTGGAAGCTCTCAGTGAACAAAAAGTTCCTTGCTAGCAACTACTACATGCCCAAGAATGGGAGTATGCTAGGGTTTAGAAAAAAGTGACTTTACTATTCTATTCAACTTCCTCACAAGTCACAAATAGAGCAGTTCAGCTAAAAAGTTGAGTTCCATTAAATTGTGTAGTCTAACTGGAACTCACATAAGATGAATCTGACTATACAGATAAGCAGATATCCTCCAAAGATATCTCGGAGAACATTTGGACATAAGACTTTGTATTTTTCTTGAAGCTAACTCATTTTTCTTTAGCGACAGGAATCCATTTGTTCAAGAAGGGAAATGCCATTTAAAATGGGAAATTCCATTTAGTTCACAGGGTATACATGTCAAACGGATAGGTAAAGTATGAATTTAATTTAGATCTTTTGGTTCATAAATAATAAGAACTACAAAGAAAATACACGACACCTTCTGCAAGAAGGTACGAAAGGTAGGTTTGTAAGGTCCAAAAAGGCTAGAGGGGGGTGAATAGCCTAATTAAAACTTCTACAAGAATTACTTAACCACAAGTTAGTACGAAAAGTGGCGAAGTAAAAGCACTAGCTCTAACTAATTAAGCAAGCCACCTACACAAGTCTAGTATAAGGCTATCCACTTAAACACAACAACTACAAACTAGAAACAAGAAGTAATACAAGAGAAGAGCTTCGAGTGATTATACCACCATGTGGAGATGAGAAGTACCAATCAAACAATAACACAAGAGAAATCCTCGGGAAGAGATTGACACAAGAATTTATCCTGAGGTTCACTTGCTTTCCGGCAAGCTACTCCCCGTTGTGGCGATACACCCACTTGTCGGTTCATGAGCTCATCGACTATCAAGAGTTGAGCCCTCGGCGGGCGCCGCACAACCGCACACAAAGATGGGGATCCTCCAAGCCACGAGCTCCACTAGAGTATCCAATTCGCGAACTCCCACGGGGAAGGATCAAGAACCCCTTACAACACTTGGTGAGGGCTCCAACGATCTCTAATTGCGAGCTCAATCACCTTCGCTGCTCTAAATCGTCTATCGTGTCAGAAAACACGTAAGAGTAACAAGAAATCCACAGCAACTCGAAGATCAAGTGCCTCTAAAATACAACTCTCAAGCAATGCACTTGAATCTCACTCAAGATGTGCAACTAAGCAAAGAGATGAGTGGAGGGGTTGTTCTCTAGCTCAAAGGATGTCTCTAGGTATCAAAATATGCAAGAGTTACCCTCAAACCCCGGACATCTTCTATTTATAGCGAAGGAGTACGCAGCTAGCCGTTATCGGATGACACAGTTCAAAACGAGCTGACCGGACGCACCGGTCAGGGTGACCGGACGCGTCCGGTCACTACAGGACAAGCGTGAATAGTGCGCGTCAGAAGCTACCGTTGCTGTGACCGGACGCGCTCTAGCGAATGACCGGACGTGCCGCTCAACTGACCGGACGCGCCGATCGCACAGCACCGCGAGCCCAAAAAGCAACGACCGGACGCGCTCCAGGCAACGACCGGACGCGATAGTGCCAGTGTCCGGTTAGAGTCCAGTAAGCTCCCTCAACGACCGGACGCGTCCGATCGCGTGTGACCGGACGCGCCGCGTGTCCGATCGACCTTGCGAACTTCAGTTCCCTCTGGGCGCCTGACCGGACGCGCCTGTCCCGCGAGTGACCGGACGCACCGGTTGCAAACCCTAACACCCGCGCGTCTGACTGCTGAGAACTGACCGGACGCGTCCGGTCATACCATGACCGCGTTCGGTGCAGCGTCCGGTCACCTCTGTGACCTTCGTTCACCTCTGTTTCTTTTCCGACTTCCGGCGCAGTAGAAAATAGGCATTTCACTTCCCAAAAAGCGCCGAATCCCGCCTCGCAAGTTCGGCGGGAGGGAGAGAGGAACCCAAACCCCTCTCTACCGCTTAAACTCCACCGCTTTCGCAAAAGTGCTAACACCACCATGTGTACACCACCATGTGCATGTGTGTTAGCATTTCACAAACATTTTCCAAGGCGTTATGTTAGCTCTCAACTAGATCCTAATGCATATGCTCAAAACATTGATCTAGTGGCACTTGATTCCCAAGCTAACCGTGATTGCCCCTCTTGATAGTCGGCTATGTATCCTAAACCCGGTCAATCACTTCTCTACTTATCTTAGACCGGCAAAAGGAAAACCCCTATGATTATACCTTTGCCTTGCGCTCTTAGATCCTTCTCTTCCACTTGATCATCATGTCCCTCATATTATGTGCATTTTCACCATGATCATCATTTCATGTCTATGCACCATCTTTTTGTGATCTTGTGGCCACCACTCCTTGCCACATACACCTTCATCACATGTGTTGCTTATGCCTAACTCAAAACACTTAACACATGGCATTAGCAACTTGGTGTCATTAATTACCGAAACCAAACTTGGGCTTTCAAGGTTTCCCATGTTCATTCCAGTGACTTGACATAACCTCCTGCATAGTAACAGAACAAAATGTGATGAGAGAAAGCAACTAAAGAGGAATACTCGAGGTAATCAAAAGGATGGGATATTTGCAATTCACAATAAATCAAATCATTGAGTGCGATGCTTGTATTTGCTTTCAATCTCCCCCTTTTTGGTAATTGATGACAACAATCACAAAGATATGAAATGAAATCAATTTTTAATTTCGATAGTATTAGCTCCCCCTACATATGTGCTTCCATAAGTTTGGTTCAATTGTGCACATATGAATGGATTTGAATTCTAGGAGAGTTACTACTATCAAATTGATACTAAGGTATATAGAATGGACCTTTGAAGCGTGATACCAATCGGAGTTGCCTTTATATATCATCCTTAGCATCGATGTAGCTAGACACCACTTGTAATGCATCACTTGTAAAGATCACAAATACTAAAGTACCCCGTGAGATCAACATTATAAGCAAAAGGTGTCTAGAAACCACTTGTAAAGCTACTCTTAACAAATCATCATTCAAGTTCTATTCCTAGCAATCACCATTCAATCATGAATATCGAAATTAAATTTGCAATGCAACACATCATCATGTTAGTGCACATACAAATGCAACAAATAATTCATGAGCTTGCTCCCCCTACTTGTGTGCTCAATTTTAATTTCTCTCCCCCTTACTATATCTTTCTCTCTCTTTGTGACTTTTCTATCTTTGTGACTTTTTTCTCCCCCTTTGTCAACAATCACCAAAAAGGTGCCAATTTTAGTGAGAGTCAAGTCAATCAATATGAGGGAGTCCAAATTATGGTTCAATCTAGATCACTTGCCTAGAATATGTAATTCGGTTTGATCCAAGCACAAGCTTCTTCACACCTCATAAAGTATAAGGGTTATCTTGAGCATGTTGAATTACACATCATGAGCTCATTTTCTAGATTTAACACTAGGTTTACAAGCTCACAAACATGTCATATGCTACCACTAGATCAATCAAACATAGAGGCAATAGTGGTACCATATATATATTAAACTCATTTGATTTTCATGAATGAGCCTATTTGTCATGTAAATATGTCTATATGTTCTAAACATGTCCTTAGCAAAGTATGAATGATATGCCAAACAACTTTACCTTGCTATGTTGGAGGAGAGGCATGTCATATAAGAATGTGGGGGTGCACTCATTTCAAGTTGGAGAAGTCAAGTATGTTCAATTCATTCTTTAACTTGTAAAACCTTTTCTCATCAAGTGGCTTTGTAAAGATGTCGGCTAGTTGATATTCGGTGCCAATGCTTTCAATGCTAATATCACCCTTTTGTTGATGGTCTCTTATAAAGTGATGTCTTATGTCAATGTGTTTGGTTCTTGAATGTTGAACCGGATTTTGAGTCATCTTGATAGCACTTTCATTGTCACAAAACAATGGCACATTCTTAAACTTGATTCCAAAATCATTCAAGGTGGCCTTCATCCAAAGTAATTGTGCACAACAACTACCGGCACTAATGTATTCGGCCTCGGCGGTAGATAGTGCAATACTATTTTGTTTCTTTGATGACCATGAAACAAGAGACCTTCCAAGTAATTGACAAGTGCCACTTGTGCTCATTCTATCAATCTTGCAACCACCATAGTCGGAATCCGAATATCCAATCAACTCAAAATTAGACCCCTTTGAAAACCATAATCCAACATCATGAGTGCCCTTAAGATATCTCAATATTCTCTTGGTTGCTTTCAAGTGACTTTCTCTAGGTGAAGTTTGATATCTTGCACACTTGCACACACTAAACATCACATCCGGCCTAGAAGCGGTGACATAGAGCAAACTTCCAATCATAGACCGGTATAGCTTTTGATCTACCATGTTTCCACTATCATCAATACCCAATTGATCATTAGTGCCCATTGGTGTACTCACTGGCTTAACATCTTGCAATCCAAACTTCTTGATCATGTCCTTGATGTACTTGCCTTGACTTATAAACATGTCATTCTTCATTTGCTTGATTTGAAGTCTAAGGAAGTAACTAAGCTCTCCAATCATAGACATCTCAAACTCATTAGCCATCATATTTCCAAAACTCTTCACAAAAGTCTTGGTTAGTTGATCCAAAGATAATGTCATCCACATAGATTTGCAACATAAACAAGTCACTTCCAAGCTTCTTGGTGAAGAGAGTGGTGTCAACCTTTCCCATCTTGAACCCTTTAGAGAGGAGAAAGTCTCTCAACCTCTCATACCATGCTCTAGGTGCTTGCTTCAAACCATACAATGCTTTCTTTAGCTTGTAAACATAGTCGGGCTTCTTGTCATCTTCAAAAACGGGAGGTTGCTCAACATAGACTTCTTCATTGATGTAGCCATTGAGAAATGTACTATTGACATCCATTTGATAGAGCTTGATGTTATGTGCACAAGCATATGCTAATAAGATTCTAAATCAACAATACATGAGCAGGACACATATGTACAAAGCCTGATCAAGGAACCTCATACAGAAGACACGGACAAACTTCGCAGGCAGTTACTGTATCAGTAAAATTTAGATATGGATGTTCATCAGATCACATAATTGCACCTAGTTGCAGAAAAGAAATTTGCATAAACGAAAATTGCCGACAGATCATGGTATGTAATATTGCAGAAATAGAGGCCGAGAGTTTTAGTTCATATCACTATAAAAAATAGATTTGGATATATTAAATTAAAGGACAGAACCTGTCAAACAACATATCAAAATTAGATCTTCCTGTACCTAGAAGTCAACCATATTGAGTCTTGCAAAATACATGTAAAGAACAAGAGATTAATATAACAAATCAGGGAACATCTAATGTGCCTGCGAAAACAACATGAGAGAATTCAGTAACCTTCATTAGTTCATGGATTCTTTGTTCGTCTCCAATTTCCTTTGGCGACACTGTAACTCATCCCACCTCCAGTGTTCCCAATCCCGTTTTCCCCCTACGCATATAACACAAAAAAGAAGGGAGGCGCCGGACAAGGCACGCGTGCAGCCATGACGCGGCCTCATCCGCTGCCACGAGGTCCTCGGGCGACCAAAATAGGCGAGGACAGGAAGCCCAGCTGCCGAGCCAAGCCTCAGGAGACCTGTTGCCATGAGAACCAAGGGAGAAGAGGAGCCATGGGAGGAAGCAGGAAGAGGAGAGGGTGAGGTACCGGGAAATCCGGCCGCTGAGCCCAGCCGCACGCTTTCGGCTGAAGCTAGGGTTTCGTGGAGCGTAGGATGGCGAGAGGAGGCAATACCATGGGCAGCAACGCCGACGGTCAATGGCGAGGCCTGCTCGCGCGGCGGAGTTGTCAGCGGCGGCCACCCGCCGGGGCACGGACACGGTCTCCCGTCGCAGCCTACTCGCACCGTCGCGTCCCGAGCACCGCCATGCGGCGGCTGCCGTGGCCGGGTGCCACCGCACCGGCGTGGGGAAGGGGGAGGGGCGCGTCGGGGCTGCTGCACCGGGGGGCGCCCGCACCGGACCGCCACCGCCGAGGGCCGCCACGCCGTCACCTTGTCCATGTCGGGAGGAGGAGGGAGAGGGAGAGGGAGAGAGATCGAGCGAAGAGGAGAGAAAGAGGAAGGGTGGAGAAGAATCTGGAAGGAGAAGCGGAAGTTAGGTATATATTTACCTTTTTGGATTCGGATGAGAAGCTTTAGAAGGTAAATAGAAGCAGAGGAGAAGCCGAGAAAGGTAAGGAGAAGCACGGGAAGCTGCTTTCAGTAAAATTCGATCTATCGAATCAGGGCCATCCGTTGGAGGATCCGACGACCAGGAAAATTTTGGGTGACGTGGGCAATGCTTCTCTTTGAGGAGCTGTCGCTCCTTTTACAGGTTAAACTTCTTGTTGCGGGCTTTGTTCCAACCTTGTAGTTTCACGAGCGATCATCAATGAGCATGTTGATGGCACGCCTCCAACCGTAGAGTTGAATTCTTTCGTTTAAAAAATCAAAACTCGGATTATATTATAAAAAGTTATCAATAGCACGAACATTGACCTACACAAAGGGTTTACAATGAAAAACCAGCAGCATTTGTGTGGCAGAACCACCTAAAATAACTCACGTTTGAAGGCACTTGTCTTCCATTAGACACTAAACACCTTAAGAGTAAGCTAATTCAAACAGTTCTGTCGAGTACACCACATGGGAGAACTCAAAAATCCACATTTTTCAACAGGATCATAGATGAGAGATAAAGCTTACAACATTCTTAGCCATTTATTACATCACCTTATCGCAACTCAGAGTACTAGATCAGTTGAATGCAACAACGGAATTGAAATAGTTTGCATGTAAAAGAGTTTATACATTTCAGGTTCATAAGTTTCATTTCAGTTTCATAAGTTTTATCTTGTAGCGGAAAATAAACCTATGATCAGATGTACAGTGGAAATAAAGATTTATTTAATGACTTGGTGGAGCATTAACATGGTGAACATTTATATACAAGATATGATAGCAGATTATACAACTTTTCTTCATAAAACATTTAGTGAGGTTTTTAAATAAACACTATGATCGTAGTGTGAAAGGAACCCTCTCTGAGCTCACCAGGAGGTTTTCACACACAAGAGTCAGCTCTAGCATCCACCTGGCATTGCAAGAGGGAGGATAAAACCCTGAGTACTAGATTGTACTCAGCAAGACTTACCCGACAGAAGAAAATAAAAAACTCCAAGAATATACAAGGCTATTTGGCTTATGAGTTCATTGTACCTACAGGAAGCATTATTAAATGTGCATCTTTATATTCAACTTTTAATAGTCCTTATTAGTTCATTACTAACCATTCTATGTAAGCACCTATGCTATTTTCAAGCATGTGATAAGCAATCAGAACCATTTTATCATCTTCAATGTTCCAGTTCTTATTACGGTGCTAAACTATAGCCAAGTCGTTACCGTCCCAAAAACGATGATTCGCGAATCAATATATCCCAGCTGGGTACCCCGAAACACATGCCTCATTTGTACCCAGGCATAAACATGACAACCCGTTTCACTCCTGTCAAGAGGTCCAGGTCCCCATCCAAACTGGGACTCCAAGCCCCTAATACCTGAGGCCCGCTCTCAGTGCGGTGCTTAGACCTCCACCCAATAATCCACCCTTAATAGTCGGTCTGGAAAGAGTCGGAACCCATGACAGGAAAGTAACGAATCTTCTCGCTCCCATAAGCAAGTATATGCTTAGGATAATAAGTCTGTGACCTAACTACCATCCACTGCAACAGATGGTCCTCAATCGACACAGGCGGGCCCAATGCAACTAGAGTCTTGCTCAAATTGTTGAACTAAGTCCACATCCAATCCCAAGTACAGTCCCGTCCGGTCATATATATATATATATATATATATATATATATATATATATATATATATATATATATATATATATATATATATATATATATATATATATATATATATATATATATATATATATATATATATATATATATATATATATATATATATATATTTATGTGATAGTAACATAATAATAACGTCCGGTCTCCGATTATTGTATGTGATAGTAACATGATAATAATAATAACGATAATATTTTTTTTCTATCTCTCGCGAGTGACAGGTAATCACTTGACTTCTATCTGGGCACTATAGCATAGCAATCTATACGATCCTATCATACTAATAAGACTCATAGGATAACGTTACATATATGCAAGTGTGTTCCATTCAACTCCTTAAACTTAATGCACAAACATAAAAATAAAGTGCAGAATATATAACGTTATGCACCGGGATTTGCCTAAGTAAGATATAACCAAAAGTTAGCATTCTATTAGAACGACACAATCATCAAGACGCCATCCGTTCTGATACTTTGGTCAAATTAACGATCCATCGTTGTTTCTATTATGATATACATAGATACAATGCAGAGACGTAAATAATCAACGGTAATCGCAACTATTAAGATACGGTTACTCCACTTAACTAACGAACGAGCTCTAATGGCTAACGTACTAGGCTACGTACTCACGATGTCGAATGAGACATTATTTCCCAACAAATGTTTTGTCATACAAACCGAGATGTTGCTTTATCATTTTATCGATTAAATACATATATTCAAATTAGGGTTCATTACCTACCCTAACAAATTAATTACTATGAAGCCACAAAAATTACAGTGAGCAGCTAATAATATTAGAGATTTACTATAAAATTTTTAGAGTCAACACTATCACCATTTTCTCGCAAAAATTCCTACAAGTTTACATTTTTACTAATATTAAGCATGTTAAAATATTTAAGGCAACCTGGAAATATCCTAGAGCTATGTGAACCAAGTACACTAACAGCTAGATCATGATTTTAGGAATCTAACAAAATTAGTTTCATAATTTTTAGACCCTTACATAATTTAATATGGAATTTACAAGTTAAACTAGAAATTATATTAGAAAATGCTTTTAGAAAAGGGAAAAGACCAGCGGCAACTAAGCGGCCCAGCAGCCCAAACGGCTCACGCGGGAGCGGCCGCGTGCGCAGCAGGCCGGCCCAACAGGTGGCCCGTGGTGGGGAGCCCCTGCGCGTGCCTGTGCTTCTGAAGGAGAGTCCTCGGACTATGCGGTTATTATACGGCGCCCCTGCTCACTATTGCACAAGAGGCGCATCTTGCATCCAGCACCCCCAACAAACCCATCCTAACACTGAGCCGGTCCCTGATGCACCCGTGCTCACCGGCGCAGCTCCGACTGACACTGCGCGGCCACGCCGGCCACCCAGGGGCCGAATCGGTGCACTAAGCGGGCCAACGGGGACCTACAAGCCAACGTGCAATGGTGAGGAGCGAAAAGGAGCCCCACGGTGCACTAGCGAATGCTACCCGTGACGACGGGTGAAACATGCGATGGCACGACTGTTTCAGCGTCCTAAGGCGCTAACGGAGAAGTAGAGGTGGCGGCGAAGCATCCGGTGCTCACCTTGGTCCGCGCTGTGGTGACGATTGGAACCGAGGAGGGTTGAGATGGTCCGGCCACGCGAGACCGAGTGTGATGGAGGCCCTCCGCGCCAGACCCGTTGCGTCACCGCATCCCTGACGAGAATCCTCCCTCTTAGTGGCTACGGCGGCTCTCATGGCCGCACGGTGAGCGAAGCACCGAATTTTCAGTCGGTAGGGTTCGTTTGCACCAGGCCAGGGGTCGGCTACTAGCTGGTTGCCCTATCTTGCTGCTGGAGCGCTGAATTGGGTGGCGTGCTACGGACCGCATGCAATCGTGAAGCTGGTGTGGCGATGAGGGCAGGCAGGCGACGCCTTTACGTGGCTCGGCCAGCCCCAGCCGAGGCCATGATAAATGCGCAAGGACGCACGTGCGCTGCGGCTCGGAGGAAGTGGGTCGTGGGGTACGGGATGGGATGTCTCGTCCAGGCGAAACGCGGTCGGTGGCAGCAAGACAGAGACCATGCACCGGGCTACCGTGTGGAGCCAAAGCAATAGCGACACGAGGGAGTCAATGACACGGCGACGAGGGCAGGAGCATGAAGAGACAGAGGGGGCAGGTAGCGGCTCGGCGGTAGTTGGATTAAGCGATGAGGCGGGAGCCACGTCAGGCTGACGGCTGCTGTCACGACATTGGCTTGGCCGCGCACAGCCCGGCCAGCAGCTCGCACACACCAACCCACAGCAACGGCCGCGGGCCGGCCATTGCAAGACCAAAGTCGTGTGGCCCCGACCAAGCACGCGAGCTGACCCACGGTCGTAGCTCAGCCACTGCGTTCACGACGCCCGCAGTGCCCGCGTGCGTGGTGACCGTGCCCATGAGGTCACTCGGAGGAAACGGTACTAAGCACGAATTTTAAAGCGAGCTAAGAAACTACTAGCACCTCAATCAAGACGCAACCGATTTCACTAGTCTATAGTTGATACTAGCAGTTATCTAGTGATTCAACCACCATCATCGGGGAGCAATCAAGGAGGGAGATAGGGAAGTGCCAAGATGGGTCTGCTGGAACGCTAGGGCGCGGCTGAGCGCCGAAAACTAGGTTCCAGTGCATTCCAACTGAAGTTTGGGTAATTTTAAAGAGGATAAGTTGACACCAACACAACTACGGCTTACACCTTGTCTAAGTGCTCACTTCGATGTAAGCAATTGCACAAGAGCATGAACGTTAGTGTTTAAGTATTTTTGTTAGTATTTAAATGCCAAAACGGCATTTCCTATCACTATGTCAAACTTGGAAAGACCAAGGGGTTCAGTTGGAACTAACACTTTTTTTTGCCACAATTTTTAACAGACCTAAACGTTGTCAACTTCAATCCACAAGTATTTCACGCAATAACTCATACCTCATACCAAACTATAGGAACAAAATATTAGGGCACAATTTAATTATTTTGCACAAAACAATTCACCAAAAATGGTACTTTATATCTAAATTCAGATTTTTCTGATTTAACGAAAATGGTTGATTTTTAATTTCAAACTCGATTTTTGAGCTTCCAAAAAATACTAGTTAGCAAAATTTATTTTCTGAAACCAAAGTTGCATTTTCCTTTACTACACTTGTACTCCAAACTTCATTTAAGTACTATATACAAGTTATATTTGTTTTTTGTTTATAAAAATTGCTCCCGTGCCAATATTTAAAACTACCTATTCTACTCTTTTCATTAGGATTTTTCATTAATGCACATATGCATTTCAGTAAACTAACTTACTACATTTATTTGATCTTTTCTCAACAACGAAAGTGAGCCACATAAGATTTGTTTATCATTTCCGGTGTGTTTTAAATCTATGATCTGAGGAACTCGTTTTGGTAATTTCTCTATGTCTAAATCTTGGTGCTAAGCAAGCTCATAACACCAGGGTTTTACAATTTGCTACAAGTAATCAAAACAACTCTGTCAACAACAACTTGCTCATAATATGTGCTTCAACAACAAAACAATCGACCAAGGCAAAAACCTTAACAAAGAGGGGAAAACCCATTGCCACCAACTCTCACGAGACACATGCTAAATTCATCACTAACCTGAGAAGATCTTGCGACAACATATCCTTTAGATGGGATAGGATGCAATAAGTCCTTTTTGCTTCCATGAATTATTGTCGTGGTTTCAATTTTCCACTTCTAACTTCAAAACCGGGCGAACTGACTCTGAACCCTAAAAAATGTTTAAATTACCGCCTTCCTCTTATTAGAAATGGTTTTTGGGTGTTTTCTTATTTTAAATTAAAAATCATGGTAAATATTAATAATTTTTTAAACAAAAAAATGATCTTTGAGCTTTTAAAATTTTTGAGAACAATCTTAGAGATATAGTAGGATACTAAAATCTAAATAAAATACTTAGAAATCATTAAAATATATCTAGAAGCTTTCAAAAATAAGATTAGCTATAGAAAAATGGGAAAATATAATTAGTTGCAAAATTCTAAAAACATTTCAATCCATGTATAAATGTGTTTCTAAAACTTTCCACACAAAAACACTACAAGCAACCAACAAAAATGTAACATACATTAATGTCGAACGCACTCACGCTGGTTATATCTCAAGTTTTTGTTGTAGAAAGTTTTTAAAACACTTTTGTACATTGATTACAATGCTTTGGATTTTTTTAGATTTCTAGGGATATTCTTCACATTTTCCTAGAGATAAATCTAATTTCTAGAAACTTCTAGGTATATTTTCATGTTGTCTAACTACTTTATTTGGATTTATCGTGTCCTAATCCATCTCTACAATTTTCTCGAATTTTAATAAGCCTAGAGATATTGCAGATGCCCTAATCTGTCTAGGATTTTCTCAGAATTTTAATAAGCCTAGGGATATTGGACAAATTGAAAGTGATTGTTGTTGCTGTAACTCCAAACAAGGTGCACCTATTATTGTTTTAGCACAACCAATCACACTACTTTTTGAGGTTTGAAAACCTTATTCAAATATTTACCAAAAAAATTTTAATTATAAAATGACAAAACCAACTTGAAAACCACTTAAGATCACAAGGTAATTTAATTGGTATTGGGGGTTGAGGAACTTACCTGGTTTTGGAGTTCGAGAAAGAAACCTAGAATGTGACGATAGTTGAGTGAATAAAAAAAAAGAGTTTTTTCCATATGCATCTCTTGTAGACTCTGTTAGGCCCTACTCCGAATGCGGGAAAATTTCTTTTTACATTCTTTCTTCTATATAAAATCGTACTGATTTCTATAAAAATTATTTGATTTTTGTAAAATTCCTGTATTTCAAACCCACCCAGCTGGTGTAGGACATCGGGAAAATTTGGAAACGTATAGGAAGCCGTCCAGTTCAACTCGCGGAGGCCGCGGGTTCCAGGCTTCGAGCCAAACGTTTGGGCTTGAACCTAGCCGCAAGCCCGCACTCCACGCGGTCGTTTCTCTGCACAACGGAACTTACCAACAAAACATCCGGGAAAACGCAGAAACCCAACTAAAAACCCCGCAAAACCACAGGGAAACCTCACACCGTCACACGTCTTCCTCCATCCAGCCTGTCTCCGGTCCCCCGGCTCTTTAACTCCGCATCATCCCCTTCCAATCTCGTCTTCCCCACACCCGTACCCATCAAATTCCCTTCCGCTCGATTCTCCGGGAGGGAGAGGGTAGCTGAAGGACATCCCGGGGACCCAATGCGCGTCCTCGCCGTGGTCCTCCTCGCTGCAGCGTGCGCGGCGGCGGCCGGAGGCGGCGGGGAGCTTCCGGAGTTCCGGGAGGCTCCAGCGTTCCGCAACGGCGCGGCCTGCGCGGGCGCGCCGACGATCCACATCGCGATGACGCTGGACGCCACCTACCTGCGGGGCTCCCTCGCCGGCGTCCTCTCCGTGCTCCGCCACGCCGCCTGCCCGGAGTCCATCGCCTTCCACTTCGTCGCCTCCTCGGCCTCCCCGGCGCGCCGCCTCGCCTCGCTCCGCCGCGCGCTGGCGGCCGCCTTCCCCACGCTGCCGGCCACCGTGCACCGCTTCGACGCACGCCTCGTCCGGGGCAAGATCTCCTCCTCCGTCCGGCGCGCGCTCGACCAGCCCCTCAACTACGCCCGCATCTACCTCGCGGACCTCCTGCCGCGCTCCGTCTCCCGCGTGCTCTACCTCGACTCCGACCTCCTCGTGGTCGACGACGTCGCCCGCCTCTGGGCCACCGACCTCGGCCCCGACGCCGCCCTCGCTGCCCCCGAGTACTGCCACGCCAACTTCACCTCCTATTTCACCGACGCGTTCTGGCGCCACCCCGAGTACGCCGCCGTCTTCGCCAACCGGACGCGCGTCCCCTGCTACTTCAACACCGGGGTCATGGTCATCGACCTGGACAGGTGGCGCTCCGGCGGGTACACCGCGAAGCTGGAGTACTGGATGGAGGTGCAGAAGCAGGAGGCCAGGATTTACGAGCTGGGCTCCCTCCCGCCGTTCCTCCTGGTGTTCGCCGGCGAGGTGAAGGCCGTGGAGCACCGGTGGAACCAGCACGGGCTCGGCGGCGACAACGTGGCGGGGCAGTGCCGGGAGCTGCACCCCGGCCCGGTCAGCCTGCTGCACTGGAGCGGGAAGGGGAAGCCGTGGCTGCGGCTGGACGCCGGCCGGCCGTGCCCGCTCGACGCGCTCTGGGCGCCCTACGACCTCCTTCGCCGCTGCGGCGCCCGGGACGACCTCCTCGCCGCCGTCGCCTGACAATGCATCGATTTGCTCGCGTCCGATCGGATCATATGCCACGGCGCTTGGCTGCTCCGCTCGCTTCGCCGTTCCCACGAGTGGGTGTCGGCGTCGGGGTACCGAGTCACTGACACGTTAGACCCACCTGGACACTCCGGGTGGGTCCCCTGATGAGTCCATGCTGTCAGTCGTAATGGCGTTGGTTGGAGTGGCCCTGTCGGTACTGAAATTCGTCGGGCCCACACGTTGGTGGCGGATGGGGGATTTTGGGGTGGGGGCCGAGGTGAAATGCAGACATGGGCTGTGTAGTGTGTACAGCTGTTGTTTTTTTTTTGGCCTGTTGGGACAATAGATCTAGATTCTATTCTTTATTTTGTTCTTGTTATAATTTCTTGAACCTACTTCCACATAATAGCAATAGTAGTGCAGGCTCAGGTTTATCACCATGGAATAAAATTGGGTATATTTGGAATTAGGGTTATTTATATTATATATATTGTACATGATCGTCAGAGGTTAGGGCTCAGCAGGTGGAAATAAGGAGTGTTGTTCTTGGGAAATGCAGCTTGTGTAGTTTTATAATTTTTTTTGTATTGCTATTTTTAATTCGTTGATCACAGTGCACAGCTAGCCAGATTTGAGATGTCGTTTTGCTCTTCTAACTTTTATAGTAGCAAAAATGAAAAGCTAATTGGAGATGTTGTCTGGTGGCACAAATCTCAATCCTGCGTCTCCAAAATTCAGGAATCTGATCTGACTTTACCGCTTTTGTTTAAAGCCTGATCCACGGATGATTTTCAGTGGAGTTTGGTGCCATGTGATTCGAATGGGCGCTTGCCAAGTGCTCGAGGGGATCTTTGTAGAAAAGGCGGCAAATTCTTTGCTTCTCCCGTGCGCGAGCGCGAGAGGGGAAGAAAAGGGTCCAGCCCTGGTCTGGTCCGGTTGCTTTCTGCCTTTTCTCCTCAGTTAACATCAGGCTGACGGGAAGGGGATGATCTCTCGATTGCGGAAGCGTGCGAGCGTGATGTTGTCGACGGGAATGCTGCTTCCTGCAGGATTACTGCAGCGGTGACAGTCCAAGTCTAAACTGATGGTGATGATTTGACTCCTTCAAAACTGATCGCCCTAACGCATCTTGCTCGCTTCAAATGGCGCTGGGCTGCGTGACTTGATCTGCCAACATGTACTCCGCGGCCGCTACTCCCTGCGGTGCTGACGTGCTGTGCTGCTGCTGTAAGCAGAGGGCAGATCTTGTCTCGGTCTACAGAACTGACAAAAAGCGGCACCGACAGTCGTTGTTGTACCAGGGATGGGACAAGCACCGACATGTTGTCAAGTTTTTTACAAAGGCTGTGTTTAGTTGTGTAAAAAGGTGTAAAAAAAAGTATTGTAGCATGTTTTGGTTTTATTTGGCAAATAGTGTCCAACCGTTGACTAATTAGGTTCAAAACGTTCGTCTCGCAAAGTACAACCAAGCTGTACAATTAGTTTTTTATTTCATCTACATTTAGTACTCCACGCATGTATCGTAAGTTTGATGTAACGGGGAATCTTTTGTTTGCACAGTACTTTTTTTTAAGGAAGTAAACACAGCCAAACCAGAAAATCTAGGAGGTATATTTCCTATGGTTTTGCTGATGCCAGTGATCCATGTCTTCTAATCTTTATTATTAGTAAATAAATTAAGGATTATTAGCACGTTATATTATTATTTAGTAATTATGATGGTAGGATTAGTTTTGATAAGTGCTAATACATTGATTAGTGCATGTTTCGTGTGCTAATTAACATATTTATTTTAAATTAGTGATTATCATGGCAAAATTAGTATTTGTGCATATTTATTAGTGTCTAATTAGTTGTTATTATTTTTAAATAATAGATATAATTAGTCAACTATTCTAATCCCATCCACTTTTATCAACCAAACAAAAAAAATTGCTCGTCCCATCCAATCAATCAAACATGCATCATGGATATCCTTATCCCAATATTCATGGATCGTCGTATCCCATCTAACCCTGTCCTCGAACCAAACGCACCCCTAGTGGACCAGCGTCCTAGCGTCTTGGTTTGGTTGCTAGCCTTCATTCTCTAATCGCTAGTGTTCATAAAAGAATGCAATTGTGGCAGCACGCCAAGTTGATGCATTGGGGAAGCCCTTAGTAATTAATCTTTAGTATATGTCACACGAGTTTCCATTTATTTGGAGATGTTTTCTTACAAATTACAATAACTTGGAAAGTCGCGTCGACTGTGTGCGACGACCTGGCTATTTGGGAGGGGATATTCTCCTCATCCTCTCTAGTTCAGAGCTTGCGTCATCGGCGCCACTTCTTGCGATTATGTAGCCCCCCACATTCTTGTCATGTAACACATTGAAACTCTGTACTCGTCTTGCTAAAAATCAATGTAAATCCTGATGGGGAATCTCTCCCCTCCGTGGTTCACTTTAAAAATAACTACGACGCCTTTTTTTTTTCACACCACCATCTGCAGCGCCACCGCACGGCGTCAGGCGTGGCAGGGTGTGCCTGACATCAAAGTAGGCGGCACATCCCCTTTTCAAACTATTACTCCGTATGTTTATAAAAGTAATATCAACATTTATATCTCTAAACAAAATTACTATATCACATTATTAATAAGTTTAATATATATGCATAATTTAATTCAAAATTGTTTGACTCCCCGCAAATATGCAATTCTAGCTAAAGATGGCAATGGGGACCCGATCCCCGATTCCCCGCGGGGAATTCCCCTATTAGGAGACGGGGATGGGGATCTTTCTTCCCCCACGGGGATGGAAACGGTAGAATTTTGTTCCCCGTCGGGTCTCACGGGGACGGGGATGGGGACACATTCCCCGTCCCCGTTCCCCGCGGGGATCCCCGTTTAGTGTCTAGCAGGCTTAATTCACATAGAATCCACTTTCCATCCATAAATTTAGCAGGCCAACAACCAATCACAAGGCCCAGGCCCATTACCTCCCGAGCCACCATGACTCTACAACGATAGCACGGAGCACCCCAGCGCCGCGCTCGCTAGCGGTTTCGTCGCCGTCCACGGTCGTAGCTTGCCCCGCCCCATGGCATGTCCGCAGCCAGCGGCTCCTCCCAACCTCATTGCTATTCCCTATCCCCATCCATGCTGCTATGCTCGCCTGCAGGTTGCAATTCGTGCATAGCGTCGGCTGCCTGCTTCTCCGGCCCCTCCCACTGCCATCGATCTACATCTATGTCGCCATGGCAGGTCAGTAGCAAGCCCAAGAGGTCGAGGTGCTCTAGGACAAGGGCCGCAGGAAGAGGTCAGTGAGGAATCTATAGCCGGTTGTGGTCAGATTCATGCGCGAGCTTGGTACACCTCAATCTCCCTTCCATGGCTTCTCTCAGATGTTGTTGCAAAGGGAGCAGCGTCGGGGACGGGGAACCCGTCGGGGAGGTATTCCCCGTTCGGGGCCGGGGATGGGGAGATTATGCCCCCCGCGAAGGTTCACGGGGACGGGGACGGGGATTTTTGTCCCCCGCGGGGACGGGGATGGGTGCCTAGAACCCGACGGGGAATTCCCCGTTGACATCTTGAATTCTAGCTACGTTGCTTAGTCAACTCATCTTTGGTATAACCAAATTATTACTAAAAAATACTAATATTTATGATATCAAGTAAATGTCATTATGTTTATCATGTGATATATAATGTTGATATTTGTTTTTTGTACACTTAGTCAAAGTTAAATTTTTGACTTTGACCAGCGTTAAAAAATTGCAACTTTTTATATCGAGGGAGTAACTACGTCATGATAATAATGTAAAACAGGTTTTATCCTTAATCAAGAAATTTAACTTTTTAGAAAATATCAATACTTATGACAATAAAATATTGGACCGAGGGAGGACATTTGAGGACTTCCGTAAAGCAGGGACTTGAGTTGTGTCCTTTTTTTTTCTTTGGCAACAAAAAATAGAATAGGAGCCATGTTTATGGTTTCTGTTGAAGATGCTCTCAACAACATGTATGTACGGTGGGGTTAGAGCCAAAGTGGGTCGGAGCTCCACCAGAGGGGCCTTAAAACTCGTGACACAAACGAGCCGGAAGGAAGAATTCATTTAAACAAAAAAAGTTCCATGTCGTACCAGTATGAATTACTACTTACTAGTCAGTTAGGGGAAAAGGCCTGAATCTACACATCTGGCCCAGGTCACCATCAGCATAGCGATCAGGCCAGGTCCATGCGAACTTATCCGCAGGCCCGCAGCTCGGCAGCTAGTCGCCTAGTCCGGTGGCCCAGGCCCGGCCTAGTCAGCATTGACTAGCTGGCTAGCCTACATGACATCTACGGTGCTTCGACGGAGCAGCAGCACGAGCCGTCGTGCGTCGGTGACAGTCAACCAGGATGGATCAGAGCCCGTCCTTTGGCACGAGCTGCCGAACCGGCCGGCGGCCGGTTTCTCCGGCTTTTTACGCGCGAAACTGGCGCCACACGACAAGCCATCATCCACCATTTACCCGTCGGTGCGGCTCGGACGACGTTGACTTGCATTGCACACGCCACGCCGGAAGCCATGCCGCCCTGCCCGCCTCCATGTGGGGAGGCAAACGCCTTCTATAAATATAAATACCCCTGGCGAGTTGGATTGGATCGGATCTACCTCGCGATAGCATCTAGGCGTTTTTTTCTCCTTTGTCTTCGCTGCAAATTCGTGGCCGATCCAGCAACCAGATAGAGACAGGCCAACAGCCGAGGGAGATGGCGCAGGGGACGCTGGAGGTGCTGCTCGTCGGCGCCAAGGGCCTCGAGAACACCGATTACCTGTGTACGTACGCTTCGGCATGTCTTCTCCGCTCGAGTTCTAGCGCCGTTTCCCTGTCTCTCGAAGAAGGGCGTCAGTTCTTGCTAACGAGTTTGGTGTGGCTGGTCGCAGGTAACATGGATCCCTACGCGCTTCTGCAATGTCGCTCCCATGAGCAGAAGAGCAGCGTTGCATCTGGTATACGTCTCTGTTTAGCTTCGGTTTAGTTGCTTTCATATTAGATACTGTACTTTGATTTGTTGAAATTATTGCTTTAAGTTACGACAGTAGGTAAGACAGTAATAGTCCGCTGCCTGCAAAAGCCAAAAGGAGAGTTAAGACAGTAGGCAGTTCTAGACCTCTAGTTCAGAACATTGAACTCGAGTGCTGTCTAAAGCTAAAATACCATGCTCAAGTTGCCGTGTCATGTGACTAGGCACATGCATTGTGCAAGTAATATGCCAGCACACTTGAAGAGCCGAAGACATTTTGAAAAGTTACTTGTGGTTCTGTACCGTATGGATGGTTTCTTACTGCTAGATGTTAATAATATATAATTATGTATCCTTCAGCCCTTGGCTTCCCTAGCAATTTGTAACTTGATCTGTTTGTGCACTGGGCACTGCAGGCAAAGGATGTGAACCTGAATGGAACGAGACCTTTGTGTTCACCGTCTCCGATGGCGCAACAGAGCTATTTATCAAGCTCCTGGACAGTGACGGTGGCACGGATGACGATTTTGTTGGTGAAGCAACGTAAGTAATCAGATCCTGTAAGTTGTAGCTCCACCAATCGGCCCTGCACCTACAGAGTGATGATAAACCATGTAAAGTGACGCTAGTTTGCCTCCCTCTTGCGGTTTGCAGTTTTGGAGATGTTTTGGGATTCAGTTTTAGCGTTTGCAATGCTTATTTCAATCGAGTGCGCTGCTCTGGTTTTGCAGGATTCCTCTCGAAGCAGTTTATACAGAAGGATGCATCCCTCCAGCTGTTTACAGTGTTGTGAAAGACGAAGAATACCGTGGAGAAATCAAAGTTGGTCTCACATTCACTCCAGAGGTAACTATCTCTAGGGATCCCTAACTATCTCACATTGCCACTCACATCCATGTACAAAGCTGGATTTAAAAATGTAATACTTTGAGAAGTCTCTATCTATAATCTATTATAAAATTGCTTTTGCGATTTAAAATGTAAAGGTTCGTTTTCATCAAACCAGAGAGAAAAAAAAGGCTCACACGCAAGTTTATCGGATTCCTTTTTTCTAAAAATTTAATGTGATACCTACCGCCGGGTGTGAATGTTTCTTTTGCCTCCTTTTGCTTTTCCTTCTGTCCGTGGCAACAATATATATGCACTTTGCAATAGTGCGTCCCTTATCTATCTTTTCTGTTGCTTTTTTCCATTTCCCTGAAGATCAGGAGCTGGGTGCTGTTCTGAATTTAAATCTTACTACAGCCTGCCTGCTGAAATGTCCCTTCTATGAGCAGGATTCTCGTGATCAGGGTTTCTGAGGATAAGTCGGCGTGGCTGGAAGCACACAGCCGTCATATAAGAAGCAGACTGATTCTCCCTATCGATGTATTACTGCAGTTCATCAGTGAGCGTGCATTTACAACTTAATGTAGAATCCTGCAATTTATATTACTCTAAAACCAGTTCGACAGTTCCTGTATTTGATCCCGTGTCCTGTACTGAAACCTGTAATAATGATGCTGGCCACTGGCGTGGACCATGGCTGATCCCCACTCTTGATGTTCTTGTCGCGATTACAAGAGGCCGTGTCACTGCTGCAAGATATCACATGTCTGCTCTTTCCCCTGGCCTGAGGCCTGAAGCACGAAGGGTCTCCATTCCCTGTTCAACGGGGACACGAAATACAGGATCCCTGAAATCATCTTGCTCTACGGGACTGGACATCTCATGCATGGAGGGGTAGCATGGTAATCAGCACCGTGCATGCCTTCCTCTGACATCCATGTCTCGGATGATGAGACTGGACCATGGCTTAGGGCCGGTTTAGGCCTCGGCTGGCTGGTTGCCAGCCAGCCGTGCTTTTCTCTCACACCAGTTCAGCACCAGCCACCAGCCAGCCAGCAGTATTTTTCTCTCACAATAAATCAGCCTCAGCCACCAGCCACCAGTCAGCCGAACGAGGCCTTAGTTGCCAATTTTTTTTTTTGGCAAAATGACACTGTAGCACTTTTCGTTGTTATTAGATTTAAAAGATTCGTCTCGTTCATTTCGTCTGAACTGTATAATTAGTTTTATTTTTTATCTATATTTAATGTTTCATACATGTGTGTAAAGATTCGATGTGACGAGAAATCTGAAAAATTTTATAAAATTTTCTGGAAACTAAACGAGCCCTTAGCGTTCACTCAACCGCATCCGCGTGCATAGATGGTAGAGCGGCCCCGGCCCCCGGGTCTTCTTTGACCTTTCTTCCGGGCTCCGGCTCGCTGCTTGCGTGCTGCGCCTGCACTGCACTTCACCGCCGCCAATAGACGAACCTGTCACTAGCGAATTTTTTATGTCTTAGACGACGATCCTTGCCATGTGATCTGGGTGATAAGATATATGTAAAGGATGCCGCGGAGGATGCTCTGCGCTCGCAAGCGAACAAAAAGGCTAGTAACTCGAAATCATAGTTTCAGCGAGGCGCGACAAAGCGCCAGCTTGTCCGGGCTCCCATGTCCGCTTGCTCGCTACGACGTCGCCGCGCGCGGCGAGCGGAAATGACGCAAAACACCCTGCGCTGCCACTGCTGGCCGGAACTCCGGGAGAAGGAAAAAACAGACCCAGCCGGCCAGCTGCTCCGCTCCCGGCTCTCGCAGCAAAGAACCAACCAAGGCAGCAGCAGCTCGCAATCATTGCTTCCCCTTCCCTATCTGAATCAAAACTTTGCTCGATCGGATCGGAAGAACATGGCAAAAGAAGCATGCATGTATGTTCATGTACACTCTTGCTCTGTGTTGGACTGGATCCATAGCCCTACCCTACTGCTGCGGCGCTAGCTAATTACAGTTACAGGCGCACATCTATCGCTGTGTGTGGTTGAGCAGAGGGAGAAAAATAGGGCAGCTAGCCGGACGAAGAACCTGCCTGCGCTTGCTTCCTCGCTCCTGCTAGTTGTGCAGCGGGTTGGAGCCCTGCGGCACCAGCCTCTTGGACTCGCCGAGCACTGCCTCGGCATCCCGGGCTGCCGTGGGGGAGGGGGGCGTAGCGCGCGCGCCTGCCATCGTTGTCATCGTCGTCGTCGTTGTCGTCGCCGCCGCCAACACCACCCGCCCGTGCCTCCACGCCGCCACGTCCGCTCTGGGAATCCTGTGGCCGCAGCAGCCAAAGGAGGCGAGCTCGGTCGCCAGCAGCAGAAGCATTGCCAGGAGCATGGCCGGTAGCCGTGCGCTCATGCCGTGTCTCTCCATGTTCGGGGTCGGGGCCGTCGGGCCGGCCGCCGGGGATGTGGCTGGGAGCGAGGCTGCTGGGAGGGGGAGGACGAGGACGCCAAGCCCTCTGGTACCGGAGGAGAGCGATTTTGTATGCGTCTGATGTGCTGTGCACGCTGCTGTGTTGCGCTGCGTGTCGTAGGCGAGTGGTGCCGGTGCCGGCCGGTGCCCGCTGCTAATATAGATGGGGCCGATCACCGTTAGTCTGACTCTGGAGTGAGTGTGAAAGAAAGGGAGTTCTTGTCCGATGGAGAGGAGGTGGTCACTCGGCTCGCTGAAACAACGGCCGACCTAACCCATGTTCGTGACGCGCAAATCTCATGTGGCTGATGCCTGATCGCGAGACAAGCTTGCCGACGTGTGATGGACCGCGGTAGTCGTTGCGTCTATTTTTTGCCTGTTTCTGTGCGTGCCATGTCATGTCCCTGTATCTGTCTTATGCCGTGTTTGGTTTATAGGACTAAAATTTAATAGGTGTCACATACCATGAGGTGTTCGGATACTAATAAAAAAATAAATTACATATTCCGTGAGTAATCCGTGAGGCAAATTTATTAAGCCTAATTAATCTGTTATTAGCACATTTTACTGTAACAATTAGTGCTAATCATGGACTAATTAGTTTAAAAAATCGTCTAGCAAATTTGTCTCCCTCTATATTTTTAGTTTCATAAATAGTCTATATTTAATGCTCTATGCATGTGTCCAAGCATCCGATGTGATAGATGCTAAATTTTAACAACCTGAACCAAACACGACCTTAGTGGTCAGTGGATGAGTGGAATGTACAGTTACAGACGATTGATTTTCGAGATGGCTGTGTATGTAGAATGTAGACACTAATCGGCTTCCTGTCTAAGGCCCGAATGGGAATGAAATTCACGTCGTCTAAAAAAACACTGTTCGGCTGCAGTGGTGATGAGGATGGAGGACTTGCTTGCATTTTTTACACAGAAAAGCTTCAAAAGCGACACTGCCGCGTTCCGCTATTGTTTGCTTTTATTCCATCCCGTCTTACCTCAACTTTATCCGTCTTTATTTTATTTGAGGGGAAAATAGGCAAATCACCGCATAATTACATGACAAATACTTCTCTCGGAAAGAAAGTAGTTATAGGACTGGGCACGCAAACTAAGATTGTTGTGCTACACCTATAAAAAAGTTACTGATACACTGACAAACGTCAGTCTGTTCGTTTCGCTGGATTATTGTGGCTGAAAGTACCGTTCACTGATTTATTATAAAATAAAAATACTGCTGGATGACTGCTGATTCCGCTGAACCAGCGAAACGAACAGGGTGTGTAATTTGTAATCATTGTTGTACCAGAAGAAGCATCACATCCTGTTTAAAAAGCGTCCAAGAGTTCTTTGGATATGGAACTCTAGAAGATACCGAGAACAAATAACAATAAATAAATGGACTTCCTAGATGGTTCTTGCGGCTAGGAATAGTACACGTGGATACAAATAACAAGAAAAGAATTTGTGTCACAGTAAATTTGTGGACAAGAAGTGTTGGCGCCATCCGTTTCCCTTCCTAAATTTGAAAACTGGTGCCTTTGCACAAATTAGGTGAAGCCCCACTATAAAAAGGCTTCGTACTCATCCACTACCAGCCTGTTCGTTTCGCTGGTTTATTGTGCTGAAAGTACTGTTCGCTGGTTTGTTGTGAGAGAAAAACACCGCTGGATGGCTGCTGATTGTGCTGATAAGTCCAAACGAACAGGGCGACACCACCCTGCCATCCATTTCCACATCAACCATGCCCATAGACCTAAACACAATACCAAATGAAGAAAATGGAGATGCCTTGCCTGACGTCAACACCCTGCAATCCATTTCCATATCAACCATGGCCATAGACCTAAACACAATACCAGCTCAAGAAAATAGAGATCCCTTACCTGACCTAAATGAAAACCCTGCAGATGAGCAAGTCCCTAATGCCCATCCTCTCAAAGAAGTCCATCTCCAGGAAGATCTCCACGAAGGTCATGCCCAACATCTCCACATTGGCGTGCATGGCATAGATCTCAATGTCGCAGCCTCGGAGGAAGAACTATTTCATGAAGGTGAATTTGCTATTAACTGCACTTACGCAACAAGTAATTCATGATTCCTCTGTCTAAAACAAGAATCATCTTGAATAAAATATTTTGCCTCACCTTATTACAGTACAACACGAAGGTCTCGACTTTGATGGCCCGGTTGTACATGAGGAATTTTTTGATCTCAACATTGGAGTCTCTGCTCAGCAACAGGAGATGCAACAAGATCTCAGTAAGTATATGATCACCAACCCTTTTTATTTACTTTTCCACATCACATTGAATTGGATCATTAAGATGACAATTCCCATATGCTTGAATCCTAACGGGACAGAATACTGCTAAATGGCCACATTGGTCCCATAACATAGTTTAACACTTCATGGACTTCCACAGTTCCCCCAAACTTGAAGTCCACAGGCTTCACAAAGTTAGAGTAATATAATTATAGAAATTTGATAGGGTTGGGAAGGCGCTACTTCCCTCAATTTACCAACCTATTGTTCTGTACCTTTCTTTTGAGCAACCTCCAATACTATCTTACATGCAAAACCGGTGGTCACAAAATCTGCAAAACAAAGGATGACAAAAAATTGTAAAGCAAAACTAATGAAGCTCAAATCTTGTACTCTGACCCACACCAATTCCACATCGGAACAACCAGTTCGAGTTCTGGATGCAAAGGACCGAGTCACTCGGAATAAAGTGGTAACAACATACAAGATTCGGTGGAGCCATCATGATGAGAGTGATGCTTCATGGGAAACGGAAGAATGTCTTCAAACTGTGTATAAAGATTTTTACGATAAATCGTTCGTAACTCAAAAATCTTGGGACGAGATTCTTATAAGGGGGAGGGTTGTAACACCCCTGGGTGTTAAGCATGCATTAGCATTTCAAAGCATAAAGCATTCAGTATCATTTTATGACTAGCATTGCATGAAATATAGCTCTTTTAAATTTAAACTTGAAAAGCAAATAATTAGAACCCTAACTTTGATGTAAGTGTCAAAAAGGTAGTATACTTTTGGGTATTAGCAATTTTAAATAATCTAGAATAAATTAACATGATTTTTGGAGCAATTCTTGAATTCAAGTTTTTCTCAAATTTTGTTTTAAAAATATTCTAAACAAAAAAAATTTGATTAACAATTTAGCTTTAAATCCTAAATTCAAAATCTATTGAGAATTTTGAAAAGTGCCCTACATGAAAGTTGTAGAGAATAAAATTTTGAACAACTTTTATTTTGGGCAAAAGTTTTGAAAACCTCTCTTTCATTTTCAAATTCAATTTTGAAACAAATAAGGAAAATCTGGAAATATTTTTGTAAAAGAAAAATCAGTTTTCGCTTTAGTGGGCCGCGGCCTCCCTTTCGGCCCGCGAACGGATGTCAGCCTGGCCCGCTCGCCCCCGCCTTCTCCCGCGCGTCCGCGCCCGCGCCGTCTTCCTCCCGCCCGCGCGCGCTCCCGCACGCGACGTCGTGGCGCAGCGGCAGCACTCGGCCGCCGCGTGGCCGAGCGACGGCAACGCCGCGCGACACGCGTCCTGGTGGCCCCCGCGTCCCCCGCGCCCACTTACCCCCTCCGCGCTCCCTTCATTTCCCTCCCATTTTCGCTTCTCCGAGCGCCAGCCACAGCCGCAGCGGAGCCGCGGCCGCGCGCCATTGCCGTCGCCCTTCAAGCTCCCCCACCGCCGCGCCTCGCTGGGTTGCGTCTCGCCGGAGCCTCCACCCTCCTTTGCTCATCCACGACGTGCCCTTATTGTGCCAAATCCGCAGGTGAGGAGGCCGAATTTAGCCGTCTTCTCCCCCGCCGGTGAGCCCGCCGCCGCGGCTCTCGTCGGTCCCACCTTCCCGCCGTCTCATTTCCCTCCTCCCCATGCGCACCATGATCGCCTCTGCTCGCTGGAGCTCGTGCGCCCGTCCGTGACCTCCGCCATGGCCTGCTCTGGCCTAGCGCCGGCGAGCCGCGCCACCGCCTCCGCCATGGCCGCTTTAGCCCGTGCTCCGCTCTTCCTCTCACCCCGATAATCACATCGTTGGGTTCGCGCGATTGCGGGGAGTCGCCTGGTACTGACCTCGTCGCCGGCGACCTCGCCGACGGCGAGTTTTCCCCGGTCAGCGCCTTCCTCTGCTCGGCTCCGGCTGACCGGTGGGGTCAGCTGACCCATGGGACCCATCTATCTGTCTCTCAGTGGGAGTTGGGGGTGAAACCGCGGTGTGCGCATAGCGTTGAAGGCCGGTTAAATTTTCGGTTTTAAAGAAATTGATTTTCCAGAAAATTTAGAAAGGCTTCAAAAAAATCATATCTCAAGATTCATAGCTCCAAAAATGATGAAATAAATTTTGAAATGTTTCTCTTGAATAGATCTACAGTTTAAAAATAGCTCATGTTAATTTTGTGACACTTTGCTGTGCAAATTTATTTAATTGCTATAAATGCTGATATCTTAGAAAATATGTAGTAAATAAAATAATGAAGGGGAAAATATGATTCTTATTGCTTAAATCTTTATTAGTGATGTACTTTCTAGGAAAAATATTAGTGAAGCATGTTCTGTGAGAAATTTTTGAAGTGTAGTTCAAATACTTTTAATTTATAATCTTTGTTATTTTTAGTAGAGAGCTAAATTTGTATAGAACATACATGTGATAATTTTTGTAGTATGTTAGTTTACTGTTAGTAACATAGGAAAAATGTGAAATCTGTTGTTTGATACTTTTTCTAGTACAAAATAATTTCATGCTCATATTTAGGCTATAACTTGTTTATTTTGTACATGTAGTTTTACATATGCAATTCTCATGAAAATTTAGTAGTAGGTTAGTTAGGATAAGAGTAATCTACTGTAATTTTTGTAGATTTTTATCTACAACAGAAATAGGTGTTGCTGTGTAACTCTAGTTAAATAGGGAATAAAAGATTATTCTTTATGAGAAATTAAGAGAAATAAAATATGTTTGGTGTATCTTTGGAGCATCATTGTGCCTTGCTGATGTTATGGATGAGTTAGTTTGGTAAGCTTTGGTAGCTTAGGTTCACTTGTATGTGTAAATAATAGGTTAGCTAATAGAAGAATAAGGTGCATGTTTTAGGGTATATGTTCTTGGATGATGTTGACTACCTTATAGAAGAAATAGTTATATTCAAACTGCTCATTCCATGTGCTCATCTGCATCTCATGTCATCAAAGCACTCCACCACAATCTGATGCATCATTCGTATGATTACTTATGCACTTGCATCATACAGGATCGCAGGAAGAGTCGCAGGTAGCAGTACAGGAGAAGCAAGTTTGGACGGATCAACAGGAGCCCCAGGCACAGGAGGTGCCCGAGGAGGAAGAGTCAGGCGAGGAGCTGCCAGAGTGTGTCGACCACCATCCTAGCTCGTTCGAAAAAGGCAAGCCCCGGAGCATTTTAAGTCTCCTATTTTATAAAAGTTGTTCCTTACTACATGAACTATAGTTATATATGTAGTTGCATTAAGTTATAGGAATTGAGTGAAACTGTTGTTGCATTATTACCTTGGCCACCGGATTATCTTTCACCCTGTTAGGTCAGGATCGAGTGAATTGCTTAGCCATGCTTAGACCGGTAGAAGTCGGGTGATTTCCTATCACCTGCGAGTTATAGGTGGATACCGGGTTATGGTTAGCTGTAATTGTGATCATAAAAAGTAACCAAGTGTTGATGGATAAATGAAGATCGGGCGGAGTCTTATAGGGTTTTGGACTATAGTGATTCCGTCTGTGTCGATTAAGGACCGATCGTTGCTCATCCCTCTTGTCATGTTGAACGCATGCCTCACATTTAGCTGGCCGAATAAAGTACCTTTCGACCGCGAAGCTAGTGACACTTTTCGAGCCGGGATAAACTCGGGTTGGCAGACTGGTATTGAAGTGGGTGTAACGGGGACGCGAAGAGTGAGCCCAAGGTGCGTCCTGGCAGTCGGGCGGTCCCTGAGTAGTGCGATCCATGATTGTTATCCCGCGACTTCTTGGAAAGTGTCATTGGTGATCTACGCGACCCTGACGGGGGAAGCAGGGTTTGTGTGAGGAAGAAATCTCCAGCTGGATAGGAATTCGATTCGAATCGCCGTCGCTCCCGGTTAGTGAGCACTTGACTCGAGCTATGGCATCGTAGTAACATTAATGGAACACTGATGGTTAAATGAATGATGTTGGAAATGCTAAACCTGATATGGTAATCTAGATTGTTAATGATGAATCAAGTGATTGTTCTAGCAATAGATGCTTACCTAGCTTGAATAGGTTATACTAAAAGTGATGCAAAAAGTACTGGTATAGTTTTTCATAACAACTTATGCTTTTCGCAAATGAGTCAAGCCAATCCAATCTATAAAGCCTTGCATGATCCTTGAAGTCCTTTATTTCTAGTTTATGACGGGTAAGTCTAGCTGAGTACATTCTCGTACTCAGGGCGTTGTTCCCATTGTTGTTGCAGATGGTCAGTTGTACTATGGGTACTGCTCCAACTGTCTGTATCCGGCGATGGGCGACAACTAGGACCTTGGGCAAGGGTCACTCTGTTCGTCTTATCTACTGCTTTTGTGGACCATGACTATCTACTGGCACTGTATTTGAACTAAGTGTGGGTGTAAAACTACTTGCTTCTGCTATGTTATTTTGAACTGTGTTGTAATAACTTTTATTCCGAACTCCGATGTACTCCACTTTTATTGTGAACTCTACGTATCATGTGAACTGTGGCTGCTAAATCAGTACGATCTTGGTTGTATGATGGTTGGTTTGAAATCCCTCGTGATTTCACGGAATCTCGGGTTATACGGGTTTAAGTTTGATAAATTAACCGTCTCGGTGGAAGATTTTCTTACTTAATCTCGTATAATTACGTTGATCCGTTACAGCTGGTATCGGAGCATGGTTTAGCATGTACTGTTCATATGGGTATTTAAAAACAAAACTGTGTTTTCAACTAAGCTTTCAAATTTAAGAGTGTGCCAGTGGTCATATCCTTTATGCCCAATAAGGACTCTAGGTGGCTTAATTAAGTACTAACTTGGGGGTTTGCATCATATTTGAAATTTTGTCGCTCATACGGCGTGCTATTGTTTGAGTGCCATTCAATTGAGTGGTAATGTATGGATCAATTCCCTCTACGCCCTGGTAAGTGAGAGTTGTGAGAGCATGGTCGGATACACTGCCGATCTAGGGGAGTGCTTATGTGATACCGAAATACTTACGTGCCATGCGCATGTTCGTATGAGGGTATTCAAATGGTGGGGACTTCCGTCATGCGGTGACGATGTCGTCAATAGGACGATGATTCGGGTAGTTGTTACCGTTATACTCGTATCTAGGGATGCGTGTAGAGCGAGTAACTTACTTTACTGCTTTCTTGCATATTTTCATACTGTGAGGTTTGGGCTGAAGTGACTTTCTGCAGGTACATAACAACGCTTTCGAGTAGTACGTATTAGTTACGTTACAAGAGATCGTTGTATGCCACCGTTTATTTCGTTAGTAGTTATTAGTTTTCTAAGTTTATGAGGACGTACGGAACGTGCATGTATCATGTGGTGCATTTCATTCATGGCATTGTTCCTCCCCTTATAAGTTGATTATCTCATTTCGATAAAAATGCCAACTTAAAAATCTGTTCTCACCACGGTAATAAAATTTTGCTACAGATGGCACGTACCAAGCAGACAGCCCGCAAGTCCATCGGCAGAGCTCCCCATCATCAGCTTGCTCCACGCACTCGTCAGCGCCACACTTTTCTTGGAGAGTTTGGGATGCCTACGCTCTTGTGGAGAGTACTCAGCTATGTAGGCTATCCTGATGGGATGGAGCCCCGCTACTTTTGGTCGAACGAGCGGTTGAGGGAAGGACTTTTGGTGACTGTGGCAGCAGTAGTTCGTCCCCGAGGTGATGGTTCTGAGTGGACCGGTTGGCATTTGGAGTCAACTGGCAGGACCCCTGAAGAAGCCGCTGAGAGGGCAGTCTTTGGGATCCTGAGGGATATCATGGATCGCTTTCCTCAAGAGTTGGCAGCAGCTATAGTTGGAGTCTTTCCGAGGGGCAACCCCTCCACTGACTCGTGGCAGCAGGCAAGAGGAAGATCTCTGGAGATTAGCACCGCAGAAGCACAGAACAGTGACAACCCCGCTATGAGTGCCATGTTCGTAGTGATGAGGGCCTTTGATGGAGTGGAAGGTAGCCTGAGACGTGTGTCTAGTGCTCTTGGTCAGGCTCGTGATGACCGCCGTCAGCTTCAGAGAGATCACGACGCCGAGATTGAGAGGCTCAACACAGAGATGGCTCAGTTAACTTGCCAGAGAGATCAGGCTACCCAGAGGACTGTGGCTTTCGAAGGAGATGTGTGTGCCCTGAGAGAGCAGGTTGGGCGACTGACCACCGCCAACAGGAACGCTGAGCGCATGTTGACTCATGTGCTCCATCAGAGGAATGAAGCCTGGTCCGCAGAGAATGTGTTGAGGGCTAGACAGTTTGAGCTAGAGCAATAGCTGTCATATGCAGAGGAATATAATGACAATCTGCATGAGGAGGTTCATCGGCTGAACAATCAACTCAACCCCTATGTTCCTCCTGGTGCGGTAGAGATGGATTTGAATGAAGACAAAGATCCTGAAGAACCCGAAGCACCAGTTGAGGAGCACCACGACGTTGCTAATGGCGACAACGCCAACGTCTCGGACTTAGACAGCGACCACGATGAGTAGGCTAGTAGTTGTTACGCTAGCTACTAGGTTCCATCTACATGATCTTTTGCTTTGTTGGCACGTTAGGCATGTAATAATGAGTAGAAAGACTAAGGCTTTGATGTAATGTTGGAAAGATTAGATGTATTTGTGGCGGTATCCGAACATCAAAAAGTCCAGTGTATGTATGCTGGCAACTTGGTTGTAATGGACGCGATGTGTGCGCTTTAAGTAATCTAATTAGTGATGTTGTGTTAATTGGAATGACTTATTGTGCCCCTGTTTTATTGTATGAATTTATTCTCTCCAGTAAATTCAGTCAGCATGATTTTTCATTCGGTCGTAATTCCTACAACATCACCTAATAATTACTGTTGCTGAAACATGCAGATGCCGAACACTCGTCGTACCGTGTATGGTGCCGCTGAGGCTGGTGGCAGTGCAGCTGCTAGTGATGACCGTGATCCACCATCGCCTCCTCCACCCTACACTGCGGAACAATTTTTCGCATAATTTCTTGGAAGCCAACGTAATATGGAGGGCATGTAATAGAATATGGAAGCTGCGTTGCGCAGTATCGCAGACAACACCCGTCGGGGAATAAACCCAGGTGGGCACGAAGCAAATCAGTACAGCAGTTTCAAGGACTTCATGGATACTCGTCCACTGATCTTCAAGCAAGCCGCAGAACCCTTGGATGCAGAAGAGTGGATTAATACTGTGGAAGACAAGTTCCGTGTCTTGAGAATGACTGAAGTGTTGAAGACTGAGTATGCAGCTCATCAGCTTCAAGGTCCGGCAGGAATGTGGTGGAAACATCACCGCACCACTTTTCCTCCCCACGCTCACATCACTTGGAGGGAGTTCACCGAAGCATTCCGTGGAACGTACATTCCACCTGGTCTGACCGAGATGAAGCTTGGGGAATTCCTGGCACTGAATCAAGGCACGAAGACTGTAACTCAATATCTACATGCATTCAATAACCTGAGCCGTTATGCTCCTGATATGGTGAATACCGAGGCCAAGAAGATCGCTAGCTTCAAGAGAGGCCTGAATCCCAAGATGATGAAACATGTGGGTACAAATATGAGGACTGGTTTCAATGATTTCGTTAGTGACTGTCTGAAGCAAGAGAAGAACAACAATGTTTATGCTGCTTCCAAGATCCGTAAGAGAGCTTTCGAGTCGGGTTCGTCCCAGTCTAGAGCCCCAATGGCCAACCGTCCAGCTTATCGATCGCCTGCCCTAGGTGCAAGGTTTAGGCCACCGCAAAGGAAGAATCAGAATACTCAGCAACCCCAGAGGAACCAGAAACCATTCAAGATGGCATTGCCTCAGGCGAAGATAGGACAAGGCAGTTCATCTGGAACTGTGGCTCAAGTGAAGGGACCGTGCTTCAACTGCAACCAACCCAGACACTTTGCGAAGTTTTGTCCCTACCCTAAGAAACAGCAGATGCAGTATCAAGCTCGTGTGCATCAAACCACCGTGGATGACATCCCTGAAGGAGAACCGGTAACAGCTGGTATGTTTTCTATCAATAATCATCCTGTAGTAGTCTTGTTTGATTCCGGATCATCTCATTCCTTTGTAAGTCAAGCATTTGTTAAGAGGCATGAGCAAGGGATAGTCGAATTGGAATGTGCATATAAAATCAGTTCAGCCGGGGCTGATCTGTTGACTAATCAGATAGTTCAGGGAGTAACCCTAAACATATCAAACCGACAATATAAGCTTAATCTGATAGTCATGCCAGGGTTAGTTTTGGATGTGATCATGGGTATGAACTGGATGAATAAGATGGGGGTAGTAATCGATGTTGGAGGAAGGAGTATCTCTCTTAAGGAACCAAGTGGAGAAGGCACCTTTCGGGTGGTCCTACCTCGGAAAGTAGACCTAGCTAGCACGACTTGTGCGGTCCAAACTACTCTGCTAGCCCAGGTTCCAGTGGTCTGTGAGTTTCCAGATGTGTTTCCGGATGAGTTACCTGGACTTCCACTAGACCGAGATGTTGAGTTTGCCATTGAGTTAATTCCGGGAACAGCCCCGATCTCGAGAAGGCCCTATCGGATGCCTCCCAATGAGTTAGCCGAATTGAAGAAGCAACTCTAGGACTTACTAAAGAAAGGTTTGATTCATCCCAGCTCGTCTGAATGGGGATGCCCCGCTCTATTTGTGAAAAAGAAGAAGGATAACTCCTTACGCATGTGCGTGGATTATCAACCACTGAATGTAGTGACAATTAAAAACAAGTATCCTCTTCCTCAGATTGATATCTTGTTTGACCAATTGTCTAAAGCCAAAGTATTCTCTAAGATAGATTTGAGATCAGGATACCACCAGATTAAGATTAGGCCGCAAGATGTGCCTAAGACTGCGTTCTCTACCAGATATGGCTTGTACGAGTATCTTGTCATATCCTTCGGATTGACAAACGCTCCTGCATACTTTATGTATCTGATGAATTCTGTTTTCATGCCAGAGTTGGACAAGTTTATGATTGTGTTCATTGATGACATTCTAATATATTCAGAGAATGAAGAAGATCACGCAGAGCACCTCAGGATTGTCTTGACTAGACTCAGAGGACATCAACTGTATGCGAAGTTTAGCAAGTGTGAGTTCTGGCTTAAGACAGTTCCTTTTCTCGGCCATGTGTTGTCTGAAAATGGCATTTCCGTAGACCCTAGTAAGGTGCAAGAGGTTATGGACTAGAAGTCACCAACCTCAGTGCATGAAGTTCGCAGTTTTCTTGGTTTAGCCGGTTACTATCGTCGCTTCATACTGGATTTCTTGAAGATTGTCAAACCAATGACAAGCCTGTTACAGAAGGATCATAAGTTTGTATGGACAGAGGAGTGCGAGGCAGCTTTCTGCACCTTGCGAAAGTTATTGACCACTGCTCCTGTTCTGGCCCAACCGGATATAGAAGAGTCTTTTGATGTGTTCTGTGATGCATCTAAGAATGGGTTAGGATGTGTACTAATGCAAAATGGAAGGGTCATTGCCTATGCCTCACGTCAATTGAGGAAGCATGAAGTTAACTATCCTACACATGATTTGGAGCTTACAGCAGTAGTGCATGCTCTAAAGATTTGGAGACACTACCTGCTGGGTAATGTGTGTAATCTCTTTACAGATCATAAGAGTCTCAAATACATTTTTACCCAATCTGAGTTGAACATGCGACAGAGAAGATGGTTAGAGCTGATAAAGGACTATAATCTAAACATGCATTATCATCCCGGGAAGGCTAATGTAGTAGCAGATTCACTGAGCAGAAAATCACATGCTATTGATGTGCAACCGCTGTTTGAAGAAAGGTTCAAATTGTTACATCCTGTTGTGTTGCATAATATTCAGATCAGTTGTACTCTAGAAAACCAGATCATCGAAGGTCAGAAGACAGATAAGGAAATCTTTCATATCAAGGAGAAGATGAAGAGGGAACCCACCAAACACTTTCGATTGGATGACCAAGGAGTGTTATGGTTTAAGGATCGCCTGGTGGTACCTAAGGATAGGGAGCTTAAGAACAAGTTGATGAATGAGACCCATCATTCCAAGCTATCTATTCACCCCGGAAGTAGTAAGATGTACCAAGATTTGCGACCCTATTATTGGTGGACTAAGATGAAAAAGGAAATTGCAGCATACGTTGCTCGTTGCGACATGTGTTGTAGAGTTAAAGCTCTTCACATGAGACCCACAGGACTTCTACAACCCTTGTCTGTACCCGATTGGAAATGGGATGATATAAGTATGAATTTCATCACTGGTCTTCCCACCACACAGAAGGGACATGATTCTATTTGGGTAATAGTAGATCGTCTCACCAAGACAGCTCACTTTCTGCCAGTTAAGACAACATTCCGACCACCTCAATATGCAGAAAAGTATATTGCTGAGATTGTCCGATTACATGGTATACCAAAAACGATCATGTCTGATTGTGGTGCACAGTTTACCTCTCATTTTTGGGAGCATCTTCATAAAGGTTTGGGTACTAGTTTGATTCGTAGTACGGCTTACCATCCACAGACAGACGGACAGATAGAACGAGTTAATGTTGTACTTGAAGATATGCTTAGAGCTTGTGTACTGTCATCCAGAGGCTCAGGGGAATCCTGGTTACCATTGGCAGAATTCGCTTACAACAACAGTTACCAAGAGAGTATCAAGATGGCACCTTTTGAAGCTTTATATGGCAGGAAGTGCAGGACACCGTTAAATTGGGTAGAGCCTGGAGAAAGAAGGTTTTATGGAATTGATTTTGTAAATGAGGCAGAGAAGAAGGTCCGTATTATCCAACAAAACATGCAAGCTGCACAGTCTCGTCAGAAGAGTTATGCAGACAAGAGAAGGAGACCATTGAAGTTCCAAGTGGGTGACTATGTCTATTTGAAGGTTACCCCCATGAAGAAGAAACGGTTTGGAATCAAGCAGAAACTGTCTGCAAGATATATAGGACCATACCAGATCATAGAGAAAAAGGGTCCCGTGGCGTACAAGCTGCGATTGCCAGAAGGGATGAGTTCGATCTTTCCCGTCTTTCACGTATCCCAGTTGAAGAAATGTCTGCGTGTTCCGGAAGAGAGAATAGAACCGCAGGGTATTCAGATCAAGGCGGACTTGGAATATCGTGAACAACCAGTTCGAGTTCTGGATGCAAAGGACCGAGTCACTCGGAATAAAGTGGTAACAACCTACAAGATTCAATGGAGCCATCATGATGAGAGTGAGGCTTCATGGGAAATGGGAGAATATCTTCAAACTGCGTATAAAGATTTTTACGATAAATGGTTCGTAACTCAAAAATCTTGGGACGAGATTCTTATAAGGGGGGAGGGCTGTAACACCCCTGGGTGTTAAGCATGCATTAGCATTTCAAAGCATAAAGCATTCAGCATCATTTCATGACTAGCATTGCATGAAATATAGCTCTTTTAAATTTAAACTTGAAAAGCAAATAATTAGAACCCTAACTTTGATGTAAGTGCTAAAAAGGTAGTATACTTTTGGGTATTAGCAATTTTAAATAATCTAGAATAAATTAACATGATTTTTGGAGCAATTCTTGAATTCAAGTTTTTCTCAAATTTTGTTTTAAAAATATTCTAAACAAATAAATTTTTGATTAACAATTTAATTTTAAATCCTAAATTCAAAATCTATTGAGAATTTTGAAAAGTGCCCTACATGAAAGTTGTAGAGAATAAAATTTTGAACAACTTTTATTTTGGGAAAAAGTTCTGAAAACCTCTCTTTCATTTTCAAATTCAATTTTGAAACAAATAAGAAAAATCTAGAAATATTTTTGTAAAAGAAAAATTAGTTTTCGCTTTAGTGGGCCGCGGCCTCCCTTTCGGCCCGCGAACGGATGCCGGCCTGGCCCGCTCGCCCCCGCCTTCTCCCGCGCGTCCGCGCCCGCGCCGTCTTCCTCCCGCCCGTGCGTGTTCCCGCACGCGACGTCGTGGCGCAGCGGCAGCACTCGGCCGCCGCGTGGCCGAGCGACGGCAACGCCGCGCGACACACGCCCTGGTGGCCCCCACGTCCCCCGCGCCCACTTACCCCCTCCGCGCTCCCTTCATTTCCCTCCCATTTTCGCTTCTCCGAGCGCCAGCCACAGCCGCAGCGGAGCCGCGGCCGCGCGCCATTGCCGCCGCCCTTCAAGCTCCCCCACCGCCGCGCCTCGCTGGGTTGCGTCTCGCCGGAGCCTCCACCCTCCTTTGCTCATCCTCGACGTGCCCTTATTGTGCCAAATCCGCAGGTGAGGAGGCCGAATTTAGCCGTCTTCTCCCCCGCCGGTGAGCCCGCCGCCGCGGCTCTCGTCGGTCCCACCTTCCCGCCGTCTCATTTCCCTCCTCCCCATGCGCACCATGATCGCCTCTGCTCGCTGGAGCTCGTGCGCCCGTCCGTGACCTCCGCCATGGCCTGCTCTGGCCTAGCGCCGGTGAGCCACGCCACTGCCTCCGCCATGGCCGCTTTAGCCCGTGCTTCGCTCTTCCTCTCACCCCGATAATCACATCGTTGGGTTCGCGCGATTGCGGGGAGTCGCCTGGTACTGACCTCGTCGCCGGCGACCTCGCCGACGGCGAGTTTTCCCCGGTCAGCGCCTTCCTCTGCTCGGCTCCGGCTGACCGGTGGGGTCAGCTGACCCGTGGGACCCATCTGTCTGTCTCTCAGTGGGAGTTGGGGGTGAAACCGCGGTGTGCGCATAGCGTTGAAGGCCGGTTAAATTTTCGGTTTTAAAGAAATTGATTTTCCAGAAAATTTGAAAAGGCTTCAAAAAAATCACATCTCAAGATTTATAGCTCCAAAAATGATGAAACAAATTTTGAAATGTTTCTCTTGAATAGATCTACAGTTTAAAAATAGCTCATGTTAATTTTGTGACACTTTGCTTTGCAAATTTATTTAATTGCTATAAATGCTGATATCTTAGAAAATATGTAGTAAATAAAATAATGAAGGGAAAAATGTGATTCTTGTTGCCTAAATCTTTATTAGTGATGTACTTTCTAGGAAAAATATTAGTGAAGCATGTTCTGTGAGAAATTTTTGAAGTGTAGTTCAAATACTTTTAATTGATAATCTTTGTTATTTTTAGTAGAGAGCTAAATTTGTATAGAACATACATGTGATAATTTTTGTAGTATGTTAGTTTACTGTTAGTAACATAGGAAAAATGTGAAATCTATTGTTTGATACTTTTTCTAGTACAAAATAATTTCATGCTCATATTTAGGCTATAACTTGTTTATTTTGTACAGGCAGTTTTACATATGCAATTCTCATGAAAATTTAGTAGTAGGTTAGTTAGGGTAAGAGTAATTTATTGTAATTTTTATAGATTTTTATCTACAACAGAAATAGGTGTTGCTGTGTAACCCTAGTTAAATAGGGAATAAAAGATTATTCTTTATGAGAAATTAAGAGAAATAAAATATGTTTGGTGTATCTTTGGAGCATCATTGTGCCTTGCTGATGTTATGGATGAGTTAGGTTGGTAAGATTTGGTAGCTTAGGTTCACTTGTATGTGTAAATAATAGGTTAGCTAATAAAAGAATATGGTGCATGTTTTAGGGTATATGTTCTTGGATGACGTTGACTACCTTGTAGAAGAAATAATTATATTCAAACTGCTCATTCCATGTGCTCATCTGCATCTCATGTCATCAAAGCACTCCACCACAATCCGATGCATCATTCGCATGATTACTTATGCACTTTGAAAGCCCAAGTTTGGTTTTGGTAATTAATGACACCAAGTTGCTAATGCCATGTGTTAAGTGTTTTGAGTTAGGCATAAGCAACACATGTGATGAAGGTGTATGTGGCAAGGTGTGGTGGCCACAAGATCACAAAGAGATGGTGCATGGACATGAAATGATGATCATGATGAAGATGCACATAAAAGGAAGGACATGATGATCAAGTGGAGAAGCATCTAAGAGCTCAAGGCAAAGGTATAACCATAGGGTTTTCCTTTTGTCGGTCTAAGATGAGTAGAGAAGTGATTGACCGGGTTTAGGATACATGGCCGACTATCAAGAGGGGCAATCACGGTTAGCTCGGAAATCAAGTGCCACTAGATCAATGTCTTGAGCATATGCATTAGGATTTAGTAAAAAGCTAACATAACGCCTTGAGAAATGATTTATGAAATGCTAACACACATGCACATAGTGGTGTACACTTGGTGGTGTTAGCACAGTTTGTGAAGGCGGTGGAGTTTAAGCGGTAGAGAGGGGTTTGGGTTCCTCTCTCCCTCCCGTCGAGCTTGCGAGGCGGGATTCGGCGCTTTTTGGAGAAGTGAAATGCCTATTTTCTATTGCGCCGGAAGTCGGAAAAGAAACGGAGGCGAATGGAGGTCACAGAGATGACCGGACGCTGGACCGGACGCGGTCTCTGTATGACCGGACGTGTCCGGTCATTGTTCAGCGTCTGCGCGGTTTTCAGGTTGATGATTGGACGCGCAGCGCGTCCGGTCATCCAGGGAGCTTACTGGACTCTAATCGGACGCTGGCACTGTGGCGTCCGGTCAGTTCAACAGCGCGTCCGGTCAGTTCTCCTGAGCGAATCAGAGCGCGCGACCGGCGCGTCCGGTCCCTCACGTAACCGGAGCATCCGGTCAGGCGTCCAGAAGGGTAGAGCGAAGCGGAGTAGCGATCGGACGCGCGGCGCGTCCGGTCACGTGCGATCGGACGCGTCCGGTCTCAACGGGAGCATACTGGAATGCGACCGGACGCGGGCACTGTCGCGTCCGGTCAATCAGTTCAGCGCGTCCGGTCACGGCAACGGCTAGTTCTGACACGCACTGTTTCTTGCTGTCGTGTAGTGACCGGACGCGTCCGGTCACCCTGACCGGAGCGTCCGGTCAGTGCGTTTTTCGCTGCGTCGTCTGTAACGACTAGCTGCGTACCCCTTCGCTATAAATAGAGGTTGGCCGGGGTTTGAGGGCAACTCTTGCACATTTTGAGATATAGAGATATACTTTGAGCTAGAGAACAACCCCTCCACTCATCTCTTTGCATAGTTGCACATCTTGAGTGAGATTGAGTGAGATTCAAGTGCATTGCTTGAGAGTTGCATTCTAGAGGCACTTGATCTTCGAGTTGCTGTGGATTTCTTGTTACTCTTCCGTGTTTCCCGACACGGTAGACGGATTGGAGCAGCGGAGGTGATTGAGCTCGCAATTGGAGATTGTTGGAGCCTTCACCAAGTGTTGTAAGGGGTTCTTGATCCTTCCCCGCGGGAGTTCGCAAATTGGATACTCTAGTGGAGCTCGTGGCTTGGAGGATCCCCATCTTGTGTGCGGTTGTGCGGCGCCCGCCGAGGGCTCGACTCTTGATAGTCGATTAGCTCGCGAACCGACAAGTGGGTGTATCGCCACAACGGGGAGTAGCTTGCCGGGAAGTAAGTGAACCTCGGGATAAATTCTTGTGTCATTCTCTTCCCGAGGATTTTTCTTGTATGATTGATTGATTGGTATTTCTCTTCTCTTCACGGCGGTATAATCACTCGAAGCTCTTCTCTCGTATTACTTCTCGTTTCTAGCTTATAGTTGTTGTTGTGTTTAGTGAATAGCCTTGTACTAGACTTGTGTAGGTGGCTTGCTTAATTAGTTAGAGCTAGTGCTTTTGCCTCGCCACCTTTCGTACTAACTCGTGGTTAAGTAATTCTTGTAGAAGTTTTAATTAGGCTATGCACCCCCCCCCTCTAGCCTATTTGGACCTTACACACTTGCATCATACAGGATCGCAGAAAGAGTCGCAGGTAGCAGTACAGGAGGAGCAAGTTTGGACGGATCAGCAGGAGCCCCAGGCACAGGAGGTGCCCGAGGAGGAAGAGTCAGGCGAGGAGCTGCCAGAGTGCGTCGACCACCATCCTAGCTCGTTCGAAAAAGGCAAGCCCCGGAGCATTTTAAGTCTCCTATTTTATAAAAGTTGTTCCTTACTACATGAACTATAGTTATATATATAGTTGCATTAAGTTATAGGAATTGAGTGAAACCGTTGTTGCATTATTACGTTGGCCACCGGATTATCTTTCACCCTGTTAGGTCAGGATCGAGTGAATTGCTTAGCCATGCTTAGACTGGTAGAAGTCGGGTGATTTCCTGTCACCTGCGAGTTATAGGTGGATACCGGGTTATGGTTAGCTGTAATTGTGATCATAAAAAGTAACCAAGTGTTGATGGATAAATGAAGATCGGGCAGAGTCTTATAGGGTTTTGGACTATAGTGATTCCGTCTGTGTCGATTAAGGACCGATCGTTGCTCGTCCCTCTTGTCATGTTGAACGCATGCCTCACATTTAGCTGGCCGAATAAAGTACCTTTTGACCGTGAAGCTAGTGACACTTTTCGAGCCGGGATAAACTCGGGTTGGCAGACTGGTGTTGAAGTCGGTGTAACGAGGACGCGAAGGGTGAGCCCAAGGTGCGTCCTGGCAGTCGGGCGGTCCCTGGGTAGTGCGATCCATGATTGTTATCCCGTGGCTTCTTGGAAAGTGTCATTGGTGATCTACGCGACCCTGACGGGGGAAGCAGGGTTTGTGTGAGGAATAAATCTCCAGCTGGATAGGAATTCGATTCGAATCGTCGTCGCTCCCGGTTAGTGAGCACTTGACTCGAGCTATGGCATCGTAGTAACATTAATGGAACACTGATGGTTAAATGAATGATGTTGGAAATGCTAAACCTGATATGGTAATCTAGATTGTTAATGATGAATCAAGTGATTGTTCTAGCAATAGATGCTTACCTAGCTTGAATAGGTTATACTAAAAGTGATGCAAAAAGTACTGGTACAGTTTTTCATAACAACTTATGCTTTTCACAAATGAGTCAAGCCAGTCCAATCTATAAAGTCTTGCATGATCCTTGGTGTCCTTTATTTCTAGTTTATGACGGGTAAGTCTAGCTAAGTACATTCTCGTACTCAGGGCGTTGTTCCCATTGTTGTTGCAGATGGTCAGTTGTACTATGGGTACTGCTCCAACTGTCTGTATCCGGCGATGGGCGACAACTAGGACCTTGGGCAAGGGTCACTCTGTTCGTCTTATCTACTGCTTTTGTGGACCATGACTATCTACTGGCACTGTATTTGAACTAAGTGTGGGTGTAAAACTACTTGCTTTCGCTATGTTATTTTGAACTGTGTTGTAATAACTTTTATTCTGAACTCCGATGTACTCCACTTTTATTGTGAACTCTACGTATCATGTGAACTGTGGCTGCTAAATCAGTATGATCTTGGTTGTATGATGGTTGGTTTGAAATCCCTCGTGATTTCACGGAATCTCGGGTTATGCGGGTTTAAGTTTGATAAATTAACCGCCTCGGTGGAAGATTTTCTTACTTAATCTCGTATAATTACGTTGATCCGTTACAACTTCTCCAACATGAGTTGATGCACCCCATATATGACATGCCTCTCCTTTGAGCCCCAAGGTACAATTGGTTGACATGTCATACATTCTATGCTAAGGACTTGTTTAGTGCATCTAGTCATAATTTACATGTTCTAGGCTCATTCATGAAAATCAAATGAATTTGAAGTTTATATGGTGCCACAATTGTTTTCATGACTTGTATGGTCTAGTGGTAGCATATAACTTGTTTAAGTGGTACTAGAGCCTTGCTTATAATGTTGATCTCACGAGGTTTCTAGTTATGTTTATGCTTTTCCAAGTGGAATCTAACTACACAAGGTGCTAAGATGGTGTTTATCGCTACTCCGATGGTATCACGCTTCAAAGGTCTATAATCTTAAACACTTAACACCTATTGGTAGTCAATGCTCCTAATCTTTCCTATCTAACATGTATGCTTCCAAAATCCAAACATATAGCATACATGTAGGGGGAGCCATTGCTATCAATTTGAATTCATGATAACATGTCAATAATTCTTACACATGGTAATATACTTGGACAATGTGACATGGGTTCAATCAAAATTTTATCATAATATCTTTGTGAAAGGTTTGTCACCATTTACCAACAAGGGGGAGATTGAAAGTCCTATGTTTGGTGTTGGTAATTAGTGACAATGCCTAAGTACTAATCCTATGCCAAAGTACTAATCCTAAGTTGTATGTAGCATATGAGGATTAGTACATTCCAAGGTTGGTGGCAAGATGGACATGGTGATCATGATGGCCACACTTGGATTTGGACATAACCCTGCGTGATCAAGGCAAAGGTATATGCTTAAGGGTTGTGTTTTAGTAACCAAGACACCTAGTGGGTGTGGTTACATTATAGGATAGATAGCTGTACTATAAAGAGGGGAATGACGCGGCTATTGAACTCCTAAGTGCCTCTAGGTGTGCATTTCATAATCATATGCATTTGGATAGAACTAATAACGCCTCAAAAAATGATTGTGAAAATGCTAACACACTCACACATGACGAGATCACTTGGTGGTGTTAGTACGTTTGCGAAGGCGGTGGAGTTTGAGTGGTAGAGAGGGTTTGGGGTCCTCTCTCCCTCCCGTTGAGCTTGTGAGGTGGGATTCAAGCGTTTTTGAGGAGTTGAAACGACTATTTTCCACTACACCGGAAGTCGGAAAAGAAACGGAGGCGAACGGAGGTCACAGAGGTGACCGGACGCTGGACCGGACGTGGTCTCTGTTTGACCGGACGCGTCCGGTCAGCGTTCAGTGTTTGCGCGTGTTTCAGTTTGATGATCGGACGCGGTGGCGTGTCCGGTCACTGTCGACCGGACGCGTCCGGTCGTTCAGGGAGCTTACTGGACTCCAACCGGACGCTGGCACTATGGCGTCCGGTTAGTTCTGCAGCGCGTCCTGTCACTGTTTCATTGTGTGCTGCTCAGGCTTGACCAGCGTGTCCGGTCAGTCATGGGACCAGCGCGTCCGGTCATTCCCAGCGCGTCCGGTCTGCGCGACGAGCGCGTCCGGTCGGTGCTTCGCGACTTAGCCGTTGTGCGACCGGTGCGTCCGGTCAGTTGGACCAGCGCGTCCGGTCAGCGCGATTTCAACTGTTTCAAGTTTCTAACGGCTCTATTCGAAGGGGTACGTCTATAAATACTCATTGGCCGGCTCAAGGCTCTCTCTGTTGAACATTTGACATACTTGTGAGCACTTTGAGCTAAGCAACTCCCCTCCCACTCATCTCTCTTGCTTCTTTGCATATTCGAAGTGAGATTGAGTGATCCAAGTGCATTTGCATTGTGAGATTGCATCTAGTTGGCACTTGGTGGTTGATTTGCTGCGGGATTCTTGTTTCTCTTGGTGGTTGCCGCCACCTAGACAGCTTGGAGCAGCTTGGAGGCGTTGGCAAGAGTTGGTGATTGTTCTTGGCCACCTCCGGTGATTGTGAGGGGTTTGTGCCTACCTCGGCGAAGCACTAAAGGCAACGTTAGCAAATTGCTCGTGTCATTGCAACCTTTTGCCATTTGGTAGGTTCTTGTGGCGCCTTTTAAGAGGCTCGGTGTGAGACCGATTAGCCACCGATCCACGTGGTGAAGAGGGACACAACGGGGACTAGCGTGGCGGCAAGCACGTGAACCTCGGGATAAATCTTCGTGTCATCACTTTCATATTGTGATTGATTGATCTCGGTGTTCGGTTATCTTGGTATTCATTGTTGATCATATTGGTTGGCTCAATACTTTGCCCCTCGGTGAAACTCTCCTAACTCAACTCCGCATTACCTTCTTAGTTATCTTTGTTAGCTAGTTAGCTTTGCTAGAGTAGCTCCTTTATGTAGCTTGGTAGTTGTGGTTGTAGTTACCTTCTCGGTTTGACTTGTGCGGTTGAGTGCAAATATACTAGAATTGCGAATTGGTTAGGTGGCTTGCAAACACCCCGTAGGCTAAGCAAAACTCACTTCTCGCTATTTGGTATATTGATAAACTTGTTTAGCTTGTCTTTGTAGAAAATTTTAAAAGTCTATTCACCCCCCTCTAGCCATCAAGACCTTTCAACGGGGTCACCACCTCCGTGCTCAGCACGAGAAGGTGAACCGATCGAGGTAGGAAATGGTGGCGGCTTGCACGGCGGAGCACGCTCACCGGTGACAAAGGCGGGCGACAGCGCGCTTGCATGGCGGAGCGGAGAAAGTCTGGTGAACCGGGGTCCCTGACGGCGCCATTAGCTAAGGCTTCAGCCTCGCCTGGACGAGGCGGAGCCTATGCGCACCAAACAGGAGAGAGAAATTGGACGGAGCCATGGTGTCCACGGTGAGCACGAGCTCAGCCGTGCTCCGACGAGCGGCGGCGGAAGAGAACGCCCAATAGGGCCTCACCTTGGCTTAAACGGTAAAACCGCTGCGAGCACTGGGTGTCTGAGAGGGAGGCAGAGACGGAGCTGAGACCAATCGGCCGGAGGCGAGCGGTGGTGGCCGGAACGGCAGCGGCAAGCTCCGGTGCGGTGGCGAGGGAGGGGCTCCCGCTCGGGATTTTGAAACTGGAGAGCGAGAGTGGGAGAGAGCGAGAGTGGAGAGAGAGGCGTGGATAGAGGCGCTTTGAAGGCGGGGCGAAGCCGGTCGGAACGGGTAGGTCGGTGGTGCCGCGCGGCGAGCTTGCCGGCGCATGGCCGCCACGCGGCTCGCGCGTCCTGGCGCGGTCGGAGCGCGGGCGCGCTCGCGCAGGAGCAACGCGGGCGTGGAGCGGGCGGCGTGAGTGGGCCGGCCCAAGAGCAGAGCGGGAGCGTGGGGTGCGTGCGGCGCAGGCCAGGCCAAAACGGCCACGGGCCAGAAGTGAGGCCGAGGCCCACGAAGGCGAGGAAATATATTTTCGTTTTTGTTTTCAAATTCCATTTTTCCAAACACAACCCCAAATCAAATTTTTAGCAAGCAAACGACATTTTCTTGAGAGGGTCCAAAAATAGAAGTTGTTCTAGATTTTTAGATCTACAACTTTGCCAAAAGGATCCAAATCAAAATCTCACTAGTTTTTGAGATAGGGATTTAAAGTCAATTCTTTAAATAGAAACCAAATTTCTAAACTTATTTTTAAAAGCATAATTTGGATATATTTTCAAAATAAACTTTGCTCCAGAATGGCTCCAAAACATTAGTGAACTATTAGAATTAACAAACAAACATGGCACTTAAATATAATAAGCATGATCCTATCATTTCTAATTAACACAAGAATCTAACACACATGTGAAAATGCTATCATTTCATGTGAATGCTTAGTGCATGATGATACTTATGCATGTGATTTGCAGAGGCTAAATGCAAGCTAAACACCAGAGGTGTTACACAAATGTTCCATGTCAGTAGGCCTCAAGTGCAACGCATTTGGCAGCGAGCAAAGCAATTTTGTTCACAAGGACAGCCGGTGGATGTTAGATCAAGGAAGTCAAAAAAACTGCGGACACAAAAAGATGCAAGTATACCTATCTGAGGTTGTCAGGGTTCCTTTGCATAGGAGAAGCACTATTCGGTCTCTAGCTAAAGCCATTGGTGTAAAAAGGAGCACACTACATAGGTGGTTCAAGGAAGGTCTACTAAGACATCACTCCAGCACACTAAAGCCTTTGTTGAGGGAAGAAAACAGAAAAGAGAGGCTGCAATGGTGTGTTTCCATGTTAGATAAACAGACATTGCCAAATGAACCCAAGTTCCTTGAAATGGAAAATATCATGCACATGGATGAGAAGTGGTTCAACACCACATCATAATATAGGAAGTATTATATGCTTGCAGGAGAGGATGACCCACACATGACTGTGCAGTATAAGAATTTCATTAGTAAAGTTATGTTCTTATCTGTTGTTGGAAGACCTATATACGATGACGAAGGTAATTGCATCTTTGATGAGAAGCTAGGAGTTTGGCCATTTGTTAGAAAGGTACAACATACACTTGTTTCACTTTCTTATATTAGTTTGTGGTACTTATTTGTGATCCTTACTTGGTTTTATTTATTGTAGGAACAAGCAAAAAGAAGAAGTCATAATAGATGAAGGGGGACCATAATCACCAAGCCTATTAATGTAGATCGAAGTACTATGAGGTCCTACATTATTGATAAAGTTATACAAGCTATTGTTAAAAAATGGCCACGAGAACATGCTGGGAAAACTATTTTTATTCAGCAAGATAATGCGCCTTCACATCTCCCAGTAGATGATAAAGAATTTGCTGCTGCTGTAGCATGTACAGGGCTTGACATTCGACTCGTCAACCAACCTACCAATTCACCAGATTTGAATGTCCTAGACCTAGGATTCTTTGCTTCTCTTCAATCATTAACATATGAATGAATCTCTAGGAACTTAGATGACCTGATTGAGAATGTACAAAAGGAGTTTGATAACTACGATCCAACAACTTTGAACAGGGTGTTTCTAACATTACAAAGGTGTATGATTGAAGTGATGAAAGATGGTGGAAGAAACAGATATAAGATTCCTCACATCGACAAAGATAGGCCAGAGGCACTAGGCATGCTACCTAAAAGCCTTAGTTGTGACCGCCAGCTATATGAGGATGTGATCGCATCGTTAGGACACTAATTATGCACATTAGGACTGCTATATTCGTCACATGAGTATTTTGCTACAGTTGTGATATAAGAATAAGCATTTTGCACATGTTGTAATATAAGTCATGAGCATTTTGCAACTGTTGTAATATAAATCTATGTGCAATTTGCTACTGCTGTAAATGTACAAAGTTGTAAACTTTATATGGTGTGTGCTAATATTTAACATGGTGTTGCTGCTATAATTTCAGGAACTTCTCTAGGACTAAGTTGTTGTCACAATATCTATTACAGTGAACATGTAATAGATCAGGTAAGCTTCCATGCTTGCCATTCAAACAACATTGTCCACGTAGAAGTATCTAATGACAAGCTACAAACTTTAGAACATATACAGGGGAATGTACAATTAGATTGGTCGTGATGTAGTACTATTAAAAAATTGCAAGAATCACATAAGTTGCATATAAAGATTTATGATAGCACTAATTTTATTAGCTACGATAATTTTTATTCACCACAGCTAGCACTCCATCGTGACACATACGGAGTACAACAGTTCATATGACACCTAAGTAACAGATCATTGTCGCAACTAGTACCTAAACTATAGACAACAATTCATCGTCCCACAACAAAAGCATTCATCATAAGCACTTAGCACACATAAGACAACAACATATTAACTAGGGACGGAAGAATATAGGGACCAAAACCTTATACATGCTCACAAAGACCCCATGGTAGATGGGGTCAATGTTGGCAAGCACCTGCTTCAGACGTGCAGCCACCTCTGGCGCTAGATCCATCTCGGAAGCCTCATCCACCTGTGGGGGCAGCTCCTCGCCAATAGCCCCAACCCCAGTCACCAGTGGACGCCCCTCCGGGGGCAAATCCATGGAGGCAGCTAAAAGTCCTATGTTTGGTGTTGGCAATTAGTGACAATGCCTAAGTACTAATCCTATGTCTAAGTTGTATGTAGCATATGAGGATTAGTACATTCCAAGGTTGGTGGCAAGATGGACATGGTGATCATGATGGCCACACTTGGATTTGGACGTAACCCTACGTGATCAAGGCAAAGGTATATGCTTAAGGGTTGTGTTTTAGTAACCAAGACACCTAGTGGGTGTTGTTACATTATAGGATAGTTAGCCATACTATAAAGAGGGGAATGACGCGGCTATTGAACTCCTAAGTGCCTCTAAGTGTGCATTTCATAATCATAAGCATTTGGATAGAACTAATAACGCCTCGAAAAATGATTGTGAAAATGCTAACACACTCACATATGACGTGATCACTTGGTGGTGTTAGCACGTTTGCAAAGGCGGTGGAGTTTGAGCGGTAGAGAGGGTTTGGGGTCCTCTCCCTCCCGCCGAGCTTGCGAGGCAGGATTCAGGCGTTTTTGAGGAGTTGAAATGACTATTTTCCACTACACCGGAAGTCGGAAAAGAAACGGAGGCGAACGGAGGTCACAGAGGTGACCGGACGCTAGACCGGACGCGGTCTCTATTTGACCGGACGTGTCCGGTCAGTGTTCAGCATTTGCGCGTGTTTTAGTGTGATGATTAGACGCGCAGCGCGTCTGGTCACTGTCGATCGGACGTGTCCGGTCATTCAGGGAGCTTACTGGACTCCAACCGGACGCTGGCACTGTGGCGTCCGATCAGTTCTGCAGCACATCCGGTCATTGTTTCATTGTGCGCTGCTCAGGCTTGACCAGCGCGTCCGATCAGTCACGGGACCAGCGCGTCCAGTCAATCCCAGCGCGTCCGGTCTGCGCGACGAGCGCATCCGGTCGGTGCTTCGTGACTTAGCCGTTGTGCGACCGACGCGTCCGGTCAGTTGGACCAGCGCGTCTGGTCAGCGCGATTTCGGCTGTTTCAAGTTTCTAACAGCTCTATTCGAAGGGGTACGACTATAAATACTCGTTGGCCGGCTCAAGGCTCTATCTCTTGAACATTTGACATACTTGTGAGCACTTTGAGCTAAGCAACTTCCCTCCCACTCATCTCTCTTGCTTCTTTGCATATTCGAAGTGAGATTGAGTGATCCAAGTGCATTTGTATTGTGAGATTGCATCTAGTTGGCACTTGGTGGTTGATTTGCTGCGGGATTCTTGTTTCTCTTGATGGTTGCCGCCACCTAGACAGCTTGGAGCAGCTTAGAGGCGTTGGCAAGAGTTGGTGATTGTTCTTGGCCACCTCCGGTGATTGTGAGGGGTTTGTGCCTACCTCGGCGAAGCGCCAAAGGCAACGTTAGTGAATTGCTCGTGTCATTGCCAACCTTTTGCCATTTGGTAGGTTCTTGTGGTGCCTTTTGAGAGGCTCGGTGTGTGACCGATTAGCCACCGAACCACGTGGTGAAGAGGGACACAATGGGGACTAGCGTGCCGGCAAGCACGTGAACCTAGGGATAAATCTTCGTGTCATCACTTTCATATTGTGATTGATTGATCCCGGTGTTTGGTTGTCTTGGTATTCATTGTTGATTATATTGGTTGGCTCATTACTTCGCCCCTCGGTGAAACTCTCCCAACTCAACTCCGCATTACTTTCTTAGTTATCTTTGCTAGCTAGTTAGCTTTGCTTTAGTAGCTCCTTTGTGTAGCTTGCTAGTTGTAGTTTTACTTACCTTCTCGGTTTGACTTGTGCAGTTGAGTGCAAATACTAGAATTATGAATTGGTTAGGTGGCTTGCAAACACCCCGTAGGCTAAGCAAAACTCGCATCTCGCTATTTGTTATATTGATAAACTTGTTTAGCTTGTCTTTGTAGAAATTTTTAAAAAGGCTATTCACCCCCCTCTAGGCATCAAGACCTTTCAAGTGGTATCGGAGCTGTGGTCACCGTTTGCAAGGCTTAATAACCTCGGTGCAAGATGGCTCAAGTTATGTTCAATCATGTTAATGGCAAGCCTCCATTCTTTGATGGTGTCTCTTCCTTTGATCACTGAAAAAGGAAGATGAAGCAATATCTAGGCAATATACATGAGAAGGTTTAGGATGTGACCAAAGAAGGATACATCATTCTTGATGAGGAAAATCTCAATCCAAATGACCGCATCAACAAACAATGCAACACGGCGGCACTTGACACAATCTACAGTGCCATTGATGATAAAGTATTTGAGCAAATCAAAGATCTTGAAAAGGCAAATGAGCTTTGGATAAGGCTTGAAGAAACATATGAAGGCACTTCAACGGTAAAAAGTGCCAAACTATATATGCTCAAGGATAAGTTCTCAACTTTCAAGATAAAGGATGATGAATCCATCCCGGAGATGTTCTATAGGCTCCAAGTCATCGTCAATGATCTCAAGGGGCTTGGAGAGAAGGTTAAGGATAAGGACTTCTCACACAAGTTCTTGATGTGCTTACCCAAGAAGTTTGCCATCTTAAGAAGAATGATCTTTAGAGAGGGATTGGACAAGGTCAAACCAACCGATGTGCTTGGAGATATAATGACCGATGCCCAATACAATGATGATGAAGATGAGGTAGATGAGAAGAAGGAGACCAAGGTCAAGCAAGAGAAGCCCATTGCATTCAAGGCTTCATCTTCTAAGGGCAAGAGCAAGGTGGAGAGCGATGATGATGATCCATTCGATGATGAGACCATGGCCCTCCTAGTGCACAAGATGGGGAGGTTCATGAAGAAGAAAGGATATGGTGCAAGAAAGAGAAGGGACTTTATGAAGGCAAAGGAGGTGCTTTGCTACAATTGCAGTAGCCCTGATCATGTAGTGGCAAAGTGCCCCTATAAAGACAAAAGATATCATAATGGGGAGTTGAAGTTGAAGAAGAACAAGGACAAGAAGGAGAAGAAAGAGAAGAAGAGCTTCACTATCAACAAGAAGAAGAAGGGTGATGGCTATGTGGTCACTTGGGATAGTGATAACTCCAATAGTGATGATGATAGCTCTAGTGATGATGAGAGGACCACTCGGCGAGCCATTGCAAGCATCGCCCTCTCCAACAAGCCATCCATCTTCGACACTACATCGACATGCCTTATGGCCAAGCCTACCAAGGTAAAACATGATGATAGTGATGATGATTCTTGTGCTAGTGATGGTTGTAGGAGTGATGATGAGGAGGATGAGGACTACTCTAAGAATGATCTATTAGGCATAATAGATCAAATGAGCAAGGGCTACAAGAGGACCACCAAGAAATATAAAATCTTGGAACAAGAGCTCATTGCCAAGAGCAATGAAAATGATTCCTTGATGGAGGAGCTTGTTGCTCTCAAAAAGAGTAAGGAGTGCAAAGGAATTGAACAAGAGCTCAAAGCTCTTAGAAAATCCTTTGATGAGCTAGAGGCCTCTCGTGAGTGTCTAAAGGAAGACCACGAGGACCTTGAAGTTGCTCACACTAGGCTTAAGGAATCCCACTCCACTCTACTTGAGCTCATCAAGAAAAAGGACCTCAAGTTGGAGAAGTTCATGAAGGAAGCTAAGGAGGAGCAAGTGATTGTCACTTGTGATATTGGACTAACATGTGATATTATTGATGATTCTTTATTTGTTGGTCCTACTAATGCTTCTTGTAGCTCATTATCATCCACCACAACCAACTCTATCTCTACTACTAGTGATTCATCACTTGTGGTTGAGAATGAGACTCTCAAGAGAGAGGTGGATGATCTCACCCGCGCATTAGGCAATGCCTATGGTGGGGATACCCGCTTGCTAAAATGCTTGGGTAGCCAAAGATTCTCTCTCAACAAAGAGGGTTTGGGCTATACTCCCAAGAAGGGCAAGGTGGCCTTTGCTACTCTAAAGCCTTGCTTTGTGAAGAGCAATGGTCGTTATTGCAATAGATACAAGCAAGTTGGGCATCTAGAGATTAATTGTAATAAAATGAACAAGAACAACAACAAGTTTCATGCTAAAATAGATTGCATTCCTTTTGATTCTTATTATGTGCTTACCAAGGGTGAGAAAGGTGTGCATGCTAAGTTTATTGGTACACCAATTGTGGGCCCAAAGAAGAAGGCTATTTGGGTACCAAAGAGCTTAGTTACTAACCTCCAAGGACCCAAGCAAGTATGGGTACCTAAAAGACATTAATTTACTTTATAGGTAAATTACAAGGCCAGAGGAAGGCATTGGGTGCTTGATAGTGGGTGCTCTCAACATATGACCGGTGATTCAAGAATGTTCAACTCTCTCAAATCAAATGATAGTGGCATTGATAGTATCACATTTGGTGACAATAGCAAGGGTGATGTAAAGGCTCTTGGAAGGATTGCAATCTCAAATGATCATAGCATTTCCAATGTGCTTTTAGTTGAAAAGTTGAACTTCAATCTTCTCTCGGTTGCTCAATTGTGTGATCTTGGTTTCAAGTGCAACTTTGGTGTTGATGATGTGGAGATAGTTAGTGTTGATGGCTCCAACTTGATCTTCAAAGGTTTTAGATATGAGAATCTATACTTGGCTGATTTCGATGCTAGTGACACTCAACTTTCAACATGCTTGCTCATCAAATCAAGTATAGGTTGGTTATGGCATAGAAGACTTGGTCATGTTGGCATGAAGCAATTGAACAAGTTAGTGAAGCATGTGTAAGGTCCTAGATGGCTAGAGGGGGTGAATAGCCTATAAAAATTCTACAAAAAAAACACAAAGCAAACTTGTTAGAATAACAAATAGTGTAAAGGGAGTTTTGCTTGGCCTACGGTTGTGATGCAATCCTCTTAACCACAAGTCTAGTAGATTATGATCTCTAGTTCATACAAGGGCTAAGTCACTATAATTACACCAGAGAGCAAGCTAACAACTACTAGCAAAGGCTAACACTAGAGCTACACAAGATAACTAGAAAAAGTAAATGCGAGAGAGAGGATTGTGAATCTTATACCGACGGTGGAGTAAGGATGTTGCCAATCACCAAGATGATATACAATCAATCAATATTGACAACAACACAATATGAAGACCAATCACCGGGAGACAAGAGACACAATATTTTTGTTTACTCGGTGTTCACTTGTGCACCGACAAGCTACGTCACCGGTTGTGTCGACCAACACTTAGATGGTTTCTCGGTGTGACCCTCAAGTCACTTGCCCCTCAAGGCACGCCCCGCAAGGCACCATAAGACACCACTCTCAAGTGAGGTAACTCAATTACACGCGCAATCCACTAGAGTTGGTTTTGGCGCTCCATCGAGGAAAGCACAAGAACCTCTTACAATCAACCGGAGGTGGCCAAGAACAATCTCCTTCTCTTGCCAATACCTCCAACAATCTCCAAGCCGGCTAGGAGCGGTACTCTCCAAGAGTAACAAAAAATCCATCGGCTAAGCCACCCACAAGTGCCACTAGATGTCCTCAAGCTATGCAATGCACTTTGGGATCACTCAATCTCACTTTTGATTTGCAATCAAGCAAGAGAGATGAGTGGGAGGAGAAGCTCTAGCTCAAAGAATGCACAAGAATGTTAGAAATCACAAGAGGCCTCCCCAAGGGCCGGCCAACGAGTATTTATAAGCATCCCAAATGAATAGAGCCGTTGTACCCCTTCACTGCGCGCTTTTCGGGATGACCGGACGCGCCGGTCGAAACTGACCGGACACGCCCAACCACGTCCGATCCTCCAACGGTCACTGAGCCAACGATCAAATGCAACGACAGGATGCGCCGCTCAACTGACCGAACGCGCCGCTCAACTGACCGGACACGCCGATCGCACAGTATCACGCGCCCGCGAAGTAACGACCGGACGCGCTCAAGACAACGACCGGACACGACAGTGCCAGCGTCCAGTTAGAGTCCAGTAAGCTCCCTCAACGACCGGACGCGTCCGATCGTGTGTGACCGGACGCGCCGCGCGTCCGATCGACCTTGCAAGCTGCAGTTCCCTCTAGGCGCCTGACCGGACGCGCCGGTCCTGCGAGTGACCGGACACGCTGGTTGCAAACCGTAGCACTCGCACGCCTGACTGCTACATTGTACTGACCGGACGCGTCCGGTCGTACCGTGACCGCGTCCGGTGCAGAGTCCGGTCACCTCTGTGACCTCCGTTCGCCTCCGTTTCTTTTCTGACTTTTGGCGTAGTGGAAAATAGGCATTTCAACTCATCGAAAACGACTGAATCCCGCGCTCGTAAGCTCGACGAGAGGGAGAGAGGAACCCAAACCCTCTCTATCGCTCAAACTTCATCGCCTTCGTAATTGTGCCAACACCAACAAGTGATCACCACCTTGTGCACGTGTGTTAGCATTTTCATAAACATTTTCGAAGGTTTTCTAGTTAGGTCACTAGGCCCTACATGCAATACACTTCATGAATTCACCTAGTGGCACCCGTGCGTCGAATAACCGATAAGACTTCCCCTCTTAATAGTTCAGCTATCGATCCTAAACCACTCACACCCTCTATGGTGTCTTGAGTGCAAAACAAAATAGCCCTATGGTTATATCTTTGCCTTGAGCCCATTTTGTTTTTCCAAAAGATATGATCCACTTCATATCATCACATGACCGTCTCGATCCATCGACCTTGACTTTACTTGCTCTTCACCGTTGCATCGTTCCGTTGGCGCCAAGTCTTGCTCAAGCTTCATCATCGCATAGTCCTTCGCTTCGAAGCCTTGACTTGCCCTTCACCTTCACAACCAGTCCATCGAGCCAAGCATCATCTTGGTCTTCATCATCTTGGTCACATGAGTCAATGTCATGTCTCATATTCAATGACCACCTTTATCTAAATCATCCACTTAGATACAAAGGTTAGTTCTAGGTTTCATCAATTAGCCAAAACCAAACTAGGGACTTTCAATCTCCTCCTTTTTGATAATTGATGACAACCCTCACAAAGATGATTTTGATAATAAAAGTTTTGAACTTGTCATACTTGTCCAATCATTTTGCTCATAAGTAAAATTTGGACAATTATCACAAGCTCGGTTTTGGTAGCATTAGCTCTCCCTACATATGTGCATAAAGTTTGGATTGAAAGCTTTGCACATATGCATGGATAGAAGTGTTGAGAGAGTAATTCTACCAAAATGATACTAAGGTGTAAGAAATGGACCTTTGAAGCGTGATACCAATCGGAGTTGCCTTTTACACCATCCTTAGCATCATGAAGTGACTAGACATCCGTCACAACTAAAGAACCCCATGAGATCAACATTATATGTAAAGGTTCTTGAACTACTTGTAAAGCTTTAAGCATGTCTAGATACCACAAGTAAACTATTCCTATGCATGCTAGTAGATCATTTCATCATTCAAGTTCTATACTAGCATTGCACCACACAAGCATGTATATTGAATTTAAATACATGTGCAATGAGCAAGTCATATGAGAATGCACAAACAAATGCAATAACTTTGTTTATGAGCTTGCTCCCCCTACTTGTGTGCATCAAAAATTTTATTTACCCCTTTATCATGTTGAATCATCTTTTTCTCTCCCCCTTTGTCAACAACTTACCTAAAAATGGGATCAAATTATGGAGAGAAAAACAATGTTTGATGGAGTAGGTTAAAAATTATCAAAATTGGTTTAACGTAGAACACTTGCCAAAGATATTTAATTCGATTTGAACCAAAGACAAGCTTCTTCACACCTCATAATAAGGGTTATCTTGCCTATGTTGAATTAAACACGTATAGCAAATCTTCTAGATTCAACACTAGGTTTGCAAGCTCACAAACATGTCATATGCCACCACTAGATCAAAATAAGCATAGAAGCAATAGTGGTAACATATATCCATCAAATCATGAATGCTCATGCGTACCACTTATTATGTCTACATGCTCTGGCAAGTCCTTAGCATAGGATGAATGACATGTCAATCAACTTTACCTTGCAAAGTCGAAGGAGAGGCATGTCAATAAGTGGGTGGGGTGCATTCAACTCATGTTTGAGAAATTAAGAATGTTCAACTCATTCCTTAGCTTGCAAAACCTCTTTTCATCAAGTGGCTTGGTGAGAATATCGACAAGTTGATCATCGGTGCCAACACTTTCAATGGCAATATCTCTCTTTTGTTGATGATCTCTAATGAAATGATGCCTTATGTCAATATGCTTTGTTCTTCCATGTTGAACCGGGTTTTGTGTCATCTTGATTGCACTTTCATTATCACATAGCAATGGCACATTCTTGAAGTTGAGGCCATAATCCTTCAAAGTTGATTTCATCCATAGCAATTGTGCACAACAACTCCCCGCACTCACATATTCGGCTTCGGCGGTAGAGATTGCCACACTATTTTGTTTCTTTGAGGACCATGACACAAGTGATCTTCCAAGTAATTGACATGTGCCACTTGTGCTCTTTCTATTGATCTTGTAACCCTCATAGTCAGAGTTCGAATATCCAATCAATTCAAACTTTGACCCCTTGGGATACCATAGTCCAACATCTTTTGTTTGCTTTAAGTACCTCAATATTCTCTTTGCGGCCGTGAGATGACTCTCTCTAGGTGAGGCTTGATATCTAGCACACATACAAACACTAAACATGACATCCGGCCTTGATACGGTGACATAAAGTAGACTTCCAATTAAAGACCGATATTCCTTTTGATTCACCATTTTGCCATCAAAATCACTATCCAAATTGCCATTTGTACTCATTGGAGTTGAAATTGGCTTTGCATCTTGCATTCCAAATTTCTTCAACATGTCCCTTATATATTTCCCTTGACTCACAAATGTCCCATTTTTTAATTGCTTGACTTGGAGACCAAGGAAGTAGCTAAGTTCACCAATCATAGACATTTCAAACTCTTTGGTCATCATAGTACCAAATTCTTCACAATAAGCTTGATCGGTTGATCCAAAGATGATGTCATCAACATATATTTGCACTATGAATAGGTCATTCCCAATCTTCTTGGTGAATAGAGTTGTATTAACCTTGCCCATCTTGAATCCCTTAGAGAGAAGGAAATCCCTTAGCCTCTCATACCATGCTCTAGGTGCTTGCTTTAAGCCATATAAAGCCTTCTTCAACTTGTATACATGGTTGGGTTTCTTGTTATCTTCAAATCCGGGAGGTTGCTCAACAAAGACTAACTCATTGATGATTCCATTGAGAAATGCACTTTTGACATCCATTTGATATAGTTTGATGTTGTGTGCACAAGCATAAGCCAATAGAATCCTTATTGCCTCCAATCTTGCCATGGGAGCATATGTCTTATCATAGTCAAGACCTTCTACTTGAGTGTAACCTTGAGTAACTAGTCTTGCTTTGTTTCTCACCACAATGCCATCTTGATCTTGCTTGTTTTTGAACACCCATTTGGTTCCAATCACATTGTAGTCATTTGGCCTTTCTACCAATTCCTAAACATCATTTCTTATGAAATTGTTAAGTTCTTCTTGCATAGCCATGATCCAATCAGCATCCCTCAAAGCTTCTTCTATTTTCTTTGGTTCCATGGTTGACACAAATGATGCATGCTCACAAAACATAGCCAATCTTGATCTTGTTTGCACACCACTTCTAATATCACCAATAACACTATCAATGGGGTGATCTCTTTCAACATGTTGTGGTTGGAGTACTTGCACTTGATTGCTTGAACTTGGTTGATCACTTGATGTATCTCGATGAGATGAACTAGCACCATGATCTTGCACTTGAGAGTCACTAGCTAGCTTGAATGGAGAATTGAGCACTTGATCTTTATCATCATCTTGAATATCAATTACTTGCTTTGCTCTAATGTCCCCAATGTCCATGTTCTTCATTGCTTCCACCAATAGAGTTCCATCAACATCATCTAGATTCTCTTCTTCATCTTGTGACCCATTGGTTTTATCAAATTGCACATCATGGACTTCTTCTAGAATGCCACTTGAATTGTTCCAAACTCTATAAGCTTTGCTTGTAGTTGAATAACCAAGTAGGAACCCCTCATCACATCTCTTGTCAAACTTTCCTAATCTAGTGCCCTTCTTTAAGATATAACATTTGCAACCAAACACCCTAAAGTAAGAAATATTTGGCTTTCTTCCATGAAGAAGCTCATATGGGGTCTTCTCTAGCAATAGATGACAATATAGTCTATTGATGTAGTAGCAAGCGGTATTGATTGCTTCATCCCAAAATGATTGACTCACATTGTACTCATGAAGCATTGATCTACACATATCAAGCAATGTTCTATTCTTTCTCTCAACTAGGCCATTTGATTGTGGAGTGTACTTGGCCAAGAATTGATGTGCAATGCCATAGTGATCACAAAGTTCTTCAATTCTTGTATTCTTGAACTCACTTCCATTGTCACTTCTCACTTTCTTGATACTAATCTCAAACTCATTGTGAACTCTAGTGAGAAAGGTCTTGAAGGTGTCAAACACTTCACTTTTGTCACTAAGAAAGAATACCCATATGAATCTTGTGAAGTCATCCACTATGATAAAACCATACTTATTACCACCTATGCTTGAGTATATTATTGGGCCAAATAGATTCATGTGTATCAAATCAAATACTTTGGATGTGCTCATTGTACTCTTCTTTGAATGTGAGCTTCCTACTTGCTTCCCGGCTTGACATGCACTACAAAGTTTATTCTTCTCAAATTCAACATCTTTCAAACCATTGACAAGATTGTGAGTTGTAAGTTTCTTCAATTGTTTCATACCAACATGACCAAGCCTTCTATGCCAAAGCCAACCCATGCTTGATTTGGAGATTAAGCAAGTTTTCAAAGAAGTTTCTCTAGCATTGAAGTCAACTAGGTAGAGATTCTCATATCTAAAGCCCTTGAATGCCACATTTGAACCATCCATACTAATGACTTCCACATCATCAACCCCAAAGATATATTTGTAACCAAGATCACATATTTGTGCCACGGATAGAAGATTGAAATCCAAGCTTTCAACTAGCAACACATTGGAGATACTCAAGTCATTTGATATTGCAATCTTGTCCAATCCAATAACCTTGCCTTTCTTGTTATTGCCAAATGTGATAGAATCAACACCACTATGATTGTTATTGATTGAGTCAAACATTCTTGATGTACCGGTCATATGTTGAGTGCACCCACTATCAATAATCCAATGCCTTCCTCCGGCTTTGTAATTGACCTACAAGCAAATCAATGAATCTTAGGTACCCATTTTTGCTTGGGTCCTTGTAGGTTAGTAATTAAGCTCTTTGGTACCCAAATAGCCTTCTTCTTTGGGCCAACAATGGGTGTACCAATAAACTTAGCTTGCACACCCTTCACACTCTTGGTAAGCACATAGCAAGAATCAAAAGGTATAGCATTAACAAGGTTCTTGCTTTGGTTCTTTTTATTGCAATTATGTTCTAAATGCCCAACTTGCTTGCATCTATTGTAAAACCGACCATTACCCTTCATAAAGCTAGGCTTTGAAGTTGTAAAGGCCGACTTGCCTTTCTTGGGGGTGTAGCCCAATCCCTCTTTGTTAAGAGAGAACCTTTGGCTACCCAAGCACTTAAGCAAGCGGGCCTCACCACCATAGGCCTTGCCTAGAGCGTGAGTGAGCTCATCTATCTCTCTCTTGAGAGTCTCATTCTCAACCATTAGTGAGGCGTCATAAGTGAAACCAACACTAGTAGTGGAGGTAGAGTTGGTGGTGGTGGATGAAGAGCTACAAGAAGGGTTAGCATTTAACATGATGATAGGTTCATAAGAGGATTCATCAATTATATCACATGTAACACATATATCACATGATACAACAACCTCCCTCTTTGCTTGTTGCTCAAGTAGCAATGAGTGAGCTTTTTCAAGCTTGGAATGAGCTTTACTAAGATCCTCATGGCCTTCCACTAGACTCTCATGAGTGGTCTTAAGCTCACTAAAAACTTTCTCAAGTATTGCTACTTTCATTGAAAGCTTGTTACACTTCTTGTCCTTGGCAATAGCTATGTCTCTAGTTTGTTGCATCAAGTCATATAGTTGTTCTTTAGTTAGTTCATCATCATCATTATCATTATCATTATCATTATCATTATCATTATCACTATCATGAACATATTCCATTTCACTTTCATCATCACTCTCATCATATAATACCTTAGTTTCTTTGGCCATGAAGCATGAAGAGGATAAACCAAATAGTGATGGCTTCTTGTTGATAGCAATGGAAGCAAAAGCCTTGTTGGATGATTCTTCTTCTTCTTCATCACTTTCCCAAGTGACCACATAGGCTCCATTCTTGCCCTTCTTGAAAGTCATCTTGGCTTCTCTCTTTTTCTTCTCAAACTTGCCCCTCTTGTTGTTCTTCTTCTTGTCATAGAGACATTCGGCTTGAAGATGTTCGGTGCTATCACAATTGAAGCACTTTCTTTGTTGCTCATTGCTCTTGAAATTGTCATTTCTCTTTTTGAAACCTCTTCTCTTAATGAACATGTGACCCATTTTCTTGACTACAAGAGCAAATGCCTCATCATCAATTTCAAAATCTTCGTCTTCATTAATGTCTTCTTTTTCTTCAATGATGGTAGCTTTGCCCTTAGAGGAGATGGCCTTGAATGTCATGGTCTTCTTCTTTTTTTCTTCGTCCTTCTCCTTCTCATCAACATCTTGATCATACTTGTCAAAGGTCAATACCTCTCCAAGCAAATCATTAGGCTTTATTGCATCAAGCCTATCTCTTTGTAGCATCATGATCAACATTTGAATCTTCTTGGTAAGCTCAACAAGAACTTGTGGCAAAAATCTTGGTCTTGTGTCTTATGTCCTAAGCTCTAGAGATCATTCATAATGACTTGCAATCTATGAAATATCTCCAAGATTGTTTCTTCTTCTTTCATCTTGAAGTTCTCAAACTCACTCTTGAGCTCATATAGCTTGGCACTCTTCACAACCTTAGTGCCCTCATATGTTTCACTCAATCTTGTCCACACTTCACTAGCAAATTCCAAATCCTTGATGCCCTCAAACACCTTTGAGTCAATGCCATTGTAGATGGTATTGATAGCCATCCGGTTGCAAGTGTGGTTGTCTCTATCATTGAGAGTGAGGTTGTTGGGATCAAGGATTGCATAGTCCTTCTCGGTGACTTCCCACACCTTCTCATGAATTGAGCCAAGGTACATAGTCATCTTCCTTTTCCAATAGTCAAAGAAAGAAACTACATCAAAGAATGGTGGCTTGCCCCCAATATGATTGAACATAATTTGAGCCATCTTTTCACACCGAAGGATGTTAAGCCTTGATTAAAATGGTGACCATGGCTCTGATACCACTTGTAAGGTCCTAGATGGCTAGAGGGGGGGATGAATAGCCTATAAAAATTCTACAAAAAAACACTAAGCAAACTTGTTAGAATAACAAACGGCGTAAAGCGAGTTTTGCTTGGCCTACGGTTGTGATGCAAGCCTCTTAATCACAAGTCTAGTAGATTATAATCTCTAGTTCATACAAGGGCTAAGTCACTATACTTACACTAGAGAGCAAGCTAACAACTACTAGCAAAGGCTAACACTAGAGCTACACAAGATAACTAGAAAAAGTAAATGCGAGAGAGAGGATTGTGAATCTTATACCGACGGTGGAGTGAGGATGTTGCCAATCACTAAGATGATATACAATCAATCAATATTGACAACAACACAATATGAAGACCAATCACTAGGAGACAAGAGACACAATATTTTTGTTCACCCGGTGTTCACTTGTGCACCGATAATCTACGTCACTGGTTGTGTCGACCAACACTTAGATGGTTCCTCAGTGTGACCCTCAAGTCACTTGCCCCTCAAGGCACGCCCCGCAAGGCACCGCAAGACACCACTCTCAAGTGAGGTAACTCAATGACACGCGCAATCCACTAGAGTTGCTTTTGGCGCTCCGTCGGGGAAAGCATAAGAACCTCTTACAATCAACCGGAGGTGGCCAAGAACAATCTCCTTCTTTTGTCAATGCCTCCAATAATCTCCAAGCCGGCTAGGAGCGGTACTCTCTAAGAGCAACAAGAAATTCACTGGCTAAGCCACCCACAAGTGCCACTAGATGCCCTCAAGCTATGCAATGCACTTTGGGATCACTCAATCTTACTTTTGATTTGCAATCAAGCAAGAGAGATGAGTGGGAGGAGAACCTCTAGCTCAAAGAATGCACAAGAATGTTAGAAATCACAAGAGGCCTCCCCAAGGGCTGGCCAACGAGTATTTATAAGCATCCCAAACGAATAGAGCCGTTGTACCCCTTCACTGCACGCTTTTCGAGACGACCGGACGCGCCGGTCGAAACTGACCGGACGCGCCCAACCATGTCCGATCCTCCAACGGTCACTGAGTCAATGGTCAAATGCAACGACTGGACGTGCCACTCAACTGACCGGACGCGTCGATCGTACAGTACCACGCGCCCGCGAAGCAACGACCGGACACGCTCCAGACAACGATCGGACGCGATAGTGCCAACGTCCGGTTAGAGTCTAGTAAGCTCCCTCAACGACCGGATGTGTCCGATTGAGTGTGACCGGACACGCCGCGCATCCGATCGACCTTGGGAACTGTAGTTCCCTCTTGGTGCCTGACCGGACGCGCCGGTCCCGCGAGTGACCGGATGCGCCGGTTGCAAACCCTAGCACTCGCGTGCCTGACTGCTGCGTTGTACTGACCGGACGCGTCTGGTCGTACCGTGACCGCGTCCGGTGCAGCGTCTGGTCACCTCTGTGACCTTCGTTCGCCTCTGTTTCTTTTTAGACTTCTGGCGTAGTGGAAAATAGGCATTTCAACTCCTCGAAAACGCCTGAATCCCGTGCTCGCAAGCTCGGCGAGAGGGAGAGAGGAACCCAAACCCTCTCTACCGCTCAAACTTCATCGCCTTCATAATGTGCCAACACCAACAAGTGATCACCACCTTATGCACGTGTGTTTGCATTTTCATAAACATTTTTGAAGGTTTTCCAGTTAGGTCACTAGGCCCTACATGCAATGCACTTCATGAATTCACCTAGTGGCACCCGTGCGTCGAATAACCGATAAGACTTCCCCTCTTAATAGTTTGGCTATCGATCCTAAACCACTCACACCCTCTATGGTGTCTTTAGTGCAAAACAAAATGGCCCTATGGTTATACCTTTGCCTTGAGCCCATTTTGTTTTTCCAAAAGATATGATCCACTTTATATCATCACATGACCGTCTCGATCCATTGACCTTGACTTCACTTGCTCTTCACCGTTGCATCGGTCCGTCGACGCCAAGTCTTGCTCAAGCTTCACCATCGCATAGTCCTTCGCTTCGAAGCCTCGACTTGCCCTTCACCTTCACAACCGGTCCATCGAGCCAAGCATCATCTTGGTCTTCATCATCTTGGTCACATGAGTCAATGTCATGTCTCATATTCAATGATCACCTTTATCTAAATCATCCACTTAGATATAAAGGTTAGTCCTAGGTTTCATCAATTAGCCAAAACCAAACTAGAGACTTTCAGCATGACTTAGTTAGAGGCTTGAAGGATGTCACATTTGAGAAGGATAAGCAATATAGTGCATGTCAAGCCGGAAAGCAAGTGGGCAACACTATTCCATTAAAAAGCATCATAAGTACTTCTAAGACATTTGAGTTGTTGCACATGGATCTATTTAGGCCAACTACATACACAAGCATTGGTGGCAACAAGTATGGCTTTGTGATTGTGGATGATTTCACTAGATATACATGGGTATTCTTTCTTGTGGACAAGAGTGATGTATTTGACATATTCAAGAAGTTCATCAAGAGAGTGCAAAATGAGTTTGAGACCACAATCAAGAAAGTAAGAAGTGACAATGGAAGTGAGTTTAGAAACACAAGAGTTGATGAGCTATGTGATGAGCTTGGAATCAAACATCAATTCTCGGCAAAGTATACACCTCAATCAAATGGCTTAGTTGAGAGGAAGAATAGAACCTTAATTGATATTACAAGATTAATGTTGAATGAGTATAATGTGAGTCATTCATTTTGGACCAAAGCAATCAACACGGCTTGCTTCTATAGCAACCGCCTCTATTGCCACAAGTTCTTAGAGAAGACACCATATGAGATCTTAAATGGAAGAAAACCCAACATTGCATACTTTCGGGTATTTGGTTGCAAATGCTATATCTTGAAGAAAGGCACTAGATTGAGCAAGTTTGAGAAGAAATGTGATGAAGGATTTCTACTTGGTTACTCAACTACTAGCAAAGCTTATAGAGTTTGGAATTTGGCTAGTGGTCAACTTGAAGAAGTGCATGATGTTGAGTTTGATGAAACCAATGGTTCTCAAGATGAAGAAGATAACTTAGATGATGTGAGAGGAACTCAATTGACCAATGCTATGAAAGAAATGGACATTGGTGATATTAGGCCAAAGCAAGTGATTGATGTGGATGACAACAAAGATCAAGTGCTCCAAAGTCCAATTACATAAGCTAGTGGTTCTCTAATGCAAAATCAAGCTAGTACATCATCCCAAGTGCAACAAGATCAACAAGTGGCTAATTAATCATCTCCAACTCATGATCAACATCAACATCCAAGCAATCAAGTCCAAGTGCTTCAACCAACTAACATTGCAAGAGACCATCCATTGGATTCCATCATTGGTGACATACAAAGGGGAGTTCAAACTAGATCAAGATTGGCATCTTTTTGTGCTCACTCTTCTTTTGTGTTAATGAAAGAACCCAAGGACATTGATAAAGCATTGAGAGATCCGAATTGGGTAAATGCAATGCATGAAGAGCTCAACAACTTCAAGAGAAATAAAGTATGGGAATTAGTTGAGAGGCCTAAGGATCACAATATCATTGGAACAAGATGGGTCTTTTGCAGCAAGCAAGATCAAGATGGGATAGTAGTAAGGAACAAAGCAAGACTAGTGGCTCAAGGTTACACACAAATAGAGGGTCTTGACTTTGGTGAAACTTATGCTCCGGTTGCAAGATTGGAAGCAATTATGATCTTACTTGCCTATGCTTGTGCTCACAATATCAAGCTATATTAAATGGATGTGAAGAGTGCATTTCTCAATGGGTACATCTAAGAGGAGGTGTATGTGGAGCAACCTCCCGGTTTTGAAGATGAGAAGAAACCCAATCATGTCTACAAATTGAGAAAAAGCTTTGTATGGATTGAAGCAAGCACCTAGAGCATGGTATGAAAGATTAAGGGACTTCTTGCTATCCAAAGGATTTATCATGGGCAAAGTTGATACAACACTATTCAACAAGAAGATTAGGAAAGACTTGTTTGTGTTGCAAATATATGCTGATGATATCATATTCGGTTCAACCAATCAAGATTATTGTGATGAGTTTGGGAAAATGATGGCAAAGGAGTTTGAAATATCAATGATTGGTGAACTTAGTTTCTTTCTTAGACTTCAAATTAAACAAATGAAGGAAGGAACATTTGTAAGCCAAACCAAATACATAAAGGATATACTAAAGAAGTTTGGTATGGAAGATGCAAAAGAAATCACTACTCCAATGAGCACTAGTGGAAGCTTGGATAGTGATAAGAATGGCAATATGGTGGATCAAAATCTATATAGATCAATGATTGGTAGCCTACTCTATGTGACGGCATCAAGGCCCGATGTGATGTTTAGTGTATGCATGTGTGCAAGATTTCAATCCTCACCAAGAGAAAGTCATTTGAAGGCAACAAAGAGAATATTGAGGTACTCAAAGAATACACAAGATGTTGGATTATGGTATCCCAAATGTGCAAGTTTTGAGCTAGTTGGATATTTGGATTCTGACTATGCCGGTGACAAAGTTGAGAGAAAGAGCACCTTCGGGACTTGTCAATTGTTAGGAAGATCACTTGTCTTATGGTCATCTAAGAAGCAAAATAGTATTGCACTATCTACCACCGAAGCCGAATACATCGCCGCGGGTAGTTGTTGTACACAAATCTTGTGGATAAAGGCAACATTGAAGGATTTTGTAATCAACTTCAAGAATATGCCATTGTTATGTGACAATAAAAGTACCGTGAAGCTAACCAATAATCCGGTTCAACATCAAAGAACAAAGCATATTGATATTCGCCATCACTTTATTAGAGATCATCAACAAAGGGTGACATTGCTATTGAGAGTGTGGGCACCGAAGATCAACTAGCCGATCTATTCACCAAGCCACTTGATGAGAAGAGATTTCACAAGCTAAAGAATGAGTTGAACATACTTGACTTCTCCAACATGAGTTGATGCACCCCATATATGACATGCCTCTCCTTCGAGCCCTAAGGTACAATTGGTTGACATGTCATACATTCTATGCTAAGGATTTGTTTAGTGCATCTAGTCATAATTTACATGTTCTAGGCTCATTCATGAAAATCAAATGAATTTGAAGTTTATATGGTGCCACAATTGTTTTTATGACTTGTATGGTCTAGTGGTAGCATATAACTTGTTTAAGTAGCTTATGATCCTAAGTGTTTAATCTAGAAAACTTGTCTAAATATTTACTTCAACATGGTGCATGATAACCCTTCTAGTGAGGTGTGAAGAAGCTTGCCCTTGGATCAAACCGAAGTATTTTATTTATGCAAGCAATCTAGGTTGAATCACAAACTTGATCCTCACCCCATAATTCAACATGATAATCTATCTAAAATTGGTCCCTTGTGGTCATTGGTGCCAAAGGGGGAGAAAATGTTGTTCACAAAGATAGAACTCAAAGGGTGAGAAAACCTAAAGGGGAAAATTGATAAAAAAGGGGATCAACTAAAATATTGAGCACACAAGTAGAGGGAGCAAGCTCTTAAGCATGATTGTTGCATTTCCATGTGCACTTCATATGTATGATGCATAGTTATGCATTTCTTTTTCTCTGATACATTGCTTGTGTGGTGACTTGCTAGTATATTTTGAATGGTATATTGAGATACTAGCATGAATAGGAAGTAGTTAGATTTTTCTTGCTTCATGTTTTTTAAAGTGGTACTAGAGCCTTGCTTATAATGTTGATCTCACGAGGTTTCTAGTTATGTTTGTGCTTTTCCAAGTGGAATCTAACTACACAAGGTGCTAAGATGGTGTTTATCGCTACTCCGATGGTATCACACTTCAAAGGTCTATAATCTTAAACATTTAGCACCTATTGATAGTCAATGCTCCTAATCTTTCCTATCTAACATGTATGCCTCCAAAATCCAAACATATAGCATACATGTAGGGGGAACCATTGCTATCAATTTGAATTCATGATCACATGTCTATAATTCTTACACATGGTAATATACTTGGACAATGTGACATGGGTTCAATCAAAATTTTATTATAATATCTTTGTGAAAGGTTTGTCACCAATTACCAATAAGGGGGAGATTGAAAGTCCTATGTTTGGTGTTGGCAATTAGTGACAATGCCTAAGTACTAATCCTATGTCTAAGTTGTATGTAGCATATGAGGATTAGTACATTCCAAGGTTGGTGGCAAGATGGACATGGTGATCATGATGACCACACTTGGATTTAGACATAACTCTACGTGATCAAGGCAAAGGTATATGCTTAAGGGTTGTGTTTTAGTAACCAAGACACCTAGTGGGTGTGGTTACATTATAGGATAGTTAGCCGTACTATAAAGAGGAGAATGACGTGGCTATTGAACTCCTAAGTGCCTCTAAGTGTGCATTTCATAATTATATGCATTTGGATAGAACTAATAACGCCTCAAAAAATGATTGTGAAAATACTAACACACTCACACATGATGTGATCACTTGGTGGTGTTAGCACGTTTGCAAAGGCGGTGGAGTTTGAGCGGTAGAGAGGGTTTGGGGTCCTCTCTCCCTCCCGTCGAGCTCGTGAGGTGGGATTCAAGCATTTTTCGAGGAGTTGAAACGACTATTTTCCACTACGCCGGAAGTCGGAAAAGAAACGGAGGCGAACGAAGGTCACAGAGGTGACCGGACGCTGGACCGGATGCGGTCTCTGTTTGACCGGACGCGTCCGGTCAGTGTTCAGCGTTTACGCGTGTTTCAGTGTGATGATCGGACGCGCAGCGTGTCCGGTCACTGTCGACCGGACGTGTCTGGTCATTCAGTGAGCTTACTGGACTCTAATCGGACGCTGACACTATGGCGTCTGGTCAGTTCTGCAGCGCGTCCGGTCATTGTTTCGTTGTGCGCTGCTCTGGCTTGATCAGCGCGTCCGGTCAGTCACGGGACCAGCGCGTCCGGTCAATCCCAGCGCATCCGGTCTGCGTGACGAGCGCGTCTGGTCGGTGCTTCGCGACTTAGCCGTTGTGCGACCGGCGCGTTCGGTCAGTTGGACCAGCGCGTCCGGTCAGCACGATTTCGGCTGTTTCAAGTTTCTAACGGCTCTATTCGAAGGGGTACGTCTATAAATACTTGTTGGCCGACTCAAGGCTCTAGCTCTCGAACATTTGACATACTTGTGAGCACTTTGAGCTAAGCAACTCCCCTCCCACTCATCTCTCTTGCTTCTTTGCATATTCGAAGTGAGATTGAGTGATCAAGTGTATTTGTATTGTGAGATTGCATCTAGTTGGCACTTGGTGGTTGATTTGCTGCGGGGTTCTTGTTTCTCTTGGTGGTTGCCGCCACCTAGACGGTTTGGAGCAGCTTAGAGGCATTGGCAAGAGTTGGTGATTGTTCTTGGCCACCTCCGGTGATTGTGAGGGGTTTGTGCCTACCTTGGCGAAGCGCCAAAGGCAACGTTAGTGAATTGCTCGTGTCATTTGCAATCTTTTGCCATTTGGTAGGTTCTTGTGGCGCCTTTTGAGCGGCTCGGTGTGTGACTGATTAGCCACCGAACCACGTGGTGAAGAGGGACACAACGGAGACTAGCGTGCTGGCAAGCACGTGAACCTCGGGATAAATCTTCGTGTCATCACTTTCATATTGTGATTGATTGATCCCGGTGTTCGGTTGTCTTGGTATTCATTGTTGATTATATTGGTTGGCTCATTACTTCGCCCCTCGGTGAAACTCTCCCAACTCAACTCCGCATTACTTTCTTAGTTATCTTTGCTAGCTAGTTAGCTTTGCTTTAGTAGCTCCTTTGTGTAGCTTGCTAGTTGTAGTTTTAGTTACCTTCTCGGTTTGACTTGTGCGGTTGAGTGCAAATACTAGAATTATGAATTGATTAGGTGGCTTGCAAACACCCCATAGGCTAAATAAAACTCGCATCTCGCTATTTGTTATATTGATAAACTTGTTTAGCTTGTCTTTGTAGAAATTTTTAAAAAGGCTATTCACCCCCCCTCTAGCCATCAAGACCTTTCAGCAGCCCCGGCCTCGGCCACCGGCGGAGGCCCCTTCCGGGGTAGGTCTTGGACAGCAGCCCCATCCACGTCCACCACCGGAGGCCCTTCCTCGAACAGATCCTGGCCAACAGGTCCGTTGGCGGCCGAAGCCCCCTCGGCAGCTACCTCCATACCATCCGCCTCGAACTCAACGCCAGAGTCTTCATCCTTAGAGTCGAGGACATACAAGATGCCTTCGGCGTTGACGCGCAGGCGACCCCGTCCTAAACGGCGCTTGTGTGCACAGATCAACGTTGTGGCCTCAGTTTGCACCCCAACGCCAGCTGGCTTCATGACACAGTCCACGCCATCACCCTCGCTGCTTATCTTGGCGCCTCCCTCATGCCGACGGCGGCTCCACCGGCAACGCCTAGGTAACCTGCTGCCCCAGACATGCACGCAATGAGGATGAGAGCTGGAAGAGGGAGAGGAACGAGGAACGGAGATCTGCAGGGATGGGCTCGATCTGTGCGGAGTTAGGGTGCTGGATAGGGATCGTGGATGGATGGGGAAGGATCTCTAACGGGGAACAGAGCCGGTGTGGGAGAGCAAACGACATGCCCCACCAGGTTGTCGGGTATGGGCCTCTCGGCCCGGCAGAGGCCAGACAGTAGAGCCACGCTTTTCATCAGCCCGACCCAACCAAAGCATGGACAGACGACGGACGATTGCGAGGAGACCGGAGAAGAGTAGAAGACACACGGTGCCGCGTCCGCTGTGCTCCCGGCTCCCCGCACCACAAGGCACAAGCGCGTGCGCGCCGTCAAGCGTCAAGTCTCCTCTACAGCAACTTCCACCGCGTAGTCCCTCCCTCGTCTCGTCTCCAAGTTTCGCGGGGGAGAAGGTTGGCAGGCGGAGCAGTCGCGGTCTGCGCTGCGGCACGGCGACGAGGTGGGGATGGAGTACCGCGACAAGCTGGTGCTCGCTCCCATGGTCCGCGTGGTAACTCCTCACGACCCGAGCCCCTCCCACGAATCCGTTTTTTCTTAGTCGATTCCCCTCCGGCCTCCGGGGCATACGACTTTGGATTTGAGCTAGTTCGAAGCGTCTGGATCCGTGGATTTGGGCACCTGCTTTCTTATATGAACCTAAAACTTCATTCCTCTCGATCTAGATTCTAGAATTGGAAGCTCTACGCGTTTCGTTTTATGTCAGAGCTCAGAAGTGGAACAAGTATGAGACTAGGTTGTGACTTAGTATGGATGCTGTCCGATAGATGACCGTAGCAAGCATGCGACTAGATTGTGACTTAAGCTTTCGCTTTTCCTGCTTCCAGTGAAGGAATGCAATTATGAATCATTGGTGGAAACAAGTACTAAATTGATCAAATAAACTCTAGACCTTAGGGGGTTAGCTATTTTGGACTTCAGGTTCTTCTGTATTCTGTTGAATTTTATGAATAGACAATATCATTTACTAAATGAACACGCACCATTGCCTTTTATCAATAAATTTTAGTAACCGATCACAAGTTCAAAGGTTTTGATTAACAGCTCAAGAGCATCATCACTCCCTTTAGCTTGTGTCATGTTGTTCATCTCATGGATATGAAGTTTTCGATTGATCTAGTTCTAGCCTGTGTGTCTGAATTTTTCCTTTGCAAAATTACTATCAAATGTAGCATCTGCTTTATTTTGTTAATTATTTTTGCAGGGCACCTTGCCATTTAGGCTACTGGCTGCTGAATATGGTGCTGATATTACGTATGGAGAAGAAATTATTGATCACAAATTGTTGAAGTGTGAGCGTGTTACAAATGGTATTATAGTTCAATTGACATTTGGCATCTGATGTGGTCTATTGGTCCTACAACTATCTCCACTGCATTAGTGTTTTAGTCTAATCACCTGCTTTTAAGATTTAATATGTTGAGTATCATAGGACTGTAAATAACTTTACCCCAATAATGTTGCATCTGAAGTCGATAATTGGGTATATTCATCTTAAAGGACTATTGGATGATAAAATTATTGTAGCTGGGGATGGGGGAACGATTGGACGAAGGCTAGAATAACTTATGAGTGCTTCATGAAGTGAAGAGAAAGCTATTTTAATGTGAAGCTTGGGTGCCTTCATAGCACTTCCAGTATCTGTCTTATTTGTTCCATCTGTTGTTCAGATTTATTGCATTGCTTTGGGGCTGTATGATTCGACACATCCTAATCATTTTGCACATTGTTTACCAGAATCTCTTGGGACTACTGATTTTGTGGAGAAAGGGACTGACAGTGTAGTTTTCCGTACATGCCCCGAAGAAAGGGGTAGGGTTGTATTCCAAATGGGCACATCAAATGCTGTGAGGGCACTTAAAGCTGCTCAGCTTGTGTAAGCTCTATTTCTGAAACCTTTTATTATCCAAGTTCTGAAGTTGCTAACATAAATTCTGTGTTTGTGCCAATCAATAGCATTGGACTACATAGTTTTGCTTTGCATATTTCTTTAACCATAGTATTTCGTCCTCACAGGTGCCAGGATGTTTCTGCTATAGATATCAACATGGGCTGTCCAAAGTCTTTTTCGCTTAGTGGAGGGATGGGTGCTGCATTACTCTCCAAGCCTGAGCTTATACATGATGTACATTTCTTAATTGATTCCTTTTACCTTTTCTATGCCCCATATATCCACTGCTCTTACTCAGGCTATGCATAGTATACCTATAGATTTTGACAACATTGCGGAGGAACTTGAACACAACAGTGACATGTAAAATCCGTCTTCTGAACACACCTAAAGACACTGTGGAGTTGGCACGCCGGATTGAGAAAACTGGTGTTCCTGCTCTTGCTGTCCATGGAAGGTAATGACACATAGAATTGTATTTTTTGTTATGGTAGTCTGGTAGATAATTGAAACCATTCTTACTCTAGCTTTGGAAGCATGCAATTAGCTATCTGCATTTTTCAATGATGTCAATATCTCCACCGCTTTTCTTGAGTATGCCCTTTTATAATTGGTTTTGCTTATGTTGCTCCTCTTTGAAACCGCAGAAAGATTAAAGATAGACCAAGAGATCCTGCCAAGTGGGATGAGATAACCGATGTTGTGTCAGCGCTGTCAATTCCTGTTATAGCTAATGGAGATGTCTTTGAGTATGAGGATTTTAAGAGAATTAAAGATGCTACAGGTTTTTGTTTCTATTTGCCCTGTCATTTGTTAGTTTGCTCTGTTTAAGCTGGGTCTTCACCTCTATCAGTTAGCAATCTTGAAACTGCTTTTTTTTAATATGCATCTATTTGGACTGCCACAAAACTTCAGTCGTTTCCTGAACGCTGTATGCCATTAAACAGCTGAAGTAGCTATTACTTCATTTTTCATGATGAATGTGTATAAAATGGTTTCTGAATAAGTGACTCTGAGATACTTCATCCTTGGTACATGTTGTCTAATGTGCATTGGTAGATGGACCTTCATTTCTTGTTATTTTCAATTGTAGTTGATATATTTGTTCTACTGTTAGGTGCTGCTTCTATTATGGTTGCTAGAGGTGCCATGTGGAATGCCTCTATCTTTTGTGCCAAAGGAAAAACACCTTGGGAGGATGTCAAGAGAGAGTATGTAAGAAAGGTATTTAATTTTACTGTCGTGTTTGTTAGAGGATATCCTATTCATTTTGCATGGATACGAAAACATACTGAAACTTCTATGAGTGTCTATCAAAAGTTAGGAGTTATGTGCTCTTTTTTTCCCCTGTTTCAGCCTGATGGGTTGTACTACTAGTTGGGCTGCAGCTGCAACTGCACACATTTAAGCTGCTGGGTAGTAGCAGCAACAGTTGGAATGTATGCAGTGGCAGCTGCAACTGCAGCCCAAGTAGCACAGCTTGCATTTGGCAATTGGCACTGACATCATATTGGATTGTAACTATGTGGCAGAGTATATTGTGGGACAACGATGTGAAGAGCACGAAACATACCTTGAAAGAAATGATAATGCACTATTCTTGCCTTGAACTTCCTGAGGGGAAAGGTGTTATAAAGTGTGATACATCAGAAGATTTAGCGTAAGTTCAGACAACTTTAATTGTTTTCTTTTGCACATGACATGTTCACTTTCACTAAGCTGTATGTTTTTGCATTATATGTCCATCGATGCTACTTGGAGGTTTGCAACATGTTACTAGTTTACTCATGGACAATGTTATCCATTGATTGTTGTGTCCACCTGTGTTACTAAAATTTGTGCTATGATAAATACCATATCACCTTACTTTCACGATAGGTCCAGGATGCTAGCTATCCGTCCATGTCATGTTTCTGATACTCCAACCTCCTCCCCCCAATCCACCCACACTCATTGAAAATAGTGGATTCATATCACCTTGGTCTGTTGATTTTTGAAATCCACATTGAAAAGCCTGCCGTTGCTGTCCACATGTCCTTATGAAAATTCAGCAAATCTTATTTTCTTAACTATACATCACTTATTCTACAACATGTACTGTACAACATGTACTGTCCACATATCCTTCCTTGTCAGTTCATCCTAATGACCAATTTCTTCTAATCTTTCAGGAGACTATATGGGGAGGAGGACCACTATAATTTTGTTGTTTCTAATAGGAAATGAATACAATTTGGTGCTGTGAGCTCTCGTGCGTATCAGGTATCTATTTTCAAGTACAGTGGGTCTAGAGCTAGTGAAAAAGGAAATAATATTCTGTGAAATTGATGAAAGTCATAGTGTTTCATGTCGTGCACATGTGGTACTTGTTCCTGCAAAAGTGCAAATAACAATTATTTGCAAAATAAGTATGTTTGTTGACAAGGATTTCAAAACTAAAACTGGTTCCAGGTCCTTGGCCAGGTAACCACTCCTAATAGGGGCTTGCATGTGATGGATAAGTCTCATGTGTGGTTGGTCTTTGTGGGGCTGTACTGCTCACATGGTCCTTGTGGCTGTTTTCTGTTTTTAGGACAGCATCTTAGACTAGAGGACAGCATCTTAGAGAACAACATCTTAGACTAGAGGACAGCATCTTAGCTAGAACAACATCTTAGACTAGAGGACAACATCTTAGACTAGAGGACAACATGTTAGCTAGGACAACACTTTAGCATCTTAGACTAGCATCTTAGACTAGCATTTTGGCATATGCTTGGCTGGCTAGCAGCCTATAAATATGTAACCCCAACCCCTCAGGTTGGCATGACATTGTGTGAGTTTGTGTGAGAAATAAACCAGAAAATTGCCCCAACTCCTAGTATCATCCTCTCTCGATGAGAGTAAGGATTCTACTGCTACCAAGAGTGAGAATCCAGCGACTAACAAGTGGTATCGGAGCCGTATTATCCTGTAGCCTGAGCATCTCCTGCTCATCTCCTTCCCTGGTCTCGCAGCAGCCCCAACCGCAGCCGGTAGCAGCAGCAGCTCCGGCTGTCCCTGCTCTCCACACAGCAGCCCCCTCGATAGCGCGCCATGTCCGCAGGACAGTCTCAGGGCTCGGTCGCCTCGAGCACGCGGCGTCGGCAGGAGGCCAACCTCGCCGCGGCAGAGAAGCGCGAGCGAGCGGCAGCAGACGCCGCAGCAGCAGCAGCAGCAAGGGCATCGAGGCTGGTAGCAGCGGAGCTGGCAGCAGCTAGAGCGGAGGTGGAAGCAGCGGCGGCGGCGGATGCAGCGCGTGCAGCAGCAGCGGAGGTCGAGGTTCTACGCGGCAGCAACAGCAGCTCCATCGCTGCTGATGACAGCGCCGACGCGGACCTCGAGCTGCTGGTGAGGGAGGCATCGCGAGGGTGAGCGGCGCAGTGGGCAGCCGCGCACGCCCACGAGCGCGGCGGCAGCCCAGACAGGCGCAGACACGCCGACGGCGCTCCTGAAGGAGGCGCGCACGACGGTGGCGCTCCTGGAGGAGGCGCGCATGGCGGCGGCGGACGGGTTGACGGAGAGCGCGGCCTTCACAGGCAGCGCGGCTCTCTCCCCGGTTCGGTACCGTGGTCACCACGAGTACCAGGCTGTCGTCAGGGACTTCGGCCCCGGCGGCGGGTGGCCTACCCTCACCAAGACCAACTACGTTGAGTGGGCTGCGGTGATGAGGGTGAGGCTCTAGGTGCGGCATATATGGGATGCAGTCCGGTATGGCGACGCCGACTATGACCAAGATCGACGGGCGCTGGATGCTCTCATTGCTGCAGTCCCGCCCGAGATGCAGTTTTCGCTTACCAGCAAGCGGACTGCCAAGGAGGCATGGGACGCCATCGCTGCAGCACGCATCGGCAGCGACCGCGCCCGTAAGTCCACACTGCAGGCACTTCGCAAGGAGTGGGAGAACCTGGCCTTCAAGCCAGGTGAGGACGTTGATGACTTTGCTCTCCGTCTCAACACTCTGTTGCAGAAGTTGGTGCAGTTCGGCGACGACACCTACGGCGAGGAGAGAGCTGTTGAGAAGCTCTTCCGCTGCGTCCCCGAGAAGTACAAGCAGATGGCTCGCTCAATCGAGTCTCTGCTGGACCTCTCCACGATGACGATCGAGGAGGCGTTGGGTCGCCTCAAGGTCGTTGACAGCGATGAGCCACATCGCCTCTCGGGACCCGTCACCATTGGCGGGAAGCTCCTCCTCACTCGGGAGCAATGGGCTGCCGGCCAAGGTGACAGGAAGAAGGGGGAGCCTTCTTCCACGACAGGCGGCCGCAAGCGTGGCAAGCGTGGCAAGCCGAGAAAAGACGCCCAGGCAGGGGCGCGAGGACGTGCCGAGGTTGATGATCGTGGAGGCGCCCAGGGCGGCGCCGCTGGCAAGCAAAAGCCAGCACGAGACGACCCTTGCTACAACTGCGGCAAGCTTGGTCATTGGGCCAAGGATTGTCGACAGCCACGACGCGGCTAGGCCCACGTCGCGCAGGCGGAGGAGGAGGAGCAGCCGGCTCTGTTCATTGCTCATGCGAGCATCGAACTACCTCCAGCGGCACCGGCCGCAACGGCTCTCCTCCACCTTGACGAGCCAAAAGCACACGCCCTCCTCGACGACAGCTCCGGCAACGACAAGACCGACGGGTGGTGCCTTGACACCGGCGCCACCCACCACATGACCGGGCGGCGGGAGTTCTTCTCCGAGCTCGACTTAGGCGTTCGAGGCACCGTCAAGTTCGGCGACGCCTCCGCTGTGGAGATCAAGGGCGTCGGCTCTGTCGTCTTCGTCGCCAAGACTGGCGAGCATAGGCTGCTCACCGGTGTCTACTACATCCCCGCGTTGAGGAACTCCATCATCAGCTTGGGACAGCTGGATGAGAGCGGATCGCGCGTGGAGATCGAGCACGGGGTGCTGCGCATCTGGGATCATCAACACCGGTTCCTGGTCAAGGTCAACAGGAGCAACCGCCTCTACGTCCTTCACGCACAGGTGGCGCAACCTCTTTGTCTTGCAGCCCGCCGCGACGACGACGCTTGGAGGTGGCACGAGCGCTTTGGGCACCTCAACTTTGAGGCCCTGAGGCAGCTCGGCAGCAAGGAGATGGTGCGGGGCATGCCGCACGTCGACCACATGGAGCAGTTCTGCGACACCTGCGTCCTCACCAAGCTGCGGCGGCTCCCTTTCCCTCGCCAGGCGAGCTTCCGCGCCAAGGAGAAGCTGGAGCTCGTACACGGTGACCTCTGTGGCCCCATGACACCGGCTACACCTGGAGGCCGGCGCTACTTCCTCCTCGTCGACGACGTGTCCCGCTACATGTGGGCTGTCCTGCTCGACGCCAAGGCAGCCGCGGCGGACGCCATCAAGCGTCTCCAAGTTGCTGCGGAGGCGGAGTGCGGCCGCAAGCTTCGGGTCCTACGCACGGACAACGGTGGCGAGTTCACGACGGCCGAGTTCACGGCGTACTGCGCCGATGAGGGGATCCACCGCCACTTCTCCGCGCCGTACACTCCGCAGTAGAACGGTGTCGTCGAGCGCCACAACCAGACGGTGGTGGCCACCGCCCGTGCCCTCCTCAAGCAGAGAGGGATGCCGGCGATCTACTGGGGTGAGGCGGTGATGACTGCCGTCCACTTGCTCAACCGCTCCCCCACCAAGGCCCTCGATGGCAAGACGCCATACGAGGCTTGGCACAAGCGCAAGCCCGCTGTGAGCCACCTTCGCGTCTTCGGCTGCCTGGCCTTCGTCAAGGAGCTCAACCACGTCGGCAAGCTCGACGACCGGAGCACGCCAGGGGTCTTCATCGGCTACGCGGAGGGCGCCAATGCCTACCGCGTCCTCGACCCTACGACACGGCGCGTGCGCATCACGCGTGACGTCGTGTTCGACGAGGGACGAAGCTGGACGTGGGGCAAGATGGTGGATGACGGCTCGACTCCGACGACCATCGATTTCGTCGTCGACTACGTCCACTTCAAGGAGGCGGGGGGAGCTAGCAGCTCGTCCTCACCGAGCTCGCCTACCCCACCACCTCGTTCGCCACCACCTCCGGCAAGTCCTTCACCACCGCCACCATCAGCTCCGGCAAGTCCACAGGCTCCGGTGAGTCCACCACCAGCACCGCCGGCCATGCCTCGCTCTCCTACACCGGACCCTACCCCTTCAGGCTCGGCACCGGCAGCTTCGGCCCACGACGAGCAGCGCACAGTGGAGTTCGCCACTCCGCTGTCCAACGACGAGGATCACATCGACGCCTATCACGGCGGCGAGCCTCTGCGCTACCGTACCGTGGACAACCTCCTCGGCGAGCAGCCGGTCCCTGGACTGGCGCACCACGACTTTGAGGCGGAGCTGCACCTCGCACAGGACGATGGCGAGCCTCGTTCCTTCGCCGAGGCGGAGAGGGACGCGGCATGGCGTGCCGCGATGCAGATGGAGATGGACGCCGTCGAGCGAAACAAGACGTGGGAGCTGGCCGATCTTCCAGCCGGCCACCATGCCATCTCTCTCAAGTGGGTCTTCAAGCTCAAGAAGGACGAGACCGGAGAGGTGACCAAGCACAAGGCGCGTCTGGTGGCGCGTGGCTTCGTCCAGCAAGAAGGAATCGACTTTGACGACGCCTTCGCGCCTGTTGCACGGATGGAGTCCGTGCGACTTCTCGCGCTAGCTGCCCAGGAGGGCTGGCGTGTCCATCACATGGATGTCAAGTCGGCGTTCCTTAACGGCGACTTGAAGGAGGAGGTCTACGTGCATCAGCCGCCGGGATTTGCGACTCCCGGCAAGGAGGGCAAGGTGCTCCGCCTGCGCAAGGCCCTCTATGGCTTGCGGCAGGCACCGAGGGCGTGGAATGCCAAACTGGATTCCACGCTAAAGGGGATGGGCTTCGAGCAAAGTCCGCACGAGGCGGCCATCTACCGACGGGGCAGCGGAGGAAAGGCCCTGCTGGTGGGTGTCTACGTCGACGACTTGGTGATCACCGGCACCAAGGATGCGGAGGTGGCAGCATTCAAGGAAGAGATGAAGGCCACCTTTCAGATGAGTGATCTGGGGTCTCTCTCCTTCTACCTGGGAATCGAGGTGCACCAGGATGACTCCGGGATCACGCTTCGACAGACCGCCTACGCCAAGCGCATCGTTGAGCTAGCTGGGCTCACCGACTGCAACCCAGCCCTCACTCCGATGGAGGAGAGGCTGAAGCTGAGCCGCGACAGCACGACGGAGGAGGTGGACGCTACGTAGTACCGGCGTCTTGTGGGGAGCCTTCGCTACCTCGCCCACACACGGCCGGACTTGGCATTTTCCGTCGGCTACGTTAGTCGGTTCATGCAGCGACCGACGACGGAGCACCAGCAGGCTGTGAAGAGGATCATCCGCTACGTTGCAGGGACTCTCGACCACGGCCTCTACTACCCGAGGTGCCCTAGGGCGGCACACTTCGTCGGGTACAGCGACCACGCCGGCGACATCGACACCAGCAAGAGCACGAGCGGGATCCTCTTCTTCCTCGGCAAGTGCCTCGTTAGCTGGCAGTCGGTCAAGCAGCAGGTGGTGGCCCTGTCCAGCTGCGAAGCCGAGTACATAGCGGCCTCCACCGCTTCGACTCAGGCGCTCTGGCTCGCTCGACTGCTTGGTGATCTCCTTGGCAGAGACACTAGAGCGGTGGAGCTCAGGGTGGACAGCAAGTCCGCTCTGGCCCTAGCAAAGAACCCCTGTTCCACGAACGCAGCAAGCACATCCGGGTGAGGTACCACTTCATCCGAGGCTGTTTGGAGGAAGGGAGCATCAAGGCGAGCTACATCAACACCAAGGACCAGCTTGCGGACCTGCTCACCAAGCCCCTTGGGAGGATCAAGTTCTTTGAGCTCTGCTCCAGGACCGGGATGGTTCAACTCTCACACAAGACGACGCACAAGACTTCGGGGGAGAATGATGGATAAGTCTCATGTGTGGTTGGTCTTTGTGGGGCTGTGCTGCTCACATGGTCCTTGTGGCTGTTTTTCTGTTTTTAGGACAGCATCTTAGACTAGAGGACAGCATCTTAGAGGACAGCATCTTTAGACTAGAGGACATCATCTTAGCTAGGACAGCATCTTAGACTAGAGGACAACATCTTAGCTAGGACAGCACTTTAGCATCTTAGACTAGCATCTTAGACTAGCATTTTGGCATATGCTTGGCTGGCTAGCAGCCTATAAATATGTAACCCCAACCCCTCAGGTTGGCATGGCATTGTGTGAGTTTGTGTGAGAAATAAACCAGAAAATTGCCCCAACTCCTAGTGTCATCCTCTCTCGATGAGATTAAGGATTCTACTGCTACCAAGAGTGAGAATCCAGCGACTAACAGCATGCTGGTGGTTCTGTAAATTAGCAATTAGAGTTTGTACATGTCTGATACTGATCAAGAAGTCAACAACTGGCTAAACTAAATGGTATTTTCCCCCGACCCAGCAAAATTGGTGAAACCTGCCTGAAACTTGAAGAACGATGTTGTTCACTTGCACGATTAAATTGCAAATCAGAGGCACCCACAATGTAAATTCAAAAGGTTTTTTCATAATAGAAAGTTGCAATAATTCAGTGATCAATGGGTAATGGAGCAGCACTCTCAACTTCATGATTGGCTGTCATGTGGGGGCGCACGTACGTGAGACGCCGTCGTGCGCGAGACGTGCGCCGCGCCACAGAGCGCGCCCAGGCCGCGGCTAGGGAGGCCCGCGCCACAGAGCGCGACCAGCCTGCGGCTGGGGAGGCCACGGTTAGTGGTTGAGAATAGATAGGATCAATTAGTTGCTTGCCTTTCTAAATTAGTTGTTTGGCTTTCCTTATTCTTAGGCATGGCTGTTTAGCCAGAGGCTATTAAGAGATTGTAATCGGTATTTTGGTGGTTAAGCAATATCATTATTTCCAATCTCCTTCTACCTCTCAAACAAGCCTACGGTAGAGGGGGAAAACCTCACCGGAGACGACACGGACCGAGGCTACGACCTCCGTAGCCGAGGGCCTCCTACCTTCGACGACAAGGCCCTTGACAACCTGGTATCACGGTCACACCGGTCCTCGCCGTCCGCCGCGGAGTCTTCCACTGCCGCCGCCCCCCATCACAGCCCACCCCCTTCCCCACCATCAGCCGCCTCTGCCGTTTCACCCATGGCGGAGCCGTCCAACGCCGACATCGCCAAGATGATTGAGACCCTCACCGGCACGATCGCGTCCCTGCAGTCTGATGTCGCGACTTTGAAGAAGGACAAGGAGAAATCCTCCTCCTCGTCGGGGCCGGGCGGGACTTTTGACGGCCAACACCACACTGACCGTCCCCCGCGTTTCCAGAAAATGGACTTTCCGCGCTACGACGGTACGGTCGACCCGTTGATCTTCCTCACCCGCTGTGAATCTTACTTCCACCAACAGCGGATCATGGAGGAGGAGAAGGTCTGGATGGCCTCCTACAATCTGGAGGATGTGGCTCAGCTGTGGTACTACCAGCTCCGTGAAGACGAGGGCGTGCCGGGGTGGAATCACTTCAAGGATCTGCTCCAGCTGCGTTTTGGGCCGCCTCTGCGCTCCGCACCGCTCTTCGAACTCGCGGAGTGCCGGCGCACCGGGACTGTCGAAGAATACCAGAACCGGTTCCAGGCGCTCCTGCCCCGCGCCGGACCCCTGCAGGAGAAGCAGCGCGTCGAACTCTTCACGGGAGGTCTCCTGCCGCCGCTGAGCCACGCGGTACGGATCCACAATCCGCAGTCGCTCGCGGCTGCCATGAGCCTCGCCCGGCAGGTGGAGTTGATGGAGCTCGACAGGCTGGCCGCGGTGCCGCCCCCCGTACGTCCTGCGGGCCGCGCCCTGCTCCCTGCCCCGGCGCCGCGCCTCGCGCTCCCTGCCCCCCCACCACCGGCCGGCGCAGGGGGTGCCAGGCAGGAACCCAAGCCGGTCAAGCGCCTCTCAACGGAGGAGCAGGCAGAACGTCGCCGTTTGGGACTGTGCTACAACTGCGACGAGAAGTACTCCCGCGGCCATAACCGGGTCTGCCGTCGGCTGTTCTACATCGACGGGGTCACCCTCACTGACGCTGAGGCCGCTGCCATCGACGGGCCTGATGAGGAGGCCCCTGTTTTTTCCCTTCGGGCTGTTGCCGGGGTGCCCCCGTGCGACACCATGCAGGTCAAGGTGCAGGTGGGCGCCGTCACGCTGATCGCCCTCCTCGACACGGGGTCTTCGCATAATTTCATCGCCGAGGAGGCGGCGCGCCGCACCAACCTGGCCGTCCAGGCCAAGCCACGCCTCACTGCTACTGTGGCCAATGGCGAGATGCTCCAGTGCGCGGGCGTCCTGCGTCAGGCGCCGATCACCATCGCCGGGGAGGATTTTCAGGTGGACCTCTTCGTGCTGCCGCTGGCAGGATACGACCTTGTCCTGGGGACCCAGTGGATGGTCACCCTGGGGCCGATCACGTGGGATTTCCAGGCACGCACCATGTCCTTTGCTCGGCAGGACCGGGTGGTGTGCTGGTCCGACGTGTCTGCGCGCCCGGCGCCGTCGCTCGCCACCACCGCCGTCGCGGCGGACCTGCTTGGCGAGCTGCTGGACTCCTTCCAGGGGGTCTTCGCTGAGCCCTCTGGCCTGCCCCCGCAGCGTGGACGCGACCACGCTATCGTCCTCAAGCCGGGGGCACAGCCGGTGGCCGTGCGACCCTACCGCTACCCCGCCGCCCACAAGGATGAACTGGAGCGACAGTGTGCTGCCATGATCGCGCAGGGCATTGTCCGCCGCAGCGACTCCGCGTATTCGTCTCCAGTCCTTGTCAAGAAGCAAGACGGGTCATGGCGTTTCTGCGTCGACTACCGTGCGCTCAACGCGATTACGGTCAAGGACGCCTTCCCCATTCCTGTCGTCGACGAACTCTTGGATGAACTCCACGGGGCGCGGTTCTTCACCAAGCTGGATCTTCGCTCGGGGGGTCTGCTTCTGCCGTTGCCGGTGCCCCAAGGTGTGTGGACTGACATCGCCCTCGATTTTGTGGAGGCGCTGCCGCGCGTCCGGGGGAAATCAGTCATCCTGACGGTCGTGGACAGATTCAGCAAGTATTCCCACTTCCTGCCACTATCCCACCCGTACTCCGCCGAGTCCGTCGCCCAAGTGTTCTTCGCCGAGATCGTCCGCCTCCATGGGGTGCCGCAGTCCATCGTGTCGGACAGGGACACGGTCTTCACCTCCACCTTCTGGCGCGAGCTGATGCGCTTGGTGGGCACCCGGCTCCACATGACGACGGCGTTCCACCCCCAGTCTGACGGGCAATCCGAGTCGGCCAACCGCGTCATCATCATGTTCCTGCGATGCCTAACTGGTGACCGGCCAAGGCAGTGGCTGCGGTGGCTCCCGTGGGCGGAGTACGTCTTCAACACCGCTTATCAGTCATCACTCCGCGACACTCCGTTCAGAGTGGTGTATGGCCGGGACCCTCCGTCCATCCGGTCGTACGCACCAGGAGACACCAGGGTGGCCGCGGTTGCCAAGTCCTTGGAAGAACGGGATGCATTCCTCGCCGACATCCGCGCTCGCCTGGAGCAAGCTCAGCAGGTCCAGAAGCGCCACTACGACAAGAACCACCGTCAGGTCGCGTACACGGTGGGCGACTGGGTGCTGCTCCGCCTCCGTCATCGCCCGACGGCCTCCCTGTCCCAGACCGCGGCTGGCAAGCTGCGCCCACGCTTCTACGGGCCGTACCGCGTCACCGAGCTCATCAACGACGTCGCTGTTCGTCTCGCTCTTCCGCCGCGCGCCAGGCTGCATGACGTGTTTCATGTTGGGCTCCTCAAGAAGTTCCATGGCGCGCCGCCGGCTGCTCCACCGCCCTTGCCCGCTGTCCACCATGGTGCGGTGATCCCGGAGCCGGAACGTGCAGTCAAGGCACGCCTAGCACGGGGTGTCCGCCAGCTTCTGATCCAGTGGAAGGGGACATCGCCGGCGTCAGCCACCTGGGAGGACATGGACACCTTCACCGCCAAGTACCCAGATTTCCAGCTCGAGGACGCGCTGGCTCTCGAGGAAGGGGGAGATGTCATGTGGGGGCGCACGTACGTGAGACGCCGTCGTGCGCGAGACGTGCGCCGCGCCACAGAGCGCGCCCAGGCCGCGGCTAGGGAGGCCCGCGCCACAGAGCGCGACCAGCCTGCGGCTGGGGAGGCCACGGTTAGTGGTTGAGAATAGATAGGATCAATTAGTTGCTTGCCTTTCTAAATTAGTTGTTTGGCTTTCCTTATTCTTAGGCATGGCTGTTTAGCCAGAGGCTATTAAGAGATTGTAATCGGTATTTTGGTGGTTAAGCAATATCATTATTTCCAATCTCCTTCTACCTCTCAAACAAGCCTACGGTAGAGGGGGAAAACCTCACCGGAGACGACACGGACCGAGGCTACGACCTCCGTAGCCGAGGGCCTCCTACCTTCGACGACAAGGCCCTTGACATTGGCTGAACCTGTATGTTTGCCTAACAATCTTAGTCTGATAGTTTCTCTCTCCCAGTCTCCCTTTCTAAAATTGTACTACCAAGAACCTGTATATCTTTTTTTTTTTGAACCGGAGGTCTCCCCCATTTCTATTATGCAGATAACGGAAATACAAGCATTCAGAGTTATTCAGAGTAGACGGGATAGCTAAGAAAGATGTTACAACCTGACCGAAACTCATGCCTACTCACAGACAATTCCATCATCTACTTGAACCACCTGACTTCAGATCAAGGGAATCTCAGAAGTTTAACCGGTACCAACTAAAGATGAATACATCAGCAAAAGAAAAACGCAACAGAAGTAAAATAAACGACCACTGAAACGTGCCCAAAATGGAGATATTCTTCACTAGAAACATCCAAAACGTTTCACCAGTAGGAGATCCAGTCTTCCAGCATTTGTTTCAAGAGCAGCTTTTCTTCCATCAAGTTGCATCATAGCCATCACTCTCCCTGTAACAGATTCTGTTCACCAGATCTCTGCTTCCTTTTCTTCGTCAACTTCATAGCTATCTGTAGCATCGTATTGATTCCAGCTTCCAATGCCGCCTTGTCATCTTCTAGGTAAAGACCTGCCTAGTAACTCATAAGGGCGCAAGCATAACATACAATCGAAGCAGGGTCATGTAAAGCTTTGCCTTCAAAGCATGTTTTATTACGAGTTTTCCATATAGCCCAACATACAGCAGCAATTCCCAGTGTGCGAAACTTTGTGCCAAAAGGGAGCCACTTTTCACACCAAATCCAGCATTGATCCAAGGATCTGGGAACATTATTAGCCCCTAAGCTAATGGCGACAATTGCCCATACAGCTTTAGCAACACAACACTGGAACAATAGATGATTTGCAGATTCAGGTTGATTACAGAAATAACATAAAGGATCACCCTGCCACTTTCTCTTGATCATGTTGTCCTTAGTTAGAATAGCGTTTTAAGGATCATCCACAAAAAAATCTTAATTTTAGCAGGTATTTTTGCTTTCCAGATTTTTTTATGATATGGACCAGTATGAGTCACAGTTAAGGCATTGTATACAGACTTAACAGAAAAACGCCCATGACATCTGATGAGGACATCACTTCTATAGATATAACCATGCCACCTACAGCAGCACCTACAGCTACAACACCACCCATTTCACAACCTGAAGCAAGGCCAGCAGTTCATAAATTTTACACAAGAAGAGACCGGAATGTAGTTGTAATTAGAAACCAAGGTGTTGAACCAAGAGATATTTGAGCTGATGTTTTGGGCTGCCTTTGTGGCTGTTCACAGGCAGTCACCACTTGCAGCCAGCTAGTGCTAGTAATAGAAGGCTGAACCATTTTGTTAACTGTCCAGGTTCAGCCTCCTTTTCAATAGTAGTAATAGGCTTAGCTGTTTCCAGTTGTACTATAGTAGCAGCAGCCATTTTGGCTATAAAAGGAGGGGTACCTCCATATGTAAGGGTTGGGTTTTGTTATAGTTCAGTTTAGTTCATTGGGAAACTACTGCTTGTGTATTCTCTTGTGTCATCTAGACCAACAGATTCACCTATATTTCAGAACCCCACTTAATCCTTCACCTCATATCAGCAATTTCAGATTGCTTGCACCTTGTTCTTGCTGGTTTTCTTCCATTTCTTGCAGGAACAGACCCTAGTGGTCAGGTCAGCTTGGTTTTGGCTAGGCTGATAACATCTCAAGGGTTGGTTCAGCGGTTGATAGGCTATTGGAACCTCTAGGTCAGAAGCCTGGATCGTGAGAGTCACCCCCACAATTGGAAGACATCTCACCTCACCGAAAGGTTGGGACACTAAGTAGTACATCAACATCCAAATTTCCAAGTGACTGAATCCACACCATTACTAAGATGAATATTGGTTAAGTCAAGCAGAATTTTCTCCCAATTTTCTCTCCATTCTCCTAGCAACCATCTAGAGAAAGTTACTGACTGAGTATTAGATTTAACTTGAGAAACAGTGATATCAGGTTGTTGGCACATAGCAAATAAATCAGGGAAAAGCATATATAGAGGTTGATCATATAGCCAAATATCTTTCCAAAAAAGTGCCTTTTGCCCATCCCTAATTGTGAGCTTTCTTCCTTGTATAAATAAATTTTCCTTATCTTGAGTAAGTCAGCCTGTATGGGAGAGTCAGACTGCCTGTGTTTCACAGTACAGATAGATTTTTCCTTGATGTATTTGAATTTCACAATTTCTTGCCACAACCCTTGCTCATTATCTAGTTCCACCAATTACAGAGGAGACTGATATTCATTAATCTAATATCTTTGATTCCTAAGCCCCCCTTCTTCTTACTTTTACAAATCTTAGGCCATCTAATCAAGTGATACTTTTTTTTGGTTCCCCCACCTTGCCAAAAGAAAGTCCTCCTAATCCTATCAAGGTTATTCACCACTGTTTTTGGCAACAAATAAATTGACATCTGGTATATAGGAGCATTGTTAAGACTTGAATTGATAAGAGTGGACCTCCCTGCAATAGACATGTTCCCACCCTTCCAGACAGCTAGTCTTTTTTTGCTTTTTTTTCTTCTAAGGGTAACCAGTCTATAACGTGTAGTCTGCTAGGACCTACTGGTACCCCTAGATATTTAATACGAAAAGTACCAAGTTGGCAGTGTTGGAATGAATGGCTCATGGCCATTGTCGCACTGGACGGCCTTGATGGTGAGGCCGAACTGAGTGGAAACCCAAGCGAAGAAATGGTGAAGCGCGGGGAATGTCTCAGACTTGGCACGTAAGGGAAAAGTCCACGAGTAGTGAGAAAAATCATCAACCACCACCAGATAGTACTTATAGCCAGAAATACTGAGTACAGGAGACGTCCATAGGTCGCAATGTACAAGATCAAAAATGCGAGCCGCATGTGAAGAAGACCTAGAAAAAGGAAGACGAACATGACGGCCCATTTGGCACGCATGACACAAATGCTCATTATGAGCTCGAGTACAACAAATGTCTGAGCTATGACTAAGCTGTATCAGGGCATCACGTCCAGGATGGCCGAGCCGCCGGTGCCAAGTAGTAGAAGAGGTGGTGGTGAAGGCAGCTGACAAAAGCGAAGATGGCGAGGCAGACGCCGGAAAGCGGAGGGTGTAAAGGGGCCCCGTACTGTCATATCGGAGCAGAGGACGCCGGGTAGCCAAATCCTTCACAGTAAGACCAGAAGAGTCAAACTCCACAGAACACGAGTTGTCAGCTGTAAAACGACGAATAGAAAGAAGGTTGTGAACCATAGAGCGTGCAACAAGAACATCGAGAAGACGAAAGGACCCATGGGCACCGGCGGTACCCACAGAGGTGACAGGAAGACACGAACCATTTGCGACCATAATGGACGAGGGGAGAGAAGTAGAAGGCGAATGGACAGAAGAAAGTATACTAGGGTTAGGGGTGGTGTGGTAGGTGGCACCCGAGTCGGCAATCCACTCAGGTCCGACAGGAGGTGTCAAGCCCATGGTGCTGAACGACCGTGCCAAGGCCGCCTGGTCCCAGCCGGCAAGCCCGGGCGGGGTGCCGGGGGAAGTAGCCCACGACGGTGTAGTGGAGACGCCTGGAAGTGGAGCACCAGTAAACATGGCCACCGGTGGGCGAGTCTCACCCCCTGGAGCGTGGTAGGGCCACATAGAAATGCGCCCTGACCATGGGTTGTGGAAAGAATGCCATGGTGCCCCCCGGTGGGCCACCTGTGGGGATGACACCAGCACGGCCTCCCACCACGAGGACCTCCGTTGGGCCCAGAGAGAGGAGGACCAAGAAGGGACGACAGTGGTGGAGCAGACGGACGCGACGGAGTAGCAGCCAGGGCTGTCGAGGAGGACGAGGACCCCTGGGTGGCGGTGGACCCCGGCTGGAGGCCCTGAGTGAGCTCCTCCATGACGAGGTCGTCACGGACCTGCAGGAAGGTGGGGAAGGGCCGCTGCCGGGTGATCCACGTCCGAAGGTGGGCGTAGCGGTCGCTGAGCCCGCGGAGGACGTTGAGGACGAGGATGCGATCCTCCACGGGCCAGCCCAAGTCGCCGAGGGAGTCTGCCATGGTCTTCATCTTCCGGCAGAACTCGCCAACGGCAAGGTCCCCTGGACGAAAGTGCGGAAGCTCGCGTCGAATCGCAGAGCTCGGGCCTCAGCATTGCCCAAAAACTGGCCCTCGAGTGCTAGCCAGGCCTGGCGAGCGGAGGTGGTGGTGTGGACGAGGTCGTGGAGGTCGACGGAGATCGTGCCGAGGATCTAGGAAAGCACGATGCTGTCCAGGCGCTGCCACGACGGAGTCTGGACCATGGGCGTAGGGTCGTCGAGGGCGTAGCGGCGAAGAGTGAGGACCACCAGATCCCTCCAACGAGCGTACGAGGGCGACTCGGGGTCGAGAACGACCGGGACGAGGAGCCGGATGTTCTGGACACTACCGGCCTGGTAGTGAAGCTACGAGACGAGGGGATCGGCCGGGTCGTGATGGAGAGCCATAGTGGTGGAGGTGAGGTGTCCCGTCGATCCGGAGGAGGTGGCCTCCCCGTCGTTGGCGAGCAGCTGCTCTGCCTCGGCGATCTGGCGGGCCAGAGTGTCGGCGGCGTCCCGCTCCCGCTGCCACAGAAGTGCAGCCGCACGGACGCGCTCCTGACCGGCGGCGGCCGCGGCACGGGCGGAAACCAGCGCGGCGGCGAGGGCGGAGACGGGCCGCGGGCCGGAGAGGACGGCCGAAGACAGAGCGGGGAGGGTTCCACAGCCCATGGCCGTCCCCCCAGGCCGGCTGCAGCAGGAGCAGCGGCCGCAGCGGCGGCGGCGGCCGCCGGAAAGTCGAGGCTGACGGCGTCGGTGACATCGGGCGGGGCGACCGGGAAGGCAGCAGAGGCGGGAAGCCCATCAAAAGCGAGGGCGAGGGCCAGGCGCGGCGGCTGCCAGGCGGCGAGGTCGCTGGAGACGCGCCAGGAGGCCGCCGGCGTGGCCTAGGCGTGGCCCGCGCCCGCGCCAGAGGTGGCAGCGGCGGCCGGCGGCGCTGTGGCAGCAGCGGCCCGCACATGGGGAGGCGGCGGCGCCAGGGGAGGCGGCGCCGTGGCAGCAGCGGCCCGCCCTTGGGGAGGCGGCGGCGCCAGGGGATGCGGCGCCCAGGGGAGGCGGCGGCGGCGCGGGCCTCCCCTGGGTTGGCGGCGACGACCAGCGGCTCTAGAGGGCCCGGCGCAGGTGGAGCAGCGGCGATCTGAGCCCAAGAGGTGGAGTGGGAGAGGGGAGGGAAGGGAAGGAGAGGGAGTGGGAGAGAGGAGGAGGATCGGCCATGGCGCCCGGCGGCTCGCCGACGTGGGCGGCGGCCCCTGGCGGCTGGCCCTGGCGGCTGGAGGGAGGGAGGGAGAAAGGGGAGAAGAAAAGCTAGGCTCTTGATACCATGTTGGAATGAATGGACTAGATTGATTAGGCTAACCCTAGAAGGGTAGCTATATAGAGTAGTATACATGGGTCTAGCCACATGGGCCTTAGACATATACTCTAACAGGCAGTTAAAAATCTCAGCATATATCTCGGCCCAGTTCTCCTCATCATTGATTACCATGACTTCACTTTTATGAAAATTTATTTTTAGGCCAGCCATCAATTCATACATGTATAAGAGCAACTTTAAATTTCTAGCCCCTTTAATACTATGTTTCAAGCATATAATAGTATCATCAGCGTATTGTAGTACAGCTACCCCCTTTATCCAAAATGTGATCAATTAGGCCACAAAAGAGATCATTTGATTGAGCTTTTAATATCATTCTGGACAAGCCATCAGCAACAAAGTTAAATAAGATTGGTAACAATGGATCACCTTGTCTTACCCCTTTAAAGCTTTTGATGTAAGGTCCAATGAGATCATTCATTTTAACACTCACAGTCCCTCCTGTCACAACTTGTTCAATCCACTTGCACCATTTAGAACAAAAACCTCTAGCAGCCAAACACTCAAATAAGAAACTCCAGCTCACCTTGTCATATGCCTTTTCAAAATCAAGTTTTAGAATTACACCAATTTGTTTCCTTCTCTTGGTTTCATGTAAGATTTCATGAAGTACCATAATACCATTCATAATATTCCTGCCCTTCATAAAGGCAGTCTAATTTGTATGTATCAGTTTATCAGCAATGTTTTCAAGTCTAAGTGTCAAAGTTTTTGTTATCAACTTGTATATACAGTTCAGCAAACAAATTGGTCTAAATTGTTGAATTCTAGCGGCATCACTTACTTTAGGTATCAAAGCTATGATTCCATAATTAATTCTACAAATGTCAACTTTTTCATTGTGGAAATCATCAAAAAGTTGAAGAATATCATATTTCACAATGTTCCAACACACTTGATAAAACTCAATTGGTATTTTATCTGGGCCTGCAGCCTTATTTTTCTCCATCTGAAATAATGCATCTTTTATCTCTGTTTCAGTAAAAGGTCTACACAGAACTGCATTTTCCTCATCAGTTACATGATCAAGCTCATTCTATAACCTCTGATCAATATGAATATTATGGTTTTCACCAGGCCCAAAAAGCTCAGAGTAATATTCAGTTGCATGCTTAAGTAACTTATCATCCCCTTCAATGATTTCTCCTTTTTCTAATGAGATGACAGTATTTTTTTTCTTTTTCTTCCATTTGCAATCTTGTGAAAATAGCTAGTGTTATTGCCCCCCTTTCAACAGCCATTGCTCATGACATCTATTGTACCAATATGTTTCCTCTTGATCTAATAAATCGAAATTTTCTTTTAACAATTCTATTTTCCTAAGTAATATCTGTATAGAATCAAGACCCTCATTTTCCTCTACATCCTCCAGCTCATTCAGTTCAGTACTAATAATTGCTCTCTTTTTCCTTAATTCACCCTGTAAATTAAATCCCCAGCCCTTGAAGTACTGTCTCAGCATCTTCAACTTTTGCTGGATTTTATCCAAAGATGTTTTGGCTCTACAAGGTTGGTCCCAAATTTTCTTAACAGCTTGATGGAAATCAGGATTAGAGTTCAAACTTGAATTGTAAATGTCTTAGGTTTTTACCAGGTCCACAAGAGAGAAAAATATTTACCAAGAGAAACATATTGTAATGTAATGGCTGAGCTCATCAGCTCAATGTGACAACTCCAAATATTCCCATCATTACTTGTCACGAGTTGTACTTGCAGTCTGTCTTGAAAATGCATAGCAGTTTTCAGTTCTTGGGGTCTGTTAAATTATTAATGGTCCTTTTAGGCTGTGTTTAGATCCAAACTTCAAAATTCCAAGTGTCACATCGAATGGTTGCGGCACTTGTATGGAGAATTAAATATAGACGAAATAAAAAACTAATTGCGCAGTTTGCTTGTAAATTGCGAGACGAATCTAATGAGCCTAATTAGACCGTGATTGCCAAAGGATGCTAGTCCAGTTGGTTAGCACTCCGGCGGCACTCCCTCAGGCCTAGTTATTAGGAGCGGACCGGACCGGCGGTCCGACCGGTAAAAGACCGAACCAGAGACTATAACGGTTCGGTTCACTTTAAAGACCGTCCATGCAATCGGACCGGTAAAAACCGGACCAACCGGCCGGCTTTTTGTCAAACCGGTGAACCGGCCGGCTTTCATTCGAACCGCCCGGGTCAAAAAAAAAAATGGTGGCGTGCGTGCAGCGTTCTGGCTGGTGGCGTGCGTGCATGCAGCTGCTGTGCCGTGGACCATGCAGGTCCCACCTAGTTTGGTGATTCGCGATTGCATGCGACTGGCTGGCTCTGTTGACTATTGTGGCGTTCATGTCAGTTGACGTCAGCGTCATCTTTTTAATTTTAAAATTCCATAACTTTTTTTATAAGAGCTTCAAATTAGGCAAGTAATATATTCATTTTGATTATCTCAACGAGCTTCTCGCAATAGTACACTCCATTTCTGCATATGATATTGTTTTGTAGAAGTGAATATTTAAATTACAACTCAAGTCTTTTTTGCACCAATTTGTAAATTCTCTATATATTATATTTTCAAGCGTATTTTTTACATATCTTGTAAAACAACTCTAAAGCTAGTTATATAATTATATTTTTAGCAGCTTATTTGTATATGTGATCAACTATATGTTGCTAATTATTTATTGTATATTATTATATTGCACCGGTTCAAAGTATTTATGGACGGTTCAATTCGTCCGGTCCAAAACTATCGAACCGGCGGTTTAACCGGTTCTTAACGGTTGAACCAGTGAACCAGTGAACCGATGGTCTCACCGGTTCGATGTCCGGTCCGGTCCTAATAACTATGCCCTCAGGTCGCAGGTTCGACTCCCGGTGGGAGCGAATTTCGCCTGAGGGTTAAAAAATCCCCCTCGCTGGTCCCATGTGCCAAAGCGCGGTATGTGGCAACGGGGGTAACGGGATACTGGAGGTGCCGGCCCAAAGTGGCAAGGTGCCACAGGCGTCCCGGCCCAACCGGCCCAGGCAACGGTCCCCGCGGTAACCGCCCCTAGCGTCAGGGCGGGGCCAGGGTTCGGGGGGTTTCTCGGTCGGGGTACTGAGATCTTCTTCTTAAGTACAACACCGTAGGGGCGGTCTTCCCCTACCGGCCGAGTTTAATTAGACCGTGATTAGACACTAAATTGCTACAGTAACACATGCTCTAATGATGGATTAATTAGGCTTAATAAATTCGTCTCACAGATTACAGGCGAGTTCCGTAATTAGTTTTTTTTGTTGGTATCCGAAAACCCCTTCCGACATCCCACGAAACATCCGACGTGACACTCAAAAATTTTACACCCGGGAACTAAACACCCCCTTAGTTTTTATTTGCCATCTTTCTAAGCTAACAGATTTTTTTCTTTTTTCTTTTTTCTTTTAATTTTTGCAGCTTCTGCTTGGACTCCTATCTCACTTTTTATTAATGGATTAGGAGGAATCTGCCCTGCCACCAAGGAAAACGAGATTTGCCATTTTGGTGCTGTCTGGACTTAGGTCCACTAGTCCAGTAAGGGTTTTCAAATTGAAAAAAAAAAGACATTGGAGCTGCTGATCTTTCTCTTTTACTGATAATAGATAGGTCCATACCTGGAATTAATCAAACACCATATAGACCATGGAAATTTTGTCATGTATTGTTGGTGGAGATACTATGGTGCTTTTGGGGGAATTCAAATAGACTAATGTGTTGACTGTACTGTTATGGCCCTGTGGTCTAATAACAAATATTAAAGTTTTCATGATATGACTTTGACTGGCATTTAATATTTGCAACTCACCTCATGCAGTATGTTAATGTCTTTATGCTTTTTTCTCGACGCATTGCTACGTATCATAATATTAAGAACAGTCCCCTACAAAGCCGCTAGGGGCAAGGAAGAAAAACACATAACTACTACCTCTATCCCAAATTATAAGACACTCTAAGAATCTTGGAGAGTCAAAACATCTCAAGTTTGACCAACATTATATAGATAATTATAAAGATTCATGACATCTAATAGGTACACTATGAAAATATAATTGATGAAGAATCTAGTGATACTTAATTGGAATCATAAATGTTATTATCTTATCATATAAATTTGGTTAAATTTAAGATGGTTTGACTTTCCAAGATTCTTGGAATGCCTTATAATTTGGGATGGAGGGAGTAGGTTAACACGCTCCACAGGAAGTAAGTGAAAAAACGACCAAGACCAGGAAAGCCTATACCAAACCAATATCTATTTGTGCTTACAGGTATCATATTATAGATCAACCTTGCAATGATTTATTTTTCTGTTTATCTAGGCTTAACTAACTTTGGAGGGAAAAAGTGCTTTGGCACCTCCACTCCCCCAAACAATTGTGCTCTGACACTTGTTGCTGCATGGTTGCTCATAATGTAAAATTAATTCAATGCAGTTGATCTCATAGCACATCTTTTATTTTTGGTGGAGCTCCAATCTATTTCACACTTGTATCTGGATGGGCAAAGGCGCAAAGCCTGCATCAGCCATGGCATCAAAGACCTGCATCAGCCAGGACTTCAAAGCCTGAATCACCTCATACTAACATACATGCATGGTATTCCCCTTCCACAATTCAGTAATATCTCATTCATACTCCATAATTTCTGCACACAGTGAAATTATTGGTGTGGACGCCATCTTCGAGTTTCTTTTTTATATAAGACGCCATCTTCGTGTTACCCAAGATGCAGAAATGTCGTGCAAATCAACGGTACCGAAAAACAGTCGAGACCTAACTTTGTTGACAAGCCAAACATAGCCTTCAATTCTCTTGGATCGAAAAATCGTGTCTTAAACTGTCACTGTGCCAGAAAACGCGGGACAGATATTTTTTTGATACCTTTGGAACGTGTACTAAAGTTTGCCTTCAACTTCGAGGCTTCAACGAGTGGATGAACTCTGCAGTCTGCACGCTCCCTTGAGAGTTGAGACCCCAATGCAAGTTCAGTCGGTCACTCATTCATGTGCAGTGGCTTGGGATTTGGGATATCAAACCTCAATCTCCAGGTGTGATTAGTAATTTATAATCTGAACGTCAAGTTACCCGAGCATAACTTTTTTACATTCAAGTCATCCACACTACAATCAGGTGCACTACTCACTGTTGCATTTCTGAACTTTACATTCTAAAAAAAGGAGGGAAAAAAAACGTCTGTAGTCTGAATTGCTAAGTAAAGAACAAGAGTGAACTCCAGTTCTAGACACTAGGTACGGTTACTAAACTAGTAAACTGACACGATGATCAATACTTCATCTCCCTCCGGACAGGTCAGATATGGTGCTGGTCCCCGTCGACGTCATCGGGAACGACATGATGTAGGGGTCGAAGCCCTCGTCCTGCATGAGCGACAGCATGTTGAGACCCTGGTACGTCGGCGACAGCTCCGGCAGGGGCGCGTCGCCGTCGAGGTACTGGACGATCTGACGCATGCCCGGGCGCGCGCCGGGGAGCGGGTGCGAGCAGAGCAAGCCGAGCCTCAGCACCAGGCTCGCCTCGCGCTCGTCGAAGTCGCCCTGCAGGCGCGGGTCCACGGTGTCCGTGACGGAGCCAGCGCGCCAGCGGTCCAGCACCCAGTCCACCAGCACCAGGCGGTTGTCGCGCGCGTCCTGCACCACGGGCTTCCGCCCGCACGCTACCTCCAGCATGAAGGCGCCGAACGCGAACACGTCCGACGCCTTGGAGGCCCTGCCCGTGTGCCCGAGCTCCGGCGCCATGTACCCCATGGTGCCCACCACGTGCGTGGTGTGCGGGTCGGTGCCGTGGTCGTACAGCCGCGCCAGCCCGAAGTCACCCAGCCGCGCGTTCATCTCCCTGTCGAGCAGCACGTTGCTGGCCTTGATGTCCCGGTGCACCACCACCTGGTCCCAGTCCTCGTGGAGGTACAGCAGGCCGGACGCGACGCCCTTGAGGATGCGGAACCTCTGACCCCAGCCCAGCGCGATCTTGCTCTGGTCGTAGAGGTACTTGTCGAGGCTGCCGTTGGGCATGTAGTCGTAGACCAGCAGCAGCTCGCCCTTTCGCCGGCAGTAGCCGAGCAGCTGCACGAGGTTGCGGTGCCGGAGGCGGCCGATGCTGACGACCTCGGCCACGAACTCCCGCATCCCCTGCCTCGACCCGTGCGCCACCTTCTTCACCGCGACCTCCATCTTGGACGACGCCAGCACGCCCCGGTACACTCTGCCGAAGCCGCCGATGCCCAGCAGCCGAGTGTCGCTGAACCCGTCGGTGGCGTGGAACAGATCCTTGTACGAGAACCTGTGCGGCCCGAACGAGGCCTCCCACTCCTCTTTGACCTCCGCGTACATGCGCCGCCTCCGCAGGAACGCGAAGACGGCGGCGGCCACCGCGAAGACGAGCACTGCGGACGCGATCGGCAGCACGATCTCCAGCGTCTTGGACCTCGGCTTCGGGAACGTGACCGGCAGGGTGGGCAGGGCGGAGACGTTGAGCGCCGGGGCGGCGCCGTTCATCCTGAAGCTCCAGCCCAGCACGTAGTGCCGGCAGAAGAGGATGCCGGTGGCCGACGAGAAGCCGACGTAGGCGGTGTCGTCGTCGATGACGGAGGACAGGTTGACGGTGGTGGAGAGCAGGGGCCTCTTGGGCCGGGCAGCCGCCTCCAGGGGCGCCATGGTGACATTGACCTGCATGGTCTGGCCGTCGAAGTCCACCCACACCTGCATCGCCTTACGGCTCACCAGGCTCATGTTCCTGAACGCGCCGGTGGCGTCGTCGTAGTAGCCGGCGTTGTCGGCGTCGACGGAGTTGAGCCCGTTCACGTCGACGCCGACGTGGTTGCCGCTCATGTCGTTGAACTCGGAGTTGAGGATGGTGTCGAACTCGACGGCGAACAGGTGGTTGGTGGCGTTGCCGTTGGTGGCGGAGCTGACGAGCCCCATGAACTGGCCCGGCAGCGCGGAGGTGAAGTTGCTGCTCTTGGCCACCACGAACGCCATGCCGTGGCTGCTGAGGTCCTCGTACGCGCCGATGATGCCGATGACGAAGGCCGTGGAGAAGGACTGCATCGCCGTGGCCGTGCTGTTGGGCGCGCGGCGGAACCGCAGCGGCGCCGGGTAGAAGGCGTGGCCCTTGAGCTGGCTCGTGCCGTTGGTGAGCATCAGCAGCCCGTCCGGCGTGACCGTGGCCATCCCGTCGAAGCTGAGGTTCGCGCCCTTGAAGCCGTCGAAGACGAACTGCTCGTCGGCGGCCGACGCCGCAGGCAGCAGCAGCCCGCCGAGGCCGAGGAAGAGAAGCAAGACGAGGTGCGGCGGCATGGCTGCTAATGATGAGCCTCCCTCGAACGGTTGGGAGAGTGGCGACTGCGGCGAATGATTTGGCCTCTGTGGCGTCGTCAGGGCTCCTGGTGTTTAACGCGGTCGCCGTATGCGTCTAGTACACCTTTTGGGGTCCTTTGGGCCTTTGGCGGTGTGAAGCTGGCCAGATTCGCACGCCATTGGAGAGTAACCAATCCGTCATCATCGATCCTCATCTGGCGTACGCGCGAGCCGCGAGGCCGGAGGATGAGCGCCTGAGCGGAGTAGCGCGTCCGTAAATCTCATCTGGAGCCGTCGCTGTCTGAGGGACTGTTTAGTTCCTAAAAATTTTTGGAAAACGTCACTGTAGCAATTTCGTTGTTATTTGACAAATATTATCCAAATATGGACTAACTAGGCTTAAAAGATTCGTCTCGTCCATTTCGTCTAAACTGTGTAATTAGTTTTATTTTTTATCTATATTTAATACTTCATGCATGTGTCCAAAGATTCGATGTGACGGGGAATCTGAAAAATTTTGCAAAATTTTTTGCAAACTAAACCGGGCCTGAATTACCTTGCGAAATCATACCACGATTGGAATTTGGAACAGGTGTGGGCCGGTGTGCACGCGGGACGCCTGCGCCCCGTGTGTCTGCCCCCTGCCCTGGTGCGGATGCTTGTGCCCTCGGTCCCGATGGTCAGCCACAGCGTCAACGTTTCCGGCCTCGCGTCCCCACGGATTGAAGTCGCACACGGCACACCTGCCGCCGCGCAGGCCCCGCCCACAGGCCGCCCCGCTGCCGTGGTGGTGGCTGGCTTCCCGTACCGCGTGGTCACACGAAGCTTTCTTCCCCTGCAGCCCCTCTAGCCGTTTTTTGTCCGCTTCCACTGGACTCGTTTTCTGCGGTGGTTGGAGCTCAAGGAAACGGCGAGCCGTCCGCAGCCGCCAAAGAGATTCACACTCATCTACCGCGAGATTTTAGCGCCAGTACAAACCTTTTGACTACCTGCGATTCTGGATCATGTCGACTAACCTTAAACAACCTGGGCACGCAAAGTGTAGGAAAAGATAGTGGCGTACAGTCAAAAGGGCGCAGCCCACCAGACGACACCAAGCCAAATTGGTTACTCTCAGTAGATAGTGCCTGCTCTAATCCAAGCGTGCTGTGTTGCAATGTGACACTTAACCACTCACTCCTGTCATCGCTGGCTACTGGCTAGGATATTTTTATCGGCATTTCCTTGACTTCGATCAGCAATGTCATTGAAATTCAGTGGGACGCGGTTGGCCTGCCTGACTGACGTATCCGTCCGGCAAGCAACATGTGCCTCCTACTGTGACCGTGGACGGGTCCGATTGCCTCCCCAGGCAAGCTACCAACCAACGCTCTCTTGAATTCTTGTGATCTTGGGGGCGGTTTTGAACAAGAAGTCAAGAAGTCGCCCTCGCGGGTCAAAGGCTCACAGCATCGGATCGTTCACACTGAAACGCCAGAGTGAAGTTCAGTCGTAGATACTCTTCTATTACTTCACTCCAATCGCCCCGTCCAGAGCGCCTGTGTTGCAGCGTAACGCGGACGCGATGGGTTGCCCCCGTCCGCTCCTCCTTCCCCTCTTCCTCCTCCTCGCCGCGGTCTGCTCTGACCACGCGGCCGTGCTCGCCGCCGCCGAGGAGTTCACCTACAACGGCTTCGGCGGCGCCAACCTCACGCTCGACGGCATGTCCGTGGTGGCGCCGAACGGCCTCCTGGTGCTCAGCAACGGCACCAGCCAGATGGCCGGGCACGCGTTCCACCCGGCGCCCGTCCGCCTGCGCGATGGCCCCGGCGGCGCCGTCAGGTCCTTCTCGGCGGCGTTCGTCTTCGCCATCGTCTCCAACTTCACCGTGCTCAGCGACAACGGCATGGCGTTCGTGGTGGCGCCCAGCACCAGGCTGTCCACCTTCAACGCCGGGCAGTACCTGGGCATCCTCAACGTCACCGACAACGGCAAGGACGGCAACCGCGTCCTGTTCGTCGAGCTCGACACCATGCTCAACCCGGAGTTCCAGGACATGAACAGCAACCACCTCGGCGTCAACGTCAACAGCATGAGGTCGCTGCAGAACCACAGCGCCGGCTACTACGACGACGCCACGGGGGTGTTCAACAACCTCAGCCTCATCAGCCGCCAGCCCATGCAGGTCTGGGTCGACTACGACGGCGCCACCACGCGGCTGGACGTGACGATGGCGCCCCTCGACGTGCCCAAGCCCAGGAAGCCGCTCATCTCCGCGCCGGTCAACCTCTCGGCGGTCGGGACGACGGACGACACCGCCTACGTCGGCTTCTCGGCGGCCACGGGCGTAATCTACACGCGCCACTACGTTCTGGGCTGGAGCTTCGCCACGGACGGCGCGGCCCCGCCGTTGGACATCTCCAAGCTCCCGGCGCTGCCGCGGTTCGGGCCCAAGCCCCGGTCCAAGGTGCTGGAGATCGTGCTCCCGATCGCCACCGCGGCGTTCGTCCTCGCGCTGGTCGTCGGCGCCTTCCTGTTGGTGCGGAGGCGGGTGAGGTACGCCGAGGTGCGCGAGGACTGGGAGGTGGAGTTCGGCCCCCACCGCTTCTCGTACAAGGAGCTCTACCACGCGACCAAGGGTTTCAAGAACAAGATGCTGCTCGGCACCGGTGGCTTCGGGAGGGTGTACAAGGGCGTGCTCCCAAAGTCCAAACTTGAGATTGCCGTGAAGAGGGTCTCCCACGACTCGAAGCAGGGGATGAAGGAGTTCATCGCGGAGGTGGTCAGCATCGGCCACCTCCGCCACCGGAACCTCGTGCAGCTGCTGGGCTACTGCCGGCGGAAGGGCGAGCTGCTGCTGGTGTACGACTACATGTCCAACGGCAGCCTGGACAAGTACCTGCACGACAAGACCAGGCCCGTCCTGGACTGGGAGCGGAGGTTCCACATCATCAAGGGCGTCGCCTCCGGCCTGCTGTACCTCCACGAGGACTGGGAGAAGATCGTCATCCACCGGGACATCAAGGCCAGCAACGTGCTCCTCGACGGCGACATGAACGGCCGGCTGGGCGACTTCGGCCTGGCGAGGCTGTACGACCACGGCGTGGACCCGCAGACGACGCACGTGGTGGGCACCATGGGGTACCTCGCCCCGGAGCTGGTGCGCACGGGGAAGGCGACCCCGGTGACGGACGTGTTCGCCTTCGGCGTGTTCGTGCTGGAGGTGGCCTGCGGCCGCCGCCCGCTCGGGTGCATCGCGCCTGACGAGCAGAGCGTGCTGCTGGACTGGGTGCAGGAGCACGAGCGAAAGGGGGCCGCCCTCGACACGGTGGACGCGCGGCTGTGCGGCAAGTACGACGCCGACGAGGCCCGGCTGGCGATCAGGCTGGGGCTGATGTGCGCGCACCCCTTGCCCGATGCGCGGCCCGGCATGCGGCAGGTCGTGCAGTACCTGGAGGGCGACACGCCGATGCCCGAGGTGGCGCCGACGTACGTGAGCTACACCATGCTGGCGCTGATGCAGAACGACGGGTTTGACTCCTTCGCCGCCATGTCGTTCCCGTCCACGGTCACGTCGGGCGTCAGCCCCGTCTCCGGCGGGTTCTCTTCGGTGTCCGGCCTCTCCGGCGGGAGGTGAACAACGGACACGGTCCCTGTCAGAGTAGGCTTTTGCCCGTCTTGCTTTGGTAGGTCTTTCCTGTGACATAGTTGTACTGTAACTGTAATCCCAGGATTGGGGGTGAAAAAATTTCATCGCACTGTAGCACTTTTGTTTGTATTTAATAATTATTGTCCAATCATAGTCTAACTAGGCTCAAAAGCAAGCGGGCTCTTGCCTGGTTAGCTAGCTCGTGTTAGAGTTGAGCTAGCAACCACGGTTCGAATCCCCGTGTGCACAACATTAAGCCATCTTATGATCGGGGTTTGCACCCTATCAATTTTTTTTAACTAGGCTCAAAAGATTCGTTTTCTAAATTACAGACAAACTATGTAATTAGTTATTTATTTTACCTACATTTAATGCTCCATACAAATTCGATGGGATGGAGAGAGAGCGAAAAAAGAATCTAAACAAGCCCCAGAGTGGTAAATTTCTCGCCGTACTGATTTTGTACTGGTACTGTTTGTAAAATATTCTCCGAGTGTGACTGTGAAATGCGATTTGCTAGACCGCGAGGCTGGAGACGTCACGAGAAACATCAGCATCACAGCATCTCTGACTCTGAGAGAGAAGGGGACACACATCTCTATCATCTCTTTTGACCTCAGCACGGCGCAGTGGCGGAGCCAGGATTTTGAACTTGGGTATTCCCACGCCGAAAAAAAATCCAATGCATAGGTTTGCAGCAGTGATGGAACCTAAGTCTACCTTCCTTGTGTTTGCTGCTCTACCCCACAAAGTTCTCAAATCAAATTATTTGTTCTTCATTTTGCAAACCAAAATAAATTTATTGAAAGATGTATGCACATTATTAACAAGAAACCAAGAGCAATACTAATGTACTCTAATGGGGAACAGGGGTAGGAATGACCGAGACGGAGAGGCCGCTCGCGTCGCTCCTCTGGGGTGACTCGGGCGGAACCCTAGCGCCGCCGCCGCCGTGTTTCCTCCCCCTCGCCGCTCCTCCTCGCCGCCACTTGAGCGCTCCACCGGTTTGCCGTGTGGCCGCAAGGAAGGTGGCGGCGGGGTGCTGCTCAGCTCACCCCATCGCTTCCTCTCCCCATCTCCCAGTCCGACGGCAAGAGGTGCGCTGCCAGCAATTTCCGGCCCCCGGCCATGGATCCGCTGTCCCGGCCACCGGATCCGCGTGGTGAAGTGGCTGGTGACTCCCCTTCCCCCCCCCCCCCCCGGCCCCATTCCTCGGCGGCGCCCACCTTAGTCCGGGGGCAAAGGTTCTGGGCGAGTTCGACGACTCCGCGTGGTGTGGCGGCTACCGGCTCCCACCTTAGTCCGGGGGCAAAGGTTCTGGGCGAAAGCTCAGCTCTGATCTATCTGAGCTAGCGACAAGATTCTCCTTCTTGAAGGCGTCACTAAAGAACCTTTGCAGCTGCTTCTCCTCGGCTCATGGCTCCGGCGAAAGCCTCGCCAAGCCCCTGCTTGGCTAACGATGATTACGTTACGGCGTCATTCACCTCCCTGGAGGCATCGTTGCAGAGCTCTTATGCCTTGGTGTCGTAGTCTCTGCTCTCGTTAGTATTTTGTCTGTGGTTGTGCCTCTTCTCACGACCCTGGCGCTGGGGTGTCCTGTGTTGTTGTTTTCTTCCTTAAACCTTTTGTAAATCTTCACCGAGCCGTTTTGGGGCTTTTTTTAATATATATTCAGGTGGGGAGTAATCCCCCGGTGACATTAAAAAAATATACTCTAATATGTAAATTAAAATAATTTTAGAATTTTAGTTCCCTTGTATCTGCTTACTGCTCTGTGCCTCTATTCTGCTAGCTGCTGCTGGATGCCTCATGCCTGGACTCCTATGGTTGTGGCCGACTGGCCAGTCCTGGCCTGCTAGGCTCCTAGCGTGCTCGCGTCTGACCTTATGTGCCTTATGGGCTACTGGCCTACTGGGCCGGTCTAGGAGGGAGGTTGGGGGCGAAGCGAGGCCGGATTTGCTGGCGTTGTGGGCTGGTTTTTTTCGAAGAAAACGTAGAAAATAATTCATCTATACGTTACATGCCAGAGTACAGATATGTATATACTTAAGGGTGTTCCGGAAGAGTTGGGTATTCCTGGGAATACACAGGCATCACTGTAGATCCGCCCATGGCACGGCGGCGCGGCCGTTGGCAATTGGCATCGCACTCGGCGGCACTCGCGGCCCGCGGTGGTACTTGGATATGTTATGTTAGTAGGAAAATGTTCACGTTAGTTCCCTCAACTTTTACGAAAATCTATTTTTTCTTCCTAAACTCTAAAACCGGATAAAACCTCCCTCAACTTTTTAAACCGTTCATCTTACCTCTTTGGTCCGGTTATAAGCGGTTCTGGAGACGATTTTATCTTTTATCTTTTTTTTATTTATTTTGGCTGAATCTTTGAAAAATCACAGTAAATCACAAAAAAAATCATAAAATGGAAAATCCAATTCTGTTGGACTGATCTACACAGTAAATATATAATATGCTATTCTTTAGTACGAAGTTTTTGCTGTGGCTTTAAATCTATACTTTTCTGTAATTAATTGGAATAATTCATAGTTGCAGTTTCTATGGTTCAATTGTGATTAAAATTTTTATGGTGAGCTAATTATTGTATGATTGAACTGTAGTAAAAATTTCATACTCATTGGATCATGTATAACTTAGTTATAGATTTTAATCTATAAAAGTTAACTAAGTTATACATGATCCAATGAGTATGAAATTTTTACTACAGTTTAGACATACAATAGTTAGCTTACCATAAAAATTTCACCACAATTAAACCATAGAAACTGCAGCTATGAATTATTCCATTTAATTACAGAAAAGTATAGATCTAAAGCTACAGCAAAAACTTTGTACTAAAGCATACCATATTATAGAATTGTATTTTTTATTTTATGATTTTTCTGTGATTTATTATGATTTTTCAAAGATTTAGCTGAAATAAATAAAAAAGACAAAACCGTCTTCAAAACTGCTTATAACAGGGCTAGGAAAATAAGATGAACAGTTTCAAAACTTAAGGGAGGTGTTTTGCTCGGTTTTAGAGTTTAGGGAGAAAAAATAGACTATCGTGAAAGTTAAAGGAGCTGAGGTGGACCTTTTCGTATGAGTTATTATCACGAAGCCACTGGCACGGCGTGCTCGTCACCGATCGCGGCCGGAAGAGATATCACGATCCAATAACGTTGTCTTCTGCCATCGGGCTGCATGAATGGATAGATAGAGCGCGCACGCCCGGGGCCAGGGCGCAGGTCGGGCGCCGAGCCCATTGTTTTCTACTCCCTCTAGTCTATTTTATTTGACATGAGTTAGAATGATACGGTTTACTCGATTACACTTTGACCGTTCATTTGTTTTATATTATATTATTTATGCTTATAAACTTATAGTCATGGGATAGTATAATTCCTTACAAATCTAATCATATAAAGTTTATATTATAATAGTTAAAAATTATTAGCTTAATTATTGGTTAAAGTTTTTAAAATTTGAATTTTGATATGCACGTGCGCCAGATAAAATGGACTGGAGGAAGTAATTTATAACCATAATTTCTGTTTTTAGCATATTTATAGTTAGGGATGTCTTTTTTTAGTGCGTCAGATATACTTTGATTCGTATGACTGCTCGGGCAGCTTGGAATTTTTTTTACTTGCTTGTTTACTTGTTTTCCCACCGAACATCATCGAAGAAAACTGCGCCGCGGGCTGATTTGCAGATTATGGTCACACGGACCACGGAGACTTTACTGGTATATAGGCAGGGCACGTAACAGGGTAAATATGTCCAATGACATCATCCTCTTGCTGAGTGGTTTTTTTTTCCCCCGGAGCTCGTACGATTTCACTTTTTTTCTCTTGTGTCAGTACTAAGAAGCGTGCACGGACGCAAGATTTCCTACGTAGGCCTTGTTCACTTCCCCATTCCAACCCAAAATATTTCCTCTTCCACTCATCACATCAAATCTTTCGACGCATGTATGAAGCATTAAATGTAGGTAAAAAAGATAACTAATTGCATGGTTTGTCTGTAAATGTCGGGACGAATCTTTTGAGCTTAGTTAATCCATGATTGGACAATTTTTGCCAAATAACAACGAAAAATGTTACAGTAACTTTTCACCTACTTTCCGTGAAGTGAACACACCCATACACTGGTGACCCTGAAATCCTGGACCAGGAGCCGTACCGTAATACAGGGCGTCCTCGACTCTGATGTCTTGACCTGACGAAGTTTTGCCTATGTGTACCATCTCCATCTGACCGAAGCAAAGCACTAGGGATTCAGCGGATAATAAAGTCCGCATGTCGCAAAGATTTTTTTGGGTAGAATCTACAGACTACTCCTGCACATGGGAGACAGGGAGAGCGTACTCTTAAAAAAATCCTGCTGCGTCCATATGGTGGTGGACTGGTGGTCTTTTTTTATATAATACGTACCTGTATTACTATTTAAGGAAAAAATATACATGGTGCATATGAATACAGACACCTACGTATAGGATATAGAGACAACTATCCCAGCCAATCTTCACGAAGAACCCTAAACAAGAAAAAAATACATCGATGCCCCTGGATCCTTCGCGAACCATCCGTGGTCGACCACGCCACCGTCGGCCGCTACCGTCGAAGAAGAAGTTGAACGCCACCATGAGCTGGAAAATTGCATGCTGGCTTTGAAAGGAGTCGAAGTAGACACCTGTCATGGGAAACGGGATGAAGCCGTCGGCGATCACCCATCGACCGGGGCCGCGCCCCAACTTCTCTAGCTCCCGGATCTTAGCTCGCCACCAGCGACCGCCGCCATCGAGCGAGGATTGAGCTAGATTCGGCCAGCCAACAACCACAACACCCATAGATAGCTCCCGCATCCATCCATGCAAAAAGAAAGGCCAACAACAACATCACCTGGCAAAGACGATGAAGCGCCGGTCTCGGACTCCTGTACAAAACACCCCGACCTCGCCATAGGCACTGGAGAAGAACGCCGCCGGGATGAAGGGAGGTGGGGAGAAGTCATTCCCTAGTGTTGTCGACTCCTCCGTCTCGCCGGCGCCGCCCGGAAAAGCACGCCACAGAGGAGCACCCCTCCTGGCGAACCCTAGCTTCGCCATCGGAACATGGCGAGCAAACCCTAGACCTAGGTAGACTCCCACCTACTCTATATACAGCCGCACGGTGATTCCGTGACCCATCCCCCTCTCTGACGCCTCCCCGGCGCCGAAGAGGAAAGGGGCCAGCGGAATCGTCGCCGAAAACGCGCGTCGCCTCCTTTTCGCCCTGAACAACTGTAGCAAGGGGAAAAAGATTGGTTGCAAGTCTCAATACTAATAGAGAGTTGAATTGTGTGATCTCAGGGCGTGGACTGGTGGTCTTGGATTGCGATTGCGTGCATGGGCACACGGGTAAACAAACATATCGCTTTTCTTGCTTCTTTCGGCGAGATCGCCGAGATGGGAATTGGATCGGGTCATCTGCTGCGCTGCTGGCGTAAAACAGCCCAACCCGAAAACAAACATTGGGCCTTCGTGCGCACCCTCATCGTGCCCTGGGCTCCAAAACCGGGTCACTTTTTTACTACATAGCCCAAAAGCTCTAGCAAGAAACGACGGGGGAAAGCACGCACGCAGGCGCTTGCATTGGCACTTTGGGCCTTTAGCTGGCCGCGAGCAGTTTGACAGCGACGGAGGCTGATGTATTTTTTTAGAAAAAGGTGCGGACTGTGTGGACTCGTGAATCCTCTCCAACTCAAGGCTACGACACCGCATTCGGCGTTCTGCATGCCTGCGCCGCCCCGAATCGGAGAGGAGCCATGGACACGGCGGCTTCGAGCCCCTCGAGCAAGAGGTGCGCCCCGGATGAATCCCCCTTTGTCTGCTCGTCCCTTTTGGTCTATGTGCCACTGAGCATGTAATCCCGTAGCCTTTTTGTGGGCGCAATCAGGATCGCATTGGTGATCGGAGGGAACAAGGGCATCGGGCTGGAGACGTGCCGGCAGCTGATGGCGTCTAAGGGTCTCAGGGTCGTCCTGGTGGCGAGGAATGAGGCGAGGGGTTTAGAAGCGGTCAAGCGGATCAGGTGCGCCAGCGGCGATGCCGAGGTTTACTTCCACCAGCTCGATGTCATCGACCCCTCCAGCGCCGCCAGGCTCGCGGAGCTCGTCAGGGATCTTGACATCCTGGTACGACAACCTTTTTCTCATGCGGTTCTTAGTGAATTTGGGTATGTGGAAAAGTGATACTGTTCCGTTAAGATTTAAGGGGTGAGACTGACTGAACTAACATATGTTTGGGACATTCTAAGCCAGCAGGAACAGATGATTGATTCTGAGTTCCGAACACGGATGTACCATAGGGTTATTTTTTGCTATACTAACAAAAAATCTTATGACGATGATCACTGCTTTACTACTATGCATGGTTATTTGGCTACATTTTGAACATTCTGAGCCAGCTGTAAAATCTATTTTTGGCTGTACTAACCAAAAATCTTATGAGTTCCTAATACAACCATGCATGGCCGTTTTAGTTCACAATTCCATAAAACAATGCTTTACAATTCCAGAAAACAAAGTCAGGAATCAATATATTACTTGGTTTTCGCATCTCTGAACATTCCTTAAGTACACTTTAATCTTTGGTTCAAGTGATTCTTTTTTTTTAGTATTGTTTGCAATGCACCACCATGGCACCATCATTTTGTGGCGTTTGTTGTTTGCAGATCAATAATGTGGGAATTTCAGGTGTTGACCGTGATCCCGTTTTGTTTGCCGCAATCAAGGATAAGGTACCCTTAATCTAAAGCAAAACATCACAAAGTATTGCAAATGTGCAGTTTGCGAGCAATTCTCTTGCACTTCTTACATTTCACAATGAGGCACATTAAGGCTAATGCAATTGTATTTCATAGTTTCAAAGCACCTATACTACTCATTCTGATCTAATATAGCTTGAAGAACAATGGTTAGGATATAAACATCTTCATTGGACGTTGATAATTCCTAAATTATGCAGACATTGCAACATCATTTGATTGTTAAATCTTTGTCTGCCGTGTGCACTGATTGCACAATTATATTGTGCCAGAAAAAATAGTTCTAGAATAATTGACATGTCCATGAAACATAAGTCAATGGCATGGATGTAAATCAGAGAGTTGAATGGATGAGAGAAAATTCAAAAGAAACATACGATGAAGCTGTACAATGTATGAGAACAAACTACTATGGTGGTGCCAAGCTTGTCACAGGGGCACTACTTCCTCTTCTTTAGTTATCCTTCTCGGGAAGAATTGTCAACGTTTCATCTGGCTTTGGACTGCTGAGAGTGAGTTTTGTAAATCTCAATAGAGGAAAGTAAATGATTATCACATCTCATCTATAGCGTAGTGTTTGCCAGAGTACTTCTGCAGTAGCTAGTTGATTGTACTTGTACCTCCTATGTTAGTCTTATTTAGTTTTTGTAAGATAGCTGTATTTTTTTCGGGAAAACATTATTGTTGTTTACGTCTACATTCCACATTCTTTTGGTGTTCCTTGCTTTCCCCATATGTAGCCATTGAGCTTTGTCCAGTGTTCATCTTTGTCAAATAGTGATAAAAATGTAATATTGCCTTATTGGGTCTACTCATTTCAAATATGTCACGAAATATCATTTCTACTAGGGTTTGCATGCAATGAAATGCTCACTTAGTTTCAGTCCAGTCGTCTTCCCTTGTTCTTGTGCTCTTGTAGTTACCGTGTCATTCCTTCTTTTTGAGCAGAACTTCAACAGTGAAGATCTTGTGAAGGAGTTTGATGACATTGATAATCTTACTGAATATAGACTGGAGGAACTGTTGAATAAGTTCCTAGAGGATTTTAAGGCCAACTTAGTAGAGGCACATGGGTGGCCAACAGGTGGATCTTCAGCCTATAAAGTTGCCAAAGCGACACTTAATGCATATACTAGGATTCTTGCTAAGAAGTATCTACACTGCATATCAACTGTCTGACACCTGGATATGTCAAGATCGATAATTGTATGTACATGGGAGTACTGACACTTGAAAGAGGATGCCCGCAACCCTGTGAAGGTTGCTCTCCTGCCTGATGATGGACCAACTGGTGCTTATTTTGATCTGAATGGCGAGGCGTCCTTTGTGTGATCATGTTGTATGATCATATTTCTTTTACTCCTTAGCTTCTGACTAATGCGGACGTCTTTTGTATGATCTCTCTAAGATGTTTGCATATTATAATTGGTGTCGTGTTCGAGGTGTGGGTGGTATTTAGATGTTTGGGAATATTGCAGACACCAGAAGTTATAAAAAATAGTTGCAATGGACAATGCCGATGGGGGCGATGGGTACCATCTCCATCTGACACTAGCAAGTGGGGATCCAACGGATTTAGCTCTACATGTCGCAATTGATTTTCAGGGAAACTCTACAGACTACAGAACGTCGAGCATGTGGTAGATGCTTGATGGCCATGCTAAGCGGTCCCTCGCGAAACAGCGCTGCTCACTTCATAAAAAGGGAAAAAAAAACCAAGTACAGTTATGGACGGGAGCTCGATGGTGACAGTTGCAACCAGCCAGAGGAGAGACGTTGGGCCTGCAGTTGCTCACTGACTATGGGCCGGGTCTAAAACTTTTCAGTTCTTGGACCGTATAACCAGCCAGAGGAGAGACGTTCGCCTTTTCTCAAAATAGATCATTTTCCTTTGCAAAAAAATCCTCTTCTTTGTCGTCAACAAAAAAAACTAAATTCCTATCGTTCATCTTCTGTCAAAGTAGACCCTTTCCTCTGCACAAAATTCTAAAAAAAATCATAAATAAACTAGAACTAATCTACAATGTATCTAAATATTTTTCACATCTTCTTTGTCATAAAAAAACTCCACAACACCTACTGCCGATTCTATTACGCCTATAAATAATCGCTAAAACCTACACTAGTCAAATCTCCAAATTATACACCATTGCTTCAAAAAAAAGGGTCCATAGCAACATAAACGCATAACCAAACTAACTCAAAACGCTATACACCCTACCCGCTAAAATATTAATCAACAACAATTGATCTAAACTCATACACAACTGGTTCCATCCCATAAGGCCGCGCGGCAACGCCGCGCGTTGTTTCTAGTATCATGTAAAAGAGCTTCTCATATAAACAAATGTCCAGCTTCACACTACATGAAAATTTAAATTGCTCCTCATCTTAATGACCACTAGTGTATTTTCAATTCGGAATATTCAGAGCTATGTCAGGCTTTCCTGTGTTTTATCTTGGGAACATTCACCTTGTTCGCTTATGCTGAAATTTGGCTTTATGCTGATACTTGTGCTGAAATGTTGTGAGAGTAAAACACTGTTTCATGCTTTTGGTTCTGCATGCTTCAGTGCTTACCTTTTTTTTGTTATTGGTTCTGAATGATGGCGGCAGCTGACAGCTGCTTCCTTTAGGCTTTGGTCGGTTTATTTATATCTATATATGCGATCTGATGATGCCACCTTGATTTGTCCCAAATGAAAAAAAAATTAAAAACAAGGGACTTGTCCTGTCATCTCTTTTAGACGTGCCCAATGTGAACCAGCAATCTGAACTCGGCACTTGTGGTTCCACTGTCACAATATTAAAGAGTATAAAGTTGAGAGGTACTAGTACATATATCCTCAACTTATTTTAGCTTGTTGATAAGACCTACGCATACATACAGCACCAGCCACCAGGTTGACCAGAGAAGCAGAGCTCGTGGTGCACGCCAATGGAGGGAGCCATCTCTAGTTTCCCAAGCACAAGGTATGCACTTCACTCTTGACATGTTACTAGTCTCGCTACCATCAGATCTGTGTTACAGAGTCATCGCAGTTGCATGATTTGCTAGGATTGCTGTGGTCACTGGCGGAAACAAAGGTATTGGGCTAGAGGTGTGCCGGCAGCTGGCTGGGAATGGTATCACCGTTGTCGTAACAGCTAGGGACGAGACGAGGGGCGCAGCTGCCGTCGAGGAGCTCAGAGAGCTGGGCCTTTCCGATGTCATTTTCCACCAGCTAGACATCACAGATGCATCGAGCATTGCTAGGCTAGCCGATTTTTTGAAGACCCGTTTTGGGAGGGTAGACGTTCTGGTAAGCCTTCCTTCTTTCCAAGTTTTGAAGGTTTGCTGTGGCAGGTATGGTGATGCTGCATGATTGGTTGATGAAGGTGCTCTGTTTGTGCATAGATAAATAATGCTGCATTTGGTGGCGTCGAATACGCCCGGGATCCTGCTGCTGATGGGTCAGTAACAAGCGAAGAAGAGGTGAGCTCCACATCTTTAGCTAGCTAATCGGAGGTTTTTACTTCTTAGTGTGCTCTGCTCGATGCCTCGATGCAGCAGGCAGGAACCAGTACATCTGGAGCAACGTAGAAGAATCTACGTGAGCTTTCTGAACATTAAACTGAACAAAGTTTGTTTGTTGATGCGTGTGGTAGTTGAGTGGCATGGATAGGGATCAGGGGCTTGAATGGTTGTGGAGAAATACCCGGGAGACTTATGACGCCGCAAAGAAAGGCCTGCAGACAAACTACTACGTTACGAAGCATGTGATCGAAGTGTTACTGCCTCTGCTGCAAGCCTCCTCTGATGAAAGAATTGTTAACGTCTCCTCCGACTTTGGGCTGCTTAGGGTTACTTGTTTTGATCACTCGCTGTTCTAAATTTCGATCCAATGCCAACGCATCATAGTTATATAGTACAGTACAAGACATGTTATAATCAGGAAACTTTTCTTTCAGTTTATCCAATCTCTGTCCCTAATCTTGTAATTGCAAATGCAGTTTTTCAGAAATGAGGAGCTGAAGCAAGAGCTGTACAACGTTGACAAGCTAACCGAGGAGAGGCTGGACGAGCTGCTGGACATGTTCCTGAAAGACTTTGAGGCCGGCGAGGTTGACGATCGTGGGTGGCCGGAAGCGTTCTCGGCGTACAAGGTGGCCAAGGCGGCCATGAATGCGTACTCGAGGATCCTGGCGACGAAGCAACCGGCGCTGCGCGTCAACTGCGTGCATCCTGGCTACATCAAGACTGACATAACTTTACACTCGGGGCTCCTGACGCCCGAGGAAGGCGCGGGCAACGTGGTGAAGGTGGCGCTGCTGCCAGAAGGCGGGGTCACCGGCGCCTTCTTCTTTGAAGACAGCGAGGAGGCGTCGTTCGTGTGAAGTTATTTGTGGACCCACATTCAGAATTCAGAAAAGATGGAACTGGTGATGATGTGCATTAATTCTCAGCTGCATACCTGCATACAGTCTGAATTTTAGTTTGGATTTTTCACAACTATTCAGGCGTTTCTTGGCATGGGAAATCACTTGCGTTGCGTTGCGTTTGCTTCGGCATGGCATCACTGCTTGCCTCACAAGTCACAATCACAACAGATCAGCTCCGCGACAGCTGCCTCCGTTTAGATCACTTTTTTAATTGCTTATTATGCAGATATTCGGCGGGACTTGGCTCAGCGTCTCCATCGGCCTCGTCACTCGTCATATTTCCTTTTTCTTTTCTTATTATTAAAGATTTGACATGACCAGCTTTTATATATACTAGCAAAACATACCCATGCGTTACAACGAGAGAAAACAATATGTTGGGACAAGCGTCCCGAATAGGGTTGAGAGATGGACGCTCCTTGGTGAAGGCCGGCGGGAGAAGGCTCCCGGCAGGGGCCGGCGGGAGAAGGCTTCCGGAGAAGGCCGACGGGAGAAGGCTCTCGGCGGAGGCCGGCCGGAGAAGGCCGGTAGGAGAAGGCTCCCGACGAAGGCTGGCGGGAGAAGGCTCCCAGAGGAGGCCGGCGGGAGAAGGCTCCCGGCGGAGGCTGGCGGGAGAAGGCTCCCGGCGAACGCCCGGTCGGAGAAAGCTCCTGGAGAAGGTCTTTGGACGAAGGCCCGGCCGGGGAAGGTCTCCCGACGAAGGTCCAGGGCGAAGGCCCGGAACGAAGGTCTCGGACGAAGGCCTGCTCTGCGGAGAAGGCTCCATGACGAAGGCTCCGCAGAGAAGGCTCTACAAAGATGGTCTAGCGCGGTGGTTCCATGAGAAGGTCCGCCGACGAAGGCTCCAACACACGAGGGGGGAGACTGAGGCAGCGGCTAGGGTTTGCAAAAAAAATAGTGAGAGAGGAGAGCCCCCCTTGCCCTCATGATCTTGGCATTATATAGGCAAGCGAAAATTTACAATCGACCCCTCGGTGGGGGTGGGTTTTACATGCCACTCTAATGGCGCTAGTTGGGCCTCTTCTAGGGGACTTGACCCATATGAATATGACATGTCCTAACAGTAGCCCCTCATCTACTAGGTTATGGCCGGCACTACATGACCTAGTAGATGCACATACTAGAAGAGGCACAATACAACTCGAACCTTGGTTGCGAGGACTGCCCTTCGCAAACCACACGTGCACACCTCACTAAAAACTCCATTCAAAAACCCTGTGGGAAAAAGGGCACGAAGAAAAGAGCACGTGCATGACTCTAACCTATACATGTTCTAAGTCCTGAGGCGTCTACCTCTTAGTGTCTTGTTCTTCCAGACATCTTCACCTTTGTGCTTCAGCTTCTTTCTACACTTCTATGACATGGTTTGTTGGCTTCGCTTGGCGCACAGACCTTCACTTTCGAGGCCTTCTCCTCCAACATCTTCTCAACACGAAGGTCTTCAGCTATGAGGTTTTTATCTCCGAGCCTTCTCGGCGAGTGGGTCTTTGTCTTCGAGGCCTTCTCAGCATGGTCTTCATCTTCAAGGTCTTCTTAGCGCGGGGGTCTTCATCTTCAAGCCTTCTCGGCGTGGAGGTCTTCATCTTCAAGCTTGCTCGACGCGAAGGTCTTCGTCTTTGAGGCCTTCTCGGCATGGAGATCTTCATCCCTGAGCCTTCTTGGCGTGGAGGCCTTCATCTTCAAGGCCTTCTCACGAGCGCTGGGCAAAGAGACTTCGTGTTTCGGAGTTGCTGGTCCTCTGGTATGCTCCCCTAGCCCCTCTTGGCCGGTGCTCATGACGAAGGTGTAGTCGATGTAGTCGTAGTAGTGGAAGTAGATATTCAGACTAGAGTTGCCGATGTAGACGCCGACGAAGACGAAGGCCCGGCGGAGAAGGTCTGCCGATGAAGGCCAGACCGGAGAAGGTCTACCGCCGAAGGCCTGACTAGAGAAGGTCCGCCGACGAAGATGTTGTAGAACTTGGTGGCAAAGGAATTGATGTGGCCCTTCGAACTTGGTAATGTAGGCAAGTCATTGCAGCGTTGATGTAGAACATGTCGATGGAGGTTCTTGAGATGTTGTAGTGGGTGAAGATGATGGCAAAGCCCCTCTTGCCGAAGTTGTTGACGAAGGCGTGTCGTCAAAGCTCATTGAAGATGTTGGCGAAGCCCCACCTACCGAAGAGTTGGTGGAGGCATGTCGTTGTGGTTCGCCGAAGAGGTTTGCGAAGGCCCTCCTGTAAAAGGTGTTTGGTGGAGGCGATGCTGGTGTAGACACCGAAGGTGTCAGTGAAGCCCCCTTATACTGACGTGTTGGCGGAGGCGAGTCATCATTGTTTTGCCGAAGGCCCTCCTGCAAAGCTGTTTGGTGAAGGCCCTCCTGAAAGAAGTTATTTTGGCGGAGGCTATGTTGGTGAAGTCACCGAAGATGGTAGCGAAGCCCCTCATGCAAAGGTCTTGGAGAAGGCAATGCCGATGTAGACGCCGACGCTGCGTGCCGAAGGCTAGAGAAGTCACGTGAAAATGCACCTGAGTTGATCTCCTATATTTTTTAGGGACTTAGGTTGTGCGTTATAGCTTCGTCGAATATCGACTTGCTTGCAAGTCTTTCGACACTCAGAAAGATACTGGCTTTCTACTTGCTGCAAAAGATGGTTAGCCATTTTATATGATATGTGAAGGTAGCACGAAAGCCTGAGCTTCATGACTCGGTGCCTGTGTAAGTTCAAGACTTCTTCCAAGATTTTGATGCATAGAGTCCAGGTGCCTGTGTATTTTTAGGACTTTTTCCAGGGATAAACGTATCGTGCGCTCGGTAAAAATGATGGTTGAGCTTGAGCAAAAGTTATGCTCTGCGTACGAAGAATGGTGGCCTCAAATGAGGAACATAGTTTCGGATGGCTAGCGAAGACTGCCATTTAAGAACCTGTATGAGTATAGATATGACTTATAGTATTGAATGTAAAAAGTATTAGTTTCTTGCGAATGTTAACTCAAATAACATTTATAAGACCTAAGAAAGAAAAATTGAACAGTACAACCTGCAAAAAAGAGGTGAAGTGTTAGCGTTAGAGGGTTCGAAAGGTTGGGTGGCTGTTGAAAGTCGATATCTGATGGAGGCCGCTAACTAGAAGGCTACTGACAGACGAAGGCTGCTGAACGACAAAGGCTGCTAAACGACAAAGGCTGCCAACTGACGAAGACTGCTGAACAACAAAGGCTGCTGAATAACGAAGGCTGCCAACTGACGAAGGCCAATGACTGAGAAAGGCTGCCGACAAACGACGGCTGCTAGCTGACGAAGGCTGATGACTAACGAAGGGTGTTGACTGAGGACACCCAATGATAGATGACGGCCACTAATCTGATGAATGCCGATGACTGAAGAAGGCTGTAGACCAATGATACCCGGTGATAGATGAAGGCCACTGACTGGTGAAGGCAACTGATTGACGAAGGCTGTTGACTAGAGAAGGCTGATAACTGACGAAGGATGCTGAGAACCAATGATAGATGAAGGCCACTGACAAATCATGAAAGTCAATGACTAACGAAGGCCAATAAATGACGAAGGCTGCTGAGAACTAATAATAGGTGATGGTCACCGATAAATGATGAAAGCCAATAATAGACGAAGGCCAATAAATCATGAAGGCCGCTGAAAGCTAACGATAGGTGAAGGCCACTGACAAGTGATGAAAGCCAATAACTGATGAAGACGAATAAATGACGAAGGCCTCTGGAAACCAACGATAGGTGAAGGACACTGACAAATGATGAAAGTCAATAATTGACGAAGGCTAATAACTGACGAAGGCCGCTGGAAACCAACGATAGGTGAAGGCCACTGACAAGTGATGAAAGCCAATAACTGACGAAGGCCTCTGGAAACCAACGATAGGTGAAGGTCATTGACAAGTGATGAAAGCCAATAACTGACGAAGGCTAATAACTGACGAAGGCCGCTATAAACCAACGATAGGTGAAAGCCACTGACAAGTGATGAAAGCCAATAACTGACGAAGGCCGCTAGAAACCAACGATAGGTGAAAGCCACTGCCAAGTGATAAAAGCCAATAACTAATGAAGGCTAATAACTGACGACGCTGAGAACCAATGATATTTGAAGGCCACTTACTGACTAACGAAAGCTATTGACTGACGAAGGTTGCTGAGAGCCGAAGGCTGAATTTCATGGGGGGCTACTATCTAGTGTAAACTATGTATCTTGGGATTGTAAAAAATATGCATACAACGAAAAAAATATACTCTATAGACGGGTTAGCTTGGAAGGATAAAAGATACTTACAGTGGTGGTGACATGCATGTTAGTAACAAAAATAGATTCAACAAAGGTTTTAAAAGTGTTTTAAGTTAGTTGGGTTAGGGCCATGCATGTATAGCCACTCAGGCAATGCTTTTAGTGTGGCGAAGGTCGCGACAACTTTCTTGGTCACTTATGGTGACAAGTTGTATGCGAAGGTTTATTTTTGAAATTTGTTTTGAGAGACAAAGGTTAGATCAAAATTGTGACGAAGTAAATCACAAGAGCGAAAATCATTAGTCATTATGAGTTGGTGAGAATTTATAAACTGGTGTGAGAAATACTCACTCATGTTGGTTATATATATATATATATATATATATATATATATATATATATATATATATATATATATATATATATATATATATATATATATATATATACGCGCTACACCGAACAGTTATACTGAACATAATTCAATACCGTTCAATACTCGCGTTTCAGTATTTTCGAGGTGCTGGGTGTAGTACTGACTGATACTGAACGTGGTTCAGTAGTACTCAGTATTTTTTCAGATCAATTTTGGCTTGCGGTGTAGAATAATACTCTACACCTAAAGTGTAGAATAGCGATGCCGTGTGTGTGTATATATATATATATATATACTACAATTAAAAAAGAACAAAAGATGGATAATTTTTGTTGTGCGACAAAATTCTTCGTCCGTCTGCCTCCTCTTCGTGCGAACTTCGTCCGTCTGCCGCCTCCTCCGACCTCATGCGCCGCCAGGTGGGACCGCGCCTGCATGTCTCGCTCATTAGGAAAGATTGAAGCCGCGTCCACCGCGCCTGCGTGCCTCGCCCATTAGGAAAGATTGGAGCCGCATCCCGCGATGGCCTCGGTCTCCTCCCTCGCGAGATCCCTCTTCCCCGTGCGGCCGTGCCCGCCCATGCCGGCACCTGCTCTCCTCCCTTGCGGAGGCCGGCAAGAGAAGGCTCCCAGAGAAGGCAGGTAGGAGAAAGCTCTTGGTGAAGGCTGGCGGGAGAAGACTCCCGGAGGAGGCCAGCGGGAGAAGGCTCCCGACGGAGGCTGGCGGGAGAAGGCTCCCGGCGAAGGCCCGGCCAGAGAACTCCTGGAGAAGGTCTTTGGACGAAGGCCTGACCGGGGAAGGTCTCCTGACGAAGGTCCGGGGCGAAGGCCCGGAACGAAGGTCTCGAACGAAGGCCTGATGATTGTTTTGTATAAGGGCTATACGGAGAAGGCTCCATGACGGAGGCTCCATAGAGAAGGCTCTACAAAGATGGTCTAGCGCGGTGGTTCCATGAGAAGGTCTGCCGACGAAGGCTCCAACACACGAGGGGGGAGAGTGAGGCGGCGGCTAGGGTTTGCGAAAAATAGTGAGAGAGGAGAAACCCCCTTGCCCCCATGATCTTGGCATTATATAGGCAAGCGAAAATTTACAATCGACCCCTCGGTAGGGGTGGTTTTACATGCCACTCTAATGACGCTAGTTGGGCCTCTTCTAGGGGACTTGGCCCATATGAATATGGCATGTCCCAACACAATCAAACTTTTATGGAAAAGGACATGTGCTCCGGAGGACATCCCGGCAACGGCGTGCTGCCTTAGACCTCGCCAACGACATGGGCGTACCTAGCCGCACGCGTGGGGGAGTCAACGGTGCGGGCACCCTGGCCGGCAGCGCGGAGGCAGCGGCGTGGGCACCCACCGTGGCCTGAGGCGTGACCCCATCTAATGTCCTCGATTCTTTCTCTGATTTCCTCGATTCGTGTATGGATAGTTGATTTCTTTGTGATTGTTGTGGTCGTCGGCAGAAGAAACAACAAATTCATTGATTAGATTTTATAAGTTGTTGTCATTCTAGAGTTAGTCTGATTTTGGTTTGGATTTTGATCGATGTGGTGGTTTTGATTTAGTCTCGGTTTGGTCCCTTGCACCTTGCTTACTGATTTCGAAAATCCTTGGTATAGATTTGGGGGAACAGAGGAAATCTAGTTGATTTCAGATTGCGGATGGTTAGAGATGAATGTGGATGCAAGACGAAAATTTGGGCAGAAATTTTGCCTCTTTAATATTTGGTATCAATAGATATAGATAATGGACTACACACAACAAATTGCTCAAGATTTCAGGTTCCATTTAATTTAATTTGATTAGTGGGACCGAACCAAGTTATAATAAAATAGATTTTATTTCTAATCAAAATTACGACAAAAACTTGATGGTGAAACCTCTACTTCTTAAGAAATGAGTCAAGGGCTCAAAGATCCATAATTATTATGTTTATCATTTATTATGATATTTATATTTATGGAAAATAAAAAATAGAAGTATTTAGAAAGGAAATTGCGTGGAGGGCAAAAACCGAAATGGACGCCAACACCATCATCTATCCATGGTCCGTGTACGGCCAGAGCATCCCTTTTTGCCGACATAAGGAACTAAAACCGGAGAAATCTATTTGAATAGGATTGTGAACGGAGACAATTTCCTTATTCACATAGTTAGTTAGAGGGGGCCTATGGAAAAATTAAAAAAATTTGAAGTATTTAGAAATGAAATTGATGGAAGTGGAGGGCAAAAACCGAAACGAACGCCAACACCATCCATGGTCCGTGTATGGCCAGAGCATCTTTTTTTTTTGCCGAGACAAGGAATTAAAACCGGAAACATCTATTTGATTAGGATTGCAAACGGAGACAGTTTCAAAAACCAAAACGGATGCCAACACCATCCATGCTCCGTGTACGGCAAGAGCATCTTTTTTTTGCCGACATATAAGGAATTAAAACCAGAAAAATCTATTTGATTAGGATTGCGAACGGAGACAGTTTCCTTATTCACATAGTTAGTTAGAGGAGGGCTGGATGAAAAAAATGGGTACAGAGAAATTTTACCTCTTTATTATTAGGTATAGATTACTCCGTCCGGCCACTTCCTCATCATAGTGAATCTTGAAACTTATATTGTTAACACATACCGCTCTTTCTCCCAAATTATAGGTTGTTTTGGCTATATACCTAGATATACGATATATCTAGATACATAATAAAAATTGTGTATCTAGAAAAGTCAAAACGATCTATTAAATTAGAACAGAGTGAGTATATATCTTTTTAAATTGATGGTCAACAGCGAAAATATTGACACGGGACAAAACAAATAGAACATATAAAAAAGAGAGGGAGTAGGAGACAAACTTTGCTTATATGTACAGTACATAAGAGTTCACGACCATATGAAACTAAAAAAGGGAAAAGAAACCAAGAAACTGGAAACGCCAGTTGACATTCAAGGTTCCAAATATGGATTACAAGACTATGCCAAAATGTCTTCCAGTGGCAGAGATTGACCTAATAATGCTCAGTCAAAGCCCTAGTTTGATTTTGGCTAATTGATGAAAACTAGTGTACTAACCTGCGTCATTAAGTGATGAATGTGAGCTAGGTTGGTACACACCAAATGGTGGAGAAAGGTGATGATCATGATGATGTTTATGACCATAATAAAGATCAAGTGCTCCAATCTGGAAAAGAAGAAAGAGAAAAACAAAACGGGCTCAAGGCAAAGGTATAATTGATAGGGTCATTTTATTTTGTCACTCAAGACATCATAGAGGGTGTGAGTGAGTTTATGATAGACAGCCGTACTATTAAGAGGGGTGATCTCGAAGTAAATACGGTTATCCAAGTGCCACTAGGTGAATTAAGTCCATGCATTTGCATTAGGACTTAGTGAGTGCTAACATCCCTTGAAAAACATGTTTGTGAAATGCTAACTCACGTGCACAAATGATGGAACTTGGTGGAGTTAACACATTTGCACAATGGATGAAGTGGAGAAGAGAAGGGTGTCACTGGGTGTGATCGGACCCTGCGACTGGACGTACCGCCGGTACCGGGCAAGTCCAGTCAGTGACCCTAGGTCTCAGTCAGCAGCACTTGCGCGGACGGGCCCCGGCACGGGGGCGTGACCGGAAGCGCACTGTTCATTAGCCGGTACAGCGCGGAGAGCGCGATCAGACACGGCAGCGGGTCCAGTCGATATTTTCACGTTCTGGACCTCTCTGTGTTGAGATCGGACGCGGCGCTCGGGCGAGTCCGGTCAGGGACCGGTGTGTCCGGTGCGTTGGCGGCTGCGCGCGCGTTGGGATCCGTTGGCGTCCAATGACTTAATTCCAATGGTAACTACACGTGGCGTAAGCGGAGCGACCGGACGCGTCTGGTGCTCCTGGTAGCGGTTCGGTCAGCGCGTGGCAGTTGGGGTGAGTTGGCCAACGGCTCTTTGAGCCTTGGAGGGCTCTATAAAAATGGGTTGGCCGGCTCTTGCTCACTCTCTTGTCTCTCTGACTCATTGATACACCTTGTGAGCACACCTCCCACTCATCTAGCTCTTGATTTGTTCATCCAATTTGAGATTGGGAGAGATTCTAGTGCATTTGCTTAGAGTTTGAGCATCTAGTGGCACTAGTGATCGTGTGAGCTGTGGGATTGCCTTTTACTCTTGGTCGTCGCCGCCACCTAGATGGCTTGGAGCAGCAGAGGAGGATTGACACAAGTTGATGATTGTTTGTGGCCATCTCCCCGTGATTTGTGAGGGGTTCTTGGGCTTATTCCCCGGCGGAGCGCCAAAAGCACCTCAGTGGATTGCTCGTGAAGTTGAGTGCCCTCATCTTGTGTAGGTTCTTGCGGCGCCCTAGTGTAGGGCTTGGTGTGGTGCCAATTAGCTCACGAACCACCAAGTGAATTAGCATTTACAACGGGACTAACGTGCCGGCAAGCACACGGACCTTGGGATAAAAATCGTGTCATTTGTCCCTTGGTTCTCACTTGGATTTCATTGATTGATTGATCATCTCTCTTGCCACGGCGGTATAATCACCTCGCTCTCTCTTGTATTACTTTGTTACTTACTTGTTGTAGCTTGAGTAGAGGTAGTTTGCTAGTTGCCTAGTGAGTTGAGTAATTAGCTAGTTGTTTAGCTTGGTCGCTAGCTCAACTAGAGTAGAATATCAACTTAGACTTGTTTGTGTGCCTAGAGATAATAGTGACTAAAATTGTGGATATGTGGCTTGCTTTTTGATTAGAGCTAGTGCAAAACACTTTTTGCGCCTTTTATTGTACTAATCAAATTGGTTAAGTGTTTTTGTAGAAAATTTTATTAGGCTATTCACCCCCTCTAGCCATTAGGACCTTTCAGTCAGCAATGGTTCTTCCACCTTGGGCGCTCAAAGCTATTAATAAGTTCCGTTGCAGTTATTTTTGAGAGGGAAAAAAGAGTTAAAAGATAAATGGTGGACACTGTTTGGTGGCTTGGCTTAAACCAGAACTTTGGGGGGCTTGGCATGTGCAACTTGTAGCAGTTGGGATGGATCCTTCGGTTGAGTTGGCTCTAGTTACAAAAAAACCGAACCTGATCATCAACTGTGGGTGACCTTCTCCATTCACTCTAGAGGTTGGAAATGAGAAGAATACTCCTTTTTGGACAGATAGATGATGGTTTACGGTCGCAATGTTTAGCCTCTCTTGTTCCTCACTTGTTTGGTCGTGTCTCTAAAAGTAGGGTAAAGTAAAGAACAATTTATAGTGCTTTGACGGAAATGTGTTGGATTTCAGATATGCAATCCCTCTCTCTTACTGCCATTGTAACTATCTAGAGTTATGTGACCTTCTTTTGGAGGTGAAGCTGCTCTCTTGCTATAGTGGACACCAAGTAGCCAATTGATATAAGAATTTGTCTCTATGTGTCTTCTTTATATCTTATTCATTTATATGCTTATTTATAATTTTATATCATTAAATGCAATAAGTAACTAAAACTTTTAATTATTTTAAATAAACATGATGTTAGTATTGGCACTCTAAACTTTGACTAATTTTAATGCTATTTGAACTGTGTCCACTATAGCACCCGTTATCCACAATTCGCTAGGCAGAGACACTAGTCCGCTTTTTCTTTTTTTGAGGAAGGACACTAATCCGCTATGAAGCTACTATCCTATATTTATTAGCTTAACAATATCCATACGGGTTAGAGAAGTGCACGTTCATGCCTATAGTGCGGAGTTCCATTTCAAGAAAAAAATAGAACACATGATGGGACTGTTGAATAAATCTACAAACCACAAGTTGTTCAAGTAAATGCACAATAAGTTGAATATCCCATTACAATATATGAGTATGTTTTTGCTAGTAGAAAAAGAAAGGCCATAAGTCTGACTACTCCCTCTATTCCAAACTATAAGATGTTTTGTTTTTTTAGATATATTGTTTTGATTTTGTATTTAAGTGCATATAAAAAACTACGCATCTCTTATAATTTGAAATAGAGGGAGTATACACGAGCAAAGAGATAACATTTTCCTCAAAATGAGTAGAGTCGCGCACGGAACATATCACATGGCCACCGCTTAGGGCTTCAGGCTTGAACATTGGGTGTCATGGAGAGCTGTGGGCTATATGGAGAACGGCGACCTGGCCGACCTTGGGATGGCAGGCGATGAATCTGGGTTAGGGGGAGGGTTGGCGGCCGTAGTAAGGGTGGGCCAACGGCTATCTTAACACTATTGGACCTACCTCGAGTTTTTATAAATATATAAGAAAAGTTCATTTATTCTATTGTGTAATCATAAAAAAGATCTTTCTAAAGGCGACGTTTCCGTCGACGGCCAGACGCTTACGGTGATTGGGTTAATCTTAATCTCGAGGATTTGTTGGCCTAGCCTTCAAAGAAGCTCATATGAATAGGGTTTGCGTGCGTTATACTGCGTAATTCTCGAAAAAGGTTAATTTTGATGCATTGACTTTTTCTATGGATGTTACTGTTTTGTTTTGATAGAGACAGAGAGTAACTTGTTTTTCGATGGTGCAATAAGTGGTTTAGTTTGTTCCAATCTGCTGCGGCAGGGTTCCTCTCGCCGTACATGAGGACGACGAATGTGTGTGACATGAATCGATTGCTTAGGGGGTGTTTAGTTCAAGTGACTAAAGTTTAGGAGATGCGACTAAAGGGTATCGCAGGAGGTATTCAGATACTAATAAAAAAATAAATTACATAATCCGTCAGTATTGCGCGAGGCGAATTTATTAAGCCTAATTAATCCGTCATTATCACATGTTTACTGTAGCATTTTATTGTCAAATCATAGACTAATTACGCTTAAAAGATTCATCTCGCAAAATAGTCTCAATCTGTGTATTTAATTTCGTAAATAGTCTATATTTAATACTTCATCCATGTATCAAATATTCGATAGAACAACGACTAAAGTTTAGGAGGAAACTAAACAACCCCTAATATCAGTTATGGGACCATGGTCCGACGCGACGCGCCAGATTGGACGCCCGGGACTCCGGGGTCCAGCGTTTTCGAAAACAGTACGAGATGGGCGCCGTGAGCTTGGGCTAATTTGAAGACGGGGGGCCATTGTCACGTTCACGTATAGCTCTGCCGCATGTTTTTTTTCACTGGGCGGAATCGTGGAGGACAGGTTTTGGCAACCAATCGTCAATTCGATGTCTGCTGGTAGACAGGCTAGTCAGGGCCGGTTCTATGTTTTCAAAGGCCCTAGGGCGAACTTGACAATAGGCCCTTATGGCTACATATATGTTTAGTTATATACTTCCTCCATCTCCAATTATAAGTCATTATAAGAAGCATCTCAAGTTTGACCAAATTTATATGATAAGATAATAATATTTATGATATCAACTAAGTATTATTAGATTCTTTGTTAATTATATTTTCATAATGTATCTATTTGATATCATAGATCTTTGTAATTCTTTCTATATTTCTGATCAAACTTAAGATGCTTTGACTCTCCAAGATTTTTAGAATGATTTATAATTTGGGATGGACGGAGTATGTGCTAATATGCAATTATATAAAGGTAGATATACAAGGAGTTAATTGATGAGCAATGACAGTATCAAGATAGAGTAACAAGATCATTGTTAGGTTGGACAATGGACATTATATGGGATACACATACCTAGATTTGGGCCCCTTAGTAAGTTGGGCCCTAGGGCGTCGCACCCGCCGCACCTCCTCTGCTACGGCCCTGAGGCTAGTGAACGGAGACCACACAAGGCACGGAGCTGTTGGCATGTATCACGTTCCAGTGTTCCACAAATCCACGATCTTGTCGTTTATCCTAGCTACTTCACGTGGCGGTCGACTGATTAACACTGCTAACTACCAAACTTTCGAAATATATCATCGTCGACGAGATGCGTGTTCATTCCCCTGTTCTTCTCTAAACCATATCTGCCCAGACCGATCAGTTTTGGAGCAAGACAGCTCCCATCCCTGCTGCTCGAGCTCGCAGCTAGTGCACGCTCATGGAAGACGCTATCTCCCGTCCTCTCAACACAAGGTACGTTCATGCCATGTGAATAGAAGAGAGTGTACCAAACCTTTTCCTGTATGCTCATCCAGTGAGGATCTGGCCGAGCTCACAGTACCAGCAGGTCCCTGCGGCCTCCGGCCTCCGCTTGAGCTTGCTTCACCCCTCCCATGTCACGATGTCGCTGCTAGCCTGCTAGAGGTCTGTGTGACGGCGAGGCACTTAATTTTGTTTCTCTCAGATCTGACGAATACCACGCATGAGAGATAAATGTGCTAGTGTCTCCCACCATGTTCGCTTCGCTGGAAAGCCATGACTGAAAGTACTGTTCGTTGTTTTGGTGTAAGAGAAAAACACTGTTCGTTAGCTGAAAAAATACGGCTTATAAGTCAAGTGAACAGAGCGGGACGTCTTTGATGTTGTGACCTTACCTCCTTGGAGGCCTTTCGGTTCAGCGTTATTCCTCAATGGCAATAAGATTTCTTTCTAAGTGTCTTCTTAGGCGTAGTTGTTGGGATGTGTTTTTGAGTTGTTTAGTTCGTGCTTAGTGATGCATCCCGTGCAATCCTTTTGAGTTGGGTTGTTGTGCTCTAAGTTACAATCCACAACAGAGTTGTGGTGTTGACGTATTGGTTGGGTGGTCGTGAAGAGGATTTTAGCCCCCCTCCCCCCACACAAAAGAGTGTGCATCTAGTTGAGTCGAATGACCCGGTGTACATTTAATTTACTCAAAATTACTTTTTTTAGATAAAGGATAGATAGTCTATCCGGCTTCATTCACCCGAAAAAGGATGAACTCAGGCCAATTTATTACAATGTTTAACACCGTGTCATGGCACTGGCCATAGACAAACACGACCGGGGTCGTAAGCAAACCAAAGAACCTGAACTAACTGCAAAGGTTGAACACACGAAGATCAATTTTAAGCAATCATAAAAGCAGACGACCAACCAAAAGATAAAAACAGCTGAAGACACGAAGCTTCGAGAACCCGACAGGCATCAACTAACTCTTGCTGGCGGTCTTCATGGTGCTGTAACTTGGCCCATTGACGGAGCCAGTAAGTCCCTCGAAACAGTACCTGCATAAAAGTTTTAGGTGTACATTTATCAAAAACATTTTCATTTCTTGATATCCACAGTGACCAACATAATGCGACGGCTGCAGTCAATGAGTTCAAATTATGAATGGTTCCCCCTCTTTTTGACCAATGATTAAAAAGATCATTAACATCAGTGGGTTGAGCAATGCCCAGAACCATGTGTACTGCTGTCCACATAAACTTAGCATAAGCACAATTAAAAAATAAATGCTGAATTGATTCTGGAGTATTACAAAAAGAACAACCTTTATTACCCCTCCAATTTCTTTTTGCTAAGTTGTACTCAAAATTACTACAAGCCACCACATTTAATTTACTCAAAATTACTACAAGGCTCAGGCTCAGCACTATTGTGTTTGTGTTGGTGCTTTAGCAGAATTGCCGTGGTCACCGGTGCGAACAGAGGTATCGGGCTAGAGGTGTGCCGACAGCTGGCCGTCAATGGCATCACCGTCGTTTTGACGGCAATGGACGAGGGGATGGGCGCGGCAGCCGTCAAGAAGCTCAAAGGGCTGGCTTTCTCCGATATTCTTTTTCACCAGCTTGATATCACGGACGTTTCCAGCATTGCTCGATTAGCGAACTTCTTGAATACCCGATTCGGGAAGTTAGATATCCTGGTAAGTCTGTATATCAACTCGATGTACTGCTCTTTGGTTTAAAAGCTTCTGATTAAAAAAAAAAGATATCCTGGTAAGTCATCATTTTGGCGTCTCAATAGTACTTCACTTGCATATTTGTAGGTAAATAATGCTGCGGTTGGTGGGGTCGTGTACTCTCAAGATCCTGTTGATGATCTAGAATCGAGAGAGGAAAAGGTGAGGTTTATATTGTTGGAGTTGTTCCAAATTCACTGCAAGATATAGGCCGGGCTTCTGACGGAGACCTGTTGGAGTTGTTCCAATTAGCTTGATTCTGTTCATGTGTGCGACAGTTCAATCTCATGGATAGGGATCAGAGGCTTGAATGGTTGTGGCGAAACTGCCGGGAGACCTACGACGCTGCAAAGGAAGGCCTGCAGACAAACTACTACGGCACAAAGCATGTGATCGAAGCCTTGCTGCCTCTGCTGAAAGCCTCCGACGATGGAAGAATCGTTATTGTCTCCTCCGACTTTGGGTTGCTAAGGGTACATTAGCTTATTGATCACACTCACTATTCCAATCCGGCCACTGATAGGCCAGTCCCCAATTGGACCAGTGGTCGTCAGCCGTCTTAACAGAAGTTCTTCATCAATAATACAGCATTCCAGAAACGAGGATATGAAGCAAGAGGTGAACGACGTGAGCAAGCTCACCGAGGAGAGGCTGGACGAACTGCTGGACCAGTTCCTGAGAGACTTCAAGGCCGGCACAGCAGAAGCACGCGGGTGGCCAGTAGCGTTCGCGGCCTACAAGGTGAGCAAGGCGGCCGTGAACGCGTACTCGAGGATCCTGGCGGCGAAGCAGCCCGTGCTGCGCGTTAACTGCGTGCATCCCGGCTACGTCAAGAGTGACATAACCTTACACTCGGGGCTCCTGACGCCCGAGGAGGGCGCGAGCAATGTGGTGAAGGTGCTGCTGCCGGACGGCGGGGTGACCGGCGCTTTCTTTCAATAGGGCAAGGAGCTGGCCTCCTTCGTGTGATTTCTGGATCGGCCTGGCTCTCTGCGGCTGCTTTGCCATCACGTGAGCTCACGGTGTGTTTGGACATCATGCATGGTATGTTGCTTGTTTGAGAGTGTGGTAGCAGGAATGGTGCTGGACGATTCTGGTAATAAATTGATTATGTTTGTGAACGTTTGTGGTGACGACCTGATGATGCATGCCATTTGATTTTTGGCTTTGTTTGGCAATTATCTATAGTGGCACTGACTTTTTTTTAACGAGTTGGAGGGTTTTTTAGCCCCTACTGACAGTCTGACACTGACCCTTTTTAACGAGTTTAACGAGTTGGAGGATGTATCCCATAGTATGGGTTACCAAAACACAACCTCTGGGCCGCAAGCCACACTAAGGCCAACGAGTACTAACGAGTTGGAGGTTTTTTTTTTTTAACGAGTTGGAGGGTTATCTATTCTGGTAATAAATTGATTATGTTTGGGGGTGTGTGTGTCAGCACTCTGCAAACGCAAGGAACGTTCTCTGCCTTGGATCTAGGCGTCATGGTGCAGCAGGAGCAGTGTGACACGACATCACACACAAATGTTCGGAGCAATCCGAGTGTACCTCAACTGATTAGATTAGATTTTTTTTTGTGAAATCTCCCATCTGAGTAATTTCTTAACTTAATGCAGGTGTCTATATTTTTCTAAATTTATTTTAGAATCTAACAACGTTTTGCTTTTCATGAGTCCAAGAGGGAGTGAGTTAGGTCACTTTAGCTTAAAACCTTAACATTGGCTCAACCTGATCTACACAAGAAAAACATAAACTAACTAGTATGTACGCACCTTAGATTTTCTAGTGTGGCCTATCTTAACCAACTCACAACGAGTTTTGCAAACTAGAAGCATTTCTATCAAAGAACCTATGCTAATCTAGAGATAAAAGCCATGCAAAACAAGCACAATCCAGAAACTTAATGCGTAAGGTAAAGAGAGTTAAGAGAGGACAACCTTCTGAAGACGAGGATGTATCCCATAGTATGGGTTACCAAAATACAACCTCTGGGCCACATTATAGATCCATAAAGAATATGTCACGGTGTTGAGCTTGCCACAAAAGCTTGTGTAACCAAACAAGTGCCGCAAGCCACACTAAGGCTCACCGTCGCCACTTGATTCTCCCAATCACACCTTACCACTGTCTTTCTCACCGGATTGTCCTACCAAATGTCTCATAAGGAGGATTCCCATGTGTTTAGACGCAAATTTAAGAAGTTATTATGAATTATATTTCATAATGGTAGAGGTAGGTAATTAAATGTAGGGATTAGTTTATGTATTTTTCATATTTGTGTGGTGATTTTTTTTATAAAACAGAATAAATTCATTGACTGTGGTTGGTAACGATGATTAAAGTCTATTAGTTGAAGGCTAAATGTTTATGATATTTATAAGCATTTATTGTATTTATATTTTTCTATTACATCTCATGAATATTTTGTTTTTGAACTGAACATCTCATGAGGATTAATGTAGAGATTTTGTTGGATATCTCTAATTTAGTAATGTTAGGATTTAGATGCATGTGAACTAAGCATAGCTTAGCTGGTTGGGTTCTTTATGATGAAAACATATTTACTCGGGTTCAAGTCCTTGATTTGACGTAAGTGCTCGCATTTTTCTAGATTTATCTTAGGATTTAACGGCATTGTTCTTTTGGTGATAGGCGACATGCCTCACGACAGCGAGATGCCTGTGGTAATCTTGAGACCTGTTGACAGTCTCAGTCTTTAGAAGGTGCTCATAGGGAGATAAAGTTTATGTGTGCGATCATTAGGGCCTAGCCTAGGGAGAGGAAGTTTATGTGTGCAATCATTGGGGGCCTAGCCTCAGTTAAGTCTTTAGAGCCTCAGTTTTTCGAACGTGCTCATAAGAGTAGGCAAGTAGGTGTGTGTTCATAGGGGGTGAGTATGTCTATACATACATAAATGTCTATGCTATGATTTACAAAAGGTTTATGTGGCGTTTGGATGGGATAAAAATTCTTGGATTATAAGTATCCCACGGCTTCCAAGTTTCATGGGATTTTGGGATTCTAATAGTGAGTAGATAATGCTCTAAAATCTCTCCTGCATAGATGTGTAGAGTTTTTTTTATCCAAATTCTCAGAATCCCAAATGGTAGAGCTAGCGCGGATGTCCGGACGGACGCCCGCACTTGCTTTGTGTCATGTGCCCCGCCCGCTCCGATTCGCAGCTCCATTTCCCACAGAATCGGCATGAGAAGGTGGTGGGAAAGGAAACCACCTCCGTGCGCACCGCGCTGCGGCTGCATGCGCACACTTTTTACTCCACCGTCTGTTCCTAGCCTCAGCTGGCGTGTGCATGCCGATTGCGCTGCCGAGGAAGAAGGCCACGCGGGGACTGCCTACGTGTGCTCCATTTCACTCATGCACGCAGGAATCCATGCGCCCCTCTAAGCGTACCTCCGAAACATGAAACACTCAACATGAAACAAATGCAATATACGTCTAAAACAATTGAAACATTCAAAAACATAAATTTGCAACATATGCATGAAACATATGCAACATCTAGATAAAACACTTGCAATATACATCTGAAACACATGAAACATTTTTATATATGTATTGCAACATCTATATGTATTTGTGCAACATCCTAGTAAACAACTTGCAACATTAATCTCAAACACTTGAAACACCTGGAACATACACTTGCAACATGGGGTTGCAACGCAATGTCACCTTGCAGCTTTGGTGGGTGGAAACTCGTCGTTGCGGAGCTCGACGCCGACGCGGCGCTCGCCGGTGCAGCAGCGGCGCAGGCAACTCACCAGTGGGGGCGGCGTCACACGAAGCTCCTCTCACCTGCTTACTAGAGCATCCATCATGGAAGCTCGCCGGCTCGGTGGCGCATGCGTGGAGCTCGACGGCGCGCCGGTGGCTGTTAGCGTGCGCAAAGCTTGTCGGCACGGCCGCCACAACCTCTGCCCCGTTGTTCCGCATCGAAGGTATCAACGACGGACCTGGCGTGTAGCCTCCCCCCACTTCCGCGCTCCTGCCTGCCCTGCGGCCGACGCGTTGATGGTCGTCTGCGCCACTGCTCGCCTCGATTTGGGGCGTGGGAGGTAGTGAGGTGAGGGCGTATCAAAGGGAGAGGGAGGAGTTGGTGCTGGGCTCCTAGGAGTAGGCTGTGTTGGCGTGCTCTGAACAAATGGATAAGAATGATTTGGTCGAGCTCAGAACAAATGGATAAAAACGATTCGGTGGGAAGTGACGTCCGTCAGTCCGGACGCTCGGGCTATATCATTATCGAATCCCGAATGATTCAAACGGGCCCTTAGATGCACAATCTTTTACCAGCACGTAGGCAGTAGCTGCGGGCAAACAGGCACATGGCTGCTGCAATTTGTCATCTTGAAGATGATCGAACCGAAAGTTACGGATTTCTGTTTGTTTATTACCAGTCGACAACAACGCATACCAACCGTGCCAGCAAGTAATCCCCTTTCTTCTAGTTCGAGCTCAGCTCGCGGTGCATACGCATGGAAGGAGCCGTCTCCAGTTCCCTAGCCACAAGGTATAGATCAGTAGCTCTTGGCCTCTTGCCGTAGACCCTTCCTACAAATCTGAACTGTATTACGCTGTCATGGTCGCTACTCGCTAGGCAAGAAACATCGGTTCGTGACATTGCGGTTGCCAGGATTGGTTTTTTTTTTTCAAATGATCCGGAAACCGGCTTTCATTGATAAGAACGTTGAAGGACCGGAAATGACGATCAGAGGGAGTTGAATGGGAGCCTTAAATTTCTTTCGAAAACTTTGGTCCTCAGCTCGATCCACAACCCCAAAAGCAAACTCACACAAGAAGCGAGTGATACACGTGCTGACTGGTAGCAAGATATCCCACGCAAAGTGTTAGGCACACCGGAACACCTTCGAGAGACGCTAGAAACAAACCCTCAAAGGAACGGACAAGAAAAGCATTCTCTGCGCAGTACCGGACTGTCCGGGCTTTGGTAGCGGACTGTCCGCAAGTCAGTCCTCGGACTGTCTTCGGTCACCCCTCGGACTGTCCGGCGGCAACAGCTAAACGGACAATAGAAACTGCGCTGGAACTTGACCACAGCGGCGGACTGTCCGCGGTTTGCACCGGACTGTCCGCAGGTCACTTCCAGAAAAACACACCGAGCAGGCAAGGTTCTGGACACGCTTTCAGCGATGAACGACGGACTGTCCGCGGTCTGGGCCCGGACTATCCGCAGGTCAAAAATAGGAAACCACACTGATCGGAACCAATTCTGGACACGGTTCGAAAAATGAACTGCAGACTGTCTCCCCTCTGGGCGCGGACTGTCCGTAGTACAAAAATCAGCAACTCCATAAACTCGCCAGAAACTGCTCCCAAGGGCCGGACTGTCCGCGAATGGACCCCGGATTGTCCGCCGGTCAAAAGCGAGAAACTACAGGAAGAAACCGTGTTCTGCTAGGGACGAACCCCGATCCTCGGACTGTCCGCGACCAAGGGGCGGACTGTCCGCGAGTCGCGCAGACTGAAGAACAGATGCGCCGTGAAAATCGCCCTCTCCAAAGATTCGACCTATACGCTCTCAAATCAACACCAACTGCCACCAAATTTTGCAAGCAAGGTCATAGGGCAGTAGGGGAGCTACCTCTAAGAGGTCATCGCCCAATTTGGAGCAAAACCACGGGAAATCAAAGGAACACGAAAATCCCCTAAAAACAAACCCTAGCTCTTGATTCGCCCTGATCTATAATCTCGTGAGGAATTGATGCAAATCCTTCAGTGGAAAGTCTCAACTCGCGTCATTGATCAAGGCCATGCAACAAAAACAAAACAAAACGAGCTAGAAACGACGAATCAAAGAAAGAACTAGAGGGGAAAGGGAGGAGCTCGCGAAGAACACATCATGAACTCACAAATCCATTTCTCCGCCGAACTCCGGAGGACACACGGAGGATTCGGGACCTCCTTCCCTCAAAGATTCATGGTTCTTACACTAATCAGTGGATCTCTCTCACACAAGCACCTAGAGGAAGAAATCCTAAAGGAGAAAATAAAAAATAGAGGAGGTGAGGAAGATGGGGGCTCCCTCATCCTATTTAACAGGGCTATTACAAATTCTCAGTTTTGCCCCTGCATACAAATGAGTCAAACCATTTAGCCCAAGGGTGTAAAGGTCCAACTCGGTGTGATCTTCATCCGACGGCCATCGCGCCTCCTCACCAGTAGCTTCGCCTCGACGCGAACTCCCCGATGCCGCCACGTGCCGTCCGTTCCTCCTCGGAACCTCCGCTCGGGTTTTGAGGCCTAAACCCGTAAACCCGCCACCGATGGTTTTGAGGCCCAAACCACCAAACCGCTCGCGAGTAGCGTACTCCATACGCGTCCCCCGCCGATGGTTTTGAGGACGAAACCACCAAATCCCCCATGTCGACGCGTGTCCGACCTCCCGCCAAGCATGACGTCTTCGTCTTCCTCCTTGACTCGGCCTCCCGCCAAGTGCCATGACGCCATCGTCTTCGTAATGATTTGGCCAACGCCGTCTTCATCACCATGTACACTTGCACTCGTCGGCACGGCACGTCCTCCTTGACTTTCACCTCGCCGTCGACTACCGCCTCCGTGCTCCACACCTACACACCACGAGCCAAGAGACATGCTGCACACATAGCTTTCGCCATGGTAGGGTTAGTTACCACTCAACCTACTTTGTAGATCACATTGACAATCACTCATCACAAAACGAACACACAAGGGTACTTGTCAACTTTGTGTTCGCAAACGTGAATGAAAGAATTACAATACAGGGTCTATCATGGCACAAGATGCGCCAGCCCCTCCCCCCTAGTGCTGAGTATCCGTGCTAGCCAGTCAGTCCACCTAGTGCTGAAACCACGGTGACGGAGCATTTCTAGTAGATATTCCCAAGATACGGTATCAAAAGCCTTACTGATGTCAAGTTTGATCAAGCAAGCTGAAGTTTTAGTTCGATGATAGTGCCTTGCAAGCCCCCTAACATAGACAAAGTTGTCTTGGATGCACCTTTTCCTGATAAAAGCGCTTTGCGATGTCGAGATTAATTTTTCAATGTATACAGATAATCTGACAGCAAGGACTTTGGTGAAGAGCTTGGCAAAGGAGTGGATGAGGCTAATTGGTCTGAAATGCTTGGGTTCATTGGCAACATCCACCTTCGGAATCATGACTACATGAGCATTGTTTACATACTCCAGCGCCCCACAATGATGAACATGTATGCTATGGAAGGCATTGACGATGTCAGGCTTCATTATTGTCCAACAGTGCTTGTAGAAATTGTTGGTGAAGCCGTCCGGGCCTGGTGCTCGATCATTTGGTAGACTCATTACTGCACGCTCAATTTCATTCTCACTGAAGGGCCTGTCTAGCTCTAGACCAGGGATTTCCTGTATTGTGCACATGCCAAGTCGATCCCAGTCGAAGGTTCTTTCTCTCGGCACCTTCTTCCCCATGATGGCCGAGAAGTAATTCTGTAGGATGTCCTCCTTCTCGGTGTGATCCCATGACAGGGTCCCATCCGACCTTTTAAGAGAGGAGATATATTTTCGTCTCTTCCTTGTACTCATTCTTAGGTGGAAGAATTTGGTACAGGCATCACCAGCCTTTAGCCAAAAGAACCTGGAGGCCTGCCTTCTTCTAGATCGCTCGACAACAGCAAGGCCGAGTGCTCTGAGTTTGAGGTCTGTCCGCAGGGTGCATTCTTCCATCGACAATTGTCTTGTTTCCTGCGCAATGTCCAACCGCAGTATGATTTCGTTGGCGATGTGTAGCTGCATCCGAGCACTACTAAATAGCGGCTTGCTCCACTTTCTAAGTGCTATGGCTGTCTCTCTTAGTTTCTTCCTGATGATAGTGTGTGCGGAGCCATGGTAACCATGGTCCTGACCAACGTGTCCTTCCTCCTTACAACTTGCAATGGTCCGCCAGATGACAGAAGAAAGGAAGAATTTCTCCAGGAGATGATATCCATTAAGCCGGCTTCTCAAATCCCTTGGCTCATCATGGGAGATTTCAACCTCATATACAAAGCAAGTGATAAAAACAACCTCAATCTGAACCGCAGACTGATGGGCAAGTTCAGAGCAGCACTTGACGACTGTGAACTGATGGAGATCTGCTTGCAGAATCGCAAGTTCACCTGGTCAAATGAAAGAAGTAGCCCGACCATGGTGCGCTTAGATAGAGCCTTCTGTAATGGTGAATGGGAGCTTCTCTTCCCAAACTTCGCGCTACACGTGCTGTCAACAGGGGCGTCTGATCATTGCCCGATCTTACTGAACCGACAGGACGTTGTCCGAAGAAAAGCAACCTTCAGATTCGAGAATCATTGGCTCGGAGTCCAAGGGTTCAGTGATGTGGTACAGTAGGCCTGGAACAAGGTTCAAGTCGGCAAGTCGGCCAGGATTGGTGTGGTCACCGGCGGCAACAAGGGAATCGGATTCAAGGTGTGCCGGCAACTGGCCAGCAACGGGGTCACCGTCGTTCTGACCGCCAGGGACGAGACGAGGGGTGCAGAGGCTGTCGACAAGCTCACAGGGCTGGGGCTCCCCGATGTCATTTGGATGTCACTGATGCTTTGAGCATTTCTCGATTGGCTGATTTCTTGAAGAGCCGTTTTGGGAGGCTAGACATCCTGGTGAGTTTCCGTTTCCCCTTCATGAGCTCCAGGGCATGATGCCAGATTTCGACATGGTCACATGGCCACTGAGTGCTGGGTGCTTCTACCTGTAGGTGAATAATGCTGCAATTAGTGCGGTTGAGCTTGTAGACGATCCGTCTTTTGGTCCGCAGCCAACGGTGGAAAAGGTAAGCGTTCTGGCATCTCCACTAAACCTGACAATTTAAAAAATTCACGGCGGTGTCAGCTCTGTGGCATGGATGGGCATGAGAGAGTTGAGTGGATGTGGAAAAACTGCCGAAAAACTTATGACGCCGCAAAGGACGGTCTGCAGACGAACTACTACGGCGTGAAGCACATCACCGAAGCCCTCTTGCCGCACCTACTGTCCTCCTCCGACGGAAGAATTGTCAACGTCACCTCCGGCTTTGGGCTGCTCAGAGTAACTCACCACCGCAACACATCTCAGAATTCTGATGTCTGAACCAAGCTATACGGGTGCCTGAATCCTGACGCAGTTTTTCAGAAGCGATGAGCTGAAGCAGGAGCTGAACGACGTCGACAACCTCGACGAGGAGCGGCTGGATGGGTTACTAGACGCGTTCATAAAGGACTTTGAGGGCGGTTCGGTGGAAGCCCGCGGGTGGCCGGCCGAGTTCTCGGCGTACAAGGTGGCCAAGGCGGCCATGAACGCCTACTCGCGGGTCCTGGCGAGGAGGCACCCGGCGCTGCGCGTCAACTGCGTGGACTCCGGGTACGTGAGGACTGACATGACACGGAACTCAGGGCTCCTCACGCCCGAGGAGGCCGGCGGAACGGTGGTGGCCGTGGCGCTGCTTCTGGTAGGCGGGCCGACCGGCGCGTTCTTTGACGGCGGCGCCGGCAAGGAGATCTCGTTCGTGTGATCGGAACCGGATGTTTGGGCACGACACGGCTGGTGTCGGCTGCTCTCGCGGCGCGCCCGTTCTCACGACCTCGGTGTTTGATCAGTTGGCGTTACGTGTAACACAGGGCTCTTGATGGCCTTCTATCTAAAGCTAAAGCGGCTGACAATTGGCCAAAAAAAGTAATCAAGTAGTAGGTTAACTTGTGCCAAATTTTGCCACCAACTGCCATTATTGGTGCTAACTGCTAAGAGAGATCTTAATGGGGCCTGTATAGTGTATACAGAGCGCCAGCGGCTGCCAAATGCCAGCACGTGACTACATATGGGAGTATATATTAGGCCGTGTTTGGTTCAGGCTGTTAAAATTTAGCATCTATTACATCGGATGTTTGGACATATGTATTATTACATTGGATGTTTGAACATATATATGGAGTATTAAATATAGACTATTTATGAAACTAAAAATATAGAGTGAGACTAATTTGCGAGATGATTTTTTAAGCCTAATTAGTCTATGATTAGCATTATTTGATACCGTAAAAAGTGCTAATGACAGATTACTTAGGCTTAATAAATTCATCTCGCGGATTACTCACGGAATATGTAATTTGTTTTTTTTATTAGTATCCGAACACTCCACGATCAATCCCATATAATATCCAATGTGACACCTGTTAAATTTTAGTTAGAAACCAAACACGGCCTTAGACAAATTTGAACTCGATTGCAGCCAGCCGAGACGAACGATTACGGACTGGTTGGTTGGCTTTAGCTTTCGGCGCTTCTAGCGCCCAGACGCCCGGATCCAGAGGTCCGTCCGGACGCACCTAGGCCCCGTGCCCCCCCGCGCACGGAAACAGAAGAAAGAAATAACAACCACTTGCCCACCCGCACAGAAATAGAAGAAAGAAATCGAAAACCGCCCGCCGCCCCCAACCTTGGAACCACACTCCCGAAATCCCTCCGTCATGCGCCTGCGGGAAAACTGGCTCCCCACGCATACACACAGCAGCAGGCATGGAAACAACGAGCCAGCTCCAAAGTTTCACACACTCGCATACACAACATCTCGATTCTATTGATGAAACATAAGAGATTGTCCATTGAAACATGGGGATCAATGAAATTGCAACATCAAAGAGATAGTCACTGAAACACCAAGAAACATATTGTTACAACAACACCGAACAACCTGCTGCAACAATAATGGAACAACTACTGCGACATGAGATTGAAGCAACTGAAACATACTGCACCATCTAAAAAAGCAGTACTACTGCAACATTGGGATGAAGAAGTTGAAACACTAAGAAACGTATTATTGCAACAACAAAAGAACAACAGCCGAAACACCAAGAAATGTATTATTGCAACGACAAAAGAACAACAGTTGAAACATTAGGCTAAACCTACTGAAACACCATGAACATATTGTTGCAACAACACGAACAAACTGTTGAAACAACATGGAACAACTACTGCAACATCTCAAATAGACTGTTGCAACACCGCAAAAATCCACTGTAGGCGCGAGATAAGGAAAAGAGGGAAGGCACGTGGGTTGGGGGCATAGTCGGGGTGTGCAGATCGAGGCGCCTCCATGGATGGGATAGGGGACGGGCCGTCGTCGCATGCTGGGTGTAGGAGACCACTACGTCGCTGGATCTGCATCGTGCTCCATGGATCCACCACGGGAAGGCCACCATGGCCGCTGTCGAGGTTGGGGAGGGCGTGCCAGGGTAGAGGAGGCACGTCGGGCTCGGGATGGGTAGAGGACGCCGCCTCCATGGATCCCCCCTGCTGCGTGCTCGAGCTCTGGCTGAGGAGGGGGATGGGGGGAGGGCGCCACGCCGGGCTGGGGTTTCCCGGGCTAGGGTCTCCCGGGTTGGGCGGTGGAAGGTTGTGGTGGATTTTTGAGAGAGAGATAGAGAGAGAGAGCAGATGAGTGGATGAGGGAGCAAGCAGGAGGCGAAGTGGGCGAGGAGAGCCGCATGCGGTGGATATTTTGAGATGAGTGGATGAGGAGAGTCGCATGCGAACGGGCGTGAGCGGCAGGAGGCCGAGTGAGCGGGCGCCACGTCCGGAAACGGCCGGACGTCTGACTCAAAGCATATGCATATCCGTTTAGCTTTACGTTGACTGGTGCGTACAGAGTGATCACTAGTTTCACCTCCACGGCCGGCTCCGGCCGCCTCAAGAATAATAAGTCGGCAGTAGTAGGCTGGTACTGGTAGCCCTTTCAAGTCTCTTCAAGTACACAACAGAGCTGCTTTCCAGTGCCAAAGCGAAAGCAAGGCGTATTTGCTTCCGATCCAGAGCTACAAGATGGAGGGCCATCTCCCCACTACTGCGCACGCTAGGTACGTGACATATCTCATATCTCCATGCTGCGTTTAAGGCGTGGTACTAATTAATCTACTGTCGTACTGGTTGCGTCTGCCAGGGTCGCCGTGGTCACCGGCGGCAACAAAGGGATCGGGCTGGAGGTGTGCCGGCAGCTGGCCGGCAAAGGCGTCACCGTCGTCTTAACCGCCAGGGACGAGGCGAGGGGCGCGGCGGCCGTGGAGAATCTCAGAGACCTGGGGCTCTCCGATGTCATTTTCCACCAACTGGACATTACCGATGCTCCGAGCATCGCTCGACTTGCTGAGTTCCTCAAGACCCGTTTCGGGAAGCTAGACATCCTGGTGAGTGGTGACCAAACCGTCTACTGTATGAGCTTTCGATGGTTAAAGATCTCGCCGGATAGTTGACAGATTTCGATGTGCGTGGTTGTGCCGTTTGTAGGTAAATAATGCCGCGATTGGTGGGATTGAGTATGTTCATGACCAAGACTGTGGCTCAGTAACGAGCGAGGAAAAGGCAAAGGTGAGTCCCCCCCCACCCCAGCGGATTAGCGTTGAGGTAGCAGATTGCGGATAGCGGACGATATTGCGGACGATAAGTTCCAATAGCGGCACCCGATAGTCCCATATAATTTTAAGTACGTATATCATGAATAATGAGTATAAATAATTTTAAGTGCATATATCATGAATAATTTTAAGTTTAACAGCCGATGTGTGAGTATTTGAATTTGGGGTGTGAGTCATAGTGGGCTGGACTAATTAGGGATATTTGCTTCCATGCTATTGCGGCCTGCTACGTGCAACTGCGGCCGCAATATCGGCCCGCTATTCAGAATTGCAGCCGCAAAGTTTCAAGATGCAAAGCTCATAGCGCTACCTCAAAGCGGTAGCGGCAATGGACCGCTGCCGCTATTGCGGGTGCAATTGCGGCCGCTACCGCCGCTATTTATTACCTCCCCCCCCCCCCCCCCCCGAAGACTTTTCTTCTTCAGCTGTGTGTGTTGATCAAACGACGATGTAGCAGGACTTGCTTGTCAAACTCTCTTTTAATTGCTTGTGTGTACTCCAAAGTCCAAACTGTAACTGTAGTTCTTATCGTATTGACGCGCGCAACAGCTCAGCGGCATGGATATGGATCAGAGGCTTGGATGGCTGTGGCAAAATTGCCGGGAGACTTACGACGATGCAAAGACAGGCCTACGGACAAACTACTACGGCACAAAGCAAGTAATCCTAAGCTTTACTGCCTCTGCTGCAAGCCTCCTCTGATGGGAGGATCGTTAACGTCTCCTCCCACTTCGGGCAGCTAAGGGTAAGTAACATCTTCTGATCACTTTGTGCAAAAATCTAATGGCAATGCATCATCAGGCTAAAAAAGAGAGGTCAAATTCAGATATGAAAATTTTCTTCCAAATCTTACCAGGGCTGATCGAATCTCATGTTCGAAGGATCCTGTCCTCTAGAATTTCCAAATTAAAGCATGAAACTGCAGTAACAAAAGTTCCCCCCAATTTAATGCAGCTTTTCCGAAACGAGGAGCTGAAGCGGGAGCTGAACGACATTGATAGCCTCACCCCGGAGAGGCTGGATGGCCTGCTGGACACGTTCCTGAAAGACTTCGAGGCCGGCGCGGTGGAATCCAACGGCTGGCCAATGTATTTCTCGGCGTACAAGGTGGCCAAGGCGGCCATGAACGCGTACTCGAGGATCCTGGCGAGGCGGCACCCCGAGCTGCGCATCAACTGCGCGCATCCGGGGTACGTGAAGACCGACATGACCATACACTCGGGGCTGTTGACACCGGAGGAAGGTGGCAGCAGGGTGGCCATGGTGGCGCTGCTACCGGAAGGCGGGCCAACCGGCGCGTTCATTGAAGACTTCGCAGAGTCGTCGTTCGTGTGATGTTGAACCGCACCTCATCTACAGATATAGAACATGTGAAAGTTGCTACAGTTATTTTTCTTCCTTCTTTCCATTTGCGTGTAGATTCAGCGCTGAACGTCTGAACTCTTAAACTTCAAATAATAAATCTAGGTCTTATTACACAGAATCTTTTTTTTAGAACGAGTTGAAGGAGTCGGTTTTATTAAATAGGGACAGACAACCCGGCCACCACTGCAAAATGGTCTCTATTAATGGATCGTTTCTAGAAGTGATGCATAAAAATATCCGCCTCTTTTTCTAATAGTGCCAAAGTATTTTCATCTGAAAGAAAAGACTTTGCTATGATATTCCAATTACCCAAAGAAAGTAATACTTCTAACAATGCAAATCACTGTCATTCGTTTTTAAATAACTAAAAACCAGAAAAAGAAAGGAAACCCCTGGATTAGCGACAGAGATGGCATCCCACGCCCAAATCTAAATTAGCAAACGTTCGCTGCGCCTGAAACCAGAGAAACAAAGACAACCCCACACTTTTCATTTTTTTTTAAAATATTTCTGCCATTTTCTATTTTTGAAAAGTTACAAAGTTATATTCACAACTTTTGCATATAGTATTTTGCAAGACATAACTTATCACCGCAACTCCTAATAACAATTTTTAATATACTTTTGAAAATTTTTATAGACAAATTATGTTGACAACTTTTTGTACACATCACCTTTAGAACCCAACTTTTCTACAACGATACTGCAGCCGTGGTATCCGATCTGAGAGGTTCATCCCTTTTTCTCACTCTTTTTTCTCCTTTCATTTTTCTCCTTTTCCTTTTTATTTTTTATTAACCTACCCATTTTTTCTTTATACTATGAACAATTTTTTTGTATGAGAAGTTTATCCAGAACAAATTATTAGAAGAATGTGCTAGATAAGTTGTGTATAATTTTTTTTGAAAGGCTTTGAACAACAACAAAAAATTATGTTATTTGTAAAATTCATTATGAACAAAAAATTATTTGCAACGGTAATGTAGAAAAGTTGTCATGATAAATTGTTCTAAAATTGTAATAAACTATATTGACAAAGTTATTAGAAAAAATTATGGGGATAAGTTTTGCCAGGCAAAATGATATGCATAAAAGTTGTGAGTATAATTTTGTGCCTTTCTAAAAATGAAAAGATGTTGAAACAATTTTTTTCAAATGACAATTAAGATCTGACCATCGAGCCAAGAAATCCTCGCCACACTACCCCACAAAGGGCACTACGAGTCCAAAAAAACATACAACTACGATTGGAGACGTCGGATGATGGAACCTAGCAACAACAAATCCACATGTACAAGTTAACCACCCACGAGTAAATGTCAGACATCACTCCTCTGCCACCTCATGAGGAAATCCTCAATGCAACGTCTCCAAACAAAGAACGACATCCAAAGATGCCATTGCTACATGACTGAATGATGGATCAGTACTAGATTTCAATCAGGATGGATCCACACAAGAAGTGAGTTGAAGCCTTGACGATGCCTCTAGTGAGGGAAATGGTGCCTACAAAGGTGTCATTGTTAACGAGAGTGTGGTACAATTTCCCACCAGACATATCCATAGAATCAACATGTTAGCCCAAATGTGTATCGACAAAACATACATAACTCCTCCAAGTTCCTCTGAATGGCGGCAAGCTTCTCCACTAGCACACCCTGCCACCAAGCTTCTTCTTCCTCTGATTTGTGATGTTGGATTTGTGATCTTGTGTATGCGTATCTGTAATGATTTTCCCTCCTCCCCCAGTGACGGAGGGAGGGAGGGGCTGAGGGGGCCAGGCACACCCTATGCTTGGTGAACTCCTTTTGTGTACATAAGATTTCACTATACATTTGAAGAAATTTTCTGAAATTTGCACTCAATCTGTCAGTTAGTACTCGGCCCCCCTCATGGTCATTTCCTGGCTCCGCCCTGTGCTCCCACTTCCATGATTGGCTGGATAATACAAGCTCGACGGTCAGGCATGACACACTTAATTTACTATGCTATGCCTAGCTGCGGGTGGAGCCGGCGTGTTAGCATGGCACGACACATCACGGGTAGCTAAACACGTGTCTTGCCGTGTAACACCTCGGTGTTACGTTGTAAATCACAGGTTAAAAATATTCATAAGCATTGCATTTAGTTAAAGTGCATGAGCTGGAAATAAAAATCGAAATGCAATTCGAGTCTCGAAAATAAAAAACGGAAAACGAATAATATAAAACCCAGATCAACAAGAATTCGCTAACTAAAATTTTCAAGTGCGAATATTCATGAATTTTATCTAACCAAAGCGGGAAAGATCGTTATATGAGCGAGTCATGAAGACATATCGGAAACTTAGAAAACGGAGTGTTCGCAAATAAGTTCGCGAAACACAAATTTACCTCGATTAAATGCCACGCTTGGAGTAAGCAGGGGGCAAAAACTAGACTCAAGACTTGGTCGTCTGTCATGTCTTGTTTTCAGAGTGTACAAGACATCTAAGTTATTTCCTTTCTATGTACTAAAGAGAGGGTGCAGCTCAGTCAGCACAGAGAGTATTACAATGCTGGAAGTTTTCTGCATGTGCCCACTAGTCACGTCGTGTAGTCCCGTGAATTATTGGCAAGCTATAGAACTTCAGGCTTCGCACCCTTGCTTGCTGACCAGTGACGCTCCTCTCTGCCAAGTCTACTCCGCAGAGTACGCAAGCCTTTATTAGTCCCTTGCAAAATTTTCACCATGTCCGATGACCGACTGCAGCTCGTAGAACTTACCAGCACGTCATGCTGAGCACCAGAAAGCAAACCGGAGCACACGTCGCGCTGAGCACCAAAAAGAAAGCAAACCAGAGAACACGCAGAAACACTGTAGCACGCAGAATTACTGTTCATCCACAGAAATTACTGTTTATAAGAGGCAAAAGTCGGCCGCATGTATGCTGAGAAATTGATTCACGCTTGTCACGTGCCGGTCATCCTTCCCGTGCGAGCTCCGCCTCTATCCTGCGTCTCTTGTCCTTAAAAGGAGACGTCTCGCAATCGCGAGCTCGCCAGCCACCCACTTCGTTTCCACCTCTTCTTCCACGAGTCAAGTTTTCTTCGTTCTCCAGGAGAACCTCGAAGCACCAGTCGACTGCGGTGAGTATCTCGTGAGTCCCTCCAGTACTTCCTCTATCTCTCTCTAGCAGCACCATCCTTCTCCATTATTTCTTTGATTAAAGACTAGGACACCACCAGTGCAACCATGAGCACGTCACGAGAGATCAAGCCATGAGTTAATTAATCCCCTTAGATTTTTCAGAGATTATCAACAACCACCGTACGCAATCGATATCTCCACCATACGATATCCGAATCACTCGATTCTTTTTTCTAAAATCATTATCTGCCTGTTAGTGTAGTTAGATCATACCTATCTGTGGTGATGCTAAAGTCTATTAAATCAATCAAAAGCGCTTAATATTAATATGATAAATCTTGTAGAATTTTTTATGGCAAATGGGTAATAGCTTTAGCTTTGAAACTTTTGTGGTAGCTTCATGGTTTTATTAGGTTCTTACTGTAGTTTTGTAGTCTTTGAATAGCTTACTAGATGTGATAGCTAAGTTTCTCTAGCCATAGTAAATATTAAATCGGAAATAAATGAAGAGTATGCAATTTAATGAGTAAAGATTAATTGGATCAGTTTACTCTTGCTTAGTAAGGATAGTAGAGAGTCTGGTATGTTAGTCATTAGAGCTAGCTTAGTAACTTAGTAATAGTTGTTGTTATTTTAAGAGTTGCTGTTGTCATTGCATTAAGTCATATCATCATTCTTGCATATAGATCATGAGATATTGGAGTACGTGGCTGCGGAGGGGCCGGAGTACGAGGAGATCGTGGAGGTGTACGAGGAGAAGGTCCCCGTGCAGGAAGGAGACCCGGAGCCGTCAACCACTAACTTTGTTGCACACCAGGATGCCCAAGGCAAGCCCCGGTGCATAACCTTTATTTTGAAATGATAATAGGATATTTATGTTATATGTGCATTTACGTTTCAGGAGTTCTGTTGAAACCCACTTGTATAAATATTACTATACAAGAGTCTTACTAGTTTAGGCTGTGTAGTTTCATGCATAGGTTTCGTTAGCGTGAACAACATGGTGTTGTTCACGATAGGTGATCATTATTATCACTATGGTTAACATGAAAATAAAGGCAGGTGAAATGGTGAACGGGTAGGGATGTGGTTTGGTAGTGGTGGATGTGACAAGGGGTGTCCTACGGCCAACATGGCATCACTGGGTTACATTGTTTCCCTGTCCGAGTCGGTTAAGGACCGGTCGTTGCATTTGGATGGTTGTCAGGTCATAGATCTCCTTATCCCAAGCATATACTAGCAGATGGGGACTAGAAAGACTTGTTATTCTATTGTCATGGGTTCCAGCTCCATCCGGACCAATTGAAGGTGAATTATATATGGGTATTAGGAGGTCTAAGCATCACGAGAGGGCGGGGGCTTGGAGTCCCAGTATGGACGGGAACTCGGTTCTCTTGACAGGAGGATAATGGGTTGATCCCGTTTGTACCTAGGTACGGACGGGGCGTGTAACACCCGAGGTGTTTATCACCAATTAAGTAGTGTGTTTGAGCTCAAACATGACATGTCAAGGGGTAATCAAGGTGTCAAGATCAAATCTACATGATGGAGCTTCAACTTAAACTTGGGCCACGCGCAATTGCTTACATATAGACCCTTGTTAAGATTATGCAAGAGTAATTCTAAACATGCTTATTCCATGTACATTACATCCACATGCATCCATCTAGACCCGTGAAAAAGTTTCATGAAGTTTGGAATCAAAAAGACACATGAAATGATAAGTTATATGCTTGTTTGGATTATAACTAAAATGTAATCTATGCATGGTGGGTATGTTTGGCCTCTACAAAACCTTAACTACACTTAGGACACTTAATGGAACAATGTTCATGTTGATCATTTTGCCTAAATGTGCTTCTAAGTGATGGTTGACCATGTATGGACCCTAGAACCCTTTTGTTTGACCATTTCAAAAGTGTGACCTAGAAGCTTTGCATGACTGTGCACCCTTTTACAAAGTTCTAGAGAATTTTATAAGGAACAAACTTTGTTTAAGAGTCAAGTCATGAAAACGTGTGGAACATGATCAAAAAGGGCCCACAAGTCAGAATTTAGACTGTTTCTGACACTTAGAAAATATTCTAAGTCCTGAATTTAACAGCAGAAGGTTGCCATGTTCATGCAATTTTATCTTCCAATTTCATATGGTAGCTCAATTAGGTTCCTTAATATGAGTTGTAGTACTTTTCATGATGGAAACAATGGGTCAAGTATCACTCAAAATGGAGCTCAGTTGGACCTTCAATAAGAGCTTCCAAAACAGTAAAAAGTTGTTTTTATCACTAATTGGCCTTGACATGTTGACATGCCGCGTTCTCCAAAATTTACTAAGTAACTTGAGTTGGTCCTTTTATAAAAGTTGGAGCATACATTGTGGGGAAGAGCATGCAACAAGATGGCATCAGTTTGACGTCAGTTTGGCCATCAATTTTTAGAGTTTGTCGATCGCTGTCAACACGCTGACACAGCCACTTTGGTGCTTGATTACCCATTAATCCTTTTCCCTAATGACCATGACCCTTAAACAAGTTTTGTAGAGGGTTATGTGGGCTTCAATTTAGCTTTTGGACCCATGACCTAATTCAGCCTGTAGATGGCCCAAATCAGTGCTCCACTTCGCCCTCACCGATGCCCACCACGTGCTCGACGTCGGACTCCCGTGGACGACGCGTGGCCAGGACGTGGAGACCATGCGCGGGCGGAGCTCCTGCCTTGCCTCCACGCGCCCCGGCCTCTTCCGACACAGACGTCCGAGCTCTTCATTCGCCCCCCCTCCTCCGTGCTCGCTCTCCCTCGCCGCTCCCTGGCTCTCGCCTTCCCCGCTCCCATTCCCTCCGCACACGCGCGCAGAGCGCGGTCACGCCATTGCCGAGCCGAGCTGGAGCGCCGGCAGCCAATGTTGTTTCCATTGTCTCGGCCATCCTCGCTTCCCATGAGTACCACCAGCAGCTTCGCCCCGTGATGCCGGGCTCGTAGCATCCCTTCCCAGCCTCTCCTCGCCGTCGTAGTGTGCGGCCACCGGTGCCGTGACCGCCGCGGACGCCGGTTTGTGCAGTTAGGAAGCCATGAGCCATCACCGGTCACGCTATAACCACCATTAAGTTCGCACGGAACCCTTGGTGCTCCCCCACTGCACCACCACCGCCGACGCGCTTTCCCGCCGCCACAGTCCGCCTTCGCCGGAGCACCAGTCACCGGTTCCGCCCGTTTACATGGCCAGCTGACCTTGGGTCACCTCGCGCGGAGCCGAGCGGTTCCTCGGAGGCGCCTGGACCCACCGGAGCTCAAGCCGCCCTTCTCCATCACCGGCAAGCCTCCTCCAGCCGCCACCGGCCATCTTCCCCCACCGCCCTCTGCTCTCTGCCTCGGGAGAAAGAAGAGGAAGGCCGGCACCTCCTCTCTGTTTCCTTATGTGGGTGACAGGTGGGCCCGGCTGAGCAGCGGGTCCCACCCGTCGGTTTAATGGTGACTGATTTGGGAGTATGCTCGGGTGCGCTTAGCAAGTTAAGTTAGGGTTAGGTAATGCTTATTTTGAATTTCCATTTCTTGTTAATTTTTGAAAATACATATCTCCTGCTAGGAAACTCCAAAAATAGTAAATGGGGACTTTTTGGAAACCTTGAGAAGAGATCTATGTAATAGAGTCATAATATGTTACATGTTTGTAGAAGTTTCCTGATGTCCTTATTTTTGCTTTAAAAGGTTCCAAAAATGCTTATAAACTTAACCAGAGCAAGATCTGGAGTTTTAGAACCCCAAAAATGGTGATTCTTGTTTTGTTAATTTTGTGATGACTTTTACTTGCTAGGAAAAATATTAAACACACTACTTGTTCACTGTTTTCTTAAAGTTTTGTTTGGACCTTGATAAATAAGGAATTTACATTATATTGCTTGTTATTTTTATATATTGAGTTGTGTTGCTCTAATTGATGTGAAATTTTTATGGTAGGATTGTCATGCTATGTATGTACTGTGGTATAAATTTCATGGTCATTGCTTACTGTATGCTCAAGTTATTGATTTAACTTGTTTATAGCTTGATAAATAGCTTATAAATAATATATAAATGATAAAATAGAAAATGTTGTTCCATTACCTTAGGATGATGTTTCTCTATCATATTGATTCATAATATGGCCTTGTGTTCACAGAAAATATTGAGTGTTAAGTTTAACTTGCTCTCACATGAGTTATTGTAATAGCTATTTGTCTTTTTCATAGAGCTTGATATACTTGCCCAAATGGATTGAGATTTGGACAGTAGACTTTTGAGAGCATTTGTAGACCCCTGTAATTTTGGTAGAATTTATTGAGCATCTTTATGATGTGGTCATAATTCCACCTACTTATCTAAATAAATTAAGAAAATGTATTAAAAGAAATTATTTAGTATTGGGCACTATGTTTTCTGGTGTTCATTAGTCTTGTGTGACATGTTGGTAAAGTTGGTTTTGTCTAATTATATGTTTGCAACATAAGTTAATAATTATTTCTTGCAAATGAGGTTTCTGAACAGATTTGAGGATATTGTTAATTACCCTATGCAAATGATGTTTTCATGTCTTGTGTGCTATAACAAAGTTGTTGTGAATTTCATGATCTAGCTTCTGTTAAAATTTGGTGGCATTTGGCCTTATGGTTTAGAAACTACAACTGTTTAAAGTTAGGTTACAGAATTGCTTGCTCTCTGTCTTGTTAGACCAGTTTCGGTATTTGTGTAAATTCGACATGTTAAACTTTAGAATCATGCTGTGATGTTTATAAATGAAATTTATATAATTTCATAAGCTTTCCATAATGTCTTCTTGCAAGTCATTTGGAGTTATAGATCTCCAGTTACGATTAAATTACTTAACTGTTGGTCTGATGTCCAGAAGGTAGCAATTTCTAGTTCTTATACTTGATTAACTTTGTCATGCTTGGGTATTGAAGTGTGACTCATATCTTTGATGATACTGGGGTGGTACCTTGTGATCTTGTGAGACTTGTTTTTTTTATTGATGTGCTTGCCCTCTTCTATGTTATGTCTTAATGAGGATTAAGTTAATTAGCTCTAGGGTTTATGTGAACTTTGGTATGCTTGCATGATTACTTTGTTTATTGCACTTCTATGCATTCATACATATGCATTATTGCACCTTATTTAGGTACGCTAGCTGAAGCGCGTGAAGGACCTGATGTGGAGCCACACCCGAAGATGGAGTTGGTGGATCTATCCCGAAGATAAAAGGACCGGACAAGTGGTAGATTGGAGGTTGCTCGCCAAGTGACTTCATCTGACATACTCTAACTTGAGTCGGATCCCAGGCAAGCCCCGAAGCATTATAAGCCTCCTATCTTTAAAGCAATTAATTCTATATATGTTATAAGTGTTGTTGCATTAAGTGATAGGAGTTGGTTGGAAACCCTTGCTGCATTATATCATTCCTTGTCCAAATATATGAATCCTTGAATCCTACATAGATTAGGATCGAGTAGATGCTTAGCCCTGCTTTAAGCGGTAGAAGTCAGGTGATTTCCTGTCACCTGCGAGATATAGGGATATTCATATATGGCACGGTTGGCTATATTTGCTATCGTGGAATGGAACCATGTGTTAATAAAATGAAATGAGACCGGGCGGGATGACGATAGTGAAGCAACAAGGCATGGAGGTCTTGGGTGTGAATCTATCCCCGTCTGAGTCGTTTAAGGACCGATTCGCTGTACGTCCTTGAGTCATGTTGAACGCAGTCTAACACTTAGTTGGCCGGATAAGCCGTTCCGACCGCGAATCCGAGTAATGTGATTCAGGGCGGGAATCGAATGGTAGGTTGCTTCTTGGAGGAGAGAAAGGATGTGTTTGGGGACATTGGCGTGAGACCAAGGGGGGGTTAGAGTCCCTATCACCTGGCAGAGTGTCGCCCTTGGGGTCGCGACATCATTCGGACCCGCGATTCCTGAATCATATGAAAAGGTGGCTTGTGCGACCCTGGCAGGGGCCTGCACGGTGAGTGTTAGAAATACCCCTCCAGCTGGATAGGAATTCGATTCGAATCGCCGTCGCTCCCGGTTAGTGAGCACTTGACTTGAGCAGCGGCAACGTAGATTCCATTAAATTGAACGGATGGTTAATTGGATCACGATGGAAAGGTTGCCTCAATTTATACCTGCTATGGTTAATATTGTTTGCACCTAATAAAGTGAGTGCTCTAGTACAGGTTCTAATATAGATGATAGGTTAATGATAATTAACTTGATGCTTAAGCATTAATGATTAATCATCTATATTAAGCTTTTATGCAAAATGTTGTCAAGCTAGCCCCACTTTATATCAGCCTTGCATGATCCTTGGTGTCACCTTATTTCTGGTTTCTGACGGGTAAGTCTAGCTGAGTACTTTGTCGTACTCAGGGTTTTATCCCCACTTGTTGCAGGTTGTGATGTATCATGGCGGCTGCAAGAGTTGGTTGGCTCCTGCCATAGAGGCGGAGTGTGATCACGGGCATGATCCTTCTAAGTTATCTTCTCTCTAATGCTTTTGTTGGAAGTCGACCTTCGTACTGGAATGTATTTGAAATAAGGGTGTTGTTAGTTTCAAATTACTTTGCTTCCGCTACTTTTGAACTTAAGTTGTAATAACTATGTTGAACTCCGATGTATATTGAATTACTTGTGAAATGGTTGTAACATGTGACTTGTTATGTTGAATCACTACGATCTTGGCTGGTATGTTGGTTGGCTTGAAATCCCTCGTGATTTCATTGGACTACCGGAGTTATATGGGCTCAAGTGCGAGAATTTGATCACTTTGGTGATTGTTTTTGTACTTGTGCTCTTATAATTTGGACGGTTCCATTACAGGGCGTGCGTTTTTCGGGGTACTCAGCTGGGCTACATTGATTCGCGAATCGCCGCGTAAGCGGTCCGATATGACTTGATCCGGGCATCGTAGTAAGAACTGAAAGAGAAAATGTAAATAATGATGAAATTGTATTGACCAACTCTTGTTTGAAAATAGCATAAGTGCTTACATAGATGGTTAACTGATAAACTAAAAGATGGCAAATAAAAGAACTGCAATAAGGATCCACTAGCAGTAATGCTTTTCTGCAAACTTGAACCAGTAGCCAAAAAGCCTATCATGATCCTTGGAGTCGGGAAATTATTCCCAGTCGGGTAAGTCTTGCGAGTACATTGTGTACTCAGGGTTTATTTTACCCCTGTTGCAGGTGTTGTTTGATGCTTTGTGTGGAGGATCGTCTGTTGGGCTCAGATGGATCTTTGTTACTCTCGCCAGATATTTATTTCCGCTGTTTTAATTCCGCACTCTGAATTTGGTAGTGTAATAACTTATTTCTGAAGACTATGTTATATGGAATAAACTAAGTATTGTACTCGTTTTCATTATTGGATCCTGGATAAAAATGTGGATGGTTTCGAGTTCTCCCATTGGGTGTGCTCGACAGAAACGGCTGGAATAGCCGTTGGCGGAGTACTTAGTGCCTAGAGTAAGGCAAGTACCTCCATTAGTGTATTATTTTGGACGGTTCCGCCACATAACGTGTCGTGCATATTCTTATTTGTACCGCTCATTTGGCCATCTATAGTGAATCATTTTTCCTGAAGGTATGGCCACCCAAAGTGGTCACGAAGCAGTTCTTTGAGAAATCTAAGATTCAGTCCAAAGCCAAATTATGTAACTGATCTACGGAATGGCCATTTTGTTCACAGATATTCAGATTTTTTTTATAAAAGACTAGTCATAGATATGATCATATGAGCGAAATGGTCAATAAACTTCAATGAGATCGTCTCCTCTGATCATATAAATTAGGGAACTCCCATAGATGACCAAGACTGAAATGAAGATGGAGTCCAGTTTGCTTTTACCTTCGGTCGTTGCTTACTTTAAACCCTTACAACATTTTATATAACCTATAAACTCTCTAAACGCTAAAAACCCATTTGCGTGTAATTATGAGGAAGAGGAATAGAGCAACGAATGCTTTTTTAGTTACTTATTCTATAAATTTATAGAAAAGATAGTTGAATAACATTTTTATACGGCGTTCAATTCCTATTCTAAAAAATGGGTTTAGCTAAAATCTAACTACCATAAGTTTGATTAAGTCTATGAAGGAAATTATTAACATTTATGGCACCAGGAAATACTGTAAAATTATATTACATGACAAATTAAATATATTGATTTAGTATCATAAATATCAATATGCTTGTTTTATAAATTTAGTTAAGAAGAAAAATAAAATGTAAACATGGGGAGCCCGGGGTGGGGACTAGTCCTGCTCACGTGGTAAACAACTCACACGCAAAAGTTTAATTGAGGCGTGGGGCCGTCATCGGCCTCGGTTAGAGACAGCCACATGGTTATGACATACTACTCTCTGGCCCTTTGAAAGGGATCCCAGGTTCTCCGGCTCTGTTGTTCTATTGTAGCTGGAGCAGTGGGAGCCAGAAAAACTAAGAGGGTGTTTGGTTTGGGGTGTTAAAGTTTAACAAACACTGTAGCACTTTCGTCTTATTTGACAAAAAGTTTTCAATTTTGGACTAATTAGGCTTAATAGATTCGTCTCGTAAATTACTCCTAATCTGTAGCGACATGTATGCAATTAGTCTACATTTAGTACTCCATGCATTTGAGGGAACATTGATGTGATGAGTGTTAAACTTTAACAAAAAAAGGAAACCAAACAGGGCCTAACTCTACCGATTCTTGAGAGGAGAGAGAGGAAAATAGCTCTAGCAAACAATGCGTAAATAATATACTAATAATGTGCGTGTCAGATAAGCTTGAGCCGGTAGAAAATATTTGATTTTCTCGGTGAATGCCACTTCTTTACCGACGGAGTGACTACGGCTGTATTTAGTTTTTTATGGAATATAAAATGCAAAATATCAACTACTTTGGAATGATAAAATGCAAAATACTAAAAATTTTATGGGTGTATTTAGTTTCCATCTAAAATGCCAAATTTTTCATGGGGTGGGTGATGACTTTTTGGCCTTTTTTTTTGCCTCTTGAGGCTAAAATCAAAAATAGAGAATGAATACTTTTTACAAAAAAATTACATGATGTTTAGTTTCATTCTGCAAAATAATAGATCAAAAACTAAATTTTTTTTTGAGTGAAACGGGGCAGTGAACACAGCCTACGTTCAACTCCAGCAGCTCCGAACCGTTGTGCGGTTTTCGTTCGGTCGTCTGTCCGTTGTCATTGATTGAGCGGTTGTGGCCATCAATACGTTTCAATGTGTGGCCACCAACAAAGATGCAGCAGTGCAGCACGAGCTTAAAAAAAATATCCGGACATCCGGTCATGGTTGCCATTCTTCTCTGTAACTGAACCCAGAAGGGTAGCGTCATCATCACCTTGAGACTTGAGTGCTCTGCTTTCGCTGGAGCCCGTGGTGCACGATCATGGAGGCCGCCATTCATAGTGCCTCGAAAACAAGGTACGTGCCATACCTTACCTCATGCTTCGTTCTTGCAATCTTACGTGCAGTCTTTACGAAAACACAAGTGTGGGTCCTTCAATTAATCTGGAGCCTACCAGGTTTTGTTTAGGAAGAAGTCATAGTTTCTACTGTACTCTGTATATATGTAAATGTAATAACACAGAAACTTCCGGTGATTGACCCTGGCCTTAACAGGATTGCTGTGGTCACCGGTGGGAACAAAGGGATTGGGCTAGAGGTGTGCCGGCAGCTGGCCGGCGACGGCGCCACCGTCGTCTTAACAGCCAGGGACGAGACGAGGGGCGCAGCCGCTGCAGAGAAGCTCAGAGAAGCAGGGCTCTCCGATGTAATTTTCCATCAGCTGGAGATCACCGATGCTCCGAGCATCGCTCGACTGGCTGAGTTCCTGAAGACTCGTTTTGGAAAGCTAGACATCCTGGTAGGTTGCCTTTTTATAACTTGAAGAGGATTGATATGGCCACTTGGCCAGGGATAACAGGTGAGATACCATTTGTAGATAAATAATGCCGCAATTGGTGCTGTTGAGTACGTCCAAGATCCTGTTGACAGTTCAACAAGCGAGGATAAGGTAAGTTTTACTTACATCTTCAGCTTGTCAGAAGTATTAGAATGTCTGGCGCTAATTAGTGAAATCGGTACTACACTGCTGGAAACCAAAGCATCTTCTCCAGTATAAAATTAAACCTTGGTACACGGGGACAACATCGGGTATGAATGGTGTAGGCATCTTGATCGATAGGAGCCTTAAGGATGGAGTCGTTGATGTTAGGAGGCAAGACGACCGGATTATCTTGGTCAAGCTGGTAGTTGGAGATTCGGCTCTGAATGTGATCAGTGCCTATGCCCCTTAGGTAGGTCTTAGCGAGGGCACCAAGAGGCAGTTTTGGGAAGATCTTGATAGCATGGTTAATACCGTGCCTATCAGCAAGAAACTTTTTATAGGAGGAGACCTCAACGGCCATGTTGGTGCGACTAATGTAGGTTTCGAGCGGGTGCACGGGGGGTTCGGGTATGGTAGTAGGAATCAAGAGGGGGAGGATGTTTTGAACTTCGCGCTGGCCTATGACTTGTTGATAGCGAACACCCTCTTTAGGAAGAGGGAATCTCATCTAGTAACCTTTCGTAGTGGACGACACTCGAGCCAGATCGACTTTATCCTTGCAAGGAGGGAGGATAGACGTGCTTGCTTTGATTGTAAGGTGTTACCTGGGGAGTGTGTTGTCCCTCAACATAAGCTTGTGGTGGCGGACTTTCGCTTTCGGGTACGTGTCCACCGGGACAAACGGACCAAGATTACGAGAACAAAGTGGTGGAAGCTTAGAGGGGAAGCAGCGCAAACGTTTAAGGAGAGGATGCTAGATGAGGGGCCTTGGGAAGAAGGAGAAGATGCCGACGACATGTGGCTAAAGATGGCAACATGTGTCCGGAAGGTGGCTTCGGAAGTGTTTGACATGAGTAGGGGAGGCAAACGGGAAGCGAAAGACACATGGGAGTGGAATGACGAGGTGCAAAGGGCTATTAGGGAGAAGAAGGAGTGTTTCAAGCGTCTCCACCATGACAAGAGTGTAGCCAACATCGAGAGCTATAAAATAGCGAAGAGGGTTGCAAAGCGAGCTATGAGTGTAGCAAAAGGTCAGGCATATGATGGCCTTTATCAGCGGCTAGGCACGAAGGAAGGGGAGAAGGACATTTATAGGATGGCTAGAATCCGCGAGAGGAAGACAAGGGACATCAACCAAATAAAATGCATCAAGGATGGGACAGATCGACTTCTGGTGAAGGATGAGGAGATCAAGGACAGATGGAGAGAGTACTTCGACAAGCTGTTTAATGGAGAGAATGAGGGTCCTGCCCTTGAGTTGGATGACTCATTTGACGATACCAACAGACGCTTTGTGAGGAGAATTCAGGAGGCAGAGATCGGAGAGGCTTTGAAGAGGATGAAGGGAGGTAAAGCGATGGGCCCTGATGGTATCCCCATTGAGGTGTGAAGATACCTAGGCGCCAGAGTGATAGTATGGTTAACTAAACTTTTTAACCTTATTTTTCGGTCTAACAAGATGCCTGAAGAATGGAGGAGAAGTATATTAGTACCTATCTTCAAGAACAAGGGAGATGTTCAAAGTTGTACTAACTACCGTGGGATTAAGTTGATGAGCCATACAATGAAGCTCTGGGAGAGGGTTATCGAGCATCGCCTAAGGAGAGTGACACATGTGACCCAAAATCAGTTTGGGTTCATGCCTGGTAGGTCGACCATGGAGGCGATTTTCTTATTACGACAATTGATGGAGAGATATAGGGAGCAGAAGAAGGACTTGCACATGGTCTTTATTGACCTCGAGAAGGCATATGATAAAGTACCGAGAAATGTCATGTGGTGGGCCTTGGAAAAGCACAAAGTCCCAACTAAGTACGTTATCCTCATCAAGGATATGTACAGGGATGTGGTGACGTTTGTCCGAACATGTGATGGCGACACCAGTGACTTTTCAATTAAAATAGGACTGCATCAGGGGTCAGCTTTGAGCCCTTATTTATTTGCTTTGGTGATGGATGAGGTCACAAGGGACATACAAGGTGATATCCCTTAGTGTATGCTCTTTGCTGATGATGTGGTGCTAGTTGACGACAGTAGGGCGGGGGTTAATAGGAAGTTAGAACTATGGAGGCACACGTTAGAGTCGAAAGGGTTCAGACTTAGTAGGACTAAGACCGAGTACATGAGGTGCGATTTCAGCGTGACTAGGCACGAGGAGGGAGACGTTAGCCTCGATGGGCAAGTGGTGGCCAAGAAGGATACTTTTCGGTATTTAGGGTCGATGCTACAAAAGGATGGAGACATTGATGAAGATGTTAGGCATAGAATTTCAGCCGGCTGGCTGAAATGGCGTCAAGCTTCTGGCGTTCTCTGTGACAAAAGGGTGCCTCAGAAGCTGAAAGGTAAGTTCTATAGGACGGCGATTCGTCAGGCGATGTTATACGGTGCTGAGTGTTGGCCTACAAAAAGGCGACATGTCCAGCAATTGAGTGTAGCAGAGATGCGTATGTTGCGTTGGTGTTGTGGGCACACAAGGAGGGATAGAGTCCGGAACGACGATATTCGGGATAGGGTTGGGGTGGCACCAATTGAGGAGAAATTGATTCAACATCGGTTGAGATGGTTTGGACATGTCCAACGGAGGCCTCCTGAGGCGCCGGTGCGTAGTGGAGTTCTAAAGCGGCCCGATAATGTAAAGAGCGGTAGAGGTCGACCTAAACTAACTTGGGACGAGTCCGTTAAGAGAGATCTTAAGGAGTGGAATATCTCCAAGGATTTAGCTATGGACAGGAGCGCTTGGAGATTGGCAATCAACGTGCCTGAACCGTGACATCTTTTTGTCTTGTGCCATTTATGTCCCTTTATGTGTCTCTCTGTTTCTCGTCTCTTTTGGGTTTTATCTCTAGTCTACCCCAACTTGCTTGGGACAAAAGGCTATGTTGTTGTTGTGGTGGTGATAGGTCCTGAAATTTGATCTTTGGCGATTTATATTAGGCCAAATTGATGAAAAGTGTTTATTCTTGTTGTTGCATGTGTCCAACAGTTCCGTGGCATGGATAAGGGTCAAAGGCTTGAATGCATGTTTAAAGGTGTCCGGGAGACCTACGACGCTGCAAGAGAAGGCGTGAAGACCAACTATTATGGCACGAGGCATGTGATTGAAGCCTTACTGCCCCTGCTGCAAGCTTCCTCAGATGGGAGGATCGTCAATGTCTCCTCTGAATTTCGGCTTCTAAGGGTAATAACCAAGGCCTTGTTTAGATGCACCCAAAAGTTAGAATTTTTTCACTCTATCTATCACATTAATTTTTAGCCGCTTGCATGGAGTATTAAATATAGGTAAAAAATATCTAATTACACAGTTTAGTTGGAAACCATGAGATGAATCTTTTGAGCCTACTTGGTCCACGATTGGACAATATTTACCAAATAAGACGGAAGTAATACTATTTATCGGGGTGAAAAAAATTTGCAAACTAAACGTGGCCCAACTTGTTTTTCAACACCTCCGATCTCAGTAGGTCTTATACTACAAAAGACATTAAATCTGAAAAGTTCTTCATTTCCGATGTAGCTAATCAACAACGAGGAGCTAAGGCAGGAGCTGAACGATGTGGAGAAGCTCACCGAGGAGAGGCTGGACGAGGTGCTGGCCACGTACCTAAGAGACTTCGAGGCCGGCGAGGTGGAGGCGCGTGGGTGGCCGATGGATTTCTCGGCGTACAAGGTGGCCAATGTGGCCATGAACGCGTACTCGAGGATCCTAGCAAGAAAGCACCCCGAACTGCGCATCAACTGTGCGAACCCAGGCTACGTCAGCACTGACATGACCATCCACACCGGACCACTGACACCTGAGGAAGGCGCGAGCAACTTGGTGAAGGTGGCACTACTGCCGGAAGGCGGGCCGACCGGCGCATACTTCGCGTTGGGAGAGGAGGCGCCCTTTGTGTGACAAAGCACCATCGTTAACGTTAAGTTCGTTGTTCTCCAACTGCCTGTTGTCAAAGTTTACTGCTGGCTGCTTTGTTTCTCTCCATGTCAAAGTCCAAAATGTTGTCACACGACGCTGGTATTTTTGTCGATTGAAGTGTACGTGTCACCGGTGTCAGATTGAAGTTACATACCGCGCGAATGGTTTTTCTTCACGGCGATATGTATGAAGAGCAACACTAATTACCAACATGACCTCACAATTGTTCGTGAGAAGGCATTTGATGGGTGGATCCCTTCGAGCATAGCTCAGTGCTACCTTGTTATTTGTAGGATTGGTCACAAGTCAGCCACTATTAGTTTCATGTTTTAGATTGTATTTCCCCCTTGGTCACATGAACCATCTAGGACCATTGTGAATTTGAATTTGTGGAATGTTGCAAATTAATTCATTTATAAATTGCCTATAGTGAAAGCATGCCATTGTTTATGTCGCATATTGGTTGCTGATGCTATAGAAGTGTCATTCCAACATAAAACTATTAGTGGTAAACATGTGGTTTTTAATGCTATAGAAGTGGTCACTATACCCTCCATAATACCTTGTAGAAACAACTAGCGACCACAAATGTGGTTGTTAATCCATTATGCTAGATGGCATTATGATATTAACGATGACAAATGTGGTTGTTGTTACAATAAATGTGGCCGTTAATGCTATCGTATCAACGACCACATATTATCCCGTTGTTGAAAAGTTAATGACGAAAAATTGTGTTTGGTCATTAATTGTACTAACGATGGAGTTTTTAATGACCATGGATGACCACATTTTTGTGGTCATTAAAAACCTTTAGCGACCACATATCCCGTAGTTAAAACCACTTTTAAATAACTTATCGAACTAGTGCATAACTAGTTAACTAAACAAGTATTCATCATCAACCGAAATTAACTTATCTATGCCAGTTCGATACTAATTATAGTGACAGATGTCATACACATACACATACACAGTCTGTTCGTTTCGCTGGTTTATTGTGCTGAAAGCACTGTTCGCTGGTTTGTTGTGAGAGAAAAACACTGCTGGATGGCTGCTGATTCTGCTGATAAGTCCAAACGAACAGGGCGACACCTGTCACATGACCTATCATTAATGATGAGTCTTCATTGGACCTGATCCATGTAGGCAATGAGTTGTCACTAGCTTATTAGAGCAGCTCCAGTGTTGGTTGAAAATCAAACCTTGGAGCCAGCGGACCGAACCTTATACACTAGAGGTGTCAAACTATGCTTGACAGAAGCAAAAGCGGAGCTTGCAGACGTGCCGAATCAAGCAGATTAAATAATACATTTGTGCGGACATTTGCCTGTGGCCAGCCTACTGCATTGGGTCACATGAGAGACGGAGAGAGAGTACCTTTTCTGTGTACATGAAGCCCACAAACCGATGCCTACACTAGAGCTGCCGAATCAAACTTTTGTTCTCATGTATTCGAACCATAAGGTTCGCTGCACACTGGAGGTGCCCTTGGAATGTTCATAGTGACGCTGGCTACGTAGTCGTCACATAGAGTTGAGAGCAAAAAAATAAAAAGGAAATACTAATTTATATATTCTAGGCTGTGTTCAGATCCCAAATTCGGCCACCCGAATTGGGCTCTGCTGCTACAGTGTTCCTGCCGAAACACTGTAGCAGCTTTTGTTTTTTAGTGCAAAAAATTGTCCAAAAATTGATTAATTAGACTCAAAATGTTCGTCTCGCAAAGTACAACAAAACTGTGCAATTAGTTTTTGATTTCATCTACATTTAGTACTCAATGCATTTGCCGGCATTTTGATGTGATGGGAAATCTCCTTTTTGCATAGTAGAATTTGGGGGAGAATTTGGGATCTAAACAAGGCCCTAGTGTGTTTAGTTCCTACCAACTCATGTGCTCCTCACTCAAATTTTTGAACACCCTGAAAATAGATCAGCTATTTTTTTTATCACTAACTACTGCTCTCTTCTCTCTTTTTTTTTCCTCTATTCACGTCACAGGATAGTCCCAACTAGCCAAATAGCTGATTCCTTCACTTCTGGGGATGAAACCGGATTTTCTTCCATTTGGAAAAAAAAAGTCAGCTAGCAAAATAGGTGGTCGTTGAGTGCGCCCTTATATAAGACCCGTCGCCATTATGGCATTTACTCAGGAAAATGTCGTCATCTACGTCACTGCGTGCGTCCTTCACTTGCCTGGACGTAGTCATTGCCCCCGTGCCGTTGCATCTTTACCTCGAGATATTTCCACCGTTCATTGGACGCCGGCAGCACATTCATTGGTTCTTGTGGGCTGTAAAGGTTTACTCCCTCTGTCCCAGAAATAACGTCGTCTGGAAGCTGGACACATAGCCAAGGACAAGGGGAAAAGTCCTTCGTACCCCTATCTTCTCATTATTACTCTTCGGTCACTAAACGACAGTCTCGTGCTCCTCCCTCTTCCCCATCCCGACCCCGCCGAGATTCCTCACCCCTCACCAGGACCTCCATCCTCTCCCCTGTGATGCCGCAGCAGCACACGGACTCACAGAGGCCCGAGCGAGCACGCGACCTCCACCGGTAGTCGGAGAAGGGGAGGGCACCCGCCGGTTTAGTGAGGGCAGCAGATCTCGGCGAAGGAGAAGAGGAGGCCCTCATGCCAGCTCCGCCTCGACGTTAGATCCGGGCCGCCCCACCGCTAGCTCTGCCTTGACGCTGGATCTCTAGGCCGCCGCCGTCAGGGCTCGCTGCGCGCTCCGCCTCCGCACCGGGCTGCGCCGCAAGCTCCGCCGCACGATCCGCCTCTGCACCGGGCCGCGCCGCCAACTCTGCCGCGCCCGCATCAGCGCGCGCTACGCGCTCCGCCTCCGCACCGGGCTGCGCCAGCTCCGTTGCGCGCTCCACTTCCATGCTGGGCCGCGCCGCTGTCTCTGCCCCCTCGCCGGTGCTTTTTTTTAGCGAACAAGAGAGAAAAAGGTGGGAAGAGGTGAAAGGATAAGGCTGCAGGAGGCTACGATGGAGGCTGGTACCCGTCCGACCAACGCCTAAAACGACAGTTTCATCGGGACAAATTTTGAACGCTCAAACGACACTTTTACTGGGACGGAGGGAGTAGATCCAAATTTTGGAGTACTAAAATATACTGTAGCATTTCATTTGTATTTAGTAATAATTGTTCAATCATTGACTAATTAGGCTCAAAACGTTCGTTTCGCAAAGTACAACAAAACTGTGCAATTAGTTTTTGATTTTATCCACATTTAGTACTCCATACATGTATTGCAAGTTTGATGTGACGGAGAATCTTTTTTTGCATAGTGCACTTTTCAGTAGATCTAAACACATCGGAAACTCCTGAATTTAGCACTATGCAAAAAAAAAAGGTTTCCAGTAGTATAAACTTGCGGTACATCGTACATGCATAAAGTACTAAATGTAAATAAAATAAAAAATTAATTACACAGTTTGGTTGTACTTTGCGAGACGAACGTTTTAAGCCTAATTAGTCAATGGTTGGACAATATTACCAAATACAAACGAAATACTACATTACGCAACAGTGCCAAACAGTAAATTTGGCACCGTCGAATTCAGCAACTAAACATGGCCTACGGTGCTCGCTGGCGCGGAACAACCATCGAACGTCCTGTTCTTCGTAAGTATTGCTAACAACCACCAACCACACCTTGCTAGGCAACATAAATCACCAGCGGCTATAGCTGCCGTCCCCATCCTTGTGATCTTGTCGTCAAGTTCACCGAGTGGCTGAGTGTGAGGAATTCGTCTCTCATCCTGTTGCTCGAGCTCGTGGTGCACAGGCTCATGGCGGCCGCTATCAGCACAAGGTACGTGCCATCCGACGTTCTGGCGTGTAATCTATACAGAAGTTGAACTTTAGCACTGGGAGTTTCTTTAAAAAAAATGGGAGTCAGTAAGCCCGGTTCTTTTTTAGAGAAATAACATGCAGTACTGTCGTATACTTTGGTAGGGTTGCTGTTGTCACCGGCGGGAACAAAGGGATCGGGCTGGAGGTGTGCAGGCAGCTGGCTAGCAATGGCATCACAGTCGTCTTGACAGCCAGGGACGAGAAGAGGGGCGCAGCCGCTGTAGAGGAGCTCACAGATGCAGGGCTGTCCGATGTCATTTTCCATCAGCTGGAGGTCACCGATGCTCAGAGCATTGCTAGATTGTCCGGTTTCTTGAAGGCGCGTTTTGGGAAGCTCGACATCCTGGTATCAAGTCATCTTTCGAGCTTAGTAATTCTCAAGGTTTGGTAGGGCCGGTGACTGTGATTGATAAGGAAAGCCATTGTTTCTGCTTTCCAGGTAAATAATGCCGCTATCGGTGGGGTTGAGTCACTTCCCATCGAAAATCCTGCTGAGGTTACATACATGCTCCGATATGTATTCTCAGATTTTCAGCTCGTAGGCCACAATCTGAATTGATTTATATATGTTGGTGCGTGGAACAGATCAAGGGCATGGATGCGTTTCAGATGGCGGAATGGATGTGGAAACAATCCCGGCCCACAAGCGACGCTGCTAAGGCAGGCATTCAGACAAACTACTACGGGATGAAGAAAGTGACCGAAGCGCTGCTGCCTATGCTGCAAGCCTCCGCCGATGGAAGGGTCGTCAACGTCTCCTCCGACTTCGGGCTGCTACGTGTAAGTTTTTCTGATTTCTCATCACATACACCACTCCAACGTCGAGTGAGGCTGCTAGATCTGACTGAAACAGGAAGATCGATCTATCTATCTATCTATCTATCTATCTATCTATCTATCTATCTATCTATCTATCTTTCCAATGCAGCATATCAGGAACGAGGAGCTGAAGCAGGAGCTGGACGACATCGAGAACCTGACGGAGGCGAGGCTGGACGAGCTGCTGAGCGCGTTCCTCAGGGACTTCGAGGCCGGCGCGCTGGACGCCCACGGGTGGCCGACGGAGTTCTCCGCGTACAAGGTGGCGAAGGTGGCCCTGAACTCGTACTCGAGGCTCCTGGCAAGGAGGCACCCCGAGCTGCGCTTCAACTGTGCGCATCCGGGGTACGTGAAGACCGACATGACCAGTTAGACGGGCCTGCTGACGCCCGCGGAGGGCGCGGCCAACTTGGTGAAGGTGGCGTTGCTTCCGGTGGGCGGCCCGACCGGCGCTTTCTTCGCGTTAGGCCAGGAGGCGCCGTTCGTGTGACACTGCCATGCCCCCAGACTGGCGGCGGTGCACGGCCCAGCGCTAGTGCGCCACCACCGTTCTCCGACTGCCTGGCGTGCCTGCTAGTGCTATCTACCTGCGCAGCTTAATTAATTAATTTGCTGGTGTGAAACCGCGAATAAAGGATTGCTGCTGCTTCGGTAATAAAATCGCCTAGATGTCGGATAAGTGTGTTTATTTGCTAGCTTGAACTTAGACCCGTGCAGAGTTTACGCCCGTAAAAGTGAGGATCATTGGGCCGCGAGCGTTCCTAGTAAGCCAGTGACAGGCAAAAGATAGGGGGAATCACTGGAATGGCAGAAACTAGCAAGAATTTGGAGCTTGGAAGGAGGAAGAACACAGGCAGGAATTTCAGGGAGGAGTTCGTTCTCATTTTCCGTCATAACTGCAACCATTCCAGTACAACATCATTGCACATACCAGGCCGAGCCCCTACCTACTTGGGCCAAGCCCAATACTCAACCAAAGGCACGCCCACGCGGTCTTCAGCCATGATGCAACACCATCTTAGAGCGCACGGCCTGTTTCCTGACAGTGGCAGCCCGGAACTTGAAAACTGCCAGTAGGTAAAAGAGTCATTTCGCGTATAGCTTAACACCGTTAGCCTATCAAACTAACGGAAGAGCTAATAAGCCAAAAAAATTTATTTTAAGGCCAAATAAGCAAGTTTGAGAAAAAAGAAGCCAAAAAACTAAGCAACACTTTTTTTTAGGGCCAAGAAAATAATTTTCTCATTTTTCGTCAAAAGGTCTCCGGTGCCATGCTTTTGTATTCTTTGACTCCTTGAAGCTCTTACTGAATTTCTCGGATACTCTAGTGAACTCCTCCTAGCACGTGATTCCATGCCACAAAATACTAGAGAGCTAGCCTAATGAATAAGAAAACGATGTTCTTATGTCACATGGCTTCCTTCCTAAAATTTTAGGAAAATTTTGAGAAAGCTTTTCTCCTTAAATTTTAGCTTAAATTCTTGTGGCACAAATGCTAAGAGCATCGCTCGGTTGGCTGATTTCTTGAAGACACGTTTTGGGAAGCTAGACATCCTGGTAATAAGTTGCCTCTCTCAAACTGTTGAAAGTTCTCTCGATATATACGATGGCCGTTGGTTGATAGGATTAGTGAACTTTTCGTAGGTAAATAATGCCGCCGTTGGTGCTGTTGAGTACGTCCAAGATCCAATCGATAGCTCACCATCGAGCGACCAAAAGGTGAGCTTCACACATCTTCAGCTAATCGGAGTTAGTAGGAGGCGATAACGTCGTCAGATACTAATTGAAACCAGTACTCTCTGGAAATTACTTGCATCTCTTGTACAACGAAAAACGTTCTGACTCGTTTCGGAACTCTTCTCTCTGCTCCCGCCCCTAGAATCCTAGATGTGTGTTCTGAACTTAAATTTAAGGCTAAACTGAACATGTTTTTATTGGTTGTTGCACGCTCGCAAACAGTTCAGTGGCATGGATGAGCTCCAGAGGCTTAAATGGATGTTTCAAAATGTCCGCGAGACTTGCGATTCTGCAAAGGAAGGCGTGCAGACGAACTACTACGGCACGAAGCATGTAATCCAAGCCTTACTGCCCCTGCTGAAAACTTCCTCCGATGGGAGAATCGTTAACGTCTCCTCCGGGTTCGGGCTGCTACGGGTAATAATCCATTGGCAGTCTTGTATTTTCATTCACTTGTAATTAGCTTCCAGATGTAATATCGTGTGCACAAGAATACATCTGCAATTTTTTCCTCGGTGAAATACTTGTTTCGGCGACGGAGTCACCGGCTCACGGTGACAGGCTGCCGCTCGATGGGTGCTGTTCGTGACCCAACGAGAGCCAAGGATCCTCTGCCGCCACGGAGACTGCCCTGGGCGTGGGCCACCGACGCCATGGATGGACGCGTTGTGGAGCTTCCGCTCCGGCAGCCTCGCGACGCACCGGCTGATGCACGCGCGACGGTCTCGATCTCACGCCGCCAGCGCGGGAGATGAGCAGCTGGGTCCCTCAGATGTGAGCTCCGATGGGCGGACGAGGAGGCCAAGTCGCCAAGGCCGCGACGCCACCAGCGCCGGGAGGAGGAGACCTCGCGATGGTGCTAAGGTGCTTGGTGCTGCCGTCGCCGCGGACTTCTCTCAGAAGTCTCGACGACGCGGAGACGAAGCGAGAGCCGAGAGGGAGGGAGGAGGCCGCGATAGGTATCGTATTTTTTTTCAGACCCGACGAGGAAATTATTTTTATCCGACGGTTTTGCCCCAGGGTGGCTCACCGACCATCCAAACAGTAGGGGAGCCCCCTACCTAAGGCTAGTTTTCTTTTTTTAATATAAGAGGACAAAGTTTCAGCCTTTACTATTTGCGTGGTATACAACTGAAAAAGACTAGTTTTGTAGCATACTAGCGTTTTGAGTCTTTTTATTTGAAAAATAGTTTTTGTAAAGAGTCATGTTAATTTGCTATATAATTGCCCTCTCTCTCGGTACACCTACTCTACACCCATTGATACGAAAGCATTGCTTACCCATCTCCTTTTCTCATATCTATGATTGAACAATTTATGCCCAGGTTGAATCAAGATAGCACTCGCGCTTTCCTTTTTTAAGCTTCATTTCTCAATAAGATCATTGTCCAAGTCTCATAAATTGTACTTCCTTGGCCCTATTCTAAATTTAACTTTTTCGACAATTTCATATCTTCACTTGCGGATTTGTAGTTGCCCTTTTTCTCTAAAAACATGTTGGCTTCAACAAAATGTTGTTCATATCTATTGGAGCCACTGCTTCCTCAAGCAGCCACTTGCCTTCCCTATCATTACTCTAATATCCATAAGTGCCTTGAGCCTTTCCAAGGAAATGATCCATTCACGAATGATCTGCTGCTAGTCCTACTCATGCTACAAAGATACGAAGTCACAAATGTGTTTTGCCCTTTTTAGAGGGGAGATGCAACATAAATTGTCTCAAAATTTGGACAAATTTTAAACTATATGAACTTAGGGGGGGTTCTCCGCCCCCCCCCCCCCCCACCTCCCCTCCATCACCGATTCTACTCTACCACACTGTTATTGATCATAGCATGGCCATGTTTTTTTTTCTAGTGTGGACAACTTCTCATGAAGAAAAACGTCGAATAAGCCCATTGTACTACTCATGAGTTTCTCATGCATGTGTCTTGAAAAATCGATGGACCAATTTGCATGTAAGATATTTACACCTGATAAACCGCGGGGCCTTCCCGGATGGGCAGCCCCGCCACGTTGCCTAAAAAAATTACAGCCGTTTGATTTCCGTTTCAGTGGTCCAGATTTGCTCCAACCTGTATTGCTGTGCACTACCACGTCTCGCTGTCTGATTCGTTCCCGAAATAATATCTCTCCTGCTGCCCCCTTGCGTCTCCCGTCGTCCTTCTCGATTCCTCCATAATAATGCCGGCCTCTCCTCTTCACTTCCTCTCTCTTCCTCTCCCTCTCTTCTGAAGTGCGACGTGGTCAGGGCGACGGCGGCGGTGGCCGACCCTCGGCGCGGTGGTGGCGGCGGCCGCCTTCCTCCTCCTCCCCTTCAGCACGTGGCACGGGCAGGAGGACGGCCAGCCCCACCGGGTGTTGCGCCGGCGGAGCGGGTGGCCGGCCCCGGACGCGTGCGCGCCCGAACTCTCTTCCTCTCTCTCCAGAAAATCTCTCCCTCTCTCCATGACCGGCGCAGCGGCGCACCCGCGCGGCCGCGTGCACTCTCTCTCTCTCTCCCTCTCCCGATGTGGCAGCGCACCGGCCGGTCTCCCGCGGTGGCCGGCCTCCAGTGTGGCGGCGCGTCCGGCCAAGCCCCGGCGGCCGCTAGGTCGCTCTCCTTCCCCGGCCGTGCTCCTATCTCTCTCTCTCTCTCTCTCTCTCTCTCTCTCTCTCTCTCTCTCTCTCTCTCTCTCTCGATGTGGTGCCGCAACCACCGGTCCCTCGCGGTGCTCGCCCGCCGGCGCACCGGTGCGGCCGGGCCGGCCTCGGCGGTGCCCCCCCCCCCCCCCCCCCCCCCCCCCCCCCGGCGCAGGCGCGGGCGCCCCCTCCCCTTCACCGTGTGCGGTCCCCAACTAATCCGGCCACCTTTCCTTCTCTGGCTCCACTCCATCTGGCTACACCAGGGTTTGATGTTTTCCTGCAGAAATTGGAGCGGATGACCTGGTTGCCATGGCCAAATTTTGGAGAGGAGCACGAGCAAGAGGAAATATGCCACATTCTGTGTCACCGAATGCATTTATTTGTATGTTCTTTATCACTGCATGTCTCTTTTAATTAGCTTGTTGCTCACAAGTAATTTTGAGTACTGAATCTTTTCCTTCTTGATTTATGCCCTATAAGTCTTCCCTGATCCTGCTATTTATTTGTTACAGATAAAAATTGTGTAACCATACATTTTTAAAATCAACTCACCTTATGATTACCAGTGAGGCAGTGACCTTATGGCATAAAATCTTAATCTTTGGTTATTAAGATTGTGTCCTCAAAATATGCTTCTCTATGAAGAAAAGGAAATCTTCGTGGTAGAAATACTTGGAATTATATGCTTCTCCAGTAAAACTTAGACAGCCCCTATTTCTGTACCTTGAATTATATGATGGCTCAACAATTCTTCTATACTTTCAATTTTGCTCCGCTGGTTTGTTTACTCTATACATAACACTGGGACACCTCTCTGAGTTATGTTCATGACAAAACTATTTTTGAAAGTTAATGATAGTTCAACCATGGTGTATACATTGCAACGGTTTCCTGTTGTGGGAAAGAAATATTTTATTCAGTATATATCTGTTTTTTCTTTTGCTTTTTCAGTTTGTAAGTCCCTTTGATTAGACATGATAATTGTCCAAAATGGGAAAAAAATATGTATTAGAGGTCCCTTTGATCAGGCATGATAATGGTCCAAAATGGAAACAAATATGTATAAGTTTTCTCTGTTCTGCTTACAGTAAGGATGAACACAGATACTTCTCAACATGTTGCAGACAGCTATGTGAGGCCAGTGGCACCAAGAGTTCGCATTACTGCATAGTAGGAAACATATCTGGTGTTTAAGTTACAATATGTAATTTAGGTGCCAGCGCTTCGTATTCTGATATGAAAGTTTTAATGTTACAGCATTCAGCAGTGATGGGTTATCTCGTTCTTAATCATAAATCATAAACTACACCACATTCTTGATTTATTCCCTGCTCAATTGGTCATACAGGGATGCTGAAACACAGCACATCCGTTAACGACTCAGAAATGCTGGGGCTGAACTTCATCATTCCAACGAACATGCTCTCTTCAACAATCTTTTGGTCAATGATGACCTTGACGCATACTATGAGAATTTGAAGGTAATTCACTCCAGAACATTGTCTACCTTGCCTGAATTTTTTCCCAATGCAAGACTCCAATTATGACATTAATCTTTTCTAAATAATTGCCATTGTAATCTGCAGGGGTTGCTATCTCTGCATGATACCAAGAAGATTCAGATGATTTTTCTAACTTTGATGAAGTACTTTTGCTTCAACTGTGCACTGATGCTTCCGCGTGTATTTTTGATGCCCAATCCCATTATCCTTCAGTTACCAAGGAGGGCAAAGAAACTGCAAATTACTCTTGTGTCGAAAACCGGACCTAATATATACCTATGCACCAGCGTATATATGTAATATAGACGTTTCGAACGTGTATTTTGTACTAATACTTCAATCTATATTTCAATCTACATATCCAACACGTTTTGCCCATCTTCAAAAACTTCCATGTGCCCAACGGCGCGCATGAGGGCGCGCGACATATACTAGTCAAAATACAATACGCTTTTTGTGTTTTAGTCGTGTTATCGGTATTAGAATTTGTTTGCCTCCTAAGTCACTACCATGAAATCCATCAGTTTAGATCCACAATAGTTGGAATTAGTACCCTATATTTGGTTATCTCCCATTCATCAACACTGATGGGGACACAAAACTTTTTAGCCACGGACACAAGGAAAGCGAATCTACGAGTTTAAAGCTACATGAGATGACATGTTTAGATGGTGAAGCATAGAGCACGACAGGGAAAGTGCCGACTTCTTTGGCAAGCAACAAGAAGCAAGTAAGCAATTGTAACGTCTTTGACCCCAACAAATAAGAACAAGCATATCGGACATAAACTTATCATAGAAGTAGCCTTAATACAAGCACTAAACATGACAAATATCTAGTCCTGGGTGAACATGTTTGCCAAGTTACATGGTTGAAAGCACATGTTCAATTTTTTAAAAAAAGCTTCGCTTAATAGATTTTATGTCAAAGCATCAAAGTGAAACTAAGCTGCACATCTTGCTACACTCCCACTACACAAAGCACACATTCAGTCTTAGCACGAGAAAAGCTTTTTTTTCACGACCATGCAAAAGCATGTTTTCCATTAAGAAGATAGTTAGCACAAGAAAATGCTAAGGATATATAAAGAAACTCAACTACATGCAAGATGTTCATATGATACATGATGCAAATGCAGTGCTGAAAAAGACAGGATTGAACTCAAGATCAAGAAGCACTTAGGAAGGTTCAAACAAATAATTGAAATTAATCAAAAGGGGTCCAACTGAGTAACATATAAATGATACCAATTGAAGGGCCAAAATATGATACCACTTGAAAGGATAGAACAAATGATACCAAAGAAATCTCCTTGACAAAAATAGAGGATAAGTTAAACCCACAAGGAGAAGGTTGGAACCAAACACAATGAAAGCACCAAATCGAACCAACTCCCCCTCAGATGAAGATGAACTCCCCCTCAGATGAAGCCGGAGTCCCCCTCAACCAAAGACATCTAGCAAAACTTTTTTCACTACGGGCTCGCATTATGATCCGGCGGTGATAACCACCACGATTTTCACCACTGGATTGATCATCCGCCGACTCGGTGGTGAAAACAATTTTCGCTGCCGGTTTCTCTTTCCACTGTGACCCGCCGGCCTTTGAACTAGCGTGAAAACCTATCATTATCGATTCTAAACAATCTAGCAGTGAAAACTGTGATGCGAAAATGAGATATGTAGTAGTGGACGTGCGCTTTCGTGGCTGCCTCCTCCGTGGGCGGCGAGCAAGTGTGGCCTGAGTTCATTTAGTGTTCACATAGTTTTAAATATTAAAGAGTGGCAAATTTGGAGACGGTTGAAGTACTTTTTTTAGGGGTTTCTATTTTAGAGAATGAATAAATCGTGATTGTCGTGGTCTATTTTTAGCTGGTCTCTTGAGTTGCTCTGACTTCCGCTGGCTGATCATGTTATGTGTGATGCATCACATCGACAGCTACAAACCAACAAATGGCACCGGCTAGTTAAGAAGGATGTACTTGTGTCCCTGTATATTTAAGTACTTTTGTGATTTCAAGAACAGTTTAAAGAATGAAATTAAACAAACCTATAGTTGCTTGTAGAAGATGGTTTTCTGTTAAAAAAAGACGCATATTATATAACCTCATTTAGTTAGCATTATACTTATGATCAAGGTTCAAAATTTCGGCAAAATTTGACCGAAATTTCGTGAATTAATTTTGCTGGTGGCCGAAAGAAAAATCTGAAATTTTGTAACACACTAATACATGTGTAATGTAACTCTAGACTCATATTTTCTATGGTTAATGTTGCAAATTCTTCTACTCAATAGATATGTAGTCATAAATCATGCTAATATTTGTTTAGATCTATTTTTTTAAAAAAAACATACTTCATGTGCAAGTCTCTAAAAAAATATTGAAATTTTGAACGAATTTTGTGAATTTCGATAATTTTGGGGATGTCCAAAAAAAATTTAATACCAAAATTGAAAACCCTGCTAATGATAATAAGTCAATATACTTCATCCGTAGCAATGTATGAGCACGCTTTTGTCAGTTTTATTTCTTATAAAGAAAAACCTCTTGAAACTAGAAAAAACTAGTTGTCATTAAATGCAAATTGACAGCTCACTTGGTTGCAAATTGACTAGGACCTGGTTTAGTTCTATTTGCCATGGCAAAAGATTAGCCCCTAAATTTTTGGGGCTAAACTTTAGTCTTGCTTGAGGTGTTTAGATCCATGGCAAAAGTTTAGGCTAAAAGTGCAAAATGAGGTGTCATTCACACCCCAATGCTTTTAGCCCAGTTTTGCTTCACCTATTTAGATATATTTGCCCAAAACATGGCCTAAAAGTGCTGAGCAAAAGTTTTGCCAAAGAAAATAAACAGGGCCGTCACATGGGCCGAGGCTGATCGAGAGACATTCTTGGCGAGTCACCGTCGCCGGTGGCTGTGGTGGCGGCGAAGGCAGAACCACACCAGGGAGAGGCCATGAAAATTGTGACAGGCAGTTGCTTTCATGCTGCCTCGGCCTCCGAAGTGATGACTTTTTATGGTCAGGGTTACATCACTAGTCTGCAAGAAGGCCACTGGCGCCAAATCATGATTGCTCATCGTGGGCGTTTTGAACGATTCAGGCGCAGGCGGCAGGCCTCCATCAAGCTTCGTATAAAGAAATCAGCCAGCTGGGAAGAATAATGCAACATACAGTAGATTGCAATTTCAGCTCACCGTCGTATGGCTGATCAGTTTGCCTGTGTTATTTCTTATCATCTAATCTAATGCAGGCACTGACAGATACAACTGGAATCTGGTTCATCAACCAACGCTAGAGATATGGAATAATGCTCTGAGGCTATTCCTTAAAAAAATGCTCAGATGATCGTCAACTTACATTGGAGCCTGCCTCCACCACAAACTTAAATATAGCGCACGGGATGAATTAACGCTAATCCTTTGCTATCGGTCTTCCCGCTAGTCTTGCTCCAGTACAGAAGGTCTGATAGATGTTACTGATGGAAAGAAGCGCGCGCCTGCCCTGACCCTTCTGATAAAAGGCATCCAACCAGATTAGATTTTTGTTCGTGTGTACGAGTTACGAATCTGTATTCACATCTCAATTTTGTGTCGATTTGTTTTCAGGGTTGCTGTTGTCACCGGAAGGAACAATTCCAAGGAATTGGGCTGGAGGTATGCAGGCAGCTAGCTTCCAAGGGTGTCATGGTGATCATGGCGGCGAGGGACGAGAAAAAGGGATCAGAAGTGGATATGCTTCATGGATCAGGACTACCTGATGTACAGTTTCACCGGCTGGATGTCAGCGATCCAACTGACGCTGCCCGTCTGGCCGAATTTATCCAAGAGAAGTTTGGTAGGCTCGACATACTGGTGGGCTTCTTCTAACTTTCTAAATAGTACTCTCTTCATTCCAAATTATAAGTCATTCTAAGAATCTTGGAGAATCAAAACATCTCAAGTTTAACCAAATTTATATCATAAAATAATAACATTTATGATGTCAACTAAGTATCATTAGATTCCTCATTAATTATATTTTCATAGTATACTTATTTGATGTCATAAGTTTTCATAATTTTCTCTATAATTTTGGTTAAACTTTGAGATTTTTGAACTCTCCAAGATTCTTGGAATGTCTTATAATTTGGAATGGAGGGAGTAACTCATATCACATACACCTTGCTTTTTATGGAGTATGGACTCACTCAAGCAACCTGATGCTGGTACCTCCGCAGATCAATAATGCAGGGGTTATAGGTGTAATTACAACTGCAGAGATTGGTACCACAACAACAATTCAGGAACTAGTAAGTCCTTTGACTTCTTGGAGATCATTGTTCACAATTTTCTCGGTAGCGTCACTGCTTCTCTACTGAAAAGACACTACTGTCTGTCTGCAAGATTGCGACTTGCAGCAGCATGACCACTTTTTAGTTTCCCTTTTCTTGATCCCTTGAACTGAAGTGGTAAACTAGGCTTAACCCAGTGCATCGAACAGCTGGCAGGCAAGAGCACGACAGAGAGACTACAATGGTTGGTGCAGCACTCCACGGAGAGTTATGAGGAAGCAAGAGAATGTCTGAAAATAAACTACTTCGGCACCAAATTTGTGACCGAAGCTCTCCTCCCTCTTCTATCCTTTTCTGACGGACGGCTCATCAACGTGTCATCCACCTACGGACTACTCCGGGTGTATATCTGAACTTCTGAACAATCATACAGATCAGTCGGTTTTTTCTCGTGCACTAAATAAACCTTCTCTTCCAGTATTTCAGTGGTGAAGATCTTAAGCAAGAGCTAAATGATATTGACAAGCTGACGGTAGAGAGGCTAGACGAGATGTCGGATTTGTTCCTGAAAGATTACAAGAACGGTCAGCTGAAATCGCATGGATGGCCTGCCGATTCTGGGTGCCTGGCCTACAAGGTATCCAAGGCTTTGATCAATGGCTATACCAGGATACTGGCGAAGGCGCACCCGGAATTATGCATCAACAGCGTGCACCCCGGCTTCTGCAAGACTGACGTCAACTTTCACACCGGCGAATATACACCGCGGAAGACGGTGCCAGTTGCATTGTTGCGGTGGCGCTGTTGCCGGAAGGAGGCCCAACTGGCATGTTCTTCTCCTGCACGGAAGAAGCACCCTTTGTGTAACTTTTGAAGGGTTACTCACTTACTCAGTAATGTGGTGGCATCAAGCTTGAACTATGTTATAGAATAACTGCACCACATTGGAAGCTTCTGTGTTCTCTTGAGAACTGGAAAAAATAGAATCCCTGGCATTTGTTTACATGTGGATCTTTGATTCTATTTACTAGTACCTGAACTATGTTTGGTAATCTGAAATGTTCATGGTGGCAAATGCCATAGAAATGAAAAAAATAATAATATCTAGGTTAACAAAAAAAAAGGGTAAGGACAATGCTATGGTACTCCCTTTACCTGTTAGGAGGTAATATCTCAAATAACATTTAAGCCGTTGATTTTTTGTATTTTATGAATTAATTAATGAAATTATCAATTTCTAGAAAAAGAAAAACAAATCCCTCCGATTCCCTTAATCATGGGTCACGGGAGAAACAAATCTTTCTCAATCCTCCTTTCTCCGCGTGTAGACATTGGGGCCGTTCGGCTGGAATTATAAGCCGGCTGAAAAACACTGTTGGCTGATTTTTTGTGAGAGAAAAATACTGTTCCGGCTGAAAAAATAAGCCGAATAAGACGGATTATAAGCCAGATGAACAGGGCCATTATATCTATACCTAATAATAAAGAGGCAAAATTTCCGCGTAAGATGTAAATAAGACTCTTACACAACTAAGATTACATGTAAGACTAAGTTGATACTAATCCTGATAGATCAAACTCCAACTCGCTTTGTTGATGTCGTGAAGTCTCATATTTTCCACACGTCCTTTTTTGGACAGGGCTCTCTCTGTTGCCGTGGACTCCAATTTTTTCCTTGTCTTTTTTATTCTGCCCGATTTACTCGGATGTCTCTTTTCGTCTTTTTTTTGGATAGGGCTATCTCTGTTGCTGTGGACTAATAAAATTAAAAATGATAAATACAATTTTATACGTTTTTGAACTCTTCACCTTGTTAATACTAAATTGTTGATGTAGTTTAACATTATCCATTAACATAGATAGTTTTTCTCCCGTTGCAACGTACGGGCAAATTTGCTAGTCTATATCTATACCTAATAATAAAGAGGTAAAATTTGTCACCCCTTGATTTTGGTTTGGTCCGGCCTATTCATCGTATCCCCTGTAGTCTTTTACGCCACCGAGTCTTGGGTGGCTCCGACTCCCCTCCACGTGTGTGTTTCCTGATCAGCTCGATCTGTGTTTCCGACTGCCGTCATGACGTCTTCTCATCCAAATGCAAATCAGTTCCAAAGGCTTAACTCCAAAAGGCAATGACTCAATGAATTCTAGACAACCCCTCTTCCAAATACAATCTATTCCAAATCTAAATCGGACTAACTCCATAAGTCATGAGCTTCTAGGAGCGACGACTACATCTAGATATCGATGGCCCTCTGCGCACGTGGCTCTTCAGTTGCGTCCGCTCCTGCCTAGCCCAAGTGTAGCTCCTTCTCCGGCGACCGTGACCCAAGTTAGAACAGCTCTTGCATTGTCTAGCGCGAGAATTCGATTCGAAAATGTATTAGGCCACCTTCCGACGCTACGTCACATGGAAATATATTAATGATATACAACGTTTCGTGTTCTAAATCCAGATCAGACCGGAATCGATTAGGTTTAGCTCTAGAAGGAAACAAATCCAAATCAGATTGAAATCAGGTTTAACTCTAGAAGGAAACAACACAAACAAATAAATCTAAGACAACTCTTCCAAATACAGTCTGGAAGTCCACCAAGCTGAGAAGGATGTCCTCGTACTCCGAGTCAACCACGAAGGTGCAAGAGGACCAAATCGAGGCTACTACATGGGCGAAATAAAAATCGTTGCTGCTCGACCGTGCCCCTGCCCCCTAGCGGCCTGGCCGCTGCTTGCCGCGCGCCAGAATGAGTAGCTGGATGAAGGAGGAGCGACGGCGACTGGATCTGGGAGGATGGCGCCTTTTTGCCCCGTGCTTCTGTTGTGCCAGCGACAAAGCATGGCTGTGTGTGTGCACGAGCACGACTGCGAGGTGCCGAGAGCGACGGCATGTAACGATGACTCTTCAGCAACAGTGAGGCAGAGCGCTGGCCTGGGTGGCGAGGAGGAACACGGACCGCGCGACCATGACGACGGCGAGGAGGAAGGGGCACAGAGCCTAGCTACAATCGCTCCTCCCGAAGTCGCTCGTCCTTGCTCTCCTCCGGCCAGACGCACGTGCTCGAGCTCCTCCGATGGCCACCCTTGCTTGCTCTTGGGCGTAGGTATATACTGTTTTCACAATCGAAGAAGTTGTTTTACCAAACGTTTCTCTATCAAATAAACAAGAAAAGGTGCTCCACTATATAGGCTATAACTGAAGTTGTTTTCACTAAAATCGGAGCTGTAAGAAACAGTGCCCTTAGTTGGGGAGGACGCACGGGACGGTGCGGCGGTGAGCGTTGCTTGCCGGGTTAGTTTTTTGTGGAAGCGTGCAGTCGCGGCGTAGATAATGGCGTTGGGGCACATGGCAGTTGCGAGTTCGGCTTCGGGCTCCGCCCGGTGTGATCTATGAAGCCGTGTCGGATAAGTTCAGGACTCTATGTACGTGTACCTGCTTAGTGTGTGCCACGTTTTTCTATCCCACGTCTTTTATCTAGGTGATGACTAGGTTTTGAGTGATTTCAAATAAAAATTGAAATAGGTAGCATTGGATTTATCAAGAATTGATGATTAGAACACTATGTTAAAAATCTGTCTGTTGCAAATTATGCCATTCTGCCTTTCTTAGATAAGAGATTAAAATCCTAATTACTTATTTGTCTCAAACTCATAAGCCATACTCATGCGAGTTAGAGAAATAAGTAATTAGGACAAATGGCACAAGATATAAATCTTGTTGCAACGCACGGACATATTTGCTCTATATATATATATATATATATATATATATATATATATATATATATATATATATATATATATATATATATATAATAAAAAGGCAAAAATTTCAGGCGTTTTTTTTTTCGTCCAGCCCAACCGTCCCACTTCACTCTCTCACGTCCGGCCCATTCGCGACCGGCCCACTCCTCACAACGAAAGATTTCTCCCCACGCGCCACGCCGCCGCCGCAACGCCTCCGTCCCGTCGTCTCCCCGTGTCGTCGCTGCACTGCTTCAGTCCTGCGCCGCCGCCGTAGCTTTTCCTTCCCGCGCGACCACTGCTCCGGTCTCATGGCGCCGTCCCGTGCTGGCGCTGCACGCGAGACGGCTGCTCCTCCAGACCGCGCACAGCACCGCCGCTCCTCCCGTCCGCACGCAGGGCCGAGGTCGCCGCTCCTCCCATCCGCTCGCAGGGCCGAAGCTGCCACTCCTCCTGTCCGCGCGGAGCCTTGCTGCTCCTCCCGTCCTCGCGAGGAGCTCGAAGCAAGGAAGGAAGAACGGAGGACCGGTCGGAGCTGCCGGAAGCGGACCTCCGGCCAGAGGCCGCAGAGGAAGAACCGCTGTTTGGGGTGCATTAACGAAATAGGAAGCGAAAGTGTGGCTTGTATCAGATGTGTCCCTGGCGTGTCCAAGTCCAACACAAATTCCTCCTTTTCCCTATTATTAATAGCTAGAAGATTTTTTTTTAATTCGAGAGAACACATCAATCTTTGTTAGAAGTTGCCACCCGTGCTCCAGATATCTCCGGATAAGAACTGGCAAGGGGATACAAATCCTGAACTCGCCGGATTTGAAAAGGCAGTCATATTGCTGCATGCTGCCACATTTAGGCAAGATTTGTTGATCATGCAATTTTTCCCTTTATTTATTTTAAAATTTGTGTCCACGGTAGTCTATTTTTCTCGTCTCTCTATGGCTGCATATATCTCAGTACGATCTCACAAATTTACTGGCGCCATCAATTTTAGTGAAGAGCCAATATGTTTGTCTGTACATCTTTAACATCTTCGGTTAGCCTCTTGATGGTTTCCTGTTTATGTTTCACTTTATTTTTTCGATCTATAACTAGATAATTCCATTCCTATTTATGTTTCACTTTATTGTTTTGATCTATAACTAGATAATTTCATTAATCTATCGCTTCTAGCGTGTGGATCATAAGCTGAAAGTCAGTAACTTAAAGTTCATATTTTGGCTAACAATACAATTCATTAAACAATTTGCTTTTAGCAGGTCGATCAGTGGGTGAAAGTTCATCAAGGACTGCTATTGCGGAAGGTATTTCAAGATCATCATAAATTTCTTTGCCACAACAGGCCCCTCTTTGCTACATGTAACTTTTCCGGCCAGTGTCATAAACTTATCCATGAACTAATTGTGTTCATTATAATATGCAAATGATTCATGTATATGGTTCTAACACCTTTGCAAAACTACCAGCTCTGTCTTGGATGGTGTGGTCCGCTTAGATGGTTGGTTTGCACTGACGTTTCTATGAATCAGCATCAACATTTGGAATTGTGCTGGACATGGTTACACATAGATACTCTTTGAATAATCCTGAACTCTGGATATGCAGGGAGAATACATTATGCCGCCTGAATTAGTTACACAACTCATGTTGCTTCTCTTCAGGGTTAAAGTTGCTTCTCTCTATTAGACCTTCTCTCAGTTACAGGCAATGAAGGGTGAGGGCATGACAGCTGAATAACGCCCAATTAGTGTATTCCATGATGTGACTGTTGCTTCTGTTTTAGCCTTGTAGCATGAAGCTTGAATGGAGCCAACTGATTCCTGCCTCACTGGTAGAGTGGTACCCCCAATGTTTTTGGTTTCTTTCTGATTTTATATGATAATTAAGTGTTCTAAAAATGTATTCTAGGCTGTTCATGTGGCCATATACCACAAGCGGCAGAATAGTCTATGGCGACAGCATAATGGGTATAACCAACAGTTGAGGGAAGATATAAATAATTACATAGCTTAATTTGTACTGTTAATTACACATGGAGCAAGTAAGTTTTTATTACTGTTGCAACGCACAGGCATATGTCCTATGAGGTATTTATTTACAGGTTCATATGGGCTATTTAAGTGCACTTCTGCTTGGGCAATATCTGATTCAGGCTCTAATTCATTGTGTTAGTTTACAGACTATATATATTGGTGAAAAAACACATTTTTCTGGTTATTATTGCAAACATATTATGAGATTGAGTAACCCTAGGGGGGCTTAGGCAGTCCAGCAGCTGATCACGTCGCCTCAGCTGCTGGTGGCAGAAAGGAATCTTGTCAGGAAGCGAGCACTTTGTTTCATTGTTCATCGGCTCCCGGTGATCCCTGGGTGCCAATGGGTGTTAATTTTTGTTCCAAACTGGGACCCCAATCTCAGTTGTTGGTTGAGAACTCGACAGGGGAGTCCGACCCAATGGACAGAATTTAGTGCTGTTCTGCAAAAGCATTTTGGTTTTCCTGCCTCAAAGCATTCCAAAAGGAAGTCTTGGATGCTTGGTTTGCTCACAGGTATTGTCTCGTCCTAGCAGCAATAGGATCAGGTATGTTTTCTGTAATGCCCTTTTTTATATTCTGTAATTTATTATTTCTCCCACATGAATAGCAGTTTTGGCCTCCTTTTCTCACATGGATAACTCTGTTGATTGGAAAGTCTATTAACAACAAGGATCGTGGTGGTCATATCATCCTTGATAAGTCTAATGCACGATCAGTGCCTGAAACTTGCAAATCATGGGATACCTACATGCTGCCTTGGATCAGGGCAACCTAATAGCCGCGTTGAGGGTAAAGTGATGGCTGGCATGTATAAGATTGTTTATGTTTGCCCGGAGACAATATTAAGGTAATCATTCTGCTTCGGGTATTCTAAAGTTTATTAACGTGTTGCCATGTCTATCTTGGTGGTGATGTCTTTTCTTGCAGATTAATGGAACCAATGAATAACTTGCAGAAAAGCCAGGGATTGCACCTTTTGCCGTTGATGAGGTCCATTGTGTTTCTAAATGGGGCCACGATTTTTGACCTGACTATAGCTCTGCTCTTGTGTTTGATATCCTCTGTTAAAGGTGGCAGTTATTGTTTACCATTGTTTTTTGTCATTAGCATTTTAATTTTCACATATAATGAAGTGAGATTTATTTCATTTTGCGCTCAGGAACCAACATGTGCTTGCTATTTTCTCACATCATCTTACAACTCTTTAGTATTTATTAACAATTAGTCTAAGCTTTTATATTTCTACAACAGGAGATTATCTGTTGATAGAAAGTTTTGAGTTCCAGCAAATTGAAGTTCTTGAAGCATGATATTCCTTTGATAGCACCGACAGCTACTGCAACTATTCCCGTACGAACATCAAGCCCTTGAAAATATGAAAAGATACAACAATTGTGTTAACTTCGTTTTTTCCAGCCAAATCTATGGTTCAGTGTGAGTTACTGCAACTGCCCCTTTTGCCCCACGTTTATGGATGCGTCTTCGTGTTTTGGTTCGGAATGTGATGTTTGGTTTGCAAGACAATCATTGGCTTCGCTATCATGTATCCTTTATATGGTCCTATGGTCTATTTGATGTTGCTTCTGTCTCACTAGCTAATTCTTTGACCCTTTTCCCCTAGCTAGCATATGTGACAAGTTAGATTTTATTGGCATCAACGACTATGGGCAGGTGACTTAAATACTAGCTGCTTAGATAAATGGTCTGAACTCTGAACATGTAAACTGTAGGACTTGATTACTCCATTTTCATGCAGGAGGTGAAATCAAGCCCTGGTCTACCGCTTGTGGACAATGATGAGTCCAGTGAATCTGGTCATGATGTTTATCCTGATGGGCTATTTCATATCCTGATTCAGTTTGATGAACGACACAAGAGCTTAAATATACCTTCTATGATTACTGAAAATAGAGTTCCTGATGAGACCGAACTGATTCGAAAACTATATATTATGGAACACCTGTTAGCCATTTATGCTGCAATCATTAATTCATTATGGTCCATCAAATTAATTTCTAATGAAACATTCCTTATTATATGATCATGTATATGTAAATTCCAACACTGATAGGCATATTGTTTTGAAGGGTGTGCCTGTGCTTGGCTATCTATTTTGGACACGTCAGATAAGGGAGGTGATTTGGGGTTGGCTTGGATTAGGCAGCCAACAACACTGGGAAATAATAATTACTTAGGTTTTTTAGCACTTTTTCTTGATTAATAAGAATAAAACTTATGTATTCTGATGGTTGACATACCAAAGGGAATTGTAAAAGCAGATATTTTGTGCAGCATCTTAAAGTAGAATAAAAAGATATTTAAGTCTGATTAATTTCATGCCTTTTGCTGTAGCAATTAGCATGAGCACGAATCAACAAATTGTATATTCCGTTGCAACGCACGGACATTTTTTTGCTAATGGTATCTAATTAGAGAAATTTTACAATGGTCGGAAACAATATGAGCCATCCATATGGCGACGGTGGAAAAATAGGAGGTACCCATGTCAAAGTACTCAAAAGTACCAGATAGATGAGGTTGATCATAGATCAGTTGGTTATGCTCTTTGTGGTGGAACCTGTTCACCTAGGTTCAATTTCTCGACTTGGCACGAGTGTTTGTATTTTCCTGGATTTATTTTAGGATTTAACGGCGCTATGCTTTCAGTGGTAGGCGATGTCCCCATCGACAGCGAGACGCCTGTGGTAATTTCGTGAATTTCAAGATCTACCAGCTTAGTCCTTCGGAGGTGCTCATAGGGGTAGGGTTTGCGTACGTGTGTTCATAGGGGCGAGTGTACATGCGTGTTGTGAGTCTTAAAAAAAAGTGGGACCAGTACCAAACTATGTGCGGCTAGATCTAGTTTTCTTTTTTTATTATTTTTTTATATAAGGGTAAATCAGTAACTTTAGGCCGGGTGTGTTACTTAAGTCAAAGGCGTCGCTGTCCTCGAACCGCTCTGGCGACAATTCCTCCGGCGTCGAGTTCCTACCGATGGCCCACGTGTTGACAAGGATCATAACCCCCACCGGCACGTCGAATCGCAGGACCCGGCACGGCGTTCAGCACTCCTGTGGGATTAGCAGCGGCGCCAGACGCTGCAGTCGGAGCGCCTCCTTGATGACGAGCAGAAGGTAATGCAGACCGCTCATGCTGTCCTCCGTGATGATCTCTTGCCCGGCCGGTGAGGACTCGCCAGACCTTGTCCTGTGCCTTTCGCATTACTCTTGGGTTCCTCATGAGCTCCGCTGTGGTCCACTAGAGCATGGTTGCCGAAGTCTCGCTGCTCCTTCCAAATATGTCGTGAATTGTCTCTCATAATTTTCTGATTAAGAGCTGGAAATCATACAATGATTTGACGGCCTTTATGTTCTCGCTGGTGAGGGGCGATCCAGCAGCTCGTCTTCCCTCTGGGTCCTCAGCAGCACGTCGAGCAAGTCCTCGTCGGCGACAACGGCGCCTCTACTGTCTTGGTGCACCTGGATGATGGTGTCGATGAACGACGACATCATGTCCCTCAACTTGCTGCTGTTGATGGCACGCATGGACGTGTCGGTCACGTACGCACAGATGGAGGCTAGAAAGACTCGTTATTCTTTTGTTATGGGTTCCGGCTCCATCCGGACCAACTGAAGGTGGATTATATATGGGTATTAGGAGGTCTAAGCACCGCGAGAGGGCGGGGGCTTGGAGTCCCAGTATGAACGGGGACTCGGTTCTCTTGACAGGAGGATAATGAGTTGGTCCCGTTTGTACCTCGGTACGAACGGGACGTGTGTTTTTCGGGGTACCCAGCTGGGCTACATTGATTCGCGAATCGCCGCGTAAGCGGTCCGATATGACTTGATCCGGGCATCGTAGTAAGAACTGAAAGAGAAAATGTGAATAATGATGGAATTGTATTGACCAACTCTTGTTTGGAAATAACATAAGTGCTTACATAGATGGTTAGATGATAAACTAAAAAATAACAAATAAAAGAACTACAATAAGGGTCCACTAGTAGTAATGCTTTTTCTGCAAACTTGAACCAGTAGCCAAAAAGCCTATCATGATCCTTGGAGTCGGGAAATTATTCCCAGTCGGGTAAGTCTTGTGAGTACATTGTGTACTCAGGGTTTATTTTACCCCTGTTGCAGGTGCTGCTTGAGGCTTTGTGTGGAGGATCGTCTGTTGGGCTCAGATGGATCTTTGCTACGCTCGCTAGATATTTATTTCCGCTATTTTAATTCCGCACTTTGAATTTGGTATTGTAATAACTTATTTTCTGAAGACTATGTTGTATGGAATAAACTAAGTATTGTACTCGTTTTTATTATTGGATCCTGGATAAAAATGTGGATGGTTTCCTGTTCTCCCATTGGGTGTGCTCGACAGAAACGGCTGGAATAGCCGCTGGCGGAGTACTTAGTGCCTAGAGGAAGGCTGAAAGTCCTATGTTTGGTGTTGGTAATTAGTGACAATGCCTAAGTACTAATCTCATGTCTAAGTTGTATATAGCATATGAGGATTAGTACATTCCAAGGTTGGTGGCAAGATGGACATGGTGATCATGATGGCCACACTTAGATTTGGACGCAACCCTACGTGATCAAGGCAAAGGTATATGCTTAAGGGTTGTGTTTTAGTAACCAAGACACCTAGTGGGTGTGGTTACATTATAGGATAGATAGCCGTACTATAAAGAGGGAAATGACGCGGCTATTGAACTCCTAAGTGTCTCTAGGTGTGTATTTCATAATCATATGCATTTGGATAGAACTAATAACGCCTCGAAAAATGATTGTGAAAATGCTAACACACTCATACATGACGAGATCACTTGGTGGTGTTAGCACGTTTGCGAAGGCGGTGGAGTTTGAGCGGTAGAGAGGGTTTGGGGTCCTCTATCCTTCCCGCCGAGCTTGCGAGGTGGGATTCAGGCGTTTTCGAGGAGTTGAAACGACTATTTTCCACTACGCCGGAAGTCGGAAAAGAAACGGAGGCGAACGGAGGTCACAGAGGTGACCGGACGCTGGACCGGACGCGGTCTCTGTTTGACCGGACGCGTCCGGTCAGTGTTCAGCGTCTGCGCGTGTTTCTGTTTTTGATCGGACGCGGTGGCGCGTCCGGTCGATCAGGGAGCTTACTGGACTCCAACCGGACGCTGGCACTGTGGCGTCCGGTCAGTTCTGCAGCGCATCCGGTCGCTGTTTCGTTGTGCGCTGCTTAGGCTTGACCAGCGCGTCCGGTCCGTTACGGGACCAGCGCGTCCGGTCGAGCTTCACGCGTCCGGTCGTTGCGTGGAGCGCGTCCGGTCGGTGGTTCGCGAGCGTAGTCGTTGTGTGATCAGCGCGTCCGGTCAGTTTGACCAGCGCGTCCGGTCAGCGCGACTTCGGCTGTTTGAAGTTTCTAACGGCTATATTCGAAGGGGTACGTCTATAAATACTCATTGGCCGGCTCAAGGCTCCATCTCTTGAACATTCGACATACTTGTTAGTACTTTGAGCTAAGCAACTCCCCTCCCACTCATCTCTCTTACTTCTTTGCATATTCGAAGTGAGATTGAGTGATCCAAGTACATTTGCATTGTGAGATTGCATCTAGTTGGCACTTGGTGGTTGATTTGCTGCGGGATTCTTGTTTCTCTTGGTAGTTGTCGTCACCTAGACGGCATGAAGCAGCTTGGAGGCGTTGGCAAGAGTTGGTGATTGTTCTTGGCCATCTCCGGTGATTGTGAGGGGTTTGTGCCTACCTCGGCGAAGCGCCAAAGGGCCGGTTTAGATGCGAAAAATTTGGCAAAATAATATTGTAGCGCTTTTCGTTGTTATTTGGCAAATATTGTCCAATCATGGTCTAATTAGGCTTAAAAGATTTGTCTCGTCCATTTCGTCTAAACTGTGTAATTAGTTTAATTTTTTATCTATATGTAATACTTCATGCATGTGTCCAAAGATTCGATATGACGAGAAATCTGAAAAATTTTGCAAAATTTTCTAAAAACTAAACTTGGCCAAAGGCAACGTTAGTGAATTGCTCGTGTCATTTGCAACCTTTTTCCATTTGGTAGGTTCTTGTGGCGCCTTTTGAGAGGCTCGGTGTGTGACCGATTAGCCACCGAACCACGTGGTGAAGAGGGACACAATGGGGACTAGCGTGCTGGCAAGCACGTGAATCTCGGGATAAATCTTCGTGTTATCACTTTCATATTGTGATTGATTGATCCCGGTGTTCGGTTGTCTTGGTATTCATTGTTGATCATATTGGTTGGCTTATTACTTCGCCCCTCGGTGAAACTCTCCCAACTCAACTCCGCATTACTTTCTTAGTTATCTTTCTTAGCTAGTTAGCTTTGCTATAGTAGCTCCTTTGTGTAGCTTGCTAGTTGTAGTTGTAGTTACCTTCTCAGTTTGACTTGTGCGGTTAAGTGCAAATACTAGAATTGTGAATTGGTTAGGTGGCTTGCAAACACCCCGTAGGCTAAGCAAAACTCGCATCTCGCTATTTGTTATATTGATAAACTTGTTTAGCTTGTCTTTGTAGAAAATTTTAAAAGGCTATTCACCCCGCTCTAGCCATCAAGACCTTTCAAAGGCAAGTACCTTCGTTAGTGTGTTATTTTGGACGGTTCTGCCACATACCGTGCCTTGCATATTCTTACTTGTACCGCTCATTTGGCCATCTATAGTGAAGCATTTTTCCTGAAGGTATGGCCACCCTAAGGTGGTCAGACTGAAATGAAGATGGAGTCCAGTTTGCTTTTACCTTCGGTCGTTGCTTACCTTAAACCCTTACAACCCAACATTTTATATAACCTATAAACTCTCTAAACGCTAAAAACCCATTTGCGTGTAATTCTGAGGAAGAGGAATAGAGCAACAAATGCTTTTTTAGTTACTTATTCTATAAACTTATAGAAAAGATAGTTGAATAACATTTTTTATACGGCGTTCAATTCCTATTCTAAAAAATGGGTTTAGCTAAAATCTAACTACCATAAGTTTGATTAAGTCTACGAAGGAAATTATTAACATTTATGGCACCAGGAAATACTGTAAAATTATATTACATGACAAATTAAATATATTGATTTAGTATCATAAATATCAATATGCTTGTTTTATAAATTTAGTTAAAAAGAAAAAGAAAATGTAAACGTGGGGAGGCTGGGGTGGGGACTGGTCCTGCTCACGTGGTAAACAACTCACACGCAAAAGTTTAATTGAGGCGTGGGGCTGTCATCGGCCTCGGTTAGAGACAGCCACATGGTTATGACATACTGTACTACTCTCTGGCCCTTTGGTAAGGATCTCAGGTTCTTCGGCTCTGTTGTTCTATTGTAGCTGGAGCTGTGGGAGTCAAAGAAAACTAGCTCTGCCGGTTCTTTGAGAGGAGAGAGTGGAAAATAGCTCTTGTAAACAGTGCGTAAATAATATACTGACAATGTGCGTGTCAGATAAGCTGGAGCCGGTAGAAAATATTTGCTTTTCTGGGTGAATGCCACTTCTTTACCGACGGAGTGACTACGTGCAATCCAGCAGCTCCGAACCGTTGTGCGGTTTTCGTTCGGTCGTCTGTCCGTTGTCATTGATTGAGTAGTTGTGGCCATCAATACGTTTCAATGTGTGGCCACCAACAAAGATGCAGCAGTGCAGCACGAGCTTAAAAAAAATATCCGGACATCCGGTCATGGTTGCCATTCTTCTCTGTAACTGAACTCAGAAGGGTAGCGTCATCATCACCTTGAGACTTGAGTGCTCTGCTTTCGCTGGAGCCCGTGGTGCACGCTCATGGAGGCCGCCATTCATAGTGCCTCGGAAACAAGGTACGTGCCATACCTTACCTCATGTTTCGTTCTTGCAATCTTGCGTGCAGTCTTTACGAAAACAAGTGTGGGTCCTTCAATTAATCTGGAGCCTACCAGGTTTTGTTTAGGAAGAAGTCATAGTTTCTACTGTACTCTGTATATATGTAAATGTAATAACACAGAAACTTCCGGCGATTGACCCTGGCCTTAACAGGATTGCTGTGGTCACCGGTGGGAACAAAGGGATTGGGCTAGAGGTGTGCCGGCAGCTGGCCGGCGGCGGCGCCACCGTCGTCTTAACAGCCAGGGACGAGAGGAGGGGCGCAGCCGCTGCAGAGAAGCTCAGAGAAGCAGGGCTCTCCGATGTCATTTTCCATCAGCTGGAGATCACCGATGCTCCGAGCATCGCTCGACTGGCTGAGTTCCTGAAGACTCGTTTTGGAAAGCTAGACATCCTGGTAGGTTGCCTTTTTATAACTTGAAGAGGATTGATATGGCCACTTGGCCAGGGATGATGGGTGTGAGATACTATGTGTAGATAAATAATGCCGCAATTGGTGCTGTTGAGTACGTCCAGGATCCTGTTGACAGTTCAACAAGCGAGGAAAAGGTGAGCTTTACTTACATCTTCAGCTTGTCAAAGGTATTAGAAAATAACGCTGGTTAATGTCCGGCGCTAGTTAGTGAAAGCGGAACTACACTACTGGAAATCAAAGCATCTTCTCCAGGACAAAATTAAACCTTGGTGACAGGTCCTGAAATTTGATCTCTGGTGTATCATGTTAGGCCAAATTGATGAAAAAGTTTGCTTTGTTGTTGCATGTATGTGTCCAACAGTTCACTGGCATGGATCAGGGTCAAAGGCTTGAATGCATGTTTAAAGGTGTCCGGGAGACCTACGACGCTGCAAGAGAAGGCGTGAATACCAACTACTATGGCACAAAGCAAGTGATTGAGGCCTTACTGCCCCTACTGCAAGCTTCCTCCGATGGGAGGATCGTCAATGTCTCCTCTGAATTTGGGCTGCTTAGGGTAATAACCAACTTCTTTTGGCAACACCACTCGGTACGTCTTATACTACAACAGACATTAAATCTGAAAAGTTCTTCATTTCCGATGTAGCTAATCAACAACGAGGAGCTAAGGCAGGAGCTGAACGATGTGGAGAAGCTCACCGAGGAGAGGCTGGACGAGGTGCTGGCCACGTACCTAAGAGACTTCGAGGCCGGCGAGGTGGAGGCGCGTGGGTGGCCGATGGATTTCTCGGCGTACAAGGTGGCCAAGGTGGCCATGAACGCGTACTCGAGGATCCTAGCAAGAAAGCACCCCGAATTGCGCATCAACTGTGCGCACCCAGGCTACGTCAGCACTGACATGACCATCCACACCGGACCACTGACGCCTGAGGAAGGCGCGGGCAACTTGGTGAAGGTGGCACTGCTGCCGGAAGGCGGGCCAACCGGCGCATACTTCGCGTTGGGAGAGGAGGCGCCCTTTGTGTGACAAAGCACCATCGTTAACGTTAAGTTCGTTGTTCTCCAACTGCCTGTTGTCAAAGTTTACTGCTGGCTGCTTTGTTTCTCTCCATGTCAAAGTCCAAAATGTTGTCACACGACGCTGGTATTTTTGTCGATTGAAGTGTACGTGTCACCGGTGTCAGATTGAAGTTACATACCGCGCGAATGGTTTTTCTTCACGGCGATATGTATGAAGAGCAACACTAATTACCAACATGACCTCACAATTGTTCATGAGAAGGCATTTGATGGGTGGATCCCTTCGAGCATAGCTCAGTGCTACCTTGTTATTTGTAGGATTGGTCACAAGTTAGCCACTATTAGTTTCATGTTTTAGATTGTATTTCCCCCTTGGTCACATGAACCATCTAGGACCATTGTGAATTTGAATTTGTGGAATGTTGCAAATTAATTCATTTATAAATTGCCTATAGTGAAAGCATGCCATTGTTTATGTCGCATATTGGTTGCTGATGCTATAGAAGTGTCATTCCAACATAAAACTATTAGTGGTAAACATGTGGTTTTTAATGCTATAGAAGTGGTCACTATACCCTCCATAATACCTTGTAGAAACAACTAGCGACCACAAATGTGGTTGTTAATCCATTATGCTAGATGGCATTATGATATTAACGATGACAAATGTGGTTGTTGTTACAATAAATGTGACCGTTAATGCTATAGTATCAACGACCACGTATTATCCCGTTGTTGAAAAGTTAATGACGGAAAATTGTGTTTGGTCATTAATTGTACTAACGATGGAGTCTTTAATGACCATGGATGACCACATTTTTGTGGTCCTTAAAAACCTTTAGCGACCACATATCCCGTCGTTAAAACCACTTTTAAATAACTTATCGAACTAGTGCATAACTAGTTAACTAAACAAGTATTCATCATCAACCGAAATTAACTTATCTATGCCAGTTGGATACTAATTATAGTGACAGATGTCATACACATACACCTGTCACATGACCTATCATTAATGATGAGCCTTCATTGGACCTGATCCATGTAGGCAATGAGTTGTCACTAGCTCATTAGAGCAGCTCCAGTGTTGGTTGAAAATCAAACCTTGGAGCCAGCAGACCGAACCTTATACACTAGAGGTGTCGAACTGTGCTTGTCAGAAGCAAAAGCGGAGCTTGCAGACATGCCGAATCAAGCAGATTAAATAATACATTTGTGCGGACATTTGCCTGTGGCCAGCATACTGCATCGGGTCACATGAGAGACGGAGAGAGAGTACCTTTTCTGTGTACATGAAGCCCACAAACCGATGCCTACACTAGAGCTGCCGAATCAAACTTTTGTTCTCATGTATTCGAACGTTCGCTGCACACTGGAGGTGCCCTTGGAATGTTCATAGTGACGCTGGCTACGTAGTTGTCACATAGAGTTGAGAGCAAAAAAAAAAGGAAATACTAATTTCTATATTCTAGTGTGTTTAGTTCCTACCAACTCATGTGCTCCTCACTCATATTTTTGAACACCCTGAAAATAGATCAGCTATTTTTTTTATCACTAACTACTGCTCTCTTCTCTCTCTTTTTTTCCTCTATCCACGTCACAGGATAGTCCCAACTAGCCAAATAGCTGATTCCTTCACTTCTGGGAATGAAACCGGATTTTCTTCCATTTGGAAAAAAAGTCAGCTAGCAAAATAGGTGGTCGTTGAGTGCGCCCTTATGTAAGACCCGTCGCCATTATGGCATTACTCAGGAAAATGTCGTCATCTACGTCACTGCGTGCGTCCTTCACTTGCCTGGACGTAGTCATTGCCCCCGTGCCGTTGCATCTTTACCTCGAGATATTTCCACCGTTCATTGGACGCCGGCAGCACATTCATTGGTTCTGGTGGGCAGAAAAGTTTACTACGGTGCTTACTGGCGCGGAACAACCATCGAACGTCCTGTTCTTCGTAAGTATTGCTAACAACCACCAACCACACCTCGCTAGGCAACATAAATCACTAGCGGCTATAGCTGCCGTCCCCATCCTTGTGATCTTGTCGTCAAGTTCACCGAGTGGCTGAGTGTGAGGAATTCGTCTCTCATCCTGTTGCTCGAGCTCGTGGTGCACAGGCTCATGGCGGCCGCTATCAGCACAAGGTACGTGCCATCCGACGTTCTGGCGTGTAATCTATACAGAAGTTGAACTTTAGCACTGGGAGTTTCTTAAAAAAAAAGAGAGTCAGTAAGCCCGGTTCTTTTTTAGAGAAATAACATGCAGTACTGTCGTATACTTTGGTAGGGTTGCTGTTGTCACCGGCGGGAACAAAGGGATCGGGCTGGAGGCGTGCAGGCAGCTGGCCAGCAATGGCATCACAGTCGTCTTGACAGCCAGGGACGAGAAGAGGGGCGCAGCCGCTGTAGAGGAGCTCACAGATGCAGGGCTGTCCGATGTCATTTTCCATCAGCTGGAGGTCACCGATGCTCAGAGCATTGCTAGATTGTCTGGTTTCTTGAAGGCGCGTTTTGGGAAGCTCGACATCCTGGTATCAAGTCATCTTTCGAGCTTAGTAATTCTCAAGGTTTGGTAGGGCCGGTGACTGTGACTGATAAGGAAAGCCATTGTTTCTGCTTTCCAGGTAAATAATGCCGCTATCGGTGGGGTTGAGTCACTTCCCATCGAAAATCCTCCTGAGGTTACATACATGCTCCGATATGTATTCTCAGATTTCAGCTCGTAGGCCACAATCTGAATTGATTTATATATGTTGGTGCGTGGAACAGATCAAGGGCATGGATGCGTTTCAGATGGCGGAATGGTTGTGGAAACAATCCCGGCCCACAAGCGACGCTGCTAAGGCAGGCATTCAGACAAACTACTACGGGACGAAGAAAGTGACCGAAGCGCTGCTGCCTCTGCTGCAAGCCTCCGCCGATGGAAGGGTCGTCAACGTCTCCTCCAACTTCGGGCTGCTACGTGTATGTTGTTCTGATTTCTCATCACATAAACCACTCCAAAGTCGAGTGAGGCTGCCAGATCTGACTGAAACAGGAAGATCTATCTATCTTTCCAATGCAGCATATCAGGAACGAGGAGCTGAAGCAGGAGCTGGACGACATCGAGAACCTGACGGAGGCGAGGCTGGACGAGCTGCTGAGCGCGTTCCTCAGGGACTTAGAGGCCGGCGCGCTGGACGCCCACGGGTGGCCGACGGAGTTCTCCGCTTACAAGGTGGCGAAGGTGGCCCTGAACTCGTACTCGAGGCTCCTGGCAAGGAGGCACCCCGAGCTGCGCGTCAACTGCGCGCATCCGGGGTACGTGAAGACCGACATGACCAGGCAGACGGGCCTGCTGACGCCCGCGGAGGGCGCGGCCAACTTGGTGAAGGTGGCGTTGCTTCCGGAGGGCGGCCCGACTGGCGCTTTCTTCGCGTTAGGCCAGGAGGCGCCGTTCGTGTGACACTGCCATGCCCCCAGACTGGCGGCGGTGCACGGCCCAGCGCTAGTGCGCCACCGCCGTTCTCCGACTGCCTGGCGTGCCTGCTAGTGCTATCTACCTGCGCAGCTTAATTAATTAATTTGCTGGTGTGAGACCGCGAATAAAGGATTGCTGCTGCTTCGGTAATAAAATCGCCTAGATGTCGGATAAGTGTGTTTATTTGCTAGCTTGAACTTAGACCCGTGCAGAGTTTACGCCCGTAACAGTGAGGATCATTGGGCATTACTAGTGCTCAACGGCCGCGAGCGTTCCTAGTAAGCCAGTGACAGGCAAAAGATAGGGGGAATCACTGGAATGGCAGAAACTAGCAAGAATTTGGAGCTTGGAAGGAGGAAGAACACAGGCAGGAATTTCAGGGAGGAGTTCGTTCTCATTTTCCGTCATAACTGCAACCATTCCAGTACAACATCATTGCACATACCAGGCCGAGCCCCTACCTACTTGGGCCAAGCCCAGTACTCAACCAAAGGCACGCCCACGCGGTCTTCAGCCATGCAACACCATCTTAGAGCCCACGGCCTGTTTCCCGACAGTGGCAGCCCGGAACTTGAAAACTGTCAGTAGGTAAAAAGAGTCATTTCGCGTATAGCTTAACACCGTTAGCCTATCAAACTAACGGAAGAGCTAATAAGCCAAAAAAAATTCATTTTAAGGCCAAATAAGCAAGTTTGAGAAAAAAGAAGCCAAAAAACTAAGCAACACTTTTTTTAGGGCCAAGAAAATAATTTTCTCATTTTTCGTCAAAAGGTCTCCGGTGCCATGCTTTTGTATTCTTTGACTCCTTGAAGCTCTTACTGAATTTCTCGGATACTCTAGTGAAATCCTCCTAGTACGTGATTCCATGCCACAAAATACTAGAGAGCTAGCCTAATGAATAAGAAAACGATGTTCTTATGTCACATGGCTTCCTTCCTAAAATTTTAGGAAAATTTTGAGAAAGCTTTTCTCCTTAAATTTTAGCTTAAATTCTTGTGGCACAAATGCTAAGAGCATCGCTCGGTTGGCTGATTTCTTGAAGACACGTTTTGGGAAGCTAGACATCCTGGTAATAAGTTGCCTCTCTCAAACTGTTGAAAGTTCTCTCGATATATACGATGGCCGTTGGTTGATAGGATTAGTGAACTTTTCGTAGGTAAATAATGCCGCCGTTGGTGCTGTTGAGTACGTCCAAGATCCAATCGATAGCTCACCATCGAGCGACCAAAAGGTGAGCTTCACACATCTTCAGCTAATCGGAGTTAGTAGGAGGCGATAACGTCGTCAGATACTAATTGAAACCAATACTCTCTGGAAATTACTTGCATCTCTTGTACAACGAAAAACGTTCTGACTCGTTTCGGAACTCTTCTCTCTGCTCCCGCCCCTAGAATCCTAGATGTGTGTTCTGAACTTAAATTTAAGGCTAAACTGAACATGTTTTTATTGGTTGTTGCACGCTCGCAAACAGTTCAGTGGCATGGATGAGCTCCAGAGGCTTGAATGGATGTTTCAAAATGTCCGCGAGACTTGCGATTCTGCAAAGGAAGGCGTGCAGACGAACTACTACGGCACGAAGCATGTAATCCAAGCCTTACTGCCCCGGCTGAAAACTTCCTCCGATGGGAGAATCGTTAACGTCTCCTCCGGGTTCGGGCTGCTACGGGTAATAATCCATTGGCAGCCTTGTATTTTCATTCACTTGTAATTAGCTTCCAGATGTAATATCTTGTGCACAAGAATACATCTGCAATTTTTTCCTCGGTGAAATATTTGTTTCGTCGACGGAGTCACCGGCTCACGGTGACAGGCTGCCGCTCGGTGGGTGCTGTTCGTGACCCCACGAGAGCCAAGGATCCTCTGCCGCCACGGAGACTGCCCTGGGCGTGGGCCACCGACGCCATGGATGGACGCGTTGTGGAGCTCCCGCTCCGGCAGCCTCGCGACGCACCGGCTGATGCACGCGCGACGGTCTCGATCTCGCGCCGCCGGCGCGGGAGATGAGCGGCTGGGTCCCTCAGATGGGAGCTCCGATGGGCGGACGAGGAGGCCAAGTCGCCAAGGCCGCGACGCCACCAGCGCCGGGAGGAGGAGACCTCGCGATGGTGCTAAGGTGCTTGGTGCCGCCGTCGCCGCGGACTTCTCTCAGAAGTCTCGACGACGCGGAGACGAAGCGAGAGCCGAGAGGGAGGGAAGGAGGCCGCGATAGATATCGTATTTATTTCCAGACCCGACGAGGAAATTATTTTTATCCGACAGTTTTGCCTCAGGTGCAATATAATTAGGCCTCGTTTGGTTTGGGTGTTAAAGTTTAACAAATACCGTAGTACTTTCGTCTTATTTGATAAAAAGTTTTCAATCTTGGACTAATTAGGCTTAATAGATTCGTCTAGTAAATTACTCCTAATCTGTGCCGACATGCATGCAATTAGTCTACATTTAGTACTCCATGTATTTGAGGGAATATTGATGTGATGGGAGTTAAACTTTAACTCCTTCAAACCAAACAGGGCCTTAGGCTCACCGACCATCCAAACAGTAAATTCTAGATTGGGTTGGAAAAATTTTAGGAGCTGTAATTTACCGGGGTTTTAGACTGAATACCGGACTTCCAAACAGGCTCTAAGCCTACTGGGCCTGTACGCCATATGCTACAACGAACACATAGTAAACCTGAACACTTCTTTTGTTCTGAACTTCTGATGTATTGTAGCTATTCAACGATGAGGAGCTGAAGCAGGAGCTGAACGACGTGGAGAGACTCACCGAGGAGAGGCTGGACGAGGTGTTGGCCGTGTTCCTGAGAGACTTCGAGGCCGACGCGGTGGAGGCGCGCGGGTGGCCGACGTATTGCTCAGCGTACAAGGTGGCCAAGGCGGCCATGAACGCCTACTCGAGAATCCTGGCCAGAAGGCACCCCGAACTGCGCGTCAACTGCGCTCATCCCGGCTACGTCAAGACCGACATAACCATGAACTCTGGGCCCCTGACGCCCGAGGAAGGCGCGGGCAACGTGGTGAAGGTGGCGCTGCTGCTGGAAGGCGGGCCGACTGGCACGTACTTTGCGTTGGGACAGGAGGCGTCGTTCATGTGATATTTGCCGGGAGCCTGGACTGGACACGGTCACACGGCTGGCACTCGCCAGTAGCCTCCCATATATTGATAGAGTTATGTTCGGGCTCTATCTTATTGTTGTCTCTTAACATTTTTTTCAAATCTTATTGCCAGACCGATCTAGAACTAATATAACTAGAAAGGCTAGTTTTTTTTTACCGAAAAACAGTAGGGGAGCCCCCTACCTAAGGCTAGTTTTCTTTTTTTAATATAAGAGGACAAAGTTTCAGCCTTTACTATCTGCGTGGTATAAACTGAAAAAGGCTAGTTTTGTAGCATACTAGCATTTGGAGTCTTTTTATTTGAAAAATAGTTTTGTAAAGAGTCATGTTAATTTGCTATATAATTGCCCTCTCTCTCGGTACACCTACTCTACACCCATTGATACGAAAGCATTGCTTACCCATCTCCTTTTCTCATATCTATGATTGAACAATTTATGCCCAGGTTGAATCAAGATAGCACTCGCGCTTTCCTTTTTTAAGCTTCATTTCTCAATAAGATCATTGTCCAAGCCTCATAAATTGTACTTCCTTGGCCCTATTCTAAATTTAACTTTTTCGACAATCTCATATCTTCACTTGCGGATTTGTAGTTGCCCTTTTTCTCTAAAAACATGTTGGCTTCAACAAAATGTTGTTCATATCTATTGGAGCCACTGCTTCCTCAAGCAGCCACTTGCCTTCCCTATCATTACTCTAATATCCATAAGTGCCTTGAGCCTTTCCAAGGAAATGATCCATTCACGAATGATCTGCTGCTAGTCCTACTCATGCTACAAAGATACGAAGCCACAAATGTGTTTTGCCCTGTTTAGAGGGGAGATGCAACATAAATTGTCTCAAAATTTGGACAAATTTTAAACTATACGAACTTAGGGGGGGTTCTCCACCCCCACCTCCCCTCCATCACCGATTCTACTCTACCACACTGTTATTGATCATAACATGGCCATGTGTTTTTTTTCTCGTGTGGCCAACTTCTCATGAAGAAAAACGCCGAACAAGCCCATTGTACTACTCATGAGTTTCTCATGCATGTGTCTTAAAAAATCGATGGACCAATTTTGAAGGACCGAAACGGCGACCAGAGGGGGGGTGAATGGGAGCCTCAAATTTCTTTCGAAACTTTTGACCGCTGTCCCAAAATCAACCCCCAAAAGGCACAGAAACAAATGCTACGAAAACTCGAGCCACCAAGAGTTAAGAGACCCTAAAGACATTCCTCAGAATACTAGAAACCCAACGCAAAAGATGGAACTCGAATCGGAAACCGAACGGGCGAGAAACAGATCGCAACAACACAGACTGCGAGTCGCGGACTGTCCGCGAATCGCGAAACAGCAGGAACAGAGAGCTCCGAAAATCGCCTCCTCTCTTTGATCTTCCGATTTGCGGCCAAATCTTCACCAACTGCCACGAAACTTGGTGAGCATGATCACAAGACAGTAGGGGAGCTACCTCTAAGAGGTCATCGCCCAATTTGAAGCAAATCAACAGGAAATCGAAGGAGAATAAAAAAACACCGGTTCTTGAGACCTAGACCAAGAAATCATCCGATCTACTTGCTCGTGAGGAATTGATGGATTTTCTTCGGTGGAAAGATTCTACTCACGTCATAGCACGAATCAAGGCAACAAAAACAAACCAAAATGGTCTAGAAACGATGAATCGAAAGAAGAACTAGAGGGGAGAAAACGAAGAATGCGAAGAACACATCATGAACTCACAAATTGATTTCTCCATCGAACTCCGGAGGACACCAGAGGTTTCGGGACCTCCTTCCCTCAAAGATTCATGGTTCTTACACTAATCAGTGAATTAGTGGACCTCTCTCTCACACAAGCACCTAGAGGAAGAAACCCTAAAGGAGAAAATAAAAATGGAGGAGGTGAGGGAGATGGGGGCCCCCTCATCCTATTTAACAGGGCTATTACACATTCCCAGTTTTGCCCCTAGATATAAAAGAGCCAAACCATTTAGCCCAAGGGCGTAAAGGTCCAACCTGTGTCATCTTCATCCGATGGCCACCGCGCCTCGTCACCGGTAGCTTCGCCTCGACGCGAACTCCCCGATGCCGCCACGTGTCGTCCGTTCCTCCTCGGAACCTCTGTCCGGGTTTTGAGGCCCAAACCCGTAAACCCGCCTCCGATGGTTTTGAGGCCCAAACCACCAAACCGCTCGCGAGTAGCGTACTCCATACGCGTCCCCCGCCATTCGACACGTGTCACCTCCACGGTCAACATGGCCACTCCCATGTCTTCTCGCGCTTGTCGATGTCCCAAGTGTCAGCCACCGTGGCTAGCCACCCGGCCTCCGGGTCCCTCGGTCCAAGCCTCACGTCCGTCCTTCACCCCTCCGGTCCATCGGCACGGCACATCCTCCTTGACCTTCACCTCGCCGTCGGCTACCGCCTCCGTGCTCCACACCTGCACAATACAAGCCAAGAGACATGTCGCATACAAAGGCTTTCGCCAAGGTAGGATTAGTCACCACTCAACCTACTTCGTGGATCACATTGACAATCACTCATCACAAAACGAACACACAAGGGTACTTGTCAACCTTGTGTTCGCAAATTTGCATGTAAGATATCAAAATACAATACGCTTTTTGTGTTTTAGTCGTGTTATCGGTATTAGAATCTGTTTGCCTCCTAAGTCACTACCATGAAATCCATCAGTTTAGAGCCACAATAGTTGGAATTAGTACCCTATATTTGGTTATCTCCCATTCATCAACATTGATGGGGACACAAAACTTTTTAGCCACGGACACAAGGAAAGCGAATCTGCGAGTTTAGAGCTACACGAGATGACATGTTTAGATGGTGAAGCATGGAGCACGACAGGGAAAGTGCCGACTTCATTGGCAAGCAACAAGAAGCAAGTAAGCAACTGTAAAGTCTTTGACCCCAACAAATAAGAACAAGCATATCGGACATAAACTTATCATAGAAGTAGCCTTAATACAAGCACTACACATGACAAATATCTAGTCCTGGGTGAACATGTTTTCCAAGTTACATGGTTGAAAGCACATGTTCAATTTTCAAAAAAAAAAATCTTCGCTTAATAGATTTTATGTCAAAGCATCAAAGTGAAACTAAGCTGCACATCTTGCTACACTCCCACTACACAAAGCACACATTCAGTCTTAGCACGAGAAAAGCTTTTTTTCACGCCCATGCAAAAGCATGTTTTCCATTAAGAAGATAGTTAGCACAAGAAAATGCTAAGGATATATAAAGAAACTCAACTACATGCAAGATGTTCATATGATACATGATGCAAATGCAATGCTGAAAAAGACAGGATTGAACTCAAGATCAAGAAGCACTTAGGAAGGTTCAAACAAATAATTGAAATTAATCAAAAGGGGTCCAACTGAGTAACATATAAACGATACCAATTGAAGGACCAAAATATGATACCACTTGAAAGGATAGAACAAATGATACCAAAGAAATCTCCTTGACAAAAATAGAGGATAAGTTAAACCTAAAGTTAAACCCACAAGGAGAAGGTTGGAACCTGTCGCAAAAAAAAAAGGAGAAGGTTGGAACCAAACACAATGAAAGCACCAAATCGAACCAACTCCCCCTCAGATGAAGATGAACTCCCCCTCAGATGAAGCCGGAGTCCCCCTCAACCAAAGACACCTAGCAAAACTTTTTTCACTACTGGCTCGCCTTATGATCCGGCGGTGATAACCACCACGATTTTCACCACTGGATTGATCATCCGCCGACTCGGTGGTGAAAACAATTTTCGCTGCAGGTTTCTCTTTCCACTGTGACCCGCCGGCCTTTGAACTAGCGTGAAAACCTATCAGCATCGATTCTAAACAATCTAGCGGTGAAAACTGTGATGCGAAAATGAGATATGTAGTAGTGGACGTGCGCTTTCGTGGCTGCCTCCTCCGTGGGCGGCGAGCAAGTGTGGCCTGAGTTCATTTAGCGTTCACATAGTTTTAAATATTAAAGAGTGGCAAATTTGGAGACTGTTGAAGTACTCTTTTTTTAGGGGTTTCTATTTTAGAGAATGAATAAATCGTGATTGTCGTGGTCTATTTTTAGCTGGTCTCTTGAGTTGCTCTGACTACCGCTGTCTGATCATGTTATGTGTGATGCATCACATCGACAGCTACAAACCAACAAATGGCACCGGCCAGTTAAGAAGGATGTACTTGTGTCCCTGTATATTTAAGTACTTTTGTGATTTCAAGAACGGTTTAAAGAATGAAATTAAACAAACCTATAGTTGCTTGTAGAAGATGGTTTTCTGTTAAAAAAAGACGCATATTATATAACCTCATTTAGTTAGCATTATACTTATGATCAAGGTTCAAAATTTCGGCGAAATTTGACCGAAATTTCGTGAATTAATTTTGGTGGTGGCCGAAAGAAAAATCTGAAATTTTGTAACACACTAATACATGTGTAATGTAACTCTAGACTCATATTTTCTATGGTTAATGTTACAAATTCTTCTACTCAATAGATATGTAGTCATAAATCATGCTAATATTTGTTTAGATTTAATTTTTTTAGAAAAAAACATACTTCATGTGCAAGTCTCTAAAAAATATTGAAATATTGAACGAATTTTGTGAATTTCGATAATTTTGGGGATGGCCAAAAAAAATTTAATACCAAAATTGAAAACCCTGCTAATGATAATAAGTCAATATACTTCATCCGTAGCAATGTATGAGCACGCTTTTGTCAGTTTTATTTCTAATACAGAAAAACCTCTTGAAACTAGAAAAAACTAGTTGTCATTAAATGCAAATTGACAGCTCACTTGGTTGCAAATTGACTAGGACCTGGTTTAGTTCTATTTGCCATGGCAAAAAGATTAGCCCCTAAATTTTTGGGGCTAAACTTTAATCTTGCTTGAGGTGTTTAGATCCATGACAAAAGTTTAGGCTAAAAGTGCAAAATGAGGTGTCGTTCACACCCCCAATGCTTTTAGCCCAGTTTTGCTTCACCTGTTTAGATCCATTTACCCAAAACATGGCCTAAAAGTGCTGAGCAAAAGTTTTGCCAAAGGAAATAAACAGGGCCGTCACACGGGCCGAGGCTGATCGAGAGACATTCTTGGCGAGTCACCGTCGCCGGTGGCTGTGGTGGCGGCGAAGGCAGAACCACACCAGGGAGAGGCCATGAAAATTGTGACAGGCAATTGCTTTCATGCTGCCTCGGCCTCCGAAGTGATGACTTTTTATGGTCAGGGTTACATCACTAGTCTGCAAGAAGGCCACCGGCGCCAAATCATGATTGCTCATCGTGGGCGTTTTGAACGATTCAGGCGCAGGCGGCAGGCCTCCATCAAGCTTCGTATAAAGAAATCAGCCGGCTGGGAAGAATAATGCAACATACAGTAGATTGCAATTTCAGCTCACCGTCGTATGGCTGATCAGTTTGCCTGTGTTATTTCTTATCATCTAATCTAATGCAGGCACTGACAGATACAATTGGAATCTGGTTCATCAACCAACGCTAGAGATATGGAATAATGCTCTGAGGCTATTCCTTAAAAAAAATGCTCAGATGATCGTCAACTTACATTGGAGCCTGCCTCCACCACAAACTTAAATATAGCGCACGGGATGAATTAACGCTAATCCTTTGCCATCGGTCTTCCCGCTAGTCTTGCTCCTGTACAGAAGGTCTGATAGATGTTGCTGATGGAAAGAAGCGCCTGCCCTGACCCTTCTGATAAAAGGCATCCAACCAGATTAGATTTTTGTTCGTGTGTACGAGTTACGAATCTGTATTCACATCTCAATTTTGTGTCGATTTGTTTTCAGGGTTGCTGTTGTCACCGGAAGGAACAATTCCAAGGAATTGGGCTGGAGGTATGCAGGCAGCTAGCTTCCAAGGGTGTCATGGTGATCCTGACGGCGAGGGACGAGAAAAAGGGATCAGAAGTGGATATGCTTCATGGATCAGGACTACCTGATGTACAGTTTCACCGGCTGGATGTCAGCGATCCAACTGACGCTGCCCGTCTGGCCGAATTTATCCAAGAGAAGTTTGGTAGGCTCGACATACTGGTGAGCTTCTTCTAACTTTCTAAATAGTACTCTCTCCATTCCAAATTATAAGTCATTCTAAGAATCTTGGAGAGTCAAAACATCTCAAGTTTAACCAAATTTATATCATAAAATAATAAAATAATAACATTTATGATGTCAACTAAATATCATTAGATTCCTCATTAATTATATTTTCATAGTATACTTATTTGATGTCATAAGTTTTCATAATTTTCTCTATAATTTTGGTTAAACTTGAGATTCTTGGACTCTCCAAGATTTTTGGAATGTCTTATAATTTGAAATGGAGGGAGTAACTCATATCACATACACCTTGCTTTTTATGGAGTATGGACTCACTCAAGCAACCTGATGCTGGTACCTCCGCAGATCAATAATGCAGGGGTTACAGGTGTAACTACAACTGCAGAGATTGGTACCACAACAACAATTCAGGAACTAGTAAGTCCTTTGACTTCTTGGAGATCATTGTTCACAATTTTCTCGGTAGCGTCACTGCTTCTCTACTGAAAAGACACTACTGTCTGTCTGCAAGATTGCGACTTGCAGCAGCATGACCACTTTTTAGTTTCCCTTTTCTTGATCCCTTGAACTGAAGTGGTAAACTAGGCTTAACCCAGTGCATCGAACAGCTGGCAGGCAAGAGCACGACAGAGAGACTACAATGGTTGGTGCAGCACTCCACGGAGAGTTATGAGGAAGCAAGAGAATGTCTGGAAATAAACTACTTCGGCACCAAATTTGTGACCGAAGCTCTCCTCCCTCTTCTATCCTTTTCTGACGGACGGCTCATCAACGTGTCATCCACCTACGGACTACTCCGGGTGTATATCTGAACTTCTGAACAATCATACAGATCAGTCGGTTTTTTCTCGTGCACTAAATAAACCTTCTCTTCCAGTATTTCAGTGGTGAAGATCTTAAGCAAGAGCTAAATGATATTGACAAGCTGACGGTAGAGAGGCTAGACGAGATGTCGGATTTGTTCCTGAAAGATTACAAGAACGGTCAGCTGAAATCGCATGGATGGCCTGCCGATTCTGGGTGCCTGGCCTACAAGGTATCCATGGCTTTGATCAATGGCTATACCAGGATACTGGCGAAGGCGCACCCGGAATTATGCATCAACAGCGTGCACCCCGGCTTCTGCAAGACTGACGTCAACTTTCACACCGGCGAATATACACCGCGGAAGACGGTGCCAGTTGCATTGTTGCGGTGGCGCTGTTGCCGGAAGGAGGCCCAACTGGCATGTTCTTCTCCTGCACGGAAGAAGCACCCTTTGTGTAACTTTTGAAGGGTTACTCACTTACTCAGTAATGTGGTGGCATCAAGCTTGAACTATGTTATAGAATAACTGCACCACATTGGAAGCTTCTGTGTTCTCTTGAGAACTGGAAAAAATAGAATCCCTGGCATTTGTTTACATGTGGATCTTTGATTCTATTTACTAGTACCTGAACTATGTTTGGTAATCTGAAATGTTCATGGTGGCAAATGCCATAGAAATGAAAAAAATAATAATATCTAGATTAACAAAAAAAAAGATAAGGGCAATGCTATGGTACTCCCTTTACCTGTTAGGAGGTAATATCTCAAATAACATTTAAGCCGTTGATTTTTTGTATTTTATGAATTAATTAATGAAATTATCAATTTCTAGAAAAAGAAAAACAAATCCCTCCGATTCCCTTAGTCATGGGTCACGGGAGAAACAAATCTTTCTCAATCCTCCTTTCTCCGCGTGTAGACATTATATCTATACCTAATAATAAAGAGGCAAAATTTCCGTGTAAGATGTAAATAAGACTCTTACTCAACTAAGATTACATGTAAGACTAAGTTGATACTAATCCTAATAGATCAAACTCCAACTCGCTTTGTTGCTGCCGTGAAGTCTCATATTTTCCACACATCCTTTTTTTGGACAGGGCTCTCTCTGTTGCCGTGGACTCCAATTTTTCCTTGTTTTTTTTATTCTGCCCGATCTACTCGGATGTCTCTTTTCGTCTTTTTTTTGATAGGGCTCTCTCTGTTGCTGTGGACTAATAAAATTAAAAATGATAAATACAATTTTATACGTTTTTGAACTCTTCACCTTGTTAATACTAAATTGTTGATGTAGTTTAACATTATCCATTAACATAGATAGTTTTTCTCCCGTTGCAATGTACGGGCAAATTTGCTAGTCTATATCTATACCTAATAATAAAGAGGTAAAATTTCTCACCCCTTGATTTTGGTTTGGTCCGGCCTATTCATCGTATCCCCTGTAGTCTTTTACGCCACCGAGTCTTGGGTGGCTCCGACTCCCCTCCACGTGTGTGTTTCCTGATCAGCTCGATCTGTGTTTCTGACTGCCGTCATGACGTCTTCTCATCCAAATGCAAATCAGTTCCAAAGTGCCTTGAGCCTTTCCAAGGAAATGATCAATTCACGAATGATCTGCTGCTAGTCCTACTCATGCTACAAAGATACGAAGCCACAAATGTGTTTTGCCCTTTTTAGAGGGGAGATGCAACATAAATTGTCTCAAAATTTGGACAAATTTTAAACTATACGAACTTAGGGGGGGGGTTCTCCGCCCCCCACCTCCCCTCCATCACCGATTCTACTCTACCACATTGTTATTGATCATAACATGGCCATGTTTTTTTTTTCTCGTGTGGCCAACTTCTCATGAAGAAAAACGTCGAACAAGCCCATTGTACTACTCATGAGTTTCTCATGCATGTGTCTTGAAAAATCGATGGACCAATTTGCATGTAAGATATCAAAATACAATACACTTTTTGTGTTTTAGTCGTGTTATCGGTATTAGAATCTGTTTGCCTCCTAAGTCACTACCATGAAATCCATCAGTTTAGAGCCACAATAGTTGGAATTAGTACCCTATATTTGGTTATCTCCCATTCATCAACATTGATGGGGACACAAAACTTTTTAGCCACGGACACAAGGAAAGCGAATCTGCGAGTTTAGAGCTACACGAGATGACATGTTTAGATGGTGAAGCATAGAGCACGACAGGGAAAGTGCCGACTTCTTTGGCAAGCAACAAGAAGCAAGTAAGCAACTGTAAAGTCTTTGACCCCAACAAATAAGAACAAGCATATCGGACATAAACTTATCATAGAAGTAGCCTTAATACAAGCACTACACATGACAAATATCTAGTCCTGGGTGAACATGTTTTCCAAGTTACATGGTTGAAAGCACATGTTCAATTTTCAAAAAAAAAAATCTTCGCTTAATAGATTTTATGTCAAAGCATCAAAGTGAAACTAAGCTGCACATCTTGCTACACTCCCACTACACAAAGCACACATTCAGTCTTAGCACGAGAAAAGCTTTTTTTCACGCCCATGCAAAAGCATGTTTTCCATTAAGAAGATAGTTAGCACAAGAAAATGCTAAGGATATATAAAGAAACTCAACTACATGCAAGATGTTCATATGATACATGATGCAAATGCAATGCTGAAAAAGACAGGATTGAACTCAAGATCAAGAAGCACTTAGGAAGGTTCAAACAAATAATTGAAATTAATCAAAAGGGGTCCAACTGAGTAACATATAAACGATACCAATTGAAGGACCAAAATATGATACCACTTGAAAGGATAGAACAAATGATACCAAAGAAATCTCCTTGACAAAAATAGAGGATAAGTTAAACCCACAAGGAGAAGGTCGGAACCAAACACAATGAAAGCACCAAATCGAACCAACTCCCCCTCAGATGAAGATGAACTCCCCCTCAGATGAAGCCGGAGTCCCCCTCAACCAAAGACACCTAGCAAAACTTTTTTCACTACTGGCTCGCCTTATGATCCGGCGGTGATAACCACCACGATTTTCACCACTGGATTGATCATCCGCCGACTCGGTGGTGAAAACAATTTTCGCTGCCGGTTTCTCTTTCCACTGTGACCCGCCAGCCTTTGAACTAGCGTGAAAACCTATCAGCATCGATTTTAAACAATCTAGCAGTGAAAACTGTGATGCGAAAATGAGATATGTAGTAGTGGACGTGCGCTTTCGTGGCTGCCTCCTCCGTGGGCGGTGAGCAAGTGTGGCCTGAGTTCATTTAGTGTTCACATAGTTTTAAATATTAAAGAGTGGCAAATTTGGAGACGGTTGAAGTACTCTTTTTTTTTAGGGGTTTCTATTTTAGAGAATGAATAAATCGTGATTGTCGTGGTCTATTTTTAGCTGGTCTCTTGAGTTGCTCTGACTACCGCTGGCTGATCATGTTATCTGTGATGCATCACATCGACAGCTACAAACCAACAAATGGCACCGGCCAGTTAAGAAGGATGTACTAGTGTCCCTGTATATTTAAGTACTTTTGTGATTTCAAGAACGGTTTAAAGAATGAAATTAAACAAACCTATAGTTGCTTGTAGAAGATGGTTTTCTGTTAAAAAAGACGCATATTATATAACCTCATTTAGTTAGCATTATACTTATGATCAAGGTTCAAAATTTCGGCGAAATTTGACCGAAATTTCGTGAATTAATTTTGGTGGTGGCCGAAAGAAAAATCTGAAATTTTGTAACACACTAATACATGTGTAATGTAACTCTAGACTCATATTTTCTATGGTTAATGTTGCAAATTCTTCTACTCAATAGATATGTAGTCATAAATCATGCTAATATTTGTTTAGATCTAATTTTTTTAGAAAAAAAAACATACTTCATGTGCAAGTCTCTAAAAAACTATTGAAATTTTGAACGAATTTTGTGAATTTCGATAATTTTGGGGATGGCCAAAAAAATTTTAATACCAAAATTGAAAACCCTGCTAATGATAATAAGTCAATATACTTCATCCGTAGCAATGTATGAGCACACTTTTGTCAATTTTATTTCTAATAAAGAAAAACCTCTTGAAACTAGAAAAAACTAGTTGTCATTAAATGCAAATTGACAGCATACTTGGTTGCAAATTGACTAGGACCTGGTTTAGTTCTATTTGCCATGGCAAAAGATTAGCCCCTAAATTTTTGGGAATAAACTTTAGTCTTGCTTGAGGTGTTTAGATCCATGGCAAAAGTTTAGGCTAAAAGTGCAAAATGAGGTGTCATTCACACCCCAATGCTTTTAGCCCAGTTTTGCTTCACCTGTTTAGATCCATTTGCCCAAAACATGGCCTCAAAGTGCTGAGCCAAAGTTTTGCCAAAGGAAATAAACAGGGCCGTCACACGGGCCGAGGCTGATCGAGAGACATTCTTGGCGAGTCACCGTCGCCGGTGGCTGTGGTGGCGGCGAAGGCAGAACCTCACCTGGGAGAGACCATGAAAATTGTGACAGGCAGTTGCTTTCATGCTGCCTCGGCCTCCGAAGTGATGACTTTTTATGGTCAGGGTTACATCACTAGTCTGCAAGAAGGCCACCGGCGCCAAATCATGATTGCTCATCGTGGGCGTTTTGAACGATTCAGGCGCAGGCGGCAGGCCTCCATCAAGCTTCGTATAAAGAAATCAGCCGGCTGGGAAGAATAATGCAACATACAGTAGATTGCAATTTCAGCTCACCGTCGTATGGCTGATCAGTTTGTCTGTGTTATTTCTTATCATCTAATCTAATGCCGGCACTGACAGATACAACTGGAATCTGGTTCATCAACCAACGCTAGAGATATGGAATAATGCTCTGAGGCTATTCCTTAAAAAAAATGCTCAGATGATCGTCAACTTACATTGGAGCCTGCCTCCACCACAAACTTAAATATAGCGCACGGGATGAATTAACGCTAATCCTTTGCCATCGGTCTTCCCGCTAGTCTTGCTCCAGTACAGAAGGTCTGATAGATGTTGCTGATGGAAAGAAGCGCCTGCCCTGACCCTTCTGATAAAAGGCATCCAACCAGATTAGATTTTTGTTCGTGTGTACGAGTTACGAATCTGTATTCACATCTCAATTTTGTGTCGATTTGTTTTCAGGGTTGCTGTTGTCACCGGAAGGAACAATTCCAAGGAATTGAGCTGGAGGTATGCAGGCAGCTAGCTTCCAAGGGTGTCATGGTGATCCTGACGGCGAGGGACGAGAAAAAGGGATCAGAAGTGGATATGCTTCATGGATCAGGACTACCTGATGTACAGTTTCACCGGCTGGATGTCAGCGATCCAACTGACGCTGCCCGTCTGGCCGAATTTATCCAAGAGAAGTTTGGTAGGCTCGACATACTGGTGAGCTTCTTCTAACTTTCTAAACAGTACTCTCTCCATTCCAAATTATAAGTCATTCTAAGAATCTTGGAGAGTCAAAGCATCTCAAGTTTAACCAAATTTATATCATAAAATAATAACATTTATGATGTCAACTAAGTATCATTAGATTCCTCATTAATTATATTTTTATAGTATACTTATTTGATGTCATAAGTTTTCATAATTTTCTCTATAATTTTGGTTAAACTTGAGATTCTTGGACATTCCAAGATTCTTGGAATGTCTTATAATTTGGAATGGATGGAGTAACTCATATCACATACACCTTGCTTTTTTATGGAGTATGGACTCACTCAAGCAACCTGATGCTGGTACCTCCGCAGATCAATAATGCAGGGGTTATAGGTGTAACTACAACTGCAGAGATTGGTACCACAACAACAATTCAGGAACTAGTAAGTCCTTTGACTTCTTGGAGATCATTGTTCACAATTTTCTCGGTAGCGTCACTGCTTCTCTACTGAAAAGACACTACTGCCTGTCTGCAAGATTGCGACTTGCAGCAGCATGACCCCTTTGTAGTTTCCCTTTTCTTGATCCCTTGAACTGAAGTGGTAAACTAGGCTTAACCCAGTGCATCGAACAGCTGACAGGCAAGAGCACGACGGAGAGACTACAATGGTTGGTGCAGCACTCCACGGAGAGTTATGAGGAAGCAAGAGAATGTCTGAAAATAAACTACTTCGGCACCAAATTTGTGACCGAAGCTCTCCTCCTTCTTCTATCCTTTTCTAACGGACGGCTCATCAACGTGTCATCCACCTGAAGTTCTGAACAATCATACAGACTAGTCGGTCTTTTCTCTTGTACTAAACCTTCTCCTGCAGTATTTCAGTGGTGAGGACCTTAAGCAAGAGCTAAACGATATTGACAACCTGACGGTAGAGAGGCTAGACGAGATGTCAGGTTTGTTCCTGAAAGACTACAAGAACGACCAGCTGAAATCGCATGGATGGCCTGCCGATTCTGGGTGCCTCGCCTACAAGGTATCCAAGGCTTTGATCAATGGCTATACCAGGATGCTGACGAAGGCGCACCTGGAATTGCGCATCAACAGCGTGCACCCCGGCTTCTGCAAGACTGACGTCAACTTTCACACCAGTGATTTTTTTTGAGGGAACAGGAGGGGCAAAGCCCCTACTGAAATTTATTAAAAGTTAAAAACAGGGCTGAGAGGCAGCCAAACAAGAGATTAATGCAAGACTGACATCAACTTTCACACCGGTGAATTCACCGCGGAAGACGGTGCCAGTTGCATTGTTGCAATGGCGCTCTTGCCGGAAGGAGGCCCAACTGGCATGTTCTTCTCCCGCACAGAAGAAGCACCCTTTGTGTAACTTTTGAAGGGTTGCTCACTCAGTGATGTAACGATAACGATTAACGAATGTGGTGGCATCAAGCTTGAACTATGTTATAGAACAACCGCACCACATTTGAAGCTTCCGGAAATCTTCCGGTCCGACCAGGTGGCAGGAAGCCACACGCCAACCACCCCTTCCCTCTCCCTCTCCATGCTACGCGGGCTCCCTCTCCGTCTCCCACGTGACACGGCCTGGCCCACCCCCGCCGAAGAGGAAGAAGAAGGCGACGGCTAGGGTTCCAGCGACGGTGGTTAGGGTTCCGGCGTCTCCCCCTCTTCTTATCCAACTCCAGTGGGTTTAGAAGGCGATTCGGGGGAGGCAGGCCGGCCAGGCAATTAGGGGCCCAGGCAGCAGTGGAGGCGGCCGGGCCATGTCGGGGCGAAGGAGTCCTGGTGGTGCTCACCTCTGAAGGACCGAAAACGGCGACCAGAGGGGGGTGAATGGGAGCCGAAAATTTCTTTCGAGAATGATTGACTACTGTCCCAAAATCACCACCAAATGCACGAACAAAACACCATGATGTCCACGACCCAACTAGTGGGTTGATGTTCCCTAGGGACACAACGGAACACCTCAAAACAAACACGGAACAAGAACTAAACCGAAGGACGAAAAAGAAACACTCAACTCCTATGGAGAGAAAGCGAGTTGAGACCCAAAGTACCCATGTCAACTGGTGACAAGAGTACTTAGAAAAAAGATCCTTGAGATGCTAGAAAATCGATGCAAAAGACGTATCTCAAAACTAGCACTCGGAGAGCCTAAACACAAATTTTCAGTAGCAGGTGCGGAGGCTCCGCGTTTTCCCCCGGAGGCTCCGCGGTCTGGAGATTTCCGGAGGTTCCGCATTTTTTCTCGGAGGCTCCGCATCCCAGAGGTTCCGCGTTTTTTCCCGGAGGCTCCGCGTTGTCCATAAACAGCAACACGAATCAGGGAGGAACATGTCAAAACTCGATCAAAACAACTCGGATTGACTTAAAACTTTGTAGGTAGGTTCTTGGGAGTGTTAAGAAGATATTTTGAAGACATCAACACTCAATTTCAAGCCTATCACGAGAAATCGAAGGAGAACGAAAAACACCGGTTCTTGAGACCTGGACCAAGAAATCGCCCGATCTGCGAGCTCATGAGGAATTGGTTGATTTCCTTCGGTGGAAAGGCTTAATTCACGTCATAGCTCAAATCAAGGCAACAAGAACAAAGCAAAATGGTCTAGAAACGAAGAATCGGCTCAAGAACGAGAGAGAAGAAGAAGAACGCGAAGAACACATAACAAATCACAAGAACAAAACTTCTTTCAAATCCCGGAGAACACAACAAGGATTCGGGACCTCCTTTCCCACTTGAATTCTTGGTTCTTACACTAAATACATGGATTAGCGGACCTCTCTCTCACAAGCACCTAAGGGGAAGGAAAACCCTAACAAAGGATGAAAGAAATGCAAATGGAGGAGGTGAGGGAGATGGGGCCCCCTCATTCTATTTAACAGGCCTATTACACAATCCCAGTTTTTTCCTTGGATATAATTGAGTCAAACCACTTAGTCCAATGGCGTTATGGTCCAACCCGGTATCATCTTCATCCGACGGCCACTGCGCCTCCTCATCAAGAGCTTCGCCTCGACGCGAACTCCCCGATGCCGCCATGTGCCGTCCGTTCCTCCTCGGAATCTCCGCTCGGGTTTTGAGGCCCAAACCCGTAAACCCGTCACCGATGGTTTTGAGGCCCAAACCATCAAACCCGCTCGCGAGTAGCGTACTCCATACGCGTCCCCCGCCGCTCGACATGTGTCATCGCCGTCCTCGACCGGCCGGCCGCCAAGTCTTCTGAGCCCCGCTCGACTTGCACGTCCGCCGTCTTGACTCGGTCAACACCGTCACTCCCATGTCTTCTTGCACTTATCGATGTCCTAAGTGTCAGCCACTGCGGCTAGTCACCCGGCCTCTGGGTCCCTCGGTCCAAGCCTCACGTCCATCCTTCACTGCTCCCGGCCCGTCGACACGGCACGTCCTCCTTGACCTTCACCTCGCCATCGACCACCGCATCCGAGCTCCATACCTGCACAACACAAGCCAAGAGACATGTCACACACATAGCTTTTTGCCATGATAGGGTTAGTCATCACTCAACCTATTTCGTGGTTTACATTAACAATCACTCATCACAAAACGAATACGCAAGGGTACTTATCAACCTTGTGTTCGCAGCCTCCGAGCATGGCCATGGTGGCGGCGGGAGTGGGAGAGGGGGAAGAAGGAAGCTACCACGGCCGTGCTCGGCTGCGGAGCTCCGGCGAAACCCTAGCGTAGCCACGGCGGCGGGGGTGACGAGGAGGAGGAAGATAAGCAGTGGGTCGGCGGGGTGGGGCGAGGCCCATCTTCAGCTGTTCGACGTGCGACTGGGTGCCACCCTGGTCGAACCCTAGCACTCCACGGAAGCTTCTATGTTCTCTTGAGGAACTGAAAAAATAGAATTCCTGGCATTTGTTTACATGTGGATCTCTGATTCTATTTACTAGTACCTGAACTATGCTTGGTAATTTGAAATGTTCATGGTGGCAAATGCCATAGAAATTAAAAAATAATGTCTAGGTTAACAAAAAAGGATAAAAAAATCATAAATAATTAAATCAACGTGTTCTAAAGATCAAACTCAAAACACATATTCTTGGCATGGTACAACATACAAGCAAACTTAATTATCTTGATTAGATAGTTGTATCAAAGGGTTAACTCAAACATTTATGACAATGGTGGCGGTGTAACGTATTGGACATAAACCTAACTACATATAAAACGTCACCCAACCAAGTCACCCAACCCTAAAGACGTCAGGTGCTTTTATAATTCTCTGCAACAATAATGCTCTGATGCTCGTCAACTTAGTACGTGTGGCACTCGGCATTGGAATATTGGAGCCTGCCTCCGCCGTGCTGCCTCTGCCACACCCACACCAGGGATGAGCCAAGAAAATTGTGACAAGTTGTTGCTTTTCTGTTGACTTTACCGCAAAAGTAACGACTATAATTCTCTGCAACAATAATGCTCTGATGCTCGTCAACTTAGTACGAGTGGCACTCGGCATTGGAATATTTGAGCCTGTCTCCGCCGTGCTGCCTCTGCCACACCGCGAGCCAAGAAAATTGTGACAAGTTGTTACTTTTCTGCTGACACTAGTAACGACTGAACTTTTATGGCGAGGGTTACATCAAGCTTCGTATAAACAAGTCCAGGGTTACATCAATCTTCGTATAAACAAATCAGCCGGCCTTGGAAGGATAACGCAACAGACATTGCAATTTCAGCCTTTTAATTCCTGTCTCCACTCCCACTCGGCAATCGGCATTGGAATATTGGAGAACTCACGCTAATCCTTTGCCAAAGCCCAATTAGCAAGCTGTGTGTCTTCCCTCTAGCCTTGCTGTAGTATTAAGGGTTGCTGATGGAAAGAAGCACCTGCCCTGACCCTTCTGATAAAAGGCATCCATGCTGAATAGATTTTTGTTCGTGTGTACGAGATTACGAACCGGTATTAACGGATTTGTTTTATTTCAGGGTTGCTGTTGTCACCGGAGGGAACAAAGGAATTGGGCTGGAAGTATGCAGGCAGCTAGCCTCCAGGGGTGTCAAGGTGATCCTAACGGCGAGGGACGAGAAAAAAGGATCAGAAGCAGTGGGTATGCTTCATGGATCCGGACTACCGGATGTACTGTTTCACCGCCTGGATGTCAGTGATCCAACTGACACTGCCCGTCTGGCTGAATTTATCAAGGAGAAGTTTGGCAGGCTAGATATCCTGGTGAGATCTTATTTTCAGAAATATTAGAATTGATTTAATATGGTCGATCTATTGTTGAGCCTTGTGAAAAATTACATACAAGTACATCGCTTAGAGCATCTCCAGTAACACTACTTAAATTACCTCATATCCCCAATTTGATAGTGTGGAGGTCAAAAAGCCAACTCCAGCAGACCACCTATTAGACCTTCCAAATTTGTTGGCCTCCTATTTTCTCTCTCCCACCACCCATTCATGTTGGCCCCTACTCGGCTAGGCAAACCAATAGAAGTGGCTTCAAGATTTTATTTTTCTCAAACCAATTGTCAAACATGCGTGACACACTTAGAGGTTTAGATTAATAACAAATGATCTTAGGCTTTGTTTGGTTCTAACTTCTAGAAAGTGCCTCTACTGCCAAAAAGCAGAATGTCAATTTACGCAACATCTTGAACCCTGTTTTTCCTTTTAGCTTTTAGCTTTTTTAAATGAGTGGAATAGAGACATTTTAGAGCTGTTTCAAGAGAAATAAAGAGAGACGACAAAATTTTTTAGTTGTTTCAACCAAACAGCTTACAACTATATATATATATATATATATATATATATATATATATATATATATATATATATATATATATATATATATAGCTTTTTAACAGCTTGCAACAATTTTTTCATAGCTCATAGACCCTTAATCTACTTTATCTAAATATAGCGTCTCAGTATAGTCTTAGAATTTTTGCCTTGTATTGTATACAAAGTATGGACTCGACCTGACGCTAGTAACTGTGCAGATCAATAATGCAGGGGTTATAGGTGCAAGTGCAGAGATTGATACAACATCAATTAAGGAAGTGGTAAGTCCTTTGAATTCTCGAAGATCATTGTTTAGCGTCACGGCCTCTCTACTGAAAAGACACTACTATCTATCTGCAAGACTGCAGTAGCAATGGTCTCTTTGTAATTTCCCTTTTCTTGGTCCCTTGAGAGCTGAAGTGACAAACTAGGCTTAACCCGGTGCAACAAATAGCTCGTAGGCAAGAACGCCATGGAGAGGCTACACTGGTTGCTGCAGCACTCCACGGAGAGTTTTGAGGAAGCAAGAGAATGCCTGAAAATAAACTACTTCGGCACCAAATATGTGACCGAAGCACTCCTCCCAATCCTTCTGTCCTCCTCTGACGGACGGCTCATCAACGTGTCATCCAACTACGGACTACTCCAGGTATACCTATCTGAAGTTCTGAACAATCATGCAACAGATTAATCGGCACTAATCCTCAGAATGAATTACAATTTTCGCTATCCAATTCTTCTTTGTTTCCCAGTATTTCAGTGGCGAAGATCTTAAGCAAGAGCTAAACGACATTGACAACCTGACGGTAGAGAGGCTAGATGAGATGTCGGAGTTGTTCCTGAAAGACTACAAGAGTGGCCAGCTGAAATCTCATGGATGGCCTGCCGATTCTGAGTACCTGGCCTACAAGGTATCCAAGGCTCTGACCAATGGCTACACCAGGATACTGGCGAAGGCGCTCCCGAAATTGCGCATCAACAGCGTGCACCCTGGCTATTGCAAGACTGACATCAACTTTGACACCGGCGAATACACCGCGGAAGACGGTGCCAGTTGCATTGTTGCGGTGGCGCTATTGCCGGAAGGAGGCCCGACTGGCGTGTTCTTCTTCCGCACAGAAGAAGCACCCTTTGTGTAACTCTTGAAGGGTTGTTACTCCCATACTCTGTGATGTAACGAATGTGGATGTGGTGGCATCGTGCTTGAACTATGTCATAGAACAACTGCACCGCAGTTGGAACATTCTGTTCTCTTCAGAAACCTGTGATTTTCATTTTCTACTGTCACTCTTTAATCGACGATAGAAAACAGTTCGCCAGGGAAGCATTAGAACACGAATTATCAGGATTAAGGACAACATTGTTAGGATAATATATTCAAAGTAGTAGTTCTGCTTACAAAGTTACAATTTTTCCGCGAGGCTAACACAGCTCCATGCCAAAATTGCCATTGTCATGAACCTCAGAGGTAACGAGGGCATCTGGTACACTTACAGCTTGATGACAACCCGAGTTCACAGAGAGATTAAGAAAAAAAAAGAGGAGGGAATAAAGAAGCGTCGTAAAGAAAAATGCCAAACGCAGACTTCTGTCTGCGTGATATATATGGATCATCGCTTGCTCCTAGTTGTCCTCTCCTTTCTCGTCTTGCGGTGGCGCTGGTTCCGGCGGTCGCTCATCGGCAGCCACGTCCGGCAGCACCTCCTGGGACGTGCTCTTCTTCTTCATGTGGTTGTAGCTCCCCTTCTCCATGAACAGCTGCGCGAAGTGGATCTTGCAGTACAAGACGCCGTTGAGCGCGGCGTAGGAGGAGGTGGTCAGGATGCAGCCCCCGTGTGAGCACTTGAAGCAGCTCTTGTGGTAGGACTCGCCTTCCAAAGTTAACTGAACAACAGAACAATTTTGTTGGCATGCATTACGCTGTCATTTGCCAAAGGAGACGTAGAAATTTGGCATTATTTGGTCTTGGGAAGCATACTAAGAAAAAAATGATCATCATATATGTACCTTCTCCAGCGGGTACACTGTTTTCTGGCATGCTGCACACTTATCCTGAGTACCAGAAAATGCAGATGATAGCTTGCTTGGGGCCCTTGACTGCAAAGTCCAAAGGGATTCCGATTTGCATTGGAAACATTTATCCAGTTACAACAATAAACAAAGACATTCCAAAAGCAATCATGATGATACTAGTTTTGTGAGGCTAGCTGTACCAGTTCACCCTTCTCTGAAGATTTGCAACCTGAATTACACAACAAAGCTTTCAGCATAATTTTCTTTCCGGCACGACAAATTAAACAGAAATTGCAGTGACAACTGAAGATCACGTCGTAGTGCTACACTACCTGGCGTGAACTTCTTGGAGAAGCTCCCAGTCTCCTTGAAGAGCTGCTCGAAGTGGGTCTTGCAGTACAGCACGCCGTCCATGGAAGAGTAGCTGCACATCTGCAGACGGCCAATGCATTATCATTCGGTCTGCAGCGTCAGAAAAAACTCTTGTTTTTGTGGCTTGCATGCAGAGATCGGATGCAAATAAACTCGATCGTTTTTCTATGCCATGGACGACAGGAAATTTGCATTATGCACGTACCGAGAGGATCCCCTTGCAGTGGCTGCACTTGAAGCATGTCTTATGGTAGGTGACGCCGTCGGCCGTGAGGAGGTCGATGAAATGGACGGTCTTGTCGCACGCCGTGCACTTGTCCTGCGTGCCGGTGAAAGACATGGTGCCGACGCCTGTGGCCGCACGCACTCTCCTCCAACAATTCCAATCGCTTCTCTCCTCCAATCGGGTAAGTGAGTAAATAGACGAAGCTAGGATTGGGGATAATAAGTGATGGCTACGGAGAAGCCGCGGCAGGGAACGAGAGCTCCGGAGCAAGCATAGGGCGCGGGCGGGCTCTGCGCCGCATAGACTTGGTCAAGCGAGTGCTGCTTGATTTAGAATGAGAGGGATGGTGCGTGATCTCAGCTCAGGGTCTTGTTCTCTAGCGTGGCCCTCTCCTCCCTTCATTTCGGAATTCGGATGAGTCGAATGAACTGCTTGCATGCGTTACACACGTCAGCTACGTATGTGCACGCAATTTGGACAAAAAGATTTGGTGGTGGTTGTTCTGGGTTTTTGTTTTTTTCCCTCAATAACCGTTTTGGGTTTCTTAGATTATTGCACATATTTTGTAAGATAAACGCTATTATGAAATGTCTATTATTTTTTGGGGGAAAATGCAATATTCCTGTCTAAGAAAAAACATCTTCTGGCAGTGAAACAAAATGTTCTAGGTAGAGAAACAAAATATTATGAAAGATCAGGGCCAACAGATTCTTTTGGCAAAAAAAAAAGTCCGATCTGCAATGTTTCATTCTAAGCAAAAAAGATCTTTTTGTTCACAAGTGTAAGCATTTCTGAATTTGTCTTACATCGAACTATCCAAAGTTTCACTAAGTTTATAAAGAAAAATATTAGCAACAACCACATCAAAAAATAACTTATTTAAAAATAGATCTAGCAAAGCAGTACAATTTAGTGGGATTTACTTCTACTCATGAGATCTGCTTGACCACCGCCAACCCTTTGAGATTCACCAAAATTTTACACCCTCAACTTCTCCAAGATTCGCCAGCGACCGAGGTAACATCTCGACTTATTTTACAGCAGCTTGTTTACAAAGCCGCTTACGTGCACAAACTAGAAAACAAGACGGTTTATTTAAGGTCTTGCTGGGATGGACTAGGACTAGTTGTTAGTCTAGGCTAGGACTAAAACTAGTTGTTAGTTGGCTAATAGTTTTCTAGCTAAAAATTAGCCATGTGCTATTTGGACCATAGTACTAATGGATTGTACTATTTCTATGTAAATACCTTTATGCCCCTAGTTAGGGAGGGGTATTTTTGACTTTTTAGATTGTTTGCCACTATATCATATCATGTAAGATCCTTTGTTTTTGCGACAGTAGATCATTGTTGCACTGTTCATCTACAGTTGCCAATGCGTCTCAGCCGTCCGTCCCTTCTTCACCCGCATCAGATGTGGCCATGTCTTCCTGCCTGCCCATGGGCGTCCAGAGGCTTCTTGACCCCACATAGCATACCCTAGCCTTATCTTCTTCGCAGCCGTGTCTCCAGAGTCGATGTCCCGACTCCCCATCGGCGCCTCTGCTCTGCCTTCGACTCCGCCACCGCCTGCGCTCTCTTCCTCTCGTCAGCCGGCGACGCTTCCTCTCTGCCAGTGGCAGAGCACGTGGATGTGCTGCCTCGCCCTCCATGTGATTGTGCGGACGAGTCGCGTCGTCTCCTCTTCATTCCCCCGGCGGCTATAAGATCCTTAGTTTCTGAGACACCCCATGCTGTATAACTGTTCCTACAACAGTCTCATGTAGCATTTTTTTAAAAAGTAGGAATACAATTTTTTCTCTGGTTCCAAATACGTAGGTCCTAGTGTAGTGTAATTAGTCCTAATTAGCTAGATTTTGTCAACTAATTGACTAACAATTCGCTAAGGGCTTATCTAAAGATTAGTTCATCCATTAGCCCATTTACTTTGAATTATTATAGACTAAAAACTAGTCAACTAACTAGATCTATATCTAAGGCTAGAAGAATATGACTAACAGATATGACAGTGGTGTCACATCCGTACGAGACAACGAAACAAATTTTATTTAGAAACTACTGTTTTCAGTGGGAAATCACGTGGCCGAGCGAGCTCGAACCCGTGACCGGTGGCCTCCGCTCCGGGAGCGCTCACCACCCGAGCTACGCTCGGTTCCCAACTTCAGGTGACGTTGAATAGCAACTTCGTGAAACAATATACGCAGATGGGCAACATATGAAAAAAAAGAGAAAAAGGTTTCTGCTGTTTCCTTAGCAGTGTCCTAAGGCCCATCACGATTGGCCCAAAAGGCCATGCTTTCAGCCAATTAGGCTTCTCTCAGAAAAAAAATACAGCCCATTAGGCCCAACAGGCCTACATATAGCTTCTACTTAGCCTTCTTTTCTCTCTGATGAAGCCAATATCCGCCTCCTTGTGCTTCTTGATTTCCTTTTTGCGATTTGTGCGCGAGTTATCCATGCTCAAACGTATGCTTGCTACAGTACTGTTCTACCAAATGATGCAAGTCTAGTATTCAACATGAGGCACTCGATCAACCATCAACACGATATAATAACAGCACAGTAACGTGCAGTGCAGTGATCAACTTTACTTAACTTGTGTGTACTGTATTGGGAAAATGACAGTGCCTCCACTAACGATGACACTAAACCTTAGAGGCTGGCAGGCTGCAATAAAGGGAAACTGAAAGAGCACGGTTTGGAAGAAGAATATTCATGCATCAGCCGAAAAGCAGGACTGCAGGATTAGCCATGTATGACACACTGACTGACTGACACGGTGACACGGCAGCCTGCAGGGGTGGGGAGGGGGCGGCCGGCGGCGAAGATGATGCCGTGTATGACAGGATGATCGTGCCAAAGCATTCAATAATTGGAGCTGGAGGTGACTACAGACACACGGCTGGCCTGACCCTGAGCTGGGCAAATGGAACAGAGACACACGGCTAGTGTGACAGGATGACCATGCCAAAGCTAGCATTCAAAACTGTAGCTAGCGTGCATGGAGAGTACGAGTACTCTTTTTCCTTCTTTCGACCCTGCAAAGAAATCCGATCCAGTGACCCTACGCAGAGGCTAGAGGATGAATGATTGGGGCAGACAAACTGAGGCTTGTTCACTTCCCATCCCAACCTAAAATATTTTCTCTTTCACCCATCACATCAAATCTTTTGACGCATGCATGGAGCATTAAATATAGGTAAAAAAGATAACTAATTACATAGTTTGTCTGTAAATGTCGGGACGGATCTTTTAAGCCTAGTTAGTCCATGATTAGACAAATTTTACCAAATAATAACGAAAGATGCTACAGTAACTTTTCACCTACTTTTCAGGAAGTGAACACCCTGAGGAACGAGGACCCGTGTAACGCAAGGGCCTAGCTTGGACAAACATTGGACGGCCAATTCGTCAGGGAACAAAGATATCGCGCACGCGTCACTGGCCGAGAAAGGTCGCCGCGTGACTTGGCCATCAACAAATAGATACTCCTGCTGCTCATTGTTGACACAAATTATTAGCGTCTCTTAAATACTCTGTACCGTCGCTGTTCGTCACCAAGCCGCAGTGTTCTTATTAGAGTTCCACGGCATGACGGAAACAACTTTTTTTTTGAGGGGATGACGGAAACAACTTGACATACACAACCACTAGAAGTGTATGCTGTATAGAAAAGGTATAGCCGAAACTCAAGAGAAACGCTTGGCAAATGTTAATTTGCTTAACCCTAGAATTAGAATACTAGTATCAACAACTCCATGAGCTAGAAAAGAAAATTCAACGATGATGCCGATTTCCTCATATTTTCCCTGATACTGTAGCGGTCGCACTTGATGTCCAGGGTAGTGGTCCGGGACACATGCAGAGATGCATACGGTGCGTGGCAGCGTGCTGCATATACCTTGCTGCTTTGGGGCGCACGACTTCTGCATGATTCAGGTTTTGGCTGGTAATAATGCGGTCTCCAAATTGTACCTCTTCCTTGTAGTGAAAGTTCAGAGCTAACCGAGGGTTGAATATTTCGACCAAAAATCATCGAAAGTTGTTTTTCGTGCGCGAACGAGAAAATACACTTTTGGTAAAAAGACATAGTAAGCTTCACCTAAACAGCGTCATATGGGTTCAATAAGCTAGTAAACATGTAGCTACCTGTAGAAACATTTATCTTGCAAGCACAAGCAAGAGATTTTGGGTGAAACGAGCGTGGAACTGGTTAGGTTCTATGTGGTGGCGCCTGCTCACGTACGCTTGTTTTTTTTCTTCTGGATTTATTGATACGGCGTTATGCTTTCAGTGTAGGTGAGATGTCCATTAACTACGAGACATATGTAGTGACTTCGTCAACTTTTGAAATCTGTCAGCTTAGTCTTTTGAAGATACTTATAGGAGTAGGGGTGCGTGTGTATATTCATAAGGATGAGTGTACGTGTTTGTAGGTATCTGCATCTTACTATGTAATTCGCAAAAAAAAGAGACCTTCCTTTGTATTGAGATTTCTGGATTAGACACTAATTTTGCCCATAATTTCTTCTACTGATCAACATAATTTTCAGTAAAAAGAACTTAAGAGTTTAGATTTGAAACTAGGACTGCCTGCCCAATGTTACAATTGCTGATTAGAGACCCCTTTAGAACTTTTATAAATTACCTGTGTCCACTGTTATGAAAATATCCTAAATCAAGTGCTACCAAAATATTTTATTATAAAAAATAATCTAAAATAACCCCTAAAATTTCATCTAAACTATGCACAATTACTATTATAAAAAATTAAAGCGAACCCACATATAAATTAACCATCTTCACCATTATAAGAAATAATATCACCTTTGTTATTATTAAAAGAACATAAAAGAAAACTTAAATATACATCTAGCACTGGTTACCTGTACATCTTTCATAATTTAAAAAAATGCCCCAAAGTACTCTGCGCATGTACCGATTTGTATCTCAAACACACATAGTTCAAGCTAATATAAGGTCTATGTAGGAGGAATAGAATTGGTAGAGTTAGATCGATTGTATTGATGTCGCCCTTGGGCGGATTATATAGGAGTCCGTTGCTTAGGGGACAAGAAGCCTCTTCAGAGATAAGAAAGTTTATACAGTCTGAAGATATCCCAAGATATTCTCACATCGTCTTGCAGTCATAACGGAGCCGCGTAGTGGGTGAGACTAGAGAGAAGTTAAAGGTCGTAGTAATCCGATGAGCTGACATCCCCCGCAATCATAACAGCCGAGGATACTGTGGCTGTGTGGAAACTGAGGAGGAGCTCATGTAGCCGGTAGCTCTTTGCATCGATGTCGATGTAGCCAAACATGAGGGTGGAGTAGCCATGGACGAGGATATCATATATGAGATAGTCGTGATCAACAAAGTAGTGGACGATGTCGAGACGGCTGCATATGAAACCACGGGTGCAAAAGAGGAGCCACAGTGATGACAGAGATGCGTCGGTGATTTAGTCTGCATAAACAGCTGTAAATATCAATTGTATAGAACATTTAGTAAGCATAAAAAAAGTCAAAACGAGTAAAATTTTCAGACAAAAAAATAGTACACTAATTGTCAGTGATTTTCTGGGGACTGGGGAAAAAGTGAAAAATGAAATAGATAAACCCTGCCCTGGCTACCATTCTAAAGCTTGTCTCACAAAACAAAATTTAACGTCCTGTTCGTTTGAACTTATTAGTCATGATACAATATTTTTTTCTCAAAATAAATCAGTCAACAATACTTTCAAGCATGACTTATCAGCCAAGCAAAAAGGACGCAATGATCTTTTGTTCACAGACAGATGGTACGGTCCTGTTTGTAGAGCAGGCCGTCAATTAAATTTCAGTTGGTATGGTTGTTGTCCGTTGGGTCAAGTCATACCATGACCAAGCTAAGCACAAGGACAGGAATAACGAACATGTGTATCCATCTTTTAATATATTGTTATCCCCCCGCCCCCACCCAATCTCCGAAAAAACAAATTGCCACTGTCCTGCGTGCCCAATCATTCACAGAATTCTTTTTAGTACACGTAAAACAATTGCACAATTTAGTTGCGTTTTTTTACGAGAAACATGTAAGTTTTATTAATTGCAGCAAGTAGCTACTAGAATGGTTACACCAGTCAAGCCTACACACTGTAGAGCTTGTTGAACATTACAAGAGGAGGTATGATCCTCTAAAGCACATAGAAATTCCAGAGCAGGCTGCTGGGGAGTTTGAAGTTGCCTAGCCTGGCGAGCTAATGAATCCGCTGTGGTATTGAGCTGGCGTCGAATTTTGTAGATGCTGGGAGTTATAGCCGATGTAAAGTTGACAAAGCTCTGGGTGTAATACTTGATCCTCCAGTCTGGCAGATTGGCCAGATCTTCATTCCTGAAGAAGTGAATAAGTTGTTCGCAGTTAGACAGGAAGTTGACACCCGTAAGATTGAGAGAGAACCAAATTGCAGAAGCAAGGGATAAACAGGCTGCCTCATGGCGTGTTTAGTTGCCCGGAATCGGCGGCGGCGGAATCACTGTGCATCACTGTGCTGCACTGTAGCATTTTGTTTTTATTTGGTAAAAATTGTCCAAACATTGACTAATTAGGTTCAAAATGTTCGTCTCGCAAAATACAACAAAACTGTGCAATTAGTTTTTGATTTCATCTACATTTAGTACTTCACGCATGTACCGGTATTTTGATGTGATGGGAAATCTTTTTTTGCATAGTAGAATTTGGGGAAATATTTGGGATCTAAACGTGGCCTCAGCCATGATGACTGAAGAGCAGCTCTAGAGCTTTGCTTTGATGTAAATAGCCTGTGTTCTTTGATCCTCAAAGTTGAGAATAAAAATCCCCTGACCGGCTAGTCTGAAGGTGAGATTAGTTTGATCAGGATCTGTGGAGGCGTCCACGTAGCACCTCAGCGTAGTTAATGTCGCGTAGGCAAAGCCTTGAATCTCCATCAGCCTTGGCTACCTCAGCAAGCAGTTACAACTATATAATACAGGTGTTGACACTAACAAGAAACTATACTACTGAACCACTACACTGCTCAGTCTCTAAATTGGTGCAGTAACAATCTTGTAGGAAAGAACGGTGTAGTAGATCTAAAATAAATTTGTGCGTAACTTATTATTTGTGCTAGCTACATAGTTTTATAAGTCATTTTGATTTTTCTAGGTACATAGTTTTTACTACGTATCCAGACATAGGTTTAGTATTTAGTTGCATAACAAAGACTATGTATCTAGAAAAACCGAAACAACTTATAAATTAGAAGAACAAAGAGAGTAACAGTTAACACTTCAGTCCATATAGTAGCTAGCATGGATCCAAGCTAATTAAGACCACTGCCGTCCATGCAAGGCGACATGTCTTTTTTGTTCATTTCTTCACGATGAGACAAAGTTGGTGAATCTGGCGATATATGGTATCTTGCATTGTGCATAGTTTGTGACCCAGTGAGATCCTGCCATTCTGGCTAACTAAAGCATATCTACTATATAATATATATGGACGGTGCCGCTTGGAACAGTTCCTTTCTGCACAATGGATGCCCGTATTTGTCTGCAGGTGTATAAATGACTGTTGGAATAACAACTCTCTGCTATTATTGATTAGATATATACAAGCATACGTATATTCACCTAAACTGTAGCTGCCGTCTTCTGTGATTTGTTTCTTTCTTACAACCAATAATTGCTGTAAATCAAACTTCTATCTTAATAATAATAGGATGCAGCTATTTTGTCTGTTCAAATGGGAAAGAACACAGCAGCAGCAAGTCTGGTTGCGAACACAAGGTTGACAAGTACCCTTGTGTGTTCGTTTTATGATGAGTGATTGTCAATGTGATCCACGAAGTAGGTTGAGTGGTGACTAACCCTACCTTGGCGAAAGCCTTGTGTGCGATATGTCTCTTGGCTTGTGTTATACATGTGTGGAGCACGGAGGCGGTAGCCGACGGCGAGGTGAAGGTCAAGGAGGACGTGCCGTGCCGATGGACCGGATGGGTGAAGGACGGACGTGAGGCTTGGATCGAGGGATCCGGAGGCCGGGTGGCTAGCCGCGGTGGCTGACACTTGGGACATCGACAAGCGCGAGAAGACATGGGAGTGACCGTGTTGACCGTGGAGGTGACACGTGTCGGATGGCGGGGGACGCGTATGGAGTACGCTACTCGCGGAGCGGTTTGATGGTTTGGGCCTCAAAACCATCGGAGGCGGGTTTACGGGTTTGGGCCTCAAAACCCGGGCGGAGGTTCTGAGGAGGAACGGACGACACGTGGCGGCATCGGGGAGTTCGCGTCGAGGCGAAGCTACCGGTGAGGAGGCGCGGTGGCCGTTGGATCAACATGAAGACCGGGTTGGACCTCTACGCCCTTGGGCTTGATGGTTTAGCTCTTATGTATTCAGGGGCAATTAGGGGAATGTGTAATAGCCCTGATATATAGGGGATGGCAGCCCCAAGCCATCTTCACCTCTCTCCCCATTCTCATTTTCTCCTCTCTCTTTTAGGTTTAGCTTCTAGTTCATGAGGGAGGTCAAAAAAATCTGAAAATTCGTGGGTGTGTTTGTGGTGATTTGGTGTGGGAATGGAGGCCCAAATCCTCCTTTTGTCCTCCGGGATTCATTATTCTTGCCTGTGATTTTCGTTCCTCACTTGTGCTGTGATTTTCGTTTTTGGGGAAAGTTTTTCGTTCATGGCTACGATCTGAGTTTTCCAGAGTTTGGAGTCATCTCAAGTGATGATTTTTTTGAGGATAGGTTCGTGTCCAGTTGAATTTCATCCGTGCAAAGTTTGGTAGTGTTTCGTTTTGTTTACGATCGGATTTCGTCGAATTTTGGGCCGCCCCTTTTTCTGTTCGTCGTTCTCCGTTCGTGCGGCGTCGGGTTCCTGTTCTTCGCTGGTTTGGAGGAGCAGGCACATGGGGTCTCTACAGCAGCACTACCAGCGCCAGCACTCAGGTGTCGTGCGTGCTCCATAGAGCAGTGCTCGCTCGTTGCTCCTTCTGCCCGTCGATCTCGGTTGCTGCGCTCGCTGTTCGTCGCGTGTGGGTACTGGGTCGTAGGCACCGAGCGGTGCAGGCCCGAGCGGCCCAGGCGAGTGTTTGTCCACCGCTCTGCAGCAGGTCTGCTGCCCCCGCTGTAGCCCCTACTGGTTCGAGCACCAATCAGCGCTGCAACACCGGTCAGTGACCGGAGCTGATCTGCTCTGGCGGTTCCAGGCGGGTTCAGTTCGTGATGCGATGATTTCCAGTGCAGACCCTGCGCTCTTATCCTGTAGCTGTGCTTGTGTAATCTGTGCTTGCGTTTAATCTCAGCGCACGGTGAGCAGTCCCATCATCTGCGCTTGTTTTTTTTTGGTGATGAGCAGTATCCTCCGCTAGCTGTTTCTCTGTTGCCGATCGACAGCATCAGGCAGTTCTGTCCAGCGTCAAGTGCTTGCTCACTCTGTTGATCTCCAGGAGCACCTGCACGTAAAAGGAAATCAAAGTTTTTGAGATGTCTCTTTCAAGTAACAGTGAAACAATTATTACTTCCTAAATAGTGGTCGGTTGTTTGGCTTTGTTTGATTTTCACGCAGTTAATCTGTAGTTCGTTTGCTTGTTGTTTTGTTTGGGATTCCAATCTAGAATTTTTAGCTTGCTATTTCTTCCGCAATTTGCATATTTGAGGTTTTTGGACAGCGGCCGAATATTTCGCGAGAAATTTTACGGCTCCCATTCACCCCCCCTCTGGTCGCCGTTTTCGGTCCTTCAATTGGTATCGGAGCCGGTTAAGGATCATTCCACCTTAATCGGTCCGTGATCCACGAAGGCGACATGGAGCGTGGTTCTGGAAAACCACCGTTCTTCGATGGAACAAATTATCCCTATTGGAAGATCCGCATGTCCGCGCATCTCCAGGGGATTGATTGGCTTGTTTGGGAGATTTGCGAGGATGCTACTTACGTTGTGCTTGAACCCCGTGCTCGTGTCACGCAAGATCAAAGAGATCGACACAACGCTAATAGCAGAGCTCGCGCAGTTCTTTTCTCGAGTCTTTCTCTTCAGGAGTTCGAAAGAGTCTTTGATTGTACTACTGCTCGGGAGATCTGGGTGAGGCTTCAGAGCTATCACGAGGGGACCGCACAGGTCAAAACCAGACTCTACGAGACGTACAAGAGGAAGTACGAGAACTTCACCCAGCTTGATGGCGAGTCCATCGATGCCATGTTTTCTCGCTTTCAAACCATCGTCAACAAGATGCGAGCAAACAAGGCACAATTACCTTATGATGATCATGAGAGGGCACTCAAGCTTCTGTATGCCCTAGATCGGAAGGTATGGGATGTGAAGGTGACCGCCATCATTGAGTCTTCGGGGTATGAGACCCTCACTGTGGATGAGCTTTTCAGCAAGCTCAAGTCCACCGAGATCGACTACCAGACCCAAGCCAAGCTGAAGAATCCCTCTGCACCGACTATGGCCTTAGTCTCAGGTAATGGCTCAAGTTCTTTGGCTAACCTTTCACAGATGTCTTTTGCCTTGTCTTCTTTGGTGTCTGTCACAGAGGAGCAGATGGAGAGTCTTGGGGACGACGAGCTGGCGTTGATCATCAGCCGGTTCTCGCGGTTTCACAACAACCGCTTGAATCGCCAGCGTGGTGGTGGTCCGAAGGAAGGATGCTACGGCTGTGGAGATCCCGACCATTTCATCGCCCACTGCCCCAAGAAGAACAAGCACTCCTTTGACAAGTACGACTCCAGCAAGCGCAAGGACAAGCGCGAGTACACCTCCAAGCACAAATCGAAGGGAGGATTCGACAAGGAGGCGCTGAAGAAGAAGTACTTCAAGAAGGCCAAGGCTCAAGAGCGCGCCTTTCTCGCCTCCCTCAGCGACCTCGACAATGACACCGACGACGACCGGTCTTCTTCTCCCTCGAGCGATGATGAGTCCGAGAAGAGACGTGAGGACAAGTTGACCGGGCTTTGCTTCGTCGCCAAGTCCATCCACGGAGGCTACTGCACCATGGCCGTGGATGAAGGTGTGAAGCCCAACAAGGACGTGCTTCCCGGTGACGACGACTCTACCGAGGTAAAACCCTCCGTCGATGCTCTTATTGCCGAGCTTGATATCATGACCGATACTTTGATGAGTCAAGATAAGTTGCTGAAACGTGCTGCTCGTGAGAGGAGAGAGTTTAAGGATAAGCTAGAAGTTGTGGAGAAAGAGCTTGAGGAAGCTAAGAAGCTTGTTGTTCATGTGTCTGACGAGGTTGAGTGCGATGAATGTGCTGTTCATATGACTAACTTTTCTAAGTTGCAATCTAAGTATGCTGCCTTGTTAGATGAGAACGATGAGCTGAAGGCTAGGTCTAGCTTGTTGGGTGCGTGCAAGTCTTGTTCAGACTTGCAATCTGAGCTGGCAGAGAAGAATGCCAAGATCCTTGCTCTTGAGAAGGCCAGTTCAGATAGCACGGTTGTTGAGTGTGCACGTTGTGAGAGCTTGGTGTTGGAGCTTGAGTCTTGCAGGCATAACAAGATGAGATCCGAGGAAGACAACACATACCTTCGGTCCATCTTGAATTGGGTGTCTTGTAGTGAACCGCAGTTGGGCATGACGATGAGCCAGTTCAGACGGGGAACTGGGACATCGGGAGTAGGCTTTGCTCTAGGTGGGAAGGGTGAAAATATCTATGGCAAAGTTGGTGAGTTCAGTGGTTTAAGCCCAAGTGAGAAACCTTCCACTACTTCCAAATTGATCAAGATCAATCCACCTAAGCCTACCGAACCCACTGTGAAAGATGGAGTGTTTGAAGAACCTCCAAGAGCTCCACCCCAGAAATAAGTTTGGGTTCCAAAACCGAACCATCTCAGAAACCCACTTGACACTCTACCGAACATCTCTGAGGATCCCCTTCCTAAAGCCAAAAAGCTACCAAGAGTGAACCATACCCACAAGAGAGTGAGCCAACAACCACCTAAGAGAGAGGTGAGGTATCACTGTGACTATTGCCATAGGGATGGTCATCTTATTGAGTTTTGCTTCAGGAGGAAGAGAGATGAGCGGCGGGAGTATGAGTTGAACAACCGGAACATGTATCGTCCACCCCATGGCGTACATGTGCCTCCTGTTCAGAGGCGCAATGCTAGGCCAAGAGGTGCAATGCCTCAAGGTGCTAGGCCTCAGGTTGCTAGACCACGCGGTGGTCATGGTGGTCGTGCCCGGCGTGGTTCAGATCATAATCAATATGACTTTGGACCTTGTGACAGTGGCTTTCAGTCCTACAGCTTTAGCGGACCACGTTTTCCCCCACGTGGTGCCCGCTTTCCTCAAATGGGACATGGCATGTTTGGTGTTTTTCCTAACACTTTTCCAGGGCAAATGAGCCAACACTGGTATCCTTCACAGTTTACTAACCCCAGTGTTGTGCCATTTGCTCATCCTATGTCTTTCTATTGATGTAGGACGGAGGTCTGGAGAACACATGGCTCATTGATTCCGGATGTTTGCGCCACATGACCGGAAGCTCCAAATGGTTCTCCAGCATCGACCCCGTGCAATGTAAGGAGTACATCACATTCAGGGATAATAGCAAAGGTAAAGTGCTTTCTCGTGGGACCATTCGGGTCAATGAGAGTTTTGTCTTGAAGGATGTTGCTTTGGTTTCAAACTTGCATTTCAACTTGCTTTCTGTTTCGCAACTCCTTCAAGATGGCTTTGAAGTGCGCTTTAAGACTGGCTTGTCTCGAGTTCTTGACTCTCAGGGAAATCTTGTTTGTTAGATTGTTCCGTTTGGCCGTGTCTTTCGAGCTGATTTTTCTCACTCTTTTGGCTCTTCTCGATGTCTGGTGGCCGGATCCTCCTCTGAGCTTTGGAAGTGGCATAGGAGACTTGGTCACTTGAGCTTTGACTTACTAGCTAGGTTGAGCTCACTTGATCTAATCCGAGGATTGCCCAAGTTGAAATTTAAGAAGGATTTGGTGTGTCACCCTTGTCGTCACGGGAAGATGGTTGCCGCTTCTCACCCACCTGTGAATCAAGTCATGACCAAAAAACCCGGCGAGCTACTTCACATGGACACAGTTGGTTCAGCTCGGGTTCGGTCAGAGGGTGGGAAGTGGTACGTTCTAGTGATCGTGGACGATTTTTCTCGCTACTCTTGGGTGTTTTTCATGGAGGATAAGGATGAGGCTTTTTCACATGCTCGAGATTTGATTCTTTGGTTGCAAAATGAGTTCCCTAAGAATGCCATGAGAGCGATTCGCAGTGACAATGGCACAGAATTCAAGAATACTCACTTTGAAACCTTTTGTGCTTCTTTGGGCCTTGAGCATCAGTTTTCCTCTCCCTATGTCCCTCAGCAAAATGGTGTTGTTGAGCGCAAGAATCGGACCCTTGTTGAGATGGCCAGGACGATGCTCGATGAGCATAGGACTCCTAGGAAATATTGGGCCGAAGCGATCAACACCACGTGTCATGTTTCTAATCGCATCTTTCTTCGAGCCTTCATGAAGAAAACTTCTTATGAGCTGCGATTCGGTCGACTACCCAAGGTGAGTCACTTTCGAGTGTTTGGATGCAGGTGTTTCATTCTGAAACAAGGTAATTTAGATAAATTTGAGTCTCGATCCTCGGATGGTGTCTTTCTTGGTTATGCTTTACATTCTCATGCATATCGAGTACTTAATCTTGAAACTAACCGAGTCGTAGAGACTTGTGAAGTCACTTTCAACGAGACCATGCCTTGTTCTATTCCTGTCTTTGAAAGTGCAGGTGATCAGGAGATTGGTGAGAGCATCTTCGTTGAGGAGAATGAGGAAGATGCTGATTGGGGAGATGCAGAGCCGACCTCTTCGACTGTTCCAGTCGAGTCTACGACAACTACTTCGGCTCATGGACCAGATCCATCTTCTTCCACTACATGGGGTCCGCACGAGCCACCTCCTCAGCCTACATCGGCTGCACCTGAGGAGGCCCCAGCAGCTGTTGAGGGGGAGGCGACATCTTTGAGGGAAGCCCCTCGGCACATCCAACGTCGTCACCCGCCTCAAACCATGATCGGCGACATCAGTCAGCGTGTTACACGCTCAAGGTCATATGAAATTTCACATTTCGCTCATTCCGCTTTTGTCGCTAATTTTGAGCCACAAAATGTTGGACACACACTTTTTGATCCCGATTGGGTCAATGCTATGCACGAGGAGTTATAAAACTTTGAGAGGAATGAAGTCTGGGTCTTAGTTCCACCCCCACCAGAGTGTCATCCTATAGGTACAAAATGGGTTTTCAAGAACAAGCAAAGTGAGGATGGAGTGGTGGTGAGAAATAAGGCTAGGCTAGTGGCTCAGGGGTTTTGTCAGAAAGAAGGAGTAGACTTTGAAGAAACCTTTGCTCCTATGGCCCGTATCGAGGCTATAAGGATGCTCTTAGCTTATGCAGTTTCGAAAGGGTTCAAACTGTATCAAATGGATGTGAAGAGCGCCTTTTTGAACGGGTACATAGAGGAAGAGGTGTATGTGAGACAACCCCCTGGCTTTGAAAATCCCAAGTATCCGAACCATGTTTACAAACTCCACAAAGCCTTGTATGGATTGAAACAAGCCCCGAGAGCCTGGTATGAGCGTTTGAAAGCCTTCTTGCTTGCTAAGGGCTTTAAGATGGGTTCAGTAGATAAAACTTTGTTTCTCCTCAAGCAAGGCACTGACACACTTTTGGTTCAGATTTACGTGGATGATATCATTTTTGGTGGTTCCTCTCACGCTCTTGTTGCAAAGTTTTCTGAGACTATGAGCAGGGAATTCGAGATGAGTATGATGGGTGAGTTGACATTCTTCCTTGGGCTGCAAATCAAGCAAACACGTGAAGGAACATTCGTGCACCAAGGCAAGTACACCAAGGATCTTCTGAGGAAGTTTGATATGGGCGAGGCCAAGCCTCTTTCGACGCCCATGTCGACTACGACGGCCCTAGACGAGGACAAGGAAGGAGAAGCTGTAGATCAGAAGGAGTACCGAAGCATGATCGGATCGTTGCTGTACCTGATGGCAATGAGACCGGACATCCAGTTCGTGGTTTGCTTGTGCGCGCGCTTTCAGTCTTCACCGCGCACATCGCATCGTCAAGCCGTCAAGCGGATCATGAGGTACCTTCGTTTCACACCCGAATTTGGTCTTTGGTTTTCGGCTTCCTCCTCTCTTTCTCTTTGCGGTTACTCTGATGCGGATTATGCTGGCTGTCGTACTGAGAGGAAGTCCACTTCTGGGACTTGTCAGTTTCTTGGGTCTTCTCTTGTGTCTTGGTCTTCTCGCAAGCAGTCCTCTGTAGCCCAATCCACCACAGAAGCTGAGTATGTTGCTGCTGCTGCTTGCTGTTCCCAGTTGCTTTGGATGGTTGCTACTTTGCGAGACTATGGCTTAGAGTTTAGGCGAGTGCCTTTATTCTGTGATAGCACTAGTGCCATATGTGTAGCCAAAAACCCTGTTCTCCACTCCAAAACCAAGCACATAGATGTCCGTTTTCACTTCTTACGAGACCACTATGAGAAAGGGGACATTGACCTTATTCATGTTGACACCCACAACCAGCTCGCAGATATCTTCACCAAACCCCTTGACCAAGCCCAGTTTGCTCGCTTGCGAGGAGAGCTTGGAGTTTGCTTTCCGTTTTAGCTTGGGAAGTTTTGATTCTTGTACATTAGTTTTTGTTTTTTTTAGCTTTTGCTTTTGCTTTTGTATCATATTTGCATATCATATCATCATGTATCATATTACATCTTGAGCTTCATCTTTATAGTAGCTAGATTGACACTATGCTCTTGTTGGGGATGTTATGGATATACATGATGTGCTTTGCTTAGGCTCGCTTTGATCTCTTGTTATGAGCTAAAAATGCCTTTTTCAATTGTGAACTTGAATAACACTTGATGAAACTTGAAACATGTTCACCACTACTTGTGGCAACTAGCAGGTGTAGGTGTGTCGAGAACCCTTTTTGCTTCATATATATGCTTAGTTGCTACGGCTCATACCTTGAGTTACACACTTGCTTGAGAAACTTGAATTTATGCTAAAACAAAAAAAAGCAAGGTATGAAAAGATCGGGATGGGTCTTTGCTGTCCCATGTCAGAGTATCAAGACAGCTCCTTATTGCACTTAAGGGTGAACTTGAGCTCTGTAATGGATACCGAGATCATTGTCTTAAGCTTCTGATTGCTTTTGGCATAGGCTTGACATGATCGATAAGTCAGGTGTTGATGGCATCGATAACCTCCCGCACACATTTGTTTGACAAACTTTGGTGATAAGCTGCATAACTCCGATAAAATTCAATTGATTAAAAATTTGATCAAATCACAAGTTTGTCTCATGACATGATGTGTGAACTTTGTTTGGGGTAGTTCACTTTGCATACATGTGTAGCACAAGGTTGATCTCCTGTCTATATTTGCTATGTGCTCATTTGATGGTGAACCCTCTTTTAAATTGCTCAAACTTGATCAAACTTGCTAAAATGCCATGTTTCATCTCATTTGGTCATTTTGAGCATTTGCTAGCACTTGTATTTGTTGCTATATATACATGACAGCATCAGCTAGAGCATCTTTTCAATCTACTTGCTATAATTTTGAAGCTTCTGCATTTGTGCATTTATGCATTTATAGCATGTTTTGAGAGGGAGTTGCATTCCTTGGGCTCTAACTTGATAAGTGCATATGTCAACAAGGGGGAGAAGTTTCCACACTCACAATATCACAAGATATGCATTCTTTTGAGTGAGATTGCAAGATTGCATTTATTCAGGGGGAGCTGCACTTGAGTTGCTTTTGCTAGATGTGTTGAGCCTTTGCCTCTTCTGGAGGGTCTAGCAGTTTTCGGCTTTTCGAGCTTTGCTAGTGGTGTTTGAGCTCGTTGCCTCTTCTTGAGGGCTAGCTTTGTTTTACTTGGTTGCGTCGAGCCGTTGCCCATGTCTTTGGGGACCAAGTTTCTTGCTCATTTCAAATGACCTGTTTCGGCTTTTCTTTGGCTTTTGGTCATTTGGTTGAGCTCTTTGTTTTCTCTTCTTCTTCTTTTTTCTTTTGCTCAAGCTGTTCGTGTATTGGTGTTGACAATGCACTCATCAAGGGGGAGATTGCGAACACAAGGTTGACAAGTACCCTTGTGTGTTCGTTTTATGATGAGTGATTGTCAATGTGATCCACGAAGTAGGTTGAGTGGTGACTAACCCTACCTTGGCGAAAGCCTTGTGTGCGATATGTCTCTTGGCTTGTGTTGTACATGTGTGGAGCACGGAGGCGGTAGCCGACGGCGAGGTGAAGGTCAAGGAGGACGTGCCGTGCCGATGGACCGGAGGGGTGAAGGACGGACGTGAGGCTTGGATCGAGGGATTCGGAGGCCGGGTGGCTAGCCGCGGTGGCTGACACTTGGGACATCGACAAGCGCGAGAAGACATGGGAGTGACCGTGTTGACCGTGGAGGTGACACGTGTCGGATGGCGGGAGACGCGTATGGAGTACGCTACTCGCGGAGCGGTTTGATGGTTTGGGCCTCAAAACCATCGGAGGCGGGTTTACGGGTTTGGGCCTCAAAACCCGGGCGGAGGTTCCGAGGAGGAACGGACGACACGTGGCGGCATCGGGGAGTTCGCGTCGAGGCGAAGCTACCGGTGAGGAGGCGCGGTGGCCGTTGGATCAACATGAAGACCGGGTTGGACCTCTACGCCCTTGGGCTTGATGGTTTAGCTCTTATGTATTCAGGGGCAATTAGGGGAATGTGTAATAGCCCTGATATATAGGGGATGGCAGCCCCAAGCCATCTTCACCTCTCTCCCCATTCTCATTTTCTCCTCTCTCTTTTAGGTTTAGCTTCTAGTTCATGAGGGAGGTCAAAAAAATCTGAAAATTCGTGGGTGTGTTTGTGGTGATTTGGTGTGGGAATGGAGGCCCAAATCCTCCTTTTGTCCTCCGGGATTCATTATTCTTGCCTGTGATTTTCGTTCCTCACTTGTGCTGTGATTTTCGTTTTTGGGGAAAGTTTTTCGTTCATGGCTACGATCTGAGTTTTCCAGAGTTTGGAGTCATCTCAAGTGATGATTTTTTTGAGGATAGGTTCGTGTCCAGTTGAATTTCATCCGTGCAAAGTTTGGTAGTGTTTCGTTTTGTTTACGATCGGATTTCGTCGAATTTTGGGCCGCCCCTTTTTCTGTTCGTCGTTCTCCGTTCGTGCGGCGTCGGGTTCCTGTTCTTCGCTGGTTTGGAGGAGCAGGCACATGGGGTCTCTACAGCAGCACTACCAGCGCCAGCACTCAGGTGTCGTGCGTGCTCCATAGAGCAGTGCTCGCTCGTTGCTCCTTCTGCCCGTCGATCTCGGTTGCTGCGCTCGCTGTTCGTCGCGTGTGGGTACTGGGTCGTAGGCACCGAGCGGTGCAGGCCCGAGCGGCCCAGGCGAGTGTTTGTCCACCGCTCTGCAGCAGGTCTGCTGCCCCTGCTGTAGCCCCTGCTGGTTCGAGCACCAATCAGCGCTGCAACACCGGTCAGTGACCGGAGCTGATCTGCTCTGGCGGTTCCAGGCGGGTTCAGTTCGTGATGCGATGATTTCCAGTGCAGACCCTGCGCTCTTATCCTGTAGCTGTGCTTGTGTAATCTGTACTTGCGTTTAATCTCAGCGCACGGTGAGCAGTCCCATCATCTGCGCTTGTTTTTTTTTTGGTGATGAGCAGTATCCTCCGCTAGCTGTTTCTCTGTTGCCGATCGACAGCATCAGGCAGTTCTGTCCAGCGTCAAGTGCTTGCTCACTCTGTTGATCTCCAGGAGCACCTGCACGTAAAAGGAAATCAAAGTTTTTGAGATGTCTCTTTCAAGTAACAGTGAAACAATTATTACTTCCTAAATAGTGGTCGGTTGTTTGGCTTTGTTTGATTTTCACGCAGTTAATCTGTAGTTCGTTTGCTTGTTGTTTTGTTTGGGATTCCAATCTAGAATTTTTAGCTTGCTATTTCTTCCGCAATTTGCATATTTGAGGTTTTTGGGACAGCGGCCGAATATTTCGCGAGAAATTTTACGGCTTCCATTCACCCCCCTCTGGTCACCGTTTTCGGTCCTTCACTTGTTCATGGTGTCTAAAAACAAAAAATCCTCGTGGGAGGGATGCAATCTTTGCATGATATACATTTCCAAAGAGGAGCTACCGACAGTTCTGTAAAAGTTCCCAAATAGCCCTACCAAACTTCCTGTCCAGAACTCCAGATTCTTCAAAAGATATGGTATCATTTAGACCGACTGTGTCCTTCTGTCCTTGAAAACCTTTGTTGTCACTTTCACGACAAGTTATTCTTTTCTCTCTAAAAAGTCTCAGTCATGAAAAGAAATTTAAGAACAAGCACGAGGGATTCGGGCTCGGGCAGATCGAAAATGTTTGTGTGTAGTGCCTGTATTGGCCCATCAGATAAGTCCACGATCATCGTTTTTAATATGAATATTGCAAGTTCCAAGCAAAATGATAAGGTATTTTCTTATGCTATTGGCCAAAGCACATTGCAACCAACCACAAGAATTAATAAATGCTTCATCATTTGCTCAAGCAGAATCATCTTTTTGGATTTGTCTGCCTTAAGCTACAGCCCATTATACCAACCACAGGAATAACGTCATGAACCCCCTGCTTCTCAACACAGGCATCTTCTGTAACTCTTGCCGATTCCCGAATATTGTCATTTTGCTGCATTTCACAACTGACATTGTTGTTGTGTTAAATTGACACCGTGCTGCCTGAAGTAAGGCTGCCGTTATGAACTTATGTTTTATCTAGAACAGTTGACATGCAGAAAAATATTTCAGTGTACTCGAGTTGTACAAAATACAAAATAGAGCTCAATTAGGCATTTAGAAATGATTAGGTCAGCCGAGTAGCCGACTAATTAATTTGATAAATCATCTATTTGATCTGTGAAAAGGGTTAATTTAAGGCAAGGTGCATGCAATGAACAAAGTATAGATACAGTACAAAGGGACAAACTAACTTTTTTATTTCTTGAACAAAGTTAATATATTGTCTGACAATGTTGACCGTGTGGACATACAAAAGTAACTCTGATTGAAGTCTATCCCTGTTCGCTTGAACTTATCAGCCTGACTTATCAGTCATGGTATAATATTTTTCTCTCACAACAAATCAGCTATTTTACACTTGAAAGGACATTAAATCAAGTAGTAATATCTTAAACAAATGTCCTGCCCTGAATGCTTCAGAATATGCACAGAAAAAAGATTTGGCAGGAGGCAGACTACTACTACTGACTGCGTCGGCACATATAGTTTAGGGTGGATCTGGACATACGGAGATTTTGTTGAGAAAAAAAATACTCGCTCCATCCATTTTAAAATTCATTTATCGAAAAACCCACGACAAGAGCATTGCCAGGCATATGTTAATAGAGAAGAAACGGTATACAAACATAAAAAGAAAAACTGGCACCCATAGAAAGGAGGTGACAACAAAACAACCATCATAACAAATACAACACTAGCGCAACAACCAAATCAATGGCCGCCAAACGCCACCCTGCATGGCACAGGAAACAAGCTTTGTAATTAAGGAAGGAGGAGAATTTGATTCCATAGCGAATCCTCCAGGGATGGGAACAACATCAAGTGATGCCACAAATGCTGAACAGAGAACCCAAGTTTTCCAACCAAAACTCCTAAAGGAAAGGAGGCCTCACGACACTGCCTCCAACAACTAGAGTGCCACCAAAGACATCACTATTGCCGACCATAGCCAAAGCCTAGGCAGGGCCTTCGCCTGAAAACCCCCTTCACCGAACACCCAAACCATGCCGTGACGTGGATCACCACAGCTACATCGAACTTGCCATCACCATGTGAGACAAGCCATCCAGGCAACAATTGCATAAAGCTGCCACCAACATGATACCACTGTGGCACTGACGCGATCATAGGCATGCATTACCTATCACCACCACACTGGCCTTCAAGGTCCGCCTCCATCCATCATGTCACCGGCAAGGAGTGTAGTCAACGCCGCTGCACATCGGCGCCCTTCAAGCCTCTAGTGAAAGCCACTAGTGTCGGGTACCTGAATTAGGGGTACCAAAAACCGACGATTAAAAGAAGCAAACCTCTGAGACATCTGCGCCCTAAAACCCTCTAAAAAATCATACCAAAGCTCCACCTACACGGATACACCGAGCTCGATCTGCACACATGTGGTCGCGCCGGGCACCCTCGACTACGTTCTGACTCGTACGAGGCCCGCTCGACGGGAAGCCTCGACCCCAGAAATTCTCCGACCCGCACGACCCAGGGTCGAGTCGATCGACCCCCCCTCTCTCATCCACCTACTCACTGACAAGGCATTTAATGCAACCACTTCCACCAACGTGGCTACAGCACCACCGGCGTGGGAGCAGCGCCAGCATCTAATCACACTTTTTACTGCCCATCTCGGGATGGACGGTGAAAAAGCTACCACTATTCACACCACATCAAGCACTGTTCTTCCATCGATGCCCCCTCGACTCACAAAACGATAACCGCTACGCCCAGGTTTCCTGGGGCTCGGTCTTATCCGTTTCTCAACAACCCCCGCAGCTACGTCCCGACCCAGCCTCGATCACCGTCGGTCAACAAAGGAATGACGTCCGCACGTCGACCACAGGGAATCGCACGTCCTCTACAACACCTAGGATGTCCCACCGTCCCATCATCAACATCACCACGATGCCCTAGGATGGCCTGCACGCACCGGGGCACGTCGCCATAGCAGCGCCCACAGTGCCCGTTCCGCCTTCTTCTCCAAGGCACCCCTAGGGTTTTGTTGTAAACCTAGGTCCTCCTATTATATCTATAAAAGGGGAGGGCAAGGAGCTCTCCAAAAAGACACAAGACCGACATTTTTTTCACTTTAGCGATCAACATCTCAAGCAACACTCTGCCTTACTCTTCTCTTGAGACTTGGGATCGGTTCCCTCTCTCACAGCTTGTAACCCCTACGCAAGCACCTCGGTGCAAGGAAATACAATACTCTCCTCCCCCGCTAGACGTAGGGCCTTCTTTGCCCGAACCAGGATAAACACCCATGTATTCTCCTTGCATCACCATCCGGATTAGGGAGCACATGACACAAATTCACTCGTTGGTCTAGGGGCCTCCCAAGTCCGAACACTGACAGTTGGCGTGCCAGGTAGGGGAACGCTGCGTGTTAGCATCGTTTTCCCGCCATTCCTCTAGATGGCTGACCCTGAACGTCCACTTCCACCGGCTACGGTGATCTGGTTCGGGAGTTTGGAGTTCATGTCCCTCAGTTACGGCTATGACATGGTCCTCCTCCCACCTAGACATCCAATTGACCATGACTACGAGCTCTCCTAGCATGGGGAGCACTACGCCAGTATCACCGTTCCCGCCAGGCTCGTACAGCCAGGCGACGACATGCCCAGTGTAGCCATTATCATCGTCCCATGGAGGGCGATATGATGCTTCGTTCTGGCGCCCCTCGGCCAGACGCCCACACAACATCTCTCGTTGAGGACCTGCGTAGGATAAGCTTGGCTGTGGGTAAGACGCCGGCGGGGTGTCCTATCATTCTACCGTCCGGTGCGGCTCCTCCGGTCGGATCAAGATTAGTTTCCCCAATGGCAGGGTGAATGCCACCACGAACATTCCCCTATGGGCTAAACACAGCCGCCCAGCAGTACGCTTCCTCCATAAGCACCAATATGGGCACTTACGAGGAGCTCCCTAGGCACCATCTACGTTATGCCCTCGACCTCGTAGCGTCTACATCGGTTTCCGAGTACTAGGACTCTACGGAGACTCTGGGTACAGGGCATCATACGATCGCTTCCTACCGCTACGACCCCAGAGATTGATGACCTCACATGCATCCACGGAGACTCTGCCGATGACAGCTACTATCCGACTCGTGAATGCTTCCACATCGATGGGGCAATTGCGTCGGATTCGGAAGGTGAGGCGGCTGTTGGAGGGAGGAACACCACGCCACCTCACGTTGAGCTCCCTGCGCACAAGACCAAGTACAATTCCTTGGTGCAGCCCAAGGAGCACAACTTGAGCAGATTCAAGAATTGCAAGCCAAGCTCGACGAGGAACGAGAGAACTTGCGCCTACTTCAACAGACCCTCGAGCGGGAGCGCGCCGCGTGCGCACATGGCGGAGGAGCTCGAGAGAGAGCCCGCGCTGTCAATCGTCGCATCATCGAGGATCGGGCGGGCGAACCCCTAGTCTTCAATCGAGCTAGCCAGAACATCGTTGCCGCCGCCATGCTTCTCCGTAATATGCCTGAGCCATCTACCCCCAAGGCCCACCGGGCCCGTGATGAGATTCGAGGTCTCCACGAGGCTGCGGCCCTATAGCAGGCCGAGAGTTCCGCCTCAAGGCGCTGTGGGCTTGCATCGGAGTAGCCTGCGGAGCCCTCCCGATAGGAGAAAGAGGCCTCGATTCATCCCGAGCCTGCACAACAAGGGAACAAGGCGGCCTCTGTCCGTGAACGTGTCGTCGACAATCGCGAGCCCCGAGACACCCATAATGACATCAACAAATGCCGCAGGCATAGGGGTGATGACGGCGCATCTCGAGGCTACCACGTGCATAGGGGTGGGTGTTATGACAGCTCAGAGGATCACAGTACATCTCCTGAGCCATCGGGCCCTCGAGTCTTCAGCAAGACCATCCGCAGGACCCAGCTACCGATCCGGTTTCACCTCCAACGACTCTCACTAAGTATAATGGCAAGACCAAACCCAAACTTTGGCTCACTGATTTCTGCTTGGCTTGTCAGTTGGGCGGGGCCACCGACGACTGCCCTATCATTCGACAGCTTCCCCTATTCCTATCGGACACCGCTCGAGCGTGGCTCGAGGACCTCCCACCTGGACAGATCCATAACTGGAACGACCAGGTGAGAGTGTTCGAAGGGAACTTTAAGGGGACCTACATGCGCCTCGGTAACTCTTGGGACCTCAGGAGTTGTAAACAGAAGTCGGGCGAGTCCCTCCGTGACTATATCCGATGTTTCTCCAAACAACGCACTGAGCTTCCCAATATCACCGACTTCGACGTCATCATGGCTTTTCTCTCAGGCATCACCTGCAAAGTGTTGGTCCAAGAATTGGGCCACAATACCCCCATCACTACCAACGAATTGATGGACATCGTCACCAACTACGCCGCTAGCGAGGAGGCGATTGGTGCCATCTTTGGTGGTGACCAGGATAGGGAAGCGCAAGGACGAAGAACCTGAGGGCTCCAACCAGGGCACCAAGAGGAGCAATAGAAAGAAAAAGAATATCCAGCAGGGCAAGCGCGAGGCCGCGGCTGACGACCTTGTCGCTGCCGCTGACCGCAAGAAGCCTCAAGGACCCCCGGTGGGGGCATTTTCGATAAAATACTCAAAGAACCGTGTCCCTACCATAAGGGACCCACGAACCACAACCTCGAGGACTGCCACATGCTGCGCAGATACTTTGAAAGCTTAGGCATCAAGAAGGACGACAAGAAAGAGGACCCCAAGGAGAAAAATGACGATAAGGATGAGGGGTTTCCTGGAGATCCATGACTGCTTCATGATATACGGGGGACCCTCGACGTGTCTCTCCGTGCGCCAGCCCAATAGAGAGTGTCAAGAGATTTTCTCCGTACAGCCGGCGACCCCCCTCTTCCTCAACTGGTTTGGGACAACCATCACTTTCGACCGTGACGACCATCCGGACTACGTCCCCAACCCTGGAGTCTACCTGCTCATCATCGATCCCATCATCGCCAACATGCGTCTCACTAAAGTGCTCATGGACGGTGGCAACAGCCTCAACATTATCTACGCCCAGACCCTCGACCTCCTAGGAATCAGGATGACACAGCTCCAACCCAGTGTTAGGGGCTTTCATGGAGTTGTGCTGGGGAGACAAGCAGAGCCTGTCAGGCGGATCGACCTACCCATCTGCTTCGGCACCCCCTCCAACTTTAGGAAGGAGACCCTTACTTTCGAGGTAGTTGGGTTCCACGGGACCTACCACGCCATCCTTGGGCGCCCCTGCTACGCCAAATTCATGGCAGTTCCCAACTACACCTACCTTAAGCTCAAAATGCTAGGCCCCAAGGGTGTCATCACCATCGGGCCCTCCTATGAACACACCTATGAGTGCAACGTAGAGTGCATCGAGCACGGAGAAGCCGTCTTAGAGTCGACAATCTTGGCTAGCTCGGACGGGAGGTCGTTGAAAGTCAGCGCCACCCTCGATCCCAAATAGAAAGTAGTGCTCATCGACTTTCTCCGTGTGAATGTCAACATATTCACATGGAGTCCCTCGGATATGCCGGGCATACCCAGGGAAGTCGCCAAGGACGCCTTGGAGATCCGAGCTAGCTCCAAACCGCTAAAGCAACGCTTGCGCCGCTTTGACGAGGAGAAGTGCAAGGTCATCGATGAGGAGATCCACAAGCTTGTGGAGGACGGATTCATCAAGGAGGTTCGTCATCCTGAGTGGTTATCTAATCCTGTATTAGTTAAGAAAAATAGTGGGAAATGGAGGATGTGTGTAGACTATACTAGTTTAAATAAAGCATGTCCAAAAGTCCCTTTTCCTTTACCACGCATTGATCAAATCGTCGATTCTACTACAGGATGTGAAACTCTATAGTTCCTAGATGCGTATTCCGGCTACCATCAGATTAAAATAAAGGAGTCCGACCAGCTCGCGACTTCATTCATCACCCCGTTCGGCATGTATTGCTACGTTACTATGCCCTTCGGTCTCCGGAACATGGGAGCAACGTATCAATGATGCATGCAACATATTTTTGGGGAACACATCAGGCCAACCATCGAGGCCTACGTTGACGACATCGTAGTCAAATCCAAGAAGGTCAACAATCTGGTTGACGACCTCAATATCACGTTCAAATGCCTCAAGGCAAAAAACATCAAGCTCAACCCTGAGAAGTGTGTCTTTGGCGTTTCTCGAGGCATGCTCTTAGGGTTCATCATTTCCGAGCGTGGCATCGAGGCCAGCCCAGAAAAAATCACTGCAATCAGAACACTTCTCGTGGACCCTTGAGGCTGAAGAAGCTCTTACAAGGCTCAAGGCAACATTGTCCAAACCTTCGATACTCGTCCCTCCGGTTATAGGAGAATCTCTCTTGCTCTACGTCACCGCGACAACACAGGTGGTCAGCGTGGCCATAGTTGTCGAGAGGGCGGTGGAGGGTCACACGTTGCTCATTCAGAGACTAGTATACTTCATCAGCGAGGTGCTCTCGGATACCAAGGTTCGCTACCCGCAAATGCAGAAGCTGTTGTACGCCATCGTGTTGACACGACACAAGCTCTGGCACTATTTCGAGGGCCACCCGATGATCGTGGTCTCTTCTTTCCCTTTAGGGGAGATAGTCTAGAACTAGGAGGCCTTAGGAAGGATAGCTAAGTGGGCGGTCGAGCTCATGGGCAAAACCCTCTCTTATGCGCTGCGCAAAGCAATCAAATCCCAGGTGCTGGCAGATTTTCTAGCAGAATGGACCGACACCCAACTGTCTCCCGTTTAGATTAAAGCCGAGCTGTGGACCATGTACTTCGATGGGTCATTGAAGAAGACAGGAGCAAGCGCAGGCTTGCTCTTCATCTTGCCCCTCGGAATTCACATGCGCTACGTGATCTGACTCCACTTCGCTGCCTCCAATAATGTAGCTGAGTATGAGGCCCTCATTAATGGTCTGCACATCGCTATCGAGCTCCAACACCTCGATGTTTGTGGTGATTCGCAGCTCGTGATTGACCAGGTCATGAAGGACTCAAGCCACCATGATACTAAGATGGAAGCCTACTGCAAGGAGGTACGGTGCCTTGAGGACAAGTTCCACGGCCTCGAGTTCAACCATGTCGCACGCATATACAATGAGGCTGCCGACGAACTCACGAAAATCGCATCTAGTTGAACCACGGTTCCACCTGATGTCTTCTCAAGGGATCTCCATAAACCTTCCGTCGACCTCAGAGCGATAGAGGGGGTCGACAGTCCATCACTCGACCCCCCCAACTGAGGCAGAAGCCCCCTCGACTAGGGCTGACGTCATGCAGATGGAAGGCTCGACCCTACCAGCTGATCTCGAGCCCGACTAGCACACTCTGTACCTTGACCGTCTCATTCGAGGGGAGCTCCCCTTGGACAAAACCGAGGCTCGACGGATTGCTCATCGGGCCAAGACCTTTGTGATATATGGTGATGATAAGGAGCTTTATCGACGTAGCCCTATGGTATCCTACAGCGCTGTATCACAATTTAGGAAGGCAAGAACCTACTCAAGGACCTACACTCGAGAGCTTGCGGTCATCACACGGCGCCTCGAACCCTCGTCAAAAACACATTTCGGCAGGGTTTCTATTGGACAACCGTGGTCTCTGATGCTATCAAGCTAGTACGCTCTTGTAAAGGATGCCAGTACTATGCAAAGCAAACCCATCTCCTGGCTCATGCCCTACAAACCATTCCCATCACATGGCCATTCGCCGTTTTGGGGCTCGACTTGGTCGGACCCCTAAAGAGAACTAGAGGCTTCACCCACTTGTTCGTCACCATCGACAAGTTTTCCAAGTGGATCAAGGCCCGTCCCATTACCAACATCAGATCAGAGCAAGCTAGGTTGTTCTTCACCGACATCATTCATCGCTTTGGGGTTCCCAACTGCATCATCAATAATGGCACCCAGTTCACCGGCAGAAGGTTCTTGGAATTATGAGACGACCACCACATCCGTGTGCTCTGGTCGGCCTTGGCTCACCCAAAGACAAATGGCCAAGTGGAACGTGCCAATGGCATGGTCCTACAAGTCCTAAAGCCGAGAATCTTCAAAAAATTGAATAAACACGGCAAGAAATGGGCGCCTTGCTCCCCTCGGTCTTATGGAGCCTAAGAACAACACCGAGTCAAGCCACGGGGTTCACTCCATTTTTCTTGGTCTATGGGTCCGAGGCTGTGCTTCCAACCGATTTAGAGTATGGGTCCCCGAGGCTAAAATCCTACAACGAACAGAGCAACGATACCGCAAGAGAAAATGCCCTTGACTAGCTCGAGGAAGCTCACGATATAGCTCTACTGCACTCCACAAGGTATCAGCAGAATCTCTGGTGCTACCACGATGAACATGTTCACAGACGAGACCTCCATGTTAGTGACCTGGTGCTTCGGCGAAACCAGAGCAACAAGGGACGACATAAGCTTACCCCACCATGGGAAGGACCTTATATTATCACAGAAGTGTTGAAGCCCAGCACCTACAAGCTTTCAAACGAAAAGGGCGAGATCTTCACCAATGCGTGGAATATTGAATAGCTACGTCGCTTTTACCCCTAGAGCCTTGAGGCTTTGTACCTTTTTTCAGTCACGTGAATGAATAAAGAGCACATCCATGTTCAAAATTATTTTCTTTCATGAAAGCAGGCAGGCTTGACCCTGTTCTCACAGAGTCGAACCTCTCTCGGGGGTTGGACAAGGGGGAACCCCCTATGTCCCTAAAAAACTCGTATTTTCAAAAACTTTTACACAAGTCAGTGAAGCCGCAAGAGCACCCTAAGGCTCAAAGGCTGTCGAGTCATGAGATCGCCTACGCGTCCGCGTTTATAGTACCTCCACTCACTTCCTCACGCCAAGAGGTGCAATCGCACGCTAAGAACTAGTAAAAGCATACGATTTTGAAAAATGAACGTCTAACGTTCCTATATGTTTTGATGCGAGTTCTTACATAGTTGAGGAGGCTGCAAGGCCATCCTAAGGACGAGGGGCTGTCGAGCCACGAGACCACCTACGTCTCTAGGCTACGGTATCTCCACTCATACCCCACACCAAGGGGTGTAACCGCGCGCCAAGAAGACCACGTAAGAACACAATTCAAACGATAAGGAACGAAAGAGTCATACAAAATAAAACATTTAGCGTATATTTACATCAAAATGTCTTAAGGCCCTCGCGGCCATGACAGTACAAGTCACAAACAGTAGCTAACTTGTTACATGGGCCTCCATGCCTAGATTTGGCTCACAGACCCTCATCGTCAGCAAGAAGGAGCACCTCGTCCTCAAACAGCCTTGCGAGTCGACCCCCAGGCTCTTCTACAGCCTCGATCAACCCCGGGCAGGCCGCCTTATTCTCCTCCTCAGTCTTGCTTGGGTCCAAGGTGAAGCCATCAGTGATGAGGCCCATGTTAGACTCAAACCCGGACCGAACAACCACCATGGCTCTCTTCACGCCATGATGCAACGCTCTCCGTACCTTCTCGCGGATGAGGCCACCCAGCGCCATCATCCGGCGCACGAACGAGTTCCCTAGCGCATCCTCCTCGGTATCGGCGTCGGGCTCAACCCTCAGGCTATCGCACATCGTGGTGATCGCACCCTAAAGCAGCTGATTCCGTCCAACCTTGGCCTTGAGGAGGGCTTGAAACGAGATGGCTGTCGCCTGGGCCTCGCGTTGCTGCTTCTCTAGCTCTAAACCGTAAGATCAAGTCAGCAAAAAAACACACAAGAAATCCAAGTTGAGATCAAAGTTGGGCAGAAACTTACCCTCAGCATGGGTCTGTCAGCCCATGATTTGATCGCACAACTTGTCATGCGCCTTCTCGGCTGCTCGAAGAGCCTCATCCCTGTCATGGACGGTCGCCCTCAGCATCTCGATCTCTCGACCGGTTCCCAAGAGAGCATCATCCCTCACTCGGACGGTCTCCTTCAACGTCATGACCTCATTCTTCAGGGTCTTGAGGTGAGCGGACACCAAGCCAATCTAGACGTTGAGGGCATCACGCCGGCCACTGACGAGGGTGACGTCCTCCTCAAGCTCCTTCACATGCGCCAATAGCGACGCATGGTCCTCACAAGTCTTGGCCGCCTCCTCTTGAGCCTTGGTCGCGTCTTCACGCGCCTTGGCCATGGCTTCTCGAGCCTGCGTCGCCTCCTCCCTAAGCGTCGCATGGACGATGCGAAGCTCGTCTGCTTTGACCCTCTTCTTTGATAGCCGCTTATTGGCTTCCTCGACCAGAGCCCGTTGATGAGGGAGCGCCACCCACACACCGCTTTCATGATGAATGAAAAGCGATTTGCGGCGTGATCACTCTTTGAGCTCCTGACCACGGCCAAACCCAAAGTCAGAACCAAGGGGAAAGGGGGGTACGGGCCAAGTGAAATATTAAAACGAACATGACTCACCTCGAAGGCCCCTAACATTTGCCATATCAGGGAATCCGTGACCATTCGCAGAGACCTCACGGAGTGCTTGCGGAGCCCCTCGATGTACTCCTAGTGCTGCACTTTGTCTTTATCATCGAGGGCGAAGAAGGGCTCGGCGTCAGGGTTAGCCATATCCCTGAACTCAAGGGTCGACCAACCCTAGCGTGGGAGCTCTTCCTTCGCTCACATGAGCGCTAGCTCCGCGAAGTTGGGCCACCCGCCAGACACCTCCGCTGCGTCACCATCTAGCGTCACAGAGGTCCCGGGCTGATCTGAGGCGTCGACCATCTCGACGTCTACCTTCTGGTTCCCCTTGCTTGATGGGGAGTCGTCGAACATGAGGTTGATCACCGCCAGTGTCGGCCCTTGGGGCGGGAGTGGCCCCCTGCTGGCCGGCACCTCTGCCTGAGCATCGGGCGGTGGCACGACCGTCCTCCGCTCCGCCTCGCCCACCGGCCCCTCTGGCTGGCCCAGCTCACGCTGCTCTGCTTCTGATTGCGGCTCCAGCTGCCGCTCTTCCTATCGTTGCTACGGTGGCTGCTGTGGCAGTTCCTCCCGCTCCGTCCATAGTCCCGGTAGCACCTCCCCCTCTCTCCCCGCATCTCACGGGGTCTTCACCACGTTCCTTGTCTCTTCCACATCCGCCTGCCCTGCGTCGTGGGCAAATGTGGCGGCCTTTGCGGCCTCGACGGTCTCCAGGGTCCTCGTGGTCGACCCTGGCTCACGACAGTCACCTCTAGATTGACCAAGCCTGGAAGCGCCTGGGGCTGCCTCGACCAACTCAGATCGCTGAGCAGCGTCCCTAGCTCTGACGTCCTCCTCGACGCTCGCATCGGCCTGAACGATGGACTCCATTGCCTTGAGTTGCTCTGTCACCGCCTGGTACCTTGTGATCTAGGCAGAATCATCGGTCAATGTCTGCATCATCAAAGAGGTGCTAGCCTTAAGCTCCTTGGCAGGCATCATGGCCACCGGCTCCGCCTTGCGCTTGTGGCTGCACAGCGAACTAGAACATGAGAACAAGGAACAAAATAAACTTGTCTAGAAAAACAAAGCGAAACACTTACCCGGACATGGGGATCAGGGGTTTAGTCCCCAGCTTCCCCAAACTGCCTAAGGCCCCCTGCGACGGCCCCTCCGTCGAGCCTCTGGTCGGCCCAGAACTCCTTCGAGAATAGGCTAACGAGGTCCCTGAGGTCCTCTACGCCATTAGGGCCATCTGGCCTTGAGTTCTAACACCTGACGACGGTGCCCTGGCCTTGGGCATCGACGTCACCGCTCCACCTACCGATGAGGTGCGCGGTGACTGGGCACACATCCGTGGTACCACCAAAGTCGTCGGAGGAACCCCTGGCTCAACGGACCTCCTTTCTGAGGGCCCCTCATGGGTCCTCCCCTCCAGTCGCTCCTTCTCCCCCTCGACGGGCACCGAGGCTACCCTCGACGCCTGGGAAGTCGACCCCCCGCCGATAGGTCCCTGCAGGGACCGCACGTCAGGGAGGTGCGTGAGGAAAGTCACGATATCATACCACGACCCAGCGTCGTTGTCATTGTTGTCATCGCCCTCCTCCTCTGAGGTCGTCTCAGAGGGGGACTCCTCTTTAGGGAGACCCTCGAACCGTTGCTGGCGATGACGTTTTAGTAATGCCTCGTGCTCACGGATCTTCCTATTGTGCCATGTCTTTGCGGTGTCTTTTTCCTTCTTCTCCTGGGCCACGGAAAGACGCCTCACCTCTCGAGTGACGTGATCCTCTGGGACCTGTGGCGGCGAGTCTTTGACCGCAGACAGATCCTGCATGGGAAACTTGACGAGTTTAGATCTACGAGACCTAGGAAAGAAGGGAAGCCCAGCACCGGGAGGGCAACACTTACCAGAGGCTCGAATCCCTGGTTGGGCCGCATCGGGACTCGGTCGATGTCCTCCTGCCTGAAACTACCCACCATCCACCGTGCGTGTCGGGCAACCTCATCGAGGGGGAGGGTCTCGTGTGACATCCGAATCCCCTCTAACGAGATGCTCGGCGTCATCTTGTCTAGCCAAAGTCGACGTTGCATCAGTGGTTGCACCCTCCGACGGTGGAACACGGCAGCCACCATGCCCGCGGTCAGCATGCGTAGATGGAGCCTTCTCAGTGCATCAAGGAGTGGTTGTAGCTTCGGCTTGTCCTCCTCGATGATGCCATACGACCAGTTCTCCTTGTGCGACATCAGGACCTAGCCGGAGAAGCTCGGTAGGCGACCATCATCATTGCGTAGATAAAACCAGTCGTCGTGCCACCCGCTGTTCGATGAGATGAGTTGGGCCAGGATGTAGAGATCGCCTCGACCCGCCCACACTTGGAGGGTGTAGCTTCTGGTGTGCACCGCCCATCGTACTCCCCTCTCACCCGCCTTCTTGGCGAAGTGCTTCGCCTTGAAGAGGTAGAGCCACAACTTCTAGTGGGGCTCCACCCCCAAGTACCCCTCACAGACGGCCGCAAAGATGGCGGCCTGCGAGACGGAGTTGGGGGCGAGGCGATGGAGCTCCACCCCATAGTAATGTAGGATCGCCCGCATGAACCGGCTCGGCGGCATCCCGAGCACCCTCTCGTGGAAGGCGACGAAGCTCACCATGTAGCCCTCTAGAGGCGCTGGCTCCTGGTGATTGGCTGGCGGCACCCTCCACTCCGGCAGGTCCCAGCTCGTCCTTGATCGTAGGAGACCGTTGCGCACAAGCTCCTCTAGCCTCCTCTTTGTCATCGAGGAATGGATCCATGCCTCCATAGGAAGGACCTGGTATTTTCCCGCCATGAGCGCAGAGGTCAAAATACGGTGGTGGCGGGGGAAAGGATGACGGTGGCGGTGGAAAATGGCTGATGGAGGCAAAGGGAAGAAAATGCAATCGCCAAGGGCTAGGAAGGAACATGCGAAACCCTGGGCTCTGTATTTATACCCCGATAGAAGGCAAACGGACAGATCCGACGAGGAGGCAGGTAAAGTTTCCGCATTTAATGCTCTTACCTAACCGCTCCCTCGAAACCCACGCATAAGGGCACGTGTCAACCGTTCGCTTGGTAACCGTCTACCACACCGCCCACTACCACGCCGTTTTCGCTTCCCTCCTAAAAAGACGCACCCCAACAGGCGGGAAGGGAGGCCTATAGACGGATATTTCTAGGCGAAGGAACCATGAGCTCCGAGCTCGCTATAAACCTCGAGGGTTCAAAAGCTAGCCCTCGACGGGGGTTCGACAGCTGCCCTCGAGTAAACAGATTAAGGGATGTCTGAGAGCGGACCCGTACAAGGCCAGGGCTCGAGCCACTTTCTCGAGACGCCCTCAGACATATTCGAGGCTAAAGGAGAGGTCGACAGTGGAATCCCCTCGATGGAGGCATCAAGCCCTTAGATCTTGCCGAACGAAGCCGAGATCCATATGAAAACGCTTTGGCACTTTTGGAGAGCGCCTCCGCGGCTGCTAGCCAACCCCTATCGAACGGGGCATGGGCTACCACTCGAATTCCACGCTGACAGCTCACTAGAGATTGTCGGAACTCGCCCATCGAGGGTAGTACGGTGTTCCCACCCCTCCTCCTTGCCTAAAGGATGCGTGAGGGTAGAACAATAAAGACGGGCAAAGCCTTGATCGGCCTCACGCGCGCAAAGGCTCAGGGGCTTGCCTGCAATTAGCTGACTTCGACGAAAGAGGATCAAATGCACCTCAGCGCTTAACAAAAACAATGTCCCATGATACAACGTACTAAAGCCCTCGAAGGAGTCACACACTCCTCTGAGGCCTCGGGGGCTACACCTGGCGGGTGCGCTCACACGCACCCACCGGAGAGTAACGACGCTACGACTCCAGTTCATAACCTGCTCAAGCCTCTGCGAGAGTGCCCACACTTGCGCAAAGGCTTGGGGCTACTATCGGGTACCTGAATTAGGGGTACCCAAAACCGACGATTAAAGGAAGAAAACCCCCGAGACATCCGTGCCCTAAAACCCTCTAAAAAATCATACCAAAGCTCCACCTACACGGATACACCGAGCTCGGTCTACACACATGTGGCCGTGCCGGGCACCCTCGACTATGTTCCAACTCGTACGAGGCCCGCTCGACGGGAAGCCTCAACCCCAGAAATTCTCTGACCCGCACGACCCAGGGTCGAGTCGGTCAACCCCCCTCTCTCATCCACCTACTCACTGACAAGTCATTCAATGCAACCACTTTCACCAACATGGCTACAGCACCACCGGCGTAGGAGCAGCGCCCGCGTCTAATCACACTTTTTCCTGCCCATCCCGAGATAGGTGGTGAAAAAGTTGCCACTATTCACACCACGTCAAGCACTGTTCTTCCATCGACGCCCCCTTGACTCACAAAACGATAACCGCCGCACCTAGGTTTCCTGGGGCTCGGCCTTATCCGTTCCTCAACAATCCCCGCAACTACGTCCCGACCCAGCCTCGACCGCCATCGGTCAACAAAGGAATGACGCCCGCACGTCGACCATAGGGAATCGCACGTCCTCTAGAGCACCCAGGATGTCCCACCGTCCCATCGTCAACATCACCACGATGCCCCAGGATGACCTGCACGCACCGGGGCATGTCGCCACAGCAGCGCCCATAGTGCCCATCCCGCCTTCTTCTCCAAGGCACCCCTAGGGTTTTGTTATAAACCAGGCCCTCCTCTTGTGTCTATAAAAGGGGAGGGCAAGGAGCTCTCCAAAAAGACACAAGACCGACATTTTTCCACTTTAGTGATCAACATCTCTAGCAACACTCTGCCTTACTATTCTCTTGAGACTTGGGACCGGTTCCCTCTCTTATAGCTTGTAATCCCTACGCAAGCACTTCGGTGTAAGGAAATACAATACTCTCCTCCTCCGCTGGACGAAGGGCCTTCTTTGCCCGAACCAGGATAAACCCCCGTGTATTCTCTTTGCATCACCATCCGTATTATGGAGCACGTGGCACGAATTCACTCGTTGGTCTAGGGCCCTCCCGGGTCCAAACATCGACAACTAGAATCCCAACATAGCCATCACAATGAATCACCTTCTGCTAGTTGCCGTAGCGGTCGCAAACAAGCCACAGGCATGCGTGGCATGTCGTATCTGCACCAGTCGATGTGGACCGTAGCCAACCCAATGAGCACTAGCCAAAGCAGATTGCTTAGGAGAAAACACACCACAACATTGACCACTTGCATTAGACGCCACCACCAAAGACCATCCACCATGCTCCAAGGTTGGTAGAGGTTGTGTTGTCACCACCAACGTACCCGCTTAGCCCCACCAACCATACAAGAGCCACGGCCACACCAAAGTGACCACTGCTAAGCGGGATCAACTGTCGTGGACACATCTACGAGAAGCCACCACCAACCCACTGTTGCTACCGCACCAAAGTAGCACTATCTACACAACACTAGCCACTGTAGTGTTGGTCGCCAAGGATCGCTGCTGGCCTAGCCATCGTCGGCTGCCGCAAGATGCTAAAAGATGGAATGGAGCATCCAAACTCAGCGGCTTCACAACATCCTCACCATGACATTATTGAATGCTGAGCCACCTCCAAATGCCGTAGCCAGATCTGATGGCATGTCAAACACTGGCACTGAGGGCCGAGGAATCTGTTGCAACGTTGCACCACCGCAGTCTTGAGGTTGGGCCATTATCACACCACAACTCACGTCGCAACACACTTCTAAAAACCATATTATGGGGCTGCCCACCCATACCACGACACGATCATGTGAGCCAAAGCCCTGCCATACGCAACGCCTAGGTGCCACCCTCAAGCATATTTGGACTCTGAATCTGGCCTTCCTGTGGACGGCGTCACCTCCGAGCAAAGCCGGCCGGACCCAAACCAAACCAAGCCAACCCTGCAGGGGGGTGCACCACCCAAGGGCTTCACACCATAGATCTAGATGGGGTAGCCTGATCCAGCAGGAGCCATGCCAAAATAGTCTATGACGACATAAGCACAAGCCCCTAGACACCAGCAGCAAACACCTCATCACTGCACTCCTCACTGTCGCACGCACCTTTAGTGGTCGGCTCTAGCGGCGGCGCAGCAGGAATAGGGCCAAGGAAGGGTGGCTTGGCGGTGATACAAGGTCCACCCATTGGGGCAACGCAAATCGTTTAAAACAGTTACCAATGTTAATATTAGGGCATATTAAAATGCAAAAAAACTAAACATTTGTAAATGTTGAAATTTCTTACATTACTATGTACTAAGTTGTCATCCTTAGCATGATACTCAAAATGCTGGTAATTATTACTACACTTAAAAACTCTAAATAATATTAAACATAAGTATCCGCAAGCGCACAAATAAATCACCTATTGTAGCATTCTACCTAGAGCATTTTGAGTATCATTATTTATTTTAATCCTAAAGGAAGCACCGTGAGGCAAATGTTGATATGATTAAATAAATGTGTAGACCTATGATAAACTAACTACTTTTATGCTTTAGCAGGAATAAGTCAAGTAAAAGATAAATAAATGATAAATGAATGTAGCATGATAATGGTATTCCAGAGATAGAAAACAGCGACTCACTAAAAGTAGTATGAATAATCTCGAGATTTGGTTAGAGTAAATAATTCCTAAGTTATTCCTAAACACTAAGTCTTGCTGCTCACTCTAGCATATATATCTTCGTCTATTAGTAAAACTGAATCAAAGCAAAATTATAAGGACACATCTACTAGGGAGAATTAAAAATAGAATATTCTTCTCCTTCGAGACCGAGCTCTACCATATCATCTATATACGAGGGATGGACTACAAAGGACTCAACCAAGCTGTCACCTTAGCGATCTACCGCATGTCCTGGCACATAGTCGGCATTCACAGGGAATTTCAAATCTAAGCACCATGCTTATATAATCAAAGCTACCTAACTCTCGCGCGAACTGAATTAGGTACTCTACGAACATATGCAAATGCAAATCATCAAATAATACTATATCCAATATATAACTAGAGCAAACTAAGAACATAGTAAAGAGGAACATATTATTGAAATAGAACAAAGTCTTAAATGAGATACAAAGGCAAATTACCAATCTCTAGATGAACAGATCCGAAATCCTAAGCAATCGTCCAACTCTACTTGAACCTTGCTAGAAAGCCTATACTAAGAAAAATTGAAGAACTAGAGCTCTCTCTCTATCTAATATCTAGAAACCCTAATATTTGGACTACTCTTGACTTATGACCAGGTGCTTCGGGGGGAGGATCAGGCCTGTATTTATAGTCCTAAGGAAGAATTGTCAGCCCTTGCATCAAACTGACTTCATATACGGTGGAGATGCATCCTAAGAGGCGGTGAAGGAATACTCCAGAAGGATGTGGAAAAATCCCACAGGGAGCCCGGGCGGCATGGTGGTGGGGCCATATGGCCCCACCAGGTAGCTTCTGGTCCTCCACTTTGGTCCCATGCCTTCTGGTGTCTTCTGGTGCATATTTCGTCACAGCAAAGTTTCGTGCCTTTTTGACAATTTGATCCTTATTTTTATTCTTTCTGGAATATCCCTGCTAAAAATAATAATTCACCAAAACTCATGGAAATTATCAGTAATAACCCCTAAGTTTCTATTGGTGACCATTTCTATACACAATGTTGACAGTTTATGATGGATGATAACTACCGTCAACAGTAAATTTTGATCATTGATTAATCAAAATATTGTATGTTTAATGCTCAGAAAGATGTACATGTCTTTTAGTAGGGTCCTTAGAAGTTGGTTTTCTAATATTTTGTAATATATTGTATAGAAATGTTAATGGTCAAAGTATGTCTTAAAGACTTTAATATGGCTTATAAGAAATAAAGAAAGTCTAGTTGGTAATGGGTACTTTAAGTACCTCTTTAATCAAGAAGAAGAAAATGCACCAAAAATAGATGAAATTGCCTACAGAGGGGAGCTCGCACCCCTAGACGACACCAACGCCAATGGTTTGCACTTGCAACAGTAAACACTTGCTGCAACATACAACTAAAAATAGATGAAACGTTTGGAAGATACGCTTGCAACATATGTGTATTGCCACTGCAACATATGCAACATCCAATAAAACACTTGCAGCATACATCTAAAATAGATGAAACATTTTGAATAGACGCTTGCAACATACTTCTAAAATACTTGCAACATGTGCAACATCTGGATCTACTTCTGCAACATCCATATAAAACATTTACAACATACCTCTGAAATATCTAAAGCACTTGAAACATGTGTTTGCAACATGTGCTTATTCCTGCCGTAGTGTCTTCGGCCAACTGAGGGAGACGATGTCCCGACCGGCAACGACCTTCTCCTGGTGCACATTGTGGCTGCAACGGGCGAGCGTGGATTGGGGCATGGTGGTGGGTGGCCGCGGTGTGGCACGACATAGAATGGGGCGCGCAACGAGGGATGGCCACGTCGGTAAGCGGAGTGGGCGGCCGTCTACAAGATGGGGTTGCGCGCAAGGATGACGGCGGCAACGAGGCAGAGTGGGACAAGCAGACAACCGCATGTGGGGATTTTTTTGGAGAGAGAGAGAGAGAGCCTACCCTGAAGGAACAACATTATCACAAATCTTATGTCCCAAGCAGTGCAGGTGAGACGCGTGATAGATTAGGGTGGGAGAAACTGAAGGCCCGTGCAACGCAAGGGAACCAGCCAACCAGCGTCTTGTCATAAACCCGATGCGGTTTCTAGAAGAATATGTGTGTGTGTGATTTAGGGCCTGTTTGGATCCATAGTCCTTGGACTAAAGGAGCTAAAGTTTAGTCCTTGATGGGGTGTTTGGACCTATGGGCTAAACTTTAGTCCTCCACCCTACCATGACCAATTAGCCCCCTCCAAGGCTCCTTCCTCCTCTGCTCCCGAGCCATGCTAGTGGCCCGCTTCCACCTCCTTCCTCCTTCGCCACCATTGTAACACCCCGGTGTTACGCATGCATTTAGCACCTACAAATCATGAGCATGAGCATTGTCATACATCCATTAGCATTGCATAAAATAAGGATTGAAACATTTTTTTGAAACATGAATGTTGCATGTGCTTGTTAATACAAATTTATGCTCTCATTATGCTAGCTAGGCCAATAAAACATGTTTGGTTATAGATGCAAATCACTTAGAAATGTTTATCATGCAATTTGGAGCAACTTTGGTATTCAAAATTTTGTCAAATTTTGCTTTTAATAATATTCTAAAAAATGGTCAAAAACCCTTCATATTTAGCTTTTGCATTCCAATTCAAAATCTATGCAGAATTTTTAGTTGGTCCCTAAAGCAAAGTTGTAGAGGATTAAATTCTAAGCAACTTTCATTCTTGGGCCATTTCCAGAAAATACCATTTTCTTGCTCAAAATTCAGTTTGAAGATTTTGTTTGAAATTATTTGAAAATAGAAATTGAAAAAGCATTCTTTCACCTTACCGAGCCGTCGCCTCCCTTTCGGCCCATCAGCATAGCCGGCCCGATCCTTCTCCCATGCACCGCACGCCGCACCCCGCACTCCTCCTTCCGGCCCATCGTGGTTTCCCCGGGCCAGGCCCACACCGCGCCACATCTCCCTCTCTAGCGAGCGGACGCCCCTGACCGCGCTCAGGCGTTCGGCGCCACGTGGCGGTGTAAGGTCCAAATGGCTAGAGGGGGGTGAATAGCCTATTTAAAATTCTACAAGCTACACTAATCAACAATTGTTAGTATAAAAGATGGCGACGCTAATTCTAGCACTAGCTCAACTATACTAAGCAAGCCACCTATACAATTCTAGTGAACAAGACTATGATATCTAATTCACACAAACAAAGCTAAGTCACTAAGCTACTTACTCCTATGTGACACAAACTACGCTAAGCACACTTGATAAGATAAAATGCGAGAATAAAAAGGGAAGTGAATTGATTCTTATACCAACGGCGTAGAGATGAGATGTATCCAAAGAATCAATCACACACAATCATAAAGAGAATCCTCGACAAGAGATGACACAAGATTTTTTACCGAGGTTCACTTGATTACCGGCAAGCTACTCCTCATTGTGGCGATGCACCCACTTGATGGATCACAAGCTAATTAACTATCAAGAGTTAAACCCTCAAAGGGTGCCGCACATCCACTCACAAGATAGGGATCCTCCAAGCTACGAGCTCCACTAGAGTAGCCAATTCGTGAACTCCTGTAGGGAAGGCTCAAGAACCCCTCACAATCACTTGGCGAGGCTCGAAATAATCTCCAATCACGAGCTCAACACCACCGCTACTCCTAGCCGTCTAGGATGTCGGGAAACACCCAAGAGTAATAAGCAATCCGCAGCAAGCTCAAGAATCAAGTGCCACTAGATGCAACTCTCAAAGCAATGCACTTGAATCTCACTCAATCTCTCTAGAGTATGCAACCAAGCAAGGAGATGAGTGGAGGGAAAGTTCTCTAGCTCAAAGTATGTCTCAAGTGTTCAAAGAGTCAAGAGCCAGCACCCTAAACCCGACCACCATCTATTTATAGCGAAGGAGTAAGCAACTAGCCGTTACAAGACAATGCAGTGAAAAACGTGATGACCAGACGCACCGGTCAGGGTGACCGGACATGTTCGATCACTACAGGACAAATAGTAGCAGTGCACGTTAGAGAGAGCCGTTGCCATGATCGGACACGCTACACTGTTTGACCAGACGTGCTGCACACGGTGTTCGATCGGAGTCCAAAGAGCTCCTCGCGCGATCGAACGCGTCCGGTCGCACGTGACCAGACGCGCCACCGTGTTCGATTGGCACTAAGACACTCGCTGCCCACTGGGTGCATGACCGGACGCTCCGGTTTCGCGAGGGACTGGACGCGTCGGTCCACGACCCTCACGCGTGTCTCTGCCTGCGGTTTGAACTGACCGGGCGTGCAGGTCCACCCTAGACCGTGTCCGGTCCAGCGTTCGGCTGGAGTTTTTCAGAGATAAAAACTCCGGACTTTCGCCACCATTTCTCGTCTCCGACGTAATAGAAAATAGGCATTTCATTTCCTCAAAAACGCATGAATTCGACCCCAAACCCCTCTCTACCGCTCAAACTCCACCGCCTTCGCAAATGTGCTAATACCACCAAGTGTACACCGTCATGTGCATGTGTGTTAGCATTTTCATAATTATTTTTAAGGCATTATGTTAGCCCTCTACTAGATCCTAATGCATATGCTCAAGATGATGACCTAGTAACACTTGATTCACGAGCTAACTGTGATTGCCCCTCTTGATAGTCGGCTATCAATCCTAAACCCGGTCAATCACTTCTCTACTCATCTTAGACCGGTAAAAGCAAACCCTATGATTATACCTTTGCCTTGATCCCTTTGTTCCAGCCCATCTCCTCATGCTTGATCACCTTGATCGTCATTTTATTTCATCTCCACCTCTTGTGATTTTGTGGCCATCACTTCATGTCACATGCTTCTTCATCACGTGTGTTGCTTATGCCTAACTCATTCCACTTGATACAATAGCATTAGCAACTTGGTGTCATTAATTACCAAAACTAAACTTAGGCTTTCAGGCGGTCCCATGCCGGTGACACCGGCCGGGTGGCGCCCGGTGGCCCCTCTTGCGCGCGCGCTCGCCCGTCTTCAAACCAACCGCAGCGCCCGCCTACCTCACTCCTCCATTCTCTTCGCTCCCTCGCAGCAGCAACAGCCGAGCGACCCTTCTTCACCACCGCTCATGCGCGCGCTCGCCAGAGACGAGCATTCTGGCCACGCCAGCCTCCCGCAATCGCTACAACTTCACTACGGCTCTGTTTCTCCCTCGCGCAACCCGTGCTCGAACCCGCTCGCCTTGGTAAGCTTCCTCCGCGCTGGAATGGCTCACCGGAGTTGAGCGCTCCTTGCTGGAGGGCTCCGCTCCGTGGACCTCGCCCTTCCACTCTCCTTCTCGCCCCGATGTCGAGCGCATCTGGACCCTCTCGTTCTCCCGGTGCTCGGACGCCGCTCCCCGCGCCACACCGTGGCCGGAGGCGTGCTCCCGCCGGTGAGCCGCACCACCGAGCCGCCATGGCTGACGACGAGCTTGATTTTGAGCTTCTCTGGCCTCGCCGTTTGCACCAACATGTCCGCCTTGGCACGGTGGTCACGGTGGTGGTGACCTCGTCGCTAGCCACCTCGCCGACGGCGAGATCCCGTTGGTCAACAGCGAGCTCTGCTCGGGTTTGACTGACCAGTGGGGTCAGTTTGATCGTGGGCCCTGTTTGTCTGTTGCTCTGTGTGAACCTGGGGTGCAGCAGGCGGGTGCGCTTAGCGTTTTAGGCCGGCTTTGAATAAAGGATTTTTAGAAATGTTTTTCTAGAAAATGTGAAAATGATTCCAAAAATCATATCTTGAGATTTATGGCTCCAAAAATTGTGAAACCAATTTTGGTAGACTTCTTAGGAATATATCTATGGTTTAAAAATATTGCATGTTAAATTTGTGATACTTTTCTGTGAAGCTTTATTTAATTCTTAAAATTGTTGTTTTCTTAAGAAATGATAATAAATCATAGGAAGCTTAGAAAATATGGTTCTAAGTTTGTTATTCTTTTTATGTGATACACTTTGTATGAAAAATATATGTCATGCATGTTCTGTAGAAAAATTATGATGTGTAGTTCAAGTGCTTTTATTTGCTGATATTTGTTATTTTTGCTAGAGAGAAAAATATGTATAAAATATGGGCATGAAAATTTTTATACAGTGCTTATATACTATGTAGAACATAGAAAAAATATTAAATCTGTTGTTTGATACTTTTCATAATACAAAGTATTTTCATGCTTATATTTATACCATAGCTTGTCATTTTTGTGTAGGTTATTTTACTTATCCAAATGCCATGAAAATTTTATAGTAGTCTACTTAGATTAGTACTATGCTACTGTAATTTTCTCAGATTTTTCTGTACTACCAAAATAGATGTTGCTATTCAAACCTAGTGTTAATTAGGGTTTAATTAAATCTTGTCTTATGCATGATTAGGGAATTAGTGAATCTTTGGTGTATCTTTGAAGCATTTTAAAGGGATGTGGTGACATAGCATGTTAGTATAGTGGTTGTAGTATTAGTGTGGAGTGCTTATGTATGGCTACATGGTAGTAGTAGGAGAAGAGAATGCAGTAGATGATAGGTACTTATAGTATATGTTCTTGGATGATGTTGACTATCTGGTATGAGAATGTTACTTATACTCTACCCAATAAAGCAAATCGTGTTCATTTACCTTGCAGCAAGCATCTTCATTGTGTGTATTTTTGCCCCGATGCATCTTTTTGCATAAGCACTTACGCACCTGCATCATACAGGATCGCAAACAGAGAATCAAGTCGTCGTACCCGAGGAGACAGAAGAGTAGCTCGAGGTGCAGCCACAGGAGGTGCCCGAGGCTGACGAGGAGGATGTTGAGGAGCTTTCGGAGTGCCCCGATCACCGCCCGAGTTCCTTCGAGAGAGGCAAGCCCCGGAGCATTTTCTCCCTCGGTTTGCAAATATTTTAATTAATGTTTTACTTTGATTGATACATTACGTTCAGGACTTGTCTACAACCGTTGCTGCATTATACCTTGTCCACCTTTGTTATACTATATCCTTATTACCCTGGTATCCGTAGTCGAGTCAATGCTTAGCTAGCTTAGACCGGTAGAAGTCGGGTGATTTCCTGTCACCTGCAAGCTATAGGTGGTTACCTAGATCTGTTTGGATAATTATGTCATCATGGGATAACTAAGTGTTAATTTAAAGTTGAGACCGGATGGAAACTTACAGGGTTTCGGACTGTGGTGATTTCCGTCTGTGTCGATTAAGGACCGACCGTTGTTGAGCCTCGGGTCATGTTGAACACATGCCTCACATTTAGCTGGCCAAATAACGTATCTTTTGACCACAAAGTTAGGAGATTATTCGGGCCGAGTGGATTGCCCATAACACACTATACCGAAGAAGGTGTGGCAGGACACGGGGGCGCGATGATAAGACCAAAAGGCAGTCGGTCGGGCCCTGGGTACATGTGGTTCCTAGCGAACTCGAGATTTTACCTAGATAGTTGACTTGGTGACCAATATCTCACTTTAGCGGGTGAGTGAGGTTTGTGTGAGAAATAAATTACCAGCTGGTTAATAATTGATTTGAATCGGTATCGTTCACTGGATAGTGAACACTTGACTTGAGTTACTTCATCGTAGTAATGTTGATGGAACACTTATAGTTATAATGGATATAACATTATGAAAGTTGATAAAGATCATTGGTTATCATTAATTGCTTTATCATATGCTTGCTCTAGTATAGGTGCAAATGTAGTTTACAGGTTAATAATGATTAACTTGACATAATGTTTTTGGAAAAGGTTCTTGAAATGCTAAAAATGCATTTTTGCATTTGAGTCAGCTACACCACTATAAAGCCCTTCATAATCCTTGGTGCCACTTTATTTTTGGTTATGTCGGGTAAGTCTAGCTGAGTACCTTCTCGTACTCAGGGTTTTGTTCCCACTTGTTGTAGATGGGCAGATGTATTACGGTTACTGTATCAACTGTCTTTATCCTGCGATGGGTGATGCTTAGGACCATGGGCAATGGTCATTCCTTACGTCTCATCTAATACTTTTGTGGGAGATGATCATCAACTGGCACTTTACTTCGAACTCCGTGTGAGTGTGTGTGGATTTAAAATAATTGCTTCCACTACTTTTTATTCGAACTCGGTTTGTAATAACTATGTTTAAACTCCGATGTATCTGTGATGCTAACTTTTATGTAATATGTGATGGTGATTGCTAAACTTATTATGATCTTGGCTAGTCTGAGAGTTGGTTTGAAATCCTTCATGATTTCACGGACTACCGGATTATACGGGCTTAAGTTTGCTAGATCATCTGCTCTGGCAGGAGATTTTCTTACTTATTTTCGTATAATTGGTCGGTTCTGTTACAACCATGATGACACCTCCCCTCCCGCCGCCGCCACTGCTCATCTGCGCCTCGCATAGCGCCTCCTCGTGACCGTCAGCACCACAGAACAAGCCCCTTTCCACGGCGGGTGTGGCGGGGGCGGTGGCGCAAGCACCTTCACCTCGCGCCATGCCTCGAGAAAGCCCATGTTGCTCTCTCTTAGCTTAGTGTTAGCGCCACCGCGTCGTCCAGCGCCTCCGGATGCTCTAATGCCACCCAGTCCCTTTGACGCCACCCAGTCCCTGAATTCGGCGAGGAGGCCATTGACGAAGGCGGCCTTCGACAGCGCTTCAGGGATGTCGAGCCGATGCTCGAGCACCATCGAAGGACCCCCTGCACGCAGAGGTGGTACCGATTGACGACCTAGCTAGGGCCCTGGGTCAGTGCCGCGAGCTCGGCGCGCGCGCGGCCAGCAGCGCCCGACGGGCGGAAGAAGTCACGGAAGAAGGCAGCGTGGGTTGGTGTGGGAGAGAGCAGCAGGGGTGGGTGGGTGGGGGTATGAGGTGTCCTTCACCCCCTCTGATCCAAAGCGTTTTTTGGCTAGTTTAGGGCCCCTTATGGAGCAAATGGACTTAGTTTAGGCCTTGTTTGGATCTCAAGGCAAAACTTTAGCCCAGCACTTTTAGCCCATTTTTTGTCATGGGGATCCAAACAGGTGGGATAAAGGTGAGCAAATCTAGAAATCTAAAGAGTAGTCCATTTGCTCCTCAAGAGGCCCAAAACTGGGCTAAAACGTCTCAAGGGCGAGCTGGACACCCCGTACCCCCACGCCTGCACCTGCACCCACCAAATCGAGGTTGTGCGCCGCTTCTTCTCTCGCCGCCATCGCACCCGCATCCAGGCCGCGCGCCGCTCCTCTCACTTCCGTGCATACCCTCCTCTATAGTTGCGTCCACGCCATCGCCTCGCACGCACCGTTCACGCCCACCACCGCCGCACCAAACCCTAGCACCGACGCCCTCGGCCACGCGTCCTCACCGTGCGCCCGTGCCCACACACAGCCACGCCTGTGTCACCATGCAGTGCTCCCCCGCGGCCGCGCCATCTGCCCTCGCTCATACGCTTCTACACCACCCGACGGCAGTGCTCGCCGCCGCATCCGTTTGAGTTCGCCAGAGCCTGCGGTGCTGCTTCTTATGTCATTAGCCCCACGCGATTCGGGCACGCCACGTCGGCACTAGTCTGGCCAGCCGAGCCCTTGACCGAGGGCCGAGGCGCCACTCCCTTCCCTCCGCGTGCAAGGAAGGAGGCGGAAGTGGGCCGCTGGCGCGGCTGGGGAGCGGAGGAGGAAGGAGGCTTGGAGGGGGCAAATTCGTCATTTTAGGGTGGAGGACTAAAGTTTAGTCCTGGACTAAACTTTAGTCCATGGCAAATGGATTCAAATAGGGCCTTAATTCTCCTCTTTTAGCCAGCTGTTTAGATCCCCATATATAGCTAAAAAAGGGGGGGCTGCAAGTGCAGAACTAAACTTTTCTCCCTCGGTCCGGTCCATGTCTGTATACTTTAGCCTGCAGGTGGCCATGAATAGCTAGCTAGCGTTGGCTTTCTTGCTAGCTAGTATCGAAAGTTGGAAACGCCCGCCTCCCCTGAACCTGCATGATCTAGGCGGTTAGGCTTAGGCCAGTCCAGAATCAGTGTTCTTTGTTTCTTTCGGAATAGCTGATGATCTGTCCATTACTGCTTGCCTGCTTCAACCAAATTCGGTTGCCGTCGGCGACACATGCATGCTGATGTTTCGGCATGCACGTACGTAGATTATAAACTCAGTAATAACATTTTCTACTGTCCCTGTCCCTTCTCCACATTGCTGCTGCTCCATCCAACAGCCAACATCACCGTGGAGACCCGGCTAGCTCCCTCTGCTCCCTGCTGTGCGAACGGGAACTTGTGCCCTGGCCTTGGACAAACATTCCCGTCGTCAATTCGACCGCCACGAATAAAGATATCGCACACGCAACTCAGGCCGGGCAAGGAGCAAGGTCACCGGCTGACTTGGCCAACAAACGACGATCCTGCATGCTGCTCGTTTGACACAAATTATTAGCGCCGCGCCGGCCGTGGGGGACTTTCAGAGAACCATAACTCTGCTGCTGCCTGTTTTTCTTTCTTTTTCCACGGAACTACTACTTGCCAATTGCTTGTGGTGCAGCAGGATCGCTAGGAGACAAAGGGCTGGCAGCTGCTACTGCTATTAGTTAAAGGCCTGGCCTGGATTATCAGCACACTCCTCTCAACTCGAGTGGCGGCTGGCCTGGCCTGGCTGAGCTCATGAGTTGTTTGTTCCTAAGCCATGACGCACGCGTCTGCGTCATGCACTGGTATACAGCCAGTTAAAGCTCGTGCGAAGCGCGTTGCTCAGTTGTTAATGGCTTCTCTGATCTCGGGCGTCAACAACTCCATGAGCTACTACTGCTAGGTGCTAGCTGATGACGACTATTAAGCAAATTAAACTAGCTAGCCTACGTTGTTGGTTCGAGGAGGAAGCCAGAAGAAGACAAACTTACTAATATTATTGGTTTGTCTTACGTGTTCTGTGCCTTAGACTGTCTTCAACAATAGCAACCCAAAATACCAGACCCACTTGTCCTTTAGGTAGTGCTACAGTCAAAGGGTTTCATATCTATTTTTAGTCTTCTCCAACAATAAGACCCAAAAGACGATTCTTTCTGTAAATGGGTCTTCTGGAGAGAGAATAGCCATATTTAGATTATGGATCTGACACCCAAAATAGGTCTTTCAAATAGATACTCTGTTGGAGGCTATAGGTATCCTATTGAATACCCATTTTGGGTTTGGGTATCCCAATGGGTACCCTATTGGAGACGGCGGAGGAGAAACACGTAAGAAGACAAATTAGAGCAGATGCAATAATGAGCTTATAGCCGAGCTAAGCTAATGTGAAGGAGAGAAGAGATGAGAGAGATGAGAGCTTAGCTCATATGCAAGTATCAAGCTGGGCACGGAAGTATATGCATTAGTGGGTCTAAATAGCAAACGATGTGAGGAGAAATATGAGAGAATCTTTTTTAAGATAAATAGAAGACACTTATATAACTTGACTCTTATAGCTTGACTTATAGCCACTTGCCTCTAATATCGACCACGCGATCGATTCTGTGCTGGCATTATTGGCAATTCTCTCCGATCTTTTTTTAACCGGGCACCGGCGTTACGATCGTGGTCTCACTTGTCACTTGGTTTCCAGGACCGTGGCCCGGCCGGGAGATGCGTGGCGCCTTCCGTGCTTATTTGCTTTGGCGGCTTGCATTGCATGTCTCCGGACGCCTGGCCGGTGTTTACCGGCAGCAATATATAGCAATCGCTTCATTGGTCGTTGAGGTGAAAAGTTCACAGGTAGCCGAGGGCCGAGGCTCGTATTGTTCGTGTGTTCAGATTCAGAACGACTGCAGCAGCTAGCCTGTAGCGAGCTCGGATCGGAGTTCGGACGACTTCCGAGTTCATAACTTTGGTTATGACATAGCTCAGGTCGTTAACTCCGAGCTTGCAAGAGGCGGCTGCAGATGATTGTGGTGGTGCCCAAGTCAGCGTTGACAACGCTGGCTCACGCCTAACAGTGGGATAAAGTAACACGCTGCGTACACACCCAATGGCTCATTCCGAGGTTGCAAGTGCATCAGTTGTTCAAAAAGAAAAACTATTCTTTTGAGGACATGCGTGAACAGTTCTTTAGACCGTCCTGCGTGATTAGTTTGCCAACTGCTGGTGGAGTCAATGCGCGTGGGGGTTGATTATATATGCTGATGAAATCTCATAAGCCTGGGGCTGTAAGATTCGTTCGAGCTCACCATGCATGCAGCCAATTGGAAATACTCCTAGAAAATAGTTAGCGATAATTCGGTTCATCTCAGTTTCGAATATTGGTGCACAGTTGATCCACCATATACATATAGTTAACATCAAAGTCCATAAGAATGGAAGTTCGATGGCGAACGGATCGGATGAAATCAAGAAATCAAAGACTAACGGAAGCATCTACAGTAGTATATGTGGTGCCCATCAACTGGCGGAAGCATCTATAGAATAGCGATATAATTTTGATGCCAACAAGAGAACTCACCAGTTCAATACTCCTACTGAACTAGCTCATCAATTTTGGTTAACAACATCAAAGTCCATAAGAATGGAATTCCTATGGCGAACGGATGAAATCAAAGACTAAGGGAAGCGTCTTCAGTAGTATATGTGGTACCCGTAGGAATTTGGAAAGCTACAACTGTTCCTTTCTTTTCGCCCTGTTTTCTTGACTTGAGGCCTGGTTTAGATTCAAAAATTTTTGGAAAAAATTTCTGTAGCATTTTCGTTGTTATTTGACAAAATTTGTCCAATTATGAACTAATTAGGCTCAAAAGATTCATCTCGACATTTACAGACAAATTGTGCAATTAGTTATTTTTTTACCTATATTTAATGCTCCATTCATGTGTCCAAAGATTCGATGTGACGGATACTGTGCAAATTTTTTTTGGTTTTTGTGACAACTAAACAGGGCCTGAGTGAATGTTTATGAATGACTGACTAAGGGTGGAAGCATCTATAGAATAGCGATAATGCTGATGCCAACAAGAGAACTACACCATCAATTTCGAATACATAATTAAAAACTTCAAAGTCCCCAAGAACTAGCAAGTTGGCACATGCAAATAGCTCGGGGAGCTAGTTTGTTTATTGTATTATTTAGTTTTTTATTTCAATATCTTTTTTAAAAAAATAGTTTCGTTTATTTATTTGATTATAATGGTTTTCTCTCGTTGTGTCTTTATTCTATGCAATGGCATAAACCTCAACTCTAACTAAGAGCTATTGTTATCTTTCATGTCCTTATCTCGTAATTTCAGCCCTTTGGTCTCATCTTGGTGAGCTCTATTGACAATAAAACCACTTTTGAAGTCTTTATCTAGTTCCTTAGCTCCCTTATAGATTTAAATCCAAGATGATCGTGCTTCATCTATTATGGATCTATAGTTTCTTTTTTCTATAGTATAATTATATGTATCGCAATGCTTTTCATGACTTAGAGCCATCTGCTAGGAGCCTCATACCATCGTTTAGTTCCATGTAATCATGAGTTAGCTTAATAAACAGCTTATTACAATTAGTTGTTCTTTTAGTTATCTCGTAATAACTCGCATTCATTAATATATATAATCTATTAAATAGGATCTTTTAATTCTGCTATATTAATATAATAGATTATTAGGTGGTTGTTTCGCAAAACAACGACATGTTTCTATCATCTTGCTATCTCTCCATATCATCAAAAGTTCTACAACTTAGAGCCATCTGCTAGGAGCCTGATACCGCCAATTAGTCCCACATAATCATCATGTGTCATGTTATTACAGTGAGTTGTCCTTTTAGTTGTCTCATAATAACTTGCATTCCTTAGTATAATAGATTATATTAATATAATCTATTATATGCTCTTTTTGATTCTGTTATATTAATGTAATAAATTACTAGGTGGTTATTTTGTGAAACAACGACCTCTTTCTTTCACCTTGCTCCCTATATCATCAAAAATTTTGTGAAACAACGACCTCATAATAACTTGCATTAGACTACTTATGAGGCCGCTAACGTTTAAAAAATATACTAAATCAAAATGGGAACATCTGGCAATGTTCAAAACTGATTTTGGTCATGGAACCGATGCTGGACAAAATCTTGTTCTCATCGGTGTTGTTTGGTCATTGCTAGTGTTGTTCTCGTCAGTGTTGTTTGGTCATTGCACATGTTTTTCTTGTATTTAATGGCATCGTCCAACAGTAATGAACCTATATAAGTTTAAAACAAATTAGTCTTCATTGTCCAGTGCATATATTTAGTTGTCTAATTTTTGTTGTTTACTTGATAGTATTTGAAGCTGAAGCTCAAATCCTATTCATTATAGCCGATGATCGACCGCCTTTAGTGCTACCACTTGATATTTGGTACCTTCAACGATACTATCAAGGAGCACATAAAAGCTAAAAAAAATTCTTCACTATTCTTAGTACCTCATTTTTTCCTTTTAAATTTCACCAGAGTCAGTATTGTCAGAATTTATTCTTTGGCATCACCTAATTACAAGCAATCAAGTTGCCATATATAGAAGTTTGATTTGCATCTAAGTGTATTTTCTTCATTGATATCTAGAATAGATTATAATATTTTTCTTGCTATATTGGATATGAATTGAATTGAGTTATTTACTAATTGTATTTAGCAAACATACTCTATTTGTTCTAGATTGTTAGATCATCATAAAAATCTAATAGTTGTATTTTTTATTTTTTCTTATTGATCTCGTAGTTTCTTGGCCTTGTATTTGACATGTATACTGTACTTATTCTTAGCCGTTAGATCATCAAAAGGTCTAATGATACATATTCTTTTTTCCTTGATTAATATTGTAATTTTTTGGGCATGTACAAATACTCTATTTGTTCTAGTTTGTTAAATCATCGTAAAATCCAATAGTGCATATTTCTTTCAGTTTTTTATTGTTATCAGTCAGATCATTATAAAATCTGATAGTGCATATTCTTTTCTTTTTTCAATTAATCTCGTGATTTTTGGGACTTGTATATATATATATATATATATATATATATATATATATATATATATATATATATATATATATATATATATATATATATATATATATATATATATATGTTCTTTTTTGATTAATCTTGTAATTTTTAGGTCTTATATTAGATATGGATATTTTAATTATTCTCGGCCGTTAAATCATCAAAAAAAATTCAATAGTCCATATTTTTTCTGTTTTTATTCTCGGGCACTAGATCATCATAATTTTTTTTGTATAGAATAGATCATCATAAAATCTAATAGTACATGTTCGTTTCTCTTTCTGATACTCTATTTAAATTCATCCCAAGGTTACAAGTGCATCAGTGGTTGGGAAACTAACTTCTTTTAGACCGTCCTGCATGAAAGCTGTCGCCAACAGGATGCATATCGCTGTGGCACTGACAAGGTCATAGGCATGTGTGATCTGTCGCCCAGGGCCGAATCTACAGCTTCTTATCGGGGTCAGATGACCCGGATAACTTCCAAGAAATTACACTATCACATTGTTATTTCATAAGAAAAATGTCACATATAAGCATGGTTATTTATATAATGACCCATGCTTCGCCCTTGTTGTCACCGCCAAGCCGGCCCACAGGGGCCACCTCCATCCTGCATGTTACCAGAAATCATGCAAAACCACAACTTGCTCTTGCATCATGCAAAGGAGTGTAGTCAAGAACTAAACTTGGGTGGACAAGTTCCACTACATGGAACTCAATTAACTCAGTTGTGCTCAGTTTCAGTGGCAGAACTAGGGGGGCTAGCAAGGGCCAAGGCCCCCCTAACATCTGTCAAATGTTTAAATACCTTTGCTGCACTCACTGTAGCAGTAAATATTTTCAAGTGAAGGAGAGGTTGATTGTGCTATCTCCATGTGATGCCTTGGTCTCGCCCCCCCCCCCCTGAGTTGTAGGTCCGCCTCTGCTCAGTTTGAACTGTCATTGATGCTTCGCTAAAACCAGCACATAATGGATCATCTTTACTCCCATTTTGTTTTTGCCGTTTGTGACATAGAGATTTCGCATGAATCATACATAAATTTCAAAGTAATCAGCTCATTTTCACACAAAAAAATCACATTCCAAGGAGACCTTGGAAAGGGCCAACTGATTCATCTGGATAGAGACCATGAGTATCATGAATAACAAGGGGTTAAGCCTGTCCTAACAATTGCCTACTCTCTCAAAGTGCACATCTTGCTTTTCTAGTAGTCAATGGATTTTAAATTTAACTATATCTATAAAAATAGTACTTTAACATTTATATGTCTATAAAACGTTTACTATAAAAATATGACTTACTCCCTCCGTATCGGATTTAGAAGTCGTTTTGGACAAGGTTTGAGTCAAACATTGGGAATATGAATCATCAATAACTTTTAATTTGTTGAGTTTGCAAATATAAAAATTATATTGTCGGCGTTTGGTCCTGCGGGGGTCCTAAGTCAACGAGTGAATCAATGTTACGTGTCCCTAATCTGGATGGTGATGCAAGGGGAATACACAAAGGTTTATCCTGGTTCGGGCAAAAGAAAGCCCTACGTCCAACGGGGAGGGGGAGTATTGTATTTCCTTGCACCTAAGTGCTTGCGTAGGGGTTACAAGCTGTGAGAGAGGGAACCGAGCCCAGGTCTCAGAGAAAAAATGAGAGTACAAAGGAGATTGCTTGAGATGTTGATCTTCTACGGTGGGATGGAGACTGGTTTTTCGTCGTCTGTTGTTCCCTGTTCCTCCTTGTACAGTCCCCTGCCTGCCCTTTTATAGGGTAAGAGGAGGCAGGGACACCGGGGGTGCCTTTGAGGTGAAATTTTGTTGATCGCTGTAGAGGTTGCTGTAGCGACGTGCCCCGAGAATGGACGGCCATCCCTAGACACCATGGTGACGTAGAGGATGAGACGGTGAAAAGACTCTGAGTCCTGTGTCACGCAAGCCTTGACCGTCGGTTGGTCGAGGCCGGGTCGAGGTGGGTCGTCGGTGAACGGATAAGACCGAGTCCCTAGAATTGCGGGGTACGGTACTCGTCGTATTCACCCTCAAGGGTGATCAGTGGCAGAATAGTGCCCAGTATGGTGCGTATAGTGATAGGTTTTCACAGTCCATCCCGGGATGGGCAGTAAAAAGTGAGATTTGACACCGGTACTGCTTCCATGTTGGTATTGCTATAGTCATAGGGGTAGGAAGTGGTTGGCGGTTCGCATTAAATGCTCTGACTTTTGTCCCAGAGTTGGTGAATGAGGTGGGTCGACCGGCTCGACCTTGGGTTGTGCGAGCCGGAGATTTCTCGGTGGTCGAGGCGTCCTGTCGAGCGAGCCTCGTACGAGTCGGAACGTGGTCGAGGCGTCCCGTCGAGCAAGCCTCGTACGAGTCGGAACATGGTCGAGGCGTTTCGTTCGCTGTTTCGGCTAGTCCCATTGATTTTGTTTTCTTTAATCGTTGATTGAGGGTACCCCTTGTTTTTGGTACCTGATAGTAGCCCTGAGCCTTTGAGTGAGTGTGGGTCACTCTCACAGAGGCTCAGCGAGTCATGAATCGGAGTCGTAGCGTCGTAGCTTTTTTTCGGTGGGTGCGCGCGAGCGCACCCGTCGGGCCGTCTTTTTTGTTTTTTGGCCCTTTTTTTGAAAGATTCTCTCAAATAGGCCCCTGACGGAAAGATTTCAAAAAATGGACCCTCAGCTTGGCGCCATGGACCATGGCGCCAAGCTACAACGTCATGGCGCCATGTATCCTGGCGCCAAGAGGCATCCGACGTGGCTACACGGGGATCTACGTGGCGCGTAGGCTTGGCGCCATGCATCTTGGCGCCAAGGCTTGGCGCCACGGATCTTGGCGCCAAGCCTACGCGCCACGGATTAAATAACAAAGAACATGTCCTAGGCACATGATTTACCTAAAGTACATCGACCATGTTCTGGGCATACAAGTAGCATACTACTGAGTACAACGAGGCCACTTTCCCTTGTTCTGAGCATCGGGATTCTCCTCCATCGCTGCCTTCGCTCGGCGCACGCGCTCAAGCTTCCTCTCCCTCTCCTCCCTACAAGCAGCAACACGCCTCATTTCCTCCTCTTCCTTGTGCTCCTTCGCTGCTGCCTCCTCTCTACGTCTCTTCTCTAAGATCTCCAGGCGCTCCGCATCCCACTCCTTCAAGCCTTGTAGAAGCCGCATGTCAGCCTCCTTGATCTCAGTGTCAATCCACTGTTCAAAATAACATAGCGGTGGAGGGGTCTGCAGCAAATTCAATTGTTTGAAATCCAATTATTAAGCAGAACTTCATATGACACAAATTAATTAATAAACAAAAGCAGTTTCTCACAATAAATGTACTGCGGCGCTGACGCTCTGTTGGTTCCCATGCAAAATTAGAACACATCCAATATCTCTGCTTATATGTTGCCTCATCTTCGGAAATTTCAACCTTGCAAGGATCACCACAAAAACACATTGGTATTGGGACACCGCTAGGGAGCGGCTTTAGGACGTATGGACTTTCGGTCATCCGTCCATAGCTATAATTCAATAAATACGGTCAATATAACAAAACAATTAACAATAAATCTTAAAAATAAAGGTTTATTATACGATGAAACGAATGTACACATACCTTTGTTTTCTAGCTTTCCCACGCCTAGGCATCCTACGGTTCAACAATACATATGTATTTCAAAATTTTGAAGTTCATAGGTAAAAAATATGCCTTTATTTTACCAAATCGATTCGAATAAATTAAGGAAGGGTGACAGGATACCTACCTCTCGAAGATCCACGGATAAAATCCAACTTCTCACGGTCCAATTGCTCGATTATAGAGCAACGGAAAAGTGTCTAAATGAAAAAGCCGAAGAGAATGAGTAAGAAAACGGGAATGACTGGGGATAGGAAGGGGGGTAGGCTATATTATGGGTGCTTGGCGCCATGCAGCATGGCTCCAAAGCTTGGCGCCATGGATCTTGGCGCCAAGGCTTGGCGCCATGCTCCATGGCACCAAGCTACGCCACGTAGATTCCCGTGGAGCCACGTCGGATGCCTCTTGGCGCCAGGATACATGGCGCCATGACGTTGTAGCTTGGCGCCATGGTCCATGGCGCCAAGATGAGGGTCCATTTTTTGAAATCTTTCCGTCAGGGGCCTATTTGAGAGAATCTTTCAAAAAAAGGGCCAAAAAACAAAAAAGACGGCCCGTCGGGTGTAGCCCCCGAGGCCTCGGTGGAGTGTTTAGACTCCTCCGAGGTCTTTTGTACATTTTATCGAGGAATGCTTTCGTATCGTGGCGCATTTTGTCCTTTTTTGTTTGAGGTTTGGCCTTCTGTGGTCGAGCCCCCGAGCCTCGTGCGCATGAGGTCGATCAGAGTCTTGGCCGTCTTTTATCGTTCGACCCTCACGCTCCTTTTTTAAGAAAAGGAGGGGTGGGGAACATCGTACTACCCTTGTCGGGCGAGTTTCGGCGGTCTCCGGTGAACTATTAATAGGGAATTCGAGTGCGAGCCCGTGCTCCATTCGGTAGGAGTTGGCTAGCGGCCGCGGAGGCGCTCTCAAAAATGCCAAAGAGTAGTCATGTGGATCTCGGTTCCTTGCGATAGGATCCGAGGGCTCGATGCCTCCCTCCGAGGGGATTCCTCCGTCGACCTCTCTTTTAGCCTCGAATACGTCTGGGGGTGCCTCAAGAGCGTGGCTCGAGCCCTGGCCTTATACCGGCATGTCCCTAGTCATCCCTGACTCCATTACTCGAGGGCAGCTGTCGAACCCTGGTCGAGGGCCAGCTTTTGATCCCTCGAGGTTTATATCAGGCTCGGAGCCCGTTACCCATTTGTCTGGGAATATCCGTTCGTAGATCCTCTTCCGGCCCATTTGGGACGCGTGTTTTTAGGAGGGGAAGCGAGATCGGCGCGGTAGTGGGCGGCGTGGTGCGACGGTTACGGAGTGAGCGGCGGACACGTGCCCCTATCATGGGTTTTGAGGGAGCGATTAGGTAAGGTCATTGAATGCGGAAACTATTCCTACCTTTTCACCCGCCCGTTGGCCTTCCATCAAGGTATAAGTGTGAGGCCCGAGGTTCCGTATACCCCCTACAGACCATTTGCCTCTTTGCCTTCTTTGCCTTCTTCGTGCGCCCTTCAGCCGCCATCCACCACCGTCGTTGCTCCTTCGTCTGCTACTGTCACGCGCCGTTTTTCGACAACCATGGCGGGCAAGAGCCAGATCCTTCCCGCGGACGCGTGGGCACGTTCCTCGGTGATGGAGAGGAAGCTGGAGGAGTTGGTCCGCGACGGGCTTTTGCGACCAAGGATGAGCCAGACCCAGCTGGAATGGAGGGTGCCGCCGTCCGACCACCGGGAGCCGACGCCCCCAGAGGGATACGTGGTAAGCTTCATGGCTTTCCACGAGAGGGGGCTCGGAGTGCTGCTGAGCCACTTCATACGAGCACTCCTCTACTACTACAAGGTGGAGCTGCACCATCTCACCCCCAACTCCATCTCGCAGGCTGCTATTTTCGCGACGGTCTACGAGGGATACCTGGGGATGGAGCCACACTGGAATCTGTGGCTCCACCTCTTCAGGGCAGAACATTTCACCAAGAAGGTAGGTGAGCGAGGGGTGTGGCGCGCAGTGCACGCAGGGAGTTGCACTCTCCAAGTTCGGGCGGGTCGAGGTGATTAGTACATCCTGGCGCAACTGATTTCGTTGAACAATGACTGGCACGACGGATGGTTCTACTTGCGCAACAACGGCGACCAGCTGCCGAGGTTCTCCGGGCGGGTGTTGATGTCGCGCGAGGAGAACTAGACGTACTGCATCATCGAGGAGGACAAGCCAAAGCTGTAGCCACTCCTTGACGCGCTGAGGAGACTTTGTCAGCGTGGGTTGACGGCGGGAATGGTGGTTGTGATGTCCCTCTTGATGAGGTCGCCCGGCGTGCACGGTGGATGGTGGGGAGTTTCAAGTAGGAGGACATCGACAGGGTCCCGATGCACCCTACTCAAGGCTTTGAGCCTCTGGTAAGTGTTGTTTTTTACAGTCTTGAGTTCTTTTGCTTCCTGATTCCCCCCACTAAGTCGGTCGAGGCCTCTATGCAGGATCTGTTGGCGGTCAAGGAAGCATGGCCGCCGGTTCCAAAGGATTAGGCCGCTCGGGAGGCTCGACGCCTCTTGGTGGCCTAGAAGAAGGAGGAGAAGGACGCTGCTAAGAAGCGTCAAGTCCAGAAGACCCTCGAGCACAAGGCGTTGAAGAAGCGCTGCCGCCAATAGAGCCTCGAGGGGCTCCCAATCGAGGAGTCTCCCTCTAAGACGGTCTCAGGAGAGGACGAAGATAGCGGTGACAACGACGCCGGGTCACGGTATGATACCATGACTTTTCTGGCACACCTCCTCGACGTGCGACCCCTACTGGAGCCCGTTGGAGGGTCGACTTCCTAGGCGTTGAGGGGAGTCACAGCGCCCATCGAGGGGGAAGGAGAGCCAGTAGAGGAAAGGGCCCGAGCGGGTCCATCAGAGAGGGGAGCTACCTCACCTAGGGTCCCACAGGGGAGGTTGGTGGCGCCACTCCCGCGAGCCCGATCGCCCTGGACTTAGCCGGCGGGCGGAGCAACAGCGTTGTTGTCAGAAGCCAGGGCGCCGTCGACGGGCGTAAGGACCCGAGGCCAAATAGCCTTGGCAGCGCAGAAACCCTCCGATGCCTCGTCAACCCGGGCTCTGAGGAGCACTCGGCCGACAGGAGGCTCAACGGAGGGGCCATCACAGGTGCCGTCGGGTGGCTCGGGCTTGCTGGGGTCTAGGCCCCTGCTTCCCTTATCCGGGTAAGTATCTCGCCTTGTCTTTCCGTCATTGATGATCTCATTCTTTATTCTGACGCGTTTATTTGCTGCTCAGCCATAAGCGCAAGGTGGAGCTCGCGTCACTGACTCCCGTTAAGGCGTTCAGGTCGGGCGCCGCCTTGATGATGTGGACGCTGGCCGACGACGTCGTCTAGGTCGCAAGGTGCCAGGCTGCGACAAAGCGGCTCAGGCTGAGGGAGGCGGCCGCCAAGGCGGGGGCAAGCACCTAGGAGGTTGCTGGTCCTGGTGTCATGGCGCGGGGGCTAGAGCCGGCTGAGGCGGTCCTGGGCGATGCCAGGCTTGAGGTGCCTGGAGCCGGTGGGTTGGAGCTTGGGTCGATTGCGATGACCCAGGTGACCATCGAGGCCACTGAGGCTGAAACATCCGTCTACGATGCGGGGCGGACAGATGTGGAAAAGTCAAGGGAGGTGGCGGAGGCTCCGCCAGAGGCGGGGCAAGAGGCGGCGCAGCTGGAGTCACAACCGGCGTGGGAGGAGCCGCAGCCGCAGCAGGACCGGCCAACGGAGCAGGCGATCGAGGCAGAACGGGGGGCGGTCGTGCCACCGTCCATCATACAGGCGGTGGTGCCAGTAGTCGAGATGCTAGCCCCGCCCCAGAGGTCGACCCCGGCCATGATCGACCTTACCGTCGATGACCCTCCTACTGACAAAGGGAAGCAAAAGGCGGACGTCGAGACTACCGACGCCCCGGATCGGCCTGGTACCTCTGTGGCATTGGGGGATGACCTGGCTGAGGCGTCGACCAGGTGGCCTGACTACGCCGGGTTGGCGCTCGTGCGAGCAGAGGAGGAGCTTCCGCGCTGGGGCCGGTCGACCCTCGAGTTCAGGGACGTGTCCAACCCCAGCAATGAGCCCTTCTTCGCCCTCGATGACAAGGACGTGGTGCAACACTGTGAGTACCTCGAGGGACTCCATAAGCACTCCCTGTAGTCCCTGCGCATGGTCACGGATACCTTGGTACGGGGTATGTCGGAGGCTTTCGAGGTAAGCTGGGTTCGTTAGTCTTTCCCTGTGTTTTATCCTTCCTTTTTCCTTGGTTCTGATTTTTAGATTTTAACTGTGGTCAGGAGCTCAAGGAGCGTTCTCACCACAAGTCACTCTTTATTCATCATGAGAGTGGCATGTGGGCGGCGCTTGCTCGTCAACGGGCCCTGGTCGAGGAGGCCAACAAGCGGCTATCCCAGAAGAGCGCCGAGGCGGATGAGCTCCGTGTCACCCACGCAGCGGTTAGGGAGGAGGCAGCGTAGGCCCGGGAAGCCGAGGCCAAGGCACGTGAAGACGTGGCAAGGGCTCGGGAGGAGGCGGCTAAAGCTCGTGAGGACCTCGCGCCCCTACTGGCTCGTGTGAAGGAGCTCGAGGAGGATGTCGCCTTAGTCGGTGATCAGCGCGATGCCCTCAACATCTAGGTTGGGATGGCGTTCGCTCGCGTCAGAACCTTGGAGGACGAGGTTGTGACGTTGAAGGGGACGGTCTGAGAGAGGGACGAGGCTCTCTCGGGCACCGGTCGGGAGATTGAGGCGCTGAGGGCGGTGGTCCACGACAAGGACGAGGCTCTTCGAGCGTCTGAGAAGACGTGCGGGGAGTTGCGCGATGAGGTCATGGGTTCGCAGACCCACTCTAAGGGCAAACCTCTTGTTGTGTTCTGGCCTTGGCGTCGAGGTCCCAGGCTTATGCTAATTCAGTGCTTACGTTTCAGAGTTGGAGAAGCAGCAACATGCAGCCCAGGTGACGGCCACCTCGTTCCAGAACCTCTTTGAGGCTGAGGCCGGGCAGACTCAGTTGCTCCAGGGTGCTATCACCTCAGTATGTGATGGCCAGGGGGTCGAGTCCGATGCCGATACCGAGGAGGACGCACCGAGGAACTCCTTTGTCCGTCGGATGGTGGCGCTGGGCAGCCTCGTCCGTGAGAGGATACGAGGCGGGCTGCATCACGACGTGAAGAGGGCTATGGCGGTCGTTTGGTCTAGGTTTAAGTATGACATGGACCTTGTCGCTGATGGCTTCATCATGGATCTAGACCGGACAGACGAGGAGAACGAAGTCGCCTGCCTAAACCTGATTGAGGCCGCCGAGGAGCCTGGGAGTCTCCATGCCAAGCTTTTCGAGGTCGAGGTGGTTCCGCCTGCCGACGATGAGGGCATGTGAGCCAAAACTGGGCATGAGGGCCCGTGTAAATGAGTTAATATTCGTAACTTTGGTCGTGATGGCCTCGAGGGCCTTGAAACACTTAGATGTAAACTTGTACTGAGTGTCAATTTTTGTTCGAGTTTTTTCTTCCCTTTCTCGCTTGAATCACGTTCTCGCATGATTTTCTTAGCACGCGGTTATGCCCCTTGGCATAAGGGAGCGAGTGGAGGTACCATAGCCTCGGAGGCATAAGTGATCTCGTGGCTCGACTGCCCTCAATCTTTAGGGTGCGTTTGCGGCCTCGTGGATTATGTAAGAACTCGATTCGAAGCGTATGGAAACGTTAGATGTGAGCTTTTTCAAAATCGTGAACTATTACTAGGTCTATCTAGCGTGTGATTGCACCTCTTGGCATGGGGGAGTGAGTGGAGGTACCATAGCTCGGAGGCGTAGGCGATCTCGTGGCTCGGCAGCCCTCGAGCCTTAAGGTGCACTTGCGGCCTGGTCGACTTATGTAATAGTTCTCTTCTTTTTTGAAATTGAAAAATGTGAATTTTTTGGGGATACGTAGGGGGTTCCCCCCTTGCAGCCCCCGAGGGAGGCTTGACTCTGAGAAAATAGGGTCGATCCTCCCTGATTGTTATGAAAAAATGCCTTGAACACTGATGTATTCCTTATTCTATCATGGGATTGTGAAACAATTTACAGAGCCTCGAGGCTTTAAGAAAAAAAAAAGCGACGTAGTTGTTCAATGTTCCATGCGTTGGTGAAGATTTTGCCTTTCTCGTTTGATAGTTTGTAGGTGCCGGGCTTTAGTACTTCCACGACGATGTATGGCCCTTCCTAGGGTAGAGTAAGTTTGTGTCATCCCTTGTTGTTCTGGCTTCGCCGTAGCACCAGGTCGCCGACGTTGAGGTTCCGTCTACGGATGTGTTTGTCGTGGTAGCATCAGAGACTTTGCTGATACTTTGCCGAGTGTAACAGAGCCACATCACGAGCTTCCTCGAGCTAGTCGAGGGTGTCCTCTCTTGTGGCGTCATTGTTTTGCTCATTGTAGGCTTTCAGCCTCGGGGATCCATATTCTACATTAGTTGGGAGCATAGCCTTAGACCCGTAGACTAAGAAGAATGGAGTGAACCCTGTGGCTCAACTCAGCGTCGTTCTTAGGCTCCACAGGACCGAGGGGAGCTCGGCGGCCCACTTTTTATCGTGTTTGTTTAACTTATCAAAAATTCTTGGCTTCAAGCCTTGTAGGACCATGCCGTTGGCACGTTCTACTTGGCCATTTGTTTTTGGATGAGCTACAGCCGACCAGAGCACACGAATGTGATGGTTGTCGCAAAAATCCAGAAACTTTTTGCTGGTAAATTGGGTGCCGTTGTCCATGATGATGCAGTTAGGAACTAACTTGTAAATTCTGTTCCGGAGCTCATTCCGTTTTGGCTATTGGAATGGAACATTCCGGTACCGGGCCATACCAGTGTACCATTCTGGACTTTATAATAATAATAATATGTGAATAAACTTATATATAAATGTACATATAAATATATTTTGACTTAACTTATGACGTAATTAACATTTTTACCAAACTAAGATGTCATTCAACAAGTTCATATGACCTTATTTTAAATTTTAAACTCCAAAGTTCATACATGGAAAAATATAATACATGTAGTCACGGCCGGTATTGACCGGTATTTGACCGGTATTGGCTGGTATTGGCCGGTATTGACCGGTATTTGACCGGTATTGACCGGCATTGACCGGTATTGACCGGTATTTGACCCGGTACGGGATTGGGGCTCTTCTATACCGGTTTAGGGACCGATATGAGACATTCCGGCCATTCTGGTTGGTACCGGAATGGAATTGACAACTATGGTTAGGAACCCCAAAGCGGTGGACGATGTCGGTAAAAAATAGCACAGCTTGCTCGAACCTGATGTTGGTGATAGGACGGGCCTCGATCCACTTGGAAAATTTGTCAATGGCGATGAGCAAGTGGGTGAAGCCACCAGTTGTCCTTTTCAGGGGTCTGACCAAGTCGAGCCCCCAAACAGCGAACGGCCATGTGATGGGAATAGTTTGCAGGGCATGAGCCGAGAGGTGGGTTTGTCTTGCATAGTACTGGCATCCTTTGCAGGAGCGTACTAGCTTGACGGCGTCGGAGACTGCGGTTGGACAATAGAAGCCTTGTCAGAATGCATTTCCAACAAGGGTTCAAGGCGCCGCGTGATGACCACAAGCCCCCAAGTGTAGATCATTGAGCAGGTTCCTGCCTTCCTCGTTTGTGATACAGCGTTGGAGGATACCCGTAGGGCTGCGGCGATATAGCTCCTTGTTGTCGCCAAATATCACAAAGGACTTGGCCCGGCGAGTGATCCGTCGAGCCTCGGTCTTATCCGAGGGGAGGTCCCCTTGAGTGAGATGGTCGAGGTACGGAACATGTCAGTCAGGCTCGAGGTTAGCTGGTGGGGTCGAGCTCTCTGCCTGCATGGCTTCAGCCCTAGTTGAGGGAGCTTCCGCCTCAGGTGGGGGATCGAGTGATGGTCCGTCGGCCCCTCCGTCTGCCCCGATATTGACGGACGGTTGATGGAGATCTCTCGCGAAAACGTCAGGTGGAACTGTGGTTCGACTAGAAGCGATTTTCACGAGTTCATCGGTGGCCTCATTATACCTGCATGCAATGTGGTTGAGCTCGAGGCCATGAAACTTGTCCTCAAGGCGTCGTACCTCCTCACAGTAGGCCTCCATGTTGGGATCATGGCAGCTCGAGCTCTTCATGACCTGGTCAATCGTGAGCTGAGAGTCACCTCAAACGTCGAGGCACCGGACCTCTAGTTTGACGGCGATTCGTAGGCCCGTGACGAGCGCCTCGTACTCGGCGACGTTGTTGGAGGCAGGAAAATGAAGCCGGATGACATAGCGCATGTGGACTCCGAGGGGTGAGATGAAAAGCAAGCCCGCGCCTGCTCCCATTTTCATCAGTGGCCCGTCAAAGTACATGGTCCAAAGCTCGGCCTGTAGCTGAACCAGAGGAAGTTGAGTGTCGGTCCATTTCACCAGGAAATCTACCAGCACCTAGGATTTGATGGCTTTGCGTGGCGCATAAGAGAGGGTCTCACCCATGAGCTCAACCGTCCAATTTGCTATCCTACCCGAGGCCTCTCGGTTCTGGGCTATCTCTCCCAAAGGGAAAGAAGATACCACGGTCATCGGGTGGCCCTCAAAGTAGTGACGAAGTTTGCGCCGCGTTAAGACGATGGCGTACAACAGCTTCTGGATCTACGGGTAGCGAACCTTGGTTTTTGAGAGCACTTCGCTGATGAAGTAGACCGGTCTCTGAACGAGCAGGGTATGTCCTTCTTCTGCCCTCTCGACAACCAGGGCCGCACTGACCACTTGTGTCGTTGCGGTGACGTAAAGTAGGAGGGGTTCTCATGTGGTTGGAGGGACGAGGATCGATGAGTTGGACAGCGTAGCCTTGAGCTTTGCAAGGGCTTTTTCGGCTTTGAGGGTCCATGAGAAGTGTTCCGATTTCTTTAGGAGACGATACAGTGGGAGCGCTTTTTCACCGAGGCGCGAAATGAAGCGACTAAGGGCCGCAAGGCAGCCTGTGACCCTCTGCACACCCTTCAGATCACGGATAGGGCCCATTTTGGTTATTGCAACGATTTTCTCTGGGTTGGCCTCGATGCCACGTTCAGAAACGATGAGTTTAATGTTTTCGGCCCTAAACCCTAAACCCTAAACCAAGGTTGAGTTTAATGTTTTTGGCCCTAAGGCATTTGAATGCAACATCGAGATCATTTATCAAATTACTGATCGTTTTGGTTTTGACAACGATATTATTAATGTAGGCCTCGATGGTTGGTTTAATGTGTTCTCCAAAAACATGCTGCATGCATTGCTAGTACATAGTCTCTGCGTTCTGGAGACCGAAGGGCATAGTAACGTAGCAATACATGCCGAATGGGGTGATGAACGAAGTCGCGAGCTGGTCGGACTCCTTCAGTTTGATCTGGTGGTAGCCGGAATACGTATCTAGGAACGATAGAGTTTCACATCCCGCAGTAGAATCAACGATTTGATCAATGCGTGGCAAAGGAAAAGGAACTTTTGGACATGCTTTATTCAAACTAGTATAGTCTACACACATCCTCCACTTCCCATTCTTTTTCTTAACTAATACAGGATTAGCTAGCCACTCGGGATGATGAACCTCCATGATGAATCCGGCCTTCAATAGCTTGTGGACCTCCTCACCGATGACCTTGCGCTTTTCCTCGTTGAAGCGGCGCAAGCGTTGCTTAACCGGTTTGGAGCCGGCTCGGATCTCCAAGGCGTGCTCAGCGACTTCCCTGGGTATGCCCGGCATATCCGAGGGACTCCACGCAAAGATATCGATGTTTGTGTGGAGAAAGTCAATGAGCACTGCTTCCTATTTGGGATCGAGGGTGGCGCTGATGCTCAACGCCTTTCCCTTTGGGTTGGTGGGATCGAGGGATACGAGCTTGACGTCTTCCACGGGCTCGAAGTTGCCAGCGTGGCACTTGGGGTTGGGGGTCTCGTTGGCCAAACCATCGAGGTTCACTGCCAAGGTCACCGACTCCAAGATGGCTTCTCCGTGCTCGACGCATTCCACGTCGCACTCGTAGGCGTGCTCATAGGAGGGCCCGACAGTAATGACACCATTGGGATCCGGCATTTTGAGCTTGAGGTAGGTGTAATTGGGGACCGCCATGAACCGGGTGTGGCAGGGGCGTCTGAGAATGGCATGGTATGTTCCATGGAATCCTACCACTTCGAAGGTGAGAGTCTCCTTTCGGAAGTTAGCGGGAGTGCCGAAACAGACAGGCAAGTCGACCCGCCCGACGGGTTCTGCTCGTTTTCCCGGCACGACTCCATGGAAGCCCCCAACGATGGGTCGGAGGTGCGTCCTTGTCATTCGCAGAAGGTCGAGGGTCTGGGCATAGATGATGTTAAGACTACTGCCGCCATCCATGAGCACCTTGGTGAGGCATGTGTTGGTGATGATGGGAACAACAACAAGTGGGTAGACCCCAGGATTGGGGATGTAGTCTAGGTGGTCATCACGGTCGAAAGTGATGGCCACCTCAAACCAGTCAAGGAAGAGGGGGGTTGCGAGTTGCACGAAGAAGACCTCTCGATGTTCTCGCTTGCGCTGCCGTGTTGAGAGGCGCGTCGAGGCTCCTCCGTATACCATGAAGCAGTCATGGATCTCGGGAAACCCCTCGTCCTTGTCATCTCCCTTGGGATCTTCCTTCTTGTCATCTTTCTTGACTCCTATGCTTTCAAAGTATCTCCGGAGCATGTGACAGTCCTCGAGGTTGTGGTTTGTGGGCCCTTTGTGGTAGGGACACGGCTCTTTGAGCATTTTATCAAAAATGTCTCCGCCGGGGGGGCCTCGAGGCTTCTTACGATCAACAGTAGCAACAAGGTCGTCGATGGGGGCCTCTTGTTTGCTCTGCTGGTTCTTCTTCTTCTTCCTGTTGTTCCTCTTCGAGCCCTGGCTGGAGCCCGCGGGATCCTCTTTCTTTCGCTTCCCCTTGTCCTAGTCGCTACCAAAGATGGCACCAACTGCCTCCTCGCCGGTGGCGAAGTTGGTGATAATATCCATCAAACCGTTGGTAGTGATGGGAGTGATGTGGCCTAACTCTCAGACCAACTCTTTGCAGGTGGTACTAGAGAGGAAGGCCATGATGACATCAGAATTGGTGATATTAGGGAGCTCGGTGCGCTATTTGGAGAAACGCCGAATGTAATACCGAAGGGATTCACCCGGCTTCTGTTTGCAGCTTCGGAGATCCCACGAGTTGCCAGGGCGCATGTAGGTTCCTTTAAAGTTCCCCTCGAACACACTCACAAGGTTGTTCCAGTCGTGGATTTGTCGAGGTGGGAGGTCCTCGAGCTAGGCTCGAGCGGTGTCCGACAGGAACAGGGGGAGTTGTCAAATGATGACACGGTCATCGGTGGCCCCACCCAACTGACAAGCCAAGTGGAAGTCAGTGAGCCAAAGTTCGGGTTTGGTTTCACCGTTATACTTGGTAAGAGTCGTAGGGAGCGGAAACAAGCCGGGAGTAATGTTTCGCGAATGGCCTTGCTAAAGACCCGAGGGCCCGGTGGCTCGGGTAAAGGGCTCTGATCCTCCGAGCTGTCGTAGCACCCGCCTCTGTGCTCATGTTAGCCTCGAGCTGCATCGTCACCATTTTTACGCCTTCGGTGCTTGATGATATTGTCACGGGCGTCTCGAGGTTCATGGTTGTCGATGATGCGTTCACGGACAGAGGCCGCCTTGTTCTGTTGGGCGTGCTTGGGATGAACCAAGGCCTCTCTCTCCTGTCAGGAGGGCTCCGCAGGCTGCTCTGAGGCAAGCCCGTGTCGCCTCGAGGCGGAACTCTCGGCCTGCTGCATGGCAGCGGTCTCGAGAAGTCCTTGGATTTCATCATGGGCTCGACGGGCCTCGGGGTTTGATGGCTCGGGCATGTTACGAAGGAGCATGGCGGCCACGACCATGTTCTGGCTGGCTCGTTTGAAAACCGGGGGCTCGACTGCCCGATCCTCGACGATGCGACAATTGACGTCATGAGCTCTCTCTCGAGCTCCTCCGTCGTGCGCGCGGGCCACGCGTTCATGCTCGAGGGTTTGCTGAAGTAGCCGCAGGTTTTCTCATTCCTCGTCGAGCCTGTCCTGCAACTCGCGGATTTGCTCGAGTTGCATTCCTTGATCCGCAAGGAATTGAGCCTCATCCCGCTCAGCAGGGAGCTCGACCTGAGGTGGCGTGTTCCTTCCTCCAACGGCTGCCTCATCCTCCAAATCCGACACGACAGCTCCATCGATATTGAAGCATTCGCGAGTCGGGTCATAGGTGTCATCGGCAGAGTCGGAGTCGGGAGCGCCGAAATAGTAGTACAACGGATGCATGTGGTGTCGTGCGTCTCTGAGGTTGTGATGCCGAAAAGCAGTTGCACGGAGCTCTGTATCTGGGGTCTCTGTAGAGTCCAGGTACTCGGAAGCTGGCGTGGATGCAACGAGGTCGAGGGTGGAGCGTAGATGGTGTCCGGGGAGTTCCTCGTAAGCACTCATGCAGGTGTTTATAGAAGAAGTGTACGCCCGGTCAACCAAGTCTAGTCCAAACGGGAATGTCGGTGAGGGCGTGGTTCCCGGTACCGGAGCAATCGAACTGGCTAGTGGTGGCGCCGCACCGGGTGGTGGAGCGACGGGACTCCCCGTCGGCATCTTACCCTCAGCCAAGCTCATCCTACATAGATCCTCAGTGAGGAAGTCCGTGTCGGCATCTGGCTGAGAGGCACCGGATCATGGAATACCATCACCCTCCGCGAGGCGGTGACGGCGGTTGCGCTGGGCTCGCCGTCGTCGGGCGGCGCGTGCCTGACGAGAGCGACGATACCGGCGTAGTGCTCCCCTAGGTTGGGAGAGCTCGTGGTCACTGTCAGTCGGGTGCCTGGGCGGGAGGAGGACCATGTCGTAGCCGTGGTCAAGGGACATGAACTCCAAGTTCCCAAACCAGATCACCGTGGTCAACGGGAGTGGACATTCGGGGTCAGCCATCCAGAAAAATGGCGAGAAAACGATGCTGGCACGCAGCGTCCCCTACCTGGCACGCCAACTGTCGGCGTTTGGTCCTGCGGGGGTCCTAAGCCAACGAGTGAATCAATGTTGTGTGTCCCTAATCTGGATGGTGATGCAAGGGGAATACACAAAGGTTTATCCTGGTTTGGGCAAAAGAAAGTCCTACGTCCAGCGGGGGGGAGTATTGTATTTTCTTGCACCTAAGTGCTTGCGTAGGGGTTACCAGCTGTGAGAGAGGGAATCGAGCCCAGGTCTCAGAGAAAAAGTGAGAGTACAAAGGAGATTGCTTGAGATGTTGATCTTCTACGGTGGGATGGAGACTGGTTTTTCGTCGTCTGTTGTTCCCTGTTCCTCCTTGTAGAGTCCCCTGCCTGCCCTTTTATAGGGTAAGAGGAGGCAGGGACACCGGGGGTGCCTTTGAGGTGAAGTTTTGTCGATCGCTGTGAAGGTTGCTGTAGCGACGTGCCCCGAGAATGGCCGGTCATCCCTGGACACCATGGTGACGTAGAGGATGAGACGGTGAAAAGACTCCGAGTCATGTGTCACGCAAGCCTTGACCATCGGTTGGTCGAGGCCGGGTCGAGGTCGGGTCGAGGTGGGTCGTCGGTGAACGGATAAGACCGAGTCCCCGGAATTGCGGGGTACGGTACTCGTCGTATTCACCCTCGAGGGTGATCAGTGGCGGAATAGTGCCTAGTATGGTGCGTATAGTGACAGGTTTTCACCGCCCATCTCGAGATGGGCAGTAAAAAGTGAGATTTGACACCGGTACTGCTTCCATGTTGGTATTGCTGTAGCCATGGGGGTAGGAAGTGGTTGGCGGTTCACATTAAATGCTATAACTTTTGTCCCAGAGTTGGTGAATGAGGTGGGTCGACCGGCTTGACCTTGGGTCGTGCGAGCTGGAGATTTCTCGGTGGTCGAGGCGTCCTGTCGAGCGAGCCTCATACGAGTCGGAACGTGGTCGAGGCGTCCCGTCGAGCGAGCCTCGTACGAGTCGGAACATGGTCGAGGCGTTTTGTTCGTTGTTTCGACTAGTCCCGTTAGTTTTGTTTTCCTTAATCGTTGATTGAGGGTATCCCTTGTTTTTGGTACCCGACATATATGAATAGATTTGTCTTGAAAAAATACTTTTATAAAAGTATACATATATCACTTTTCCATAAATATTTTTTTTATAAAAACACGAGGTCAATGTTGTGTTTTGGAGACCGTGTCGCTGTCCTAAACGACTTCTAAATCCGATACGGAGGGAGTACATAATTAATTTGATAATATTTATTCAATATCATAAAAAGTTACTTTTATGCATTTGATTAAACTTGAGATCCGTTAACTTCATATATCATATAGAAAAACAAGTGCACGTGTTTTTCAACTGAGAGAGCAGACCGATTCCAGTGCCGCGCGCAGTAGAACTCCACAAACCTCATGACCCAAGTAGTGCAGGCTAGGCCCGTGGCATATGGTTTGGGAGAAACTGGAGGCTCGTGCAACACAGGGGAACCAGCCAACCAGGGTCTTGTCGTAACTCGTAAACCCGATACGGTTTCTGGATGTATAGGACTATAGGAGTGTGTGATTAAGTTGTCCCTCGTTCCTGTTCATGTCTGTATACTGTAGCCTGTAGGTGGCCATGAACAACTCCCGATCCACAGGCCCATTGCCGCTTGCCTGCTTCAAACAAATTCGGTTGTCGTAGGCGACACATGCATGCTGATATTGCGGCATTTAGGTAGATTCATCCTGTTCTGCAGCACTATTTCAACAGTAGCGAACGAACAGTGTTTTCTCTGACAACAATTCAGCATAAACCAAATTTCAGCGAAGCAAACATGGTATACTACAGTATTAAACTCAGTAATAACATTTTCTACGGTGCCCCTGTCCCTTCTACTCCACACTGCTGCTCCATCCAACAACCAACATCGTATCACCGTAGAGACCCGGCTACTCCCTCTGCTCTGTGGTGTGCGAACGGGAACTTGGGCCTTGGTCCTTGGACAAACATTCCTGTCGTCAACTCGACCGCCACGAATAAAGATATCGCATACACGCAACTCAGGCCGGGCGAGGTCACCGGCTGACTCGCCCAACAACGATCTTCCTTCTTACAACAAATCAACTTTAGCCGGTTTATCAGTCGCTCAACCGAACAGCTGTTGGTGCATCCGATCTTACGTTCTGGCGGTGGGGGACTTTCACAAAACCATAACTCTGCTGCTGGTGGTTTTTATTTCTTTGTCCACGGAACTACTACTTGCCAATTGCTTGTGGTGCAGCAGGACCGCTAGGAGACACTCCCCTGGCGGCTGGCGGTCTGGCTGGGCTGATGAGAATTCTTTGTTCCCAAGTCATGGCGCACGCCGGCACGCGTCTGCGTCATGCACTGGTATATGTATGGTATGCAACCAGTTAAAGCTCGTGCGAAGCGCTTGCTCAGTTTGTTAATGGCTTCGCTGATCTCGCATCTCGGGCCTCAACAACTCCATGAGCTAGCTAGGTGCTAGCTGATGACGACTACGCAAACTAGCTACTAGCTGGCTAGCCTACGTCGTTCGTTCAAGGAGGAAGCTAGAAGACGACTAAACTAACCAAGCGATCGAACGGCTGGGCCTTGCGTGTTCTGTGCTGGCCTTGGCAATATTATTCCCCGATGCTGTTCGCTATCGATGGTGCCGGTTCTCTCGGATTATTATTATTTTTTTTAACCCGGCACCATCGTGATCCCACTTGGTTTGCCAGGACGACCGTGGTCCGGCCGGCCGGGAGATGCGTGGCGCCTTCCGTGTGCTTTGCTTGTTGGCGGCTAGCATGTCTCCGGACGCCCGGTGCCTACTATTACCGGTAGCAATAGCAATCGCTTCATTGGCTGTGGTGAAAAAGTTCACAGGTAGCCGAGACTCGTAGTGTCCATGTGTTCAGCTTCAGAAATCAGAACGACTGCAGCAGCAGCAGCCTGTAGCGAGTTTGGAGTTCGGACGACTTCCGAGCAGTTAAACTCTGAACTTGTAAGATTGCAGATGATTGTGACGATCAAGGGTGCCCAAGTCAGCGTTGACAACGCTGGCTCACGCCTAGCTAGGCCTGACAGTAGGATTGAGTACAAGTGAACACACTACACACCCAATATGAGCAGTAGCAGGTATAGCAATTTAATTCATCCCGATCGAGGTTACAAGCGCATCAGTTGTTGAAAACTATGCTTCCAGTAGGCGTGAGCAGTTCTTTAGACCGTCCTGCATGATCAGTTGCTAACTGGTGCAGTCAATGTGTGGGGGTTATATATATCTATATCCAGAAATCTCATCATAAGCTAGTCTGGAGCTGTAAGAATCGTCAAAGCTCACGATGCATGCGGTTAGTTGAAAATAGAATAGCAATACTGTTGATGTCAACAAGAGAACTACTGATGACAGTGTGACACCAGTTTAATACTCCTACTGAACCGGCTCATCAATTTCGAACATATAGTTAACATCGAAGTCCATAAGAATGGAAGTTATATGGCGCGCCAAAGAATGGAATCAGAGACTAACGGAAGCATCTACAGTAGTATATGTGGTGCCAGTTGGGATTTGGAAAGATGCAACAGTTCCGTTCTTCGCCCTGTTTTCTTGACTTGAGTGAATCAATAATGTTTCTGAATGACTGACCACTGGCGGGTCGCGGAGGTCTCAAACAAGAGATGGCATCTATTACCTGCACTATGCGGGACGCACATTAACACTAGCCGCAGCAAGAACAGCAACATTTCCCTCCAAAGAGGAACATTTGTTTATCAGGCGTGAAATGTGAAATAATACAACCTATCCTCAATTCCTCATTGGGCACCGAAATTGGGACCGTACCAAAGCTACATATTACGTGCAACCTTTGCATGATGTTTAAAGACCCGAAAAGGAGCCACCGACAGTTAAGTTCCCATTCAGATTCTATTTGTCCCGATTTCCCCAAAATAAGATATATATGTTCAGATGACTGAGCCCTGTCCTCTAAAACCTTTTTTCATCACTTTTGCAACAAGTCTCATTCAAGAAAAGTAAACAAGTGTATGCTTAGAATAATAGGTAAGATTTTAGCAGTCCTGAAAGATATGGTATTAGTGCTTGTATGGATACGTCACAGAAGTCCATGATGCTTATTAAGGGTTTAATATATTTGGTAGAGATCTAACTCTCTTTTTTAGTTAGCCATCTCTAGCTCGAGAAATTGGAGCCGGGCCTACTTACATATTAAGCGTATTTAGTTGAGTTACACTTATTTTGGTTCAAACTTCAAACCCACTTTTCCTGATTGTTTTCTCAGAAAAAAAAAACCGAGTGCTGCATGGATTCCAAGTTAGAGCTAGCTTTGCTAAACGTACGGCCCCCAAATATGAATATTGACTATTCCAAGTAACGTAATGAGGAGGTTTTGTTAACATAATTGGTGACAATTAGCATTTTTTATTTTATAGTACATTGTACCAACCCCAGAATTTAAAAGGCATCTTATTTGCTCACGTAGAATTAGCTTTTATATTAGAAGCTCACGCTTTTCATATACTAGCAAATATGCACGTGTGACACGCACGTGTTTCTAAAATATATTTCAATAATGCAATGCAAATGTTAATTGAATTGACACACACGTGTTTGTATTGGACGTTCCTTGATTTTATTTCCATCTCCACGTTGCAGTTGTTATTCATTGACAATTTGCGTTTGCTAGTTTTTTCTTGTTTGTCATAACAAATAAAATCATGTTTGTTCAGTTTTTTATTATTTTCTTTTTAATTGCTAATACATACGCATGCATTCATCCGTACTGACGTCCCTTCATATTATTCTACTTTTCTCAATTAATTTATTTATTATAGTTGCATGCATGCATCCATATTTTCCTTTTTTCAATTAATCTATTTATTAGTTGCATGCATGCATCTTGACGTGTACTATTTTTTTCTTTTTCTGAACGATCCGCGGTAGGCGGTGGTGCATCCATATTAGGATGCTTTTTTTTTTGCACCATTAGTAGTGTTAGTCTTTATATTCCAATGATGCATGCATAATATTATTTTCCATATGATTAACCGGTAGTAGCCCGGAGACCATATAGATTTTTTTATGTATATAAACATATTATTAGTGGATGGTGTCAAGTATAGTCGCAGAACATAAAATTTTGAAACTATCCTAAAACAGCACGAAGGAATTAGAAGTATGTAGCTAATACAAGGCATCATTTGAAAGCTCATTGTAAATACCTGAACCTGGCGTTTTGAGTCCTGCATGACCTCAGTTGACGTCAAAGTCTGAACAATGACCTAGTTAACCGACGATCGAATCGGATGATATGATTCTGCGATTAGCGTTGTGGCCGTTTTGCAAGGCACGACTGCCTGAATGGGTAGCGCCAGGACAGGTCCGAGCAGGTTGTTGTGTCGTCATGCAGCGCCGGATCGGATCTAGCGATGTTTGTGTCGAACCGGATGCGGGTGGGCTAGTTGTCCACCACCATCGCCTCCTTCCGGCACTGGCCCATGGCGAGCGTCGCGCCGAGGCGTGGGTAGTGCTACCAGGTGGAACACGTCGTCCCCCACCACGTGCGACCTCCTTCCGGCGGACCTCGGCCACCACGTACGATGAGGAGGTTCTAGCACGGTCTGACGGCGGACTCCAGATTATTAGCCGGCGGAGACGACGGCAAGGTGAGCAGCTCCAGGAGCTCGCCCTACCGCCCGTGCAGCGTCATTGCCGCCGTGCTTGTTGCTGTCTGGGTAATCATATTTGCTATATTTAATTTGGGTTCCACATGTTTCGATCTTTAATTTTCTACTTCTCCTTGAGTTTGTATCAGACTCGGAATTAATCTAATCTCCAAATCACCTGCCGAGATCTCAGACCTGATGTCTTTCATATACCTCGACCTACACGTATCAATCTTGAACTCCTATAGCATGTCATGTAAAGTCCTAAACAGGCGCACACGCCGGGCCACAAAAACCAAGCTGCTAGTAATCTAAGATCTCAGGACGACGAAAGGCTCATATTGCATGGCGTCTGGATCAAACGGTTATTAACGAGGGAGAGTAAGATGTAAGATCTCAGACGACGGATGACTCATATAGCACGACGTATAGATCCAACGGTAATTACGGAGGAAGAGCCCCCTACAAATTACTCGCTCTTTTATAGTAGGATAAATGTAAGATCCATTTGATAACTGACGTTGTTGCGTCATACTGAACCTATATGCTCGCTATGAAGCTGTTGTTATCAAGAACAATTTAATATACAAAAATATTCAGTGGAGTTTTCTGAAAAACAAAACAGAGGCTCAATAATGCATTTGAAACGAGAACTGCCCGGCAAGAATGACCTAGACAGCTAGACTAGAATTTTTACCCATTTTTGTAACTGTGAGAGTACATGAATCATCAAGTTTTGCAGTAGAAACTTTAATCACTAGAAGATGAAAACTGATCAAGAAAAAGGATGTCATACTGTTTTCAGTTTGCGAACACTGAGCACGGGCTAGAATTTTAGAATACATATAAGCAAAAGAAGTTAATGTCTAATACCTACCACTAATAGAAATTAATTATCTTTGTGTTCTCTCGATTTGTTCATTCATATTTTAGTACGATATCGTATAGATGCTAATCTTTATCTGATTATGATAAAAATTACCAATTGCTCAATATGTTTCTTTGCCATATCTATAGTTTCTCCATCTACATATCACCTCCACACAGAGAAGTCTAAGTTGTGGTGGTTATTGTTGTAGCCCATGTCTCATGATGTCATGAACCTAGATTTTTTTGACTTTCCAAACTTTTGATTTTATTAGTTGCTATAAATTTGCCCTCAAGTTAAGACGATACCCTTGTGTTTATTTACCTTTTATTGAAAAAGTCTCATTTTCTATTTTGTTAAAAATAGAGATTTGTGGTCTTAGATTGCACACTAAATGGTCGTTTAGGGCTGCACTACCATGCTTAAGATCGGTGGTTGAGCTTCACGTGAGATCTATGAGGGACCAACGATGTTAATCTCATGAGAGTGTTAATATTTAAGCCTAATAATCAATGTTTACCAAAGGAATGCCAAAGACCAATGAGGTTATTGCCACCTCTGGTATGCACTTACCTCCTCCACTGAAGTTAAATTTGGTTATGAAACAACTATATGTCTTGTAGTATTTTTAAAATAAAATAGAGCTCTTATAGTTATACTATAGGTATGAATATGTCATAATATTTCAGGGTCAAAATGTATGATTTATCTAAGTAATAGCATACATAAATGATTTTCATCGGTATTAAATATTTTATTTGTTTCAAGTATATGAGTCATGAAGGAACATTTTTCATTATTTGTGAAGCATAAATAAAATATATATGTCATGCATGTATGTATAATTGATCTACATAATGGCACAACATGTATGATTACTTTAAGTTACTCCCTCCGTTTCAAATTATAGGTCACTTTGACTTTTTTGTACATCCATTTTCCTATGTATCATAATCTATGTCTAGATACATAGCAAATTCTGTGTACCTAAAAAGTCAAAGCGACTTATAATTTAGACCGAGGGAGTAGTTTATTGTATATTAATAGTAATAAAGTGTGTAATTTAGAAACACATATAGGTAACATTATCTATTTTTAAAACATTTCTCATGTTAGCAAATGTTGGTAATCTATCTCATAATAACAAATGTCAGTAAGATGATGTGTTGTCTCACCTGTATATTTCTAAGATGATTCTTCCAAATGGGAAAAGGAAATAAGTCCGGTGAGAGGATTGATGTTCAATACAAATTATTTTCTATTCAGGACTTCAAGTCAATTACATTGTCTTAAACAGAAATACAATATTGCAGACAAAAAAAAGATTTGATAATTTGGCATGTGGCATTGCTAACTTTGCAGCAAGAGACTTTTATGTTGGATAAATTAGTATGCTAGTAGGATGTAGTTTAGTCAGCATTTTGGCTTTTGTATTTTTCAAGCTGTCATACAGAAGTGTAACCGACGAACATTAGACTACGAACTAGAGTAGCTAGTTCGTGTTGCACAAGTGGTCTGACTCATCCCTGGTATTTTGTATTAAATAAAACAAATGGATCTGCTAAGAAAGAAGATACGATGGGAGATATACTTTTAGAGAATCTCGGAAACTTTTAGAATTATATATGCTCATATAACTATCTCGGTGCGGGTAAAATAATGTAAAGGGAGTGAACCATATTGAGTAAATTATTTCGCCGTTGGTTGCTGAGATGAACTGCCGTAGTAGCATTACATTTTTTTATAGAAAAATTATACGTCTTTATACAAAGTCTACATGGCATGGCTACATGTAGAGGAAAACAATATTTGGTGGGTTCAAACCACTATAACAACCCGTCCATCTAAAATCAGAGGGTAAATACACTATAAATTTAGACATATGAGACAGAAAAACGTAGATTTTTTTGTTTTTTTGTTGCTGTGGCGTCAAATTATAATAGAGCAATTTTGTGCTGTAAATACAAGTATGTTCTTTTAAATGGAATTCAGTTGTGCTTTTCATGAAATCTTTTCAGTTTATGCAACCGTGTGTTTTACCCAGCAATGTGTAGGCTATTTGGCTAGTTAAAAATGAATTGTTAACATGGAAGAAGGGAGGACTATATTTTACAAAAAGAATATTCAAGTTTTCATGTAGAATAAGAAGAAAGAAGAGTGGAAGCAAAAATAGTTATCTTCAATATATATTGTAAAGATCTAGAGGGTAACATATAGGACATAAATTTATATTGGTTTAAGCAGAGAGTGCACTATACATCCATTGTATCATGGTACTTTGTATTGCTTGTGCGTCGTTGCTGATGAGCACTAGCGATTGCCTACCTAGATGCTATGAGGTTGCAGGATGCCAAAATACTCATCAAGGGCTCCATTTCCCGCACTATATAGTTCGTGGTTAAGTTACATAGAACTCATATCATAATCTATTTACATATAGGGATGTGGGTTTATCCGTGAACCCGCAAATATGTTTAATTTTTGCAGGTTCCACGAGAACCCGGCATAGAAGAAGGGCGCGGCGGATCCTCCAAAGGGGCTGCTGGGAGATGAAGCATGCATGAAGACTTGTCATATCAATGCCCTTAGTAGAATTTCCTTACTAAGTGCAGATACAAAGCTGGTGCTTTTATGTGTGCGAAATGTGTGAGTAGAGTTGCCCTGAAGAGTTGAGGGCTACAGTTGTGTTCTTTCGTTTGTTGGAAGTTGGAGCTGGGCAAGATAACCTTCGCTGGACACTTTCCATATCCTGCATTTGTCGAGTTGTATTTAGTTGTGTTAGTGGTTGTGTTCTATTTTTTTACCTGGTTTTCCTTGCTAAAAATCATGGCCTAAATTGTTTAGCCGCGTTGGAACACCAAGTTGGCGCTTTTTCAAAGTGAGTAATGAAGTTTGAGTGGTTAGTTGGTTGGTTATTATAGAAGTTGTGAGGTGTGAGCTAGTTTTGTGTTTTTTTTGTCCAGTTTCCACTCAAAAAACTGAGTTATTTTTTAGTCTTTTTCCCCCTCCTAATATAAACAGCAACAAAACCATCCTTTCAAAAAATGTGGTAATTCTTCTTGCAAAATTTAAATAGAAATACTTTTGAATTTATGTATAGACACTCATATATGCACAGCACACTCTACTTCTATAAGCACATCTGAAAGATTGAACTGGCAGATCTAGAGATTGAAAAAGTCATCACAAGTGCATCGTTGTTGACAAGTACGTCGTCTACCATTGAAAAAACAATACCATTAAATCTTAGAATAAATCAAAGAAAATACGAGAGAATTTAAAATCTGAGAAAACAGAATCAATCCAAAAAAAACCCAACCAACCGAGTAGACTCAGTTCCCATTTAATAGACATAGGCGTACCTATGATTCCATAAAAAAGAGTAGGATTAAATCTTATAATGGAACGATTCAGACCACGCTATTTTTCCAAAGGACATGACACATATATTCAAAGCAAAGGTAGCACTTACCATTTCTTTAACTGTGCCTACGTGTTAATCGGACAAAATATACCTGTTGCTACCTACCACATAGCACAAATTTTAGAGCCGTTTCCCTTAAATTGCAAGCAAATTGGAGTTGCCTTTACGCAAGTGGCGACCTAGTAAAGGAAAAGTCCATGACCAAGTGGTTTATAAAACGTTGTTCCTGAGGGAAGCTCTTCACGGCGGCAGCCCTTGTTAGCGAACCGTGAGTTTTTATCACATTCGCTTGAGCACATAAGAGTCTATATGCACACACACACACACACACACACACACACACACACACACACACACACACACACACACACTTTAACAGCAACAAACTTCCTGAAAGCGAGTCGTCCTTCAGTTCCAATCCCTTTTGAAATATTCCACCATGCATGGCGCGCCACGGTTCGCTCAAGGCTTTTCTTCCCTTTCGGCGTCGCCGTGATGCGTTAAAAATTGATGTTTCACATGTCGCCATCCAAAGTAGAGGAATTTCGTCATGGGGGCCAACAAAACAGCGTGCAAAACGCGAGGCGACCAATCGAGCGCGGGTCACGTCAGCGGGATCGGTCCCCCAACATGAGCATGGCATGGCAGGCCCCGCGTACTCCGTGCGCCTGCGCGGGCTCTCCAGTCGTCACGCACGCACGAGTGACGAGTCCTCGCTTGTTCAGTTCAGCGACGCCGCACGCGGTGAGTATTGATGATGTTCGGTTCAGCTTAAGCTAAGCCTTTGCGTGCGTGGGCAGTAACACGGACTGCTGTCCGGACCGCTTGCCGGCCCTGCCCCCCATAAATAAGCAATTGTGAGCAAACCGGACATAACTGGTATCCCAAAACCCGTGGGCGTGCTGCGTGCGTGTATGCAATGGTTGCGTCACGGCACAGTACTGTATGTCACTGCTGGCTACTGGTTAGCCTCTTGCCGGCCGGGACGACACGTCGACAGAGCAAACTGTTCCCAGTGAGCGTGATCCAGGTTGAGATTGAGAAGCAAAGCTGTGGAGCGCACGTTGTTCGCGTGAGACATTTTCTCACTTACTATTACCTGTGGCGTGAAATGAAACGAAACGAGGGCACGTCATCCGACCGACTCTCAGCACGATTTACAGGCTACGACCGATGCAATGCATCCATATGCATGTGCGCGCACCCAGGGGCTCAGCCCGGACAACGGATCAGGCTCGCCCCTGTTCCGTGCGGCGTGCAGCGTGCGCGACTCCTACCGGCCAGATCGAGAGCCGACGCCGCGAGGAACCCCAGAAAATTAGCCACGCGCGGGCACGGAGCCCGTGTGGGCAAAAACAACTGGGCATGGAGACGACGACCTGAGGACGCGGGCGGACGCCGATCTGCCTGCTTCTCCCCAAGTCCCCCTTGTCCATTGTCCCCGCTTTGGCGCATCTGCGCGGGCAACGCCTCGGCAGCGGACGGGGTATTCCGCGCACTCCTGCCGCTCGGGCTCGGCAGGCAGTTGATCAGAATACGACGTAGAACCGAAGTATGAATCCAATGTACTAGTACCATGCTGATATACAGAGTGTCAGAGTGGACGAACGAGGCCGGCGTTGACACACACTCTGGTTCCAGCGGCCATACACACAGGGTCGTCCGTACTCCGGAGCAGCGTACGTGTTCAGGGACGCGATACGTGCTGTTCGTCGTTAGGAAGAAGAAAGGCACATGTGTATATATTTTTTTTTTTGCAGTAGGTGAGGCCGACTCGAAGATGAGAGAGAGATAGCCGACATGCACCTCGCGCAGCCATCGCTTGTTTTTTCTCTAGTGCCGCTGCTGCTGTTGTTAGGTGGTGGCCTCAAGGATTCCAGAACGCTGCGCAGTGGGCGGTCCTTTCAGACATGCGAAATCGTTGCTCCATGGCATCCATGTGCTGCTGCATGTTGCGAATCCAATAGGGTTTTGGACTCTTGTGGTGTGACGAGGCATCCCAAGTCGGAGACATGCCCACGTACTAGGTAGTGTTGAGATGGTGTAAAAGTCGGTGTAAAGTTCCTGTAGCACTTTTCGTTGTTATTTGGTAAAATTTATCCAATCATGGACAAACTAGGCTCAAAAGATTCGTCTCGACATTTACAGACAAACTGTGCAATTAGTTATTTTTTTACCTATATTTAATACTCCATGCATACATCTAAACATTCGATGTGACAGAAAATCTTGTAAAATTTTTGGAAGTTTGAGGGATCTAAACACCGCCTAGGGTAATGCTGGAACCGGAAGTCACACGTCCGTCTGCGCGGACGCCTCCGATGGTGGACCCGACATGCAAAAGCTGTCATTTCTGTTCGGTGCCTCTGCTCCCCTCCCGTCACCGTGATTTAAAAAAAAATCACGCACACCGTGACTCTCTACTACCGCCCTGTTTATCTGGCTTATAATCCGTTTTATTCAGCTTGTTTTTTCAGCCGGAACAGTATTTTTCTCTCATAAAAAATCAGCCAACAGTGTTTTTCAGCCAGCTTATAATTCCAGCCGAACGGCTCCAACGTCTCCCTCTCTACTACGCCTCCCGTGGGAACGAGCGCTAGCTCGGACGGTGAAGACTCCGGGTGGTGGAGCCACCGATCGTGGGTTCGAACCACGATTTCCCACCTTCGGGAACAGTTGTTCCCATTTAATCTGCAGCCTCTCACCCGCACGGAGCCACAATGGGACTATGACATGCCCGTCATCTACGGAATTTTCCGGTGATCTCTACAAGGACGCGGTCGTTACTGTCGCCTCCACCACGAGCACCACGTGCGCCCTATCACTGAGGGCTGCATAGTCGCCCGCCTGCTGCCATCCTCCTCCACCGCGACCGCACCGCCGGGATCCTGTTGTGCCGTGCTCCGCCCGTCTCGCTGTCATGTTTTGCTAAAAGCGCATGTACGGTGCAAGCTATGTTTCGAGTGTTTCAGATGCTTTAGAGATATGTTGCAAATGTTCCAGATAGACGTTGCAAAAGTAGATTAGGATGTTGCAATGGTTGTACACGTATGTTGCAAAGGTCTATTACCAATGTTTCATTTATGTTTTCTGGATGCATGTTGCAAGTGTGTTTATCTGGATGTAGCATATGTTTTACACATACATCACATGTGTTTTATCTGTATATTGCGTATGATTGCAATGTTTTCAAGTTTTTTTTCAAGTGTTTCATAAGCATGTTTCAAGTGTTTCATCTGTCTTCAAACGTATGTTGCAACTGTCTTATTTGGATGTTTCAAAATCAGACCGAGTGTTGCATCTCTCCTCGCCTTCTGCTGCATCGTTTTGATGTGTCCTTCTCCCGGCGGCGGCAGGGCATCCAAATCGGAGGGACTGCCCCCTTCCCCTCCTGTCGCTCAGGCAGCGCGGGCCCCGCATGGAGCGCGCGGTGCTAGCGTCCGGACGTCCGGGCGCTAGCACTGACGCAGGTACTAACATAATCGCTTTGTCACTTTTTATCCGTCGTTGCTACTTCCTAAGAAGTCAAACATACTTAACTTTAACTAAATATGTAAAATAAAATATTAATGTTTATAATACACAATTAATATTATTAAATAGATCACTCAATATATTTTTCACAATAATAAATTTATTTGAGATATAAATGTTGTTAATATTTTTTTTAAACTTAATCAAACCTGAGAAGATTTGACTAACACAGTTTCCACGGCGATATTTAAATAGGGACGGAGCGAGTACACACCAGTGACCGGAACCGCTATCAATTTCAAATGAGACATGTTTGGTACCGATAATAAATGGTAAAATATTAACAAAGCGAAGTAAGGCCCTGTTTAGATGTCAAATATTTCACCAAATTTCACTATGCAAAAAGAAGATTCCCCGTCACATCAAAATGCCGGCACATGTATGGAGTACTAAATGTAGATGAAATTAAAAACTAATTACACAGTTTTATTGTACTTTGCGAGATGAACATTTTGAACCTAATTAATCAATGTTTGGATAATTATTACCAAATAAAAACAAAAATACTACAGTGCCGAACAGTAATTTGGTCTTCCCCAATTTGAGGAACTAAACACGGCCTAAACGATATTGGTTCGTCTTACCAACCACATAACTAAATTATAATAAAACGGAATAAAAGTCCGAGTCTTGTCCATGATTCAACAGTATGTTGTATTGTGTATACATAAAGTACTTCATCGTGCTGGCTTTCTGCATTAAATACGTGCAAACGGGAGTACGTGTCTACCTATGTATGAGTTTCATTGTTAAAGTACTGCCATAAGAAACTTTCTTTCGGCCATACAAAAATAAAAAATTGGACATCATTGCATTATTTTACCTGTGTACTCCTGTGGGCAAGCCATTGGCTTGAAAATTCAGCATTGTACCTCTTATTTAAAATAATATATCCTATAGCTATAAAAAAAGGTACTTAGAATAAAAATGTACCGAGGCAGATAGACATCGGTGCTTGGTGTGATCACAGTTCATAAGCCTTGTCTCCAACAGCCTAGCCATTACGGCACCTAAACCCAAATATGCCTCGTCCACGTTGCTTTAGGTGAAAAAAATGGCGGTCCAATGGAGTACCCAAACCAAAGACCCAATTTACATCGGAGTCGAGTGGGAACCCAAATATGCCTCTGTCTCTCTCCTCGACCGAATTCTTTGTCACGCCCGCACAACCGTTTCGTGGGAGGAGAAAGAAGAGGAAAGCGCACCTGGCGAGTTGCTGTCGGAGAGATCTCCACCGAGCTAGGCTTCACAGGTATGGATCCCTGGCCAGCACACCCCGCCACTGCGTCCTCCAGGTTCGCTGCGCGCCACCACCGCGCGCTCACGTCGACCGCGCGCGGAGCCCTGGCCAGCCCACCCCGCGACGGCATGTCCTCGCCCCAGTGACGCAGCCGCTGCCGCTCCACACTTCGGCCGTCCAGCTCCTAGGCGCTCAGCCAGCCGCTAGCCATCCGCAGACCATCAAGCTCCGTGCTTGAGGGCTCTTCTTCTGCCTTCGCTGTTGGAAAAGGAAAGTTTTGGGTGCGTGACCCTTTCGCGCTGTGCGTGACCCAAACGATGGAACGAGTCTTGTGTTTAGGTAAGTCTTGTTAGAGTTGGAGATTGGGTGTTCGGTTCACCTGGCTAAAGTTTAGTCCCTATCACATCCAATGTTTAGACACATGCATAAAGTATTAAATATAGACAATTTACGAAACTAAATACACAAATTGAGACTAATTTGTGATATGAATTTTTAAGCCTAATTAGTCCATGATTTGACAATATGGTGCTACAGTAAACATGTGCTAATGACGGATTAATTAGTCTTAATAAATTCGTGTCGCAGTTTACTGACGGAATCTGTAATTTGTTATTTTATTAGTATCCAAACACCCCACGACACCCATATAACATCTGATGTGACATCAATTAAACTTTACTCCCTGCATCCAAACACCCTAGCTGAAATGTGACTTACAACAAACAGTGTGACATGTACTATTGGGCATTGGGGTAGTTTTGTACTTCCCAGAGTAGGTATCCTATGTGGTGCTGAACATGCTCCCTATAAAATATAAATATATTTGAACCTTACGAGAATATAACATAATTTAAAAATGGTGATAGGAGGAGGTAAAAGCACGCAGCCATCAAGGCATCACATGCCACTTGGTCTCTTGACTTGAGGAAACATCCAAAAACACAATCCCCTCCCCTTTGGATGTGGATCGAGTTGTGGATGTGCATTGTGCTTGTGCAGAGAGCGATGCCAAGGAAGCCGCAAGTGGCAGCTCCGCATGTCAGTGTGCAGTGGTGACATTGTGACAACGTGCACAGTGACCTCTGGTGCGGCGGCAGGCAAGCCCGTTGCCGATGCTTTCAGCAGCATGCATCCAGAAAAATATTGACCACCACAGTTACCTTTCCACGTTGCAAAGTGAGCATTACACTTGTTAACCTGGTACTACTATATTTGGAGGCCTTGTAATATGATTTGTTAAAACTAGTTCATCAATCAGTGCAATGTCAGACGATAATCATAGATGAAACACACGCATATATACTGACATAGCAAGGGCATAGATCAACATTGTTTTGTGATACAAAAGAGACTTTAAAAACTAAAATGGTATTGCAGATTACAGAGAAAGAGAAACAAAATTTAATTAGACCTAAGTAATCTAATTCATAGGCTAAAGGAAAATCTAAACAATAATATGAATAAAGAAGAAGAGGAGATAAGAAGATAATCCTGAATCATAGGATGTCATTGGAGATTAGTACGAAGGAAGAACAAACAAAAGACCACTAATTACCATCATTAACTAGCTAATCAGGCATGTATTGTGCAGATTAGCTAGAACTTTGTGCATGCAAAGAACTACAACAACAAGAACAAGAACAACATAGAGGGCGAAGGTAACATGAAGATTAATCATAAATCATATTTAAGTGTTATTAGAGATTAACACAAAGAGAGAGATAGCAAATAAACTTTTTAATAAGTAGCATCGTTAAATTAGCTAAATGATGAGGATTGTACTATGGGACATCCAGGAGGTTTGGGGTGCCTGTCCCTAGCCACACTCCATCGAATTGTGCTCTTGCATGGGCTAGAATCTAGAAAACATAAGCATTGGTTATTGTTTAATACCCCTAACAAATAAAAAGTTACTCCCTCTGTCACAATAACAATGCAATTCTAGAATAGTACGGGCCATAAACATATATATGCATAATGGTTTATTTAACCTTTTTGTAATAAAAGATGTATATAGCTTAGATGTAAATTTGAGGGGGATATTTTAGTTATTTTAGTAATGATAGAAGTGGTACTTTAGAAGCAACTTGAAGGGGTTACATAGATTATTTATCATAATAGCATGTAGATAATTAGATGTAAATTTAGGTTTACTTTATTCCTGTTTTTAATAGCACACATGGATAACTTAAATATAGATCCATGGGTCGCAGAGATAGGTTTTTTATTTATAAAATAGAATAGATGCAATAGCTATTATTATCATCGATAATGATTAGAGTCTACGAATTAATAGACAGATATTTACGGATTTTATAAGAGTTTCAAGGATTTTTTTCAAGCGGGTCTTGTGAGGACCGTGGAGGCCATCTACCATCGCCAATATGGCAATATGTATTTCTCATAGTGATAGATGTAAGTATATTTTTTTATAAAACATAAATAGTCTAATTGTGTATTATTTATGATAATCATAAGAGTCTGCTAAACTAAGGTCATATTGAGAATTTTTGGAGTTTAACCTTTTTTTCTAGTGTGTATGGTGGAAATCGTCGTGTCTCTGTCTAGTAACAGTAAGATAAAATAGATGTCTGGCGTTCGAAATAACCTGTGGAGATCAGCGCCACATAAAACTGTAGTTGTACAACTGTACAAGAGAGATACTGTACCCCCCATTTCCAACTCCGCCCTTGTTTAGTTCCCAACTTCTCCCCCCAAATTTCACTATGCAAAAAGAAGATTCCCCGTCACATCGAAATGTCGGCACATGTATGAAGTACTAAATGTAGATGAAATTAAAAACTAATTACACAGTTTTGTTGTACTTTGCGAGACGAACATTTTGAGCCTAATTAGTCAAAGTTTGGACAATTTTTACCAAATAAAAACAAAAGTTGCTACAGTGTGACGGGACATTCACTATTCCAAGTTTGGATCCCAAATTTGGGATCTAAACAAGGCCTCCGAGTAACAACCTCATCATTGGTTCCCACCCCTATAAAGTCGTGCGCACAGCTCTCTCTGCTCGCACGGCAACGCAGGACCGACACCACAGTGCAAGCCCACCCCAATCCTCTTGCCAAGCTAGTGCTCCTTCCTTCTTTCTTCCTAGCTCCTCCTGCTCGGAGCTCTCCGCTCCCGTCCTCTGCAGCGACATTATTTCTCCCCTGGCAACAAGCAGGTAATAATGGGGTGCAAGGCATGCCAGAAGCCCAAGGTGCAGTACCGGAAGGGCCTGTGGTCGCCGGAGGAGGACGAGAAGCTCCGCGACTACATCCTCCGCTACGGCCACGGCTGCTGGAGCGCTCTGCCCCTCAAGGCTGGTAAGAAATAAATCGCACGCGTTAGTTCACAATCCTCCCTGAATAATTCGAAGCGGCGTTGAGCAAATTGCATTGCGCCGAGCTCTGAATTCGCAGCGACAAGGGCCCTAATTTTCAGCTGCTTGTTCCTCCTCCCGTGTTTCTCAAATGTACCTTGCTGGCTTTTGGGAGAGGAAAGGGGAGGCAATTTTAGCAAAGTCTCCTCAGACCTCAGCTCTCAGAGCAGCATAGCTCTTCAATTTCGCGTGCTCTTGCATGCTTGTGTTATACGAATCCCTTGTGATTGCGAAATGCACCTTGTTGGCGCTCGTGTGCTGAATTCTCTGTGAATTGCCACTCGTTCAGGGCTGCAGCGCAACGGCAAGAGCTGTAGGCTGCGGTGGATCAACTACCTGAGCCCGGGGCTGAAGCACGGCGTGTTCTCCGGGGAGGAAGAGGAGACCGTCATGAGCCTCCACGCCAAGCTGGGCAACAAGTAAGCACCGCGCAGACTTTCTCAGTTTTCACCTCACCTTTTATCCTGTAGTACACTTGTACTGCTAGAAGACGATTATAGTAGCGTTCCATTTCTACCTGGCGGCTTTAGCTTTTCTACTAGTGTGTGTGTGCTCGGCAGTGTGGTTAAGCTGGAAAATCCAGTTAGTTTAGAGTAGAAAAGTGTCCATCAGTGCGAAGAAAAAGGAGAAATGCTGATGTTTAACGTGGAGACCGCTTTAAGTGGTGGAGTTGATGCTGATATCTGCGCTCCATATCGTCTATCGAGATACTCGATTGCATCTTTTCCCAGTGCTCAAATTGATGATTGTTAGCTAGCATCTCTTTCATTTGTTTAATGAAAAAAAAGTGCGCTTAGTCACGGTGAGCCCCTTTCTAAACCCGGGGAGATAACAGAATAGATAAAGAAAAAGAAAATGGGCAAGAAAAAAAAAGGCAATGTCTGCTAGTACTTTCTCTCTGGAGGAGGTGCTGTAGTTGCTTCCTGCTGCAAGTAAAGCTTACTTTAATTCGCCGCGCTCTGTGTGTGGAGTACGGCGGCACTGACGGCCACGCTGGCCAATCTGTCGAGCCCCGTTTAAACTCCTGATCGTGGGATACGGCAGAGAACAACTCCTGAGTGTGGTCGGAGTCCGGCGGCACTGACGGCCACGCTCGGCACCGACCACAATCAGGAGTTGTTCTCTACCGTGTCCCACGATCAGGAGTTCAAATGGGGCTTGGCAGATTGGCCGTCAGTGCCGCCTGGAGCCGAGCGTGATCGTCAGTGCCACCAGACTCCACACCCAGAGCACGTAGCAGTCCATGTCGGCGAGGGCAGCCATCGGTGGGGCCCTAGCGCGGGCGCGGCGCGGCCGTAGGCAAGGCGTGGTTTCCCATGGCAGCTCGCCTGCGGCGGCATGCGCGGTGCGTGCGAGTGGGAGCTCTGCTCCGCCTATCCCACGGCGAGTGAGCGCCGCCGCCGTCGACGTGGGCGCGGTGCTGCTCAAGCGCCAGTAGCTAGAAGTTACGTAAGTATAGTTCCAGTACCTAGACGTTACGTTTTTAGTTGAAGTACCCCAGAAGTTATGTAAGTATAGTTCCAGTACCCAGAAGTTACGTTTTTCAGTTGGAGTACCCGTTTGTGAAACACCAAATAGTTTAGATACTTACAATGCAATTTACTCATTTATAAATATAAGTGTCAACTATCAAAATCATTTACTTCGACAATACGAAGACCTGTAAGTATACTAGTAGTACTCACGGCAAGTGGTTGTGTATTATTGAACTGATTCGTGATTTTTATATATAATCCTACTAGCTAGTATCCTACTACCCCAAGGAAAAAAAATCAGAGGTGTCATAGTTCTTACGAACACGTCATGTCCAAGTATTTTTCTCCCTACATATGTATAATAGAAAGCTACACGAGTAAACGCCGGTGATGGAGATGCCAAAAAACGTTCCCTACGTACGTAACTTGTTTTTATGACCGACGACTCTCTGACATGAAAAAAATCTTGTGCCTCAGGTGGTCTCAGATCGCACGGCATCTGCCAGGCCGGACGGACAACGAGGTGAAGAACTACTGGAACTCGTACCTCAAGAAGCGTGTCGAGGGCGGCGGCGCGCAGGGCAAGCAGGGCGCGGCGGACCCGGCGACACCCGCCCGTTCCGACGAGCACGGGAGCCCGGACCCCAGCGAGAACAACGGCCAGGGGTCCGTCGTCAGCCGGCCGGCGAACTCCGACTCGTCCGAGCCGGCGGTGGAGTCGTCCTCGGCCGACGACCCCAGCTGCCTCACCGTCACCGAGCCTGCGGGCGCGGGCGCGGTGCGACCGCACGCGCCGGTGCTCCCGAAGGTCATGTTCGCGGACTGGCTGGACATGGACTACGGGACCAGCCTGGTGGCGCTGGGTCGGGACGCCGGGGTCTTCGACGTGGGCAGCCGCAGCCCGGCCCAGGGCCTGAGCCACCAGGGGTCCGTGCAGGTCGACGGGCCGTGCGGCGCGGTGGATTCCCTTCACGGGCTCGGCGTCGGCGGCATGTGCTGGGAGTTCGACGCGGCGGCGGATCAGTTGGACGTGCAGGCTGGAGGAGGGTTCTGCGATTTGCTCTCCATGCATGGATCAACTACCTGAGCCCGCAGCTGCCCTTCTCTCGCCCGCGCTTTCCTTCTTAGGCCGCGGCCCAGCCCACCTCGCCAGCAACCGTTGCCCCCTCTCCTCTCCCGCGGTCACTGACCGTCCGGGCCCGCATGTCGGCGCTTTCTCCTTCCCCAACCTCCCCCGCGCCTCGCTCGGACGCTGCAACCGCCATGACCGCCGCGCCCACGAACGGAGATCGTGGGAGCGTCCTTCCCCCCCGCGCCCGGCCTTATAAGGGAGCCGCAACCCCCCTTCGCCTCTCTCCCGGCTGCATCCCCGCTCCATTCCCCCCCTCATTTGAGCCCCCGAAGCCGCAGCAACGTCGCCGGAGAACCGTCCGCTCCTCCACATCGCCATCATCTCTGAGCCGCCCTCGTCTTCGTTTTGCCGCTCGGTGAGCTTCGCCGCGTTCCCCTCTTTCTCCCCGTCCCTCTCCCGTGGCGATTTGTGGCCTCTAGGGCCGGCTTACGCGAGCTCCGACGAGCCCCTCCGGGTCGGCCATGGCGGGTGCCCCTCGGGCCTTCCCCCGGCCGTGTTTGTGGCAAAAATGGAACCCCTATCCCCTCCGCATTCTCCCTGTGAGGTTTGTTTGGAGAATGGGGCTCTATAGCACCCAATCCCGCTGCTCCGATGAGCTCACCACCGTCGGCTATGGCGGGTACGCCGTGCGGGTGACCCCGTGCCCGCGTTCTGTCCCGGGACGCGTTCGCCATCCTTCCCTCCTCGCTCCGGTCCGTTTATTTTTGAAAATGGTGCCCTATAGCGCCCGGGCGAGCAACTCCAGTGAGCTTCCGGTCGCCGGCAATGGCGGCGCCGCCGCGATCTTCCTCGGCTCCGGCGGCCGGCCCTCTCTCTCCCCCCCCTTTTCTTTCTTATCCGTTCATCACAAGATCAACGGCCGTGGGCAGCCGATATCCCTTCGGGGCAAATTTTGTTAAAGAGACCCCGTTATTTTCAGTAATTAACCCGCAGTCCTCGGTTCTAATGAATTTTCAGAATTTCGAATTATTTTAATTCTGAAATGTTTTCAATCTATTTACAGAATTGCCACTACAGTAAAACGTTTATAAAATCGTCGTTTTAGCTCCGATTCGATCCGTTCAACTTGCGTTAGTTTTGTAATTTAGTAATCTATGTATTAGTGCCACTGTTGGACCTGTTAGAAGCTTTTAAGTTTCTCAATTTAGTCTAGTTTGGTAGCTAGTTTTGGAACCTTGTTTCGCGCGTAACTTTTGCGTTGTAGCTCCGTTTTTCGTGAACTTCGCGTCGTTGTGATCGTAGCAAGACGTAGAATATTTTCATAAACTTTTTATCTTGTTTTATACTGCTGGTGTACTGTTCTAATTATAGGTTTGTTTGCTATGCATGAATGCTTTTGGAATGTTGTATGTTGCCGTGTTGGTCGCGTTCAGACGGTGAGGAAAACGTTGGAGACCAAGAACTCTTCAATGACCAGCAGGACCAACACGAGTTTGTGAACCAAGGCAAGTATAGCATGGGCCTACCTTGATTCCTATTCATTATATAATCTACTCATCATGCATGTGTCTAATATTGCTCGACTATAAGGACATCCTAGCCATTGATGACTTATACCTTGATGCCTATGGGTTTTATTGCATATGGGTAGAATGCTAGTGCTCTATTCAAACATGATCAATACTATGATTAATGGAACAAACGGATAAACATGATGGTAATAATTGAACTATAGGGTGATGGTGCAAATGATGTCGATCATGTTGCCCTAAACTCTCCGTAAGGACTTATCTGTAGGGCAAAAAAACGTCGGTGATGGAGATGCCAAAAAACGTTCCCTACGTACGTAACTTGTTTTTATGACCGACGACTCTCTGACATGAAAAAAATCTTGTGCCTCAGGTGGTCTCAGATCGCACGGCATCTGCCAGGCCGGACGGACAACGAGGTGAAGAACTACTGGAACTCGTACCTCAAGAAGCGTGTCGAGGGCGGCGGCGCGCAGGGCAAGCAGGGCGCGGCGGACCCGGCGACACCCGCCCGTTCCGACGAGCACGGGAGCCCGGACCCCAGCGAGAACAACGGCCAGGGGTCCGTCGTCAGCCGGCCGGCGAACTCCGACTCGTCCGAGCCGGCGGTGGAGTCGTCCTCGGCCGACGACCCCAGCTGCCTCACCGTCACCGAGCCTGCGGGCGCGGGCGCGGTGCGACCGCACGCGCCGGTGCTCCCGAAGGTCATGTTCGCGGACTGGCTGGACATGGACTACGGGACCAGCCTGGTGGCGCTGGGTCGGGACGCCGGGGTCTTCGACGTGGGCAGCCGCAGCCCGGCCCAGGGCCTGAGCCACCAGGGGTCCGTGCAGGTCGACGGGCCGTGCGGCGCGGTGGATTCCCTTCACGGGCTCGGCGTCGGCGGCATGTGCTGGGAGTTCGACGCGGCGGCGGATCAGTTGGACGTGCAGGCTGGAGGAGGGTTCTGCGATTTGCTCTCCATGCATGGATCAACTACCTGAGCCCGCAGCTGCCCTTCTCTCGCCCGCGCTTTCCTTCTTAGGCCGCGGCCCAGCCCACCTCGCCAGCAACCGTTGCCCCCTCTCCTCTCCCGCGGTCACTGACCGTCCGGGCCCGCATGTCGGCGCTTTCTCCTTCCCCAACCTCCCCCGCGCCTCGCTCGGACGCTGCAACCTTCCCCAACCTAGTTGATCCCAAGGAACTCTGCCCATGATCAGGCCACATTATATTATACACACTATACACCAGCACATTGATGTGACATAGTTGTAAAAAAATCTATTAAGGTCCTGTTTGGTTTCTGAATTATTCAGTTTAACTCCCATCACATCAATGTTGCGGCAAATGCATGGAGTACTAAATATAGACTAATTACATACATGTCGGCACAGATTAGGAGTAATTTACGAGACGAATCTATTAAGTCTAATTAGTCCAAAATTAAAAACTTTTTGTCAAATAAGACAAAAATGCTACAGTATTTGTTAAATTTTAACACCTCTAACAAACAGGCCCTAAAACTCATCACGGATATCGGTGACAGGCTTAGAATTTTCAACTGCGGATGCATGTATCACAAGCAAAAGGCATTGATATAGTTTTTTCCAAGTTTCAACATCAATTTTGTCTCTATTCACACACCAACAATTCATGGGTACATGGTTTTAGGGTGTGTTTAGTTCCCATTTCACCCAAAAAATTTTGGGTTTTGGTTCATCATTTTGCAAAATGGAACTAAACATCATGCAAATTTTTTGGCAAAAAGATATTCATTATCCATTTTGGATTTTAGCCTCAAGAGGGAAAAAAAAAGCCAAAAAGCTAAAAAGCCCTCACCCGCCCCATGAAAAAATTGGCATTTTGAATGGAACTAAACACACCTATAAAAATTTTGGCATTTTGCATTTCATCGTTCCAAAGTACTTGGTATTTTGCATTTTGCATTTCATGGGGAACTAAACATAGCCTTAGTGATTGCAGAAGAATTGGAAAAAATTAAACGAATTTGATATCTAAAGTACTTATCCTAGAATGAGACTTCATTCAAATTCACGGGTTATGAATTTTGTTTCGTACACAAACTCCCAACTTCGGGACATAAAGCAGAGAAAAAAAACCGTACGTGCAGAGGAAGAAGGGCCATTTTGTAATTCCAACTCTGTCGTCCCAAGTTCACCGTTGCCCTAGCCTGTCGTCTAGCTCAAGTTCGTCGCGAGCCGGCGACGGCGCGACGCTTCCTCCGAATCCTCCCACCGGCCCTCCCCTACCCACGAATTCGCCAAAACAGGGAAACACCACGGAAACAGCCCCAGAAAATTTTTCCCAATTCGAGCATCCAACACCTGATTCCTCTTGCCGAGTCATCGACCTCGGGTCGGATCTACCCGCTGGCCTGATTTCTCCTTGATTTGAGCGCTTCTCGCTGCGATGGATCCGCGGGCCAGGTACCCTCCCGGCATGGGAAACGGCCGCGGCGGGAACCCTAACTACTACGGCCGCGGTCCACCGCCACCGCAGCATCAGCATCACCACCAACAGCCGCCGCCGCAGCATCACCACCAGCAGCCGCGGTCACCATCGCAGGTGCACCACCAGCAGCTCGTGCAGCGTCAGCCGCAGCCGCAGCATCACAACCAGCAACAGCAGCAGCAGCAGCAGCAGCAGTGGCTTCGGCGCAACCAGATCGCTGGCGAAGCCGTAGGAGCCAGTGCACAGAGGGCGCCGCCTGCGGCCGACAACATTGATTCAAGGTGATAGAAGCACGTGAAATGTCTGCAACTTATTTGATATCGATACAGAGGGTTCATATTTGTGTGATTTATGGATTTGAAATTTGGTTAGGTGGCGGAATTATACCATTCAGTTTTTGTGGTGGAGCCCTCAGTGTTTGTAGTCAACTTGTGGTGCTAGACAGGGGAATTACAGAGTCTGATCACAAGTTTTGTGGAAGCGTACCAAACACAACAAGTTTTGTGGTGCTTCTTATGGAGTAATTTTGTCAATAAGATTGTGTACTGTGGCACAATTGATGGAGCATGCTGTTGTTTATATTTTGGAGAAACATGTAGATGTGAGCTTTGTTCATAGGAAAGCATGGTTCTTATTCTTTCCAGTTTAGTTTGCTTAAATGTCATGTAGGGTCACCGCAATGACTTGAGTCAGTAAAAGTGTATGCACTGCCGAAATGCTCCCACACAAGGGGTGGGGTTTGGGGAAGGGAATTTCGAGTCGGCCTTATCCTTGCTTATTTTGCAAGGTGGCTGATTCGAACCCTGGACCACTAGCAGTGTTCACCTAAACAGTAAAAGCTAGAGTCAGTCACTTACTGGTTAGCCAATTAAATGGGTTACTAAACCGCAATTTAGGGGAACCCTGCTTCCGGTTTACAAGTGTAGAGAGTCTATCACTGTGCCAGGTCCGCCCTTCTGACTTGAGTTAGTAGTTGGGAGGTTTTTTATATGCCACTACATAGAAATGGTTTTGTTATATCGTTGCTAAGAGTAGGTGGGATTAGTACATTTTATGATTTAATTGTTTCCTTTCGAAATGCCTTGTGATGTAGTAGTTATAGTTGAAAGGGCAAGTATATCCTCTGGATATGCTTCAGCTTATTGGAGTTGTATGGAAAAATGTTTCCTGAATTGGGGACACGTGCAGTTCAATTCTTCTTGGACCTTCATGGTATGTGATATAGATACAGACCAGACTTCAAATTTTATCCTTTTGCAGTTCACAAGACTGGAAGGCCCAACTGAAGCTTCCACCTCCTGATACTCGCTACAGGACAGAGGTACACTTTAGAACTGCCCTCTCTCCATGTCAGTACTAGATAGTAATAACTGCTATGAGCCTATGACTGGTACATTTATTGATGTAGTTAGCAATCTACTTATTTTTGAAAAGAATTTATGTCTTCTCATGGGGTTTCTTTTTCCGATCATTTAAAACTTATAAAGTTACAGTTTAGTTATTGCAAACATGGTTCTTAAATCTTAATGTAGCAAGGCGAGGTGTGGTGACCCCGGTACACGTCACGGTTTTGGCTACCTTGCACACATATGCATCAAATAAGAGAAGTAAAAAAAATGGGAATGTACGTGAGCTATTACTAGTTAGTCAGCTACAGATCATTAGCCAATGAAAGCCCAATACAAGGTCTAGCAGCGCATAACCCATTGCGAGCCCTAGTTGCAATATCCTCTTGTGCCTCTGCAGTTCGTGTATCAGCTGCTGCCTGTCCCTCGTGTGCATGGCACCCTCTCAAGCATGCCTTCTGAGAGCTCCAACAGCAGCAGCTACCTCCCATGTCAACCAATTCACAGCACCCACTGGTGCCTCCTCTCTGCCCTTGAAGGTGGGTCGCAATGGGTCAGCCCAGATGGTGACACATTCTACCCAGCCAGTCTGTGTTGGGTTTTGGGTCGATCCAATCAGTTACAACTTTTGGGTCTTTGGGTTCTGGGTTGACCTAAAAAACACCAGCACTGACGGCCTCTTGATGTCCTCGTCCTTGTGAGTCGAGATGCTTGCCATGTCCTCCGCTCTTCTTTGACCACTCTGGCTTGAACTTGCCACCATATTGCATGGTGCCAGACAGTGTCTCATCATGGTCTCATCCAACTCCAAAACAATCATGGATGGATTGAGGATCAATCAAATACAAATTGATTAACAAAACTATATACAAAGTATGGTGGCATAATTAGTCAAGAAAGGGGAACACTTCACAACCCTGGCGGAAAGCAATCCAAATCTGAAGAACTAAGCAAAATCTAGTATAAGAATTGCACGATTTGAGAGGGAAGAAAAAGAGTTGGAAGCGAACAGATGAATCAACTCGCAATATTAAGTAGTAGGTGCTCCTTTGCACACACTCCAGCTCCGTGTTCCATGGTTTCCGGAGTCCAGACGGCCGCATACACCGCACCAGCCCCATGCCAGTGCCACTTTGTCGCATCCGCAGGCATGGTAGGGGCACACTAGCTGACTATAGCTAGGAGGGAGGAAGGGCACCACCGCTGGCCCGGATGCAGCTAACCCGCACAGGATCTGCGAGCTCAACACTGCAAAGCACCACCCAATCATCCCGGTCGGCCACTTGCCAGATCTGCGCAGTCGCGCCCTCAATTGTCAGTCGTCCATGGTGTGTGTGGAGCTGCTGGCCGGGAAGCCTCCAGAGCACAGAAGATAGTCGGCAGCTGGCAGGAGGCGGTGAGGCAGGCTTGACAGTGGAAGGAGTGCCCGACAGGGCGGCGACGAGGCAAGCTGGATGGAGGAAGGAGCTGTGGTTGTGGGGAGTGGGGCCGACGCGAAAGTGTTGTAGGCCTTTTGGGTTTACCCAATTACCCCAAGCATAAAAACCCACATTGGTACCAGGACTCCGTGGGTTTGCCCTATAGGTTAATTACCGGTTTTCACATACCGGGTGATTGGTTGTTGGGTTGACCCCAAAACCTGCATCCCTACTCTTTATCTGCATCCTCCTGTGACCTCCCAATGGTGGAATTGAGCCACAAAGAGTGGGTGACAGTAGCTGGTGATGGAATCTAGGAATTGATGAGCAGGAGAAGGCTGAATCGTGCGGGAGATGGTGGAATTGATCAGCCAGCAGACTAGAATGGGTGAGGCATGCACGTAAGGCAATGGGGCGACACATTGCCTTGTGTACTTGCGTTGCAAATTTTGTTGTTTGGAGTAAGATATAGTATCCATTCTTTGTTGTGTTCATTACAAGTGATGATGTGTTGGTACTATGAGATTAGATATTGGACTATGAAAGCAGGGTATTTGATGCTGTTGATACTCAATAGACTATTGTTCTTTACACCATTATACATCCATCAAATTTGGAACCCCATCAGAATTTTATAACCTTCTTTCCTTTTTAAGAACACATTGTTGACTGAGTTAAATGTCAAGTTTGTGTGATCTTTGTTTTTTTTATCATTGTATGCCATGTATGTATGTATGTATTTTTTTCCTCATTGGTGATTGGTATCCGATGTAAATTTCTCTATTTCTTACTGATTTTATTTTTTAAAAAAATCTTTGTGCAGGACGTTACTGCGACCAAGGGAAATGAATTCGAAGACTATTTTCTGAAACGTGAACTACTTATGGGAATATATGAGAAAGGATTTGAAAGGCCTTCACCTATCCAAGAAGAAAGCATTCCTATTGCATTAACTGGTAGTGACATTCTTGCAAGAGCAAAAAATGGAACTGGGAAAACTGCTGCATTTTGTATACCTGCTCTAGAAAAGATTGACCAAGACAAAAATGCTATCCAAGGTGTTTTTCAATTCAAGATATTATTATTCTGCATGGCACTCCTGATCAATATGACCTTTTGAGTTCTGACTTCTTCTTTCTCGTATTCTCTTATTCAGTCGTCATATTGGTCCCTACAAGGGAATTGGCTTTGCAAACTTCGCAAGTCTGCAAAGAACTTGGGAAACACCTGAAAATTGAAGTTATGGTCACTACTGGCGGAACCAGCCTAAAGGATGATATCATTCGGCTTTATCAACCTGTTCATTTGCTTGTTGGGACACCTGGTCGCATTTTGGACCTTACAAAGAAAGGCATTTGCATTCTGAAGGAGTGTTCAATGCTTATAATGGATGAGGTATTACATTTGTTATCATGCGGGGTTACTTATGTCTTAAATAAACAGACTTACATTTTTCAACATCCTTGCTGAAGTATTTTTATGGTCATGTGTCCTGTAATTATGCTTATTATATATATCTATCAAAGGATGTACAAATCAAAGACAAAAAGAGAACACTATCTATGAAAGGAAGTATTATTAAACAATGACAAAAGGAATGCATTTACGCTTTTTTTTTATTGATGAGATTTATTCACACTCTACCCCTGGCAGTTTCATTTCCCTTCTTAACCTTGTCCTCAGTTTGCCTGGCCATGTAATGATTTGCTTTTCTATTTGAGAATAAGTGGAACAAAAAATGTCTTTTGTCTCTGTTATTCCTATTGGGACAGAGAGCATCAACAGTTACTCTATTATGATTCTAGGACGACAACAAAAAAATGTTCAAATCTGATTACGTGGACTACGTCTGCATGGGTCCTTATGTATATAATATATGAAAATTAAGTTCTACAATGCAGACTTGAAGCCCTATGGGTCTGTGAAGAAAAAATAGAGAGGATAATATTAGAAAGTTAAAGTTTGAATTGGTGCTGTGGTGAAAGATTTCTCAATAAATAGGCACTTACAGCCGCTTTTTTCCTTGTAGGCGGACAAGCTTCTTTCTCCTGAGTTCCAACCTTCTATTGAGCAGTTGATTCGATACCTTCCATCGAATCGACAGATTTTGATGTTCTCAGCAACATTCCCTGTGACCGTCAAGGAATTCAAGGACAAATATCTTCCTAAACCTTATGTTATAAACCTTATGGATGAACTTACACTTAAGGGAATTACTCAGTTTTATGCTTTTGTTGAAGAAAGGCAGAAAGTTCATTGTCTTAATACTCTCTTTTCCAAGGTTTGTTTTCCCCCTTGTATTCACCTCTATTGTCACCTGGAATACATTGATATGTAACTGATGCACATCACTCTTTTCCATACAGCTGCAAATTAACCAATCAATAATATTCTGTAACTCTGTAAATCGTGTTGAACTTTTGGCAAAGAAAATCACTGAGCTTGGCTACTCTTGCTTCTACATCCATGCTAAAATGCTTCAAGATCATCGCAATAGGGTTTTTCATGATTTCCGCAACGGTGCATGCAGGAACCTTGTGTGTACAGGTATCGGACTTTCCCTTTCCAGGCTCTGGCTTTATTTTTTGTTTTCTTCCTTTCTTTTTTGATTGAATGGAAGTATTTTGTGGCAGTTAAATATTTCCTTTCTGTACTCATAAGCTCTACCTTACCTGTAACTATGGATAGTTTTTCCCCATTCCTTACTACAATTAAACTATTACTTCTGTGTTGTTGCTTTTCAACAATGGAGGTTATATCTTAGCTAGCATGCCTTCGCTTATCTTAGCTAATGTGTCTTTGCTTAGATCTTCTTTAATAATCACCTGTTTGGAACTTAGTAGTGTAAAATGATTATTAGTATATGGAGGACATCTCTTCCATGTTCTTTAATTATGTAGCCTGTTTTGCCTCATCTTACAATAACTCAGTATATAAATTAGCTTTCTTGACAAGTCCAAAGACATTTGGGCAAAGCAACCTCCTTAGACCCTGAGTTGGGCACTGTTCACCTCTGTGCAACTAGGGACCTTCGAACAAATGGAATTCCAGGATATATTTGGATGTTTGCTCGTAGCTCTGTTTCACATTGGTATCAAGGTTAAAGTTTCAGCCTCACAAAAAGAACGAGAGAGTAATTTTTCAGCAAAAAAAAGAAAAGAAAAAGAGATGCTGTTAGTTACCTGTCTGATCTGGCATTTTTTAGTACCTGTCATTTTACCTAAAATTGTTTACTATACAGAAGCGTTCATTCATGTCATCATATGGATACCACAGATGAAGAGATGAAATGCTTGTGGACCCTAAATAGTAAATCCTAGACACAAAACGAACACTCTAAATTATGTTATTGTTACCTCATTTTGGTACCCCATGAATGACCAATATTGTGATGTGTGTGCTCTTTAGAGAGGTATAGTTGTCTTGAAATCTTGTAGCCCGAAAGAAAGAGTAATTTTGCTCCTAATAAAACTTTAAATGGTAGAGAACAGATCAATTATTTTTCTTAGTTGCCTGCAAAAGGTTAGCCTGATAGAATACCTTGCTCTCAATGACACGTTGGCACCAAAGGCTGTTAGTTCACTGATGAACGTATTTTCCCATTTTTAGAAGTGGATTCTTGTTTGACCTCTGGTTCTAACATTTTTTCTTTCCCTTTGCAGATCTTTTTACAAGGGGAATAGATATCCAAGCTGTCAATGTTGTAATAAACTTTGATTTCCCCAAGAATGCAGAGACATATCTTCACAGAGTATGCATTGAAAAAATTGAGATTTGAGTTTGATGTTCACATTGTAATTCTTTATTCCAATGATGCATTTCAGTATCAGAGAAATAGTACTGTACTGTAGGCATTTGATTGGAAATAGTTAGAGAAAATACATGTCATCTGGTACAACTGTATTAATATTATCCCTATTATCATCTTTTCTGCTTTTCATTAGCCATAATGATTGAGCAAATTAGCATGGTACCGTATGTTGATTCGCTTCTTTGTCTTGACGGTTTATTCTCTTACAGGTTGGTAGATCTGGGAGGTTTGGCCACCTTGGTCTGGCTGTGAATTTGATCACCTACGAGGATCGCTTTAACTTGTATGCATTCTGAGGACTGTTGCAGATGTTGTCTTTTCTCTCTTTTTTTCCTGCTATAACATAAATTTTTTTCCCTGTTGGTTACAGGTATCGGATTGAGCAAGAACTTGGAACAGAGATAAAACCAATACCTCCTCAGATAGACCGGGCTATATACTGCCAATAGTGATATGAGAGTGATCTTGTAGCCACTCTCTTGAAGGAATAAGACAACTTGTGTAAATACCGGCTCACCAGGTATGAACGTTACATTTTTAGTCTTATAAGAAAAATCAGAGCTAGCTACAGTTGATAAGCCGGCTGAAAAACACTGTTGGCTGATTTGTTGTGAGAGAAGCACTGTTCCGGCTGAAAAACAAGCTGAAAAGTACGGATTATAAGCCGGATGAACAGGGCTTAGTTTTCATCTAACCATGGACTTCTCCAAACTTTTCACAACCGTGGCAGTAGTAATGGGAGTTGACATTTCAATGCTCAAAGATTTTATTTGTTGGACAGTAGTAGCTTGTATGATTTCGTGGTGACATGAATTTTCACTACGCCAAATTTATATAACAGATTAAGCCTAGCATTGGCCAACAGGAAAAAAAAATGCCTTCAGAGTCGTGCAAAGTTTTTCCAAAGCTGTATCTATCTGGATGCCTGGTTGACTCAGCTTCTATTCATGCTGCAGGTTTCATTCTGTTATTATCATGTGGTGTGTTTTAACCCATAGTTGTGAGGGGCACTCAGTAACTAAGTGACATGTAGCCAAGGTCATCAAAATTCGTACTCGGTGATGCATATGGTCCATGAAGTTAAAGCGGTCTGCCCCCAGGCTGTTCCCCCCAAGATTGCCAGATATGCGTTCGACAATGTAACAACTGGCATTTACAACAGGACATTTTAACCCTGATACCTTCTGCATTGTGACCTTGGTGCAAACAAACGGATGTTTTACCTGTGGGCGGTGTGCAGTGCCTCTCGGTCATGTCATTTGTGTCAAGCTCTGTACCCGGAGTGCTCGATTAGACTTACATCTCTAGTATTTTGTATTTGAATCATCATTTGCGTTCCGATGCTGATATGGCATTCAGTTGTTGTCTAGTTTGGGTCTGCTAGAGCTTGTTTACCCAGATCAGAATTTCGTTTCCCTTTCCTTTTGCTGTTGTGATTCTAGTCGAAACCTGATTCTCTACGTACTCTTTTGGATGAAAAGGTCGCACCAGACAAGTACTATTCATGTCTTGCATTTGATTTGAACAGGTAGTTATTGTGTCTTTTCCTCTTGGTGATGATAGGAACCCTAATAATAATAGATGTTTGGATTTCTGCATTTAAGCGTTTTGAAGGAGGGTAGCACTGTTGCTGCTTGGAATACGGTTTCCAGTTTACTTTTCCATACAAACAGAAAGAATTATTTTAGTTTTTGTGAAATGTCTACATGCTTCTTTACAGCTCCTTCACAGAGATTTAAATAAAGCCAGACCAAAATGACTAGGAACATACACATTTGGCTCTGGTTGATCCGGCTCTCTTGTTAACGGAAATAACTGCTTTTTTTTACTTAGTACTAGCATATTACTGATTTATTAAAATTCCTGTTTAGACATTGTTTGGATGTAGTTGGATTCGCATCAATCCATAAGTGTTGAGGTGGATAGAAGTGAAACTTACTAATTTTCACCTCAATCCACTCCTAACACATGTGAATAAGGTGAATTCAACAATATCAAAAGGCCTTACGAAGAAATTAGTCCAACCGTCCAAGGACCTGTTTAGTTGCCAAAAAAATTTGTAAAATTTTTCAGATTTTTCGTCACATCAAATCTTTAGACACATGCGTGAATCATTAAATATAGATAAAAAAATAAAACTAATTATACTGTTTAGACAAAATTCACGAGACAAAATTTTTAAGTCTAATTAGTCCATGATTGGATAATATTTATCAAATAACAACGAAAATACTACAGTAGCGTTTCCTAAATTTTTTCAGGAACTAAACGGGCCCAAGAGAAACAGCGTGATCCTAGTAACAATTTGGAAGAAGACGCGTGACTCCTGACTTCCTGAGCACAGAGCAGGCACTGCGGATTGCGGAAGGCATGCGGCAAGCCACCAAGCGGCGCCATTCTTCCGTTTTATGGCAGTACACTACTAGTAGTACATAGAACAAGGGCATGCCATGAAGCGAAGAGATCAAACACGATCCTTTGTTCCATCAGCTTCTCATAGCCTTTGCCATGCGTTTGCGTTGCCGTAAGCCAAGCACACGAGCCGGCGCCGGCGCCAGCGCCTCTCCTCGTGGATCACGGATGGATGACGAAACGGGGCGGCAGTTGGCAGCAGTCAGCAGACAAGACAAAAGACGAAACGCGGAAGGTCCCATCATCAGTCCATGTCCATCAGCCTAGTACCCGTAGCACTCGGCATGGCTGGCTTTGACAACACCGACCACAGGCGACCACGACTCCCTGTCCCGTTAAATCACCGTCCTGCCGTGCGGCTTCTACCATCGTTAACCAGGACGCCTCCTTGCCCCCCGCTTCTCCACCTGCTGCCGCCGCCACCACCGCCACGGCACGGGCCACGGGCCACGGCACACCACCTGCCGCGGCGGCCGTGCCAGCCCAGCAACAGTAAAGCGCCTAGGCTCAGGGCTGTTTGATGCGAGGACTAAGGCACCGTTTAGATGCAAAAAATTTTGCCAAAATTTTCAGATTTCCCATCACATCGAATCTTTGAACACATGCATGAAGCATTAAATATAGATAAAAAATAAAACTAATTACACAGTTTAGACGAAATGGACGAGACAAATCTTTTAAGCCTAATTAGACCATGATTGGACAATATTTACCAAATAACAATGAAACTGCTACAGTAGCGTTTCGCCAAAAATTTTGCCAACTAAACAGCCCCTAAAGTTTAGTCGTGAGTACGGTGTTGCATGAGGTGTTCGGATACTTATAAAAAAATAAATTACAGATTCCGTCAGTAAATCGTGAGACTAATTTATTAAGACTAATTAATCTATCATTAGTACATGTTTACTGTAACATCACATTGTCAAATCATGAACTAATTAGGCTTAAAAAATTCATCTCGCAAATTAGTCTCAATCTGTGTCTTTAGTTTCGTAAATAGTCTATATTTAATACTTTATGCATGTGTCTAAACATTGGATGTGACAGAAAAGTTTAGTTGAGTGAACCAAACACCGCCGCTGCTCTTAGCTCTCACTCAAGGGGTGTTTAGTTGGGTGGTGAAAAGTTTTTGAGTGTCACATCGAATGTTTCATGGGACGTCGGAAGGGATTTTTGGATATAAATAAAAAACTAATTACATAACTCGCCTAAAAACCGCGAGACAAATTTATTAAGCCTAATTAAGCTATCATTAGCACATATATGTTACTGTAGCACTTAAGACTAATCATAAACTAATTAGACTTAAAATATTTATCTCGTGATTTTCAACTAAACTATATAATTAATTTTTTATTTATATTTAGTATTATATATATAGGCTGTGTTTAGTTGAGAAAATTTGGGTGAAAAGTTACTGTAGTATTTTCGTTGTTATTTGGTAAAATTTGTACAACCATGAATTAATTAGACTTAAAAGATTCGTTTCGAACTTTACAGACAAACTATACAATTAGTTATTTTTTTACCTATATTTAATACTTTATACATGCGTCTAAAAATTTGATGTGACGAATAGAAGAGAAAATATTTTGAGTAAGCATGCCAAGTGAACGCGGCCATATTAAACATTCGATAAAATGGGGTGGAAAAGTTTCAGATGGGAACCAACCCTCGCTCCCTCGGCCGGCCGCACGGTCCCCGCCGGCTGCATTTATTTCGTCTGCCCCCGCTGCAACGCCCTGCCGGGGTGCCCTTTCCCGGGCCCACTCCGCTTCCGCCACCGCCTGGCACCCGGCCGCGCCAAAGTCCGAGCCGCACCCGTGTGGCAGTGGCAGTGGCAGAGGCCAAGCTCATTTATGGTGGCAACCTCCGCTTCACGTCTCGGTCCCATCGGCGGGGCGGGCGGATCGGCCGGCGCCCGGCGTTCCTCTCCTCCTTCCCCTAACTATGGCCTTGTTTAGATACTCCACTCAAATTCACCCTCAAATTCCATTATGTAAAAAGAAGATTCCTCGTCACATTAATATATCGGCATTTACATGGAGCACTAAATATAGATAAAATCAAAAACTAATTGCACAATTTTATTGTACTTTGCGAGACGAACATTTTAAGCCTAATTAATCAATATTTAGACAATTATTAGCAAATAAAAACAAAGTGCTACAGTGCTATAGTGACGTACTGTGCAAACTCGGGTCTTGTTCACTTCCCATCCTAACCCAAAATATTTCCTCTTCCACCCATCACATCAAATCTTTCGACGCATGCATGGAGCATTAAATGTAGGTAAAAAAGATAACTAATTGCATAGTTTGTCTGTAAATGTCGGGACGAATCTTTTAAGCCTAGTTAGTCCATAATTGGACACATTTTACCAAATAACAACGAAAGATGTTATAGTAATTTTTCACCTACTTTTCGCGAAGTGAACACACCAAGGCCTATAAGGCCCTGTTTAGTTCCCAAAAAATTTTGCAAAATTTTTCAGATTCCCCGTCACATCGAATCTTTGGACACATGCATGAAGCATTAAATATAGATAAAAAAATAAAACTAATTACACAGTTTAGACGAAATGGACGAGACGAATCTTTTAAGCCTAATTAGACCATGATTGGATAATATTTACCAAATAACAACGAAAACACTACCGTGCCCATTTTACCAAAAATTTTGCATCTAAACTGAGCCTAAATTTAGCTGCAGTGCAGAGTGCAGTCCCGCCCATCTCTGACCCTGTGCGTTGCGTTGCTGCTGTGCAGCTCCTGTACCAGCGCAGCTGCTTGTGGCCTGTGCATCAATCTAGGGCCTTGGTTAGTTCTAAAGATGCGTTTAGTTTCCAAATTATTTCACCCTAAAATATTACATCGAATTTTATAGCACATGTATGAAACATTAAATGTTGATGAAACAAAAAAACTAATTACACAGTTTACCGTGAAATCGCGAGACAAATCTTTTGAGCCTAATTAATCTATGATTAAATAGTAATTACCAAATAAAACAAAAAAGCTACCGTACTCAAACCCAAACTATTTTAGGAACTAAATACACCCTAGGCCTGTAAAATTTCAGAGAGTCACATCGAATGTTTTATAAAATATTAAAAGAGGTGTTTGGATATTAATAAAAAAACTAATTATAGAACTTATCTATAAACTAAGACGAATTTATTAAGACTAATTAATCCGTTATTAGCACATGTTAACTGTAGCACGACATTGTCTAATCATGAAGTAATTAGGCTCAAAAATTCGTCTCACAAAATACACGCAATCTGTGCAATTAATTATCTTTTAGTCTACATTTAATACTCTATGCATGTGTCAAACATCCGATGTGATAAGGTGTAAAGTTTTGGGAAAAAAAACTAAACAAGACCTATCTATTCCTACTTCTACGAAACAATACCATGTTCGCTGAAGCTACTTTTCGGTCATAGAACAATATTTTTTCTCATAATATTTCAGCATAAGCATTCAAATTTCAGCGGAAGCGAACATGGTATCCTAGGCCACCGCGAAACCATACTCACGTTACGAACCTACAGCCTATTCGTTTGGGTTGATCTAGCTAGTTAAAAATACTGCTGGCTGATTTTTTTAAAGAAAAACGCTTCTATCTGGTTGGCTGGCTGATTTAGCTGATAATCTCTAACGAACGGGCTGATAGCCGGCCGGTGATCCCTTTTTCTGGTCGTTGTTATGTTTTCTCGTCATCCGCATCTGTACACTGACTTCTGCAGCACGGAGCCTCGGACACTTGGCATTGCAAACAACACCAATTTTTAGCCGCTTACATGGAGTATTAAATGTAGGTAAAAAAAATAACTAATTACACAGTTTAGTTGGAAATCACGAGATGAATCTTTTGAGCCTAGTTGGTCCACGATTGGACAATATTTGTCAAATAAGACGAAAGTGGTACTATTCATCGGGTTGAAAAAACTTTCAATCTAAACAAGGCCCAGTTTTCGAAATTGGAATGCCTCCGGTAACCTGTCACTACTCACTAGTACTACCTCCGTTCCAAAAGGATTCAATTCAGCTGAGTACCTGATTAAGTCTTTTACAGTTTATTAATAAAATTTATAGAAGAAGTATCAATATTTATAATATTAATAGATATATATATATTCTCAAGACGAATCTAATAATACTTATTAATGTCATATTTTTAAATTTTGAATTTAATCAAATTTGAAATGTTTAAATCAGATCTATTGTGAAATTATATTGGTTTTTGTCGGACGGGAGCAGCAGTACTTGTGCTGATAATTTTCTACTCCCTCCGTCTTAAAAATAGAGTCGCTACAGAAATCGTGCTGATCAAACTTTCTCAACTTTGATTAGGTTTGTAAAAAAATACGTGCAATATTTATATCTCCAAATAAATTTACTGTGAAAGTATATTCAACGATCTACCTAATGATACTAATTATGTACCCTAAATATTAATATTTTGTTAAATATATTTGGTTAAAGTTAAAAGGTGCTTACTTTTTAGGAAGCAAGAATAACTTTTTTTGGACCGAAATATCTGTCGTTTTCGCTTTTCAAGAAACAACTTTGATAAAATATACAGTAAAAAATATAAATATTTATGGTACACAATAGATATCATTGGAAAGATCTTTAAATTTAGTTTTTTATAAATTTATTTAGAGATACAAATATTACACGAATATTCTATAAATTAAGTTAAATTTATGATACATACACCTTGAGCGTTATTTAGGGACGGTGGAGATAAATTTATGATACATATACGACCGTTATTTAGGGACGGAGAGGATAGGCAGGAAGGCAGTTGTACGGCGCGCAACAACAGACAACCGGTCGTCCCCTACCGCATTCAAGGCCCTGGCCCCCGCCCGGCGTACTTGCAAGAAAGCACCTCGCCCCTAATAAATGCATGCATGGCCCGGCTGCCCCGTCGATCGCCTCATAATTGATGCCATGCCATGCTCTCGTCGTCGTTGCAGCAGCAGCCACAGGCCACCACAGCCAGCAGGTGAAAATCCGTCGCATTTATGGCCACCGGGATCCTCCTCGGCCTATAAATTCCTCTCGTCATTTATGAGCACGGCTCGTCCCCTCACTTCTCGTTGCTGTCGCTGCCGACGCTGCCGAGGGGAAACGGAGAGCGACCGATCGACCACCATGGGGAGGACTCCGTGCTGCGACAGCAAGGGCATCAAGAAGGGGCCGTGGGCGCCCGAGGAAGACAAGCTGCTCGTCGACTACGTCCAGCCCAACGGACCCGGCAACTGGCGCATGCTCCCCAAGCTCGCGGGTACGTGTCTGCTCCTGAATCGAGCCCGGCCGCTTCGTGCATGCGTGACCTGTTCGTTTGGCTCGTCATTTCTTGAGCGATCTGGGTGGGCTAATCCGCTAATGCGATGCGAAGCGCTTGCTTGCAGGGCTGAACCGGTGCGGCAAGAGCTGCCGGCTGCGGTGGACCAACTACCTGCGCCCGGACATCAAGCGCGGGCCCTTCACCCCCGAGGAGCACAACTCCATCCTCCACCTCCACGCCATAGTCGGCAACAAGTGAGTCTCGAGTCTCAACTCACACGTAGGGTGTACATACCTCTCTCTTTCTCCCTGCTCACGCGCGCTCAGTACGTGCCGTCAAAGTAGGAGAGTACTCTTCAGCAATGCGTTCTGTATTTATTGGATACTCACTGTCACTCTGCAACTCATCACTCATGTGCATTCATGTAACGAACATACATCTAGAGCCAGCCTCGCTCACGTGCTGGAACGTTGTGATCTCAGGTGGTCCATGATCGCGGCACAGCTGCCGGGCCGGACGGACAACGAGATCAAGAACTACTGGAACACGCACATGAAGAAGCAGCTCCGCCAGGAGGGCGCTGCCGCGCAGCTCGCCACGGCGGCGGCAGCCGCGTCGTCCTGCCCCGCTGCCCGCCACATGGCCCAGTGGGAGACCGCCCGCCTCGAGGCCGAGGCGCGCCTCTCCCTGCTCTCGTCCTCGGCCACAACGACGATCACCTCCGCCACCGCCTCCTCGTCGTCCACCGCCGTCGCCGCCGAGCTCGCGGCGCCCGACATCTTCCTGCGCCTCTGGAACTCCGAGGTCGGGGATTCTTTCCGCGGCGCCGCCGTGCAGCAGCAGGGGCATGGTCCGGAGGCAAGTGCGGCGGCGGCTGGTGTGCCGGCGCAGCAGGCGCTGCCTGCTGAGCTCGGCGGCGACGATTCCTCGGCCGCGTCGACCTACGGGACCGAGGCGGCGGCGGCGGACGACGACTACCGGGCGTTCCTGGACCTGGCGACGGAGGAGTTCACGCTGCTGCAAGGCCGGCTCGGAGCGTTCTCGGTGTTCCCGCAGGCCGACGTGTTCGCCGACGCGCCCTGCTGCCTGTTCGCTCCGTTTGAGTAGCTTTGCTCGATCTCATTTACCAGTCACCAGAGTAGTAGACGACTAGACGTACGTGACCGCACTCAGCTCTGCATGCGTTCGTCTGCGTACGCGTACGTACATACATAGTACGTACACATGCCGCCTGTCCTGGGGACGACGATGGCGTATGTACGTGCCTGTACGCAACGACCGGATGGGTGCAGGAGTTGGCGTGTGACGGTACGTTAGTCTGCCCTAGAGCAAGAGGTTTTTGCGACTGCCGTAGCACTGCTCTGGTGAATCTTGTCAACTTTCCAGTCTTTTGCCTTGCCTCTGCTTGTGTACATGGAACATGGTCGCGGTTTCGGTCTGTGTGTTTGTGTACAAGCTCTTTTTTTTAACAAGTTTGTGTACAAGCTCTGCCTTACTACTGTTTGGATGAAAAAAAGAGTTGAGCGCCTTTTGCATGTACTTACCCACCTATTGGTGGACATTAATATTATGCCTTAGCGACCAATGTCAGACGCTACATATTGGTTGTGGTACAGTGTGCATGTACTTCACGTTGAATTACACCGAGATATATCCAATCAAATAAAATCAGATTTGTCATATCACTCCTGTGAGTAAGTCTGTTTCTGAGCAAGATATAAGAACAATCTGAGTATTTAGGAGCTGTTCTACATCCAAATGAGAGGTAGCCTAAGATCTGAATTCTTAGTTATACCAATTTACGAAGAAATTACACTAAAGGACCGTTTGGTTAGTTATACCGATTTACGAAGAAATTACACTAAAGGGCCATTTGGCATAGCTCTGAAGTGTTTGGGCTCCTCTTCTATACATTAGAGGTACCTTTCTCATTTCTCTGAAACCTCTTCTCTAAAAGGAGCTTTTTTTTCTCTCTTCTACAAAACCTCTTCTCTAAAACTACAGGGAGTCAGGAGGAGCCTGCCAAAGAGAGCCAAAATAATCACTGCAACTCTAGTACAACTCTAGTCACCGGCTCTAGTATAAGTCTAATCACCATTCCGTAACTATAGGACAAGTCGAGTGTACCGTTCCATAACTCTAGTACAAGTCGAGTGTAAATCCAATATTAGTAGACCGTTACTGAAATTAAGATGTGGAAGAAAAGATTTTCACCTAAACTTTAATTTTATTCCCTTTGTTACTGATATTAGTAGACCGTCCCATAACTCTTACTTGTCCTCTATCACGAAGCGTCAGGTCACTGGAAAATAACATGAATTAAACCATTTCTTGGTCTTCCAAAGGCAGTTGCGCCTTCTATCCTGAGACTGGAGGGAGTATGTAAGGTTTTGGATGATGAGAACCAGAGAAGATAGAGCTTGGCGAGAGGAAGAACTTGTTGCCTCATGAATCAATGGGCCCATAAGCTTAGAATACATGATTAATTACTACTTTGACGTTATTTACAAGGATTTGTGCCATGAAACTTTACAATATTTACTTGGTCGATATGTGGGAGAGAACATAAGACAATTAATTTGAAAGAGAAGAACCCCGCTTCCAAATCTATGTCAAAGAGAGCTCTTGAGCTGATTTTGTTAGGGCTCATGGATCTGCAAGCCCCAATATTTGGTTTGCTTAATATCATAACAGTTTGCTATTAGTTTCTTGGAATTTGTTTCCACGTTGCAGTTTTGTTAGATTAAGATTAAATCAAGCCTTACTGTTTGCAATGGTTAGCATATACGGCGAAAGGTATTTGTTTACCCTGTTGCAAATCTAATGATTACCTCTTCTCTGTGTACAGATCCTGGTAGCTCTAGAAGTTGCTTTGTGAGTATCCATTACTCTTAAACTCGGTGTCCCATGTTAAATAACCAGGTTAGCATGATCCATTTGTCATCCGTTGACATTGATATGTAGGGTGCAACCATCTCCAAGTGATCAAGTTCATCAAGAACTCATGTTACCTAGCATTTCTTTGCCATTTTCCTGTAAATGTTTGGTCACTATAAAGTTTTGTGTGCTAATATACAATCTAATTTGCATTGATAAGTATATACTATTTTGTGCATGAATCAGGCCACCAGCTCCCAATTGGCAAGAAAGACACGTCATGCTGGGTTGCATAAGGCTTTGGTTCAGCAGCATCAGGTACTCATCCAAATACAAGATAGTGGAACATGCCAAATTCTTATGTAAAGGAAGCCGGTGTCAATCCAGGCGAGCCCCAAATTAAGATTTGCTAAGATCAGTGAGACACGGTGCAAGTGGTGTATTTTGCACATGACTTTTTAGTTTGCTACATTATTTGTATTGCCTCATAATGTTTCTGAAACCTGCAAGAGATTTGCTAAAATGTTTGTTCTATGTTGGGAACTCTCGATGTTTCGCTGGCTTCAAGTGAAATCAATCAATAGTTTGGAGCATAATACTCCGAAATCTTCTAGATGGCCTATTCTTTTTCCCATTGGCAATATATTTTATTGTCATCTCATTTTATTTTCCATGCATTCTTTTTCCTATTGGCAATATATTTTATTGGTTGTTTGATTTGTATTATTAAATGTAGCCGTAGCGTTAGCACGAACTCTATACTAGTGGGTTTAGTTCTCTCGACAGAAGATGTACATAATTTGTCACCTATTAATTTGGACCCTTTTTTAATCACATTATAGATGCGGACACTCATAAGTCATAATGAGCATATTTGGAAGACATAATTGACCGATCTCGAGACTGTCACCATAGGCATCTAGCCGTTTATCATTAAAAAGCCTCGTTAAATCTTACTTCCTCCGTTCCAAATTATAAGACGTTTTGTCTTTTCTAGATATATTATTTTTACTATACATCTAGACATAGTGTGTATATATAGATGCATAGCAAAAGTAATTTATCTAAAAAACCAAAACGTCTTATAATTTGGGATGGATGAAGTATAATAAATAAAAAAGTTTCATGAAATCGTGTCATGTTGCTTTCTGCGGCTGATAAGTCGGCTAATGCTGTTTTGTTGTGAGAGAAAAATACTGTATCATAGCTGGTAAGCCGGGTCGATAAAAAAAAGTACCTACGCAAGTGGAGAATTTGAATCAGATAGTCAGACCCTTAGCTATTGTGCAAATATTATATCCTATACTAGTTGGGAATGGCAACCTCTTCATCAGGCTATGGGTCGACGTGTCGGCGTGCATGAATGCATGTGTTGTGTGGCCCGGCCGGCGCATGCACGAGAGTCGATCTTCCTCATGAATTCGTCGGACGCGTGCATGCATGCATGGACACGGTCGATTCGTGCAATGCTACGGCGAAACACACCATGAGATACGTCCTTCTACCTATGTGTATAGGGCTTGGACCATCCACAGATTCGATCATTTTGCTGGGAGAACCGGCCGGATATAGGCGGCTAGCTCCTCCCATGCATTCCCATCGATACGATCGACACGCTGATATGCCATTGCTTTAATCCAGGGGTGGCGAGGGACTAGGAAACTGAGTCCTGAGCGAAAATGTAGTAGCCCATCTTGTGCCGCTAGCTAGATATGTAAATTGCTCTTCTCTGCAGGTATCAATGAAAGCTGGTAGCTGATTTTTCGAAAAAAAATATATGCCATTGCTTTTATAATAATCGCACCAACCGTTCATGCATTATGCATGCGGCGTCCATACCTGATTGTTCCGCCGGAATCACTGTATGACGGTACGATGAGTGCCCCACATAAGCATATACTAGCCAGCTAGCTATATATAGCTGTCCCTGCTTCTCCTATTCACTAGTAGAGAACAGACCTTTGATCCTCGGCCAAAATGGGCTCTAGTCCCGGAATTTTTTGCCCCCGGGACTAGAAATACCTTTAGTCCCGGTTGGTGGCTCCAACCGGGACTAAAGGTCCCTGCCCAACGGCTACTGCGCCAGACAGAGGTGGCAGGGACCTTTAGTCCCGGTTGGAGCCACCAACCGGGACTAAAGGTATACTTTTACTCCCGGTTGGTGGCTCCAACCGGGAGTAAAGGTCTACTCCCGGGCCGTGGCTGCGCCCGGGGTTGGAAAGTTACCTTTAGTCCCGGTTGGATCTATCAACCGGGACTAAATGTTCTCCCTTTATAAATCGGCCGTCTCCTCCTTCCTCCCCGAGCCCGAGCTCAGCACATTTTGAAGCTCACTGGTGTTCTTGCTTCCTCCCTCCCTCCATTGTTCCTCCATCCATTCTTTGATTCCTCCGTCGATTCTTCAGTTGTAAAGGTTACCAATCTCATACTCTCATTTTTTACCATTTTCTTATGCCATTTTATTCACTATATATATTTATGGTTCTTTATTGTGGTTTTTTTTTCATTTGTAAGCAATTTGAGCTCAAAATCACTTTAAGCTTGCATATTTACATGAAAGAAGGTTAAAAATATCATTGTTTAGAGATGTAGATAATTTTATAGTTTGTTAATTTTATTTGTTTATAAAAGAAGAAATTTATAGTGTATTAAAAAATGAGTATAGAGAGTAGATGGCAACTGCTTCCGGGTCCTCGGCCTCTCATGGGTTTTCAAAGCGACTTAGGCCGGGCCTTCCTCTCATTCCATGTGGCAAGTGTCATGATGAGACGAAGATTGTGATGGAGTACCGAGTGAAGAAGGAGGGTCCCAACAAGGATCGTATCTTCTACAAGTGTCCGGATCGCAATGTGAGTTATTTTATCGTATTTAATGATTATGGTTAGTTTATACCTATTTTCATGATGGTTGTGATTAAAGTTCTAATTTTTTGTTTTAATTTCAGTGGGATGGCAGTGGACGATGTTCAGGCTTCTACTGGGAGGAAGAGTATGTTTAACTCGTGCAAAAATATCTTGCACAACAGGCAGATACGGCGGCTAATGAGGCAGTGATCCAGCCGAAGAAGCCCAAAGATGTTGCACAATCGGGGGATCTGTCTGTTTTAGTTGAGATTGGTCACGAAATCCTTGTGCTCCTGAAATGTATTTTAGCTTTAGTTCTTTTAGTGGTAGTTGAGATTGTCTACATTGTAGCGATGCTTTCATAAATTTGTATCTTTTGTGGTGGCACGCATGTTGTATAAATAATTAATTATGATCTAGGTTTTAATATGATATTTATGTCATGTAATGCAGATGAGCCGTCATTGGATGTATAATGCTGATCGCCGCTCACAAGAGTTCATTGACGGCGTGCATTCTTTATTACGTGCGGCCGAGACAAACAAACGCGACGGTTTCATGTGCTGCCCATGTGCCATATGTAAGAATACAGTGGAATATCCTTGCTCAAGGACTCTTCATTCACACTTGTTCAAGTCGGGTTTCATGCCAAACTATATTTGTTGGACAAAGCACGGAGAAACCGGTGTTGTAATGGAAGAAGATGAAGAAGAAAAATGGGACGACAATGATATTATTCCTGATGGTGCGTGCCTCAATGATACTGCAATGGGAGAAGCTGAAGAAGAGGTAGCCGTAGAAGATGAGCCGGCTGATGATATTAGAGGTGTATTCTTGAAAAAATGTCGAAAGGTCGTGTACCTTGGCCATCGTCGATTTCTTCCTGCAAATCACCCCGTAAGAAAGAAAGGTAAGCATTTTAAAGGGAAAGCAGACCACCTGACCAAGCCTCGCAACCGAACCGGTGAGGATGTACTCGATATGGTCAATGATGTGAAAGTCGTCTTTGGAAAAGGACATGGAAGCCAACCTATTCCGAAAGACGCTAACGGTCACGCACCCATGTGGAAGAAAAAGTCCATATTTTGGGACCTACCCTATTGGCAAGTCCTGGAGGTCCGTAGCTCGATCGACGTGATCTAGCTAAACTACAGAATGATGTGGTTCAATGTCTCGTCAGCTTTGAGTTAGTGTTCCCTCCTTCCTTCTTTGATATTATGACACACCTCCTAGTTCACCTAGTCAAGGAGATTTTCACTCTCGGTCCTGTGTTCCTACACAACATGTTCCCCTTAGAGAGATTCATGGGAGTCCTGAAGAAATATGTTCACAACCGTGCTCGCCCAGAAGGAAGCATCGCCAAGGGCTATGGAACAGAAGAGGTCATTGAGTTCTGTGTTGACTTTATTCCCGACCTTGACTCGATTGGTGTTCCTGAATCGAGACATGAGGGGAGACTAAGCGGAAAGGGGACACTAGGGAGGAAAACATATATTGGTACGGATGATGATTATTTCAATAAAGCGCACTACACAGTTCTACAGAACTCCTCTTTGGTAGATCCGTATATTGAGACACACAAGGATCTCTTACGATCCGAGTTTCCAGGGAAGACTGAAGCTTGGATTACGCATAAGCACATGGAAACTTTCGGCGGTTGGTTGCGAAAAAAATGTCAAGGTGATGAGAGCATCCATGAGCAACTGTATTTATTGGCTATGCAACCATCATGGCATATCGTCACATACAAAGGGTACGAGATAAATGGGAACATATTCTACACAGTAGCCCAAGATAAAAGGAGTACCAACCAAAACAGTGGTGTCCGCATAGATGCCACAGACCCGAATGGGAATAAGCAGACATATTATGGACGCATAGATGAAATATGGGAACTAGAATATGCACCTACTTTGAAGATCCCATTGTTCAAGTGCCAATGGGTCAAGGTGACCGGAGGCGGGGTAACAGTAGACAACGAGTATGGAATGACAACAGTAGACCTTAGTAATATTGGGTACAAAGACGAACCATTCGTCCTTGCCAAGGATGTGAATCAGGTGTTCTATGTCAATGATATGTCTACCAAACCAAAAAGAGGGAAAACGATAATGACTCAACCAAAGAGCCAAAGCGCCACATAGTTCTTTCAGGGAAAAGAGTCATCGTGGGAATTGAGGACAAGTCGGACATGTCAGAAGAATATGAAAAGGATGACCGAATTCCGCCCTTCAAAGTGAACAAAGACCCTAGCATCTTGGTAAATGATGAGGACACTCCATGGTTACGAAGCGATCATAACCAAGGGACATACGTAAAGAAGAAGTTCACTGCTGTGCCCACTTGATGATATAGTGATTTAATATAGTGTGTGTTTGAGATATTATGTAATAATTGTGAATTCAGATGTTTATTATGTCATGTTTCAAATTAAATCAATGTTTGATTTGGTTACTGAGTGATGAAATATTAAAATATTAACGTTAAAATGATGTGAAAACAAATTTCCTGTCCAAAACCAATAATTTTAATAATTTTAATTAAACAATACATTTTGCATTAACGAAATAATAAATATTAGTTACATTATGTTTTATAATTCTAACAAAAAATAAAAAAAAGTTAGGTTATCGATTTTTCCTATGTGCAATAAACAAAAATAAAATTCATATTTTTAACAAAATAATTTTATGCCTTTTATTTAATTTACTATGTATTTAATAAAAACTATTGCATTTCTATTGTATTTAACAAGACTATTCCTTAAAACAGGCGGGAAACGAAACTGCAGGCCACCTTTACTCCCGGGTGGGAAGCCCACCCGGGAGTAAAGGTGGGCTGCAGTTTCGTGGCCCGCCAAAAAAAGCCTTTACTCCCGGTGCGTGTTACCAACCGGGAGTAAAGGTATACCTTTACTCCCGGTTGGTAACACGCACCGGGAGTAAAGGTATACCTTTACTCCCGGTTGGTAACACGCACCGGGAGTAAAGGTACCTTTACTCCCGGTTGGTGGCTGGAACCGGGAGTAATTCTCCTCTGCTATATAACCTCCGGCGCCTGGCAGATCGATCCGCTCGTCTTCTTCCTCGTCGAACACCGCCGCCCTCTTCTCCTCGCACCGCGTCCGTTCGTCTTCCGTGACACCGGCGCCGCCGTCTTCTTCCTCGTGCGGCCTCCACCGCGCGCGCCCGTGCCCCTCCTCCGCGCCCGTGGCTCTCCACCGCGCCCCCTCCTCCGCGCCCGAGGCCCTCCACCGCGCCCTCGCCCTCCTCCGCGCCCGAGGCCCTCCACCGCGCCCGAGGCCCTCCACCGAGGACATAGATCAATGTTTGTTAACGAAATTTTATCCAAATATATTCATGTAGGGTTTTTTTTGAAGGATTTGTTGTAGGATATATAATGGTCAAATAGGAACTCAATTTTGATACCCAGTTTGTAAACTAAGCGTTTTTTAGTTTATCAAAAATATCACATGTTTCTTCATTTGTGAACTTTGAATATACAGATATAATATATTAATGTTGCTAAAGTAATATGAGCATTACATATTTTTTTCCGGGAAGACTATCTTCAAACTTTATATCATAGCATCAGAGATCGCATCATCTTTATTAATTAAAGCGCCACTGAATGTAATCCCATTGAAAGTAAGTCCCCTGAATCGCATCATCTTTATTAATTAAACATATAGCTTTCACCGGATCACCAGATTGGATGACAAATCTTTTTCTCTTAAAGTGGTGTCTGAGGCAGGAACAGGGGAACAACTACTGTGGTTACTATGTTTGTAAGTTTATCAAGGTGGTCTCCCAAAGAACTCCTACAGAGAGACTCAAATTACGTTAAAAATACACTATATATTCATTTAATTATTATTATTGATTGTGTTACTATGTCTTTATATATATATGTACATATATTAATTTATTTTCCTTTAATTCAAACCTGTAGACTCGATGGTTGGAGGAAAAGGTCATACGGCAAGACCAAATCAAAGCAATTCAAGAGTCTATAGCCGGATTTTTTAATGAGCAGGTCATCGATTCCAAGGGCGAGTTCTACTTCGACCCAACACTGCCATTGAAGCCAAGCTAGAGGATGAGAAGAAACTCGTTATGTCACAACAACTATAATGCAATCTTTTGTAATATATGCACATGAAATAATATAATGTAAAATACACATATGCATGCATGCATGTAAATATATATATGATGCATGCATATATATATATATATATATATATATATATATATATATATATATATATATATATATATATATATATATATATATATATATATATATATATTTCTATGCTTGAATTGTGTGATTTAATACGTTCATTGTGCTTGAACCGAAACATACTATATGCGCGTATAAATGTATAATTAGCAGCGTACAATACGACTTCGAAAACCTATTTTGAAAAGAAAACAAAAAAATGAAAAGAAAAGAAAAAAACCTTTAGTCCCGGTTCGTATTACCAACCGGGACTAAAGGTGCTGGCCATCGTGGCATGTCAGGAGGCACCTTTAGTCCCGGTTGGTGTTACCCACCGGGACTAAAGGTCCTCCTTTAGTCCCGGTTCCTCACCCGGGACTAAAGGACCCCCTTAGTCCCGGATGCTTGCTCCCGGGTGGGGAACCGGGACTAGAGGGGGTTCCCCACCGGGAGTAAAGCCCGTCTCTGTACTAGTGATTGTGGTGTTTGTTAGGGACGCGAACGTCAATTCACGCTACATAATGTGGTCATGTGGGATCAGTGGATCACCTGTGCACTAGGCATTGCAACGTACCACGGGGTACTGTAGGAGGCATGCGAGTACAGTAACCCGTAATAATGAATTTACGCTGAAAACCTACAGTGAGTGTCTATTTATCCCTCGACAGATTTTACGTGGTTAAATCTGTCATTTTAGATACTCACCCTGTTTGCTCGAGCTTATTCAGAACTACTTTCCAGCCATAAAATAGTATTTTCCTCTTACAACATTTCAGCGTAAGATTACGGTAAAAAAAAACATTTTAGGATAAGTCAAATTTTAGCATAAGCGACCAGGACTAACCTGTTGAAATGACAATTGTAGCACAAATTTTAAAGCATAATCAAATGTATAGAAATATGATAGATTTAATTAAAAAAATTTGTTAACAGATAAATAGCAGAAGTCAAACCGATATATGGTAGATGAGTCACCGCGTGCACCGTGTGGTATACCACACACGTCTTCGTAGTGGCCACTGGCCAAGGCCCATAAGCAAGTTTCATTTCTCTCTTTCTGAACGAAAGAAGACCCTAGTAGGCTCAGGTAATTAAAGAGTGGTTTTCTCTAGGGTATAAGGGCAAGTACATGGTCACACGTCAGCGGTCTCATGCTCCGTTTTATGCAATGCCATATAAAATTTTTGCTTATGTGGAGGAAAGAGAGAGAGAGGAGAGATAAAGAGGTCATTGTTTCGTAAAGCAACCCCCTCATGAGCTAAGATTTAAGACCATAAGGTAGCAATTGCACCCTTGTATGAGTTGTTGTTACCATACAACTCACTAGTTTACTTTAAATCTATGTATAAATTAAAGAAATATGAGTTATCATGAGACAACTTAAAAACAACAATTATATATTATCTATTAAGTCGTCTTAAAATTACATAGCACTACGTGAGATTACTTATGAGACAACACTAATGTACTTGCCATAACGACTTATTTTGCCATGATTTCCACTAAGCAACGGTGCAAGTGGGTGCCGTACGTACCGGGACCAGTGGAACGTGCATACGTAATATATGTATATGCATGCCGTCCGTATGCGTACGTACGCGTGTCATGTGCGCAGTGGACGCCCGAGCCGGCCCGATGATTCAGGATCTGTGCGTGCTGCCTAGGGTTGTCGAGTACTCGAGTGGCCAAGATCATGCATGGCCGGCGGCAGCGCGCTTCACTTTTCCACCGCGAAATCAAGCGCCGGTCCCGGCGTGCGGCGTCGTTCGACCATATACCACCAGCCCAGCCGCCCAGGGGTCCACGACGAACAGCGCGCGGGCGCTAGTAGCTAACCCTCCGTTTTGATCCGTTTCCACGCCGACCCTGTACGGAGCTGCACCGGCCGGATAGCTGGGACCGGCACGGCGACGACGAGCACATTTATTGCCATGGTCTGACCGACTCTGGCTGTGAGAGAAGGGAGGAAAAAAAGATAGTAAGGTTTCAGTGGCGATTTCATGTCACTGTTTTTAATATATTCATATTTTCAAAACAGTGCACAGAAGAGTTTCATTCCCATAAAACTCTCTTTACTACTATAAAACTTTTATCATCTCTCTCTTCATTAATATGATATCACATCAACATAATTAATACTTATAAAACTATGATAAAACCCTATTGAGACAGGACTAAATGGTGCCCAGATGCTGCCTGCGGTTTCATCGGCAGGATGCAGAATCGTCGCTCTACGTACGCCTGATGGTTCTCTCATACCGGGACAGTTTAAAACTTGCACCACCTTTTACCATGCCCCAGCTGCGGCAAGTTGCGGCAGCGCCACAACCGTGTAGCGGCAAAATCCAACGCCAGAGTGTGGCGAGAAACGAGGTAATGTTTAAATCTTTGCACTAAAGTTTAGGAGTGTTTGACAGTAATAATAAAATAAATTACAGAAGTCCTTAGGAACCCGCGAGATAAATTTATTAATTCTAATTAATCTATTATTAGCATATGTTTCCTTTAGCTTTACTATAGCACCACATTGTCAAATCATGGATTAATTAGGCTTAAAAATTTTGTCTCGCAAAGTAGTCGTAATCTATGCAATTAGTTATTTTTTTAGTCTATATTTAATATTCTATGCATGTGTTTAAACATCCGATGTAATAGGAACTAGACTTTGGAGGGAACTAAATAAGGCCTCAAGTGTACCGGTGTTGTGGCTGCCAAAAGCTGTGACTGAACCAAACGCTATGCAAATAAATGATGGCGGGCCACAGGTGTGGCATGGCGAAATGTGGCTCCAATCCAAGCAGCCTCGTAGGATTTCAATTATGAGATGTATATTAAATTATAGGTCAACAGTATTGAAATGACATAATTGGATCACCCACTAATAATAGACGAGTTGCCATGGCGTACAAATAGAACAAACTATATGTTTCTGTTATTATAAGTTTACAACTAAACCTTATTAATTATTATTAATAATAAAATTAAATGCTTATTGAGTAACCTAGCGATGAATTTTTTTTAAGAAAATGACTGATTAAACAAGATCAATATCAGAACTGGAACTAAAATGAATGATTGGAAGAGATCAAGAAAACAAGATTGAATTTTGCCCTTCCTAACTTGTTTTGTGCTTGGCATACAAATACACCTAGAGCTCGCAGGTTCAGTGGCTCGCGGTGATACACGGTGATTCAGCGTCTGCTGTCGATGTTGAGCAATGAGTGAGGGATGATCGTCGGTTGCAGTTGCAAGACAATGGTAGGACACCGGCCGAGGGTTTGCAGAGACGCTGAGGAAGCCTAGGAGGGGATAGATTCCTTCAAGTGTTCGGGATGTGTTCTTTCATCTTCGTCAAATTGCCTATACATGTATTCTCTCTGTTCCAAATTATAAAGTGACTTATAATTTGGAGCAAATGGAGTATGTCAATAGATGCGGTGTGTATTGGTATGTCCTTTTGTTGAGAGATGAGATGGCCACTTAATCAGCTGAGCTACCCTCAGTTTACAGGACACTATCCCTTCTGCAATAGTCCTGTAACTTTCCTTGTTTTATTTTTATATTTTTAAAGACAAAGTTTGTAGGATTTGAAACAAGACATTTAGTTCCCTTAAAAAAAAGACTTTGACTGATAACTACTCTACTGATAAATAATGCTTGTGAATCTAATTGATGTCATTAGATCTGTGCTAAAAATATTTAAGATTATTACTCTATGATTTTAGTCACATAAATAACATATCAATAGATTAATTGCTGGCCAAAGTCTATCTTTTATTCACAAAAAAGTCTTATCTTTCAATGAAACGAAATATGCCTTGCAATTTTAGACGGAGAGTATCAATGCATCATATTTTATTTAAAAAAATCACATTATTGGTTGGGTAGTGATCGGTAGACCAATAGACTAGTACTCCTCACAAGTCACAACCTAGGAAGTTTGACTAGTTTTTTTTTTTTGAGAAACAGCCCTCCCTCAAACTTTATTCATCAGCAATTATATTACAAACTCTCCTTCAGGTGGAGAGAGAGGAATCAAACATGTCTTCTAACCCAAAAACTAATAGAACTCCTAGCTAAAGCAGAGCATCCCGGTTGGATTGTCTGCCTTCATGAACTAACTCAACCTTGCCAAAGCTTGCTGTTCTAACCTTGATCTCCAAGATGATTGATCTGTATCTCCCTGGATACTTCAGTCGCCAACCTCAGTGCCCAGCGCGCATCTCATTCAAAGTTTCAAACCTTGTGCTATGGAAAAAGTCCACATTACCTCATTCAACTTTTGCGAAAGTCCACTTTTCCTCCTCGAACTTCAAAACCGGGCAAAACACATCTCTCAACTTTTAAAACCGTTCATCTTACCTCCCTGGCCCTGTTATAAGCGATTTTGTCTTTTCTTTTTTAAATTTATTTTGACTGAATCTTTGAAAAATCATAGTAAATCACAGAAAAATCATAAAATAGAAAATCTAATTTTTTTGGACTCCACATGAGTAGATATACACAGTGAACATATAATATGGTATATTTTGGTATAAAGTTTTTGCTGTGGCTTTAGATATATGTTTTTCTGTAATTAAATGGAATAATTCATAGCTGTAGTTTCTATGATCCAATTATGGAGAAATTTTTATGGTGGGCTAATTATTGTATGCTTAAACCGTAGTAAAAATTTCATTTGGATCATGTATAACTTAGTTATAGATTTTATTTAGGTTTATGCTTATTAAATATAAATAAATCTATAACTAAGCTATACATGATTGAATGAATATGAAATTTTTACTACAGTTCAATCATACAATAATTAGCCCACCATAAAAATTTTATCACAATTGGACCATAGAAACTATAGCTATGAATTATTCCAATTAATTACATAAAAGCATAGATATAAAGCCACAGCAAAAACTTTATACTACAACATACCATATTATATGTTCATTGTGTAGATCTACTCATGTGGAGTCTAATAAAATTAGATTTTTTATTTTATGATTTTTTTGTGATTTACTATGATTTTTCAAAGATTTAGCCGAAATAAATAAAAAAGAAAATGATAAAACCGCTTTCAAAACTGCTTATAATAGGGTCAGGGAGGTAAGATAAACGGTTTTAAAAGTTGAGGGAGGTGTTTTTGAAGTTTAGGGAGAAAAGACGGAGTTTCGCAAAAGTTGAGGGGGGTAATGTGGACTTTTCCTTGTGTTTCAGCATGTCACTGACGACAAAACTGCTGAAGCCCAGACATGGGGAGGCCCGTCTGTTTTCAGCCCAAACTGGTACAACATGCTATTCAGCCCAGGTCACACGAAACTATCCTTCGTTGAGGATCGAGGCCCGCTTCACTTTAGACGCCGCCAATGTTGGGGATAACTCCTTTTCAACTAGAAACGTGGGCGCGGCTTTTGCCGCGCCTTCCCTTCTGATTGGGCCACTGGCAATAAGAATATAGGTGTAGTGACGAGAAACTCAACATTTTTTTATTTTATGATTTTTATGTATTTTCGAGACTTTATCATCATGAAGGTATAATTTTATTTATATATTATTTTGGGTATTGAAATAGAACTATCATATTTTTTTGACTATATTTGTCGTGGAGAAAGAAGGGGTTAAATTATTTATTAACAAGTGAGGAGCATAAGTAGGCGGAAGGTTGATGTAATTGTGAAATGAGGAGAATTCGACCTTGAATTATGAAATTTGCCAATGCATAGCCTTGATAGTATTTTCTTTAATAAAGTAGTGGTGTATAGATAGTACGCAAAGATGTAGGAGAACATTGTTTTTTATAGCAAAATATGATGTTAAGGTTGTGTTGGTACTTTCTTTATGGTAGTAGTTTTAGTATTTAAAATAACGCATTGTTGTAATAACTGTCAATATGATTTTAACCCTAAAAAGCATAGGTAAAAAATTTTATGAAAAAATTCCTACTAAGACATGTCATATTATGTGTCACACCCGGTTTTAAGGACAAAACCAAACATACACTATATGTGAAATAAAGAAGTCAAATCTCACATATAGCCGCAGATAAGTGTAATATCAAGAGACAAATGCTTAATAAACATAACGCAATAGTATAAGATATAACCTTAGAGAACAACACAGCGGAAAAACAACTCCGAACACCGGGTGTAGACTTCACTCCAGGAACAAACTAACTGGTTGATCACAAGCCTATTAACTCCAGAGACTGTCCTAGGGTATGGAAATAGCAAGAGTGAGTCCATGTCGAACTCAGCAAATATATCATAGGGTTCATGAGGCTCAAAAGTCGACATTGGTTTACTGCGATAGCTTTTAGTGAGTCATCTTTTTAGCATTTGAGTAGCAACTGTAACACTCCGGTGTTACGCAAGCATTTGCATGGCAATCATATGCATGGCATTTCATATCATCATAATCATACATGTTAATATTATAATTTGAGTGAAATAAAAGCTTAGAAAGTGGTATTTGAGATGTAATATATTAATGTGCTAATCACATTTCATCAAAATTGTGCAACTAAAAATTTTATATCACTTAGAATTATAGGTCAAAATTTTTAGAGCAACTAAATGACTCAAAGTTTTGTCAAAAAGCTTGTTCAAAAATATTAATTAAAATATTCAAAAATCCTCTCTAAATTAGCTTTTATTCTTCAATTCAAAATCTATTGAGAATTTTTAGTTGGCCCCTTAAGCAAAGTTGTAGAGAATTAAATTCTAAGCAACTTTTGTTTTTGGGTCATTTTCAGAAAAGGTCCTTTTCTTGCTCAAAATGAGATTTGAAAACTGCAAATAGAATTTTATTTGAATTTTCTCTGGAAAAATAAAAAGGAGAAACAATTTCAGCGCTAGCAGGCCGCCGCTTCCCTTCTCGGCCCGCCCGCGAAGCGGCCCGGCCCAGCTGACCGCGCGCTCGCCCGCTCGCTCGCCCGCCCGCCCGCGCGTCGTGCCCGCTCACCCGCGCTCGCCGCGACACGCGCGCGCCCGCGCAGACACCGCGCGCCCCGTGGCCGGCATGCGCCGCTCGCCGTCGACAGCTGGCCGTCGGTGGCCCCCGCCAGCGCACGCCTCACGCTCCTAAAACGTCTGCGCTCCGCATCCATCCTCCCTCTCCGAATTTCCCCGCCTCGGCTTTCCTCCGCTCCGTGCCGCGTGAGCACCTCACCGCGCGAGCGCCGCCACCACCGCACCCGCCGGCCAAATTGGCCGACGGTGAGCCGCCATAGCTCGCCTTCTCGCGCGTTCACCTTCGCCTCCTTCTCCGACACCCCGTGCGCACCTCGTTGCCGTCACCCGAGCCAAGCAGGTGCGGATGTCGTGCATCCACCGCCAGCGGGCATGGCGCCACCGCGCGCGCGGCCTCCCACGAGAGTGATTCCCCGCTACCCCTCTTGCTTCTCTATCCCCGAAAACGAGTCCGCCTCCTCCCCGCGCACCTGTTGCTCGTTTTTCCGCACCCGGGCGTGGTCGGCAATGGCCACCGGCCGGTCGTCGCGCGGCCGCGCCGTTGCGGTCACCGGCGCCTCCGGCTTCTCCCGCCCCGGCACCCTCGCGCGAACGGCCATGGGCCGAAGCCCGAGCGGGCCTGCTCGCTTTCCCCCCCCCCCCCCCGCGCGATGCCAGGCCAAGAACAGGCCGCGGGCCGGTTTACTTCCCCGGGCCGGCCCAGTTTTAAAAATAAAAATCGTTTTCTGTTTTCTTTTATTATTTCATAATAAAGGATGTTATGGAAAATGTTTTTTGTATTCATTTGTGCTCCAAAAATTGTGAAATAAATTTCTATGAACTCATTGGAGCCAGATCTACAATCTAAAAATATTGCATGTCATTTTTGGAATACTTTTCTGTAGAGCTTTAATTAAATCTTAATATTGCTGATATCTTGTAAAATAGCTAGTAAATCCTATATGTATCAGAAAAATATGATTTCAAGTGTGTTAATCTTCTTATATCATGTACTTCCTAGGAAAAATATGTTTCATGCATGTGCTGTGGGAAAATGTTGAAGTGTAGTTCAAGTGCCTTTAATGGCTGATTTTTGTTATTTTTGCTAGAAAGCAAACTTTGTATAAAACATGCATGTGATAATTTTTGTACAGTCATAGTATGCTATGAAGAATCTAGAAAAAATATTAATTCTGTTGTTTGACACTTTTCATAGTACAAAGTAATTTCATGCTCATTTTTATGTCATAGCTTGTCATTTTTGTGTAGGATAGTTTACTTATCTAAATGCCATAAAATTTTTATGGTAGTCTATTTAGAGTAGTATTATGCTACTGTAATTTTCTTAGATTTTTAGGAGCTTCAGAAATATATGTTGCTATTCAAACCTACTATTATTACTTAGGGTTTAAGCAAGTGTTGCTTTAAGTGTGATTAAGAAATTAGTAAAGCTTTGGTGTATCTTTGAAGCATTTCATAAGATAGGTTAACTTAACATAAAAGTAGTAGAAAAGAATGCAGTAGATGACATGTGCTTGTAGTGTACAGTTTCTTGGATAATGTTGACTACCTTGCATTTCAACATATTCATTGCATTCATCTCCTTCGATGCACACTTGCATAATCACTTACACGCATTGCATCATACAGGATCGTAAACCGAGAACCCAGTCGTCTTACCCGAGGAGCCAGAGGAGCAGATCGAGGTGCAGCAACAGGAGGTGGCAGAAGCCGAAGAAGAGGCCAGTGAAGATCTCCCGGAGTGCCCCGATCACCGTCCAAGCTCCTTCGAGAGAGGCAAGCCCCGGAGCATTTCTCTCCCGGTTTACAAATAATTTATTATTAACTTTACTTAATTTGATGCATTACGTTTAAGAGTTGTTTGCAAACGTTGCTGCATTATACCTTGCTTACCTTTGTTATACCATATCCTTGTTACCCTGGTATCCGCAGTCGAGTCAATGCTTAGCTGGCTTAGACCGGTAGAAGTCAGGTGATTTCCTGTCACCTGCGAGCTATAGGTGGTTACCTGGATCTGTTTGGATAACTATGAAGTCATGGTATAACTAAGTGTGAAATGAAATTAAGATCGGGCGGAAACTTGCAGGGTTTCGGACTGTAGTGTTTTCCATCTGTGTCGATTAAGGACCGTCCATTGTCGTCCCTCGGGTCATGTTGAACGCATGCCTCACATTTAGCTGGTCAGATAAAGTACCTTCCGACCGCGAAATTGGGAGATTATTCGGGCCGAGTGGATTGCCCACAACGCACTGTACCGGAGCAGTAGTGGCAGGATACGGGGGCGCGATGATAAGGCCAAAGAGCAGTCGGGCGGCCCCCGGGTACAAGTGGTTCCTGGCAAGCTCGCGACTTTACCTGAATGGTTGACTCGGTGACCAACACCTCACTTTAGCGGGTGAGTGAGGTTTGTGTGAGGAATAACTTACCAGCTGGTTAATAATCGATTCGAATCGCCATCGTTCACTGGATAGTGAACACTTGACTTGAGCTACTTCATCGTAGTAATATTGATGAAACACTTGGATAGTTATGTGAAAAATGGCATGGTAATTATTGTTAATGATCAATCGTAATCATTACTTGCTTAATTACATGGTTACTCTAGTATAAGTGCAAACATAGTTGACAGGTAATAAAGATTATAATACTGCATGCTTTTGTAAACAAAATGTTAGTTTATATGCTTTTCTTGCAAATGAGTCAGCTACCCCACCAAAAAGCCTATCATGATTTCTTGGTGTCTTTTTATTTCTGGTTTATGACGGGTAAGTCTAGCTGAGTACCTTCTCGTACTCAGGGCTTTGTTCCCACTTGTTGCAGATGGACAGATGTACTATGGCTATTGTATCAACTGTTTCTATCCTGTAATGGGCGAAGCATAGGACCATGGGCAATGGTCATTCGCTACTTCTCGTCTGATGCTTTTGCTGGAGATGGTCACAAGCTGGCACTTTATTTAAAAATGTTGTGTGTGTGCGTGATTTGAACTACCGCTTCCGCTACTTTTATTCAAACCTGGTTTGTAATAACTATGTTCAAACTCCGATGTATTTTATGCCGCAAACATTTATGTAACTTATGATGGTGACCGCTAAACTTAGTACGATCTTGGCTGTTATGTGAAATGGTTTGAAATCCGTCGAGATTTCACGGACTACCGGGTTATACGGGCTTAAGTTGGTTAAATTGTCCTTCCGTTGGATGGTTTTCCTACTTAATCTCGTATAATTGGGCGGTTCTGTTACAGCTGGCATCGGAGCATGGTTTAGCGTGATTACTGTTCATAAGTGTATTTAAAACCAAATTTTATTTAAAAAGTGTGATTTTAAAACTAAATGTGTGCCAGTGGTCATATCCTGTATGCCCAGTTAAGGACTCTAGGTGGCTATTTAAGTACTAACTTGGGGTTCTTGCACCATATTTCTCTTTCGTTGCTCATACGACGTGATATTGTATGAGTGCCACTTAATTGAGTGGTAATGTATGGATCAGTTACCTCTACGCTTTGGTAAGTGTGAGTTGTGAGAGCATGATCGGATACACCGCCGATCTAGGGAGAATGTTTTATATGATACTAGAATAATTACATGTTGTACACATGTTTTTATGAAAGTATCGCATGTGTGGGTGTTCCGTCCGTTGAGGCGATGCCGTCAATAGGACGATGTGTTTGGGTAGTTACTACCGTTGTACACGCATCTAGGGATTCGTGTAGAGCGCGTAGGTAGATTTACTGCTTTCATGCATTCATAGGGAATGGGCTGAAATAAATTTTATGCAGGTATATAACAGCGTTTATCGTGTAGATCGAATTAGTTACGTATATGAGAGATCGTTTGTATGCCACCGAATTTATCGTTAGATGCCTGTATTTTCTAAGTTTGTGAGAATGTAAGACTCGCGCATGCATCATACTGCCTAAGCATTTCATTCATAACCTGCATTCCTCCCCTTATAAAAGGATTATCCCAGTTTGATAAAAGTGACATCAACTTAAAATATGTCTCACCGGGTAATTTAAAACTTGTGCTACAGATGACCCGCACGAAGAAGACTGCTCGTAAGTCCACTGGTGGAAGAGCACCACATCACCAGATGGCCCCGCGGGAACGTCGCAGCACGGACACTTTTCTAAGTGAGTTTGGCATGCCCACCTTGCTTTGGAGAGTGCTCCATGATGTGGGGTACCCAGAGGGTCAAGAGCCGATGTACTCTTGGAATGAGAGCCAGCTAGCTGAGGATGGACTTGTAATAGTGGAGATCACCGTCCCTGCCCTTGGTGATGCGCCAGAATGGGATGGTTGGCATTTGAAGTTTGAAGGACGCACTCCAGTTGAGGGTGCAGAGGGTGCAACCTTTCACGTCATCCGAGACATAATGAGCAGGTTTCCTAATGAGTTAGCAGCAGCCTTGGCCGGTACCTTCCCGAGAGATGATCCTCGTGATGCCATTTGGGTGCAGCCACAAGGTAGTGCTTTGGTCAGAGGCCCAAGTGAAGGACAGGCTAGCGACAACCACACGATGAGTGCCATGTATGCAGCCATCAGAGCATACCAGGGTCTTGAGAATACCTATTGGACCTTGACTGGTCTAAGAGGTAATGATCGACTTGAAGCAAGGAAGCAGAAGAAGAAGCAAGCACGTGCTATAGCTAGCTTGCAGGAGCAGTTGGCCGACATGAGCTTGCAGCGAGATCGGGCTCTCGAGCGAGGTGAGAGTGCTATGCAGCGGGTGCAGACGTTGACTCAGGCCAACAGAAATGCAGATCGCATGATGGGACAGCTAGTGCAGGAAAGGAATGAAGCCTGGAACGAGAGGGACCTTCTTAGGCAAAGGGTCGAGGAGCTAGAAGGGTATAACGCCAACTTGCATGAAGAGTTCCATGCCCTCTACAACGGGATAGGCCCGTACGCTCCTCCGGACGCCGCCCAGATGGATGTCGACGACGACGCCACTACTGATGGTAGCAATGGTGACGCCTCCGACCTCGACGACGGCCCCAAGGAGTCGGCTAGTTGCCTTGCGTTAGTGATAGGCTTTATCGCGATGGCCTTCTTTTGGTTTCCATGTATCGTGTTGTATCCTATTCGATCTTGAGACTGACGATCTTTTGGATCTTGGTTGTGTATGTGATGCTCGAACGCATAAAAGTCCAGTGTATGTATGCTGGCAACATGGTTGTATGGAACGCGATGTTGCATTCGAAGTAATTTGATTAGTGATGTTGTTTTAATTGGAATGTGATTATTATGCCTCTGTTTTATTGCATGACTTGTTCTCTCCAATAAATTCAGTATGGCATGATTGTTCATTCGAATACAATTACTACCACTTCGCTTAATTATTACTTGTTGCTGAAATATGCAGATGGCAAACACTCGCCATGCCACGTATGAGGCCGCTGAAACTGGTGGCAACGGTGCAGGGGCTGGTGGGGGTGGCGCAAGCAATGTCAATCACCAGGAGCCACAGCCAGAGCCACATTTGCCCCCTCCTCCACCGCTCACTGCAGAAGTGTTCTTCGCACAGTTTCTTGGAAGCCAGCGCAACGCCGAGCAGTCACAAAGGAATATGGAAGATTTTCTGCGTACCATCGCTGAAAACGTTCAGAGAGGAAATAATCAAGGTGGTGGCCATGGAGTGAACCAGTATAGCAATTTCAAGGATTTCATGGACACCAGGCCGCCAGTTTTCAAGGAAGCAGCAGAGCCACTCGACGCTGAAGAATGGATCTACACTATGGAAGATAAGTTTCGTGTGCTGAGACTGACAGAAGTTCTGAAGACAGAATATGCTGCACATCAGTTACAGGGACCAGCAGGGATGTGGTGGAAGCATCACCGCACCACCTTTCCTCCCAATGCCCAGATTACTTGGAGAGAATTCACTGAAGCGTTTAGGGGAGTTTATATTCCCCCAGGGTTGGTTGAGATGAAGCTCGGAGAGTTCTTAGCCTTAAATCAGGGTACCAAGACTGTAACACAGTATTTGCATGCATTTAACAACTTGTGCCGTTATGCTCCAGACATGGTCGACACAGATGCAAAGAGAATTGCTAGTTTCAAGAGAGGGTTAAGTCCGAAGATGATGAAGCATGTGGGTACCAATACCCACGCCAGGTTCAATGACTTTGTCAGTGATTGTTTGAAACAAGAAAATAACAACAATGCCTACACTGCATCCAAGAATCGCAAGAGGGTGTTTGAGTCAGGACCATCACAGTCCAGAGTTGTCACTGCAAATCGTCTTTCTTATCGTCCGTCCGCACCTGGTGCAAGGTTCAGGCCTCCACAGCATAAAACTCAGAACTACAAGGGACCACAGAAGCCGTACAAGATGGCCATGCCGCCAGCAAAGATCACCACAGCTGCAGAACAGAGCAACTCCAAGGGAGCAATAGGATCTGCTGGTACAGTGAAGGGGCCCTGCTACAATTGTGGTCAGCCGTGGTGCATGCCTTAAAGATTTGGAGACACTATTTACTTGGTAATGTGTGCAATATTTTCACCGATCACAAGAGTCTCAAGTACATTTTCACCCAACCAGAATTGAACATGAGACAGCGAAGATGGTTAGAACTAATTAAAGATTACAACTTGAATGTACAGTATCACCCTGGGAAAGCCAATGTGGTAGCCGATGCTTTGAGTAGAAAGTCGCATTGTCTGAATATGCAACCCTTACTCGAAGATGGTTTTAATCTAATACACCCTGTCGTGTTACATAGTATTCAGATCAGTTGTACCTTGGAGAGTAAGATAATAGAAGGTTAGAAAGCAGACAAAGGGATATTCCACATCAAAAGGAAAATTAAAGAAGAACCTTCAAAACACTTCAGAGTGGACGAGCAGGACGTGTTGTGGTTCGACAACCGTCTTATTGTTCCAAAGGATAGAGAGCTTAAGAATAAAATTATGGATGAAGCTCATCACTCTAAGTTATCCATTCATCCTGGCAGTAGTAAAATGTATCAAGAACTAAGACCTCGTTTTTGGTGGACAAAGATGAAGAAGGAAATTGCAGCTTATGTAGCCAGATGTGACACATGTTGTCGAGTAAAAGCTATTCACATGAAACCTGCCGGATTGTTGCAACCTTTGTCAGTACCTAGTTGGAAGTGGGATGATATAAGTATGGATTTCATCACAGGTTTGCCTACTACTCAGAAAGGCCATGATTCGATTTGGGTAATCGTGGATCGTCTTACCAAGACCGCTCACTTTTTGCCTGTCAAGACGGCTTATAGACCACCTCAATATGCCGAGAAGTATATTGCGGAGATTGTGAGATTGCATGGCATACCGAAGACTATAGTGTCTGACAGAGGGTCACAGTTCACTGCTCACTTCTAGGAGCATTTGCACAAAGGTTTGGGGACTAGTCTGATTCGTAGCACTGCCTATCATCCTCAAACAGATGGTCAGACTAAAAGAGTTAATGCTATTTTAGAAGATATGTTGAGAGCTTGTGTGTTGTCTTCCAGAGGTTCATGGGAGTCATGGTTACCTCTAGCAGAATTCGCATATAATAATAGCTATCAAGAAAGTATCAAAATGGCACCTTTTGAGGCTTGTATGGACGAAAGTGCAGAACACCTTTAAACTGGATTGAGCCAGGGGAAAGAAGGTATTATGGTATTGACTTCGTGGAAGAAGCCGAAAGGAAAGTTCATATCATTCAGCAAAATATGAGAGCAGCTCAGTCACGTCAGAAAAGTTATGTGGATAAAAGAAGGAGACCACTTGTGTTTGAAGTTGGAGACTATGTTTATCTGAAAGTCACGCCAATGAAGAAGAAGCGGTTTGGATTACGCAGAAAGCTTGCCGCCAGATTTGTAGGACCCTACAAAATCTTGGAAAGGAAGGGTCCAGTGGCTTACAAATTGGAATTACCAGAATCAATGGATGCTATATTCCCAGTTTTTCACGTATCACATCTCAAGAAATGTTTGCGCGTTCCAGAGGAAATAATTGAACCTCAAGGCATAAAACTTAAGTCAGATCTAGTGTATCGTGAGCAGCCAATTCGAGTTTTGGATTCCAAAGAAAGGGTTAGCTGGTTACTATCGCCGCTTTATCCCAGACTTCTCGAAGATTGCTAAGCCAATGATAAGTCTGTTACAGAAAGATCATAAGTTCGTGTGGACAGAGGAGTGTGAGACAGCTTTCCACACCTTGCGGAAACTGTTGACCACTACTCCAGTTCTTGCACAGCCAGACATCGAGAAACCTTTTGATGTGTTCTGTGACGCCTCGAAAACAGGATTAGGCTGTGTTCTAATGCAAGAAGGAAGAGTCATTGCTTATGCCTCCCGTCAGCTGAGAAAACATGAAATCAATTATCCGACACATGATCTTGAGCTTGCCGCCGTGGTGCATGCCTTAAAGATTTGGAGACACTATTTACTTGGTAATGTGTGCAATATTTTCACCGATCACAAGAGTCTCAAGTACATTTTCACCCAACCAGAATTGAACATGAGACAGCGAAGATGGTTAGAACTAATTAAAGATTACAACTTGAATGTACAGTATCACCCTGGGAAAGCCAATGTGGTAGCCGATGCTTTGAGTAGAAAGTCGCATTGTCTGAATATGCAACCCTTACTCGAAGATGGTTTTAATCTAATACACCCTGTCGTGTTACATAGTATTCAGATCAGTTGTACCTTGGAGAGTAAGATAATAGAAGGTCAGAAAGCAGACAAAGGGATATTCCACATCAAAAGGAAAATTAAAGAAGAACCTTCAAAACACTTCAGAGTGGACGAGCAGGACGTGTTGTGGTTCGACAACCGTCTTATTGTTCCAAAGGATAGAGAGCTTAAGAATAAAATTATGGATGAAGCTCATCACTCTAAGTTATCCATTCATCCTGGCAGTAGTAAAATGTATCAAGAACTAAGACCTCATTTTTGGTGGACAAAGATGAAGAAGGAAATTGCAGCTTATGTAGCTAGATGTGACACATGTTGTCGAGTAAAAGCTATTCACATGAAACCTGCCGGATTGTTGCAACCTTTGTCAGTACCTAGTTGGAAGTGGGATGATATAAGTATGGATTTCATCACAGGTTTGCCTACTACTCAGAAAGGCCATGATTCGATTTGGGTAATCGTGGATCGTCTTACCAAGACCGCTCACTTTTTGCCTGTCAAGACGGCTTATAGACCACCTCAATATGCCGAGAAGTATATTGCGGAGATTGTGAGATTGCATGGCATACCGAAGACTATAGTGTCTGATAGAGGGTCACAGTTCACTGCTCACTTCTGGGAGCATTTGCACAAAGGTTTGGGGACTAGTCTGATTCGTAGCACTGCCTATCATCCTCAAACAGATGGTCAGACTGAAAGAGTTAATGCTATTTTAGAAGATATGTTGAGAGCTTGTGTGTTGTCTTCCAGAGGTTCATGGGAGTCATGGTTACCTCTAGCAGAATTCACATATAATAATAGCTATCAAGAAAGTATCAAAATGGCACCTTTTGAGGCTTGTATGGACAAAAGTGCAGAACACCTTTAAACTGGATTGAGCCAGGGGAAAGAAGGTATTATGGTATTGACTTCGTGGAAGAAGCCGAAAGGAAAGTTCATATCATTCAGCAAAATATGAGAGCAGCTCAGTCACGTCAGAAAAGTTATGCGGATAAAAGAAGGAGACCACTTGTGTTTGAAGTTGGAGACTATGTTTATCTGAAAGTCACGCCAATGAAGAAGAAGCGGTTTGGATTACGCAGAAAGCTTGCCGCCAGATTTGTAGGACCCTACAAAATCTTGGAAAGGAAGGGTCCAGTGGCTTACAAATTGGAATTACCAGAATCAATGGATGCTATATTCCCAGTTTTTCACGTATCACATCTCAAGAAATGTTTGCGCGTTCCAGAGGAAATAATTGAACCTCGAGGCATAAAACTTAAGTCAGATCTAGTGTATCGTGAGCAGCCAATTCGAGTTTTGGATTCCAAAGAAAGGGTTAGCTGGTTACTATCGCCGCTTTATCCCAGACTTCTCGAAGATTGCTAAGCCAATGATAAGTCTGTTACAGAAAGATCATAAGTTCATGTGGACAGAGGAGTGTGAGACAGCTTTCCACACCTTGCGGAAACTGTTGACCACTACTCCAGTTCTTGCACAGCCAGACATCGAGAAACCTTTTGATGTGTTCTGTGACGCCTCGAAAACAGGATTAGGCTGTGTTCTAATGCAAGAAGGAAGAGTCATTGCTTATGCCTCCCGTCAGCTGAGAAAACATGAAATTAATTATCCGACACATGATCTTGAGCTTGCCGCCGTGGTGCATGCCTTAAAGATTTGGAGACACTATTTACTTGGTAATGTATGCAATATTTTCACCGATCACAAGAGTCTCAAGTACATTTTCACCCAACCAGAGACAGCGAAGATGGTTAAAACTAATTAAAGATTACAACTTGAATGTACAGTATCACCCTGGGAAAGCCAATGTGGTAGCCGATGCTTTGAGTAGAAAGTCGCATTGTCTGAATATGCAACCCTTACTCGAAGATGGTTTTAATCTAATACACCCTGTCGTGTTACATAGTATTCAGATCAGTTGTACCTTGGAGAGTAAGATAATAGAAGGTCAGAAAGCAGACAAAGGGATATTCCACATCAAAAGGAAAATTAAAGAAGAACCTTCAAAACACTTCAGAGTGGACGAGCAGGACGTGTTGTGGTTCGACAACCGTCTTGTTGTTCCAAAGGATAGAGAGCTTAAGAATAAAATTATGGATGAAGCTCATCACTCCAAGTTATCCATTCATCCTGGCAGTAGTAAAATGTATCAAGAACTAAGACCTCATTTTTGGTGGACAAAGATGAAGAAGGAAATTGCAGCTTATGTAGCCAGATGTGACACATGTTGTCGAGTAAAAGCTATTCACATGAAACATGCCGGATTGTTGCAACCTTTGTCAGTACCTAGTTGGAAGTGGGATGATATAAGTATGGATTTCATCATAGGTTTGCCCACTACTCAGAAAGGCCATGATTCGATTTGGGTAATCGTGGATCGTCTTACCAAGACCGCTCACTTTTTGCCTGTCAAGACGGCTTATAGACCACCTCAATATGCCGAGAAGTATATTGCGGAGATTGTGAGATTGCATGGCTTACCGAAGACTATAGTGTCTGACAGAGGGTCACAGTTCACTGCTCACTTCTGGGAGCATTTGCACAAAGGTTTGGGGACTAGTCTGATTCGTAGCACTGCCTATCATCCTCAAACAGATGGTCAGACTGAAAGAGTTAATGCTGTTTTAGAAGATATGTTGAGAGCTTGTGTGTTGTCTTCCAGAGGTTCATGGGAGTCATGGTTACCTCTAGCAGAATTCGCATATAATAATAGCTGTCAAGAAAGTATCAAAATGTCACCTTTTGAGGCTTGTATGGACGAAAGTGCAGAACACCTTTAAACTGGATTGAGCCAGGGGAAAGAAGGTATTATGGTATTGACTTCGTGGAAGAAGCTGAAAGGAAAGTTCATATCATTCAGCAAAACATGAGAGCAGCTCAGTCACGTCAGAAAAGTTATGCGGATAAAAGAAGGAGACCACTTGTGTTTGAAGTTGGAGACTATGTTTATCTGAAAGTCACGCCAATGAAGAAGAAGCGGTTTGGATTACGCAGAAAGCTTGCCGCCAGATTTGTCGGACCCTACAAAATCTTGGAAAGGAAGGGTCCAGTGGCTTACAAATTGGAATTACCAGAATCAATGGATGCTATATTCCCAGTTTTTCACGTATCACATCTCAAGAAATGTTTGCGCGTTCCAGAGAAAATAATTGAACCTCGAGGCATAAAACTTAAGTCAGATCTAGTGTATCGTGAGCAGCCAATTCGAGTTTTGGATTCCAAAGAAAGGGCTACTCGAAACAGTGTGGTGAAAACATATAAGATACAATGGAGTCATCATGATGAGGGAGATGCATCGTGGGAAACGGGTGAATACTTACAAAAAGCATACGAAGATTTTTATAATAAATGGTTCGTAACCCAAATCTCGGGACGAGATTTTTATAAGGAGGGAGGGCTGTAACACTCCGGTGTTACGCAAGCATTTGCATGGCAATCATATGCATGGAATTTCATATCATCATAATCATACATGTTAATATTATAATTTGAGTGAAATAAAAGCTTATAAAGTGGTATTTGAGATGTAATATATTAATGTGCCAATCATATTCCATCAAAATTGTGCAACTAAAAATTTTATATCACTTAGAATTATAGGTCAAAATTTTTGGAGCAACTAAATGACTCAAAGTTTTATCAAAAAGCTTGTTCAAAAATATTAATTAAAATATTCAAAAATCCTCTCTAAATTAGCTTTTATTCTTCAATTCAAAATCTATTGAGAATTTTTAGTTGGCCCCTTAAGCAAAGTTGTAGAGAATTAAATTCTAAGCAACTTTTGTTTTTGGGTCATTTTCAGAAAAGGTCCTTTTCGTGCTCAAAATGAGATTTGAAAACTGCAAATAGAATTTTATTTGAATTTTCTCTGGAAAAATAAAAAGGAAAAACAATTTCAGCGCTAGCAGGTCGCCGCTTCCCTTCTCGGCCCGCCCGCGAAGCGGTCCGTCCTAGCTGACCGCGCGCTCGCCCGCTCGCTCGCCCGCCCGCCCGCGCGTCGTGCCCGCTCGCCCGCGCTCGCCGCGACACGCGCGCGCCCGCGCAGACACCGCGCGCCCCGTGGCCGGCATGCGCCGCTCGCCGTCGACAGCTGGCCGTCGGTGGCCCCCGCCAGCGCGCGCCTCACGCTCCTAAAACGCCTGCGCTCCGCATCCATCCTCCCTCTCCGAATTTCCCCGCCTCGGCTTTCCTCCGCTCCGTGCCGCGCGAGCACCTCACCGCGCGAGCGCCGCCACCGCCGCACCCGGCGGCCAAATTGGCCGACGGTGAGCCGCCATAGCTCGCCTTCTCGTGCGTCCACCTTCGCCTCCTTCTCCGACACCCTGTGCGCACCTCGTTGCCGTCACCCGAGCCAAGCAGGTGCGGATGTCGTGCATCCACCGCCGGCGGCCATGGCGCCACCGCGCGCGCGGCCTCCCGCGGGAGTGATTCCCCGCTACCCCTCTTGCTTCTCTATCCCCGAAAACGAGTCCACCTCCTCCCCGCGCACCTGTTGCTCGTTTTTCCGCAACCGGGCGTGGTCGGCAATGGCCACCGGCCGGTCGTCACGCGGCCGCGCCGTTGCGGTCACCGGCGCCTCCGGCTTCTCCCGCCCCCCCCCCCCCCCCACGCGCGTGATGCCAGGCCAAGAACAGGCCGCAGGCCGGTTTACTTCCCCGGGCCGGCCCAGTTTTAAAAATAAAAATCGTTTTCTGTTTTCTTTTATTATTTCATAATAAAGGATGTTGTGAAAAATGTTTTTTGTATTCATTTGTGCTCCAAAAATTGTGAAATAAATTTCTATGAACTCATTGGAGCCAGATCTACAATCTAAAAATATTGCATGTCATTTTTGGAATACTTTTCTGTAGAGCTTTAATTAATTCTTAATATTGCTGATATCTTGTAAAATAGCTAGTAAATCCTATATGTATCAGAAAAATATGATTTCAAGTGTGTTAATCTTCTTATATCATGTACTTCCTAGGAAAAATATGTTTCATGCATGTGCTGTGGAAAAATGTTGAAGTGTAGTTCAAGTGCCTTTAATGGCTGATTTTTGTTATTTTTGCTAGAAAGCAAACTTTGTATAAAACATGCATGTGATAATTTTTGTACAGTCATAGTATGCTATGAAGAATCTAGAAAAAATATTAATTCTATTGTTTGACACTTTTCATAGTACAAAGTAATTTCATGCTCATTTTTATGTCATAGCTTGTCATTTTTGTGTAGGATAGTTTACTTATCTAAATGCCATGAAATTTTTATGGTAGTCTATTTAGAGTAGTATTATACTACTGTAATTTTCTTAGATTTTTAGGAGCATCAGAAATATATGTTGCTATTCAAACCTACTATTATTACTTAGGGTTTAAGCAAGTGTTGCTTTAAGTGTGATTAAGAAATTAGTAAAGCTTTGGTGTATCTTTGAAGCATTTTATAAGATAGGTTAACTTAACATAATAGTAGTAGAAAAGAATGCAGTAGATGACATGTGCTTGTAGTGTACAGTTTCTTGGATAATGTTGACTACCTTGCATTTCAACATATTCATTGCATTCATCTCCTTCGATGCACACTTGCATAATCACTTACACGCATTGCATCATACAGGATCGCAAACCGAGAACCTAGTCGTCTTACCCGAGGAGCCAGAGGAGCAGATCGAGGTGCAGCAGCAGGAGGTGGCAGAAGCCGAAGAAGAGGCCGGTGAAGATCTCCCGGAGTGCCCCGATCACCGTCCAAGCTCCTTCGAGAGAGGCAAGCCCCGGAGCATTTCTCTCCCGGTTTGCAAATAATTTATTATTAACTTTACTTAATTTGATGCATTACGTTTAAGAGTTGTTTGCAAACGTTGCTGCATTATACCTTGCTTACCTTTGTTATACCATATCCTTGTTACCCTGGTATCCGCAGTCGAGTCAATGCTTAGCTGGCTTAGACCGGTAGAAGTCAGGTGATATCCTGTCACCTGCGAGCTATAGGTGGTTACCTGGATCTGTTTGGATAACTATGAAGTCATGGTATAACTAAGTGTGAAATGAAATTAAGATCGGGCGGAAACTTGCAGGGTTTCGGACTGTAGTGTTTTCCGTTTGTGTCGATTAAGGACCGTCCGTTGTCGTCCCTCGGGTCATGTTGAACGCATGCCTCACATTTAGCTGGCCGGATAAAGTACCTTCCGACCGCGAAACTAGGAGATTATTCGGGCCGAGTGGATTGCCCGCAACGCACTGTACCGGAGCAGTAGTGGCAGGATACGGGGGCGCGATGATAAGGCCAAAGAGCAGTCGGGCGGCCCCCGGGTATAAGTGGTTCCTAGCAAGCTCGCGACTTTACCTGAATGGTTGACTCGGTGACCAACACCTCACTTTAGCGGGTGAGTGAGGTTTGTGTGAGGAATAACTTACCAGCTGGTTAATAATCGATTCGAATCGCCATCGTTCACTGGATAGTGAACACTTGACTTGAGCTACTTCATCGTAGTAATATTGATGAAACACTTGGATAGTTATGTGAAAAATGGCATGGTAATTATTGTTAATGATCAATCATAATCATTACTTGCTTAATTACATGGTTACTCTAGTATAAGTGCAAACATAGTTGACAGGTAATAAAGATTATAATACTGCATGCTTTTGTAAACAAAATGTTAGTTTATATGCTTTTCTTGCAAATGAGTCAGCTACCCCACCAAAAAGCCTATCATGATTCCTTGGTGTCTTTTATTTCTGGTTTATGACGGGTAAGTCTAGCTGAGTACCTTCTCGTACTCAGGGCTTTGTTCCCACTTGTTGCAAATGGACAGATGTACTATGGCTATTGTATCAACTGTTTCTATCCTGCAATGGGCGAAGCATAGGACCATGGGCAATGGTCATTCGCTACTTCTCGTCTGATGCTTTTGCTGGAGATGGTCACAAGCTGGCACTTTATTTAAAAATGTTGTGTGTGTGCGTGATTTGAACTACCGCTTCCGCTACTTTTATTCAAACCTGGTTTGTAATAACTATGTTCAAACTCTGATGTATTTTATGCCGCAAACATTTATGTAACTTATGACGGTGACCGCTAAACTTAGTACGATCTTGGCTGTTATGTGAAATGGTTTGAAATCCGTCGAGATTTCACGGACTACCGGGTTATACGGGCTTAAGTTGGTTAAATTGTCCTTCCGTTGGATGGTTTTCCTACTTAATCTCGTATAATTGGGCGGTTCTGTTACAGCTGGCATCGGAGCATGGTTTAGCGTGATTACTGTTCATAAGTGTATTTAAAACCAAATTTTATTTAAAAAGTGTGATTTTAAAACTAAATGTGTGCCAGTGGTCATATCCTGTATGCCCAGTTAAGGACTCTAGGTGGCTATTTAAGTACTAACTTGGGGTTCTTGCACCATATTTCTCTTTCGTTGCTCATACGGCGTGATATTGTATGAGTGCCACTTAATTGAGTGGTAATGTATGGATCAGTTACCTCTACGCTTTGGTAAGTGTGAGCTGTGAGAGCATGATCGGATACACCGCCGATCTAGGGAGAATGTTTTATATGATACTAGAATAATTACATATTGTACATATGTTTTTATGAAAGTATCGCATGTGTGGGTGTTCCGTCCGTTGAGGCGATGCCGTCAATAGGACGATGTGTTTGGGTAGTTACTACCGTTGTACATGCATCTGGGGATTCGTGTAGAGCGCGTAGGTAGATTTACTGCTTTCATGCATTCATGGGGAATGGGCTGAAATAAATTTTCTGCAGGTACATAACAGCGTTTATCGTGTAGATCGAATTAGTTACGTATATGAGAGATCGTTTGTATGCCACCGAATTTATCGTTAGATGCCTGTATTTTCTAAGTTTGTGAGAACATAAGACTCGCGCATGCATCATACTGCCTAAGCATTTCATTCATAACCTGCATTCCTCCCCTTATAAAAAGATTATCTCAGTTTGATAAAAGTGACATCAACTTAAAATATGTCTCACCGGGTAATTTAAAACTTGTGCTACAGATGGCCCGCACGAAGAAGACTGCCCGTAAGTCCACGTGTGGAAGAGCACCACGTCACCAGATGGCCCCGCAGGAACGCCGCAGCACGAACACTTTTCTAAGTGAGTTTGGCATGCCCACCTTGCTTTGGAGAGTGCTCCATGATGTGGGGTACCCAGAGGGTCAAGAGCCGGTGTACTCTTGGAATGAGAGCCAGCTAGCTGAGGATGGACTTGTAATAGTGGAGATCACTGTCCCTGCCCTTGGTGATGCGCTAGAATGGGATGGTTGGCATTTGGAGTTTGAAGGACACACTCTAGTTGAGGGTGCAGAGGGTGCAGCCTTTCACGTCATCCGAGACATAATGAGCAGGTTTCCTAATGAGTTAGCAGCAGCCTTAGCCGGTACCTTCCCGAGAGATGATCCTCGTGATGCCATTTGGGTGCAGCCACAAGGTAGTGCTTTGGTCAGAGGCCCAAGTGAAGGACAGGCTAGCGACAACCACACGATGAGTGCCATGTATGCAGCCATCAGAGCATACCAGGGTCTTGAGAATACCTATTGGACCTTGACTGGTCTAAGAGGTAATGATCGGCTTGAAGCAAGGAAGCAGAAGAAGAAGCAAGCACGTGCTATAGCTAGCTTGCAGGAGCAGTTGGCCGACATGAGCTTGCAGCGAGATCAGGCTCTCGAGCGAGGTGAGAGTGCTATGCAGCGGGTGCAGACGTTGACTCAGGCCAACAGAAATGCAGATCGCATGATGGGACAGCTAGTGCAGTAAAGGAATGAAGGCTGGAACAAGAGGGACCTTCTCAGGCAAAGGGTCGAGGAGCTAGAAGGGTATAACGCCAACTTACATGAAGAGTTCCATGCCCTCTACAACGGGATAGGCCCGTACGCTCCTCCGGACGCCGCCCAGATGGATGTCGACGACGACGCCGCTACTGATGGTAGCAATGGTGACGCCTCCGACCTCGATGACGGCCCCAAGGAGTAGGCTAGTTGCCTTGCGTTAGTGATAGGCTTTATCGCGATGGCCTTCTTTTGGTTTCCATGTATCGTGTTGTATCCTATTCGATCTTGAGACTGACGATATTTTGGATCTTGGTTGTGTATGTGATGCTCGAACGCATAAAAGTCTAGTGTATGTATGCTGGCAACATGGTTGTTTGGAACGCGATGTTGCATTCGAAGTAATTTGATTAGTAATGTTGTTTTAATTGGAATGTGATTATTATGCCTCTGTTTTATTGCATGACTTGTTCTCTCCAATAAATTCAGTATGGCATGATTGTTCATTCGAATACAATTACTACCACTTCGCTCAATTATTACTTGTTGCTGAAATATGCAGATGGCAAACACTCACCATGCCACGTATGAGGCCGCTGAAACTGGTGGCAACGGTGCAGGGGCTGGTGGGGGTGGCGCAAGCAATGTCAATCACCAGGAGCCACAGCCAGAGCCACATTTGCCCCCTCCTCCACCGCTCACTGCAGAAGTGTTCTTCGCACAGTTTCTTGGAAGCCAGCGCAACGCCGAGCAGTCACAAAGGAATATGGAAGATTTTCTGCGTACCATCGCTGAAAACGTTCAGAGAGGAAATAATCAAGGTGGTGGCCATGGAGTGAACCAGAACAACAATTTCAAGGATTTCATGGACACCAGGCCGCCAGTTTTCAAGGAAGCAGCAGAGCCACTCGACGCTGAAGAATGGATCAACACTATGGAAGATAAGTTTTGTGTGCTGAGACTGACAGAAGTTCTGAAGACAGAATATGCTGCACATCAGTTACAGGGACCAGCAGGGATGTGGTGGAAGCATCACCGCACCACCTTTCCTCCCAATGCCCAGATTACTTGGAGAGAATTCACTGAAGCGTTTAGGGGAGTTTATATTCCCCCAGGGTTGGTTGAGATGAAGCTCAGAGAGTTCTTAGCCTTAAATCAGGGTACCAAGACTGTAACACAGTATTTGCATGCATTTAACAACTTGTGCCGTTATGCTCCAGACATGGTCGACACAGATGCAAAGAGAATTGCTAGTTTCAAGAGAGGGTTAAGTCCGAAGATGATGAAGCATGTGGGTACCAATACCCGCGCCAGGTTCAATGACTTTGTCAGTGATTGTTTGAAACAAGAAAATAACAACAACGCCTACACTGCATCCAAGAATCGCAAGAGGGTGTTTGAGTCAGGACCATCACAGTCCAGAGTTGTCACTGCAAATCGTCTTTCTTATCGTCCGTCCGCACCTGGTGCAAGGTTCAGGCCTCCACAGCATAAAACTCAGAACTACAAGGGACCACAGAAGCCGTACAAGATGGCCGTGCCGCCAGCAAAGATCACCACAGCTGCAGAACAGAGCAACTCCAAGGGAGCAATAGGATCTGCTGGTACAGTGAAGGGGCCCTGCTACAATTGTGGTCAGCCAGGCCACTTTTCAAAGTTCTGCCCTTATCTGCCTAGAAAGAAGCAACAGACTTACACTGCCCGTGTGCACCATACCACCGTTGATGAGATTCCTGAAGGAGAACCTGTAACTGCCGGTAAGTTTCTTGTTAACCATCACCCTGCAGTTGTTCTATTTGATTCTGGATCCTCGCATTCTTTTATGAGTCAAGCATTTGCACGGAAGCATGAACAACTATGCACAGAATTGAGTTATGGTTATCGCATAAGTTCAGCAGGGGCTGATGTGCTAACCAACAAGATGGTTAGAGGGGCAACCCTTGAGTTAGATAGTCGGAAGTTTCGAGTGAACCTGATAGTTATGCCGGGACTAGTTTTGGATGTAATAATAGGAATGAACTGGATGAAAGACTGGGGAGCAGTCATAGATACAAGCAGTCGATTGCTTACCCTTAAGGATCCATAGGCAGAGGGTACTTTTCAGGTATCATTGCCCGAAAGAACAGACCTTGTAAGTGTGACCTGTGCCATGGAAGTTGTTCCTATCCACCAGATCCCGGTAGTGTGTGAATTCCCGGATGTGTTTCCAGACGAGTTACCTAGCCTTCCTCCAGATAGAGATGTTGAGTTTGGAATCGAGTTGATCCCCGGAATAGCTCCTATTTCGAGGAGACCTTATCGGATGCCTCCGGATGAGTTAGCTGAGCTGAAGAAGCAACTGGAAGAATTACTAAAGAAGGGGTTTATCCAACCAAGTAAGCCTGAATGGGGATGTCCTGCCTTGTTCGTAAAGAAAAAGAAAGAGGGACTCTGAGAATGTGTGTGGATTATCGACCTCTTAATGCTGTAACTATCAAGAATAAATATCCTTTGCCTCATATCGATGTTTTGTTTGATCAGTTGGCTAAAGCTAGGGTGTTCTCCAAGATAGATCTAAGATCAGGGTATCATCAGATAAAGATCAGGCCACAAGATGTCCCGAAAACCGCCTTTTCTACCAGATATGGGTTGTACGAGTATCTTGTTATGTCCTTTGGCTTAACAAATGCTCCTGCATACTTTATGTATCAGATGAATACGGTTTTCATGCCAGAGTTGGACAAGTTTGTAGTTGTCTTCATTGATGACATTCTAGTATACTCTGAGAATGAGAAAGATCATGAAGAACATCTGAGAATCATCTTGACCAGATTGAGAGATCATCAGTTGTATGCTAAGTTTAGCAAATGTGAATTTTGGTTGAAGAAAGTTCCTTTCCTTGGTCATATTCTATCGGAGAATGGAGTTTCGGTGGATCCGAGCAAAGTATAAGAGGTTATGGATTGGAAAACTCCAACCACAGTGCCAGAAGTCAGGAGTTTCCTTGGGTTAGCTGGTTACTATCGCCGCTTTATCCCAGACTTCTCGAAGATTGCTAAGCCAATGACAAGTCTGTTACAGAAAGATCATAAGTTCGTGTGGACAGAGGAGTGTGAGACAGCTTTCCACACCTTGCGGAAACTGTTGACCACTACTCCAGTTCTTGCACAGCCAGACATCGAGAAACCTTTTGATGTGTTCTGTGATGCCTCGAAAACAGGATTAGGCTGTGTTCTAATGCAAGAAGGAAGAGTCATTGCTTATGCCTCCCGTCAGCTGAGAAAACATGAAATCAATTATCCGACACATGATCTTGAGCTTGCCGCCGTGGTGCATGCCTTAAAGATTTGGAGACACTATTTACTTGATAATTTGTGCAATATTTTCACCGATCACAAGAGTCTCAAGTACATTTTCACCCAACCAGAATTGAACATGAGACAGCGAAGATGGTTAGAACTAATTAAAGATTACAACTTGAATGTACAGTATCACCCTGGGAAAGCCAATGTGGTAGCCGATGCTTTGAGTAGAAAGTCGCATTGTCTGAATATGCAACCCTTACTCGAAGATGGTTTTAATCTAATACACCCTGTCGTGTTACATAGTATTCAGATCAGTTGTACCTTGGAGAGTAAGATAATAGAAGGTCAGAAAGCAGACAAAGGGATATTCCACATCAAAAGGAAAATTAAAGAAGAACCTTCAAAACACTTCAGAGTGGACGAGCAGGACGTGTTGTGGTTCGACAACCGTCTTGTTGTTCCAAAGGATAGAGAGCTTAAGAATAAAATTATGGATGAAGCTCATCACTCTAAGTTATCCATTCATCCTGGCAGTAGTAAAATGTATCAAGAACTAAGACCTCGTTTTTGGTGGACAAAGATGAAGAAGGAAATTGTAGCTTATGTAGCCAGATGTGACACATATTGTCGAGTAAAAGCTATTCACATGAAACCTGCCGGATTGTTGCAACCTTTGTCAGTACCTAGTTGGAAGTGGGATGATATAAGTATGGATTTCATCACAGGTTTGCCCACTACTCAGAAAGGCCATGATTCGATTTGGGTAATCGTGGATCGTCTTACCAAGACCGCTCACTTTTTGCCTGTCAAGACGGCTTATAGACCACCTCAATATGCCGAGAAGTATATTGCGGAGATTGTGAGATTGCATGGCATACCGAAGACTATAGTGTCTGACAGAGGGTCACAGTTCACTGCTCACTTCTGGGAGCATTTGCACAAAGGTTTAGGGACTAGTCTGATTCATAGCACTGCATATCATCCTAAAACAGATGGTCAGACTGAAAGAGTTAATGCTGTTTTAGAAGATATGTTGAGAGCTTGTGTGTTGTCTTCCAGAGGTTCATGGGAGTCATGGTTACCTCTAGCAGAATTCGCATATAATAATAGCTATCAAGAAAGTATCAAAATGGCACCTTTTGAGGCTTGTATGGACGAAAGTGCAGAACACCTTTAAACTATATTGAGCCAGGGGAAAGAAGGTATTATGCTATTGACTTCGTGGAAGAAGCCGAAAGGAAAGTTCATATCATTCAGCAAAATATGAGAGCAGCTCAGTCACGTCAGAAAAAGTTATGCGGATAAAAGAAGGAGACCACTTGTGTTTGAAGTTGGAGACTATGTTTATCTGAAAGTCACGCCAATGAAGAAGAAGCGGTTTGGATTACGCAGAAAGCTTGCCGCCAGATTTGTCGGACCCTACAAAATCTTGGAAAGGAAGGGTCCAGTGGCTTACAAATTGGAATTACCAGAATCAATGGATGCTATATTCCCAGTTTTTCACGTATCACATCTCAAGAAATGTTTGCGCGTTCCAGAGGAAATAATTGAACCTCGAGGCATAAAACTTAAGTCAGATCTAGTGTATCGTGAGCAGCCAATTCGAGTTTTGGATTCCAAAGAAAGGGTTAGCTGGTTACTATCGCCGCTTTATCCCAGACTTCTCGAAGATTGCTAAGCCAATGACAAGCCTGTTACAGAAAGATCATAAGTTCGTGTGGACAGAGGAGTGTGAGACAGCTTTCCACACCTTGCGGAAACTGTTGACCACTACTCCAGTTCTTGCACAGCCAGACATCGAGAAACCTTTTGATGTGTTCTGTGACGCCTCGAAAACAGGATTAGGCTGTGTTCTAATGCAAGAAGGAAGAGTCATTGCTTATGCCTCCCATCACCTGAGAAAACATGAAATCAATTATCCGACACATGATCTTGAGCTTGCCGCCGTGGTGCATGCCTTAAAGATTTGGAGACACTATTTACTTGGTAATGTGTGCAATATTTTCACCGATCACAAGAGTCTCAAGTACATTTTCACCCAACCAGAATTGAACATGAGACAGCGAAGATGGTTAGAACTAATTAAAGATTACAACTTGAATGTACAGTATCACCCTGGGAAAGCCAATGTGGTAGCCGATGCTTTGAGTAGAAAGTCGCATTGTCTGAATATGCAACCCTTACTCGAAGATGGTTTTAATCTAATACACCCTGTCGTGTTACATAGTATTCAGATCAGTTGTACCTTGGAGAGTAAGATAATAGAAGGTCAGAAAGCAGACAAAGGGATATTCCACATCAAAAGGAAAATTAAAGAAGAACCTTCAAAACAGTTCAGGGTGGACGAGCAGGACGTGTTGTGGTTCAACAACCGTCTTGTTGTTCCAAAGGATAGAGAGCTTAAGAATTAAATTATGGATGAAGCTCATCACTCTAAGTTATCCATTCATCCTGGCAGTAGTAAAATGTATCAAGAACTAAGACCTCGTTTTTGGTGGACAAAGATGAAGAAGGAAATTGCAGCTTATGTAGCCAGATGTGACACATGTTGTCGAGTAAAAGCTATTCACATGAAACCTGCCGGATTGTTGCAACCTTTGTCAGTACCTAGTTGGAAGTGGGATGATATAAGTATGGATTTCATCACAGGTTTGCCCACTACTCAGAAAGGCCATGATTCGATTTGGGTAATCGTGGATCGTCTTACCAAGACCGCTCACTTTTTGCCTGTCAAGACGGCTTATAGACCACCTCAATATGCCGAGAAGTATATTGCGGAGATTGTGAGATTGCATGGCATACCGAAGACTATAGTGTCTGACAGAGGGTCACAGTTCACTGCTCACTTCTGGGAGCATTTGCACAAAGGTTTGGGGACTAGTCTGATTCATAGCACTGCCTATCATCCTCAAACAGACGGTCAGACTGAAAGAGTTAATGCTGTTTTAGAAGATATGTTGAGAGCTTGTGTGTTGTCTTCCAGAGGTTCATGGGAGTCATGGTTACCTCTAGCAGAATTCGCATATAATAATAGCTATCAAGAAAGTATCAAAATGGCACCTTTTGAGGCTTGTATGGACGAAAGTGCAGAACACCTTTAAACTGGATTGAGCCAGGGGAAAAAAGGTATTATGGTATTGACTTCGTGGAAGAAGCCGGAAGGAAAGTTCATATCATTCAGCAAAATATGAGAGCAGCTCAGTCACGTCAGAAAAGTTATGCGGATAAAAGAAGGAGACCACTTGTGTTTGAAGTTAGAGACTATGTTTATCTGAAAGTCACGCCAATGAAGAAGAAGCGGTTTGGATTACGTAGAAAGCTTGCCGCCAGATTTGTCGGACCCTACAAAATCTTGAAAAGGAAGGGTCCGGTGGCTTACAAATTGGAATTACCAGAATCAATGGATGCTATATTCCCAGTTTTTCACGTATCACATCTCAAGAAATGTTTGCGCGTTCTAGAGGAAATAATTGAACCTCGAGGCATAAAACTTAAGTCAGATCTAGTGTATCGTGAGCAACCAATTCGAGTTTTGGATTCCAAAGAAAGGGTTAGCTGGTTACTATCGCCGCTTTATCCCAGACTTCTCGAAGATTGCTAAGCCAATGACAAGTCTGTTATAGAAAGATCATAAGTTCGTGTGGACAGAGGAGTGTGAGACAGCTTTCCACACCTTGCGGAAACTGTTGACCACTACTCCAGTTCTTGCACAGCCAGACATCGAGAAACCTTTTGATGTGTTCTGTGACGCCTCGAAAATAGGATTAGGCTGTGTTCTAATGCAAGAAGGAAGAGTCATTGCTTATGCCTCCCGTCAGCTGAGAAAACATGAAATCAATTATCCGACACATGATCTTGAGCTTGCCGCCGTGGTGCATGCCTTAAAGATTTGGAGACACTATTTACTTGGTAATGTGTGCAATATTTTCACCGATCACAAGAGTCTCAAGTACATTTTCACCCAACCAGAATTGAACATGAGACAGCGAAGATGGTTAGAACTAATTAAAGATTACAACTTGAATGTACAGTATCACCCTGGGAAAGCCAATGTGGTAGCCGATGCTTTGAGTAGAAAGTCGCATTGTCTGAATATGCAACCCTTACTCGAAGATGGTTTTAATCTAATACACCCTGTCGTGTTACATAGTATTCAGATCAGTTGTACCTTGGAGAGTAAGATAATAGAAGGTCAGAAAGCAGACAAAGGGATATTCCACATCAAAAGGAAAATTAAAGAAGAACCTTCAAAACACTTCAGAGTGGACGAGCAGGACGTGTTGTGGTTCAACAACCGTCTTGTTGTTCCAAAGGATAGAGAGCTCAAGAATAAAATTATGGATGAAGCTCATCACTCTAAGTTATCCATTCATCCTGGCAGTAGTAAAATGTATCAAGAACTAAGACCTCGTTTTTGGTGGACAAAGATGAAGAAGGAAATTGCAGCTTATGTAGCCAGATGTGACACATGTTGTTGAGTAAAAGCTATTCACATGAAACCTGCCAGATTGTTGCAACCTTTGTCAGTACCTAGTTGGAAGTGGGATGATATAAGTATGGATTTCATCACAGGTTTGCCCACTACTCAGAAAGGCCATGATTCGATTTGGGTAATCGTGGATCGTCTTACCAAGACCGCTCACTTTTTGCCTGTCAAGACGGCTTATAGACCACCTCAATATGCCGAGAAGTATATTGCGGAGATTGTGAGATTGCATGGCATACCGAAGACTATAGTGTCTGACAGAGGGTCACAGTTCACTGCTCACTTCTGGGAGCATTTGCACAAAGGTTTGGGGACTAGTCTGATTCATAGCACTGCCTATCATCCTCAAACAGACGGTCAGACTGAAAGAGTTAATGCTGTTTTAGAAGATATGTTGAGAGCTTGTGTGTTGTCTTCCAGAGGTTCATGGGAGTCATGGTTACCTCTAGCAGAATTCGCATATAATAATAGCTATCAAGAAAGTATCAAAATGGCACCTTTTGAGGCTTGTATGGACGAAAGTGCAGAACACCTTTAAACTGGATTGAGCCAGGGGAAAAAAGGTATTATGGTATTGACTTCGTGGAAGAAGCCGGAAGGAAAGTTCATATCATTCAGCAAAATATGAGAGCAGCTCAGTCACGTCAGAAAAGTTATGCGGATAAAAGAAGGAGACCACTTGTGTTTGAAGTTGGAGACTATGTTTATCTGAAAGTCACGCCAATGAAGAAGAAGCGGTTTGGATTACGTAGAAAGCTTGCCGCCAGATTTGTCGGACCCTACAAAATCTTGGAAAGGAAGGGTCCGGTGGCTTACAAATTGGAATTACCAGAATCAATGGATGCTATATTCCCAGTTTTTCACGTATCACATCTCAAGAAATGTTTGCGCGTTCTAGAGGAAATAATTGAACCTCGAGGCATAAAACTTAAGTCAGATCTAGTGTATCGTGAGCAACCAATTCGAGTTTTGGATTCCAAAGAAAGGGTTAGCTGGTTACTATCGCCGCTTTATCCCAGACTTCTCGAAGATTGCTAAGCCAATGACAAGTCTGTTATAGAAAGATCATAAGTTCGTGTGGACAGAGGAGTGTGAGACAGCTTTCCACACCTTGCGGAAACTGTTGACCACTACTCCAGTTCTTGCACAGCCAGACATCGAGAAACCTTTTGATGTGTTCTGTGACGCCTCGAAAATAGGATTAGGCTGTGTTCTAATGCAAGAAGGAAGAGTCATTGCTTATGCCTCCCGTCAGCTGAGAAAACATGAAATCAATTATCCGACACTTGATCTTGAGCTTGCCGCCGTGGTGCATGCCTTAAAGATTTGGAGACACTATTTACTTGGTAATGTGTGCAATATTTTCACCGATCACAAGAGTCTCAAGTACATTTTCACCCAACCATAATTGAACATGAGACAGCGAAGATGGTTAGAACTAATTAAAGATTACAACTTGAATGTACAGTATCACCCTGGGAAAGCCAATGTGGTAGCCGATGCTTTGAGTAGAAAGTCGCATTGTCTGAATATGCAACCCTTACTCGAAGATGGTTTTAATCTAATACACCCTGTCGTGTTACATAGTATTCAGATCAGTTGTACCTTGGAGAGTAAGATAATAGAAGGTCAGAAAGCAGACAAAGGAATATTCCACATCAAAAGGAAAATTAAAGAAGAACCTTCAAAACAATTCAGAGTGGACGAGCAGGACGTGTTGTGGTTCAACAACCGTCTTGTTGTTCCAAAGGATAGAGAGCTCAAGAATAAAATTATGGATGAAGCTCATCACTCTAAGTTATCCATTCATCCTGGCAGTAGTAAAATGTATCAAGAACTAAGACCTCGTTTTTGGTGGACAAAGATGAAGAAGGAAATTGCAGCTTATGTAGCCAGATGTGACACATGTTGTCGAGTAAAAGCTATTCACATGAAACCTGCCGGATTGTTGCAACCTTTGTCAGTACCTAGTTGGAAGTGGGATGATATAAGTATGGATTTCATCACAGGTTTGCCCACTACTCAGAAAGGCCATGATTCGATTTGGGTAATCGTGGATCGTCTTACCAAGACCGCTCACTTTTTGCCTGTCAAGACGGCTTATAGACCACCTCAATATGCCGAGAAGTATATTGCGGAGATTGTGAGATTGCATGGCATACCGAAGACTATAGTGTCTGACAGAGGGTCACAGTTCACTGCTCACTTCTGGGAGCATTTGCACAAAGGTTTGGGGACTAGTCTGATTCATAGCACTGCCTATCATCCTCAAACAGACGGTCAGACTGAAAGAGTTAATGCTGTTTTAGAAGATATGTTGAGAGCTTGTGTGTTGTCTTCCAGAGGTTCATGGGAGTCATGGTTACCTCTAGCAGAATTCGCATATAATAATAGCTATCAAGAAAGTATCAAAATGGCACCTTTTGAGGCTTGTATGGACGAAAGTGCAGAACACCTTTAAACTGGATTGAGCCAGGGGAAAAAAGGTATTATGGTATTGACTTCGTGGAAGAAGCCGGAAGGAAAGTTCATATCATTCAGCAAAATATGAGAGCAGCTCAGTCACGTCAGAAAAGTTATGCGGATAAAAGAAGGAGACCACTTGTGTTCGAAGTTGGAGACTATGTTTATCTGAAAGTCACGCCAATGAAGAAGAAGCGGTTTGGATTACGTAGAAAGCTTGCCGCCAGATTTGTCGGACCCTACAAAATCTTGGAAAGGAAGGGTCCGGTGGCTTACAAATTGGAATTACCAGAATCAATGGATGCTATATTCCCAGTTTTTCACGTATCACATCTCAAGAAATGTTTGCGCGTTCTAGAGGAAATAATTGAACCTCGAGGCATAAAACTTAAGTCAGATCTAGTGTATCGTGAGCAGCCAATTCGAGTTTTGGATTCCAAAGAAAGGGTTAGCTGGTTACTATCGCCGCTTTATCCCAGACTTCTCGAAGATTGCTAAGCCAATGACAAGTCTGTTATAGAAAGATCATAAGTTCATGTGGACAGAGGAGTGTGAGACAGCTTTCCACACCTTGCGGAAACTATTGACCACTACTCCAGTTCTTGCACAGCCAGACATCGAGAAACCTTTTGATGTGTTCTGTGACGCCTCGAAAATAGGATTAGGCTGTGTTCTAATGCAAGAAGGAAGAGTCATTGCTTATGCCTCCCGTCAGCTGAGAAAACATGAAATCAATTATCCGACACATGATCTTGAGCTTGCCGCCGTGGTGCATGCCTTAAAGATTTGGAGACACTATTTACTTGGTAATGTGTGCAATATTTTCACCGATCACAAGAGTCTCAAGTACATTTTCACCCAACCAGAATTGAACATGAGACAGCGAAGATGGTTAGAACTAATTAAAGATTACAACTTGAATGTACAGTATCACCCTGGGAAAGCCAATGTGGTAGCCGATGCTTTGAGTAGAAAGTCGCATTGTCTGAATATGCAACCCTTACTCGAAGATGGTTTTAATCTAATACACCCTGTCGTGTTACATAGTATTCAGATCAGTTGTACCTTGGAGAGTAAGATAATAGAAGGTCAGAAAGCAGACAAAGGGATATTCCACATCAAAAGGAAAATTAAAGAAGAACCTTCAAAACACTTCAGAGTGGACGAGCAGGACGTGTTGTGGTTCAACAACCGTCTTGTTGTTCCAAAGGATAGAGAGCTCAAGAATAAAATTATGGATGAAGCTCATCACTCTAAGTTATCCATTCATCCTGGCAGTAGTAAAATGTATCAAGAACTAAGACCTCGTTTTTGGTGGACAAAGATGAAGAAGGAAATTGTAGCTTATGTAGCCAGATGTGACACATGTTGTCGAGTAAAAGCTATTCACATGAAACCTGCCGGATTGTTGCAACCTTTGTCAGTACCTAGTTGGAAGTGGGATGATATAAGTATGGATTTCATCACAGGTTTGCCCACTACTCAGAAAGGCCATGATTTGATTTGGGTAATCGTGGATCGTCTTACCAAGACCACTCACTTTTTGCCTGTCAAGACGGCTTATAGACCACCTCAATATGCCGAGAAGTATATTGCGGAGATTGTGAGATTGCATGGCATACCGAAGACTATAGTGTCTGACAGAGGGTCACAGTTCACTGCTCACTTCTGGGAGCATTTGCACAAAGGTTTAGGGACTAGTCTGATTCATAGCACTGCCTATCATCCTAAAACAGATGGTCAGACTGAAAGAGTTAATGCTGTTTTAGAAGATATGTTGAGAGCTTGTGTGTTGTCTTCCAGAGGTTCATGGGAGTCATGGTTACCTCTAGCAGAATTCGCATATAATAATAGCTATCAAGAAAGTATCAAAATGGCACCTTTTGAGGCTTGTATGGACGAAAGTGCAGAACACCTTTAAACTGTATTGAGCCAGGGGAAAGAAGGTATTATGGTATTGACTTCGTGGAAGAAGCCGAAAGGAAAGTTCATATCATTCAGCAAAATATGAGAGCAGCTCAGTCACGTCAGAAAAGTTTATGCGGATAAAAGAAGGAGACCACTTGTGTTTGAAGTTGGAGACTATGTTTATCTGAAAGTCACGCCAATGAAGAAGAAGCGGTTTGGATTACGCAGAAAGCTTGCCGCCAGATTTGTCGGACCCTACAAAATCTTGGAAAGGAAGGGTCCGGTGGCTTACAAATTGGAATTACCAGAATCAATGGATGCTATATTCCTAGTTTTTCACGTATCACATCTCAAGAAATGTTTGCGCGTTCTAGAGGAAATAATTGAACCTCGAGGCATAAAACTTAAGTCAGATCTAGTGTATCGTGAGCAGCCAATTCGAGTTTTGGATTCCAAAGAAAGGGTTAGCTGGTTACTATCGCCGCTTTATCCCAGACTTCTCGAAGATTGCTAAGCCAATGACAAGTCTGTTATAGAAAGATCATAAGTTCATGTGGACAGAGGAGTGTGAGACAGCTTTCCACACCTTGCGGAAACTATTGACCACTACTCCAGTTCTTGCACAGCCAGACATCGAGAAACCTTTTGATGTGTTCTGTGACGCCTCGAAAATAGGATTAGGCTGTGTTCTAATGCAAGAAGGAAGAGTCATTGCTTATGCCTCCCGTCAGCTGAGAAAACATGAAATCAATTATCCGACACATGATCTTGAGCTTGCCGCCGTGGTGCATGCCTTAAAGATTTGGAGACACTATTTACTTGGTAATGTGTGCAATATTTTCACCGATCACAAGAGTCTCAAGTACATTTTCACCCAACCAGAATTGAACATGAGACAGCGAAGATGGTTAGAACTAATTAAAGATTACAACTTGAATGTACAGTATCACCCTGGGAAAGCCAATGTGGTAGCCGATGCTTTGAGTAGAAAGTCGCATTGTCTGAATATGCAACCCTTACTCGAAGATGGTTTTAATCTAATACACCCTGTCGTGTTACATAGTATTCAGATCAGTTGTACCTTGGAGAGTAAGATAATAGAAGGTCAGAAAGCAGACAAAGGGATATTCCACATCAAAAGGAAAATTAAAGAAGAACCTTCAAAACACTTCAGAGTGGACGAGCAGGACGTGTTGTGGTTCAACAACCGTCTTGTTGTTCCAAAGGATAGAGAGCTCAAGAATAAAATTATGGATGAAGCTCATCACTCTAAGTTATCCATTCATCCTGGCAGTAGTAAAATGTATCAAGAACTAAGACCTCGTTTTTGGTGGACAAAGATGAAGAAGGAAATTGTAGCTTATGTAGCCAGATGTGACACATGTTGTCGAGTAAAAGCTATTCACATGAAACCTGCCGGATTGTTGCAACCTTTGTCAGTACCTAGTTGGAAGTGGGATGATATAAGTATGGATTTCATCACAGGTTTGCCCACTACTCAGAAAGGCCATGATTTGATTTGGGTAATCGTGGATCGTCTTACCAAGACCACTCACTTTTTGCCTGTCAAGACGGCTTATAGACCACCTCAATATGCCGAGAAGTATATTGCGGAGATTGTGAGATTGCATGGCATACCGAAGACTATAGTGTCTGACAGAGGGTCACAGTTCACTGCTCACTTCTGGGAGCATTTGCACAAAGGTTTAGGGACTAGTCTGATTCATAGCACTGCCTATCATCCTAAAACAGATGGTCAGACTGAAAGAGTTAATGCTGTTTTAGAAGATATGTTGAGAGCTTGTGTGTTGTCTTCCAGAGGTTCATGGGAGTCATGGTTACCTCTAGCAGAATTCGCATATAATAATAGCTATCAAGAAAGTATCAAAATGGCACCTTTTGAGGCTTGTATGGACGAAAGTGCAGAACACCTTTAAACTGTATTGAGCCAGGGGAAAGAAGGTATTATGGTATTGACTTCGTGGAAGAAGCCGAAAGGAAAGTTCATATCATTCAGCAAAATATGAGAGCAGCTCAGTCACGTCAGAAAAGTTTATGCGGATAAAAGAAGGAGACCACTTGTGTTTGAAGTTGGAGACTATGTTTATCTGAAAGTCACGCCAATGAAGAAGAAGCGGTTTGGATTACGCAGAAAGCTTGCCGCCAGATTTGTCGGACCCTACAAAATCTTGGAAAGGAAGGGTCCGGTGGCTTACAAATTGGAATTACCAGAATCAATGGATGCTATATTCCCAGTTTTTCACGTATCACATCTCAAGAAATGTTTGCGCGTTCTAGAGGAAATAATTGAACCTCGAGGCATAAAACTTAAGTCAGATCTAGTGTATCGTGAGCAGCCAATTCGAGTTTTGGATTCCAAAGAAAGGGTTAGCTGGTTACTATCGCCGCTTTATCCCAGACTTCTCGAAGATTGCTAAGCCAATGACAAGTCTGTTATAGAAAGATCATAAGTTCGTGTGGACAGAGGAGTGTGAGACAGCTTTCCACACCTTGCGGAAACTGTTGACCACTACTCCAGTTCTTGCACAGCCAGACATCGAGAAACCTTTTGATGTGTTCTGTGACGCCTCGAAAATAGGATTAGGCTGTGTTCTAATGCAAGAAGGAAGAGTCATTGCTTATGCCTCCCGTCAGCTGAGAAAACATGAAATCAATTATCCGACACATGATCTTGAGCTTGCCGCCGTGGTGCATGCCTTAAAGATTTGGAGACACTATTTTACTTGGTAATGTGTGCAATATTTTCACCGATCACAAGAGTCTCAAGTACATTTTCACCCAACCAGAATTGAACATGAGACAGCGAAGATGGTTAGAACTAATTAAAGATTACAACTTGAATGTACAGTATCACCCTGGGAAAGCCAATGTGGTAGCCGATGCTTTGAGTAGAAAGTCGCATTGTCTGAATATGCAACCCTTACTCGAAGATGGTTTTAATCTAATACACCCTGTCGTGTTACATAGTATTCAGATCAGTTGTACCTTGGAGAGTAAGATAATAGAAGGTCAGAAAGCAGACAAAGGGATATTCCACATCAAAAGGAAAATTAAAGAAGAACCTTCAAAACACTTCAGAGTGGACGAGCAGGACGTGTTGTGGTTCAACAACCGTCTTGTTGTTCCAAAGGATAGAGAGCTCAAGAATAAAATTATGGATGAAGCTCATCACTCTAAGTTATCCATTCATCCTGGCAGTAGTAAAATGTATCAAGAACTAAGACCTCGTTTTTGGTGGACAAAGATGAAGAAGGAAATTGCAGCTTATGTAGCCAGATGTGACACATGTTGTCGAGTAAAAGCTATTCACATGAAACCTGCCGGATTGTTGCAACCTTTGTCAGTACCTAGTTGGAAGTGGGATGATATAAGTATGGATTTCATCACAGGTTTGCCCACTACTCAGAAAGGCCATGATTCGATTTGGGTAATCGTGGATCGTCTTACCAAGACCGCTCACTTTTTGCCTGTCAAGACGGCTTATAGACCACCTCAATATGCCGAGAAGTATATTGCGGAGATTGTGAGATTGCATGGCATACCGAAGACTATAGTGTCTGACAGAGGGTCACAGTTCACTGCTCACTTCTGGGAGCATTTGCACAAAGGTTTGGGGACTAGTCTGATTCATAGCACTGCCTATCATCCTCAAACAGACGGTCAGACTGAAAGAGTTAATGCTGTTTTAGAAGGTATGTTGAGACCTTGTGTGTTGTCTTCCAGAGGTTCATGGGAGTCATGGTTACCTCTAGCAGAATTCGCATATAATAATAGCTATCAAGAAAGTATCAAAATGGCACCTTTTGAGGCTTGTATGGACGAAAGTGCAGAACACCTTTAAACTGGATTGAGCCAGGGGAAAAAAGGTATTATGGTATTGACTTCGTGGAAGAAGCCGGAAGGAAAGTTCATATCATTCAGCAAAATATGAGAGCAGCTCAGTCACGTCAGAAAAGTTATGCGGATAAAAGAAGGAGACCACTTGTGTTTGAAGTTGGAGACTATGTTTATCTGAAAGTCACGCCAATGAAGAAGAAGCGGTTTGGATTACGCAGAAAGCTTGCCGCCAGATTTGTCGGACCCTACAAAATCTTGGAAAGGAAGGGTCCAGTGGCTTACAAATTGGAATTACCAGAATCAATGGATGCTATATTCCCAGTTTTTCACGTATCATATCTCAAGAAATGTTTGCGCGTTCTAGAGGAAATAATTGAACCTCGAGGCATAAAACTTAAGTCAGATCTAGTGTATCGTGAGCAGCCAATTCGAGTTTTGGATTCCAAAGAAAGGGTTAGCTGGTTACTATCGCCGCTTTATCCCAGACTTCTTGAAGATTGCTAAGCCAATGACAAGTCTGTTACAGAAAGATCATAAGTTCGTGTGGACAGAGGAGTGTGAGACAGCTTTCCACATCTTGCGGAAACTGTTGACCACTACTCCAGTTCTTGCACAGCCAGACATCGAGAAACCTTTTGATGTGTTCTGTGACGCCTCGAAAATAGGATTAGGCTGTGTTCTAATGCAAGAAGGAAGAGTCATTGCTTATGCCTCCCGTCAGCTGAGAAAACATGAAATCAATTATCCGACACATGATCTTGAGCTTGCCGCCGTGGTGCATGCCTTAAAGATTTGGAGACACTATTTACTTGGTAATGTGTGCAATATTTTCACCGATCACAAGAGTCTCAAGTACATTTTCACCCAACCAGAGACAGCGAAGATGGTTAGAACTAATTAAAGATTACAACTTGAATGTACAGTATTACCCTGCGAAAGCCAATGTGGTAGCCGATGCTTTGACTAGAAAGTCTTATTGTCTGAATATGCAACCCTTACTCGAAGATGGTTTTAATCTAATACACCCTGTCATGTTACATAATATTCAGATCAGTTGTACCTTGGAGAGTAAGATAATAGAAGGTCAGAAAGCAGACAAAGGGATATTCCACATCAAAAGGAAAATTAAAGAAGAACCTTCAAAACAGTTCAGAGTGGACGAGCAGGACGTGTTGTGGTTCGACAACCGTCTTGTTGTTCCAAAGGATAGAGAGCTTAAGAATAAAATTATGGATGAAGCTCATCACTCTAAGTTATCCATTCATCCTGGCAGTAGTAAAATGTATCAAGAACTAAGACCTCGTTTTTGGTGGACAAAGATGAAGAAGGAAATTGCAGCTTATGTAGCCAGATGTGACACATGTTGTCGAGTAAAAGCTATTCACATGAAACCTGTCGGATTGTTGCAACCTTTGTCAGTACCTAGTTGGAAGTGGGATGATATAAGTATGGATTTCATCACAGGTTTGCCCACTAATCAGAAAGGCCATGATTCGATTTGGGTAATCGTGGATCGTCTTACCAAGACCGCTCACTTTTTGCCTGTCAAGACGGCTTATAGACCACCTCAATATGCCGAGAAGTATATTGCGGAGATTGTGAGATTGCATGGCTTACCGAAGACTATAGTGTCTGACAGAGGGTCACAGTTCACTGCTCACTTCTGGGAGCATTTGCACAAAGGTTTGGGGACTAGTCTGATTCGTATCACTGCCTATCATCCTCAAACAGATGGTCAGACTGAAAGAGTTAATGCTGTTTTAGAAGATATGTTGAGAGCTTGTGTGTTGTCTTCCAGAGGTTCATGGGAGTCATGGTTACCTCTAGCAGAATTCGCATATAATAATAGCTATCAAGAAAGTATCAAAATGGCACCTTTTGAGGCTTGTATGGACGAAAGTGCAGAACACCTTTAAACTGGATTGAGCCAGGGGAAAGAAGGTATTATGGTATTGACTTCGTGGAAGAAGCCGAAAGGAAAGTTCATATCATTCAGCAAAATATGAGAGCAGCTCAGTCACGTCTGAAAAGTTATGCGGATAAAAGAAGGAGACCACTTGTGTTTGAAGTTGGAGACTATGTTTATCTGAAAGTCACGCCAATGAAGAAGAAGCGGTTTGGATTACGCAGAAAGCTTGCCGCCAGATTTGTCGGACCCTACAAAATCTTGGAAAGGAAGGGTCCAGTGGCTTACAAATTAGAATTACCAGAATCAATGGATGCTATATTCCTAGTTTTTCACGTATCACATCTCAAGAAATGTTTGCGCGTTCCAGAGGAAATAATTGAACCTCGAGGCATAAAACTTAAGTCAGATCTAGTGTATCGTGAGCAGCCAATTCGAGTTTTGGATTCCAAAGAAAGGGCTACTCGAAACAGTGTGGTGAAAACATATAAAATACAATGGAGTCATCATGATGAGGGAGATGCATCGTGGGAAACGGGTGAATACTTACAAAAAGCATACGAAGATTTTTATAATAAATGGTTCGTAACCCAAATCTCGGAACGAGATTTTTATAAGGAGGGAGGGCTGTAACACTCCGGTGTTACGCAAGCATTTGCTTGGCAATCATATGCATGGAATTTCATATCATCATAATCATACATGTTAATATTATAATTTGAGTGAAATAAAAGCTTAGAAAGTGGTATTTGAGATGTAATATATTAATGTGCTAATCACATTCCATCAAAATTGTGCAACTAAAAATTTTATATCACTTAGAATTATAGGTCAAAATTTTTGGAGCAACTAAATGACTCAAAGTTTTGTCAAAAAGCTTGTTCAAAAATATTAATTAAAATATTCAAAAATCCTCTCTAAATTAGCTTTTATTCTTCAATTCAAAATCTATTGAGAATTTTTAGTTGGCCCCTTAAGCAAAGTTGTAGAGAATTAAATTCTAAGCAACTTTTGTTTTTGGGTCATTTTCAGAAAAGGTCCTTTTCTTGCTCAAAATGAGATTTGAAAACTACAAATAGAATTTTATTTGAATTTTCTCTGGAAAAATAAAAAGGAAAAACAATTTCAGCGCTAGCAGGCCGCCGCTTCCCTTCTCGGCCCGCCCGCGAAGCGGCCCGGCCCAGCTAACCGCGCGCTCGCCCGCTCGCTCGCCCGCCCGCCCCCGCGTCGTGCCCGCTCGCCCGCGCTCGCCGCGACACGCGCGCGCCCGCGCAGACACCGCGCGCCCCGTGGCCGGCATGCGCCGCTCGCCGTCGACAGCTGGCCGTCGGTGGCCCCCGCCAGAGCGCGCCTCACGCTCCTAAAACGCCTGCGCTCCGCATCCATCCTCCCTCTCCGAATTTCCCCGCCTCGGCTTTCCTCCGCTCCGTGCCGCGCGAGCACCTCACCGCGCGAGCGCCGCCACCGCTGCACCCGCCGGCCAAATTGTCCGACGGTGAGCCGCCATAGCTCGCCCTCTCGCGCGTCCACCTTCGCCTCCTTCTCCGACACCCCGTGCGCACCTCATTGCCGTCACCCGAGCCAAGCAGGTGTGGATGTCGTGCATCCACCGCCGGCGGCCATGGTGGCACCGCGCGCGCGGCCTCCCGCGGGAGTGATTTCCCGCTACCCCTCTTGCTTCTCTATCCCCGAAAACGAGTCCGCCTCCTCCCCGCGCACCTGTTGCTCGTTTTTCCGCACCCGGGCGTGGTCGGCAATGGCCACCGGCCGGTCGTCGCGCGGCCGCGCCGTTGCGGTCACCGGCGCCTCCGGCTTCTCCCGTCCCGGCACCCTCGTGCGAACGGCCATGGGCCGAAGCCCGAGCGGGCCTGCTCGCTCCCCCCCCACGCGCGATGCCAGGCCAAGAACAGGCCGCGGGCCGGTTTACTTCCCCGGGCCGGCCCAGTTTTAAAAATAAAAATCGTTTTCTGTTTTCTTTTATTATTTCATAATAAAGGATGTTGTGGAAAATATTTTTTGTATTCATTTGTGCTTCAAAAATTGTGAAATAAATTTCTATGAACTCATTGGAGCCAGATCTACAATCTAAAAATATTGTATGTCATTTTTGGAATACTTTTCTGTAGAGCTTTAATTAATTCTTAATATTGCTGATATCTTGTAAAATAGCTAGTAAATCCTATATGTATCAGAAAAATATGATTTCAAGTGTGTTAATCTTCTTATATCATGTACTTCCTAGGAAAAATATGTTTCATGTATGTGCTGTGGGAAAATGTTGAAGTGTAGTTCAAGTGCCTTTAATGGCTGATTTTTGTTATTTTTGCTAGAAAGCAAACTTTGTATAAAACATGCATGTGATAATTTTTGTACAGTCATAGTATGCTATGAAGAATTTAGAAAAAATATTAATTCTGTTGTTTGACACTTTTCATAGTACAAAGTAATTTCATGCTCATTTTTATGTCATAGCTTGTCATTTTTGTGTAGGATAGTTTACTTATCTAAATGCCATGAAATTTTTATGGTAGTCTATTTAGAGTAGTATTATGCTACTGTAATTTTCTTAGATTTTTAGGAGCATCAGAAATATATGTTGCTATTCAAACCTACTATTATTACTTAGGGTTTTAGCAAGTGTTGCTTTAAGTGTGATTAAGAAATTAGTAAAGCTTTGGTGTATCTTTGAAGCATTTCATAAGATAGGTTAACTTAACATAATAGTAGTAGAAAAGAATGCAGTAGATGACATGTGCTTGTAGTGTACAGTTTCTTGGATAATGTTGACTACCTTGCATTTCAACATATTCATTGCATTCATCTCCTTCGATGCACACTTGCATAATCACTTACACGCATTGCATCATACAGGATCGCAAACCGAGAACCCAGTCGTCTTACCCGAGGAGCCAGAGGAGCAGATCGAGGTGCAGCAGCAGGAGGTGGCAGAAGCCGAAGAAGAGGCCGGTGAAGATCTCCCGGAGTGCCCCGATCACCGTCCAAGCTCCTTCGAGAGAGGCAAGCCCCGGAGCATTTCTCTCCCGGTTTGCAAATAAATTATTATTAACTTTACTTAATTTGATGCATTACGTTTAAGAGTTGTTTGCAAACGTTGCTGTATTATACCTTGATTACCTTTGTTATACCATATCCTTGTTACCCTGGTATCCGCAGTCGAGTCAATGCTTAGCTGGCTTAGACCGGTAGAAGTCAGGTGATTTCCTGTCACCTGCGAGCTATAGGTGGTTACCTGGATCTGTTTGGATAACTATGAAGTCATGGTATAACTAAGTGTGAAATGAAATTGAGACCGGGCGGAAACTTGCGGGGTTTCGGACTGTAGTGTTTTCCGTCTGTGTCGATTAAGGACCGTCCGTTGTCGTCCCTCGGGTCATGTTGAACGCGTGCCTCACATTTAGCTGGCCGGATAAAGTACCTTCCGACCGTGAAACTGGGAGATTATTCGGGCCGAGTGAATTGCCCGCAACGCACTGTACCGGAGCAGTAGTGGCAGGATACAGGGGCGCGATGATAAGGCCAAAGAGCAGTCGGGCGGCCCCCGGGTATAAGTGGTTCCTGGCAAGCTCGCAACTTTACCTGAATGGTTGACTCGGTGACCAACACCTCACTTTAGCGGGTGAGTGAGGTTTGTGTGAGGAATAACTTACCAGCTGGTTAATAATCGATTCGAATCGCCATCGTTCACTGGATAGTGAACACTTGACTTGAGCTACTTCATCGTAGTAATATTGATGAAACAATTGGATAGTTATGTGAAAAATGGCATGGTAATTATTGTTAATGATCAATCGTAATCATTACTTGCTTAATTACATGGTTACTCTAGTATAAGTGCAAACATAGTTGACAGGTAATAAAGATTATAATACTGCATGCTTTTGTAAACAAAATGTTAGTTTATATGCTTTTCTTGCAAATGAGTCAGCTACCCCACCAAAAAGCCTATCATGATTCCTTGGTGTCTTTTATTTCTGGTTTATGACGGGTAAGTCTAGCTGAGTACCTTCTCGTACTCAGGGCTTTGTTCCCACTTGTTGCAGATGGACAGATGTACTATGGCTATTGTATCAACTGTTTCTATCCTGCAATGGGCGAAGCATAGGACCATGGGCAATGGTCATTCGCTACTTCTCGTCTGATGCTTTTGCTGGAGATGGTCACAAGCTGGCACTTTATTTAAAAATGTTGTGTGTGTGCGTGATTTGAACTACCGCTTTCGCTACTTTTATTCAAACCTGGTTTGTAATAACTATGTTCAAACTCCGATGTATTTTATGCCGCGAACATTTATGTAACTTATGACGGTGACCGCTAAACTTAGTACGATCTTGGCTGTTATGTGAAATGGTTTGAAATCCGTCGAGATTTCACGGACTACCGGGTTATACGGGCTTAAGTTGGTTAAATTGTCCTTCCGTTGGATGGTTTTCCTACTTAATCTCGTATAATTGGGCGGTTCTGTTACAGCAACAAGTTTAACATAAGCCCAAATAACCTCATGATCATGTAAACGAGAATAATGTATAGCAAGAAACAATAATCATTAGTGAGCATCAACATCATCAGTGTTCATCATTTATTCTATAAGGGTCCAAGGCCACTCGTGACCGTGAGCACGGCTGTTATAACAGTTTTACACTCTGTAGAGGTTGTACACTTTCACTATGAGTCGTGATTTACCCTTTCGCCCGAGGTAGCTAATCTCTTGACCCACTTCTAAGGAAGGTCGGCAGGGTTCACTATGAAGTCTTTCAAAGGTTCGTCTAACAAGTTAGGGCCATTAGATTTCACTCGGCAAACAGATGTAGAGCCCCCCTTCCAAATGGCACAATAACACGCAGCCTATACTCATAAGGACAGAGGCCGCACTATATCCGATTCATCAAGCCATTCTTACGCCAAAAAAGAATACCACTAACAAGCTAGAAAATGTCCTCATACTTGACTAAAGCCAGAGCCATTATAGCCCTCACAATTGTACTGTAAGTCCTGGATGTTCGCTTACAGATAAGTCCTTATGGAGAGAAACTAGAGCACCATAAAAACAACCCAATATGCTCTAGCCCTCTTGAGACATGTTTTCATAAAGCATCTTTTAAACGTTTATTGCATATACCATTAGTCAAGTTACAGATCATGGTTATTTATCTTGAGCACTAGCATAAATACTACCCAATGCAATGTTCCACCGGTGTCAAGGTACAAGATACAAAAGCTAGGATATCCTTTGTAGTAACAAGGTAGACACATGCACATGAATTAAGTATATTAAAGGTGAATAGGAAACAAGGATAATCCCATGCTATACTTGTCTTAACTTACTTTTTCCCCAAAGTAATACGCTCGAAAGCCTTTAGTATTCAGCTTTCAATCTTCTGCTTCCAATTCTCAGCTTCTAGTCTTCATAGAATAGCTTCTTAATCACCACGTAAACCTCACCGATTGACTGAACCATATAGCACCACACAAGCATCCATACAATCATACACGAAGCAAACAATAGATCTATATTAGAACAGTACACCAATCATACAAAAATAAGTAAAAGAGTTTGAAACACGATTCTACGCATCGCTACGAACACAAAGTCGCGAAAAACACGCTAATCGGAGCTACGGTTGAAAAGGTACAACTACCGATAAATTTACCCATAAAACTATTAGCTTCATGTATCTTAATGGTATAAAAACATATATAAGATATTTTATAGAGATTATAATTTAAGTCAAATTTAGATTTAAATTATAAAACTAAAGTAAAACAAATCATATTTTTATTTACAAAACCCAGTTGCATAATTGTTATTTAAAATATGATTCAAACCATGAAATTCCAATATTAGTGACATGATAAACACTGTTACAAATGCGTAGATCTCGTTGCTATGAATCTAATGCAACTTGAATGGTTCAAAACGGAGTTGAAACGTAGAAGATATAAAATAAACAAGATTTCCTCTATTAAAATAATAGATTAAATCTAATCACGAATTTTAAAAGTTGAAAACCTACTTAACAGTAGCATTAACATGTAGATTATGAAATTATGAACCTAACTCAAGTTGAACGGATCAAATCAGAGTTAAAACGGACAAGTTATGGCTAAAACAAAATCAGTGGCAATTCTGTAAATAGCTGAAAACGTAATTTATTCTTAACCGAAGCAAAATACGCTTTCAAATGAAGAAAACAAAATCTGTAAACATATTTTGGACTGCGAGTTTATTTTCCAAGAATACAGAGATCGCAGCGGACTTACTTGTTGCCGAGGAGAGTATGGCCGGGCTAGGCAGCGCGGCGGCGGCGACGGCGTCGGCGACGACGAGAGAAAGAGGAGAAAAATATAATTTACTACACGAGAGATTTCCCAAACTAGGGGCTCCTCTTATGGTAGTTTTGGTGTGCTTTGCCCAAGAGGTATGTACGTATATATAGGGAGAAAAACTCTCCACCTCCACGTCAATTAGCGATATGGTGCTAATTGACGTTGCACCATCCACCTTTGCTAATAGGCCTAAGTAATTATTTAAGCCCATTAGTAAATAAATATATGGGCCTTTGAGATTTATTAAGATTATTGCACATCGGCTTTGAGCGTTGGAGAAAATGAGAGATTTATTATTTTCGGAATTAATTATTTTCATGGTTAAAATAATTCTAGAAAAGTCCAGAATTATTATTTAAGCCGCGAAAAATATTCCGAAAGCTCTGAAAATTTGGAAAAAATTCCCAGAGACATTATGGAACATGAGGAACCCAAATAAAGTATTTGGAGCTCATGATAAAATATTTGGAGCATCTAAAAATTAGACTATGTTCACAGACGAGTGGAAACAAGCTACAGAAAAAGTCAGAAAAATTTCCGAGAAGTTTGTAGAGATTGATTGACGGATGAGAAACAAGGAATTTGATTGTAGAAAAATGATATATGTATATCGGGAAAGGAAAATCGACCTAAACGCATTTTAAAAGAACAACTTGAATTTATTTTGATCTTTGGTCAAAACCCAGCAATACAAAAACACAAATGCATCAGCATGAATGCATCAACAATTGCTAAACCTTATGATAAATTTCAATTTAGTGAAAAATATTATTTTCCTATGTTTTCATGAGCACAAAAAATCAAAATTAACTCATTTTAGCTCTATTTCCAAAGAAGCAAATTTTAGGGTGTTACATTATGGATGCGCTGCATAGATCTACTCATGTGGATTCTCAGATTAACTTGTTTTTCTATTTTACGATTTTTTGTGATTTACTACGCATTTTTAAAGTTTCGGACAATATAATTTTACCCCTAAAAAGCATAGGTAAAAATTTATATGAAAAAATTCTTACTAAAACATGCCATATTATGGATGCACTGCATAGATCTACTCGTGAGGATTTCAGATCAACTTGATTTTCTAATTTCCGATTTTTCTGTGATTTATTATGCAATTTTAAAGTTTTAGCTAATTTTTTTTTTTAAAAAAAGAGATATAATGAAAGATGGACTGCGTGTTGATTTGAGATAGATCTGAGGAGGTTTTCGCAAAAATTTTTGAGAGGGTCTCTAGAGCGTGGGTTGATTTTCGATAAAGAGAATGTCTTGTTTGCAAAAAAACCCGGAGCCCATCCAATCTAGACTACAAGTTGATTTCGAAATAATCTAAGGTTGTTTTCGCAAAATATACTGAGAGGCCTTTGGAGCGCGAGTTGATTTTTGAAAAATAAAAAGGTTTTTTTTTGTAAAATGACTATGGCTCGTCAGATCTGGGCGTCCGCGTGCCCAATCAAACCCGATCAAACGGCCGCGAAAGCGGGCGACGTGGAGGCAGAATTCATATGGAAAAGGCTATAACTATTCCTTATCATTATATAAAATTATAAATAAGTACGCGCGTCAAGTAAAGAGGTTGAATCTGAACGAACAGATTCCATCGTAAGAAAAACTAGCTCGCTTTACATGCAAAATTATAGCATTCCTACGGTCCAACTACCTATATAAAAAATATAGCATCCCTAGGCCACTTAGATCTGCGGATGCAGCACAAACGAGCAGAAACTTCATGAAGAATGGCTGTCGCTTGCTTACAGGCTTTTAAGACTAATATAATACTTAAAAAAATAATTCTCACAAAAACTTTTTTGAGTTTTCACCGTTCACCTCTTTTACCAGTTACCAAATCACAGTATTTTCCAGACAGAACCCGTTTCAGGAGCTCGGTATTTAAGCACGAGGGCTATTCAGGTGCTACGAAAAGCTGTACACGAAAAGAACATGACAGATGCACATGGATAGAAACTTAAATCAGCAGTAAGGAACAAAGTGACGGGGACAAAAACAATAACGCCAGTAGAAGAACAAAATGTCTGCTTAAATGTCAACAACAACAACAACAACAACAGTGTGACCCCTTAACTACAAATAAGAATGTTTCTCGTCAAGCATTCAACATGTACACCACCAAACGCCTGTCTTGGAAGCAATATCTGTATATACAGCAGCAGTAGGCTTTACACACTTTCGACGACACACTACACACTTGATAGAGCGAGAGGACCAAGCAATCACTGGTTGACGGTTTTCACTTTCTGCTCGGTGTGACTTGGAAGGCTTCTTAGGCTCCAAAGCACCCGATGAGCTTCTTAGGAGCGTGGCCGGTGGCCCGGTACTTGGCAGCCATCTCCTCGGCCTTCAGGACCTCCTCGCCGCGCTTTGCCTCCACCATCGCTCGCTTCTCTTCGGCTTCCTTGTGGATCATTGCAACCTTGTTCTTCATCTTCTCAGCATATTCAGCCTTCTTCTTTTCCAGTTGTTCCTGAACATGAATAAATCATAGGCTTTAGCTTAGAGGATATCACCTTTGAGGGGGTGGCATATTAGTCTACTGGATCTATCCTTCTCTGACTTCCTCTATAATTGATTAATTGTTATCGCTCACTCAAGTCTCTATCAAAATATATGAGAGATGCTTAGACTTAGTAAGTGCACATACCAGATGATAAAAAAGATCATTCCTTCTATTAAAAGGTCAAAGAAGAGAGCGAATGAAATTACCTCAATCTTCTTCAGTTGAGCTTCTATGTTTGCTTTCTTTGTGTTCTCCCATGAAAGAATAGCGGATACTTTCTTAGCAGCCCTGTCACAATTGTGCCAATTAATTCAAGTTAGGAATTTCCACATCACCTGCCTACGGATTATATCAACTTCTGGATATTAAGAATCTAAATAGATGTGAAGTGTTTTCTATATGATATCTTCTACTTGACATACTATGTTATCCTGTTTGCCCTTATGCCTTTTCTCATTTTAGTTTGGCCTACAAAAAGGCGACATGTCCAACAATTGAGTGTAGCAGAGATGCGTATGTTGCGTTGGTGTTGTGGGCACACAAGGAGGGATAGAGTCCGGAACGACGATATTCGGGATAGGGTTGGGGTGGCACCAATTGAGGAGAAATTGATTCAACATCGGTTGAGATGGTTTGGACATGTCCAACGGAGGCCTCCTGAGGCGCCGGTGCGTAGTGGAGTTCTAAAGCGGGCCGATAATGTAAAGAGCGGTAGAGGTCGACCTAAACTAACTTGGGACGAGTCCGTTAAGAGAGATCTTAAGGAGTGGAATATCTCCAAGGATTTAGCTATGGACAGGAGCGCTTGGAGATTGACAATCAATGTGCCTGAACCGTGACCTCCTTTTGTCTTGTGCCCTTTATGTCCCTTTATGTGTCTCCCTGTTTCTCGTCTCTTTTGGGTTTCATCTCTAGCCTACCCCAACTTGCTTGAGACAAAAGGCTATGTTGTTGTTGTTGTAGAGTTTTGTATCCACGGCACTGGTTGTAATACTAGAAAGCCTAGAAATATCATTCACAGAAACCTGTACTAAACTTCCAATTCCTTTGATGAAAGAACTATAGATGACTGAAGAATGCAGAGCAAAAACAGCATCTACTGTAATGAACAAATAATGGTTCCACTGAAAACGAGTTCAGGGGAATAGGAAAAGTTAGAAACAAACTTGTTCTCAGCTTTTGTCTTCTCATTCTCTTCCCATGCTCTGATCAAAGAGTTCCTCTTCTCTGTTTCCACCCTTGCAAGAGCGAGATCTGCAGATCATGTTTCAGGTTTTAATAGGCATAGTTGTACACTTGTACTCGATGACAAGAAGTGATTATTTAATTATTACCTCTGTCATTGGAGCCCCCTTGCTTCTCAGCAGCAGGCTTCTCTGGAGCAGGTTCATCTGCAACTTCTGGAAAGACAGAAAAATAGAGAATTTATGCTTGCTTTTCTGCAAATTCTGCTGAACAATTTTATATAGAAGAAGAAGCTAGTAAGTGGCTGTATGCCTGTATATTGATCAATGATCCACCCCAACACATTAGCTTCACAGAGAAAAATGTAATTGGTGTCACTATACTATTATATGTGCAGAAGCGTGCACTTGAGATTGCCATGCACAACTTATTTGTATCCAGATCCTGGTCCTGTGTAACTGCTGTTAGATAGCTTGTTTAGTGAGAAAGATTGTATATTCCCCTTTCTCTTATTTGACTAGTATATGCTCCTGCTTGCGTAGGATTAATCTTATTCTAAACTACACGAACTACAAAGCGATAGATAGTAACCATAGAAACCTACTCTACCTCTTTCAGGAAAGGAATGACCAAATGATGACATAGTGTTCCAACTTTTAAGTATCCGATGGTCAGTTTTCTGCTCTTCTTCTTAATTGGAGCATAGTTAATGCAAAATAATTTCATAGAACTAGTGACTACCAAAAAAAAATCTTCTTCTATGTATTTGTGATGTGCTTAACAAATTGTTAGAATATGGTTTGTTGGTTGATTAATTGAGATGCAATGTGCAGCTTGTATACGAGTATGTTGGCATCTTGCTAAGTTTTCGTCCCTCGAGAAAATAATCTAGTTCTGGGCAATACGGCTTTGGATGTGCATGAGTAGGCTTTGTAGGATTAATATAGACAAATAACAAAAGATGGATCGACATGATAAAAGAGATAAACCAGAGAACAACATGTTGCCTGGTCTGCCAGCTCAAATTTGGCACCCATTGTGTTCTTATTAGGCTTATTGTACAGCTAGCGTATTATATGCATTGTACTTGTACATGGCCCTATATATATATATATATATATATATATATATATATATATATATATATATATATATATATATATATATATATATATATATATATATATATATATATATATATATATATATATATATATATATATATAGGCACCCCCACAATGGGTGTGTGCTGATTCTCCCCAAACCTTTCTTTCTTTCTACAGTTCTGTTGATTACTAGTTGTTCATGTTTTTGGCCATTTAAACAATAAAAGTATTTTTTAAGGTAAACAAGCAGGACCTCTTGTTTATTGAAAAACTAGGGGAAGTAACAAGGCATAGGCCAAAGGGGGAAAAAAACAATAGAAGTAAATTGAATGTCCAGGAGCTTATTCTGTCTGATTCCTCATTTGTGGGGATGAAGCTGGATATTTCTTTCATTATATAAAAAAGGAGTTTTCGTTCAAAAATATGAAAAAGGAGTTTATTTTGTATATCTGCATAACCAGTAGGGAAACCGAATGCTTCAGAGCGCATGATTTCATCGTTTGCCCACCTATGCAAGGAACTGATGTACATCTTTGAAGACGTAGCAGCAACAGAAAGCATTGTCTAGCTTTTGTAAGCTGTGATGGGGAATGTTAATATGAGAGAAATATATATATCTAAAGAAGTCAGTTAAAATTTATCATAACCTTGTCATGATTCATCTGTCATTTGAATTTGTACTCACTAATCTAAATTGAATAACAAAGCGGAAAAATAACAGAATTTGTCTATTCAAATACCCAAATAATTCCTCCATGATTTGAAGAAATAGGAAAGAACTGTCTGATAATCCTGAAAAAAAATAATCCAAGCCCATAGTGGAAAGTTGTTCTATATACGCCTTTGTTTTCTGTCTTATTCTTTTTTCTCTTAGAATGAAAGTTAGAATCTTTCTAAAGGATATTTTTTCTAGAACACGAGAGCTGCGCTTCATTATATTGAGATAGAAAAACGATCGGAATACATGCTCCAATTTCAAAAAACGATCGGCTTGCGTTATTTTTTTTGTTTGAAGGGAAACTGGAATGGATAAAGGTAGAAGAAAGATGAGAGCAGGCAAGAAAGGGCAAAAGGTGGGGAGAAAGTGAAGAATTCAGGAAAGTTCCAACTACCATCTTTTTCCGAAATAAAATCAGAATTTTCACTAAAATCAAATTTCAATAAAAGGGAATGCTACATGCCTATCAAACAACTAGCATACTTTTAGAACTAGAAACCTACGATGGCCACGTCGTCCTAAAATCAATTTTGTGTTTTGAAGTGAGGCAACGATCCCAAAAAATGTTAGTAGACATTTTTGCCCCCGTACCCTTGATGACAAACAATTCCTCCATAGTCCTTGGCAGGCATGACAACCACTCTCACAAAATGAGAAACCATTTAGCAAGCTGGTAAATAATCTGAAAATCGATGACTTGCAAATTTACTTCAGTATTTTTTCTACGGTAGTTCCGAAAATCGATGACTTGCAAATAATTCTGAAAATCGATGACTTGCAAATTTACTTGATCGCAGGTGTCAGTATGATTTGCAGCTCACAGCCTGACAGCAGCAGTTCTGAATTCCTAAGAAGAAAATTTTGTTCTCGACGAAAAGTAGTCGGACCAAATAGGTTCGACAACAACCAGCACCAAAGGATCATGCCGACAACAAATCAGGAACCCATGAAAAGAGAAGCAGACCAACTGTCAAGGACGACGAACCAAAGCGTAGAGCAGAGAGGAGGAAAGTTTCTCAAAATTCCTAGCACATGAATTTAAAGCACAAACAAACCAGTACGCCAGCACCACCTTTCATTCGCAAGCCTTCCATACATAGAGAGGCAGAATTAATTGGGCAGAGCAGGTTGTACTCACTCTCGACGATTGCCAGGGCCTTGGAGTCGTCGGCCGGCGGCTCGGTCGCGGGGATGACGGCCTTCTCCTCGGCGACGTCCTCCTTGGCCGCCTCCGGCTCGGCCTCCGCGGGCGCCGCCTCGGGCTCCTTGTCCTTGGTGACCTCCACCTCCACCTTCTTGGCCTCCTCCTCAGCCATGTTGCTGTCCGGTAGGAGAAGCTTAGCTGTTGCTGTTGAGTGTGTGTGTGTGGGGTGGGAGCTAGCTGTGCCTGTGCGTGTGCGTATGCGTGCGAGCGTGGTGGCGCGTACTAATAACAAGCGGTTTAACTGTTGGCCGTGTCTGCTGGACTGTGGACGAGGATGGAGAATAGGGCCTGGTTTAGATTCCAAATTCTTCCTCAAATTTTAATATGCAAAAGAAGATTTTCCATCACATCAAAATACCGACAAATACATGGAGTACTAAATGTAGATAAAATCAAAAACTAATTGCACAGTTTTGTTGTACTTTGTGAGACGAACATTTTGAGTCTAATTAATCAATTTTTAGATAATTTTTTACACTAAAAAACAAAGAAACACTGTAGCAACTTTTTCCGAATCGGGGCGCTGCTTTCGGGATCTAAACACGGCCTAGTTTAGGCCGCAAGGGAAGGGAAGGAGTGGAGGTTGGCTTGGCGTGTTTCTAAATTCTCCCGGGTTGGGGGGTGGGGCTCCACGTTCCTCGGTTCAGGGACGGTTTTGTAGCCCGGATTCTGTCATTTGCAGCCTTGCAGTTGCAAGTGTATAGAGTTGTTTATATCTTGCTTTGCGCTGGTCCTTCTGGTGAATGACAATAGCTATCTTGATGGAAAAAATAACTGTTGCTAGCTTATTTTAAATTAAAAGAAACAGAAAAGGTTTTATTTTTAAACTGTTCTCAAATTTTCTTTCGCGTAGTTAACCCGATTCAGTATGGTTGATGCAATGATATACAAAGATTTGGGGGTGTCCGCCCAAGATCAGCAGCAGGTTCAGGAGAGCCAGACGCGCCGTAACCGTAATCCATCATTCCATCTAGTGTGTTTTTTTAAAAAAAAATAAAAAAAAGCGTCGGCAAGGAAGCCATGGGCGCGTACGTGACGGCGACCCGGGCCGGCGCGTCATGGCATGGGCCCGCCGCGGGCGCAGCGCGTTGGCTCCTCTCCAGCGCAATTGCGCTGTGCCACTGCCGTGACGAGTTGGCCCGCTACCCCCCAACCCCACGCACGCCCCACGGCGCCCCCGCGGCCCGCGCCGCTGGGCGCTCGGATCCCGTGAGCGCGGAGACTCTGGTGGCCGTTGCAATGCACGCACGAGCACGACGCGCGTCGCCACCACCCACGCCAGCAACGTTCGTTTCGTTCAACGTCGACGTCGTCGGCCCGTGGGCACTGTTGACAGAATGACAGACCACGGACGTCTAAGATACCATACGGAGTCACGGACCGGCAGCGACAGGCCGGACGGCTCCGCAGCTTAGCCAGGCAAACGTGTGGCCAGACCACGGGGCTCGCTCGAACGTACTACCAGCGCGGCATCAATGTGGGCGGCGACGTCGCTAAGGACCATCGGTCGGTGATCGTATGCTTCGGTTCCTTGCATCGTGCGTCGATTTTAAAGCCGTTCGCCACTGGGTCGTCTCGTCCGTAGCACGACTGTAGCCTCGCCGAATCGTTGTTCCTGGCCTGTTTGGGAGGGCTCCGGCCGGCTCCGGATTCACCTGCGAAAATACTGTTCACGGCACTGTAGCAGTGCGAGAACGGGAGCCGGAGGAGCCAGAAAAACGAGCTTCTCCGGCTCTTGTGAACAATCGCGCGTGTCAGTGAGAGAGGGAGATGATGAGAGAAAACTGGCTCCGGTGAACAGTGTTCTACAGTGATCCGCGAAGGTGGTGTCAGGGGAGCCAGTGCCGCCGGAGCCCTTCCAAACAGGCCGTTATCGATCGGCTACTAGCCTACTACTCCTAGGTCTCGCCGGCGCCGGGGCCCGGACGGGAAGCCCCACCGTTATATCTGTCCGCGGCCGACAAGTGTGCTGCGCGGCGCTTTCGGCACGCGATATTGCGCGGTTCCAGCGCGAGCCGCCCGGGCACGTCCACTTGCCCGACGCCTGCCGCGGCATGTCCACGTCCGGGGGGAGGCTCACTTACCTCCTCCTCCTCCTCCTGTAACATGGTAGGATAACTGGGCTTCTGGCATTTCTTTCTGGGAGTCCCCGTTTTCCATGACAAGACCTGGACGAGCAGAGCAGGACAAATACGCTCGTCCGGATACACTTTGCGGTTGCGGATCCTAGTTTGGAAGTACCGGCTCTGCAAATAAGTTTATTTTACATGCATGCTTCACTGGATGAATTGTCATGGTCGTATCCATGGCAAATGATTGCGGCGAAGCTCCTCGTTTTTTCAGCTAGGGGCCTGTTTAGAATGCAAATTTTTTCAACTCTAACTATTGTAGCACTTTCGTTTGTATTTGGTAATTATTGTTCAATCGTAACTAGACTTAAAAATTTCGTCTCGTGATTTACTACTAAACTGTGCAATTAGTTATTTTTTTATTAACATTTAATGCTTTGAAGAGAGAGTGAAAAAAATTTAGAATTTGGAGACAATCTAAACAAGGCCTAGGAAACAAAATCAAAACGTAGTTTACTGGATTTGTTTTGATTATTCATACATACCGTTGGCAAGTCATAGGATACATAGCTGGCCAACTAAGCCTTGTCGTTGTAATAAGGCAGGGGGACCGGGCAAGGCCTCTGTGTGCAACTGTCCAACAATGTGCTGGAGCAATGATTTAGCAGGCAAATGAACAAGATGCCAACATGCCTTTCTGGTGACCGGTGAGTGCAGCCACAGCTACGCGATGCGTCCTCCGTCCAGCTGTTGCAAACGAACTCCGGCTGAGTTAACAGAGTGGCTGAATATTATAAGCAGCCAGAAGAAATCTGGTTCGATTTTTTCCTTTGTATACGTCTTCGTCGAACGGCGCCTACGTATGCAAATCATCAGGAATACGCATACATCAGTACATCACATGATCAGAGTCTCCTCGTATATACGTCATCCCTCGCTGTCTTCCTGTTGCTGTTCTCCTTCTGAATGAAAGACTCGGAAGCCTCGCTGTCTTCTTTGTTAACCAAACTGACCAAAAGCAGGGCTGCTGTAACCGATCCCTGTTTCGTTACCAACAAGTTCGCAGGTTAGCACATGGAAGCAGAGCTAAAGGGGCTAAACACACAGTGATATGGATGTGGCCAGGCACGCGTCAGATTAAAGGCTACGGCTTGACAGGCCTGATTTTCCTTGCCACTAATACTGAAGCACACAAGCAGGCAGGCAGGCAAGCTCTTCTTCAAAAATCTTGCATCCACATCCTCACGGGCCCCGCCGGCGCGTTGGACGCATCGCGGGGATAACGTGGCTCGACAGCGACGCGTGTCGGTAACCCACCAATCCACTCGTCATTCTCCTCTGCTAATCCTTGGCAAACATGCATATTTAAAATTGGTTACCTTCGGCCAAAGATCAGTGGCGATACGCTGCAGACGTTGCAGCCACAAACCCAGCAGCCATTTGGAAATCATCAGGCCTCCAAATCCCTGTCAGACAGGCTCTCACCTACATTTGTTGGCATTCTCGGCCTTATAAATCCCATTTGAAGTCAAGGGAGGAGGATCGTTTTCAAGCTGCGTGCGAGCAATCACCACCTGGCCCCAACTTGTCCTGGTGGGCTTCTGGAGTTTTTCTTCTCGTTCCCTAACTCTTCTGACGTCCTGATGACTGCACGATGTTTAAAATATGTGCGATTCCGTGTGCCTGAGGGGTTGTATTTTGCTTTTTCTTGATAAAGATGTCTGCATTCTTTATCTTCAGGCTAGGGTTTACAAGTGCAGGAGGGATGGGCGCTATGATCTGGAGAGTGATGCTTTATGAACCTAGACGGCTGGACTTGCATGATTCCCCGAACGGTCGGTTCTTTATGACTATGTATGTATTGCTGGAGATTCTGCCAACAGCAAAGCTTTGCAAACGGAAACTTTTAGTTGTAGCCAACAACGTCTCAACTACGTTCCTGAAATGCGTACTAAAATAGACTTTTGTATACATATAGTACTGAACATATTAATATGTTGTCTGAAAAAAGACAGGTCAGAATCCAGTGGTTCAGGTTGGAGCCAAGTCTCTCCAACATGTGAGTTGCCTCGACAAGCCGGACTGCAATAGTTCACGAAACGGCGGTTCAGTGAACATAAACGTATGATTCATGGATGGGTCATGGGTGCAGTGCTTTCAGGTCAGACATCTCTGAAGCATCAGTATTCACGTAACCAGCCAGTGTTTTCAGCTTCACCTGCCAAGTGATCTGTACCTGATTTGCAGTTGTGAAACGACTGTCTTCTTGCTCACGTTCCTGAGATTTGTTACAGTGATCAGGTGAAGACCCTTTTCTCAGCTATATATGTTTTGCCTCCTTTTTCCTCACGAGATTATGATAAAGATCTTTTCAGTCAAAAAGGGGTGATAATCTTCACGTTCACGTTTTACATCAAATCCTAACGATCGAGAGAGTGTTCAATACATGCAAAATTTCTACAGCTTTTCTTGCAGCCGCCGATCGATGTGGCGGAAGATGTCTGAAAATTAAAGGGCGAATTTCTTGCTTTCATCAATGACCAAACAGGACATTGCGTCGCAGCTGCATGGTTTCCTTCCGCAAGTACATAAGCTGATAAGCACCAGCGACTAATCGGATATTGTTTGCTGGAAAGCTCACAAATGACAACACACGGACAGGTTCAGAACCCACAAATAAAGAAGGTTACTGGCTGTCTCGTTAGTCCAAAGCAGATGAGAGAAAGGAAGGGCTTTTGATGGTCCATCAGAGTTCTTTCATCACTGCAAAACCAAAAGCAGGTGCATTATGTGATGCTTTATTCGCTGGTTCAGCGCAATTGGCCACACTGGAAAGAACTGGCCGGCCTAGAACACGAAGCAGACACGGTCATGATTCTCAGAAGGTGACACAGTCAAGAATCAAACAACTGAATTTGTAATCTCAGACATTTTGACCCTCTAGTTAGAGAGAGTTATTTTGAAATGGTACTGACTAATAGAGCATAACACCACAACAAAAACAAAAGGAGCAAAAGGAGAAATTTCAGCTAACTGTATATATGGACTGTATTCTCCATTTCCAATAGGACAAACTGAACAACTATTGTCCTTTTCACTTGGTGGCCAATGTTTTCTAGTCTTGTTTTCAGGGCCCCGATGATTCCTTTTCCTTTACATAAGATAATGGCGAACAACCACAATGTCATGATGGTGGATTCGGGTTTATCGCAAAAATCGGAGGAATGCTGTGTGCTTTACAGTTAACTATGGCCTCGTTTAGTTCCCAAAAATTTTCTTTTCGCCCCATCACATCGAATCCTTGGACGCATGCATAGAGCATTAAATATAAATAAAAAAGTAACTAATTGCACAGTTTGGTTAGAAATCACGAGACGAATCTTTTGAGCCTAACTAGTTCATGATTGGACACTAATTGCCAAATAAAAACGAAAGTACTACAGTAGCCAAATCCAAAAATTTTCGCGAACTAAACAAGACCTAAGTACGCAGACATGGCCAAGGCTAAGCGTATGCTTACTCTAAGCGTTTTTTCTTCTTAAAAAACGTATTGCTCCAATAAGCGTTTACAATAATCAATCAATGAGTGGGTGTGAATAATAATTACTTTTATTTCATCAAAATAAAATAATTAATTTTTTCGTGTGTACCGATTCCAGGGGAGTTATTTATGCATCTCAGATTTGCTGAGGTCACACAATTCAACCAGTTGAACACTTACACATTTGAGGGCTTTTTATGGTGGTTGAGGATGCTTTTGAGTGCCTCTAATCATTTTAGTTGATTTTATTCATCTAAGGGTAATATGGTCATTGCACTGCCCTCCCACTCCCGCTCCCCCCACCCTAAACCCCACGCCGAAGCGGTCGGCTCCCCCAAACTGCACGCACCTCACGCGACGCAAGGCTGCACTCTCCCCGCCCTAGCCGCCGCCGCCCTCCTCTCTCCCTCGCTCTAGCCGCTGCCGCCACCCTCGCACGGCGTCACGGCAACCGCCCTGTCCTCTCCCACGCTCGTTGCGGCAGTCGTCCTACTCTCGCCCTCGGACGTCGCGGCGGCCGCTCTGCCCTCGCCCACGCCGCCAAACGCAGTCACCCTGCCCTCGCCCCCCTCCTCGCCGTCGTATGACCTCCTGGTCCGTCAGGCACCTACCCAGCTGAAAGCTCTAGTTTAGTTTTGGTGAATTGATGAAACCTAAGTGCTAACCTTGGCTCTAAGTGAACATGAGATAGGTTAGTGCGCATTCCAAGTAGAGGAGCAAATGGATGAAGATCATGATGGTGGTGATGGCCATGGTGATGATCATGTGCTCAGGCTTAGAAAAGAAGAAATATAAAAACAAAAAGCTCAAGACAAATGTATAATTGATAGGATCTCTTTGTTGTTGGTAATCAAGACACTATAAAGAGTGTGATGTGGTAGAACCGCCCAAGTTATATGGCCCACATGTACTTATCATTGTCTTCCAGACTTCTGATAACCGCACGTGGGAGTCAGACAACTCCAGTAGTCGGTCGGGTGTCCTAAGGGATCCCCAAATCATCCATGTTTTTCCTTCCAAGCAGAATACATCACAGAAAGCATTGCAGAAATACAACAGTTATACAAATATACAAATATATTACATCTGAGTAAATAGCAAAAGTCTTACAAATCATAAGTTTTACAAACCATTCTTTAAGTTATTACAAACCATAAGTTTTAGCCATCAAGGCAGTGGGGTAGCAAAACGGGTACCACTTATAATACATCACAAAAGAGAGTCACCCTGCCCAAGGATGCACGACAACTACTACTGCTAGGACTTCTCCTCCTGAACTGTCATGCAACAGGGGCAAAAGCCTAACTGCTCAAGAGGCTCGCCTGCAACAAGGGTTTAAAAACCCCTGAGTACAAAGATACTCAACAAGACTTAACCGACGAAAAGGAAACCAAGGGTATGCAGGTTTACGGGAATCAAGGTAAGTCTGTAGCAAAAATCAAGATTAACTTTGTAGAGGAGCTTACTAATGATTGATCCTTACTTTCAATATTTTAGCTCAAGTTACATAAGAGGAATCCAGTTTGCACCTGTTCTAAATGATTCACTCTTAATCATTCCATCTCATGATCATAGTACTAATGTTCTAGTTATTAACTACGATGCAGTTCAGTTGATCGAGTCTTCTTCTCCGAGAAGCAGCGGCAATTCGAATCGATTTAGCCCAGCTGGGCTTTCCTTACTACACGACATATGTAGGCCTAGGTCCGGTCCCGAACCCACATATATCAACCTTCACTCAGATCCCCAAAACATGAACGGGTTCGTGCGACCCGAGAGTACAGTACTCCACCTCCCTACGCCGCTCCTAGTGGATTCACAGGATGTGTACAGGCTACTCTTGCCATCTCTCTACTCCCAGTGTGTGGTTGGCCTTTCACATAATGGTATAGCTGAGGTATTAGACTTACCGAAGTATGTGGCCAGTACTATAATTCATGATCATAAGCGGCCCTTCAATGATCGGTCCTTAATCGACATAGACGGGACAAGAACGACTAGGCAACCCTGTCAGCTTAACCACCAGAGACATAACCCAAGTCCGGTCCGATCTCCAATTAAAGCATGTTCATTTTAACCTCTGAGGACGATTCCTGAGTAAAGAACCATTACGAATGATGAAATAATCACCCGACTCTTACCACTAAGCAAGGCTAAGCATACCTAACCTACGACACTACAAAAGGGTAACAAGGGATGGTATTAGAATAACAAGGTACTCATGCATCAGATGGTATTCACCCAACTCCTAATTTACTTAATGCAACAAGTATAAGATTTATGTGAATAACTTTTATAAAACACAAGGAAATGGTTGTATGCTTTGGGGCTTGCCTGCGGTGTCGGGGTTGTCAGTTATGTTAGGAAAACCCCTACTCTCCAACCCAACTCCTTCTGAGTGAAAGCCTGCCTCAGAAGCTTGCTCAACTATCAGGTCACCACTCTCGTTCACTATACGTAATTAAAGATGCATGCTTCAGGATGATGGTATACTAACTTAAATATAAGAGGTGCACAGTGATTAAGATGACTAATCAAGATTAACTACTTGAGTAGAACTTTCCTTCACAATTAAGTTAGGTTAATTACTCACCAAGCAATATTAGTATTTATTATTAACAAGTTGATAATGAGAGCATAATCATGTAAAGTAATTGCCAAGGAACAACAAGGTGTTAGTGTTCCAAGGTCCACAATCAACTTGAAAATCACACTTTAGTCATGAGGTGATTAACCCTAATCATTTAGCATATATTAATTAATAAATAAAGCACGTAATTAAGTGGACAATTAAAAAATATCAAAACAGTACCAAATTTTTTTGTGGAGGTAGGTTATTGCACATAACATTTACACAAAAAGTTTTATGATTAATATATTATTATTTTAACCTATAAAAATCATGGAAGGTGCATTTATTAATTAAAAGAGGTAATTTATAAGCATACCAAAAGTACTAAAATGCCCATTTCATATTTTTTATAGGTAGAGTACATGATAACAAGACTACACAAAAATTTTCATAATTTTATCAGCATAAATTATTAAGTTAAGAATTTTACTAGAATTAGCATGATTAATCATTTTCTTAAAATCAAAAACTGAGAAAAAACGTTTTTCACCCACGGTCAGCCACCCCTAAGACTGACAGGCGGGCTTGAGTCAACCTGCATAGGACCCCGCGCTTGACCATGGGCTCCCGGTCGTTGACCGGTGATTTCTCGCCGGCGGCGAGGTTTCCTGTGATGCAGTCCACTCCGGCGTGACCTTCTCCCTTCCGTGCACACCCCAGTGGTACTTGTTGACCCACTATCGCACCACAGCAACCACGGCGATGGCCATGGTGGCCTGGCGGTGCTCTGGTGCGGTGGACAACACCAACGGTGAGGTCTCCGGCCTCGGTAGAGACACCAATAGCTTCCCTAGGACCTAGCGACTCTAACCCAGGTATCAGTTGAATGATACACGGCCCTGAAAGATCCTAATGGCTAGAGGGGGTTGAATAGCCTATTGAAAAATTCTATGACGACAACACTTAGCAAATATGTTAGACAATTAAACGGCGAAGCGAGTGTTGTGCTAGCCTACTAAAAGAGCAAGCCACCTGCCACATTTCTAGTGACTATGATCACTAAGCACACAAATGCTATGTCACTAAACTAAGTTAATGAGCTCTCAAAGATTAATTAAAGAGCCTCACTAACCACTAAACTTGACTCTTACTTGCCCTCAAAACTAGCTACACTAAAGGGACAAGCTACACTAACAAATGTAAATACACGGAAAGGATGGATTGTTATACCGTCGTGTAGAGGAATGAGCCAATCACCAATGGAGTCAATCAATCACAAGAATGAATATCAATGAAGACCAATCACCTTGAAAGTAAATGTGTGATACAATGATTTTTTACCGAGGTTCACTTGCTTGCCAATAAGTTAGTCCTTGTTGTGGCGATTTACCTACTTGGAGGTTCACATGCTAATTAGCATCACATGCCAAACCCACAACCGGATGCCACACAACCAACATAAGATGGGGATCACACAAGCCACGAGCAATCTACTAGAGATGCATTTCATGATCTCCCACAGGAAAGCCTTAAGAACCCCTCACAATCACCACGATCGGAGTCAGAGACAATCACCTTCCTCCGCTCGACGATCCTCGCTGCTCTAAGCCGTCTAGTTGGTGGCAACCACCAAGAGTAACAAGCGAATCCCGCAGGAAACACAATCACCAAGTGCCTCTAGATGCAAACACTCAAGCAATGCACTTGGATTCTCTCCCAATCTCACAAAGATGATGAATGAATGATGACGATGAGTGGGAGGGCTTTGGATAAGCTCACAAATTTGCTATATCAATGCAAATGGCCAAGCGAGTGAGCTAGAGCCGGCCATGGGACTTAAATAGAACTCCCCACAAAATAGGGATGTTGGCTCTCTGCCAGTCAGCCCACGCGCACTGACCGAACGCGCTGGTCAGGGTGATCGGATGCACCTAGGCCAGCGTCCAGTCATCGAATTAGCGCCACGTGTCCCCTGCGTTTGATGTCATCCGCGTGATTCCAACAGCTAGTTAGCCTCGCGTCACGCGATAAGTCACGACCGGACGCGTCGTCCCGAAAACCGGATGCGCCAGTGCCAGGTCAGCCCACGCACGCACCACTCCCGCGCTGTGACCGGACACACCGCTCCCCGCGAGATACTAGCGTTAGGTCACTTCTAGTAAGCATCTAGAGGCAGAAAATCGTGACCGGACGCGTCAGATGCACCTCGACCGGACCTAGGCCAGCGTTCGGTCAGTTCTTCTCCTTTGCGCGCCAAACCATTCGACTGACATCAGCATATGTCACTAGTGATCGAACACAGGCCCTGCACGTCCGGTCACAATGATTGTGCTGCGTTCGGTCATGAGACCGAGGGCAGCCTTCACTACAACACTAACCGGACGCAGGGAGGCTGAGTCTGATCACTCCTGAGGCAGCATCCAATCACCCTAGGACAACTTCTCCACTTCACCACCCTTGCTCAATCACCAAGTGTATCACCTTGTGCACGTGTGTTAGCATATTTTCACAAACGTTTTCAAGGGTGTTAGCACTCCACTAGATCCTAAATGCATATGCAATGAGTTAGAGCATCTATGGCACTTTTATAACTGCATTTCGATACGAGTTTCACCCCTCTTAATAGTACGGCTATCAATTCTAAATGTGATCACACTCGCTAAGTGTCTCGATCACCAAACCAAAAAAGCTCCTACCATTTATACCTTTGCCTTGAGCTTTTTGTTTTTCTCTTTCTTTTCCAAGCTGAGCACTTGATCATCATGGCCATCACCACCATGATCTTCATCCATTTGCTCCACCACTTGGAATATCTACCAACCTATCTCACGTACACTTAGAGCACATAGGTTAGTAGCTAGGGTTTCGTCAATTCACCAAAACCAAACTAAAGCTTTCAGGCCACAGCGAGCTCGGCCACACCCATGGCGGCACGACGACGCTTGGCATGGTGGTGCGATGGTGAATTCACCGCTCTGGTAGACAATTGGTCAAGATAGGGCTCGGGTTAGCATAAGGGGGCTCACCACGACAAGCTAGTCTTGACGATTGAAGCGGAGGAGGCACGGACGTGGCTGTCGATGTTGATGGCGAGTTCAGCGGCATGAACCAACGGTGAGCTGATGTTCTAGCGAAACCTAAAGGGGAAAAGATCAACAATCACGTTGATGAGCTTCACGGCATAGCAAGGAACCTGAAATGACAAGTGAGAGAGCAAGAATGGCTCTGGGAAAGCCTGGCCATGGTGAGGGTGCATACGGTGGCACTCTGCTCAACGCCGAGGAAGACGATAGTGGTTGACCAACTCAGGTGGGTAGAGCTAGCGTGGATGGGTTGGGTAGATGCGCAAAGGAACAGTGAAACTGTGGGCGAGATGAATTAGGCAAGGATGCAACGGCGGTGGAGAAATCAACAGCGAACCAAGGGCTCGAGGGCGACGGTAGAAAGGAAGAGAAGATGAGCCCGGTGGCCAGCTTGGCGACTTAAGGGCGTTGGCATAGCTTTCGGGGGTCTAGCTCCTGCTTGCGAAGCGTCGAGGCAAAGTGGCTGCGTTCCTATGCGAGAAAAGGCGGTGAAACGGTCGTCGGTAGCATCAGCAGCGAGCAGGCAGAGTGGTAGCTCCTCGACATCTTCTGTTCATGCCTGACAACCGACCTTCAGAGCTCTCCCTCATGATTTTGCAAAACAACTTGATGATCTACCTTAAACAAAGTTGTGCATCTACATGAGATCTCCATTTTTGCTTAAAGAATCATCAACGGAAACTTGATAGTTTGAAAGATTTTTAGTTTAGAAGAAGGGTACTATAAAACTATAGAACAGACAACAGAGTTTAGAATTAGGGTTTGATAAATTGAATTGATTAATCAAATTTGGGAATTAATTTGTGATTATTGATCAAGCAATCAAGCCAACCAATAGCACCATTGCAAAGTACAATCTTTGTACTAACAAATGATGCTAAAGTTTATATAAGAAATTCATTTTAATAATTCCCCTAAAAATGAATCAAATGCTGATTTCCATGACTTAGTCAAAATGACTAAGTGTTGAATTCAATCCTAATTTCATTTTTTTGGAGCTCAAATTTTAATGGTTTGGACTTGAATCCACACCCCATACTTGACACTAGTGTAAAGCACCTACTTTACACCTCAAAGTTTATTAGGGCATAATTTCAAGTATTTTAGTGAAATTCAAAAATAGAACGCCACAAAGTACCTTAAAAAGATTTTTGAGTTTAAGCACAAACCAACACAAATGCATTGCAATACTAGTAAATAAATATTGACTTTAGTAAATGCAAAGCATGGTGAGCTACTATAGATGATTAACATGCTTGATGATGACATGATCAAGTTTTAGTGATGCTTAACACCAGGAGTGTTACATGTAATCACATTTATGATAGATGGTTGTACTATTAAGAGGAGAGCTCTTATCGGACAACTCGATCATCTAGTGCCACTAGGTGTTGGTTTACTTGCATTTGCATTTTAGGCCTAGTACACAATCGGTGAGAAGTGATTAACCTTTGGAAAATGATTGTGAAAATGCTAACACACTTGCGTGTGATGGTGAAACACTTGTGGTGTTGGCACATTTGCAAAGGAATCATAGGAGGTGAAAAAAGGGGATGAGGTGCTGCCTCTGGGGGCACCGTCACCCCCTGTCCGATGCACCGCCACCCCTAGGGCGGTGACCAGCTGGGCTCGGCCGAGAAGGAGTTGGGTTGGCACCGTCATTGTATGTCCGGTGGCACCACCACCCTAAGGGTGGTGCCCACCTGACCTCGGTCCAGAGCAGCTGAGAAGGAGTAGTCACCAGCCATAACTGTGTGCACTACCACGTGAATGATGGTGCACCACCGGCAGCTGTCCGGTGCCTTGCCGCTTTTCAACAGAGAGTGGGGAAAAACAGGCTTGGTCACCGCCTGGGCACCAAAAGCAGGGTTTTCAGGGGTTTGGCTGGGTGGTCACCGCCACCCCTAGGGTGGTGCCACCACCGCCTGTCCGGTGCCCGCTCGGCCAGTCAAACTAGCCGTTGAGTCGACCGTTGGGGGGGCACCGCCACCCCCATGTCTGGTGCTACCACCGCCATGTCCGGTGGCCTCGCAGAAACCAGCTCCAAAGGGTAACAACTCTTTTTCGAGGTGGGGCTTATAAATAGCCCCCTTGGTCAACCATGGCCACTCTCTTGGAACCTCAAAGTGTCGAGATCTCATATTATGAGCAAGCTAACACACTCTACTCACTTCTACACTTGATTTCATCATCTTGAGTGAGATTGGAGAGCCTCTAGTGCATTGCTTAGTAATCTAGCATCATGTGGCACTAGTTGGGTGATTTGGGCTGATGGAGATCTTGTTACTCTTGGTGTTTGCCGACACCTAGATAGCCCGATGATTGGTGGATCGTTGAGTGGAGGAAGGTGAATGTCTCTGGCTCCGATCATTGTGATTGTGAGGGGTTCTTGTGACTTCCCCGGTGAAGCGCCAAAGGCAACTCTAGTGGATTGCGCATGGCTTGTGATCCTCATCTTGTGTTGGTTGTGTGCCACCTGGTTGCGGGTGAATCGCCACAACGGGGACTAGCTTGCCGGCAAGTAAGTGAACCTCGAAGGAAAAATCATTGTTTCATCATTTGTCTCTTTGGTATTCTATGGTATTCATTGATTGATCACTTGCCATGGCGGTATATCCCCTCTATCACTCTCTTGCATTACTTTGTGTAGAGCTTGTGGTAGTTGTAGCTAGTTGTGTAGCTTAGCTTCTTAGTTGTAATTAGTTCCTAGCTAGCTCAACTAGTGTAGAGAGTAGCGACATAGCCCTTGAGTGCCTTGTGATCTTAATTGACTATAATTATTGGTAGGTGGCTTGTATTTTTAGTAGGCTAGTGCAATACTTGCTTCGCCTAATTATTATCTAACCACTTGGCTTAGTGTTTTTGTAGATTTTTTAATAGACTATTCACCTTTTCTAGCCATTAGGACCTTTCAAGTGGTATCAGAGCCGTGATCACCGTGATTTGAGGCTTAACAACCTTCGGTGTCAAAATAGCTTAAATCAACAACACCAAGAAGCCACCCTAATTTGATAGCACAAACTATCCTTATTGGAAGGCTAAGATGATCACCTACATAAAGTCAATCAACATAAAGGTGTAGAAGGTGGTGGATCCCTCCGCGACCATAGAAGTGCTACTCCAAAACAATGATATTGCTCTTAGTGCCATTCATAATGCTGTGGATGAGAGGACATTTGAGCAAATCAAGAACATTAAGATGGCTCATGAGGCATGAAAGAAGTTGGAGGAATCATTTGAGGGCACACAAGCGGTGAAGGGTGCCAAAGCATATATCCTCAAGGAGAAGTTTGCAAGCTTCAATATGAAGAAAGATGAGAGTGTGCCAGAGATGTTTCATAAGCTCCTAGTGCTTGTTAATGATCTCAAAGCACTTGGAGAAGAGGTGAAGGATAAGGACTTCTCTCATAAGTTCTTGAGATGCTTACCATCAAGATTTGGCACGTAGGTCACTATCTAATGAGAAGTGGTTTGGGCATCATGTCACCAAACCAAGTATTGGGAGATGAGATGACCGATGACACATATAGAGATGATGATGAGAAGGAAGAGAAGAAGAATGACAAGACAGATGAGAAGAAGAAGAAGAAGAAGAAGAAGAGTGTGTTATTCAAAGCCATATCATCATCCAAGGGCAAGGCAAAACAAGAAACATCAAGTGAAGATGAAGACTTAAGCTTTGATAAGATTGATGATGAGAAGATGGCTCTCTTTGTGTAGAGATTTGGGAAGATCATGATGAAGAAAGGCTATTGGGCAGAAGAAAGAAGTCATCATCAAGGAACAAGGAAGAATCAAGGAGGTTGAAAGCATCTAGGCCCCAAGGTTTGGTTTCGGTAATTAATGACAACACTTTATTACCATGACTAACGTGTGTTTTGCAGAAACATTGGTAAGTTAGGTCATGGAGGTGATAACTGCTTTGAGCACTGTGGCTTCGTGTCCCTTGATGGAAATCGTTTCGGTTTTCAAAAGAGTGACGTCAAGATTAAGGACGGTTAGTTCCGGATGACGAAGTGTTGAGACACATTCGGAATAGTCGTTAGGATCTTCGTTTTTCTCTTTTGGCCGTACTATAAAGGGGGGCATGAATGGGTAGCTTGACCTAGGCGAGTCCTATGTTTAGGTGTGGTGCACACTTGTTAAACTTGGCGCTAGGCAACCCTAGATTGGCTCAAGGTTCAGTTAGAAGCAACTTGGTTGAAGTTGCGACGCGTTTCGGGCTGTTTTCTAGGCACCGGACGCGGTCTTCGGGAACACCGGACGCGTCCGGTGTATACGTTACCGCGACTAGGTTTCGGCCTCGACCACCGGACGCGGTCCTCGCGAGGACCGGACGCGGTGGTCAACGACCGACACGTGTCACCGAGAGAAAACGCCCGTCGGACGCGACCTGGACTTGATCGGCGCGTCCGGTGCGAGTCCAGTAAGGTCCAGAGAGGACCGGACGCGTCCGGTCTTCAGGCATCGGACGCGGCCTCGCGTCCGGTGTAAGTCCAGTAAGCACCCTTGCACGTCGGACGCGTCCGGTGCTACCTGACCGGTGCGTCCGGTGTTTCGCTTTCGAAATCGCGTTTTGACCGTTACGGGGGACCGGCGCGTCCGGTGTGTTGCACCGGCGCGTCCGGTGACCCCGTGCCAGAAAGTAACGGTTCGTTTTCTCTGAGGGGTGTATAAATACAACCCCTCCACCTCTTTTAGAGGTCTCTTGCTCATTCAAACATCTGAGAAAACCCTTTAGAGTGCAAGGGAGTGCAAGAGCTCTAGTGAGGATAGAGATTTGAGAATCAAAGTTTGAGTTTCCTCACTAGTGATTCGAGAGTAGCAAGTGTGCATCCACCTCCTCATTTGGGCTCGTTGTGGTCAAGTGAGAGTTCTAGCTTGTTACTCTTGGTGATCGCCATCACCTAGACGGCTTGGTGGTGATTGGGAGTTTGGTGATCATCCGGCGGAGCTTGTGGATGACCCAACTCAAGTTGTGAGCGGTTTTGGGTGATTCGCCGCGACGGAGTGTCGAAGAATCAACCCGTAGAGAGCACTTGATCCTTGCGCGGATCAAGGGGGAGCGACACCCTTGCGCGGGTGCTCCAACGAGGACTAGTGGGGAGTGGCGACTCTCCGGTACCTCGGAAAAACATCGCCGTGTTCCTTGCCCCTTTACTTTCAAGCAATTACTTTCTCGTATTTACTTTCATTGCTTGTTTTACATTCCTAGAATTGCCATGCTAGACTAGGATTGGAAACTAGGGTGCAAAACTTTTTAACGGTAGACTCTCTAGGAACACAAGTAGGCACTAGGGGTGAATTCCGGCTTGTAGGATTTAATTCTTGCAATTAATTTTTAGAGAAGCCCAATTCACCCCCCCTCTTGGGCATCTTGATCCTTTCAATTGGTATCGGAGCCTTGTTGCTCTAAATTTAGGCTTTACCGCCTAGAGCAAGATGTCTAACGGGGAAGGACCACCTCCCACCTTTGAGGGTGATGATTTTCCATATTGGAAAATCCGCATGGAGGCGTATCTCGAAGCCATAGATGTCGGATGTCTTAGAGCCGCAACCCAAGGGCTTCCTGCTATCAAGGATCCCGCAAACCCCATTGGTGACGAGGAGAAGTACGACCGGTGGAATGCAAAGGCCAAAAATGCACTCTACCGGGGATTAGGCAAAGATATCTTCAATCGTGTGCGTAATGCAAAGAACGCCCATGAATTGTGGGAGAATCTTTGTGCTCTCCATGAGGGAACTAAGAGTGAGCGTGAGGAACGCTATCATATAGCCCTAAAGAAAATTAATTCTTTTGATATGCTTCCCAAAGAAAGTGCTAATGACATGTACACTCGCTTGAATGTTCTTGTAGAGGACCTCAATGCTCTTGGGCTCACTAAAATGAGCCAATCGGATGTTGCAAGGAAGATCTTGAGTGTGCTTCCCGTTGAGAAGTATGGACATATTGTCACCGTACTTCACCAAAGTGATCTCTCCGCCGCAACACCGACTCAAGTATTGGGAAAGATCAATGCACATGAGATGTACATGCACATCACCCCGGAAGAAGGTTCATCATCTTCCAAGAAGAAAGACTTGGCCTTCAAAGCTAGCCATGACAAGAAGAAGAAGAAGGGCCAAGCCATGATCGTGCAAGAAAGCTCAAGTGAAAGTGATATCGATGATGAATCACTTGCACTCATGGTGAGAAAGACCACCAAGATGCTAAAGAAGCTCAACAAGAGTGGCATCAAGTTCGATGGCAAGAAAAAGAAATTCTTCACAAGTAGCAAGAGAAAGCCCATCTCGGAGATGGATTGCTACAATTGTGGTGAACTTGGCCACCTAGCTCATCAATGCCCTAGACCACCAAAAGACAAGTTCAAGAACAAGAACAAGGGCAAGAAAAATGATTCAAGTGATGAAGAAGATGAGAAGAAGAAGAACAAGCCATACAAGAAGAAGGATGGCAAGAAGAAGGAGTTCTACAAGAAGAAGAAAGGTGGAAAGGCATATATTGTTGGTGATTGGCTCACCGACATTGAATCATCTTGTGACTCCTCCGAAGATGAGAGCGATGATGAGAAAGAAAAGGTCGCCGCATTTGTGATGGGGCCATCATCTTCACCGACATCTTCACCACCACCTTCACCGCCTTCTTCACCATCATCGTCCACTACTCACCTATGCCTTATGGCCAAGGGTGAACGAAAGGTACAAAACCATGATAGTGATGATGATGATGATAGTGATAGTGATGATGAATATGATGCACCTTCTTATGATGAACTTGTAAAATTGCTAAACAAATACACTAAAATCATAAGAAGGACAAGAAGTGAAAATGATGATCTTCAAGAAGAAAATGAATCACTCTCATCTAAGCTTGAAAATGCACAAAAGACTAGTGGTGAGCTTAGAGATCAAAATGAAGTTATGTCTTCCACTCTCAAAGAGCTCAAAACCTCTAATAAAGAGCTTAAAGATCAACATGATAAACTTGAGAGGAAGCATGATGAGCTCATCACTAGACATAGCTCTCTAAAAGACAAGTACACCACATTAAAAATTGACTATGATAGTCTTGTGGTTGCTAATGAACTTGCTCTTGAGACACATGATGCTACTAACAATGTTGTTAAGTGTGATATAGCTACATCATGTGATGATTTGATCATTGAAAGCATTGAGCAAGGTTCTAGTAGCAAAGGCAAGAGTGTGGTTGAGTCATGCAACCATGATGATTATGCCAAGCTCAAGTGTGAGAATGAGAAGCTTGCAAATGAGAACAAGAAGCTTAAAGGTTTGATGGCTCTTGAGAAGCAACCAACAAATGAGTCACTTATTGAAGAAAACAAGAAGCTCAAGCAAGAAAAAGAGCATCTCAAGACCGGCCTAAGCAAGTTCACAAGAGGCCAATATTTGCAAAGTGAGCTCCTCATGAACACCGTAATGAAGATGGATAGAAGTGGTATTGGATACTTGGCAAATCAAGAGAAGAAAGCAAAAGCTCAACAACAAAGCAAATCAAAGCCCAAGCCAAAGAGATGTGTTGAGTGTGGTCAAGAAGGTCACTTTGCTCATGAATGCAAAACTCCACCACCACAACCCTTGCCCAAGCATGCTAGACCTTTTGCCTTCAATGCACATTACATGCTAAGAAAAGATTCAAATGGAAAGATGAAAGTCATGTTTTTGGGTCCCCCAAACAAGAATAGGCCAAAGAAAATATGGGTTGCCAAGTCACTAGTGGAGAAAGTCAAGGGCCCCTCTCAAGTTTGGGTCCCTAAACAAAAAGCTTGATCTCTTGTGTGTAGGTGAACTACAAGACCGGTGGATCTCATTGGGTTATTGATAGTGGTTGCACTCAACATATGACCGGTGATCCTCGTATGTTCACCTCCATTGAAGAGAATGGGATATGTCAAGAGAAGATCACATTTGGAGATAATTCAAAGAGCAAAGTCAAGGGTATAGGCAAGATTGCAATATCAAATGATCACTCACTCTCAAATGTGCTCTATGTTGCTTCATTGAGTTTCAACTTGTTATCCGTTGGGCAACTTTGTGACCTTGGCTTCCAATGCTTGTTCACACCAAATGAAGTTGAAGTTTCAAAGATAGATGACAAGCAAGTGATATTCAAAGGCTTTAGATACAACAATCTTTATCTTGTTGACTTCACCTCCGAAGATGCAAATTTGATGACATGTTTGTTCACCAAGACCTCACTTGGTTGGCTTTGGCATAGGAGGCTTGCACATGTTGGAATGAGCACTCTCAACAAGCTATTGAAGAAAGAACTAGTAAGAGGATTGAAGGATGTGAAGTTTGAAAAGGACAAACCTTGTAGTGCATGTCAAGCGGGCAAACAAGTTGCAAACACTCATCCAACCAAGGCTTTCATGTCAACCTCAAGAGTGCTAGAACTTCTTCATATGGATTTGTTTGGGCCTACAACATACAAGAGCTTGGGTGGTAATCTCTATTGTCTTGTGATAGTGGATGACTACTCAAGGTATACATGGACCTTCTTCCTTCATGACAAATCCGAAGTAGCAAGTTGCTTCAAGAAGTTTGCAAAGAGAGCTCAAAATGAATTCGAAGTCAAGATAAAGAAGATTAGAAGTGACAATGGGAAAGAGTTTGACAACACCAACATTGAAGCTTATTGTGATGAAATTGGAATCAAGCATGAAGTTTCTTCAACCTACACTCCTCAACAAAATGGTGTAGTTGAGAGAAAGAACCGGACTTTGATCACCCTTGCAAGAACAATGCTAGATGAGTACAACACTCCGGAGAAGTTTTGGGCCGAGGCAATCAACACCGCATGCTATGCTTCAAATCGCCTCTTCCTCCAAAAGTTTCTTGGCAAGACCCCCTATGAGTTGCTTAATGGGAAGAAGCCGGACGTCTCATTCTTCCGGGTGTTTGGTTGCAAATGCTACATCTACAAGAAGCGTCAACACCTAGGGAAGTTTCAAAGACGTTGTGATATTGGTTTTCTTGTTGGTTACTCATCAAAGTCCAAAGCATATAGAGTATTTAACCATGCCACCGGTTTGGTTGAAGAAACATATGATGTGGAATTTGATGAATCTAACGGCTCCCAAGGAGCAATTGAGAATTGTGATGATGTAGGTGATGAACCCTTGAGGGAGGCCATGAAGAACATGCCGGTGGGAGACATCAAGCCAAAAGATGATGAAGACGATGTGCAAATCATTGATCCACCATCTTCATCACGTGTGCCTCAAGATGATGACAAGAATGAGAGAGTTGAAAATGAAGATACTTATGTCTCTCATGAACAAGCCGAGGCACAAGCACAAGATGTTGATGCTCCCCATCCACCTCCTCAAGTGGTTGATAGAAGGAACTCACCTCTACTTCAAGCTCATCCACAAGAACTAATCATAGGGAGTCCTACAAAGGGAGTAATGACTCGATCTCAAAAGCTAGCTTCTTTCGTTGAACATCACTCTTTTGTCTCTTGTGTTGAACCTAAGAATGTAGAAGAAGCTCTTCAAGATCCGGATTGGGTGAATGCCATGCATGAAGAATTGAACAACTTCACCCGCAACCAAGTTTGGACACTTGAAGAGCATCCTAAAGGTGCAAGAGTCATTGGAACCAAGTGGGTGTTTCGAAACAAGCAAGATAACCAAGGCATAGTAGTGAGGAACAAGGCAAGACTAGTAGCAAAGGGGTTCTCTCAAGTTGAAGGCCTTGATTTTGGAGAGACCTTTGCACCCGTTGCAAGACTTGAAGCCATTCGTATCCTTCTTGCATATGCATCACACCATGATATGAGACTATATCAAATGGATGTGAAAAGTGCATTCTTAAATGGCTTTATTAATGAACTAGTCTATGTCAATCAACCTCCCGGGTTTGAAGACCCTAGATATCCTAATCATGTTTATAGGTTGTCTAAGGCGCTATATGGGCTCAAGCAAGCCCCTAGAGCGTGGTATGAGCGCCTCCGGGACTTCCTCATTGAGAAGGGCTTCACCATTGGGAAGGTCGACACCACACTATTCACCAAGAAGCTTAATGGGGAGATCTTCATTTGTCAAGTATATGTTGATGATATCATCTTCGGGTCAACAAATGAAGATTATTGCAAGGAATTTGGTGAATTGATGTCGAAGGAGTTCGAGATGTCAATGATTGGTGAGCTCACATTCTTCCTTGGTTTTCAAGTCAAGCAAATGAGAGAAGGGATTTTCATCTCTCAAGAAAAGTATACCAAGGATCTTCTCAAAAGATTCAAGATGGAAGAATGCAAGCCAATCAAGACCCCAATGCCATCAAATGGACATCTCGACCTAGATGAGGGAGGTAAACCGGTCGATCAAACTCTCTACCGTTCTATGATTGGTAGCTTGTTGTACCTTACCGCATCTAGGCCCGATATCATGTTTAGTGTGTGCATGTGTGCTCGCTTTCAAGCGTGCCCTAAAGAACCTCACTTAAGTGCCGTAAAAAGAATCCTAAGATATCTTAAGCACACCCCAAGTATTGGTTTATGGTATCCCAAAGGAGCTAGATTCCAACTAGTTGGCTATTCCGATTCGGATTATGCCGGTTGCAAAATTGATAGAAAAAGCACATCCGGAGGGTGCCATTTGCTTGGGAGATCACTAGTATCTTGGTCATCTAAAAAGCAAAATAGTGTGGCTTTGTCCACCGCCGAGGCGGAATACATTGCCGCGGGGGCTTGTTGTGCACAAATCTTATATATGAAACAAACCCTCCTAGACTATGGAGTTGTTCTTGAAAAGGTGCCACTTTTATGTGACAATGAAAGTGCCGTTAAAATTGCTAATAATCCGGTACAACACTCTCGCACCAAGCACATTGATATCCGCCATCACTTTCTAAGAGATCACGTTGCTAAAAATGACATATCACTAGAAGGTGTACGAAGTGAAAATCAATTAGCGGATATCTTCACTAAACCTTTGGACGAGGCTACCTTTTGTAGGCTAAGAAGTGAACTTAATGTGCTTGATTCAAGTAACTTTAAAAAATGAGCGCGTGTTGTCCCTTGCATTGCATTGTATCATATGTCATGTTTACCTTATCGCAATGCATTTAGGGCTTGGCTAACACGGTTACGATAACCCTCCTTTGGAGGAGTGAAGAAGCCTAACCGTGGATCAAACTTGACAAGCAACCTAGCTTTACTTTCTTGTATTGCATTGCATATGCATGGTTGTTTGTTTGTCGTTTCTTTTCGGTTTAGCTTTAAGCAACCTCTGTGTTCGTCCATGAATAGAGAGAGCATTTGACGCTCCTAAAGGTCCAAAAACTCTATTGCATGGCCATACGTTGCTCCTTGGGTGTTTATTGCCTATTTTTGTAAAAATTATACTAGCCTAAGGCAAACTATTTTGAAAAATTTGAGGGTTTGAGTGAGGTCACTCATATCAGGTTCCAATTGGTGTTTATTTGAGTCTCTTTGAATTGGAACTTGATTGGGAGAAGTCGCGTCACAGTTCGGAACGAAGAATGGCGAAAAACAGCGACCGGACGCTGCACCGGACGCAGTGTTGCTGCACCACCGCGTCCGGTCCCGGCGTCCACCAGCGCGTCCGGTTTTCCAGAAGACAAAGTCCAGATCTAGGCACCGGACGCTGCACCGGACGCGCCTCTGACCACCACCGCGTCCGGTCCCTGCTACCACCACCGCGTCCGGTGCTCCGCGATGAATTCCCGAGCACTCAGCCTTCGGACTCTGACCGCGTCCGGTCTGTCCACACCGGACGCGCCCGGTGACTCCAGGCGCTTACTGGAGTGTCACCGGACGCTGCACCACCGCGTCCGGTGATTTTCACCACCGCGTCCGGTGCTACCGAATCGAGCGGATCTCGCCCTTATAAAATCGTTCCGTCTTGTCCGTTTTTTGCTTCTTCCGCCCGACATCCGCCGCCGCCGTGCCCTAGTCGCCGTTCCGCCGCTCCCGCGCTTCTTCCTCGCCGCCGGCGAGCCTCCACGCGCCGCGCCTTCGCTCTCCGGCGAGCCTTGCCGCTCTCCCTCACTGCCGCGCCGCGCCCAGCTCGTTCTCTGCCCGCAAGCCCACGCCCGCGCCACCACCGTGCGCCGCCAATAATCGCCGCTGTCCACCTCGCCGCCGGTGTGCCAACCAGCTGTGGTCTCCTCCAGCACCACATCTACTCCCTCGTGCGCCCGGGCACCTCGTTCCCATCCTTCGGCCAAGTTTTGAACCTAGGGTTTACCCCTAAACCCTAGCTTAGGGTTTCTTTCAACCCTAGGGCTTGTCGAGGTAACGGCTCGTCTCGATTCCGTTTTCGATTCAAGTCCTTTCAATTCTCTCGTTAGGGCTTGCCGTTGACCATAACCTTTCATTGCTATCTAGTTTGGTCGTTTCAGTGCTCGATCGCCGATCTCGGGAGTTCTCGCGAACTAGATCATCTCGTCCCTTCACCGTCGTCTCGTCGATCCGAGGTAGCTTAGCGTCGTTTCACTTCGTATCTCACGTGCTTGCTATCTAGGGTTTCGTATCTTTAGATATATATATGCTTATTGTATATCTCTCTATTCCATACGTGCAGCGAGTCAGTCGGTGTGCCGGGTCAGATCTGTTTGCTTAATCCGAGGCCAAGCCTGCGGATACGGATTGAGGCCAAGTCTCTCGAGTGTCAGTTCATCATCTCACAGAGGTTCTCAGGCAGTCAGTCAGCATGGTGCGTTGCAAGAACGCCGGAGGAGCTCCTGGTGACGGGGACAACAGTCCTCCCCGTCGTGATGAGATTGCGCGCGGTAAGCGCATCAAGATTGCAGCCAGGAAGAAGAGGAGGACACTTTCAGATGCAGAGGTTGCTCAGGCCGTGGCAGACGCCGCAGAGCAGGCAGAGAGAGGTGGCAGACGCAGTGGGTTACACATAGGCGAGCGTCGCTTTCATCTTGAAGGACGACAGCTCGGCACTGAGGCCACTGAGGACACCGAGGCTACAGCACCTTCAGAGCAGATGTCAGTGGATCCACCCACAGAGCAGACAGAGGCTACACAGGCTACTGAGGCTCCACAGGCCACTGGGGATACAGAGGAGCAGGCAGCTCAGTCTCCACCACGTCGTCGCTCCACACGTGCTCGTACTCAGGTGACACCTAGGCCAGAGGGCCCGCGTCGTGGTGCACGACCTCCTCCCAGAGTTAGAGGGTCACCCCCGGTTGTGCACTTAGACCTGAGGGGTGCTTCTTCACGTCAGGTGAAAAGCTTGAGGTTTGTGGAGGTCAGCCGATGGTTTCCACCTATCAGAGATGCCAGTGCTTCAGAGGGTTTCTATACCCCACTTCAGGAGGACTTCTACAGGGCCCTAGTTGACAGTGGCATTGCTTTCAGACCTCAGAGGGTATGTCGACTAGAGGCATTGGTTGATGTTGTGGGAGAGCAGCTCCGTCCGCACCTGTTCTATCTGCCTGGCTTATCAGATCTTCTTGGACGGACAGGTGCTTACTGCGGCACATGGGTCAGGGAGTTCTATGCTTCTCTTTGGATTGATCCTGCCCATGAGTTCATACACTTTGCTTTCAGAGGCCGCGATCACAGATTGTACAGCTCCAGAGCTCGAGAGATTCTCAGACTACCAGCTTCTGACACAAGGATCCATCAGTTGTGCTATGGTCAGACTCCACCTCCCAGACGCCCTCACGGCGGTTCAGTGCCACCCACCGACCTGGTTCGACCCTGCTTTCGTGAGCCTTTTGGCGAAGGGTCACGTCGTACTCCTGCCAGCCTGTCGCCACTTGCCAGAGTCTTGGATGCCATTCTCAGACGCACTCTACTTCCTAGACTTGGCTACAGAGAGGGACTGACGAGGATGCAGCTTTGGGTTGTTCACCACCTCATGACACAGCGACAGTTTGATATCTGGGATCTTATCCTGAGTGAGATGGAGGACACCATTGCTGAGGGCTTCAAGGGCAACCGTCAGCTTCCCTATGCCCACTGGATTTGTTTCATCATCAGATCAGCTATCCAGATGCCACCAGAGATCAGGGCAGAGATTGCCAACACCACTACATCATTCCCTAATTATGATATTCGACAGCTTTGGGCTTCTATCACTAGAGAGCAGGCTCCAGCACCAGGACAGCGTGAGCGCCCAGAGGTTCCTGAGACAGCAGCTGAGCAGGACGCTACAGTGGACGAGCTTGCCGAGGCAGAGCTCGCAGACCTTGACACTCAGCCTGCTGGGATACCTGAGGATGTCACTTCAGACAGCACTGATGAAGACTATCAGCCCATCCCCAGGTACCGGTCTCCTCGGTCTCACGACCACGAGGCCGGTGGATCTGGCTCAGCCTCCCGCTCAGACCCAGCCATGGTGGCTATCCTTGAGAGGTTGACCCAGGCTCAGGAGCAGCAGCAGCAGCAGATACAGCGCCAGGCACAGGATACAGCTGCAGCACTAGCACAGATTCAGGCTCGTCAGGACGAGTTTCAGAGACAGCAGCTTGAGATCCAGAGGCAGCAGGTTGAGATGCAGCGACAGAGTCAGCAGCAGTACATGGATCTCCTGCGCCATCTTATCACAGTTGGGGTTCCTCCGCCAGCTTCTGTCATGACTCAGGCTTTGCATTCCAGTGGTCCGTCGAGTCAGGAACAGCCGAGCTTTCAGTTTACATCTCCACAGCAGCAGGTTCCCCAGTCTTTTCAGTCCCCGAGCTTCACTCCTATACATACGGGGTTTACACCGCCAGACTAGCCTCGCCCGCATCTTCTGACAGGCACACCTCTTTGTGATTACAGTGCCACCTACAGCGAGTTGACTGGTCAGCCGACACCCTCGCATACGACTACGTTTCACACTTCGTCAGGGTTGTCAGCTTCCGAGGCAGTCCTTCCACCAGTGACAGGGACCGGGTCTACTGAGACCATCCCTTCTTCAGTTGCCTCGACAGATCCCCCAGCTACTGGCGCACTTCAGGCTCAGGTTACTCAGACAGATCCACTTGTTGCTACACAGTCAGTGCCTGTTCCTGCTCAGACCCAGACCGCTCCACAGCCACGTGCTTCTTCAGAGGGTCAGCCAGATAGCTCAGACTCCGAGGATTCGCTTCACTTTGTGATCACTCCGCGCACCTCGGCACCCGACACGACTCCGTCTGACCCCCCGTCAGATTAGATTAGTTTTTTGGCGCTTGATGCCAAAGGGGGAGAGAGAGTAGTTTCAGGGGGAGTTTGTTAGTGGGTTTTCGTTTTTTCGTGTGCTTCTTCACGCATATCTTGTTTATTTTCAGCATTGCATTCGTGTGACATTGTCGTCGAGTCGTAAACCTTAAATCTTAATGTGTTATTCGTCTCAGTGATTAATATTTGTCACCGTTTTAGCTATAGCTCTAAGGTTGTGCTTCCGTGCCTTACTCCGATTACTTATGAGCTATCCTTATGTGTACTAACGCTTTTTGTCCTATCTTATGAAGTACACTCTTTTGGCTTGGGGCACATAAGCAATTGCTAACCCCTTGTGCTTATTGTATTTTGCTTATGTGAACCAAGCATGCTTGAAAACCTTCACTCTAATCCATTGAAACTTAGTGTTGTCATCAATCACCAAAAAGGGGGAGATTGAAAGCATCTAGGCCCCAAGGTTTGGTTTCGGTAATTAATGACAACACTTTATTACCATGACTAACGTGTGTTTTGCAGAAACATTGGTAAGTTAGGTCATGGAGGTGATAACTGCTTTGAGCACTGTGGCTTCGTGTCCCTTGATGGAAATCGTTTCGGTTTTCAAAAGAGTGACGTCAAGATTAAGGACGGTTAGTTCCGGATGACGAAGTGTTGAGACACATTCGGAATAGTCGTTAGGATCTTCGTTTTTCTCTTTTGGCCGTACTATAAAGGGGGGCATGAATGGGTAGCTTGACCTAGGCGAGTCCTATGTTTAGGTGTGGTGCACACTTGTTAAACTTGGCGCTAGGCAACCCTAGATTGGCTCAAGGTTCAGTTAGAAGCAACTTGGTTGAAGTTGCGACGCGTTTCGGGCTGTTTTCTAGGCACCGGACGCGGTCTTCGGGAACACCGGACGCGTCCGGTGTATACGTTACCGCGACTAGGTTTCGGCCTCGACCACCGGACGCGGTCCTCGCGAGGACCGGACGCGGTGGTCAACGACCGACACGTGTCACCGAGAGAAAACGCCCGTCGGACGCGACCTGGACTTGATCGGCGCGTCCGGTGCGAGTCCAGTAAGGTCCAGAGAGGACCGGACGCGTCCGGTCTTCAGGCATCGGACGCGGCCTCGCGTCCGGTGTAAGTCCAGTAAGCACCCTTGCACGTCGGACGCGTCCGGTGCTACCTGACCGGTGCGTCCGGTGTTTCGCTTTCGAAATCGCGTTTTGACCGTTACGGGGGACCGGCGCGTCCGGTGTGTTGCACCGGCGCGTCCGGTGACCCCGTGCCAGAAAGTAACGGTTCGTTTTCTCTGAGGGGTGTATAAATACAACCCCTCCACCTCTTTTAGAGGTCTCTTGCTCATTCAAACATCTGAGAAAACCCTTTAGAGTGCAAGGGAGTGCAAGAGCTCTAGTGAGGATAGAGATTTGAGAATCAAAGTTTGAGTTTCCTCACTAGTGATTCGAGAGTAGCAAGTGTGCATCCACCTCCTCATTTGGGCTCGTTGTGGTCAAGTGAGAGTTCTAGCTTGTTACTCTTGGTGATCGCCATCACCTAGACGGCTTGGTGGTGATTGGGAGTTTGGTGATCATCCGGCGGAGCTTGTGGATGACCCAACTCAAGTTGTGAGCGGTTTTGGGTGATTCGCCGCGACGGAGTGTCGAAGAATCAACCCGTAGAGAGCACTTGATCCTTGCGCGGATCAAGGGGGAGCGACACCCTTGCGCGGGTGCTCCAACGAGGACTAGTGGGGAGTGGCGACTCTCCGGTACCTCGGAAAAACATCGCCGTGTTCCTTGCCCCTTTACTTTCAAGCAATTACTTTCTCGTATTTACTTTCATTGCTTGTTTTACATTCCTAGAATTGCCATGCTAGACTAGGATTGGAAACTAGGGTGCAAAACTTTTTAACGGTAGACTCTCTAGGAACACAAGTAGGCACTAGGGGTGAATTCCGGCTTGTAGGATTTAATTCTTGCAATTAATTTTTAGAGAAGCCCAATTCACCCCCCCTCTTGGGCATCTTGATCCTTTCAGAGGTACTTCAAGTACGGTAGCAAGGATCGTCTTGTTGCTCAATGCCCATACAATAGTGAAAATGAAGATGATGACAAAAAGAGCAAGAAGAAGAACAAGAAGGAGAAGAATGACAAGATGACCTTTAAGAAGAAAAAGAAGGGTGGTTCATATATGGTCACTTGGGATAGTGATGCTTCCTCAAGTGATGATGATGATGATAGTGATGATGACAAGACCACCAAGAAGAAGGCTCTTGCAAACATTGCCATAAATGAGAAGTCTTCTCTCTTTGACACTCCATCAACATGCTTCATGGCTAAGGCCACTAAGGTACAATCTCATGACGATGGATGTGAAAGTGAAAGTGATAGTGATAATGATGATAAACCAACCAAAGATGAACTATTTGACATGCTTGAAGATGCTAAAACTCACTTTGATATCAAGAGAAGGGAACGCAAGGACTTGCGTAAGAAACTAAAAGCCCTTAAGCAAGCCTTTTATGAGCTCAATGCTTCTCATGAGAGGCTAGAGGATGCCCATGAGAAGCTTGGCAAAGCTCACACTAAGCTTGAAAAGGATCATTCCATTCTTGTTGAGCAAAAAGAAAAAGGAATTGAGAAATGTGGCATAGGCTTAACTTGTGATATAATTGATGAATCTTTCTATAAGCCTATTATTGTTGCTCCCACTAACCCTTCTTGTAGCACTTCCACTTTCACCTCATCTAGTAGTGATAGTTTCACTTGTGGTACCTCACTAATAGTTGAGAATGAAACCCTCAAGAAGGAGGTAAATGAGTTTACTCGCGCATTAGGCAATGCCTATGGTGGTGAGGCCCGCTTGCTAAAGTGCTTGGTAGCCAAAGATTTTTCTCTCAATAAAAAGGTATTAGGCTATACCCCCAAGAAAGGCAAGGCGTCCTTTGCAACTCACAAGACTAGTTTTGTAAAGGGCAATGATCGGTTTTGCAATAGATGCAAGCAAGTTGGACATATAGAGCAATATTGTAAGAACAAGAACAAGAACACTAATGTGTCCTCAATTATGTTTGATTCTTGTTATTTGCTTACCAGGGTGTGAATGGAGTGAAGGCTAAGTTTATTGGTACACCGATTGTGGGCTCAAAGAAGAAAGACATTTGGGTGCCAAAAAGTTTGGTCACTAACCTTTAAGGGCCCAAGTAACTTTGGGTACCTAAAAAGAATTGATCTTCTTTTATAGGTCAATTACAAAGCTGGAGGAAAGTATTGGGTTCTTGATAGTGGGTGCACTCAACATATAACCGATGATGCAAGAATGTTTAACTCAATCAACACAAGTGGCAATGATGGTTATGATAGTATCACATTTTGTGACATGGCAAAGGCAAAGTCAAAGGGCATGGTAAGATTGCAATATCTAATGATTTGAGTATTTCTAATGTGCTACTAGTAGAGAGCTTGAACTTCAACTTGCTATCCATGGCTCAATTGTGTGATCTTGGATTTAAGTGCATATTGGAAGTAGATGATGTAGAGATCATAAGTATAGATGGCTCCAATTTGATATTCAAAGACTTTAGATATAAGAATCTATACTCGGTTGATTTCAATGCTAGTGAAGCTTAATTGTCAACCTGCTTGTTCCCTAAAATGAATGCACGAACACGTTCAGGCCCGATTTCTCTCACGCGGTGCTATTTACATTAATCAAACTATCAAAAGGAATGCAGTGGATGACTATAGCAGGCCATATAGCCTAGCGTATCAAGTTTACTGAGACATTTTTAATCATATAACATCAAATATTCTAGGATAGAGGGATTTAGCAGATCTATTAGCTGGCCTATTTATTTGTTAACTACTGCTCTCCCCGTAATATAGTGTATTAGCAGATCTATTAGCTGACCTATTTGAGGACAAACTAATAGATAATACGGAGTACAAAAACACATACTATACCTTACTCGTTTTCTAATCAGACACACTTCATTAGTGTGATTAATGAAGATTGGTTAGTAAATGACAACTCACAATATAATCCTACCAATTTTTTGCTACTATTTAATACAAAACTATCTTGTCTCCTTAATCAGTGTTATGCTTGGTGGCAAAACTATCTTGTCTCCTTAATCAGTGATAGTAAATGACAGCTCACATATAGTTATGTATAATTTTTTAATGCTTCAATGCACCGTAATACAATACCGAACGGAGGGAGTATTAGCGCTAATAGATGTAAACATGTCCTTTTAATCAGTGTTATGCTTGGTGGCAATTTTTTTATAAAAATTGGGAGCAATTCAAAAGGTTGGGAGCTTTATTTTTATTTATTTTTTTGCGAATTACACAAGTACAGATGCAGACGTTCAACACGCACGCACACTCACCCCTAAAAATACATATACGCAAACCCTACCTCTATAAGCACCTCTGAAAGACTGTGACGGCACATCTCAAGATTGATGAAATCACCACAGACACGATAGCACGTGACAACAACTTCCGATCCCGGTTAGTTTCGAGCCCCACCTTGCCGCCGAAGATCACGGCAGCAACATTCTTCACAGGTTCCCGAAACGCGCGTCGCGGGTTGTCCTCTTGTTGTTCTTCTTCCTGCTGGTCAGCGGGCTTCGGCTTCGGCTTGGGATTAGGGCGAGGCCGCTTGTTAGACTTGACAAGTGCTTCTGTCAAGACCCAGCATTCTCCCATGGTGTGACCTTTGCCAGGATGTCGAGGACAGTCCTAGGCTAGGATCTTCTCTACTAGGGCTTCGTCAGGTGCTGACTGCTTGCCCTTTACTGCATTGACGGAATCGCTGTTACGGCCACGATTCTGTCGTCCGTCGTAATTGTCCTGACCACGGCGTTTGAAACGCTGGTCGCGACGTCGATCATGTTGTCGGCGTGGTGGTCTGTCGACGACGCTTTCATCGTCGGAGTCGTCATTCCGACGGCGGTAGCGGTGTGAGGGGCCCTCTTCGCCTTGGTTCATCCCGTCATCCAGCAGGGCGTAGTCATGGGCAATGCTGAAGAGGTCCTCCATGGTTCTCGGCTGCCGGAGCAGTAGCACCTTTTGTAGATCGTGACCTCATGGCTAGATGAGGCCGTTGATAAATGCGTCGACGGCCGTCTCCGGAGAGATGTCGGTCACCCGGTTCTAGGTTTCCGAAAAGCGCCGGATGTACTGCCGCAGAGACTCCTTGGGGCGTAATCAGATCTGCTTGAGGGCGTACTTGGAGCCGGGCTGGACGCACGTCGGCTTGAAGTGATCGATGAACATCTGACGAAGCTGTGCCCAGCTGTGGATGGATCCCGGACGTTGACGGAGCAGCCACGTAGTGACTGTGTTGTCGAGCACCACCGGGAGGTAGTTAGCCATGACGTATTCGTCGCCACCGGCTGCCTGGACAGCAACTTCATACAGCGTGATCCAGTGCTCAGGATCTACTTTGCCGTCGTAGGACTTGATCTCCGATGTTCGAAAACTCTTTGGCCAGATTACAGCCTTGAGTGCTTCTGAGAAGGGAGGGATGCCGCCGAGGTTCCTGCGTGCGCGATAGCGCTCATCAATGCGCTCGCGGAGATCGCGACGGTTAGGTTGGACCACCTCGTCGTCGTGTCGTCCCCGTGGGTATGCGCGCTGTCGTTTGGGCTGACCACGGTTGTGCCTCGGGGCAATGTCGTGATAGGCGTTACGATCGTCGTTGTAACCGTAGCCGCTGTCTTCTGCGTAGCGCAGCCGCTCACGAGCAGGAACACGTCTTCCGTTGTTGGAGGAGTTGTCACCCCCGCTCTCCGATCGCTGATCACGCTGGTCGCGGTAGCGCCGAGGACGGCGAGACCGGTAGGATGATGCCATGGAACCTGTGGAGCGGAGGTCGTTGACTTGGTCCTCTGCAGCTTCCAGGAATCCGCGGATCTCAGCGACGCCGGGTGTGTTCGAAGGTAGTTGGTTCAACTTCTCCATGGCAACAGATATGTTTGTCGTGGGTGTCTGGTGGACGGGCGCGTTGCCGGCCACGTTGAACTCATCTCGTAGGTTGCGACGCCATGGGCGATGTTGTGGTTGTCGAGCCTCTCTCCTCGCACCTTGATGGACAGGGGCGAGTTCGGCAGCACGACGGCGATCTCGCTCGGTGTTGCGTTCTTCGCGTAGTCGTCTTTGTTCATCCGTCTCGTTTTGTGGTGGTGGCTCGTTGTCGCTGACCACGAAGATCATGTCACCAAGACCCGGGAGGTAGCTGGTGAGATCAAGCATGGTACTGTCGGGGTCAACGTGATGCTCGGAGGCCATCGGAGCGGAATCGTCGTCTGGACCCTTGTTCCCCTGGACTTCCTCCTCGGACATCAAGGTGTTCGTGCAGTCACGGGAAGGCAAAGGTGTGAACTGGATCTGTGCGAGCAGATCTGACAAGGTAGGAGAGACCAGCTCAGTTTCCTGAGGTACGGGATCTAGAGTCCGTAACTCAACCATGTTGATGACGTGCGTTGGATCTACCGGGACGTGGTCCACGCGTAGTAGTCCGGCGTGATGACGCTGAGTACTGCGGGAGTACGTTGCGGCTGCGTTGTCCATCCCGAAGGGAAGGACTATTCGGTTGACCGTAGGCGTTGTAGATGCATTGGCTGGAGCCGTTGTGGTCTGCGGTCTGTGTGCTCTGCGATGTCGTTGTCGGCGAGGAGCGAGACTTGGGCGTCGTGCTTCGATGAACTCGTGCAGCAGCACGGGCCATGGGGCTTGCATGCTACGCACGGATGAGTCGTACCGAGGCAGTAGGCGACCCGATCTGCGCTGGCGGACCACCCCCTGGGATCCTGTTGGAAGGAGGGAGGGTGGGTTTCTTGCAGCGGGTGTTCGGCGCTGGTTGGGATCTAACCAATGAGGGCCGTTAACTGGATCTGCAGCGCGTGCTCGGCGGACGTGGTTGCGCTGTCGTGGTCGGACAGGGGTGAAGCCAGAGAAATCTGGCTCTTGGTGAAGCTGGTTGCGAGCAGTCTCGACTAGATCCAACATCTCCACCAAACCACGACCCTGTCGGTCGATTAGCTCAATTAGATCTGAGTTGTCAATGTGCCTCCTCTGGTAGCGAGGAAGCTGTCTCCGGGGGGCCTGGGCGGCCATCCTCTCCGTGGCCGCTGAGGGCAACACGGAATCTTGCGCAACTGGTGCTAGGACCAGCGGCGATGACCTTGGCGCTGTGACCGAAGGTGCAGCAAGCGGTGCTGTGACCGGCTGAACAGCAGGTGGTGCTGGGACCATCCTGGACGCTCCCGAGAACGTGAGGGCCGTAGCTACGCTCGTGGTCCAGGTGAAGGATCCGACGGTGAGCGTGTAGCCGGCTTGGAAATCCATGGAAGCGGGGAAGGAAACCATCTGGATCGCCTCAAGATCTAAAACACCAACCCCTACCTGGCGCGCCACTGTTGATTACGGATAATCTTCAGTCTACCACGGGATGCCCCACGGTAGTAGAGTTTCGGCAAGGGTTACGTTTAGACCGCGATCTGGATGTTGAAGAGCAAGACGACAACCCAGACAAAAGATTTACCCAGGTTTAGGCCGCTCGGAAGCGTAATACCCTACGTCCTGCTTCTCGTGTTATCTGTGTTCTCAAGTATCGGAATACAATGAGGTACTCAGCTCGTAGATCTGAGGACCAATCTAGGGCTGATTGAGTTGAAGATTAGATGCGTTCTAGGGGGGTCCCTGGCTGCTTTATATAGTCAACCGCCAGGGTTATAGAGGTCGGTTACACCAAGTCGTATCCTAGGAGGACTCGAGCTATCCTAACCGATAAAGACTACTTGCGGGACAAGTTTCCTTGTACGTGATCCGACTTGAGGTCGGTTACGGACCACACCTCCGTCTTGATATCCAGCCCACCAGCCTGGTTGGCAGCAAGCCGGGCTTCGCCTGGTCTGGGCCGTCTTGCCGAGCAGCCCGAGACTACCTATGAGGGTATACGGGGTCTATCCCCCCACAACATCGCTATCGACGGGAACGTTGCCTACCACTGAAAGCACAACGGTGTTAAATCCTAATATAAATCTAGAAAAATACGAGCGCACGTGTCAAGTTAAGGACTTAAATCTGGGTGGGCTGGTTCCACCGCAAAGAAAAGAACCAACTGAGTTTGCTCAGTTTTCGGTCAGGAGCTTTCTTTTGAGAGGAAAACGGAGCAACACTTCTGGTTTGGTAATAACTAGTGCCAGGGCACGCGCCTTCGCACCCCCGTGCAGGAAAAAGTGTGGGTGCTGCGGACCATGCTGTGAAGCAGCTAGATAATATGAGATAGTGCCGCTCTAAATACAAACATAATATTCATATATGACCTGGAACTTGCATAGTCGTGACACAGTAAAAAATCAAACATAACCAAGTAATTCAGTGCAGTAACTGACCATTAAGTTTGCAAAAGTAAGCAAAACGAAATTGTAAAGTGAATGGTTAATAATTAAAACCTTGGAGCTCCATCTCCGGCATCTCCTCCCTCAAAACGAAATTGTAAAGTGAATGGTTAATAATTAAAACCTTGGAGCTCCATCTCCGACATCTCCTCCCTTGCTGCGGTGCACTAATCGAACTGAGTTTGAAGGCATAGCACCAGAAGTCATGGAAGCTTAGTATTCGTATTAGCACCTTCTAGAAATATGTAGACTTACCAAGGGTTCCTATTAGCCTTGGAAACAAACACTTGTTATCATAATCCATTTCATGCAGACTTACCAAGGGTTCTTGTTTTTGAGAGACGCAAACCATTATTCCTTGAGTATGGATTACTTAACTGTAGACCTGAATAGTTGCATATGACAAACAATGAGCCCAAGGTTTTACTGTCATATAAATCTATTTTACTGGGATTTAACAAAGGGACTATAGAATTCATTGTAAATATGTATCCCTTGAAAGAGTAGCAAAACAATCCATTGCTGGCTGGATTTGAAAATAATGTCATATGCATAAATATTTGAGCTGGCTCAGATAAGGAAGTATTATGAATCTTTGAATTGAATAAGAGTACTAAGTAACCTTGAAGGAACTTTCACATGTCATGAAACATTAAATGGCAATATCGAAGGGCTGTATTATACGAAAATTCCAGCGGCATGGAAAAAATATATTGGATTCGACCGTTTTATTTCATACCTGAAATAGGAAAATAGATGTTAGCCCACACATTATATTTGCTAAACCAATGATAATCATGTGTGCATGATAGAGCAATGCATATATAGGTAGCAACCAAAAAATAGGTCACTAATGTAGTAGTTAGCTAATAATGACAGAAATTAGAAAGGGGACGTCGCCGTAGCTCAAACATATAGTTAGCTTGTATAGATTGAGCACATATGAGGCTGGCCCTGTAAGTCATACTAAGAAGGGGGCTGCAAGCCACTGTTGTCATGCAACCAAATACCCTCACCCTGTTCATGCAACCAAATACCCTCACCCTGCACATATGGCATATATTAAATAAAATTAGAAATTGAATAATTTCAATAAATCATATTTACACTTCCCAAACAATACAGAGGAAGATAAAAAGAATTGGTCCATGCTTAGTATAAAATTGAGGCAGCATGTCACAAACTAAGATTTAGTAAAAAAAATGCGAAGCACAATAAATAGCAGTTTCATGCCATGTATATTAGTGTGTACCTGTTTGAGCTAATTTGGAAAAATACTAAAATCGGATGTTTGGAGCTATTTATTGGCCCTGGAAACACTATATTTCTTTCAGTTTTGAACCTTTTTCGAACACCAAGCACCACAAAAAATCAGAAGGTGAAGGTACCAATGTTAATCGGTAGATCAGAAAGTAAAATACATATTTTTGTGTTAAAAGTGCAAAACAGAGTATATTACCAAATGTTAATTGGTACATCCTAAAATATGTTACCTTTCAAGTTAACAAATGATATCCCAAGCATTTGTGAATCTTGAAGAAAACATCAGCACTCAGTACAGGGAAAAAATCTCCTGAAAGAATATTAGAGATCAATATAATCAAATCGGGTTTTGTCGTGTGGGGCCGCACGTACACACGTCAGTGGCGGGCCCGAGACATCAGGCGAGCCGCAGCGCGCGCGGCAGCAGCGAGCGGAGGCGCGCCCAGCAGCCAGGCCCGATCGAGTGGCTAAGGGCTGGCCTTGATTTTAGGAGTTGGTTTCCTTAGTTTGCAAAGATTAGTTTGTTTCCAAGATTAGTTGGTTGATTGACTATTTATATGTAATTCTGAAAGACAATGAAGGCGGGCAAGATCATTATCCTTAATCCTCTCTGTCTCTCAACTAAGCCTACGGTAGAGGGGTATAACCTCACCGGAGAAGACGGCCGATGGCTACAAACTACATAGCCGCGGTCCGGCCAGCCAAGGGCTCGACGCCCTTGACAACCTGGTATCACGGTCTCGCCGATCCTCTCCCACCCGCTCCACCCAGTCTTCCACAGCCTTCGCCGCCCAAAATCCTAGCCCGCCACCGTTGCCGTAGCCCTCCCCCACGTCTGCGCCCCAGCCAGCAACCATGAGCGAGTCGTCCCTCGCCGATGTGGTCGAGATGCTGAAGTCCGTCACCACGGAATTGAAGGACCTGAAGGCCAACATGGCCACCATGAAGGAGAAGTCGGCGTCATCGTCGGGCAGCGGCACCGGCGGCCTCCAGGACGGGCCGCGCAATCTTGATCGCCCGCCAAAATTCCAGAAATTGGAGTTTCCCCACTACGACGGCAAGACTGATCCGATGATCTTCGTCAACAAGTGCGAATCCTATTTTCGCCAACAACGTACCATGGTGGAGGAGCACGTGTGGATGGCCTCCTACGCCTTGGAGGATGTCGCCCAGCTCTGGTACGACCAGCTCTAGGAGGACGAGGGCACGCCGCCATGAGGGCGGTTTAAGGAGCTCCTGAACCTGCGTTTCGGGCCGCCCCTTCGCTCGGCTCCGCTGTTCGAGCTCACCCAGTGCCAGCATACAGGGACCGTGGAGGAGTACTCCAACCGTTTCCAGGCCCTCCTGCCTCGCGCGGGACGTCTTGATGAGATTCAACGTGTCCAGATCTTCACCGGTGGACTCCTGCCGCCACTCAGCCACGCCGTCCGCATCCACAACCCGGAGACGCTGGCGGCCGCCATGAGTCTCGCTCGCCAGGTGGATTTGATGGAGCTCGACTGGCAAGGGCCGCCTCCCCCTCGGGCGCCCTCGCGTGGCCTTCTTGCCGCCCCAGCGGCCCGACCAGCACTGTCCGTGCCTCAGCAGCAGCAGCTGGCGCTCCCTGCTCCCCCCGGTGGCCGCCCAGCAGGGCCGCGGCGAGGGCAACCAGCGGCGCCTAACACTGAATGAAATGGCAGAACGGCGCTGTCAAGGTCTGTGCTTCAATTGTAATGAAAAGTACACCCGTGGCCACAACAGGTTCTGTCGGCGCCTCTTCTTCCTCGAGGGCGTGGAGATCGACGATGCCGCGGACGACGGCGCTGCTACAGCAGACGCGATCGGGGAGACAGAGGCCTCGGTCTTCTCCCTCCACGCGGTCACTGGTTTGCCCATCGGTAAGACCATGCAGGTCCGCGTCTCGGTGGGCGCGACATCCCTCATCGCCCTCCTAGACACCGGATCCACCCACAGCTTCATCGGGGAGGATGCAGCGCGCCGGACCGGGCTACCAGTCCAACCTCGGTCGCACATGATGGCCATGGTCGCCAATGGCGAGAAAGTACCATGCCCAGGCGTCCTTCACCGCGCTCCACTCATTATCGACGACCTCGACTTCGTTGTCGATTTGTTTGTCATGCCTCTTGCAGGGTACGACATCGTCCTGGGGACACACTGGATGGTCACCTTGGGGAAGCTGGTGTGGGACTTGGTAGCGGGCACCATCTCATTCCAGCACGAGGGGCGCACCGTGTGCTGGGCGGGCGTTCTAGCCCCAGGCGCGCACGACCCCTACACCACCTCGGCCGGCACCTCCCTGCTCGAGGAGCTATTGGCAAGGTTCGACGACGCCTTCGCCGAGCCGACCGGCCTGCCCCCGCCCCGAGTCCGCGACCATGGCATCACGCTCAAACCGGGTGCGCAGCCGGTGGCTGTCCGGCCGTATCGGTACCCGATGGCTCACAAAGATGAGCTCGAACGATAATGGGCCGCCATGATGGCGCAGGGCATCGTCCGCCGCAGCGACTCGGCGTTCTCATCGCCGGTGCTCCTCATCAAGAAGCCGAACGACACGTGGCGGTTCTGCATCGACTACAGGGCGCTGAACGCGCTCACAGTCAAGGATGCATTCCCCATCCCGGTCGTGGACAAGCTGCTCGACGAGCTCCACGGCGCGCGTTTCTTCACCAAGCTGGACCTGCGGTCCGGGTACCACCAGGTCCGGACACGGCCTGAGGATGTACACAAGACGGCGTTCCGCACGCATGACGGCCTCTACGAGTTCCTCGTCATGCCAGTTGGCCTCTGCAACACGCCGACGACGTTCCAGTCCCTCATGAACGACGTCATCCGGTCGTACCTGTGTCGATTTGTACTTGTCTTTTTTGATGACATTCTAATCTACAGCCAAACCTAGGCGGAACACCTGCGACACCTCCATGTCGTCCTCTCTGAGTTAGTGCGCCACCGCCTCTTCGTCAAGCGTTCCAAGTGCTCCTTCGGCGCGCCATCCGTCACGTACCTGGGACACATCATATTCGCGGCAGGCGTCGCCATGGACCCGTCGAAGGTCCAGGCCATCCATGACTGGTCGGTGCCCTGATCGGCACGGGTAGTGCGGGGCTTCCTCGGCTTGGTGGGCTACTATAGGAAGTTCGTCCACAACTATGGTGCCATCGTAGCCCCCCTCAGGGCGCTCTTGAAGAAGGAGGGGTTCGCGTGGAACGCCGAGGCAGCGGCGGCCTTCAGCGTGCTCAAGGGCGCTGTGACGTCCGCGCCAGGGCTGACGTTGCCGGACTTCACCAAGCCGTTCATCGTCGAGTGCGACGCATCCACCTACGGGTTCGGGGCCGTGCTTATCCAAGAGGACCACCCGATCGCCTTCTTCAGTAGACCAGTGGCGCCACGGCATCGGTCGCTTGTGGCGTACGACTGTGAGCTCATCGGCTTGGTGCTCGCCGTGCGGCATTGGAGGCCGTACCTCTGGGGGCGGAGATTCGTCGTCAAGACCGATCACTACAGCCTCAAATATCTCCTCGACCAGTGGCTCGCCACCATCCCGCAACACCACTGGGTGGGAAAGCTCCTCGGTTTCGACTTCGCCATCGAGTACAAGTCGGGCGTCTCCAACATAGTCGTCGACGCTCTATCTCGCCGTGACACCAAAGAGGACACCATGGGCGACCTCCGCGTGGTGTCGGCTCCACGGTTCGACTTCATCACGCGGCTCCGACAGGCCCAGGCAACCGACCCCGCGCTAGTCACCATCCACGGCGACATCCAGGCTGGAACGCGTGCGGCGCCCTGGACCGTGCGGGATGACATGATCCTCTACGACGACCGCCTCTACATTCCTCCCACCTCACCCCTTTTGCAGGAGATCGTCGCAGCTGTCCACGATGATGGGCACAAAGGGGTCCAGCGTACGATGCACCGCCTCCGCAGGGACTTTCACTTTCCCCACATGAGGCGCCTTGTGCAGGATTTTGTGAGGAGCTGCATCACTTGCCAGCGGTACAAGTCCGAACATCTGCTCCCGATGGGGCTTCTCATGCCACTGCCCGTTCCCACCATCGTCTGGGCAGATATCAGCCTCGACTTCATCGAAGCTCTTCCCCGGGTCAACGGCATATCGGTGATCCTCTCCGTCGTCGACCGCTTCAGCAAGTACTACCACTTCATCGCACTGGCGCACCCGTACACCGCCGAGACAGTGGCGCAAGCCTTCTTTGCCGACATCGTGCGCCTCCCTGGCATGCCGCAGTCGATAGTATCCGACCGTGACCCGGTGTTCATGTCAGTGTTCTGGCGCAAATTGATGCGCCTCATGGGAACGAAGCTGCACATGACAACGACCTTTCACCCTCAGTCGGACGGCCAGACGGAGGCCGCCAACCGTGTCATCACCCTGTACCTGCGGTGCTTCACCGGTGATCGCCCTCGGCAGTGGCTGCGGTGGTTGCCATGGGCTGAGTACGTGTACAACACGGCCTACCAGTCATCACTGCGGGAGACGCCATTCCGCGTGGTCTACGGGCGCGATCCTCCAACGATCCGCTCCTACGAGCCGAGTGAGACACGGGTTGCAGCAGTCGCGCGCGACATGGAGGAGCGCGAGGCTTTTCTCACTGATGTGCGGTACCACCTGCAGCAGGCCCAAGCTGTTCAGAAGCGCCACTACGACAAACACCATCGCCCTGTTCACTACCAAGAGGGCTACTGGGCGCTACTTTGTCTTCGCCAGTGGACTGCCTCGTCCCTGCCACAAGCCACCGCCGGCAAGCTCAAGGCGGGCTACCTCGGGCCCTATAAGGTCGTCGAGCTCATCAACGACGTTGCGGTACGACTCGAGCTGCCGCCGTAGGCCAGGATCCATGACATCTTCCACATCAGCACCCTCAAGAAGTTCATCGGTACACCACCCGACGCGCTGCCCCCACTACCGGACATCCACCACGGCTCCGTCGTCCCGGTGCCAGAACGCGTGGAGCAGACACGCTTGGCCCGTGGGGTCCGCCAGCTCCTGGTGCATTGGCGGGGTGAACCGGCGTCCTCGGTGACCTGGGAGCATAGTCACATAAAACGGGTTCATCACCTTCGACCCTCGACCCGGGTTCGTCGACCCCGACACGGGTTCACGGGTTCATTTTCGACCCGAAGTGTAAAAATCTCTCATGAGTAGCGTACCACGTACCGCGACCCCGTACCTCGACCCCATCGACCCAGAAACTTTGTGACTATGCCTGGGAGGACCTTGATGAATTCCGCCAGCAGTACCCCACCTTTCAGCTCAAGGACGAGCTGGACCTCGAGGGGGGAGAGATGTCATGTGGGGCCGCACGTACACACGTCAGCGGCGGGCCCGAGACATCAGGCGAGCCGCAACGCGCGCGGCAGCAGCGAGCGGAGGCGCGCTCAACAGCCAGGCCAGATTGAGTGGCTAAGGGCTGGCCTTGATTTTGGGAGTTGGTTTCCTTAGTTTGTAAAGATTAGTTTGTTTCCAAGATTAGTTGGCTGATTGGCTATTTATATGTAATTCCGAAAGACAATGAAGGCAGGCAAGATCATTATCCTTAATCCTCTCTGTCTCTCAACTAAGCCTACGGTAGAGGGGTATAACCTCACCGGAGAAGACGGCCGATGGCTACGAACTACGTAGCCGCGGTCCGGTCAGCCAAGCGCTCGACGCCCTTGATAGGTTTAGAATGATTTACCGCCAGCTGCCTCCAGATAGACATCTCTGTAGCACCATGAAGCCCTGCACTATCGATTTCAGCCTTGAGATCTACCGGATATGCTGTAAAAATCTGAGGTCTGGCCAGTAAGTATCTTAGCTGGTGGGCACCTCAAAAGGCACCAATAGGAAAACAATGATTTGAATCATTGTAAGGAAAACGGAGCAAAGCATTAATAAAATATCAAGAATATAACATCCATGTTTACCTAGATTTGGACAATAGGAGGGTAAAGTGGAGGTAATTTTCATAAGGCTTGCACTGTTTTTAGCTAAAAGCATTGGCTAAACTGCTAAAGTGATATAGTATAGAGCATGTGTATTGCAACAAAACTAATCTCTATTTTTGCCCTGGTGTGCCATGTAACACAGGATACAATTTTTACGGGCACGGAAAGGTACAGGTAACAAATCAGATTTAGTAGAATAACAAATGGATGTAGTTGTTTACCATTAAAATGTGGCGAAATCAAATTTAGTAGGATAACAAATGGACATGAAAAAAACGGAGTACTAAAATATTGTTTTATTGCAAAGAAAAGGTAAAACACAACCTGGTCTGCTCACTGGTATCCAAATTTTAGCAAATAGTGTCTGCCATGCTGAGGGTAAAAATATCTTGAATCCTAATTTTAGTAACCTGGTGTGCTCACTGGTAGGCAAATCCAAGAAGGTAAACAGTGTTCCAATGTGCATTGCTGGCTACAGAAAGGAGTTCATAATTAAAGGAGATAAAAATACCTTGGTTCAGTGGCTGCCTAAGAGAAGGCTAAAAATCAATATATATTGTCAAATCACATCTGCAAAAAAGAGGGTAGATGGATATACAAAAGTACAGGTCATTTGGCATGAAAGAGAGACTAATGCTTTGCTAGGTCGACAGACCTGCATATACGGAACAAAGGGATCTATATTTTCATTATTAGATGACAACCAAAACATGGATATATATTATTGGATAGGAATTCAGACGCACGATTCATAGGAAACTTCTGTCAGTGGTGGAAAGATCACAGAAGAATGCTAGCAGGATAAGACCAATATGAACAAAAGGTTAGGAATATGAAGTCCATCCCTGGTGCCGGCGTGGGAAGGGGAGGAGCAAGAAGGGAGAGAGGCCGTCACCTGGTTCTGGTCGCACCGGTGGGCTGGCACACAGCGGCGCCTGGGCTGCGGTGCTGGGCCTGCCTGCGCCAGGATCCACGTCGGAGGCGTCGCGCACGCCTGCGGCCGGGCTGCTAGGCCTCGCCGGGGGTTGCTATGCCGGGGCTTCCGCTGCCCTCGCGGGGGGCCGCCGCGCCAAGCAGCGGCCGTAGCAGACTGCCGAGGCACCGCCGGTGAGGGCCGGTACGCTGGCCGCCACCGGTAGCCGCTGCGTCGCGATGGGCCGTGCCGGGGCGCCGCTGCCTTAGGGGGTCCCCTGGGGACCACCGGCGATGCCGTTGGGCGGGGCGCGGGCAAAACCCTATGGTATGGGTGGCGTCGGAAGGGAAAGCTCGGGAAGTGTCGGGAGGGAAGGGAATAGAGGAGGAGGAGGCGGAGGACGGCAGCAGTGCGCCGCTCACGCCGTCACCGTCGGCATCGGCATCGAGCGGCGGAGTCGGGAGGGCGGGGAAGAGGAAAGGTGGAGGTCGAATTTATTTATTTTTTTGGAAGAATCGCGAAGGCGAAGGTGAATCAGAAGCCCCGTATATATTTGGTGGGTCGGTTCCGGAGCAGAAGTCACACAAGACCGAGAGAAACAGAGGGAAAACTGACGAAAGCGGAGGAGGAGCGGCAGAAGCCGATTCCCAATAAATCTGGGGCACACGATCGCGGATCGGACGGCCGGAAATATTTCGGGCGACGTGGTGGCCGCCTCCGGCGGAGGAGCAGGCCAGCCTTGTTGGTCTAAATAACAATCCAAGAAGAGTGCAGAAGTCTCAAGGTATAACAAGACGGGCCATTAACGATTGATAGTCCAGAAAGACGGGGAAAAGGAGGCCCGAAGGGCCGAGCCCAACTAGTAACTAGCAGCCGTCGAGTTAATCTCAATCATCCTTGGAAGGGTCCATGACATGGCCTAGGAACAAGACCTCGGCCTTCTCGTACTCGACGATCGCGAACATGAAAGGATGGTCCGCCACAAACCTCATCGGTGGCGGCGGGGGTCTCTCCGGTGGACTGTAAGTCGGGCTCGTAACGGCGTACATCGCTGCAACCGCTGTCGTACCTTCCTCGTCGACCTCCACGGCGCACGTCTGCCTCACGGCCGACACGTAGAGCCCCTCGGGTGGCATGTTCGACACCATCCGCGACAGGTCGGCACCGTCCGCGAACGGCGCGGACAGCCCGAGCTGGCAGAGCGCGTTCACCGCGTCGAACGTGAAGGAGAACTTGAACTTGGGGACCTTGCACGGGCGGACTACCTGCTCGCGCCGGGGCGCACACCGCATGACGAAATCCGGCTCAGTGACGGCCAGGCGCAGCAGGTCGGGAAGCCCGTCGCGCCTGTGCGGCAGGAACATGAGCATGCAGAAGCAGGGCGCCTTTGAGTCCAGCCTGCCGTCACGGCCAATCATCTTGTAGAAGCACTGGAGGACCTTGAACCCCAGGCCAGGGGCGTCGAAGCCCTCGGCGTAGTGCATGCCAGCGTCCGACAGGAACGGCACCCGCACGGGCCCGCCGTCGCGGCGGTAGAAGTTGCCGCGAACGGTGTCCGACGGGTCGAACCTCCGTGCCCACGTCGCCTTGAAGTGCATGCTGTTGGCGAGGACGACCTTGGTGTCGCCGTGAACCGCGCCATCGGACAGGAGGTTGCGTATACGCCCCGACGTGGCCTGCTCGATGAAAGCGTTCACCTCAGCGGTCGCTGCCGCAGGCTGATTCTTGAAATCGACAGATCTTGCGACGGCGTGGTGAGCGGAGACGGCGGAGGACACGAACTCCGGCGTGAGGAAAAGCGTGCGGTCCACGAAGATGCCGGCGGCGAAGGAGAGCTGTGGCCACGTGCTCACGTTGGTGAGGAGCCTCGTAATGGCCACTTCTAGGTGGTGCGTGTTTTCGGAGCCCAGGAACGTGAGCAGCTGCCGCAACGTCGGGCCCTGCGTGCCCACGGCAAGCAGCGCGAGCCCAGCCCTGAGGGACATTGGCGAGAAGATAAAATTGGACTGCTTGGTTATCGCCTCCATGCCAGGGTACCAAGCGACTTGCAAGCAATAGTCCATGGCGAGCGGCTATTAGGTTACCGTGAAGTGATTTCGATTATTAGCAGAGAACCTGTTAGATCACGGTGACGTGATTAGTTAGTTAGAGGTGTTCGTGGAAAAGCTGGGGAAAGAGGACCCCTCGGGTTGTATTTATAGGCCAAACCGCCTGGGTGAACCTCGGATGAAAACGGATCGGACACGGACGGATAACACTGAGATCATAACTGAGATCATATTTGTTTTTATATTTCTGTCCGGATTCGGATTCGAATATGGATAGTGTCAACCATGCCGGATAAGATATGATTGGATATCGACATCATAAATATACGATCTGAGTATTCAAATACGGATACGGTATCAGATGTTGAATATCCGGACTCGGATACGGACAGATCTGAACCCCTCTAAATGAATTCGATCTCAAATACGGTCGGAAAATATACGTACTGTTTTGACCCAGCTCCTAGCTAGCTTTGAGGAGGATGAGGACCCCGGTTATTCCCATTAACAAGGTTGTATGAGTTTTTTTAATAAAAAAGGTACGATCTAATGCTATATAAATTTTTCAATCACCATAAACGTAGCATATCGATACACGACTACATGAAGTACCAAGCACAATACGATTACAATAAAATGATCTCGAACATAACAAAATAGATGAGTCTAGCTTGCTATAATAGAATTATATAACGATAACGATATACAGCGGGCGCCCGCTCCGTCCGAATGGACCCGCCGCACACGGAACGACTCGACCGCCCTCATCCGCTTCCGCTCCGTCCTCCCTCATCCTCATCCCCACTCTGCTGCTCGCTCCCCCATCCCTACACCCCAGGTCACTGCCGATCTGCCACGACGCGTTCGACGGACACCGCCTCCCCCCCCCCCCCCCGCCCGCCCGCTAGCGCTCACTCCCTTCCTCCCCGCCCCCCTCTGCGACCTCATAGTGACCCGGTTCCCGCTCCCCCCACCAGACGACGACGGTGGCTCCGACGAGGTAGGTCGGTCCTTCTCTGGATCTGACCCTCCTCTCTTCTCTTCCTCTGGATCTGAGCCCTTCTCCTCCTCCTCTGGATCTGAGGTATGCGGCGGAGGCTAGTGTTCCAGCGAGTTTTTGGTTCTATTCCCTCCTCCCTCCGGCGAACTCGAAGGTGATGGGGCCAGGGGCTGGAGCAGCCTGCACCTCGAACCCATCCCTTTTTCTGTTCGTACGTTTTTGCTATTTTTCTCCCATGTTGCAATGGGTTTTTTTGGGATGTTGCAACAGATGATTTTCGAATGTTGCAATGAGAATTTTGGGTTGTTGCACCAAATGTTTTTTTCGAATGTTCCCATTTTCATGTTTTATGGTTGATTTTGCGGTGTTGCAGTACTACTACCTGAGATGTTGCAGTACATAATTTTTGATGTTGCAGTATATGTTTTCAATATCGCACTACATTTTTTTCGATGGTGCCGTACATAATTTTCAATGTTGCACGACATGTTTTTTCGATGTTGTAGTACATGTTTTTCATTGTTGCACTACATATTTTTGCGATGTTGCAGTATTTATATCCCGATCTTGCACTACATAGTTTTTCTATATGTTTTGCCATGTTGCACTTGAAGTGTTTCGTGCTCTTTTGAGACAGAGGCATGTGGGTGGGTGGGGGGGAGGAAGGGTGCGTTGGGGAACGGGGACAGGGGCGCTGTGGGGAGTGAAGGACAGGGGCGGGTTTCGTTCTATACGCGGGGGCAGACGGGTTCCGTTCTATTTCGCGCGGGGGGCGGGTGGGTTTCGGAAGGGGAGCAGCGTCCGGACGCCCTCGCGCGCCGGACGTCCAGGCGTTAGAATCGTCGATTATATAATGTTTTAGTTTATAAATCCCTAATTATCTAATGGTGCACTATAAAATAATATAATTGAAATAAATTAAAATTCTTAGAAGTCTAGAACTAGATCAATTTTGCATAGTATATAACTGAAATTCTTATGAAACATCATTAGCTCTTTATATGCATAGTCAACTATTCACCAAAACCTATTAGTAGGTTTGATGCATGCACTTACACTTTAGCATTAACTGTCTTTTATCTTGCCCCTCTTTCCTTGCCTATGAATATTAGATTAACTATTAGATGAGATTAAATTTGTTTCTACATTTCTTTTGTATCTAAAAACAAATGTCGATTTGGTTGTTAACTATAACTAGGAAACATGTCTGTGCGTTGCAACAAGAGAAACGAAGTTACGAAGAAAAGAAGAACAAGGAATGCTCCTAGCCTCCCCTACATTGTAATTCACATAAGTTAGCCAGGAGCTTGGTGCTGACAGGTTAGACTGGGATTAGTTTGTCCACATATGACTATGATGGGAGTTCTATCTCGACTTTCCATGTTGCACCTCTCAATGGGGATTTTACTGGTACATGCATATAACTTGGAAGTATATTTATTTATACCATTCTAGAAAACTTTAACGGGATTGGGATATCTAATCTTAGACTTAGATAAGTAGATCTCTTGAGTTTATCTCCATTAGTAGAGGAGGAAGTCGAACCGTGGCTACTTGGAGCAGGCCCAAACGTAGAAAGTCAGGAAAGGTGTATCCTATAGTTGTACGGTTGTCGTGACTCCCTCCTTGGTCAACATAAGATTTGAGGAGAAATTGGGCAACAGCCTTCCCTTTACTCCTGCGCTTGGTTAGATCGTTTTGCTTAAGGGTTTGGTGTGCTAACCTCTCTCGTTCACATTGGTTGCCGATAGGGTTAGGGAACCTAGCTTTTTTTTATAAGCCCTATGTAATAGGGAGCGCAACCGGATTTTAGTTTTGTGACCCGATTAGGTTGCGTGCGTGGGGTTGTCTTCCTTAGGACTCAATACAAACTGCTCAAGATCACAGTTCATGCTTTGATCCATCATCTGAAGCAATTGCAACAATATTGTGATGTGTGAACCCTTGTTTTTATGAAGAATTGTTTAAAGGCCTATATTGTTGTATTTTCATTGTCTTTCACATTTATTTTGTACTTGTGATTTTTTAAATGGAAAAACACAATTACTTTGAAGAATTGGAAACCATCGGCTCCAAGACTCTGGCGCTAAAAACGGTGAAAATTGTAAAAACAAAATACAATGAACAATCACAACCCCTTGGCTCTTGTACTAAAGATCGAAAATATGGGTATCGTACATGACAGAAACTATCACACCATGGAAACATAATCTGCTACCTGTCGATGCTGGTTTTTTCTAAAACAGAAGCGCACGCTTGTGGCCAATGGCAGCACTTCACATGGCCATGGAGCCTTTTCGTCGGTCTTTGCAATTAGAAATTAAGGATGCCAGTGCAAGCAAGTGTGGCCGGTGATCGTTGCTGACCGGACCGGAGAAGCGGTCACGACCGTCAATCAGTCGCTTCTCCTATTTAGTTGCCCTAGCTCACTTGCCCATGCCCTCACAGGAGCTGCTGGATGGAAGCCACACGCCCCAGCACAGATGCCGAGAAGCGGCTCGACTGTCCATAGCCAGCAGCCCTAGCTGCCCAGCTATATAAGCCGCGCTGCCCTCACCAACCTCGGTTCCCAAGCCACCGCCGGCCGTTGCTCTCTTCCTTGCCCCAAGACCAGTGCGTGCTGCCGACTCCCTCAGACTGGACGTGCCGCCCTAGACACCTGCGACGTCAAAGACCGTGGCGTCCTCGCTGAACTGCCAAAGCCAAAGCTGGGTCTCGCCGTCCTCCCGATGAAGGCAAGGAGCAGGACCTGCGTCCCGAGGCCCGCTCCCGTCTACCGTTGTCCGTTGGCCGAGCTACGACGTCCTCCTCACCTTGTCCAGTACCACACTCGGCAACCGCAACGCCAAGCTGGTCCGCTCTGCCGCCGTCGCGCCGTCTGCTCCGAGCTTCGCCGAATCGCTGTCGCGCCAAGCCGTCTCCATCGCACAAACGCAGCATCGATCTGATCCACCGCGCCCCGGGATACCCTCGCCGAGCCGACGTCTTTTATTTCATTTTTTCCATGTTCTTTATTTTTTTTTCGTTAACCTGCTCAGATCCCAAACTCCGATTCTTTATATTTTCTGCAAACAACTCAACATCCGAAACTCCGATTTTTTTTTCTCGAGAGACAAAACCCAGTCCGTGTCATGCTCCTCTTGACCATGAAGACAGAAACAAGCTTCTGTCCCTCAAAAGAACGGTTGAAACAGGTGTCTTAGGAGCAGACGAAATAAGATATTTCAACTACGAATCTAACAGAGAGAGAGGAAGGCATCGCCTTAAAAAGGAGAGAGTACAAGAAGTACTCGGTATATTAGACAGGGAACACACGAATAATACAAGAGGTATAGATTAGAAATCGAAAAGTATAAACATATTCCGTGTGGGAATGAATGATTCCAATTTAGATTAGGATTCCTGTATGAGCTCGGGTTCTATGTACGAGTCTAGATAGAAAAAATTCTCCATCGTCCGATAGTTAAAGGAAGACGGACTAAACAAATAGATGGACGAAAAAAAGGGCCTGAAATTTTGCCTCTTTATTTTTAGAGAAGAAAGATAGAGAAGAAGAAGAAAGAAGAAAGAAGAGAAGAGATAGATATCGCTAACTCAATAAATATGTGTGCACGCCCGTGCATTTTATGATGTGTGATTATGGTTGGTACGGTAAAAACGGTCTTCCTATGCTCAAATCTATGTAGGACTCGGCAATAGGTTTAAATCGAAACTTCGATTTGTTTGTTTGGTTTTCAAAAGCTTCAATTTTTGGAAACTAGTAATCGGTCCGTCCTTTGCAGAACAGAAAACTAACAAATTCAGTGTCGGTTTTTTACTCGGTTTAAATCGATCTGACCAAACTATTCCAATGCTGCATGTCCATATGCTAGGCTGGCCCTCTGCTCGCGGCAGCCAAACTATTCCAATGCTGCATGTCCATATGCTAGGCTGGCCCTCTGCTCGCGGCAGCCAGGTGCCCCTGCTGGCCTGCTGGTACACTGCCGGCCTACCCTATCGACACCCCTGCTCGCCGAGATGCCTGGTCGTCGTCGCCCCCGATGGATGGACTGCTCCGCGCCCAGTCGCTTTGATGCCTGCCGATGCAAGCCGTCACCCGCCGAAAATCGGCTACACCAATGCCAGTCGGCCGTCGCTTGATTTGGTTTTCAGTGAAAAATGGCGAACCCTAAATCCAGGCTCCGCACCCAATAAGGGCATGTTTAGAATTGAAAAAAAAAATCTATGAACAAAATCTTTGTTCATGCATTTTTCATGTTAAACTGACGCCTGTGTGCACGATCCCTGCAAAATTTCTCCCTTCGCATTATTGGACCTGCGCATATATATGGAGTATGTGACGTACGGAGTACACACGTACGGCAACTCTTGGTTTTTGTGCACTGATGATTATTCACCTGCCGTTCCAATCCAGGTCTCGTTTAGTTCCCAACTTCTCCCTCAAATTCTACTATAAAAAAGAAGATTCTCCGTCACATTGTCGACACATGTATTACTAAATGTAGATGAAATTAAAAACTAATTACATAATTTTATTGTACTTTGCGATACGAACATTTTGAATCTAATTAATCAAAGTTTGAACAATTTTTACCAAATATAAACGAATTGCTACAGTGCACATTTACTGTATATGGTAGCAATTCGGGCGCCCCCGACTCAGGAACTGAACGAGGGCAAAAGCCAAGACGGGTCGACCGCTCGTGGATGTCGTGCGCATCCTATCCTACACTGAACTGGCCCCCGATCGTGTTGGCCTGCATCGGCGTCGGACTCGGACCGCTGGGCCCTGCCCACGTTCGCTGCCACAGGGCCGGCCTCGGATAGCCTGTAGAAGATTCAGATGCCACGTGCCACGGCGCCAAGACTGACCGCACTGGTTCAGGTAAATAATCCGCTATGCTACATATAGCGTAAAAATATGCTACACCAAGTACGTTAAAACGATCCGCTACCTGCTCTCATCCGCTAGATATACCGGGATAGAGGAGACACGTTACCGGCTCGGGCCCGCTGCTGCCGCAGCGTGAGATGGGAGGGAGAAAGTGCATGAGTGGGCCCGCTGCTGCTAACTAACAAAAAAATATTATAACTCACAAATCAAAAAAAACCAAATTAAATTCTATTTATATCATTAAATTTGTTTCAATAAATCCTTCAAAACAAGATGTCACGTGGATATATTTAGATAAAGTGACAAGTAGACCCTACAATGGATAGATGATGAATGGGTGCGAAAGAATTAAGGATAGATGAGAGAATCTTGATGACCAAGCTTTTAGAAAATAAATTTAGAGTACCAGAGTGCTGATAGCATGATCGCAGCGCATACAGGTTTGGCTGACTGCACCTCACAGGTTACGGGCAACGTGGAAGGTTGAGCCAAATCAACTAGCACAAGCGATCAGATATATTAAGAAAAGAACTAGCCAGGTCCCCGCGCTTTGCGAGGGTAGGACTGTTGCAAACGGGCTGGTACTGTTCATTCCGGGTCGAGGGTCTGTTCACGCAGTCGGTACTGTTCATATGGGGTACTGTTCGCCTGGATCCGGGTACTGTATCTTAACGGGTGGTGCTATTTAGCCTAACTGATGGTACTGTTCACAGATATCTGATACTGTAGCTATCTCGCCACGTTTAAAGGTCTTGGTAGATAGACGTGGGCGGCAGAATACAGAAAGCACCCAACAGCTTTGCTGACCGACGTGCCATAGGATTCCTTTCTTACGGGAGGGGGAGGTGGGGTGTTCGATGGGAACGGGTCGGGATAACCTTACGGTCAAGTCCCCATCTCCACTTCTCCGGATCCACCCAGCCACGAACAAGGACGCCTTTCCGGCCTTGTAGCACGCAGCAGCTTCTCATTTCTTCAGCCACCAACCAACCACAGCGAAACAACACGAAGCAGGAGGGGAGAGAACTGAAACACCTCTCGCTCTCGCTCACCTCAGTCCCTCCTCTCCCTCTCATAAACGACGAGCAGGCCGTACGTACTCCGCAAGCTTCTCAGTTCACGCTCTCTACTCTCTCCTCCAGGCTCCACCGCTCCAGCAGCCTGAAGCTAGTGAGCTGAGCACGAGCTGCCACCGTACGGCCGGGGCAGAAGCGGATCGGATCGGAGGAGGAGGAGAAGAAGCAGAGCGAGATGGGGCTGGGCGTGAAGGCGACGCCGTTCACGTACGCGGCGCACGCGCTGGCCGCGGCGGCGGCGGTGCTGGTGCTGGTGTGGTGCGTCCACTTCCGCGGCGGCCTCGCGCTCGAGGCGCAGAACAAGAACCTCATCTTCAACGTAAGCGCCGGACCCCCAGTTCCCTCCCCTTTCGTTTGCAAGTTGCAACCGCCTTCGGGATTTTGCTTAGGGCTCGTTTAGATGCCCGATTCGGGTATCCCGAATGCACTGTGCGGCACGGTATCATTCGTGTTTTTATTCGGTAATAATTGTCCAAACGTTGATTAATTAGGTTCAAAATGTTCGTCTCGCAAAGTATAATAAAACTGTGCAATTAGTTTTTGATTTCATCTACATTTAGTATTCTATGCATGTGTCAGTATTTTGATGTGATAGAGAATCTTCTTTTTATATAGTAGAATTTGAAGGTGAATTTGGATTGCTAAACATGGCCTTAGCTTTGTTCCCTCTTTAGTTGTTCCTTGCTCGCTTGTTGGGAGCCACGTCAGCGGTGCGCCTTTAGCTGTAAAGAAGAATATCGGACCGTAGCGTCTGTTCGCTTCTTAGCGGTAGTGCGTGACACTGTTCCCAGAATCTGGGGTTTTACATGGAAATCGTCAGATTTGTGAGCTTTGAGCGTTCGATTTCTTGGGAACTGTATGACAGATTTGATCTGGCGGTAAAAGAAAGCAAGTACTCTTTGGGCCCAATTCATGAACATAGTAGATGGCACTTCTCAAAAAAAAACATAGTAGATGGCTATATGCTACAACAAGAGAGCAATCACAAAATGCCATTGAGTATTAGACGCTCTATGGGCGTTGACCCGCTCCGCGCCTCATGTTCTTACACATAGGAAATGAGACGGAAAATGGCGCCCAGACTTTGAAAGCATAAGAAAAACAACACCACATGGGATCTGGTCTTAAACTCTCAACAAAGCTTACGATTCTCGGTTTGTTCTACCATGTTCTGTTGCACTACTTCAACAATACTTTTCAGCGAACCAACAGTGTTTTTCTCTCACGACAAATCAGCATAAGCCAAATTTCAGCGAAACGAACAGCATGGAATGTAGAGTGTTACATTCACCCTTGAATGGATCTAAGAGAATGCTCACTGGAATTGAAGGTGAAGGACCGGAAACGGCGACCAGAGGGGGGTGAATGGGAGTCTCAAATTTCTTTCGAAACCTTCGACCGCTGTCCCAAAATCAACCCCCAAAAGGCACACAAACAAAAGCTACGAAAACTCGAGCCACTAAGAATTAAGAGACCCTAAAGACGTTCTTCATATCACTAAAAACTCAACGCAAAAGACGGAACTCGAAACGGAAACCGAACGTGCGAGAAACGGATCGCAACAGCATATACTGCGAGCCGCGGACAATCTGCTACAGTACCACAGACAGTCTGCTACAGTACTCTGCAGTACCGCGGGCAGTCTGCAGGTAAAAAAATGAAAATGAACTTCGCGGAAGCAGTTCTGTTCTCGACTGAAAAACAACTGTTACAGTACCGCGGACAGTCCGGGCTTGGGGGCCGGACAGTCCGCAAGTACGGACACCGTGCAGCAAAGAAAGCACAGAAAAAAATCTCAACTCCACGACTATCCGCTACAGTACCACGGACTGTCCGCGAATCGCGAAACAGTAGGAACAAAGAGCTCCGAAAATCGCCTCCTCTCTTCGATCTTCCGATTTGCGGCCAAATCTTCACCAACTGCCACGAAACTTGGTGAGCATGATCACAAGGTAGTAGGAAAGCTACCTCTAATAGGTTATCGCCCAATTTGAAGCCAATCAACGGGAAATCGAAGGAGAACGAAAAACACCGGTTCTTAAGACCTAGACCAAGAAATCGTCCGATCTACTTGCTCGTGAGGAATTGATGGATTTCCTTCGGTGGAAAGATTCTACTCACGCCATAGCACGAATCAAGGCAACCAAAACGAACCAAAATGGTCTAGAAACGACGAATCGAAGGAAGAACTAAAGGGGAGAAAACGAAGAATGCGAAGAACACATCATGAACTCACAAATTGATTTCTCCGCCGAAAACTGGAGGACACACGGAGGATTCGGGACCTCCTTCCCTCAAAGATTCATGGTTCTTACATTAATCGGTGGATTAGTGGACCTCTCTCTCACACAAGCACCTAGAGGAAGAAACCCTAAGGGAGAAAAAAAAAATAGAGGAGGTGAGGGAGATTGGGCTCCCTCATCCTATTTAACAGGGCTATTACACATTTTCAGTTTTGCCCCTACATACAAAAGAGTCAAACCATTTAGCCCAAGGGCGTAAAGGTCCAACCATGTGTCATCTTCATCCGACGGCCACCGCGCCTCCTCACCGGTAGCTTTGCCTCGACGCGAACTCCTCGCTGCCGCCACGTGTCGTCCGTTCCTCCTCGGAACCTCCGCCCGGGTTTTGAGGCCCAAACCCGTAAACCCGCCACCGATGGTTTTGAGGCCCAAACCACCAAACCGCTCGCGAGTAGCGTACTCCATACGTGTCCCCCGCTGATAGTTTTGAGGACGAAACCACCAAACCCCCGATGTCGACGCGTGTCCGACCTCCCGCCAAGCATGACGCCTTCGCCTTCCTCCTTGACTCGGCCCACCGGCCTCCGCCAAGTGCCACGACGTCATTGTCTCCATCTTGACTTGGCCGACGCCGTCTTCATCACCATGTACACTTGCACTCGTCGATGTCCCAAGTGTCAGCCACCGCGGCTAGTCACCCGGCCTCTTGGTCCCTCGGTCCAAGCCTCACGTCCGCCCTTCACCACTCCCGGTCCTTCGGCACGGCACGTCCTCCTTGACCTTCACCTCGCCGTCGACTACCGCCTCTGTGCTCCACACCTGTACACCACGAGCCAAGAGACATGCCGCACACATAGCTTTCGCCATGGTAGGGTTAGTCACTACTCAACCTACTTCATGGATCACATTGACAATCACTCATCACAAAACGAACACACAAGGATACTTGTCAACTGTTCGCAGAAGGCTTCTATGGATAAATTTTTAGATAACGGAACAAAGATCCCAGCCTCTACGACCCAAAGAAAGTATGCAGCATGAACAAACATATGTTATCACGTTTACGATTTTCTTCTGTCTCCTTGTATGTCTGACTCTGCCTTGGATCACTAATGTGCAGCGTTTTGCATTAAGCTTTTTTTTACTGCTACATGGTTTCACTTACAAATGTAGCTTATTTGTTATTTCGCTAGGATCATGGCATGTCTTGCACAAGAACCTAGATTAAATGTTAGTCTGTCTCTGCCCTGGATCACTACTGTGCAGAGTGTTACCAAGCTTAAAAACTCATCGATTGATGACCAATGTAGGCTGTAGCCTATCCTATGTCGTTACTTGTCATTTGCTGTAATTTTGTGGTTTTCTTGTGTGTCTATTGCAGGTTCATCCTGTTCTTATGCTGATTGGCTACATTATCCTCGGCAGTGAAGGTAACAGCAATACACAATCATACATTAGTTCCATCTCTGGCATATCAACATTAAACGTTGGTTTCTCCCGATCCACTGTATGGCAGCCATTATGATCTACAAGGTGTTCCCAAAACTGAACCACGACACAGCCAAGCTGACGCATCTGATCCTCCATGCCATCGCGACTGTACTCGGCGCCTTCGGCATCTACTGCGCGTTCAAGTACCACAACGACAGCGGCATCGCCAACCTCTACAGCTTGCACTCATGGCTCGGGATCGGCACCATCTCTCTGTACGCCATTCAGGTGATGCACTACGCGCCGGCGTCACGCGTATTCCGCAAGATTTTGCAGCAGGTGGATTAGCTGATTGTCTTGTCTGTCGATGTTGCAGTGGGTGTTCGGGTTCGTGACCTTCTTCTTCCCCGGCGCGGCGCCGAGCGTGAGGCGCAGCGCGCTGCCCTGGCACGCGCTGTTCGGGCTCTTCGTCTACGTTCTGGCGCTGGCGACCGCGGAGCTCGGGTTCCTGGAGAAGCTCACCTTCCTGGAGAGCGGGGGGCTCGACAAGTACGGCGCCGAGGCGTTCCTGGTCAACTTCACGGCGCTCGTCGTCGTGCTGTTCGGTGCCTCCGTCGTCGTCGCAGCAGTCACGCCGGCGCACGTCGGGGAACCGCGGGGCTACGCCCCAATTCCGGTCAGCTAGAGGGGAGGGCCGAGGGCGTCGCTGAGCATTCAGAAGAGTGCAGCTGTGTTCTGTTTGAAACTTTGAGTTGAACCCATGACATCAGGCGTGTGGCTTAAGTTCGAATTCGAAGCGGATGCGACTATGCGAGGGCTTCGGTCTATAAATACAACCCAATGGGTCATCTTTCCCCTGCTTTTCCACAAACACCTCCAGAAGTTATTTGCTCCGCATTACGCACAGCAGCACAGGACCTTTAAATAAATCGTTCCCTCTGCTAACAATCGAAATCAACTTCACGTTAATCTAATAACCGCTCGCCATGGACTGTTGCTTGCAAGTCGCTTGGTACACCGGCATGGAGGCGATAACGGAGCAGTCCAATTTCATCTTCTCGCCTATGTCCCTCAGGGCTGGGCTCGCGCTGCTCGCCGTGGGCACGCACGGCCCGACGCTGCGCCAGCTGCTCACGTTCCTGGGCTCCGAAAACACGCACCACCTCGACGTGGCCATTGCGAGGCTCCTCACCAACGTGACCACGTGGCCGCAGCTCTCCTTCGCCGCCGGCATCTTCGTGGACCGCACACTCTTCCTCACGCCGGAGTTCGTGTCCTCCGCCGTCTCTGCTCACCAGGCCGTCGCAAGATCTGTCGATTTCAAGAATCAGCCTGCTGCGGCGACCGCTGAGACGAACGCTTTCGTTGAGCAGGCCACGGCGGGGCGCATACGCAACCTCGTGTCCGATGGCGCGGTCGACGTCGGGACCGAGATCGTCCTCGCCAACAGCATGTACTTCAAGGCGACGTGGGAACGGAGGTTCGACCCATTGGACACCGTTCCCCACTACTTCTACCGCCGCGAGCCTGGTCACCGCCGCCGCCGCCGATGAGCTTTGTGGCGGACCATCCGTTCATGTTCGCGATCGTCGAGTACGACAAGGCCGAGCTCTTGTTCCTAGGCCACGTTATGGATCCTTCCAAGGAGGATTGAATTGAGATTGACTCGGAGGCGGCGCAGTCTTGTATGGTTTAGGGCTGGGGGCGGGCCTCATATGGAATGATGGCTAGTTGGGCTCGGGCCTTCGGGCTTTTTTACCGTTTTTCTGCACTGGTTAATCGTTAATGGTCCGTCCTGTAATATACGTTGAGACTTTTGCAGTCTTGTTTGGATTGTTACCACTTGCCGATGGCAACGTGTTTCACAACAGCTATGTGTTTTTAAGCGGGTGTTTGGAACTGCTCTGCTCCTGTTTTTTAAGCTCTGCTCCACGAACTCCACTATGAAGCAGCTCCACCGTGGAGTTTGTGGAGTAGGTGGTACTGTTTAGCACACAGCTCTGCTTCAGCTCCAGAAATGGGTTGTTTCCATGCTAATGGTCCATTATGCCTCTGATTGAAATTGCACTTGATATTTTTCGAGAAAAATAGAAAACAAATGATAGAACATTAGCGGAGGCCATAATTCAAATACAAATAATTGTCAGGTGAATTCTCAGTGGAGGAGGCCACACAGATCATCAAGCTAGGGTTGGTTTGTGCATCTCAGGTGCCTTCTCATGGACCGGACATGGCTGAGGTGGCCAGTATGCTTGAGATGGCGAGGAGTCCTCACGGTACCCCAGAGGATGATCTGGTTTGAGATCCATTTACTAGATTTTTTTCCCTCTTTTCTCATTCCTTTTTCATTCGTTTTTGGGTAGATACATGTTGGCCTGTTCTTGTTGAGGCTCAGTACAGATGCGGCCTGTGCGGCTGTGCCGATTGCTGAGTACTCTACCGGGTCCAGTTGGCTGGCTGGTCAAGACACATCGGGACGTTTAACCGAGTTTGGCCTAGCATGGAGTGTTCTCGTATAGGTTAGGGGAAGTAATCCGTGATAAATGAGTGGCAAGGTCGGTAATTATCCCACGACTCCATATGGGAGTACAAAACTTCAAAAACTGGAGTACCCCTTCAGGTGCTCGAGAAAAAAACGTGGAGTTGACATCTAGCTCCACCTTTTTTGTGGAGCGGAGTTACTGGAGCTGGGAGGTATTTGGCAACGCGGAACTGGAGTGAAGCTGGAAAAACGGGAGCGGAGCAGTTCTAAACACCCCCTAAGTAGCACTCTGAAGTTTTTAAAATTTTAAAATAAAAAAACTGCAGCTAGACCATATTCTGATAGAGAAAACATCACATCTGAGACACTGCATTGTGGGCTAAAATGTTTGTTTATATTGTACTATCTCCATTCCAAATTATAAGGCATTCCAAGAATCTTGGAGAGTCAAAGCATCTTAAGTTTGACTAAAATTATAGAGAAAATTACAAAAATTTATAACATCAAATAGGTATACTATGAAAATATAATTAATGAAGAATCTAATGATACTTAATTGGTGTCATAAATATTATTATTTTATCATATAAATTGGTCAAACTTGAGGTCCTTTGACTCTCCAAGATTTCTATAATGCCTTATAATTTGGGATGGAGGAAGTACTAACTAATTAACAGCCCACATGGCATCCTTCCTCCGGTTTTAATTAAATAACTATATGCCCTAATTTCTGTAACACCCCGGGTGTTATAGTGCTAATTAATCTGCCATGTCATCATAATGCATTGCAAAGCATCCCTGTTAGGTTAAACTTGTTATGCATCAACTAAAACGAGTTTACTTATTTAGGTTGAATGTGTTTCTCAGTGGTGTGCTCCGAACCCGAAAATCCTAATTTCGAATGCCACCGCAAATACTTAGTCCATGCCCTGCGTAATTTGAGGTGTGCGACTGTGTTGCACACTAGTGTCAAGTGTAGGGTATGAGCTCAAGTACAACATCTAAAATGAAGCTCCAAATTTGAGTTTGAATTGGAGTCCCAAAACTTGTCACGAGTTTTCCGATTCAAATTTAAATTCAAATTTGGGGAGAAATGTAAAAGAATTTTTAAAAGCTAATTGGTCAACCAAGAGTGGCATTTGGTCAACCATGTCATGTTGGTCCAAATGATGCCCTTGGGTGAGGTTTTGATCACTAAGTAATCACCAATCAAAGTAGCAACAAATTCCAATTTAAAATCCCTCCGAAAACCCTAAATTTCAAAACCCTGTTTTACCCCTTTTGAAATAGTTCAAAATCTAAGCAAAATTTGGGAAAAAGTTCAAAACCAAGTTTGTAGAACTTTTCAAGGGCTACAACTTTGGTGTTTTGAGTTTTCAAAGTTTTAGTGTAAAATGTGGAGCAATTTTGAGAATAAACAAATTTCAAATTTTATTCATTTTTGTCCCCAAACTAAGATTTCAAAATGGAGGCTGATTTTGAAAAAGTTTTGAACAGCAAAGTTGTAGGTCTGGTCAAGATATACAACTTTGATGTTTGGAGATTTTGAAGTTTCAATATAAAATCAAAAGTAATTTCTAAATTACCAAATCTGAAAAATGTGTCCCCTTTTGAGTTTAAATTCAAATTTCAAAATCCAGTGAGAATTTGAAAAAGTGTTCAATACAAAACTTGTAGAGCTTGAAATTCTGAAGATTTCATAGATTGGAAGTTTTTCAAGTTGTTACATGAATTTGAAAGTAATTTGAAAAACCAGTTTGAATTTCAAAAGTTGGGGGGGGACAGCTACAGTGCCGCGACCAATCGCCGCCGGGCACCGCGCGGCATGGGCGCCGGCGAGCCGCCGGGCGACGCCCAGGGGCTTCTCGCGCGCGCTAGGACCGCCAGCGCGACGTCGCGCGTCTTCCAGCACAGTCACCACCACCGTTCCCTATATATACGTCGAGCTCACAGGGGCGATTTCCATTTTCCCTGTTTTCGCCACCGCCGCCACCGCAGCTCCGCCGCTCGTCGCTGCCGCCGTCGAGCCACCTCCAGCCACGCCAACCGCACCATTAGCTCCGCCTCATCCTCGCGCACCTCGTGAACCACCCGAGCGAGCTTAACTCCGCCTAGATCACCACAGCCGCCGCTCCCGTGCCCAACTCCGGTCGGAGCACCGCCATCGTCGCCTTCCCGTGGCCAGGCCACTCCAGCTCGTCGCCGTCGTCACCAAGAGCACCACCATAACCGCTGTGAGCCCCTGAATGTTTTCCTCGCGTTATTTTAGCCGCTACTCCGTTGGGGACGCGTTTTCGCGGCTCACCGTCGACTGTGGTCCGCCATCGTCGTCGGTAAGGGGTCGCCGGAGCTCGAGCTTAGCTCTAGAAGGGCGTAGTGGAGTCGTAGGGTGGTGTAGATCGTTTTGGTCATGGTGGTTGAGTCGTTAGCGGTGTGATCACCGGCCGGCCGCCGTGCGGGCATGGCCGAGCGCGCGGGAGAGAACGAGAGAGCGGAGGTAGGCGATGACAGGTGGGGACGCAGTGTCAGCGAGTGAGAGAGAGAGCGAGCGCGCGGGCGCGAGGCAGGCCGCGCTGCTGGGCCGCGTCGCTGGGCCGAGCGCGAGCGCGAGCGCGGGCGCGCGCGAGCGGGCCGCTCGGCTGGGCCGGACCGGAGGAAAGAGGAGATCGGCCCGGTTCGGTTTTTCGTTTTTGTTTTCTTTTTCAAATAAATGAATAGTGTTGCTATTTGTTTATTTTATTAAAAATTGTGTAGAGTTCCAAAATTTATGAAAATTTTTGTGTAAGCTTCTCAATGTATAAACTATCTAGGAAAAATGTTAAATTACGAATTTGAATACTTTGAGCAGTAGAATTAATTAGTTTCATTAAAGATTAAATGCAACTTCCAGTAATTTTAATAATTAATTTATTTATCCAAACATTATGAAATTTATTATAACACTGTTGTAATTCATTCTTAACCCATAGAAAAAGTTTGAGCTTGATTAGGTAAAATTTGATCAACTCCTAATTATGCCCTAATTAGTTAAATAGAAAATAAATGTTAATTTGAGAACTTTAAGTGTTGTGTGCCTTTTGATTGAGTGATGTCCTTAGGTCACTACCCTTTGGTGATCTTTGGCACCTTAATTTCATGATTGAGCTCGTTAGTAACTTGTTAGGTTAAAAGCTGGTATCGCTGGAATCGCCGCTTCTAGTTAGTAGGTTTTCTGTTTGCGACTGTACCGTAGAAGTAAGTTGTACTCAAGTCGTAACTCGTAGCATGTTATCATCAAGCATCATGTTTATCATCGAACATCATGTTAAAGCATGTTATGTATTCGTGTAGTCTCCGCTTTCGAAGAAGCCGAAGTCGTCGATCAGGCTTTCGGAGAAGAGCGATCGTCGGTGGGTTTCGGACCAGACAGTGGAGTCCTCGAGTCCGAGTCAGTCGTCGTGTGCGAACAAGGCAAGCCCCGGTGCATTTAAACCCTACCTTGAATTTTACAAATGTTTTATTATTTATATTATGGTTTATTGCATTAAGTAATTAGGAGTTGAGTGATAACCTAATTGCTGCATTATCATCCTTGATTATTGGAATATCAACCTTGATACCTGTTTTTACGGAAAATGCGTAGTATGCTTCGCTATGCTTAGAAGTTAAGCTTTTAAAAGAAATGTTTACATAGCCATGACGGCATATCGAATGAATATTGAAATATGAGAATGAACTTGAAAGATCGGGCGGGTGGTTTGGCCACTGCTAACATGCATTGGGAAAGGAGTCTCAATGTATTGTTTCCGCCTTGTCAGTTAAGGCCCGTTCGTTGTAAGCCTGTTGTGTTCGAGACTTTGCAACTAGCATCATGCCTTGGGTAAGCCCAAAATGTTGGTGATTCCATTACGAGAACGTCTAACCTCGCACTGGGAGTGGAGAGATGGCGAGAGTAGCGTGTACCCTCGGGGCTAGAATTTGGTCGGGTTCGAGGAGTACTGTACTCTCGGGTGGCGATGGACACGTTCTGGTTTTGGGAGATCTAAATGAGGGTTGATATATGCAAGATTTGGTTCTACATATGTCGTGATGTTAGGGATCCCCAGCTGGGTATAATCGGTTCGAATCGTCGTTGCTCCTCGGTTATGGAGACTTGATCACCTGACTTGCATCGTAGTTAAGAACTGGAATTGAAAGAAAGAATGAGAAAGGTTTTGATGATAATTACTTTGATCTAGATTAGGATCACCTAGAATTGGTTAATGAACCATCAATGGTAAAAGTAAAATATTGAAGATAAGGACTTACCTTAGTAAGCTTTTCTGCAAAGGAAAATTTGATTCTTGATTACCCGTACCTTGATTCCCTAAAGCTAGCATGCCCTTGGAGTCTTTGTCTTAGTCGGGTAAGTCTTGTTGAGTACTCTCGTACTCAGGGTTTGTTAACCCCTTGTTGCAGGTGCGGTTCATGAACAAGTCTGCTTCGAGCCTTGTTGCATGACCGTCGTGGTTGAAGACAGTGACGACGAGTAGATTGTGTGGCCTTTGGGCAAGGCATCTCGCTTGTGTGTTGTAATAAAGTTACTACCGATACTTCTCTACTAATGGTTTGTAATAATGTTATATAAGGTTTGAAGTTTGAAAAACTGGTTTGTAATCTATGTTATTGTAAGACTTCCGCTACTTTACTCTGTTGAATATCTTGAATAAACTGTTGTAATATTGCAATACTCCTGTGATTGGATCCTGTTCGGAAGAAAGCAGGCCTTTAAGTTATGGTGAACATAAGTACGACTGTCAGAGGTCATTATGACAATGAAGTGTACTTGTGGGCCATCGTAATTAGGAGGTTCTGTCACAGCTGGTATCAGAGCATAATCACTCGGGTTATTGTAGTATTACCTTGTAAAACTTCAAAATGATTTGGGTCAACAAATTTAATACTGATATTTTGGGTCCAAACTGCTTTTGCTTCTCTTAATCCATTCTATAGTTTCCTTAGCTCATATTTAAAAGCTTCGTAGTGAAGTATCATGTATAGTGCCCTATGTTATAAAGATTGCATGTGTTACTTAAATCTTTCTGTTAGATCGTAAGTACGATACATGCATCATGATTAATTAACCTGCTTAAGTTACCTTCCCTTTTAAAGTGGTTTGGGTTAAGTAAGGTTCAATCCTATTCATGCTAACCTTCATATCCCTTCTATCTGTTCTTATCGTCCTAATTCTGTCTTGCTTTAGGATGGCACGTGTGAAGACGACTCCTCGCAAGAAAACGGGTCCGCAAGGAGTGCCGCGTCATCAGTTGGCCGCCAGAGTTGATGAAGCGAGCAGTAGCCGTAATCCGAACCCGGATTCGGAGTCAGAGGTTGCAAGGCTTACATCAGAAGTGGAGCGACTGAAGCGCAACATGCATTTTTGGAAACAGTTCCAGAAGGAGTCTTTGGAAAAGGAGACAGAAGCCAGGGCTCGTGTTCGTGAGTTGGAGCTTTATGTGACACACCTGGAGCAGTACAACACAGTCCTGCATGAGGAAGTTCATAGGCTAAATGATCTGATGAATCCCAATCATCAGCCCCAGGCAGTGGAAGATGATGTTGGTGCCGTGGTTGTTCCTGATGGAGAGGACAATGAGGAAGATCCAGAAGAAGATGAACCAGTGATGGAAAGTGGGGATGATGCAAGTCATGTCACTGGTGCAAGTGCTCCAGAGAATGAGGAGGAAGTGATCGTGATCAGCGATGATGATGAGGAGTGAAGGGTCGACATGGATGGTTGTGTAATATAGTAGTCTTTCCTGCTTTCTAAGAACCTTAGTGGGTGGTTTCTTGCTTGTGAGCAAGTTTGTAATAAAATAATGTAAGATAAGTTTGTGTTTGTATACAAGTTCTGTCCTAACTGCTTTTTAATTCAATAAAGCAATGTAAATAAACATGGTTTGTGTACAACAGATGGACGGTACTGGAACTTCCCAGGAAGGGGACAATACTCCGAATCCCCCACCGTTTCCACCTACCTTGGCAGAAGCTATTGCCGCACTGGTTAATGTCACTACCCTGTTGGCTCAAAATCAGAATCAGAATGGGAATCAGGGTCGTCGAGGCCGTAACAATGGAGGGGAAACCACTTATGTGGATTTCACCGATACTCGTCCACCAGTGTTCTCAAAGGCAGATGAGCCGCTAGAGGCGGATGACTGGCTCCGTACCATGGAGCAGAAGTTTGAACTTTTACAGTGCACAGAGCACCAGAAGCCTGTGTTTGCAGCACAACAACTCAGAGGTGCCGCAGGGGCGTGGTGGGCGAATCTAGTCGCCGCACAGCCTGCTGGCCACCGTGTCACTTGGCAGGAGTTTCGTGAAGCCTTTAGAGCACATTATATCCCAGATGGTGTCATGGCCATGAAGTTGGAGGAGTTTCTCTCACTGAAGCAAGGGAACCAGACAGTTCTACAATATGTGGGCAAATTCAATCATCTGTCCCAGTATGCAGCTGAATATGTGAATACCGATGCAAAGAAGAAGAGTTGTTTCATGAGAGGTTTGAGTACCAGAATCCAGGAAGCATTAGTCACCTGCTATAATGCTACTTACCATGAGATAGTCAATGTGGCTATTGCGTCAGAAGAGAAGTCCCGACTGCACAAGGAGTCGAAGAAAAAGAAGCCAGTGTTTTCAAGTCCGTCTGGCGGCATTAAGAAACGCCAGAAGTTTGTTTATCACCCTCAGAACCATTTCCGCCCAACTTATCGTCCACCGCAATACCAAGTTCAGCCGCAGACGTTTTTCCGTCCTGCCGCAACCCCGCAATTTTTACAGCAGCCGAATGCCCCTGGTATTCGAAACCAGACTCCAGTAACCCATAATTTTCCCTGCTACAACTGTGGAAAGCCAGGCCACTTTTCCAAGGATTGCCCGTATCCAAGGCAGTACAATCCTAATTATCCCAGAGCTCCCGTACCACAACAGCAACAACCTCAGAGTAAGAACAATAATCTGAATGTTCAGAAGAGTAAGGGTGAGAAGAGGAAGACTGAACGTGTATTCTATACTCAAGCAAGTGCAATCCCAGAGGGAGAACCTGTTATGATGGGTATGTTCCCTGTTGCTAATCATCCAGCAGTACTATTATTTGATTCAGGTGCATCGCATACATTCATAAATCGCACCTTTGTTGTTAAGCATGACATTCCAATTATGGGAACACAAGAGGATTTCTTTATCCAGTCGCCCGGGGGACGACTGTGTACTAAGGAGATGGTACGTGACGTACCTATAGAGTTAGGTGGGCATATATTCCCTACCTCAATGATAATATTACAGAAACATGATATAGATGTAATCCTGGGTATGAATTGGATGTACCAAAGAGGAGCCCTTATAGATGCACTGCACAGAACTATAAGGTTGAACCTGCCAGATAATAAATCTCATCTCCTTATCCAACTTCCTATCCCAAAGAGAACAGTTGAAAGGGTATGTGCAACTTCAGTACATGAGATTTGTGATATACCAGTAGTCTGTGAATTTCCAGACGTGTTTCCAGATGATCTACCAGGTCTGCCACCAGACAGAGATGTAGAGTTTGTGATTGAGTTAAAACCGGGTACTGCCCCAATATCCCGGAGAGCTTACAGAATGCCACCCAATGAATTGGCAGAACTTAAGGATCAATTGCAAGAGTTACGTGACAAAGGTTTTATCAGACCTAGTTCCTCACCATGGGGATGTCCAGCTCTTTTTGTCAAGAAGAAGGATCAGACTTTAAGGATGTGTGTTGATTATCGACCGCTGAATGAAGTAACCATTAAGAATAAATATCCGTTGCCTCGCATTGATCTACTCTTTGATCAGCTTGCGGGGGCAAAGGTATTTTCCAAGATTGATCTTCGATCAGGGTACCATCAAATCAAGATTCGACCTGAAGATATTCCAAAGACTGCATTCACCACCAGATATGGACTGTATGAGTACCTAGTTATGTCTTTTGGTCTCACTAATGCACCGGCACATTTCATGTATCTGATGAATTCAGTTTTCATGCCGGAACTTGACAAGTTTGTGGTTGTTTTTATTGATGATATTCTGGTATACTCCAAAAGTGAAGAAGAGCATGTTGAGCATCTCAGAGTTGTTCTGACTCGTCTGAGAGATCATCAACTGTATGCCAAGTTCAGTAAATGTGAGTTTTGGTTAAGAGAAGTGCAATTCTTAGGACATGTGTTGTCAGCCGAAGGAGTAGCAGTAGATCCTGGCAAAGTAGAAGATATTCTGAATTGGAAACCACCAATCTCAGTTCATGAAGTCCGAAGTTTTCTGGGAATGGCGGGTTATTACCGTCGATTCATACCTGACTTTTCAAAGGTAGCCAAGCCAATCACAGAGTTGTTGAAGAATCAAACTAAGTTCATATGGTCTCCAGAATGTGAAAAAGCTTTTAGAATTCTAAAGAGGTCATTGACAACTGCTCCAGTTTTGGCACAACCAGATATAGAAAAGCCATTTGATGTTTACTGTGATGCCTCAGGTATTGGCCTTGGTTGCGTATTGATGCAAGAAGGCAGAGTCATTGCTTATGCCTCGAGACAGTTGAAGCGCCATGAAGAACATTATCCGACACATGATCTTGAATTAGCAGCTGTGGTTCATGCATTAAAAATATGGCGTCATTACTTGTTGGGTAATACTTGCCACATGTATACAGATCACAAGAGTTTAAAGTATATCTTTACTCAGTCAGAATTGAATATGAGACAAAGAAGGTGGCTTGAGTTGATAAAGGATTATGATTTAGAAGTACACTATCACCCTGGAAAAGCGAATGTAGTTGCTGATGCACTCAGTAGAAAGAATCATTGCAATTGTACGACTGTGCAGCCAATGGATTACAGTTTGTGTTATGAGTTGGAAAGGTTGAATATTGAAATAGTTCCACAAGGTCAGTTGACTAATGTCACAGTGGAATCAACAATCAAAGATCAGATTGTGTCTGCTCAGAGAAAGAATTCCGGAATAACTCACATCAAAGAAAAAGTTAAAACTGGTCAACCGACAGATTTCAGTATTGATGATGCAGATGTATTGTGGTTTAAGAACCGGCTAGTGGTCCCAAAGGTTCCAGAGTTACGTCGGCTCATTCTTGATGAAGCACATAGGACAAGGTTTTCTATTCATCCAGGAAGTAATAAGATGTATCAAGATTTGAAACAGAGATTCTGGTGGACCAAAATGAAAATTGAGATTGCTAAGTATGTTGCTAGATGTGATACTTGTTGTAAGGTGAAGGCAGTACACCTGAAGTCGGCAGGAATGTTACAACCCTTGCCCATTCCATCCTGGAAGTGGGAAGATATCAGTATGGATTTCATTACTGGGTTACCCAAGACTTCAAGAGGCTTTGATTCAATTTGGGTCATTGTGGACCGACTGACAAAGTCATCTCATTTTATTCCAGTTAAGGTGGACTATTCTGCTATAACTTATGCAAGAATTTATATTGCACGAATCCTGAGCCTTCATGGGGTACCAAAGACCATTGTATCAGATAGAGGTACGCAGTTTGTTAACAAATTTTGGAGACACCTACATGAGTCCCTAGGTACAGAACTTTTGCACAGTACCGCTTATCATCCACAGACAAGTGGTCAGACTGAAAGGGTCAATCAAATTCTAGAAGATATGTTAAGGTCATGTGCACTTAATTATTCAGACACCTGGGATGAGTGGTTACCGTTGGCAGAATTCTCTTACAATAATAGTTATCAAGAGAGTATCAAAATGGCACCGTTTGAGGCATTGTATGGCCGCAGGTGCAGAACTCCATTGAATTGGTCAGAACCGGGAGAAAGATGGTTTTTCGGTGTTGATCTTGTGAAACAAACAGAAGAAAAAGTTCGACAGATCCAGAATAATTTAAAAGTTGCTCAGTCCAGACAAAAGAGTTATGCTGATAAAAGGCGTAGACCTTTGGTATTCCGAGTAGGGGATTATGTTTATCTAAAAGTATCGCCCATGAAAGGAGTTAGCAGATTTGGAGTCAGAGGCAAACTCGCACCACGTTATATTGGTCCTTTTCAAATCATTGAAAAATGTGGGAAGGTGGCATATAGATTAAAGCTGCCTGAACAACTGTCAGCCGTGCACAATGTATTTCATGTATCACAAATGAAGAAGTGCCTACAAGTACATGATCAAGTGGTTGATGTTGAGGGAGTTGAACTTGAACCAGATTTGACATATTCTGAATATCCTGTCCGAGTTTTGGATCAAAAAGATCGTGTTACCCGTAGTAGAACCACAAAATGGTACAGAATACAGTGGAATCAACATTCAGAAGGGGAAGCCACCTGGGAATCGGAGGATTACCTGTTGCAGAATTTCCCGGAGTTCTTTGCTTCTATCTAGGTTGCAATTTCCTCTTTAAACTGTAACCTATCCTTTTAAAATCGTTGTAATGCAGAAAACCCCTACCTGTTTTGTAGACAAGTCTTGGACGTGTTTGCTTGACACGTTTCCTTTCTATTACTTAACTCAAGGCTTTAAATCTCGGGACGAGATTTCTTTAAGGGGGAAGGGCTGTAACACCCCGGGTGTTATAGTGCTAATTAATCTGCCATGTCATCATAATGCATTGCAAAGCATCCCTGTTAGGTTAAACTTGTTATGCATCAACTAAAACGAGTTTACTTATTTAGGTTGAATGTGTTTCTCAGTGGTGTGCTCCGAACCCGAAAATCCTAATTTCGAATGCCACCGCAAATACTTAGTCCATGCCCTGCGTAATTTGAGGTGTGCGACTGTGTTGCACACTAGTGTCAAGTGTAGGGTATGAGCTCAAGTACAACATCTAAAATGAAGCTCCAAATTTGAGTTTGAATTGGAGTCCCAAAACTTGTCACGAGTTTTCCGATTCAAATTTAAATTCAAATTTGGGGAGAAATGTAAAAGAATTTTTAAAAGCTAATTGGTCAACCAAGAGTGGCATTTGGTCAACCATGTCATGTTGGTCCAAATGATGCCCTTGGGTGAGGTTTTGATCACTAAGTAATCACCAATCAAAGTAGCAACAAATTCCAATTTAAAATCCCTCCGAAAACCCTAAATTTCAAAACCCTGTTTTACCCCTTTTGAAATAGTTCAAAATCTAAGCAAAATTTGGGAAAAAGTTCAAAACCAAGTTTGTAGAACTTTTCAAGGGCTACAACTTTGGTGTTTTGAGTTTTCAAAGTTTTAGTGTAAAATGTGGAGCAATTTTGAGAATAAACAAATTTCAAATTTTATTCATTTTTGTCCCCAAACTAAGATTTCAAAATGGAGGCTGATTTTGAAAAAGTTTTGAACAGCAAAGTTGTAGGTCTGGTCAAGATATACAACTTTGATGTTTGGAGATTTTGAAGTTTCAATATAAAATCAAAAGTAATTTCTAAATTACCAAATCTGAAAAATGTGTCCCCTTTTGAGTTTAAATTCAAATTTCAAAATCCAGTGAGAATTTGAAAAAGTGTTCAATACAAAACTTGTAGAGCTTGAAATTCTGAAGATTTCATAGATTGGAAGTTTTTCAAGTTGTTACATGAATTTGAAAGTAATTTGAAAAACCAGTTTGAATTTCAAAAGTTGGGGGGGGACAGCTACAGTGCCGCGACCAATCGCCGCCGGGCACCGCGCGGCATGGGCGCCGGCGAGCCGCCGGGCGACGCCCAGGGGCTTCTCGCGCGCGCTAGGACCGCCAGCGCGACGTCGCGCGTCTTCCAGCACAGTCACCACCACCGTTCCCTATATATACGTCGAGCTCACAGGGGCGATTTCCATTTTCCCTGTTTTCGCCACCGCCGCCACCGCAGCTCCGCCGCTCGTCGCTGCCGCCGTCGAGCCACCTCCAGCCACGCCAACCGCACCATTAGCTCCGCCTCATCCTCGCGCACCTCGTGAACCACCCGAGCGAGCTTAACTCCGCCTAGATCACCACAGCCGCCGCTCCCGTGCCCAACTCCGGTCGGAGCACCGCCATCGTCGCCTTCCCGTGGCCAGGCCACTCCAGCTCGTCGCCGTCGTCACCAAGAGCACCACCATAACCGCTGTGAGCCCCTGAATGTTTTCCTCGTGTTATTTTAGCCGCTACTCCGTTGGGGACGCGTTTTCGCGGCTCACCGTCGACTGTGGTCCGCCATCGTCGTCGGTAAGGGGTCGCCGGAGCTCGAGCTTAGCTCTAGAAGGGCGTAGTGGAGTCGTAGGGTGGTGTAGATCGTTTTGGTCATGGTGGTTGAGTCGTTAGCGGTGTGATCACCGGCCGGCCGCCGTGCGGGCATGGCCGAGCGCGCGGGAGAGAACGAGAGAGCGGAGGTAGGCGATGACAGGTGGGGACGCAGTGTCAGCGAGTGAGAGAGAGAGCGAGCGCGCGGGCGCGAGGCAGGCCGCGCTGCTGGGCCGCGTCGCTGGGCCGAGCGCGAGCGCGAGCGCGGGCGCGCGCGAGCGGGCCGCTCGGCTGGGCCGGACCGGAGGAAAGAGGAGATCGGCCCGGTTCGGTTTTTCGTTTTTGTTTTCTTTTTCAAATAAATGAATAGTGTTGCTATTTGTTTATTTTATTAAAAATTGTGTAGAGTTCCAAAATTTATGAAAATTTTTGTGTAAGCTTCTCAATGTATAAACTATCTAGGAAAAATGTTAAATTACGAATTTGAATACTTTGAGCAGTAGAATTAATTAGTTTCATTAAAGATTAAATGCAACTTCCAGTAATTTTAATAATTAATTTATTTATCCAAACATTATGAAATTTATTATAACACTGTTGTAATTCATTCTTAACCCATAGAAAAAGTTTGAGCTTGATTAGGTAAAATTTGATCAACTCCTAATTATGCCCTAATTAGTTAAATAGAAAATAAATGTTAATTTGAGAACTTTAAGTGTTGTGTGCCTTTTGATTGAGTGATGTCCTTAGGTCACTACCCTTTGGTGATCTTTGGCACCTTAATTTCATGATTGAGCTCGTTAGTAACTTGTTAGGTTAAAAGCTGGTATCGCTGGAATCGCCGCTTCTAGTTAGTAGGTTTTCTGTTTGCGACTGTACCGTAGAAGTAAGTTGTACTCAAGTCGTAACTCGTAGCATGTTATCATCAAGCATCATGTTTATCATCGAACATCATGTTAAAGCATGTTATGTATTCGTGTAGTCTCCGCTTTCGAAGAAGCCGAAGTCGTCGATCAGGCTTCCGGAGAAGAGCGATCGTCGGTGGGTTTCGGACCAGACAGTGGAGTCCTCGAGTCCGAGTCAGTCGTCGTGTGCGAACAAGGCAAGCCCCGGTGCATTTAAACCCTACCTTGAATTTTACAAATGTTTTATTATTTATATTATGGTTTATTGCATTAAGTAATTAGGAGTTGAGTGATAACCTAATTGCTGCATTATCATCCTTGATTATTGGAATATCAACCTTGATACCTGTTTTTACGGAAAATGCGTAGTATGCTTCGCTATGCTTAGAAGTTAAGCTTTTAAAAGAAATGTTTACATAGCCATGACGGCATATCGAATGAATATTGAAATATGAGAATGAACTTGAAAGATCGGGCGGGTGGTTTGGCCACTGCTAACATGCATTGGGAAAGGAGTCTCAATGTATTGTTTCCGCCTTGTCAGTTAAGGCCCGTTCGTTGTAAGCCTGTTGTGTTCGAGACTTTGCAACTAGCATCATGCCTTGGGTAAGCCCAAAATGTTGGTGATTCCATTACGAGAACGTCTAACCTCGCACTGGGAGTGGAGAGATGGCGAGAGTAGCGTGTACCCTCGGGGCTAGAATTTGGTCGGGTTCGAGGAGTACTGTACTCTCGGGTGGCGATGGACACGTTCTGGTTTTGGGAGATCTAAATGAGGGTTGATATATGCAAGATTCGGTTCTACATATGTCGTGATGTTAGGGATCCCCAGCTGGGTATAATCGGTTCGAATCGTCGTTGCTCCTCGGTTATGGAGACTTGATCACCTGACTTGCATCGTAGTTAAGAACTGGAATTGAAAGAAAGAATGAGAAAGGTTTTGATGATAATTACTTTGATCTAGATTAGGATCACCTAGAATTGGTTAATGAACCATCAATGGTAAAAGTAAAATATTGAAGATAAGGACTTACCTTAGTAAGCTTTTCTGCAAAGGAAAATTTGATTCTTGATTACCCGTACCTTGATTCCCTAAAGCTAGCATGCCCTTGGAGTCTTTGTCTTAGTCGGGTAAGTCTTGTTGAGTACTCTCGTACTCAGGGTTTGTTAACCCCTTGTTGCAGGTGCGGTTCATGAACAAGTCTGCTTCGAGCCTTGTTGCATGACCGTCGTGGTTGAAGACAGTGACGACGAGTAGATTGTGTGGCCTTTGGGCAAGGCATCTCGCTTGTGTGTTGTAATAAAGTTACTACCGATACTTCTCTACTAATGGTTTGTAATAATGTTATATAAGGTTTGAAGTTTGAAAAACTGGTTTGTAATCTATGTTATTGTAAGACTTCCGCTACTTTACTCTGTTGAATATCTTGAATAAACTGTTGTAATATTGCAATACTCCTGTGATTGGATCCTGTTCGGAAGAAAGCAGGCCTTTAAGTTATGGTGAACATAAGTACGACTGTCAGAGGTCATTATGACAATGAAGTGTACTTGTGGGCCATCGTAATTAGGAGGTTCTGTCACAATTTCGTCCGTGGATTTTGATAGCTATATATGCCCTAATTTCGTCCACGAATTTTGATACTTATATCTCTTATTATTAAAACATTTTGTATGTCTTAAAAACTGTTAGTCCATATCATGTTCGAGGTACTAGTAATAATAATCAAGAGTCAAGAGTAGCATAAAAAAATTAATTCTATATCTCTATAAGAAATGGATCTGATTTATAACTGCTATAACCGTACATGTGCAAATAACCAGATGAGAGGCTAGATTACCGTATGGTATAAACCAGGCTTGTTCTAAGGTACACGCTAGGAAGCAAAATCGTAACCAAATCACTGCGTGTCGTCCTGAAAGGAGAACCAGATAGATGAGGTGACGATGCTGAGGTAGCAAAGACTGATCACTTCTTGTCCTCTTTCTTCTCGTCCTTCTTCTCTTCCTTAGCTGGGCCGACCGAGACGACGTCGATCTTTCCGAACTTCTTCAACTTCTTGGCGACGAGGACGGTGTCCATTTCACCGATTACAGTCATCTTCTGATCTTTGTGATCAGCGGCTATCGAATCGATTCCTGATTGTTAAGATTATACATATGAATGAAGAAAAGAAAGAAAACAACATATGCTCATAGTACGTATATAGCAGGAGAGTTCAATTTCATAACAGAGAAACCAATAATGACTCGCTTTACCGAGGCAGGATAAAAGAATAACCGAAACCGAACTGAAGAAGCTGAAAAGAGAAGAACTGAAGAAAGGCGATAAAAGTGAGAGGCGACACTGTGACGGTTGAAGCTACTAAAATCGAAACCTACCGTAGATATCTGCAACAGTTTCCATTGCCTTCTGCTTCGCCTTCTCATCGCTCATGGAGGAGATCTTCAAGACCACCTTCTGCTGGCATCGGAAGGAGCCCAGGAGTTAATTAGAACTCTATCCGGGAACAGCCTGAGGCAGAGATGCATTCGACGACCTCTGCAACGAACTGGAACCATACCTGCGGCGCCATCCTGGTCCTGGAGGAAGAAAGGTAGAGGCTGCTTTGATTTTTGTCGAACCCTGCAATGAGCCAATGAGCTGATCCCCTACATATCGAAGCAAAGCATATACAGTAGTTAGACACCTCACCGTTTGTCTCTTTTATTATTTCTTTTCGCGCTTTGCGTTGTGGGCCCAAGCCCAACCCCGACCCGTACGTTCACCACTGACCAGCATGGGCGGAATGAAAACAACCCCAGAGAGGCAGGGAGTGGCTAGACGTGCTAATCGTCAGTCCCGAAATATAATTTATAAAAAACATAAACAATTCAAAACTATGCACGCACAAAATGTTTCTATATATATACATGGCCATAAAATTGAGAAAAATTATTTCATAAAAAATCATACAGAAATATCAAATTTTATGTGCATACGCACTATGAGGCAACACCTGAATTTTTTTATTCACATGAATTTAGATCATAAGTTCTAAAAATTTGTGACAACGTACATCTATATATGCATATGCATTGTGGATAAATTTAAGTATAATTTTTTAGACGGTTTTTACAATTCCATTAGAGATGTAGTTTACACTGAATATATAGATAGCTAAAAATGCAGTATGATATTGAATATTTTCTCATGAATCCCAGAATTTGATTGTCCATTTTAAGGCTTTGTTTAGTTCCTCCCCAAAACCTTATATCATATCACATCGGATGTTCGGACACGTGCATAAAGTGTTAAATGTAGACTAAAAAATAACTAATTGCACAGATTGTGTGTATTTTGCGAGACGGATTTTTTGAGCCTAATTAGTCCGTGATTAGATAATGTTGTGCTACAGTAAACATGTGCTAATGACGGATTAATTAGTCTTAATAAATTCATCTCATAGTTTACATGCAAGTTCTGTAATTAGTTTTTTTTATTAGTATCCGAACACCCCTTCCGACATCACATAAAACATCCGATGTGATACCCCAAAACTTTACACCGCTGCAATTAAACGAGGGCTAAAACAGCATGTGGCAGGTGGCAGGTCCGAGCCGCCATCATTGACACGTTCACGTGGAAACCTTTTTAAAAAAAAGAATATCCAAACATATTTTATATTAGACCTATTTAAAAACATAAATGTTGATATTATTTTTTATAGATTTGGTCAGACTTTATAATTGTTTACCAGTCCTAAATCTAGAATTACACAGTGATCGGAACAGAGGAAGTACACGAGTTCTCTGCCCGGTTAGCTTCGTCCCTAATCCCTATCCAAGGTCAGGTGAGGTTGGTTGAGTCTGGTGGCTGTACACTTCCTAACACAACGACCCGGAGAACGAATGAACAGCTGCAGAGTGCAGGCGCAGCCGCGCAGCTAACCAGAAGTGATACGAGACTAGTTTTGTTAACGTGCATGGATAAAAATCGCGGTGACGTTCAATGACGCAAATCAGCAGGAGAGAACGGAAGTTAGTGGAAGCTCCACCCACGTACGCGACCTTCAGGTCAGCAGACTCAGCACGCGGCCAAAGGCGAAAACAACCATCCGGCGGCTGGCCACCGTGCGTCTTCAAAGGCCTCGTTTAGTTTGGTGAATTGGGGAGAAAAACACTGTATCAGAATTCTTGTAGTATTTCGTTTGTATTTGGTAAAAATTATCCAAATTTTGACTAACTAGGCTTAAAATGTTCGTCTCGCAAAGTACAACAAAACTGTGCAATTAGTTTTTGATTTCATCAACATTTAGTACTTCATGCATTTGCCGACATTTTGATGTGACGGGGAATCTTCTTTTTGCATAGTAAAATTTGGGGAGAATTGGGGAACTAAACAAGGGCAAAATCAAAATGGTACATTATCTGATTCCGACGCTGCAGTGAGCAGACGGCACGGAGGGAGCGGAGTGAGTAGGCATGCGGTCAGCATCAGGGATGCAGGGCCGACGACACCGCACTGCTGCATCGCGTCGCGGTATTGGTTGATCCATGCGTTCCCCTTCCCTTCCCAATCCTACACGCCCAAACAAGCCAGGCACAACTGAACGCCGGCCATCAGCCATCTGATTGAGGGATGATGATGGAGGCCGCGGCGGCAGCGAAGGCGTCGTCCCGGCTCGCTCGGAGCCTGGCTGCTGCAGCGCCTTGTTACAGCGGCGTGTTCGTCTTCTTCGCCGCGCTCGTCGCCGGAGCTCTCGTCTCCGCCTGCTGGATGTCTGTCAGCGCCAGAGTAAGGCTCCCTGCAATACATAGCTGTTTCTTTTTCTTCCATGGCGCACTTTCTCTTCTGTGATGTCTGTCTCTTCATCGAGTCTTGACTCTCGACACGCATGGCGAGTAGTAGTTGGGTAATCTGTTGAGCCATATGCTTGCTTGGTTGTTGGTTACGTTAGAACAGTGGCACAGCTGCCGACAAGTTTCTGTCGTCGTACAGCCGAACCTGCACACCAGATCGTCAAACCCATTAACTTCGTTTCACGATTCATTTTGAAGAAAGGGTCAGGCAGTCACGCTAAAAGAATGAAGTGTGAATTGCTTCTCTTCTTGCAACACATATATGGTGCAGCTTATGCAATTTTTTTTACTGATTCTAAGTTGCAGGTCACTCCGATCACTCCTGTCGCCACCCCAGGCATAGCACACGACGCCGCAAAGGGGCCGGAGCCAGCGCCGGGGCCGCCACGGTTCACCGCCATCGTCGGCGGCGCGAGCACGAATCAAACGCCGTCCGCGGCGGCCAGTTTCGCGCCACCGCCTCGGGAGGTGTCAGTGCCAGCGCCACCCGCCCCGGCGCCCGCGGAAACAGCCGCGCCGCCGCCGGACTGCCCGTCCTACTTCCGGTGGATCCACGAGGACCTGCGGCCGTGGCGCGCCGCGGGGGTCACGCGCGACGCGGTGGAGGGCGCGCGCCGGCTATTCGCGCCCAAGTTCCGCGTCACCGTGGTCGCGGGCCGCCTGTACGTGGCGCGCTACGGCCGGTGCTTCCAGACGCGGGCCGCGTTCACGCAGTGGGGCATCCTGCAGCTGCTCCGCCGCTACCCCGGCCGCGTCCCGGACCTCGACCTCATGTTCGACTGTGAGGACCTCCCCGTCGTCGGCGCTGGCAACCGCGACCAGCTGGCCCAGCCTCCGCCGCCGCCGCTGTTCCGGTACTGCGGCAGCGAGACCACGCTGGACATCGCCTTCCCTGACTGGTCATTCTGGGGTTGGTAAATATATACGCACATCGCAGTTCTTCGCCATGACCTTTCCCGTAATCCTAAATCACAAAGTGCTCCGTTCTTCTTTGAATTTGGAAGGCCGGAGCTCAACATAAAGCCATGGGAAGCGCTGCGAAGGGAGATAAGCGAAGAGAACGCCATGGTGAACTGGACGGACAGGGCGCCGTACGCGTACTGGAAGGGGAACCCCATGGTGGGCGCCGAACGCCTGCTCCTCCTCAGGTGCAACGCGTCCGGCAAGCGTGACTGGAACGCGCGGGTATACGCGCAGGTACACTCCTCTCTGAATCGTGCAGGCGTGCGCAGACACACTCGCCACGGCATGGCACGTGACGTGACACTGACACGGGAGGCTACAATTTTCAGGACTGGGGGAAAGAGGTGCGGCACGGATTCAGGGGATCGGACCTGTCCAAGCAGTGCACGCACAGGTAGAATCACATGAGCTTGTTCGCCATAACATAGCTAGCTGCTGCACCTGCTATGCCGTGCAACAATTGGTATGCTTTGCGCACGTGTGCGCAGGTACAAGATTTACATCGAAGGGCGGGGGTGGTCGGTGAGCGAGAAGTACATCCTGGCGTGCGACTCGGTGGCGCTCATGGTGCGGCCAAGGTTCCACGACTTCTTCTCGCGGGGGCTGTCGCCGCTGCGTCACTACTGGCCCGTCCGCGGCGACCGCGGCATGTGCCGGTCCATCAAGTACGCCGTAGACTGGGGCAACGCTCACACGGACAGGGTACCGTCCCCGATCGACTTCACCTTCCGTATAGTACTACGAATTCCGAACCGGACCAATACCAAACGCTCTCGTCTGGCAATGGCAGGCGCAGGAGATGGCAGGGAACGCGAGCAGGTTCATCCAGGAGGAGCTGACGATGGACCGCGTCTACGACTACATGTTCCACCTCCTGACAGAGTACGCCAGGCTGCTGAGGTACAGGCCCGCGGTGCCGCGCGGCGCCGCGGAGGTCACCGTCGAGTCCATGACACGGGGAAGGCGGGGGCTGGAGAGGCAGTTCATGATGGACACGGTGGTGGCCAGCGCGAATGGCGAAGGCCCCTGCAGGCTGCAGCCGGTTTACAGTGCCGAGGAACTAGAGGCGCTGCGAAGAGCCAGAGAGGATGTGGTGAGGCAAGTGGAGGCGTGTGAGAAATGACGGTTGACACGCGTAGAGAGTTGGAGGTATGCAGGAGGATTGCACTTTTTTACCTCCAAATTTGGTCAAAGAAACATAGAACGAATTTGTAAAGCAAAAAATCTTTTTTACCGGTATTCTAAACAGTGGGCTAAGACATTTAGCGATCCCTCTCCTCAAACAACTAATAGTGGACTAAATCAGGCTATAGCAACTAATAATGATTAGATTGTACATAAAAGCAAATAGCCTGACTCGCCACAAACAACTCTATCCGAAGATAGCGGGAACTATAATGGGAGATAAAACCTTGCTTTTTATGCCTTCCAGATACAACATAAATTGAGAAGACACACCTCCACACCCGCGGTCGTGCTCACTGCTTCTCATCTCCACACCTGCTCACTACGGCTCTTTCCGCTGCTTCTCATCTCGCCGCCCGCCCACTACAGCTTTTCGACAGGACACACCTCCACACCCTCTTCTCGTCTCCCCGATCACCCACTACGGCTCTTCGACAAGACACACCTCCGCACCCGTGGTGGGGCTCACTGCTTATCGTTTCCATGCCCGCTTTCATAATCACTATTGGGTCAAAACTCCCTATCATACTTACTGCCGGGTCAGAACCCCCTATCACCGCTGGAGCAAATCTGGTAGTAGTGGGCAATCAATCCCCTCAAGTGCACGTACCAGCTGAGCTACGCGACACATGTGGCTATACAACAAACGCTATTATTTTAACTACATAATTTTGAATATTATATTATATAATTGTTAACTGCAAAGTTGTAGATCTCGAGTACTACAACTTCGATGTTGACTTCATATCCATTTGACATTGTTAATCATTTCAAATCTGATATGAGATATTATATTGCATATTTGGACTTGTAAACCATCTGAAATCAAAAGGTTGTTAACTATGAAGTTTAAGATATCTTTAAACACTACAATTTTGATACAAAGTTTAGCTTGAAAAAGTTATGATTTTTTGTACAAATTAGGCTACCATTGCAGTGACAGTTCATCACATCAATGTCGTGCGTGCTATTACTGCCGGTTAAAGCCACGAACCAGCAGTGATGTACTTATCACTGGCGATCCACCATAACATACAATGATGGTCCGGTAGTGATTGTGTGTTCTAGATAGGACAATTGTTTCCCACACCTCCGCCGCCTGAATGCGAGCTCGACCGAGCGTCACTCCTCTTCCTCTCTTCCTCCGCCGGCGAGCTTGGCCACAGCCACATAAACCTCACTTGCACACCCCAACATGGTCTTGCCCCAGCATGCAGCCACTGCGGCTACACGGTGCTACACTCACAGTGTCACCTCGTCTCAGCAGCAGGCCTTCACGCTTGCATAGTAGTCTTCTCCCTCATGACCGATGCCGGCCTAGCTCTCATTCCACCTAGGATGATCATGCCCGCCATATTTCTCGAGCAAACTGATAAAAAATCTAGAGGGTATACTCTCTAGTAGGATCATGTGTCTCCAAACACTAAGCCAAAGTAGGATATCCATCTGAGACTATTTCGTTCTTAGAACCAAAACAATAGTTAGAGTAATTTAGGTCCTTATTCTCTCCTTCGTGCCATGAAGAGAGGTATAAATGGATAGCTTGACCTAAATAAACCTAGTACGTGGATACACTCGTATTTTTAAAAAGGGTTAAGTCCAATTTACAACCTCCAACTCTTGTCAAAGTTTGGATTTCAATCTCAAACTCCAAAACCGGATAACTTTGTCCCTCTAACTCTTGAAAGCATTTAATTTTCAACCTTGGGCTGGTTTCAAAAGCGGTTTTCTATTTTCGGGAGGCACTGAAATTTTATATTATTTTTTAAGCATCTTAATGTCCTCAAATAAAAAAACTCAAAGCTACGAAGTTGTAGATCTCATTGAGAGCTACAACTTTGTATAAAAAGTATATTCATTTGACTCCATATAAAAATATATTAATTTTCTAATGCGGCAAGCGCTAGTACGCGATTATTATGGTGCTGAAATTTTATATTATTTTTTAAACTTCTTAACGTCCTCAAATGGAAAAACTTAAAACTAGAAAGTTGTAGACCTCATCGATATCTACAATTTTCGTATAAAAATCATCTTCATCTGACGTCTTATTCAAGAGTTATGATTTTTTGAAAGTTGGGTCTTGTCACGCCACTGCCGGAAAGTTGAAGAGTTGAAAAATCAATTTTCGAAAAATCATAACTCTTGAATAAGACGTCGGATGAAGATGATTTTTATACGAAAATTGTAGATCTCGATGAGGTCTACAACTTTCTAGTTTTAAGTTTTTCCATTTGAGGACGTTAAGAAGTTTTAAAAAATAATATAAAATTTCAGCACCATAATAATCACGTACTAGCGCTTACCGCATTAAAAAATTAATATATTTTTTATATGGAGTCAAATGAATATACTTTTTATACCAAAGTTGTAGCTCTCAATGAGATCTACAACTTTGTAGTTTGAGTTTTTTTTTATTTGAGGACGTTAAGATGCTTAAAAAAATAATATAAAATTTCAGCGTCTCCCGAAAATGGAAAACCGCTTTTGAAACCAGCCCAAGGTTGAAAATTGAACGGTTTCAAGAGTTGAAGGGCCAAAGTTATCCGGTTTTGGAGTTCGAGGTTGAAATCCGGACTTTGGCAAGAGTTGAAGGTTGTAAATTGGACTTTACCCTTTTAAAAACTAGCACTAAATAGCTCAGATAAAGCCTAGTGATGGATGAAATTCAAAACCAAACTGTGAATCGGAAGAGTAATAGCACTGAATCAAGAGTCTAATGATCACACAAAATCAATGTCTCAAGTTATAGCGGCCGCTTTTCAACAGCGATATTATTTTTACTCGTCTACACGACTACACTGCACGTGATGACGTGAACCTGACGGATAGGCGGTCGAGAATCCAGATTGGTGCGCGGCAAGACCAGTTGCCTGCCTGCTAGGGTCCTTACCCCCGTGCTCGCACTGCCGCACGCCTGCACCGCCTTTGCCCGCGCAGGCCTCAGAAATAAAGCCGTCGCCCTCCGCGCCGTTGGGGACGTCATGACTGAGAGCTCACGAGGGCGCTCCGGCGCAGACTGCTAGTCCATTCTTCCAGCAGCAGAGGAAGCACACAGCCTGCCTCTCCTGACTCCTCTGCTTTCGCGCATCCCGCGCCCCGGCGCACAGCGCACTCACCGTCGCGACCCCGGCGGCAGGCTGCCATGGCGACGGCCGCCCCGGCAGCGGCGGACTGCCGGGTGCGCACCGTGCTCGCGGCGGCTCTGTCGAGGACCACCGCCGCCTTCCTCTTCCTCTCCGTCGTCGCCGTCGGGGTGGTCGTCTCGGGCCGCTGGATCACTGCCACCACCGCTGTGAGTCCACGCTCTCCGATTCCTTCTTGTCGTGTCACGATCGGTGCATCCTTTTTGTTGCGGTGCTGCTGCTTAGTTCCGCATGATCGCGAGAATCTCCCTCTTTTTTATATATATATTGGACTTATTAGAAAATGATGCTAAGTTTTTCTTGTTAGAAACTGAAAAAAATTGACCAGCCATGGAGTAACTTCCTTTCTGAGAACAAGAGTGCGCGAATTAGCTTGCTATATTTTGAGATCAGAACAAAGCCGCGAGTGGTTTTGGGTATGTTCTAATTTCGGACGTGGAGCCGTGGAGGCGTGGAGCTGGCGGTTTTTCCTTTTCTAGCCGCGCGCCTTGCTGTTGAGCTCTATTTGGCCTGCAAATGGTTGCCGCGGGCCGCGGCAGCAGCCAGCAGAAAACCCTTGTGTGCAGTGCACCTAATTCTAAATTCTGCATTGCGTTCGCCGGGCTGACTTGCTAATCAAGGCCACAACACAACATGACCTAGAGTTATTTTCATGGCCTTAGTTGGGGGAAAAATACTGTTTTTTTCCTCCATAATTGCTGCATGATTGATTAGTCGTAGACTTCCAGTAGCTCAGAAAGGAGGGAGCTAGCCATCCAAAGTTTATTCCTTTAGCTGACTTTATTTTATGATGAAGCTAGCGTCGTGTAGTGTCCACTAAGACAATGAGAGCGACTGAACGAGACTTATAAGGCGGCGGTGCGTGAACGCTAGGGGACCCCAGATCGAGGGAAGAGGCTTCCTACTTTCTCAGTCCGGCGAGCTCCGTGCCCTCTCCCCTCGCCTTTGGACCGCCGGCGCAGGAAGGCCGGTAGGTAGGCTGGCTAGCAGCTAGAGCTAGCTAGACTATACTACGTTTCTGTATTCTGTTTTGCCCGGCACGTCACGGTGCTCGACTGCTCGTTCCTGCAGACGGATTGGTACTATCACGGGAGTTCGTGTAGCGGTGTAGGCTAGTGGTCGTTAAAGAACAGGTTCAAGTGGAAAGAGAGAGCCGAAATAGAAAGCCAAGGAGCGTTTGTTCATGGCTCCTCAACGAACAGTTCACATCACAGAGGCAAATGGAACCTGCAAACTCGCCACGTCTTTTGGTGACTGGGCGAGCCAGTGACAATGTGACATGTGATGTGCCGTGACCAAGCGGATATTGCTCCGTCGTCAGTTGCTTTCTCCGTTGGTCAGAAACGGCAACAGCATTCGGCTGCGGGCGGAGCTGCCAGCTGCGGCACAAGCCGATTAGGATGGTCCCTCTAACAGCCGGATGATTCCTATTGCACGCTCATTTGCTCACTCCTTACTAACAGCGAATAAAATTCAATAATCCTGAAAGAAAATTAATCAAGAGGATAAATTAATTAAAGATATCTATGGATATTCATGTAACTATGTAAGAATAACGAGAGATTAAGAACCTGACATGTAAAGAAGGAGGGATATTCGTGTGAGAAAAAAAAAGCTATGTAAGGAGTTGAAAGAGTCTGGTTTAAAACTATGTGTTTTTATTTTGGAAACAGGAAACAGGGTACGAGCGCTAAATAGATACGGAGTATATTATTATGCTCTAACAAGTGTTTGGCGAGCCTTGGTTCAGCTAATGTTCTGTGCTAGCTCATAATTGGGCTTGCATGACCGAATCACATCTGCATTGGGCCTTAGGGCCCAAATGGTTTACCATTCTAGTGACTTCTTTTGGGCCAACCGTTTTAATTATTCGTCGCCTTACTCTCTGCCGTTGCAGGGACCCCTGACGCGTCTCCCCACCACCGCGGCCATTCCCGCCGCCGCCGTACTCCACCAACCCGAAACGCAACATCTACAACCGCCGCGCCCGTCCGCACCACCGCCGCCTCCTCCCGCTTCTCGACCACCACCTCACTCCTACTCCATCACCTGCCCCAGCCTCAACCTCTCCAATCCCGCCAAAGCGCCCAAAACCTCCCAAACCCTCGCGCGCGCTCTCTCCTCTCCCTCCATCTGCCCCGCCTCCCCCAGCTCACCCCCGCCCTCCTCCGCCGCCTCACCATCCTCCTCCAACAACTCGTGCCCGTCCTACTTCCGCTTCATCCACGAGGACCTCCGCCCATGGCGCGCCGCGGGCGGGATCACGCGCGCCATGCTCGACCGCGCCCGCCTCACCGCCACCTTCCGCCTCGTCGTGCTCGGCGGCCGCGCCTACGTCCAGCGGTTCCGCCCGGCGTTCCAGTCACCCGGGACCTCTTCACCATCTGGGGCGTCCTCCAGCTGCACCGCCGCTACCCCGGCCGGGTCCCCGATCTCGACCTCATGTTCGACACCGTCGACTGGCCCGTCGTCCGTGCCCACCTCTACCGCGGGAAGTACGCCGAGATGTTGCCACCGCTGTTCCGCTACTGCGGGGATGATAAAACGCTGGATATCGTCTTCCCGGATTGGTCATTCTGGGGATGGTAATTTTACTCGCTTGCTTGTTTGAATTGCACATTTTTCAGTCTAAAGGGGTTAAATTGGGAACTGAACACCAGAAGATGGCACAAAAATGTATGTCAATTATATGCACACATCATCAGTTGAAGACCTACTGAATGCACCATTTCTATCCTTCTTTGGCAGGCCGGAGATCAACATAAAGCCATGGGATGCCCTGCAGGAGGACTTGAAGGATGGTAATAACAGAGTGAGATGGATGGATAGAGAGCCTTATGCTTACTGGAAAGGGAATCCATCAGTTTCTGCGACACGTAAGGAACTGGTTAAGTGTAATGTCTCTAGTACACATGATTGGAACGCAAGGATTTACGCTCAGGTAACTTGTTTTTGTTTATTAATTTTTCCATCCCTGCAATAGGGATCCGTGGAGAAAGTAGAGTTCCTCTGTTCCCCCCTAATAGATTAAAATGGTTCTCTCCGTATTTAGTAAATACTATTACATTCTGTAACTGTTGCTTTTGTGGAAAATACTGAAGATATTTATTGTCTTACTTTGTTTTTGGTTTTCTGGGACTTAGGACTGGTTCAAGGAGAGCAAGGCAGGATATAAGGACTCAGATTTGAGTAGTCAGTGTGCTCACAGGTTTGCCTTTTTTTTCCTTGTTCTTGTTGAGTTATAACAAGTAAGGAGTTACATAGTTCTATCAATAGCACTTTATGTTCTTAGCACTTTTGCTTAATCGTTCACAGGTACAAGATCTATATTGAAGGATCAGCGTGGTCCATCAGTGAGAAATATATACTAGCATGTGATTCAATGACCCTGTTGGTTACACCAAGATACTATGATTTCTTTTCAAGGTCACTTATGCCAATTCAGCATTATTGGCCTGTTCAAGATGACAATAAATGTGCCTCCATAAAATATGCTGTTGATTGGGGCAACTCTCACAAGCAATTGGTACCTTGCATCTATCTATGTTTTGTCATCTACATTTTTAGGCAATTTTTTTGCAGTTCTAAACATTAGATTTGGAAATAATAGTAATAAGCTCCGCTTGTTACTAACTGAAATCCAGTTGAGATGCAGTGTATGGTCTATGGTGTGAACCCAAGGTGCCTAATCTTTCTTAGGATAGCTATGTCTCATTATGGCAACATAATTAAATCATCACCCGTTAGTGTTACTGATAGAGTTTGAAGCAAACAACTTCTGCCTATAATAGCGTGCACTGAGAAATCAACCTGTGACCTTTTGTTGAAACGTAAATAGCACAAAAATCCACCATGATGCAAAACATGGCAGAACATAAAATGGAGCAAGCAGTATTTGAGCATGGGATTAAGAACTTAAAGATACAGGTTTTTCATCCAACACTAGTTTTTCATTCAAAACTGGAAGTGCCCTACTTTTCAACTTAGGCTGGATAAGTGTCTACCATTCAATGAACACTTGTTCACTAGGCTTCTCTCCACTAACAGCCATTTTGAGTTTTCCAGAGTTAAGAAAACTTTTAAATGGCCTAGGATGCATGCTAATAAAAATGCTTTTGGTATGCCCTAGGATTCAAAACTCGGGAGTCGGGACCATTATGCTAATAAAAATGGTTTAGTTTGTCAAGCAAAACTTTACATTACCATCATCAAAAGTACTTCAATGGTAATATAGTTTTATGAATTCAGTATATCTTAGAAAAATAAAAACTCAAGGTGAGTGTTAATGTTATAAACAACTACTAAATTGGACAGGTGGCAGTGATTTTTTACTTGCACTGTGTAGAATTTTTAGCATGCCTTTATGTTGCAATCTCTTAGATTGTTCCTCTACCTTTGTGAGAAATATACTATGTTTTTCTCAATTGAAATACTTTTCTCATACTCCAAATCTTTCATAGGCACAGCGCATAGGAAAGCAAGCAAGTAATTTCATTCAAGAGGAGCTCAGTATGGACCTTGTTTATGACTACATGCTTCATCTTCTAACTGAATATGCCAAGCTCCTAAAGTTCAAGCCCACTAAGCCACCTGAAGCTGTTGAGGTCTGTTCAGAGTCTTTGGTCTGCCAAGCTGAAGGCCTCGAGAAGAAGTTTCTTATGGAATCCATGGTGAAGTTTGCCCGTGATGCAGGCCCATGTGATCTGCCTCCTCCCTTCGACCCTCATGAGCTCAAGTTGCTAAAGCAGAGGAGAGAAAATTCAATAAAGCAGATTCAAATGTGGGAGCAAAGAGATTGAGGGTCTTATATAACCCCCTGCTTTTTTTTTCTTTCAATCGCAGTCACACATGAGACCTAATTTGGAAAGAAGGGGAAAGCAAACCCAAGGATGGAAAGTCTGTGGCAGAACCACCCAAATTATATGGTCCACATGCACTTGTCATTGTCTTCAGACCTCTGATTGCTGCACAAGATAACTTGGATAGTCTGTCGGGTGTCCTTGGAGAACCCTAAATCATCTATATTTTACAACTCATACAGGATCAACATGGAGTTACCACAACATTACAACATTTGGTTAAAAAATGTCTTACATCAAAGTGCGCAAGACTTATAACAATAGTTTACATAACATGTTCAAATCTTAACTTAACTTGAGTTCAAATGGTGAGTAGAACTGCGGAAGCAACTTAGATAAAACATCTAAGGTAGGAGAGACAATCAGATCATATCGAGCCCACCGATATGACCTCGATTAGCAGCTCAAGTCAGATCCTGCAACAGGGTTAACAAACCCTAAGTACTTGAGGGTACTCAACAAGTCTTCTCTGACTAAAAGAAAAGACTCCAAGGGTATGCAGGCTTAAAAGAAAATTCTAAGCAATAATTACTTTTACAGAAAAGCTTACTATAAGCGGATTCTTACTTTCAATGTTTTAGCTTTGTATTAAGTCATTAAGATATTCAGTTTGCACCTAATCTAATCAATCACTTCTTTAATCATCTCATCTCATCTTTATCTATTATCCATAAGTAACCATGTTCCATTGATTAACTACTGAAAGCATCTAGGCCCCGGTGTTGGTTTCGGCAATTGATGACAACGCATAATTACCATGACTAACGTGTGTTTTGCAGAAACGTTGGTAAGTTAGGTCATGGAGATGATAACTGCTTTGGACAATATGATATTCATGTCTCTTGATGAAATTCGTTTCGGTTTTCAAAGGATCAACGATTAAGATTAAGGACGGTTAGTTTCGGATGTCAAGGTGTTGAGTTACATCTGGAATAGTCGTTAGGATCTTTGTTTCTTCCTTTGACCGTAGTATAAAGGGGGGCATGAACGAGTAGCTTGACCTAGGTGAGTCTTATGTTTAGGTGTGGTGCACACTTGTCAAACTTAGCACTAGGTAGCTCGAGAAAAGCTCAGAGTTCAGTTGGAAGCAACTTGGTTCAAGTTGCATCGCGTTTAGAAGACGTTTGAGCCGTTTACCTATGACCGGACGCGGTCCTGGTCATGACTGGACGCGTCCGGTCAGTACTAACACTTCACTGCGGTTTCAACTGATCGACCGGACGCGGTCCTTGAGAGGACCGGACGCGGTGGTCAGTCTGACACGTGTTCCAGAGGGTAAACAGCGTAATCGGACGCGACTGTGAAGTGATCGACGCGTCCGGTCACGTTCCAGTAAGGTCCTGTGGTGACCTGACGCGTCCGGTCACCTATGATCGGACGCGGTCGTGCGTCAGGTCATCTTTCCAGTAAGCTCTTGCATGATCGGACACGTCCGGTCATCCCTGATCGGCGCGTCCGGTCATTTCAGACCGGCGCGTCCGGTCATCACAGATCGGCGCGTCCGGTCACTCAGCGTAGCTTTCGGTTTTCGACCGTTACACCTGATCGGCGCGTCCGGTCATGTCGACAGGCGCGTCCGGTCAGTGCGTGTTTTGCTGATTCGAAAGGTAACGGTTGGATTTGTCTGAGGGGTGTATAAGTACATCTCCTCCACCTCTTTTAGAGGTCTCTTGCTTATTTGTTCAGCTGAGAAACACCTTTGAAGTGCAAGGGAGTGCAAGAGCCCTAGTGAGGATAGAGATTTGCGAATCAAAGTTTGAGAATCCTCTCTAGTAACAAGAGTGTAGCAAGTGTGCATCCATCTTCTCATTAGGCTTGTTGTGGTCAAGTGAGAGTTCTAGCTTGTTACTCTTGATGATCGCCATCACTTAGACGGTTTGGTGGTGATTGGGAGTTTGGTGATCATCCGATGAGATTGTGGGTGACCCAACTCAAGTTGTGAGCGGTTTTGGGTGATTCACCGCGACGGAGCGTCGAAGAATCAACCCGTAGAGAGCACTTGATCCTTGCGCGGATCAAGGGGGAGCTACACCCTTGCGCGGGTGCTCCAACGAGGACTAGTGGGGAGTGGCGACTCTCCGATACCTCGGTAAAACATCGTCGTGTTCCTAACCCTTACTTTCAAGCATTTACTTTCGTGCATTACTTTCATTGCTTGTTTACTTTCCTAGAATTGCCATGCTAGTCTAGGATTGGAACTTAGGGTGCAAAACTTTTATCGATAAAATCACAAGGAACACTAGTAGGCACTAGGGGTGAAGTTTGGCTTGTAGGATTTAATTCTTGCAATTAATTTTTAGAAAAGCCCAATTCACCCCCCTCTTGGGCATCTTGATCCTTTCAATTGGTATCAGAGCCGTGTTGCTCTTAATTTAGGCTTCACCGCCTAGAGCAAGATGTCTAATGGGGAATGACCACCTCCCACTTTTGAGGGAGACGATTTTCCATATTGGAAAATTCGTATGGAGGCGTACCTCGAAGCCATAGATGTTGGGTGTCTTAGAGCCGCAACCGAAGGGCTTCCTCCTATAAGGGATCCCGCTAACCCAAGTGGTGATGATGAGAAGTACGACTGGTGGAATGCAAAGGCAAAAAATGCACTCTACCGGGGCTTAGGCAAAGATATCTTCAATCGTGTGCGTAATGCCAAAAACGCTCATGAATTGTGGGAAAATCTTTGTGCTCTCCATGAGGAAACTAAGAGTGAGCGTGTGGAACGCTATCATATTGCATTAAAGAAAATCAATTCTTTTGAGATGCTTCCCAAAGAAAGCGCTAATGAAATGTACACTCGTTTGAATGTTCTTGTAGAAGATCTCAATGCTCTTGGACTCACTCAAATGAGCCAATCGGATGTTGCAAGGAGGATCTTGAGTATTCTCCCCGTTGAGAAGTATGGACACATTGTCACCGTACTTCACCAAAGTGATCTCTCCGCCGCAACACCGACTCAAGTATTGGGAAAGATCAATGCTCATGAGATGTATATGCATATCACTCCGGAAGAGAGCTCATCATCTTCCAAGAAGAAAGACTTGGCCTTCAAAGCTAGCCATGAAAAGAAAAAGAAGAAGGGCCAAGCCATGATAGTGCAAAAAAGCTCAAGTGAAAGTGATATTGATGATGCATCACTTGCACTCATGGTGAGAAGAACTACCAAGATGCTAAAGAAGCTCAACAAGAGTGGCATCAAGTTCGATGGCAAGAAGAAGAAATTCTTCACTAGTAGCAAAAGGAAGCCAATCTCCGAAATGGATTGTTTCAATTGTGGAGAACTTGGCCACCTAGCTCACCAATGCCCGAAACCTCCAAAAGACAAGTACAAGGGCAAGAAAGATGACTCAAGTGATGAAGAAGATGAGAAGAAAAAGAACAAGCCATATAAAAAGAAAGATGGCAAGAAAAGAGAGTTCTACAAGAAGAAGAAGGGAGGCAAGGCTTATATTGTTGGTGATTGGCTCACCGACATTGAATCATCATGTGAGTCCTCCGGCGATGAAAGTGATAATGAAAAAGAGAAGATCGCCGCATTTGTGATTGGGCCATCATCATCTTCACTGACATCTTCATCATCACCTTCACCGCCACCTTCACCATCATCTTCCGCTACTCATCTATGCCTTATGGCTAAGGGTGATCGAAAGGTACAAAATAGTGATAGTGATGATGATGATAGTGATAGTGATGATGAATATGATGCACCTTCTTATGATGAACTAGTAAAATTGTTGAACAAATACTCTAAAATCATAAGAAGAACTAGAAATAAAAATGATGAGCTTCAACATAAAAATGAATCACTCACATCCAAGCTTGAGAATGCAAATAAGACTAGTGATGAGCTCAAAGATCAAAATGAAACTATGTCTTCCTCTCTCAAAGAGCTCAAAACTTCTAACAAGGAGCTTAGAGATAAACATGATAAAATTGAGAAGAAGCATAGTGAACTCATCACTAGGCTAAACTTACTAAAAGAAGAATATACTGCATTGAAAATCAATTATGATACTCTTATTGTTGCTAATGAGCTTGCCCTCGAGACACATGATGCTACTAACTAAGTTGTTAAGATTGATATAGCTACATCATGTGATGATTTGATTGTTGAGAACTTTGAGCAAGGCTCTAGCGGCAAAGGCAAGAGTGTGGTTGAGGCCAATAACTATGATGAGTATGTCAAGCTCAAGAGTGAGAATGAGATGCTTAAAGTTGAGAACAAGAAGTTGATGGCTCTTGAAAAGCAAACTTCAAATGAGTCACTTATAGAAGAAAACAAGAAGCTCAAGCAAGAAAAAGAGCATCTCAAGACCGGCCTAAGCAAGTTCACAAGAGGCCAACATTTGCAAAGTGAGCTACTCATGAACACCGTCATGAAGATGGATAGGAGTGGCATTGGCTACTTGGCAAATCAAGAGAAGAAGATCAAGGCTAAACAACAACAATGCAAGACAAAGCCCAAGCCAAAGAGATGTGTTGAGTGTGGACAAGAAGGCCATTTTGCTCATGAGTGCAAAACTCCACCACCACAACCCTTGCCCAAGCATGCTAGACCCTTTGCCTTCAATGCTCATTACATGCTTAGAAAGGACTCAAATAGAAAAATGAAAGTCATGTTCTTGGGTCCCCCTAACAAGAATAGGCCAAAGAAAATTTGGATTGCCAAGTCACTAGTTGAGAAAGTTAAGGGTCCCTCTCAAGTTTGGGTCCCTAAACAAAAGGCTTGATCTCTTATGTGTAGGTGTACTACAAGACCGGTGGATCTCATTGGGTGATTGATAGTGGTTGCACACAACATATGACCGGTGATCCTCGTATGTTCACCTCACTTGAAGAGGATGGGGTATGTCAAGACAAGATCACATTTGGGGACAATTCAAAGAGCAAAGTCAAGGGTATAGGCAAAGTTGCAATACAAATGATCATTCTCTCAAATGTGCTCTATGTTGCTTCATTGAGTTTCAACCTACTATCCATTGGGAAACTTTGTGATCTTGGCTACCAATGCTTGTTTAGTCCAAATGAAGTGGTTGTTACAAAGATAGATGACAAGCAAGTGATTTTCAAGGGCTTTAGATACAATAATCTCTATCTAGTTGACTTCAACTCCGAAGATGCAAACTTGATGACATGTTTATTCACCAAAACCACACTTGGATGGCTTTGGCATAGGAGGCTTGCTCATGTTGGAATGAACACTCTCAACAAGCTATTGAAGAAAGAATCAGTGAGAGGTTTGAAGGATGTAAAGTTTGAGAAGGACAAACCTTGTAGTGCATGTCAAGCCGGCAAACAAGTTGCAAACACTCATCCAACCAAAGCTTACATGTCAACATCAAGAGTACTAGAACTTCTACACATGAATTTGTTTGGTCCTACAACTTACAAGAGTTTGGGTGGAAATCTTTATTGTCTTGTGATTGTGGATGACTTCTCAAGATACACTTGGACCTTCTTCCTTCATGACAAATCCAAAGTGGCAAGTTGCTTCAAGAAGTTTGCAAAGAGAGCTCAAAATAAATTTGAAGTCAAGATAAAGAAAATTAGAAGTGATAATGGCAAAGAGTTTGACAACACCAACATTGAAGCTTATTGTGATGAAATTGGAATCAAGCATGAAGTGTCATCAACCTACACTCCTCAACAAAATAGTGTAGTTGAGAGAAAGAACCAGACCTTGATCACTCTTGCAAGAACAATGTTAGATGAGTACAACACACCGGAGAAATTGTGGGCCGAGGCAATCAACACCGCATGCTATGCTTCAAATCGCCTTTTCCTACAAAAGTTTCTTGGCAAGACCCCCTATGAGTTGCTAAATGGGAAAAGCCGGACGTCTCATTCTTCTGGGTGTTTGGTTGCAAATGCTACATCTACAAGAAGCGTCAACACCTAGGGAAGTTCCAAAGACGTTGTGATATTGGTTTTTTTGTTGGTTACTCATCAAAGTCCAAAGCATATAGAGTATTTAACCATGCCACCGGTTTGGTTGAAGAAACATATGATGTGGAATTTGATGAATCTAATGGCTCCCAAGGAGTAATTGAGAATTGTGATGATGTAGGTGATGAACCATTGAGAGAGGCCATGAAGAACATGCCGGTGGGTGACATCAAGCCTAAAGATAATGAAGATGATGTACAAATTGTCAATCCACCATCTTCATCATATGTGCCTCAAGATGATGACAAGAATGAGAGAGTTGAAAATGAAGACATCCATATCTCTCATCATCAAGCCGAGGCACAAGCACAAGATGTTGATGCTCCCCATCCTACTCCTCAAATGGTTGATCGAAGAAACTCACCTCTACTTCAAGCACATCCACAAGATCTCATCATAGGGAGTCCTACAAAGGGTGTAATGACTCGATCTCAAAAGTTTAATTCTTTTGTTGAACATCACTCTTTTGTCTCTTGTCTTGAACCTAAGAATATAGAAGAAGCTCTTCAAGATCCGGATTGGGTGAATGCCATGCATGAAGAATTGAACAACTTCGCCCGCAATCAAGTATGGACACTTGAAGAGCATCCAAAAGGTGCAAGAGTCATTGGAACCAAGTGGGTGTTCCGCAACAAGCAAGATGATCAAGGGGTAGTAGTAAGAAACAAGGTAAGACTAGTAGCAAAAGGGTTCTCTCAAGTTGAAGGTCTTGATTTTGGAGAGACTTTTGCACCCGTTGCAAGACTTGAAGCCATTCGTATCCTTCTTGCATATGCATCACATCATGATATAAAACTATATCAAATGGATGTGAAAAGTGTATTTTTAAATGGCTTCATAAATGAACTAGTCTATGTTGAACAACCTCCCGGGTTTGAAGACCCTAGATATCCTAATCATGTTTATAGGTTGTTCAAGGCGCTATATGGGCTCAAGCAAGCCCCTAGAGCGTGGTATGAGCGCCTCCGAGACTTCCTCATTGAGAAGGGCTTCGTTATTGGGAAGGTTGACACCACACTATTCACCAAGAAGTTTAATGAAGAGATCTTCATTTGTCAAGTCTATGTTGATGATATCATCTTCGGGTCAACAAATGAAGACTATTACAAAGAATTTGGTGAATTGATGTCAAAAGAGTTCGAGATATTAATGATTGGTGAGCTAACATTCTTCCTTGGGTTTCAAGTCAAGCAAATGAGAGAAGGGATTTTTATCTCCCAAGAAAAGTATACCAAGGATCTTCTCAAAAGATTCAAGATGGAAGAATGCAAGCCAATCAAGACCCCAATGCCAACTAATGGACATCTCGACCTAGATGAGGGAGGTAAACCAATCGATCAAACTCTTTACCGTTCTATGATTGGTAGCTTGTTGTACCTTACCGCATCTAGGCCCGACATCATGTTTAATGTGTGCATGTGTGCCCGCTTTCAAGCGTGCCCTAAAGAACCTCACCTAAGTGCCGTAAAAAGAATCCTAAGATATCTTAAGTATACCCCAAGCATTGGACTTTGGTACCCTAAAGGAGCTAGATTTCAACTAGTTGGCTACTCCGATTCGGATTATGTCGGTTACAAAATTGATAGAAAAAGCACATCCGGAGGATGCCACTTGCTTGGGAGATCCTTAGTATCTTGGTCATCTAAAAAGCAAAATAGTGTGGCTTTGTTCACCGTCGAGGCGGAATACATTGCCGTGGGGGCTTGTTGTGCACAAATCCTATACATGAAACAAACCCTCCTAGACTATGGAGTTATTCTTGAAAAGGTGCCGCTTTTATGTGACAATGAAAGTGCGGTTAAAATTGCAAATAATCCGGTACAACACTCTCGCACCAAGCACATAGATATCCGCCACCACTTTCTAAGAGATCATGTTGCTAAAAATGATATATCACTAGAAGGTGTAAGAAGTGAAAATCAATTAGCGGATATCTTCACTAAACCTTTAGATGAGGCTACCTTTTGTAGATTGAGAAGTGAACTAAATGTGCTTGATTCTAGTAACTTTAAAAGATGAGCTTGTGTTGTCCCTTGCATTGCATTGTACTCTATGTCATGTTTATTTTTCCGCAATGCATCTAGAACTTGTCTAACATGGTTACGATAACCCTCCTTTGGAGGAGTGAAAAAGCCTAACCGTGGATCAAACTTGACAAGCAACTAGTCTACCTTTCTCGTGTTGCATTGCATATGCATGGTTGTTGCTTTGTCGTTTCTTTTCGGTTGAGCTTTGAGCAACCTCTGTGTTCGTCCATGAATAGAGAGAGCATTTGAAGCTCCCAAGGGTTCATAAACTCTATTGCATGGCTATACGTTGCTCCTCGGGTGTTTGTTGAATATTTTCTTAAAAATAATACTAGCCAAAGGCAAAATACTTTGAAAATTTTGAGGGTTTGAGTGAGGTCACTCATATCAGGTTCCAATTGGTGTTTATTTGAGTCTCTTTGAATTGAAACTTGATTGGGAGAAGTTGCGTCGAAAAATGGTTTGCAAAAGAGCTTTTTACAGCGACCGGACGCTGCATCGGACGTGGTTCTGTTTCACCACCGCGTCCGGTCTCAGCGTCCACCAGCGAGTCCGGTCATTCCCGAAGTTTTTTCTTCGAAACCTCTAACCGGACGCTGCACCGGACGCGCCCCTGTCGACCACCGCGTCCGGTCCCGATATCCACCACCGCATCCGGTCATCCGTTCCATATTTTCGGGCTATGTCAAATCGGACGCTGTCAGCGTCCGATCGTGGATAATCGGACGCGTCCGGTCATTCCAGGAGCTTACTTGAATGTGACCGGACGCTGCCTCCACCGCGTCCGGTCATTCGACCACCGTGTCCGGTCATCACGCATAAAGCGGATCTCGCCCTTTTAACCGTACGTTTAGATCTAGTTTCTCCGCCCGCTGACCTCGCTCGCCATTGCCGAACCCGCCGACCTTGCTCACGCCCTCATCCGCGCCACTGCCGCCGTAGCCCTCCTGCCGCAGCACCAAGCCGTCGCCGCAGCACCAAGCCGCCGCCGCAGCCCTCCTGCTGCAGCACCGAGCCGCCGCCGCAGCCACGCGTTGCGCCCGCGCCACCGCCGCCGCAACCGTCATGCCGCAGCACCGAGCAGCACTGCCGTCGCCAAAGACTTCCCCAGCGCCCTAGCTGTTCATCAGAAATCCTTTTGCTGTGCACGCTCTTCAAAGCCCTTGCGAAGACTCCTAACCCTAACCCTAGATCGCAAGGTTCACTAAAAAAACCCTAACCCTAGGTCGCTAGGTTTTCATCTTCGAATCCTCGCGATCGTCTCCGTCTCCGCAAGGTGACATCTTCTCCTTGGATTAGGGTTTACCGTCGATTTTCCGGTGAATTACTAATTTGATTGTCGTTCGATCGTCGATTGTATTCCAGGGTTTCGGTCGCCGTCTTCGGGTAACCCTAATACGTCGAGATCGTCTTCCGGTCATCGGATCATCGCTCGTCGAGGTAGCTATCGCGGTCATCTCATATCTTACCTCACCTGCTTGCTCTTACTAGGATCTCACTTATCTTTTAGATATATATGTTGCTTATAGTAGATCCATCTATTCTATCGTTTCAGTTTGTCCTATCAGTGCTGAGTGGTTCAGGTGATCAGTTATGAATCCGAGGCCAAGCCTGCGGATACGGATTGAGGCCAAGCCTCACAAGATTCAGTACATCATCTGCCTTTTCAGTTTGTGTCAGTACATCCTCTTGTCAGTATGGTTCGATGCAAGAACGCTAGTGGGACACCTAGTGACAGGGATGACAGTCCCCCCAGGAGGACTGAGGTAGCTCGCGGGAAGCGAGTCAAAATTGCTGCCAAGAAAAGGAAGAGAAATCTTACAGAGGCAGAGATAGCTCAGGCAGTGGCAGATGCAGCAGAGAGGGGTGGCAGGAGTAGTGGTATTCGCATTGGCGAGAGTCGCTTTCATCTTGAAGGTCGACAACTTGGTACAGAGGCCACAGAGGAGACAGTAGAGGCTATAGAGGAGACAGTGGAGGCCCCTGCAGAACAGCCTACAGAGGATTCACAGGAGACTAAGGAGCAGACAGCACAAACTCCACAGCGTCGTCGCTCAGGACGTACGCGTGCTCAGGTCACTCCCAGGCTAGAGGGACAGCGTCGTGGAGGTCGTCCACCTCCTAGGGCTAGAGGTCACCCCCCCAGTTGAGCACTTTGACCTTAGGGGTGCTACAGCTAGACAGGTCCAGGCCCTCAGGTTTGTTGAGGTCACTCGGTGGTTCCCACCCCAGCGGGATCCCCGGGCGTCAGAGGGCTTCTACACACCTCTGCACGAGGATTTCTACAGGGCCTATGTCGACAGTGGAATAGCTTTCAGACCACAGAGAGTCTGTCGACTAGAGGCACTAGTTGAGGTGGTTAGTGAGCAGCTTCGTCCACATCTGTATTTTCTGCCTGGACTATCAGATCTACTTGGACGGACTGGAGCATACTGCGGAACTTGGGTCAGAGAGTTTTACTCGTAACTATGGATCGACCCTGCACATCAGTTCATTCACTTTGCTTTCAGGGGTCATGACCGTAGGTTATACAGCACCAGGGTACGGGAGATTCTCAGACTCCCTGCTTCAGAGACCAAGATCCATCAGTTGTGCTTTGGACAGATTGCTCCTCTGAGACGCCCTCACGGCGGGATAGTGCCTCCTACTGATCTGATTCGACCCTGCTTCCGTGAGCCTTTTGGTGAAGGGTCTCGTCGCACACCAGCCAGTTTGACACCCATAGCGAGAGTACTAGATGCCATAGTGAGAAGGACACTTCTTCTGAGGCTTGGATATAGAGAGGGTCTCACTCGCATGCAGCTATGGGTGGTACATCACCTCGTCTCACAGACCCCGTTTGACCTTTGGGATCTGATGCTCTATGAGATGGAGGATACCTTGGCAGAGGGGTTCAAGGGACACAGACAACTACCATATGCACACTAGATCTGCTTCATTATTAGGACTGCCTGTGAGTTGCCTGTAGAGATTAGAGCTGAAATTTCTGATACTACCACAGTCTTCCCAGAGTATGACATCCGCCTGCTGTGGGCATCAGTGACTAGAGAGTAGGCACCTGGCCCAGGACAGCGACAGAGGCCAGAGGTACCCGAGACAGCCGCTGAGCAGGACGAGACCGTTGAGGGTCTTGCCGAGGCAGAACTTGCAGATTTAGATGCTCAGCCGGCTGATCAAGCTGAGGATGTGGCCACTGACAGCACAGATGAAGACTACCAGCCTATCCCCTGGTACTGCTCTCCTCGGCCTCACGACCATGAGGCCGGTGGCTCTGGCTCAGCCTCCCGCTCAGATCCAGCCATGGTGGCTATCCTTGAGAGGTTGACCTAGGCCCAGGAGCGACAGGAGATATAGATGCAGCAACAGGCACAGGACTCAGCTGCAGCATTTGCACAGATTCAGGCTCACCAGGACGAGCTTTAGAGGCAGCAGCTCGAGTTTCAGCGTCAGCAGTTCAAGATGCAGAGGCAGTAGGCAGCTACTCAGCAGCAGTACTTAGAGCTTCTACGCCACCTTATCACTGTGAGAGTTCCGCCACCGCCGTCTGTTCTGACTCCAGCCTTACAGTCCAGTGGACCTCAGAGTCAGGGGCAGCCGAGTTTTCAGTATACCTCCCCTCAGCAGCAGATACCTCAGACTTTTCAGTCTCCGAGCTACACGCCTATTCAGACAGGTTTTACTCCACCATCTCAGCCGGGACCACATCTCCTCTCAGGCCCGTCATTCCCTGATTTCAGTGCTACATACAGTGAGCTGACTGGACAGCCGACACCGTCCCATTCGACTTTTGTGACTACCTCAGACATGTCGGCTTCAGAGACTGCTGCGTTTCTAGTGACAGAGGCTGCTACCACAGACACTCTGCCTTCCTCAGTTGCATCTATAGATCCTCCCACTCTAGGGGTTTTTCAGGCTCAGGCGACAGTGACCGATCTGATAGTTGCTTCTACACCTTCAGTCACTGCACCTCATCTACAGACCCAGACTACTTCACTGCCATGTTCAGCTTCAGAGGGTCAGCCTGACAGTTCAGAGTCTGAGGAGGATGCTACGCAGTTTGTGATCACTCCGCGCTCCTCGGCACCAGATTAGTTTTTTGGCGGTTGATGCCAAAGGGGGAGAGAAAGCATAGATTTAGGGGGAGTGGTATTAGAGGGTTTTGTTTTTTGTGTGTGCTACTTTCATGCATCATGTTTACTTTTCTCGTCCTGCATTGTGTGACAATAAGTTTGTGAGACTACGTCTTAATCATTATGAAACTTATTGGTTTTTAGTTCATAAGGTTGTGCTTCCGTGCCTTACTCCAATTTCTTATGAGCAATGTTTTATGTGTACTAACTCTTCATGTTTTATCTTATGAGTACACTCAGTTGGCTTGGAACACATAAGCAATGACTAACCCTTTGTGCTTACAACTTTTTGCTTATGTGAACCAAGCATGATCGAAAACCTCAACTCATATCTTTTGAATCTAAGTGTTGTCATCAATCACCAAAAAGGGGAAGATTGAAAGCATCTAGGCCCCGGTGTTGGTTTTGGCAATTGATGACAACGCATAATTACCATGACTAACGTGTGTTTTGCAGAAACGTTGGTAAGTTAGGTCATGAAGATGATAACTGCTTTGGGCAATATGGTATTCATGTCCCTTGATGAAATTTGTTTCGGTTTTCAAAGGATCAACGATTAAGATTAAGGACGGTTAGTTCCAGATGTCAAGGTGTTGAGTTACATCTGGAATAGTCATTAGGATCTTTGTTTCTTCCTTTGACCGTAGTATAAAGGGGGGCATGAGCGAGTAGCTTGACCTAGGTGAGTCTTATGTTTAGGTGTGGTGCACACTTGTCAAACTTAGCACTAGGTAGCTCGAGAAAAGCTCAGAGTTCAGTTGGAAGCAACTTGGTTCAAGTTGCATCGCGTTTAGAAGACGTTTGAGCCGTTTACCTATGACCGGACGCGGTCCTGGTCATGACTGGACGCGTCCGGTCAGTACTAACACTTCACTGCGGTTTCAACTGATCGACCGGACGCGGTCCTTGAGAGGACCGGATGCGGTGGTCAGTCTGACACGTGTTCCAGAGGGTAAACAGCGTAATCGGATGCGACTGTGAAGTGATCGGCGCGTCCGGTCACATTCCAGTAAGGTCCCGTGGTGACCTGACGCATCCGGTCACCTATGATCGGACGCGGTCGTGCGTCAGGTCATCTTTCTAGTAAGCTCTTGCATGATCGGACGCATCCGGTCATCCCTGATCGACACGTCCAGTCATCTCAGACTGGCGCGTCCGGTCATCACAGATCGGCGCGTCCGGTCACTCAGCGTAGCTTTCGGTTTTTGACCGTTACACCTGATCGGCGCGTCCGGTCATGTCGACAGGCACGTCCGGTCAGTGCGCGTTTTGCTGATTCGAAAGGTAACAGTTGGATTTGTCTGAGGGGTGTATAAATACATCCCCTCCACCTCTTTTAGAGGTCTCTTGCTCATTTGTTCAGCTGAGAAACACCTTTGAAGTGCAAGGGAGTGCAAGAGCCCTAGTGAGGATAGAGATTTGCGAATCAAAGTTTGAGAATCCTCTCTAGTGACAAGAGTGTAGCAAGTGTGCATCCATCTTCTCATTAGGCTTGTTGTGGTCAAGTGAGAGTTCTAGCTTGTTACTCTTGGTGATCGCCATCACCTAGACGGTTTGGTGGTGATTGGGAGTTTGGTGATCATCCGATGAGATTGTGGGTGACCCAACTCAAGTTGTGAGCAGTTTTGGGTGATTCGCCGTGACGGAGCGTCGAAGAATCAACCCGTAGAGAGCACTTGATCTTTGCACGGATCAAGGGGGAGCTACACCCTTGCGCGGGTGCTCCAACGAGGACTAGTGGGGAGTGGCGACTCTCCGATACCTCGGCAAAACATCGCCGTGTTTCTAACCCTTATTTTCAAGCATTTACTTTCATGCATTACTTTCATTGCTTGTTTACTTTCCTAGAATTGCCATGCTAGTCTAGGATTGGAACTTAGGGTGCAAAACTTTTATCGATAGAATCACAAGGAACACTAGTAGGCACTAGGGGTGAAGTTTGGCTTGTAGGATTTAATTCTTGCAATTAATTTTTAGAAAAGCCCAATTCACCCCCCTCTTGGGCATCTTGATCCTTTCAACTACGATGTAGGGCAGAGGATCGAGTCTCCATAACCGAGGAGCACGACGATTCGAATCGATTTGGCCCAGCTGGAGTTTTCTTACCACATGACATATGCAGGTCTAGGCCTAGACCTGAACGTACATGTATCAACCCTCACTCGGATCCTCCAAAATATGAACGGGTCCAGCGCTACCTAAAAGTATAGTACTCCACCTCCCTGCGCCGCTCTTGGCGGATTCACATGATGTGTACACGCTACCCTCGCCATCTCTCCACTCCCAGTGCGCGGTTGACCTTTCACATAACGGAATAGCCGAGATATTAGGCTTACCGGAGTATGTTGCTAGTACTGCAAAGTCTCGAACACATAACAAGCATACAACGAACGATCTTTAATCAGCATAGGCGAGGCATTACGTCAAGACTCAAACTTGCTGCAAGTAAAGAGTCCGCCCGGTCCCAATTTAACTTTATTATTATCAGGGTACTCACATGAGCCTTCAGCAAAGCTGAGAAGAACATGGTGAAACCTATTTCTCACAAACGATGAAACCACCATTCGACTTTTACCGAAGTCTAAACATTACTAAGCATCAGAGATATCAACCTATTCATACTAGCAGGGTAGAACTAAGGTGTCACAGAACCTCCTAATTATGATGGCCCACAAGTACCCGTCATTGCCATAATGACCTCTGATGGCCGTACTTATGTTCACCATAACTTAAAAGGCCTGCTTTCCTCCGAACAGGATCCAATCACAGGAGTATTGCAATATTACAACAGTTTATTCAAAATATTCAACAGAGTAACATAGCGAAAGTCTTACAATAATATAGGTTTACAAACTAGTTTTCAAACTTCAAACCTTATGTAACATTATTACAAACCAGTAGTAGAGAAGTATCGGTATTAACTTTATTACAACACACAAGCGAGATGCCTTGCCCAAAGGCCACACAGTCTACTCGTCGTCGCTTTCTTCAACCACGACGGTCATGCAACAAGGCTCGAAGCAGACTTGTTCATGAACCGCACCTGCAACAAGGGGTTAACAAACCCTGAGTACTTGAGGGTACTCAACAAGACTTACCCGACTAAGACAAAGACTCCAAGGGCATGCTAGCTTTAGGGAATCAAGGTACGGGTATTCCAGAATCAAATTTTCTTTTGCAGAAAAGCTTACTAAAGTAAGTCCTTACCTTCAATATTTTACTTTTACCATTGATGGTTCATTAACCAATTCTAAGTGATCCTAATCTAGATCAAAGTAATTATCATCAAAACCTTTCTCATTCTTTCTTTCAATTCCAGTTCTTAACTACGATGCAAGTCAGGTGATCAAGTCTCCATAACCGAGGAGCAACGACGATTCGAACCGATTATACCCAGCTGGGGATCTCTAACTTCACGACATATGTAGAACCGAATCTTGCATATATCAAACCTCGTTTAGATCTCCCAAAACCAGAACGTGTCCATCGCCACCCGAGAGTACAGTACTCCTCGAACCCGACCAAATTCTAGCCCCGAGGGTACACGCTACTCTCGTCATCTCTCCACTCCTAGTGCGAGGTTAGACGTTCTCATAATGGAATCACCAACATTTTGGGCTTACCCAAGGCATGAAGCTAGTTGCAAAGTCTTGAAAACAACAGGCTTACAACGAACGAACCTTAACTGACAAGGCGGAAACACTACATTGAGACTCCTTTCCCAATGCATGTTAGCAGTGGCCAAACCACCCGCCCGATCTTTCAAGTTCATTCTCATATTTCAATATTCATTCAATATGCCATCATGGCTAAATAAACATTGCATTTAAAAGCTTAACTTCTAAGCATAGCGAAGCATACTACGCATTTTCCGTAAAACAGGTATCAAGGTTGATATCACAATAATCAAGGATGATAATGCAGCAATTGGGTTATCACTCAACTCCTAATTACTTAATGCAGTAAACCATATTATAAATAATAAAACATTTGTAAAATTCAAGGTAGGGTTTAAATGCACCGGGGCTTGCCTTGCTCGGACACGATGACTAACTCAGACCCGAGAACTCCAACGTCAGGTCCAAAACCCACCGACGATCGCTCTTCTCCGGAGACTGGCTCGACGGCTTCGACTTCTTCGAAAGCGGGGACTACACGAACACATAACATGCTTTAACATGATGCTCGACGATAAACATGATGCTTGATGATAACATGCTACGAGTTACGACTGGAGTACAACTTCCCTCGTGGTACAATCGCAAACTGAAAACCTAATAACTAGTAGCGACGATTCCAGCGATACCAGCTTTTAACCTAACAAGTTACTAACGAGCTCAAACATGGAATTAAGGTGCCAAAGATCACAAAAGGGTAGTGACCTAAGGACATCACTCAATAAAAAAGGCACACAACTCTTAAAGTTCTCAAATTAACATTTATTTATTATTTAAATAATTAGGACATAATTAGAAGTTAATCAAATTTTACCTAATCAAGCTCAAACTTTTTCTATGGATTAAGAATGATTTATAACAGTGTCATAATAAATTTCATAATTTTTGGATTAATAAATTAATTATTAAAATTCATGGAAGTTGCATTTAATCTTTATTAGAACTAATTAATTCAACTGCACAAAGTACTCAATTTCAGCATTTAACATTTTTCCTAGATATTTTATACATTGGGAAGCCTACACAAAAATTTTCATGAATTTTGGAACTCTACACAATTTTTAATGAAATAAACAAATAGTAGCACTATTCAAAATTTTGAAAAAGAAAAACAAAAACCGAACTCGGGCCGATTCTTCTCTCCTTCCAGCTCGGCCCACTGAGCGGCCCGCTCGCGCGCGCCCGCGCTCACCCGAGCGGCCCAGCACCGCGGCCCAGCCCGCGCGCGCTCACTCTCCCGTTTTCTCTCACTGACAGGCCGACCCTGCCTGTCATCGCCTACCTCCCGAGTCTCGCTCACTCCCGCGTGCTCACTCACCTCCGCGCGGTGGCCGGCCGGTGACCGGGGCTTCGGTCGACCAACTGACCCGACCAACACCAACTACACCTTCCCACGACTCCGTTTTACTAATTTGCCCCACGGTTCGAGCTCCGGTGACACTTCACCGACGACGGTGGCGGCTCGGCAACTACGGTGACCGACGACTCGATGACACAAAGGTGCAAAGCTTAAACTAACTAGCCAGGGAGCATCAGGGGCGTACCACGATCACAGAGGCGTGATCGGTTGAAGCGGAGAGGCACTGGAGGCGGCTGGCCACGGTAAGGCGAGGATGGCGGGCAGTCGCCGGAGTTGAGCACGGGAGGCGGTGGCTGCGGTGATCGAGGCGAAGTCAAGCTGGCTTGGGTGGTTCACGAGATACGTGAGGATGCGGCGATGCTGTTGGTGCGACTGGCGTGGCCGGAGATGGCCTGGTGGCGGCAGCGGCGAGCGGCGGAGCTGCGGTGGCGGCGGTGGCGAAAAATGGTAAACGTCACTGTGAACTCATGTATTTATAGAAGGCGGTCGCGACTACAGAGCCGGACTGCTCGCGTCGTCGCGCTGGCGTTCTCGACCGCGCGCGAAGGGTCTGGGCGGCCACGGCGGCTCGCCGGTGCCCATACCGCGCGGTGGCCGGCCGCCATTGGCGCGGCACTGTAGCACCCCCCCAAAATTTTGAATTTTCAAACTGTTTTCTAAAATTACTCTCAAATTCATGTAACAACTTGAAAAACTTCCAATCTATGAAATCATTAGAATTTCAAGCTCTACAAGTGTTGTAGTGAACACTTTTTCAAATTCTCACTGGATTTTGAAATTTGAGTTTAAATTCAAAACGGGACACATTTTTCAGATTTGGTAATTTAGAAATTACTTTTGATTTTATATTGAAACTTCAAAATCTCCAAACATCAAAGTTGTATATCTTGACCAGACCTACAACTTTGCTGTTCAAAACTTTTTCAAATTCTGCCTCCATTTTGAAATCTTAGATTGGGGACAAAAATGAGTCAAAACTGAAATTTGTTTATTTTCAAAATTGCTCCACATTTTACACTAAAACTTTGAAAACTCAAAACACCAAAGTTGTAGCCCTTGAAAAGTTCTACAAACTTGGTTTTGAACTTTTTCCCAAATTTTGCTTTGATTTTGAATTATTTCAAAAGGGGTAAAACAGGGTTTTGAAATTTAGGGTTTTCGGAGGAATTTTAAATTGGAATTTGTTGCTACTTTGATTTGTGATTACTTAGCGATCAAAACCTCACCCAAGGGCATCATTTGGACCAACATGACATGGTTGACCAAATGCCACTCTTGGTTGACCAATTAGCTTTTAAAATTCTTTTACATTTTCCCCCAATTTTGAATTCGAATTCGAATCGGAAAACTCGTGACAAGTTTTGGGACTCCAATTCAAACTCAAATTTGGAGTTTCATTTTAGAGGTTGTACTTGAGCTCATACCCTACACTTGACACTAGTGTGCAACACAGTCGCACACCTCAAATTACGCAGGGCATGGACTAAGCATTTGCGGTGGTATTAAAAATTAGGGTTTTCGGGTTCGGAGCACACCACTAAGAAACACATTCAACCTAGATAAGTAAACTTGTTTTAGTTGATGCATAACAAGGTTAACCTAATAGGGATGCTTTGCAATGCATTATGATGACATGGCAGATTAATTAGCACTATAACACCCGGGGTGTTACAACCCTTCCCCCTTAAAGAAATCTCGTCCCGAGATTTAAAGCCTTGAGTTAAGTAATAGAAAAGGAAACGTGTCAAGCAAACACGTCCAAGACTTGTCTACAAAACAGGTAGGGGTTTTCTGCATTACAAAGATTTTAAAAGGATAGGTTACAGTTTAAAGAGGAAATTGCAACCTAGATAGAAGCAAAGAACTCCGGGAAATTCTCTAACAGATAATCCTCCGTTTCCCAGGTGGCTTCCTCTTCTGAATGTTGATTCCACTGTATTCTGTACCATTTAGTTGTTCTACTTCGGGTAACACGATCTTTTTGATCCAAAACTCTGACAGGATGTTCAGAATATGTCAAATCCGGTTCAAGTTCAACTCCCTCAACATCAACCACTTGATCATGTACTTGTAGACACTTCTTTATTTGTGATGCATGAAATACATTGTGCACGGCTGACAGTTGTTCAGGCAGCTTTAACTTATATGCCACCTTTCCACATTGTTGAATGATTTGAAAAGGACCAATATAACGTGGTGTGAGTTTGCCTTTGACTCCAAATCTGCTAACTCCTTTCATGGGTGATACTTTTAGATAAACATAATCCCCTACTTGGAATACCAAAGGTCTACGCCTTTTATCAGCATAACTCTTTTGCCTGGACTGAGCCACTTTCAAATTATTCTGGATCTGCCTAACTTTTTCTTCTGTTTGTTTCACAAGATCAACACCGAAAAACCATCTTTCTCCCGGTTCTGACCAATTCAATGGAGTTCTGCACCTACAGCCATACAATGCCTCAAACGGTGCCATTTTGATACTCTCTTGATAACTATTATTATAGGAGAATTCTGCTAAAGGTAACCACTCGTCCCAAGTGTCTGAATAATTAAGTGCACATGACCTTAACATGTCTTCTAGAATTTGATTGACCCTTTCGGTCTGACCACTTGTTTGTGGATGATAAGCGGTACTATGCAAAAGTTTTGTACCCAGGGACTCATGTAAGTGTCTCCAAAATTTGTTAACAAACTGAGTACCTCTATCTGATACAATGGTCTTTGGTACCCCATGAAGACTTATGATTCGTGCAATATAAATTCTTGCATAAGTTATAGCAGAATAGTCCACCTTAACTGGAATAAAATGAGATGACTTTGTCAGTCGGTCCACAATGACCCAAATTGAATCAAAGCCTCTTGAGGTCTTGGGTAACCCAGTAATGAAATCCATACTGATATCTTCCCATTTCCAGGATGGAATGGGCAAGGGTTGTAACATTCCTACCGACTTCAGGTGTACTGCCTTCACCTTACAACAAGTGTCACATCTGGCCACATACTTGGCAATCTCAATTTTCATTTTGGTCCACCAGAATTTCTGTTTCAAATCTTGATACATCTTATTACTTCCTGGATGAATAGAAAACCTTGTGCTATGTGCTTCATCAAGAATGAGCTGACATAACTCTAGAACCTTTGGGACCACTAACCGGTTCTTAAACCACAACACATCTTCATCATCAATACTGAAATTTGTCTGTTGACCCGTTCTAACTTTTTCTTTGATGTGAGCTACTCTGGAATTCTTTCTCTGAGCAGACACAATCTGATCTTTGATTGTTGATTCTATTGTGACATTAGTCAACTGACCTTGTTGAACTATTTCAATATTCAGCTTTTCTAATTCATAACATAAACTGTAATCCATTGGCTTCACAGTAATGCAATTGCAATAATTCTTTCTACTGAGTGCATCAGCAACAACATTTGCTTTTCCAGGGTGATAGTGCACTTCTAAATCATAATCCTTTATTAACTCAAGCCACCTTCTTTGCCTCATATTCAACTCTGACTGAGTAAAGATATACTTTAAGCTCTTGTGATCTGTATACATGTGGCAAGTATTACCTAACAAGTAATGACGCCAAATTTTCAATGCATGAACCACAGCTGCTAGTTCAAGATCATGTGTCAGATAATGTTCTTCATGACACTTCAACTGTCTCGAGGCATAAGCAATGACTCTGCCTTCTTGCATCAATACACAACCAAGGCCAATACCCGAGGCATCACAGTAAACATCAAATGGCTTTTCTATATCTGGTTGTGCCAAAACTGGAGCAGTTGTCAATGACTTCTTTAAAATTCTAAAAGCTTTCTCACATTTTGGAGACCATATGAACTTAGTTTGATTCTTCAACAACTCTGTGATTGGCTTGGCTACCTTTGAAAAGTCAGGTATGAATCGACGGTAATAACCCGCCAGTCCCAGAAAACTTCGGACTTCATGAACTGAGATTGGTGGTTTCCAATTCAGAATATCTTCCACCTTGCCAGGATCTACTGCTACTCCTTCGGCTGACAACACATGTCCTAAGAATTGCACTTCTCTTAACCAAAACTCACATTTACTGAACTTGGCATACAGTTGGTGATCTCTCAGACGAGTCAGAACAACTCTGAGATGCTCAACATGTTCTTCTTCACTTTTGGAGTATACCAGAATATCATCAATAAACACAACTACAAATTTGTCAAGCTCCGGCATGAAAACTGAGTTCATCAGATACATGAAATGTGCCGGTGCATTGGTGAGACCAAAAGACATAACTAGGTACTCATACAGTCCATATCTGGTAGTGAATGCAGTCTTTGGGATATCTTCAGGTCGAATCTTGATTTGATGGTACCCTGACCGAAGATCGATCTTTGAAAATACCTTTGCCCCCGCAAGCTAATCAAAGAGTAGATCAATGCGAGGCAACGGATACTTATTCTTAATGGTTACTTCATTCAGCGGTCGATAGTCAACACACATCCTTAAAGTCTGATCTTTCTTCTTGACAAAAAGAGCTGGACATCCCCATGGTGAGGAACTGGGTCTGATAAAACCTTTGTCACGTAACTCTTGTAATTGATCCTTAAGTTCTGCCAATTCATTGGGTGGCATTCTGTAAGCTCTCCGGGATATTGGGGCAGTACCTGGTTTTAACTCAATCACAAATTCTACATCTCTGTCTAGTGGCAGACCTGGTAGATCATCTGGAAACACATCTGGAAATTCACAGACTACCGGTATATCACAAATCTCCTGTACTGAAGTTGCACATATCCTTTCAACTGTTCTCTTTGGGATAGGAAGTTGGATAAGAAGATGAGATTTATTATCTGGCAGGTTCAACCTTATAGTTCTATGCAGTGCATCTATAAGGGCTCCTCTTTGGTACATCCAATTCATACCCAAGATTACATCTATATCCTGTTTCTGTAATATTATCATTGAGGTAGGAAATACATGCCCACCTAACTCTATAGGTACGTTATGTACCATCTCCTTAGTACACAGTCGTCCCCCGGGCGACTGGATAAAGAAATCTTCTTGTGTTCCCATAATTGGAATGTCATGCTTAACAACAAAGGTGCGATTTATGAATGTATGCGATGCACCTGGATCAAATAACAGTACTGCTGGATGATTAGCAACAGGGAACATACCCATCATAACAGGTTCTCCCTCTAGGATTACACTTGCTTGAGTGTAGAATACACGTCCGGTCTTTTTCTTCTCACCCTTACCCTTCTGAACATTCAGGTTATTATTCTTGCTCTGAGGTTGTTGCTGTTGCGGTACGGGAGCTCTGGGATAACTGAGATTGTACTGCCTTGGATACGGGCAGTCCTTGAAAAAATGGCCTGGCTTTCCACAGTTGTAACAGGGAAAGTTATGGGTTACTGGAGTCTGGTTTCGAATACCAGGGGCATTCGGCTGCTGTGGATACTGCGGAATTGCGGCAGGACGGAAAAACATCTGCGGCTGAGCTTGGTATTGCGGTGGACGATAAGTTGGGCGAAAATGGTTCTGAGGGTGATAAACAAACCTCTAGCGCTTTTTAATGCCACCAGACGGGCTAGAAAACACTGGCTTCTTTTTATTCGACTCTTTATGCAGTCGGGACTTCTCTTCTGACGCAATAGCCACATTGACTATCTCATGGTAAGTGGCATTATAGCAGGTGACCAATGCTTCCTGGATTCTGGTACTCAAACCTCTCATGAAACAACTCTTCTTCTTTGCATCGGTGTTCACATATTCCGCTGCATACTGGGACAGATGATTGAATTTGCCCACATACTGTAGAACTGTCTGGTTCCCTTGTTTCAGCGAGAGAAACTCTTCTAACTTCATGGCCATGACACCATCTAGGATATAATGTGCTCTGAAGGCTTCACGAAACTCCTGCCAAGTGATACGGTGGCCAGCAGGCCGTGCGGCGACCAGATTCGCCCACCACGCCCCTACGGCACCTCTAAGCTGTTGTGCTGCAAACACGGGCTTCTGATGCTCCGTGCACTGTAAAAGTTCAAACTTCTGCTCCATGGTACGGAGCCAGTCATCCGCCTCTAGCGGCTCATCTGCCTTTGAGAACACTGGTGGACGGGTATCGGTGAAATCCACATAAGTGGTTTCCCCTCCATTGTTACGGCCTCGATGGCCCTGATTTCCATTCTGATTCTGGTTCTGAGCCAACAAGGTAGTGGCATTAACCAGTGCGGCAATAGCTTCTGCCAAGATGGGTGGAAACGGTGGGGGATTCGGAGGATTGTCCCTTTCTTGGGAAGTTCCAGTACCGTCCATCTGTTGTACACAAACTATATTTATTTACATCGCTTTATTGAATTAAAAAGCAGTTAGTACAGTACTTGTATACACACACAACTTATCTTACATTATTTCATTACAAACTTGCTCTCAAGCAAGAAACTACCCACTAAGGTTCTTAGAAAGCAGGAAAGACTACTATATTACACAACCATCCATGTCGACACTTCACTCCTCATCATCATCGCTGATCACGATCACTCCATCCTCATTCTCTGGAGCACTTGCACCAGTGACATGACTCGCATCATCCCCACTTTCCATCATGGGTTTATCTTCTTCTGGATCTTCTTCCTCATTGTCCTCTCCATCAGGAACAATCACGGCACCGACATCATCTTCTACTGTCTGGGGCTGATGATTGGGATTCATCAGATCATTTAGCCTATGGACTTCCTCATGCAGAACTGTGTTGTACTGCTCTAGGTGTGTCACATAAAGCTCCAACTCACGAACACGAGCCCTGGCTTCTGTCTCCTTTTCCAAAGACTCCTTCTGGAACTGTTTCCAAAAACGCATGTTGCGCTTCAGTCGCTCCACTTCTGATGTAAGCCTTGCAACCTCTGATTCTGAATCCGGGTTCGGATTATGGCTACTGCTTGCTCCATCACCTCTGGCGGCCAACTGATGACGTGGCACTCCTTGCGGACCCGTTTTCTTGCGAGGAGTCATCTTCACACGTGCCATCCTATAGCAAGATAGAATTAGGACGATAAGAACAGATAGGGGATTTGAAGGTTAGCATGAATAGGATTTAAACCTTACTTAACCCAAACCACTTTAAAAGGGAAGGTAGCTTAAGCAGGTTAATTAAACATGATGCATGCATCGCACTTACGATCTAACAGAAAGATTTAAGTAACACATGCAATCTTTATAACATAGGGCACTATACATGATACTTCACTACGAAGCTTTCAAATATGAGCTAAGGAAAACTATAGAATAGATTAAGATAAGCAAAAGCAATTTGGACCCAAAATATCAGTATTAAGTTTGTTTGACCCAAATCATTTTGAAGTTTTGCAAGGTAATACTATAATAACCCGAGTGATTATGCTCTGGTACCAGCTGTCACAGAACCTCCTAATTATGATGGCCTACAAGTACCCATCATTGCCATAATGACCTCTGATGGCCGTACTTATGTTCACCATAACTTAAAAGGCCTGCTTTCCTCCGAACAGGATCCAATCACAGGAGTATTGCAATATTACAACAGTTTATTCAAAATATTCAACAGAGTAACGTAGTGGAAGTCTTACAATAATATAGGTTTACAAACCAGTTTTCAAACTTCAAACCTTATGTAACATTATTACAAACCAGTAGTAGAGAAGTATCGGTATTAACTTTATTACAACACACAAGCGAGATGCCTTGCCCAAAGGCCACACAGTCTACTCGTCGTCGCTTTCTTCAACCACGACGGTCATGCAACAAGGCTCGAAGCAGACTTGTTCATGAACCGCACCTGCAACAAGGGGTTAACAAACCCTGAGTACTTGAGGGTACTCAACAAGACTTACCTGACTAAGACAAAGACTCCAAGGGCATGCTAGCTTTAGGGAATCAAGGTACGGGTATTCCAGAATCAAATTTTCTTTTGTAGAAAAGCTTACTAAAGTAAGTCCTTACCTTCAATATTTTACTTTTACCATTGATGGTTCATTAACCAATTCTAAGTGATCCTAATCTAGATCAAAGTAATTATCATCAAAACCTTTCTCATTCTTTCTTTCAATTCCAGTTCTTAACTACGATGCAAGTCAAGTGATCAAGTCGATGCCTTGCCCAAAGGCCACACAGTCTACTCGTCGTCGCTTTCTTCAACCACGACGGTCATGCAACAAGGCTCGAAGCAGACTTGTTCATGAACCGCACCTGCAACAAGGGGTTAACAAACCCTGAGTACTTAAGGGTACTCAACAAGACTTACCCGACTAAGACAAAGACTCCAAGGGCATGCTAGCTTTAGGGAATCAAGGTACGGGTATTCTAGAATCAAGATTTTCCTTTGCCGAAAAGCTTACTAAAGTAGATCCTTATCTTCAACATTTTACTTTTACCATTGATGGTTCATTAACCAAATCTAGGTGATCCTAATCTAGATCAAAGTAATTATCATCAAAACCTTTCTCATTCTTTCTTTCAATTCCAGTTCTTAACTACGATGCAAGTCAGGTGATCAAGTCTCCATAACCGAGGAGCAACGACGATTTGAACCGATTATACCCAGCTGGGGATCTCTAACTTCACGACATATGTAGAACCGAATCTTGCATATATCAACCCTCATTTAGATCTCCTAAAACCAGAACGTGTCCATCGCCACCCGAGAGTACAGTACTCCTCGAACCCGACCAAATTCTAGCCCCGAGGGTACACGCTACTCTCGCCATCTCTCCACTCCCAGTGCGAGGTTAGATGTTCTCGTAATGGAATCACCAACATTTTGGGCTTACCCAAGGCATGAAGCTAGTTGCAAAGTCTTGAACACAACAGGCTTACAACGAACGGACCTTAACTGACAAGGCGGAAACACTACATTGAGACTCCTTTCTCAATGCATGTTAGCAGTGGCCAAACCACCCGCCCGATCTTTCAAGTTCATTCTCATATTTCAATATTCATTCAATATGCCGTCATGGCTAAATAAACATTGCATTTAAAAGCTTAACTTCTAAGCATAGCGAAGCATACTACGCATTTTCCGTAAAACAGGTATCAAGGTTGATATCACAATAATCAAGGATGATAATGCAGCAATTGGGTTATCACTCAACTCCTAATTACTTAATGCAGTAAACCATATTATAAATAATAAAACATTTGTAAAATTCAAGGTAGGGTTTAAATGCACCGGGGCTTGCCTTACTCGGACACGACGACTGACTCAGACCCGAGAACTCCAACGTCAGGTCCGAAACCCACCGACGATCGCTCTTCTCCGGAGACTGGCTCGACGGCTTCGACTTCTTCGAAAGCGGGGACTACACGAACACATAACATGCTTTAACATGATGCTCAACGATAAACATGATGCTTGATGATAACATGCTACGAGTTACGACTGGAGTACAACTTCCCTCGCGGTACAGTCGCAAACTGAAAACCTACTAACTAGTAGCGACGATTCCAGCGATACCAGCTTTTAACCTAACAAGTTACTAATGAGCTCAAACATGGAATTAAGGTGCCAAAGATCACAAAAGGGTAGTGACCTAAGGACATCACTCAATCAAAAAGGCACACAACTCTTAAAGTTCTCAAATTAACATTTATTTATTATTTAAATAATTTGGACATAATTAGAAGTTAATCAAATTTTACCTAATCAAGCTCAAACTTTTTCTATGGATTAAGAATGATTTATAACAGTGTCATAATAAATTTCATAATTTTTGGATTAATAAATTAACTATTAAAATTCATGGAAGTTGCATTTAATCTTTATTAGAACTAATTAATTCAACTGCACAAAGTACTCAATTTCAGCATTTAACATTTTTCCTAGATAGTTTATACATTGGGAAGCCTACACAAAAATTTTCATGAATTTTGGAACTCTACACAATTTTTAATGAAATAAACAAATAGTAGCACTATTCAAAATTTTGAAAAAGAAAAACAAAAACCGAACTCGGGCCGATTCTTCTCTCCTTGTGGCTCGGCCCACTGAGCGGCCCGCTCACGCGCGCCCGCGCTCACCCGAGCGGCCCAGCACCGCGGCCCAGCCCGCGCGCGCTCACTCTCCCGTTTTCTCTCACTGACAGGCCGACCCTGCCTGTCATCGCCTACCTCCCGAGTCTCGCTCACTCCCGCGTGCTCACTCACCTCCGCGCGGTGGCCGGCCGGTGACCGGGGCTTCGGTCGACCAACTGACCCGACCAACACCAACTACACCTTCCCACGACTCCGTTTTACTAATTTGCCCCACGGTTCGAGCTCCGGTGACACTTCACCGACGACGGTGGCGGCTCGGCAACTACGGTGACCGATGACTCGACGACACAAAGGTGCAAAGCTTAAACTAACTAGCCAGGGAGCATCAGGGGCGTACCACGATCACAGAGGCGTGATCGGTTGAAGCGAAGAGGCACTGGAGGCGGCTGGCCATGGTAAGGCGAGGATGGCGGGCAGTCGCCGGAGTTGAGCACGGGAGGCGGTGGCTGCGGTGATCGAGGCGAAGTCAAGCTGGCTTGGGTGGTTCACGAGGTACGTGAGGATGCGGCGATGCTGTTGGTGCGACTGGCGTGGCCGGAGATGGCCTGGTGGCGGCAGCGGCGAGCGGCGGAGCTGCGGTGGCGGCGGTGGCGAAAAATGGTAAACGTCACTGTGAACTCATGTATTTATAGAAGGCGGTCGCGACTACAGAGCCGGACTGCTCGCGTCGTCGCGCTGGCGTTCTCGACCGCGCGCGAAGGGTCTGGGCGGCCACGGCGGCTCGCCGGCGCCCATACCGCGCGGTGGCCGGCCGCCATTGGCGCGGCACTGTAGCACCCCCCCCCCAAATTTTGAATTTTCAAACTGTTTTCTAAAATTACTCTCAAATTCATGTAACAACTTGAAAAACTTCCAATCTATGAAATCTTCAAAATTTCAAGCTCTACAAGTGTTGTATTGAACACTTTTTCAAATTCTCAATGGATTTTGAAATTTGAGTTTAAATTCAAAAGGGGACACATTTTTCAGATTTGGTAATTTAGAAATTACTTTTGATTTTATATTGAAACTTCAAAATCTCCAAACATCAAAGTTGTATATCTTGACCAGACCTACAACTTTGCTGTTCAAAACTTTTTCAAATTCTGCCTCCATTTTGAAATCTTAGATTGGGGACAAAAATGAGTCAAAACTGAAATTTGTTTATTTTCAAAATTGCTCCACATTTTACACTAAAACTTTGAAAACTCAAAACACCAAAGTTGTAGCCCTTGAAAAGTTCTACAAACTTGGTTTTGAACTTTTTCCCAAATTTTGCTTTGATTTTGAATTATTTCAAAAGGGGTAAAACAGGGTTTTGAAATTTATGGTTTTTGGAGGAATTTTAAATTGGAATTTGTTGCTACTTTGATTTGTGATTACTTAGCGATCAAAACCTCACCCAAGGGCATCATTTGGACCAACATGACATGGTTTACCAAATGCCACTCTTGGTTGACCAATTAGCTTTTAAAATTCTTTTACATTTTTCCCCAATTTTGAATTCGAATTCGAATCGGAAAACTCGTGACAAGTTTTGAGACTCCAATTCAAACTCAAATTTGGAGTTTCATTTTAGAGGTTCTACTTGAGCTCATACCCTACACTTGACACTAGTGTGCAACATAGTCGCACACCTCAAATTACACAGGGCATGGACTAAGCATTTGCGGTGGTATTAAAAATTAGGGTTTTCGGGTTCGGAGCACACCACTGAGAAACACATTCAACCTAGATAAGTAAACTTGTTTTAGTTGATGCATAACAAGGTTAACCTAACAGGGATGCTTTGCAATGCATTATGATGACATGGCAGATTAATTAGCACTATAACACCCGGAGTGTTACATAAGGATACCTAAATATCAAGGTAATCATGCAGTGACGGTATTTGACCAACTCCTAATTATTTAATGCACATCTCACAAGACCTAAAGTGTAATAAAGATGTGTAAAACTAAGAGAAGGGTTTATGCTCTGGGGTTTGCCTGCATTGCAGAGAAGGTTAGTTTCACAGAGAGATCCACAGGTTAAACTTGGCACCAACACCATTGGTGGATGGACCTCCTCCAAAACTTGATCGACACGAACCTTCTCACTCTCGTGCACTACGTAATAAATGATGCTTGCTTAACATGACGGACTACATGCCATGATGCATGATAAGAGATGCACAAGTGCATAACGAAATTTAACAACTTAAGAAAGTTGAGTACAACTTTCCTTCATCAAGAACTAGGGTTATGATTATAAAAGCATTTCAATTATTTGGTTATCAAGTCATTTATGTGGTTAACAACTAAGCAACACCTATCACATTATACTAGTTAAGCAAGACATGGTATTTAAGTAAACATTACGCAAGGTTCAACCATGAGAATAAGCAAGGATCATTACATGTCCTAATCACATGCATTACTTAATTAGTATTTGAGTAAACTATTTTATTTAGTACTAACAAGTTAATTAGTTATCTACCATGAAAGGGATTACATTAACATGGTTCAGCAAAAAGTGATTAACATTCATCTTAACTCATGATCATTATAAGGAACTTTTGAAACTAAACTAATTATTTAATAAAACCATTTTAATTATCATATAAACATGTTGATTCAAAGCATAGCAAACAAGTAATGAGATTGCCAAGGAACATCAGGGGTTTGGATGTCTCAAGGTCTACAAACAATACCCAAAATACGCCAATGCCATTCAAGTATTTATATAAACCATTTTAATATTTATTAACCCAAAGAAAAGGCATTTAAACACATTTAAATTAATTAACCAACTTCGAATTATCAAAACAGTATCAAACTTTTTGTGGAGGTAGGTATTAGCATGTAAAGCATACATAAAAAGTTTTATGATTAAATGATTATTATTTTAGCCTATAGAAATCATGTAAGGTTCATTTAATAATTAAAAGAGATAATTTTTAAGCATATCAAAGCTACTCGAAATGCTCAACTCTTATTTTTCCTAGGTAGAGAACATCATGATAAAGATACATAAAAAGTTTCACATTTTTATCATCATTATTTATTTAGTTGTGAAATAAACAAGAATCAACACTTTTAATCATTTTTAGAAAATCAAAAACTAGTTGAAAATCATTTCTCACTCACCTCTCAGCCAGCCACAGACACTAACGCGCAGGGCCAGGTCAACAGCGTCGGCTGACCGTGTTGACCGCGGCAGCGCCGGGCTTTGATCGGCGATTTCTCGCCGACGGTGACCTCACCGGTGAGAGATCAACTCCGACGAACTCCTCTCCCGCGCGCACCCCTAGGTGGAACTAATTGAGCCTCTAAAGAACTGATGCACACACGGTGGCGACCTAGGCGGCACGGCGGTGCTCTGGCGAGGCGGAGGTGACCGACGACAGCGCTAACGGCGACGGGGCAGGCACCTACATGTTCCCTACGCTCCCGCGAACATGTTGATGCTACCGATTGATCAGGTTAGGATTTGGCTCGAGCTTGCCCACGGCCATGGCGGCACGGCGAGGCAGAGCATGTCGACGCGATGGCGTTCTGGCTACTCCGGCGTAGTAGAGTCAAAACGGCGGCACGGTTAGCACCAGGAGCTCACCGTGACTTCGATGCGCGTCCTGGTTGAGACAGGGGCGAGGCGAAGCTCGGTGGTCGGCAGTGATGGCATTTGCGGCAGCGCGAACGAACGGACACGGCGGCGTTCCGGCACATCTAGAGCTCTACAGTTAAAATGGAGGGACTATTGAGCATCACGACATGATAACGAAGCCAAAATAAAAGAGAGGAGCAAGAGAGGTGCATCAGATCGAGCTGGCCACGACGAGGTGCATCTAGGTGGCGTTGTGGACGCCGAGGAGGAAGATGACTGCGTGCGGGCGACTTCGGTGGCAAGAGGTGGAGCTAGTTGGCTCAGTAGATACGCAAGGATGTGGCGAAGCCGTGTGCGAGGCGAATTGAGCAGAGGCGAAGCAACGGTGGAGAAATCACCGGCGAAGCGAGAGCTCAATGGCGGCGCCGGAAAGAGAAGAAGTGAGGACGGCGATCGGCTTGGCGAGTTAAGGACACGGGCGAAGCATCAAGGTGTCTAACAACTGCTTGTGCCATTGCCACTGAAGCAGCTGCGTGCCCGTGCGCGCGAAAGCAGCAGAAAACGGTCGGCGGTGAGCAGGCAGGCAGAGTGCTCACCAGCAATGTACTGCAGCATCATGATGACTGATCTTCTTCGTCCTTTTTCTCCCAAATTCATGTGGCAACATGAAAATCTCCAAGAAGCAAAGTTGTTCATCTTAATCTGCTCTTCGTCTTTGCTTTAAGCGCCATCTCCTAATTCTAATTGGTTAGAGAGATCAAGAGAGAGAAACAGAGGTAGATTGAAACTAGATTCATAACATTCAGTTAGGGTTTCAAAAACCGTTTTTGGGTTAGCAAATTTGAGCAATTAATTAGTGATCAACCATGAACCAAACATATCAACTAATTACACATTATCATAGATCAAACATTACACCAAGCAATGAAGCAAAGGTTGATCCAATTTTATTTATAAAAATTGATTTATTAATTCTCCCAAAATTGAACTTAACCCTGATCTCCATGACTTAGCCAAAAATGCTGAGGGAAAAACAGTATTAAATTAAATCTTTGGAGTCCAATTTCAACATGTTTGAATTAGAAACATCACTAGCCTTTGATCCCACATTATAGAGCTCACATTGAACAACAAAGTTTATTTTACCCAAATTTTAATTGTTTAAGCAATTTCTTATATATTAATTCACAATGTTTCTTAATTACTAATATTGACATCACTTGGTGCATCATATGAAACACTATATATGCAACATAGCAATGCTATAAATGAAACATGGAGTGCATACATGACATGATACTTGTTGATTATGCTTGATGATGCTCATAATCAAGTTTTAATTGCTTTTTAACATCTGGGATGTTACAAAGCCCCCCATGGAGAAATGGTTTATTCAAATGACATCCCCATGGATTGCTCACCCTAGGAAAAGTGAGAGATCCCAAGGAGATTTGAGTTTCCAAACTAGCCCTAATTGGTGTCTTGTAATTTGGAATGGAGGGAGTATGATCTAACTTAGTGTCAATGAGGTGCAACCAAATACCAATTATTCATTGGCTGAAATCAACGTAGAAAAATCTAGATAAATTGAGCAAATACCCATTCCTTAGGTATTTTTTCGTATAAAGTAATGGTTAGCTACTTAGCTATAACCATTTTTCTGTATTTAATTTTGTTTTGATTGGTTTTACTTTGTAAAGTAACTGTAAATGTTACACAGAAATAGTTCAACAACAATTATACAGAATATATAATTCTTAGCCAATATTCACTTCCTCATTGAGATTGGATGTCGTAGATATCTGTGCTATAGCTCAAAAAGAAGTATTGCAATGTGAACTCCTGGGTGTTCTTGTACCGTGGAGAGTTTGATGGAGCATATCAAGGGTATCCTCTGGGAAGTTAACGCATGACCTCCAGCTAATTAATTTTACTTGAGATGCTCTCTTTCACTGGTCACTGGCATGGTTGAAAGGATCAAGATGCCCAAGAGGGGGGTGAATTAGGCTTTTCTAAAAATTAATTGCAAGAATTAAATCCTACAAGCCAAACTTTACCCCTAGTGCCTACAAGTGTTCCTTGTGATTCTACCGATAAAAGTTTTGCACCCTAAGTTCCAATCCTAGACTAGCATGGCAATTCTAGGAAGGTAAACAAGCAATGAAAGTAATGCATGAAAGTAAATGCTTGAAAGTAAGGGTTAGGAACATAGCGATATTTTGCCGAGGTATCGGAGAGTCGCCACTCCCCACTAGTCCTCGTTGGAGCACCCACGCAAGGGTGTAGCTCCCCCTTGATCCGCGCAAGGATCAAGTGCTCTCTACGGGTTGATTCTTCGACACTCCGTCGTGGAGAATCACCCAAAACCGCTCACAACTTGAGTTGGGTCACCCACAATCTCGTCGGATGATCACCAAACTCCCAATCACCACCAAACCGTCTAGGTGATGGCGATCACCAAGAGTAACAAGCTAGAACTCTCACTTGACCACAACAAGCCTAATGAGAAGATGGATGCACACTTGCTACACTCTTGTCACTAGAGAGGATTCTCAAACTTTGATTCGCAAATCTCTATCCTCACTAGGGCTCTTGCACTCCCTTGCACTTCAAAGGTGTTTCTTAGCTGAACAAATGAGCAAGAGACCTCTAAAAGAGGTGGTGGGGATGTATTTTTACACCCCACAGTCGAAACGAACCGTTACCTGCCAACTCAGCAAAACGCGGGGTGACCGGACGCGCCGGTCGAAGTGACCAGACGCGCCGGTCGCTCGTAACGGTCGAAATTCTGAAATTTTGGCTGAGTGACCGGACACGCCGCTCGAAGTGACCGGACGCGCTGGTCGCTCATAACGGTCGAAATTCTGAAATTTCGGCTGAGTGACCGGACGCGCCGGTCAGAGGTGATCGGATGCGTCCGATCGTGCAGGGAGCTTACTGTAACAAGACCGGACGCGCGACCGCGTCCGATCGGTGATGACCAGACGCGTCCGGTCGTCGCAGGACCTTACTGGAACGTGACCGGACGCGCCGATCATTTCACAGACGCGTCCGATTACGCTGTTTACCCTCTGGAACACGTGTCAGACTGACCACCGCGTCCGGTCCTCTCAAGGACCGCGTCCGGTCGATCAGTTGAAACTGCAGTGAAGTATTAGTACTGACCGGACGCGTCCGGTCATGACCAGGACCGCGTCCGGTCATAGGTAAACGGCTCAAACGTCTTCTAAACGCGATGCAACTTGAACTAAGTTGCTTCCAACTGAACTCTGAGCTTTTCTCGAGCTACCTAGTGCTAAGTTTGACAAGTGTGCACCACACCTAAACACAAGACTCACCTAGGTCAAACTACTCGCTCATGCCCCTCTTTATAGTACGGTCAAAGGAAGAAACAAAGATCCTAACGACTATTCTAGATATATCTCAACACCTTGACATCCAGAACTAACCGTCCTTAATATTATCGTTGATCCTTTGAAAACCGAAACGATTTCCATCAAGGGACATGAATACCATATTGCTCAAAGCAGTTATCATCTCCATGACCTAACTTACCAACGTTTCTGCAAAACACACGTTAGTCATGGTAATTAAGCGTTGTCATCAATTGCCGAAACCAACACCGGGGCCTAGATGCTTTCAATCTCCCCCTTTTTGGTGATTGATGACAACACTTAGATTCAGAAGATATGAGTTGAGGTTTTCGATCATGCTTGGTTCGCATAAGCATAAAGCTATCAGCACAAGGGGTTAGTCAATGCTTATGTGTTCCAAGCCAACTGAGTGTACTTATAAGATAAGACATGAAGAGTTAGTACACATAAAAATATAGCTCATATGAAATCAGAGTAAGGCACGGAAGCACAACCTTATGAGCTAAACATCATTTAGTGACATAAAACAAAATATAGTCTCACAAACTCATTGTCACACAATGCAGGGCGAGAAAAGTAAATATGATGCATGAAAGAGCACACACGAAAAACAAAACCCTCTAACACAACTCCCCCTGAATCTATGCTCTCTCTCCCCCTTTGGCATCAAACCGCCAAAAACTAATCTAGGGATCTGACGGGGGAACAGACGGAGTCGAGTCGGGTGCCGAGGAGCGCGGAGTAATCACAAACTGAGAAGTGTCTCCCTCGGACTAGGAGCTATCAGGATGACCCTCTAAAGAAGCACACGGCTGTGAAGCGGTCTGGGTCTAATCAACAGGAACAGGTACTGACGAAGTGGCAACAAGTGGAGCAGTCTCTGTGACCTGAGCCTGAAGTGAGCCAATAGCTGGGGGATCTGTCGAGGCAACGGACGAAGGAACTGTCTCTGTAGTGCTTGTCCCTGTCATAGGAGGAACAGCTGCCTCTGAAGCTGACAACCCTGATGAAGTAGCAAAAGTAGTGTGCGAGGGCGTCGGCTGACCAGTCAACTCGCTATATGTGGCACTAAGATCAACGAAAGGTGTGCCGATCAAAAGGTGAGGGCGAGGCTGGTCTGAAGGAGTAAATCCCGTCTAAATAGGTGTGTAGCTCAGGGACTAGAACGACTGAGGGACCTGCAGCTATGGAGAGGTGAACTGAAGGTTCGGCTGTTCCTGACTCAAAGGTCCACTAGACTGTAAAGCAGAAGTCAGGACAGATGCAGGTGGAGGAACCCCAACTGTGACTAGGTGACGTAGAAGATCCAAGTACTGCTGCTGGCTAGCTGCACTCTGTCACTGCATCTCATACTGTTGACGCTGCATCTCGACTTGTTGGCGCTGTATCTCAAGCTGCTGTCTCTGGAACTCATCCTGTCGAGCCTATATCTGTGCAAACGCGGCAGCTGTGTCCTAAGCCTGTCTCTGTAGCTGAAGCTCCTATCGCTCCTATGCCTGGGTCAGCCTCTCAAGAATAGCCACCATGGCTGGGTCTAAGCGGGAGGCTGAACCAGAGCCACCGGCCTCGTGGTCATGAGGCCAAGGAGACTGATACCTAGGGATGGGCTGATAATCCTCGTCAGTGCTGTCAGAGGCCTCATCCTCAGCTATATCAGTGGGCTGAGCATCTAGATCTGCAAGCTCTACCTCAGCAAGACCCTATACGGTAGCGTCCTGCTCAGTCGCTGTCTCAGGTACCTCTGGCCTCTGTCTCTATCCTAGGCCAGGTGCCTGCTCTCTTGTAATTGAAGCCCATAGCTAACAAATATCATACTTAGGAAAAACAGTGGTAGTATCAGATATCTCAGCGCTAATCTCTGAAGGCAGCTCAAGTGTAGATCTGATGATGAAGCAAATCCAATGAGCATAGGGCAGCTGACGGTGTCCCTTGAAGCCCTCTGCCAAGGTGTCTTCCATCTCACTAATCATAAGATCCCAAACGTCAAAAGGTGTCTGTGAGAGGAGGTGGTGAACAACTCATAGCTGCATCCTAGTTAGTCCCTCTCTGTAACCAAGCCTGGGAAGAAGAGTACGCCTGACAATAGCATCTAGAACTCGGGCAAGCGGTATCAAACTGGCAGGTGTACGACGAGACCCTTCGCCAAAAGGCTCACGGAAGCAGGGTCAGATCAGATCTGTAGGTGGCACAGTACCGCCATGAGGGCATCTAGGTGGAGCTTGCTGACCAAAACAGAGCTGGTGGATCTTCGTGTCTGAAGCTGGGAGTCTGAGAATCTCCCGCACTCTTGTGCTGTACAGTCTGCGGTCGCGGCCTCGGAATGCAAAGTGTATGAACTCATGGGCTGGATCAATCCATAGTGAAGCATAGAACTCCCTAACCCAAGTGCCGCAGTATGCACCTGTCCATCCAAGAAAATTTGACAAGCCCGGTAGAAAGGATAGGTGCGGACGAAGCTGCTCACCCACTACCTCAACAAGTGACTCAATGCGACAGACCCTCTGTGGTCGAAAGGCAATGCCACTGTCAACATAAGCTCTGTAAAAATCCTCCTGTAGAGGAGTATAAAAACCCTCTAAAGCTCTGGAGTCCCTCTGAGGTGGGAACCATCGGCTGACCTCAACAAATCTTAATCCTTGCACCTGACGTGCTGTAGCACCTCTCAAGTCAAAGTGCTCGACAGGGGGTGAACCTCTAACCCTGGGAGGTGGACGTCCTCCACGACGCTGGCCCTCTGGCCTAGGAGTCACCTGAGCTCGTGTGCGTGTGGAGCGGCGACGCGGTGGAGTCTGAGCTGGCTGCTCCTCTATCCCCTCTGGAGCCTCTGCAGGTGGATCAACTGACATAGCATCTGCATCCATTGTCACCTCTGTGCCCTCAGTGGTCTCAGTAGTCTCTGTACCAAGCTGTCGACCTTCAAGATGAAAGCGACGGTCACCAATGCGTATACCACTGCTCCTGCCACCCCTTTCTGCTGCATCAGCTGCATCTGCCACTGCCTGAGCGATCTCTGCATCAGTAAGAGTCTTCTTCTTCTTTCTGGCCATGATCTTGATACGCTTTCCACGCGCAACCTCAGACAGACGAGGACTGTCGTCCCCGTCACTAGGAGCACCACCAGCATTCTTGCAACGAACCATGCTGTCACACTGTCGGGAAACCTCTGAAAGATGGTGTACTGACACTCGAGAGGCTTGGCCTCAAACCGTATCTGTAGGCTTGGCCTCAGATTCAATAACTGAACAGCAGTCACCCCGACACACCGACAAACTCACTGAAAAAATGGAATAGATGGATCTACTATAAGCAACATATATGATCTAAAAGGTACGAAACCCTAGAGATAGCAAGCATATAAGATAAGATGTGAATCGAAACATGATGGCTACCTCGGATTGACGAGAAAACGGTGACGAGGAAGGTGACCTAGTTCGTGAGACTTCCCGAAACACCGGACGAGCGCTGATTTGCCGAAACAAAAGTCAATTAGGATAACAATACTGAAATTTCGGCAAACCCTAACACAAAGATCAAGGATATGCGTAACAACCTCGGAGTGAAGATGTCGCGCGTAGAAATTTCGACGTCAATCGACGGAGACGCCGTAGTGCGAACCCTAGGGTTAGGGCAACGCGCGATGGCCGAAGATGAAAGTGGTCACGAGGGAAGTCAAGGACCGGCCAGAGGTGGCACAGGTGATGGAGAATACAGCTCACCGGCGGCAGCAACACACGGCGGCGGTGGTGCAGGCACGGCAGAGACGGCGGCGGCACGGCAGGGGCGGAGCTACGAGGTGCGGGCGGAGCTGCGAGGTGCGGGCGGAGCTGCGGTGTGGGTCACCGGAGGAGAAGGAGAAGGCAGGGCACGGCGGTGAGCTCCGGTGCGTGGCTATGGCGAGGTTCCCGGCGAGTTAGGGCAAGGAGGCGGCGGATTCACGAAGAACGGCGGCGGATGAAGAAGAAGGAAGCGACCACGAAAGGTTATATGAGGGGTTAGATCCGCTCGTCACGCGATGACCGGACGCGGTGGTCGATATGACCAGACGCGGTGGAGGCGGCGTCCGGTCATGTTCTAGTAAGCTCCTGGAATGACCGGACGCGTCCGATTATCCAAGATCAGACGCTGACAGCGTCCGATTTTGATTTGCCCGGAAAACTGAGACGGATGACCGGACGTGCTGGTGGTCGCCGGGACCGGACGCGGTGGTGAAGCATCACTACGTACGGTGCAGCGTCCGGTCCAGCGTCCGGTCACAGTTTTTCGCCCTTCTTCATTCTGAACTTCGACGCGACTTCTCCCAATCAGGTTCCAATTCAAAGAGACACAAATAAACACCAATTGGAACATGATATGAGTGACCTCACTCAAACCCTCAAGTTTCTCAAAATAGTTTGCCTTAGGCTAATATTATTTTATAGGAAAATAGGCAACAAACACCCGAGGAGCAACGTATGGCCATGCAATAGAGTTTTTGAACCCTTGGGAGCATCAAAATGCTCTCTCTACCCATGGATGAATACAGAGGTTGCTCAAAGCCAAACCGAAAAGAAACGACAAAGCAACAATCATGCAAATGCAATGCAAAACAAGTAAGTAAAGCTAGGTTGCTTGTCAAGTTTGATCCACGGTTAGGCTTCTTCACTCCTCCAAAGGAGGGTTATCGTAACCGTGTTAGCCAAGTCCTAGATGCATTGCGGGTAATTAAACATGACATATAATACAATGCAATGCAAGGGACAACACAAGCTCATTTTTTAAAGTTACTAGAGTCAAGCACATTGAGTTCACTTCTCAACCTACAAAAGGTAGCTTCATCCAAAGGTTTAGTGAAGATATCCGCTAATTGATTTTCACTTCTTACACCTTCTAGTGATATATCATTTTTAGCAACGTGATCTCTTAGAAAGTGATGGCAGATATCAATGTGCTTGGTGCGAGAGTGTTGTACCAGATTATTTGCAATTTTAACCGCACTTTCATTGTCATATAAAAGCGGCACCTTTTCAAGAACAACTCCATAGTCTAGGAGGGTATGTTTCATGTATAAGATTTGTGCACAACAAGCCCCCGCGGTAATGTATTCCGCCTCGGCGATGGACAATGTCACACTATTTTGCTTTTTAGATGACCAAGATACTAAGGATCTCCCAAGCAAATGGCATCCTCCGGATGTGCTTTTTCTATCAATTTTGCAACTGGCATAATCCGAATCGGAATAGCCAACTAGTTGGAATCTAGCTCCTATGGGATACCAAAGTCCAATGCTTGGGGTATACTTAAGATATCTTAGGATTCTTTTTACGGCACTTAGGTGAGGTTCTTTAGGGCACGCTTGAAAGCGGGCACACATGCACACACTAAACATGATGTCGGGCCTAGATGCGAGAAGGTACAACAAGCTACCAATCATAGAACGGTAAAGAGTTTGATCGATTGGTTTACCTCCCTCATCTAGGTCGAGATGTCCATTAGTTGGCATTGGGGTCTTGATTGGCTTGCATTCTTCCATCTTGAATCTCTTGAGAAGATCCTTGATATACTTTTCTTAAGAGATAAAAATCCCTTCTCTCATTTGCTTGACTTGAAACCCAAGGAAGAATGTTAGCTCACCAATCATTGACATCTCGAACTCTTTTAACATCAATTCACCAAATTCTTTGCAATAGTCTTCATTTGTTGACCCGAAGATGATATCATCAACATAGACTTGACAAATGAAGATCTCTTCATTAAATTTCTTGGTGAATAGTGTGGTGTCAACCTTCCCAATAGTGAAGCCCTTCTCAATGAGGAAGTCCCGGAGGCGCTCATACCACGCTCTAGGGGCTTGCTTGAGCCCATATAGCGCCTTGGACAACCTATAAACATGATTAGGATATCTAGGGTCTTCAAACCCGGGAGGTTGTTCAACATAGACTAGTTCATTTATGAAACCATTTAAGAATGCACTTTTCACATCCATTTGATATAGTTTCATATCATGATGTGATGCATATGCAAGAAGGATACGGATGGCTTCAAGTCTTGCAACGGGTGCAAAAGTCTCTCCAAAATCAAGACCTTCAACTTGAGAGAACCCTTTTGCTACTAGTCTTGCCTTGTTTCTTACTACTACCCCTTGATCATCTTGCTTGTTGCGGAACACCCACTTGGTTCCAATGACTCTTGCACCTTTTGGATGCTCTTCAAGTGTCCATACTTGATTGCGGGCAAAGTTGTTTAATTCTTCATGCATGGCATTCACCCAATCCGGATCTTGAAGAGCTTCTTCTACATTCTTAGGTTCAAGACAAGAAACAAAAGAGTGATGTTCAACAAAAGAATTAAACTTTTGAGATCGAGTCATTACACCCTTTGTAGGACTCCCTATGATGAGATCTTGTGGATGTGCTTGAAGTAGGGATGAGTTTCTTCGATCAACCATTTGAGGAGTAGGATGGGGAGCATCAACATCTTGTGCTTGTGCCTCGGCTTGATGATGAGAGACATGGGTGTCTTCATTTTCAACTCTCTCATTCTTGTCATCATCTTGAGGCACATATGATGAAGATGGTGGATTGACAATTTGTACATCGTCTTCATCATCTTTAGGCTTGATGTCACCCACCGGCATGTTCTTCATGGCCTCCCTCAATGGTTCATCACCTACATCATCACAATTCTCAATTGCTCCTTGGGAGCTGTTAGATTCATCAAATTCCACATCATATGTTTCTTCAACCAAACCGGTGGCATGGTTAAATACTCTATATGCTTTGGACTTTGATGAGTAGCCAACAAGAAAACCAATATCACAACATCTTTGGAACTTCCCTAGGTGTTGATGCTTCTTGTAGATATAGCATTTGCAACCAAACACCCGGAAGAATGAGACGTCCGGCTTCTTCCCATTTAGCAACTCATAAGGGGTCTTGCAAAGGAACTTTTGTAGGAAGAGGCGATTTGAAGCATAGCATGCGGTGTTGATTGCCTTGGCCCACAATTTCTCCGGTGTATTGTACTCATCTAACATTATTTTTGCAAGAGTGATCAAGGTCCGGTTCTTTCTCTCAACTACACCATTTTGTTGAGGAGTATAGGTTGACGACACCTCATGCTTGATTCCAATTTCATCACAATAAGCTTCAATGTTGGTGTTGTCAAACTCTTTTCTATTGTCACTTCTAATCTTCTTTATCTTGACTTCAAATTCATTTTGAGCTCTCTTTGCAAACTTCTTGAAGCAACTTGCCACTTCAGATTTGTCATGAAGGAAGAAGGTCCAAGTGTATCTTGAGAAGTCATCCACAATCACAAGACAATAAAGATTTTCACCCAAACTCTTGTAAGTTGTAGGACCAAACAAATCCATATGTAGAAGTTCTAGTACTCTTGATGTTGACATGTAGGCTTTGGTTGGATGAGTGTTTGCAACTTGTTTGCCGGCTTGACATGCACTACAAGGTTTGTCCTTCTCAAATTTTACATCCTTTAAACCTCTCACTAATTCTTTCTTCAATAGCTTGTTGAGAGTGTTCATTCCAACATGAGCAAGCCTCCTATGCCAAAGCCATCCAAATGTGGTCTTGGTGAACAAACATGTCATCAAGTTTGCATCTTCGGAGGTGAAGTCAACAAGATAAAGATTGTTGTATCTAAAGCCCTTGAAAATCACTTGCTTGTCATCTATCTTTGTAACAACCACTTCATTTGGACTAAACAAGCATTGGTAGCTAAGATCACATAGTTGCCTAACGGATAGTAAGTTAAAACTCAATGAAGCAACATAGAGCACATTTGAGAGAGAATGATCATTTGATATTGCAACCTTGCCTATACCTTTGACTTTGCTTTTGGAATTGTCCCCAAATGTGATCTTCTCTTGATATACCCCATCCTCCTCAAGTGAGGTGAACATACGAGGATCACCGGTCATATGTTGTGTGCAACCACTATCAATCACCCAATGAGATCCACCGGTTTTGTAGTTCACCTACACACAAGAGATCAAGCCTTTTGTTTAGGGACCCAAACTTGAGAGGGACCCTTAACTTTCTCAACTAGTGACTTGGCAACCCAAATTTTTTTTGGCCTATTCTTGTTAGGAGGACCCAAGAACATGACTTTCATCTTTTCACTTGAGTCCTTTCTAAGCATGTAATGAGCATTGAAGGCAAAGGGTCTAGCATGCTTGGGCAAGGGTTGTGGTGGTGGAGTTTTGCACTCATGAGCAAAATGGCCTTCTTGTCCACACTCAACACATCTCTTTGGCTTGGGCTTTGTTTTGCTTTGTTGTTGTTTGGCCTTGACCTTCTTCTCTTGATTTGCCAAATAACCAATGCCACTCCTATCCAATTTTATGACAGTGTTCATAAGTAGCTCACTTTGTAAATGTTGGCCTCTTGTGAACTTGCTTAGGCCGGTCTTGAGATGCTCTTTCTCTTGCTTTAGCTTCTTGTTTTCTTCAATAAGTGACTCATTTGAAGCTTGCTTTTCAAGAGCCAACAACTTCTTGTTCTCAACTTTAAGCATCTCATTTTCACTCTTGAGCTTGACATACTCATCATAGTCATTGGCCTCAACCACACTCTTACCTTTGCCACTAGAGCCTTGCTCAAAGTTCTCAACAATTAAGTCATCATATGATGTAGCTATATCAATCTTAACAATTTGGTTAGTAGCATCATGTGTCTCAAGAGCAAGCTCATTAGCAACAATGAGAGTATCATAATTGATTTTCAATGCGGTGTATTCATCTTTTAGCAAGTTTAGCCTAGTGATGAGTTCACCATGCTTCTTCTCAATTTTATCATGTTTATCTCTAAGCTCCTTGTTAGAAGTTTTAAGCTCTTTGAGAGAAGAAGACATAGTTTCATTTTGATCTATGAGCTCATCCCTAGTCTTATGTGCACTTTCAAGCTTAGATGAGAGTGATTCATTTTCATGTTGAAGCTCATCATTTTCATTTCTAGTCCTCCTTATGATTTTAGAATATTTATTTAACAATTTTACTAGTTCATCATAAGAGGGTGCATCATATTCATCATCACTATCACTATCATCATCATCACTATCACTATTTTGTACCTTTCGATCACCCTTAGCCATGAGGCATAGATGAGTAGCGGAAGATGATGGTGAAGGTGGCGGTGAAGGTGGTGATGAAGATGTCGGTGAAGATGATGAAGGCCCAATCACAAATGCGGCGATCTTCTCTTTTTCATTATCACTTTCATCGCCGGAGGACTCACATGATGATTTAATGTCGGTGAGCCAATCACCAACAATATAAGCCTTGCCTCCCTTTTTCTTCTTGTAGAACTCTCTTTTCTTGTCATCTTTCTTCTTGTATGGCTTGTTCTTTCTTTTATCATCTTCTTCATCACTTGAATCATCTTTCTTGCCCTTGTACTTGTTCTTGTACTTGTATTTTAGAGGCTTCGGGCATTGGTGAGCTAGGTGGCCAAGTTCTCCACAATTGAAGCAATCCATTTCTGAAATTGGCTTCCTTTTGCTACTTGTGAAGAATTTCTTTTTCTTGCCATCGAACTTGATGCCACTCTTGTTGAGCTTCTTTAGCATCTTGGTGGTCTTCCTCACCATGAGTGCAAGTGATTCATCATCAATGTCACTTTCACTTGAGCTTTCTTGCACTATCAAGGCTTGGCCCTTCTTCTTTTTCTTTTCATGGCTAGCTTTGAAGGCCAAGTCTTTCTTCTTGGAAGATGATGAGCCCTCTTCCGGAGTGATGTGCATGTATATCTCATGAGCATTGATCTTTCCCAATACTTGAGTCGGTGTTACGGCGGATAGATCACTTTGGTGAAGTACGGTGACGATGTGTCCATACTTCTCAACGGGAAGAACACTCAAGATCATCCTTGCAACATCCGATTGACTCATTTGAGTGAGTCCAAGAGCATTAAGATCTTCTATAAGAACATTCAAACGAGTGTACATCTCATTAGCACTTTCTTTGGGAAGCATCTCAAAAGAATTAATTTTCTTTAAGGCAATATGATAGCGTTTCTCACGCTCACTCTTAGTTCCCTCATGGAGAGCACAAAGATTTTCCCACAATTTATGAGCGTTTTTGGCATTGCGCACACGATTGAAGATATATTTGCCTAAGCCCTGGTAGAGTGCATTTTTTGCCTTTGCATTCCACCGGTCGTACTTCTCCTCATCACCACTTGGGTTAGCGGGATCCCTTATAGGAGGAAGCACTTCGGTTGCGGCTCTAAGACATCCAACATCTATGGCTTCGAGGTACGCCTCCATACGAATTTTCCAATATGGAAAATCGTCTCCCTCAAACGTGGGAGGTGGTCCTTCCCCATTAGACATCTTGCTCTAGGCGGTGAAGCCTAAATTAAGAGCAACACGGCTCTGATACCAATTGAAAGGATCAAGATGCCCAAGAGGGGGGTGAATTGGGCTTTTCTAAAAATTAATTGTAAGAATTAAATCCTACCAGCCAAACTTCACCCCTAGTGCCTACAAGTGTTCCTTGTGATTCTACCGATAAAAGTTTTGCACCCTAAGTTCCAATCCTAGACTAGCATGGCAATTCTAGGAAGGTAAACAAGCAATGAAAGTAATGCACGAAAGTAAATGCATGAAAGTAAGGGTTAGGAACACGGCGATGTTTTGCCGAGGTATCGGAGAGTCGTCACTCCCCACTAGTCCTCGTTGGAGCACCCGCGCAAGGGTGTAGCTCCTCCTTGATCCGCGCAAGGATCAAGTGCTCTCTACGGGTTGATTCTTCGACGCTCCGTCGCGGCGAATCACCCAAAACCACTCACAACTTGAGTTGGGTCACCCACAATCTCATCGGATGATCACCAAACTCCCAATCACCACCAAACCGTCTAGGTGATGGTGATCACCAAGAGTAACAAGCTAGAACTCTCACTTGACCACAACAAGTCTAATAAGAATATGGATGCACACTTGCTACACTCTTGTCACTAGAGAGGATTCTCAAACTTTGATTCGCAAATCTCTATCCTCACTAGGGCTCTTGCACTCCCTTGCACTTCAAAGGTGTTTCTCAGCTGAACAAATGAGCAAGAGACCTCTAAAAGAGGTGGTGGGGATGTATTTATACACCCCGCAGTCGAAATGAACCGTTACCTGCCAACTCAGCAAAACGCGGGGTGACCGGACGCGCCGGACGAAGTGACCGGACGCGCCGGTCGCTCGTAACGGTCGAAATTCTGAAATTTTGGCTGAGTGACCGGACGCGCTGGTCGCTCATAACGGTCAAAATTCTGAAATTTCGGCTGAGTGACCGGACGCGCCGGTCAGAGGTGATCGGACGCGTCCGATCGTGCAGGGAGCTTACTGTAACGAGACCGGACGCGCGACCGCGTCCGATCGGTGATGACTGGACGTGTCCGGTCGTCGCATGACCTTACTGGAACGTGACCGGACGCGCCGATCATTTCACAGACGCGTCCGATTACGCTGTTTACCCTCTGGAACACATGTCAGACTGACCACCGCGTCCAGTCCTCTCAAGGACCGCGTCCGGTCGATCAGTTGAAACCGCAGTGAAGTATTAGTACTGACCGGACGCGTCCGGTCATGACCAGGACCGCGTCCGGTCATAGGTAAACGGCTCAAACGTCTTCTAAACGCGATGCAACTTGAACTAAGTTGCTTCCAACTGAACTCTGAGCTTTTCTCGAGCTACCTAGTGCTAAGTTTGATAAGTGTGCACCACACCTAAACACAAGACTCACCTAGGTCAAGCTACTTGCTCATGCCCCTCTTTATAGTACGGTCAAAGGAAGAAACAAAGATCCTAACGACTATTCCAGATGTATCTCAACACCTTGACATCCGGAACTAACCGTCCTTAATCTTATCGTTGATCCTTTGAAAACTGAAACGATTTCCATCAAGGGACATGAATACCATATTGCTCAAAGCAGTTATCATCTCCATGACCTAACTTACCAACGTTTCTGCAAAACACACGTTAGTCATGGTAATTAAGCGTTGTCATCAATTGTCGAAACCAACACCGGGGCCTAGATGCTTTCAATGGTAAGCAACTTTGCTGCTTCCACAGCTTAACACAAAGAACAACTTCACCAGTATTTTTACCCTGCAGAAAACTCTTGAATTGATGTTACTCTGATAGACGATGCAAAAGAAGGTGGTGCCTGGTGAACATTTCTGGTCCATTTATGGTTTGCATCACTGGGAGTTCCAAAGCCTGTGTCAGTTTCTTAAGAGTCAATCCAATTCAGCATTTTTTCTGTGTTGAACAGGGAAAGATTGCAGGTTTCAGTTCTCCACTACAGCAATGCACTGTTTTATTTGCGTTAATGTCAGGTAAAGGTTGTTACTACTAGATTTCTTTGAGTTCTTCCATATATCAAGTATATGAACTTGCCTTGCTCATGGCTTTGGTTGGAATGGGAGCTCAAAATCTCACCTTGGTGTCCACGCCTACAGTCCATTGTGGGAAAAAGGCTATGCAGCATAAGAATATCAAGCAGAGTTATTTGGAATGCTTTACATACTATTTTCTCAACAGTCAACAAGCTCATAGTCAGTGGAGTAAAAAGAGACTGGGAGAAGTCAGAAGCGTAATTTCTTTGAGGCTTCTTCATTAGTCCCCCAAGTTTGATGTCATGTTTTTTTTTCACCTTTTACAGTTTGTTTGCTGCTTTATCCATTGCATCCAGACTGCATCCAGGTTCTTGTAGAGATTGTCAATATCTAGTTACAGTGACATGGTCAAGATCATGACGTCAGTTACTCTATCCGCTCCAAGTTATAGGTCACTTTCTTTGTCCGAAGTCAAATTTGGCCAAGTTTTTAGAAAAAAAAATATATATTAACATCTGAAAGCTCATAAATATACTGTCAGGAAATGTTTCAAGATGGGTTTAATGAATCTAATTTTGGTGTTATAGATTTTGTTGTATTTTTCTATAAATTTAGTTAAAATTAGAGACATGATTTATGATAAAACTGAAGTGACATCTAATTTGGAACGGAGCAAGTATTTTTTTCCCCGTGAAACAGGCCACAAGAAAAGAAACAAGGAGGGTGAAATGTGAAGAATGTTAAAATCATTTTGGAATGAAGACTAAGAGCAACTCCAAGAGATTGTGTAAAATAAGAGCCTAAAATCCATGATTTAGTCATTCTCTAAAATAGAACATCCTCCAAAAAAGTAGAGTAATGCAACAGCCTTTCTAAATTTCTCATTATCTATATTTTAAAGCTGACATGTAAGCTGAGATTGGTTCGCTCCCCTATTTCTTGTTCTCCCGCCATTTGCATGCACACCACCAGACAGATGGCGAGCCTTCACGGCATGCTATTTTTACCCAGCGAGAAGTGCAGGATGGATGACTTGTTATTTTGGAAAACATGATAGAATAGTCCATGGAGCCGTGATTCTTCCAAAAATACCTAAAATAGCATTTCACAACACAAATTGCTACTCTCTTGGAATTGTTCTAAGGTCATGTTTGGATCCAGTAGCTGCTAATAGCTCATACCTCATAGCTAATATTAGCTAGCTAACTATTAGTTGTTATTAGCTAATTTACTATAACTAGTGAGATACTTGATGCTCATAATTAGTAGTTGTTAGTTAGTACTTCAACTAATAATTAGCTAGACTATTAGTGGGACCTGTTTAGATCGTATTGATTTGTAATGCATTTCTTTCTGTACCCATGCTCTTTTAGGGAATTGCAAGCGGTTACAGCTGGCACTTGATGCTCAATGTGGTGAAACAACTTTTTGAGAGGCGAATGTAGAACAGAGAGATAAAGTAAAGAATGCCATTCTCAATAGAGTACCAGGGAACCTTGTGTCTGAAGGCTACATCACACCGCATCCCATTTGGCAGCCACAGGAATCATGATTAGTCTTGTGTTGATTTGCTTGGAAGCAGCACTATCCCCCTTTTCGGGCCACCTTTAATAACTTAAACAATCTCCACTGGCCTGCACGTGCATATTCGTGTGGAAAAAAAAATCTCTCTCCTCTAGGCTTCAAGAAATTCACAGATGCTTAAATGAAACTGAACACTGGAAAGTGAGGAAACGCCTCACATTTCTCAAAAAAAAAAAGAACACAGCAAGCATTTTCTTTTTCTTTTAGAAGTTCCACACCTTGTTTGATGTTATCGAATTCACCTCAATTCATATGTGTTGGGATGAATTAGAGCGAAATTTAGTTCAAGTTCCACTCCAATCCACCTCAACACATATGTATTAATGCGAATCCAACTATATCCAAACAAAGCCAAAGAAAAAAGAACTAGGAAGCATGTGTTCTGAATCAAAGCTTAAGAACATGATTGTGACTTTTGAGTTACCTCATTTCTTCTGATCAACTAGTGTACCATTTATTGCTTTTCCTTGCAGGCTAACATTTGGCTAGGTGACGGCATGATGATGGCGCCCTGTCAAACTAAGTAGTACGTGACAACGGTGACGTGTACCCCCATCTCTGATCAGTGATTACTCTAGATTTCCTTTTTAAAAACGAAGGTGATTACTCTAGAATTGTCGTAACTTTCTGCAATAGTGGACTAGTGGTTGCAACAACTCTTCTCAGGTTATTGCGTCATCCTTCCCTAATAAAAATGTCAAAGATATCAGGTCGCAAGCAAGTGCGAGGAAATGACCACGGCGCAAAGAAACACCCGGTTCGGCCGTGACACGGAACGAAAGTGTATTCTATACCCCTGATCCCAGGAAGATTTGAAGCGTCACCTAACCGGCCAGTCGCTCTCAGTGTGCCTGCGTGAAGGAGCGTGTTGGAACCGGACCTCCAAGCTGAGAAGACCTGAATTGGTCCGGAAGATTTCAAACTCCGATGGAGGGATGACCGGATGAACACCCGTGCTCTGATAAGGGGATAAGCTCAACTGTCAGCTTCAGGTAAAGATGATTTGCTACCTGATCTGGTACTCTGGAGCTTGCTGTGTTTGAAGCGAGAGTAGCATGTCACGTGCGGCCGTGCGGGCCATGGGGCGAGTGTGTGCCGTGTCCGGAAGAGTTGGTAGGCGGCACGTGCCCCAGGTGTACAAACTCGGCTTCTGGTACGTGTACGTACAGCGGCTGTAGAGTGAGACCTGAAAAGGGACGCAGAGTAAAGTGGGGGTGATGCACGGCAGGATTAATACCTGGGGGCGGGTTTGGTTGGGGCTTTGTCCTCGTACGATTAGACTAGTAGCAAGCAGTTGCCCTTGCCAAGCCATCATCACCGCTTGGCGTGGCCGTTAAGTGCACGCAGTGTGCAACCCGCTTCGTCCTCTTCCACCTTCCTCGCGGCTCCATCGGCGCGGCGGGCCATAAACATACACGACTACACGAGGACCTCGATGACCATGTGATTGCGAAGTGAAGCAAGCGAACAGGCGAGCCGCCTCTGCTTTCCTCTCGAACACTTGCAGCGCCGGCCACCGCGCTGCCGCCACCGGCGTGATACTTTTTTCCCGCTTCTTTTTCTTGTGGTGTTGCACCCAGCACCCGTGAGCATTTTCCGGGAGGGCTGGTGTGTGTGTGCGCGCGCGGATGGGGAGGAGCGGCATGTCGACGGCGAGGCTGCTCGGGATCTCCTTCCTCTGCGTGCTTTTCGTCAGGACCTCTGAATCTGCTTCGGATGACGGTATTGCTGCTCCTCTCCTGTGTTCTGTGTTCTGTGTGCTGTGTGCTTCCTTCAGCTATACCCCTACTTGGTGACAAGTTTATAGCCGCTGACTGCTGTGTTCTTCTTGCGTTGCGCTTGCCAGTATCTGCGCTTCTTGCGTTCAGGAGAGCCATCTACGAGGACCCTCTGTCCAAGCTGTCGGACTGGAACTCCAAGGACAAGGATCCCTGCGCCTGGTCCGGTGTCGGGTGCTCGCCGTTCAACAACCGCGTGGTCACGCTGTAAGAATCACAAGAACTGGCCGCCCTCTTTTTCATCCCTTATTATTCGTTACTGTATTTCCTTTCTCGCATTGCTTAAGGTCATACGATTCTAAGCAAAAGAATTCTAAGATTCTCGTTTTCACAAGTGCTTTGTCTGTTCAAGCATATTCGTGGCCTTCTCTGTCTACTTGTCCAAATAGCATGCATAGTTCATTATTAGCTCAGATGAAAAAGAAAAGGTTGCTAAACATATGCGAAGTGTGATATTTCGGCCTATTTTAGAGCTTGCTCACATGGATAACGGACAATTATGCACTGTGGTTGAAATTATACCCTGCTGGTGGTACAAATATCTGCAGCAATAGCAGAATGGTGCATGTTCTTCCACAGGGCCTGTTTAGATCCCAAATATTTCTCCAAATTCCACTATGCAAAAAGAAGATTCCCCATCACATCAAAATGCCGGCACATGTATGGAGTACTAAATGTAGATGAAATAAAAAGCTAATTACACAGTTTTGTTGTACTTTGCGAGACGAACATTTTAAGCCTAATTAGTTAATGTTTGGACAATTTTTACCAAATAAAAACAAAATGCTACAGTGTCACACATTGTGCTACAGTAAATCAGCCGTCCCCCAAATTGGGGCAACTAAACACGGCCACAGTTAAAGTGGACAAAGTTTCTGACACCAGATAAGGCACCCAACTGGAAGCTGTCATTCAACTTTATCTACTACTTTTTATTCCTGTCTTCAGTTGACTTAACAAGCATCCACAATATTTCTCCAATTCTCCTCCTAAAAAAACATGCACATATATAGTTTTGAGTATGTGGATTTTGTGGTCCATTCAGACCCTCAGACCAGTATTTTTTCAGTTTTTATGTTGAAAGAAAAAACAAAGACAAGTGTTGTTTCTCCAAATTCAGATAGGGATTTTGTTGTGTGAACAAGTACTAAACTACTTCTTTCTCTGTTGATGAACGTCTTGTTCTTATATAATTAAAGTGTCTATTATTTTCACTATATAGTGAGCTGTCAAATTCATCTCTCCAAGGATTTTTGGCACCACAGATCGGATCCCTCAGATCTTTGCAAACTCTGTGAGTGCTATCACTCCATGAAACTGCAATTTTAATTTCACCCAAAAAGAATATCAACTGATAGTCTTGCGAAAATTCTTGCAGCGCGTTGGATCACAATACATTCATGGGCTCAATACCAAAAGACATCGGCATGCTAAAGAACCTGATTGAGCTGAACCTTAGCTCCAACCAACTTGCAGGGCCTATACCCAGTGAGATTGGTGACATGGCAAAGATCACAAAAATGTACAAGAAGAGCTAGAGATCAACTTGTGCTATTCTCAGCATTACTTCAATTTTATAACTCATTTGTTCTCTTATGCTCTAGAGACCTTCATGCAGATCGGTTGGATGGCACTATCCCTCCTGAGCTTGGCAAGTTGGGAAGCCTCCTTGAGCTACGGTTGAGCAATAACAGCATTACAGGCATTATTCCTGCAAGTGATGATTCGGACATGTAAGTAACTGTTTTCAGTGTCTTCAAAACCCCAAAGGTTGTTTTCAGTAAGCATGATCTTGAAAGCATGTATTTTTCTGTACAAAGGAATAATGCAATTAGTTAAGAAGTTAGCATCAATAGCACTGACTGCATGCTGCCACACTTAGTCGCTTACTGTGAAGCATGCAATTTGAATTTGATTAATTGTCTGGAGACAAGCTGAATGACTGAATGAGACATGAAACGATGATCAAAGTGTGAACTCCAGAACCTTAACAGTACTCTTGTATTCAGACATCAATTGGTATGGCATATGAACAACCACTTGTACCTGTATTGTTTCTTTCAGGGAATCCACCAACAGCACTGATGAAATTGGATTGTGTCAGCTATCTCATCTAACCAATATTGATCTCTCATATAACTTTTTGGTTGGAGATGTTCCCACATGCTTACAGCAAATCCAAAGGTACACCTTCACCTTTTGTGGCTTAAATGTTTCAGTTGTCTTCCTGAACTTACCTGTTTTACAGTATTTGAACAGATCAAGCTTGGTAGGGAATTGCTTCCAGAACAGCACATCTAACCGTCCACTACAACAATGTATGGTGATATTTTATATTTTAACTTTTGACATATTATAGAGTCACTAATACAATTTGTTCCTCTTTTTTGGCTAGTTGACACCCTTTTCTCCTTCATTATTTGACAAGAGCATATTCACTGGTTCCAAAATCCAATTAATGGTTCCTGGTGAATCCTCGTGTGGAGGAAAATGAAAATTTCACAAAAAATACTTTACCAATAAGATATCAGTGTAGAAATCCTAGTATTTAATAAACTACATTTTTTAGGAAGTACTACTAAATACATATTTTGTCAACTACCCCATTAGGCTAGTCTGAGTAAAGAAGTTCAACCCTCTGTTCATCCCTAGAAGGCTAGAAGATGAAATTAGGGTGCATTTCTGGGCTCGAGGACATAGTGCAATGTTGGAAACCTAACTATAGCCTGTTAAAACTTACTCGAGTATGTGACACTTAACAGAAGAAAAGTAACCCTAGTCACATTGCTTATTGCGTTGTCAGTTTCGGATCACTAAGTTACGGTTGATGTCGGACCTAGGATAGTGTAACCATGGCTATGGTTGTTAAAATAAAGGCCTGAACTTACACTTTATTTGCTTCCTTGTTGGATCCGATCCCCCACATTCTTCCTTTTGTCCTTTTGTGCTTGGATCTTTAATGCTCCTTTTGTTTTGGTTCATGTTAATAGCCCCACCTTGTTTTTTAAGGATGCCCAAATTGATTCTGTGCGTTTTCATTTGCTTATTACATCTAAGCAATACAATATGACTCATACTGATCTATATACTGTCAAAGTAGATCGTTCCCAATGACTTTCAAAAACTATATATATATATATATATATATATATATATATATATATATATATATATAGAACGTTCCCAATGTTACTGTAATTTGCTTTTCTGAACAGTGAGCAAGTGCACTACATAATTACAGGTGAAACTAATCAGGACAGAGGCAAAGACAATGGTGCTGATGAGAATGTGCAGAAAGGCCTGCCAGAGCCACTTTGGCTATTCATTCTGGAAGTCATCGCAGCAGTTTCATTGCTTTGTTTGTTAACACTTTGTACCATGACTGGCCTCCGAAGGTGCAGAGCTAGATCATCTGGGTCCGGGACCAGTGTTCCATGGACAAGAGCTGTAAGCTGGAAGGAGAACACCGTAATCTCAATCGGTCAGTGCCTGCTTTTGTTGCAAGTTACTAACAGAACTGAACTTTACACTGTGTTGATTACGGGTTGCCTTCAAAGCAAAATGAACAAGCTGCCTATTATATTGATAAAGAAGAAATTGTGTTGATTACCAGTTGTTGATTGTGTAGATGATGACCTCCTGGTAAATGTGCCAAAGATAAGCCGGCATGAGCTGGCAGAGGCTTGTGAAGACTTCAGCAACATAATTGGATCGTCTCAGGAGACAGTTGTGTACAAGGGAACTCTGAAGGATGGCCTGGAAATCGCTGTTGTGTCGCTGACTGTGCCGGTGCATTACTGGAATGACTATGTGGAACTTTACTTTCAGAAGGAGGCGAGTGTTCACCATCTAAACCCACATTAAGATTTTACTGCTGTATAATCGTATCTCATAGTATGGTCGAAATATTCAGGTGATAGAAATGTCCAGACTGAGCCATGAAAATGTTGCAAAGATGGTGGGATACTGCAAGGAGTCTGATCCATTTTCAAGAATGCTAGTCTTTCAGTATCCACCAAATGGGACACTCTACGAGCATCTGCACGGTAAGTCAACAAGCTCTTGCCTTGCTCCATGCCTCCATGTATGGTAGCATGAACTCGGTGGTTATGTATTTGCAGATGGAGATGGGTGGCAACTATCTTGGCCTAGACGGATGAAATTAGCACTCGCCATCTCGCGGGTTCTCAGATACTTGCACACTGAGCTGCAACCTCCATTTGCAGTTGCTGCACTGACGTCTAGTTCAGTTTACCTGACCGAAGACTTCTCCCCAAAGGTCTGTGACTCTGTGTTGTATATATGCACTTTTAGACACATTGCTAAATCAAGAACATTAGTTGCTGGTAGCATAGCATCCTGATTCCTGAGCATGAGGTTCCAGTCTTAGTTCAGTTCAGTAACAACTGCAACTGAATGCGATTTTGCAGATAATCGATTTCGAGAGGTGGAGATATCTTGCGACAAAACCAGGATTTAGCTCACTGAATGGTGGGTCAGTCAACAGCATTACAGATTCTCGGCATAAGCGCTTCATGGACGTCCAGGCCAACACATACGCGTTCGGCGTGATCCTGCTGGAGCTGATCAGTGGCAGAGCCTCGGTTTCCAAAGATACAGGGGGCTTAGTGGATTGGGTAACTGCTGACTCTTCTTGACTCAAGTGGCCAAGCCTGCTCATGCTACAACTACACACTACTGCCTCAGGCTACCTGTATCTGTGATCACTGACAAGTACTGGCCGTGTTGCATGCAGGCAAGAAAGCACCTGGAGCAGCCCGAGGAGTTTAGCAAGCTGGTGGACACGAGGCTGCAGAGCGTGAACCAGGAGAGCCTGGGCATCGTCTGCAACGTGGTAAACCTGTGCATCGACCTGGAGCCGTCGCGGCGGCCGTCCATGAGCATGATCGCGGCCATCCTGGAGGAAGGCATCGAGGCGTCGGCGGCCACCTTGCTCAGGAATTCGTCTCTGGCCTGGGCCGAAGCCGAGCTGGCCATCTCCTAGATGCCCTTTGCTCGTTTGCTGCACTCGCTAGACTGTATAGTTGCTTGGACAGTGATGATTTGACCCATTGTTACTCCGTTTGGCATTGTAATGTTTTTTTTTTCTCTTTTCCTGAGAGAGGAAATGGCATAGAAATCTGAATTCAAAATGACACAAATTTTGATTTGATCAGCACGAGAAGCTGAGTCTTTTTTATCCTTTCAAATACAGAGGGAGCGTTTTTTTTTTTTAGCAACGGGTAGCATTTTCTTTTCCTGAGACTCTTTATTTCCATTTCATCGGAGGCCCAAGCAAATGCGGCCTACGAACCACGGAGGCCGTAGGGCCCAAATCTCCAACGGCCTATAAAAAACAGCCACAGATCGAACTTTTTTCTTTTCTCTGGGAGCGAACTCTTTTCTTTTCTCTCTTTTTTTTTAAAGCATATCTAAGAGATTAGCTAAAAATATTTTCCAAATCTCCTAATTTAGCTATTCTCTAAAATAAAACATCCACAAAAAACCTAGACTACTCCAACGGCCTTTGTAAAAAAATTTCCATTCTTGCTATTTATATCTGTCACGTCATGGGACACAGCCATCTTCGGCACCTGGTTGTGCCGCGCCGGCTTGAGCATGGCGTCGAGCACCTTGTGTGCGTTGTCTCCGCTGCCGCTTGCAGCAGCCGCAAGTCGAGGGTTCATGTAGGCATTCGCTAGGCGACGCGAGCGGTGGAGAGGACGAGCTTAGGCCTCCTAATGGCTTGTGTTCAAATGGGTTTAATGGGTTGGTTTTTAAATGGGTGTACTCTGGATGGGTGGGAATGTGTTGATTTATTTAGCGGGTTGGGTTTAATAGAAAACTGGGTTGGATGGGTGGGGATTGGGTTCTTTTTTTTGGTTTGAATGGGTTGAGCCCATGGGATGTTGAATTTTTAATATATCATAGTATACATATATATTGATTTGTAATTTGTTTAGCTTTTGATATAGGGCCCACATGCATATTTTGCTATGCTAATTGGCACAGATTAGCCTCATGACATTTTGAATCCAGCTTAATTTATTTTGGTCAATTTTGACAAAATTTTATAATGTGAACACGAACTTTTATTTCTAGGGTCTAGCTTTGATGTGGGGTCCACATATTCATTTGGCAGTGCCAATTGGCATGAAATAGCTGCTTGTTACATTAAATCATCTGCAACAAATTTTAGTCAATTTCGACAAAATTTTATAATGTGAACGCGAGCTTTTATTTCTAGGATCCGACTTCGAGGTGGGGCCCACATATTGATCTGGCAATGCCAACTAGCATTAAGTAGCTGCTTGTTACATTAAATTATCAGCAACAAATTCTAGTCAATTTCGATAAAATTTTATAATGTGAACGCGAGCTTTTATTTCTAGGGTCCGGCTTTAATGTGGGGTCCATATATTGATCTGGCAATGCTAATTGGCATAAAGTAGTCGCTTGTTACATTAAATCATATGCAACAAATTCTAGATAATTTCGATAGAATTTTATAATGTGAATGCAAGCTTTTATTTCTAGGGTCCGACTTCGAGGTGGGCCCACATGTCTTATCCATATATATATATATATATATATATATATATATATATATATATATATATATATATATATATATATATATATATATATATATATATATATATATATATATATATATATATATATATATTTATGTAAACCCATAAGTTTTTATAGCAAATCCGTGGGTTTAATTAGTTTATGGGTTGAAACTAAAAAAAATATGGAATGGGGTGGGTGAAAGAAGAGAGTTAATTTGTTATGGGATTGTTTGGGTAGGGTGTGGGTTTTCACCCATTAGCAGGCCCAGACGAGCTGCTCGAGCTCGACCTTAAAGGCAAGCAGCAGCGAGCGATGGAGAAGACAAGCTGCTTGAGCTCGACCTTAATGGCGAGCAGCGGCTGCTTCGGGGCATCCCGGCGTTGCTGCACCTGCTTCAGCACCGTGACGAGCGCATTCAATAGTGGCACCCCCGCGGCCCCGCTCCATGCGCCGCCGCCGCTGACGCCGCCGCTGAAACCGTGATGCAGCCTGTCAAGGGCGATAAAGAAGCAAAGCTCAATGGTGCAGGACTGCAGCTGGTGCACGCCGCCAGCGCCACCACGCTAGCTAGGTCCGGCACTGGCGGCGGCCACGCGAGCGCATGTCGGTGCAGCATCCGGCCAGGGGCCAGCGTGACGAGCACCATTCTTTGGAGTCCAGAGCAGCACTGGCAACGCACGTTCGTGCGGGGATGAGGCGCCATGCGGGAAAAGGTCGGATAGCCAGCGACTCTCGTCGTCCAAATCTAGCGACCGAATTTTCAGGAATAGACAGCGACTAAATTTAGAGAGGCGTTTACACAATTTGTTGGAGTCGTTTTTTTTTCAATAATAGTTATATTTAGCTTTACAAAATGTTTTAGCCTATCTCTTGTACATGCTCTTATGAGAACAATATAACAAGCGTTGGGGAAGGGAAGGAGGTCCTTTTGCCGCCGCGTCGCCATGGCGGCGGGAAGTGAAACCGACGAACAGCTGACCGAGTACGAGAAGCAGCGGCTGTCGCGGATACGCGAGAACGAGGCCCGCCTCGAGGCCCTGGGCCTCCGCAGCCTCGCAGCGTCTCCTCTCCTCCGCAGCCCGTCGCCGGGGGCGGCCAAGGGGAAGCAGAAGAAGCGGTCCGCCGACGAGGACGAGGAGTACGTCCCGTCCGATAGCGGTGGTGGTGAGGAGGACGACGAGAGCTCGTCGGAGAGCGCGCAAGACGAAGAGGTGGAGGGAGAGGGGAAATCAGCTTCTAGGTCACGTGCCAAGGTGCGGGGCTTCCCCTTTCCTCAGTTCTATGTCATCCACTCATCCTCATTCATCGATGGCGTCTAGCCGTCTAGGCGTCGCCCTCATAAATGGTGATTTTTACTGCACAGTGGGGGTTTAAGATCCACTAATGAAAGGGTACGATTTGGTAGCTGCTATTATACCACAGATGTGTTGCATAATTGTTCTCACATTTTGTTTCAGGGAAAGAAAAAGAAATTGTCAAAATCTGGTAAATCTACAAAGAGCACGCCTGCTAAGGGTAGTGCTTCTTTTGCTGATGTGGTGGATGATGATACAGCCTTACAGCAGGTATTGTGATAACCACGAATACGCTACCAGAGCAATATTGACCCTAGAATGACGCTCAAATCCTAAACGTTTCTGCTAAGTTTTCATTATATGCTTTAGTTAGCACTTTAACAATGCTATAATATACAGGCAATTGCTCTCTCCCTGGCGGAATATTCAGAAAAGCCTTCAACTGCAGTGGGTGCAGAAACATCGAACACAGTAACAGGAGAGAGTGAAAGTACTCCACACAAAAACAAGAGCAAAGCATCCGTTCAGGACTCAGCTAAGAACAAGAAGATTATAAAGCTGGTAAGTCCCTTCAAGCTTGACTTGTATCAATTTCACCTGTGCCATGTATGTTTTAGTGTTTGACACACTCGTTTTCCCCCAAGGGTAAGAGCAGGATTCAGCTGACAGAAGATGATGTGGTTGCATTCTTCTTCTCATTTGACGGTACTCTTATCTCACACCAAAATTCATTTTCTACATGTCTGACCCATCAAATGGGTTGAATATTGATCATTATTCCAGGATCTTGTTAAGTGCAATGAATAGTATTTTCATGAAATGTAATGAACTCAAAGTAACCTGGTTTCAATCCATTTTCGTTTGAATCTGCTTTGGTGCAGATGTTTTTAGTCTAGTTTGACCATCTCATACTTGTTTGCAGCTCATAGAATTAGCCCCTCACCCCCCTCCCAATCCCCATCTGCTTATGGATCGGCTGTAGGTTTAGATGCAAGATAGAAGCTTAAACCAAACTTAAAACGAGCATGTATTCTAGTCTTGTTTCTAGAGAAGGACCATGCCGTTATCGTAATATGTTGGTGCACACAGACTTGAAAGGAATAACTGATACACCTTTCGCTTCATTGGTTGCTCACAATTTAATTTCTGCAGAAGCTGGTAGGAACATTTGCGAGCTTACTTTGGTCTACAATCCATTTATTGTGCAATATCTGCCAAGAAATGATAGCACAGGTGTTAGTACAGTAGTGCTGTATGTATATCATGAGTCAAACTGAAATTTCTAGCCTCGAAGAAGCTTCTCCGGATATTTGTTCTGAGGGAGATGGATATAGTTATCTAAAGAGCAAACAAATGATTGATACACTTTTATTAAAAAAATGATTGATACACTTATTGCTTATACATACTGCATGCTCTGTAAAAATATTGTTCTTGGTATATTACTTGTGCAAACAGTATCGATTTGTTCATATTTTGTTTCACAGAAGTTGGTAAAGGATATATTACGCCATGGGATCTTGAAAGAATGGCTACAATAAATGATTTCATCTGGACAGATTCTGAGATATCTAAGATGATCCGTTGCTTTGATAGTGACGGTGATGGAAAGGTTTGTCTTTGATTTCCACTCAAGTTTAAGTAGCAATGTTTTTATTTGGAACCCGCTTGAAAAGGTAGAACCAGTCTGGTTCATGTGATTTGCTAAGCATTCACTGCACCTGAAAATGAACCAGAACTGATAATTTGGTTTCATCGTTTTTATTTGCCCTACCAAAGCAAGTTGATTTGTATGTTTGAAAACACCCTGGATCACCATGAACCCGCTGAATCTGCAATTCAATGGATATCAATCTCTTTAACTTATCAATTTAATCGGACATTATTTAATCAGACATTAGCTAGCATTGTGGATGTGTGCTACTGATTCCTATTCCGGAAATTCTTCTTTATATATATCTGTTCATGATTGCCAATGTTGAACAAGCACTAGAAATATAAGGTTTCTTTTCAACCTCCAATTCCACTATACTTTCTCCCCTATTTTCTTACATCTTGATTTTGCTGCTCCACAGATAAACCTCGAGGATTTCCGCAGCATTGTATCTCAATGCAACATGTTGCAGGAGCATGAGAAGTGAGGATGACGGGTGTTGCTGGTCTGAAGATGCTTGGACTCTAGTTTTGCATGGCCCAACCTGTGACATTGCATCAACATTACTGGCATAGCGAGGGGACATAAAGTGAGGCAATGAAGGTGAAGCCCATTTGTGTTTTCCTTTTAGCCATTGAACATAACCTTTGTTGTTGGAGCTTGTCAAGTCCAGTTGACCAGGGATTTTATGATTCTACATGACTGTTCTTCCTTGTAAACAAACAGATTATGAAAATGATAGTTGCTGCAATCGTAGCTTTTAAAGTTTTTAAGAGGTACTAATACCTTTAGGTATCACCTTTTTTCTATGGAGAAATTGTGTCAGAGAAGGCCATGCACGAGTTGGACGGTTTCATACATTGTCTTCTTTTTATTTCGGGTTCTAGTAGTAGTTATCGTACGTCCACTGTTTTTTTTGAAAGATGTACGTCCACTGTTTTAATGTGAACTGTTTGGGGAATAATTTTCTATATTCCTTGGCTAACCCTAGAAGGGTAGCTATATAGTTTCCATACATGGGCCACATGGGCCTTAGCCTCATGGGCCTAACATATACTCCAACACCCCCCCGCAGTCTGAACTGCCGTCGCAGCGGAGTTCAAGGCTGAACAACAAGAAAGAACTTACACAACCCCCCCACAGACGCAACTAGCCACCGGTGATGTTGAGGCTGGAGCGAAACTCGGCGAAGGTCGAGGACGGGAGGCCCTTGGTGAAGATGTCCGCGAACTGGGAGGTCGTCGGAACATGGAGGACCCGCACCTCGCCCATGGCCACCCGATCACGGACAAAGTGGAGGTCGATCTCCACATGCTTGGTCCGCTGATGCTGGATGGGGTTGGTGGAGAGGTAGACCGCACTGACGTTGTCGCAGTAGATCAGTGTGCTCCGGGAAGGAGGAGTGTGCAACTCCGCAAGCAGCTGCCGGAGCCAGGCGGCCTCCGCCACGCCATTGGCAACGGCGCGGTACTCTGCCTCGGCGCTGGACCGGGAGACCACCGGCTGGCGCTTGGACGACCAAGACACCAGGTTGCCGCCCAGGAAGACGGCGTAGCCGGAGGTGGAGCGACGAGTATCCGGGCACCCGGCCCAGTCAGCGTCGGTGTAGACGACGAGGTCGGTGGAGGAGGCCCGGTGTAGGAGGAGGCCGTAGTCGAGTGTGCCCCGGAGGTAGCGGAGGAGACGCTTGAGAGCCATGAGGTGAGGCTCCCGGGGATCATGCATGTGGAGGCAGACCTGCTGAACTGCATAGGTGATGTCCGGCCGGGTGAAGGTGAGGTACTGAAGGGCCCCGGCAAGACTCCTGTACGCAGTGGGGTCGGCCACCGGTGGTCCCTCAGCCTCAGACAGCTTGCCCTGAGTGTCGACCGGAGTGGAGCAGGGCTTGCAATCAGACATCCCAGCCCGCTCCAGGATATCCCGAGTGTACTGCCTCTGGTGAAGAAGGAGCCCAGCAGGACGGTGCTCAACAGTGACACCGAGGAAGTGGTGGAGCTCACCCAGGTCCTTCATCGCAAACTCCTGCTGGAGAGCTGCAATGATCCGGCGGAGAAGTGGCTCGCTGGAGGCGGTAAGGACAATGTCATCAACATAGAGCAACAAGTATGCAGTGTCGGCCCCATGGTGGTAGACGAACAGGGATGTATCAGACTTGGCCTCCACGAACCCCAGGGTCAGCAAGAAAGCAGCAAACCGGTGGTTCCACGCTCGAGGTGCCTGCTTGAGGCCATAGAGGGACCTGTTGAGCCGGCAGACCATGTCAGGACGGGTGGTGTCGACGAACCCCGCCGGCTGACTACAGTACACCGTCTCGGTAAGGAGGCCGTGGAGGAAGGCGTTCTTGACGTCCAGCTGGTGAACGGGCCAGGACCGAGCCAGTGCCAGCGATAGCACGGTACGGACGGTGGCCGGCTTGACCACCGGGCTGAAAGTCTCATCGTAGTCGACGCCAGGGCGCTGAGTGAAACCCCGGAGGACCCATCGAGCCTTGTAGCGCTCGAGAGAGCCGTCCGCGCGGCGCTTGTGAGTCCAAATCCACTTGCCGGTGACGACATTGGCGCCCGGCGGCCGGGGCACCAACTCCCACGTCTGGTTGGCGAGCAGTGCGGCATACTCCTCTTCCATCGCGCGGCGCCAGTGAGGGTCCAATAGGGCGTCGCGGACGGAGGAGGGTACCGGAGAGGCCACCGCGTCGTCGGTCGAAGCCGCGAGGGCACGAGGCGGCAGGGTGCCAGCCGCGTGTCGTGTCACCATCGGGTGAACATGCCGCGGGTGGCGGTGAAGCAGCGGCGGGTGGTAGACCGGCGGGGCACCACGGACCGGCGGGGACAGTGGCGGCGGTGTCGGTGTCCCCGGTGGAGAAGGGACCACGAGCGGCGGTGGCCGTGGCCTGCGCTGGTATACTCGTACCGGCGCGGCGAACCTCGACGGAGGCGCCGGGGCAGGTGCCGAGACAGGATCCGGCGTCGGCAACCGGCACAACCCCCCTGGGGCAGAAGCGGGGGACGAGGGCCCCGGGTCTGCACCAACTGGAGAAGACGGGGCCGCGCCGGAGGACGAGGGGCCCGGACTCGCAGGGGAACCGGGGCCGGTGGCCGGCTCAGAGCGCGGCGAAGCGGGTACCTGCAGGAGACCACGAAAAAGGTGGCTGCACCACCGGGTCAGTGGGAAAAAGAGAGGGTGGATCCGGGACCGGAGGTGTAGGGGTGCGGGAAAAGGGAAAGACGGACTCATCGAACACCACATGGCGCGAGATGAGAACACGTCGAGAGGTAAGGTCAAAGCATCGGTACCCCTTGTGATCGGGTGAGTACCCGAGGAAGACACAGAGCGTGGAACGAGGATCCAGCTTGTGAGAAGAAGTGGCAGCAGTGTTGGGGTAACAAGCACACCCAAACACGCGGAGGTGATCGTACCGAGGCGGGGTACCGAAGAGGGCGTGGTGAGGTGTGGGAGCGGGACAGGCAGCGGAAGGAAGGCGATTAAGAAGGTAGGTGGAGGTGTGCAGGCCCTCAGCCCAGAAGCGAGCAGGAAGAGAGGCCTGGAACAGAAGAGTGCGCACGGTGTCGTTGGTGGTGCGAATCATCCGCTCTGCCTTGCCATTCTGCGAAGAGGTGTAAGGGCAAGACATGCGCAACTGAACACCGTGGGAGAGGAAGAACGCTCGGGAGGTGGAGTTATCAAACTCGCGACCATTGTCACACTGGACGGCCTTGATGGTAAGACCGAACTGAGTGGACACCCAAGTAAAGAAGTGAAGGAGCGTGGTAAACGTATCAGACTTCGCACGTAGAGGAAAGGTCCATGAATAATGCGAAAAATCATCAACAACCACAAGATAGTACTTATAACCAGAAATACTGATAACAGGAGATGTCCATAGGTCGCAATGTACAAGATCAAAAATGCGGGCCGCATAAGAAGAAGAACTAGAAAAAGGAAGACGAACATGTCGGCCCAATTGGCACGCATGACACAGTTGCTCATCATGAGCTCGAGTACATGGAAGACCAGAGCTACGACTGAGCTGTATCAGGGCATCACGTCTAGGATGGCCGAGACGCCGGTGCCAGATAGTGGAGGAAGTAGAAGCGACGAAGGCAGCTGACAAAACGGGCGGCGAAGAAGACGAAGGAGCCGCCGGGAAGCGAAGGGTGTAAAGGGGCCCGGTGCTGTCACATCGGAGCAGAGGACGCCGGGAAGCCAAATCCTTTACAGTAAGACCAGAAGAGTCAAATTCCACAGAACAAGAATTGTCAGCTGTAAAACGTCGAATAGAAAGAAGATTATGAACCATAGAAGGAGCAACGAGAACATCAGGAAGACGAAAGGAGCCATGAGCACCGGCGGTACCCACAGACGAGACAGGAATACAAGAACCATTAGCGACCATAATGGACGAAGGAAGAGAGGAAGAGGGAGAGTGAACCGATGAAAGTATACCGGGGTCAGGAGTAGTGTGGTAGGTGGCCCCCGAATCAGCGATCCACTCAGGTCCGACCGGAGGTGTGAGGCTCATGGTGCTGAACGAGCGGGCCAGGGCCGCCTGATCCCAGCCGGCGAACCCCGGTGGAGTCCCGGAGGGTGGAACCCACGGCGTAGCAGGGAAGGCGCTCGGTGAAGGAACGCCAGGCGGAGCTCCGGTGAGCATGGCCATCGGTGGGCGAGTGTCGGCGCCGGGGGTGTGGTAGGGCCACATGGAGATGCGACCGGACCACGGGTTCTGGAACGAAGGCCATGGTGCCCCCCCGTGTGTCCCAGACGGTGCCGGAGCCTGAGGTTGACCACCCCGGCCACCCCCGCGCCCTCCCCCACGGCGACGACGAGAGCCACGACCCCCCCACCTCCGCTCGGCCCGGAGGGAGGAGGGCCCAGGAGAGACGACGGTGGAGGAGCCGACGACCGCGGCGGAGCGGGAGGACGCGGCGAAGTAGCAGCCAGGGCCGTCGAGGAGGACGAGGAAGTGGTCGAGCCCGGCTGGAGGCCCTGCGTGAGCTCCTCCATGACGAGATCGTCACGAACCTCCAGGAAGGTGGGGAAGGGCCTCTGGCGGGTGATCCACGTCCTGAGGTGGGCGTAGCGGTCGCTGAGCCCCCGGAGGACGTTGAGGACCAAGATGCGATCCTCGACGGGCCACCCGAGATCCCCCAGGGAGTCAGCCATGCCCTTCATCCGACGGCAGAACTCGCCGACGGAGAGGTCACCCTGGACGAAGGTGCGGAAGCTCGCGTCGAGACGCAGCGCCCGGGCCTCGGCGTTGCCCAGGAACTGGCCCTCGAGGGCAAGCCAAGCCCGGCGCGCGTCCGGAGAGGTGCGGACGAGGTCGTGGAGGTCCAGAGAGATCGTCCCCAAGATCCAGGAGAGAACGATACTGTCGAGACGAAGCCACGACGGCGTCTGGACGGCGACCAAGGTGTCGACGAGGACGTGGTCGTCGAGGGCGTAGCGGCGAAGAGTGAGGAGGACCAGGTCCCGCCAGCGGGCGTACGAGGGCGACTCCGGCTCGAGGACGACCGGAACGAGCAGGCGAATGTTCTGGACCCCCCCCGCCTGGTAGTGCAGCTGAGCCACGAGCGGATCGGCCGGGTCGTGCCATAGGACGGCGGTGTGAGACACGCGGCGACCCGGCGAGGAAGAGGAGTGGGCCCCGACGTCCTGGACCACGGGGGTGGTGAGGAGCCGCTCCGCCTCGGCGATCTGGCGAGCCAGGGCCTCGGCCGCTTCGCGCTCGTGCTCCCACACGAGGGCGGCCGCCCGCACCCGTGCCTGGCCCTCCGCGGCAGAGGCACGTGCGGCGGCGAGGGCAGCGGCGAGAGACGAGACATCACGTCCGGCGTAGATCTGGGAAAGAAGTGGCGGGGCCGGGAAGGCCTGGGCACCGGCAGGAGCGAGGTTGCCGGCGTCCAGCCCGGCGCCGGGAAGGTGAAGAGCGTCCGCGGGCCGCTCTGTCATGGCAGCCGCAGCAGCAGCAGCAGCAGCAGCCGCAGCCTGACCCTCCTCTGCGCCTCCTGTAGCCGTGTTGGCTCCCTCCGCGTCGGGACTGGAGACCGCAGCAAGAACAGGGGCGGCGCTGGTGATGGGGTTCGGATCGGAGGAGAGAGCCACGGTCCCTAGGGCAGCAGCCATGCGGAGATGGGCAGCAGGGGTTCCCAGGGCGGCAGTGCTGTATGGGGCGGACAGAGAATCGGTGCCAGGGTGAGGGGGGCGGCTGGATCCAGCAGCAGAGGGAGGGAAAGGGGGGGCAGGGGAGCCAGGAAGGCCTCCCAGGCGCGGCGCCCCTGGAGGAGGGAGGTGGAGGCGGGATTGGCCGGCGGCGGTACTCTGGGCCAGGTCCGACCCGCCGGCGGGAGGAGCATTCCCAGACAAGATCTGCGCCCAGGAAGGTGGGGTATGGGGGGGGAAAAAGGAGTAGAGGGAGGGAGGGGGTGGTGGGCGGCCGTCCATGGCGGGGAAAGCCGGCGGCGGCGCCCAGGTGGCCGGCGGCGGCCCAGCTAGGAAGGGGGCGGCGGGCAGAAGAGAAAAACAGAGAAGACCTAACCCCTGGCTGTAGATACCATGTTTGGGGAATAATTTTCTATATTCCTTGGCTAACCCTAGAAGGGTAGCTATATAGTTTCCATACATGGGCCACATGGGCCTTAGCCTCATGGGCCTAACATATACTCCAACATGAACCAGTCCAGTCCGCATGTACTTTACACTGTTTTCCCCCCCTGAAATGATACTGAAGTATAGCACTCTGTTTTCCTTGGCTGGCTGCTCAGTTTGATCTCTAAATCTGTAATATATGATCTACAATTTGAAAGGAAGCGAGCCTAACTCAGCTGTTAGGTGGAAGGTGTGATCATATGACCAACAACAGGTTCCTGTCCTCTTCCAACTTGAATTGTATATCAAATTGCAGATGTAGAGATCAAACTGAGCAAAGATCAAATTGCGGATGAGATCGAATTTCCTATTTTCTTCTTAGTTAATTAATGATTAATGATGGAAAAATAATCCATGTTCCTCCTTGGTCATATTTTTTGTCTACAATTTAAACAGTGTCATGCCCGTGCCCCTACGTAGCATATGCACTCAAGAGCACATATGCATGGATCAAGAATCCAGGGTTGCCACTTGCCAGGGAGAGCAATCAGTCCTACAATGATAACGAAATGTCTTGTGTAGTCTTTGTTGTTTTTAGTTGTTAGCTCTTTGTTGCTTTTGTTGTTGGAGTCGTGTTACTTCGGCCTCGTTTAGTTCTGAAAAGTTTTTGGCGAAAATATCACATCGGATATTTCGTACGATGTCGGAAGGGGTTTTCGGATACTAATAAAAATATTAATTGCACAACTAGCCTGGAAACAGCGAGACAAATTTATTAAGACTAATTAATCCATCATTAGCAAAAGTGTACTGTAGCACTTGTGTCAAATCACGGACTAATTAGGCTCAAAACGTTCGTTTCGCAATTTCCACGCAAACTGTGCAATTAGTTTTTAATTTTACTGTAGCACTTTTTGAATTCTGAATTTTGAAACTAAACAAGACCTCCATTATAATTTGTTGTCTTACTCAGTCTAGGTTCATTTTCTTTTTAATATAACCAGCAGCTCTTCTGCTTGGTTTATTTTTTAAAAAAAACTATGGTAACGAAAACTTCAATTGTACACACGGTCATTCGGCAGCATGCACACGACGGATCGAATGGAGTGGGATGCGCCGGATGCCTGATTGTTTGACTATCAAATACTTCAATTGTTTGACAATAAGGCCCATAAGCATTGAGCACGTTTTGTTGCCTGCTCGAGTAATTGGACCTAGCTCAATAGGTGCAAAACGTGCTTGGGCCTAGCTCCACAGAAACGAGAATGGCATACATGTTTTTTTTTCCAAGACAGGCTTCAAATAATATAAGATGATTAAGAGCTATGAAAGAATAGTTGCACATAATAAATATCATGATGATTATTATTTATATAGTTTTATCTCATGCAGTATGTTCTCGTGCGACCAACCATAGGCTATACAAACTTGGCTAGGCTAACCAAGTACAAGCAACCAAACAAGACAATGTTGCTTGACCAGGCTAAGCAAGTACAGGCAACCAAACATGGCAATGTTGGGTTCGCTCGGCCTTGTGCCTGTCCAGTGCCCACCGTGGGTCTGGCACTCTGGCTCCCACAGCAGGCTAGGCTTGGCTGTTACACAAACCAATCACACCCTAGATGCCTGAAAGGATTTAATCTCAACGGTCGACCAAAAAGATATCATTAATTACCCAGCTTCTTAGTTGCACACAACATAACAGCTAAAACAAGATTAAGGACACAGACTAATTGCCTGACAGCCTGTGTGTGGTGACTGATGACTAGCCATCCCAAGCACGCAATTACGCAAGACACCAGATGAATATGCTATGGAGTAGCAGTGTACATGTGATAAGTGCATTAGACAATATTCAATATTGTGAGAAAAACGGTCTAACATGATGCCGAGTCACACGAGCTCATCTATCTCTTCATGATATATCCTAGTAGCATTCCCAGGAGAGCAATGGCCACCACGACCACAAAGGAGAATCCACCATTCTGCTTGCTGACTTCCCTCCTCAAAAGGTCCTATTGAGATTCAGCAAGACTTTTTAGTTACAGATGTACTATATTTCTACATGCAGAGCTAGTTATGGATGCAATATAAAAAGTTTGCCTAGAAAATCATGGATATCACCTTTGTGGAACGCACTGAGTTATGAACCTAGAGAAATGTAAATAGATGCATACATATGATTGTAAAGTGTCAAAAATGAGAAGGAAAAAGGATTAGAGATGAGTTCCTTATGAAAATATAGTATTCAAATTCGAAATAGTCAGATGTGTGGGAGTGGAAAGAGCTAATGTTTCCCAGGGAAAATGCATATATAGCAATGAACCTCAACTACGGGGAAAAAAATAATCTGCTCCAATGGAATAGTAGAGCATGCGCAAAATATTTGCATAAAGATAGAATGCACTAACCAGTTCCTCACGAAGCCTATTGTTCTGCTGAATGGCAGAGTTTCTCTCTTCTGTCAACTTTGAAATCAAAGCAGATGTCTACACAGAGAACAATAGGGATAAGGTGCCTTTTTCACAAAATGCAACTCAAATGTTGAACTGGACCACATTAACTACTTTGTGAGACAAGTTAACAAAAGTGCTAAGATATAATAACACTTAATATTTTGTGAGACCAACTACATCAGACAACTTCACAGTTCACACTAACTACAAAGGACCAATGGGAATGAGATTGCATAAATCAATATCAATCCTGAGGTGGATGCATACAAGGGCCATGTCAAAATATACACAGGACCATGACAAATTGAAAATAAGTATAAACTGAAGCTAGAAACAACAATCAACACAGCAGAACCCTGGAAGCTTAACCAACTCCACTGTATGGATGTTGATGCACAGTGCTGCAATCTTGTGCAGGTATGACATGTACAATGACCGAGCAGGCTAAAGCATAAACATAGTCAATAGTAGCTTACGTATCTCCTTGCACAAGGGTCTAAATCCAAATCCCAAACTTCCAATAATACAAAGGATTATTAAAGTGTGCATATATTCTAGCCCAATGGTGTAGAAAAGCAGAACATCATCAGTTTTGGATAATTGCTATCAACCTGTTGTAAAGTGGTTTCAGGTTTCAATACAGGTTCTTGATAGAATTATATCGCACCACATGATGAGGCTTAAGCTGCTCAATGTCTCTTTCTATAAATCTGATGAAGGTACATAATATATACTAAAATCATTGACAGGTACCACCGTGCCACACAAAATTTACCAAGTCAGTCTCAATATCTCATTAGCATTTGAACCGGGACTCCTAACATCAAGGTGTAAGTGTGGCTCTCTAAAATATTTATCATTCATAGTTAAAAGCACATGAGCTGCAAAATTCTGGAGATAATAGCTGCATTCATTCCAAATATGTGATGTTTAGGTACCATCAGCTTAGCAATGGTCCTTTTCATTGTAGTGGTCAACCAGTGAATTGACACTTTCAAAAATAAAGGTTCCAGCCCCCAGGGCACCTTGAGATTAATTTCAATGGAAGATTCAAGTGCAAGCTTCGTTAAGATTTGGTTGAAACACACACAGAGGATACATTAAGATTGTCTTTACTGGAGCTCACCTCGGAGGTGTAGTCCTCTTGATCTTTGTGAGTTTTAACAGCCTGTGACCAGCAATGAGCAATGAGTAAGTTTAAATCAGTCTGAGAAAGAGAAGTAATCTGTAAATGTGCATGAACGTTAAGATACTAACGGAAAACAGTGGCTCATCAGGTTCCCTCGTTGTCTGCATCTAAAAAGCAACCAATCATGGGAGAATTATTTATGGACAAACAAGGAAATGAAACAAGCAAATAACATTTGCAGGCCATACCTCTTGATAATTCAAGTTACTTCCATCAGACAATGAAGCTCGGGGTGACGAGCCTTCTTCAGATCCCTCACGCACTGGGGATGGCGGTTTGGGTGGTGGGACGTAGACAACCTTCAGCTTAACCTCATCCACCACATTACCTGATTCTTTGGTAAACTACACAAGGTACAACCTTAAGCATTTCGGAAACAAACATCTGCTGGAAAAATTTTCACAGAGATTACAGCACTTACCATATCTCCAGTGATGTCCTTGACTAACGTCCCCTCCGCCACAATGACACTTTGCACAAGAAACTTGTCCTTGCACTGCATGTCTGGTGGCGCCTCCTTTTGTGCTTGCATTGTCACTGAGAGATTGCAAAGGGCGTCAAGCATTTTGATAATAATCTGGAGGAGAACCATGTAAAATGAACTTGTAGGGAAGGAGATGGGTGCTGGAATTACCGATGACAACGCTGGTGGACCGAGGTGGCACAATGCCGCTGTTCGGCCGGACACAGTACTTCTTCGGGCTCGTCGTCTTAACCTAACAGACACAAAATCCACCCAAATCATTAACTACTACTCAACGTTTCACGCAGTTGCTGACTTCTGTGACCTTGACAAAGCAATCTAGCCGAGTGGGAAAAGGTGGCTTCAGAATACCGAGTTTACCTTAAAGCCGATGTAGTCATCTGTTCTGTTCGTCAACTGCATAGAGCACGAGATCTGCTTCTTTGTCTCGACTGCGTGATTGGGGGCAAAAAAGAACGAGGGAGAAAATCAACACGACAACAAAGCCAAAAATTCCCTCGACATTCTTATTCTTAAATAGGAAAAAAAACATGCTGGAGAATCTGTGAGCAGGCACACCAGCAACAGCCCAAATTCCGCTTCACAAAACAACACGAAAGCATGTGCAGGAAACACTAAACTAACTACGACACGAGGGAATGTTCGGCGGAGGAACCGTACATGGGAATCGGAGCTCGAGGGGCTCGATCTCGAGCAAGTCCTTGGAGTCAGACCCCATCCCGCCGCCGCTGGAGTCCGGGAGAGGGGACGCACGATCGGGGCGCTGTACGGACTTGATCCAGGGGTGGCAGCTTGGCAGGCCACGCGGGCGAGCGAGGAACTAGGGTTTGGGAAGCGAGGCGGGTTTGCGCTGGCTCGCCACAGGAGCAGGGAAAGAGCCTGGAGTGGAGTGGAGTGGAGCAGCAGCAGATGCGAATTTGGAATCGCCGTAGACAACGGGAGTTGGTAGGAACTAGGAAGAGCGGAAAGAAGGAACGCGGGCTGGTGCGACCTCTGTCTGTGGGACTCGGGAGGCGGGCGACGCTGCCACGCTGGAGGCGAGCACGATCTGGGTTTAAAAAAGGACCCATGCCTTTAACGCCGTTTCCTTTCTCTGGAAAACGGCAAAAAAAAAAGTTTGGTAGTTTGGTAGGTGAATGCTCTAAGGGCCGGTTTAGTTCCCAGAAAATTTTGCAAAATTTTTCAGATTTCCCGTCACATCGAATCTTTAGACACATGCATGAAGCATTAAATATAGATAAAAATAAAACTAATTACACAGTTTAGACGAAATGGACGAGACGAATCTTTTAAGCCTAATTAGATCATAATTAGACACTAATTGTCAAATAACAACGAAACATGCTACAGGGTCATTTTGCAAAAATTTTTGCAACTGAACAAGGCCTAAAGAGCAATAACGCATTTGCAATGCAATTCTAGGTGTCATTTGGCTTTTTTTTTTTGAGTCCGTGTCATCAGTCTACAGAACACTCAAGTGTTTCTGATGCCAGAACACTTGACTTTTGTTCTTCGCACCTTCATCCTCCTTTCAATGCACATCAGTTGTCCACCGCCACGCCACGGCCCAGTACTGCGGAGTTCCAGAGAGACCCTACCGCACACGTGATGACCTCTTTCGCCGCCATCATGGCCATGGCTATGGCCATGGCCACCCCCGCTCTAACCTGACCTAGCCTCCTCCACTGTCGCCCGCTCCGGCAGTGTTACTACCGCCTCCGCCTCGCCACCGTCTCTCCCGCGCCCCCCTGTCTCTCCAAAAATCTCTTCTAAGCCCGTCAGAGATGGAGAAGAGAGGGAGAGGTCGGAGATGAAGAAGAGGTGGAATTGAGTGTTCCAACACTTGAGTGAAGTGTAAAATTACCGTTTTCTTTTAGCCAGTAACCACAAATTTCATGCAATCAAACTATCTTGTGTTTGTGTTCCAATCAAGACATGAAATTGGTATTTGAAATTCATTTTGACGTTACTCCTTGTCTTCGTCCCAACTCATCATTTGACTTTGGGCGTTCAAGCGTGGAGTTCACTCATTTTAGGCGTTGGACCATCGTGGAAAGCTTTTTAAAAAAAATACAGAGAGATTCGATGGTTGTAGGTTTGAACTTTTGACCTAGTAGGCAAGGCGTGAGGTATCATATACTAGTCTCAAGATACAACATGTCGTTTGTCGTGGTTGACACATGATATGGTGTTACATCCGTATCAACAAAGATTACGCAGAGGAAACGTGACTTGCTAAACTTTGCTTAGCTTGATTAGTCTGCACATGACTATCACCTCACAATGAGGAGACTGAAGATGCAGTATCGCGCAGGAAAAAAAAGGCAAAAGCAGCTGATTATGTTGACATTTTTTTCGAAACGTACCTGTATTAATATGATAGCAAAGTGTACAAATACAAGCACAGATACAGGCACCTTCTAGACAGGTGCAGAGGACAGCTGTCCATCCAAACTTACACAAAAGACCCTAGCAACAGAAAAAAAAAATTACAACGAAGTCCTTGGGATCTTTTGTGTTTGTCGTCACCACTGCTCGTCTTCCACCTCCGTCGTCACCGAAGCCACCGCCGGAGTTGGGAGAGAACGGCAACACCAAGGCTAGAGGAAGCACCATCGCACCAAGGCTTCGATTCGAGCCGCAGTAGAACACATCCATGAAGGAACATCGGTCGGGGACACACCCCATGCTCCCCTGACCCAATACCAACGCACGTCGCTAGCAATCAACGACACCAAAACGCAGATCCATCCACCAGAAGACCACAAACCCACCAGCCATCTCTCTGCATCGAGCTGCCAGCACCTCCACCATTCATGACCGAGGCACCAAGCAGCAGACTCCAACACCGGAACCCACGAGATCCAGCGAAAGCAAAACACCGACTAAACTTCCAGATCCAAAAGATTCCGTCCTCACACACTCGTCACCAGCAACGAAGCGGTCGCCAGTGAAGTGGAACTCGAGCCGGAGGGTATTATTCCCCAACAGCAACGACACCTCCACCAAGCAATCATTGCCAAGAAAGTCAGAAACATACCTCAGCTCCTCCACATCGTAGACGCACTCCTCCACGACGGAGAAGCCAGGCAACACCACAGCCATTGCCGGCAATGATTCCATCGGTGGGCAAGCAAAAGTTATATACATCAGCCGCCTTAACCCCCGTTCCCCATCCTCTCCGACGCCGTTTTGGCGTCGAAGAGGATGCGGAGAGGATGGGGAACGGAGAGGAACGGCGTCGAAAGCGGTTCGCCTTCTTTTCGCCCTTTCTCCACCGTGGCAGAGGAAGGGTCGAGAGGAAGGGAGAGAATGGAGAACCTTTACTCCCAAAGGGGGAATGCCATCTGGGCGATGTAAAGGGTATACAGTACTAGTATATTCAAGGAACGTACACAGTGATGTTGCTGTGTTTAGTATGATGCTCAATCAAATGGTCATGTTCCTGTATATATATACTACAATAATTACACAGTTCAAAAGGCTATGTTGTTGTTGTTGTTGTAATTACACAGTTCAAAGTATGAAGTATCTAGCAGCCTGGTTCCTGCTCCAGCATAGGAGCAGCTGCACTATTTACCACAGAAAAAAAAAACATCTTACAAAACGATTGCCCAAGCATTTTGGGTTCTCAAGGATGTTCGGCCTTTCTGAACGTCCAGCAACTAAAATCGCACCACCGTCAACATGAAGAGCATTGCTGCAGGTTGAAGTACCATGAGCCTCCCAAAAAGAAGACACCTCAAGTTTTTCTTGTATGGCTTACTGGTTCAAATCATCACTTTCTCCATACCTTGAATTTCTAGCAAAATTGAGTCCAGCAAACCAGGCAACACGCATCAATTGGACTCCAAGGACAAGCACCCACCGGGATACCAGGCCACGAAGACTTTGCACCATCCAGCCAGGCGCACTGATTTCTTCAGCTAACTGGAGACCCCTCATCAGCTGTAGTACTCGATAGCCTTCATAAACCACTGGAGCTACCAACCATACCGGTGATTTCCAATGCCATGTAAGCATCTCAGTCAACATCTGTACAGACAGGAGTAAAAGATATGGTCCAAGCAGCACTGCAAATGGAATGAATGGTAGTTGTGGCTGCAGAGTGCCCCTACGGGATGCAAAAAACAGGGCAAATGGAGCAATAAAGCCTACTATGGTAGCAGCCAGATTCCAGAACCTGTAGGAAATTGGGATCTGCCTTTTTAGGTCCAAAATTGAAGGCCACATGCATCGGCCATAAGGAAAAACAGCATCGCTCCCATATTAAAAATGAAGTCAAGTCCAACTAGAGATAGAAGGCCAGCAATGTTGGCACCATGAAACACTGAAGACAATGGCAGCCATAAAGTTGGAACTATACCCGTAACCAACAGAATTGAAGGCCCTAGTAGCCACATTGGCAGTTTAAATGCCTTTAGCTGCCAAGAAGGTTCATTATTCACCTCTACAACATCTTCATCGCTCTGGAGGATTGGAATCTGTGGAGCTTCTTCTGCATCAATAGGTTCAACAACACCTGTTCCCTTGATGATACTGCCATCATCGCCTGCAGAGGCATATGGAAGAGAGGTTTCCCATGACAAATTCTTGGTGCATCGCAGCACAAGATTTTCAAAATGGCCTGGTCGCAAGGGTTTCCAGTGAAGAGACCTTGGAAAATTGGTCTGTCCACTCTCATGAAACCTCCTCCTAACAAGTACTTTGCTTAACTTTATTTGTGAACAAAGCTGAGAGGCCATGGTATAGGATGTCAATCTGTCTCCAAAACCACAAAAGAAGTGAAACAAATTAGCATCTCTAATTAAGTCAAGAGAAACTCAAAATTCAGATATAATAGTAATCCAACTTCATGTCTGGTTAAGAACAGTAAAGCTAAAACAAAATTTAGATGTAATGGTTATCTTAGTATTTGATTGCCTTCGTATCCAACATAAACACTTGGTGGATGGGAATCAAGGTATCAGTGTCTGTGACTAGTGGATCATAGATTCAAAAGTAATGGCACAATAAAGAACTTAAACTTAGTACAGTAGGCAAATTCATACTGCCTTGTTTCAGTAAATGTTTTAATAAGTTTTTGTTAATAAATTGGCTCTACAGAATTGAACTCCAAGTTCAGCTTTTGTCATCTTGTGTTTGTTCTCTGAACAGCATGAACATACCAGCTAGGGTTTGTGCCTCCCTATTGGTAAGATGCCTTCAAGAACAACACTGAAGGTCTAAAGCCAATGCTCAAGGACTTACGAATGGACAAAACAAGCAATCCCTATTGGAGATGATCACCTTGGTTTCACATCAATAAATTAAGAATTGTCTAATAAACTAGAGTTTCAACATCAAGTGCACAGCACGACTAACTAGGTAACTCCAATAACATAATATTCAAGAGCCAGGCGAAGCATTAAAAGGTTATGCGTAGAACTGCAACATTTTCTTTAACTGATTGGATTTTCCAAACGTTGTATGAACTGATGCTAGTAGAAATCCTTTACCTAAGTGTACTAATAAGCACTAATGAATGTGATATATTGGTTACAGTACTAAAAACATAAATCAAGTTTAACCACACAGAGTCTCAACAGAATTGAGAAGCAACAGCTGCAGCAACGAAATCACAACCCAGCATAACACTCGATTCGCACATCAAGAAATTCAGGACCTGTGTGATAGCCGACTAATCACCACCACTTCTGATCCCTTGGCTGCTGAGGTTCATAAACTGCCTAGGTATAATGACAGAATTAACTCAATCGAGAATAAAAACTCGCAGATCTGCACAAAGGGCGGACCCAATAAAGGACGAAGTTGGTTGGCATAATACATGCATAAACATACTCTTACACTTGCGATTAGATCAGATCCGAATACAGATGCCTTAAATTAGGGATCAGGTGCTCAGTTTTGCACAGCAGGGGAGGGGGGCATACCTAGTGCGGTGGGTGCTCGTCGCCGGCAAAGGGTCCGACGAAGTCGGGGGCAGCTGAGAGTAGGGCGGCGGCCGGCGTGTCCGGTTGCTCCGCCTGACCCCGTTGCTGCAGAAAACGGCCGAATCGAGCGTATTGCTCTCGGGCCAGGCGTCAGGCGAGGTGAACGGGCGAAGAAGAAAAACAGCTCGCAGTGGCAGGATAGCAATTCTTCCATGGCTATCAGGCCCATTTATCATTTTTCCTGCAGGTGCACACGCATGGCATGACTACGATGCTTCGGTAGGAGAGCGGCCCATGAAACTGATTCATTTTGTTTTTAAAAAGTTAAACTGGTTCGTTCTTTCTCGGTTTATTTTTTTCTATTCTTTTTTGTTTTCTTTTTGCTTTTTTTGTTTTTCTTTTGCTTCTAATAACTACTTACTTCCTCTGTCCATGAAAGAATCAATTTTTAGTCTAAAAATTTGTCTCTCAAAGAATCGATTTCTAGAGGTAAACAATCCACAGATCCACATTAATCTTTCTCATAGTATGGGTCGTATTTAACACAACCTTTCTCCTACGTTGCTATTGGATAATCCGAACGACACTATTTAATTAGGCTTAGAGACTATTAAGGTTTAGCAGTTTAATGAGGGGCAGCATGCGCCCTGTTCACTTGGCTGAAAAGTCATGGCCGAAAGTATTGTTCGCTGATTTGTTATGAGAGAAAAACACTGTTCGTTGGCTGAAAAAGTACGGCTTATAAGATAAGCGAACAGGCCAATGGTCTTTTTATCTTCGTTGCTAATCTGTTCTAAAGTTGCTATGAATTTATTCTTTCAGGGACAGAGGGGGTATATTATTATCATTATTGTGAACAGCCAATATAGCTTTTTCAAGGCTATTACCGCTAATGATGCTTTAGCTCCATTAACTATGGCTATTTGGCTTAGCCATGAAATATTTTAGTACCACTAATCATGATCGAGGCAAATAATCAATTCTTACTCTAAAGGAGTATAATCTATTCATATCCATCATGTTCTTTAATTAATTACCATTAAATAGTTATTAAACCATTGAATACTGAGTGTTGAATGAACATGAATACTAATCGTAGCCGTGAGTATGTTGACTGATTTAGTGGATGTTAAGTTAATGTACACAAATGTTCTCCTAGAGCCTGTACAAGTATTTGAGTGTTTATATGTACGAGATTTTCTTTAGGTAAATGTTTTTGTGCATAATTAGTTAAGAATCTTCATGTTTTCTATAAAAACGCTAAATTAAATAGTCTCCATTATAGTTTTTTTAGCTTTATAAGGAGGAGGTTACTAAATGTCTAGCCCACTATTTACAACATTAATTATTATAACTCCTGTAGTTAACAATCATTCCTAGCTTTTGCAAATCCACTAGTTAAGCCTTTTTCCTTTTTTTTGTCACTGGTCTAGTTTAAAACGGTTATCGTTTTTTTTAAATTTGTGTTCCAATTAATTTATAATATTTTTATTCCACACAAATATCCCATGAGTTCTTTTCTCTGGAATCTATAGCATTTTTCTTGTGATGTTGGAAAGTTTTTCTACGATGCTGGAACATATTTTGTCATGAAGTTAGAATAAATTTATCTTAAAGAAATATTTTGGTAGGCTGGAACATTTTCTTATGGAGTTGTAATATTTTTCTAGTGAAGCTATAATAGTTTCTTCAAGAAGTTCGAACATGTTTTTTATTTTATGCAAGAATATTTTTCTTCTTGAGTTGAAACATTATTTTTTAAGCTAGCATATTTCTCCCCTGAAGCCTACTATGGAGAAGGTTTTCATGAAAGTGGATAGACTAATTTGCCAAGGTCTCTTCACTTGAACCCCTTGCGATCATACCATTCTGAAAAATCTTGTGCTGCGACGCACCAAGAATTTGTCATGGGAAAACTCCCTTCCATACGCGCGCCTCTGCAAAGGATGATGCTAGCATCATCCTTGCGACTGGAGTTGTTGAACCTATTGATACAAAAGAAGCTCCACAGTGATCAAGATGTTGTAGAGGTGAAGAATGAACCTTCTTAGAAGCTAAGACTTAAGAGCCTCTTTGGAACAGAGAAATACAAAACACGAGAATTGTCGGAAACATAGGAATAGAGGAAAGCAAAGAGTGTAAAACTACGGGATTCCAAATACACAGAAATGGAAAGCTTAGACTGTTTGGAATACAGGAATCTATAACATAGAAATCGTAAAAATGTGAGGCTAATATAAATATTGTTCTAGAATTTATTGTGATAAAAAGTTAACAACAAACAAAGATAGCTTTTGCTTTCCGTAGATAAACTAGAGTTGATATTTTATCTCATGACCCTCTGCCTGAAGTTTAAAGGTGTTCCTCTCCTTATCTAATGATTTTTCCCCTAAAATCTAATGAAGCTCTATGGCGAGGAGGAACAGAAACAAGGCAAGCTTTGATTAGCTCGTGAGTGCGCTGTGAGTGACCAAGTGTCGTAGGAAAATTTTCCCTTAGCTCTGAGCACATTTTTTCTTTCCTTCAAAAGTACAATCTCCATTGCCTTTCCTCTAAACCCTTTGATCCAAACGTGTCATTTCCATTCCTTTCCTATGGAACTGAATCCTTCATTTTTCCTACATATTTCCTATGTTCCAAATAGGGCCTAAAGGCATTTAAAAACTATCAATGTGGCTATTAGGGCCCAATGTTGTAAATAGCGGGCTAAACCCCTTAGCAGCTGCCCCTCCTAACGCTAAGAAAGGCTATAGCGGGTTAAATATGGGGCTAATAGCCATTTAGCGGTTGACAAAAAAAAACAGGAAAGAATCAAGACAAGAGAACACCAAGCGCCGGCGCGGCCTCAGCGTGGACACGTCATCAAAATGATTGAGGGCTCTTGGATTGGGATCCAGCGGTGGTGCGATGGCCCTGGCCGGATCGGACGCTGGCCTCCTCGCTGACGGTCTTGGCCGTTGTCTACGTCCGATTGGTTTATAGTACAACAGGGCCACTGTGCCCATACGGTCTGCACGTCTAGCTGTTGCAATGCTCAGAGCCGTAGGTGGCCGTTGTCGAGCGGCCGTTGGCTGGAGGTACAGGAGCCCAGCTGCAGCGGGACGAACGCCCATACGGTCTCCGTCGGTGTCTGCAGGTCTAGCCTGCTTTTCTCAGCTCTCGCACCCACTCTGCCCCGCTCGGCCACTCCGCCTCTGTCCTCTCTTTCCTCTCTCTCCCTCTCCCTCTCTCCTAGCGAGGCGGGACACCGGCGCAGGGCGAGCCCCACCGGTGGGCGCGGGTGCGGGGCGAGCGGACCCCCGGCGTGGCGCTGCGGGCGAGCGCGGCCCCTCCCGAGCGTCGCCCAAGACCGCTCGCGCGCCCACGCCCCTACCCCCGCCGAGTGCCGCCCCCGGGCCCCGGTCCCGTCGAGGCGTCTTCCACGGCACGCCGCGCGCGGCTGCGTGTGTAGGACCGGGCGGCGGGCGGAGCATGCCAGCTCCTACGGCGCGGCGGCACGGGAGGCCACAACCCAGCGACCTTATCTCCTCCCCACGCCGCTCCTCTCTCCCACACCGGTGCCTTCTTCTTCCGTCGCTCCTCCCTCGGGCTGCCGCTCGGCTTCTCCCTCGGCACCTCCTTCTCTAGCGCCGGCGCGCCCCTGCTCCTCTCCTCCCTCGAGGCAGTGCCCTGCTCCATCAACTCTGCGTCACGCGCCGGGCGGACTGGTCGCCCCGGGCTAGCCACGTGCTGGGATGCCTGCCTCTGGCCAACGCCGGCCTGGGCTGGCCGTGCTGCGCCGCGCCCTGGCCTTGACCAGGCTGGCTGGCTGGGCCGCCGCCCTGGCTGCTGGCCACCGGCCGCGCCGGGCTGGCTGGCTGCGCGCGCTGTGCCCTGGCCGGGCCAACCAGGCTGCGATTCTGCGACGCAGTCCGTGTTTCCTCGTCATGCCGCGCTCCCGTTCCGCTGTGGTGAGCTCCGAATTTCTGATGAATGCGTGCATAGATGGATGTTGATTTCAGAGATGCCTAGGCAAAGGTTAGACAGTTCCTAATTCATTTTGGCATCTTGTCCATCCAGTTTAATACCTTTAATATTGTGTTGCACTTTTCCTGCTGCAGGTTCTCACTGATGTATGCAACAGGTAATTTTAATTTTTAGGTTTTTCTTGCTGCAGGTCGTCACAAAGGTTAATCAGCTTGATAGAACAATAATACATTTCCAAAAATTGATTAGTGTCATCCTATGAATATGCTCCACAAATTGGTTTGCTTTTTATTTTTGTGCAGGTCTGTTTGCTAAGTCTATAAAAGATATTACTAAGCAGTGAGCTTATGCCTCTTGGAATGTAGAGGCTAGATCTACAAATGCAAGTGACACCCTTCAAAATATGCACTCTGTTAGCTGCTGGCTCTCTGTGGCTGCCCAAGGATACACTATCTTTGCAAGTCCAGTCTGTCAGGTATATTAATGACCTTCATCTGAACCACGTCTCCTTCATCCATTATCAGAAGCCTCTCTCTTTAGGCTACTGTAAAGTTCTCGAGCAATTGATTTGTTAAAAACGGATGAAAAACATTGGTGTTGATAGCAGTCCAATAAATCCCTCATATATTGCCATGCTCCATATATTTTAAGCTGTCCTACACAAAGTGCTAAGTTCACAGTTTGCCATTTTCATTTTTTTTTTGTAGGACCAAAATCAGGATTTAGTATGACAGGCGCTGAAATAGACAGATAGCATTGCCAAAGATACACTGCCTTGACCTTCGCTACCATACTGACTACCTGAAGAATTGTGCATCTAAAGAAAGTAGCAGATCCAGTCTATCAGGTATATCAATGACCTTCATCTCAACCATTTCTTCCCCTTCATCCATTATCAGAAACCTGTCTTTGGGCTACTATAAATTTCTTCCCCTCAGAAACCTCTGTCTTTGGGCTAATATAAATTTCTTCCCCTTAATTTGTTAAAAATGGATTAAAAACATTTGCGTTTAATAGCAACCCTGTTAATCCCTTACACATCGCCATGCTCCATGTTTTTTAAGTTGTAATGGCTGTTTTGCAAGGGTAGTTGGAAATTAAAACATGATGATGCTCAGCTATAGCACTGTCCTTTTCCTTCTGATTTTTATTTTGTTTGGTGTTTCAAAGGGTTCAGAATTGTAAGCAACATACTTCTTGGCAGTTTTTTTTAATGGCGGTGTGGTCATTATCGTAAAAGAAGCTAATGGCAGCAAGTCTATGAAAAAGATATCTGAATATTCAATGAACTTTTTCCTTGTTTGTTTTAGCATCTGTAGAGAGAAGGCTAAGAGTAACAGAAACCAATAATACTTCGTGCTTGTAGGTTTGCATCATCTGGATCTAAGGTTTGTCTGGGTGCCTTGGTCCCGAGGCCTTGAAGGCTTGTGACTGCCTCCATTCCTTCTTTTGGCATAAAAATAGCACTTGAGCAGTCATTATCAAACCAATAGTACTGAAAGGGATGGAGGAGCATCGATCAGAAGCAAACACAGATTCGCTGCCATAGCATAATGACTGCAATATCAAGGTATTTTCATTTCCATTCTTTCTTTGCTCCCTTTTCTTAGCTTCCCTTTTTTATTCGATTATCTTGGTTTGTCTTAGCATAATCTGCTGGTGGGTAATCATATTTGGCTTCTACTCAAGCACACCATGTGTTTGTGATATTGCTTAGGCTAATGCTAGACAACTATCTACTCACTTTAGCATCCCATCTGTTGAATTTGATTTGATTTGATTTTGATTTGGCTTAGCAGGATCTGTTGGCGGTTAGTCATATTTGGTTTCTACTCTAGCACTCCATGTGTCTGTGACACTGCTTAGGCAAAAGATAGACAACTATCTATTCACTTTAGTATCCTATCTGTCCAATTTGATTTCTTTAATTGTCTGTTACAGTTTCTTTGCAGAAGGTCATGATTGGGTACCACAACCAAAGAAGGTTTTTTTGTTCAATTAGTGCATCTGAAGGGACTTGCATTGTACTCCAGTCCTTTGTCTCAAACCATTTTTCTCCTTCATTCATTATCACAAAATTTTGTTATGTGCTACTATAAATTTCTCAAGCAACTGATTGGTTAAAAAGGAGAAACATTGTTGTTTGATAGCAATTGAATAATCAAAATGGAGAAGGGAGTGGCCATTTTTAGTGTGGAATAGCGAATAGGTGAGACCTGTCCATGAACCTAATTGTACTTGAAAGTTTGTCAGATAGCAGCTACTATGTGTTTTTGTTGTACATATTCAGTTGGCATGTTGGTGTATTATATGAGATATCATTAGCAAGTAGAAGGGTTTTTTCTTCTTATTTTTTATGTGGTCAAGAGAAAGTAATGAATTGACGAATCACTGGTTGTAATAGTCAACGATTAGAGAATTTGTTGTCACTGGATAAATACGTTGGTTCCTACACTGAGATATGATGTGGCCCTCCTTAGTTGTAGCTATAAACTAAAAACTAAATCAAGTTCTTGGCAACAAATAATGTGAACATCCTCAGTGGACTATACCCCTGACAATTGTCTTATGTGCGTGCACTGGCCGAATTTTTTGAAAGCATTGACAAAGAATTTTCTAGCCGGCTAGGAGCCTCCCTGGCCAGCTGCTGTGTAAAATCATGACCGACTGATGCTTGGCTGCTGTGGTGTCCCTGCTGGCCGTCGACAAAAAACGGGCGACCAGAACCTGGACAGAAGGAAAGGGCCAGGCGTGGTGCTTTTTGGATGGGCAACAAATGCGGGCAACAACGAAAAAAATACATTGCGGGCAATAGAAGCTATTGTATTATTTTAGTTTTTTTTGAGGAGTTATCCTTTTTAAAGATTCTCTAAATCCTGGGTTTTGGTGATTCATTTTACAGATCAGATCCTCCTGGAGATGCTCTTATTACCTATGTTATGAATATGTTAATATATGTTAAGTTTGTAATCTTTAAGCATATTGGTTTTGCTTTGTGTTTGTATTTTTGTCAGTTAGCCATAACGGGCAGGCAAATGCCTATCGTGTTTACTATCTGTCAGTGATGTTCCATTGCCCAAATACAAAACACGGCGCATGGGCGCGCGCAAATCACTAGTAGAGGTAATATGAGAAGAGAAGAATCTTGGCTGGGACATGGCCGTCGCAGCAACAGCAGCACGCGCTGCTACTTGCGCTCCCGCGCGATCACCGCTTGCCGCTGCCCTTTGCAACCCCAAGAAACAACAGCAACTGGTGCTGCAGCTCATTGCCGCCCACACTCCCAATGCCCCTCGCCGGTCTTGCAGCCCCGCCACTCGCCGGTCACAGCAGCAACAGCATCCGGCGCTGCCGCCGCCAGCACTCCACATGACTTTGAGAGAGGAACGATAGAATGACTAGGGTTAGTGCACGTGTGAGCTTCCAATCAATAGGTAACCCAGTGATTTGGGTCTGCGTGTGATTTGGGCTGAGGAAAAGTAAAGCCCACGCAGAATAGCGGCGCTAAATGAACCTCCATTTAGCGGAATTAGCGCGCTATTAGCCGCTAGCGGAAAAAATTCTTTAGCGGAAAATCTGTCATAGCTTAGCATCTTACCTCCTCCGCTAAATCCCGCTATAGCACCTGCTATTTCGAACATTGCTAGGGCCTCAAGTTATGTTGGTTATGGGTATAGCTCCAACTTTATGGCTGCCATTGTCTTTAGTGTTTCAGGTCTCAACATTGCTGACCTTTTATCTCTAGTTATACTCTTCATTTTTAGGCCCTGTTTAAATTGAAGCTGCTAAAATTTAGCCAGCTAAACCAGTTGCTAAACTTTAGTCACCTCTGTTTAGTTTGGTGGACTAAAAGAGCTTTTTAGTCCCTTTAAGTTAGGGTGTTTAGATCCAAAGCGAAAAGATGAGGCAGTTTGGGCTTTAGGTCCATTTAGCAACCCCTTGGTGATTAATTGGCTAAATGCTCATTTAGTCCTATTTAGTCATAGTGTTTACGTAAAAAAATGACTAAGGGGGAGTTTGGTTCCCCTTGTTTTTTTAACACCTATCACATCGAATGTTTGACACATGCATGGAGTGTTAAACATAGACTAATTACGAAACTAATTGCACATATTGAAATTAAGTTACGAGATGAATTTATTAAGTCTAATTAGTCCATTATTAGTTCCGAACATCTTATGGTCAATCCCATGATCAACACCTGTTAAAGTTTAACAGGGCGAACCAAACAGACCCTAAACGAGACTAAAATTAGCCAGCTAAATTTTAGCAGCCCCATGTAAACACCCCCTAGTATGAGAGCGATGTTGACCTGAAAAGGTTCTGGAATCTGGCTGGCGGCTGCTACCATAGCAGGCTTTGTTGCTCCATTTGCCTTGCTTTCTTTTTCATCTCGTAGGGGATACTCCGTAGCCACAACTACCATTCATTCCATTTGCTCGCAACAAAGCCAGTCACCAATCAAGAAAGCAGACAAAGATGAGGGGAGCTTTCCTGCTACATGGCTCCCCAGTCCCCCGCTCCTCATCCCCTCTCAATCCTCATCGCCACCACAAAACAATACTTCTGGACTCAGGAGCATCCTGGCCAAATACCCGTCAGGGCCTCTATCCGAACTTCCGAAGCCAAACCACACGCACACCGCGCCCATTCTCCCACTCCAGCCTCACGCCGTCACCCATGTTTGTGTGCGCACGCGTCCTGCACTCCTGCTTCTCGCCAAGCCCCAGGCAGCGTCTCGCTAGCTAGATAGCCGTCGCGTCGGCGTCGCGCGCCAGCCATGAGCAGCGGCGACACGCTGGACAAGCTGGTGGTGTTCCTGGCGAAGCGCGATGGCATCGACAAGCTGGTCAAGACGTTCCAGTACGTGTCCAAGCTGGCGCACTGGGGCGCCGAGTCCTCCTCCCTCCCGGAGCTCGCCCAGCGCGCCAAGAGCTGGGAGACGGCGTCCGGGCTGAGCCGCAAGGCGTTCCGGTCGGGCCGCTTCCTGACCGGGTTCAACGCGCTGCGCCGGGGCCCGCCGGGGGTTCATGAGTTCGGCACGCTCGCCGTGCTGGCCAACTCCGGCGAGATGGTCTACTTCTTCTTCGACCACTTCGCGTGGCTGTCCCGCGTGGGCGTCCTCGAGCCCTGGCTGGCGCGCCGGGCCAGCTACGTGTCGTCCTTCGGCGAGGCCGTCGGCTACGTCTTCTTCGTCGCCATGGACCTCATCATGATCAGGCGGGGCCTGCGGCTGGAGAGGAAGCTGCTGAGGGACCGCGACGTCGGCAAGGACGTGGAGAAGGAGGTGCGGAAGATCCGGATGGACAGGGTGATGCGGCTCATGGCGACGGCGGCCAACGTCGCTGACCTCGTCATCGCCATCGCCGAGACCGATCCCAACCCGTTTTGCAACCACGCCGTCACGCTGGGGATTAGCGGCCTCGTGTCAGCGTGGGCCGGATGGTACAGAAACTGGCCCTCGTGAACTGGGCCAGTTCATCCCATGTGCAAGTTTTTCTTTCTAATTCAATGAAAGACTAGAAAACAAGCGCGGCGTTGCCGCGCCCCGTAGACCAGCATGTGATATGTGAGTCGATCTAAAGATGACCAGTGTGTTGTCTAGCCTGCGTGCCCCCAACGAGTTTGAGCAAACCAACCCATGGATCTTTGGTACGTTCGAAATAAGCTGACAATGTCTTGTTTGGTGCATCGAAAGTATAGTACAGTTTGTTCCATAATAAGATATAAATTACTCATATTCAGACATAGTTGAATCATTTTCCATTAGCAACGCTGAATCATTTCTATGTAAAGGCAAACTTATAGCTGTAGCTAGGTTGCTAGCCATTCACAGATCACCGTTCAAACAAAAAAAAAGGTCGACAAAACATGATAAATTTATAATATGAGAAATTACATGTGAAACATAGGCTCCGTGTAAAACAACTATTGGCCGAAGAAAAATCACAAAAAAAAATAGTAGTCACATTGAAATTTCCCATCAAAACGTCCATCAGTTTTTATTCTAATGTGCCTCCAGAACAATCAATCGAACTCCCCACAGAGTCAAAAGTGGGACATAACAAAAAGGTAAATCATAATTTGATGAAATTTAAGATATTCTTCTTGAGAAACACAATGATATTGATCTCACCATTAGTATTATAGGAACAAACAAAGGTGATCCAATGGTATACAGTGAAGATTTAGCAAAGCTTTCATACGTTGCAAATAAAAATTAACACGAGTATACCGTTAGCAGAAAGGCAAGGTAATCAGATGATGAGCTTGGCAACTTAAATGCTCGTTATTTGACAAAATTTTAACCAGTATAAGTCTGTGGTGATGTAGTTAGATTGAAGCCCTTCCATATTATGAAGAATTGACATTTTTTTAATCAAGCAAATGCATCTAGAGAAGACTTAGATAAAGGCTCTCTGAAAAGTATGAATTCTCCAACAGATCCTTTATTTATCCCATTATCTATTTTTAAAACATAAGACATCATGTACTAATTGGATGTTGAATTCTTCTGCCGCCTAGTATGCTGTGATACTTCTGCTGCTGCTGCTGCTCCTCTGACGCCGCCATACTTCTTCCAAAAGCCCTGTTTCCACCAGCTCCGTAGGAAGGGGCCGCGGCTGGCAGCGGCCAACAGCCGCCGACCAACCAGACAGGGAAACAGGATGCAACTGCTCCAAGCCGTGTTCTGGGCAGGCTACCGTGCTAGTCCACGCCACCGTGATTTGAACAATGTCCTTGCATACTGTTTTATAGCTTGATGGTTGAACAAATGCGAGTTTTATGTGTCTCGACCGACCATCAATCTATAAAATAGTATTACAGATCACACATTTGAATTCAGCTAATAGTTGATCATTTGTTGAAGGAAATATCCATCAACAGTACATGTGTTGTACACGTAGAACTGCAAATATTTCAATTATTATGGGGAACTGAAGCCAATCGGTTGCTGTTTCAACTCCTTGGAACTGTGCAAACACAAACAGATCAATATTAAAAGTGAGTCATAATTTAGAACATCTCACTGTCTGATAAAGAGTATGGAAATCAGCATCACAGCCACTGAATAATCAATAATGCAATATGACATTTCCTCAACAACATAACGGGACCTCTAATTGGCAAACTCAAGTGGGTTATACCAAAACCTTTTATTTTATATTTGATTTTTGTACTGTTTAGTTTTGATAAAAGTTGTTACACAAAAGTTGAGTACTGATAAGTGAAAGGCGTGACTAAGTTTTAGACAGCAAATGATGTAGAAGTTGAGTACTCCCTCCGTCCCAGAAAAAGTGTCGTTTTAGGTTTTCCAGACATCGTGTTTGACCGTTCGTCTTATTCAAAAATTTTGTGCAAATTATAAAATAAATAAATCATTATTGAAGTATCTCTAGTGATAAAATAAGTCATAACAAAATAAATAATATTTATTAAAAAATTTTGAATAAGACGAACAGTCGAACACGATGTCTGAAAAACCTAAAACGACACTTTTTCTGGGACGGAGGGAGTACATATGAGTGCAAGACATGACAGAGTTTCAGACAGCCAAAAGGACATCAGTGTTAAGTATCAGTCAGTTTTACTGGTGGTGATGCATTCCAGGAATCTCATAGCTATCTTGTGAAAAATTCAAGGATCTGTGTAGTGTGTAAATGTCAGAGACTTAAATTAAAGAAAATATTAAAATAGTTGTTCTGAAACCTAGGGTACACTCGAAGAGAAAAAAAATCAAACCGGTAAATAGAAAACTTGAAGCCCTATGCTACTCTGCTCTAGCAAAAATACAAGATTGACAAAATTAAAGGGGTATTCATCTGCATCTTCCTATTAGAGAAACTACTAACAAATATATCAACCAACTGGGTGTCAAAAGAATAGCGATCCTTGACCTGCTATCATTTAATGCTGTTCTTTATTTGATCTCACAATTTTTCACCAAAGCATCATCATGTTAGAGAAAAACTACAGCTTTTGGCTTTCACTAAAGCATCATAATTTTGATCTGACAGTGGTTCTTCAATTGACCTACGCTTTGTTCCCAGGTTGATTCAGCTCTGTTTGTCTGAACGAAATCAAACAATAACTTTAGTACGGTTCCTTTGCTGAACGTAGTTTCATGTCAGGTTTATATCATTTTGTTTTATCTAAGTGTCTTGAGGGAAAATGAATTAATGTAGCATATGGTTAACTAAGCTTTTTAACCTTATTTTTCGGTCTAACAAGATGTCTGAAGAATGGAGGAGAAGTATATTAGTACCTATCTTCAAGAACAAGGGAGATGTTCAAAGTTGTACTAACTACCGTGGGATTAAATTGATGAGCCATACGATGAAGCTCTAGGAGAGGGTTATCGAGCATCGCCTAAGGAGAGTGACACATGTGACCCAAAATCAATTTGGGTTCATGCCTGGTAGGTCGACCATGGAGACGATTTTCTTATTACGACAATTGATGGAGAGATATAGGGAGCAGAAGAAGGACTTGCACATGGTCTCGAGAAGGCATATGACAAAGTACCGAGAAATGTCATGTGGTGGGCCTTGGAAAAGCACAAAGTCCCAACTAAGTACGTTACCCTCATCAAGGATATGTACAGGGATATGGTGACGTTTGTCCGAACATGTGATGGCGACACCAGTGACTTTCCAATTAAAATAGGACTGCATCAGGGGTCAGCTTTGAGTCCTTATTTATTTGCTTTGGTGATGGATGAGGTCACAAGGGACATACAAGGTGGTATCCCTTGGTGTATGCTCTTTGCTGATGATGTGGTGCTAGTTGACGACAGTAGGGCAGGGGTTAATAGGAAGTTAGAACTATGGAGGCAAACGTTAAAGTCGAAAGGGTTCAGACTTAGTAGGACTAAGACCGAGTATATGAGGTGCGATTTCAGCGCGACTAGGCATGAGGAGGGAGACGTTAGCCTCGATGGGCGAGTGGTGGCCAAGAAGGATACTTTTCGGTATTTAGGGTCGATGCTACAAAAGGACGGAGACATTGATGAAGATGTTAGGCACAGAATTTCAGCCGGCTGGTTGAAATGGCGTCAAGCTTCTGGCGTCCTCTGTGACAAAAGGGTGCCTCAGAAGCTGAAAGGTAAGTTCTATAGGACGGCGATTCGTCTGGCGATGTTATACGGTGTTGAGTGTTGGCCTACAAAAAGGCGACATGTCCAGCAATTGAGTGTAGCAGAGATGCGTATGTTGCGTTGGTGTTGTGGGCACACAAGGAGGGATAAAGTCCGGAACGACGATATTCGGGATAGGGTTGGGGTGGCTCCAATTGAGGAGAAATTGATTCAACATCGGTTGAGATGGTTTGGACATGTCCAACGGAGGCCTCCTGAGGCGTCGGTGCGTAGTGGAGTTCTAAAGCGGGCTGATAATGTAAAGAGCGGTAGAGGTCGACCTAAACTAACTTGGGACGAGTCCGTTAAGAGAGATCTTAAGGAGTGGAATATCCCCAAGGATTTAGCTATGGATAGGAGCGCTTGAAGATTGGCAATCAACGTGCCTGAACCGTGACCTCTTTTTGTCTTGTGCTCTTTTTGTCCCTTTATGTGTCTCCCTGTTTTCTCGTCTCTTTTGGGTTTCATCTCTAGCCTACCCTAACTTGCTTGGGACAAAAGACTATGTTGTTGTTGTTGTATGTTCGAAACAGTGTAGTGCCATTGTTGGAAACAGAAATGGCTTAAACAGTGATTAGTAATAAATGACAATAACTGTTGATTTTGAAGTATGATTATGTAGAGTTTTACTTGGAGGTGTGTTGAAATCTTCACAACTGCTATTCAGACATATGACGATGGAGTACAAGTATCTCTTGCTTGCATCCTGATTTTCATCTTGTTGTTCTGAGTAGCCTGTCCAGCTGAGTCCCTCTGCAAACAAGCACAGCAAGGTTAACATAAAATCATCACAATCAGAGATTCAGATGTTGACACAAAACATCTCACCAGCTCGAACAAACCTGCAGCATTGTAGTCTCTATCTGCAGCAATTGCACCTTACGCTCAAGCTCCTGAATGTACCTCATCTTGCGCCTCTTTGACCTGGCTGCCGACTGCCGGTTTAATAGAATCCTGAAAAAAAAAATCCACAAGCCAGAATGCCCATTTCATGAAAAGAGAGAAATTTACCCAGTATATATATGAAGAAATGCGCATCTCTTGACCCTCTTAGGATCCATCAAGCTGTCCCAGCAAGTCGCTCATTTGCGAGCGGCGGTGGTCGGCCCTCATGGGCGACAGTCCAAGCGGTGGCGGCGGCGGCGGTTCGGAGGTGGAGGACGCCGGGGAGCGCGGCATCGCGGGCGTGGCGCAGACCAGCGTACCGCTGGAGGGAGTAGCAGGGGATCGAGCGCGCCTGCGTGCGTCGGCAGCCGGGGCGACGGTACCCGGACGCGGAGGCGGAGGGAAGGTCGAACACGGTTTGCGCCGCGCGGCCTCGGGCGGCTCTCTCTTCTCTGCACGACGGACGACCCTCGGGAAGGTTCGCGACTTGACGGGTCGACGCCCGAACCGACCCGCAATCGGACGGACAATATTGCATGAATGCTCGATCCAATGGCTAGCGAGCTAACGAGCGACGTGGCACTATCCACTGCCCGCGGTTTTATTAGAAGATGGCAGTAGAACCATGTAATACTGCAATGGAAGGAGAATCCAAATAATAAATACTTAGTTTCAGAAAAAAGAAATAATAAATACTTAACATAGCGTTATTAGTGCATTCAGGAGCGTGACGGGATTTACCTGAATATATGAATTGTGTAATGGAGTACTAACATTGCTTTGGAAAATGGTCAAATGCGACTATGTTTAGATCTAAAATTTGGAGTGACAAAATGCATTATAGCATTTCGTTTGTATTTGGTAATAATTGTCCAACCATTGATTAATTAGGCTCAAAACGTTCGTCTTGTAAAGTATAACAAAACTGTATAATTAGTTTTTGATTTTATCCATATTTAATATTCTATACATATATCGCACGTTTGATATGACGAGAAATTTTTTACATAATACACTTTTGAATGGATCTAAAACAACCGCATTTGCAAACATCGTAGCCCTCGTTCTTCCTAATCCCCTTCCGGTGGCTCATTTTCTAATCGCCTTACGTACTTCAGCTTCAGTCTGAAGGCATTGACTCCCCTGGCCAAAATTAAATAGGATCCCAGTTCACGTGCGCTTTGCGCTTCACTGTCCCTGTTTGGATCGGCGAGACCTAGAGTTAGTTTCTAACTCTAAACTAGTCCTGAACTAACTCTAGCCAAAAACATATTTAGATGTAAGGGTTAATTTAACAATGGCCCTATTTATCTGGCCTATAATCCGTACTTTTCAGCTTGGTTTTTTCAGCCAAAACAGTATTTTTCTCTCACAACAAATTAGCCAACAGTGTTTTTCAGCCAGCTTACGGGGCCAATAAATGCGGTTATCTAATCATTTGACTCATTTAAACCATCTTCCCAGCCGGATTTAGTGTGGTAGGCTCTTGTGTGGCCTCCTCCCGCACACAAACGACACAAATAAATTATTTTTACAAATCAAGCATCCAAATCACAATAAATTTAATTTGTCCATTCAAATGAAAGGTTATGAACGGAACAGGTCGGCGAAGGGCCTCGCAGCACTGGTGCCAGCTCCATGGCGCGGCCTGCAGCAGCTGCTCAGGCCATGGTGCCGGCGTGGTGGACCTGCAGAGCAGCGGCGCCGCGGACTTGCAGGGCGACAGCGCCGCGGACCATGGCGGCAGTGCACCGGACGAGGACCGCTGCGGAGCGCAGGACCAGTGCCGCGGCGGTGGAAGAGGGAGGAACCACGGCGGCGCGACGTACCTAGCACGAACGAAGATCGGGGCGGCACGCTCCTGAGAAAGGACAGCCGGCGCGAGGGAGATGGACGACAGGCGCCGCAAAGGGAGAGGCCGGTGGCTCGAGGGAGATGGATGGCGAAGAGGTGGCCGGCGGCGAGCCTGAGGTCGGCGGCGGCGCGGCACACTTTCTCGCATGGGTGCGGCTGGGGTGCGATGGGGATGAATCAGGTGCAGCTCAACAATAAGAAAAATACACTTTTCTGTGGACCCCATCAAAACTAGCCTAAATAATCACCCCTTTGAAGATAATTTTTTTGAGTGGGCTAGTAAAAAAAAATAGCTTAGCCCTGGATGCGAACAGGGCCACTGTGTATCAAGCTTTTTCCGGCAGCTCTTTCCGGCCACTATGGGTGTGTTTAGTTCCGCGAAAAGGTGTAAAAAAATACTGTAGCATGTTTTGGTTTTATTTGGTAAATAGTGTCCAATCGTTGACTAATTAGGTTCAAAACGTTCGTCTCGCAAAGTACAACCAAACTGTACAATTAGTTTTTGATTTCATCTACGTACATTTAGTACTCCATGCATGTATCGCAAGTTTGATGTGACGGGGAATCTTTTGTTTGCACAGTGATTTTTTTGAGGAACTGAACACAGCCTATGTATCAAGTTGACCTGTGAATCCAATTCACGTCCTGTCGCACAGCCTGGACACGAGTGCAGTGCGTTGCCAGGCTGGCCATACCGGCGCCAGGCGTACTCCAGCTGCTCCCTGGCGGTCATCCAGGCTCACGGTGAAGAACAGTGCACCAGCATAAATGAGAGGCAAGCTTTTATTTCTTCTTTTTAGCAAATGAGAGCCAAGCTGGATTGCTGTTTGCTTGTAATATCGCCCGTGTTTACTTCCCGATTTTGGATGGCCGAATCGGGGAAAGCTGCTACAGTGTTCCTGTCGGAACACTGTAGCAGCTTTTGTTTTTTAGTGCAAAAAATTGTCCAAAAATTGATTAATTAAACTTAAAATGTTCGTCTCGCAAAGTACAACAAAACTGTACAATTAGTTTTTGATTTCATCTACATTTAGTACTCCATACATTTGCCGACATTTTGATGTGATGGGGAATCTCCTTTTTGCATAGTGGAATTTTGGGAGTGGAATTGGGAACTAAACAAGGCCATCCTGGCACTGACCCCTCGGTAGAGACCATCATGAGTTAAAGGGTGTGTTTAGATGTGTAAAAAGGTGTAAAAAAAGTACTGTAGCACGCTTTGATTTTATTTGGCAAATAGTGTCTAAACGTTGACTAATTAGGTTCAAAACGTTCGTCTCGCAAAGTAGAACCAAGTTGTACAATTAGTTTTTTATTTCATCTACATTTAGTACTCCATGCATATATCGCAAGTTTGATGTGACGGGGAATCTTTTTTCTGCACAGTGTTTTTTTTTGTGGAACTAAACACAGCCAAAGGCTTAAAGCTGACCCGGACACCAGTCATTAGGCTAACCCCAACCAGAGCCTTCCGTATCCACGAATTTACCCGTCATTAGGCTTAAAGATGAGGAGTACTCCCTCCGTCCCATTAAAAACGTCGTTTTTAACTTTTGAACTTCTTGTTTGACAGTTCGTTTTATTCAAAAAAATACAAATAATAAAATAATTAAATCACTATTAAAGTATCTCTAATAATAAAATAAGTCATAATAAAATAAACAATATTTGTATAAAAATTTTAAATAAGACGAACAAAGATGGCATGAAATTCAAAAGGAAAAAGTTTACTTGACCCCCCAACTATGGGGGGTCGTCTACTTTACCCCCAAACTATGAAACGGTCTAATTTACCCCTGAACTTTGCAAAACCGGCCAAATCACCCCTTCGAGCGGTTTTGGGCGGTGGTTTTGTTACAGTAACAGCTGTTTTGCTACAATAACATCGGTTTTGTCTTTTTCTTTTTTTATTTATTTCGTCTGAATCTTTGAAAAATCATAGTAAATCACGGAAAATCATAAAATGGAAAATCCAATTTTGTTGGACTCCACATGAGTAGATGTACACAGTGAACATATAATATAGTATGCTTTAGTACAAAGTTTTTTTGCTGTAAATTTGGATCTATTTTTTTCTGTAATTAATTTGAATAATTCATACAACAAAAACTTTGTACTAAAGTATAATATATTATATATTCACTGTGTAGATCTACTCATGTGGAGTCCAACAAAATTGGATTTTCCATTTTTTGATTTTTCTGTGATTTACTATGATTTTTCAAAGATTCAGACGAAATAAGTAAAAAAAGGCAAAACGCTGTTACTGTAGCAAAACATCTGTTACTTTAGCAAAATCACCGCCTAAAACCGCTCGAGGGAGTGATTTGGCCGGTTTTACAAAGTTCAGGGGGTAAATTAGACCGTTTCATAGTTTGAGAGTAAAGTAGACGACTCCATAGTTGGGGCGTTTAAGTAGATTTTTTCCAAATTCAAAACGATACTTTTAATGGCACGGAGGGAGTAGCTCGGGACACCTCCAGACGTTTCTGGCGCACGTGGACCATGCACATTGAACCTCGCCCGGCCTTTCCAGCAGGAGACAAAGGCCGCCTGCTCATGCTCGGCTCACCACTCCACACGTGCGCAGCCACTCCGTACTCCTACTCCGCAGCCATGATGCGTTCATTTTCTCGGTTGCAACTTGGGTCTTGTTTAGATGCACTCCAAAAGTCAAAATTTTTTCACTCTTTCTTCATCACATTCATCTTTGGATCCATGCATAAAGCAGTAAATATAGGTAAAAAAATAACTAATTACACAGTTTAGTTGAAAATCACGAGATGAATCTTTTGAGCCTAGTTGATCCATGATTGGACAATATTTACCAAATAAAATAAAAGTGGTACTATTTATCGGTCTGAAATTTTTTCACAATCTAAACGTGGCCCTTGCTCACCTGCAAAACCTGCCTCTGCCTACCACTGTACTCGCCGTCCTTTTTTTCAACCCTACTTTTTTTTTTCAATGGCTCCAGCTTTGACAAAATCCACTGGATTCCTGTGCAACAGCAATCAACAACACAGGTGTTTTTTTGTTTAGGCCCTGTTTAGTTCCTAAAAAATTTTGCAAAATTTTTCAGATTTCCCGTCACATCGAATCTTTGACAAATGTATGAAGCATTAAATATAGATAAAAAATAAAACTAATTACACAGTTTAGACGAAATGGACAAGACGAATCTTTTAAGCCTAATTAGATCATAATTGGACAATATTTGCCAAATAACAACGAAAAGCGCTACAATGTCATTTTGCAAGAAAAAAAAATCTAAACCGGCCCTTAGACCAGCGTGGGACGGGCAGCAGATCTCGGAATTTGGAAACGGAACCAGCAACAGCATAAGCAGGACAATGATTCATAATGTGCCAAAGCTTCGTGTATGTTTACTGCTGTCTCCCTGTTGCTAGCAACCCGTGGAGTCCTTTTCGATCTTGCCCTTGTTTAGTCCCAATTCCTACCCTAAATTCCAATATGCAAAAAAAAAAATTTCTCATCACATCGAAATACCGGTACATGCATGGAGTACTAAATATAGATGAAATAAAAACTAATCACACAATTTTGTGGTACTTTGCGGGACGAACATTTTAAGCCTAATTAATCAATGTTTAGACAATTTTTACTAAATAAAAACAAAAGTTGCTACAGTATAACGTGACGCGCACTGTTCCAGGTTGAATGTCCCAACTTTAGAACTAAACACGGCCCTGGGTAACAACACAGGTTCCCACGGCGCTTGACAGACAAATTGAAAATACTGGGCTATTAAAGATTTCGTTTCATTTACAACCAGAAAAAAGTCTAATTGACCCCCTCAACTTTTGGAGGTGTAGTTTATCCCCTCAACTATGAAACGGTCTAATTTACCCCCTGAACTTTGCAAAACCGGCCAAATCACCCTTCGAGCGGTTTTGGACGGTGGTCTGCTACAGTAACAATGGTTTGCTACAGTAACAGTGGTTTTGTCCTTTTCTTTTTATTTATTTCGTCCGAATCTTTGAAAAATCACAGTAAATCACAAAAAATTATAAAATGGAAAATCCAATTTTGTTGGACTCCACATGAGTATATCTACACAGTAAATATATAATATAGTATGCTTTAGTACAAAGTTTTTGTTGTATGAATTATTCAAATTAATTACAGAAAAAATAGATCAAAATTTACAGCAAAAACTTTATACTAAAGCATACTATATTATATGTTCACTGTGTAGATCTACTCATGTGGAGTCCAACAAAATTGATTTTTTTCATTTTGTGATTTTTTTATGATTTACTATGATTTTTCAAAAAATCAGACGAAATAAATAAAAAAAGAAAAGGACAAAACCACTGCTACTGTAGCAAACCGTTGTTACTGTAGCAAACCCACCGTCCAAAACCGCTCGAGGGTGATTTGGCCGGTATTGCAAAGTTCAGGGGTAAATTAGACCGTTTCATAGTTAAAGGGTAAACTAAACCACCCTTAGAAGGTCAGTTAGACTTTTTCCTTTACAACAAGAACGACATGATTAGTACAAGTTACAACATACAAAAACTACAAAGAAAGCGAGATATCCCTAAACATACTACTACACGGCACTAAACACACACACGCGGCGGAAGTGGCTCTGTACAAAGCACATGCTAAGCTACGTCTCCGTGAGTGGGTGATGATACAATATACAAGTGGAGAGTGGAAGCATCACCGGCGGCGAGACAGCGAGTCCCACAGGTCCGTGCACCGGCGGCGTGCGAACCCGACGCGGCCGGCGTCCACGTCGTACACCACCTCGAACCCCTGCTGCTGGAAGTTGCCCAGCGTGCCGGGGGGCCCATCACCCTCCTCACCGGACGCGTCCCCGCCGTTCATCAGCATGAGGCACCCCACGCCCACGTCCTTCCTCCCGGCCCTGCCTGCCTCTTCGCTCTTGAACCCCATGAAGTAGTTCCTCCGGGGCAGCGCCACCGTGGCATTGCCCCGGAAGTGCAGCGCCAGCGGCGGCACGCCGCGGTCCGACGCGGCGTAGTGGTAGCAGGGCGTGAGCCCCGTCTGTTCCTCGGCGCGCTCGGCGCGCGCGAACCCGGCCGCGGCCATCGCGCGGGCGAACGCCTCGGCCACCCGCGCGTACGTCTCGTTGGGCAGCATGGTGAAGGTCGTTCCCGAGTCCACCACCATCCCGCCGTTCCCGGCGCGGTCCACGCGCGCGAGCTCCGGCCGCGCCTGGATCCTCGTCGCGCCGACAGAGACAGCCTCCAGCGCCACCGAGTAGAAGTACGGGTGCTTCGGGTTGTGGAGCAGCGGCGTGTACACGAAGCCGCCGTCCGTCTCGGCGGCGGCGTCTGGGCTGCGGCCCAGGATGAGGGGGCTAGGCCGGATGAGCCGGTCGGCGCGGAAGGAGTGGGACACGAGGCAGTACGAGAACCTGCCGGAGAGTTGCGGAGAGAGCTGGCCCGGCAGCGAGAGCGGGCCGCGGCCGAACCCCGCCACCCCGACAGGCTCGCCCAGGGCCGTGTGCGCGCACGCGAAGGTGAAGTTGTCGACGGCCACGGACGCGCCCAGCCCGACGCGGCCGCGCCTCAGGTGCGCCACGAGGCTGCCGTCCCCGTACGCGTAGTAGAGCGGCGGGCACGCGTGGGACGAGGCGCCGCACGAGCCCGTCTCGATGTCCTCCAGCGGGCACCCCGCCGCGGCGCAGAGGTCCGACGGCGGCGCCGAGGCGTGCGCCGCGGAGCAGAGCGGCGACGCGCAGGGGACGCGTCGGGAGTCTGGCGGCGGCGGCAGCGGCGGGCTCGAGGAGTGGTCCGGCGGCGTGGGCTTGCCCTCGCAGAGCATGCAGGTGAAGGGGGCGCAGGGGAACCACACTAGGTCGCTGCCGGTGTCGAGGAAGAGGGACACCGGCGCCGCGGCGGACGCCGGCCCCACGGACAGGGACAGCGTGTAGTCGCTGCCCGGGGAAAGCGGGAGCGACAGCTGGCGGTGGCGCCCGGGAGGCGGTGGCGGGCTCCTGCGCGCGCGGTGCCGGCCGTGGCGCGCGGCCGAGCGGAGCGACGAGGAGCGGAGGAGGTGGTGCACGGGCGTGGCGCTGTCATTGGCCCCGTGAAGCGAGGAGAGCGTGTTGGTGAGCGGGAGGAGTAGGGCGCGGCATTGGCATTGGTGTTGGAGAGCGAGGACGAGGAGAGCGGCCAAGCAGCAGAGGAGACGCATGGCTGTGGGCCTGTGGCGGTTCGGGTGTGAAAATCGTCGGTTTTTTTGGGCGTGGCGACGGTGGCCTCGGGAGGTTAAGCGGGGGTTTTGAAGCGTGGAGACGGTGCGGCGCGGGACTGGGGTCGGTTGGCGAATCTTATTGCGCGCCACGGTGGGACTGGCGCAGTCCGTCCGGCCGGGGTCGGTGCATGGAGGCCACGCAGGCGCGGCAGCCGCTTGGTTTTGACGTGTGTGGACAAAGGCGGGTCACGGTCGCGGCCGTGGCTGTGCCGGCAGCGGTGGAGCTGCCCTGGAAGTCGGGGTGAAAATGGTATCGATATTCTCCGATCGTATTTGAGACCGAATTTGTTTAGAGGGGTTCAGATCTGTCCGTACCCGAGTCCGGATATTTAACATCTGATACCGTATCCGTATCCGAATACTCAAATCGTATATTTATGATGTCTATATCTAATCCTATCCTATCCAGCATGGTTGACACTATCCGTATTCAAATCTAAATCCGGACAGAAATATGAAAACAAATATAATATCAGTGATATCTGTCCGTATGCGATCCGCGGAGGTGCAGCAGCGGATCCTCCGATTGCTGTGCGGACGGTCCAGTCGGGTGCCGGCAGGGAGAAGAGTGATCGAGTGAGAAGCGAGGCAGCGAGCTGATGCCGGGAACGGGAAGTGGCACTGCCACGTGCCAGCCACCGGCTGGTTGACCTCCGCGACACGGGGGTTCATTCAGCTCTGGCTAATCTCATCAATTCATAAGTAATCTCGTTGGCGACCGCCTGTGAGTCTGTGGCCTTGTTTAGTTCGGTCAATTGAGGAGAAAAATATTGTATCAGAATTCCTGTAGCATTTCGTTTGTATTTAGTAAAAATTATCCAAATTTTGACTAACTAGGCTTAAAATATTCATCTCGCAAAGTACAACAAAATTGTGCAATTAGTTTTTGATTTCATCAACATTTAGTACTCCATGCATTTGCCGACATTTTGATGTGACAGGAAATCTTCTTTTTGCATAGTGTAATTTGAGGAGAATTGGGGGAACTAAACAAGGGCTGTGACGCAATTCTTGACTCTCGAGGGGAAATAATGATGATGGTTTATCCGAACGCTGTACCTGTACTAGGCGTAGTTGCATGCATGATGAGTTCCAGAAAACCTTGGCCAGGTTTAGTTTGCAAAATGTTTTTGAAAAAGCACGGTAACACTTTTCGTTTGTATTTGGAGCTGTTTAGTTGGCAAAATTTTTGGCGAAACGATACTATAGAAATTTCGTTGTTATTTGGTAAATATTGTCCAATCATGGTCTAATTAGGCTTAAAAGATTTGTCTCGTCCATTTCGTCTTAACTGTGTAATTAGTTTTATTTTTTATCTATATTTAATGCTTCATGCATGTGTTTAAAGATTCGATGTGACGGGGAATCTGAAAATTTTGGCAAAATTTTTGGCATCTAAACGGTGCCTTTGACAAACTTTGTCCAATCATGTATTAATTAGACTCAAAAGATTTGTCTCGACCTTTACAGATAAACTATGCAATTAGTTATTTTTTACCTACATTTGATGCTCCATACATGTACCGACATATGCGATGTGACGGGAATCTTGAAAACTTTTTGCATTTTGAAGTCATCTAAACATGGCCCTGCATGCATGGATATTTCTGCTTCTTTCTTTTTTCACTTGGGTGTTGAGTGTTGAATTAGGCGGATCACAGTGAATAGTCCAGAGGGTACATTTCTTTAGGGATAGGAAATTGCCCATCATTATCTTGACAGATCCTGTCCGACTCCACTCCCTCGAGCGGCGTAGAAGTCGTAGTAGCACCGACGAGGATGTGGCGGTGGCGAGGAAACAGTGGCGACGCCGGTGGTGCAGTGGACGTCGCGGCGTGGAGCAGAGGCGGCGGTGGACTTGGTGGCGGAGCTTCCCGCCGCTGGCAGTGCTCCCTCGATCGGACTAGGGTTAGGAGTGGGGTGTGGCGACTGGGGTGAACCTCGTGACCAGAGCTTATAGCTCCACCTCCTCTTTATAGCACTGTGCGACGGGAGCCCACCAACCTTCATGGGTTGGACGCCTCCGACCAGGGCGTAGATCAAGGCCCGAGTCGGCTGTTGGGCCTGACTCAGAGGAGATCAACCTAACATTCTCCCCCTTGATCTCAACTTATACTTTAACTTTAATTTCTTTCACTTTTATTTGTTCCATCACAGATTAGTGCATAGAGCATGCTTCATCGTCACGGTCAATCGTCGATAAATTTAACAGCTACAATACACGCCTCTGTTCTAAAACAAATTCTTTAACTCAAGGCCCTTTATTGTCCGAAAATCATAGGCTATACCATAAACCCATGTCGACTGTGTGTTCTCTGAACACACTGGGTGGTAAGCCTTTGGTAAGCGGATCCGCAAGCACTTGCTTGTTACTTTTACGTTCAATATTTTTAGTATGATTCCGGACTTTCTCCTTTACAACGTATAACTTTAATGTCAATGTGTTTGGCAGCACACTTGACTCGTTGTCATAGGAGTAAACTACTTAAATGGTTATTACTGTTGACAACCATTATCAATTCCGGATAAAGTTCTTTAACCATTTTGCCTGTCCCGCAGCCTCATATCATGATATACTGTAACTTTGCATCACTAATTATACTAAAACTGTTTCTTTGGAACTTTTCCACAATAAAACTCCAACTGCGAGTGTTAGCTACTATGTGGGTTTCACTAAACATCTCGCCAAAATTTAACATTTGTACCCACAACTACTTGAGAGTACTTGTTCTTTCCTTCTTAGCATGAGGCCAACATATTAACTCTATTCCAGTGATCTAAATCTGGACTGGACTTTTGCCAAAAATAATCCGAATACGTGAACTGTGTTAGGGTAATGTCTTATCTTTATACTCATTAAGCTTCCAACAGCTGAAGCATATAGGACGTCCATCTATAACAATCTTACATTGCTTTTGGAACACTAAAGTTCTCAAAACTATTACCCTTGATCATGGGAACAGGCGTAGATTTATCCGCATAGGTACATTATTTCTTTAGAAACTTTTCTTAGCATGTCTATGCGATAGTCTTAATACCCCTTTTTCTTTTATCTCGGTAAATTTCAATTCTTATAACGAGAGATATTTTACCGAGAACTTTCTTATTGAACCTTGAGGACAAGAACTTTTTCTCATGCAGTAGATTGACATCACTACTAACCAGTAGGATGTCATCCACATATATAGGATTAGGAAATGAATTTTCCATTCTATAACTTTATACAAACGCAATTGTCCTCTCATTTTCTTTAACCCAAAATTTCTAATTGACTTTTCAACTTTAAATGTCATTGCCTAGAGATTTACTCTAGTCCATAAGAGATTCCTACAGGTGGCATCACTTGCGTTCTTTTCTTTCCATGACAAATCCTCTAGGTTGTGCCATGTAAGCATTTTCATACAAATCACATTGGGAAATGACGTCTTTACTTTCATCTGATGTAACTTAGATCATGATGTGCCACTAACACTCATTGCAATCTATTCATTCTCTTCGCGCAAAATCTTTCATTTCAAGTCACGCTTTACATCTTTGCATATTCCCTTTGGAATCACATTTGATTTGTAGACCCATTACAGCCTACTGTTTTGACTCCTTAGGAATTTATTCTAGATCTCAAAATATTATTGGTATTATTGATTTTATTTCATCTTCGTTCGCTTCTTACCACTTGGACGAGTGAACGTCTCTCATGGCTTCTTCAAATAAGGTGGGATTACCCTCTATTTGAATTTCACTAACATAGACTTTATAGTCATCAGAAATATCTGATTTTCTTATTCTTTGAGACTTTCTAGGGCCTTAGCTACTAGTATTTCTTGATCTTTATTGCCAAAAGACAATTGATTCTATAAGGTATTGTGTAACAAGATCCTTGTTTATATTATTCATCCTCCTTGCGGATTTAGGTCTCTTTGTATCATGCTCCTCCAGATTGTCCCATCTTTAAACTTTCTTTTTTAGGTTTAATCTACTAAAACTTATATGACGTGTTTAGCATCGTCTTAATAACTCTGAATGCGTCCAGTATGAATACTGGCCGACTATGCTATCTTTATATTAGAACTGTAAAAGGTCCATGAATTTAGCTATTTCTTTACTTTATGGGTATCATTATTATGACTGTCTTACTCCCCCGATGATCACATTCATCTTTTATAGATCACACTCATCTTTTATAGATCACTCTTGCCTTCAATGCATAGTATGCATCACATTATCTGAAGTATGGGGAAGTATCTTTCTTAATTGTCTTTCTTAATTGATCTCATATTTCTCCCCCTCGAAATGTGGTACGAACTTTTCTACCACAATTTCGAAAACTATTCAGAACTCTTGTGAATGAGGAAACTTTGATTACTTCCTTCATCCACATGATTGCATCATGCAAATGAAATTATTTCTTAATTCGTTGGGAGTACTTTTTTCTCATTTTACTTCAAGAACTCAACATAGTCTTTTATCATTAATACTTCCGCAAGTCATGCTTGCATGTCATTCTTATCTTGAGGTTCGTCTGCAACTTTCAGTTCTCAAACTCATACTGGGACAACATAAGAGCTACCCTAAACTTTTCTCACTGTGCTGGATACACTAAAAGCACATGAGTCATCACAACTTTCTCCTGCCATGCAGGATAAGTACTATGTCAAACTTCTCCCGTCATACAGGATTAATTAACATAAGTACTATGCTAACTTTATCCTGCGGTCCTGCCATACGGGTATTTTATCAAACTTTTCCCGCCATGCGGGTACTATCATAAACTTTTTCCCGCCATGCGAGATAATTCCCTTGAAGGGACATAAAAGGCAGGATTGGCTCATACTCAACCATCAAATTTAGGAATAAATCTGAATACTCTTTAACACACATGCTTAATCCGACGTTGGTCAAATTAAACATGCATGTCACTTATTACATTTCAAATCATGATGATTTAGACTAAAAAATTATTTTACTTATTACATCTCTTATCATGACGATAAGAACTAAAACTAAATTCTTCTTTATAAAAGGTACATCAAAGACATTTCTTAAACTAAACTCTTATTGTTCTATTTCTTTTCTTGGATCAATATCCTAGATTTTTTTCCTGTTGAAGCCATTCTTTAAAGAAAACACAGTCTCTCATGCAATGGTCTTCCTTCTTTATTATCTTGCACTTAGTCTTTTCACCATCTGAGTCACAAGTACCCATATCACTTTCTTTTCTGCCTTCAAAAATGAAAGCATCAAGTTCTTTGTCTGAAAAATATTAATCAATAATAATCAATAATGCTCATTAAACTTTTAAAAACTTTATGTTCTATTCTATATCACGTTGGGCAGAAATAGAATAAAACAACTTCTTCTATATTAATTCCACATCACCGTTGGGCAGAAATAGAATTAACATATGAAAACTCAATTATCTTATAACCGAGGATTTAATTTTGAAGAGCATCATCATCATTGTTATTGCAGCGGAAACATGAAAATACATTACATTCTGCTCGCTCTGGAGCATCTCTTGTTTCTTATCTATTCTCTGAAAATTGGTCACTTTGATGCAATATTTATCAGAGATTTAAACTTTAAACATAAAACTCATAGAATTATAATATTGTTATCATCAACGTTGGTAAGAAAATAACAACGTCATAATTTTCTTTAAACTTAAACTCATAAATGAACTTATAATATTGTTATCATCAACGTTGGTCAGAAAATAATAAATATTATAATTTATCTTAACTATAAACCGACTATTCCTCCAATTAAAAATTTCCTCTTGGTTCCAACTTTAACTGGAGGATAAACTTTTCATCATTCATTGAATAACTATAACCGCTCTTCAAATTAAATCCTCCCGTTGATTCAGATTTAATGAGAAGACAACAAACTTTCACTTTGTAGCGGAAACATTAATTAAATCTCATAATTCTATTATCAAGAAACTCTTAAAAATCTTTACTGTTCTCTGAACAAACTTATCGTTGGACAAAATTGTACAGAAATTTGCATTAAAATTTGCTTCCGAAATAAAAAAACGAAATTCTATCACTTTTACTATTCTGTTATTGAAACTGGCCTGAAAGCCTGCTCGTGGCCCAACTCGCAGCGCTACCCAGCATGGCGCTCAGCCCGGCCCAGCGCTGGATGCCTACGCCCTCGCGCGTTCCGGCTGGCCCAGAGGCGTGGCCCAGCTGCGCAAGCTGTTCTCTGTGGCCCAGCAAGTCGGCCCAAATGGCGCACAGCGCCCTGCCGCATCGGCCTGGCCCAGCCGCTTGTGACTGCGCTCCCCGCGCCCAGGCCGTAACCTGGGCCTAGGCCGGGAAAGACGCCACCCGCCTGAGCCATTTTTGGCCTGGTCATTGCTGGCCATTCATCTGATCAGACGGTCGTCCGTCGTCCTCGGAGGATCAAAAACGGTAGCCGGTCAAAAATTCCCAAGCCCTAATTCATTTTCCTCTTCCTCTTCTCCTTCACAGAGCAGCGGCGGCGGCCTCTACAGTCGTTGGCGCCGGTGAAGAAACGCCACCGGACCAAGTCCGACTGCTCCCCACCTGTTCTTTCTCTCCCCCGCTCATCTCGCTCGCACAGTCCGCCGTCAGTCCCATGGAGACAGCGTCGGAGACGAGCTAGTGACCGGAGATGGTGGCGTCGCCGTGGTACCCCTCGCCGGCGCACGCGTGCGGCCGAAGCCGCGCGCGGCACCGTCGAGCGGCACTACGGTGGTGCCCTTTTGGGCGGAGCCCCCGCACGCGCGGTGTTGGCTCCTCAATCTGCCCGCGCGACGGCGGGTCTTCTTCCCGCTCAACGGCAAATCGCCGCCGTGCGGTGGTTAGCAGGTGAGCCCCAGGTAGGCCGCCGTGCCCTTTTCTTTCAATTAGGGTTAGGGTTCTTTAGGGTAATCCAAATTGAATTCGAATCCCCTTTCTGTTTTCCTTTAGGGTTAGGGTTTGACCATGTCAAAACCGAATCCCCTCCTTCTCCTTTTCTACCCAAAAAACCAGATCTACCACTAATATGACTGTTAACCTTAGATCCAGTACCAATGTTGAATTAGACGGATCACAGTGAGTAGATCTAGAGGGTACATTTCTTTAGGGATAGGAAATTGCCCATCATTACCTTGACAGATCCTGTCCAAGTCCACTCCCTCGAGCGGCGTAGAAGTCGTAGTAGCACCGACGAGGATGTGGCGGTGGCGAGGAAACAGTGGCGACGCCGATGGTGCAGTGGACGTCGCGGCATGGAGCAGAGGCGGCGGTGGACTTGGTGGCGGAGCTTCCCGCCGCTGGCAGTGCTCCCTCGATCGGACTAGGGTTAGGAGTGGGGTGTGGCGACTGGGGTGAACCTCGTGACCAGAGCTTATGGCCCCACCTCCTCTTTATAGCACTGTGCGACGGGGGCCCACCAACCTTCATGGATTGAACGCCCCCGACCAGGGCGTAGATCAAGACCCGAGTCGGCCGTTGGGCCTAACTCGGAGGAGATCAACCTAACATTGAGTTCAGCGCTTGCACGATGCTCTACTCCGTACGTACTTCTGTTATGGAGGTTTCTACGTCATTAGTACATCGGCACCAAAAAGTTACGTACTTCTGCTATGGTAGTTCCTGAGTTCGTAGCAAGGACAACTGTGCATTTGATTGAAGTAGAGAAAGCTGGTACAACATACGTACACCAAACGAAAAAGGCGTCCTGATAAATTTCAGGAGGGGTCATGCATTGCATTGGATTAAAGAGATAGTGATTAGATTACCCGTGCTTTTAGGTGAACCCCCTACTTTCTTCGCTTTTCCGGTCTCTTCTTTCCTGTAGGAAAATACGTTGGTGCTACGGCTACCGTAGACCAAGCAAAGCAGCAAGCCAAACAAACGAGATATACAAGAGCCGAAAGGACCTGTCCTCAATGACGGACCCACCCAAGTGGATTAGTTCGACTGATCTTTCGCCTCAGAATAGTGTCAGTTCCCGTGAATTATTAGGCGCCATCATGGCAGCGTTATCGTGATGAGCACAGTTAGCTGGAACCGCTGCGCCAACCAAATACAGTATCGCGCAAGGTTTTGCAGTTCTACATGTTGTCGAGGCGTACTACATGGGGGAAGAAAAAAAAAGAGATCTTGCCGCGTTTGATTGGTCATGTTCCTGTTCTGGTGCGCTCCTCTACTGTAGCAATGTACGCGTCCCATTTGAAATACGCATTCCGCAAGGTACATTACGGACATGCTTGTAGCGTTACAAAACAACTTGTAACGTAAACTATACGAGACGAGGGGTTAATGCAGGGCCGTTGCATCCTTTCCTGCTTGTTTCGCAAGCTAACTGCTCTCTCAGACTCGCCTTCTGAGATCCCAAACAGAAATAGGGATTCGAATTTGAAATCACGTTCACTGGCCCTGCGAAGCGAAACGCCGAATCGATTGGATCCGTCGAATCGCGGCAGAAGAAGACGAGCGTTCGTGCAACCAGCTGATGTACGGGGGCGGAGAGGGACTCGGGAGGCTTTGCAGAGACAGCAGCCAAGCTTCACAGGCAACGCCAGAGACAGCGAGGCCGGTGTCACCTTCCTCCTCCGCCGTCGCGTAGCCTGTCTCGGATTCCCACGCCATTGCGACAACGACAAGGACTCGCATACGGCTGGGCCGGGCGGCAACGCAATGCCCCTGCTTCTGTGCCCTCTTCACGGATATCAATCAAGCCCCTGTTTAGTTTCCAGAAAATTTCGCAAAATTTTTCAGATTCCCCGTCACATCGAATATTTGGACACATGATGAAGCATTAAATATAGATAAAAAATAAAACTAATTACACAGTTTAGACGAAATGGACGAGACGAATCTTTTAAGCCTAATTAGACCATAATTGAATAATATTTACCAAATAACAACGAAAAGCGCTACAGTGCCATTTTACCAAACTTTTCGGAACTAAACCGGCCCCAAGAGATCTCATCAATCAAAATGACGTGATGATGGATAGGTACGGGACCGTACGCCGGCCGGAGGAGAACAGCTGTGGATAGCTGGCCAAGCTGGGTGCTGCCGGATGGCGTGGGCCGCGTGGCCCGTGCTCGAGGGCCCCGGCCGATGGACGCTTGCCTAGGCTAGAGCCAGGTACTACGCTCTGGTTTGTTGGTCCACACTCCACAGCCGCGAATGCAAAAGCCGAAAGCAGCTGGGACACCCTACATAAAGAAGTTGTCCGACTGTTCACGGTTCAAGAACGCAAGCGTCTTAAGCCGAGACAGTGGTAGCTGGTAGACGTAGATCGAGGAATGTTTGTGGCTTGTGTCATGCACTCATGCTTTGCATGTCCTCTCTGCCATCACAAGGTAACACGGACGTTTTTTTTAGGACACCGGGCGGTTATCTGGGCCCAAGTTTTAACATATAAGTAGCTACCATCATGTGGCAGATCCAGAAATATATACTGGCTAAATGTAAAAAATAAGAACTCCTTTTTTATTTTCCATTTCAATGAGTATAAACTTATAACGGGAGCTCAGGAAAGGCCCCCTGCATCCAGCGGCGATAGTAAGGGCTCGAACCTCGGCTAATCTGGTGCTCCACCCCTGCCATCATCACGGTACTGATTGGTGGTGGATTTTTTTTATTTTTAACCTTTTTTAAAACAATTTTTAAAATTAACATTGCAACTTTTTTTTTATTTGGAACCCTAAAAAAGATATGATTTTTCTAAAGCGACGGGAGCTTGTACATAATTATTATGCTGCTGAATTTTTATGTTATTTTTAAGCATCTTAATGACCCCAAATTAAAAAATTCAAAACTTTAAAGTTGTAGATCCCATCGAGAGATACAACTTTCATATAGAAAGCATCTTCATTTGACACCTCATAAGAAATGATTTATCCAAGGCGATAAGCACTTTTACGCGATTAATATACTGCTGAAAATTTATTTATTTTTTTTAGCATCTTAACAACCTTAAATTAAAAACTTATAACTATAAAGTTGTAGATTTCATCGAAAACTACAATTTTCATATAAACATTGTCTTCATCTAAGATCATATGAAAAAGATACGATTTTTTTAAGTTTGCGCTCGCCACGCTAGCGCTACAGTGCCATGCCAACCGGAGTGGTGCGACGAGCTTTTTCACGTAGAAATCGTTTTCCACGCCAGCAACTTAGGCACAGCCAAACGGGTTAGATTAGCAAATAAAAAAGCAAGGGTGTTAATTTAAAAAATTATTTTAAAAAAGGTTAAAAATAAAAAAAATCTTGATGGTTTGCTTTGCTGCGAACTCAGCCATACTGGCACGTAAAGTATGACTTAAAATACCATCAAAGATCTTGTTTGTCATCACTTTGACTCCTTACTACAGTGTATGCATGGGTGAGCCGAGGCCGATAAAGCCAAAAATAATGACTTCACCGACTCTTAGTTAATTTTGAGATAAGAGAAAAATAACTCCTCCATATAATGCATAGAAGAGCCAAAGCCACCCGAAACTCTACCAAACCGGGAGGATCAACCCACTGCAAGGAGCCATTGAACCTGATGACTGACGAATAAGGGGTTGTTTAATTTCAGGGTGTAAAGTTTTAGAGTGTCACATCGGGTGTTATATGAGGTGTCGTATGAGGTATTCGGATACTAATAAAAAAACAAATTACAGAATCTGTCAGTAAACCGCGAGACGAATTTATTAACCTAATTAATCCGTCATTAGCACATATATTGCTGTAGCACTTTATTATCAAATCATGAACTAATTAGGCTTAAAAAATTCGTCTCGCAAATTACACACAATATGTGTAATTAGTTATTTTTTAGTCTATATTTAATACTCTATGCATGTGTCAAACATCCGATGTGATAGAGGGTAAAGTTTTAGGGTGGCAACCAAACAACCCCGAATAAAATGGCAAATGCAAAGAGACGTGTCGGACTTTGCGTGCACGAAAACGAGCGAACGTAACGTTTAAAAAACCGGAGCGAATGCAATCGAAGTGCAGAACACACAATATGGACCATTATCTTTAGATTGTATCATGATTTGGCTCAAGGGACATGAAGCCTGTTATCGATGGCATTTTCTATGATAAGAAACCCGAACATGCACTCTTCAACTGAGGGAGTTGAAAAATCTTGTGTGTTTTGCTGGAGCACTATGTGCTGCTGGTCACTTTGAAGTGCGACAGAAGCAAAATTTTCAAACACAGCAAGCTTTTTGAAGGCATGCATTTTGCTTTGGAATAAAGCGAAGGCAAGAGGCAGTCCATCATTTTGTATTTGTTTGCTTGCAATCATATAGGGATCAACCATTGTTCTATCACTTTACCATACAAAAAGTATCATCACCACCTGATTTCCTGCTTGCCTGCTGGTGGTGGAAGCAGGTACTTTATTTTTAGGGAAAGAACACCTAAAAATTGGCACATGACATTTTAAAATTTTTCTAACGAGATGATTTGTAGTAGTCTAGTAGACATTATATTAAGCAGTAATCATACGGCATCATGCCGCAATAATACACAACTCTGGCAGCCGGGCAACACAAGCCGTAGCAAGTAGCCGTAGACACTGTGGAACAACACTAGAGGGACGATGGCAATTATGCAATAAAAATATATCTTAAAATGAGGCAAACAACTATTAGTGTTCCCCAAATATGGCTGCAGGAGCGCAGGTTTCCGTGCCTATCACCATGGCCACAGCGTCTCGGGTACTTCCAATAATGCATTCAGATGGGTACCGAAGTCCACAGGACGCATTTCTTTACAAGGCCCGAGATTAATTGAAACAGTGATGGCTAACCGGAAAGAATCATGTGACAATAGTGATGGCTAACTGTAAGACCCCTGGCCACCGGTGATCGCCGGCGACGTGAGAAAGACAGAGATGGCACGCCGGATTCGGTCAACGGAGGAACCTCTCGCTCGCGTTTTACTGTCTTGGAATAATAAATTCGATGTCTTGCTTACAACAATAGTTCAGAATATAAGGCACTTGGCCGACTAACTAGATGACCCCACAAGTCATACTCTAGCTATTACATAAATGATAGGAGTACATCTCCTCTGAGCCGCGTACTGCTCTCCGTCTTTAGCCTTGTGTCGTGACATCTCCTCACGCCGAAGGTTCTACTTGACCCCAAGCAGGCTAGTGGGAAACGCTTGCAAATGACATTGTAGTCTTCCCAAGTGGCAGACGAAGTTGGTAACCTTGTCCATGTGAGCAATACCTGAGGAACAACATTATTACCTTTCTTAACCAGGCGACGTTCCAGGATACGTTCTGGGACAGCAGTTGTTGCCTCCAGATCTGTGACAGCAGGAAGAGTAGAGTACACAGGTGTGTAATCTTGGTGAAATGCCTTCAGCTGCGAAATGTGAAACACAGGGTGTATGGCACTGTCAGCAGGTAATTGCAAATGATATGCCACGGGTCCAATCCGTTCCAGAATCTTGTATGGCCCAAAAAACTTGTAAGATAGTTTGGGAAAGGGTCTGTTGACCACTGAAGATTGGGTGTATGGCCGCAGGCGCAGCAACACAGAATCTCCCACATTGAATTGTTGATCAGTTCGGTTTCTGTCTGCAAACACTTTCATCCTGTTCTGAGCGTGCTCTAGTCTGGTCTTTAGGACTTGAAGATGGAGTGCTCTATTCTCAACGAGTTGAGTGATTGAGGTAGAGGTATCAGGTGATGGTGTTGCTGCTAGTCCCAGATCAGGATCATAGCCATAGAGAGCCTTGAAGGGAGAACAACCTATTAAGGTATGAAAGGAGGAGTTGTACCACAGCTCAGCTAATGACAGCCAGACTTTCCATGTTTTTGGTGAATCTTGAACAGAGCATCTCAGATACATTTCTAGGCACTGGTTAACCCTTTTAGTTTGACCATCTAATTGTGGGTGGTATGCTGTACTCAGATTGAGGTTGACCTTATAGAGTTTGAACAGCTCTTTCTAAAAGAAACTGACAAAGATGGTGTCTCTATCTAAGACAATGGACTGAGGCATGCCATGAAGCTTCACAATGTTATCTAGGAACAACTGAGCAATGGAACTGGTAGTATATGGATGCTTGACTGGAATGAAATGGGCATACTTATTGAGTCTATCCACAATTACCATGATCACAGTATAGCCCTCAGACTTTGGGAGGCCCTTAATGAAGTCCATGGACACCTCTTGCCAGACCCTGCTGGAATGGGTAAAGGCTGCAACAGTCCAGCTAGGTGGGTATGGGAATGTTTTGCACGCTGGCATACAGGGCACTGTTTGATGTAACTTTCAATGTCAGTCTTCATGCCTTTCCATTCAAAGTGTCTCTTCATTCTGTTATAGGTGGCATTGACACCAGAATGGCCTCCTAGAGCACTGGAGTGGCATGCAACTATTAATTTTGTTTAGAGTGCTGAGTTGTTGTCTATCCAGACGAGCTCATTCTTCTTGATCAGTCCTTGGTCCAGCCTGTAGCCCTTTGTCAACAGGACTGTGAATAGCCAATTGACTTAGGAGTTGCTGAGCATGTGGATCAGTTGTGTATGAGTTTAACACTTCCTGTATCCATTGTGGTTGCACCATAGAAACAACTTGGATGGCAAACATGTCAGCAACCCTGGACAAGGCATATGCAGCCATGTTATCCTTTCCTTTTCTATATTTGATTTTGAATTGTAGACCCATTAGCCTGGTCATGGCTTTTCTCTGCATGTTAGAGTGGAGATTTTGCTCAGCTAGGTAGGCTAAGGATCTATGGTCAGTCAATATGATGAACTCTTGTATTTGTAAGTAGTGCCCCCACAGCCTTAATGAGTGCCAGAAACTCTTTTTCATACATAAACAAATGTTTGTGCTTCTCCCCAAGGGCTTTATTGAGATAAGCAATGGGCTAACCAACCTGCATCAAGACTGCTCCTCTCCATCAGAGCAAGCATCTGCTTCAACAATGAATTAAGCTTGGAAATTTGGCAGGGCCAGAACTGGTGTTGTAGTCATTGCCTGTTTTAGCTGATGAAATACGGTGTTGGCCGGTTCAGTCCACTGGAACTACTTTTGCCTGAGTAGTAATGTGAGTAGTTTAGCAATAATGCTATATTTTCTCATAAACTTTCGATAATAGCCAGTGAGACCCAGAAATGCTCTAAGCTCTGTGAAAGATGTAGGGACCGGCCACTGGAGCATGGCTTGAGTTTTTGATGGGTATGTGGACACCCCTTGATCATATATTATGTGGCCCAAGTATTCTAAGCTACTCTTGGCAAAAGTGCATTTGCTTGCTTTGAGATACAACTGATTAGCTCTGAGTGTTTCCAGGACTTGCTGCAAGTGCTGGACATGAGTTTGCATGTTTCTGCTATAGATGAGAATGTCATCTAAAAACACTAACACATATTTTCTGAGAAATGGTTGGAGAACTTGATTCATAATGCATTGGAATGTAGCTGGGGCATTGGTTAACCCGAAAGGCATGACCTTGATGTGTCTTGAATGTTGTCTTATGTTCATCTGCAGGCAGCATTCTGACTTGGTGATATCCAGATCTCATGTCAAGTTTGGTGAACACTTTGGACCCAGCTAGCTCATCCAAGATTTCTTCAATGATTGGCATTGGGAATTTGTTCTTGATGGTTATTGCATTCAGTTTTCTGTAGTCAATGCAAAACCTCCAGCTTCCATCCTTCTTCTTCACCAATAGGACCGAGGAGGCAAAGGGACTGTGACTATGAGTAATCAGTCCATGCTCTAGCAACTTCTTAACTTGCTTCTCGATTTATGTCTTATGTTGTGGAGAGTAGTGGTAAGGTCTAGAGTTAATTGGGACTGCCTCTGGATATAAAGGGATTGCATGATCATAACTGCATGGTGGTGGGAGTGTTTCTGGATCATTGAAGACATCTGCATACTGATGTAATAACAGTTGAATGTCTTCATTGTCAGTTGTGGGTATGGAGCCAGTGGTGCTTGGTCGGTTTCTGTTGATATCTAAGATCACATAAGCCCAAATGTCATTTCCCTGGGTCGATTTGTAAACTTGCTTTGCTGAAATGTTGTTTACTTGCATTGTAGGTTGTTTGAGCCCTTGCAAAGTAACCTTCTTGTCTTGATGTGTGAATGTCAATGTTTTGGCCACCCAATCACATTGCATTGGACTGTGTTCTTGCAACCAGTCATAGCCTAGAATTACATCATAGGGCAGGAGGTCTAACACTATCATGTCTGATGTGAAGGTATGTCCCTGAATGTACTAGCTTAGATTCTGTACCTTTCTTGCTGCTGTCATCCACTGCTCATTGGCCAATTTAACTCTTTGTTTATCCATTGAAACTATAGGTAGCTTGTTGATCTGCACAAAATGAGTACTAACAAAGCTATGTGAGCTTCTAGTATCCACTAGGGTGAGCATGGTTTTGTTCTTCACTATTGTCTTGAGTTTGATGCAGTCTTTAGACTCAGTGCCAGCAAAGGCATTTAAAGATAGCTGACAGAAATCTTCAGTCAGCAGCTCATCAATGGCCATCTCATTGAGAAGGTCCTCACTGATTTCTTTATCAAGATCATTAACAACCAGAGCATTAATTTGAGGGTTGTTTCTTTTTTTACAGATCTCAGCATGTCCAGGCTCGTATTTTTCTCCACAGTGATAACATAGATTGTTGGCCTTTCGATAATATCTGAGTTGTTTGTCTCTCCATAAACTACCATATGTATTGGTGGGTCTCTAGTCTTGCTTCTGCTGTGGCCGAGCTTGGTTAGAAGTTTTCTGATATTTGAGCTTGCTCCTTTTCAACTGGCGCCGTTGAATCTTTGCAATAGTTACAGCTTTCTTGACAGTGGTGGGTGTGTGAGGCTCCACTGCTGCTCTAATGTCATCCTTTAGGCCACTAACATAGGTTGTGGCAAAGAACAACTCATCAACATTGGTACTGTGCATTGACACCTCAAATTGGAGAGCTTGGAATTGAGTGGTGTACTCCTCAACTGTGTTTGTTTGTTTCAAATTGAGCATCTCATTAACTGCTGATCTATAATCATCCGATCCAAATTCTTCATGCACAGCAGCACAGAATTATTTCCAGGTAAGTTTCCTGTGAGTTTGCTTGTAAGCTTGCCACCACTTTGTTGCATTGCTCTGCATGTGCATAGCTGCTGCTGTTACCCATAGGTTGTCAGGGATGGTATAGATGATGAAGTAGTTTTCACAATTGTCAAACCAGATTTTTGGGTGTTCACCATCAAAGGTGTGAATTGCATCTTTGGTGGGAGTGATGTGGGATGGTATCTTTGGTATGTTGCTCATGTAATGTTTGTGTGGTTTAGAAGATGAAGGCTTGGTGTTCTTCTTGCCCTTGGCAAAGACATTCTAGAAGCCATCTTCCTCTTCTTCAAACACCACTGAACCAGAGTCATCACTGAAAATCTGATCTTCCTTGTCAAATTGCTACAGTGTCAGCTGGGCCACAGCTTGGCCATTTGCCTTGACTTGCTGGGATATGAAATCTTGTTGTTCAGCAAATTTGTCGACCTTCTGATTACTAGCCATCACCTGTTTCTTCAAATCTTGCTATGCCAGGTTGATGTCATTCATCCTATCGAACAAATGATCCACACTCTCCATCATCTGATCCCATTTGGACTTATCATCATCACTCTTCTTCGACATTTGTTCCAGCAAGATTTGTGTTTGCTTGGATGGTTTGACTGCTGTTGTTGCGACACTCTGTGCAATACTTGAGGAATCCACTGTGAAACAACAGGTTTGGCCTGAACCTCCCCTACTGCGTGTTTCACCAAAACTCAACTCCTGGAAGTAAGGCGGGATCGAGGGATTTTACACAGAGATGACACTCCGCAATCCAAATCCACGGATACTTCCTCATCAGCGCCACCGCACCACTCCAGCATGACCGAATTCCAAAATTTTATGCGTGGACAGATGCCGCGCAACCCTTGTTCGTCATCCAGGTGTGCTAGATGAAAGAAAGGTGAGCGAAATTGTGAAGCTCACAGTGGTTCACACCGCCGAACCCTAGGTGTCGGTGTAGTCCCCCAGTCGGTGTAGTCGGAGGCGAGGACGGCGCGCCCACGCTTCGCACTCGTCGCGCCGCCGCCGTGCGCTTGTGTTCACAGTGGATTTGAACCCCGTCACGCCGCTGCCGTGCGCCGAGTCACTCGCAAGATCTGGTCGACCCAGCAAGTAGTCCCATCACGCCGCCGCCGTGCGCTTCAGCTCGTCGTGGAATCGAGCTCCTGTCACGCCGCCGCCGTGAGTCTCTGTGGTTGGTAGATCGGAGCGATCCAGCAAGTTCGAAGTGATAAATTGGGTGGGATAGGGTAGAGATCTGAGGAACGACCGCCTTTGATACCACCTGTAAGACCCGTGGCCGCCGGTGATCGCCGGCGACGTGAGAAAGACAGGGATGGCACGCCGGATTCGGCCAACGGAGTAGAGGAACCTCTCGCCCGCGTTTTACTGTCTTGTAATAATAAATTCGATGTCTTGATTGCAATAGTTCAGAATATAAGGCACTTGGTCGACTGACTAGATGACCCCACAAGTCATACTCTAGCTATTACATAAATGATAGGAGTACGTCTTCTCCTCTGAGTCGCGTACTGCTCTCCGTCTTCAGCCTTGTGTCGTGACCCTAACCGGAAGCAACCATATGATAATAGCGTGACCTGCCTAAGAGCATCTCCGAGAGTATCATATTTTTTTTCCTCCCAATAACATGTAGTTTTACAACTCCTAAAGAGATATTAGAAAGGAAAAAAGGAGGTTATCCCTAAGAGTTTCCAATAATCCACTCATAAAACATAGAAATAATTTTACATCAGGAATTCTATACTATTTCTAAATTATCGTAACTACTTTTATATATTCTTTCTCTCTCGTACATTTGCATCAGGAACCATTTCCTATTTCTTATTGTTTTCCACATCCTTTCAGCTTTAGATTGACCGATACGCACGGGATCGGCGCGACCACTACTACGCATAAAGTTATACGCGACGGGAGATGATTTACCATGTTCATAAATTTTAGGAGTATGAGTTAGGAATTGTCGGAGTGGTATTTTTTCTCATCTCGTTAAAAACCAAGGATTGGAAAAAGAAATAGGGTGCTCTCGGAGATGCTCTAACTGTGATGCCGCAACAACATGCCATGAACCAAATCCAAATGTAGGTTGAGGCTGTCAGACCCAACAGGAAACTGCAGTTCAGGTTCAGTCATATGCGAGCTGATCAAAGAGGTCTCCAGTTAACAGTTAACACCAGTGCTACCATAGGCTCATAGCACGTCTGTTTCTTAGTTCTTTATCACATTCTTCATCCAGGTAATATACTAACTTCCTAACTTAACAACAAAGTTCTACCATATTTATATGCTGCTCATTAGCATCTATTTGACTGAGTTACAGTTCTTAAAGCACAAAGGATAGGCTATGATTTCTTATACCTACTAAATTCATCAAGTAATTTCCCGTGCATATTGAGGTGATGCACGCTTATTTAAATTTGAATACATAGCCACGAAACGAAAGCTCATTTTAACTTCTAGAGTGGTTAGGATCATTATTTCTGCATTATCAAAGTCTTTGAGAAGTCCAAACAGTGACTACAATACACAACACACGCCAACTGATGATTACAAAAGAGGGACGAGAGTAAATACTCACATAATGTACAAATAGTGAATAACACATAAATATGAGTACAAAATAATGCAAATAACTAAATAAGCAGGGATATCAGGTATCAGTAAAAATATGAATGCTAACTATATGCTTCTGCTTCTGGTTTTATTCTTTCCAATAGCTTTTCAGCTTCGATAAAACCCCCCAAAGGTCCTAGAGGGGTATATTTTACTTGCCTCCAACTGTCATATGAAGTGGCCCAAATAATTTTAGGTGGAAATAAAAGCTCTGATTCAAAGTATCAATCTTACTATTTAGGGAATTACCTGGGCATAAATGGCAGTGCCAGGCAATGGAGGTGAAGGTGATCGACACTATTAAATGGGGGTTGATGAAACCCAAACCTACAATGCAGGCTACATATGTAAGAGAAATGGCAGTAATAATGTTGAATATGCATCTTGACTCTTGAGATATACTTAGTATTAAAAATGCTGCCCGCGTATGAGACTGCTTTGGAGAAGGTATGCACCACAAGATCATATATGTTCCATTTGGGCTAATGCAATACCTGTGCTCCTCAGAATTAGGAGCATCTTGATTGAGCAAGTCTTTCCCCACCTTCACCATGTGGCTGACTGAAAGACAACAATAGAAGAAATGCAACAGCTCACTCTTCAATTCTGGGTTGCACTACAATGCATACTGAATGCAGCATCAAGCCAGGTTCATATGATGAAAGAAGCCAGAGAGTACCCACCTAACTGGTGATCATCCTTGGTTTTGTGGAGGCTATTTACAGTTGGTATATGATCAATGGGTATGACAAGATAGTGCCTACAAATATCGCACAACATAATGCATCACAAAACAATATTGAGGCAAATAAATTGAGCGTTTATAACAGTAGAAGTACAAGCTCTAAGAAAAATAATATAGCAAAGCCTTTTAGTCCCAAGCAAGTTGGGGTAGGCTGGAGATGAGGCTGAACAAGAACCAAAATAAGAGGATAAAGAAAGCAGAATGAGGTACTAAAATATTAATAATGAATCAATAGTTTCTTCTGGTTGTGAATATGCGAACTGATCTCATGTTTAGCCCCATGAGTAAATCATGTGAAAAATTGCTCCAGAACGCTTATCAAACACAAAGCCAGCAAGAACCACAAGAAGAGTTCAATGTACCATGCTATTTGCATCACCATCATGGCATCATGCACTTCTCACAAATTTTTATGTTTCAATTGTAAACCAACTATGACATTGCTACATGAAACTAGAACACCCAATTATAAAGATATACAGTATGTTGTCCCAGATACATAGTAAAATGCATGATACTTGTGAAAACATTCCTTTCCTGACAACTTCTAGCAAGGAAATGTGATGTTTCTGCTCATATGAAGGCAGAAGTTCATATACTTGAACATGAACTTGCGTATAGCACCTCAACACTACTAGTGGTCCTCCATTGTCCAAAGGAGCACTTACGAGTTAGTGTTTGACAGGATACCCAAACTCATATCAGTAAAAATTAAGGTGGGACTGGTATAGATGGTCAGAAGAAAGGCAAGCTGCAAGGCTGTTCGGCTGGCATAGCTGCGCAGCGGCAGCGGCTGCAGCTGTTTGTTTTGTGTATACAGAACTGTAGCTGCTGTGAGGGCATGCTGCAGCAGCAACACAATTTTTTTATGTCTGTGAAACGAAAACAATGGAAACATTATCTATAACAAAGGTAAAGTTCTGAGGATAACCCATGAATAACTTCAGGATCACACCGTAATACTTAGAACAAATGGCAAGCTTGTAAGGGCTTAAGGAAATCAATTAAGTGAAGAATTACAGGCAAACAGAGAACGTAGCAGCCTAGCACACAGAAAAATAAGCTCCAATCCAATACTTCCACCTTTCCCCACACGCATTGCCTTTAATTCTCGCCAGGTGTTCGACGAAATGAACCCATGCCCTAGTTCGTCCGACGACTCGTAACGACATCTAGACCAATCCAAGCAACAGGGAGCTATACAAACGAACAACAACTCCTCAGCAAGTACCTGAACGCCGACGGGTTGATGTCGCGGAAGGCCACGACCTTGTCATCCTGCGCACAGGGAGGAAAAAAAAACCAAGAGGGGATTTACATTTTCTGCAGCGAAAGCAGCACTAGATCGGAGGTGGTACACGGGACAGCGGTACGGAACGGAGTAGAGGAGAGCGGTGGTGGAGGTGGGGGCGCGGCGGGCGATGTCGCAGAAGACGCACCCGTCGGCCATCGGCGCCCGCTCCGACATCCTCCTGGCCAAGCGCCTGCCCCCGAAGCAGAAGGTCTTCCTCATGGCGCGCCCCCCCGCGGGTTGGTTCGGGATTAGGTGGGAGTGGGACTCCGCCCGACGCGGGGTGGACTTGACCGATTCAACAGCGACGCTCCCGGACGCGGCGGCCGGCTCGGGGTCCGGGATGCCGCCGTCGTGTCGGTCCTCGGAGTCGAAGGCTAGTTTCGGCTTCGCCGTGTGTGTGATTCCATGGCCCAGGATGTGCAGCCGGTTCGGCAGTTAGATATGGGTGTAGGCCCACTTAATGCTATTGGGTTGGGCTCAATGAGCAGGCTCTTGAGGCCCTCTGAGGCTCTGACAACAGTAAGTAGGCGTTGATTTTCCTTCTCATTTTGTGGTACTAGCATAATGTATTGGTCAACCGCATAAAATATACTGTATATATAGAACTGTTGAATGTTGATGAATATAGAAATGCTGAGGATGGAGTGAGGAGTCTTCCCACCATTACGTAGGATGTACTAGCAAATTTAATTTTCACTTGTATCTAAGGAGGATTGGACAGGATTATACCACTTGACACGCAACGAAACTTAGCCGTAACAAGGTACGGTTCCATGGCGCGGGAAGTTTCAGCAACCGTGAGCGAGTTTTCAAGAACTTGACGAGACCGGCAGGCTTGAACGTCGGGTGGAGGAGGTCTGTACTACGGCTCCTTGTCGGTCCATATACTCCATACGGTTCAACCACATGGAGGAAATCACGACGTCATGCATATATATACTATACAGATGTTGCATTGGTGGAAAACCAAAGATGTGCACGCCAGAAACGGCGGATTAGTACCTATTTACCTCGTTGCTTGGCTTCGGAACTTTTCGTGTGACGGTTGCCCACGTAGGGCGATCAAGGTTTTATCTCACTTTTTTATTGTCCAGTGCATATCCTTGAACTTGGGACATGTGACATGTCCACGACCTTGTTAACTTTCCGCCTCGTGCAACTCATAACCTGCAGACTTGACCAACGCTGCTGACGTCCGTCCACGCGTCGCCATGGGCGGCGGTTGATTATTGTGGATGGTATCCACAAAGACCACGGTTCCTCGAGTTTGTTCGCGCATGGTGCATGTTTGGAGCATCAAAATGTTTGAATTCTTGGGATCATGTATACAATACAGTACATTTGCGCAGACAATTCAGATGACCATGGCTAGTACGTACAGTACCGTTTACTCATAGAAGAAAAGCTCCTCGAGTCCTCGTCGAGCACAAATACAAGTTAACTTGTGTACGTACTCCATAACATTGTCATCCGTGCACGAACCTTCGTCGGTTGATCTAAAAATCACCGGCCACATATATATCACAGCGTTTTGTCAACAAAATGCGTCATCGTCCTCGTCCCTTTCATGGTACACAGTGCAGCCTGGTGCGCACGGATCTATTGAGCGAAAAACAGCGTAATCGGCCGGGCGCGCGGCTTGCAGAAAGTTCGGTGGCCACCGGCCACCCGGCCGAGACCACCGCCCACCGGCAGGGTTAACGCTGGACGAAAAACTCGAAGCTCGTCAGCTCGTTCAGCTCGCAGCTAGCTCGGCTCGGCTCGACTCAGCTCGTTTGGATAACGAGCCGAGCCGAGCCAAGGTTTCAGCTCGTTTGGATAACGAGCCGAGCCGAGCTAACTCGCAAGCTGCTCGCGAGCTCAACGAGCTGTGCTTCCAGGACCGCATCAGCCGCAAGGCCCGCAACCACCCATGCATTCCCGTAGGCGACAGGCCGCAGCCCACAAGCCGCCCGGCCCAAGCACACATAGGAAACAAAGGGTACCAAAGAACAAAAACCCTAAGCCTCCTCAGTGGCTCACGCTCACGCATAGCAGCAGCACATCAGGCACCTGGCCGCCGCAAGCTCGCGAGTCGCGACTACACGCGACCGCGGCGACGACGAGGCGAGCGAGACGCCCGACGTTGGCCAGCGCCTCTCGGTCCGTGAGTCCACGAGCAGGTCTGGCTCTAGTCCTCACTCCTCACTCAGTCACTCCTCTCTCCTTTTTCCTCTAGAATCTAGATCTTCCTCCGCCGATCGCCGAAGTGCTACTGACCTGTTGACTGCTGTGCTCCAGGACCTCAGCCGCGGCCATGGAGGGCGAGAATAATGCATCGCAGCGTCCTCCAAGTTTGGAGTCGAGGAGTAATCTTCGTGGACGAGGAAGTAGCACTCGGTCTTCATCGAATCCCACTGTGTCCAAGGACGTGGTGGTATGTTATCTAATTTCCAAATACTAGTTCGTACAGTAGAGACTTGAATGTTGAATTTGCTTGATTCATTGATTGGTCTGTAGGTGATGCCGTTATAGAAATCATTGCTATCTAGATTATTTAATTATTGCTATCCATAATATTTAATTATTGCTATCTAGATAATGAAATTATCCCCAAAAATTAAGAATGTCATACTTATTTTTTTTTATGCAATATCAATGGTTCAGCTATACATTAATACATTTGTATGTTTCCTTACGCAGCCATTGGAGAAAGTTTCAGAAGATGGGGAGGACGATGATAACAGCTTCGACCATAGGGATGATATGTCTGAAAGCCTACCTCCAGTTGATGGTGGAAGTGGAAGCCAGAGGGGTGATGAGGTTGATGATGGCGCATCAAAGGCTAAGAAGGCAAATACAGGAGGGAAAAAAGCTGGTGTTACATTGTCTCCCAAGTGCGAGATAGCAAGAGGCAAAAGGGCTAATTGCTGGAAACATTTTAAGGTTGTCAATGTCCCATCCAAGAAGGAGAGAGGTGTCATGGAGACAAAGGCAAAGTGTAAGTTCTGCCATAGGAGTTATGTGTACCATCCAGGTGGTGCTACAACAACTCTGAACCGGCACCTGGCTAATTGCACACAATATCAGAACAAGTTGGCAAAGGCTAAAGCTCAAGGTACACTAAACTTTGGTCCAGATGATGGCAATTCTCTTGTTGTTAATCCTACTGAATATGATCATGAGCACACTAGACAATTGATTGCCAAGATGATAATTGCTCATGAGTATTCATTTAGGATGGTAGAGCATAAATGGTTTAATATCTTGATGAAATGGATGAATGGTAACTATGAATTTATTGGTAGGAAGTCTATAAAAAATGAATGCATGAGGGTTTATGAATCTGAAAAAAACCAATTCAAGAGGAGTCTGAAAGAGGCAGAATCAATAAGTTTAACCACTGATTTATGGACGTCAAATCAAACCCTTCAGTACATGTGTTTGGTGGCACATTATATAGATGAGAATTGGGTTTTGCAATGTCGTGTCTTGAACTTTATCGAGGTGGATCCTCCCCACACTGGTATTGTCATAGCTCAGGCTGTTTTCGACTGTATGGTAGAATGGAAAATAGAAGACAAGGTCACAACAATAACTCTTGATAATGCTACAAACAATGATACTGCTGTTACAAATTTGAAAGCAAAGCTTCTTGCAAGAAAGAATTCAATATTTGATCCTGGTTACTTTCATATTCGTTGTGCTGCTCACATAGTCAATTTGGTTGTTAATGATGGCCTCCAACCAATAGATAATTTGATAACTTCCTTGAGGAACACAGTGAAATACTTTAAAAGGTCTCCATCTCGCATGTATAAGTTTGTGGAAGTATGCAACAATTATTCTGTCAAAGTGGGAAGGGGTTTAGCTCTGGATGTCAAAACAAGGTGGAATTCAACTTATAAAATGCTAGATACATGCATTGAGTATAAGGATGCATTTGGTTATTACGAAGAAGTAGACACCAGTTATGCTTGGAAACCTTCAAATTCAGATTGGGTATTGTTTGGAAAAATTAGGCCACTATTGGGAACAATGGCAGAGGCCACTACTGCATTTTCTGGGTCACTCTATCCAACTGCCAATTGTTTCTATCCTTACATAGTGAAAGTTAAGAGGGCATTGATAGGGGCACAACAATCTGGAGATACATATTTGATGAGTATGGCTGCTGCTATGGTGGACAAATTTGATAAATATTGGGAGGAGAAGAACAATGTTATGGTTATTGCTACAATTCTTGACCCTAGGTTCAAGATGAGGTACATTAAATGGTGTTTTGCACAGATTTTTGACCCAGTTAGGTGTGAAATTGAGATTAATGACATCACCAAAGAGTTGGAAAGGCTCTATAACAAGTATGAGATATTAAATCGGCAAAAGATGGGTGACAATGGCATGAACAGGCAATCAACCTCAGCTTCACATGATACAACCAGCTCAATGGCTTCTATTGCAAGTGATTTCCAGTCATTTTTGCAATCTAGTGTTACAGAAAGTTCAAAATCTGAGTTGCTGATTTATCTAGATGAACCAAATGAGCCCATAGATAACAAGCATTTCAACTTACTCAGATATTGGAATGTGAACTGTCATAGATTTCCAGTTGTGTCTACCTTGGCAAAGAGGTTCTTAGCTGTTCCAGTGAGCAGTGTATCATCAGAGTGCACCTTCAGTACTGCTGGTCGAGTTCTTGATGACTACAGAAGCTCTTTAAAGCCAGCCACAGTTCAAGCATTAGTGTGTGCATCTAGCTGGATAAGGGGCACTTGCACTTATGATGACAACAATCATCCTCTTGTGGTATGGATTCATATATATAAGCATATACCTTGTTCTCTCTATTCACCTTTGTTTGTCTTGTGACATGCTAATATTTTTTCTATTTTTATTTAGGTTGGAGATGATGAAGATGATGTCGAGTCTATTGAATTCCCAAAATGCGTGGTGGCAAGCAATTAGTGTCTAGTGGGGTACATGTGCTCAGTTTGTGCATTCTTTTTTTTTTCTTGTTGCTTATCATCTTGTTAACACAGTGCCGTTTGTTGTACTGTTAGGAAAGGGAGAAGGACTGAACAAGGAACATTTTGCCATGGAGGAGAAGTCTTAACTGACCATGCCTTTTGTGTGTTTGCATGGAAATACAGAATGACGGAACTTCAACAATGTGTCATTCTGCTATGTTAACTTATGTAATTATGTTTATGCGCCCTTCCTATCTAGCTGATGTCGTACTTTGCAATTTGCATGGATGATAGTTGATAGTTGATGGATGAATATGTGATGGAGACATAGACGATGGACCTAATTTGAACTCTATTGCATGTGTATGCATATGATGCTCGCTGCTAGCATGTATGATAGATATATATGTGTTATATGACTCATTGAAATGTATGGTAGTCTTCATTTTACATTTTTTTGTCCCTGGCTCACGAGCCAAACGAGCTAGCTCGAGCTTTTTCCTGAGCTGAGCCGAGCTAGCTTTTTAGCTCGTTAGGTATAACGAGCCGAGCCGAGCCAGCTCGTTATCCTACCGAGCCAGACCGAGCCGAGCCGAGCCGAGCCGAGCCAGCTCGATATCCAGCTTTAGGCAGGGTGGTCGCGTCGCCGAACGCCCGGATCGGAGGAGACCGCGGTATTGAAAATGTTGGGTCGTTGCTGTACTCGACCGCACATCATCCTATCCATCCATCAGTAGACGTCCATCACCCCTTCATGTCCCTGTCGACGTATTAAATTTCCTGTTCGATTCGAGCGCTTGGCCGGGAAGCTCTCCACGTAGCAAGAAATACACTTGGCCATACCAAATAATTGGCTCTCCAGCTAGACTGATCCAGTCGCGGCTTTTGATCGATCGATCGATCACGTACGGTACCTCGATGATCCACATTCTAGATCGACCGGCTGATCTTTTTTTAATGATCTGGTTAACCTTCTAATTAAGCTCTTCATTTCAATCTCTCGCGCTGACGAAGAACTCAAACAAATGAACACTCGCAGAATTGTCGCTCCGATCCATCCCACGACACGACGACCGCACGGCTGAATGGCTGCAAAGCTTCTACGCCAGCTCTTACACAAGCAAGTGTCCGTATATTTAAATTATCAGCAAACTGTACGTAGTAGCCATTAGCCAGGAAGCACAACTGCACAAGCATGCACAATCGTATACGTATGTATAGCCCTAAAAAGTCGTTAACGGATCTAGAGCACGCTCTCGAGTTGCTTGATCTGCACCGATGATCCAAACGGGCACATAAACGACGTCTCTTTTTTTATTTTATTTTCTTTTGCTTTGGAGTGGAGCACAAACTCGACGATGTTGGTAGGAAGCACGATGTATGCACGCTTGCCAGCTGAAGGACACAACTGGTAATACCGATTTTTTTTTAAAGAAAACCTATCGGGAACAGACACTCTTATATATATATATATATATATATATATATATATATATATATATATATATATATATATATATATATATATATATATATATATATATATATATGAGAGAGAGAGAGCCGTTACCTTATAGTTGGCTACAAATAACTTATTCTGTAGCCAACTTTGAGTTACGATAATTAGTATGCTAATTTACGAGATTATAGTAACTCCTTACTGTGTAATTTACTATAATATCCCCATATATATAATGCAGTATATATACTATGAATAAAAACCTTCAACAGAAGACACTCCAATTGTCTTCAGAAAATAATGGATCATCTTTTAGTCAAATAATGCAGCAATCGATCGTTTTCAATGGGTTGTCACGCGCAGCTTGCTATTTTTAATTGTGTAAATATAGCCATCGTGCGCAACATGTGGAACTATAGACCTACAAGATCAATAAATGAAACAGAGAGCACATGGTAAGCGGTAGCTATCAGAAAAGAGAATTCCCCATATGCTCGGCTAGAAATTCACAGAGTTGCTAGTCGTCTATTGTAGCAGAACCTCCTAAATTATATGGCCCACATGCACCTATCATTGTCCCTAAGACCTCTGACAGCGATACATGTACACCAAATAACCTAAGAAGATCTGTCGGGTGCCCTCACAGGACCCCGATTAAACTACATTTAACAACTCATACCAGGATCAACAAAGGAGTAACTACAACATTACAACATTTGTTACAAAACTTTACATCAGAGTGCGGAAGAATAACAACAATAAATTTACAAATCATGATGAAGTTAACTTTTTTACAAACTTAACTTGTATTGCGGAAGTCGAGTAGAACTACAGAAGACAACTTAGGTAGAACACCTAAGTTAGGAGAGGACAATCAAATCATGTCAAGCCCACTGACATGACCTAATTAGCAGCACCAGTTAGCACCTGCAACAGGGGTTAACAAACCCTGAGTACGAGAGTACTCAACAAGACTTACCCGACTAAGACAAAGACTCCAAGGGCATGCTAGCTTTAGGGAATCAAGGTACGGGTAATCAAGAATCAAATTTTCCTTTGCAGAAAAGCTTACTAAGGTAAGTCCTTATCTTCAATATTTTACTTTTACCATTGATGGTTCATTAACCAATTCTAGGTGATCCTAATCTAGATCAAAGTAATTATCATCAAAACCTTTCTCATTCTTTCTTTCAATTCCAGTTCTTAACTACGATGCAAGTCAGGTGATCAAGTCTCCATAACCGAGGAGCAACGACGATTCGAACCGATTATACCCAGCTGGGGATCCCTAACATCACGACATATGTAGAACCGAATCTTGCATATATCAACCCTCATTTAGATCTCCCAAAACCAGAACGTGTCCATCGCCACCCGAGAGTACAGTACTCCTCGAACCCGACCAAATTCTAGCCCCGAGGGTACACGCTACTCTCGCCATCTCTCCACTCCCAGTGCGAGGTTAGACGTTCTCGTAATGGAATCACCAACATTTTGGGCTTACCCAAGGCATGATGCTAGTTGCAAAGTCTCGAACACAACAGGCTTACAACGAACGGGCCTTAACTGACAAGGCGGAAACAATACATTGAGACTCCTTTCCCAATGCATGTTAGCAGTGGCCAAACCACCCGCCCGATCTTTCAAGTTCATTCTCATATTTCAATATTCATTCGATATGCCGTCATGGCTATGTAAACATTTCTTTTAAAAGCTTAACTTCTAAGCATAGCGAAGCATACTACGCATTTTCCGTAAAAACAGGTATCAAGGTTGATATTCCAATAATCAAGGATGATAATGCAGCAATTAGGTTATCACTCAACTCCTAATTACTTAATGCAATAAACCATAATATAAATAATAAAACATTTGTAAAATTCAAGGTAGGGTTTAAATGCACCGGGGCTTGCCTTGTTCGCACACGACGACTGACTCAGACTCGAGGACTCCACCGTCAGGTCCGAAACCCACCGACGATCGCTCTTCTCCGGAAGCTTGATCGACGACTTCGGCTTCTTCGAAAGCGGAGACTACACGAATACATAACATGCTTTAACATGATGTTCGATGATAAACATGATGCTTGATGATAACATGCTACGAGTTACGACTTGAGTACAACTTTTCTTCACGGTACAAACGTAAACAGAAAACCTACTAACTAGTAGCGACGTTTCCAGCGATACCAGCTTTTAACCTAACAAGTTACTAACGAGCTCAATCATGAAATTAAGGTGCCAAAGATCACCAAAGGGTAGTGACCTAAGGACATCACTCAATCAAAAGGCACACAACACTTAAAGTTCTCAAATTAACATTTATTTTCTATTTAACTAATTAGGGCATAATTAGGAGTTGATCAAATTTTACCTAATCAAGCTCAAACTTTTTCTATGGGTTAAGAATGAATTACAACAGCGTTATAATAAATTTCATAATTTTTGGATTAATAAATTAATTATTAAAATTACTGGAAGTTGCATTTAATCTTTAATGAAACTAATTAATTCTACTGCACAAAGTATTCAAATTCATGATTTAACATTTTTCCTAGATAGTTTATACATTGAGAAGCTTACACAAAAATTTTCATAAATTTTGGAACTCTACACAATTTTTAATAAAATAAACAAATAGCAACACTATTCATTTATTTGAAAAAGAAAACAAAAACGAAAAACCGAACCGGGCCGATCTCCTCTTTCCTCCGGTCCGGCCCAGCCGAGCGGCCCACTCGCGCGCGCCCGCGCTCACGCTCGTGCTCGGCCCAGCGACGCGGCCCAGCAGCGCGGCCTGCCTCGCGCGCGCGCCGGCTCTCTCTCTCTCTCTGACATTGCGTCCCCACCTGTCATCTTCCTCCTCCCGCTCGCCCGCTCGCTCCCGCGTGCCCGCGCGCTCGCCCGCGGTGACCGGCCGATGACCGAAGCCTCGGTCGACCAACCGAGCGATCCGACAGCTTCTACGCGACCTAACGAACCCGTTTTGCTAACTTGCAGCTCGTCTCGAGCTCCGGCGACAGCTCACCGACGACGGTGGCGGCTCGACAACCACGGTGACCGGCGACTCGATGGTACAACACGGTAGCGGTTAAATTAGTGCGAGGAAAACGATCAGGAGCTCACAGCGGTGACGATGGCGGTCTCGGGGAGGACGGAGAGAAGCCGGAGTGGCCTGGCCACGGGAAGGCGACGATGGCGGTGCTCCGACCGGAGTTGGGCACGGGAGCGGCGGCTGTGGTGATCTAGGCGGAGTTAAGCTCGCTCGGGTGGTTCACGAGGTGCGCGAGGATGAGGCGGAGCTAATGGTGCGGTTGGCGTGGCTGGAGGTGGCTCGACGGCGGCAGCGACGAGCGGCGGAGCTGCGGTGGCGGCGGTGGCGAAAACAAGGAAAAAATGAAAATCGCCACTGTGAGCTCGACGTATATATAGGGAACGGTGGTGGTGACTGTGCTGGAAGACGCGCGACGTCGCGCTGGCGGTCCTAGCGCGCGCGAGAAGCCCCTGGGCGTCGCCCGGCGGCTCGCCGGCGCCCATGCCGCGCGGTGCCCGGCGGCGATTGGTCGCGGCACTGTAGCTGTCCCCCCCCAACTTTTGAAATTCAAACTGGTTTTTCAAATTACTTTCAAATTCATGTAACAACTTGAAAAACTTCCAATCTATGAAATCTTCAGAATTTCAAGCTCTACAAGTTTTGTATTGAACACTTTTTCAAATTCTCACTGGATTTTGAAATTTGAATTTAAACTCAAAAGGGGACACATTTTTCAGATTTGGTAATTTAGAAATTACTTTTGATTTTATATTGAAACTTCAAAATCTCCAAACATCAAAGTTGTATATCTTGACCAGACCTACAACTTTGCTGTTCAAAACTTTTTCAAAATCAGCCTCCATTTTGAAATCTTAGTTTGGGGACAAAAATGAATAAAATTTGAAATTTGTTTATTCTCAAAATTGCTCCACATTTTACACTAAAACTTTGAAAACTCAAAACACCAAAGTTGTAGCCCTTGAAAAGTTCTACAAACTTGGTTTTGAACTTTTTCCCAAATTTTGCTTAGATTTTGAACTATTTCAAAAGGGGTAAAACAGGGTTTTGAAATTTAGGGTTTTCGGAGGGATTTTAAATTGGAATTTGTTGCTACTTTGATTGGTGATTACTTAGTGATCAAAACCTCACCCAAGGGCATAATTTGGACCAACCTGACATGGTTGACCAAATGCCACTCTTGGTTGACCAATTAGCTTTTAAAAATTCTTTTACATTTCTCCCCAAATTTGAATTTAAATTTGAATCGGAAAACTCGTGACAAGTTTTGGGACTCCAATTCAAACTCAAATTTGGAGCTTCATTTTAGATGTTGTACTTGAGCTCATACCCTACACTTGACACTAGTGTGCAACACAGTCGCACACCTCAAATTACGCAGGGCATGGACTAAGTATTTGCGGTGGCATTCGAAATTAGGATTTTCGGGTTCGGAGCACACCACTGAGAAACACATTCAACCTAGATAAGTAAACTCGTTTTAGTTGATGCATAACAAGTTTAACCTAACAGGGATGCTTTGCAATGCATTATGATGACATGGCAGATTAATTAACACTATAACACCCGGGGTGTTACAGCCCTTCCCCCTTAAAGAAATCTCGTCCCGAGATTTCGGGAACGACATAACCCGTGGGGTTACATAATGGAAAAGGAAATGTGTCAAGCACATTAACCTTGAAGAGATTCACAAAGCATCAAGGATTGGTTCAAAAATTACAACCGATTTCAAATGATGATTGTAATTAACAAGGTATTTAGAGAAATCCAGGAGACAGGATTACTCCCAAAAAGAAATTCCAAGAGAGTCGTAAGTACGTCAACTGCAGACTATAATGAATCATGGTCATAGACCTTGCTATAGCAAATACCTCGTATTCCCGTACAGTGATCAGCCATAGGGATTTCCACGATACTTGCTATACCATTGTTACTGATCATGGTACCACTATAGGGCACAATTGGAGCAACTTCAAGAAAGTAGGGTCTTCTGTTGAAACAAAAATATTCGCAGAAGAAATCAAGATTACAACCGTGATTTGATAATGGTTCCAACATCAAGGATTAAGATAATTCAAAAGAAGTATGGGCATAAATTCCCAAGACATATTGCAAACAGTGAGGGCATACTAGTCGTGAGACTATAATGGATCACGACCACAGACCTCGATACCTGCGCGCACCCAGTAGAAACCCATGTAACCCGGGCACACAAGAGACTCTAGGTTCCGACGCGGCACCGTGGTCACGGAACGTGGCACCACTATAGGACACAACAACGATAACCCTCGTCTCACAATATTGAGAATATAACCGAGATCAGAAGTCGGTCATAATCACAAGGCGTCTAGGGACTCAAAAAGACAACTTTGAATCCCTAAGGAGCGTCTAGAGAATGAAAACACCTTAATTGTGGACTATAAGGAATCATGATCATAGACCCTGATAACAGCAAGTGTCCGGTATTTCCTTATGGTAGCAAGTCACAAGAAACTTCAGGATACAACGCTGTTCCATTGTCACTGATCATGGTACCAGCATAGGGCACAACTGCAGTAACTCATTTGACAATGTCAGTATTATAACCAAGATCAGAGATTGGTTATAATAACAAAGGATCTGGAGAGGTTAGAATTCTCCGATGAATGTCTAACGAGTGAAAACACATTAATTGTGAGCTATAATGGTTTAGGAGCACCGACTACGGTACCAGTGCATATTCTGGTGGAACTCATGTGGTCATGAATCACAGAGTATCCAGGTTTAACACAGCACCATAGTCACGGGTCGAGGCACCACTATAAAGCACAACTAAAGTAACTCTCGTCAAACACATGTAAGTGATCAATATCAAAGTAATAGCATGTGTCAGGATGGAAGAAATCAAAACATGACACATGCATACATTGAGAAGTCAATGCAAGGAGTAGTCCCAGGTTTTACATGGAGTCGACATGGTAAATAAAGTGCATCCAGAAGTCCCCCAAGAATTAGGAACTTGTGGAGCAGTGATCATCAAAGGACTAATAGAACCTGGTACAGGATGAGATTCATCAATAGAACAGTTATAACGAATAATAACTGCTCCCTGAATATAAGGAGGGAAATTTTAATCATTATTTTATTCTCATTTTATGCATGATATGAGGTATGCTCGTCCTATACGTCTTCTCAACGTCAGGAGTACTTCATCTTCATCATGTTAGTAGATTATAGGACTTTACTTATACACTATCTTCATTGCACAAAACGGATTTTTAACAGGTACTTCAGTAGAGCTTTATCGGTGAAGTTGACTCTTCTCTTGACCTTCCAAAGTCGAGTTGACGAACTTCTTGAAGCCTTTTTACTTGAGTCATCAGAAATTCTTCATGAAGTCTTCCAGCAAGCAAGAAAATAGATAGAAGTCCATTTTTAGCTTGTTATCTTCAAAAACTTTTATATTGTAAATTCATTTTGAAGTTTTCAAATGTAATGTTGTAGTTGATCCATTGTATGAGCTCTGATACCACCTGTAGCAGAACCTCCTAAATTATATGGCCCACATGCACCTATCATTGTCCCTAAGACCTCTGACAGCGATACATGTACACCAAATAACCTAAGAAGATCTGTCGGGTGCCCTCACAGGACCCCGATTAAACTACATTTAACAACTCATACCAGGATCAACAAAGGAGTAACTACAACATTACAACATTTGTTACAAAACTTTACATCAGAGTGCGGAAGAATAACAACAATAAATTTACAAATCATGATGAAGTTAACTTTTTTACAAACTTAACTTGTATTGCGGAAGTCGAGTAGAACTACAGAAGACAACTTAGGTAGAACACCTAAGTTAGGAGAGGACAATCAAATCATGTCAAGCCCACTGACATGACCTAATTAGCAGCACCAGTTAGCACCTGCAACAGGGGTTAACAAACCCTGAGTACGAGAGTACTCAACAAGACTTACCCGACTAAGACAAAGACTCCAAGGGCATGCTAGCTTTAGGGAATCAAGGTACGGGTAATCAAGAATCAAATTTTCCTTTGCAGAAAAGCTTACTAAGGTAAGTCCTTATCTTCAATATTTTACTTTTACCATTGATGGTTCATTAACCAATTCTAGGTGATCCTAATCTAGATCAAAGTAATTATCATCAAAACCTTTCTCATTCTTTCTTTCAATTCCAGTTCTTAACTACGATGCAAGTCAGGTGATCAAGTCTCCATAACCGAGGAGCAACGACGATTCGAACCGATTATACCCAGCTGGGGATCCCTAACATCACGACATATGTAGAACCGAATCTTGCATATATCAACCCTCATTTAGATCTCCCAAAACCAGAACGTGTCCATCGCCACCCGAGAGTACAGTACTCCTCGAACCCGACCAAATTCTAGCCCCGAGGGTACACGCTACTCTCGCCATCTCTCCACTCCCAGTGCGAGGTTAGACGTTCTCGTAATGGAATCACCAACATTTTGGGCTTACCCAAGGCATGATGCTAGTTGCAAAGTCTCGAACACAACAGGCTTACAACGAACGGGCCTTAACTGACAAGGCGGAAACAATACATTGAGACTCCTTTCCCAATGCATGTTAGCAGTGGCCAAACCACCCGCCCGATCTTTCAAGTTCATTCTCATATTTCAATATTCATTCGATATGCCGTCATGGCTATGTAAACATTTCTTTTAAAAGCTTAACTTCTAAGCATAGCGAAGCATACTACGCATTTTCCGTAAAAACAGGTATCAAGGTTGATATTCCAATAATCAAGGATGATAATGCAGCAATTAGGTTATCACTCAACTCCTAATTACTTAATGCAATAAACCATAATATAAATAATAAAACATTTGTAAAATTCAAGGTAGGGTTTAAATGTACCGGGGCTTGCCTTGTTCGCACACGACGACTGACTCAGACTCGAGGACTCCACCGTCAGGTCCGAAACCCACCGACGATCGCTCTTCTCCGGAAGCTTGATCGACGACTTCGGCTTCTTCGAAAGCGGAGACTACACGAATACATAACATGCTTTAACATGATGTTCGATGATAAACATGATGCTTGATGATAACATGCTACGAGTTACGACTTGAGTACAACTTTTCTTCACGGTACAAACGTAAACAGAAAACCTACTAACTAGTAGCGACGTTTCCAGCGATACCAGCTTTTAACCTAACAAGTTACTAACGAGCTCAATCATGAAATTAAGGTGCCAAAGATCACCAAAGGGTAGTGACCTAAGGACATCACTCAATCAAAAGGCACACAACACTTAAAGTTCTCAAATTAACATTTATTTTCTATTTAACTAATTAGGGCATAATTAGGAGTTGATCAAATTTTACCTAATCAAGCTCAAACTTTTTCTATGGGTTAAGAATGAATTACAACAGCGTTATAATAAATTTCATAATTTTTGGATTAATAAATTAATTATTAAAATTACTGGAAGTTGCATTTAATCTTTAATGAAACTAATTAATTCTACTGCACAAAGTATTCAAATTCATGATTTAACATTTTTCCTAGATAGTTTATACATTGAGAAGCTTACACAAAAATTTTCATAAATTTTGGAACTCTACACAATTTTTAATAAAATAAACAAATAGCAACACTATTCATTTATTTGAAAAAGAAAACAAAAACGAAAAACCGAACCGGGCCGATCTCCTCTTTCCTCCGGTCCGGCCCAGCCGAGCGGCCCACTCGCGCGCGCCCGCGCTCACGCTCGTGCTCGGCCCAGCGACGCGGCCCAGCAGCGCGGCCTGCCTCGCGCGCGCGCCGGCTCTCTCTCTCTCTCTCTGACATTGCGTCCCCACCTGTCATCTTCCTCCTCCCGCTCGCCCGCTCGCTCCCGCGTGCCCGCGCGCTCGCCCGCGGTGACCGGCCGATGACCGAAGCCTCGGTCGACCAACCGAGCGATCCGACAGCTTCTACGCGACCTAACGAACCCGTTTTGCTAACTTGCAGCTCGTCTCGAGCTCCGGCGACAGCTCACCGACGACGGTGGCGGCTCGACAACCACGGTGACCGGCGACTCGATGGTACAACACGGTAGCGGTTAAATTAGTGCGAGGAAAACGATCAGGAGCTCACAGCGGTGACGATGGCGGTCTCGGGGAGGACGGAGAGAAGCCGGAGTGGCCTGGCCACGGGAAGGCGACGATGGCGGTGCTCCGACCGGAGTTGGGCACGGGAGCGGCGGCTGTGGTGATCTAGGCGGAGTTAAGCTCGCTCGGGTGGTTCACGAGGTGCGCGAGGATGAGGCGGAGCTAATGGTGCGGTTGGCGTGGCTGGAGGTGGCTCGACGGCGGCAGCGACGAGCGGCGGAGCTGCGGTGGCGGCGGTGGCGAAAACAAGGAAAAAATGAAAATCGCCACTGTGAGCTCGACGTATATATAGGGAACGGTGGTGGTGACTGTGCTGGAAGACGCGCGACGTCGCGCTGGCGGTCCTAGCGCGCGCGAGAAGCCCCTGGGCGTCGCCCGGCGGCTCGCCGGCGCCCATGCCGCGCGGTGCCCGGCGGCGATTGGTCGCGGCACTGTAGCTGTCCCCCCCCAACTTTTGAAATTCAAACTGGTTTTTCAAATTACTTTCAAATTCATGTAACAACTTGAAAAACTTCCAATCTATGAAATCTTCAGAATTTCAAGCTCTACAAGTTTTGTATTGAACACTTTTTCAAATTCTCACTGGATTTTGAAATTTGAATTTAAACTCAAAAGGGGACACATTTTTCAGATTTGGTAATTTAGAAATTACTTTTGATTTTATATTGAAACTTCAAAATCTCCAAACATCAAAGTTGTATATCTTGACCAGACCTACAACTTTGCTGTTCAAAACTTTTTCAAAATCAGCCTCCATTTTGAAATCTTAGTTTGGGGACAAAAATGAATAAAATTTGAAATTTGTTTATTCTCAAAATTGCTCCACATTTTACACTAAAACTTTGAAAACTCAAAACACCAAAGTTGTAGCCCTTGAAAAGTTCTACAAACTTGGTTTTGAACTTTTTCCCAAATTTTGCTTAGATTTTGAACTATTTCAAAAGGGGTAAAACAGGGTTTTGAAATTTAGGGTTTTCGGAGGGATTTTAAATTGGAATTTGTTGCTACTTTGATTGGTGATTACTTAGTGATCAAAACCTCACCCAAGGGCATAATTTGGACCAACCTGACATGGTTGACCAAATGCCACTCTTGGTTGACCAATTAGCTTTTAAAAATTCTTTTACATTTCTCCCCAAATTTGAATTTAAATTTGAATCGGAAAACTCGTGACAAGTTTTGGGACTCCAATTCAAACTCAAATTTGGAGCTTCATTTTAGATGTTGTACTTGAGCTCATACCCTACACTTGACACTAGTGTGCAACACAGTCGCACACCTCAAATTACGCAGGGCATGGACTAAGTATTTGCGGTGGCATTCGAAATTAGGATTTTCGGGTTCGGAGCACACCACTGAGAAACACATTCAACCTAGATAAGTAAACTCGTTTTAGTTGATGCATAACAAGTTTAACCTAACAGGGATGCTTTGCAATGCATTATGATGACATGGCAGATTAATTAACACTATAACACCCGGGGTGTTACATCTATCTAATTAAATAGATTGATATACCTCATAGTTTCTCTTGCATGATCTAGCTATATCTTTGCTTAGCTACGTGAGGGTACGGTGGTGCGCGTGATTATTTGCGTGTGCAACGTTGTGACCATGCGCTAAATAGAAGTTCTAATTTACCCGTTGAAATTTTGTCCTACATGGTTAAGTTTTGTAAGATGATAGTTAAATTCTCAAACTTGAATTTCTATGTGTCTATTGAAGTAAAAAAGAACTTAGACCTCGTTTGGTGCGGCTCCCACACCGGCTCCACGTGCAGCTCTAGCACCGGAGCGGATGGAGCCCCACCAAACGAGGACACATGGAGGAGCGCTTCTTCACTGTGATGTGCGGAGCCGGAGCCGTTTTGGCGCCCAGAGCTGGAGCGCAAAAAATTTGCTCCACCCAAGCGCCGCCAAATGTGCCCTTTAGCAATTGTGTACCTTTTTGTTGGGTTGGGGGGGATATTTTTAAACTAGTGTAGACCCCTTGTTGAAAGTTTACATATAAATTGTGTGGGCAATTAAATGACAGGTGCAGTTGTGGGATCCGCTCCGTGGTTGGATCTGCTTGTTGCTCACTAACGTGTCCTATTCCATCTAGTAATCTGCATGTGCTACTTCTGTTAATAGCTTGCAGACATCTTAGTCGCTTGTAATGACAATTTACCACCTACGTCGTCGGTTAGTAGAGTACGTGACACACTCATTGTGGTGGCTTCATACAATATCCTTTCCATAACCGTCCTAACAAAATACTCCCTCCATTTTAAATTATAAGTCGTTTTGACTTTTTTTAGTACATATATTTTGCTATACATTTAGATATAATAATATGTCTAGATACATAGCAAAATGGATGAACCGAAAAAGTCAAAGCGACTTATAATTTGGAATGGAGGGAGTATAAGCTAAACCATTCTTTCTGAACTTCACATGTATCGGGATGAATTAGGTGAAAAACTAATTAATTTTCTAGCCCAATAAATATTGACTGAGGTGGATTGAATTGCAGCAAAATAAACCCTTATATGGTTTCACGTCTGGTACTTGGTTGCAGAAAACCGCCTCCCGTGTATCATGGAAAGGCCTCTCTTTCTTGCCAGTTATGGAACCTAAGGCTAAGGATAAATCTCAAAGCATTATAAAAAAATACTAATATCGCCGTGTGGCAATCGCTTATCACTTTGTGTTACAATTTTTTTTCGTGGCTAATCAATCGGCGTTCGCATAGGTAGCATTTGTAAAAATTTTGTGTGTGGGATATCAGTAAATGCTTTTTTGTCCACGCCGATGAGTTTGCCTACACATTCACTTTATTTTATGTGTATACTATTGGTGAAAATGAATAGTTTGTATTGTCCATGAGTAAAATATAAGATAATTGTGGAATAGTGGTGAAACTTGATTTCGAAAAAGCATACGACAAGGTGAACTGGAATTTGCTGTTCACCTGTGTGAAGGCTAGAATTTTTAGTGAAATTTGGTGTAAATGGATTAAACAAGTTGTGGCAGGGGGACTGTCAGTGTTAAAGTAAACAACTTGATAGGTCCTTACATCAAGAGTTATAAGGGGGTGAGGCAAGGGGATCCCCTGTCACATATCCTTTTTAACTTTGTAGCAGACTGTCTAACAAGAATGATAAATCAAGCACAAAACAATGATCTGATTGTGGGTCTTGTTGATCATATTATACCTCATAGAATTGCCATTCTTCAATACGCCAATGATACAATCATTTGCCTAAAGCATGACTTAGAGAAAGCACGGAACTTTGTATCTTTATCAAATGATGGCTGGCTTAAAGATTAATTTTCGTAAAAGAGAAATTGTTGTGATTAATGATTTTGAGAATGTGGCTCAGGCTTATGCTGAAACATTTAATTGTCAAATTGGACATTTCCCTATCAAGTACCTTGGTGTACCTGTGAGCCCAAGTAGACTTCATGTTGCTGATTAGCTACCCCTTCTTGAGAAAAATGCTAAAAGGCTTGATATTTGGAAGGGTTCTTCCATGTCTATTGCTGGTAGATCAACCCTGATTACATCTAGCTTGAACAGTGCCCCAATCTATCATGTGTCAGTATCATCTGGTTATGTGGATCAAAGTATGTAAAAGAAAGAAGAAAGGGGGCCTGGGGATTAAAGATGTGAGAAAAATGAATCTAAGCCTTCTCTGTAAATGTTGGTGGAGACCTGAAAAAGAATCAGGTCTTTGGCAAGATATTGTAAAGCATAAATATATGAAAAAGGATAATGTTAGTTCTGTCAAACATAAGCAAACTGATTCCCCAATGTGGTCAGATCTGTTGAAGATTAAACATATCTATCTTCAAGGCATGAAGATGAATATTAAGAATGACAAACCGACTTCTGTCTGGAAAGACATATGGCTTTATGATGAGCCACTGTGTACCCTGTTCCCTGTCTTCTTTAAGTTGTGTGAGCAACAAGACACTTTGGTGCACCAGTGGCTTAATAAATCGAGCACAATCACCTTTTCAAGATGGTTAACAGCTGAGCTAAGATATGAATGGGGTAAAATTCTAAGTGATGCATCTAAATTCCAGCTTGATGATGGTCATGATATTGCATCTTGGAAGTTGGAAAGTAGGGCAAACTTCTCTGTTAAATCGACTTATAACACACTAAACAGTTCTAATGGGGGTTCTTCATTCAAGGAAATCTGGAAGGGAAGATACCGGCCAAGATTAAGATTTTTATGTGGTTAGTTGCGAATAAGGCTATTTTAACAAAAGATAACATGATCAAAAGAAACTGGAAAGGAGACCCTTCATGTTATTTTTGCCAGCAACCTGTGACACATCTTCTTTTCAAGTATCCTGTGGCTAAGGTGGTTTGGGCCACAATTGCCACCTGCTTCGGAGCAAATAATATCACCTCTTTTTTCCATCAGAGTTGGAACTGGTGCGAAAAATGGATTCCCAATGGGAAACAATTTCATGCAGTGGGCATTGCGGCCGTTTGCTGGGCCATCTGGAAAATGAGGAACAAGATTTGCTTTGAAAGGAAAAAGAAACTTCGCAATCCTATTGAAACTGTGTCATTCTTGTGCTCTTATCAAATTCAAGAGGTGGACAAGGAAGCGCTGATCCAGGGCGTGAAAACAATGTTCAAGATCACGGTGCAATTGCTGTCTGAGAATCGTCCAACTGACAGCCAGAATCGTATGATACAAGATGGTGACGACGATGATGAAGATGCTCAAGCCCTGGAATGATGTAAAGGCTTCAGATGTTGGCTGTTTCAAGCATGCTGAAAACTGTCCTTTTGGCAATCTAGCTAGCGCGTTGCTGAACTATGTTTCTGGCGTTAGTTTGAAAACTGTTTGTGCTAGTTTTCTGCTTTGTCTGTCTGTTTCCTTTTCTGCCTAAAACATGTCTCAAACTCTGATGTATTTCCGAGCTTATGCAATGGAAATGGGGAGCATCTCTTGGTTGTATATATATATATATATATATATATATATATATATATATATATATATATATATATATATAAGATGCCTAATTTTTAAAATTCTCAGGCAACAAATCTTACACAATTAAGTAGCACAATTAAAAGGACAACTCACATGAGATAATTTACAATTTTTTATAGCTAGACAATAATAAATTAAATGTCGGCTGAGAACAACAACAACAACAAAAATTAACGTATTATATATATATATATATATATATATATATATATATATATATATATATGATTGCTGACCTTGGGACGTCTCTTGTGCAAAACTGATTGGCTTGGTGATTGTCTCTCTTGAAATTTAAAATAGACTTTGGGCACTAAGTTTTGAATTTTCACTACAAGGGCGCCAATTTCCTATGGGGGTTTCATTGATTCTACTATGACCCACATGAATCGGGGCGTGGTCTTGCTGACTCGGCCTCCTATCCACTTGGACGGCCAATGGCATTTCCCCCGCTGCTCCGAAGCAGAAGGGTCCCGCGCGGTTTTTTTTTTCTCTCCTTGCCCGATTCGTCCGGTAGCCGCATTAGGCTTCCAAACAATAGGAGAAAGATGATCGCCAAACTGCTTCTGTCCTGTCCTTCCAAATAAAGCTGCTTGGCTATAAATACTGCTCGCTTGGCGCCTGCTGCGCTGCTCCAACGTTCACCTCTCTCTCCGTGTCTCTCTCGTTTCATACTTCCCCTTCCGTATGAACACGGCCATGGCAGCCACAGCATAAAACTGCTGTGCCACCGAGTGCGTGTGCCTCGATCTCGTCTACCATTACTCCAACCCTAGATAGCAAGAGAGAGCCTGGTGTTTCCGGAGGCAGCCAGCCATGATCCCGGCCGTTGCTGATCCGACGACGTTGGACGGGGCGCGCGCACGCCGTTGCTCCCAGAGACGGACCCTCGGGATCGCGCAGGGCAGAAGCGGCCGCCGCCGCCGGCGACGACGACCGTTCTCCCCGCCGTCGTCTCCGCCGTGCTCCTGCTCGTCCTCGTTGCGGTCACCGTCCTCGCGTCGCAGCACGTCGACGTCGACGGACAGGGTGGGGGCGTCGCCCTCGTTCCCGCGGGCGGCGGCGGCCATGCCGTCGTCGTGGAGGTGGCCGCCTCCCGTGGCGTGGCTGAGGGCGTGTCGGAGAAGTCCACGGCCCCGCTCCTCGGTGGCGCCGGCGCGGTCGAGGACTTCTCCTGGACCAACGCGATGCTGGCGTGGCAGCGCACGGCGTTCCATTTCCAGCCCCCCAAGAACTGGATGAACGGTTAGTTAGACCCGTCGCCATCTATCTCTGATCATGCGATCGTTTTTTTCTCGATCTGGCTCTGACTTCGTTCCGCGTTTCTGTCACGGACGCCTCGTGCACATGGCGATGATGCCCGATCCACCATCTTCCTCGACCGCCTTCTCCAGATCCGAACGGTAAGTTGTTGGCTCCGATCGATCGATCACATGTGGCTCTAGCATTCCATGGGTCGCATTAATGCACGATACAATCGTATCGGTAGAGAGATTACATATCCCATCAGCTAGCTTTCGCGTATTGATGTCGTGATGAAGCGTGAAGACATTTTTGCATGCATGCAGGTCCGCTGTATCACAAGGGCTGGTACCACCTCTTCTACCAGTGGAACCCGGACTCGGCGGTGTGGGGCAACATCACCTGGGGCCACGCCGTGTCCCGCGACCTCCTCCACTGGCTGCACCTACCGCTCGCCATGGTGCCGGATCAACCGTACGACGCCAACGGCGTCTGGTCCGGGTCCGCCACGCGGCTCCCGGACGGGCGGATCGTGATGCTCTACACGGGCTCCACGGCGGAGTCGGTGCAGGTGCAGAACCTCGCGGAGCCCGCCGACCCGTCCGACCCGCTGCTGCGGGAGTGGGTCAAGTCGGATGCGAACCCGGTGCTGGCGCCGCCGCCGGGCATCGGGGCGACGGACTTCCGCGACCCGACGACGGCGTGGCGGGCGCCCAACGACACGACGGCGTGGCGGGTCGCCATCGGGTCCAAGGACCGGGACCATGCGGGCCTGGCGCTGGTGTACCGGACGGAGGACTTCGTGCGGTACGACCCGGCGCCCGCGCTGATGCACGTCGTCCCGGGCACCGGCATGTGGGAGTGCGTCGACTTCTACCCGGTGGCCGCGGGCGGCAGCGCCGCGGCGGCCAACGGGGACGGGCTGGAGACGTCCGCGGCGCCGGGGCCTGGCGTGAAGCACGTGGTCAAGGCCAGCCTCGACGACGACAAGCACGACTACTACGCCATCGGCACGTACGACCCGGCGACGGACACGTGGACCCCCGACGACGCGGAGAACGACGTCGGGATCGGACTGCGCTACGACTACGGCAAGTACTACGCGTCCAAGACCTTCTACGACCCCGTGCTTCGGCGGCGGGTGCTGTGGGGGTGGGTCGGCGAGACCGACAGCGAGCGCGCGGACATCCTCAAGGGCTGGGCATCCGTGCAGGTACGTTCGTTAAGTTCCTTTTTTGAAGCTGGGCTGGGCTGGGCTGGGCTGGCAACATTTGGATTGACATCCGGATCATTAATGATCAGATAATTAATATAACTTGATAATATATCTTGGTTGTTTTTGTGTTGGGCGATGGTGTCACGTAACGTAACTCGATAGTAATGTAGCTAGGCTGGTTTATGATGGGCAACGGGGTTGCGTATAAACGACAGGTCTGCTACCATTAATTCTGACAGCCGATTGAAGGAGACAACGGTAGGGGTAGCCGGTAGGGTTCGTCGACTTGTGTTTTTTTTTCTTTGTTTTTGGAAGAAGAAAATTACAACAGAAGATAAGGAAATTAGGATCATCCAACAAACCTGGAAATCACATAAAGCACAAAGAACCATCTCTAGACGAGCGTGGCTTGACCCATGCAAACACTAGCTAGCACTCTGCGGGGTGTGCTGTTTCTATACATATACCGTCCAAATGAATCTGATCTGAAAATTGTTCAAGCACAGAGGCTCCGATCCTCACACCTGTACATGTCACTGTACGCGCCGTCGTGGTCTCCCGTGATCCCGTCCCGTTCCCAACACGCCAGCAGCACACTGTACAAGTGTCCACCACGTGAGGCACGCTGCTTTCCGTCTACTAGAGCCTAGTAGACGGAAAACGAGAGGAGCGCACGGTCCAAGCACAGACACTTTGCATGCGCGCGGGGCCGGGCCCTCGCACGGCCATATTATCCGAAAAAACGAGTTGCACGATCCGAATTGTTTAATCCCTCCAGCCATCTCGCAAGCAACCGCCCAGACAAATCAGGGCCCAACGAAGATTTCCTGGCTCGCATTTGACACACGCGAGAACACGAACGCGATGGCGTAAGCGGATCAACGAAATTATTTCCTGGTGTGCGACCGCGACTTGTCTCCGATTGGCTGAGGGCGAGAGATGCATGGCGAATTGGCTTGCTGTCGTAGCGTCTTGTCTGTACAGTATAATACTACACCGTAGTCAAAGCCGTCCAACGACAATGCAGGAAACGGGCCGGAGAGCTGTGTGGTTCTTGCCTTGCCTGTTGCCTCCAATGATGTCTTCAGCTTGCATTGCATTGCATAGCGGGCGCAGTAGTTTTGCGCTTTACTTGACGCCAAAGGATGCTGTGATCGTGAATTATTCTATATATTATATATGGATTATCGAGTTCTGTATATTATATATATCGATTATCGAGGTCGTTGCTCGTGGGATTTTATTTCAGACTCAAACTTTTCAAAGGCCTGTTAGTTCTTTTCTTCCAATTGAGTAGGTAGGCATGTGACCAGTGGATGGAGATCGTTGTCGAGCTGTCCTTAATTACCAGAGCGTATTTTGAAATGAATGTCTCAGCGTACAATTGAAGACGTGGAGGGCGCATTGACCTCTGCACGCGGAGTTTTAGAATCGGTTCAAGTTGTTCAACTGGCACTGTCCTTCATTGACCAGTTGCGATATGATAGAATAGAACTAATATAATTGATCTAAAAAATCGATCGACACAGTGCGCCATATATCTTTCTCGAAAAGGGGGATTAATAGTTAGTTTAATAAATCTACTAATATTATTGCTTTGTTTAGTAACAATGCTCTCTTCTTGGACTTGGTCAGTTGTTACGTTTACAGATTCTGCTTAACTGTCTCTTTTCTGGGCGTTTAGTTTTTTTTTCGAGCCGTCGACCGGGGCACCCGGCTTCTTGCAATTATACAGTACCGAGCACGTTCACTATTTAATTTTTGCCATGCCGTGCACGTGCAGTCAATCCCCAGGACGGTCCTCCTGGACACGAAGACGGGCAGCAACCTGCTCCAGTGGCCGGTGGTGGAGGTGGAGAACCTCCGGATGAGCGGCAAGCGCTTCGACGACGTCGCGCTGGACCGCGGATCCGTCGTGCCCCTCGACGTCGGCAAGGCGACACAGGTGACGCAGCCGCAGCCGCAGCCGCAGCGAACGAACTCGCGCGTTGCACGCAGCAGCCTGACTTAATTAATTTCTCTATAGCTGATCGATCTCGGTGCGTATCGTGTGCGTGCGTGCAGTTGGACATCGAGGCCGTGTTCGAGGTGGACGCGTCGGCCGTGGAGGGCGTGACGGAGGCCGACGTGACGTTCAACTGCAGCACCAGCGCCGGCGCGGCGGGCCGGGGCCTGCTCGGCCCGTTCGGCCTTCTCGTGCTGGCGGACGAGGACTTGTCCGAGCAGACCGCCGTGTACTTCTACCTGGTCAAAGGCACGGACGGCACCCTCCAAACTTTCTTCTGCCAAGACGAGCTCAGGTATACTATATTACTGTGTGCATCTTATGACCATGCATGTGCATGCGCATTTTGGAGCTACAGGCTGTGAAGCTTTTTGGGTAAGTTGTTTGATACAGATGAGTATTTTTACTAGGGCATCCGTGGCGAACGATCTGGTTAAGAGAGTATACGGAAGCTTGGTCCCTGTGCTCGATGGAGAGAACCTTTCGGTCAGAATACTGGTAAGTTTTTACAGTACTATATAAATGTTAAAGCCAATGACTGTGTTTAGTTGAGAAAATTTGGGTGAAAAGTTACTGTAGCATTTTTCGTTGTTATTTGATAAAATTTTTCCAACCATGGATTAATTAGACTCAAAAGATTCATTTCGAACTTTACAGACAAACTATGCAATTAGTTATTTTTTACCTACATTTAATGCTTCATGCATGCGTCTAAAGATTCGATGTGACGGGTGGAAGAGGAAATATTTTGGGTATGCATGGCAAGTGAACGCGGCCAATGTATAATATCTATGTGTTCCGGTATTACTATGTGTTGGCCACAGGTGTACTTTTAACTTGCTCATCGTTCGTCGCACTGCATGCTCATTGCTTCTGATGCACACACACACAGGTTGACCACTCCATCGTGGAGAGCTTTGCTCAAGGCGGAAGGACGTGCATCACGTCGCGCGTGTACCCTACACGAGCCATCTACGACTCCGCCCGCGTGTTCCTCTTCAACAATGCCACAAATGTGCACGTCAAAGCAAAATCCGTCAAGATCTGGCAGCTGAACTCCGCCTACATCCGGCCGTATCCAGCGAGTTCTCTATGAGTGAAGTGACTGCAGGCAAACAATTGCATGCATGCTTCTCTTTTTTTTTTGGAAAATTTAGCAGGAGCACTGCTATATCATATAAGAGGGAGGTAAAGCAGTTACAACAATTACATTATTACATTATTAAAACCCCTTAGATTCAAAAACATATAGAAAAGTAAGAGGATACTCATGGTGGCAACTCTAATTTCCCAGTGGCTGTACTGAAGAGACCGAGTTCTTCCTTGATTAGCCCCAAAACTTGGGCCTGCCATGCATGCTTCCATGAACTCATTTGTAGAGTAGTGATTGTTTAATTTATTTGCTGCCTTTTCTTCTCCTTTTCTTTTGTGAAACTATATGGTACACAAGCAGCAGAATGAAGCCCCATAGGGAACAAGCAGCTTGTGCGTAGGAGTTCAGAGTCACCTCGTGCAGTCTCATCTGTGTTAGAATGCGTGGCAGGCGCAAATGTTAACTTAGTTCTTACATGATATATGTCAGTGCTTTTGGCAGTTTCTTTAAAGGAGGATAAGAGGCAAAGTGTAATTTTTGGGACCACCGTTTATTGAATGAATGATGCGCAAAAATAAATGTACTATTGTTTCTACTATTGTACCGATTAATAATCTCAAAATTAAACAACGGTCATCTAGGTGTGGGGAGGAGGTTCTATAAAGAATAGGGAGTTGTTATATTCAGGTGCCTAAAATATGGCATTGGCATTTTCTGGACAACAATTACAGTCATTAAGATCTAACAGTCAGGTCTGTCGTCAGTAGTAGTTGCAATATGTAAACTGCGATAACAGAGGCGATTTTTTTCCCCTTAAGGGCATATGCTCTTAGCACCCACACTATTGGATTCGCATTGAGAAGTGTGCACACACACATCTCAATGCGAAGGGCACATTTAACTTTACCCTGCGATAATGTGTAGGTCAAATACTCGGTAAAATTGAGATTTCCACCCAACATAATTGTCTTGAGGTGAAGATTATGTTGACTGCCTGGAGTGCTTTTTGTTCCCCTTCTGTCAGGAATTGGTGTGGGCCTCGTAGTCGTGGTGACTTTTCTTGATCGGGCATCCTAGCGCCCGGATGTCTGGCGCGAGCGCTGCGTCCGGACGTCGCTCCTCTTCTCAAACTGCCCGCCCCTCCCTCCATAGAATCGAATCAGAACATAATGGAATGGAATCCACCGCGTCCCTATCCTCCATTCCCCACCGCGCCCTTGTCCCCGTTCCCAAATGTACCCCATTCCCCCACCGCGCCCGTGTCCCAAAAGGAGCATGAAGCACTTCAAGTGCAACATTGCAAACGTATGAAAAAAGCTGTGTAGTGCAACATCGGGATATAAATACTGCAACATCGCAAAAATATGTAGTGCAACATTGAAAAACATGCACTGCAACATGGAAAAATATATACTGCAACAACGAAAAATATGTACTGCAACATCGAAAAATGTGTACCACGATATCGAAAAACATATACTGCAACATCGAAAACACATGTACTGCAATATTGAAAAAAATATGTACTGCAACATCAAAATTATGTGCTGCAACATCAAAAATTATATACTGCAACATCGCAAAAACATTTGTTGCAACGATCCAAAAATCTCATTGCAACATTCGAAAATCATCTGTTGCAACATAAAAAAACCCATTGCAACACAGGAGGAACAAAAAAAAGCATGCACAACAGCCCCCTGCCCCGTCACCTTTGAGCTCGTCGGAGGGAGGGGGGAATACGACCCCAGAGCTCGCAGGAATCCTAGCCACCATCGTGTCCATCAGATCCAGAGGAGGAAGAGGGCTCAGATCCAGAGGAGAGGAGGAGGAGCGCTCAGATCTAGAGGAGGAGGACTTAGATTCAGAGAAGGACCGACCTACCTCGTCGGAGCCGCTGCGGTGTTCCTCGTCTCCGGTGGGGTAGGGAGGGAGGGAGCGCGAGCGGCGGCACGACAGCGAGCTGTCGCGCGGGGGAGATCGAGTGCGGGCGGAGTGGGCGTGGGGGAGCGGAGGGAGCGAGGGGGGGAGGGGGCGGGATCAAGGGATTGGAATGGAATGGACGCGTCCGACGTGCGAGTTGGGGATGGACGTCCTAATAGAATCATTATGGTTTCTCGATGGGACCTTGCCGCCCTAGAGATCAACTTTACATACAAAAGGGCCTAAGCTGCAAAAACTTTGACGGCCCATAAACGTAGCCCATCGATTGGCTAACAGCCCCGGCGCAGTTTGAAGAGTCCATCTAAATATGCTCTAAAAATTCCTCCCATCTTTGGATGTTGTCATTTTAAAAATCTCTAGTATCAAGAAACTTTAGTTTAGAAAGCAGGAGACATGTAAAACCATAATTTAGAAAAAAGAAGTTTACATTGGAGGAGTTAGAAAAACTCCAAAAAAACACTGTTAGTAATACTATTGTTTTCAAAACTATAAAATTTGTTCTATCCAAACACTTCGTGGGACTTCAAAACCAATGTATTTTACAAAACTCTGATATATTACATGACTCTAAAAATACTTTGCATCCAAAACGGATCTAAACTGTGTGTATTACCAAAATAGTTTGACCGTTATGCAACCATGGTCATTGAATCTAAAACAAAGCGTGAAAATATCAGGGAGAAGAGAGGTTGTCATCTTGATTGCCTTTACTAATAATTGTTGGGGAAATATTTATAATAGACTTTGGATATGATTTTCCCTACATTTTTCTGCTTATCTCCTTTATTTTTTATCAGCAAATTGTCAAACTTATGTGTGCGGCTCTATAGAGGCTAGACTTTTTCCATTTTTTTAAAAAGGCTATTGAGACGCATAAATATCCGTTTAGGGAGATTGCCAGAATTGACATGCCAATATACAGTATGCCATGCCGCCCCATCCCTGTCTAAGTTAAACTGTCAAATCGATTTCAGTTACATGACCTGATCAGGTGCTCTAGGCCTCGTTTAGTTGGCAAAATTTTTGGCAAAATGCAACTGTAGTACTTTCGTTGTTATTTGGCAATTAGTGTCCAATCATGGTCTAATTAGGCTTAAAAGATTCGTCTCGTCTATTTCGTATAAACTGTGTAATTAGTTTTATTTTTTTTATCTTTATTTAATGCTTCATGCATGCGTCCAAAGATTTAATGTGACGGGGAATCTACTGTTTTTTTGCAAAATTTTTTTGCATCTAAACTGGGGCCTAGTCTAAAAAACCATTCTCACAGAAGCACACTTCTGTAACTTTCCCATAATGTTTTCCATCATCCATTATTTATCCACCGCGTGCACAGTAGCGTCTTTGGACACGAGCGAGATAATCTGCTCGTCACGGGCGCGCGCTGGAGCGCCAAAAAGCCTGCCGGTCGACCGATCGAAACAGTGGCCGTTCCGGCGGCTCGCGCGTCGTGTCGTCCACACGGCGACGACGACATGACATGACAGTTCCGATGATGCCGCGACTGTGCGTGCTAGTGCTTGCAACATGGCAGCCGAAAAACAGCAATCATTGACCCATGAGAGGGAAACCACGATCAAATCCGATCGTCGCGTCGATTCGTTCGATGCATGCATGTAACCGGCCGGACGGAGGGCGGAGGAGCCAGGACGGGGACGGGGACTGCCGGGCGGTGGCGAGTGGACAGATGAGAGCTAGGAGCCAGCTCGCGACAGAGCGGGGAAAGGAAAAGAGAGCTGCAGGGCCTAGGGGCGAGGGTTAGGTCGCAGCAGTGCTCTACGGCAGCCTATATTAGCTCTAGACATATGGAAATGGCCGCACCGTTATATCCCTGTAGACGATGGCGCGCGCATGGCCCCAACGAGCTTTTGCCAAGCACCACGGCTAGCTGTCGCCCTGCAGCTCCTCGTGGCTCGTGGAGCAGATCAAGGACACGCTCATCAGCATCCTGCTCGCCACCGCGCGGCGGCAGTCGTCGGGCACGTAAAGATGCATTTCGCGCTTCTGCAAGCGGCGGATCGTGGAATCGTCGTCTGTGTGGAAGTCCGCCCAGGATGCCGGCCAGCGACTCTACCAGACCATACAATCGTGGTACTTCGCGGTCATGTTGACCTCGGCTCGCGATCCGGCGCTGCTCGTCTGTGCTGGCGCTGGCGGCTGGATCGGCCGAGGGCACGCCCACGCAGTACTCGTACTCGTAAGTCATATGGTCGTCGTACGTAGTTTAAATGTATACTAATACGTACTGGGCTGTGAGCGCTGGAGGGTGTGGCCGGAGCTCTCGGTAGTCCACTGGATCCAGGTTTCGTCGAGCGGAAACGCGTGAAGCCAATGGCTTGCGGCATCGTTCTGTGAGCGAGCGACGGGCAACGAAAAGGCCGCTACTTCTTCTCTTTCCACCTGTCCTCACTCAGCTCGGCAGCTCCTCCCCCAGGGCCTCAGGTCCCCGCCCTTGTAATTGCGCCATACAGTAGGCAGCAGCCAGCCACGCCTGCTTGTGCTCGCGGCTCGGCTCCCCAAACTGTCACCTCACGCGGCCCGCGCCCTTGACTGCCTGGACCGCGCCACAGGCTTTGGCAGCCGCAGCCTGCCAGTGCTCTGTCCCTGCGCCTGTTGCCTGCCGCGTCCGCGCCTGCGTGGCCTGAGGCAGTTCTTATCGTCAGCTAGCGCCGGATCTACTACTGTAGTAAGCGGCATGCTGCCCCGGCCGCGCGCCTGCCATGCACGCGCAACGAGATGCTACTACTGCAACCGCATGGCGCCGTTGTATGCAACTGTCTTCTTGTCGTCGCGTGGTATGCTGTGGGGATAGGCACTCATCACTTCATCAGGCATCGCGGCGATTCACCAGTACCCAGACAGGTTTTGGGACGCTGGAAATGCGAGCTACTCCTTCCTTCGTCATCTAATTCTAGATTTACTACAAATTAAATATTAACTTTGGCCAAATTTATAATTAAATATTAACTTTGGCTAAATTTATAGAAAATGATATGATGACTTCAAGTACATGGTTATTTTTAACCTATTTTAGAAATAATTTATATTTTTTACCTAACATTTAACTCATGCTAGTTCAAGTGTCATGACAAGATAAAGTTGCAGAGCCATATGCAATGGCGTGACAAATCTGCCATATTACAATGCGTGTTGACGAGACGAGCTTCTGCCATGAAATTAGTATGACGCGACGACGACTATCTGTAGCACTAGAGGGATTGGTGCGACAAGACCACCGTCACCTGACTTGGCATTTGTCTCTGGCCGGTCCAATCTAAGGTTCATCATCTACTCCAGTATTTGGCATACTACGTCTTAGATGGATAAGCATGTAATCTGATCTGATTGTAACCGAATAGACAACTAGTCGCTAGTTCTTACATGGGGCAGGAAATCCTTCCTAGTTATATTTTATCCTGCCTAGTGTCTGTTTGGAACTACTCCACAAACTTTACTATGGAGCAGCTCTAAAAAAAACCTAATGTCCATTTAGAACTACTCCACAAACTTCACCATGGAGCGGCTCCATAAAAAAACCTGGAGTTTCTGTAGCACCTTTTTAGGTGCTCTCTCAACTCCATCTGGAGCAGAGTTTGTGGAGCTGCTCCTGTTTAGCTGAAAAATGTAGAGCGGGGCTAAAAAACGTGGAGGGGAGCATTCCCAAACAGGCCCTAAATCAATTAGCATTTTGACTAAAAAATCTACAAAATTCCACATGTATCCATGTTATATATAGATTACATGTTCCATTTTACCAGCATGCACAATGCCGAGTCCTATATATTTTGAAATGTTTGATTTCAAAGTATGCCATATGTTATTGCTACGATGAAGTCACTTTAGTTTCCAAATGTTAGCATAAGAGAGAAAAAGTGCTTCCTACTATTGTTATGGCATTCAACCAATTGCACACCTATATTTTTGTCCTAACTTTGGCAAGCCTAAATTTTGGCTTACCATGATTTTGGTTGGCAAGAATTGGAAGCCAACCAAGCTGGCCATGTAAACCACTAAATAAACTAGAAGTATTACTTGATCAATTTTAGTAAAAAAAACTTATAGATATAATAATAAGGCGTGTATATACTGTTTCGGTACCATACACAGTACCAACTTTTATATCTTTAAAATTATTTAATCCCCATAATGTAGTAAAGACATATTCCATGCTAGAGCTAGGTCACCTCGAAAGTATAAGTTCAAAGTGATGTTACCATTTTCAAAAGGTCAGTTTTATGTCGAGGCACCGATTTTCTCAACATTAAGATATAATGTCACTCGAATAGCTAAAAAGAACATGGCATTAATGAAGATCTCAAAATACACTTTTACTAGAAATGTATTTAGTTGTCGGACTAATAAACTTAATTATATTTTATATGATTTTTCATCTTTCCCATTTAAAACATTACGGATATAGTTTAAAAATTTCGAAAGCACTTGTTGCCTAAAATATGTATCTTTTGTTCACAAAAAATTATGTATTTTTGCGATGAAAACTTTGGAAAAGTTGAAGTAGTAGATGCTCAGCTGAATATCCAGCTCGAATTATGTCCATATAAGATAAGAGGCAGCATCATACGCATAACAACCTCTCTAGGTTACATAATAATAAATTAACAAAATAAGAAACTGCAACCTAATTAAGTAAGGGGAACGAGAGGACACATATAGATGAACGGTTACTGAGAGACATTTCGAGATTATCCGGATCGGATAGACATCATTAAAGCTATCTCTCAAGCAACCGGGATACTGAGGGGCCGAGACAGAACCCTAAGCGGCTAAGCACAAATAAAGGCAGAACGCTTTAGATCATTCCGCGGTGTGGGGTGAAGTCAGAATGGAGAAATGCCCATGCTGGATGCCGCTGTGGCGGCTGCGGCGGCGGCGGCCGCGGCTGCTGCTGCTGCGTAGAGACCGTCCTTGAAAAGCATGCATTCAGCTCCCTCCTACAAAGCACAGCAAGAAGAATAAGTGTTGCTCAGGCAGCATATCTGTATGTCGTTGGCTCTGACTTCCGATTAGGGTTTATTCTCCGTAGGCTCTTACCTGATTCTGCATAGGGTTCTTCTTCAGGCCCTGATCGGGCATGAGGCCGAAATGGATGTGTGGGAAATGGGCCCACTGATGCGTAGACAGAGGGGGAAAACGAAAGTCAGTATATACGGATCTGATTTATGAGAGAGTAAGAAGTATGAACAATATGTGATGAGAAAGAGAGAGGAGTTACATTCTTGGCAGCCGCGCTGAAAGCTTCCCTGTGAGTGATGTCCGGATTGCTGGCCTTGATGCGCTGGATCTCGTCTCTATATATGCAAGTGCCAGCATATATATAACACACGAGTAGCAAGCTCGTCAATAGATGCCGCATATGCTAATTAAATTAAGGGAATGAAAAACTTATGCGTGAAACCAACGATGAACTCACTTGATGAAACGGTTGTATGCGGAAGGAACTCTCTGCCGCTTCTCTGAAGCTGCAGAAAACACAACCAAATCGATTGAGTTATTAGCAGAACTGATGAACAAATACTAGCTAGTCAAAAACACTGATAAAACTATATCGATCAAATGGTGCTAGACATGTGCAAGGGCGACCATGGCCAACGTTCTGTACGTGTGGGTTGTTGTCATTGGTGCCGTGGAGATCGCACTGTTGGATCTCCTGTGCTTCGCACTAGCATCTTTAAACACTTTATTTATTTTCCACTTTAATTTAGTTCTCACTGTGCGTGTTTTAATGTCGGGATTTTGGAAGAGCCTACCGCGAACGTACTGAAAGGATCATACACGGACAGAAAGCACTATTGAGCTGACGTGCAAACTATTCACCGTCCTACTTTTGACCACTAATTTAAAAAGAATCGTTTGTGATGGAAAACTGCTATTTTTTTTGTTATAGAAAAAACTGCCCAAAGTCTCATCAAGAGGATCGAGCCGTGTGTTGTTCTTGCGCGCGCGCGTGCTCGATGGCAAGAACAGCGCACAGAGAGTCTTCGGGGCTCTCCTCTTGGCTAGCTTGCTACTGCAGCACCGAATGAAACAATGAAGACAGAAATAAGAAGTAACGAACTATAGGCACTCACTTTTGTTGCTCTTGGGCAGCTGCGGCTCCTGCAGTAGTGCAGGTTTGGCCGGTGGCGGCGGCGCCATCGACGACATGGCCGACGCGCTGTTGCCACCGCAGGTGTTGTTGATGCTCGTGATGGTGCTCACGCAGGCGCTCGGCGGTTCAGCACTCGGCTGCAGGCTCGGTGCTTGGAACGACTTCGTCTCAGCATCCTACACATACATATAGTCCATGGCATATGCATCAACAATACGGCGAAAAAGGACACAGGCATGCAGCAGGAAACATCTGCAAGATAAATACTGTATGGTAGTAGTGATAAGCAGCAGGCAATACGTACAAGTAGACCGTGCGGGGAGGTTGGGGAGAGGAGATCCTGGCCGCCGAAGGGCGGTAGCTGGTTGACGGCCGCCGGCGGCGGCAGCAGGAGGGCGCGGAGGTTGACGTAGAGCAGGTTGGAGCAGTGGCCGCACCGCACGGTGACCGTCTGGAACAAGCTGCTGCACGGCACACCCACCTGCACGTAGTACATACAGAGATGAGCTGAGTTTTCCTTCTCTTCGTGGAAGAAACGACCGGAGCCCGGAGGAACGTGATCAGGCGACGCGGCGCGTAAGGGCACGCACGCCGTATATGTATTATGCCCTAGTATATATGCCGTGTCTACGTACGTACCGCGAGGATGGTGTCGCAGTAGCTGCAGTGCACGTAGCAGATCTGCTCCTGCTCCGCTGGCGGAGGCTGCTGCTGCTGGTCCAGGTTGAACGTCTCCGGCACCGACGACATCATGGCGCCAAAAGAAGCAAAGATCCGCGGACGATGGTAGGTGCTTCTTCTAGCTTGTGCAGGGTGCAGCTCACACAGCAACGGCAACAATCGCTGCACGCGTTCTTGGATGATACGCGGCTGGAGCGTGAAGCAGCTAGCGAGGGGCAGGAAGGGCTTGCTGGGCGAGTGGATGGATGGGTGTGCACGGGAGTGTGGGGAGGGGTCGAGGGGAGGAGGGAGGTTTATATATAGGGGCGTGGCGGGCGGTCGGCCGGCCGCCTCGGTTCGGTCCCAGCAGGTCCCCCCCTGGGAGGATCGATCATCGATCGATGTGGTATCTCGATGTGACGGACGACGACGAGCCGACGGATCGATCGGCGCTGGATTTGACGTGCGGGGTGGGGAGCTGCCTCGTCCCGCTGACGGATTTGATTGATGGACCTGCCCGATTAGAGAAAGCATCGGATTGCCTCCGCCCGCCGATTTGAATGATGATGCTCTCGCCTCTCGGGAGGACAGAGGGCAGCAGAGACAAACGGCGCGAGGCTGCCTTGCCTGCCTGCCCTGATCGCTGTTCGTTGTTCACTCTCGGGTTTGGTGGGCGGTGGGTGAATGGGAATGGCCAGGCCACACCACCGCGGGGGCAAATTGGGAGGGAAAGGCATCAGGGGTAGGGCGAGGCCAGGCGGCAGGCACAGCCGCACATGCAGCAAAGCCGAGGGAGAGCGTCCACCATCTCTCTCACCCTCTGGCCTCTCTGCCGGACTGTGCGAGCGGTGGCAGCAGCAGTAGCCGCTAGCGACTGTTTGTCTGAAAAGCGGGCAGGGCCGGAATGAGTGGTGGGGGATCGTGGCGCAGGCGGTGGCCGGACAGAGCCACAGTGGGCCACTGTCCCGGCCTGCCCGCCTCTCCATCGATCGATCGATCGATCTGCGCCGGGCACCGGCCGCGGCCGGCCTGATGCATGATCGATGCCGCCGTCTGGTCCTGTCCCGGTGTGATCACGATTTCGACACGTTCGGTGCAGGGTTAGTTAGTTATACAGTGCCACGTAGAGTATTTTCGGGCACCGATTTATTAACTGCCCACGTTGCTGTACGTTGTGTACTAGGAGTAAACCTCTCTCGCTCGTAGATTTTCTTCTGGCTATGCATGCTGTCACCGTCATATCGATCAACCGAACAGTCGAGTTCGGGCATGCATCTTACTTCCAATCCAGCTCCCGCAGGTGTGCGTTGGCCGTGCGTGATTTGTACAAAGCCAAGCTCCTCTATATATACTGTTCCATGCGCCCTCACACAAAAGCGGTCCTATCACAAGAGGACAGGGTCTCTACTGTTAATACTTGATAGGGAGTACCACGCGAGGTAGCTAGGTAGCTTAACTACTACTAGTACCTCAGCAGTCAGGCTCAGCTTTGCTGTTTGTTGCCACTCGCCCCGGCCGTCTGCCGACGCCGGCCGAGGGCCTGCCTGCCTGAGAGGCCACCAGCCGCGGCGCCAGACGGCCGGCCGGGCAGGCGATTAGAGCATGCCATAGCAGGATCGGCAGCTGCCTGCGCGAGAATTGATTGCCCCAACGCGACTAATCCGCCCCGTCCTTGCATGCCTTTGCCTGCCCGCCTGGGCTCTGGGCTGCAAGCTGCACCTGCGTGCATGTACGCCTACGAGAGCTCGTAGCCCTGCGTCGATGCCACGGCGTGCCCCTGCGGCCCATCAGCTAGCACACCACCTAGACTACTTAGCTCTAGTATCTTTGCAAATTGCAACCAAACGCATGCATGCAGCATGGACGAGCATGAGCATGGTCCCCTTAACTGCTCCCTCCCAATAATTTTGGAGAGTCAAAGCATCTTAAGTTTGACCAAAATTATAAAGAAAATTATAAAAATTTATAACATTAAATAAGTATACTATAAAAATATAATTAATAAAGAATCTTATAATATAAATTTGGTCAAACTTGAGATCCTTTGACTCTCTAAGATTCTCACAATGCCTTATAATTTGGGATGGAGGGAGTAGCTACGAACTGTGCCGTAATTGGTGCCCGGGAAAAATGACTTAAATGGAGACAAAAACAGGTTAGGCGCGCGCGGCAGGAGGTAACTACGACGATTACAGACCCTGTTCATCTGACTTATAATCCATATTTTTTAGATTGTTTTTTCAGTCGGAACAGTGTTTTTTCTCACAATAAATCAGCCAACCGTTTTTTTCAGCCGGTTTATCAGCACAGCCGGGCCACGGCCGCCTGTGCACTTTCGTTTCGTCGCTTTCCGCTTGGGAGGCGCCGGGCAGGCGCGGCACCAAAGGCTGCCTGCCAGCTCCAGCCTCCGGTGCATGCCGCCACGCCACGCCAGGCCACGCCATGCCGGAATATTCCGGGCTGCCTGTGTGCGCTGCGCTGGGCAGCCGACCGGGGCCGCCGGCTAAGTCTACATTGCAAACGAAACGAAAGAGAGGTCCGCATGCATTGCTGGTGGCCTGGCCTGGTGCCGTGGGGCTTACCCTGTGGCCTACTCGACGTCCACAACCGAGGAGGTGGGCCGTGGACCGCGGTGGAATCGCGATCCGAGCTGCAGACAGATGGCCTGGTCTTTGCTCGTGTCCGCGTTCACTCTTGCAGAAGGTGCAGTGGGCACACTTCGAAACACTTTTTTTTTGTTCGAACAAAACTTCATTTATGGATGGATCTAACAGGCGAAATCAAGCGTACGCACCGCCGAGCACAGCAATCCTGACCTTCACACATGAGCTTGTCACGTCACGTATCCCTTTCCTCGTTTCGTTTTGCTCGATCGTCACGTTTTGTTTGGGGAATCCTGCAGTCTGCCGGCCGAGACGCTGCGGCGTTGCTAGTCGATCCACAGGATGCATGCACTCGCTACAGCGCTTGGAAGATAGAGCTAGGCTGCTGGATCCTGCAGGAAGCGTACGTAGGCAGGAATTCTCTGTCGCGTAAAAGCGTGTACACATTCTGCATGCTACTGTTCTTTTTTCACGTTTCACGAAAAAGCGTAGTACAAGCAAGCACGTCGATCATAGCCGCTCCCATCGAGTCCTGGCCTACGGACCTTGATGGATGAATGCAGGGCTAGCTGCCGTGCCTGTTTCACAGTTTTGCACGGTGCCAGCGTCGCAGCTAGGCTAATCGCAACTTTGACTTGTCTAGGCTCTGCTCGTCCTCAGCACCAAGGTCAACTTAGGGCCTGTTTGGTTCGGAGTTGTTAAAGTTTAACTCCCATCACATCAATGTTCCCTCAAATGCATGGAGTATTAAATGTAGACTAATTGCATGCATGTCGACACATATTAGGAGTAATTTACGAGACGAATCTATTAAGTCTAATTAATCCAAGATTGGAAACTTTTTATCAAATAAGACGAAAATGCTACAATGTTTGTTAAACTTTAACTCCTACAACCAAACACCCCCTTAGCTTCCTCGTGCTTTCCATTCGAAAAAAAAGTCTTGCATTTTTGCATGCAAAAACTTACATCCACAAAATTAAATACCACATTAAAAGATGTCTGCCAGTCAAAAATTTCCAACTTCAGACTGTGTAGGAGGAATTATTATAGGTTAAATACTCAACATGAACTCATTTTCATAATTTCTCTTGTTCGAATTTATAGCAAAGTGCACCAGCGGGTATTGAGGACAGTCCCGCTGGTGCTTGTTAGCCAACCGTGGGCTGCTTAATCACTCCGAGGCTTGGTGATTTGGTCTAGGAGAAAAGAATTGGTGCAGTTTGATGCGGCTTTTATGAAAGATGAAACTCCGCTATTGCTTAAAAAATGCCGGTCATCAAGCCAATGAAATTAGTTTGTTGTTGCCGTTTAAGTGCAACTAGCTAGTTGATGTGTGTCAACGGCCTATAGGTGGGTTTTAGAGACATATAAGATGTTTTAAATGCATTGTTCATCACTTTTTTAGGATAATGACGGAGTTTGTGGACTTTAGCCATCTTACTCTGTTGTATAGGGCGCTATATCAAGTTATTTCATTAGAGTGGATAGTAGAGTTAGGGATGCAGATTTGATTGGGTCAACCCTGCAGTTCATTTCACATTACTCGACTTGTAAATAGTGGATAGTAGAGTTAGGATGTAGGTTTGATTGGGTCAACCCCGTAATTCATTACACATTGCTTGACTTGTAAATTTTAGTGTACAAACCCTAAACCCACCGATTTATGGTCCCATATTAGAAAACATTGTGGGTCATTGGGTTATGCACTATGTCACAACGCAACCTCCTACGGACCATCGTCAACCTTTGTTCGTTGCCCTTCGTTACAATCAGGATTCTTTCCAAATAGATCGCTAGTTCAACAAGTGTGTCACCTTAATTTAGGGCTAACTGTCAACTGCCCTATTGAGCTCTACCACCCCAGGAAACCAGTCCATAAATCTGGAGTTCCTCCCGGCACAGCCAATAATTCAACATCAGGGGGGTCGTTTTCTACTAAAGTTTGTTCTCTTCCAACTCTATTTTTTCAATTCCTTTTTCCTTCCCATATTGTTTTTTGATGAGCCTTGTTTTGTTTTTTTTGCTATGGATCTACTGGCTAGTGTCTCTATTCTCAACCAATCTAGCCATGTCGTGCCTTGTAAGTTACTATAAGAATCGTTCTATATTCCGATCCTTGAGTCATCATAAATGCTTCATGTTTCTGGACCAAGTCAGATTATGCAGTCTTGCTACTGAAACAAATCATATGTTCTCTCAGGCACATACAACATCTCCTCTTGCAACGCATGATAGGAGGCCAGCCCTGCCCAATCTAGATGTCAGGTGATGCGCAATACAGTAGCACGCTTAAGGCCTTGAGAAGGAGCACTTCATCCACTGATACCACATGCTTAGCAACCGGTGCCAAAAACCTCTCTTTTAGCAAGTGAATTACATGATGTGCCATCGAGTACTGTCGTGGTACCGCACGATGCGGAGTGCTGCCGTGGGCTACCGAGTGTTGTTGTAGGACGCTAAGTCGTGCAATAAAATGCCAAGTGACGCTGCAAAACGCAGAGTCATCACACGATGAAATGACAAGTGACACTGCACAACACCGAGTCACACAATGAGTTGTAAAGTGACACTGCATGAGTTGAGTGACGAGAGTCAAACATAGGGGTATGCTAAGTCCCCGAGACGGGAGAGCCAACCGACAAACCTCCCCGACTGATCTCACATATCGCTCTGGGCTATACCCATCGGGTATGCTCACGTGCACCCTTTGGAAGGAATCAAGGAGAGCCCCAGCATGCCCGCGGCCACTGCTGGGGACTCGGGGGCTCGCCAAGGCCCCGGACTGTCGAGAGACGATAGCCCGAGCCTGACTCCAACCCAGCACAGACCTAAGACAGCACTCGGACGACGAACCAACATGCCGAGCCACGGGCAACATGTCGGGCATCCGAGGCCTAGTAGGTATGGAGATTCCACAACGTCTACCCGTTCAACGGGGGCGAGGCTCTGTCGTCCCACTGCATCGATAGGGTCACGCAACCGGCGTCAGACAACAAGACAAGTGACTTCACCAACAAGATTCAAGTGGAACCCATTGGTTATAAGCTAGCCAAGTGGAACACACATTGGTATCAAGAATAACATTTGTGCAGTTTGATGAACAACAAGATTCAATCAAGTGGAATCTCAAAAAACCAGGGATCTTTCTCAGTTCAATCAACGTATAAAAACTTAGTGAACGAACTTGCAATGCCTCTAAATAAAGAAGTATGGAAGTTAAAGTTACCTCTTAAAGTTAAGGTCTTCATTTGGTTCTTTCTTAAGGGCGTAATTTTAACTAAAGATAACCTTGTAAAGCATAATTGGAGAGGTGATGAGAGTTGTTGTTTCTACAACACAAATGAAACTATTAAATATCTTTTTTTCGATTGCCATGTAGCACACTTTGTTTAGAGGGTGTTTGAAATTGCATTTGGTTTATGTCCACCAACAAGCTCTGCTGATTTTTTTGTCCCTGACTTCAGCAAGTAGATCACAACTTATGCTCTCAAGTTTGTGTGGGAGCAAGTGCAATCATTTGGTCTACTTCGTTGAGTTGAAATGGTTTGGTTTTTGACAAAAAAAAGATACTATCTTCTTATTTATAGGTTGTTTTCAGGTCCACTCATTGGACACACTTTTGGTCCATCTTAAAAAAACCATGACCGCCCAACGTTAAAGTGGGCAAGCCAACAACAACAATGGAGATCTTCGCCAAACATGGGTGGCCGTTGTCGATAGGTTTATGCATAGTTTATTATTACTTCTTCCGAGCTTTTTTAGGCTTGTTTTTATGCCAAAAAGACTTGTTTTGTAGTAAACTTTGATTGAGTGCATAACTTATGCGAGATGGCATCTATCACTATATGCAAATGGCTGTGGCTGCCTTAGACTCTTGTGATCAGGATGTTGCTTAAACTCATGTGTTTCAATTAATTACACACACTGGACAAGCAATCATTATCCTTTGTCTTTGTTTCTATGGAGCTTTAGCCTATTTGATCCTATTCTGCCCCACAGGTGCTTGTAATCTCTCCATGGATGGATCTATTCCCACCAAGGGACGTTCTTATGTTATCAATATATTTAACTTTTAAAAATAGAATGACAGTAGAGATGCACCTGTATCCATGGACAGATTGACAATACAAATAGGCATTGCCTTGACACATTACCTATAAATCTTCACGAATCGCCAGATCAGTTGCTAAAGCTCCTTAGCTTCAGCTGTTAGCTAATCTTATTAACATAAGACATTATGCCAACTTATGCATGGAAGTGTAGCCTACTCGGTTACACTTTATTATGTACATACCATTCTACCATGACACATGAATCGGTTGGCTACTTATATATGTACTATGTTACATGCAGCACACCTCAATGTTATTAACCGTGTAATGATGCAATAATGCACTACTCCGGTGATTTAGTGTGTATGTGTGAGAATATGTATATTGTTGACGCTATAATTTCCACAAATCATTGTCCCCTCCACAGGAAGCTGACGTTGACACATAGTCCAATGCCTCTTCTTTCTCCTCAGACTGCTGAAACATCTGTGCTGGATTGGAGTAGCTAGCTGACTCCTTAGGAGTGGTATCGCCGTTGCTGAGCTGTGATGCCACGAACTTGTCGAGAGCTCGCCAATCTGTGCCAGATGCATCCCCAGCTGTCAGATAGAGCGGCTCGGCCTGGAGCTCCTGTACGGTATATCGAGGGGCACCATGCTCCTGTGTTAGGCCACATGGCTGGAGAGTAGTGTCTACTTGACCAATAAGATCAGGGAGCTTGGGGCTCTCCAGCTGAGGGAGCTGCTGCAGGAAGTGCTCCTGGGGAAGGAGGTGGTGGTACTCCAACTCAACCTTGCAAGGGTAGCTGTAGCTGCTCTGTTGCCTGTGGTACATCATGGAGCTCTGCTGGTGGTGCATTGCCTGCCTCGATGAGCCGAGATCCGATGCCATGAACCCTGCCTGGTCGTTGAACCAATAAGGCGAGTCCCCAACCATTCTTTGGACAGTCGCGAGTCGCTTCCTGAACACCCTGCAGACAACCCATCCTTCTTCCTGAATGACATGCATGCATATATATAACCTTTTGTTAGACAGGTGCTGAAGAATATCTAACACACACCTAGGATGCTGATATATGAATCATGCGTACATGATGAAGCTAGGTGAACAAGTATAATATTCCTAGGGATCAGTAAATCTTACGTGTGGAATTCCATTTTCGTTGGTCTCCAGGCGATACTCGTGCATGATCCAGTCTGACTTCTGTCCGTTAGGCGCCCGACCTTTGTAGAAAACCAGTGTCTTCCTCATCCCTACGAGGCAGTTCTTCACATAGATCGGCTTGTCTCTCCCTGTGGCCTTCCAGAAACCAGCCGTCGTCGCTCTATTGGTGCGAGTGCCGGTTGGGTACTTCTTGTCCTTATGGCTGAAGAAGTACCACTCGTTCTGCTCTTCGGATCCAATCCTGCATTTTTCTGTTTCATCATCATATATAGAAGTGGGTTAGCAGCTTACAACCGTTGAGATACATGCATAATAACTTCACAAGAAGCTTGTTATTCCACACATGCTATGAGTGTACATATTGCTGTTAAATACAGTTTTATGTCTCATGCAAGCCTGAAGTATAAATCGAGTTTAGATTGCTGTACCTTGCAGATCCCAAGGCTCAATTTTGTACAAATCCACATCTTTTATAACATCCAAGTCTATCTTCTTCAGTGCTACCTTTTTCCTAAGGTAGTAATCTACGAGTTCCTCATCGGTAGGGTGGAAACGAAAGCCGGGAGGAACATGTGTGAAAGCGTCCATCTTCTTATTCTGAGAGCCAAGTTATTATATATGCAGCTGGTGATGTCAATCTATATAAAGTTTTAGCTAGACAGTGCTAGTGAAAAGTAAATAACCTACTGACTTATATTTGTGACCAGAGAGGACTTCCATAACCTGATAGAAAAGATATGATTTATTATATTAGAAACATGCAATTTGAAAACATAAGATCATATGTGTAGACTATATTTAATTGGAATAGTACTTCCATAACTAACCGTATAAATCTATTAGGTTTTATATAGATATACAGTATATTCTAGTAGAAAATACTGATCGAAAAACAGTGCTTCAGAGCCCATGAATGATAAAAAAAACAACATCAAGTTAGGGCCTATTTGGATCTCTTCTTCTAAACTTTAGAACTAAAACTCCAAACAACATGTCTAAAGTTAGTTCTACACTACTACACAACTGACATTTCGTCGATCGCCCAAAATGCCTTTAGTCTCAGCGATTTCGGCGACCGGGACTAAATAGACTTTTAGTTCCGGTTGGTGTTAAAGCAAACTGTTGTCAGGATAGTAGCAGCGAAGAATAAATTAGAAAACAATATAACTGAAAAGCAAAATCAATAATGAATTGGAAAGAAAAAGAAAAAAAGAAAAAAAAACTTTAGTCCCGGTTGGTAATACCAACCGGGACTAAAAGGTGCTGCGCCACGTCGATGCCTGGCAGCACCTTACCAACCGGAACTAAAGGGAGACCTTTAGTCCCGGGCCTGAGAACCGGGACTAAAGGTGGGACATTTAGTCCCGAAACCTTAGTCCCGGCTCGCAGCCCGGGACTAGAGGTCCTTTTGGACCGGGACTACAGCCCCGTTGTGCAGTAGTGCTAAACTTTAGTCTACCTCACATTAGAGCATTTGACCTCAAAACTGAGCTAAAGTGCTCTAAAATTTTTAGAGCTCTAAAGTTTAGAGGGGAGAATCCAAATATCCCGTTATATGTGAATTGAGGGAGTACTTCTTTCATGTAACCAATCTAAATCATTTAATTTGCTCCAGCGGTTGAACTTAAAGATATATCTTCGGAAACCCTTAAATGTCATATAATTTAGAATCGAGATGTGGTTTTAGTTTTCCATCAACTCTAAATGTTTGTTACAAAAGGTGAGAATCATTACGTGCACTATATATAGGTACGCTAGTACTGAGGGCAGGTCTGTATAGACAATAAGGAGTGTGGGCACACTCACGTAAAAATGAAAAAAACAGTGACTCTAGTTAATTTTTCATCATACACGCACCTTGACGGTAAAAGTTTATGCACGCAACCGCACCCATCAATGAAGCTAGATTTCTACCCTCGTGGAGACTCTGGTTAATTTTTCATCATACACGCACCTTGACCGTGACTCTAGCTTCACCCCTACTAATAATAGTATGATACTTCTGTCATACGATCACCCAGACGAAATCCCAATATCATGCTTTGTTTTTTTTCGATCTTTTGTGTCAATGAAGCATTTCTACCCTCGTGGAGACCTTTACGTTGAATTGGTTAAATTAATGTTCAAAAATGACAGCGTGGTAAAGAAAAAGACTTCGGAGTAGTTTACTACTATCTCGGAAACATTTTGCAAATATATATATCCTGAGGGAAAAGCATTAGTAAAGTTCATAACCATATTAATGCATGCATGCTTGCTTTCCTCTAACCCAGAAGTACAGATTAAGATTGTAAATCCTGACAACAGTTTGCTTTAATTTCTCAGAGTTCGACGAAAACACTGACAAACATGTCCTTTGCAGATCCCGACTGTGTAGTAGTAGCTGGACTATCGAAACCTACGTACAGACGTAATAAGGTGGATAGCTGATATTACCTAATAAGTTAACCTGTTGATCTATGCCTCGTGCCAAAGCTGCGCTGGCTTTACACTCCGTATACCACGCCGACTGCAAGCAGGTACTGGAGCACCACCGGACCAACGCTTCGCCGCTCCCTTTATTTCCTCGCCGACCGGCCCGCTTCGCGCGAATCGAGCGGAGAAACTTACGATGAAATCAAACGACTGTACGCGCGCACAGACCATGCATCATCGATCAGCCGCATTTCAGCAAATGAGCGAGCGAGAGTGATCAGCGATGAGAGCTAGAGATCAGGGGAGAAATGGAGGCTACCTTGATGTGCTTGCTGGGATCGGAAGCCCCCTCGCTGTCGTCAGCCGGATCGATCGGTATATGGAGAGGCGGGATAAGGCCGGCCGCGAGCGGCGTGGGTATATATGGCGGTGGCCGGTGGTGGGTGGCGCCGGAAAGCGCGGATGGATTGCGGGGCAAGGCTGGGTGCAATCCAGGCGCAACGCGGGGCGGACAGCGACGCGGAGATCTGCCCCGATCTCTCGCTCCCCGTCCCCCGCGTTTTTCTATTGGCCTTCTTCGCCGTAACCGCCACCTCGCCTCACCCGCCGACGACAGCGACCGGCATCGATCGATGATCCACGGTCTGTGCCGGCCGGCCGTCCGGCCTCTCAGCGATCGACCGACCACCACCTCCGATCCGGTCCTCCAGCGCCAAAGCGTGCGAGAGGTTTCACTCCAGTGCGACAAGCTCATGTAGCGAGGGGCTGCGAGCCACGCCTGGCCTTTCCAGACATGCAAGAGGGTGGCTGCAAACTGCAACTAGAAAAGGCCGGATGCAGCTGGCTCTGCCACCACCTTTCTCCTGAAATTTACAGGTAGACAGGGAGTGCAGTGCGACACGATGTGGTAAAAGGTACTTCGTGCTACTCCTTTCACCTGTCGGTGATGGGCCAATTGTCACATTCGATCGAGCTGAGAGCCTTAACCGAAACGTGCATCGGTGTGTGTGGCCCTAAAAGCCAAGTTATTATGGCTATCAACGGCGATCGATGGGATGCGTTCTCATCATTGTAACCTAACCTAATCGATCGGTGAATCGATCGCAACCACGCCACCACTACCGGACTCATCTCTGAACCAGACTTTTAACAGGTGGTGTTACATGTTCATCCACAGTTCACTTTGTTTGTTAGTGACTGTGGCCCAAGGCTATCGATCGATTTGTGCAATTATACGTGGAATGATAGGTTTTCTTACGCACTCTCGACAACATGCATGTATACATACATACATACAGGTAGTTAGTTTCTGATGTCTTAGTGAATTCATCATAGGTTAGGCTAGCTCTTGGTCAGTGTTAACGCTGCACCTGTCCACGGTTGGTTGTGTCTGCTAAAGCTAGCTGTCAGTACCACAGCAACTCATCCAGCTCTTCGCTTGAGCTTTTCTTGTTCTCCCTGAATCTGATGGTCGCTCTCAGGTCGGCTGGGCCCGTTTCTCGACCGACCCAAGTATATTTTGGATGGCGACCTTCCTCCAAATGGAAACCCATTGCCACACAAGGCAAACGTACGCCTCGGACACTCATACTACTAGTGCTCGTATCCTTTCCTGAAAAAGTGGCCAAAAGGATCTTATTAAGCCTTTCAAGATACGTCACGTTTGAACAGGACCAGCTAGCAGGGCTGCCTATTTATGTGTCATTAGTAGCTGATTAATTTTACTATCATGGGCAGCCAGCCAGCAGCCCAGCAGAGATTGATGGGGCTTGTGTGTGCATCTTCACTGTAACCAAAGTTTACCGTCTGATATGATGTACCCATGCAACTGTTTACATTGGCACCCATCATGGACTAGATTAAGGCCATGTTTAGTTCATAAAAATTTTCAAGATTCTCCGTCACATCGGATGTTTGGACACATACATAGAGCATTAAATATAGAAAAAAAAAACTAATTACACAGTTTGGTAGAAAACCACAAGACGAATCTTTTGAGCCTAATTAGTCAATGATTGGACAATAATGGACAAATACAAACGAAAGTACTACAGTAGACAAAGCCAAAAAATTTCGCGAACTAAATGCACCCTAAGCTGTGTACAGCAGCAGCAGCAGTAGTATAGGTTCCGATTAAGGCATACATATTTTATAAGTAGATTAGGGTCTATTTGGTTTCAATGTGTTAAAGTTTAACTCCCATCACATCAATGTTCCCTCAAATGCATGGAGTACTAAATGTAGACTAATTACATGCATGTCGGCACAGATTAGGAGTAATTTACGAGACGAATTTATTAAGCCTAATTAGTCTAAGATTGGAAATTTTTTGTCAAATAAGACGAAAGTGCTACAGTGATTATTAAACTTTAACTCCTCAGACCAAACAGCCCCTTAGATGGGCAGTACAAGAGAGTGCATGTTAAACCTGATTAAAATAATCAAGTAATTCCAGATAAGATGAGGGCATGAGGCAAGACAAACTGAATAGCTAGGGCTAGCCGTGTGGGGCAGCTGTCCGGGCGGCCGGCGTGGTGCAGAGTTGCGGTGAGGCAGAGGCGGCGGGCGTGGTGCAGAGTTACTTTATATCCCAATCTCCTTTGCTCTGTTATTAAATTTGGACCGGCTGGACCATTTGGTCGACATGTATGTAACTAGATACATGCCAAAACTGTTATGGGGTTGAGCCAGAAGCAGAATATTGTTAATTAGACACACCAAATCTACATCAGATAAGCTAGAGGCAATATGCAAGCATCCAAAACCACTCTTTTGTCATTAAGAGCACAGTTAGGCAAGCCCCCCTGGCTATACGAAGCAACTGATGGTCACGGTGCCTTTGCATGCTCTCTCTAGGCCTAGGCTGCGTGGTCCTCAGTGTGACATGCACGCCCTTCCCTCGCACGCAAGAATGAGAGCTGGCTTTTGTCAGTTGATATTGTTGTTGCAAGATCAATCGGCACATGCACATTTCGTCGATCCCTCCCTCTCAGTCTCAGTCTCTGATCAACATCCACCGATCGACGATGCTTGCACATATTTCACGTGCGTGTGCAACAACTAGACGATCTGGCAGAGAAGAAGGAACCCTACTAGGTCTATCGATCTGTCCCCCAGCTACTATAGCTGCATGCTTTGCTCTCTTTGTTGCCTTGAGCTCAAGGTTAGGTTAGGCGCCTTATCTTTCCATCCGAGAAAAAAGGGTTTGGAGCTTTTATTTGGCAATCGACACGTACTACCCTGGCACAAACATAAATTAGCAGGGTTGTGGGCGTGGGACAGATGGCGATCGATGGCCGGAGCAAGCGGCATTGGCGCCGGGGAGCTAGCTAGCTAGCTCGCATGCTTTAATTTGGGAACACACAAAGAACTGATCGATCGAACAGGTGGATAGAATAGGAGATGCTGATACCTTTTCTTTGGCTCCGATGGCGATGCATTCTAGGATGTTTATTTGGGTGGACAGCACTTGTGCTTGTTGCTAGGGTGGTGTGCTGCATCTTCTTGGGGAGAAGTGAAGCAAAAGGACTGTGCGACACGGCGCATCATCTTGGCCGCCTGCAGACGTCATACTGGACCCTTTTCTTTCGACCATGGGTCTCATGTATCAGTTTGTATCAGTTTGCATTATTATATTGGTAATGTTGTTGAAACGACCTCGATTTTCCTCGAAGGAAAAATCCACAGATACGATTTATAATGCAGTAGATCACGAGAGCAATCTATCACATTATCAATTATCAGCTGATATCATAGTCATACATCGTAGAATTACAGGTTACATGACTTTACAATACTGGTTAACACATCTATTACATTGTATTCTAGCGGAATCACACGCGTCTTCATCAGAGTCGTTGTAGCGCCTCAATAGGTGAAGGCTCCTCCTTCACGACAATTATCAGAGTTGGCGTGAATGTCAGCGGCGTAGACTTCATCTTCCGAACCAAACTCGAGCGTAGGAACGAAACCACCTAATCCAAGTCCTCGTGGTTGTCATAGATTTCGTCCAAACCTGTCCAAAATCTATCGGTACGATTTGTACTGGCCACTGTCTCCCACCCTATGCTTTTGCGTATGCTTCGTGGTAAGTGGAATGCAAGGGTAGATCAAAAGGCCTATATATGGCTGTAGGTTTTCTATGCAAGTTCATTAATATTTTATAATAAAAGTGCATCAAGTTTTATCCATCTCAAACACACGTTCTCCCATCCCATCACACACATCTCACCACACTCTCACACTCTCTAGGCGGCAAGGACGACTACCGCTCGTACCTTGCCTCAACGGCCAAAGCCGAATCCAACACCAAAACCAGGGGAAAGGTAGAAAGGACTCCTCTCACTAATCAAGTGAAGCGTAGGTCATAGGAATGTCCATATCCGCGGACGCGACTATATGTATAGATCAATCAACTCTCCTTACGTCTTAATAATAAGCGCCCTCACCCTCACGACGACGGAGAGGGACTAGCTAGGAGAGGCCGCCGGGAAGCAAGAGCAGGTGAAGCGGACACGTAGGGTGACTGAAAAAAGAGTTTGTCGGTTTTCCTGAGCACCTTCTGGACAGGATGACGATCAGCCGAGAGATCACCCACAGGCGCCTCGAGGAGGAGGATTGCCGAGGAGGTCCCTGATGAGGCCGGCCAGCCGCACCTCCTGGCCGTGGCCGCCCAAGAGCAAGGGTGTCCGATGATGTGATTATCTACAAATTCAGAGACTAAGTTCCGCCCGCTCTCCATAGATCGAGCGCATGCACTTCGTTAGCCACGATACCGCCGACGCGTTCAGGCGGGCTCAGTTCATCGAGCTGGATGATTACGCACATGCATGGTCTCGTGGCGGATGCATGCTCTAGAGGAGTACGACGCCAATGGCTACCTTGAGTGCAACTACGACGGCACCGTCATGGTCTCCAACCGCCCTGAGACCCTCGAGGAAACATACATACATACATACATGCATGGACGACGACCTAATAACTGAGTTCGATCGATCGACTTCATCCCAAGATGAACATCTTTCGGAATTCGGACCATCCTAATAACTGCTTATATATTGCTCTTCCCTTTTATGGTATTTTCCTACTCGTTCCTATATATATCTCTTTCGTTACCTACCTTATAAGTATATCGTCATTTGTATTTTTATTTAATCATTATACCACTCCATATGTTTGTTTTCTTACGTTGGTCTTGTAGCGTCAAGTCAGTAAAATCTACCCGCTTTCTTTGTTTTCATAGCGTTGCATGCCATATGTGCACTAAATCATAATAGGATTACATTCATTAGCTTACTGTAAAAGTTTCATGATTGATTTGATTACACTTTTTTCAAAAAAAAATCCTATTTCTTTTTTACGAGAGAGCTGCCACACACGTAGGCCGCGTTAACTTGCCATGCATACCCAAAATATTTCCTCTTCCACCTGTCACATCAAATCTTTAAACGCATGCATGAAGCATTAAATATAGATAAAAAAATAACTAATTGCATAGTTTGTCTGTAAAGTTCGAGACGAATCTTTTGAGTCTAATTAATTCATGGTTAGATAATTTTTACCAAATAACAACGAAAAGTGCTACAGTAACTTTTCACCCAAATTTTCTCAACTAAACACAGCCGTAGCAAAAAGTAGTCTAGTCAAAGTAAAACAGAATAAAATATTCTAGATACTTCTTGAATATATTAATTATACTGTCTAAGCATTTTACATGCTCAATGCAGCAGGAAACAATAGCACAGATAGAGAATTTATTATGTCACCCAATGTTCTTTTAATGAGCTCAGTTGACGTAAGTTAGATCTTCACATTTTCAAAATTGAGCATAATAGGTGAACTCAGTGGCGAATCTAGGATAAAAATTTAACTATGGAGAACTTTGTATTAATACTAGTAAAATGTACGTTGCAATAGGGCTATAATTTTCTTTTTTTATTTGGATTAGAACTCCTATTCAACTTATATATATATGGGATCATAGGGCTCTATTTGGATTAGAATTATGATTCCTAGCTATCCACGATTGGTAGTATCTATTGATTAGAATTCTTAACAAGTCAATTTACCTAAAGAAGTCTTGCATATATGATATATAGAATAGAAAGGTTGTAGATAGATACACAATTTCCACATTCATCGAGTTTGTAAGGAGAGGTGGACAAAAAAGGGATAACATTTTGGCTCTTTAATATTACGTATACGTATAGAATCCATATATGTGACTCAAACTAGTTAGACTAACTCACGTCTAGCGATAATACAGAGTTTGATTCTAATATATAGTATTATATTATGTTTTGCAACATAAGAGTACATTTGCTAGTTATTAAAAATTAGGGACTTGCTATATCCCAGTCGTCTGGGTTTTTGGAAAAAACCTACTAGGTCTATCGATCTGTCCCCCAGCTACTATAGCTGCATGCTTTGCTCTCTTTGTTGCCTTGAGCTCAAGGTTAGGTTAGGAGCCTTATCTTTCCATCCGAGAAAAAAAGGGTTTGGAGCTTTTATTTGGCAATCGACACGTACTCCCCTGGCACAAACATAAATTAGCAGGGTTGTGGGCGTGGGACAGATGGCGATCGATGGCCGGAGCAAGCGGCATTGGCGCCGGGGAGCTAGCTAGCTAGCTCGCATGCTTTAATTTGGGAACACACAAAGAACTACTGATCGATCGAACAAGTGGATAGAATAGGAGATGCTGATGCCTTTTCTTTGGCTCCGATGGCGATGCATTCTAGGATGTTTATTTGGGTGGACAGCACTTGTGCTTATTGCTAGGGTGGTGTACGTGCTGCATCTTCTTGGGGAGAAGTGAAGCAAAAGGACTGTGCGACACGGCGCATCATCTTGGCCGCCTGCAGACGTCATATTGTGCCCTTTTCTTTCGACCATGGGTCTCATGTATCAGTTTGCATTATTATATTGGTAATGCTGTGCTAAGGACGTTCGTCCGTCCGCATGACACCAGCCCAACGGCCCAACTCTTCACTTACGTATCCGCTCGCCCAACCTTATCTGCTCATGAGCGTGTCGCCGTTCCTCTCCATTCACCGCACCACCGTCTCGTCCGCACAGCCGCGCGCACTCCATCACAACCACGCCGCCGCGGCGCCCTCCACTGCGCGAGTGCTCCAGCGTAACCACGCCGCCGCGGTGCTCTCCACTGCGCCCGACCAACCGCCGTACTCTCTCTCCACCACGCTCCAGCGCCGCGGCCCGCCATCCTTCCTCTCCACCGGGCCATCCGCCCGTCGCGGCGTTCTCCACCACGCCAGCCACCTTCTCCATCGGAGCTGTGCGCCACTCCGTGGCATCGAGTTTCACACTGGCGTCGAGCTCCGCATCAATGAGCCTCCAATCATCTAAGCAGGAAGTAGGTGTTGCGTTAAAAACATATGTCAAGCGTATGTTTCAGAGGTATGTTGCAAGTGTTTCATATGAATGCTGCAAAAATAGATCAGTATGTTGCATACGTTGCAATAGTTGTATACGTATGTTGCAAACGTCTATTCCCAATGTTTAATCTGTTTTTTTAGATGTACGCTACAAATGTGTTTATCTGGATGTTGCATATGTTTCACACATATGTTGCTAGTGTTATGGATGTTGCGTATGTTTGTAATGGTTTTCAAGTGTTTTTAGGTGTTTTTGCAAATGTTTCAAACTCATGTTTCAAGTGTTTCATTTGTCTTCAGACGTACGTTGCAAGTGTTGTATCTGAATGTTTCAAGAGTAGATCGGGGTGTTGCATATATTGCAATGTGACCCATCTGTTGCTGCAGCAACTGCTGGAGGGGGCACGAGGGGTCGGGCGGGGCGCAAACGCCGCGTGGGGTCGGGTGGGGCGCAGACATCGCGTGGGTCGAGCAGTTTGCAAGGTGCAACGCGCAGAAACGGGGTGCAGGCGCGAGTGTCTGTACGGATGTCCAGGCGCTAGCACTGCCGTTCTGGCCGCAAGCACTGCCATTATTATATATGTGCATTATTTATTTGAACATAGTACTGCCTTAGACTACTCGTACTCATGGTACTCTATATGCAACCTCTATAAGGAATATTCCATCCTAGTCATCGCTTTATATCCAGTTTCTCCGCACCCATCCATACTCTATATGAACCTCTATCCCAACAACCCATGTACAGGTCCCACATGTCAGCCTCACCTTCTCCTTTTAAATTTTTTTTTCCTTTTTCCCTTCCCTTTTCTTTTTCCCCTCTCCTCCTTATCCATTCGGCTTCGAGAGCAACACCGCGCGATGGCCTTCACCTCTCCGCCTCCGCCGGCTGCCTCCATGGGCCAGCTCCTCCACGGGTGGGTGCGAGCTCCGCCACGCCTCCGCGACGGCCTCCTCTCGCGCGGTGGGGTGCGAGCTTCCTCCAGCGCGTGGCGGCGCCGGCGAGGGCGGCGCGCGGTGGCCCCGGCGACGAGCAGCAGCCACAGCGGCGCAGGCGGGCTCCGGGGACGAGGACGGCCATGGGGAGGAAGATGGCGAGCGCGCGCGGAGCACAGCCATGGGCGCGGCTCGCCGGGACGCCCGCCTCCCCGTCGTCGGCGCGAGTGGGCGGCCTGCTCCTCCCTCTCCGGCGGGCGCGGCGCGGCCATGGCGGGCGGGCGGGCGTGCAGTCGGCCATGGCGGGCGGCCGGATTCGCGAGCGGGTGGTCTCCTCCTCATCCCCTGCACGCGCGGGCGACCTGCTCCTCCCTCTCCGGCGGGCACGGTGTGGCCACGGTGGGCGCGCGGCGCGGCCATGGTGGGCGGGCGGGCGTGCAGTCGGCCATGGCGGGCAGCCGGATTCGCGAGCGGGTGGCCTCCTCCTCATCCCTGCGCGCGCGGGCGGCGTGCTCCTCCCTCTCCGGCGCGGCGCGGCCATGGCGGGCGGGCGGCCGGATTCTCGAGTGGGCGGCCTCCTACTCGTCCCCTGCGCACGCGGGGCGGCCTGCTCCTCGTCGTCTTCGGCGGCTCTCTCCTCCTCCCTCTCCGGCGGCGCGGCGGCCCTCTCGTCCTCCCTCTCCGTGCCGGTGCCGGAGCCGGAGCCGGGGCCGGTGGCCGAGCGCGGGCCTCCTTTCTCTCTCTCTCTCCCTGCTCCCTGCTCCCTGCTCTGCCGCTGGACCCACGCCACGTCCGCAGGTAGCGGGCGGCCGCTACCCCGCTACGAATGGCGGACGAGCGAGCTTCCAGGTTCGCTTACAGGTCCCCGCTGCAACGGATTTGGACCGCTATCCATTCCTACCTGTTTTTACCGGTTGGCTTTACAGTCACCGGTGCGGGCAGTCTTACGCTGAGTCCTATATTGTAAAGGTTCATGTATGGCTTTTTCAGTCATGATGGGAGCTCTGGTGAGTAGCTTCTGATTAACTGTAGACATTTGCTGTTAAACAAAAAGGAGTAAGGACTGATGGTCTGGCTGCTTGCAACGACGACTGAGCAAGCATACAGGTGAGCTTTAAGTGTCAGTCTCTACTAAAAATAGGCGGCGAACAAGCGTGAGGCGTTGGTCAAAAAGTTTGAGGCGCGTGCTCATTTCTGTGCTTCATCTCCTGCACACACAGCACACTCGAGTATACTGCTACTCCTGTAGCAACGCCTGCATGCCTGTTGGTACGTACGGTTCAGCTGTTATTTAGAAAAACCCGTTTGCAGGCTGCCGGTACAACAAGGTGCACGCAAAGAACACACTCGACAGGTCGACAGTTAGAATGCTGAGGCTCATCAAGACACGCAGCACTTTACTGGACCAGAAATAATGTGTCATGGGACAAACCATTTGAACTACAAAGCGAAGCGTCCATACTAGTACGAACTCGATCGAGCTACCCCTGCTAGTCTTATCAGAATCGAAAACCCGCCGGCCCCGGCTCGATCGAGTGTGGACAGCATCATCAGTGCCCCAGCACCAGCGAGACGCCGTGCCCGGCTGCCGGCACTCCTTATCCCTTTGCATGCAGAATATCATGCGATGGAGCTCCTGCAACCTTTTGCACCGATCAACCAACACCTCGATCGGAGCTCAATGCGAGAATACTAGCAGCATTATACGGGTCGGCGTCGTATTGCAGGCGCCAGGCGGTGGTGCACGACCGGCCGCTCATCGCCGGCGAAATAAAGTTCCAAACGCCGGAATCCCTGACGATGAAGACTAGACTAGCCTACATCATCTATCGCCTATCGGCTTATCGCGAGGTCTGGTCGGCCCTCAAGGTGGGAACACGTACCCGCACCCATAAAATTTTACCCGTCGGGTTACCCGTACCCGCATGCGGGTAAAAAAATAGTTCAATACCCGTACCGCCGGGTAATTCTCACCCGATGGGTAACCCGTACCCGATAGCATACCCGAAAATTACCTAAAAATATCAAATAGTCACATGCAAAAATAAATCATTCTAAGCTTCCAACAAGTTACAAACATGCTAACAAACATTATTAGCATCATTATAACAAAGGCAATCTACTAGAAATATAGTAGATGTCTCAATGGGTCAAATTCAAGACTTATATGCGCTAAAATAACTGAGGTTGGCTAATTATTTTTGCGGGTATGTCTTACCCGTGGGTATACGGGTATGGGTAGTATACACCCGCACCCGTACCCGCCATACCCGATGGGTATAGGATTTTGCTCAATAACGTACCCACGGATAGAAAATTTATCATATACCCGCCTTTTTATCGGGTAATACCCGTCGGGTACTTAGGTTTCGAGTAGCCGTAATCGACCCATGTCGGCCCGCAACACAAATCATTGGTGCTGTGGCGGCTGCGTCCGTGGGCGCGGTCCCTTGGCGGCGACCGTCCGCCGTGGCGCAGCCTAACTGGCCGCGGTAGGGGAGGGCGGGGGCGGGGCAGCCAATGGGACGTTGCGGGCTCGGCAATACTCCCCCGGGCCCCGCCGCGCACCCGCACCTGCCGACCCGCGTACAACGCCATCACGGCTGCCCGCGCACGAGCTAGCGTAGCGTCTGCCAGTCTGCCGCCACCACCAACCTGACTCCATCGGCTGCCACCGCCACATACCCATACAGCGTGCAATGCGAAATGTACTACAGGCCACAACCACAATAGGCAACCGTAGAACGCGCGGAGCGCACTGCAGCGATTACGAGAAATATTATCCGGCCGCCGGTGGTAACTTTTGCAGTTTGTTTCTCAGGCCTTGTTGTTTGTTGTTTAGTTTCAGGGTAAAGTTTTAGGGTGTCACATCAGATGTTATATAAAATTATTACATAGTGTGTTCGGATATTAATAAAAAAATAAATTACACAATCTGTCGGTAAATCGTGAGGCGAATTTATTAAGCCTAATTAATCTATCATTAGCGCATGTGTTACTGTAGCACTTTTATTATCAAATCATGGACTAATTACGCTTAAAAGATTCATCTCGCAAAGTAGTCATAATTTGTGCAATTATTTATTTTTAGTCTATATTTAATACTTCATGTATGTGTCCAAACATTCGATGGGATATGATGTAAACTTTTGGGAGAGGAACTAAACAAGGCCTTACATCAGTTACACCAACGCGAGGCAGCACAAGGTAACTTTACGTCGATCAACAGGCGGGCAGGAACATCGCTCAAAAGAATCAACTCACGTGCATTATTCATCTAGTAACAAATGTGTCCGTGCGTTGTAACTAAACCTAACAAGCGTGCCTGTGCGTTGCAACAGGACCTAATACGTATAGGATCGGACTCCATATCATCCGCTAGACGCGAGTTGTTTTAACTCGTATGAGCGCGGGTCGATCATGAGTCCAAGTCATATATGAGATACGCGTAGGGCGTGACTCAATATGTATTGAAATTCGACTCTATATTCATCGTCTCTAGACGCGAGCCGTCCTAACTCATACTAGTATATGAGTCGTATACTCGTATACGAGACATGGAGGCCATAAATACAGTTTAGGAAAGTAAAAAAAAATAGGACGGAAGAAACTTATGTTGGCAAGCCAACACACTTTGATGGCACAAACTATGACTATTGAAAGAAGAGGATGTGCTTGCACCTCAAAGCTATGAGCCTGGAGATATGGGAAGTTATGGAAGGGGAGTTTGCTGTGCTTGACACGAAAGACCCAACTCCAAGAGAAGAAGAGAAGCTATAACTCAATGATCAAGCGCTCAATGTGATCTATGAAGCTCTTGATCCCAAAGTCTGAGTCCATCAAAGACTTGGAGAGGGCACATCAAGTATATATGGAAGAGGCTTGATGATGCATACGAGGGACGCAACCATTTATAATATATAAATAGTTAGGGAGGGCAATCCTACATGTGTGGGTACTCGCATATATTGTACTTTACGGGTGTGGAAATGGGTACAAAATTTCACCCGCGAGTGCGGGTGTGGGTATAATAAGATTCTAGCCGTAGTTATGCGTACGTCGCTTCACCCATTAGGGCTTAAAATATAAAGGATTCCAACTGTTCCATGTGTGAAATTTTACCCATTAGGCAATTCGTTGCAAGCGAGAGTTTACTCCACCCACACCTTACGTGACCCGCTGCCATCCTTAGAAAAAGTCATGGCAATAAATAGCTATCGACAAGTGAACACTGGCAGAGTAGCTAAGGCTCTACACCAATAACCTGGTACAGGCTGCCCAACGCTAATGAGCACACTGTAGTGGCCATTTTCAGGGCGGCAATTGTGTCTTCTCTTGGGAACGGCGAATCCACCTACTTCTGGACTGATAACTGGCTAGACGCTTCCAGCATCTGGACCTCAGCGCCTGTTGTATTCATCGTAGTTCTGGCTAGACGGAGGAAGGTGGTCATGGTGGATGCGCTCCACGGCAAAGTTTGGGTTTGCCATATCACTATCCCCCTAACCGTGCAACTTCTTACAGAGTTTGTCGTTCTTTGGGAGAGGCTGGAGCAAGAGGTACAACTCGTGCCGATGCGCCGAACACATTGCATTGAAAGGTCCTAGTATGGCTAGAGGGGGTGAATAGCCTATTAAAAATTCTACCAACTCACTAGAGCAAAATGTTAGTATAATAAATAGCGAAATGCAAGTTTGCTCTAGCTCTATAAATGTTGCAAGCCATCTATCCAACAATTGTAGTCACTATGATCACTATGGCAATCAATGGCTAAGTCACTACGAGCTCTGAAAAAACTAATTACACTAAAGAGCTCAACTAGGTGAGAAGTTATACTAGCAAAGATAATACAAGCTCTCAAAACTAATTACACTAAAGAGCTTGTTACAACTAGTTTACAGAATGTAAATGGAGGGGATGTGATCTTTATACCACCGCGACGAGGAATGAATCAATCACAATAAGATGAATACCAATCACCGGGAAAAATCCAATGAATCAATCACAATGGAGACACACGATTTTTCTCCCGGGGTTCACGTGCTTGCCGGCATGCTAGTCCCTGTTGTGTCGACCTACACCTCGTGGTTCAGCGGCTAATTGGTAATCCAAAGCCAAGCTCCCCAAGAGCATCGTAAGAACCTACCACAAGTGAGGTAGCTCAATGACATGAGCAATTTACTAGAGTTGCCTTTGGCGCTCCGCCATGGAAGACACAACACCCCTCACAAATCAGCAGGAGGTGGCTAAAAACAAGCATCACTCTTGCCATAACTCCTCCGCTGCTCCAAGCCGTCTAGGTGGTGGCAACCACCAAGAGAAACAAGAAATTCACAGCCACAACGATCCCTAAGTGCCACTAGATGCAAACTTACAAGCAAATACACTTGGAATCACTCAATCTCACTTTGGATTAGTAACCAAGCAAGGAAGATGAGTGGGAGGGAGTGTGCTCAGCTCACAAGGATGTTAAGATGTTCAAAAGACCAAGAGAAGTCCCTTGGAGCCGGCCACCATGTATTTATAAGCCTCTCAAACAGATAGAGCAGTTAGGTTCTTAATGCAGCGTTTCATGGGGCAACCGGACGCGTAGGTGGAATCGACCGGACGCAGCCCCAGCGTCCGGTCGCTATAGTCCAAGCATATCGATGTCTACCACGCGTCCCTGTTCAAATATCGAACGTTGATTTCCAACGGTCGCGAGTCAGTTCAGGTGACACGCAAATGCTGATGACCGGACGCTGATCAACGGGGCATCCGGTCGTTTCTAGAGAGGTATTTTCGAGCTCAAACAGTGACCGGACGCGTCCGCTAGGGGTGATCGGACGTACCCAGCGTCCGGTCAACATAGACCCTCGCCCCACGCTGACGTCACCTCGACCGGACGCTGACACAATGCATCAGGTCGCCTGCGTCCACTGCCACACAACCTCTGCCTGAACTGACCGGACATACAGGTGCCCCCGAGGCCAGCGTCCGGTCACTTCCAGTGACCTGCTTCGTCTCCGTTTCTTTGTCGAATCTCCACTTTTCTCTTCCTCTCAAAACCCTTCCAAATGTGCTAACTTTAACACCCCTGGTGTTACGTACGGCCTGTAGCGCTAAGCATGCAACTATTAACGTGTTAAAGGAAAAGTAAGAAAATAGGTCAAGCAATTAAACTTGGTTGTTTTGCTAATTGCTTGTTGGGTATTAGTTAATTTATTAAAACACTTCTAATTTTCCCAACATAAAAATGCTTGTGCGAGTCTCAACTTTGTAGCATGTGAACCTAACTAAACACAGGGTTAAGTTAATTATGACTGAAGATCATAAATAGGTATACAAACTTAAATTGTGTCAAAATGTATTTTTAGGTACATACATATATATTTATATCTCTTCTATGTATATATAATTGTTTGTATAGTGGATGGTTTGCTTTCTAAATAAAGAATCAATTAAAAAGATAAAATAAAATAAAACACGACACACGTACAGGACCACTCGCTGCTTGCACGTTGCACCACATGTTGCTGCCGTATAGAGGGGGAGAGTGCGGCAGGGCTGCAGCTCAGCTGGTGGCTCCTGCACGCCATTTTTGTTGACCGAGCAGGCATGCTGAGAGAGAGAGCATGTGACCAGGACCAGCCTGGAATTGTACTAGAGAAATTGCTTACCAATTTTCTTCGAGTCCCACGTTGCTCTTGCTGGCCTCGTGCTAAGGGTGAATGCTTTGACCTGTTCTTAGTCTAGTCTACATTTCGTTGGGGTTTGCCTGGGAAGTTAATGCTTGGGTAGGTACAGAGTTGGAATTCTGGTTCTTGCTTGCATCATGCGGCACACCCTTAATTTTAAGAAAACATAAGCGCCTTTTTGTACAACAAACATGAGCTTGACCAAAACTAGAAACTAGACACTATCCCATTTTTGCTTTTTCGTTTTAGACTACACCAGTCTCCTACACACACCTTCGATTTTACTTTATTAGAATATATATGTCGATAAAAATATAAAACTTACAATTGCTTGAAAGCACATTACACGACAATTTTTTATGTGACAAATTTTAATGCTTACATGTACTTTCGTGGTCTTGGTTTTTAAGTTGTAAAGTATCCAAACAAATATTCTCTAAGTATGTAGGGTGTATTTTATTTTGGCAGGCTGTTCAAAACTGGACTTCTTTTTTTTACCGGGATGGAAAACTAGACTTTGATCATTATTTTCTCGCAATACTGTAAATGCAGCAAGAGAGAAGGGAGAGAACAGTGCATGCATGGAGTAAGAAAAACGTCGGCAACTTTCTCTTGGTCTTGGCCTCGATGGAAATTGTGCTTCCAGCATGGGGCAGCTGGTCATGAAGGAGAAAGGGGAGAGTGTGCAGGCCGTTCAATTTATTTCCTTGCTATGAATAGAGGGAGAGGACATAGGCAGCTAGGCATACAGACTTGACCGACTCAGCCTCTTGTCTTGTCCCAAATTTTAATAGGCAGCGACGCAGTTGGTTGCCATGGCCGAAATTTTTGACCGAGCACCGGCAGCTGAGCAGTTGTGCATCTGTGTAGCCTGTGTGCACTCTTTAAGACCACCAGCAGCCGAGCAATCCAAGCCATGGTAGACCCTGTCTTCCTCGTCTCCAACCCCGCCCAACACCCCGACGTTCTCGCCTATTCACCTCGGCTCGCTTGCGCACTACTGCAGCACTCCTCGCGTGGCCACGCTTCGTTGTTTCCGCAAGCCTGCAGCCAGCGACGACCACACACGAGTCCATCTCTGCCTACCTACTGCCACGGCTAATTTTGAACTCATTCTTCCGTCTTTTAATATTTTGTTTATGCATATTTAACTTAGATAAGCATATTGTGTTTGCATAACATTTAGGAACGACGGTAAACCGATGGATCAACAAAGGTTGTCAGCGTCACACGGGGATATGGTGTAATGGTGACTCGGTCCTGAAGGTGATGGTGGATGTATAGCGAAGGCAAAGCAATACTAACTTATTAGTGTACAAATTACCCAGGCAAGCCCCAGTGTATAACCCCTATTATTCTGCACTTTATTTTATGATTGTGCATTAAGTTTTAAGGAGTTGAATGAAACCCACTTGCATATATATATTCTGATCCCATGAGTCTTACTAGTATATCAGGATCGTGTAGATTGTTATGCTACAGAACTCCGGTAGAAGTCGAGTGATTGCCTGTCACTCGCGAGAGATAGGAAATATTTATTGTTACTATTATCATGTTACTATCCCATAGAATAAATATGTATAATAATTGGAGACCAGACAGAATGGGCTTGGATGGACTTGGACCTAGTTGGGCAACAGAGCGGGGCTCTGGTTGCATTTGTTCCGCCTGTGTCGATTAAGGACCGTTCGTTGCATTGGATTTCATAGTCAGGTCACAGACTTACTTATCCCGAGCATATACTAGCAGATGGAGGCTAGAAATACTTGTTATTCTCTTGTCATGGGTTCCGGCTCCATCTGGACCAATTGAAGGTGGATTATATATGGGTATTATGAGGTCTAAGCACCGCGAGAGGGCGGGGGCTTGGAGTCCCAGTATGGACGGAGACTCGGTTCTCTTCACAGGAGGATGATGGGTTGGTCCCGTTTGTACCTCGGTACGGGTGGGGCGTGTGTTTTTCGGGGTACCCAGCTGGGCTACATTGATTCGTGAATCACCGTCAATTTAACGGTCCGACATGACTATAATCTAACATCGTAGCAAGAACTATGGAAGTTGGTAAAATGGTTCTGATTGCTTACCACCTGCTTGAAAGTAGAACAGGTGCGTACCTAGAATGGTTGGTTAATGAACTACTAAGGACTGCTAATAAAATTAAATATAAGGATGCACCTTTAGTAATTTTTTCTGTAGTTGCAATAACCCACAAGCCAGATAGCCTTGCATATCCTTGGAGTCTTTTCTTTTCTTCTGACGGGTAAGTCTTGCGGAGTATAATTGATTACTCAGGGTTTGTTCTATCCTGTTGCAGGTGACATGTTTTTGAAGCTGACACTTGTGTGTGGAAACCTCCTGGTGGGCTCAGCGAGGATTTCCTTTATATGCGGACGTAGAGTTTATTTAAATTTCCACCTAAAATATTTTCAAAGGAAAAAACTTATAACCTGTGATTATTACATGTATTTAAATGTTCATCGTGATAATATTTAACTCATCATTAAATAATTTTATTTCCGCTGAAACTCTGATAACATTTTATATTCCGCTGTTATAATCAAATAATGAATTACTCTGATATTGTAATAAAAGTGATGTAAGAAATGACAAAGATGTTGTAAGCTTTATCTCTCATCTATGATCCTGATGAAAAATGTGGATTTTCGAGTTCTCCCTCGGGTGTGCTCGACGGATTTGCAGAGTTTAGTGCGGTCCCTTGGGTACTTAGTGTCTAATGAAAGACAAGTACTCTTGGGAGGGTATTAGATTAGGCGGTTCTGCCATACTAACCACTTTGTGTATCACCTTGTGCACGTGTGTTAGCATATTTTCATGAATATTTTCAACGGTTATGTTAGCTCTCCACTAGATCCTAATGCACATGCATGTAAGTCATCATCTAGTGGCACTTATGAGACCAAATAGCCTAAGAATTCCTTCTTTATAGTACATCTATCGATCCTAAATGTGATCACACCCTCTATGGTGTCTTGATCATCAAAACCAAAACCCTAGCAATACCTTTGCCTTGATCTCCATCGGGTTTTGTTTTTCTCTTTCTTCTTTTTCAAGTTGATCACTTGACCATCATTTCATGTCCACCTTCCTCACCATGGACTTGAATCTTGCTCCACACTTGGATTGTACCAACCTCATCTAATTCACACACTTAGCATAGAGGTTAGTACTAAGGTTTCATCAATTAGCCAAAACCAAACTAGAGCTTTCACACATTCTCTTGGACGCTCATGCCTGACGGTTAGTACTCGGTAGCATCTGCTTATGGAGCGATGTTCTTTGGCTCTTCCAGGCCGCTGGGGGCAAGAGAAATATGGAAAATGTCGGCGCCACCTAGAGTGAAGTTTTTCTTCTGGCTAGTTATGAACTATCGGTGTGGGACTGCGGCGAGGCACTTCCGACATGGGCTACAAAACTCTGATAGCTGTGTCTTTTGCGATCAAGGGACCGAAATGATGGGCCAACATACTGCTTGGATGTGTTTTCAGCAGAGGTGTGGGCTCGGTGGCTATGGCGATTGCATCTAGACGAGCTTGTGCTTGTTCACGAGGAGTCGAGGACAGTTCGATGTAGTGGTGGCTATGTAACTGGAAGCTGCTATTTCGAAGCCAATTCGTCACGGTTTCAATTCACTATTCTTCCTCATTGGCTGGATGCTTTGGAAGAAGAGGAACACTAGAACCATCAATAGGGTGGTGAGATGACGGCGACACAATAGTCTAGAAAGAATGCAATGACCGATGCTTGGCAGATTACAAGCATCTTATGTTGCTAATGTCGTTGTTGAGTACCACCGTTAGCTGGCGCTTAATCGCAAATTGATCATTGTGTAATCAAGAACACGTGTGAGATGTGTACCACCAGATTCGGTAATCGTGGGTTAATTACCGTGTCTGGGTTACTTTGTAACAAACAAATCTTCTTTTGCTTTAATGAAAAATGTGCCACAGCACGATCATGAAAAAAGAGTAGCTAAGGTTAGGCTAAGTTCAAAAGAGGGTTTTGAATGGCAAGAGCTCACTGAGTGAGATCCATGTTCATTCCCCATTTAGGGATAAATTCATACATCATGGGAGAGCCAGAGCTCTCATGTGTTACTTTGCAAAAGTCAGGACCTTTTACTTACAAATGGAAACGACCTTTATACCCTCCACACTAATGCACACACTCATTGGCCCCTCCCTCGAATGTATGTCTCAAGGTTGGCATAGTATGATAGTTCCATCGGCCTATTCAATTGACCCCATACGTTAGGTGTTGCATCGGAGAACCTACGTCAGGGTGGTGCACCCATAGATTGGCACACTCTCCTGAGGCCTTCCCCAACGTTCCATGCTGGAGTACTACCTCAAGCGCCACATCTTCACAACACATCCGAATCGGCTAAAGTGGTAGTCTTGCATAGGCACAAATGCTGCCTCCAAAAGAGACCATGGCCGTTGTTGACGGTAGTTGTCACCTATCACAAACCGTCAACTTTGTGCAAGAAAATGATCACCAATAGAAACATAGGAGGATATTACTGACAATTTCTACGAGTTTTGGTGAATTACTATTTTCTGAAGGGATTATTTAGAGAGAAAGAAAACAAGGATTAAATTGACGAAACATCACAAAACTTGATCGCGATGAAAGGACACACCAGAAGACTTTAGAAGGCACGAGAAGGCACGAGACCGAGGCGAAGACCGAGAGGCCACCAGAGGAGGCTGCCCACCCCCCCTCAGGTCAGCCGGCCTAGCCTAGAGGCCAACCGCCTTCCCCTTCGCGTGATCCAATCCAACTGATCTCTACGTCGTATTTTGACCCTTGATTCAAGTCAGTTTGATCCGAGGGATACGGTTCATCCTACCAGACTATATAACCAGACCTAGACCCCCTGAGGCATCCATCATCATAAGGTCAAGACAAGATTAGAATTAGGGTTTCCAGAGATTAGAGCTCTACTTCAAGTTTAGGGTTTAGATCTAGCTAGATATAAGAAGAGTTGGGCGTTGCTCAGGATTCCGGATCGCCGTTGGGAGATTTGGTAATTATATTGTAATCTCATTATTTGGCTTTGTGCTACTTCAATAACATCATTATGTTTCTATTTATTTTGTTCTTAGTTTATTCTAGTTGTATATTTGATATAGTCATGATTAGTAATGATTTTATGCATATGTTCGCAAAGCACTTAGTTTAATTCCGGATTGGATTAGGTCGTAGATATGATGTAGGCATGGTGCTTATATTAAATTTACCTATGAATGCACCATATATTCTGGGACATCAACTGGTAAATCGCGGGTGTGATACTCCTGTTGAGTCCTATGTAGCCCACTCTCCGAATATAGGCCAAGTAGAACCTCGTTACAAGAAAATGATTGCTCTGTTCTTGATATTCCTAAGTAATGTTCCTTATGCATAGATGAAGGATTGATTATGCTATAAATGATAGTGTATATACTAGAGTGAACAAAAGACTTGGTAAATATGAAATAACTTAGGATTCTTACCGCTTAACTTATCACCTGATTAGCTCTACTTGATTTATGAGTCTCTCTCTTATTCTGGAATACCCATTGTTATCTTATTTTATATCTATCATTTATCTATTGTCTTACCCCTGTAAAGATAAGAGTGGTTATTTGATCTTTATCATGAGTACGTATATTTGATATTCTTTCTAGCCATATCATTCTTTCATTTTAAAACATGTTAAGCACCCAGTGGTAAAGTATAAATAACGATACCTAGAACATTCCTAGGTGAAATGCTACAATAGGTGTATTTTATCTGTGCGCTTGTGGATAACCTTTATTCTATATTTTATGTAAGTGTCATGATTATAAGTACAACCATATTTCTAGTATCATGTTAGGGATGACAACTTAACTCAAGTGATGCTAAGAAATGTCAACAAGCATTTCTGGCGTCGTTGCTGGGGAGCTTCAGAAAAATTTTAATCAGGAAATTTTTAATGGCTATTAGAAAGATTAATCAAGTAGATACTTATAGATAAAAATCATAATCAGTACCTCTGTCTTGGCAGGCTTACCCTTGTTTTGTTTTTGTTCATATCTTATACAGGGTAGTACAGGTTCGGTTGTGACTCATCAATTTTCAATCACAAATCAACCCAACCAAGGAGGATCAATACCAGTAGTGAAGCTATGGCTGAAAAGACTTTACTTGAGTTCTCTGCTCCAAGTATTGGGAACATTCATACTGGACCAAAACTCCTGACAAACAACCTCGAGTTTGAGCTCAAGCCAAGCCTTATCAACATGGTTTAAGCCACTATATTCAGTGAAAAGGCACAAGAAGATGCTAATGCTCATCTACAGGATTTCCTAGAGATTGGAAGCACCATCGTCATCAAGAACGTTGACCAAGATATCATACTCCTTTGTCTATTTCCGTTCTCATTGGAGGGAAGAGCGAAGCAGTGGTTCTACGCCAATAAAAACAACATGGACACTTGGGATGACTGTTCGAAGGCCTTTCTACTAAGATTTTTCCATGTAGGCAAAATTAATGCCTTAAGAAGAAAGATCTATAACTTCGAGCAATAAAAAGGAGAAACCATTCCAGAGGCATGGGAATGTTTTCAAGAATACATCTCAAGATGCCCATACCATGAAATGGAGGATTGATTGCTCAAGCAAGGATTCTATCATAGATTAACTCAGAGGAATCGTGAGCAATTAGATGCCACTGCTAGAGAATCATTCATGTCACTCACTCTTTCAAGAGCTGAAACTCTCATGGACAAGATAACTGAGAATCAGAGCTGGAAACAAGACAATATGCAACATTCTCGCCAGATTGAAGAAGCTTAAGAAGAAGTGTGTGTATTATCATCGAAGATGGATGTACTATTGGATTGGCTTGATCAACGAGCTAAGTACAAGAAAGATCGTTAGGCTATTTAAGATGCATTCAATGATCAAAACAGATGTGGAGAGTATCTGGGGATAGAATTCTCAGATAATCCAGAAAATGCAAACATCATTAACAACTCTTCCACTTAACGAAAGCAAGGATGAAATCAACAGAAACAATCCACTTATCAAGGTAAGTACTCAAGCAAATCTTCTAATTTTGATTCTAAACAACCACCTTTGAGAGATTTAATCTTAGAATAAATTAGGATTAATGATAATATTATTAAGAAGCTTGTTTCTAATGATAAAATTTTAGATGACATAAATACAAAATTGGATGACTTTTCTTCTACTGTGAAAGATCAACTTAATCACAATAAAAAGGTAGAAACCAAATTAGCACAATTGGCTGCTGCTTTGCCTTTTGCCACTAACCCTAAGCAGGTTCAAGCTATTACCACTAGAGGTGGGAAATCCACTCGAGATCCCCTATATCCAAAAGGTACGGAGAGGAGACATACAGCACCAGTGTTACCAACAGTACTAGAAGAAAAGAAGGATGATGGAGTTGAAGAACTTGGCCCTGCCACCAGGCTGCCCGGCCTCCCCCTCCTCTTCTTTAAATTCCCTTCCTCTCCTTCGCATTTCACTCATCCAGGAACACAGAGAGCATAAAGCGAGCTCGTGATTCATTCAGAAAACTCGAGTTCAGAGAATCCATCAATTGAGTGAAGTTTTGAAAGAGAGAGACAGAGAGAAGTGTTGAGTAATTAGTAGTGTAAGTTCTTGTTAAGAAAGTAGTGGAAGCACTATTAAAAAGTTGCTAGAAAATTAAGTGTGAGAGAAGTAGGTGTTGTCCAATTAGTGGGAGAGTTCACATTAATTAATTTTGATTTGAACGACTAACTCCTGGACGACTGACTTTTGGACAGCTGACTTTCTGATATTTATTTTCTAACCCTTATATTTTTCACGAGTTTTGTTGGTTGTGATTTCTTTCATAATACCATGAGCAAGTTCATGAGCAAATCCAAGAGCGTTCTCCGCTTAGTTTCATTTCATTCTACAAGAAGCCGCACTTCATCTCAGGCAGGCTCTTCTTGAGCCGACTCTAAGATGGAGGTTGATCCACCATTCCCTGATGTTCGGAGATCATCTTCACGTCGTCAATCCGAGAGCTACACCCTTCTCTGAGAGAACCAAATTAAATTTCAAGATGATCGTGAGAATAAAGTTTTCAAGTTATTGAAGGATAAGGAATTTACATCGACTCCGCTCATAGACACCGATCTCCTACAAAAGACATGTATGGATTCCGAATTTAAACTTATTTTCCACAATATAGGTTGAGAGGAAGCTTGGCACTTGAATGAGAATGAAAGTAGATTGCTCACCATAGAATTTCTGTGCACCTTACAACTAATTTCAGCAGCATGTTAAATTTTCACGAGTCATGTAAAATTGATGTAGAAGATGCTTTACCAGACTTTGATAGAATCCGATTTTGGTAAGACATTTATAGAGAGACCATTTGTTTTAGATCCTGCATAGATGAAATCCATAATCCTACCCTTCGATTTATCCATAAATGGTTAGGAGTCACTATATTCTATAGAGAAGAATTTAGAATTGCAAGAGTGGAAGAACTTGCTATAATGTATGCCATGACTAAAAAGGAAAAAATTTCACCTGTAAAATTAATGGCTCATTATTGGTTAACCATTCTTGGATTGAAGAGAGGGGCAGTTACATGTACTTCATGGGTCACTAGAATTGCCAATGGGTTGGAGCTTTTCGATAGTGCAGTCATTGCTTATATTAACACTCCACGCTGCATCATTGATTATTCATTCTTTAGTCAAGCTCATATTCTTAGAAAGAGAAATAGAAAAATAATCATGATGTACAGAGGTGAAAGTCCTATGTTTGGTGTTGATAATTAGTGACAATGTCTAAGTACTAATCATATGCCTAAGTTGTATGTAGCATATGAGGATTAGTACATTCCAAGGTTGGTGGCAAGATGGACATGGTGATCATGATGGCCACACTTGGATTTGGATGCAACCCTACGTGATCAAGGCAAAGGTATATGCTTAAGGGTTGTGTTTTAGTAACCAAGACACCTAGTGGGTGTGGTTACATTATAGGATAGATAGTCATACTATAAAGAGGGGAATGATGCGGCTATTAAACTCTTAAGTGCCTCTAGGTGTGCATTTCATAATCAAATGCATTTGGACATAACTAATAACGCCTCAAAAAATAATTGTGAAAATGCTAAACACACTCGCACATGATGTGATCACTTGGTGGTGTTAGCACTTTTTGCGACAGCGTTGGAGTTTGAGCGATAGAGAGGGTTTGGGTCCCTCTCTCCCTCCTGCCGAGCAGGATTCAGGCGTTTTCGAGGAGTTGAAATGACTATTTTTCACTATGCCAGAAGTCAAAAAAGAAACGGAGGCGAACGGAGGTCACAGAGGTGACCGGACGCTGGACCGGACGCAGTCTCTGTTTGACCGGACGCGTCCGATTAGTGTTCAGCTTCTGCGCGTGTTTCGGTTTTTTGATCGGATGCGATAGCGCGTCCGGTCACAGTCGATCGGACGTGTCCGGTCGATCAGGGAGCTTACTGGACTCCAACCAGACGCTAGCACTGTGGCGTCCGGTCAGTTCTGCAGCGCGTCCGATCGCTGTTTCGTTGGAACATGGCTCAGGCTTGACCAGCGCGTCCGGTCTGTTACGGGACCAGCGCGTCTGGTCGTACTTCGCGTGTCCGGTCCGTGCGACCAGCACGTCCGGTCAGTGCTTCGCGAGCGTAAACACCGTGCGATCGGCGCGTCTGGTCAGTTTGACCAGCGAGTCCGGTGAGCGCGACTTCGGCTGCTTCAAGTTCCTAACGGCTATATTCGAAGGGGTACGTCTATAAATACTCGTTGGCCGGCTCAAGGCTCCACCTCTTGGACATTTGACATACTTGTGAGCACTTTGAGCTAAGAAACTCCCCTCCCACTCATCTCTCTTGCTTCTTTGCATATTCGAAGTGAGATTGAGTGATCCAAGTGCATTTGCATTGTGAGATTGCATCTAGTTGGCACTTGGTGGTTGATTTATTGTGGGATTCTTGTTTCTCTTGGTGGTTGCCGCCACCTAGACGGCTTGGAGCAGCTTGGAGGCATTGGCAAGAGTTAGTGATTGTTCTTAGCCACCTCCGGTGACTATGAGGGGTATGTGCCTACCTCGATAAAGCGCCAAAGGGAACGTTAGTGAATTTGCTCGTGTCATTGCAACCTTTTGCCATTTGGTAGGTTCTTGTGTCGCCTTTTGAGAGGCTCGGTGTGAGACTGATTAGCCACCGAACCACGTGGTGAAGAGGGATATAACGGGGACTAGCGTGCCGGCAAGCACGTGAACCTCGGGATAAATCTTCGTATCATCACTTTCATATTGTGATTGATTGATCCTGGTGTTCGGTTGTCTTGGTATTCATTGTTGATCATATTGGTTAGCTCAGTACTTCGCCCCTCGGTGAAACTCTCCTAACTCAACTCTGCATTACCTTCTTAGTTATCTTTGCTAGCTAGTTAGCTTTGCTAGAGTAGCTCTTTTGTGTAGCTTGCTAGTTGTAGTTGTAGTTACCTTCTCGGTTTGACTTGTGCGGTTGAGTGCAAATATACTAGAATTGTGAATTGGTTAGGTGGCTTGCAAACACCCCGTAGGCTAAGCAAAACTCGCATCTCGCTACTTGTTATATTGATAAACTTGTTTAGCTTGTCTTTGTAGAAATTTTTAAAAGCCTATTCACCCCTCCTCTAGCCATCAAGACCTTTCAAGAGGGTATACAAAGGAGATAGAATTGCCAAACCGAACCCTCGGTCTATATTCCGTGGAGAATTTTGCGCTTGATTTGCAGAAACCAGGACAAGCAGTAGGAAGGAGTCCCTCTGCTTGGATCACAAGAAATCCAAATCTGAGATATCAAGAAGAAGATGCTACTCTGTCAGAGCCAGCCTTCACCAGCTACTTCGATTTTGATCGTTCGGGACCATCACATGCACACCATCAGCCTTAGGAGGACCAAATTCCATTCGATACTGACACTTCTGCAGGTGCCCAATGAGGACCAGGTGACCACTGGGGGCCTGGTAAATATGCTAATTATCATCCGCAGGAACATGGAGAAACTTCAAGTGGCATCCAGAGAGGACGCGTGTCTTTCTCTACACAGGGCTTCCATGATAGTTACCATGGACCATTCTCTTTCCACGCTCCTCAGGACCAATACCAACAGCCGCCTCAGCATCATTATCAGCCGCCGCTGTATCATCATCATCTACCACCGACGGGCTATGATGAGCTCGGCTTCTTCTAGGAGGTGGATGACCGTCTCACATCTCTTAAGATGGGTTAGCAGGAGATCCGTAGCACTCTACACCAACAAGTGGAGTGGCAGCAACAAACGACCCAGAGGATTAATAAATTACGCCAGTACGAGTAAAAACAACAAACTAACTTTGAGTATTTATTCGGTAAGATGGGATTTACTGATTACACACCACCACCACCACCTCAGTGATCTAGCTTGGGAGAGGACCTCCGCAGTACAAGGTGAGGCACTTCTGCTTTTCCTCTTGTAACTTTTCTGTTATTAGTATTATTGTTATCTTCCTTAGTTTAAAGTATCAATTTAAAAAAAGTGTAATCAGAAAACCAAATAAAAATTTTGCCTTTGTTATATATATTTCTGCTAATAGTTTTAAGTTTGGCATGTTAAAAAATGAAAATCCAAAAATAGAGTGTGTAAAATAAGTTTGCTTTAAATTTGTTTAATTTTAAATTAGTATGCTTTCTTATTTTTAGAGTTGAATAAATAAAAATTGAAGTTAGACTCTCTCAGATGAAAAGAAAAATGCTTAAGTTATGATTATTTTCAAGTACCTAGTTTTCATATTTGAATTCTCCTACGAGTTGTATAAAGTTAATTTAACTTGAGAATTTGCTCTGAAACTTGAAACCTGTGGGTAGCATAAACTTGAACCAAAATCTAGGTAATTGACGGATATGAGATAAGAGAGTTTGAGCTGCTATTTATCTTATTCTAAATGAAACTTGAATTCTATAAATTTATCTTTAAAAAATCTGAAAATCGATATGATGAGTTCTGCATGGCAAAGTTTAAATTCCTACCAGAGCTAAAATGAATATATCTAGATTAGGAATCTAAATGAAACTTGAATTCTAGAAATTTATCTTTAAAAAATCTGAAAATCGATATGATGAGTTCTGCATGGCAAAGTTTAAATTTCTACCAGAGCTAAAATGAATATATCTAGATTAGGAAAACTTCCACATTATTACTACTTATATTTCATTGAGTTCAGTCAAACTTTGTTGTATGCTTTATGAGAGGTTTGTCATACTTTTAATATCAAGATTCTACCATATATATATTTCATCTATTTCATACTTCTTCCACCAAAAATGTTATTCTCCTACACTGGGAGGAAACACCAAAAATATTCCAAACCCATAGGACAGCCATGAAATAAATGCTCCAAATTCCTTTGTATAATCTCTCTCAAATATTTTGTATGTAAAAGAATCATGTGGCTATGCAAGTGTCCAAAGTAAAGAAAAAAAGAGAAGAAAAGATAGCCCATGTTTTCTTGCAATTATTCTCGAGTTCAAAAGAGAGAGAAATTTTCAAGGAGCATAGTAGAATTAGGTTTAGCCACCATAAACATCCTATTACATACATTTATATGTCTTGATTTGATTGTATGACTCAACTCTCTTTGGATCCATCATTTGACTTTACAATATATGTTTTCAAGTATGTTTCCTCATGAGAATGTCATTCCTATGAAATCCACATAAGCTTTAGTACATGAACAAAGGCATTACGTTTATTGCCTTAGTGAGATCCAAAAATACCACATATATGAGAGACTTGAGTGTGTCATGCAGATAAATCTCTGAGTTTTATTTTGAAAACTTATTAAAAACTCTAGAATGAAGGTTGAATGAGGAATATGAGATGTACTACTTACTTGATTGTTCTGTCTTTCAATTGCTCAATATCAGGTGAAAAGTTCAAAAGCTCCATGGTTAAAAGAAATATGAGTAAGTTTGAAAGATGAATCAATGAATTACAATCCAAAGAAGATTTTTTGTTTGAACACAGATGTACTTTTGAGGAGTTATACAAAATTCATAAAACCCTGTAATTCTTAAATTGTAATAAATTTAAATTACTTTGCTAAGGGACAAGTAAAGACTTAGCTTGGGGGAACTTGTTAACGGTAGTTGTCACCTATCACAAAACCGTCAACTTTGTGCAAGAAAATGATCACCAATAGAAACATAGGAGGTTATTATTGACAATTTTCACGAGTTTTGGTGAATTACTATTTTCTACAGGGATTATTCAGAGAGAAAGAAAACAAGAATTAAATTAACGAAGCGCCACGAAACTTGATCGCGATGAAAGGACACTCCAGAAGATTTTAGAAGGCATGAGAAGCCATAGGACCGAGGCGAAGACCGAGAGGCCACCAAAGGAGGCTGCCCAGCACTCCTCAGGCCAACCGGCCTAGCCTAGAGGCCAACCACCTTCCCCTTCACGTGATGCAATCCAATCGATCTCTATGTCGTATTTGGACTCTTGATTCAAGTCGGTTTGATCCGAGGGCTGCGGTTCATCCTACCGGACTATATAACCAGACATAGACCCCCCTGAGGCATCCATCATCATAAGGTCAAGACAAGATTATAATTATGGTTTCTAAAGAGATTAGAGCTCTACTTCAAGTTTAGGGTTTAGATCTAGCTAGATATAAGAAGAGTTGGGCGTTGCTCAGGATTCCGGATCACCGTCGGGGAGATTTGGTAATTATATTGTAATCTCATTATTCGGCTTTGTGCTACTTCAATAATATCATATGTTTCTATTTATTTCGTTCTTAGTTTATTCTAGTTGTATATTTGATATAGTCATGATTAGTAATGATTTTATGCATATGTTCGCAAAGCACTTAGTTTAATTTCAAATTGGATTAGGTGGTAGATATGATGTAGGTGTGGTGCTTATATTAAATTTATATGCGAGTGCACCATATATTCTGGGACATCAAGTGGCAGATCACGGGTGTGATATTACTGTTGAGTCCTATGTAGCCCACTCCCCGAATATAGACCAAAGAGAACCTGGTTATAAGGAAAGGATTGCTCCGTTCTTGATATTCCTTATGCATAGATGAAAGATTGATTATGCTATAAATGATAGTGTATATACTAGAGTGAACAAAATACTTGGTAAATATGAAATAACTTAGGATTCTTACCTTTTAACTTATCTCCTGATTAGCTTTACTTGATTTATGAGTCTCTCTCTTATTCTGGAATACCCATTGTTATCTTATTTATCTATCATTTATCTATTGTCTTACCCCTGTAAAGATAAGAGTGATTATTTGATCTTTATTATGAGTACATATATTTGATATTCTTTCTAGCCATATCATTCTTTCATTTTAAACCCCGTTAAGCTCCCAGTGGTAAAGTATAAATAACGATACCTAGAACATTCCTAGGTGAAATGGTACAACGGGTGTATTTTATCTGTGCGCTTGCGGATAAACTTTATTCTATATTTTATGTAAGTGTCATGATTATAAGTACAACCACATTTCTAGTATCATGTTAGGGATGACAACTTAACTCAAGTGATGCTAAGAAATGTCAACAAGCATTTCTGGCGTCGTTGTTGGGGAGCTTTAGGAAAATTTTAATCAGAAAATTTTTACTGGCTATCAGAAAGATTAATCAAATAGATACTTATAGATAAAAATCATAACCAGTACCTCTGTCTTGGCAGGCTTACCTGTACTGTAGCAACCACATGGTTACTGTAGCAAATCCGTCGTTTCAGAACCGTCTGGGGGGTAATTTGATCGGTTTTGAAAAGTTCAGGGGTAGAATAGACCGTTTCATAGTTGAGGGGGTTAAGTAATCCACCCCATAGTTGAGGAGGTGAAATAGACTTTTTCCTCAAACAATTTGCTAAAAAAACTCCTCGATCGAACAATCCTAGACTAGGCTACTGCCTATCGCCTGCCGCCGCTGTCGTTCACCGACCCTCGTGCTCTCTCTGCGATGACTGGGTTTACCGAGGCCGCTGCCCTCGCCAGGTGCACAGGTCGTCGGGCCCTTCTCTAGCGCCCACTAGGGCCCTGTTTAGTTCTAAAAAGATCCAAAAAAAAAAATTATACAGTACTTGTTACATTGAATCTTTAGACACATGCATAGAGCATTAAATATAGATAAAAAATACTAATTGCATAGTTTGTCTGTAAATGTCGAGACGAATCTTTTGAGTCTAGTCAGTCTATGGTTGGACAATTTTTGCTAAATAATAACGAAAGTGCTATAGGAATTTTTTCCAAAAAATTTTAGGATCTAAACAAGGCCTAGGTATTCACACCCCTTCTCTCCCCTTTCTGCTATGCGAAACAGAGCACCTGAATCCTAACTAAGGTCTGGTTTAGATGCATTCCAAATTCTAAATTTTTACACTCTCTCTCCATCACATCGAATCTTTAGACACATGCATGGAGCATTAAATATAGATAAAAAAACTAATTGTACAGTTTGGTTGTAAATCACGAGACGAATCTTTTGAGCCTAATTAGTCCATAATTGAACACTAATTGTCAAATACAAATGAAAGTGCTACAGTAGCCAAATTTAAAAAAAATTGCATCTAAACACCCCTAAGCTATTTGCCTATTTGATGCCTACTAACTTTGAATTTTTTGCAATAATTGTCACTAACTTCGATTTTTTTGGTAAAAATTGTCGAGGCTCCGCCCCTGGTAGAAGGTTGATATCGAGGCGTGGTGATGGTCGTTGGTGGTGTTAATTTGTGTGGGAGGCAGTGGCGGGCCCAAAGGTAGTCCAGGTAGATCCAGAAAATCTGGCCCAAAAACTTTATAGTATTCAACATTTTCTATCTTTTATAGCCCATAAAAAATCTGGCCCAAGAAAGATCGGAAAGAAGCCCATATCCCTATCGCGAGCCCCTAAGGCCGCGAGTCCCAGCGCGACTACGCGAAACCTGCTGTGTCCCCGAGCCTATAGATGTCCAACGGGCCGTGCCGTGCCGGCACGACACGTCGCACGACGTCGGGCCGGCACGGCCCGGTCTGCGTCGTGCCGTCACGGGCCGTGCCTGTGGCATGCTCGTGCCTGGCATCCGGCCCAAGGCACGGCCCGTGGACCGTCGGGTCGGCCCGAGAGCACGAGGGAGCGCCCCCCGGGCGCGTGGGAGGTGGCGGCGGCGCCGGCGGCCGCAGTGGCCGCCCTAGAGGTGATCCCTGCTCCGCCGCGTGCTCTCCCTAGAGCTGGAGGGGCTTCGTCGCGCCGCGCGCCCTAGAGCCGGAGGCGCTCCACCGCGCCGCGCGCCTTGGAGCCGGAGGAGCTCCGCCGCGCCCTGGATCTGGACTGCTGGAGGCGCTCCGCGCACGAGGGAGATGACGAGGAAAGGGGAATGCGGTGCGAGAGCGGCGACGCATGGGGAAGGGAAGAGCGGCGCGACGGATGGGGAGGGGAAGAGAAGAGCAGCGCCGTCTAGGAGAGTGGGAGTGGGAGAAAGATAGAGTTTGAAGTGATGAAGATATTATATATATATATGTATGGATTGCAGTGGGTTGAGCTAAATATTCACATGGTTATCAATTTAACGGGCCGCCTCTTGGACCGGGCCGTGCCCGTGCCGTGCCACGTGCCTGGGTGGCGGCCCAGGCACGGCCTGGTCCCTCGGGCCGGGCCAAAAACGTCGGGCCGCGGGCCGGGCTGCATGGCCAAGTATACCCGAGCCCCCGAGGCCGCGAGTCCGCGACACTCGACCGTGAACCGGACGGCGTCCCGGCGGACTCCACCAGCGCGAGCACTGCCGCCCCCGAGCACCGAGGCCGATTTACGTTTGCGGAGCACTGGAAGCGCCGCCGGCCGCCGCCGCCCCGCCTGGCGGCCTGGCGCCAGTCGCCGTTGCCGAGCCTGTGCGCCGAGACGCTGAGCAGGCTGCGCGTCGCCGTAGCCGGCCGCCGGGTGCGCCAAGTTGCAGAGTAGCGCGCCAGTGCCCCTGGACCGGTGAGTCAGTGAGTGTGCTTTTGAAGTTCTGAGCTTTCCCAAATCTGAAACCTCATACCCTAGGGTTTGAAAGCGATCACTGGACTGTAAATTTGGGCAAATTTGGGCTTAGGGATTGTTTATATGTGAAATTGATGTGTGATTCAACATTATTTGTTAGAGATTTGTTTCTGTGAATGAAATCGGAGCATAGAATTGAATAAAATTTCTTGTCATAGAATTGAATGAAATTTCTTGTCATAGAATTGAATGAAATCGGATCAATTTGGTTAATTTATAGTCTTGTATATTGAACTTTTTTTTACTACCCTGGTTTCAAATCCTTGGTCCGCCACTGCTGGGAGGTGGAATCCCTTGACGTTGTTACGGGCCCAAGTTTAACCCTAGCAATTTTAGGCCGATTGTGTGCTGATACTCTTTGTGTTTAAGTACTTCCACCTGGTTAATCTGTGTGGGAGTGGAATCTCTGAGCCTCTGAGGTGTGCCTTTCTGGCATCAAGTTTAACTGCAATGATCAGAGGTTGAGTGGCATTTCTGTTTCTGCATGTATGCTGTTATTGTAGTTTCATCTCATCTGCAGCGGTGATGCGGTAGCCAGGAAAGTAGCAGAGAAATTTGTGGCTTTCCTATTCCGATGTTTCTTTTAACATTGTTACCTGTTTTGTCATTCTAGGGTTTCTGGTGCCTACTCGTTCTGAATGGCGGACCTTACGGACATCGGTTGCTGCAGTTGCTTTAGCTTTTTAAGGAAGCCCAGTGTATCTGTACGTCAACATCAGGATGCTGATGGCATGTTATCTGAAGATTTACTGAAGCGTCAATCAGCAGAAGATCCTGATGGAAGTTTCTACACTGGAGATGATCCTGATATAAGCTTTTATAACGGGGATGATCTTGATAGAAGCTTTTACAATGGAGATTATCCTGATAGAAGCTTCTACGATAGAGATGATACTGACTATCTTGAGGGAAGTGATGATGGACCACCGAGGAAGAGTTCTGAAGATATTATACAGTCAAGAACTCAAAATGGCTTTGTATGTAGAGAGATCCCAGTTAAAGAGACTAAAAAAGTATTTCGCTCAGAGGTACCTCTTTTAAGGCTTCAATTTTTTGTCCAGCTGGTTGTTTACTTGCATGCCCATATTTGAAACAATGCTATTGAGATCCCACCTATTCTTTCTCACTCTATGCATGGGCTAGTCCAACTCATAAGAACCTGGCTTATATAATCATATCAGGCAATTGACATGTGACATCTCCCATTAGTTTTTGATGTTTTTTTTACCATTTGGCCTTGCATAAATTTGTTTTTTTGGAAAAAATAAATAGACTTCAGAAAGGTCTTGCCCCCTTAGTAGTTGCACGCATTCTTGCTGGAAATGAGCTGTTATTCATGCCCATCAGTAGTTATCGAATGCAGACTGGCTAAACATTTTTTCTACAAAAACTCAGAATTGTACATTGTATCATTCCTACAATCTTGCCCCTCTTGAAGTGAACACTGGTGATGGAGTGCGATAGGTACACCTTTATGTTTTTGGTTGTTGAATAAATTAACCATTTTTTTGAACGATAAAGAAGTAATGCATCTTTTCAGGCATCCCAATCAACATGTGCATCCTTTATTGTGTGATAGGAAAAGCATGTTTTTACTTCCTCAGCAAAATCTCACTTCATATGATCTATTTACATATACACACATAACATTTGAGAATAATTCGAAAGCATAACTTTGCATTGGTTTCGCTGTTCTGATTAGCCATCAAAGAGCTTGGCCGCGTTTATTGCCTGCTTAGTTCTATTAACTGACTTTTGCATGCCGAGTGAAGGCAGCAAGTTGTATGAGAGAATCTACCTTTTGCATTGAACACTATAATAATGTTGTTACTTTTGCCATGTTAAGGATGAAAATGGTAATAAGATGGTCAATCAATATGTCCACTTGGGAAAGATTGGTTCTGGAAGCTACGGCAAAGTGGTAAGATATCTTTGATATGTTGATATTAAATTTTTAAAATAGATGTCTAAATTGCTTTTACTTTGCTGCTGAACAGGTTCTATACAGAAACATTAAAGATGGGAAGCTGTATGCAGTGAAGGTAGTGCTTTCTGCTACTCTCTTTTGTGTTGTTAGCATACATGTCTTTTTATGATACCTTTTCATCATATAAGCAGGCTTTCACGATTACAAATTGTTGTTAAATATCACAATTAGCTATTTTCTACTGGTAGCTATTAGTTATTACTTTGTTTCTTTCTAATATGTTGTACTCTAAGGACTTCGTTCAGTCTCACCATTTCCTTTTCTTTGCTCTCAACACTGTTATTGTTAGCCCTTGTATATGTGCTGGGTGCATGTGCTGATGTCTCACTTATGGAAGTTTAGCCTTTGCCCTTCTCTTTCAGGTTCTGAATAAGCCTTACATGATGAAAGTACGTGTTGTACGCACAGAAACTGCCATGACAGATGTTCTTCGGGAGGTGATGATTTTGTCAGCTTATCTGTCCATGCAATACTCGTATTTTCTTTTTGTCATGCATATGTGACTTAGTTTTCTTTTAAAGTTTTTGCGCATGCTTTCAAGACATCTCTCTAGGATCTATCATGCATAAGCTAGCCATTCCAAATGCTAATTGATGTTGTTCTGTCTGATACTTGAACATGTAAATGTAGGGAACTTTTATTGTACCGGGAAATCTTGTTTTAGGCTCCCAATTGTTTTTGAACTTCCGTTTACTTAACAAAAAACCAACCATGAGGTACCTTGCTCATTAGCATATAAGAATGTTTACCTCACATATTGGGAATGAATTTGTATGATACAAAGGCGACCAACAACATTTATTTGCAGTATAGTGCTCTTACAGTGATGAATTAATGTTCAGATATTGTTAAGCAGTTAACTTGGCACTTTTTGTGCAATAGGACCCCATTTAGCCTCTGAAGAGAAAAAGGACCCAGGGGAGTGTGATACAGAATTCATATATCTTCTGTTTACACGGAAACTATCTGCTTGCTGTCATTGTTAGTTCCTTTTCAGTTTCATTGGCCATATGATTTTTGTAGGACAAATCCTCAGCACAATAACTACCATGAACAGATTTGTAGCTTCATTTCCTTTCCTAATTGATGAAATTCATTCATAGTCTTGAGCTGCCATAAGAGGTTAAATAGATGGCCCATCGCCAATATGTAGGTGGATTAAGGGTTGAGATATTGTTAGAATCAATGGTTATTTTCTTGTCAAAATGTAGAAGCATAGTGTATTGGTATTTGGTAACTGGCACTATGATAGCACACTGCATGTGTAGCATACGATCCTGATTTTATATGTTAATAGGCTGCATTTTCTGTTGTGTACATTATTCAATTGCTTGCCCCCCTGTTCATTGTTTGTGTTTTTTTTTCTTTTGAGACAGGTATCCATAATGAAAATGCTGAATCACCCCAACATTGTAAATCTCGTTGAAGTGATTGATGACCTAAACATAGATAAATTTTACATGGGTATGTAATTATGCTGACACTGTTAAACAATTTTTTTATTGATGACCCATCACATTTCCATTGATGTTCTCTCAATTATCATTTACATTTTTTCTTCATTTGCATTGCCAGTTCTTGAGTATGTTGAAGGAAAAATGGTTTGTGATAATGGTTTAGAAGAAGCTACTGCAAGAAATTATTTGCGAGACATAATATCTGGTCTTATGTATCTTCACTCTCATGTAAGCTCTCAGTTTTCATTTTCAATAACTAGTTTGTCATGATGAATAGTTGAATACTCACGTCCAAGTTTCAAAGTTTAGTATTCAGAAACACGAATAGTATATAAGATGATCGATATTATGTTTAGAACAATTTTCTAGAGTCCTGGGATTTTGAAAATTTTATTTGCAGCTCGTTGATCGATATTATGCAGCTCTCATATCCAAACATATTTCTAGGAAGATAACTGTCACAATCCAAGTTCTGGAGGAATCATTCAGATTTTGGAGTTTCTAGCTGGAGTGGAACTACAAGACGATGCGGAAGAAGCACATCTGGTCGGCTTCTGCATCAGGAACCACCAAGTTTCAATTTTGGCAAAGACTTTGGAAATCTTGGATACCACCCAGAGTGAAATATTTCATTTGGTTAGCTTGTCATAACCGCTGCTGGACTTCTGACTGCCTTGAGCGCCGAGGCCTGCCTGAAACCACTGGGCTATTTGTGCTGTCTTTGTGATCAGGTGGATGAGACAATTAAACATTTACTAGTCGACTGTGCCTTCACTAAATACTCCCTTCGTCCCATAATACTTGACCTTCGAGCATTCTAGACTTGTCCCAAATTAGTTCATTCTCACTTCCCAATGCACCTCTATCTCTATCTCTCTCCTTCTCGTTTCCTGTGCACTACAACTTTTCCACTCCTTAATTCCCGTGCCTGGAGCTAAAACGTCATCTATCATGGGACAGAGGGAGTAAGTTTGAATGGAGATCTTACAATCGATTGGTCTGGTCCAGGTGGTTTGAGGTTACGCTATTAATTGATAATCATCAGCGAAAATTTTTCCACTCTGGTCATGCTAATAGCTTTGTTCTTTTGGAAACACTGTAATGGATGCGTTTGTGAGAGCACGAATCCTAGTGTCAGTCAGCTTCTCCAAGAGATCAGAGAGGAATCCACTATTCAGTGTTCTGTGGGTACCTCTGAGTTGGAGTCTCTTTGGGTGCTGATCTTTGTTCGGTCTGGTGGTCGATTGTTTGGTTTGTCCTGGTGCGCTTGTAATATTTCTGGTGTTTTTTAGTTTAGTGCCTGCGTATGTTCTGTGAGTGATAATTCAAGTAATGCCATCTGGCCGTTCCCCTGCATGGTAGCAATCGTGATGCAAACCATGTTTCCTGGCATCCTGGTCCGCATCAGGACAACAGCACTAAACTCCCAACCATGGTTCACATTTGTGCTTACCTACAAGAGTGAATTCCACAGTTCCCAGATTTCGAGCTGATGATTCTCTACCACATTTTTGGACATATATTTCTTTATACATGTGTTTTTTGATTGCCTCTTTTTTCTATGTTATGCAGTTTTGTACTATGCTGTGTGTTTTCCTTGCTTGGAACACTGATTTTTTTTTTCTTTTGATACACAGAACGTTATTCATGGTGATATCAAACCAGACAATCTCTTGGTTACCAGTGCCGGCAATGTGAAGATAGGGGATTTCAGTGTTAGCCAGGTTTTTGAGGTGGTTTCTGTACTCCTGTAACTTGTTTATTTTAGTGATTTTTTTCTTGTTATGGAAATATTGTTTTTTCCACTTAAATGGATCCACCGTTGAAAGGAATAAATTCCTAATTTTGTCTTTCTATCATTAATTGCTCTTGCTCTGGTAAAAAAATGGCTCTGTAGATTTAGAGTTCCTCAAACCAGGTTTACATTTATGTAAAAAAATTTAAAATATGATCTTTGCTCCCTGTCCTCATGAGTAGTTTAAAGATAACTTGAGTTGGAAACAAACTAAGATGATTTTCTTGTTCTTGTTTTGGATATGTTCATTGTTAAGTTGGTGGCCCACAACTTTATCATTGGATGAAACTTGTTACATTCTTTTACTCAAGTAAATCTATTCAATCTTTTCAAAGTATGTGTGTTTTTTGTGGCAAATTCTTCTGGGCTATAAAATTTTATATATTGGTGTTTTACTGATATATTAGTACAGTGATACTTATGTGTTTGCAATGTAGGATGATGATGATATGCTTTGGAGATCTCCTGGCACTCCTGTTTTCACTGCCCCGGAGTGCTGTCAAGGTACAACTGACTGTTAGTCGTTGGATTCGCACTCTTGGTAGTAGCTGAATCCTTACTCTCATCGAGAGAGGATGACACTAGGAGTTGGGACAATTTTCTGGTTTATTTCTCACACAAACTCAAACAATGCCATGCCAACCTGAGGGGTTGGGGTTACATACTTATAGGCTGCTAGCCAGCCAAGCATATGCCAAGATGCTAGTCTAAGATGCTAGTCTAAGATGCTAAAGTGCTGTCCTATCTAAGATGCTGTCCTCTAGTCTAAGATGCTGTCCTCTAGTCTAAGATGCTGTCCTCTAGTCTAAGATGCTGTCCTCTAGTCTAAGATGCTGTCCTAAAAACAGAAAAACAGCCATAAGGACCATGTGAGCAGCACAGCCCCACAAAGACCAACCACACATGAGACTTATCCATCATTCTCCCCCTAAGTCTTGTGCGTCGTCTTGTGGGAGAGTTGAACCATCCCGGTCCTGGAGCAGAGCTCAAGGAACTTGATCCTCCCAAGGGGCTTGGTGAGCAGGTCCGCAAGCTGGTCCTTGGTGTTGATGTAGCTCGCCTTGATGCTCCCTTCCTCCAAACAGCCTCGGATGAAGTGGTACCTCACCCGGATGTGCTTGCTGCGTTCGTGGAACACGGGGTTCTTTGCTAGGGCCAGAGCGGACTTGCTGTCCACCCTGAGCTCCACCGCTCTAGTGTCTCTGCCAAGGAGATCACCAAGCAGTCGAGCGAGCCAGAGCGCCTGAGTCGAAGCGGTGGAGGCCGCTATGTACTCGGCCTCGCAGCTGGACAGGGCCACCACCTGCTGCTTTACCGACTGCCAGCTAACGAGGCACTTGCCGAGGAAGAAGAGGATCCCGCTCGTGCTCTTGCTGGTGTCGATGTCGCCGGCGTGGTCGCTGTCGCTGTACCCGACGAAGTGTGCCGCCCCAGGGCACCTCGGGTAGTAGAGGTCGTGGTCGAGAGTCCCCGCAACGTAGCGGATGATCCTCTTCACAGCCTGCTGGTGCTCCGTCGTCGGTCGCTGCATGAACCGACTAACGTAGCCGACGGAGAATGCCAAGTCCGGCCGTGTGTGGGCGAGGTAGCGAAGGCTCCCCACAAGACGCCGGTACTGCGTAGCGTCCACCTCCTCCGTCGTGCTGTCGCGGCTCAGCTTCAGCCTCTCCTCCATCGGAGTGAGGGCTGGGTTGCAGTCGGTGAGCCCGGCTAGCTCAACGATGCGCTTGGCGTAGGCGGTCTGTCGAAGCGTGATCCCGGAGTCATCCTGGTGCACCTCGATTCCCAGGTAGAAGAAGAGAGACCCCAGATCACTCATCTGGAAGGTGGCCTTCATCTCTTCCTTGAATGCCGCCACCTCCGCATCCTTGGTGCCGGTGATCACCAAGTCGTCGACGTAGACACCCACCAGCAGGGCCTTTCCTCCGCTGCCCCGCCGGTAGATGGCCGCCTCGTGCGGGCTTTGCTCGAAACCCATCCCCTTCAGCGTGGAATCCAGCTTGGCATTCCACGCCCTCGGTGCCTGCCGCAAGCCATAGAGGGCCTTGCGCAGGCGAAGCACCTTGCCCTCCTTGCCGGGAATCGCAAATCCCGGCGGCTGATGCACGTAGACCTCCTCCTTCAAGTCACCGTTAAGGAACGCCGACTTGACATCCATGTGATGGACGCGCCAGCCCTCCTGGGCAGCTAGCGCAAGGAGTCGCACGGACTCCATCCGTGCAACGGGCGCGAAGGCGTCGTCAAAGTCGATTCCTTCTTGCTGGACGAAGCCGCGCGCCACCAGACGCGCCTTGTGCTTGATCACCTCTCCGGTCTCGTCCTTCTTGAGCTTGAAGACCCACTTGAGAGAGATGGCGTGGTGGCCGGCTGGAAGATCGGCCAGCTCCCACGTCTTGTTCCGCTCGACGGCGTCCATCTCCATCTGCATCGCGGCACGCCATGCCGCGTCCCTCTCCGCCTCGGCGAAGGAACGAGGCTCGCCATCGTCCTGTGCGAGGTGCAGCTCCGCCTCAAAGTCGTGTTGTGCCAGTCCAGGGACCGGCTGCTCGCCGAGGAGGTTGTCCACGGTACGGTAGCGCAGAGGCTCGCCGCCGTGGTAGGCGTCGATGCGATCCTCGTCGTTGGACAGCGGAGTGGCGAACTCCACTGTGCGCTGCTCGTCGTGGGCCGAAGCTGCCGGTGCCGAGCCTGAAGAGGTAGGGTCCGGTGTAGGAGAGCGAGGCGTGGCCGGCGGTGTTGGTGGTGGACTCGCCGGAGCCTGTGGACTTGCCGGAGCTGGTGGTGGCGGTGGTGAAGGACTCGCCGGAGGTGGTGGCGAGCGAGGTGGTGGGGTAGGCGAGCTCGGTGAGGACGAGCTGCTAGCTCCCCCCGCCTCCTTGAAGTGGACGATGACGAAATCGCTGGTCGTCGGAGTCGAGTCGTCATCCACCATCTTGCCCCACGTCCAGCTTCGCCCCTCGTCGAACGCGACGTCCCGCGTGATGCGCACGCGCCGTGTCGCAGGGTCGAGGACGCGGTAGGCCTTGGCGCCCTCCGCGTAGCCGATGAAGACCCCTGGCGTGCTCCGGTCGTCGAGCTTGCCGACGTGGTTGAGCTCCTTGACGAAGGCCAGGCAGCCGAAGACGTGAAGGTGGCTCACCGCGGGCTTGCGCCCGTGCCAAGCCTCGTATGGCGTCTTGTCGTCGAGGGCCTTGGTGGGGGAGCGGTTGAGCAAGTGAACGACGGTCATCACCGCCTCACCCCAGTAGATCGCCGGCATCCCTCTCTGCTTGAGGAGGGCACGGGCGGTGGCCACCACCGTCTGGTTGCGGCGCTCGACGACGCCGTTCTGCTGCGGAGTGTACGGCGCGGAGAAGTGGCGGTGGATCCCCTCATCGGCGCAGTACGCCGCGAACTCGGCCGCCGTGAACTCGCCGCCGTTGTCCGTGCGTAGGACCCGAAGCTTGCGGCCGCACTCCGCCTCCGCAGCAGCTTGAAGACGCTTGATGGCGTCCGCCGCGGCTGCCTTGGCGTCGAGCAGGACAGCCCACATGTAGCGGGACATGTCGTCGACGAGGAGGAGGAAGTAGCGTCGGCCTCCAGGTGTAGCCGGTGTCACGGGGCCACAGAGGTCACCGTGTACGAGCTCCAGCTTCTCCTTGGCGCGGAAGCTTGCCTGGCGAGGGAAAGGGAGCCGCCGCAGCTTGGTGAGGACGCAGGTGTCGCAGAACTGCTCCACGTGGTCGACGTGCGGCATGCCCCGCACCATGTCCTTGCTGCCGAGCTGCCTTAGGGCCTCAAAGTTGAGGTGCCCAAAGCGCTCGTGCCACCTCCAAGCGTCGTCGTCGCGGCGGGCTGCAAGACAAAGAGGTTGCGCCACCTGTGCGTGAAGGACGTAGAGGCGGTTGCTCCTGTTGACCTTGACCAGGAGCCGGTGTCGATGATCCCAGATGCGCAGCACCCCGTGCTCGATCTCCACGCGCGATCCGCTCTCATCCAGCTGTCCCAAGCTGATGATGGAGTTCCTCAACGCGGGGATGTAGTAGACACCGGTGAGCAGCCTGTGCTCGCCAGTCTTGGCGACGAAGACGATAGAGCCGACGCCCTTGATCTCCACAGCGGAAGAGTCGCCGAACTTGACGGTGCCTCGAACGCTTGGGTCGAGCTCGGTGAAGAACTCCCGCCGCCCGGTCATGTGGTGGGTGGCGCCGGTGTCAAGGCACCACCCGTCGGCCTTGTCGTTGCCGGAGCTGTCGTCGAGGAGGGTGTGTGCTTTTGGCTCGTCAAGGTGGAGGAGAGCCGTTGCGGCCGGTGCCGCTGGAGGTAGTTCGATGCTCGCATGAGCAATGAAGAGAGCCGGCTCCTCCTCCTCCTCCGCCTGCGCGACGTGGGCCTGGCCGCGTCGTGGCTGTCGACAATCCTTGGCCCAATGACCAAGCTTGCCGCAGTTGTAGCAAGGGTCGCCTCGTGCTGGCTTTTGCTTGCCAGCGGCGCCGCCCTGGGCGCCTCCACGATCATCACCCTCGGCACGTCCTCGCGCCCCTGCCTGGGCGTCTTTGCGCGGCTTGCCACGCTTGCCATGCTTGCGGCTGCCTGTCGTGGAAGAAGGCTCCCCCTTCTTCCTGTCACCTTGGCCGGCAGCCCACTGCTCCCGAGTGAGGAGCTTCCCGCCAATGGTGACGGGTCCCGAGAGGCGCTGTGGCTCATCGCTGTCAACGACCTTGAGGCGGCCCAACGCCTCCTCGATCGTCATCGTGGAGAGGTCCAGCAGAGACTCGATTGAGCGAGCCATCTGCTTGTACTTCTCGGGGACGCAGCGGAAGAGCTTCTCAACAGCTCTCTCCTCGCCGTAGGTGTCGTCGCCGAACTGCACCAACTTCTGCAACAGAGTGTTGAGACGGAGAGCAAAGTCATCAACGTCCTCACCTGGCTTGAAGGCCAGGTTCTCCCACTCCTTGCGAAGTGCCTGCAGTGTGGACTTGCGGGCGCGGTCGCTGCCGATGCGTGCTGCAGCGATGGCGTCCCAAGCCTCCTTGGCAGTCCGCTTGCTGGTAAGCGAAAACTGCATCTCGGGCGGGACTGCAGCAATGAGAGCATCCAGCGCCCGTCGATCTTGGTCGTAGTCGACGTCGCCGTACCGGACTGCATCCCACATATGCCGCACCTGGAGCTTCACCCTCATCACCGCAGCCCACTCAACATAGTTGGTCTTGGTGAGGGTAGGCCACCCGCCGCCGGGGCCGACGTTCCTGACGACAGCCTGGTACTCGTGGTGACCACGGTACCGAACCGGGGAGAGAGAGCCGCGCTGCCTGTGAAGGCCGCGCTCTCCGTCGACCCGTCCGCCGCCGCCATGCGCGCCTCCTCCAGGAGCGCCACCGCCGTGCGCGCCTCCTTCAGGAGCGCCGCCGGCGTGTCTGCGCCTGTCTGGGCTGCCGCCGCGCTCGTGGGCGTGCACGGCTGCCCACTGCGCCGCTCGCCCTCGCGATGCCTCCCTCTCCAGCAGCTCGAGGTCCGCGTCGGCGCTGTCATCAGCAGCGATGGAGCTACTGTTGCTGCCGCGTAGAACCTCGACCTCCGCTGCTGCTGCACGCGCTGCATCCGCCGCCGCCGCTGCTTCCACCTCCGCTCTAGCTGCTGCTAGCTCCGCTGCTGCCAGCCTCGATGCCCTTGCCGCTGCTGCAGCGGCGTCTGCTGCCGCTCGCTCGCGCTTCTCTGCCGCGGCGAGGTCGGCCTCCTGCCGACGCCGCGTGCTCGAGGCGACCGAGCCCTGAGACTGGCCTGCGGACATGGCGCGCTATCGAGGGGGCTGCTGTGTGGAGAGCAGGGGCAGCCGGAGCTGCTGCTGCTACCGGCTGTGGTTGGGGCTGCTGCGAGGCCGAGAAAGGAGAAGAGCAGGAGATGCTCAGGCTACAGGATAGTACGGCTCCGATACCACTTGTTAGTCGTTGGATTCGCACTCTTGGTAGTAGCTGAATCCTTACTCTCATCGAGAGAGGATGACACTAGGAGTTGGGACAATTTTCTGGTTTATTTCTCACACAAACTCAAACAATGCCATGCCAACCTGAGGGGTTGGGGTTACATACTTATAGGCTGCTAGCCAGCCAAGCATATGCCAAGATGCTAGTCTAAGATGCTAGTCTAAGATGCTAAAGTGCTGTCCTAGCTAAGATGCTGTCCTCTAGTCTAAGATGCTGTCCTCTAGTCTAAGATGCTGTCCTAAAAACAGAAAAACAGCCATAAGGACCATGTGAGCAGCACAGCCCCACAAAGACCAACCACACATGAGACTTATCCATCACTGACTACCTTTGATATTTAAGTTATATAAATGCTGCATGTAAAATTAGTCAATCATCAGGTTATCTAAGAATATAATGGTGTTTTTTGGAAAGCAACATTTCCTGTATGTTCCATTGTTGTAGCTGTATGATCGCAGAATCACAAATTAACGAAAATGGAACAGTCCAGGATTTTCTGCCATTAACTTAAATTACTAAGTATTCTTTAGCTGCTCGGTATAGACTTGCTAAATATGATAGAAGTATCTCTCTTTATTTCACTGCAGGTTCAGCCTACCATGGTCGAGCATCTGATACATGGGCAGTTGGTGTAACTTTATATTGTATGGTTTCTGGGCATTATCCATTTCTTGGGGATACATTGCAGGAAACTTATGATAAGGTGCAAAAAAATGTTTCCTTCCTTTCCTTTTGCCTTTTATCACTCTGCATTAAACTCACTTGAGTGGTTGCTACAAAATAGATTGCCAATGATCCTGTGCAAATACCTGGAGACATGAACCCCCAACTTGCTGATTTGCTCCAAAGGCTTCTCTGCAAAGGTGCCTTTTTGGTCGCTTTCTCACCCTATGATTCTGATAACCTGGAGTTTGCTAAGTTGTGCAAGATGTCCTCTGTTAACGCAATGTCCTTGTCCCCTCCTTCCATGTGCTTGATTTGCAGATCCAGGAGATCGCATCACGCTGCAGTCCGCGGCTGAGCATCCTTGGGTTGCTGGGGATGAGGGGCCAGTCCCTGAATTCATCTGTCGATGCGGGTTTGGCCGCAGGAAAAGGAATGATGTCCGGGAAGAAGTACAATAACAAAGCATCCTCGGATCGTCTACAGGTCTAGCGTAGATAATTGATGAATTGGCCAAGCGAAGCCCTAACGAGGAGTTTGTTTGTTGTTTCGTGTTCCCAATTTCCGATTTGAGTGTTGGGTGGCTCGACTGAACATATCTTTTTGGTACATACGGAATACAGAGTGTAACCCTATGCCAGTAAAACTCACCGTCTGCTCTCAATTTTTGTTGCCCTATAGGACAGGCATATTGTCACAAACCAAGGTGCATTAAACCTGCCCTACCTTTGAGATAGTAGTGTCAGAAGTTGCGTTTCTGAATGCTGTGTGCATTATCTGGATGTTGGAGTTGGAGTGCATACCATTTTCCATCTCTGAGTTCATTCTGTAAATTCTACTGTTGTAATATCGTGTACTGTGCACCGCTATACTTATCGAGTAAGTACACCTGCTGCACGCCCAGTCACTGAAAATTTTCCCGAGATGCCTGTTCAGTGCTCACCTTCCTGGATAATTGGAGTGCACCTGCAAGCAAAGGTGCGGCAGGAACAAATGCGAAGTGCCCTGCCCACTAGGAGAGCATCTGTCCTGATCAACGAGACAAGTCGACAACCAAGTCCCCCACATTTCCAGAGGATAATCCAAGGGTCCGAGACCCCCCAATTTGCCCGGCACCACTGAATATATGGGTGTGTTTAGTTCGTGAAATATTTTGGGTTTGGCTACTGTAGCACTTCGTTTGTATTTATCAATTAGTGTTCAATCATGGACTAATTAGGCTCAAAAGATTCGTCTCGTGGTTTTCTACTAAACTGTGTAATTAATTTTTTTCATCTATATTTAATGCTCAATGCATATGTCCAAACATTCGATGTGACGGAGAATCTTGAAATATTTTGGGAACTAAACATGGCCTTATGTGACCGTGAAGTCCGCGCCTGCAGATAAAGCAGAGAGTTTTTGAGAGGCTCAGGACAAATGATGATGGACATTTCGTCGAGTTTCCATCGAAAATTCGAAAGACGGCCTCATGTTGGTTGTGCTCTCCACGTTCTTGTCTCTGAAGTTTATTAAGCAACCGCCAACCGGGCGTCCGGCGTTCAGACCTCGACCGAGACAAGTTGATGTGGCACTGCCACCAGCTCAACTAGATCATTCAAAGTCAGCTATCCGTACGGCTCAATCGATGGGTATGTGAGCCATGAGCGTATCGACGTGTGCTGCGTGGAGGTGGTGGGAGCACGGTCGCCGTACGGCTCTGCCGAATCCGATGGCTCTCCCTCCGTCAGCTAGCTTAGATCGAGTAGCACTAGGCAGTGGTCTGGTGTGGCATTGCGTGGCGCACACCTCTTGCCTCTTCTATGCGTTGCTGTCTCTCCACGTCGACAAGAAAACTGATGCCCCTTGCTGCTGATGCACACGACACGTCTCAGTACGTACAAAAAAACGTTCTCTTGTGAGCATGGAACTGCATGCGTGCGTTGCTCGCTAGACCAGCACACAAACCCACCTTTTCTTATGAGCGTGACGGGCTTTGCACACAGTTCCTGCCCTGTTCTAGTCCTGACTTGTGCCGGGTGTTCATGTATTTAGCCAGTTCCGAATACCATCGAGCTGGCTTTCTCACTGCGACGTTTTTTTGTGGTTGGTTACAGGAGCTGACTTTCATCTGAAGGGGGAAAAAAAGGGAAAATTAATTACAGAAGTTGACCTTGCCGAGAGAAGACTTTTACTAGGCGTGTGTATGGCTGTCCGGTTTTTGAGCTTGGTGCAGCTGAAGCTATGGGACATCGGTTGACAAACAGTGGATTGATCCGGCCGGCGCCCGGCAACCTTAGACCTGGAGCCAGCGCGACGCATGCATGATGGACAGGATGAAAGGACCGTACGGCCCGGGTACGGCCCCGTGCAACGGCTGCACGGAGAATAATCGGGGCCCTGTTGCCGCGTCAAATACAGTTTGTGTGTTACTCAAGCGCGGCTGAATATTCTGGAGCCCAATGCAAGTGGTGCCCGTGCACTTGACAAGTTGCGGTGTGTACTGGTGAGTGGCGACTAGTCCAAGCGCGTCAGGCATAAGTAGTATATGCATATCTGATCGTGGATACGTTTTGGATTCTTCCTCTTGCCTTTTGAATATAATTGAATCGACCAAAGCCTCTCGAGACCGAAAGGGTTGGCTTATCCTGCGGGCTGCGGTTGTACTATCTTCTGTACTGCGTGCAAATCTTCAGCTCCAAGTGGCCACAAAGTTGATCCCAACATTTGGGGACAATTATATTGGACGAATATGGATATAGAAGTACTACATTCTAGAGGTACCAGACATAGCACGTATCGAAACAGGGAGATGCTGTATGTGCAGGCAGTATCCAGAGAAGATCCATATATGATCGCAACTGACTTGATTGCTAGTAGTACCTTCATGCATCCCGCAGTTCTAAACTACGCACGGAAGACAGACACATACGGGCCAGCAGAAATGCTGAACTGGCAACGCCGGTTCTAAACTACGCTCAAACTACATTGATCTGATAGGCTCAACCTGAAGAGTTTGATCTGTACTTGCGCCCATCCTCGTCAGCTCAAAAATAAAAAACGACTGCGTGACCCCGCCGGAGAAGACAGGAAGGAGACAAGTGCTGCGTTGTTTGTTGTTTCTCTGCCCGGGTTGCACTTGGCACTTTGCCCCCCTGCCATGAACCTTCGCCATGTGTTGGTGTGTTGCGCTCCAGGCCCAGGCAAACGTACATAAAATAGTCCCTTCGTCCCTTTTTTTTTTCTTTTTGAAGAAATCCCTTCGCCCTTTTCGATCACCACCTGATCTTGCCTCGCACTCTCGCCTGCTACTGCTCCTTCTGTCCAAAATAGAAGTCATTCTCGTTTTTCGAGAAGTCAACTTTTTTAAACTTTGGCTAATTATATATAAAAGAATAATAATATTTATAATACATAATTAGTATCATTAGATAGATGGTTGAATATACTATCATAACAAATTTATTTGGAGATATAAATGTCGCACGTATTTTCTATAGATCTAGTTAAAATTGAGAGTTTAACCAGCACGCATCTCATAACGTCATCGGTTCTGGGACGGAGGAAACAGCTGCTGTACCTCCAAACTTGTCGCGACTGGAGACATCCTAGGATATTTCCTAACGACCGTCCATCCACCACCCATTACGTACGCACATGAGCGGAGCCTAGACAGGTAAACAAGACAAGACCAAGTGCAGTGTACTACTCCACGCCGTACGCAGGAGGACGTGCGGGTGGACACGGCAGCTCTCGTTTTGTCTGGTGCTCCGTAGTCCGTACGTACCAGCCTCTTCGGCAGCAGCCAGCCGCGCTCGGCGCTCGCTTTGTCGGATTGCTACCTCCGCGCCCACCCGGCGCTGCGGCCGCGAGTACTGCTTGCGCGCGGCCGTCGACATCGAGTCGCCCACCAGGCCACCACCACCCGGCCCCGTCTGCCTGGACCAGTGGGCCCATCTAATCTGCCTACCTCAGTTGTTACCTACCTCGCCGCTCTTCCCCGCCACCGCACGAAGCAGATGAGAGGAGCCCCTCGGCGCCCGGGATCTGGGTGGGTTCGCGGGTGGTCCTCCGTAAAATCTTGGCTCCGACCTCCCTCCGACCCGTAGGCCGTAGCTGTAGAACGCCGGCCCGCCGACCGCGACGCGCAAGGGGTGGCGGGGGCTCGAGGAAAATCGGTGTTTTTCTTCTGGTGACTGGTGAGTGGAGCGGGAGTCGTGCGTTTTTCTGCCGATATTCCTCGCGGCCGCAAAACGTCCTCCGGCAAGCGTGCGGACCGGCGCGTAACATCGCGATGGGTGGATTGATGGGACTCTGAGGCGTCCAGATATTTCCGTACGAGCGGAAGGGAAAAACGTACCAGCAGTCAGCACCGATGATTGACCGAGCACAGAGCACCGGCTGACTGAAAAGGTACGATACATGTATGAAGTACTAAATGTGGATAAAATCAAAAACTAATTACACAGTTTGGTTGTACTTTGCGAGACGAATGTTTTGAGCCTAATTAGTCAATGGTTGGACAATTATTACTAAATACAAATGAAATGCTACAGTATATTTTGGCACTCTAAAATTTGGATACAAACGAAATGTTTTATCAGCATCCCATCTGTCGCTCATCCGTCGCTTGATCCAGTTCAGCAGGAAGACCAGAATTTCCACCGGGATGTGGTGGCAGTTTGGCCCTTTCTATGTCGAGTTGTCTGCGTGACTGCGTCGCCTGGACGCCGGGCTGTTGGATTGGATCATTCATTCAACGCAGGCATCAGATAGATCAAGGCGCTCCAGCACCCTGAGCCCGTGGAGACTGGAGACTACGGGTTCGTTCTTCTCGGATCCCACAGCACTGTATGCTGCGTCTGCGTCACCACGCACATCACATGTAAAATTTTTTACTACTCGCTCCTAGTTCTATAAATCAACGAGGCGTATTTTTTTACTCTGCGGAAAAAGGCGATCGATCGTCTCCTCGCAATTTTTCACCGCGGGGGTAGGTGACTGAATATGCTGCCGCCGCCCCACCGCGCTCAAAACATTCAACGAGTCCGCCAGGTGGCTGGGATGACTCGCCAATCGCCATGCAGGCAGGCAACAGCTGATGCGTGCAAGTAAATTTGCACTAGCACATGCCTAAACATGGGTGTCAGGTGCCATCTCATTAACAAAATCCAGAAATCGTCTACTAGTCCACAGTCCACTGAGCTCGTTTTCCGTAGTACGGTCTTCCACGAAAGTTCCATTCCACTTCCACCGGGAGTAGAGGAGCCGGCACAACCGGACAGGATCCACACGTGACGTGACACACCGGGTGTCTGGTTTTTCTGCCCCAGATGTGGACTACACGGCTCCCGTCTCCGAGAGTTGCAGGGCAGCAGCCAGCAGGCCGTGCTGGGGTAATCTGTGGCAACACTTCAGATCTGGGCACTTGGCTCCCTGAACATACGTACTACTGTATCCCGGTTTGGTTCACCCCTCCTAATAGTGACTAAACTACCAAGCACCCTCACTAAAGTTTAGAGGTCACTGAAGTTTAGTGACTTTTAGTCACCGAGGGATAGTTAAAAGTAACTAAAATATACATGGGACAGCTGCTTTAGTGATCTTTAATCATTGTAACCAAATAGGAGTCACTAAACTTTATTGTATCACTAAACTTTAGAGGCCACGGGTGGCCAAGCAGGCCCTTGCATCGGCAAATCAGAGGGAAGGGCAGTAGTTTCTGTCGCCTGGCCGGTGATCATACGGACCATCGACCATCGTATCCAGCCGATGTATCCTTTGGTACCTGCGCGAGCTGACTGTCCTGTTGCTTCGTAGCAGATTCAGAGCACCTGCGTGCGTGGATGCACCGGATAAGGTCCATGTGTCCGGTGTCCCTGGTTCCAGAGCAAAACGCCACGATTTTCCCCAGGTGAGCTGCTCCAACTCCAAGCCAGTAGTGTGAGTTCACTGCACTCAGTAATCGATTAGTGCCTTTTTTTTCCTTCAGAATGCGGCCAAAAAGTGATTGTCGTGCCAGGGAAATGACAGTGCAGGCTGGAAAGTGAGTTCCTGTGACGGGCCCGGCCGCACGAAAATGAGGTGGATTTGGATTCGAGGTTGGGGTTAAATTCTGTGTCGTGATGACTGCTCCGTTTTGTACCACTACCAGCTACAGATTAGCTGCTTCCAGGCTACACTTACTCCAAAGAAAACGGTAGCACTAAACAATCTCCACTCCGTAGTGAAAAACAACCCGAGCCAGTCAAACAGTCGATTTACCTGACTAAAAATAACATAAGTACAGCAGGAAGGTTTAACAATGTCGTACAAACGCTTTTCTAGCGAGGACAGGCTGCTTGGAGAACTAGCAATGGCCGTGTTCACTTCCCAAATTCGGGGGCACCGATTCGGGCACTGTAGGTACAGTGCCCGTGTCGTAACACTGTAGCAGGTTTTGTTTTTTAGCGTAAAAAATTATTCAAAAATTGATTAATTAGACTCAAAATGTTCGTCTTGTAAAGTACAATAAAACTGTGCAATTAGTTTTTTATTTCATCTACATTTAGTACTCCATGTATTTGCCGGCATTTTGATGTGATGGGGAATCTCCTTTTTGCATAGTGAAATTTGGGGGGAGAATTTGGGATCTAAACAAGGCCAATATATTCAGCATACACCGCATTCAACCATGCGTTTGGAGAGAGAAAAAAAAGGGGAAAACAAATCAGAAAAGCCATTATAGTCCACTGAGTTCGTAGCAACACTGTATCATTTTGTTTTTATTTGGTAAAAATTGTCCAAACATTGACTAATTAGGCTCAAAACGTTTGTCTCGCAAAGTACAACAAAATTATGCAATTAGTTTTTGATTTCATCTATATTTAGTACTTCATGCATGTGCCGGCATTTTGATGTGATGGAAATCTTCTTTTTGCATAGTGGAATTTGAGGGAAATTTGGGAAACTAAACAAGTCCGTACTACAAGAGTGGAAGGTGTTCGATATATCTGCGACAACAGTTTCAGACCTGCTCCATGAATACTTGACATCTTTCAGGTTATGGGATGGATAGATCACAGCCTGTAGCTGCCCTGTTGCTTGATCTCAGATACCGCAGATTCGCGGCAACCTGGTAGGCGACCAGACCACACGTGTGCCAGATAGATGTCTGTGTATCCCAGGTCCCCAGCAAATAAACGCCGTGATTTTTTTCACAGTCGAGCTAATGATCGAAGGCACCGGTGTGACCGGCCGTGTGATCAAGCTCATCGTCAGGGCATGGGCAACGCAGGTAGTATTGAATGTTAGTCCCAGGTTAAAGCTGTAGGCCACGTAGATAGTGATGGAGCAAGACCTTCATTCTCTCAACACAGGCGTACTCTTGTTTTTTACCAAGTGTGCAGGGGCACAGGCCGGGAAAAGTGATACTCTCAATGTGCACTTATAGTCCTCGTTCTCTCAACGCGCACTTCATGTGTTACCCTAGCTTTTTGTCAAGTGAGACGATAGACGCCTCTGCAAGAGCCTATACGAGTCTGCGGGACTACTATCTTCGATCACAGGTGTGACAGAACCTCCTAATTACGATGGCCCACAAGTACACTTCATTGTCATAATGACCTCTGACAGTCGTACTTATGTTCACCATAACTTAAAGGCCTGCTTTCTTCCGAACAGGATCCAATCACAGGAGTATTGCAATATTACAACAGTTTATTCAAGATATTCAACAGAGTAAAGTAGCGGAAGTCTTACAATAACATAGATTACAAACCAGTTTTTCAAACTTCAAACCTTATATAACATTATTACAAACCATTAGTAGAGAAGTATCGGTAGTAACTTTATTACAACACACAAGCGAGATGCCTTGCCCAAAGGCCACACAATCTACTCGTCGTCACTGTCTTCAACCACGACGGTCATGCAACAAGGCTCGAAGCAGACTTGTTCATGAACCGCACCTGCAACAAGGGGTTAACAAACCCTGAGTACGAGAGTACTCAACAAGACTTACCCGACTAAGACAAAGACTCCAAGGGCATGCTAGCTTTAGGGAATCAAGGTACGGGTAATCAAGAATCAAATTTTCCTTTGCAGAAAAGCTTACTAAGGTAAGTCCTTATCTTCAATATTTTACTTTTACCATTGATGGTTCATTAACCAATTCTAGGTGATCCTAATCTAGATCAAAGTAATTATCATCAAAACCTTTCTCATTCTTTCTTTCAATTCCAGTTCTTAACTACGATGCAAGTCAGGTGATCAAGTCTCCATAACCGAGGAGCAACGACGATTCGAACCGATTATACCCAGCTGGGGATCCCTAACATCACGACATATGTAGAACCGAATCTTGCATATATCAACCCTCATTTAGATCTCCCAAAACCAGAACGTGTCCATCGCCACCCGAGAGTACAGTACTCCTCGAACCCGACCAAATTCTAGCCCCGAGGGTACACGCTACTCTCGCCATCTCTCCACTCCCAGTGCGAGGTTAGACGTTCTCGTAATGGAATCACCAACATTTTGGGCTTACCCAAGGCATGATGCTAGTTGCAAAGTCTCGAACACAACAGGCTTACAACGAACGGGCCTTAACTGACAAGGCGGAAACAATACATTGAGACTCCTTTCCCAATGCATGTTAGCAGTGGCCAAACCACCCGCCCGATCTTTCAAGTTCATTCTCATATTTCAATATTCATTCGATATGCCGTCATGGCTATGTAAACATTTCTTTTAAAAGCTTAACTTCTAAGCATAGCGAAGCATACTACGCATTTTCCGTAAAAACAGGTATCAAGGTTGATATTCCAATAATCAAGGATGATAATGCAGCAATTAGGTTATCACTCAACTCCTAATTACTTAATGCAATAAACCATAATATAAATAATAAAACATTTGTAAAATTCAAGGTAGGGTTTAAATGCACCGGGGCTTGCCTTGTTCGCACACGACGACTGACTCGGACTCGAGGACTCCACTGTCTGGTCCGAAACCCACCGACGATCGCTCTTCTCCGGAAGCCTGATCGACGACTTCGGCTTCTTCGAAAGCGGAGACTACACGAATACATAACATGCTTTAACATGATGTTCGATGATAAACATGATGCTTGATGATAACATGCTACGAGTTACGACTTGAGTACAACTTACTTCTACGGTACAGTCGCAAACAGAAACCTACTAACTAGAAGCGGCGATTCCAGCGATACCAGCTTTTAACCTAACAAGTTACTAACGAGCTCAATCATGAAATTAAGGTGCCAAAGATCACCAAAGGGTAGTGACCTAAGGACATCACTCAATCAAAAGGCACACAACACTTAAAGTTCTCAAATTAACATTTATTTTCTATTTAACTAATTAGGGCATAATTAGGAGTTGATCAAATTTTACCTAATCAAGCTCAAACTTTTTCTATGGGTTAAGAATGAATTACAACAGTGTTATAATAAATTTCATAATGTTTGGATAAATAAATTAATTATTAAAATTACTGGAAGTTGCATTTAATCTTTAATGAAACTAATTAATTCTACTGCTCAAAGTATTCAAATTCGTAATTTAACATTTTTCCTAGATAGTTTATACATTGAGAAGCTTACACAAAAATTTTCATAAATTTTGGAACTCTACACAATTTTTAATAAAATAAACAAATAGCAACACTATTCATTTATTTGAAAAAGAAAACAAAAACGAAAAACCGAACCGGGCCGATCTCCTCTTTCCTCCGGTCCGGCCCAGCCGAGCGGCCCGCTCGCGCGCGCCCGCGCTCGCGCTCGCGCTCGGCCCAGCGACGCGGCCCAGCAGCGCGGCCTGCCTCGCGCCCGCGTGCTCGCTCTCTCTCTCACTCGCTGACACTGCGTCCCCACCTGTCATCGCCTACCTCCGCTCTCTCGTTCTCTCCCGCGCGCTCGGCCATGCCCGCACGGCGGCCGGCCGGTGATCACACCGCTAACGACTCAACCACCATGACCAAAACGATCTACACCACCCTACGACTCCACTACGCCCTTCTAGAGCTAAGCTCGAGCTCCGGCGACCCCTTACCGACGACGATGGCGGACCACAGTCGACGGTGAGCCGCGAAAACGCGTCCCCAACGGAGTAGCGGCTAAAATAACGCGAGGAAAACATTCAGGGGCTCACAGCGGTTATGGTGGTGCTCTTGGTGACGACGGCGACGAGCTGGAGTGGCCTGGCCACGGGAAGGCGACGATGGCGGTGCTCCGACCGGAGTTGGGCACGGGAGCGGCGGCTGTGGTGATCTAGGCGGAGTTAAGCTCGCTCGGGTGGTTCACGAGGTGCGCGAGGATGAGGCGGAGCTAATGGTGCGGTTGGCGTGGCTGGAGGTGGCTCGACGGCGGCAGCGACGAGCGGCGGAGCTGCGGTGGCGGCGGTGGCGAAAACAGGGAAAATGGAAATCGCCCCTGTGAGCTCGACGTATATATAGGGAACGGTGGTGGTGACTGTGCTGGAAGACGCGCGACGTCGCGCTGGCGGTCCTAGCGCGCGCGAGAAGCCCCTGGGCGTCGCCCGGCGGCTCGCCGGCGCCCATGCCGCGCGGTGCCCGGCGGCGATTGGTCGCGGCACTGTAGCTGTCCCCCCCCAACTTTTGAAATTCAAACTGGTTTTTCAAATTACTTTCAAATTCATGTAACAACTTGAAAAACTTCCAATCTATGAAATCTTCAGAATTTCAAGCTCTACAAGTTTTGTATTGAACACTTTTTCAAATTCTCACTGGATTTTGAAATTTGAATTTAAACTCAAAAGGGGACACATTTTTCAGATTTGGTAATTTAGAAATTACTTTTGATTTTATATTGAAACTTCAAAATCTCCAAACATCAAAGTTGTATATCTTGACCAGACCTACAACTTTGCTGTTCAAAACTTTTTCAAAATCAGCCTCCATTTTGAAATCTTAGTTTGGGGACAAAAATGAATAAAATTTGAAATTTGTTTATTCTCAAAATTGCTCCACATTTTACACTAAAACTTTGAAAACTCAAAACACCAAAGTTGTAGCCCTTGAAAAGTTCTACAAACTTGGTTTTGAACTTTTTCCCAAATTTTGCTTAGATTTTGAACTATTTCAAAAGGGGTAAAACAGGGTTTTGAAATTTAGGGTTTTCGGAGGGATTTTAAATTGGAATTTGTTGCTACTTTGATTGGTGATTACTTAGTGATCAAAACCTCACCCAAGGGCATCATTTGGACCAACATGACATGGTTGACCAAATGCCACTCTTGGTTGACCAATTAGCTTTTAAAAATTCTTTTACATTTCTCCCCAAATTTGAATTTAAATTTGAATCGGAAAACTCGTGACAAGTTTTGGGACTCCAATTCAAACTCAAATTTGGAGCTTCATTTTAGATGTTGTACTTGAGCTCATACCCTACACTTGACACTAGTGTGCAACACAGTCGCACACCTCAAATTACGCAGGGCATGGACTAAGTATTTGCGGTGGCATTCGAAATTAGGATTTTCGGGTTCGGAGCACACCACTGAGAAACACATTCAACCTAAATAAGTAAACTCGTTTTAGTTGATGCATAACAAGTTTAACCTAACAGGGATGCTTTGCAATGCATTATGATGACATGGCAGATTAATTAGCACTATAACACCCGGGGTGTTACAGTCCTTCCCCCTTAAAGAAATCTCGTCCCGAGATTTAAAGCCTTGAGTTAAGTAATAGAAAGGAAACGTGTCAAGCAAACACGTCCAAGACTTGTCTACAAAACAGGTAGGGGTTTTCTGCATTACAACGATTTTAAAAGGATAGGTTACAGTTTAAAGAGGAAATTGCAACCTAGATAGAAGCAAAGAACTCCGGGAAATTCTGCAACAGGTAATCCTCCGATTCCCAGGTGGCTTCCTCTTCTGAATGTTGATTCCACTGTATTCTGTACCATTTTGTGGTTCTACTACGGGTAACACGATCTTTTTGATCCAAAACTCGGACAGGATATTCAGAATATGTCAAATCTGGTTCAAGTTCAACTCCCTCAACATCAACCACTTGATCATGTACTTGTAGGCACTTCTTCATTTGTGATACATGAAATACATTGTGCACGGCTGACAGTTGTTCAGGCAGCTTTAATCTATATGCCACCTTCCCACATTTTTCAATGATTTGAAAAGGACCAATATAACGTGGTGCGAGTTTGCCTCTGACTCCAAATCTGCTAACTCCTTTCATGGGCGATACTTTTAGATAAACATAATCCCCTACTCGGAATACCAAAGGTCTACGCCTTTTATCAGCATAACTCTTTTGTCTGGACTGAGCAACTTTTAAATTATTCTGGATCTGTCGAACTTTTTCTTCTGTTTGTTTCACAAGATCAACACCGAAAAACCATCTTTCTCCCGGTTCTGACCAATTCAATGGAGTTCTGCACCTGCGGCCATACAATGCCTCAAACGGTGCCATTTTGATACTCTCTTGATAACTATTATTGTAAGAGAATTCTGCCAACGGTAACCACTCATCCCAGGTGTCTGAATAATTAAGTGCACATGACCTTAACATATCTTCTAGAATTTGATTGACCCTTTCAGTCTGACCACTTGTCTGTGGATGATAAGCGGTACTGTGCAAAAGTTCTGTACCTAGGGACTCATGTAGGTGTCTCCAAAATTTGTTAACAAACTGCGTACCTCTATCTGATACAATGGTCTTTGGTACCCCATGAAGGCTCAGGATTCGTGCAATATAAATTCTTGCATAAGTTATAGCAGAATAGTCCACCTTAACTGGAATAAAATGAGATGACTTTGTCAGTCGGTCCACAATGACCCAAATTGAATCAAAGCCTCTTGAAGTCTTGGGTAACCCAGTAATGAAATCCATACTGATATCTTCCCACTTCCAGGATGGAATGGGCAAGGGTTGTAACATTCCTGCCGACTTCAGGTGTACTGCCTTCACCTTACAACAAGTATCACATCTAGCAACATACTTAGCAATCTCAATTTTCATTTTGGTCCACCAGAATCTCTGTTTCAAATCTTGATACATCTTATTACTTCCTGGATGAATAGAAAACCTTGTCCTATGTGCTTCATCAAGAATGAGCCGACGTAACTCTGGAACCTTTGGGACCACTAGCCGGTTCTTAAACCACAATACATCTGCATCATCAATACTGAAATCTGTCGGTTGACCAGTTTTAACTTTTTCTTTGATGTGAGTTATTCCGGAATTCTTTCTCTGAGCAGACACAATCTGATCTTTGATTGTTGATTCCACTGTGACATTAGTCAACTGACCTTGTGGAACTATTTCAATATTCAACCTTTCCAACTCATAACACAAACTGTAATCCATTGGCTGCACAGTCGTACAATTGCAATGATTCTTTCTACTGAGTGCATCAGCAACTACATTCGCTTTTCCAGGGTGATAGTGTACTTCTAAATCATAATCCTTTATCAACTCAAGCCACCTTCTTTGTCTCATATTCAATTCTGACTGAGTAAAGATATACTTTAAACTCTTGTGATCTGTATACATGTGGCAAGTATTACCCAACAAGTAATGACGCCATATTTTTAATGCATGAACCACAGCTGCTAATTCAAGATCATGTGTCGGATAATGTTCTTCATGGCGCTTCAACTGTCTCGAGGCATAAGCAATGACTCTGCCTTCTTGCATCAATACGCAACCAAGGCCAATACCTGAGGCATCACAGTAAACATCAAATGGCTTTTCTATATCTGGTTGTGCCAAAACTGGAGCAGTTGTCAATGACCTCTTTAGAATTCTAAAAGCTTTTTCACATTCTGGAGACCATATGAACTTAGTTTGATTCTTCAACAACTCTGTGATTGGCTTGGCTACCTTTGAAAAGTCAGGTATGAATCGACGGTAATAACCCGCCATTCCCAGAAAACTTCGGACTTCATGAACTGAGATTGGTGGTTTCCAATTCAGAATATCTTCTACTTTGCCAGGATCTACTGCTACTCCTTCGGCTGACAACACATGTCCTAAGAATTGCACTTCTCTTAACCAAAACTCACATTTACTGAACTTGGCATACAGTTGATGATCTCTCAGACGAGTCAGAACAACTCTGAGATGCTCAACATGCTCTTCTTCACTTTTGGAGTATACCAGAATATCATCAATAAAAACAACCACAAACTTGTCAAGTTCCGGCATGAAAACTGAATTCATCAGATACATGAAATGTGCCGGTGCATTAGTGAGACCAAAAGACATAACTAGGTACTCATACAGTCCATATCTGGTGGTGAATGCAGTCTTTGGAATATCTTCAGGTCGAATCTTGATTTGATGGTACCCTGATCGAAGATCAATCTTGGAAAATACCTTTGCCCCCGCAAGCTGATCAAAGAGTAGATCAATGCGAGGCAACGGATATTTATTCTTAATGGTTACTTCATTCAGCGGTCGATAATCAACACACATCCTTAAAGTCTGATCCTTCTTCTTGACAAAAAGAGCTGGACATCCCCATGGTGAGGAACTAGGTCTGATAAAACCTTTGTCACGTAACTCTTGCAATTGATCCTTAAGTTCTGCCAATTCATTGGGTGGCATTCTGTCAGCTCTCCGGGATATTGGGGCAGTACCCGGTTTTAACTCAATCACAAACTCTACATCTCTGTCTGGTGGCAGACCTGGTAGATCATCTGGAAACACGTCTGGAAATTCACAGACTACTGGTATATCACAAATCTCATGTACTGAAGTTGCACATACCCTTTCAACTGTTCTCTTTGGGATAGGAAGTTGGATAAGGAGATGAGACTTATTATCTGGCAGGTTCAACCTTATAGTTCTGTGCAGTGCATCTATAAGGGCTCCTCTTTGGTACATCCAATTCATACCCAGGATTACATCTATATCCTGTTTCTGTAATATTATCATTGAGGTAGGGAATATATGCCCACCTAACTCTATAGGTACGTCACGTACCATCTCCTTAGTACACAGTCGTCCCCCGGGCGACTGGATAAAGAAATCCTCTTGTGTTCCCATAATTGGAATGTCATGCTTAACAACAAAGGTGCGATTTATGAATGTATGCGATGCACCTGAATCAAATAACAGTACTGCTGGATGATTAGCAACAGGGAACATACCCATCATAACAGGTTCTCCCTCTGGGATTGCACTTGCTTGAGTATAGAATACACGTCCAGTCTTCCTCTTCTCACCCTTACTCTTCTGAACATTCAGATTATTGTTCTTACTCTGAGGTTGTTGCTGTTGTGGTACGGGAGCTCTGGGATAATTAGGATTGTACTGCCTTGGATACGGGCAATCCTTGGAAAAGTGGCCTGGCTTTCCACAGTTGTAGCAGGGAAAATTATGGGTTACTGGAGTCTGGTTTCGAATACCAGGGGCATTCGGCTGCTGTAAAAATTGCGGGGTTGCGGCAGGACGGAAAAACGTCTGCGGCTGAACTTGGTATTGCGGTGGACGATAAGTTGGGCGGAAATGGTTCTGAGGGTGATAAACAAACTTCTGGCGTTTCTTAATGCCGCCAGACGGACTTGAAAACACTGGCTTCTTTTTCTTCGACTCCTTGTGCAGTCGGGACTTCTCTTCTGACGCAATAGCCACATTGACTATCTCATGGTAAGTAGCATTATAGCAGGTGACTAATGCTTCCTGGATTCTGGTACTCAAACCTCTCATGAAACAACTCTTCTTCTTTGCATCGGTATTCACATATTCAGCTGCATACTGGGACAGATGATTGAATTTGCCCACATATTGTAGAACTGTCTGGTTCCCTTGCTTCAGTGAGAGAAACTCCTCCAACTTCATGGCCATGACACCATCTGGGATATAATGTGCTCTAAAGGCTTCACGAAACTCCTGCCAAGTGACACGGTGGCCAGCAGGCTGTGCGGCGACTAGATTCGCCCACCACGCCCCTGCGGCACCTCTGAGTTGTTGTGCTGCAAACACAGGCTTCTGGTGCTCTGTGCACTGTAAAAGTTCAAACTTCTGCTCCATGGTACGGAGCCAGTCATCCGCCTCTAGCGGCTCATCTGCCTTTGAGAACACTGGTGGACGAGTATCGGTGAAATCCACATAAGTGGTTTCCCCTCCATTGTTACGGCCTCGACGACCCTGATTCCCATTCTGATTCTGATTTTGAGCCAACAGGGTAGTGACATTAACCAGTGCGGCAATAGCTTCTGCCAAGGTAGGTGGAAACGGTGGGGGATTCGGAGTATTGTCCCCTTCCTGGGAAGTTCCAGTACCGTCCATCTGTTGTACACAAACCATGTTTATTTACATTGCTTTATTGAATTAAAAAGCAGTTAGGACAGAACTTGTATACAAACACAAACTTATCTTACATTATTTTATTACAAACTTGCTCACAAGCAAGAAACCACCCACTAAGGTTCTTAGAAAGCAGGAAAGACTACTATATTACACAACCATCCATGTCGACCCTTCACTCCTCATCATCATCGCTGATCACGATCACTTCCTCCTCATTCTCTGGAGCACTTGCACCAGTGACATGACTTGCATCATCCCCACTTTCCATCACTGGTTCATCTTCTTCTGGATCTTCCTCATTGTCCTCTCCATCAGGAACAACCACGGCACCAACATCATCTTCCACTGCCTGGGGCTGATGATTGGGATTCATCAGATCATTTAGCCTATGAACTTCCTCATGCAGGACTGTGTTGTACTGCTCCAGGTGTGTCACATAAAGCTCCAACTCACGAACACGAGCCCTGGCTTCTGTCTCCTTTTCCAAAGACTCCTTCTGGAACTGTTTCCAAAAATGCATGTTGCGCTTCAGTCGCTCCACTTCTGATGTAAGCCTTGCAACCTCTGACTCCGAATCCGGGTTCGGATTACGACTACTGCTCGCTTCATCAACTCTGGCGGCCAACTGATGACGCGGCACTCCTTGCGGACCCGTTTTCTTGCGAGGAGTCGTCTTCACACGTGCCATCCTAAAGCAAGACAGAATTAGGACGATAAGAACAGATAGAAGGGATATGAAGGTTAGCATGAATAGGATTGAACCTTACTTAACCCAAACCACTTTAAAAGGGAAGGTAACTTAAGCAGGTTAATTAATCATGATGCATGTATCGTACTTACGATCTAACAGAAAGATTTAAGTAACACATGCAATCTTTATAACATAGGGCACTATACATGATACTTCACTACGAAGCTTTTAAATATGAGCTAAGGAAACTATAGAATGGATTAAGAGAAGCAAAAGCAGTTTGGACCCAAAATATCAGTATTAAATTTGTTGACCCAAATCATTTTGAAGTTTTACAAGGTAATACTACAATAACCCGAGTGATTATGCTCTGGTACCAGCTGTGACAGAACCTCCTAATTACGATGGCCCACAAGTACACTTCATTGTCATAATGACCTCTGACAGTCGTACTTATGTTCACCATAACTTAAAGGCCTGCTTTCTTCCGAACAGGATCCAATCACAGGAGTATTGCAATATTACAACAGTTTATTCAAGATATTCAACAGAGTAAAGTAGCGGAAGTCTTACAATAACATAGATTACAAACCAGTTTTTCAAACTTCAAACCTTATATAACATTATTACAAACCATTAGTAGAGAAGTATCGGTAGTAACTTTATTACAACACACAAGCGAGATGCCTTGCCCAAAGGCCACACAATCTACTCGTCGTCACTGTCTTCAACCACGACGGTCATGCAACAAGGCTCGAAGCAGACTTGTTCATGAACCGCACCTGCAACAAGGGGTTAACAAACCCTGAGTACGAGAGTACTCAACAAGACTTACCCGACTAAGACAAAGACTCCAAGGGCATGCTAGCTTTAGGGAATCAAGGTACGGGTAATCAAGAATCAAATTTTCCTTTGCAGAAAAGCTTACTAAGGTAAGTCCTTATCTTCAATATTTTACTTTTACCATTGATGGTTCATTAACCAATTCTAGGTGATCCTAATCTAGATCAAAGTAATTATCATCAAAACCTTTCTCATTCTTTCTTTCAATTCCAGTTCTTAACTACGATGCAAGTCAGGTGATCAAGTCTCCATAACCGAGGAGCAACGACGATTCGAACCGATTATACCCAGCTGGGGATCCCTAACATCACGACATATGTAGAACCGAATCTTGCATATATCAACCCTCATTTAGATCTCCCAAAACCAGAACGTGTCCATCGCCACCCGAGAGTACAGTACTCCTCGAACCCGACCAAATTCTAGCCCCGAGGGTACACGCTACTCTCGCCATCTCTCCACTCCCAGTGCGAGGTTAGACGTTCTCGTAATGGAATCACCAACATTTTGGGCTTACCCAAGGCATGATGCTAGTTGCAAAGTCTCGAACACAACAGGCTTACAACGAACGGGCCTTAACTGACAAGGCGGAAACAATACATTGAGACTCCTTTCCCAATGCATGTTAGCAGTGGCCAAACCACCCGCCCGATCTTTCAAGTTCATTCTCATATTTCAATATTCATTCGATATGCCGTCATGGCTATGTAAACATTTCTTTTAAAAGCTTAACTTCTAAGCATAGCGAAGCATACTACGCATTTTCCGTAAAAACAGGTATCAAGGTTGATATTCCAATAATCAAGGATGATAATGCAGCAATTAGGTTATCACTCAACTCCTAATTACTTAATGCAATAAACCATAATATAAATAATAAAACATTTGTAAAATTCAAGGTAGGGTTTAAATGCACCGGGGCTTGCCTTGTTCGCACACGACGACTGACTCGGACTCGAGGACTCCACTGTCTGGTCCGAAACCCACCGACGATCGCTCTTCTCCGGAAGCCTGATCGACGACTTCGGCTTCTTCGAAAGCGGAGACTACACGAATACATAACATGCTTTAACATGATGTTCGATGATAAACATGATGCTTGATGATAACATGCTACGAGTTACGACTTGAGTACAACTTACTTCTACGGTACAGTCGCAAACAGAAACCTACTAACTAGAAGCGGCGATTCCAGCGATACCAGCTTTTAACCTAACAAGTTACTAACGAGCTCAATCATGAAATTAAGGTGCCAAAGATCACCAAAGGGTAGTGACCTAAGGACATCACTCAATCAAAAGGCACACAACACTTAAAGTTCTCAAATTAACATTTATTTTCTATTTAACTAATTAGGGCATAATTAGGAGTTGATCAAATTTTACCTAATCAAGCTCAAACTTTTTCTATGGGTTAAGAATGAATTACAACAGTGTTATAATAAATTTCATAATGTTTGGATAAATAAATTAATTATTAAAATTACTGGAAGTTGCATTTAATCTTTAATGAAACTAATTAATTCTACTGCTCAAAGTATTCAAATTCGTAATTTAACATTTTTCCTAGATAGTTTATACATTGAGAAGCTTACACAAAAATTTTCATAAATTTTGGAACTCTACACAATTTTTAATAAAATAAACAAATAGCAACACTATTCATTTATTTGAAAAAGAAAACAAAAACGAAAAACCGAACCGGGCCGATCTCCTCTTTCCTCCGGTCCGGCCCAGCCGAGCGGCCCGCTCGCGCGCGCCCGCGCTCGCGCTCGCGCTCGGCCCAGCGACGCGGCCCAGCAGCGCGGCCTGCCTCGCGCCCGCGCGCTCGCTCTCTCTCTCACTCGCTGACACTGCGTCCCCACCTGTCATCGCCTACCTCCGCTCTCTCGTTCTCTCCCGCGCGCTCGGCCATGCCCGCACGGCGGCCGGCCGGTGATCACACCGCTAACGACTCAACCACCATGACCAAAACGATCTACACCACCCTACGACTCCACTACGCCCTTCTAGAGCTAAGCTCGAGCTCCGGCGACCCCTTACCGACGACGATGGCGGACCACAGTCGACGGTGAGCCGCGAAAACGCGTCCCCAACGGAGTAGCGGCTAAAATAACGCGAGGAAAACATTCAGGGGCTCACAGCGGTTATGGTGGTGCTCTTGGTGACGACGGCGACGAGCTGGAGTGGCCTGGCCACGGGAAGGCGACGATGGCGGTGCTCCGACCGGAGTTGGGCACGGGAGCGGCGGCTGTGGTGATCTAGGCGGAGTTAAGCTCGCTCGGGTGGTTCACGAGGTGCGCGAGGATGAGGCGGAGCTAATGGTGCGGTTGGCGTGGCTGGAGGTGGCTCGACGGCGGCAGCGACGAGCGGCGGAGCTGCGGTGGCGGCGGTGGCGAAAACAGGGAAAATGGAAATCGCCCCTGTGAGCTCGACGTATATATAGGGAACGGTGGTGGTGACTGTGCTGGAAGACGCGCGACGTCGCGCTGGCGGTCCTAGCGCGCGCGAGAAGCCCCTGGGCGTCGCCCGGCGGCTCGCCGGCGCCCATGCCGCGCGGTGCCCGGCGGCGATTGGTCGCGGCACTGTAGCTGTCCCCCCCCCCAACTTTTGAAATTCAAACTGGTTTTTCAAATTACTTTCAAATTCATGTAACAACTTGAAAAACTTCCAATCTATGAAATCTTCAGAATTTCAAGCTCTACAAGTTTTGTATTGAACACTTTTTCAAATTCTCACTGGATTTTGAAATTTGAATTTAAACTCAAAAGGGGACACATTTTTCAGATTTGGTAATTTAGAAATTACTTTTGATTTTATATTGAAACTTCAAAATCTCCAAACATCAAAGTTGTATATCTTGACCAGACCTACAACTTTGCTGTTCAAAACTTTTTCAAAATCAGCCTCCATTTTGAAATCTTAGTTTGGGGACAAAAATGAATAAAATTTGAAATTTGTTTATTCTCAAAATTGCTCCACATTTTACACTAAAACTTTGAAAACTCAAAACACCAAAGTTGTAGCCCTTGAAAAGTTCTACAAACTTGGTTTTGAACTTTTTCCCAAATTTTGCTTAGATTTTGAACTATTTCAAAAGGGGTAAAACAGGGTTTTGAAATTTAGGGTTTTCGGAGGGATTTTAAATTGGAATTTGTTGCTACTTTGATTGGTGATTACTTAGTGATCAAAACCTCACCCAAGGGCATCATTTGGACCAACATGACATGGTTGACCAAATGCCACTCTTGGTTGACCAATTAGCTTTTAAAAATTCTTTTACATTTCTCCCCAAATTTGAATTTAAATTTGAATCGGAAAACTCGTGACAAGTTTTGGGACTCCAATTCAAACTCAAATTTGGAGCTTCATTTTAGATGTTGTACTTGAGCTCATACCCTACACTTGACACTAGTGTGCAACACAGTCGCACACCTCAAATTACGCAGGGCATGGACTAAGTATTTGCGGTGGCATTCGAAATTAGGATTTTCGGGTTCGGAGCACACCACTGAGAAACACATTCAACCTAAATAAGTAAACTCGTTTTAGTTGATGCATAACAAGTTTAACCTAACAGGGATGCTTTGCAATGCATTATGATGACATGGCAGATTAATTAGCACTATAACACCCGGGGTGTTACAACAGGGATCACCAGTGCCTACATGGACTCTAGGGCCAGTACGCCACGGTGTCGCGTTGGGCATGACCTCACTCAGTGCAGTAACTATCGTAAGATAGCTTTTATTTTACCAAAAAGTGTTTGTGTTTAGCCACCTCGATGAAAAAATGACAGTACAGTCTGGAGACAACCTTTTTTGGCGGGCAGTACGAAAACGAGGTGGATTTGGACTTGGGGCTGGGGCTAATATTATGTGACATCAGGCCTCAGCGCGTGTACCGTGTCCGTACATACGTACTAGCAAAGAGTGATCACATTCCCCGGTCACACCAAATTAAAAGATAATGCTATTAGTACTAAACAATCACCACTCTAAGAGCTCGATCAAATCAACGGTCGACATGGCCGATAACATAAGAGCAAGTAACTTCTTCGATAGTGTCACCACCGTACTACTGTTATGAACGACGTATGGAATATGAAGTAAAACGAAATCAATCACAGCGGAGACACACGATTTAACGTGGAAAACCCCTCCAATGCGAAGGGGAAAAACCACGGGCACCAGCCAGCAACAATCTCACTATCTCAAGAGTTTTGGGTTACACGCCTGCGGCGGCTTACAAGAGAATCTCGTCTCCAAGAAACCCTAACAAGAGTATATATCTTGCAGTCGCTCCGGCCCAGCCTTCGGCTTTTACGGGCCTCCGCTTCGCTCCGTCAGAAGCCCGGCCTATATCTTGCAGTGAATTTGGAACAACTCCAACACAACTACTACATTGGTAAAACAAAAAAACAAATCGAGTAGTAAACTAGCACTGCCGATGGATGAGCCGTGTTCCTTGCGCGTTAACCACACCTTTGGAGTGACCACGAAACAAAGTTGTTTGGAAGGAAATAACCCAACAAAGCAACCTAGGAGGGTTAACCATACCTTTGTTTGGCTTCTGATCCATAGGAGGGTGCAATGTCCGAGATCAATGAAATAAAGAAATTCAGGTCGGGCAAATCCGAGGCACACCAGCCAAATCCACAACGAGAGCCCGGAAAATCCAAGCCTGCGATATCAAGAGTCTGCTGCCAGTGGGCAAGCAGGGCCAGGCCAAACCGAGCCCCCCCACCCCAAGGACGTAGCAAAACCCCCCGTCCAATTTTCCACTCGCGCGTGTGCCCCGGCGCTCTATAAAACAGCCCGGGTCCTCACACTCCTTCCTCTCAGGCGGCAGGCCTCAACTTCACGACGTCTCGTCTCGTCTCGTCTCCTGCGCGCTTCCGTTGCCACTCCGCACCACACCATTAACGCCCTGCGTCTGCTCTGCCTAACAAAGGAGAGATCTTTCCGCGGTCTCTTCCAATCCTCCTCGCCATGCTAAGGAGGTCCCGCCACGGCGGGGTCCGTCTCGGCCGGAAGCTGCTCGGCCTGTGGCGGTGGGCGCTCTGCGGCCGGCGCCGGCGCCGGGGAGGCTACCGCCGCCTGCAGCAGCAGCCCAGCGACGGCACGCTCGAGCGCGCCGCGAGGAAGCTCGCTCCGGTGCTGCGGTGGGGCCGGTCGCTGGGGCGGCGTCTGAGCCGCCTCGGGTGGAGGGCCGGCGGGCACCGGATGCTGGGCGACGGCCGCGAGCAGGTGGTGACCACGCCCAAGGGGCAGGTGGCCGTGTACGTCGGCGGCGGGGATGCGTCGCAGTCGCTGCGGTACGTGGTCCCCGTGGTGTACTTCAACCACCCCATGTTCGGCGAGCTGCTCAGGGAGGCCGAGGAGGAGTTCGGGTTCCAGCACCCCGGCGTCATCACCATCCCCTGCCCCGCCGCGCGGTTCGAGCAGGCCGCGGCCCTGGCCGCCGCAGGGAAGAAGGGCTTCGGCAGGTGGTAGGCAGGCACTAGTCGTTAGGGACAGAGGGAGGTCCCCTGACCGCCGCCGCCGGCCGGCGGCGGAGGCGGATGGTGTACATATGTGTTTCCATCAGAACGGGGCTGCCCAGCCTAGCTGATTTTGTTCTTTCCATTCTTGGTCCTGTTCAACTGATGCATCCCATCCATCCGGTTGTTTGTTCGTCGATGACTAAATATTCTTGTCCCAAATACGCGGATTCATCTTCAAATCGCTGGAATTTGCCCGGGTATGCGATGCGCTTCCTCGTGGATCATCCAACTGCCGCTGATCGAGTGTGCTGAATCCTCCACGTTTTGCCAATCCCAGTAGTATTACTACGAGAGCAAATGCTCTGTCTTCTTGTGTGCCTCGTTTGACTGCAAACTTCTCACGGCCCACTCTCTTGAACAATTTCGTCTCATGCCTACTACCTAGTAGTAGTACGCCAGAATCAGATGCCCGGAAAAGCGTGCCATCAAGATTCAGCGTGCTCGGGCGGTGAAAACGGTGCTTCAACCACTGCACGAACCCGTACCATACGCACGCACGCATTCATCCGTACCGTACCCCACGCCGGATTCAGGATGGATCGAGTCGGCAGCTGGAGCACGCCAGCGCGCCTGCCTCGCTAGGCATCACTGTCCCTGTCCTGCTCGCGAGGAAGCGTGCGTGGTGACTGGCTGGTAATAAGCTCCGTCGTGTGCCCGGCGAGCACAGTGCACCGCCCTATCCCCTGGCGCTGGCAGCAGGGAGCACGGAGCAGGACGAGATTTCCTGGCGCCTGATCGACGGGGACGCGCGGCGGCCGCTGTGCACTACCAGAATTCTACAGCAACAATCATGGGATCGTACAAGGAGGCCGCTGTCCGTTCACGTAGGCAAGGCAGATACACCATACATCCCGGTCCCTGCAGCAGGTGGCACAGCAAAGAACGGGCGCGCTCACCGTTCCGGCGTGGGGGCTGCACGGACGCAATCATGCGGCCGCGCACCACCACGCCACGCGAGCGCAGCGCAGCCGCCAGCCTCCAGAGTCCAGCCGGAGAGAGAGATAGAGAGAAAAGAAGATAGAGCCGCGACATGTCCCCGGCTTTGCCAAAAAGTTGTGATCGCCGTTTCGCGCGGCGCGCGTGGTGCACTGGCGTGGCGTCCATCACGTCCCTTTTCGTCTTTCCCCCGGCCGGTCTCGCTCCTCCGCCTGGGGCCCAGGATTGGCGCTCCGCCGGGCCGGACCACGGGCATATCAGCGTTCACACACGCCCCCCCCCCCCCCCCCCCCCCTCGATATCCTGCTGCTATGCATTATGTTAGGTGATCTGAGAACTCAACAATGCCTCCGAAAGGGTGTGAAGATTTTAGCCTGCAGCCCTCTAATCTTAGCTAGGGATGAAAACGGAACAGAAATATTCCGAATTAACCGTTTTCGTTTTCTATATTATGAACCGTTTTTTAACATGAAAAATTGTCAGTTTCAATTGGTTTCACAACCATTTTCAACCATTTTTTGTACTCTTTAATTGCTAAATTTAGAAATATCCCGAACCGACCGTTTTCGTTTTTCTATATCGTAAGTCCGTTTTCGATCGTTTCCGACCGTTTTCATCCTTTATCCTAGCTCCGCCAAAACTTTCTATCCAAGCACTTCGAAACAGCTTGCTGCAGATGCTTTCGTTAGGAACTTGGAAGCAAGGCTAAATGAGGACCGAAAACCTGGGCCAACCAGCACGGCAGTTTCAGGGCCACAATGTTTTCCCATCAAAACAGATTTTGGGCCTTACTTCGGGAAATGTACTGTCCCTAATATGAAGTAAATACTGGGCCTCATCAACAAAATGATTTCATGACCCAAGCCCACAAATCGTGTGGGCAAAAATGAAGCCGAAGAGTTCTAAGGTCCAGACAGAAGTCTTCGCCAAGATGGGCTATATGTATATATAGGAGCGAATAATCCATTTGACCCCAACGCACTTCCATAGTAATAATTTAACTAGAAACTAAGCGCGCCGTTGCCGCGCAGCTGCCAGTGTTAGGCTACAACGAGATGCCAATGTGGAGTAGAAAGGACTGCATACGCATTAATGTATCTATTCAGTGATGCAAAATATAAAAAGAAGCATTCTTAATTGCAAGACTAATAAATTTTTAACACGTATCTCTTATCTTTGAAAGTAGGAAGTGGGAAGACGTTTTCCCTGTCCTTGACAATTATAGCCATGTGCATATGTACGCCTACAATAATTACCCTGATAGAAAATATAGTTTTTTTTGCATCATCATGTTACAGGCATAGTAAACTGTGGTACAAAAACTGAATGCGACTGCTTCAGACGTTTAGGTCTTTGCTAGTGGGGTCATATTCCAATGTTGCTTACAGAGCAGGATGTGCAAGTGAACAATTGGTATGCACTAAATATTGCAGAAACTAAAGTGCCTTCAATTGCACCTTGGGAATCGACTAAATTCTCAACCTGAAAAGGTAATGGCATCATGTAAACTTCTTATAATGATCATCAGCATATATGAATATAGTTCTGTGTCTCTTGTAGGCAGTGGCGGAGCCAGAAGCTAAACATAGGGGGGGCCAATTTGCCAGATCAACATGTACCCAGTAGCCTTAATGCTGCTCTCTCTCAATAGGATAATATCATAGACAACTCGGTGTTTCTCTTCTCTTCCACGACCAAGTTGCTGCTCTATCTGTTTTCTCTGCACTCTTTTCTCCTCAATCCAATAACAGCAAGGCATTCCATGCTGAATTGCTCCGGCCTTCATATACTTCCTCCTGTTTTTACTTGTCCTATTTGATTTTTGGAAAAAAAAACTCGAAAAAGAGTCTCGTGTTTTTGTTTCTGTGGGAGAGTACAACAATCAAAATCCTGCATGCGTGCCTCGATTGCATGCAATATTAATAGCCATGCAGCTCAAGTAATACTATTTTTAGATGTCGTGTTTCACTTAAAATGATTTGCATGCATGCATGACGCGAGAAATGAGGGAGATAAATCAAGCGGATGTTAAGAAAACAAGAACAACTAACTCAAGTAACTCAAGGCTAACAACTTTCTTGGTCTAGGCTAACAACCGGAGGGAGTAAATCTCAGTGGCAAGGGGGGGCCATGGCCCACTATGGCCCCAACGTGGCTCCGCCAGTGCTTGTAGGTTATTGCGGTTGTTTACCTCTTCCATTTTGTTCTTGATAGCATCTCCTGAACACTATGTTGAAGGAAGGATGATGAGTTGTACCATCTCCCTTGGCACTTGTAGGCACTCCATTGAGTATGCCGCAAAACAAAATTTATATTATATTGAATTGCTATTTTAAAGGATGCAGTGCCATTAAACCTAAGAGAGTGATGTGAATTATTCAGTCAACAAATTATTAACAGGTCTGTAGGCGAAAAGCATGTGGTCAGACTTTATCTATGAAACCAAATGGGTGTAAGCTAAAGAAGAATCATGTAGTGCGCAGAGAGATACCTTAAGTTTCATGTACTCTAGACAATTTGGTCCGCCAGGACAAATAGGTGAACTGGTTAAGCATATAAATTCAATTCCGAAGGTACATTTTAGGTGGGCATGTGATCAGTACATGCTGATTTTTTCTATTGTACAGTAAACTGAAATGTTTTCCTCCAATGTACTTGCAGGAAGATTCTGTTGACCGGTGGATCCCGACATGGGGTAATAGATACACCTCACGCCGCTTCTACTCCCATGTTTTTAGTGACATAGAAGCCCATCCAGTATTCAAGATGATTTGGAAATCAAGGTGCACTCCACGCATCAAATTCTTTACGTGGCTTGTGTTGGTGGATAGATTAAACACCAAGTCAATGCTGCAGCGTAGGCATCTTAATATTCAGGACAGCCCGGTTTGTGTCATGTGCACTACAGGAGAGCTTGAGACAATAGAGCATTTATTCTTTGAATGGCCATTTGCACAAGAATGCTGGTCGATGATAGGAGTCAGTTGGGAAGCTTCACTGCAACTGCTAAACAGATTGATACAGGCAAGATCATTGCATAACATTCCCTGCTTCACGGAGGTAGCATTGATAGCGGCTTGGGAACTTTGGAAGGTGCGCAACGACAAGATTTTCCAAAGGCATGATCCACTTCCAGCTACTTGGCTCTCAAATTTCAAAAGTCAATGTTTACTTCAGTCGGTTAGGTTTAAAGTTGACCTGCGGTCATCTTTTTGTGTCTGGCTTGATGCTTTCAGTTAATCCCTGTATGTAAAAACCCCTTCCTTTATTGTTTTAATGAAAAGTTTTAACCACTGTGGGGACCTCCTCCACAGTTTTTGCCATAAAAAAATGTACTTGCAGGAAGTCTAAATGATAGAATCCGAAATGTTTTCTTCGAGTATAGTTGCAGGAAGTCTAAATCATAGATTCTTGAGTTGTGGACGTAAATTATCCTTGCAGCAGAAAGTGATAGCAATAAAATGAAGGTCTGTTGGGTACCATTAAAAAGAATGAACCTATCACCTCCTAATCACCTGATGAGGTAATATGTTCTTATGGCATGGAAAATGGCTGTTACTTGTATTTCCTACTACATTGAGAAAATAGAAAACATTTTTGTATAGCATATTAGTTGGACTAAAAAGCAGGGCTAACATAAGTTACAACCAATTTTTTGGCACACTACTTGAGTTCTTGTAGATACATAACGACACAGGTGGTAACACATATAATACATCACAAATTGACAATAGGTGAACGCTTAGCTGACCTTTGAAATTATGTCTGTGCGCAGTTTTGTCATTTGGCGCTTCGAATTTACATTGGTGTCCTCATTGTTGAACAAACCTTGGAAAATCAATAGATTTTGTTGCTATCATAACCTGACAAAGGTGGCATTTGGGGAAAAAAATTAGTAGCATGTAGAGTATAATATATACATTCTCAATCAAAGGAGTGCACGCGTTTCGAATTTACAGTGGTGTCCTCATTCTTCAACCAACCTTGGAAAATCAGTAAATATTGTTGGTAGCATAACCTGGTAGCTCTCTAGATGACATGAAGCAGACCAAAAAAATTGTTGAACGGAAATGCGGAAGGCTATGTAATTGATATTCAGATCTGATAGTTTACACATTCACAGCTCCATATATAAAACTGAAAAAACATGCAAAATAGGAAGTGAAGGCATAGCATACCTAAGTTTGATGGTCGGCAGGCCGATCTGCAACATGATGCAGAGTCCACGCATGGGAGATGACTGCAGGCAGGGGCAGTGTTGCTGCAGGGTCTGCTGCATTTGAACACTGCCAATTACCTTCGCTTTTAGTTAACCAAAATTTACGTGTTCAACACTATGACGATGTGGTGTCAGGTTTTTAACAACAACAACAACAACATAGCCTTTTATCCCAAGCAAGTTGGGGTAGGCTAGAGATGAAACCCAAAAGAGACGAGAAACAGGGAGACACATAAAGGGACATAAATGGCACAAGACAATGTCACGGTTTAGGCACGTTGATTGCCAATCTCCAAGCGTGTAACACCCTTGGTGTTACGAACTCGATTAGCACCGGTTTAGATCCAAGAAATATTCGTAATGAGCTCTTGGGTTTTAGACTCATTCTGCACATGAGTTAACAAAGAAGATCGTTTATGCCTCACTTTTATGATTAGAAGGAATCAAATAAAGAAGCAAGTCCAGATGCCTTGGTGTTTAAAATTTGCTTGTTAGATTTTTTTTAACAAACCAAAAAGAGGTAGGTGGTTTTACTTGTTTAGACATGGAACACAGTTTTTAATAATAATAATAATAATAATAATAATAATAATAATAATAATAATAATAATAATAATAATAATAATAATAATAATAATAATAATAATAATAATAATAATAATAATAATACCACTTGTATGTAGTACTTAATAAATATTTGAAGTGCAGGTCTAGTAGGTGAAAATGCGACCTTTGTTTCGGTAGGTAAATATTGTTCAATTGCATTTGGGTAGCTCGAGAATGGAATTAGGACGCTGATTCCAGTTTCTTGAACGATTTTTGCCTAGTACGAAAGGCTTTTTGGACGATGCGGTTTGACTTTTAAATTGTGAATAATTTTCGTAAAGCTTGTCTCTGGTTCCGGTGGTCGGCGGTTTTGATCGTGGTCGTGATCACCGCGCACCTCGGCCCACACTGCGCGTACGGCCACGCCGCGTGCGAGCTGTGCCGCGCTCCAGCCGGCACGGGCCGCTTGCCTGCCTGCGTTGGCCGGCCCGGACCTAGCGCGCCTGTCCGGCTACGTGCTGTTGCCGCTGCACCGCGCTGCTGCTTTGCGTGTGCGCCGCACTGGAGTCGCCAACCGCCGCGCCGCGCGCGTGTTGTGAGCTATGGCCGTGACCGCCATCGCTTGGTCGACGTGGTGACATCCCACCCCTCCGATTTTTTCCCCATGACACGCCTTGGCGGTTGCCACTGCTGCCATGCCGGTCGTTGACCCGGTAGCAATGCCGAAGTGACGCCCTGATCTGCCCGCCACGCGCCGTTGTCGCCTGGACGCGCGCTGCGCCTTCGGTCGCGTCCTGTCCGAGTTTCCCCGCTAGCCGACGTTGCCGTGTGGTCCTTGCTCTGCTGCATGCACGTGAACTGGTCGACCGCCGCTGCCGTTTCTTATGTGAGGAGTTCGGCGTTTCCATTCAATTGCTCACTCTAGGGGGTAGCTGAGGGAGTCAGCTAGCCGCTCTACCGCGTCGAGCCGCCGCTGAGCCCTTCGCCTCACTAATTTAGCGTTTTGCTCGCCGCCGGCCATGAGAGCCGCCGCAGCCCGGTTGAGGGAGGTAAAGCCCGAGAGTTCGATTGCTCATAGCCTTGGACCTATCGTGGCCTCCGGTACCCGGTGCTCGCGCTGTTTGGGTCAGGGCGTTCATCGGCACGAGCTGGCGCGACCGGGGCTGTTCAGAGCGCCGCCGTACCGCCCGCCCGCACGTGGCCAGCCCTCCACCATCGCCCTCTGCCCCAACCGTCAGCACGGCTTGCCTCGAGGTGAGTTAGGGATGCTCTCACGCCGTCTATACTGCCCTCTCGCCGCCCTGAATGGCCGGAACAGCCGCGCCGCTGTGCGGATTCGCCGCCGTCGGAGTTAGGCTCATTAGTGCACCGTTTGGCTTCCAATCACCGCCTACGGGATGGATTTTTGCTTCGCAACGCTCGTCGGCCTGCTAGTTTGGCCGGTGCCTCGCTGTGTTCTCCGGAGTAGCCGAGCAGTGCCAGCCGGAGTGGCGCCGTCGCACGCAGGGAGCCCTGGGGACCATCTCTTTGTGAAGACGAGTCTGTTGGGGGTGTTTGTTGCGAAACGCTCCTCTAGTGTAATAGTGAACCGAGGCTCCGCGTAATAACTTGCTTCGATGAGGGCTATTTTGCATTTGTGCGCGTGCGCGTGCGGGGCGGGCTAGCTGGGCTGGTTTCGTCACTCGCGGCCGTGCCCCGGAATGGGCCAGACCTGGCCGCTGGGCCGTTTGGGTGGTCGCCGGTTTTCTCTGGTTTTAATACATTTTGTAATTTCCATTCTAAGATAAACTTGTAAAACCAATATCTAGATATGCAGGAATCCTAAAATTATGAAACCAATTTTGTTAGTTTCCTAAAAACCTGATCTAACTGTTAGTATGCTTTTATCCACATAGTTGTATAATATTTGCAAGAGTTCGCTAATTATTCTAAAATGTTTAATGTTGCTAAGAATAAACTTGTGAGAATTTTGTAAGGAAAATGATAAACGTGTTGACTCTAAAAAGTTTACAGTAAACTCCCAATATCATTATATGCTCGCTGTAATTTTTTATAGCTCCAAAATACTTAGTTGCTAGGATAGCTAATGAGCCTAGTTGAAATATCTATTAAATCGATAAAATGAATAAAGCAACGTATTGGGTTCATATGACTAAATACTTGTTGGGTAAATGATGTCTTATTCAACAACTTGGGTACGCAGCTTAGTGCGTTAGAGTTAGCTCGTGAGCTTGCGAGGCGTACCGTGTTCTCCTAATTGCAATTATCGTTGCATATTTACGTCTCTGCATTGCATCCACGAATGTTATAATAGGAGCGATGGTGGATCGCGGAGTCATCCGGAGGTAGCAGAAAAGATGGTGCCTCGAGGATCGTGTCACCATGATGAAATGCTAACTTGGTTAATTCTTACCCAGGCAAGCCCCGGTGCATAACCACTATTATTCTGCACTTTAATTTATGCTTGTGCATTAAGTTTAAAGGAGTTGAATGAAACCCACTTGCATATATATCTTATCCTATGAGTCTTACTAGTATGATAGGGTCGTGTAGCGTGCTATGCTATAGGATCCCGGTAGAAGTCGAGTGATTACCTGTCACTCGCGAGAGATAGGAAATATATTATTGTTACTATGATCATGCCACTATCACATGGAATATAAATGTACATGGATAATTGGAGACCGGGCGGAACAGATTGGATGGACTTGGACCTGGTTGGGCAACAGAGCGGGGCTCTGGTTGCATTGGTTCCGCCTGTGTCAATTAAGGACCGTTCGTTGCATGGACCCTGGTCAAGTCACAGATCTTCTTATCCCGAGCATATACTAGCGGATGGGGGCTAGGAAGACTTGTTACTCTCTTGTCATGGGCTCCGGCTCTTTCTGGACCGACTGATTGGAGGCGGGGATAGGTGGAGGTCTTAGCACCGTATTGAGGCCGGACCTCAAGTACGGGAGCTAGGAGTCCAAGTTTGGACGGGGACCTGGAAACCCGTGACGGGAGGGGAACGGGTTGGTCTTGCTGGTGCCTGGGGTACAAGCGAGGCGTGTGTTTTTCGGGGTACCCAGCTGGGCACATTGATTCGCGAATCGCCGTTTCTGCGTGACGGTACGGCTTGACTACGCTCTGGCATCGTAGTAAGAACTGACAGTGGAAAGATGAAGAAATGGTTTCTGATTGCTCAACCCTGCTTGATTATAGACTAGGTGCTTACATAGAAGGTTGGATAAGAAATAAAATACGGCTATAAAAAATAAGAAATTAAGGACACACTCTTAGCGCTGTTTCTTGCAAATAAGAAACCCATAAGCCAGAAAGCCTTGCATAATCCTTGGAGTCTTTTTCTTTTCTCCTGACGGGTAAGTCTTGCGGAGTACAATTGAGTACTCAGGGTTTGTTCTACCCTGTTGCAGGTGACAGGTGCTGATGAGCTGACACTTGTGTGTGGAAACCTCCTGGTGGGCTCAGCGAGAATTTCCTTTACGATACGGAGTAAAGTTTATTTATTAAAACTCTCACTAAAAGTTTTACAAGGGAAATACTATTAATCTATTATCATTTCATGCATTTAAACGTTCTTAATGTTAATGTTTAACTTGTCATTAAATAATTTCATTTCCGCTGAACTCTGATAATGTTTTATAGTCTGATGTTATAACTACATAATGAATCACTCTGATATTGTACTAAAAATGATGTAAGAAATGGTAAGAATGTTGTAAGCTTTACTCTCTCATTTGTGATCCTGATGTAAAAATTTGGATCTTCGAGTTCTCCCTTGCGGTGTGCTCGACGGAATCACTTAGTTTAGTGTTCTCCCTTGGGTACTTAGGGTCTAATGGAAGACGAGTACTCTTGGGAGGGCATTAGATTAGGAGATTCTGCCACAGGTGGTATCAGAGCATAAATGAGGCAATAAAGCTTCGAAATCCTTCCTAAATTAAAAATTTGACAATCAAACCTTTTCAAAAAAAATAGGACGTTTGCATACGAAGTTAAATAAGTATGCCCTATTACTATGGTTATGTATCCAGGATAGATGGCACCTTGCTGACCTAGTTAGGCTTAATTCAGTTTTTTGTAGGTACCCTAACCCCGAGACTAGTTCGCTAGCATCGACTAGCTTCAAGGAGAGCACAATGTGCCAAAACTCTAAAAAAACAGTTGCCCTATATGTCGGTAATAGTGTGAGGACCGATAGGACGTGCATTCATGCATACGTTGTTGTGCAATAGTTGTTGAGGTCGACCAGTCTCTATCAGTGTAGCCACGATGGTGCTGTAGTCTCGTGCGGCGCGCACGCCTGTTGGTTCACGCCTGTCTGGCCCATACGTTGTCGTACCCCTTCTGCGCTCTTGTCGAACCTCTGTCTTACAGTCGTACTAGCCCTTTATGACCCTGGTTACCGCTCGTCGTGCGCGTGTGGAGATCTTGCTGTTCATTTTTACTGGCCCATGCATGGCTCTAGGATGGACTTCGACAGGACCTCTGGCCGCTCTGCCTTTATATGAGGGCAGACTTAGCCGTTTGGAACCATCTTTCGGTGCATCCCAGCTCACTTAGTTGTTTCCCCTTAAAGCCATTTTGTCTTCAAGCCCTCCTTGTACCACCACCCGCTAAGGATGGCAGGAGTTTGGGTTAGCAGCTACTGCCTAAACACCGAGGGTTTTCCCAAAATCCTGTATGCCACCCTCCAAAGACTCGGCGTTCGGGAGCGTCCCGAGTATGAGGGTCGTGAGTACATGAAGCATGGCACAGAGCGATGCAAGGTCACCGTCTACATCGGCAAGAGTGAGGAGTTTCCTGACATCACTGAAGCCTAAAATGTGACCGCAACCGGGTTTCGCTTCGGTGACACCTACCAAGTTGCGGCCCGCAAAGCTCTGCGACATCTCTGCCAGATCTATGAAGGGCCCATTGCTCGTACTCCCATGCGATTCTTTCCCCCTTGGGACAAGAATCGACGGGTATGGAAGGCCCGCATGGAGGCTTTGCGAGGTCCAGACGTGCAAGAGGACAACCCGACCGTGGTGCACCTGATCACGTACTTGCTTGCCCTGGATGAGCAGTACGACCGGCAGGCCTCGGAGCTAAGGGAGTGTCTCCGCCGAACTGAGGAAGCTGAGATCTTCTCCAGGATGCTCGAAGTGCAGCTTGCTGAAGCCCATGCCAATCTAGCAGCCGCGGAGAGTCGAGAGGCGGCCATGGCGGAAGCCGTCCAGGTGGATCAAGACCGTCATGCCTAGGAGCTAGAGGACGCCTATCTTGCCACAAGGGCCAAGCGGAGGATACTCGCCACGGAAAGGCAGGAACCCTTAATCTTGGAGGGAATCCCTGTCCATCCGCTGGAGAGGAGGACTGGTGTTGCTGTACCGCCAGCACCTCCACCCACGGAAGTCTCAGAGTTAGAGCCTTTCTTTCCCCTCACCCAGCCACTGCCAGGAAAAGAAGCGGATCCGCAGCCCAGTGCAGCAGAAGAGCCCCAAGAGCCTAGGAATGTAGTCGTTCACCCCGACGAAGTGGATTAGTCGTCCTAGGGGAGATGTAACCATAGTTGGTAGTGTTTTTCATCACTGTCCTCCAGTGTTGTAATCTTTCCGTTATGTTCTGTCCGTAGTTGTTATGACCGTCAGGTCGTAGGATGCAAGTGATGTGTCGAGCATGAGAGAGTGAGTGCCTGTATGTTGCACCCTGTACGACCTTTGGAATGAGTGTTTGCTTATCTGTTGTGTTGATTACGTCAAGTTGCCTTTCGGCCGTGATAGACGTGCTTAGGGTTCTTGAGATGACCGCAAGCAGGTTGCAAGAGGAACAGTTTCAGATACAGCAGATCAGCCGCGTTTGAATGACAGAGGATACTGTATCAACTAATTGTGGATGTCCCAGTAGAACACTTGAACCCCCTTGATTTAAATTCGCCTTGGGATTTATTTTACTTGTTCCTTGTTTTGAAAAGGAACCCTTGTTGCTTGAAATTACTTTGCAATTCTTTTCTAATTCTGTGGTCTATGGCCCCACTGCTCTTACTGCGAGTAAGTTGGTAATAGTTGTCTGGTTAATAGCTTATGGTGCTGCGACGGAACCGAGGGCCACCTGTGGATCACGACCGCACGGTTGTGTTGCTCGGCGCGCGCTGGTATCGAGGTTGTTGACCAAGCACTTTTACCAAGTTACACCGTAGTGCCACTCTTGCTACAGATATTCTCCTTGGTAAAAACATCCTGGTGTTCTAACGGAAAATCCACAACGGTTTGATGGAGTAGTACTCTCACAATTATGACCGAGATAGTGGGGTTTTGGAAGAAGCAAGTATGTTCTGATCTCAGGCTATATGAAAGGCCAGTGCAAGCTGGATTCAAAAGGAAAAAGAAGAGAGAGAAGATCGATGAGGAAAAGTTAGCCCTCTTGTAGTCTGGAGTAATTGGAACACCGAGGTGGTGTTGCCCCTGTGCCCGGTGATCGCTCTACACTTGCCGGGTCGCTGTCACTGTGTGTCTTGTGGGAGCCATCGGTGGCCGGACCCACGTGAGTCGTGCTCGCATGGCCGCGGCATGGCGCCGCACTCGCCTCGCCCCCTTGCACTGTACGCTCCTCTTTTCCCCAGCACTTGTGTCGGCTCTCGATTTTCACCCTCGTTCCCGTACCGGACCCCCCTCTCTCTCGTTTCTCCTCTCGCTGGTGTGTCGCTCGCACGCCTCCTTGCCGAGCGAACCCATCCCGTCCTTTCTCCTTTTTTCCCCACTCAAAGCTCGCATGAGGAGTGCACCATGGCGATATTGTTCCCCACCTCGTGTTCCACTGGTGATCCCCCCACGCCGCCTCCATTTTCGGTGCGTTGCGCCACCACCTCCATCCACCGGTCTATAAATGCCACCTTGTTTGCCTCTCCTCCATCCCGCCTTCAGATCTGAAGTAGAGCTCATAGAATTGATCTTCTCCGTCCGTGCTCCGGTGGGAGAAGTTCGGGAGCTGTCGAGAAAGTAGAGTCGGAGGCGGGGTTACGAGATCTAGCCGTTGCTTGCAGATCTAAGGTCACCAGCCTTAGGTGATGGTGTAGCTCAGAAAGAAGGGATCTGATTTCCATTGAAGGTGTTCAAGTTCTTCTCAGGTTAGTTAGGTTTAGGGTTTGCGATGTTCGAGGTCTCAGTCTCTTGTTTCTGGATCTGCTGGGCATACGCCATGTTCTGGATAATCGTTTTCCTATTGCTTCTCCACTGTCCCCGCCTTCGTCGTTTTCTAGAGAGGTTGTGAGTTGTATCAGTTGTTCTTAGCCGCAATGCCTCTAGATCCTCGAGTGTTGTAGTCTTCGAAGCTGTGTAATCTCCTTTGGTAATCTCTGCTAGAAGTGAAATCGAGCTTCCCTTTTCTGTTTCTCGCTCTGAATCTCGGGACGAGATTCTTTTTAAGGAGGGTTGGTTGTAACACCCTTGGTGTTACGAACTCGATTAGCACCGGTTTAGATCCAAGAAATATTCGTAACGAGCTCTTGGGTTTTAGACTCATTCTGCACATGAGTTAACAAAGAAGATCGTTTATGCCTCGCTTTTATGATTAGAAGGAATCAAATAAAGAAGCAAGTCCAGATGCCTTGGTGTTTAAAATTTGCTTGTTAGATTTTTTTAACAAACCAAAAAGAGGTAGGTGGTTTTACTTGTTTAGACATGGAACACAGTTTTTATTATTATTATTAATAATAATAATAATAATAATAATAATAATAATAATAATAATAATAATAATAATAATAATAATAATAATAATAATAATAATAATACCACTTGTATGTAGTACTTAATAAATATTTGAAGTGCAGGTCTAGTAGGTGAAAATGCGACCTTTGTTTCGGTAGGTAAATATTGTTCAATTGCATTTGGGTAGCTCGAGAATGGAATTAGGACGTTGATTCCAGTTTCTTGAACGATTTTTGCCTAGTACGAAAGGCTTTTTGGACGATGCGGTTTGACTTTTAAATTGTGAATAATTTTCGTAAAGCTTGTCTCTGGTTCCGGTGGTCGGCGGTTTTGATCGTGGTCGTGATCACCGCGCACCTCGGCCCACACTGCGCGTACGGCCACGCCGCGTGCGAGCTGTGCCGCGCTCCAGCCGGCACGGGCCGCTTGCCTGCCTGCGTTGGCCGGCCCGGACCTAGCGCGCCTGTCCGGCTACGTGCTGTTGCCGCTGCACCGCGCTGCTGCTTTGCGTGTGCGCCGCACTGGAGTCGCCAACCGCCGCGCCGCGCGCGTGTTGCGAGCTATGGCCGTGACCGCCATCGCTTGGTCGACGTGGTGACATCCCACCCCTCCGATTTTTCCCCATGACACGCCTTGGCGGTTGCCACTGCTGCCACGCCGGTCGTTGACCCGGTAGCAATGCCGAAGTGACGCCCTGATCTGCCCGCCACGCGCCGTTGTCGCCTGGACGCGCGCTGCGCCTTCGGTCGCGTCCTGTCCGAGTTTCCCCGCTAGCCGACGTTGGCGTGCGGTCCTTGCTCTGCTGCGTGCACGTGAACTGGTCGACCGCCGCTGCCGTTTCTTTTGTGAGGAGTTCGGCGTTTCCATTCAATTGCTCACTCTAGGGGGTAGCTGAGGGAGTCAGCTAGCCGCTCTACCGCGTCGAGCCGCCGCTGAGCCCTTCGCCTCACTAATTTAGCGTTTTGCTCGCCGCCGGCCATGAGAGCCGCCGCAACCCGGTTGAGGGAGGTAAAGCCCGAGAGTTCGATTGCTCATAGCCTTGGACCTATCGTGGCCTCCGGTACCCGGTGCTCGCGTTGTTTGGGTCAGGGCGTTCATCGGCACGAGCTGGCGCGACCGGGGCTGTTCAGAGCGCCGCCGTACCGCCCGCCCGCACGTGGCCAGCCCTCCACCATCGCCCTCTGCCCCAACCGTCAGCACGGCTTGCCTCGAGGTGAGTTAGGGATGCTCTCACGCCGTCTATACTGCCCTCTCGCCGCCCTGAATGGCCGGAACAGCCGCGCCGCCGTGCGGATTCGCCGCCGTCGGAGTTAGGCTCATTAGTGCACCGTTTGGCTTCCAATCACCGCCTACGGGATGGATTTTTGCTTCGCAACGCTCGTCGGCCTGCTAGTTTGGCCGGTGCCTCGTTGTGTTCTCCGGAGTAGCCGAGCAGTGCCAGCCGGAGCGGCGCCGTCGCACGCAGGGAGCCCTGGGGACCATCTCTTTGTGAAGACGAGTCTGTTGGGGGTGTTTGTTGCGAAACGCTCCTCTAGTGTAATAGTGAACCGAGGCTCCGCGTAATAACTTGCTTCGATGAGGGCTATTTTGCATTTGTGCGCGTGCGCGTGCGGGGCGGGCTAGCTGTGCCGTTGCTGGGCTGGTTTCGTCACTCGCGGCCGTGCCCCGGAATGGGCCAGACCTGGCCGCTGGGCCGTTTGGGTGGTCGCCGGTTTTCTCTGGTTTTAATACATTTTGTAATTTCCATTCTAAGATAAACTTGTAAAACCAATATCTAGATATGCAGGAATCCTAAAATTATGAAACCAATTTTGTTAGTGTCCTAAAAACCTGATCTAACTGTTAGTATGCTTTTATCCACATAGTTGTATAATATTTGCAAGAGTTCGCTAATTATTCTAAAATGTTTAATGTTGCTAAGAATAAACTTGTGAGAATTTTGTAAGGAAAATGATAAACGTGTTGACTCTAAAAAGTTTACAGTAAACTCCCAATATCATTATATGCTCGCTGTAATTTTTTATAGCTCCAAAATACTTAGTTGCTAGGATAGCTAATGAGCCTAGTTGAAATATCTATTAAATCGATAAAATGAATAAAGCAACGTATTGGGTTCATATGACTAAATACTTGTTGGGTAAATGATGTCTTATTCAACAACTTGGGTACGCAGCTTAGTGCGTTAGAGTTAGCTCGTGAGCTTGCGAGGCGTACCGTGTTCTCCTAATTACAATTATCGTTGCATATTTACGTCTCTGCATTGCATCCACGAATGTTATAATAGGAGCGATGGTGGATCGCGGAGTCATCCGGAGGTAGCAGAAAAGATGGTGCCTCGAGGATCGTGTCACCATGATGAAATGCTAACTTGGTTAATTCTTACCCAGGCAAGCCCCGGTGCATAACCACTATTATTCTGCACTTTAATTTATGCTTGTGCATTAAGTTTAAAGGAGTTGAATGAAACCCACTTGCATATATATCTTATCCTATGAGTCTTACTAGTATGATAGGGTCGTGTAGCGTGCTATGCTATAGGATTCCGGTAGAAGTCGAGTGATTACCTGTCACTCGCGAGAGATAGGAAATATATTATTGTTACTATGATCATGCCACTATCACATGGAATATAAATGTACATGGATAATTGGAGACCGGGCGGAACAGATTGGATGGACTTGGACCTGGTTGGGCAACAGAGCGGGGCTCTGGTTGCATTGGTTCCGCCTGTGTCAATTAAGGACCGTTCGTTGCATGGACCCTGGTCAAGTCACAGATCTTCTTATCCCGAGCATATACTAGCGGATGGGGGCTAGGAAGACTTGTTACTCTCTTGTCATGGGCTCCGGCTCTTTCTGGACCGACTGATTGGAGGCGGGGATAGGTGGAGGTCTTAGCACCGTATTGAGGCCGGGCCTCAAGTACGGGAGCTAGGAGTCCAAGTTTGGACGGGGACCTGGAAACCCGTGACAGGAGGGGAACGGATTGGTCTTGCTGGTGCCTGGGGTACAAGCGAGGCGTGTGTTTTTCGGGGTACCCAGCTGGGCACATTGATTCGCGAATCGCCGTTTCTGCGTGACGGTACGGCTTGACTACGCTCTGTCATCGTAGTAAGAACTGGCAGTGGAAAGATGAAAAAATAGTTTCTGATTGCTCAACTCTGCTTGATTATAGACTAGGTGCTTACATAGAAGGTTGGATAAGAAATAAAATACGGCTATAAAAAAATAAGAAATTAAGGACACACTCTTAGCGCTGTTTCTTGCAAATAAGAAACCCATAAGCCAGAAAGCCTTGCATAATCCTTGGAGTCTTTTTCTTTCCTCCTGACGGGTAAGTCTTGCGGAGTACAATTGAGTACTCAGGGTTTGTTCTACCCTGTTGCAGGTGACAGGTGCTGATGAGCTGACACTTGTGTGTGGAAACCTCCTGGTGGGCTCAGCGAGGATTTCCTTTACGATACGGAGTAGAGTTTATTTATTAAAACTCTCACTAAAAGTTTTAAAGGGAAATACTATTAATCTATTATCATTTCATGCATTTAAACGTTCTTCATGTTAATGTTTAACTTGTCATTAAATAATTTCATTTCCGCTGAACTCTGATAATGTTTTATAGTCTGATGTTATAACTACATAATTTATCACTCTGATATTGTACTAAAAATGATGTAAGAAATGGTAAGGATGTTGTAAGCTTTACTCTCTCATTTGTGATCCTGATGTAAAAATGTGGATCTTCGAGTTCTCCCTTGCGGTGTGCTCGACAGAATCACTTAGTTTAGTGTTCTCCCTTGGGTACTTAGGGTCTAATGGAAGACGAGTACTCTTGGGAGGGCATTAGATTAGGAGATTCTGCCACAAAGCGCTCCTGTCCATTGCTAAATCCTTGGAGATATTCCACTCCTTAAGATCTCCCTTAACGGACTCGTCCCAAGTTAGTTTAGGTCGACCTCTACCGCTCTTTACATTATCGGCCCGCTTTAGAACTCCACTACGCACCGGCGCCTCAGGAGGCCTCCGTTGGACTTGTCCAAACCATCTCAACCGATGTTGAATCAATTTCTCCTCAATTGTTGCCACCCCAACCCTATGCCGAATATCGTCGTTCCGAACTCTATCCCTCCTTGTGTGCCCACAACACCAACGCAACATACGCATCTCTGCTACACTCAATTGCTGTACATGTCGCCTTTTTGTAGGCCAACACTCAGCACCGTATAACATCGCCGGACGAATCGCCGTCCTATAGAACTTACCTTTCAGCTTCTGAGGCACCCTTTTGTCACAGAGAACGCCAGAAACTTGACGCCATTTCAGCCAGCCGGTTGAAATTCTATGCCTAACATCTTCATCAATGTCTCCATCCTTTTGTAGCATCGACCCTAAATACCGAAAAGTATCCTTCTTGGCCACCACTTGCCCATCGAGGCTAACGTCTCCCTCCTCGTGCCTAGTCGCGTTGAAATCGCATCTCATGTACTCGGTCTTAGTCCTACTAAGTCTGAACCCTTTCGACTCTAACGTGTGCCTCCATAGTTCTAACTTCCTATTAACCCCCGCCCTACTGTCGTCAACTAGCATCACATCATCAGCAAAGAGCATACACCAAGGGATATCACCTTGTATGTCCCTTGTGACCTCATCCATCACCAAAGCAAATAAATAAGGGCTCAAAGCTGACCCCTGATGCAGTCCTATTTGAATTGGAAAGTCACTAGTGTCGCCATCACATGTTCGGACAAACGTCACAACATCCCTGTACATATCCTTGATGAGGGTAACGTACTTAGTTGAGACTTTGTGCTTTTCCAAGGCCCACCACATGACATTTCTCGGTACTTTGTCATATGCCTTCTCGAGGTCAATAAAGACCATGTGCAAGTCCTTCTTCTGCTCCCTATATCAGGTTTTTAAACATTTCGAAAAACAAATCACTGCCTTCACCATTTAATATCAAAAATTGTTGCATACTGTAGTAACCACCATGTACCCAACGATGAATCATAACTGGCATTTGTGGAGGTCACATAAAATCCTGACCCCTATAGAGCTCTGAAGTCTGAATTGGACCACAACTTAACTGGCCGTTGGATTTTCTTGCAGGAGCTTTGTGGCTTATGCATTTGTTTTGTACAAATTGCTGTTTAATTCTGAAACACAAATATTACCATTATAGAGGCCACTGGGAGACATAGGATGATGGAATTGGAGTACCTTGATGTGCAGACGATGTCGAGTGAGCGCATCGGTGGGACTGAGAACTAAAGCATGGGTCGTTGAAACTAACATAAGGATGAAAACTGCATACGAAAAGGATGCAGGATGACTGTTTGCACATAGGTGAAAGGGAATTGCTAATTTATTAGAACTGAGGACTCCCAATCATAAGTAGTTAAAAAAGGAAATTAAAAAGTGATGTCACCTGGCAGCCCAACGTACACTGAACTGAAGGACGGAGACAGAGGCAGTGGAGGCCACAGCGGCGCTGCAGACCGTGGCAGAGGTGGGCGGCGCGTCTCGGAGGGTAGGCCGGTGTACCTGCGAGGCGGCGGCGCGGAAGGCAGGCTAGGGCGCCGGAGGGGACTGGGCGTTGCCGGGTTTGGGGACGGCAGCAGCTAGGGTCGTAGAAGCTCCGGTCTGAGGATGGCGACTCCGGTGTGCCGGCGGCAGGAGTAGCGTCGAGGCAACCCCAGGCGCGGGAAGACGCGCGGGTGTAGGAGGCGGCCGCATGGAGGGGAAGCTGCAGCAGCGGAGGGGATCAGGGTCGTGCGACCCGCCGCTGGCGCCTTTCGCTGCCAGGAGCGCCGCCTGGGGACGCCGCGCCGGGGTCGCCGTGGGAGAGGGCCCGCCGGGGCTGGCGCCCGAACCCCACGCGCCGCGCCAGGGTGGCCGCAGCTGCCGTGCTCGCGCCCCCCGCCTGCTCCGAGGTGGCCGGAGCCGCCACGCCCGCACCCCCGCTCGTGCTAAGGTCGCCGGGGCTGCCGGGGCCACCGCGCCCGCACCCCTGCCCGCGCCAGGGTCGCCGGAACCTTGGGCTGCCATCCGCGCCGGGAACGCCTCGCCCACACCCCGCCCGCGTCAGGAGGAGGAGGGAGGCGTGGGAGTCGAGGCCGAGGGGAGCGGCAAAGGACCGGCTCGCGAAGGTTCGCGTTGGTTCGGGTCGACGATAGAGCGGGTACGAGACCCGACCGATCCGCAATCCGACGGACCAGATCGCTTGCTCGCTCCATCCGACGGCTCGTGGCTTAGCGGGCGACGTGGCCACGCTGCCCGGCCTTCTTTTGGGAGCAGGATTCCTATGAACAAGATTTGTCTGGATCCCTTAGGGTGTGTTCACTTCGCGAAAAGTAGCTGAAAAGTTACTGTAGCATCTTTCGTTGTTATTTGACAAAATTTGTCCAATTATGGACTAACTAGGCTCAAAAGATTTGTCCCGACATTTACAGACAAACTATGCAATTAGTTATCTTTTTTACCTACATTTAATGCTTCATGCATGCGTCGAAAGATTTGATGTGATGGGTGGAAGAGGAAATATTTTGGGTTGGGTGGGGAAGTGAACAAGGCCTTAATTGCTTCACCAATGTGGGATGAGATGACCATCTCGATATGGGAGAAAAACGGGTGAAAACTCTTGTTTGGTCTGCGGCGACTAAACTCACTTTTGGTGTCTAAAATGTCAAACATGACAACTAAAAGATGACTAAAATAGTTTAGTAAGGAGACTAAAGTACAAAATTGACAGAGCTGTCACTCATTATTGTCCGTCCTCCCACCCCTCCTGATCCGTCCACCACCACCCCTGCTCCTGCTCCTCGCTCACCGCCCCCTCCTCCCCCCACGCCGTTGTAGTCCCCGATTGTGACTCCGTGCGAGATCCACCACCATAGGGAGAAAGCCGCCATGGATCCACCACAGCCCAGAGGAAGACGTAGCCGCCTAGTCGAGCTGCCAAGCCACCGTCGGGAGCCATGACAGGACCGGATCCGCCGCCGGTGGGGTGGGAGAGGCCGTTGCGGGCCACGCCACGTCGCCGCCGAGGACGGCAGCGCGAGCCGCGATGCAATGCCGCTAAGGAGCGCTGCGCGAGCCACGCCGCACTGCCGCCCATGAGCGCCACGACGCACCGCCACCGAGGAACCACTGCCGGATCTAGTCGCCTCGCGTGCCAGGCCACCATGGATTGAAGTCTCCGGATCTGGTCGGCCTGGAAGCCACCGGCGCCTTCGCTCTAATTCAGCCAGCTAGAGAGAGGATGAATATTTTGATCTTTGTCCAACTGCTTTAATGATCTTTAGTCACTGGAACCAAATAGAGAGAGAGATTAAAGTTTAGCCCTTGGGACTCAATGAACCAAACAGAACCTAAGCTCTATGAGCCAGGTCGGTCAATTCGTCGCCACTCGGACATAAGACGTAAGACCTATCAATATGAACAAATATCAACAAATTATGCAGATATGTTGTTACTATATATAAAAAAAGAATAGGATGTCGGGCTTGTCGTGCCAAGCAAGGTGAAACGACGAGCCGTCGTGTCAGGTGAGATGGCGTGAAAGCACTGTCATGTCAGGTAAGATGGCATGACAAGCCAGGCCCCACCAAGCCAAGGTGCCACAGTGGCATGTGTGTCACACCAATACATGTGATGTGACAAGTTGTTCTGCCACACGGCATAACCTCATAGCAAACAATCTGTCGCAGTTGACCATGGCCCTCCCACGGCTACTGCCATGCACTACTTTCTCTTAAGGCTGGAAACGGAAAAAATCCTGTTACGATCCGTTTCGTTTTCTACTTTGTTCCACCTGTTTTCATATTTGTGAGATCATTTATGGAAATGAGAGAGGAGATTTTTCGTCCATTTCACTATGATCACGTTTTCATCCGGAATTGACCAGTATTTATTCGTTTTCATCCTGTTTTCAATCTACGTGAGATCTATCTATAAATGGATATGTTCATGAACCTACTAATCACGAATTATGCATGTTAACATGTTAACACATGGTGCGCTAGTGAATATTGGACTGGTAACTTCTTACGTATATATTATTTTGTCACTTTGTTCATGTATACTCGAGAATATTTAATTATGTTATTCTAACTTAATTTTCTGGCTCCCCAACCGTATTTGGTTGTTTCCCTATTTCCGTATTTCCTCATCCGTTCTTAATTCTGTTTTTTTCCCGATTCCGGTCCCGTTTCCGCTAAAAATATAGAAACGAAAATGGGATATAGGTTTTTCGGTCTGTTTCCGTTTGTTTTCATCGCTACTTTTTCTATCCTTTTTTATTTGGAAATGCTAGGGTCAAGACATACGATCGTCCGGACGCCCCCGTTGTCATCGGCCACGAGATGGTATGAACGACCCATCTATCCCGGTTGCCTCCTCCGATCGGCGGTTTGATTAAAAAACGTTCGGTTGTCTTCTTCACTCACAGGTCTCTAGAAACGTCATTCCCCAATCTCCACTTGCTGCCAAATTCTAATTCCGCCCTCCACCGTTACCGCACTCCTGCAGCGCTCTCAACCGTGGCTGGTCGGCCGCCATCCTCCATCTCCACCTCACCTGAGCACCGCCGACCACCTCCTCCCTCTCCACCGCAATTCATCGACCATCGCACGACTTCAGTTTGTCGCGCCCACCCGACCGCTTCCATCACTCTCCGACAACACCTCTGGCCAGGAGCGGTGACTAATCGGCCTCCACCTCTCTTTCCTCTCCACAGCACTCGGTCTACATCCTCCCTCAGCGACTACATCCAGCGATGCGGACGAGATCAGGCTGGTGGTGCCGTCGTGCGCCATCCTGGTGGTGCTCGCACGCTGGCTCCCACTTGAAGGATGTAATCAATCGGCCATGGTGTCTCCCTTCTCCTATGTTGCAAATGTATGTTTCAAGCGTTTTAAGTGTTATCAGAGGTATGTTGCTAGTGTTTCATATGGATGTTGCAAAAGTCGATCGAGATGTTGAATATATTGCAAGTGCTTCAGAGACATGTTGCAAGTGTTTCAGAGGCATGGTGATAGCGTTTGTTCAAAATATTTCATATGTTTCAGACGTATGTTGCAAGCGTTTTTTATTTAGATGTTGCATATGTTTCACACATATGCTGCAAGGGTATGTTGAAAATGTTTTAGTTGTTTCAGTCTTACGTTGCAATAAGTGTTTTCATATTGTAAGTTGCAAGTGTTTTATTCGGATATTGCATATGTTTCACACATATGTTGTAAGTGTATATTTCAGATGTTTCATCTGCTTTAGACTTATTTTGTACTCAAGTGTTTCATGTTGCAAGTGTTCCGTGTTTTAGAGTCATGAGGACACGTCCCGGGTGCTAGGGGAAGGGGCGTGGCGAGTCGGGGACCAGCAGATGGGGCACACGACACGCTTGGGGTCCTGCGCAGGCTCCCGGATCTCGCCCGCGCAGAGAGTGGAGGGGTCAGGGGGAGGAGTGTTGGGCGTAGCCGAGGTGCGCGCGTGGGGTAGGGCGAGGCGGACGGGAGCGGGGTACGCGTGCGTGGCGGGGCGGGGCAGACGGACGTGCGCCAATAGCAACGATACACGCACAGCGGTAGGCGCGGGGCGCGCGGGCTAGCACAGCAGCATGCGCGAGCATCCGGACACACTCATCTGCTCCAGACATCCGGACGCTAGTAATTCCCCGTGCTGATCAAACTTTTTAAAATTTGATTAGATTATAGAAAATATTAACAATAATTATATTTCTAAATAAGTTTATTATATATTTATATATATATTTAATTAAAATCGATTACGTCCCCTTTTCGGAAAGTGACGACGAGGGACGCAGGGAGTATGCTTCTCCATGGAATCGACGCCATAGAACGGCGACGCACGCGGTCACGCGGCACAGCTCCAAGACGGGCCCAGGATTTTGCGGCATGTCCTCGGAACGGAACGTTCGGGAACACAGGGATGCGCTGAAAAGGCGGAGGGTGAGTGCGGTCGTTGTCTGCACGTCTGTCGCCGGTCGAAGTCCAGTCCGGTCTCGAGTCCGCCTAGCTGTTGCGCGACTGGAATTTTGTTTTCGTGCTCGCCCTTTTATCTCGAGGAATCCAGTAAAGACCGGGCTCGATCGTGTCATCCTGCAACGGAAGGAAACCATAATGCTCTAGACGCGTCGATAGTTCGATGTTGCCGATAATGCACGTAGTAGGTGCATCCATCAGAGAATCATCAGGATTCTGAAATCTACTACAGGTAGTTGATGGAATCCGTTGTCCCCTGTAAAGCACACTGGATCGGTGGATCCCATTGAACCATGCCAAAAGCCGGGGATCAGTGCCGGCTTGCTGCTGAAGTAACCCCTGAATTGACGTTATTAATGTCATAGTACGTGCCACTGTTATGAGTCATGGCAGCGATCACACCCGGACGAAACGAACAACGACCGATGGGCATACTATCCTCTCCACGAGTCGCCGATCCAGAATCGGTCACGATACACAGATCCTCGAATCACGCGAAAGTGCGTCGCGATTACCATAAACCGATGAACAAACAGGCCATTATTTCGATGGCGCGCACTCGAGTTTGGTAAGATTACCCTGTATATACGGCGGTTTGTTGGGGAGGAGATCAAATGTAATTTTAGACGGATTTTGATAAAACTGCAGATACAAATAACCGATCTAACCCCTTTTTCTTATCCTCAGATCTGATCTGCAGCAACCAAAAGCACCCGCCTTATCTCTCGCCGTCGTCGCCAGGGCAACAATGGCGACTCTCCTGCGGGCTGTCCGTAAAGTCCCACTCGCGTCTCGCGCCGCTGTGATGTCATCCCGCTCAGCGCGTGCGGTCGGCGTAGCCGCAGCCGCCAGCTCCCCTTCCAGCGCCGGCGATGTCTTCCCTTCCAACGCCGATTACGCGCACTTGCCAGGTAAACCAATCCCACCCTCTTCCTGGAGTATCATAGATAGGGAGGGCTACGTATCCATCCATCTCATAAACTTTTTGTGCTCGCGCGACAAGCCCAAATGCCCAATTGCATGCTACTATTCGATGTGCGTTCTTGACGCTACTAATAATTCCCATAAAACTGTCTATCGTAGATGATGCTAAGACTCCGACGGACAAGGACATGGAGTCGGATGAAGCTGTATGGGCCTTATACGTACGAGCGCTGGTGCAAGGCTTTCAAGAAGCAACGCGACCACGCCGAGATGGCTCGCCGGTTCAAGATATTCAAATACAGTATTATGCACAGTATGTGCATGACTGGAATACTTATGTTCCTAAAGATCCCGCTGAAGCAGCCATTTTTCTTGAGAAGAGACGAGAGGCCACATTACTTCTTTCGAAAGGTGAAGACGTCTCACACCTTGATGAGTGGCATTGCCGTATGCGTTAGGCCGACTCTCCGACGGGGGAGATCTGTTTCTTCGTGAATGCGATTATTACTTGTTGAAGCTAATCGAAGGGAGGGAGGCATCATGCAACGCTGTTAAAGATGTTATCGTACCTGCAACTCCTCAGTACTACTCCCCTAATAAGATAACAATGGGGATAATCCAATATCACAATCTAGATTATTAGAAGAGATACTTTTGCATATCACCAATATCCTCCCCAATACATGGGATCCACCTGTCAGACCAATTTATTTTTCTTTCTTTCTTGTCCTCTCGTTTCATCTCCTTCCCCGATTCGGCGATTCACATCGTGGGCGCCTTCGTCTCCAACCCCCACCATAGACGCCGACAAGAGCGAAGCTCATCTACGATGCAGCACCGCCACCACCCCAAGTGCCCAGGATGGGATCCGTGTACCTCCATGGGCAGCGTCGCGCGCATCCTGGCCTTGGCCCCGGTCAGCGCTGTGCACAACCCCAACCATCGCTACGCCTACCTCCGGCCCCGGCTCCGGCCACAACCACCGCCGCATGGAGGCCCTACGCTTGGAGCAGAGGCCGCGGCGGTACTTCGGCATGGCTCTGACCCCGACCTTAGACTGCAGATCGAGCATCACGGGGCCATGGCTGCTCCATTGACGGCCCCCGCATGCTGTTGCGGCCATGCCTGCGCCATCAGGGACCTCCGGCAGTGCTAGACAACAATGGAGTCGGAGAGGAGCGAGGGGAGGAAGATGACAGTTGGAGGTGGGCCCAGCTTACTGGGGAGATACAACTCCCTCCTACTTGAGGGGAGATGAGAGAGATATTGGTAAATTGGAAGAGCTATTGGGAAACTGAAAGGAGATGAGAGAGATATTGAGAAACTGAGAGGAGATGAGAGAGATATTGGTGACGGCTGGAGAGAAAAAACACCCTCCCCCAATATGTGACGACCCTCCCCAATATATGACGGAAACTGTTCTAGAAAAAACACTCATCTCCCTCAATATAATAGGTTTATGGGAATAAAGGGTGGTATTTGAGAACTGTTGGAGATGCTCTTAGGGAAACCTGGACCATGAACGAATGAGATGATCTGAACTCACCAAATCTCTCGAATGCAATAAGTTAGGCTTTATTTGCTGTTCTGTGTACTTGTGCTTCCATGTGTGCTAAGTTATATCCATAAACTTGTTTGGCCCGACTTATTAGTCGTCATACAATGTTTTTCTCTCGTAACAAAAACAGGTGTAGCCAGCTTATCGGGCGAAAAAAAATCATCAAGGCGTCACCGGTCTGCGACAACAGTCGGAGTCGCGCCACGAACTGCCCATGCTGCACTCTTTTATCGCCAGCTGGGGAGACAGAGAACGAGCGAGAACCGACGGCCGTTCCCCTGTGCCTACGCCTCGTGTAGTCTCGCCTGACTGACGATGCCGGACGGACCGGAGCCCGACCGGAGTCACCGGCCAGCCGTTCGAGCAGGAATCGTCGTGCAGTGGCGGACCCAGCTGTGTTCTGGGTAGGCTCAGGACTACCCTAGATTTCCGGCGACCAAGGTAACGGAGCACTGTAGCGAGACTGTAGCGTATTGTGGAGCACTGTTCCTATACTGTATGCCTACCCAATGAAATGATTCTGGGTCCGCCACTGTCGTCGTGTACTCGTGTGGACTCGACTGACGTATAAAATTTCTAGAGAGGCCGCGCTCGCACCACAAGTCCTCCGGCTTCCCCAAGCGCAACGAAAACGCGCATTTATTCTGTAATCTCCCCACCACTACCTTTCTCCTCACTGACACTGCCTAGACAAGGACTCGGAAAAGCATCGGGCGATCGCCGCTGCTCCCAAGCAGCCCCAGGGCCGGTCAACCAGCCATCGAAGCCAGGGACACACGGCAAGAACGCGCGCAGTTCCGCCGTCTCATCGTCAGCCATGCATCTTTGGCGCTCCCGCGTCGTCGCTGCAGTTGTTTTCGCCGCCACCATCATCATCGGGCTAGGCGCGGCGGGCGTCGGCGAGGCGGCCACCGGCACGTTCATCTACGCCGGCTGCTCGCCGTCCAAGTACCAGCCGGGCACCCCCTTCGAGGGCAACCTGGAGTCGCTCCTCGCCTCCATCGCCAGCGCGGCGCCCAACGCCGGGTACAACAGCTTCACGGCGGGTGCCAACGGCACGGCTGCGTACGGGCTGTACCAGTGCCGCGGCGACCTGGGCGGCGGCGCCGACTGCGCGGCGTGCGTGCGGGACGCGCTGGCGCAGCTGAGCCAGGTGTGCGCGGCGGCGTACGCGGCGTCGCTGCAGCTGGAAGGGTGCTACGTGCGGTACGACAGCACCAACTTCCTGGGCACGCCCGACGCCGCCATGGTGTACCGCAAGTGCAGCACCAGCAGCAGCAGCGACGGCGGGTTCCTCAGCAACCGGGACGCCGTGCTCGGGGACCTGCAGCAGGGCGTGGGCGCCAACGCCAACGGGTACAAGGTGAGCAGCTCCGGGAGCGTGCAGGGCGTGGCGCAGTGCCCGGGCGACCTCGCGGCGGCCGACTGCACGGCGTGCCTGGCGCAGGCGGTCGGCCAGCTCAAGGGCACCTGCGGCACCGCGCTCGCCGCCGACGTCTACCTGGCGCAGTGCTACGTCAGGTACTGGGCCAACGGTTACTACTTCCGCCCGACACAAGGTACGTACAAACTACTGTATTTTCCAACGCAAATTGTACGCGGTTTTGCCCTCGCGTTTGAGCCTTCGACACGGCTTACTACCTAGTGCGCGGTTACTACAGATCGCAATTTGCGAGTGCCCAGCTCGAGTTGCAGCAGGAATTGATTCCAATAGGCGATGGTTAAACTTCCCAAAGTTTGTAACAAAGAGATGAGGCAGAATATGTCCTCTGTCACCCTTTTTCTCCCTATGGTCATACCAATGGATGGCGATGAGGACGAGAATGTCCGAGGCCCCCGAATATTTCAAGGCGATTAGGCGAGTGATTCCACAGGAAAGATCACTCCCAATGGCTTAATTTTCAGTTGTCTAGGACCAATCGTGCCTGTTACTAGAAAATTTTAGCTACCAATATGCAATAGCTCGAACGCCCTGGCTAGATTAGCAAAGGATGCTGTCTAGAATAGCAAAGGAGAAAGAGACAAGATAGCGATCACTTGACTGCTGACAAGTGACCACCGCGCCGCGCGCGCCATAACGGCTGGTGGCAACATTCTCTGTTTCATTCCACCTCATCAGTCAAGGTTTGGTATGCAATCATCCCGGAGTTTCTAGTGGACCGCATGCGAGGCACATTTACAACTGGACCCGGCATAATCAGGTAGTTAAGCGACAGTAATGAAAGGAGCTGCATTACTTCTTGATCCAAAAAAAAGGGACCAAAAGAGTAAATTTGAGTATTTCCTGCATGGCTGCATCGTCACCTGTAGATGCAAAGCACTTTCAGCCGTAAGCTAGCCGTCGATTTCTCTATCTTTTGTCGTATAAGTATACTTTTTTTTTTTGCGAAATGTCGTATAAGTATACTGATCCAAAGGATTGTCCTGATCCATCGGTAGGGCCACTAAACAAAAAAAAACCTATCGCCAAGCATATCCATCAGGTTTATGTAGGACTGCGCGGCCGCGAAAGGCACGCACATTGTGGGATTATTGGCGCTTGACGGCGGCGGCCAACCACCCCCAGTGCCGATGAATATATTCCCGATAAAACAAAAGGAGCACTCGGGCAAGTGCGCAACTTTGCATATGCTATTCTAATCCTGCATCCGATGATCTGATGTCCTCTTGCGGTCACAGATTATTCGCAGGATGATGTCGGGAGGACTGTGGCCATAATCGTCGGCATCTTGGCAGGACTGGCGCTATTCGTGGTGTTCATCTCGTTCCTCAGAAAAACATGTAAGCCCCCCCTGACCTGCTAAGCGTTGTGCGATCATGTACAAGGGATCGAGGCCTTGCCTCAACTAACCTCATGTAACTGGTGGTGTCTCAATGCAGGCTAGCTTGGCCACTGGAACGGGCTTCCACTCTCAAACGTTGGCATAGTGATGGGCTTGGAAAAGAGATTGGTCTACTGGCAAGGCCTGCAAAATGCTTCGTAAAGCACATGTACTGTAATCTCATTTTGTTAGCAATAGATATGGGCTATCAGAGGAGCACTACCTTGATTTGGGTCATCATTTTTGGTCCACTGATAATGGCCTACTTGCGATCATCCATCGCAACAGCATTCACATCTGATCTTAATCATTTCGGTAGTTGGATGAAGATCAGACTTGGCATTACTTTACATAGGTACGAACATAAGTTGATGATGATATATACAAGTGATCATGGGTTCACACGGTCCCCAGATAATACGAGCTCGCACACAGGCACAGGGGGCAGCAGACCTCAGGGGGCTTTGCTATTGATCTCTTATCATCAAGCGCTGTGTCCCTGAGCCATCGGGCTCCACCTCGCCGAGTTGTAGCTGCTGCAAGCGCTGATGCTCGACTCCCTCATTTTCATCTCAGATATACCACTGTTGCAAATGTTTGCAAACGCTCTCATGTACTTCATGCCATACTGAGTAAGTGAACCACAATGGGATTCGAAAATCCGCACCTAGCAAAATCCATCAAGATGAGATAAGTTCAACACACTGACTGAATGCGAATGTGCAATAGCAAGGAACTTCATGTGCATGCCTTATGTCAGAGTCGGATAAGAAAAATCAGTATACTCACCATCCTCTTCAAACAATCCCAGTCATCGACCAATGGTTGACCCGAGGTTCTAACAGCCTCAAGCATTGAAGGCCCTTTCTCAAATCCGAAGACAAGCCTCCCAATGAAATCGATACTGCTGTCAAGATGTTTCCTATGTTGAACAGTTTCTTTAATCTCTATAAGAGCCCTCAGCTTCTCTACAGACTCCCCATTTAACTGCTCATACTGGAAGAAAGAACTGAACATTAGGAAACAAGAATAATAGGAGGCTGCTGGCTACCACAAGTGATTGGCAAAACTTCAGCTTGGTATTAGAGGAGTGAGCTTAACATCAAGACGAATGTACCAGCCCTAACCTTCTCAAGCGTGGTGCTATCGCAACAGCCTCTCACCAAGACCATATTTGTATTAGAAAGCTAGTTCTTCCTCCTATCTACAAGACTAGTTAAGCCATACCAAACAAGCCACATAGTTTCAACTTTTAATGATGATAGTGTGAACTTGGAGGAAAAAGCACAACAGCTTTTAGCCAGTGATGGAACAAGCAAAACCCCTTCCTTGAACTGTCTTGTCAATTATTATCTAAATTTCTCTAAAACATAGGTATAAGATGTGCCAGCTGCCAGCCCCTAGGCTTGTTTTTCAAATGAGCACTTTAAGGACTTAAATTTGCGTGTTCCAACAAAAGAAATAAAGTGGTCACAAAAACTAAAGCATACCCATGGTATCATCGCCAACAACACACACAATATAAAAAAGAGCCTGATCTTTTGTGAGAAGGATTTCTGGAAGATAACCAAGTAAACAGAAATAAAGAACTCTACCAGCTAACCCATAGAAATAGGCATAAGGATGGTTATAAAAACAAGAAATAAAATATATTATTGTAGCAACACAATGTAATGATGCCATATATATCAAGCAATGTAGCAAGTAGCATACTTTTCAAGAACAAATAACTAGTTATTTACAGAGATTTCATCTGTGAAATGGTTTCTGCATGTTTTACCTAGAGCAACAACGCATCATGTTTGAATTCAACAAAGTAGAGGACAAGAACGGGAAAACAACAAACAACCAATAGTCCTATTTGGCATGATATATTCCATGAATGTTACTCAAAATAGCATCCATCTTTTTTTTTATAATCCGCAAGTCTGTATCGTTGCAGTTCTTCTTTTAGAGGAACAGTTAAAATGATTATGGGGAGAATGAAAGAATAGCTAGGATTTACCCTCTTCCACATGAAGAGAAGATCAGCATCTCTTTGATTGACTGCACCCTTTGGGCCTGGCCAAAGCAGCATGTTTGCCATGTTGGCATTAGCAGGATCAAAACCTTGATAAAGGAAAAGTTTCTCATCCTTGAAGGTCTTATCACCATACTCCATAACATGAGAACCCTCTTTGTACTTATTCGAGTTTGAGGTTCTTGTTTTCACCTGCCCAACAAATTATTTGTTTTTTTTAAAAGTTCTCGTTTCCACCTTCCTAACAAAGCAGGTGACTAACTGCTATTAAACATGGAGGATGTGCTTGAGACTCACCACTTCATACTGATCCTTGATGGTTTCCTTCTTTAGATTGTGGGTTTGACTGCCAATTAGAGCCAGATCAGTTCAAAAGAGTAGGCTTAGTACGTATAACAGTCATAAGTACTTACTACCAAGCTTGTATATTCAGGTCATATTGACTGAAAGAAAAGTAAAGCATAAAAGCACTATGCATTTACTTGTTAGCAGTCCTCTGGTTGTTCGGCAATCAATACTTCCACAACCTTTTCAACTATCTACAAGACTGATCTGCCAATACCTTAAATACTAGCAAAGTGGATGATTATATTGTACTAAATAACAACAGCAATACCTTCTTATGTACTACCTGCGTTCCAAAATTTAAAATGCTGTAGTTTTGTCCTAAGTCAAATTCTATAACTTTAACCAAGTTTATAGAAAATACACAGATATGTAAAACATCAAATGAGTTTCATGAAATCCACCAGGAAATATGTTTTGATAGTGCATTTACTTGGTATTGTAGATGTTAATATATTTCTTTATAAAGTTGGAGGTTGCACAAAACTAGAACATTGGAGGGAGTAGCATTTCTTTAATGCGATAATGACATGTCACATGACATGTATGTACAAGTAACAAGTTTAGAAAAGAATTCATGAATAGGTTCCAAATAACAGTGTTGACGCAAAGTTTAGCTGCGTAGAGTGAACCAGTAAGATAAAACAAATGGACCAATCATGAAAAAAGGCAGTTTGATCATGGGCAATAACTGTTAGAAGAGTCAAGGGTCTATTGGGCCTTAGCCCGTTAGGGTTAATTAGTCGCTTGCTTAGGGGCCAAGTAAAACATCTTCTCTATATAATGAGAGGAGATGTATCAATCTAATTAAGCAAGAGATTAGAAGGAAAAACCTTCTCTCTTGCCGGCCGTGGGCGAAGCCCCGCGGCCGGCGTTCCCAACGCCTCTCATGTGAACAGTACCCGCGGGTACTGTAGCGCCGCGGGTACTGTAGCGCGCCCGTCGCCGCCGCTTCCCTCGACTCTCTCCTCTCGATCCCAACAGCGTCCATAACAATAACACAATAGTCCAAGCATAAAAATACCTAGTATAACTTGAATTGTATATTTGTATCACACTATATAACTAAAAATGGCAAAACAACATATCAAATATGCAGGCTCTATAAGATATACCTTCCACGAGTGTAGAAAAGCTAGAATTTATTTTGATTTAACATAATATAATGTTGCAAAGCAGTGGATCTCAAATGAGTTTTATGGTCCTACCTGTCTTCCATCCAAGAAACACTGTACAAATCACCTAAACAGGTAATGTACTCAGGAGGGGGTGAAGGTTCCATCCCAGGGCAGTATGTTCCCCAACTATTTTCAACTGGATTTGAGGCTGTTGTGACATAAATATTTAGATCTTCTGGCATTAATCCCTCGAAGATACTGCCACTTTCACATGCTTCAACATATATAACCTGACATTCAATGTAAAGGGTATCAATTCCAGAATGGACTTTTCTAGAGTGGAGAAGAAAATGGAGGATCTATACCATTTTTGAGTAGCTATTGGAAGCATGCTTCTTTTTCAAAACCTTGATGAAGTCGCCAGCATACAGATATGGCAAGTTTGGCATACCTAAAATTTTGCTTAGTTAAGTAAGTGCCATACAGAAAATCAATTGAGCAACATCCAGGATGCAGTAAGTCAAAAATACGCACCAAGAACTCCAGGACCCCCATGATCTGAGTAATAGATGAAGATGTGGTCATTAGGCTTGCTGTCTATCACCTTCTTACTCCCTCCAGTGATAGCACTTTTATTGCCCAAGAGGACAGCGAAGAAGTTTTCAGTAGTGACCTGATCACCTGTGTAATCCTGCAATGAATGTGAAGTTGATCAACTTGGTGTGGTGCAAAACATGAGCAGTAGGAGCTGCCAATCCATATGTGATCACAAAGCACAATCATATTTTGATTTTGAAGGTAGACTACTCATGCACTTGTGCAAAACTAAAATTTGAAGTGAAGAAACATCAAGTATTACCTTTGGAACACCATTATAGACGTTTTCGCCTTTAGGATGGTTAATGATGACCCCAGGCCTCGGGTTCAAAATGTTATGGGCAATATCATCATACATGAACACCACAATGTTTTCCTCCTCCACTCCTCCCTTCCGCAGTATCTGGTACGCATGGCACACATCGGCCTGCCAAGCATCAAGTGCACCATTATGCCCTAAGTAAGCAGTCATAATGTTTTCATACAACAAATTTTGTAGCAAATGTGTTAAAAAAATTATAGCAAACACACAAAAAACAAATATACTGGTTTATGCGTGACAGAAGAAAGCACGACAGAACATTCTTTTTTATGTGGCACGTTCAATCATTAGAATCCAGGCGCAATATAAAATACCTCAAATAGCCCCCACATTCCTAACAGATATTCAGTCAAACAAAATTCCTGTCACCAATGAAGCATGTGCATGTCTCGCACCTAAAATTATCCACCTAGATAGCAACCACCCGAAACAGCTGAAGCCAAATCATGTATGGACCTTTCTAACGAAGCAAAGCAACTAGGGATCGGACAGCCCGGTCCTTCATACCTAAATCTCACGGGCAAACCGTGTGTGCACAGTCAATTTCAAACTCGGATAGCGACCGGAAGTGCAGATCAGCTTTGAATCCCCACAAATTCGAAGCATCGAAACTCGAAACGCTTCGAATCAATCGGGAAGTCGCAACACTATCAAGCTAACAGGCATGCGCAGGAGGGGAAATCCATCCCATGCTTCAAATTAAGTCCCCGCTCGGCTCACCTGGTGCCGGTAGTTCCCGTAGCCGGAGGAGCCGGCGACGAGCACGGCCCACTTCGTCCCCACTTCATCCTCCTCAACCGCCGGAGCAGAAGCAGCAGCAGCAGCAGCGTCACCCCCCTTCTCCGTCGGCATCCGTATCAGCGGCTCCCACCCACCCTCTGGCCCATCCGCCGCCGACGCAGCGGCGGCGAGGGCCAGGAGCGAGAGGAGTCCACACAGCCTTGCCGCAGCTGCCATCACCGATCGCGAGGGGCGGCGCGTCAGACACAGAGAGCAGGCGGGTAGTAGGTGCGAGAGAGTGATGAGCGGTGACGGCGGGGGTCGCCTTTTAAAAAGAACGACCCGAAGTGACGTGTCGTGCGGCAGCAACGCAGCATGGCCCGCGCGGCGGCCGCGGCGCGATGCCGGCGCGGGCGGGGCCGGCGCCGAGCCGAGGCCGAGCTGCCGTTCACGCCTTGACAACTCGAGCAGGCTGCAGGCAGCAGAGGCGCCTGGAAGGCTGGAACACGAGCCCGTCGCGTCAGTGAGTGGGCACCGGATAAGATTCCGATGCTTCGGCTTAAGAAAATGCGCGCGTCGGCTCGTCGTCAACCGACTGGTTTCGACGAGATTTCTGAGCTGATAAAGCGAAGAGTTGACAGTGACCCGCGTGATCTGCTTTTAGCCTTTTTGTCTGTCGCCACGAAACCGACTGTTTCTGATCACAGTCTGGAATCGCTGCAGGAAATCATGGAACGTTTCCGTCTCTTCTTGAGCAAACCGGGGCGGGGCATGCTTTTGTGCTGCTTGTGCGAAAGGGTGTTAGACGTTGCCGGCAGGCAAGGTGGAGGGATAACGCGATTGCTTCACGCGCACTGAAATGAGATCGAGCACGGTTGCCATTCAAATAGCATGTGCCACTCAGAAATCAAAATTGACGCCAATCAGGAATTAAAAAAACGTATGATTGGCGTGAAAATTCTATAGAAAACAGAATGAGGGAGAATAACGAATGAGGCGTTTTGATGGTAAGAAGACATGAGGTTGGACTTTATGCTTATTTTCCTTCAGAAGTCCTGTTGGATAGCTCATTCCTTAGAAATTTCGAACGAGTTCGTATAACTTATCCTTTGTTCTAAAAACTCTAACAGAAAAAAGTTCTTATCAAAATTCAATCTTCCAAAAAAAAAGTTGTCATCCATTCCAAAGGCAGCTTCGCTAATAATTAACGCCATGAGAAGAACATTACCGATAATTAAAAGAGTAGCAGAAGACCAGAAAAACTACATCATGTCATTATTATACTCATGATGCTAGGAGTCTTAGGACTAAGGATGAAAACGGTCGGAAACGGTCGAAAACGGACTTACGATATAGAAAAACGAAAACGGTCGGTTCGGCATATTTCTACATTTAGCAATTAAAGAGTACAAAAAATGGTTGAAAATGGTTGTGAAACCAATTGAAACTGACAATTTTTCATGTTAAAAAACGGTTCATCATATAGAAAATGAAAACGGTCAATTCGAAATATTTCTGTTCCGTTTTCATCCCTACTTAGGACATGTATAATCATGGACGAAGGTAGTTTAGCCGGTTATTAGTGGTTGCTGGTATTATTCATCCGCGCGTTCCTCCATTGACTCTTACACAAAGGCATACATGTAGTTCCGTGTTTGGTTTTTGTGATTTTTTTTCGCCATGCATTACATATTTGCATTAGCGATGGTTGCCGGTTTTTTTTTCACTTTTATTATGAGATCCATCATCATGCAACAAAATTTTAGACAACTTTTAAGGTAGTCAATGGGTCATTGTTTTATCACTCAATTTTGTGCCTAGACATCCAATTTGAGTACGGCCTACAGCGAAATCACTTGGCGATGATCTAGCTACAGCTGCACCGAGCACACCATAGTAGTTGAAACATCCTTTGAGAACCGAGTGTGTGCTCGGATGGCTAGCGGAGCCAGGTGCGCACACAACTGGCGCGAGTTTGATTCTTTGAATCACACTCATGTCTCTCATAGGGGTTTGTCCCCGAATAATTTCTTGTAGTTTCTTACGTGTAGAGCACAAAGAGAATATAACGCGCTCATTGTCTAAGTGTCGTAGATGATCTTGGTGGTCTCTCCAAGAACGCGGTCTTCACATCTAAGAGTAGTTGTAGGTTTGTTTTGTCCTTATAGACCATGCTTTCCTTCCTATTTGATTTCAAAGAAAAACCATGGGAAACACATCTACTCAAACCTATTTCTTTTCTTTTACCAGATATATACCCGTACGTTGTACGGCGACCACAAATTTTAGCCCACATAGCGTGGCTTGCAACTTAGACGAACATATTTAATTAAGAAATATACGAATTTAATTACATTAAAAACATAAAGCTTGTTTCATAATCTTTATCACCTATATCATATAGATCCAGCTTATAGAAGCCTAACAAAATTGATTTTACTTTTTTTTAATACTTTTGTAATTAATTATCTTTATCACCTATAACCTATATTTTATATTTCATCGGGCAATGGATCTTCTTCCTCAGTACCCATTAACTCACTGCATGATTTTAGACGATATACATGATACGCTTTGCTGATAATTTTTTTAAACCTGATTAGCAATTGAAATTGAACCCCATGGGAAAAGGTATTACCCTGGGATTAGAGCTGGTAATGGTGGAAATCCAAATACAAACTAAAGAAATCTAAGTCAGGAGAGTCCTCACCTATTACGTATTGGTGTAAAGTATGTTTATTTTTTTTCCATTGTACTTGACGTTATTGATGTAAAGTGTATTGGTGACGTTTCTATTTCACGAAGTATCCGGATTCTAGGGGTGTTTTTTCCCGTGCATGTTTGCATGTGGTCACGCAGGGTTTAGAATATGGTCGTGGATTGTAACAGGAGAAAAAAGTACTGAAAAGTAGGGGTTATATACTAGGGCTTTCTTGATAGGAACCGAACATCAAAAAGTTAGTGAAGGCTTCGGGAACATTAATGACAAGGACATCCTCTTCGTACTTCTCGTCCTCTGCGTATTCCGGGTCTGCCTCTGGCACGTTCTCGGTCATCGCCAAACCTATATTTATGCAACATATGCAAGGATAATTTAACACATGTAGGGTTGAGATGGCGGACTAGAGGGGGGTGAATAGTCCTTTCTAAAATTAATCGCACCGGCTAACCAAAATAAATGCGGAATTATAACTATCAGGCTAGCCAATGCTACACCCCTCTATCTATGTTGACAAGCACCTTACAAAGATCCTAAATAAACAACTAAGGTGTCGAACTAACTAAAGCTCATCTAACCAATTCTAGTAGTAAGGTCACACAAACCTATGCCATTAGTACTTCAAACACGAGAGAGCTCCAACACAACTAGTAAGCAAAAGTACAAAGCTCCTAAACTTACTAGCAATGCTCAATAACAAGGCAACTAATGCCAAATTAGAGAGCACAAATTACTTAGCTACACAAACTAAGCAACGTGACTAACAAGGTTCCTAAAACCAAATTAGTCACGTAAGGGAACTACTTCTACGTTACACAAGCAAGAAGGTAACTAACAAGCTACACAAGCTAATTACAAGAGCAATTACACAAGCGCAATGTATATGAAGGTAAATACATGCTTGTGTAACGGGGATGCAAACCAACAGGAAGACAAGGATGACACGACGATTTTTCTCCTGAGGTTCACTTGGTTGCCACCAAGCTATGTCCCCGCTGTGTCGACCGCTCACTTGATGATTCGACGGTTAATTGGCATCACCCGCCAAGCCCGTACATCGGGCATCGCAAGAACCTACTTCGAAAGTAAGGGTAGCTCAATGACACGCTCAACTAGAGTTACTCTTCATGATCCTCGTGGGGTGAGCACAATCCCCCTCACAAATCCTCCTCCGGAGCACCGCACAAGATTCTCGTGTGCTTCAACAGAGTCACAAGCCACCAAACCGTCTAGGAGGTGACAACCTCCAAGAGTAACAAGCACCACCGGCTTGCAACACGATCACCTAGTGCCACTCGATGCGACCTCACGATGCAATCATACTAGAATCGCTCACTCACTCGATCGGATGAATACTATCAATCACAAGTGAGTTGGAGGGTTCCCAAGCACTCTCAAGCATGGACACAGAGTCCTCTTAGGTGCTTAACCTTAGCCATGGCCGAGACACCCCTCTATTTATAGTCCAAGGGCCAAATAGAGTCACTACCCCTTCACTGGGTGTTTTTTTGACACGACCGAACGCGTCGGTCATAATGACTGGACGCGCCAGGCCCTGCGTCCGGTCGCACCCGACCATCCACATGTCACCTGCATTCAACGGTGGCTGCCTGATTCCAATAGTCACCTCGCGCGCCAACGGTCAAAGACGACCGGACGCACAGCTAGCCCGACCTCACGCTTCAACCCACGTCCGATCGCGTGCCCCAGCGCAACACAGAGCGAAGGACCGGACGCGCCACCACGCGAAGACCTAGAACTACCCCAAGCCACATCCGCTCGAGTCTAGAGAGGTCCCAAGGAGGCCAAACGATGACTGGACGCATCAGGTCGAACGCGACATGACGCTCACCCAGCGTTCGGTCACTCTCCTCCTACCACGTGTCACTGTTACGCTCGCACCACTGCGTTAGCGAACCTCACCGAAGATTGGACACAGGAGCGACATGTTAGGTCACCAATAGGCACCAGCGTCCAGTCATGCCGTAGAGGCAAACCGAGAGCACCACCAACTGACCGGACGCTCAGGTCCTCCCGAGGCCAGCGTCTGGTCACCTCCAGTGACCTGTTTCGTCTCCGTTTCTTCGCCGAGTTGATCCACTTCAACTCCAAAAACTTTTCCTTTGTAAATGTGCCAACACCACCTAGTATACACCACCATGTGTATGTGTGTTAGCATTTTTACAATCATTTTTAAGAAGTTAGTCACTCAATTCACCACGTCACTCGATCATATCACGTATGCAAAGTTAGATCGCTCAAGTGGCACTAGATGACCGATATGCAAATAAGTTTGTCCCTCTTGATAGTACAACCATCTATCCTAAATCCGGTCATCAACTTCTCTATACATCTATGACCGATGAAATAAAATGCCTAGGTTATACCTTTACCTTGCGCATTCCATTCTAGCTCCTTCAATGTCGATGCAACACATGCACCAATCAAGATCAACTATGATATGATCCACTCCATATCATCATTTGACCATATTGGTTCATCAATCTTAACTTCACTTGCTCTTCATCGTTGCTTCGATCTATCGGCGCCAAGTCATCACTCAACTTGCCCTTCACACTTGCAACCGGTTCGTCGAGCTAAGTTATGTCTTGATCTTCTCCACCATGATCACATGACTTAATGTCATGTCTCATATGCAATGAGCTCCTTCATCGCATGTGTGAGTTTTGCAATATCTCCGAGCCATTTTCACCTTCATGGCATAGGTTACTCACACATAGGTACCTGTGGACTAATCACTTGTGTATCTCACATTTAACACAATTAGTCCACCTAGGTTATCACTCAATTACCAAAACCAAACAAGAATATTTCAACACACCTATAGACAAAGCACGACCTAACAAGATTCAAACTAACGAAACTAGTTTGGTATTTTTCTGATTTTTCTATGATTTTTAGCAAAATTTACAAGATCTTTGTTTTTATAGAAAAAGAAAAACAAAAGAAAAGAAAAAAAAGGCTTGCATGGGCTTGGTCCAGTCCACAACAAAGTTGGCCCAATTGCAAGGATTCAGCTCAGGTTAAAAAAGAAGCTCACCAGGAGGCCCTCTCGGATCTGAACATTTTGCATCAGGAACCCCTATCTATTTCAAAAATTGTTAAGGCCCTCCCACCTTTTCTTTTGTAACACCCCGGTGTTAGGCTTGCATTAGCATTTGCAAATCATGTGCATAAGCATAATCATGCATTGTTGAGCATCACATGAAATATAGACCATGTAACATAGGAAACATGTGAGTGAAACATAGATGTTGAATTTACTTGTTTTCAATCGGTTAATGCTAGTTTGATGCTTGTTATGCTGCATATGTGCTTATGTGTCATCTTAAACAACTTAGAAATATTTAGCAAGTAATTTGGAGAAAGGTTTGTATTCAAAATTTTCTCAAATTTTGTTTTTAAAAATAATCTAGAAAAATAGAGTTTTGATTTAAAATCATTTTTTAAATCCTTAGTTCAAAATCTTTTGGGATTTTGACTTTGCTCCTTTTTGCAAAATTGAAGATCTCAAAATTTAGAACAAATTTTGTTTTTGGATCACTTTTTGAAAATGAGTTTTTGAGGTTCAAAATGGGGATTTTGGGGCTGTTTGTTTGAAAAAGAAAAGAAAAATCATTTTCTTTTAGAAATTGGGCCACCGCCTTACTCCTAGCCCGCTTGCGAAGTCGACCCGGCCCAGCTCCCGCGTCCACCCCCGCGCTCATGCCCGCGCGCGCACTCCTGCGCCCGACCACGGTAGAGGGCCGCCACCGCGTGGCCGCCATGCGCCAGCGACGGCGACAGCTGGCGCTCTGGCGGACCCCGCAACCGCGCCCTCGCCTTTACCAGCCAGGCCGCCAGCTTCTCCCCTCCCTAGCTCCTTCACTCCGCCTCGCCTCCTCTTTCCCCTTCCTCATAGCGCAAGTGCAAGCCGCAGCCCCTCCGGCGAAATACACCACCGGTGATCCACCTCTACTCACCAGCACGCGCCCACCGCTCCGCCTCTCGCTGCTCTAGCCTCAGCGACCACTCTCGCCATCGTTTTCGCCCGGGGTAGGGCCCATTTGGGCGTCTCCTTTGCCACAGCGCCATGGTCGCCGTTCACGGCCGCGCGTGATCAGAGCCCCCTCCATCCTCTCTCTCTTCTATCTTGAGCACCGTTGTCGTCTTCGCACCGCGGAGCTCGTGCTCGCACCCGCGCGCCCTGGCATGACCGGTAGCCGCGAGTTGCCGACGAGCAGCGCCGCCGCTCTACCATCACCACCGGCGAGCCCGTACCGGCGCTCCACCGGCTCACCCGTCTGGGGCACCTGACTCGCCTCGTTGTGGGGAGCACAGTGGTGCTCACCTCGAGGCCGGAGACCTTACTGACGGCGAGCTCTCGCCGCCGGTGATCTCTCCCCCCTCTCGGGTGAATGACATGTGGGGCCTCAGGTCCCACTGTCAGCCACCGGTTACAAGTTTGGGTGCACGTAGCATTTCATGGTGAATTTTTGAAAAGGAAAATAGAAAATGGATTTCTAGAAAATGTTTAAACACTTCAAAAATTCATATCTTGGTCAATTTAGCTCCAAATTTGATGAGACCAATTTTGTTAGACTTCTTGTGACTAGATCTAGCTGTTAAAAATATTGCATGTGGATTTTGTGATACTTTTATATCGGGCTTTATTTAATTTGTTTAAATGCGATTATCTTGTGAAATATGTAATAAATTGTAGAAAGGTCAGAAAAATATGGTTCTTATTGTGTTGATCTTGTGGTGACATGTACTTTCTATAAAAAATTTATGACATGCATGTTCTGTAGAAAAATATGGCTATGTAATTTATATGCATTTATTTGATATTTCTTGTAAAATTGTTAGAGCTAAAAATATGTATAAAACATGTATGTGAAACTTTTTGTACAGTGCTTGTATACTATGTAGACCATGGAAAAAATATGAAATGTATTGTTTGATACTTTTCATAATACAAAGTATTTTCATGCTCATTTATCCATCATATCTTGTCATTTTTTGTAGTCTGTTTTACTTATCCAAATGCTATTAAAATTTTATGGTAGGCTTTCTTAAGCATTACTAAGCTACTGTGATTTTCTTGGATTTTTTGAGCATGAAAAATATATGTTACTGTTGTAGCCTTAGTTTAAAATGAAATAAAATGCGATTCTTTATTGCATGATTAGTTTAAGTGTCTTGCTTTGGTGTATCTTTGAAGCACCAAATAGCTTGCTGGTATGAGTAGACGTGTTGATAATGTGTGATATGTTGTATGTTTTGGGAGTAGTGTGTTATTCTCTACTAGAGAGGAGGTATGCACCTACTCAATAATTAAGTTGAATTGTTCATATATATGGCATGCCATCATGATCATCATGTTCCATTCCACTTGCTATACCACTTGCATAATCACTTATCCATATGCATCATAACAGGATCGCAGGAGGAGTTGGTAGCAGTAGAGCCAGAAGCAATCGAGGAAGTCCTGCAGGAAGAGCCCGCACAAGAGGTGCAGGCCGAGGAGGACGCCGTTGACGAACTTCAAGAGTGTCCGGACCACCGTCCGAGTTCGTTTGAATGAGACAAGCCCTGGAACATTTCTCCCTCGGTTTGCAAATGTTTAACTCATGCTTTAATTATCTTTGATGCATTAAGTTTAGGAGTTGATTACAACCGTTGCTTCATTATACCTTGTTTACCTCTTTGATATCATACCCTTAATATACCCTGAGATACGGAGCTGAGTAAATGCTTAGCTTGTTTAGATCGGTAGAAGTCAGGTGATTTCCTGTCACCTGTGAGCTATAGGTGGTTACCGGGATCTTGTTTGGCTAAATGTGGTATTATGGTATATAACCAAGTGTTGAAGTGAATTTGAGAGCAGACGAAAGTTTGCAGGGTTTTGGACTGTAGTGATTTTCATCTGTGTCGGTTAAGGATCAATCGTTGTTGTCCCTCGGGTCATGTTGAACGCATGCCTCACATTTAGCTGGCCAAATAAAGTACCTTTCGACTGCGAAGCCGAGAAATTATTCGGACCGAGTAGATTGCTCGCAACGCACTATACTGGTGCAGATGTGGTAGGACATGGGGGCACGATGGTGAGTCCAAGGTGCGTCCTGACAGTCGAGCAGTCTTTGGGTACGGTGGTTCCTAGTTAACTCGAGACTTTACCTGAATAGTTGGTTCGGTAATCTGTAGCTCACTGGCAGGTGAGTGTGGTTTGTGTGAGGAATAAATCACCAACTGGTTAGTAATCAATTCTAATCGCCATCGCTCCTGGATAATGAGCACTTGACTTGAGCTACTTCATCGTAGTAATGTTTATGGAACGCTCGGATGGTTATGATGAGATGAAAATGCTAAATGATCACATGGTTATTATTGTTTGCCTTAATCACATGATTGCTTTAGTGTAGGTGCAAACCTAAGTTGACAGGTTAATAATTATTAACTTGATGCAATAGTTCTGGTAAAAGTATTCTTTAAATGTTAATTGCGCTTTTGGCAAAATGAGTCAGCCAGCCCACTATAAAACATTTCATAATCTTTAGAGTCACTTTATTTTAGTTTAAGACAGGTAAGTCTAGCTGAGTACATTCTTGTACTCAGGGTTTGTTTTCCCACTTGTTACAGATGGGCACATGTACTATGACTACTGTATCAACTGCCTGTATCTAGCGATGGGAGATGCATAGACCGTGGGCATGGTCATTCTAGATCTTATCTCAATGCTTTTGTGATGTGATAAGTACCTGACACTGTATTGAACTATGGGTGTGTTGGTGGTTTGAAAACTATTTGCTTCCGCTACTTATTTGAACTTGGTATTGTAATAACTATTTTACTTTCAAACTACGATGTATTATGTTATGCGTGAACTTATGTAATTATGTGAATGGCGATCGCTAAACTCGACGATCTTGGCTGAGTGTTGAAAAGTTTGAAATCCTTCATGGTTTCACGGACTACCGGGTTTATACGGGCTTAAATAGGCTAAGTTGTCTGCTTCAGCGGATAATTTTCTTACTTAATTTCGTATAAATTGATCGGTTCTGTTACAGCTAGCATCTAACGGCCCGTGCCACCGTCGACAACCACGGGCATGCCTGCCCCTCCGTCTCCCTCCACCGCTGAGGGCCCAGATGAAAGGATGTAACCCTTACCGGGAAGCCTCAGACCGCAAGGGTCCACCACCGCCGTCCTTCTTCACTAGCTTCACGCCCTTGCCAGCCGGAGGGGCAGCTCGGCTGCCTGCCACGGCAGACCGGAGTTGCCGTCTTCCTTCCGCTCCAACGGCCCTGGGATCGTGACTGCTCCGCGTTCTTCCTCCTCCCCATACAAGGTAAGGCCTTCAATCCCTGTTCTCTTATGTGCATTTCAGAAAAATGTTAAAGATTTTAGATCCTTTACATTCATAGATTCTTTCCCCTACATATTGTTACTTGCCTGATTACTGTTTTTTTTTCAATATTAATTTACAAAACCTAGTTGCACTCTATGCATTCAGGGTCAGATGTGATTCCGATATGGTCGGCCAAAATTATGACGAACCGTTGTGCCAAGGGAAATCTGCACATATACTACCTGATGTTGCTTTTTCTAAATTCTACCCATTGACCATATTTATTCTCACTCCTTTTCGTGGTTGGTTGGTTGCTGCCTCTGCATCTGACATTCATCTCTTTGTGATGGACTTTAGCTTGATTTCTTTTTAGTTGCCCTATAGAACTTCACTTTGATTTCATGCATTCTTTTAGGAATGCTTCAGATTGCAGAATTCTAGATGAGCATACCATGGTGGATTAAAAAGAATTCGAGGTTAGTATTTTTCCCCACCTTATATGGCCATCCTAGGAAACAAAACTGTTTCCCGCTAACTGAGGTACTTTGTTTTCTGTAGGCTGTAGCCAATACCTCTGACAGATTGTCAGTTGCTCATGACAAAATTTTCCAATCCCAGAGCCTTCTATTTCTAGGCCATTGTTTGTTTGTGCCAGGAGACATTTTGATTACAGAGTCATATGTCAAAATGACAACGGGTACTCGAAATCCGAGTACCCGATGGGTTTTACCCGATAAGGAGGTGGGTATGGAAGACATTTTACATCCGCGGGTACGTTATTGGACGATTTCTTGTACCCATCGGGTATGCGTGTACGGGTGTGGGTGTATACTACCCATACCCGCATACCCGCGGGTAAAAAAAACCCGCATAAATAATATCCAATCTCTGCAATTTTAGCCCATATAAGCATATAGCCCATATTTGGCCCATATAATCATATGAGTATATATATTCCTGAACTCCCTCAAACCCTCGAATCGGTGGCTGAACTTGGAAAGTGGGAAGGCTGGTGTGCGTGTGCTACTTTTAAGCACACATTTAATTTGTAGTTTGCTGGAATGAACCAATGAGGCATCTGATCTATTTCAACTAGCTTGACCTGGACATATTTCTGTTTTGCTGCTCTATTGTTGATTTGTTTTGCTGCAAGCTATTATATTTTAGCGTGTGAACTCGGGTATATTATCGGGTGCGGGTTACCCGTCGGGTGCGGGTATGGAATGAATTTTCTACCCTCCTGCGGGTACGGGTAACCTGACGGGTAAGATTTTGATCTGATGGGTACGGGTACGGGTGGCCAGTACGTACCCGTTGCCATCCCTAGTCATATGCAGTTTACGCAGTCGAAGGTACGGGTTTGCAATTTACCCCTCTTTTTTATTTTTATTTTTTATCCTTTTGGTCGTGCCACCATGCCTGGCGCGACAAAATCACGATGTAGGGAGAAGAAACGCTCTGAGTGACTGCTTCGCACTTTTACTCGATAAAACACTCGCTACCCCTTCAAGCATATCTAACATATTGCAAAGACACTTATAGACGTGACAAACAGGTTGAACGCAAAGGTGGAAGTTGAGGCAGTAGGCCACCTTGGCACGTTGGAGAATACCTTAGTCACTTATTACCCTCGTTATCTCTCCCTTGCATGTTAGCATGATGCCAGGCATCTATGCAACTAGTATATGCTAACATCTCAACACATATGTCATGCGAGTGAATATTAGACCGATCTTTATACATATGTATTGTTGTGAGACTTTATAAATGCATACTTGATAATATTAGACCACGTGATTCTAACTTAATTTTCTGACTTGAGCATCTCTAAGAATACTAAATATTTTCTTCCTAAAAACATGGAGTTTTATAACTTCTAAAAAAACATTAGATGGAATAAAGAAGGTTATCTCCGAAAGTTTCTAATAATCCACTCCTAAAATATAGAAGACAATTTAACATCAGGAATCATATACTATTTTAAAATTATCCTAACCACTTTTTTATTTTTTTTCTTGTACATTTGCATCAGGAACTCTTTCCTACTCTTTATTCTTTCCATCTCCTTCCACTTTTAGACAAACACGCGCGAGGAGAGAAGATACGCGTGACTCGGAAGCGCGTAATTTTACACGGAACAGGGTGATTTTTTCTGAGTTCTAAAAGATTAGTATGATAGATTAGAAGTTATCGGAGAGAGGTTTTTTCTCATCTTGCTAAAAAACAGGATTAGAAAGGAATTTAGAGAACTCTCAGAGATGTTTACATCCGTGTTTGTTCAATTCTACATCCCGATTTCATTTCCGTCTTGGCTTTTTATAACCCATTCATGTTTGTGCCAAAATATATAGAATCAAAAAACGGGAAAGGGATTTACCCACCCTTTAACGTTCCGTTTTCATCCACAAGTGTTTTTTTAGAACTAATAAAGTTTTTGGCTTGGGAATTATGCCTAGGGTCAGTGGCGGAAACAGGAGGGCCAGCAGGGGGGTGCCCTCCTCCCTAAAAAAAACAGTGAAAGTTTCTTTGACAGTCTTATAAATATTACAATAAAAGCACATTTTACCTATTTTGACTCATATTTTTATTAAAATGTTGTGATTTTTTTTCTTATGAACACTAAGTACATATATAGTAGCATAGAAAATTTGTGGAGATGTACACTTATGTATATATTTTTCACATACAAGGTGCCATTATGTTGGCCTGGTCCCCCTTAAACAAAGTTCCTGGTTCCACCACTAGATAGGGTGATGCTATTGGCGTCTGTCTACAGTTTTCTTTAAATTGGTGCAATGACTTTGCCACTCGTACTAACAGTACTAGTAGTTACAGTATTGATATTGTGCGGCCGTCCGTCGTGTTCGGACGAACCCATACACGGAACGACTCGACCGAGCGTGTCCATCGACTCTTTATCCCATTCCCGTAACCCTCGTGCCTCCTCTGGATTTGAAGGACGCGGCGGTGGTTAGGGTTCCGGCGAGCTCTAGGGTCTTATTTCCTCCTTCCTCCGGCGAGCTCGAAGGTGATAGGCTAGGGGCTGTTTTGTACGCTTTTTTTCCTCCCGTATTGCAATGGTTTTTTTATGTTGCAATAGATGATTTTGCGATGTTGCAGTACTACTACTTGAGATGTTGCAGTACATAAATTTTTTATGTAGCAACACATATTTTTCGATGTTGCAGTACATATTTTTTCGATGTTGCAGTATATTTTTTTTCGATGTTGCAGTACCTATTTTTCGATGTTGCAGTACATATTTTTTCGATGTTGCTGTACATATTTTTGTTGTTGCAGTACATATTTTCCGATGTTGCAATGCATGTTCTCAATGTTGCACTTCATATTTTTGCGATGTTGCAGTATCTATATCCCGATGTTGTGTTACATAGTTTTTTTTATATGTTTGCAATGTTGCATTTGAAATGTTTCATGTTCTTTGGGACAGGGACGCGGTGGGGAACGAGGTGTGTTGGGGGAACTGGGGACAGGGGCGCGGTGGGGAGCGGAGGATAGGGCGGGTCTCGTTCTATTCAGTTCTATACGCAGGGTGCGGGCGGGTTCCGTTCTATTCCGCGCGCGGAGGACGGACATGCTTTTGGAAAGAGACTGGCATCTGGACGCACTCGAGCACTGTACATCCGGGCACTAGAATTTTGTGGATTATTTTATTCTACAAACTAAATACTCCTAAGATGACGTGGATTATTCTATCTATACAAACTAAATACTCCAATGAGTCTGATTCAAACGCGAGGAAAGTCTTTTGTTTCTACTTTTTTTTTGCTGTGTGTTTAGTTCCTCCAAAAATGTACTATGCAAAAAAAAAAATTCTCCGTCACATCAAACTTGCGATACATGCATGGAGTACTAAATGTAGATGAAATCAAAACTAATTGTACAACTTGGTTGTACTTTGCGAGACGAACGTTTTGAACCTAATTAGTCAACGGTTAGACACTATTTGCCAAATAAAACCAAAACGTGCTACAGTACACTTTTCACCCTTTTCAGGGTAACTAAACACATGTGAAATTAAGGCCTTGTTTAGATTCCAGATTTTACCTCCTAAATTCACTATGCAGAATTCCTATTCCCCGTCACATCAAAATGCCGGCACATATATGGAGTACTAAATATAGATGAAATAAAAAACTAATTGCACAGTTTTGTTGTACTTTGCGAGACGAACATTTAGAGCCTAATTAATCAAGATTTTGACAATTATTACCAAATAAAAACAAAATTGCTACAGTATGACGTGACATTTACTATACAGATTTGGTCTTCCAAATTTGTCATCTAAACCAGGCCTAAATCGATTTTTGTCAAATTTTTGTAGGATTCGGGCGAAATTTCTGACATTTTCACGAGATGACCCTTCGGCTCTGGGCGTCTGGCGACTTCTCGTTTTCTCCTGTAGGAACCTTCCAGAGACGTGGTCACGTGGAGACCGGACGGAGCTAGAACTCGCGCGTTCTCTCTTCTCTTTATACTTGCCCCACCTCGACGATTCAAAAGGCCCGAAACGCGCACCGCCAGCCGATACGAATCCGACGATCTCGATCGATCCACCTCCCCGATCGCACGCCAATCAGCACCAGTCGCCGCCGCCATGGCGGACGAGGCGAAGGCGAAGGGCAACGCGGCGTTCGCGGCCGGCCGCTTCGAGGAGGCTGTCCAGCACTTCAGAGACGCCATCGCGCTCGCGACCGACAACCACGTCCTCTACTCCAACCGCTCGGCGGCGTACGCGTCGCTCGGGCGCTACGCGGAGGCGCTAGGCGACGCCGAGCGGACCGTGGCGCTGAAGCCGGACTGGGCCAAGGGCTACTCCGGCCTCGGCGCCGCGCACCTGGGCCTCGGCGACGCGCCCAAGGCCGTCGAGGCGTACGAGAAAGGGCTGGCGCTCGAGACGTCCAATGAGGCGCTCAAGTCCGGCCTCGCCCAGGCGCGCCAGGCCGCGTCGGCGCCGAGACGTCCGGTGGGCTCCGGGGCGGACGCCGTCGGCAAGATGTTCCAGGGCCCTGAGCTATGGAGCAAGGTCGCCGCCGATCCCACCACGCGTGGCTACCTCGACCAGCCGGACTTCGTGCAGATGCTGCGGGAGGTGCAGCGGAACCCCAGCAGCCTGAACAGCTACCTTTCTGACCAACGAATGGTTCAGGTGCTCACCCTCATGCTGGGCATCAAGTTCCAGAACCAGAGCAATGGGGCGCCTGAGCCGGCCGCAGCGCAATCGAACCCGCCGCCACCAAAGCAGCAGCCAGAAGCGAAGGCAAGGGAGCCGGAGCCGGAGCCCGAGCCTATGGAGGTGACAGAGGAGGAGAAGGAGCAGAAGGAGAGGAAAGCGTTGGCGCAGAAGGAGAAGGAAGCTGGCAACGCCGCTTACAAAAGGAAGGATTTTGATACCGCGATCCAGCACTACACAAAGGCCATGGAGCTCGATGATGAGGACATCTCCTACATCACTAATCGGGCTGCTGTTTATCTTGAGATGGGAAAGGTAAGGCCTCCTAGGTCCTAGTTCTAAATCACAAGTTATTTACACGTAGATTGTGGTCTTCAGTTAAAGAAAAAAACGTAAAATGTGGGATGTCTGAATTTTGTCTATGTGATCAGCTACCGAGACCTTTTTACTGCAAACAAACAGCTTTTAGATATGAAATTGGCTGAGTATTGGTCTCTCTTTGGAGTAATTGAGGCAAATGATATTCCAGACCTATTTGAATTGGTCGAGAACTCGAGTTGCATTGTTAATAAAGGAAGTCTCGTGGTAAGAGTTGGTGATAGTGATAGTGAGCAAAAATGCAAAATACATTTAGTGTCCCACAGTCATGAAATTCTGATACAGACCAGTTGGAGTTCCCTAGTCCTGAAATTAGGGACAACTTGGAGCTTGATGAGTAGGCTCAAGCCAGAACGACATTATTGTTGAAGTGATTCCTTGTATTTTTTTTACTTCGATTCGAGTCGGCAATGAATTCACTCCTATTGTTGGCTTATGGTTAGGAATAGAAAAAGGGTAGAAATTATCTCTGCTAGATGGAGCAGACGAATAGAAAAAGGGTAGAAATTGTCTCTGCTAGATGGCAACTACTAATCTGAGGACTGCAGAAGTGCTTGTAGCTAGAAGAAATCAACATATATAATTAGGCATGTCCTGCAATAATATCTTGGTAGCGGTTTTCTCATTCGTGTACTGCGTATCTGGTGTCGTACAAGTAGGATTCAGATGTCCTTCGAAACTAATATTTTTTCCTTTGAATTCCAGTATGATGAATGCATTAAGGACTGTGATAAGGCAGTTGAGAGAGGAAGGGAACTACATGCTGATTTCAAGATGATCTCGAGGGCACTCACCAGAAAAGGAACTGCTCTTGCCAAACTTGCTAAATCATCGCAAGACTATGATGCTGCCATTGAGACTTTCCAGAAGGCGTTAACTGAGCACCGCAACCCAGATACCCTGAAAAAACTAAATGATGCAGAACGAGCAAAGAAGGAGCTGGAGCAACAAGAGTACTATGACCCAAGAATTGCTGACGAGGAGCGAGAAAAAGGTATGCCACATGACTTCTGTCTGCTATCAGTGAGTTCTGTTGCCTACAGTTTGTTTCTTGTCAAACCATTTGTTATTTCTGTGCAGGTAATGAGTTCTTTAAGCAGCAGAAATATCCAGAAGCAGTGAAGCATTACACTGAAGCTCTCAGGAGAAACCCCAAGGACCCAAAGGTAATTTGTTGGACATCATTTTTCACTTGCATAAATTGTAGCCTGCATAGTATCACTGTGCATCCTTTAATCTGCTGGGTAAAACTATTTGAGAATATGATGAGTTGGTACAACATTGGGAAACTTGAATATAACATTTGGATAAATCTACAACTGATCATTTGACTTCTGCTAGTGCCAATTTGAAAACTTTAGGTTTGCCTTTTTGCCTTCCACAAGTACGTCATGTGATCGATGTGTGGACATTTTTCTAATTTCTTTCCTTCATGGATGATTTCAGGTATACAGCAATAGAGCTGCCTGTTACACCAAGCTGGGGGCCCTTCCTGAAGGTCTGAAAGATGCTGAGAAGTGCATTGAGCTAGATCCCACATTCTCCAAGGGATACACAAGGAAAGGTGCTATCCAATTTTTCATGAAAGAATATGACAAAGCGCTGGAAACTTATCAAGCTGGCCTAAAGCATGACCCGAAGAATCAGGAGTTGCTTGATGGTGTAAGAAGGTAATGCTGCCGGTGGAAGAGATCATACACGTCTTGTGATGTTGGTGTGTGCTAAGCAGCAATTCTAATCGTTGCTCTGTCTTTTTCTTTTCAGGTGCGTTGAACAGATCAACAAGGCGAGCAGAGGCGAACTCAGCGAGCAGGAATTGAAAGAGAGACAGGTAAACTGATTTTGTCTAAATCTTTTGTTCGTTAATGATGGATGGAGTACTTGCCAGTCGTTCCATCCACTACTAATGCAAGAAGCCAAGAACACAATGGCTAACGGGCCACCCTTTGTTATGCAGAACAAAGCCATGCAGGACCCTGAAATCCAGAACATCCTGACTGATCCGATCATGCGGCAGGTAATGATAGACGTCTGCATTTTTTTATTTTAAATGCACTTAAGGTAGGTGAGCCTGATGACGATCTGATAATGCCGAGCTTTGCCCTGCAGGTTTTGACCGATTTACAGGAGAACCCTCGGGCTGCCCAGGTGCACCTCAAGAACCCCGGAGTGATGCAAAAGATCCAGAAGCTCGTCAGCGCCGGGATAGTTCAGATGAAGTAGAAGTAGACGGTGGCTGGAATGTCCGGGTTCAGAACTGGGACCTGTGCTGGAAATGCTGTGAAACCTGATCATTGTTTCGCATTTTGGAAGCTGGATCGGTTTGTGTGGTCATGCTTGTTCGTTATCCATATGGTTTTTCCTACCCGACATTTTCCAATTCGTGTCCCTCTTTTTTTTTTTCTCTGGAATGCCTGTGAAGAGGAAGAGTGTCCAGTCTCCTCGCACTCGAGCAGTTTCTAGAGTTACGTCGGGCCTTGCCAGTGGAGTGGCAGGTCCCCATCGTGTAAGTGTGTGATCACTTCGGGAAAAGTAGGAACTGTTTAGTTGCCCATGCAACCCAAAAAAGTTTGCACAGTACATGTCACATCGAATCTTGCGGTACATGCATGGAGTACTAAATGTAGACGAAAGAAAAAACTAATTACACAGTTTAGTTGTAAATCACGAGACAAATCTTTTGAGCCTAATTAGTCTATGATTGGACATAAATTGTCAAATAAAACGAAAAGTGCTACAGTAGCCGAACACAAACTTTTTCACCAACTAAACAACCCCGTAGGTGGAAAGGTACTGTAGCATATTTCGTTGTTATTTGGTAAAATTTGTCCAATCATGGACTAACTAGGCTTAAAAGATTCGTCCCGACATTTACAGACAAACTATGCAATTAGTTATCTTTTTTACCTATATTTAATGTTTCATGCATACGTCGAAAGATTTGACGTGACAGGTGGAAAAAGAAATATTTGGGGTTGGGATGGGAAGTGCACGAGGCCTAAGTTCAAATTGGCGATGATCTGATAATTGCTTTTATGCTTGGGTAAATATAGGTAACAGGCGCCAATCGAGTTCCTTAAGCCCAAAGTGTTCCTTCTTGTTTTCTTGCAGTAATTCCCGAGTGATCATAATGGCGTCGTGCTAGCTCAGTACTTTTTTGAAACGGGGTATCTTTGCTTATATTGAAAGCAATTAAATGATCAAAAAGTAAGGCTGGGGGTACCAGCTCACCAAATAACACCACAAGAATACACAACCACCTATTACAAGTCTAGGTAAAATCAGATTTCTTCAATATCCGATACATTGCTCGTCAGGGGAACGAAATCATGCCACTACTTCACCAACTGCTCCATCAGCTGATCCAGAGTTCCTTGCTCGTTTGAGTTGAGAAGGGGGCGCCATTTCTGTAGAAAGGTCATAGCATTGGAAATTCTAGCTCAGTACTCTCTACGTTATTTTTTACATGTCGTAATAGAACAAGAGGGGGAACGATCTGCAACTTTCAGCTTCTCAACAGGCAAGGAACCAAAAACATATATTTTTCACTGTCCTCTCATTGCGAAACCTCGACAAGGCCATTATCAGGTCCAAAATCAATGGCAAATAATGCCCCCTCACGGGGTTCAATACACTACAAAGCTACATACACCTTGATGTCCTTCCTATCAACCTGCTCTGCTGTTGCTGTATGGATTTATCTACGGGAAATGAAAATTAAGCAGTAGCTTCCTCTGTTTTGGTGGAGAGCTGGTTCTGGATGTGCTGTGGGACGACGTCAAACTTGGCGAGCTGCATCGTGTAGGACGCTCGCCCCTTGGTCATCCCCCGGAGGGTGCTGACGTATTGGAACATCTCAGCAAGTGGCACAAAAGCATCAACCACCTGTGAATTGTGATCAATAACATTGTAAGCAAAATGTTTAAGGTCACGTTGCAGAAAGTAGACTCTGATAAACTAGTCTACAAAAGGGAAGGATGTACTATTTCATACCTTGAGTCCACCAGGCTTATCCCCGAAGCTGTTAACCTGTCCTCTCCTAGAGTTCAAATCACCAATGACATCACCCAGATGCTCTTCAGGAGTTATCACTTCAACTCTCATTATAGGCTCGAGAAGCCTTGGACCAGCTTTCCTCATTCCCTCACGGAAGGCTCCTCTGGCTGCAATTTGGAATGCTAAGACACTTGAATCGACATCATGATATGAGCCATCAACCAGCACAGCCCGGAAGTCCACAACTGGGTAACCAGCGAGGACACCATTGGATAAGCTTTCTTCCAATCCTTTCATCACTCCTGGTACATATTCTTTGGGCACTGCCCCTCCCTTGATTTCACTCTTGAACTCATACCCACTTCCAGCTTCCAAAGGTTCAAAACGCACAATAATGTCTGCAAACTGCCCAGATCCACCAGATTGCTTTTTGTGGACATATTGTATTTCTGCAACTTTGGAAATACTTTCACGGTAGTTGACTTGTGGAGCTCCAACGTTTGCTTCAACCTGCACAGATCGTTTGCATAAAAGAAGTAAAGGTAATGTGACAGGTACAAAACTGAGTTAACAACAGCTAACGACCAAATAATAAATTTCCATATAGAATAGAAAAGAAACGTAAGATGCATGCACTGCATAAATGTAGCTAGCATAAATGTAGCTAGTCATAATACTAACCCTGAACTCCCTCTTTAGTCTGTCTACAATGATATCAAGATGCAGTTCTCCCATTCCTTCAATAACAGTCTGGTTGGTTTCCTCGTCTCTAGAGAAGTGGAATGATGGGTCTTCCTGAGCAAGCTTGATTAACCCATTAGCCATTTTGTCAGCATCAGCTTTGGTCTTGGGTTCAATAGCAACCTTAATGACAGGATCAGGAAATTCCATACGTTCAAGCACTACAGGCTTGTCTGGATCACAGAGTGTTTCACCAGTAATTGTGTCTTTCAGACCAGCAAGCGCCACTATGTCACCTGTCACAGCAACTGCTATATCTTCCTTACTGTTTGCATGCATCTCAAGGAGTCTTCCAATTCTTTCTTTCTTATCTTTATTTGCATTGAGAACATATGAACCAGCTACCAGCTTCCCGGAGTATATGCGAACAAATGTTAGTGACCCCACAAATGGATCAGTCATGATCTTGAAAGCTAACCCAGAAAATGGTTCATCATCACTTGGTTGCCTTTCAAGTATTATTTCAGGGTCTTCTGGGTCAGTACCCTTCATTGAAGGTAGATCGAGTGGAGATGGCAAGTAATCGACAACAGCATCAAGCAATGGTTGGACACCCTTGTTTTTGAATGCTGAACCACATAAAACTGGGACAAAGCTGGCAGAAATTGTTCCCTTTCTGATTAATTTCTTAACAGTTTCCTCGTCTGGTTCAGTTCCTTCAAGATAATTCTCCATAACTTCATCATCCAATTCAATAATAGTTTCCAGCATCTGAACACGATAATCTTGAGCCATCTCTTGGAGATCATCAGGTATGTCTTTGTATTCAAATTTTGCACCCAGCTCCTCCCCTGTCCATACAATAGCTTTCATTCTGACTAGATCAACAACTCCTTGGAAATTGTCCTCTGAACCAATCGGCAACTGAATCACCAATGGTTTGGCACCCAAGTTTGCAACTATCATGTCCCTAGTTCTAAAGAAGTTAGCTCCAAGGCGATCCATTTTGTTCACGAAACATATTCTTGGAACCCCATATTTATCTGCCTGGCGCCACACAGTTTCAGATTGTGGTTCTACCCCAGCAACACTGTCAAAGAGACATATAGCGCCGTCCAACACCCTAAGAGCACGTTCAACCTCAAGAGTGAAGTCGACATGACCAGGAGTATCAATAATGTTGATTCTGTGTTTGTTCCAGAAGGCAGTCGTGGCTGCAGATGTAATGGTTATTCCTCTCTCTTGTTCTTGTTCCATCCAGTCCATTGTAGCTGTTCCCTCATGAACCTCACCAATCTTGTAGTTCCTTCCAGTGTAATACAGAATGCGCTCAGTAGTTGTTGTCTTTCCTGCATCTATATGGGCCATAATACCAATATTGCGGTAATCATGTAAAGGCACTTGGCGATCTGGATTTTAAAAAAAGCAAGTTAATATCTAACTCATTAAACCAACAAAACGATATATTATTTCCAACAAGAATGGTGGATTTAGAAATAAGAAAATGTAATAAAAAAAGCGAGTGACATGCAATTTCAGAGTTTCATTTGGTTTAGCATTGATATGACACATGCCGATATATTAAGTTGCATACAACGAAATCTATAGTACCAAGTGGCATGGAAAGCACCGGACACTGACAAACTCTCTTCATGGTTCTTTATCACAAAATTCAGAAAACAAACCAAAAAATCAGACTCGAAAGGACCCTCTACACCACTCTCCATCTTTTCCACTCCCCAAAACCACCCTTCTCGCTCTCCGCTAATGGAGAGGCTACATCACTCTCTAAATTCAATATATGGTAGTTCTCTTATGAAATTTTTCACACAAGGAAAATTATGATAAGCTATTGGAGTCCGACCATTGGAGTCACGAGAGATATATAAAGAGAATATTCATGGGATGGCTCTTTAAATAGATATATAGATATTGAATTTGTGATAAGCAAAATTTAATTAGAATAACATCTACAGAAACAAAGTCCAACAGCAAGTTATGAAGTTCATCATTGCTTTAACTTCGATTCTGAGCACCATAAATCCACCAATCTTTTTTAAGAAACAACATAAAATATTTGTCTGGTAAAGCACAGACGATTAAAAAGCGGTATAGGCACTGCAGAGACAAGCACGTCAACAAGCAAACTGGTCCCTTTGGGTAAGCAGGATGAAGCACAATCACTAACGATCAACCTTAATTTCACTCTCGTATAAAGCAACCCACTGCTGCTCTACGGAGGTACGCTCTTGGTCATTTCGACAAACACACGGAACACTCACGCGCTGGCGCACTACAGAAACGCCTGCGCCCAATAAGAGAATGGAAACTTCACAAAAGGATTACAATGCTCGCTCACCGCTGCCGGCCATGGCGACGACCGAGAGGCGCGGCCTGCGCGGGCGCGGGCGGAGTCCGGCCACGGGGCCTGCCACCGCTGCGCGCCCGGCGGCGAAGCGCGGCGCGTGGAAGGGGCGGTGGCCGAGGAGGAGGCGCGAGGCGGACGAGGCGGAGACGACGGTGGTGGCGGCCGGCCGGCGCGCGGACCGCGCCGCGGCGGCGGGGGCTCGCACGGGCGCCTCGGCGGCCATGGAGACCTGCCTCTGTGGTTCTTCTTGGTGGCCTTTGCCGCGAGCTCTCTCGTCTCTCCCCTCGCCTGCTCGCCTGCGCCGCGAGACTGTCGCGAGCGGGGGGGACTGTGGGTTTTATGCGCGCTGCGAGCGGCGGCCAATGATGCCGGTGATGCCTCAGGATAATGTTGTTATAAAACATGTTGCCAGCGGTTGGAACCTTTCCCTCTCCGTCTCTCATGATCAATATAGTAGATGAAAGTAGAACCCATAGACACAAGATGTAGGGAGACTATTCTTTATTCCTCTGAATATTGGTGATTACAACATAGAGCTCCCACGTATATATAGTCCTACCAAGGGCTAAGAGTTTTGGTAAGAGCCCATATACAAACGGACTAGGATTAGGATTCCTCCTTCTCCTTTCCTTCTAGGATTAAGTCCGTATGTTTTACAACACTCCCCCTTGGGCGATTACCACGATATGCACATGCCTCGTTAAAAACTCCATCCGAAAACCCAGTGGGAAAAAACAGTTCTTGGAGAAAAGAGTACATTGCATTCGTTAATTGCATTGCTTATGTTGTCTCATTAAAAACCTTGTGTGAGAAACCTTCAAATAAAAACTCACATAGGAAAAAAGAGTACAACATCTAACCTTCTTGGTTATGTATTCTTCAGGATATTCTATTCTTCATGAATAGATATTGATCTTTATGATATATGCATAAACTTCAGTGTTTTAGCAAATATGATCTACTTGATGTTTGTAATTCTGGTGGTTTACCTTCAAGGTAGATGCAATAAAATATACTCCCCCTCATAAAGCCATCATTTGAACTACATTGCTCAAATCACACATTTCATAAATGTATGCTTAATAATGGTATGCAGTACCATAATACTATATCCTTCAAAATGTTGGCTCGAAATTCTTCTATGAATTATAATATGAGAAAATAAGAGTGATATACTTCATGCATAAATGACCACTTATTAGTTGTGCAAGACAAAATTTGTCCTTCAGGGTAATAAATCATATCAGAGGATTATGGGGGTAAATAACTTACAATATTCAATATCTTCTAGATAGTACACCAAACTTATTATTCTTTCTGAGTAGATTTTCAAATTATATGTTCTACAAATCTTCAAGATTTTGATTATACCACTAAATAATAAAAATCCAGTCTCACATATGACATTTAGGGAACAATTCAATTGCCAAAATCACCACTACTCTTATACCTTCATGGTATTTAGAGGATATCAACACTTCATTTCTAGCTTTACAATATACACTTTCTAAGTGTTTATATGATTCCTCATTTTCTTTCTCTCAGGTCTCTATTCACTTCAGGGATTAATGGTGTTTATTCAAGAATCGACTGGTAAATCCTTCATGGATTGACTCCTTCAAGGACTTTCTCATTTTTGGTGATTAATATTTCTTTTCTATAATATATATTCTCTGCTTCATGAGAGATTGTTATGTGATATACACAATGAGATAGTGTTATTCACTACAAAGTCATTTGATGACTCTTCCTTCTAGGACATGCTCTTCTTGAGACATATATATATTCATTCATGAACATATTCTACCTTAGACTTTTTAATACTTATATGAGATTTAATTTTCATATGTTATGGTTTATATTCTTCAAGAATTTTATGGATTTTCATAATCCACTTATTAACTGCATATTCCATATTCATTCAATTCATTTGCCAGAGGTATAACAGAACATTTATTTCTTCTTAGTAGGAGATTTAACCTCAATTGCTTTCTTCATTGACCCGATATAATCGCTACAGGCGACTTTGCCATGGACTTTATTTTCCGGATCCGGGTTCTCATAAGAGAAACATTTGCAATTATAGAGGTAGTGTTGTCGACAACTATTATTTTCTCCCAATATTCTCATAATATGAGATTATTCTCTGTCTCTTTGTTATTTCTCAAACAAGAGATGATTTGTTGTTCTGCGTACCCAACTCTATGATGCGCGCTTATGTGTTGGATTTCATCTTCATGATGATCCTCTTCATGAGGTGCTTGACCTTCTTCGTGAGGTGTTCTCTTCATGAGAATGAAGGAGTTTGTTCTTATTTTATTTACCAAGTGTACACTAAACTATAACCCATAGGCGTCCCCATAGATTTTAGCTTGATAATATACAACATTTAGTTTACTACTAGTAAACATAACTTCTGGTTTTTCTATAACTTCAAGTTACTCCTCTCATTTCAAATATATCTGGCATATGCTCTGCTTCATGCTTCACAAGAGCATTAGTCAAACTATTGTTTGATTTAGTGCGTAATACTATTCCTACTTTAAGATTAAAGGAATATTTTCTCTTAAGATCACTTTCCTTCCATGGAAATAATATTTGGCATTCAACATAGCCTTTCTCTCCCCCTAATGCCAATATTAGATCTATAATAGCATACTTCAAAAGATATCCCCTATCATGGGCTTAAAATAATCAAATTCATGTATCTCCAACTACAAGTGGAGGCCCATTCATGTATGCTATGATAAAAATTTATAGGAAATATTCAAGCACATATTTAAATACGGGGGTTATTATACATTATATGCAGTGAGCTAGAATACATAAAGTGCAATAAAGAATGTTCATCATTCCTGTAAACTCTGGGGTGTTCTCCCCCTGATTTGCACATATTGTAGTTCAAAAAAACTATTTCATTATCTAGCTTCTTTATTGTTTAGCCAAAAAATGATCCAATTACTCATACATAAAAATGGACCATATACTTCAAAAGTATAGATATGCAACATTCAAACTTACAAGGAATTTCTTCTATAATTTTCTAACCAAATGCCTTTTCTTCATAAATCCCAAATCATCATTAAGTGTTTTATCTATTAACTCAATTTCCACTATAATTCAGCCCATTCAAGTGGGTCACTTCTTCATTTAGTTAATTTTAATTTAAGCAACTCCCCCTGATCATAGGCTACTTGGCCATAGACCAATATATCGCTTATGCATGCAACGCATTGAAAGCAAAAATATTTCTTAGTTCAACGGGAACTATATAGACATAGTATACTAGCTAGTCAATCTAATTATGGGGGAAGTGCAAGGTAGCTACAAGCTATAAATATAGCTTCTTTGCTAATATTCATGTAAGAGTGGAGATAGGTGCAGCTCGACGAGAGCATAACATAGTGATACACATTCAAGTGTAATGTGGTATGTTGGTATTCAATCCAACGTAATAGATATCAACAAAATGCTACAAGCTTACTTGCAATTAGTGCAATGTAGAGAAAGTTAATTCTGCTGGAAAGGACATGACTAGAACTCTAAGTTCTTATACATGCACTTCACTTAAAGATAGATTTAGAAAGACTATGCCTATTAAATATATATTACCCACATTTTCTCATGCCTTTACTCAAAATTCCTCCCCCTTTTCATGCCATAATTACTTCAAGCAGTAATATGCTTCTTGCATCTATGAAAAATCATTTCATATGTTTAATATAATTCAATCATACTTCTAGTATTCAATGGTTCTGGCATGAAATTTACATATCCAGTATACTATTCAGTGTACAACAACATATTCAGGGTAGGACATAAACTTCTAGTTTCTGGGCTGAAGTATTAAATACTTGCTTCTACCTACATGGTAGTGGTGCACAAAGAACGATAACCTTCATGGTTAACTAAGGCTTCTTTGTGGATAAATTAATGCGAAATTTATTTAGATAGGCAATAGGCAATTGTTTATATGTAAAACACAATTCATTCCATGCAAGGTTAACATATATTACTGCAAGTAAAAATTGCAACTAAGAATATTAAATACTTCACATTAGTCTTCAAGCCAATAGATTAACCATTAACTCTTCTATGAGTATACGAGAACCACTTAATTCAACGGGAATTAAAACTTAATGCACCACCGCTACTACTAATACTTCAGGATAGTAATTTCAAAGACAAAACAAATATATAAGCACATGATTCAAGTTCTTCTTCCGGAGAAACCTTAAAAATTCTTATCCGTTCTTACATGTCTTAGCTTCTATGCTTGACATTTAGCAGCTTCATGCATGCTCTACTTCATAGTTAGGAGTACAACATATGCAAGTCATATATCCTGATTCATAATGCTGTCCAAAAATTTCAACTCAATTCTACTTGATATTGAGTAATTATGGATGATAAATTTGAATACTTCTAGTACTTCAATGCTCTCGGTCTTTCTATTTCAAGAAATATTTCTTCTAGAATTAGGCAAATTCGTCCTTATCATCTTGTCTTCTATGACTTTTAACACAAAGCTTCAAGCTTATTGTATTTTTTCATAGAGCAGCACTATATCTCGTATGGTCATATAGCTTGAAAATTCAATTTGCTTTATGCAATCATAATGTAGGATATCTTCTAGAATTTCTCATTCAGCGAGTCCCATAAGACCTTCGGGATTTAGCTTAGTCACATACTCATTCTTTGAGAGTAATATAAGAAACTATCCACCACTTCAGTGGTAATAGAATATCCTACTAGGATTTAATAATGACCACGCTATATAATTACGCCATTCAGGGCAAGTTCAGGATATTCCTTCTTCACGAAGGTATGCATATATCATTATAACTAAATCATGTGCAAATAGGTTTACTGCGTGTAAACAAGTAGCAAGGTGCAAAAAGATAGTGGATGGTTATCTAAAAATATTCTTAGAAGTATCCAAGTATTTTTTAGGATTATGATATATGCAAATTTCAGAATTAATATAAGCATTTGTTCATCCAAAATTTAATATGCTAGGAAAAACAAATATGAGGCTCTCAAAGGTGACAAGTCTAAAGTCTGCAGGATTTAGAGAGCACATATATCTTATACCATATTTCTAGTGTAATCATTCAAGATTTTATTCTTACAATTACATGGTATATAATTCATAATGTGTGATAAAATAAATGCATTCAAAAGAATATAAAAAAATATCAACGCAATGCGGTTTAGTGCCGTGAGGACCACGCTAAATTCTTCCGAGGGGTGTGTTGCTTTACAGAGTCCTATCAATGGCAAGAGCAGAGGGGCGACAGTAATTCGGTAATTCCTCCTCGTTGCACTTGACGTGCATGGTTGCTGCCAGCCAACCACGCATGTATGCATCGGCAGATATGGCGCGTGGCGTGCGAGCCGCGCGGTCGCCTCCTCGTTGGGCTCCGTTGAACTAGCGATGACTTCGAGTCGCCTCGTGTACGTACTGCGTTTTGTGGACCTTCGGCAGCGTGCAGACTGCGTAATACTCCGTACAAGCTGTGAGGAACCGACATAGTGGCAGATAGTGCAACCTGCAGCATTGTGCGAGCGGTCGTGTACACATGTACCATGGTTCCATGGCACGTGATGCTGACGGGATTCAACCGGAGGATTCAATCCTTCGAAAATAGGTGCCTGTGCAGCGGTGCAAGCTGCCAGGGCCTAATGAGGTTGCCGGTGGCGTGCAAGCCGCTGACAGCTTCAGCGACACGGCTGTCCGTACTGCGGCAGTAGCCCGAGTGCTACAGGTTTGGCATGCTGACCTACAGGATCCTGGCCGTGATACATTTATATAAAAAAAAGGGTGCCAAGACCAACTCCGTTTCGTTGCGTTTTAACTTCTTCAGGGAGTCTGCCGTGTCTATGTCCATGCAGGGACAATTTCCATCACAGTTGCTGCTATATGATAAGGTCAGTTTTTGTGTCGTGCTTGGCTTCATGCCATGGCCTTCATGGCGTTAAAAAAACACGTAGATTGAAACACACCACAAACCTTCGGAGGTCCGATCGTTTATATCAATATATATCTTCTACTTACAATTTTTTTTTGTTAGCCCTATAATACTGGCGACGTTCAAGTCAGCATACTTGTATTTGTTCTTGCATGTAGGATGGCGGCAACAACGACTTGCTAGTCGGTGATAGCCTCGGGAACGTTCGCATTTAAAGCCTACAATTTCAGCGTACTTCTGTTCTAGCATGTGTTCTGGTGCAAGTTCATCTTGTATTCGTGCAAGTATACAGAGTATAGCTGCTGGCATATGTAGGATATACATGCTACTACGTGCACTGATAATTAGGGCAAAATATTAACCCGGCTCGAGGTCGGGACAAACGCAATCTGCAAGATGCGATTTCATACCTTATAGGATGCCAATTTGATCTACCTCACATGCCGCGTAGGGCAGTGGTTAGTAGATACATACCGCGTAGGGCGTTTGGCATTGTCGTAGAATTGCCTGCTTGACGACAACGGTACATGTCGATGCAGTGCAGATTAGTTGCAGGTAGAGGTAGCAGATCCGTTCCGCTAACAACGTCGGGATATCGACGTCGTCGAAGTAGTCGCAGCAGGGCATCGAAGATCGGCGGCGGCTTCAACGGCGATGTCGACGTAGAGCTTGTCGTGCTGATAACGTGTTATAAAACATGTTGCCAGCGGTTGGAACCTTTCCCTCTCCGTCTCTCATGATCAATATAGTAGATGAAAGTAGAACCCATAGACACAAGATGTAGGGAGACTATTCTTTATTCCTCTGAATATTGGTGATTACAACATAGAGCTCCCACGTATATATAGTCCTACCAAGGGCTAAGAGTTTTGGTAAGAGCCCATATACAAACGGACTAGGATTAGGATTCCTCCTTCTCCTTTCCTTCTAGGATTAAGTCCGTATGTTTTACAACAAATGTGAGCCGCGCGGCTGCGAGGAGGACGCCTCCCCGTCTCACGTTATGGATTGGCGCTTTTTTCAGTTTTTCGCTTGTCTAATAAATGGAAAAAGTCTACTGGACCCCAACTATGGGGTCGTTTACTTTATCCCCGAACTATAAAACGGTCTAATTTACCCTCTGAACTTTGCAAAACCGGCCAAATCACCCCCTCCAGCGGTTTTAGACGGTGATTTTGCTACAGTAACAGCTGTTTTGCTACAGTAACAGTGGTTTTGCTTTTTTTTTATTTCGTTTGAATCTTTGAAAAATCATAGTAAATCACAGAAAAATCATAAAATAAAAAATCCAATTTTTTTGGACTCCACATGAGTAGATCTACACAGTGAATATATAATATAGTATGCTTTAGTACAAAGTTTTTGTTGTATGAATTATTCAAATTAATTACAGAAAAAAAATAGATCCAAATTTACAGAAAAAAAACTTTGTACTAAAGAATACTATATTATATGTTCATTGTGTACATATACTCATGTGGAGTCCAACAAAATTGGATTTTCCATTTTATGATTTTTCTGTAATTTACTATGATTTTTCAAAGATTCAGACGAAATAAATAAAAAAATAAAAAGACAAAACCGCTGTTACTGTAGCAAAACATCTGTTACTGTAGCAAAACCACCGCCAAAAAACCGCTCGAGGAGGTGATTTGGCCGGTTTTGCAAAGTTCAGGGAGTAAATTTGACCGTTTCATAGTTCGAGGGATAAAGTAGACGACCCCCATAGTTGGGGGGTCAAGTAGACTTTTTCCTCTAATAAATGGATTCTCTCTCTCTCATTTTGTGTTTTTTTTAATCACAGGCACTCCCCTGGCTTTATTGAAAGCTTATTGAAAACCCATGATCTAGTGCTGGGGATACCAGCTTACAATGAAGTTCAGATAACTGTGAAAAGATTACAAGTTCATCTAGCAAAAGATCTCAAGCTTCAACTCTACACATATCTCTAGCCAACTCAAAAGCACACTAGTTCTAACGCTCGAAACAACGCAAAAGCAGCTAAAGAGTCGATGAAGCACCAGCAGCAATTAGGTTGATTATTTTATCTGCCATAGGTTGCAACTTTGGCTTCAGGAGAGGGCGTCATGACTTCACCAACATCAACGTTTTGAAGATGACCGCACTAGGAGAAGCTAGAACCTTCTTGTTGAACACGACGTCGTTCCTGGTCTTTCAAATTGTCCACAATGCACCTGCACAAATGATAAGAGTTACCTTTTGTTTCTTTCCATGACAGCCTTCCACGATGTCAGAGAAGAGTGATGTGCAGCTGGTAGGCGAGGAAGGCTAGTCCAGACAGTTGCGCAGGAAAGACCAAAAGAAGATAGAAAGGGGGCACAGGAACAGGATGTGGTCAGAGGTTTCTACTTTGCCACAAACAAAACACTCAAGTCCTGACCATTTCTTTCGTTTCAGTTGCATCCCAGATTGTATTCTATCGTGAGTTGCCATCCAAAAGAAGATTTTGACTTTTAGTGGTATATTGCATTTCCAAATCAGTAACATTCTAGTATTAATAACACCTCCAGCAGTCAATTCTTTGTACAGAGACCTCGTTGAGTATATTCTAATACTGTGTTTAGTTCATCAAATTTGGAGTGCCAAAATACACTGTAGCGACACTGTAATAGTTCGTTTGTATTTGGTAATAATTGTCCAACCGTTGACTAATTAGGCTCAAAACGTTCGTCTCGCAAAGTACAACCAAATTGTGCAATTAGTTTTTATTTCATCAACATTTAGTACTCAATGCATGTATCACAAGTTTGATGTGACGAGGAATCTTCTTTTTGCATAGTGCATTTTTGGAGAACTAAACACAGCCTAAATTTTTCTAGAGCCCATCTGACTTCATCAGGACCTTCTGTCAGTGTTACCTCACTTAAAAGTTCTACCAATTGACCCCATTCCTCTCTTAACTAACCAAACATAGGTCTTCTTAAGGATAGGTTCCACTACCCATCAACAAAATCCTTAGCAACTTCAATTTCAAGGTGAGAGGCAATTTGAAACAGTTTATGAAAAGTAATCTTCAGAGGACATTCACCAACTCAGCAGTCCAACCAAAATCTTGTTTGTTTGCCAGCTCTCACATTTATAACTCTACCTTTTTTATACTATTTCCTCACATCTAGCAGGGCCCACCAAAATTGCAAGCCACCTCTCTGTTAAATTTGGAAGATACTTTTCTGACCGAAGTACTTCTTTCTCAAAAGAGCACAACACAAACTTTCATCACCTCTCTCTCACTTGTCAATCCACTTGCCCAACAAACAATTATTCATAACTCTAACATCTAGGAAGTCTAAACCACCAAATTCTCTGAGTCTGTTTAGAGCTTCCCATCTAATCATATGGTACTTTCTCTTCTTACTGTACCTTGCCAGAAAAATCTTGATCTAATTGTGTCTAATGCTTGAAAGTTACCCTCATATAACTGGTACACACCCATAGTGTACATTGGCACACTAGATAAGCAGCTATCTATAAGGATTGATTTACCTCTAGATGATAAGTACTCACATTGCCAAGTGCTTAATCTCTTCTCGGTTTTATCACTAACATACCTCAAGTGAGCTTTTGAAATCTTACAATCACTGACAGGCATGCCCAGATATTTCATTGGAAAGGCTCCCAATTTGCAACTAAGAGAAGTTGCCACTGTCTGTTGTTCTGCCTCTATCAATCCCACAGTAAACACTTCACTCTTATCAAAGTTGACTTTCATGCCTGACATAGCCTCATAGCACGAAATGATTAATCTGACATTTCTTAGGTTGACAGTATTGAACTTTAGCAGGAGCACAATATCATCAGCATAATGTAAATGGGCAAGACCTCCATCAACTAGATTTGGGACTAGTCCCTGAATAATACTAGCATTTTAGCTCTAGACAACATGGCAGATAGGGCATCAACCACCAAATTAAACAACAAAGGAGACAATGGGTCTTCTTGTCTGAGCCCCTTAAAGCTGCTAAAAAATTCTTCTATCTCACTATTCATATCTATATAAACTCTTCCTCCTCTGACAACTTTGTTAATCCACTATATCCAAATATCATCAAAATATTTTCTTTGTAATATTTCCTTAAGAAAATTCCAGTTTACTCTATCATAGGCCTTCTCAAAATCCAGTTTTAAAATGACTCCGGAACTTTTAGAAACTCTCAATTCATGTAGAACTTCTTGAAGAATCACTACACCTTCTAAAGGAATAAATGCAGTCTAAAAGGGCCTAATAACTTTTTCTGCCACAGTAGTCAATCTCATTGTTAGTGTTTTGTGATAATCTTGTATATGACATTAAGTAGGCATATGGGTCTAAATTGCTTGATGTTCAAGGTTGGTTTGACTCTGGGCAGTAAGATCACCACTCCATAGCTCCAGACTTCCTTCATGAAGCTTATCTAACATCGCTTTGACATCATCTCTGATTAGAGGCCAAAAAGCTTTAAAGAACTCAACAGAGAATCCATCAGGACCAGGAGCTATGTTATTTTTCATATCCTTCATGGTTAAGTCTAACTCCTCTAGGGAAAATGGTCTTGTAAGAAACTCATTGTCTTCTAGACTGATCTTCTGATCATCAGACCATAAATCAGGGTCTAATTGCATATTTGCCACCTCTGCTGAACCAAAGAGCTGTTTATAGTAGCTAGTGATATGTTCTCTCAACTCGTGAGGATCCACCATAGGTTGATCATCTACCTCAAGCATTGTAATATGCATTTTCTTCTTTCTGCCGGTTGCACACTTATAAAAATAACTTGTGTTTGAGTCACCAACAATAAGTCATTTCTCTCCACCTCTTCTTTACCATTGTGTTTCCTTATCTGTAAGAATTTCTTAAATAGTCCTTTCTAAAGAATATCTCTCATCCCATTCCTCTTTAGATAGATCTCTAAAGTACACCATTCATCTAGGACAGAAATTCTCTTCAGGGATTCCTAGGACAGAAATGAAGTCTTAATTATATCCTCTTTATCAACTTCGCTAGGAAACCTACAAGTTATGTTTGGGGGAGGCGGGTATTGAGCCAACCTTCTAGAATGCACATACTAGCAACATCATGCAAGGCATCTGTGGCCTCCCTAGCCGTGTTTTTTTTAAATTGATCCTCACCACCCTATCAACTTTTCACTATAGCATGGTTACTAAAGCCAACGGTGATTTCAACTTATCACTTCTGGTTGCAAACCAACGGTTATAAACTCGATTATCTCTATCGAGGGTGAAAACCAACGACGTTGGGGCCTTGCATCCCATCTGTGATGAAGGTTCCAGAGTAGTGCTAGTTGTTGACGGTAGGTATCATGTTGCTTTTGTGTTTACTAGTAGGCAAGGACTAGACTCGTATCAAACCTTATATCATTTACAATAGGTTCAAAAGATTTTATACCAAAGCACTTGTCGCTGATAAATCAAAACACAATTATTATATATATTGAACACCATTACATTAGTTATTTGCTCTCCATTAACGATAGACCATAAGAAAGATTATAGATGACCCTCCATCGTCCTTGTTTGAGGCTGTGGCAATGGTGGGCACACAGGGTTGCATGCAGGGCACATAACCTTACAATCAGCCATTGAAAAGTAGCAACGAATTGGCGTTTTGTTCATACAACAATAGCAGTCAACCTCCCCACATATATATCCAATACAGAATTTGACTGTAAATTTTGTCTCATGTACCGATGTGTTCCTCAGCACAAAAAGCTTCTAATGTTTTTTGGTAGGACTATTTTGGTAGGTTTTTGTATCTCCAACCTTAGAGAGTGCTGGACTACCTATTGGACAAAAAATTATAAGTAAAGCCGAAGATAATATACACACATATAAAAGTTGACCAAAGACAAGATGGTGATGTAAACTTACAATGGAAAGGAAGGCACCCAAAAATAACGAAGGACAAGATTATCCTCACATACAAAAGTTTGCTAGAATAGCTCTTCATGTTGTTTCTCAATGTTTTTCTCAATCGAGCTAACCTTATGTTGCAGGGTTATAGTTGTACTTTCGAAGAAAATAATGTGCTCTAAACCGCCATGGTTTCCAAGACCTCTAATATATTTAAGGGCAAGTTCTCCCCTTGAAACATTTTGATTCATTTTGAATATATAATAGATGTTGTATAGTAGTATTTCACACTTTCAGTGAATTTAGCAATTATGAATGTATCCCATGTTCTCTAATAACAACAATCACATAAGTAGCCTCAAATAGATTGCATAATTCTATATTTTAGTTTAAGGATTTGCAAAATTCTTAATACAATCCAAGTTTTCTATTAACGATGTTTGGCGGTAACTAACCTTTGCCAAATTTATGCGGTGGAATTCAGGATCCGTTACTCACTAATAGAAGACTTTAGTTATTGGCACATACAACAAGGTAGCAACCAATTGTTCCAGAGAAGACTTTAGGATGACTTCTTATATCTTCTACTCACTAATAGAAATATGAATATACATAGCTTTTTTTAGGGTAGAAGCGCTACCGGTCATAAAGAACTTTTTAATGACAAAATTCATGATGAAATTCCGTTTTTCAAAAATGGAGCATCACATTGGTTGCGCTGTGACAAACCGAGCTTTTGGCCATAGAACTTCTAGGAGAGACTTCAATACCCACCTCTTTTATTTTGCATTTGCAATGGTAATAGCAAGAACACTTAAGCCTGTGTATTATGGGATTTATTTACTGACTTTGGTTTATGTTCCACCGCAGCACGCTGAAACAGTGTAAATTTGGTGGACAAAAAGAATAGCCATACAAAATCGAATCATCGCAGCTTCGCAACCGAGAAATGGAGTAGGTTAGGATGAAAATGGTGCCGGCGAAACGGCCACGTCTCCACACGTTCCGACCATGAGTGGCCGTGCATGCCCGCCCCCTAGGCGGCCAGGCCCCGGTATAGTCATCCAAAATTTGGACGTTTGCGTGCTCAGCTCGGCGGCCACCACACAAAAGCCTCCCATAACGCCGCCAACTTGAACGCCTGCGCTCTGCCCCACTCGCGTCCGCATCAAATCCGCGAATTTTACCAAGTTTTGCACGCATTTTTCTTGGCAGAACGGCTGCCAATTCTTACTGCCAGCAGCCAGATACTCTGCTTTCATCTTGTTTTGTTCTTGTGCTCGCACGCGCTGTCTCTGACTTGTGATTTGCGAGTTCAGTTCTCTCCCGTACATGAATTTTTTTGATGGTCTGGTACGGAGCCACGCACTCGGCACGTCTGCCTGAAGTTGCATGATGGAACATAGGACAAAAGCCATGTTTCTGTCACGCGAGCCAATAGCCGGATGCCGCTGTCGTTGGTGACGTGTTCACGAATATGCAGGTCCAATGATGGTTTGTAGACGTAATTTCCGAGAGAGAAAGAGAGTTATTAATATCTAATAGAAACTGCTTTTCTCAACTCATGGTTTTCATAGCAGTGTCCATATAAAGGATAATTTAATTGTAGCATAAAAAAGAGATGAATCAACTTCTGTAGAACACACGCTGTCACATTTCTGCAGTCCATGACATTTTCCAGAAGATAAGAACACACGCTGGCAAAGAAATGGCAACCAATACACTTGCCAGAACCATATATTTCTGAAACCATAACTATCAGCTCCTATCAAAAAATTAACATTGGAACCATACGCCCTGTTTGTTTGGACTTATCAGCAGAATCAGCAGCCATCCAGCAGTGTTTTTCTCTCACAACAAACCAGCGAACAGTGCTTTCAGCACAATAAACCAGCGAAACGAACAGGCTGATATATTCCCAGTACCATATATTTCTAGAACCAATACACTTCCCAGAACCATATATTTCCCAGAATCATATAGCAACCCATAACAGAAGAACTAAAGTTCATGATATGCATAGTAAAATAATAAGGTGGCATCATCCATCGTCTCAGGTAGGTTCATATAGTTGGGCAACAAAACAACTAAAGTTCATGATATATTATATTATAAAATAATAAGGTGGCATCATCAGGTTGCACAGCTTCATCTATGTTGCACAGCATCATCTCAAGTAGATTTAGAAGTCCTCCAGAAGTCATCAGGTTGCAAAAGTCCTCCACAAGCCATCAGGTTCCACATCATCATCTACAAGTGAAAAAAATAATAAACAATGAATGGAAAAATTAACAAACATAAACATAGAGAACAAAAAAAACATAAACATGTATATCTCTAGAAACTGATCTACTATTAGATATGTACCTAATTATTTTGCCTATTCCCAAACTTTTGCCAAATATGATCAATCAAATCATATTGAAGTTGTTTGTACGCTTGGTGATCATGTAAGGTAGTATTTGTGTTAAGCAAGTCTTCCATCTCTAGGTTTTGTCCATGAGAGATTGTAGCTTCTTCCACAATAACCTTCCTCATTCAAATCAAGTGCAACCTGCTCTATATCCTTCTCATCTTCAATTATCATGTTGTGGAGGATTATACAATCTCAAGATCCCCTTGCTTGTATAGACGTGCTGGTCTATGCAAAATACAAAAATGAGACTGCAAAATGCCAAAGGCGCATTCAACATCCTTCCTTGCACCTTTATATTTTTCCGCAAAAATCGATTGGAGGGGCTGTTGCGCTGCATCTTTGAGGGGATCTAGATGAGGGTGCGAGAGAGGGAGATGATGCCACTGGTGATGGATTTGGCTGCGGCAGAGGTGGATTTAGCTACGGCAGAGGGGAGCAATGCGAGAGGGGCGCAAGCGGGCGCGGGAGATGAGTGCGCGTAGGAGGAGAATCGAGCGCGGGAATGGAGGGACAGAGCGCATGAGGAAATTGGCAGCGGCGGCGCAAGGGATCCGGGCGCTTTGAGGAAGAAATGAGCTAGGTCTCCTATTGTTGTTTCGGTGGTTTCCTAGCGCATCGGGACGAGGGTTAACTTGGTTTCGCTCGGAGGAAATCGTTTCTCTGTTTTCTCTTCTCTCTCCATAATAAATCTACTGCCACATCAGTAAATTGCTGAGTTGTCAAACTAATTAATATAGATAGAAAATGCAATCAATGTCTCATGGGACTGCTCTTAATAGTCATTTCCGCATTGGGATTGCCCTTAACAGTCATTTCCACTTTAAGCGAAAGAGGATGATTAGTCTACAATATATGGACGACCACGGTAATAGTAAAGGACATGCACAGAATTGAAGCTACTGCTTTGTGCAAGCACAAGTCAATGTCCTCTGCTATTTGGATGTAAATTCAGCCCATACCCATTTCGATACATGGGTGTTCCCTATGCACGTTAATTAGTAAATTAAATAACAAGGATTGAAAAATAATTGAAGAAATATTTGAAATAAGATTGAAACATTGGAAGCGATGGCCCTTTAAGGCCAGTCTCAGTGCTAGTTTCAGGTTCCAGTTTCCAATACTCTCATATGTTGGAAACAGTGCTGAAGAGTATCATCCCCATAAAACTATCTCTGCTTTCATAAAACTTTTATCACCTCTCTCTTTATAAATATAGTGTCATGTCAGCATATTTAATGTCTATGAAACTCCCATTGAGATTGGCCTAACAAGGTGGTAGGCTAGTGCTAATAAATTTGGTATGCGGTGGAGCCATTAGGGCAGTTTTAGTGGGAGTTTCATGTGAGTTTTATTTGCATTAAATAGGCTACCACATATGTATTTTTGATAATATGGCAGTGTATTTAAGAAGAGAGAGAAGAAATATGTTTCATCTAGATGAAACTCTCTTGGCATGATTAGCAACACTCTATGAGTCTTGAAATCAAATGTTTATGAAACCATGGAATGAAACTCTCCATTAAGAGTGAGTGTTTTATGCAAGTTTCATTTCATTTCACGTGACATGATAGTCTTGAATACAACGTGATGAAACTCCCCGTTAAGACTGCCCTAACGTTTTTTTAGCCTGAGCGATCTTTATTATGTAAAAAGTTAACTACCCCGTAATAAATTATAATGTTTTTTTAAGATAAAGAAAATTTTCTTTTCAAGTTCACCGACAAGCCCCGGCCGGCTGCCCAGGGTGGCCGTACGTGCTCTGTCAGTGAGTTTGGTCTTGTTTGGATTACTAATGTTTATGATCTTTTTTAAGGGACCAAAGAGGTTTTAATTCTGTTTGGTTGAGTGCACAACTTATGCAGAGACTAGAATAAAAGTTATTGTTTCTTTTTTTAAAAAAGAGGCGCTCTTATAAGTTATAATGATGATTTTAGTATTAGTTTGTGACATTTGGACAAGTTTGCTCCCTCGGTTTCTTTGTGCTGTCTTTCCTAAAGGATTTATTAAGCCTTGTTTGGGGCTCCGGGCTCCGGTTCTGACTCCTCTCGTGGAGCAGTTCTTTTGAAGTCGTTTTAAACAATATTATAAAAATGGCTCCAATGGTAATCAAGTTCATGAGGAGAACAAAACGGCTCCGCCGCCTTCGAACTCTTTGCAAGGAGCAGCAATAAGTCGGAGCTGGAGGCTTGCTAAAGGAGCCCTAAGCTGACAAGCCCACGAGATATTTTGGGCCCGGAACATAATCATCGCAACTGCATGCTCCATGATGGGCCGTACATTCGCTCAAAGAGGGGCCATACACTGGGACTGAGAGAGTCTGAGACATACTAGCAAGATGGACTCGTCCCTATCAAGTTGAGCCCAAGTAAATTTACAGCCCGTCTCTATCTGCTGAGGTGTCCAACTTGGGTTTATACTAGGAGCTGCCGCGCCCCTGGCTTTGGTTGGCAGTTGGCAGTTGGCACGCCCACTGGCAATGGCACCTGACCTGTGTCTGTGTGATGTGGATTGTGATGCGAGAGCGTCAGGGGTTACGTCAGGCCTGACATAATCTTCAAACCGCCCACCGGATTAGGAACCCTAAACCGCTGTTGCTGAGATTTCATAAAGCAGGCGCCTCCCCAAGTGGGTAATTAGTTGTAAACTAATGCCACGCAAGATTTCGTTGTCTCCTGCATGCTGCTGCCACAGATGACTAAGGCCATGTTCATCTGACTTATAATTCGTCTTATTCAGCTTGTTTTTTCAGCCGGAACAGTATTTTTCTCTCTCACAAAAAATAAGCCAACAGTGTTTTTCAGCCGGCTTATAATTCCAGCCGAACGGGGCCTAAACGCTAGCTCCTAGCGTACGCCAAGTGTGCTTTTGCTAATAAAATAGGGCCTGTCCGGGTCCATTCAGTTTTGCTAAAATAAAAGGGAGACTTCCTCTCTTGCTTGTGGCTGCAGTTTTGGCGGTCGAGTCAATATGCTGCTAGTCCTTCACTGCAATATTGCTTGTACGACGAGTACGTCCCATGTAGTACAGATAGGGCGCACCGTACATCGACGCACCCAAGGACCAGGGTACATCTCAGCACGCGCTCGATGCTGGAAGGAAAGACTGGCCCTATTACGATGATATATGCTGCCATGGCTGTTCATCATCCTACAACATCAGGATTAGTATATGTCAAATGCAGTACGTAGCTGCGCATACATCTTGCAGCACTTGAAGGTAAGGATGAAAACGGTCGGAAACGGTCGAAAACGGACTTACGATATAGAAAAACGAAAACGGTCGGTTCGGGATATTTCTACATTTAGCAATTAAAGAGTACAAAAAATGGTTGAAAATGGTTGTGAAACCGATTGAAATTGACAATTTTTCATGTTAAAAAACGGTTCATAATATAGAAAACGAAAACGGTCCATTCGGAATATTTCTGTTCCGTTTTCATCCCTACTTGAAGGGTAAAGGGATGAGTAACTAAGATGAGTCACTGGTTTTGCGCCTTAAATTTAGCAAGGCTATTAGAATACTGAAGGTGAAACACTCATAATAATCAAGCACTGAAATGAACTCGAAATAATATTTACATTAGCGAACTGAAGAATAACATAGATAGTACGTATAACAGAAATGCTACTACATACGATGTACACATACGCCGGCCATACCGGCCTGGACATCTACTACAATACCAAATGGCAAAATGCCCCAAAGAGGAAGCTCTAGTAGCTAGCTAGCTAAACACACAAATATCAGGCCAAAAAAATGCATCTATCACCATGGCTAATTCACTTCTGCTGGGACGAGGACAGTATGTCCTGCATATACTTGTCCGTGCGGTCGAGCTCCTGCAGCATGGCGGCCACCTTCCGGTCGGCCTCCGTCACCGTCTCGCTGAGGTGCTCGCTCAGCAGCCTCGCGTACCCCATCTCCTCCTTCACCTTCATCCACTCCTTGCGCACCTTGGTCAGGTTCTTCTCCAGATTGCGCTGCTCCTTGTCCTGGCTCCGGCAGCCGTGTGATCTGCCGCCGCGGCTGCTCGACGCTCCCTGCCCGGCGTCGTAGAAGCCGTACGGGGATGACGCCGACGGCTGCGAGAAGTCCAGCATCCCGTTGCGAGTCCACCGCTGCATGGTGTGCCGCTGCGGAAGACGACCTTATTAAGATTCGGTTATTGTCCTTGTTTTGATATCTGCATTTGGTAATATCACATCAGATGTTAATAAGAAGTTAAGAACTGCTGTTTTCTTCTGCAAGGCATCAGGACTTTCGACAGTGCATGTTTACAACCATGTAGTATAAAGGAAAGGAACTAATGTACGAATGAGGAACGATGCATCCCTTGTGCCTAATACTGGGGGTCTGCAAATTTCATGTCTACAGGGTCATGACTCATGAGTTCATTGCTTCATATAATCTGAAAGCTTGTTGAGATGATTAGTACACTTTCTGGTCTTATGTTGGCAGTATAAATACTACTGACACTATCTGATAATGGAAACTACATCCTTTAATCTCTCAAATTTGACCACGAGATGATAAATGCCACTGAATCAGATGGAAACAAAGCCCCGGATAATCGACATTTTTTTACAGCAAGGCTCAGAATTTGGCAGAAGATCAGATTTACTGAACCATTACTTGTCCCAAATCACTGTATATATAGTTTCAATGATTGTGGTATGAAAATAAAATATGCTACAAGATCAAAGAAGAAAACAAAACTACAGACAGCTCAAATACAAATATGCCGTTTATATATGCTGGTTTTTGACACAGCAAACACTTGTGATATGAAAAGAAGTCTACAAGGAAACCAAAACTTGAACACCTCAAAATATGTGTGCTTCTTATGCTACTCTAAGTGCTTACCTTGTATTCTCTGATACCAAGGTATGCGACTCTGACGCCAGCTCTCTTCTCTCTTTGTTCTGAAAGATTTGCGTGTTATGAAATGGGTATGTGGAGGAAACACATCTAGGGGCTCAGCTATTTATAATAAAAAACACTTGGCGAAACCTCCTACCTAATCCATCTGGGCTGTCCAGCATTTGCCAATGAGGAGAGAAACTTTTCCCGGTCAAGGATGGACTAATTAGTGCCACTGGGTTAAAAGAGGAGTGACCAAGTTAGCTGTATCCAGCTCATGTGATGGAACCTTTGGTACTAAATTAATCCGAGGCGCGTGGTTAACACGGGAAGGCTTGAATAGTCTGATGCGTAGCAGGAATCTTAGGTGCTAAATTACTCGCGAGGCATGTGGCGAGTACGATGACGCGATCCAAAAAAAGCAGCCGATGTAGGTTTGAGCAAGGAAGGCCGGCTAAGGGAATCAGATAGCCTGAACCGAAGTCCTTAGTTAATTGGTGCTGTTGTGACCGGCCGTATTGTACTAACTGAATTAAGCAGACTCTCAGAGACAACAAGGTAAAATTGGACCACAAACGAAGTAGAGTTACTGATCACTGTTGTCGGGTACCTAAAGAAGGGTACCCATACTCAACGACTAAAGAAAAGACAAACCCCTGAGAAAACCACGCCAAAGGCTCCGCCCACGTAGATACAACGAGCCAAAACCACGCACGGGACACCTCGAACATGTTCCGACTCGCACGAGGCTTGCTCGACGGGCGTCTCGACCACAGGGAAATCTCTGACTCGTACGACCCTGGGTCGAGCCGCTCGACCCGCCTCACCCACCGACTTTCAGACAAAAGTCAAAGCATTTAATGCAACCGCCAACCACTTCCTACCCCGATGGCTACAGCGCCGCCAGCATGGAAGCAGTACCAGTGTCAAATCTCACTTTTTACTATCCATCCCGGGATGGGCGGTGAAAATCTGTCACTGCACACGCCATGCCGGGTACTGTTCCGCCACTGATCCCCTCGAGGCATAACATGACGACTGTCGTACCCCGAAATTTCTGGGGCTCGGCCTTATCCATTCCCCGTCGACCCACCTCGATCCGGCCTCGACCAACCGCTAGTCAACAAAGGAGAAAGGCCTGCACGCCACAAGACCTGGGGTCTTTTCACCATCCCATCCTTTACGTCACCTTGGTGCCTAGGGATGGCCGGCCATTCCCGGAGCACGTCGCTACGACAGCTTCAACAGTGCTCGATAAAACTTTACTTCTAAGGCACCACCCCGACGTCTCTGCCTTCTCTTGACCCTATAAAAGGGAAGGCAGGGGACTCTACGAAGGGGGAGACACAAGGCAAAACAAGTCATCACCCCACCACAGAAGATCAACATCTCAAGTAATCTCCTTTGTACTCTCTCTTTGAGACTTGGGATCGGCTCCCTTTATCACAGCTTGTAACCCCTACGCAAACACTTAGGTGCAAGGAAATACAATACTCCCCCTGCTGGACGTAGGGCCTTCTTTCGCCCGAACCAGGATAAACCCCCGTGTATTCTCTTTGCATCACCATCTAGATTAGGGGACACACAACACAAACTCACTCGTTGGCTTAGGGCCCTCACGGGTCCGAACACCGACAGTTGGCGTGCCAGGTAGGGAAAGCTGCGTGCCAACATCGTTTTCCTGCCATTTTTCTAGATGGCTGACCCCGAACGTCTACTTTCATTGGCCACGGTGATCTGGTTTGGGAGCTTGAAGTTCATGTCTCTTGGCTATGGCTACGACATGGTCCTCCTCCCGCCCAGACACCCAACTGATGGCGACCATGAGCTCTCCCAGCCTGGGGGAGTGCTACGCCAGTACCATCGCTCTCGTCAGGCACGTGCCGCCAGGCGACGGCGTGCCCAGCGCAACCGCCATCATCGCCTCGCGGGGGGTGACGGTATTCCCTGATCCGGCGCCCCTCAACCCGACGCCGACACGGATTTCCTCAATGAGGACCTGTGTAGGATAAGCTTGGCTGAGGGTAAGATGCTGATGGGGTGTCCCATAACTCCGCCGCCTGGCACAGCGCCACCACCAGCTGATTCGGGATCGATTGCTCCGGTACCAGGAACCATGTCCCCATCGGCATTCCTGTATGGGCTGGACACGGTTGCCCGGGCGTATGCTTCTTCTGTAAGCACCAGCATGAGTGCTTACGAGGAGCTCCCCGGACACCATCTACGTTTCACCCTTGACCTCGTCGCATCCACGCTAGCTTCCGAGTACCTGGACTCCACGGAGACCCCGAGTGCAGAGCTCCGTGTGACTACCTTTCGTCGTTACAACCCTAGAGATACATGACCTCACATGCATCCGTCATACTACTATTTCGACACTCCGGACTCTGACTCTGCCGATGACAGCTTTGACCCGACTCACGAATGCTTCCATATCGATGGGGCTATCGCGTCGGATTCAGAGGATGAGGCAGCCGTTGGAGGAAGGAACGCCACGCCACCTCATGTTGAGCCCCCTAGTGCACGAGATGAAGCTCAATTCCTTGCGGATCAAGGAGTGCAACTCGAGCAAATCCAGGAACTGCAAGACAGGCTCGACGAGGAACGAGAAAATATGCGCCTACTTTAGCAAACCCTCGAGCAAGAGCGCGCGACACACGCACACGGCGGAGGAGCTCGAGAAAGAGCTCGCGACGTCAATCGTCGCATCGTCGAGGGTCGGGCGAGCGAACCCTCGATCTTTGACCGAGCCAGCCAGAACGTTGTTGTGGCCGTCATGCTTCTTCGTAATATGCCCGAGCCATACAACCCCGAGGCCCGTCGGGCCCACGATGGGATTCGAGGACTCCTCGAGACTGCTGCCATGTAGCAAGCCGAGAGTTCTGTCTCGAGGCGACGCGGGCTTGCCTCGGAGCAGCCTGCGGAGCCCTCCCGACAGGAGAAAGAGGCCTCGATTCATCCCGAGCCCACCCCCGACGGAACAAGACGACCTCTATCCGTGAACGCATCATCGACAACCGCGAACCCTGAGATATCCGTGACAACATAAACGAGTGCCGTAAACGCAAGAGTGGTGACAGTGCAGCTCGAGGCTACCACGAGCACAAAGGCGGGCGCTACGACAGCTCGGAGGATTATAGCCCGTCACTCGAGCCACCAGGCCCTCGGGTCTTTAGCAAGGCCATTCGTGAAACACTACTTCCGGCTTGGTTCCGCCTCCCTCCCATGACTCTTACCAAGTATAACGGTGAAACCAAACCCGAACTTTGGCTCGCTGACTTCCACTTGGCTTGTCAGTTGGGTGGGGCTACCGATGACCGGGTCATCATTCGATAACTTCCCCTATTCCTATCGGACACCGCTTGAGCCTGGCTCGAGGACCTCCCACCTTGACAGATCCACAACTAGAGCGACCTGGTAAGAGTGTTCGAGGGGAACTTCAAGGGGACCTACATGCGCCCCGGTAACTCATGGGACCTTCAAAGTTGTAAACAAAAGCCGGGCGAATCCCTCCGGGACTACATCCGGTGTTTCTCCAAACAGCGCACCGAGCTTCCCAACATCACTGACTTCGACGTCATCATGACCTTCCTCTCTGGTACCACCTGCAAAGAGTTGGTCCGAGAGTTGGGCTGTAGCACCCCCATCACTGCCAATGGCTTGATGGACATCATCACCAACTTCGCCGCCGGCGAGGAGGCGGTTGGAGCCATCTTTGGCAGTGACCAGGACAAGGGAAAACGCAAGGATGAGGATCCTGTGAGCTCCAACCAGGGCTCGAAGAGGAACAAGAAGAAGAAGAAGAAAAATCAGCAGGGCAAACAAGAAGCCCTGGCAGACGACCTTGTCACCGCTGCGGATCGCAAGAAACCTCGAGGACTCCCCGACAGGGGCATTTTCGACAAAATGCTTAAAGAACCGTGTCCCTACCACAAAGGGCCCATGAACCACAACCTCAAGGATTGCCACATGCTTCGGAAATACTTTAAATGCTTAGGCATCAAGAAAGACGACAAGAGGGAGGATCCCAAGGGTGACGACAAGGACGAGGGGTTTCCCGAGATTCATGACTATTTCATGATATACGGAGGACCCTCGACGCGTCTCTCAACACGGCAGTGCAAACGGGAACGTCGAGAGGTTTTCTCCATGCAACTCGCGACCCCTCTCTTCCTTGACTGGTCTGAGGTGGCCATCACTTTCGACCGTGATGACCACCCAGACTATGTCCCCAATCCTGGAATCTACCCACTCGTCATCGATCCCGTTATCGCCAACACACGCCTCACCAAGGTGCTCATGGACGGTGGCAGTAGTCTCAACATCATTTACGCCTAGACCCTTGACCTTCTGGGAGTCGCAAGGACACACCTCTGACCCAGTGTCGGGGACTTCCATGGTGTTGTGTCGGGAAAACAAGCAGAGCCCGTCGGGCGGGTCGACCTGCCTGTCTGTTTCGGTACTCCTACCAACTTCAGGAAGGAAACTCTCACTTTCGAGGTGGTTGGGTTCCATAGGACATACCACGCCATTCTTGGGAACCCCTGCTACGCCTGGTTCATGGCGGTTCCAAACTACACCTACCTTAAGCTCAAAATGTCGGGCCCTAACGGTGTCATCATTGTCGGGCCCTCCTACGAGCACGCCTACGAGTGCGACGTGGAATGCGTCGAGCACGGGGAAGCCGTCTTGGAGTCAGCAACCTTGGCGGCGAACCTCGACGGTTTGGCCAAAGAGATCCCCGACCCCAAATGCCATGCCAGCAACTTCGAGCCCGCGGAAGATGTCAAGCTCGTACCCCTCGACCCCACCGACCCGAACGGAAAGGCGTTGAGCATCAGCGCCACCCTTGATCCCAAATAGGAAGCAGTGCTCATCGACTTTCTCCGCGCAAACATTGACATTTTTGTGTGGAGTCCCTCGGATATGCCGGCCATACCCAGGGAAGTCGCCGAGCACGCCTTGGAGATCCGAGCCGGCTCCAAACCGGTGAAACAACGCTTGCGCCGCTTCGACGAGGAGAAGCGCAAGGTCATCGACGAGGAGATCCACAATCTTTTAAAGGCCAAATTCATCAAGGAGGTTCATCATCCCGAGTGGTTGGCTAATCCTGTATTAGTTAAGAAAAAGAATGAGAAATGGAGAATGTGTGTAGACTATACTAGTTTGAATAAAGTGTGTCCAAAAGTTCCTTTTCCTTTACCACACATTGATTAAATCGTTGATTCTACTGCGGGATGTGAAACTCTGTCGTTCCTAGGTGATTATTTCGGCTACCACTAGATCAAAATGAAGGAGTCCGACCAGCTTGCGACTTCATTCATCACCTCCTTCGGCATGTATTGTTATGTTACTATGCCCTTCGGTCTACGGAACACAGGTGCTACGTACCAGCGATGTATGCAACATATTTTTGGGGAGCACATCGGACCCACCGTCGAGGCTTACGTTGATGACATCGTTGTCAAAACCAAGAGGGTCAGCAGTTTGGTTGACGACCTCGACGTTGCGTTCAAGTGCCTTAAGACAAAAAACATTAAGCTCAACCTCGAGAAGTGCGTCTTCGGCGTTCCTCGAGGCATGCTCTTAGGGTTCATCGTTTCCGAGCGTGGCATCGAAGCCAACCTAGGTGTAACACCCTTAGGTCAGAATTGTGAAGATGTAACACCCCTGGGTGTTAAGCATGTATTAACATCCCAAAGCATAAGCATTAGCATCACATACATGTTCATCATCACATGCAATATAAGTTGAAATTAAATTGAAGTATGAAAAATATCTGTTTGAACCATAAATTATTGCATTTGCTTGCTAAGACTGGTAAAACTTGTTTGGCTATAACTTTAAATGACTTAGAATTAATTAGCATGATTTTTGGAGCAACTTTTGTATTCAAAATCTCCCCAAATTTTACTTTTAAGAATATTATAGAAAAATAAGTTTTTATTTAAAAATTAGACTTTAAATCATTAATTCAAAATCTGTTTAGAATTTTAAAAAGTGCCCTAAATGAAAGTTGTAGAGAATTAAATTTTGAACAACTTTTGTTTTGGGGACAACTTGTGAAAATGCCTTTTTCATCTTCAAAATTTGAATTTGAATCAATTTAGAAAATATGAAAATTTATTTATAAAAGGAAAAGGTATTTTCGGCTTTAACGGGCCGCCGCCTCCGTTTTGGCCTGCTCGCGCAAGCCAGCCCGACCCAGCTCCCCCGCGCGCGCGCCCGCAGCAGCGCCGCGGCCCGGCCCACGCCCGTACGGCCTTCTCCCTCTCCCGCTCGCTCGCGCGCGCTGCTGGCCACCGCGGTAGACCGCGCTCGCCGTGTGGCGTCCATGCGCCGATGAACTCGCCGCGTGGAGCCTCCGGCTCGCCTTAATCTCCACCCGGTCGCGCACTGCCTCCGCCTCCATCTCCTCTGTCCCCTGCCTCCCTCCGCGCTCGCGCTCTCGCTCTCTACCGCAGCAGCAAGCCGAGCGGGAGCGCTTGCTGCCGCATGCCGTCGCCCGGTCCGCCGATGTTTAGCTCCGCCACCGCAGCGCCATTTGTCGATTGCGTCTGCTTCCAGCTCCGCCTGGACCTCTTCCATCATGTGCGCACGTTTTCGCCCTCATTTGCACCACGGTAAGGCGAGGGCAAGTTTTCCCCTTGCATGGCGGCACCATGGCCGCCGAGCTCAGGCCTCCATGGATAGAGCTCTATTCCCCTCCTTCCCTTCAATTTTCAGCGATTTCGCGTCCACCTTGACCCCGCGGGCCTCGCGCGCTCCGAACCCACCTTCGCCATGGCCGGGACCGACATGTCGTCGGTGAGCCACGCCACCGTCCCGCCATGCACGCCGTCGAGCTCACCCGAGAGCTCCTCCGGTGCCCTAAGCTAGCGCGTGGAGTTCGCCTCTCCGTGGGGAAGCCGCTGTTGGTGACCTCACCGCCGGCGAGCTCACCAGCGGCGAGATCCGCGCGGTCAGCGCCTCCCCCGCCTCTGTGTGGCTGACGTGTGGGGTCCGGTTGCCCCACGGGCCCGCCTGTCTGTCTCCCCTCGCGCGCGCGTGTACGCTGCACTGGGTGCACCAGGCGTTTCAGCGGCTGATGTTTAAAAGGAATTTGAAAATGATTTCCAGAAAAGATGTAAATGGTTTAGAAATTCATAACTTGCACATTTTGGCTCTAAAAATTATGAAACAAATTTTGGTAGACTTCTTAGGACCAGATCTATGATGTAAAAATATTGCATGTTAAGTTTGAAATATTTTTCTGTAGGGTTTTTATTTAATCATTGAAATTGTTGTTTTCTTGATAAATATGTAATAAATCATATAAAGCTCAGAAAAATATGGTTTCAATTTTGTTAATCTTTTTGTGTAATGTAATTTCTAGGAAAAATATGTGCCATGCATGTTCTATAGAAAAAATTTGATGTGTAGTACAAGTGCTTATTATTGTTGATAATTGTTATTTTTTATAGAGAGAAAAATATGAATAAAACATGTATATAATAATTTTTCTATAGTGATTGTTTATTGTGTAGAATGTAGAAAAAATATTAAATCTATTGTTTGATACTTTTCATAGTATAAAGTATTTGTATGCTCATTTTTAGGCCTTAGATTATTATTTTTGTGTAGGTAGTTCTAGTACTCCAAATACAATGAATTTTTTGTGGCATGCTAGATTAGATGATAGTAAGCTACTGTAATTTTCTCAGATTTTTCTATGCCATCAAAATAGGTGTTGCTGTTCAAACCTAATTGCAAGTAGGGTTTAATTAACCTTGTAAATGCGTGACTAGTTAATAAGATTTGTTTTGGTGTATCTTTGAAGCATCTTAGATTTCTGTGGTGACTTGGCATGGTAGAGAATGTTTGTAGTAGTATACTAGTACATGTTCTTGGATGATGTGGACTACCTTGTAGAAGAGTTGTATTCCTACTTTATGCAATAAAGTAAACCTGTTCATCTACATCTTATTTATCATGATCTTTATATGTCATCTCTGCAATGCACCTAGACATGAGCACTTATACATTTGCATCCTACAGGATCGCAAGAAGTAACTCCGGTAGCAGTTCCCGAGGAGCCGGAAGAGCAGCCTGAGGTGCAAGAGCAGGAGGTGTCCGAAGCCGACGAGGAGGTCGGTGAGGATCTTCCAGAGTGTCCTGACCACCGCCCGAGCTCTTTTGAAAGAGGCAAGCCCTGGAGCATTTCTCTCCCGGTTTGCAAATATTTGATTAATGCTTTACTTTAACTGATGCATTACGTTTAGGAGTTGTTTGCAACCGTTGCTGCATTATACGTTGTTTACCCTGTTCTATCATATTCTTGTTACCTTGGTATTCGCAGTCAAGAAATGCTTAACTTGCTTAGATCGGTAGAAGTTAGGTGATTTCCTGTCACCTGCGAGCTATAGGTGGTTACCTAGATCTGTTTGAAAAAGTATGTCATCTTAGAATAACTAAGTGTTAATGTGAAATTGAGACCAGACGAAGACTTGCAGGGTTTCCACTGTAGTGTTTTCCGTCTGTGTCGATTAAGGATTGACCGTCGTTGGGCCTCGAGTCATGTTGAACGCATGCCTCACATTTAGCTGGCTGAATAATGTACCTTTCGATCGCGAAGCTGGGAGATTATTCGGGCCGAGTGGATTGCCCGCAACGCACTGTACCAGAGCAGGTGTGGTAGGACACGGGGGCACGATGATAAGGCCAAAGAGCAGTCGGGCGGCCCTCGGGTACATGTGGTTCCTGGCAAACTCGAGACTTACCTGAATAGTTGACTCAGTGACCAATATCTCACTTTAGTGGGTGAGTGAGGTTTGTGTGAGGAATAAATTACTAGCTGGTTAATAATCGATTCGAATCGCCATCGTTCACTGGATAGTGAACACTTGACTTGAGTTACTTCATCGTAGTAATATTGATAGAACACTTGGATGATTTTCTTACTTAATTTCTCTGGATAGGGTTCATCGTTTGCTAAATCATCTACTTGATGGATGATTTTCTTACTTAATTTTGTATAATTGGTCGGTTCTGTTACAGAAGAATTCTCTTTAGTCCATGTTTGCTGTTTGGGTGGGATTGGTTTCCTTAGATGTTTTTCTTTTTAACTTAGAATGATGATTTTTTAGAATTACACAGTACAACGCAGACGCCCACAACACACACGCATACTCACCCCTATGAACACACGTATGCAAGTCCTACCCCTATGAGCACCTCCGAAGGACGGCGCCGACAGATCTCGAGATTCACAAAGTCACCACTGGCGCCTCGCTGTCGATGGGGACGTTGCCTACCACTGAAAGCATAGCGCCGTTAAATCCTGGAATAAATCTAGGAAAATGTGAGCACCCGTGTCAAATCAAAAACTTGAATCTAGGTGGGCAGGTTCCACCACAAGGAACCTAACCAACTAATCTATGATTGTCAGTTTGCAATGTTGATTCTTTTTAACTAATGTATCAACCCATACTCCTATGTGGACTAAAACCTATCCTTTGGAACACAGGATCACAAAAGTATAGATACAAGAAAACATAGGATTATGATAAGGGTGGACCAGGTCAGTAGCACCTTATATCCCATATAATTTTATAGCCCATAAATGATGGCCCAATAAGAATATGATGACTAGGTGTGGCGGGTTTCTTGCCGTGGCAAGCATCATTGTTCATCGGGTGTCACTGAGTGTGGGTCTCCAGTGACTCGGGTGGATTCAAGAACACAAGAAAAGACACGGCGATGTATCTTGGTTCAGGCTATCTGAGCCCTACGTCTAGCAGTGGTTGTTCTTCGTATTCGAGAGCACCCAAATGAGAGGGGGGTTACAACAAAAGAGAGAAAGATTTGGCAGGGGTCACTTGGTGCTATCCTAGTCTCGTCGGCGGTGAGGTTGGTTTCCCCGGCGAGGGAGAAGAGCGCTCCTCTCTCTCACGGGATTGCCATGGGGGGAATGCTCGGTCCTTGTTCTCTGCCGAATGAGTTCCTCTGTTCTATGTTGCCTCTAACCTTTCTTGTCTCGTCCTCCCCCTCTCTATAGGATCCGACGTCCCCCTTATAGACCGAGGAAGGTCGGGTACAAGGTGGTCCAGGGGTTTTGAGTCTATGGTCTACATGTGCCAGAGTGTAGGAGAGTGTTGATGCGGCGTGGATGGACTCTGGCGTTATCGTCGAGTCAGGGGAACTTCGGGCATCGCCTGGCTCTTTTGGCCCTGATGCTCTGACCGTCAGGGGTTGCCAGTTTGGACCGAGCTCCACCAGGTGAGCCTTCTCAAGGCTTCCATGGAGGCAAAGGAGCTTGGCTCGAGGCAATGACGAGTGGGCCTAGGAGCTCCACGCCCCTAGAGCTAGCACTGGGAGTTGTTTTCTTGTGTCACGCCACTTGCATGACTTTATCAGAGGAGTGGGCGACAGCATCGCGCACCCGTCAGTCGGGGCGACGCTGAGGAGCCCTAAGCCTTGGGTGCTCAGCGGGTTGAGTGGTGATGCTTGGGGCATTGGATTCCTATCCGGGCACTCGCTTGGGCTAAGGGCAAGCTCGAGGATCAGGCTCGGGTTGCCGTCGGTCGGGAGCCCGGGGTCTTAGCCGAGCCCCTGAGCCCTGAGAAGAGGCTAAGAGCGTGCTCGGTCTTGGCTTGATCTTTGGGCGGAGGGTACGCGCGAGCGTACCCGATGGGTATAGCCCCCGAGCGATCCTCGTGGGATCGGTTGAGGGGTCTCTCGGTCGGGAGTCTATCTTCCAAGGACTTGACATACCTCTATGTTTGACTCTCGTCCCTAGGCCATGCTTCCAAGAAGCAAGAACTGACCTTCTATTTTTACTGACCGATTGAAGCGCTGCAACAGTAAGGGGCCATTTGGAAGAGCTCCAGCTTTAGCTTCTCCGTAGAGAATCACTCCCAACTAGCCAAACGCTCAAAATGCCAACGTAGATGGGATCAAGAGAGAATCACTTCTCCATACACTAGGAGCTGGGAGTTAAAAAAACTGCTTCACCTTGCTCCCTGTTATATTCTGGTGGGATCAGTAGAGGATCAATTCTTAAGCTCCCCACCCTGCTCTCTCGTTAGAATCCAATGAAATAACTCCAATCGGAGAATCAAGGAGTGAAGTTGAAGAATCAGGCAGTGGAGCTCTCCCAGCCTAACATGAAGGTCCCAAATCATGACCGCCCAAAGAAATAGGCCACGCAGCATTGCCACCACCGCGTTGGTGCAAGGTAGCTGTGCAACCACGCTGGTCATGACCCATGTGCGGAGGGGGCACCGTGTCACGCTGGTTGCTCACCGTCAGGTTGTCGGCCTTTGATTTTTCCTATTGCTGGTTGCTGAACTACGAACGGCAAGCTAGACAACCACTGTTTAGTCCAGGTCCTTATGGCCTCACCCCCCTTGATCTTGCTCATGCAGTCCTAGTATGATTTGGATCACATATGATTTTTTGTCTCTAATCATTTTTTATTCAATTGGATTGGATTGAAAATTGTGCAATGTTCTTGATGGTTTCAGTTCAACCATCATATCTATCAGAAATTTTACCTTCATTTTAGTCAATTCTACTTGTGATGCTAATGGGTAGTTTTCACCAATGGGTAGAGATAGAATGGATAATTTTCGTTGTTAGGTAGAGTCCCTAGTCACGAGCAAATCCTGGATCCGCCACTCATGATAGGGATCCATATGCAAAACAAAAGATTTGAAAACATAGGATTTTTATTGGAGATGTTGTTTGGATGAGCCCTAGGAAACACATAGGAATCTTCCTAGATTCAACACAGAGAGAAACAAAGACCTTTGAGTGGATTATTTCTTCTTGCACTTTTCCTCTAAAATTGATTGCAAAGGGAAGTTTCCTATGTCATGCTTTTGCCCTATTCATACAAACCAAAGGGGTGAACAGTAACTGTTCCTATAGGATTACAATATATATGACTTTGCTATGTTTGTTCTGCAATCCAAAGGAGGCCAAACAAGACATAAGTATTAAAAGATGGGATTTAGTATATACAACTAATCAAAATTACTCATGATTTATCTTCTTATTATGTTCATTTTGAGTGAAAATAGGTCCAAAAAGCTCTACAATTGAAGGAGAGTGCACCACTCAACCCATATACTCCCTCCGTTCAAAGGTCTCCAGCGTTTAAGCCTCGCGCGCTGTGACCAAGGTGGGCTCAAGGATCATCGATTGCCATTTAATCGTAGGTTTGTTATAACTGCGCCGTCGGCTGTTGAGTTTCCAACAAATCTTTCGCTAACCCCTGCTCCAAACGCCGTTACTGCACACACATCGCGCGCTTCGCTGCATGCAAAACCTTTTCCACACTCCCCTTTCACCGTACACGCAAAATTCCTTTTTCCGCGCTCACCTTTCACCGGGCGCGCTTTCCTTTCACTGTGCTTCACGCAAAAAAAATCCCTGCATATCTGCCTTGAGTTTGCCATGCCTTCAGTTTTTGGCTGCTGCATGCAAAATTCAAAACCAATTTTCTTTTGCCGCCATCACCTTTTTCAAGATGCCATCGCCTATTTAAGTCACCAGGGAACATCACTGGCGCTCCAGCATATTTCAGCGAACTCTCTCCCTCACCTCTCCTCTGATTCATGGTAGAGTAGAAAACAATGCTCGGAGAGATGTGGATTTGTTGAAGAGGCGGAGCAGACGATGGATCGTATAAGAATATAATGGGAGGGCGGCGTAGTAACGGAGCCGCGGTAGATACGAGGCATCGCACGCCCGCGAAACGCAGAAAAGACGGAGGGGCCACTTAATATGATGGAGACTTTTGAAAAAAAAATCAAATTTGCTTAAACACTGGAGACTTTTGAACGGAGGGAGTACAACTTTAGTACACCGAGTGAACAACTATCATCTTCACACTTCTACTTTAGCTTCACACCACTACTTGCTCACATGAATTAAAATGAGCAAATTTTATCGAAATAACACAACTAGCAGCTCAACTCATAGAAAGCTAACAACTAAAGTGACTCAGAGCATCTCAACATGAGGGAATGTATATGCCACTTAGATATATTATCGAGCAGCACCATAGAGAAAAAAACAAACTTGACATGTTGCTGAGCACCACCAACGTAGAGCAAAACTAACAAACTTGACATGTTGCCGAGCACCACCAACAAGACAGCTTGGAGCACCGCCATGGCTTGCCGAAACGACGGAGTTGGAAAAGCCTAGCGACGCCTTCAGGTAGGAAACAACGTCAAAAGCGCTGATGCCGCTAGCCCATAGTGATGGCCAATTGTGATCACCTAACAAATACGATTCTGATCCCCTGGCAAATATAACAAAATAATCTATTTTTTGTGCTGTTTTCTCTTATCCCTTTTTTCAACTCTAATATAATCTTCATCTCTTGATCTAATAGTGATAGGATGCGGTGCTATAAACGTACCGGTCAACCTAGGGTAACCTGATGAAACACATGTTCTGAGGGGTTTTCTCTTTGACGAGAGCTTCAATGACTTCCCCTTAGAAATTAGTCATTGGGATGTTCACGAAAACGCGATAATCATCACTTGCTAATTTGTTGAGAAATAGTCATTCGCCACTGGGAAGAGCAGTGATATTATCTCTCCTGTTGTACGCGCACTGTGTTGGGTACACATGAGGTACTCAATGTTTGGCGCGGCATGTTTGGCTTCATCCTTATTAACCGAGATGATGCTAAGCACACAAGCTGACCAAAATCAAGGGCGGTAAACCTCCAGCATTCACCTAACGCGTTCGAGAACGGAGCTTATAATACTCGTTCGAAGTAAACTTTCGCAGGTCACGGCGAGTGGTTGACCAGTGGACGGACGAGCAGCTGGCGTGCGAGGCGTCTAGGTTCGGCGTGCCATGCCCATGTTGCAACATGGGAATAGCTTAATCGCCGGGCGCGTGGCTGCCACGCCGAAAGCCAGTTTTCTTCTCGGTTCAGTACGAATCTTGCGTGCAAGTCGAGACTAAACTAACCAGTGGCGCGTGGCGACCACGGGACTTGTGCGAATCCGATCCCCGCAAACGACGGCTGCGATCACCGGCAATGCCGTGGCTCGGGCGGTTCAGCTTCAGCCAGTGAGAAGATGCGGCGGCGTGTGCTAGCTGGCCACAGGAATTCAGGAATCAGGGAGAACGGGTCAGTCGGGGGTGTCAGAGCCGTGTGGGAACTGTAGCTGGATGGCCGCAAAACTGAGGCCTTGTTTAGTTTGTGCCAAAATGCAAAAAGTTTTCAAGATTCCTCATCACATCGCATATGTCGGTATATGTATGAAGCATTAAATGTAGGTAAAAAAATAACTAATTGTACAGTTTGTCTGTAAATGTCGAGACGAATCTTTTTGAGCATAGTTAATCTAGAATTAAACAAAGTTTGTCAAATACAAACGAAAAGTACTACGATTCTTTTTTTTAAAAAAAATTGCCAACTAAACATAGCCTGAGCTGATGAGCAGCAAGCTTTGCCTTTCATGACTGGTACAGCGAGGACGAGATAGCTACCTAGTACTGTACTGCACTGGACTTCCCGGTCCCAGGCCTGGCCTAGTACTACGTGTTTCTGAAACTGATTGTTCGGTTTTGCTGCTGAATCACGGAGCGCTGATTGTTCTGTTTAATCATGATTAGAACAAAAATACCAGTCACTCTAAAAAAACATCAATTGTTACAGATATTCTTGTCTGCTCAAGGCAAAATAGTAACACAATAACACCTACAACAACAACAAACATAGCCTTTTGTCCCAAGCAAGTTGGGGTAGGCTAGAGATGAAACCCAAAAGAGACGAGAAATAGAGAGACACATAAAGGGACATAAAGGGCACAAGACAAAAAGAGGTCACGGTTCAGGCACGTTGATTGCTAATCTCCAAGCGCTCCTGTCCATAGCTAAAACCTTGGGGATATTCCACTCCTTAAGATCTCTCTTAACGGACTCGTCCCAAGTTAGTTTAGGTCGACCTCTACCGCTCTTTACATTATCGGCCCGCTTTAGAACTCCACTACGCACCGGCGCCTCAGGAGGCCTCCGTTGGACATGTCCAAACCATCTCAACCGATGTTGAATCAATTTCTCCTCAATTGGTGCCACCCCAACCCTATCCCGAATATCGTCGTTCCGTACTCTATCCCTCCTTGTGTGCCCACAACACCAACGCAACATACGCATCTCCGCTACACTCAATTGCTGGACATGTCGCCTTTTTGTAGGCCAACACTCAGCACCGTATAACATCGCCGGACGAATCGCCGTCCTATAGAACTTACCTTTCAGCTTCTGAGGCACCCTTTTGTTAACACAATAACACCTACTCACTCCATTTCAAATTATAAGACATTTTGGTTTTTCTAGATATATTGTTTTTACTATATATCTAGACATAGTGCATACCTAGTAAAAGTTATGTATCTAGAAAAGCCAAAGTATCTTATAATTTGGAATTGATGAAGTACTAAATTGTCGCAACAATTGGACTACTTGTTTTTTTTAGTTACATCATATCTACTTAGAGTTTTTTTTTGTTTGAAATAAGAAAGAACATTCTGCTCGATTGGAAGAAAAAAAAAGTTGAAGATATCCAAGATGATGCTCCAATAAGCAAAAGCTGACCAAAACTTAAGGGCGCTGAACCTCTACCAATCACTCTCACAGGTCATCACGGCGAGTACTTAACCAATGGAGCAGTTGGCGTAAAGCGTCCAGGTTCGGCGTGCCATGGTGCAACATGGCACTAGATTAATCTCCGGGCGCGTGGCCTCCACGCCGGTAGCCAGTATTATTCTTGCTAAGGCCAAAACGAATCTTACGCTAGCCAGTGTATATATAAATTCTGCTCCAGGCCAGTACGAAAATTACGTGCAGTTCGAGTAAAACTAAAACTAAACTAGGGGAATGTGGCGTGTGGCGACCACGGGAACGGTGCGATTCCGAACGACGCTCGACGCCGGTCGCCGCCTCGTCGGCAGACGGCGGTGGTATCAGGGTATGGAAACTATACCCTGCATGGGCATGGCCATTGGCAGTTGGCCACAAAAACAAGATAGCCACTGTACTCGCTCGGACTTTAACACAGTCCATGACAAAGCCAGAAAGCCTTGTGGCAAGAATGTCCGAAACTGATTGTTTGACCTTGATTCTGAAATGGTGCACCAGCTAGAATCGTGAAGCTAATTGTCCCGGTTTTATTGCATTCTGACTTCCGGCTATAGTTTTTGAATACCATGTTTAGTTGTTCGTTTACGCTTCTGTTGGATTCTGAGTTTCTGATTTCTGGCTATAGTTTTCGAGAAGCAAGAACATTCTTTTTTTTACTGCTACTACTATAGCCTGAGAAGCTAGAAGTCTGGGTGTGCTTTTACTAGAAGCAGGTTTTTCCGGCCGCATAGCACCGTGTTCATGAGCATGTATGCCACTCCTTTTTACTACAAAGAATTCAGATATTTAAAGGCTTGTTTGGATCTATTGGTGCTAGTAGTTATAAGCTAAAATTAGCAGGTAGGGATTCAAATAGAAATCTGCTGACTATTAGCAAGTGGAGGTGCTAACAATTTACTCATTAGGGCTTATTTGGACCCACCACTAATAGTTAGAGCATCTCAGAGAGTCTTTATAAAGCTCACTCTCTAAATCATCATTTAGAGAGTCATTTGCATAAAAAAATACTTTCTATATCTTTACACCCTCCAACAGTTTTTCTATATTTTTTTACCAGAAACCGTGGAGCAACAGCTCTCCCTAGTGCAGCACCGAATATATTAATAAAAAGAGAGAGTACAAGCTAGGAAACTTACAAAGGAGTTAGCCAAGAGCTAACTAAAAGGAGGAAACTCTAGACAGGCCTAGAGAGAAAAGAAGACCAAAACTATAAAGAGTTGAGCCAATTCATTACAGACAGGTGAAAGGCAGGATTGATTCTGTGCAAATGAAGCTTAAAGTCATTTGTGAAGGACTGTTTCCATGTAGCCAAGGAGGACAGTTTTTCTATATATTGTGTGCACTCTAGAGAGTCATTGTCATTTTCTATCTTTAGCTAGCGAGAAATCCATAATAGAATTAGGTGGCTATATTTAGATAACCAAATAAAGAAGGTGTTGGAGGGTATTTTTGCATCAAAATCTCTATTCCTAGCAATTAGAAATGATATAGGGAGTCTCTTGAAGTTAGCTAGCTAATAGCTACTAACTATTAGCTAGCTAATTATTAGCAGAGATTGTTTCGATATCCACTTACTAATATTTTGCTAATATATGGTTAGCACCTGCTAGTGGAACTAATAGTTAGCGGCCCTCTAGCTAATATAGTTGGTCTATTAGCAGATCTATTCGAATCCACTAGTACTAATCTTAGTTGCTAACTATTACCACTAATGGATCCAAACAGGTCCTTAGTAGATGGAGGATGCTAATAGTTCATAAACCTCCGATCAACTATCCAACCACCTATTAGCAGGGGATCCAAATAGATCTCGCTAATAATTATCTAGCTACTAATAGTTAGTAGCTATAAAGCAACTTCAAGGCCCTCTCTGTATCCTTTCTTATTGTCAGGAGTAAAAGATTTTGGTGAATTTTTTTTACTCTAACAACTTTTCAATTGGATCCCTAAATATTGCTATCCTTTATTCCAGATTTCTTGTTAGCCAAAGATGGAGACTGGATTAGCTCTCTATAGTGCGCACAAGTATATAGAAAAATTGTTGGAGGGTGGAAAGATATAGAGAGAGATTTTTGTACAAATAGATCTCTAAATGATGATTTAAAGAGTAAATTTAAGAAAGACTTTTGGAGATACTCTTAGCTAGCTATCTATTAGCACTAGGTGGATCCAAATATGACCTAAGGAAAAAAATCAGATGTCAAGTAACATACAAAAAAGGTTCATCCTTTATGTCTTTTTAGCTAACATTCATTATCTTGGAGAAACCAAGTGCTAAAAGGACAATGACAATAAGCACTTTGAGTAAAGATTATGCGGGTACTGCAAGGTCCAACTTTACCCGGATTGTCCACTACAAGTTCATCATTCAGGCACAGAAATATCTCTTACTACTACATTCTTGTTTGTTTTATTATCCCAGATCGGCCTACTTATTGTTCAGCATCCAACCGTCGTCGTCAGGATGTTAGCTGAGAGGTGCGTGACAACTCATCATACTGATCCATCTTTAGCCAGGATGTTGGAAGAAATGTCACTCATCACTTCCAAAAGTGAATTGCTTGTATGATTGCCTATGAGGCCGTCCCCAACGCACGAGCGTGGCTGTCAGCCTCAAGGTCCATGTCCTCATTAAGCGTCCAAATCAGCAGCAGTATTGGCTTTGCTGGGTGGCGGAGCATCCTCATTAAGCGTCCAAATCAGCCGCAGTATTGGCTTCGCTGGGTGGCGGAGCATCCTGCAGCGGAGCCGAGTGCCTGGTCTGACACAAAGTATAAGCTCTCATCGGAGCACGCGTTGTGGCCTCGAAACACTGAGGCTGTGTTTAGTTTTCAAATTTAGAGTGTCAAAATTAACTATATCGACACTGTAGTATTTCGTTTGTATTTGATAATAATTGTTCAACCGTTGATTAATTGGCTCAAAATATTTGTCTCGCAAAGTACAACCAAACTGTACAATTAGTTTTTTATTTTATCCACATTTAGTACTCTATACATGTATCACAAGTTTGATGTGACGAAGAATCTTTTTTTCATAGTGCATTTTTCAATGAAACTAAACACAGCCTGAACCAATGCCTGGCGCACGTTATTTTCAGACTACGGCTGCCTTCTGTGTGTACCTGCTGCTGTGGTGGGGAATAAAGTTGAAGCTCCAACTGCGTTGCAAGTTTTAACAACCCCTTTCAGGCGATGCCCGATTCGGGCCCAAAATCACTGTTGATCACGGTAGAAAATTTATTTTTATTTAGTAATAATTGTCCAAACATTGATTAATTAGGTTTAAAATATTCGTCTCGCAAAGTATAACAAAACTGTGTAATTAGTTTTTGATTTCATCTACATTTAGTACTCCATATATGTGCCGATATTTTGATGGGATGAGGAATCTTCTTTTTACCTAGTGAAATTTGAGGGTGAATTTAGGTATCTAAGACTACCCGCAGTGGGTACTCTAAAGCGATACTCTAAAGCTTTAGAGTATGAATATAGAGTAAAAACTGCTACAATGGGTACTCTAAAACGTTACTCTATTATTTCTCTTACTCTATATTTAGAGTGGTACAGTGCTTACTCTATAGTGGGCAGTGGCGGACCCCACTAGCTAAATAAAGGAAAAAATGCTATAACTCACAAACCAAAAATCCAAATTAAATTCCGATTGCACCATTAAATTCGTCTCAATAAATCCTTCAAAACTAGATCACACATGGATATATTTAGATAAAGCGACAAGTAGGTCTCATAGTGGATAAAGTGGATAGAGGATGATATAGAGGATGGATGGGTGCAGGAGAATTGAGTATAGAGGAGAGAATCTTGCTGAGTAGAACATATAGAGGATGAATATAGAGGTCCATGAGTACGGATAACCTAAACAAGGCCACAGCCGAGTGCCTGGTCCTGGTCTGACAAAGGAGCCGAGTGCCTGGTCTGACAAATGAGTCGAGTGCCTGGTTTGACACAAAGTATAATAAGCTCTCATCGGAGCACGCGTTGTGGCCTCGAAACACTGAACCAATGCCTGACGCACGTTATTTTCAGACTACGGCTGCCTTCTGCGTGTACCTGCTGCTGTGGTGGGGGAATAAAGTTGAAGCTCCAACTGCGTTGCAAGTTTTAATCGACCCCTTACAGCCTCAACCCATTATTATATACGTGGATGTTGAAACCACTGGTTTTGTATGCCTGCGTTGCAGGTGCCCTGACTAGCAGCGGCGGCTAAAAGTTTCTGTTGCTCAACCGGAACCGGAAGAAAAAACACAAGTTTCATATTGCCCTTGCCGTAGCGTATCGACTTTAACTTTATCTGACCAAATAAAAATATCAATTTTTTTTTGCTGCTCAACCGGAACCGGAAGAAAAAGCACAAGTTACATGGGTACTCCGTATGTTATGTTGAGAAGCTAGGCTAAAAAGTAATATTCGCTGATTTATTATGAAAGAAAAATATTGTTTCTTCATGAAAAAAGTACAGCTGATAAGTCAAGCTAACGTGGCACCGATCAGTTCGTTTTGTAAAGTGCAGATCAAACCGACAACGTGTATAGCTTGACTTTCACAAACCACGGCATTGCGCATATGTACCCTGTGAGCCTTCGAGATCCTGAGGAATTAACTTAAACACAAACAATAGGCAAGCGTGTAGACGAGCAGCAGTAGAATACACTCTGTTTTCGATTTTCTCGTCAGATACCATTAGCACGAGATAACATTACAATCAAGCAGTACATCCACTACCCACACACGGACACACCCCTTAATTATTCCTCCTCATTTTGCTATCCAGGCGACCACTAGTTTGCTACTCAAGACATGCAGGTTTTCACATTCCGATGTCAAGAGCTGGGCCCCCTGGCTCATTATTCCTTTGCCACTACAGCCCGAGGCCGAGGGCTATCACGCCGACGAGACTTGTATGTGGAACACCGTCCCGAACAGCCGGAGCACGCCGAACGTGACGAGCATGGCGAACCAGCCGCCCAGGAGCACCCTCAGGCCGGACCTCAGCATGTTGGCGCCGCCCAGGTACGCGCCCGCCACGCCGAACCCGGCCAGGCCGACGCTGGTCGCGGCGCACACCGCGGCCACCCTGGCGGCCCAGGACGGTATGAACACCCCCGCCAGCAGCGGCAGGAGGGCGCCGAACGCGAACGCCAGCGCCGACGCGACCGCCGCCTGCGTCGGGCTCGGCAGGCTGTCCCTGGCGCCTTCCTCCTCCTCCTCGCCGCCGTCGTGCTTGATCTGCGACACCTCGATGTCGTACTGCGCGTACACGGAGACGAACTCGCCGATGGCCATGCTGCAGGCGCCGGCCACGAGCCCCGCCATGCCGGACACCAGCATGGCCTTGCGCGTCGCGTTCACGGCGCCGACGCCGATCATGAGGGAGGCCACGGAGACGAGGCCGTCGTTCGCGCCGAGTACGGCCGCGCGGAGCCACTGCGCGCGGGCCATGTAGTCGACGCCTGCGTCCCCGTCGACGTCGCACGGATCGGCCCCGGCCGCGTTCGTCGGCGCACCCGCCTCGACGTCGAGGATGACAGCCCCCGGAGGCAGCACGTCATTCATCTCCACCTTCTTACCATTCGGAAAGGCCGAGGCTGCGGCCGCCGCCGCGTGGACCTGGGAGCTGAGGTGAGGGTCCATGGAAATGGACCTCCAAGGAAGGAAGGAAGCAAGCCGATCGATCGAGGACTGGAGGAGGCCAAGGGGGAGTGTGCAGGTGAGATCGGTCGATGGAAGGGGATGGGTGCGTGGCTGCCAGCCGCCCCGGGAAGGGGTATTTATAGCGGAATCAGCTAGGGTTCTCAGAGACGGACGGCTGCTATCGCGTCGCCTGTGGCGAGCACGCGCCCCATGCTGAGATGTAGCGTGTACGCGAGGCGCATCGCAGATTCCACGCACGCCTCAAAACTGTTTTCAGTTGCTGCCTTGCACATATCCCACACTTAAAAAAAAGCTATAACGTGGCACGCGCCCCGTAATCTCGTTATATTTCTTTGATTAATTCACTTAAGGCTCGATTAGCACGGCGCCTGCTTCGGCTCCTAGCGGCTCTTGCCCTGAAGTGTGCCAAACGGTGGGCATCAAATGGCTCATTCCAAAATGTCTCGAGAAGCAGGAGCCGTTTTTTTTTAATATACTCAGGAGCCGAAGTTGCGAAAACATGGTTTTCTCTGACTCCTCACAAATATGATATAAATTATAACAAAATTGTCATGGAAGTTGTTTTTGTTAAATGTCTTCCAAAACAGCTTCAGCTTTACCAGAGAAGCAGATTCACAGGACAAGAGTAACTGGGGCCCTTTGGGAGAGGCTGGAGCGTTGCTAAACTGACCCCTAATTCATTTACATAATCTTTTTAAATACGGAGTATGAATGCCTTAATTCATTTACATAATAATCTTTTTAAATATGGAGTACGAATGCATGACTAGTACATGCATCGAGATTTGACCCTTGATTCATTTACATAATCTTTTTAAATATGGAGTATGAATGCCTTAATTCATTTACATAATCTTCGTAAATATGGAGTATGAATGGATGACCAGTACATGCATCGAGATATGTACCTATAAGTAAATAAAAATCCAATAAAATCGTCCATGAGATATGGTATTTACATAATCTTCTTAAATACGGAGTATGAATGCATGACCAGTACATGCATGGAGATATGTACCTATATGTAAATAAAAATCCAATAAAATCATCCATGAGATATGTTTTTTTTGGCCAAACCTAATAATTAGCGTTGTCTAGTCATAATGCATTACTGCCCATTAGGGTAGCACTGATCCCGTGGGGATAGCATTAGCATTGATTTAAGTTTTAATAGTGCTGGTGGTAGAAGTCCACGTCGAGCACACAGCACGGCAGTTTCGTTCATTCGGCCACTCGACCATGGCAATGGTTGAAAAACTGTACTAGTGATTTATTTAAAAAAAATGGCGGCCAGCAAAGTGCCGAGTGGGAGACATAAAAATATTCGATGGAGACAAGAGCTGTTTCGTCCCTTCATATTAAAACTGCGGAAAAATGTGCGTGGTGCGGCCACTCGCGTCAAAAAAGATCAGATGGGCGCGTGGCCACCACGGGTAGTGCGTCCCTTGCGGTGTAAAGGTAAACCACGGGAAAAGCGACCGGCATCGGCATCAGGCCCAAGTGCGCGACGAATTATACGTCGATCGGACGCATAGCGTGGTTCAATACTTCAACCATCTGACGTAGTGCAGCCTATCATAGATTTCATAGAGTAAAATGTACGTTAATTCAAGGTGCTGATATACGGCTGGATGAACTTGCATTGCGCGGTATATGTAATTAAGAAACGTCACTAAAAACAACGGTTTGGGTAAAAATACTCTCCGTTGAACGTATAAGCATTCGACACGTACACTTAGAACGAAGGCCCATTTGGCCTGGATCTGATGAGGAATTTTGGAACGAATTTTGCGGTAGTTGTTGCATGCCAGTTCGATCCACCAAAAAATGCGTATGGGAAAATACTATGCGTGAAGCCATTGCGTGCCAGTTCGATCCACCAAAAAATGCGTATGAGAAAATATTATGTGTGAAGCCATTTGAGCGCGAGCCACAATTTAGGCGTCAGTTTTAGAGACATCTAGTGAGGGATGGCCAAGCCTTGGAAGATTGGAGGATTCTTATCTTCAAAAAGAAGATTGGAGGATTTCACTTCATAGTGTGTGGTGCTTCGGTTGCAAGGCAATCGGTGTTAGTTGCTAACTAGTGAGGCGACGTAAGGAGCATCCATATATGATGCTAGGATCTGATCCCTGATTCTTCGCGGAAAATTTTTCCATTGAGAACATGGGCATGGGAGATTTTTATCCCCATGAGAATGAAAAACGGGGTAATTTTGTTCCCCGTCAGGTCTAGTGGGGAAGGGGACCACCATCCTCATCCTCGTGGGGATCCCCATCCCAAGACCTCACCAACCCTATCTTATCCTCTTCCACAGTTCCTCTGCACCACCATTCCACATGTTCGACGTCTCCTCCTCTCCTCTCCCACTGATTCCTCTATGCTGCCACCTTGCCTGTTCGACATCTTAGCGCACAACCACTTGCAATTCACATGTTGCGACTCGTGCCCCCTCGGCCCTTACGTCATCGATTGGAGGAGCAACCAAGCAGTGTAGATCCAGTCAACCTTGCTGCTCTAGCTGGATCTAGCGAAGAGGTAGTATGGCTCCGATGAGATGGTGGGCCAGTGGTTGTTGCAGCCGAGGAGAGGTTCTGTGTCGGTGAGGAGGCGCGTATGGGTGGCTGTGCCGGTGAGGAGTGCAAGTCGAGAGGCTCTAGGGATGCACATGCGTCCTCTTGTTACAGCCTATGGAGAGTGGATGGATAAGGAGGAGCTTTGATTGCTTGGATTCATGGGGTCATTGAGCGACAAGGATAGTTTCCCAGCACGGGGCAAGGATGGGAGCAAAATGCTCCCCGATGGTGTTCAGGGATGGGGACGGGGAGATTTTCTCCATTCCATGACGAGGATGTGAAGCCATCCCCGACATGAAATTCCCCGTAGACATCTCTAGTTCTAAGTGATATACTCTCGTATGATGAACACGTGCATCTAATTACTTGATCAAACTTGCTAGCGCCCGGACGCTGCCGCACAGAGGGTGCAAACGAGCGTATAGCGCATCGGGATTGCAAGGGAGCGCACCAGCAATGGGCCCGCGCTGCCTCGGACGTCGCCCACGCTGCCCCAAACATCGTCTGCGCCGCCGGCCGCTTCCCACACGCATCCTACGTGCAACACCCGATCTATTTTTGAAACATCTAGATGCAACGGTTGCAACATACAAAAGAAGACAAATGAAAACACTTAAAACAAGCGTCTGAAACACTTGCAAAAACTCCTGAAAAACATTTAAAAACCATTGCAAATATATGCAACGTCCAGATGAAACACTCGCAAACATACGTATGAAATACCTAAAAACACTTAAAACATATGCTTGCAATATGCATGTATATGCAACATCCAGATCTATTTTTGCAACATCCAGATAAAACATTTGCAACATTCATCTGGAATAGATGAAACATTTGGAACATACACTTTAAACAAATGTATATAGTCATTACAACATGTGCAACATCCCAATCTACTTTTGCAACATATATACACAACACTTGCAACATACTTCTGAAACATCTAAAACACTTGAAATATACTATTACAACATGTGCTTTCAAAGTAACATCTGCTTGGTGCTCGGACGAATGGAGGCTCTTCGACGCTAGTGTGGAGCTCGTCGTCGACACGGACCTCGGCAGGGCACGCGGTGCAGGTGGGCGGTGGGGGTGTGGGCGGGGCCACGCGGTGCGGCAGAGGGCGGGGTCCATCCCGGAACAGAAGCGCGCAACATGCTGAGCAAGCAGGCGATGCGGGCGAGACGCAAAGTGAGCGGGCGACTTATATAGGTCCGTCCAGACGGACGGATGACCTATAAGCAGCATTACCGAACATATAAACGGTTACATCCAGATAGTCCCTCGTGAGGAGGTTTTGGAGGATGTCAACTATATGTGGTTGCATGCCCAATCGGTCTGCTAAAAGATGCGTGAAAGCATCTAGGCCCCGGTGTTGGTTTCGGCAATTGATGACAACGCATTATTACCATGACTAACGTGTGTTTTGCAGAAATGTTGGTAAGTTAGGTCATGGAGATGATAACTGCTTTGGGCAATATGACATTCATGTCCCTTGATGGAAATCGTTTCCGTTTTCAAAGGATCAACGACAAGATTAAGGACGGTTAGTTCCGGATGTCAAAGGTGTTGAGTTACATCCGGAATAGTCGTTAGGATCTTTGTTTCTTCCTTTGACCGTACTATAAAGGGGGGCATGAGCAAGTAGCTTGACCTAGGTGAGTCTTATGTTTAGGTGTGGTGCACACTTGTCAAACTTAGCACTAGGTAGCTCTAGAAAAGCTCAGAGTTCAGTTGAAAGCAACTTGGTTCAAGTTGCGTCGCGTTTAGAAGACGTTTGGACAGTTTACCTGTGACCGGACGCGTCCGGTCAGTACTAACACTTCACTGCGGTTTCAACTGATCGACCGGACGCGATCCTTGAGAGGACCGGACGCGGTGGTCAGTCTGACACGTGTTCCAGAGGGTAAACAGCGTAATCGGACGCGACTGAGAAATGATCGGCGCGTCCGGTCATGTTCCAGTAAGGTCCCGTGGTGACCTGACGCGTCCGGTCACCTATGACCGGACGCGGTGGTGCGTCAGGTCAGTTTTCCAGTAAGCTCTTGCATGATCGGACGCGTCCGATCATTCCTGATCGGCGCGTCCGGTCATCTCAGACCGGCGCGTCCGGTCATCACAGATCGGCGCGTCCGGTCACTCAGCGTAGTTTTCGGTTTCCGACCGTTACACCTAACCGGCGCGTCCGGTCATGTCGACAGGCACGTCCGGTCAGTACGCGTTTTGCTGAATCGAAAGGTAACGGTTGGATTTGTCTGAGGGGTGTATAAATACATCCCCTCCACCTCTTTTAGAGGTACTCTTGCTCATTTATTCAGCTGTGAAACACCTTTAGAGTGTAAGGAAGTGCAAGAGCCCTAGTGAGGATAGTGATTTGAGAATCAAAGTTTGAGAATCCTCTCTAGTGACAAGAGTATAGCAAGTGTGCATCCATCTACTCATTAGACTTGTTGTGGTCAAGTGAGAGTTCTAGCTTGTTACTCTTGGTGATCGCCATCACCTAGACGGTTTGGTAGTGATTGGGAGTTTGGTGATCATCCGACGAGATTGTGGGTGACCCAACTCAAGTTGTGAGCGGTTTTGGGTGATTCGCCGCGACGGAGTGTCGAAGAATCAACCCGTAAAGAGCACTTGATCCTTGCGCGGATCAAGGGGGAGCTACACCCTTGCGCGGGTGCTCCAACGAGGACTAGTGGGGAGTGGCGACTCTCCGATACCTCGGCAAAACATCGCCGTGTTCCTAACCCTTACCTTCAAGCATTTACATTCGTGTATTACTTTCATTGCTTGTTTACTTTCCTAGAATTGCCATGCTAGTCTAGGATTGGAAATTAGGGTGCAAAACTTTTACCGGTAGAATCACAAGGAACACTAGTAGACACTAGGGGTGAAGTTTGGCTTGTAGGATTTAATTCTTGCAATTAATTTTTAGAAAAGCCCAATTCACCCCCCTCTTGGGCATCTTGATCCTTTCAATTGGTATCGAAGCCTTGTTGCTCTTTATTTAGGCTTTACCTCCTAGAGCAAGATGTCTAATGGGGAAGGACCACCTCCCACTTTTGAGGGAGACGATTTTCCATATTGGAAAATTCGTATGGAGGCGTACCTCGAAGCCATAGATGTTGGGTGCCTTAGAGCCGCAACCGAAGGGCTTCCTCCTATAAGGGATCCCGCCAACCCAAGTGGTGACGAGGAGAAATACGACCGGTGGAATGCAAAGGCAAAGAATGCACTCTACCGGGCCCTAGGCAAAGATATCTTCAATCGTGTGCGTAATGCCAAAAATGCTCATGAATTGTGGGAGAATCTTTGTGCTCTCCATGAGGGAACTAAGAGTGAGCGTGAGGAACGCTATCACATTGCTTTAAAGAAAATTAATTCTTTTGAGATGCTTCCCAAAGAAAGTGCTAATGAAATGTACACTCGTTTGAATGTTCTTGTAGAGGATCTCAATGCTCTTGGACTCACCAAAATGAGTCAATCGGATGTTGCAAGGAGGATCTTGAGTGTCCTTCCCGTTGAGAAGTATGGACACATTGTCACCGTACTTCACCAAAGTGATCTCTCCGCCGCAACACCGACTCAAGTATTGGGAAAGATCAACGCACATGAGATGTACATGCACATCACTCCGGAAGAGGGCTCATCATCTTCCAAGAAGAAAGACTTGGCCTTCAAAGCTAGCCATGAAAAGAAAAAGAAGAAGGGCCAAGCCATGATAGTGCAAGAAAGCTCAAGTGAAAGTGACATTGATGATGAATCACTTGCACTCATGGTGAGGAAGACCACCAAGATGCTAAAGAAGCTAAACAAGAGTGGCATCAAGTTCGATGGCAAGAAGAAGAAATTCTTCACAAGTAGCAAAAGGAAGCCAATCTCCGAAATGGATTGCTTCAATTGTGGAGAACTTGGCCACCTATCTCACCAATGCCCGAAGCCTCCAAAAGACAAGTACAAGAATAAGTACAAGGGCAAGAAAGATGACTCAAGCGATGAAGAAGATGAGAAGAGAAAGAACAAGCCATACAAAAAGAAAGATGGCAAGAAAAGAGAGTTCTACAAGAAGAAGAAGGGAGGCAAGGCTTATATTGTTGGTGATTGGCTCACCGACATTGAATCATCATGTGAGTCCTCCGGTGATGAAAGTGATAATGAAAAAGAGAAGATCGCCGCATTTGTGATTGGGCCATCATCATCTTCACCGACATCTTCATCACCACCTTCACCGCCACCTTCACCATCATCTTCTACTACTCATCTATGCCTTATGGCTAAGGGTGATCGAAAGGTACAAAATAGTGATAGTGATGATGATGATAGTGATAGTGATGATGAATATGATGCACCCTCTTATGATGAACTAGTAAAATTGTTAAACAAATATTCTAAAATCATAAGGAGGACTAGAAATGAAAATGATGAGCTTCAACATGAAAATGAATCACTCTCATCTAAGCTTGAAAGTGCACATAAGACTAGGGATGAGCTCGTAGATCAAAATGAAACTATGTCTTCTTCTCTCAAAGAGCTCAAAACTTCTAACAAGGAGCTTAGAGATAAACATGATAAAATTGAGAAGAAGCATGGTGAACTCATCACTAGGCTAAACTTGCTAAAAGAAGAGTATACCGCATTGAAAATCAATTATGATACTCTTATTGTTGCTAATGAGCTTGCCCTTGAGACACATGATGCTACTAACTAAGTTGTTAAGATTGATATAGCTACATCATATGATGATTTGATTGATGAGAACTTTGATCAAGGCTCTAGCGGTAAAGGCAAGAGTGTGGTTGAGGCTAGTGACTATGATGAGTATGTCAAGCTCAAGAGTGAAAATGAGATGCTTAAAGTTGAGAACAAGAAGTTGTTGGCTCTTGAAAAGCAAGCTTCAAATGAGTCACTTATTGAAGAAAACAAGAAGCTCAAGCAAGAGAAAGAGCATCTCAAGACCGGCCTAAGCAAGTTCACAAGAGGCCAACATTTGCAAAGTGAGCTACTCATGAACACCGTCATGAAGTTGGATAGGAGTGGCATTGGGTACTTGGCAAGTCAAGAGAAGAAGGTCAAAGTTCAACAACATCTAAGCAAGTCAAAGCCCAAGCCAAAGAGATGTGTTGAGTGTGGACAAGAAGGCCACTTTGCTCATGAGTGCAAAACTCCACCACCACAACCCTTGCCCAAGCATGCTAGACCCTTTGCCTTCAATGCTCATTACATGCTTAGAAAGGACTCAAGTGGAAAGATGAAAGTCATGTTCTTAGGTCCCCCTAACAAGAATAGGCCTAAGAAAATATGGGTTGCCAAGATACTAGTTGAGAAAGTTAAGGGTCCCTCTCAAGTTTGGGTCCCTAAACAAAAGGCTTGATCTCTTGTGTGTAGGTGAACTACAAGACTGGTGGATCTCATTGGGTGATTGATAGTGGTTGCACATAACATATGACAGGTGATCCTCGTATGTTCACCTCACTTGAAGAGAATGGGGTATGTCAAGACAAGATCACATTTGGGGACAATTCAAAGAGCAAAGTCAAGGGTATTGGCAAGGTTGCAATATCAAATGATCATTCTCTCTCAAATGTGCTCTATGTTGCTTCATTGAGTTTCAACTTACTATCCGTTGGGCAACTTTGTGATCTTGGCTACCAATGCTTGTTTAGTCCAAATGAAGTGGTCGTTACAAAGATAGATGACAAGCAAGTGATTTTCAAGGGTTTTAGATACAATAATCTCTATCTAGTTGACTTCACCTCCGAAGATGCAAACTTGATGACATGTTTGTTCACCAAGACTACACTTGGATGGCTTTGGCATAGGAGGCTTGCTCATGTTGGAATGAACACTCTCAACAAGCTTTTGAAGAAAGAATTAGTGAGAGGTTTGAAGGATGTAAAGTTTGAGAAGGACAAACCTTGTAGTGCATGTCAAGCCGGCAAACAAGTTGCAAACACTCATCCAACCAAAGCTTACATGTCAACATCAAGAGTACTAGAACTTCTACATATGGATTTGTTTGGTCCTACAACTTACAAGAGTTTGGGTGGAAATCTCTATTGCCTAGTAATAGTGGATGATTACTCAAGATACACTTGGACTTTCTTTCTTCATGACAAATCCGAAGTGGCAAATTGCTTCAAGAAGTTTGCAAAGAGAGCTCAAAATGAATTTGAAGTCAAGATAAAGAAAATTAGAAGTGACAATGGGAAAGAGTTTGACAACACCAACATTGAAGCTTATTGTGATGAAATTGGAATCAAGCATGAAGTTTCATCAACCTACACTCCTCAACAAAATGGTGTAGTTGAGAGAAAGAACCGGACCTTGATCACTCTTGCAAGAACAATGCTAGATGAGTATAATACACCGGAAAAATTGTGGGCCGAGGCAATCAACACCGCATGCTATGCTTCAAATCGCCTCTTCCTACAAAAGTTCCTTTGCAAGACCCCTTATGAGTTGCTAAATGGGAAGAAGCCGGACGTCTCATTCTTCCGGGTGTTTGGTTGCAAATGCTACATCTACAAGAAGCGTCAACACCTAGGGAAGTTCCAAAGACGTTGTGATATTGGTTTTCTTGTTGGTTACTCATCAAAGTCCAAAGCATATAGAGTATTTAACCATGCCACCGGTTTGGTTGAAGAAACATATGATGTGGAATTTGATGAATCTAACGGCTCCCAAGGAGCAATTGAGAATTGTGATGATGTAGGTGATGAACCATTGAGGGAGGCCATGAAGAACATGCCGGTGGGAGACATCAAGCCTAAAGATGATGAAGACGATGTACAAATTGTCAATCCACCATCTTCATCATATGTGCCTCAAGATGATGACAAGAATGAAAGAGTTGAAAATGAAGATACTCATGTCTCTTATCAACAAGCCGAGGCACAAGCACAAGATGTTGATGCTCCCCATCCTACTCCTCAAATGGTTGATCGAAGAAACTCAGCCCTACTTCAAGCACATCCACAAGATCTCATCATAGGGAGTCCTACAAAGGGTGTAATGACTCGATCTCAAAAGTTTACTTCTTTTGTTGAACATCACTCTTTTGTCTCTTGTCTTGAACCTAAGAATATAGAAGAAGCTCTTCAAGATCCGGATTGGGTGAATGCCATGCATGAAGAATTGAACAACTTCGCCCGCAATCAAGTTTGGACACTTGAAGAGCATCCAAAAGGTGCAAGAGTCATTGGAACCAAGTGGGTGTTCCGCAACAAATAAGATGATCAAGGTGTAGTAGTAAGAAACAAGGCAAGACTAGTGGCAAAAGGATTCTCTCAAGTTGAAGGTCTTGATTTTGGAGAGACTTTTGCACCCGTTGCAAGACTTGAAGCCATTCGTATCCTTCTTGCATATGCATCACATCATGATATGAAACTATATCAAATGGATGTGAAAAGTGCATTTTTAAATGGCTTCATAAATGAACTAGTCTATGTTGAACAACCTCCCGGGTTTGAAGACCCTAGATATCCTAATCATGTTTATAGGTTGTCCAAGGCGCTATATGGGCTCAAGCAAACCCCTAGAGCGTGGTATGAGCGCCTCCGGGACTTCCTCATTAAGAAAGGCTTCACTATTGGGAAGGTTGACACCACACTATTCACCAAGAAGTTCAAAAAAGAGATCTTCATTTGTCAAGTCTATGTTGATGATATCATCTTCGGGTCAACAAATGAAGATTATTGCAAGGAATTTGGTGAATTGATGTCGAAGGAGTTTGAGATGTCGATGATTGGTGAGCTAACTTTCTTCCTTGGTTTTCAAGTCAAGCAAATGAGAGAAGGAATTTTCATCTCTCAAGAAAAGTATACCAAGGATCTTCTCAAAAGATTCAAAATGGAAGAATGCAAGCCAATCAAGACACCAATGCCTACTAATGGACATCTCGATCTAGATGAGGGAGGTAAACCAATCGATCAAACTCTTTACCGTTCAATGATTGGTAGCTTGTTGTACTTTACCGCATCTAGGCCCGATATCATGTTTAGTGTGTGCATGTGTGCTCGCTTTCAAGCGTGCCCTAAAGAACCTCACCTAAGTGCCGTAAAAAGAATCCTAAGATATCTTAAGTATACCCCAAGCATCGGACTTTGGTACCCCAAAGGAGCTAGATTCCAACTAGTTGGCTATTTCGATTCGGACTATACCGGTTGCAAAATTGATAGAAAAAGCACATCCGGAGGGTGCCATTTGCTTGGGAGATCCTTAGTATCATGGTCATCTAAAAAGCAAAATAGTGTGGCTTTGTCCACCGCCGAGGCGGAATACATTGCCGCGGGGGCTTGTTGTGCACAAATCTTATACATGAAACAAACCCTCCTAGACTATGGAGTTGTTCTTGAAAAGGTGCCACTTTTATGTGACAATGAAAGTGCCGTTAAAATTGCTAATAATCTGGTACAACACTCTCGCACTAAGCACATTGATATCCGCCACCATTTTCTAAGAGATCATGTTGCTAAAAATGATATATCACTAGAAGGTGTAAGAAGTGAAAATCAATTAGCGGATATCTTCACTAAACCTTTAGATGAGGCTACCTTTTGTAGGTTGAGAAGTGAACTAAATGTGCTTGATTCAAGTAACTTTAAAAGATAAGCTCGTGTTGTCCCTTGCATTGCATTGCATCTTATGTCATGTTTTAAATTCCCGCAATGCATCTAGAACTTGTCTAACACGCTTACGATAACCCTCCTTAGAGGAGTGAAAAAGCCTAACCATGGATCAAACTTGACAAGCAACCTAGCCTTTCTTTCTTGTTTTGCATTGCATATGCATGGTTGTTGCTTTGTCGTTTCTTTTCGGTTTAGCTTTGAGTAACCTCTGTGTTCGTCCATGAATAGAGAGAGCATTTGAAGCTCCCAAGGGTTCATAAACTCTATTGCATGGCCATACGTTGCTCCTCGGGTGTTTATTGAATATTTTCTTAAAAATAATACTAGCCTAAGGCAAAATACTTTGAAAATTTTGAGGGTTTGAGTGAGGTGACTCATATCAGGTTCCAATTGGTGTTTATTTGAGTCTCTTTGAATTGGAACTTGATTGGGAGAAGTCGCGTCGAAAAACGGTTTGAAAATGAGCTTTTTACAGCGACCGGACGCTGGACCGAACGCTGTATCAGACGCGGTTCTGCTTCACCACCGCGTCCGGTCATGCGTCCACCAGCGCGTCCGGTCATTCCCCAAGTTTCTCTTCGAAACCTCTAACCGGACGCTGCACCAGACGCGCCCCTGTCGACCACCGCGTCCGGTCCCGGTAACCACCACCGCGTCCGGTCATCTGTTCCAAATTTCTGGGCTTTGTCAAACCGGACGCTGTCAGCGTTCGATCGTTGATAATCGGACGCGTCCGGTCATTCCAGGAGCTTACTGGAATGTGACCAGACGCTGTCTCCACCGCGTCCGGTCATTCGACCACCACGTCCGGTCATCACATAAAAAGCGGATCTCACCCTTTTTATCCGTACGGTTTGTTCTCAATCTCTCTTTTTCATCCGCCGTCGCCCGTTCTCGCCGACTCGCCGAGCCGCCGCACCATCACCGCCGCCGCACGCTCCTCCTCGCGCCCCCGTCCGCGCCACCACTGCTGCAGCGCCGCCACGCCCACGCCATCGCGCCCGCGCCACCGCCACCGCAGCCGCGCCCTGCGCCCGCGCCACCACCGCCACAGCTCGCGCGCCGCCATTGCCTCACCGCCGGTGACCTCCCCTGCGCCCTAGCTTCTCCCCGGGAACCTTTGCTGAAGCACACTCTTCAAAAACCATCGCAAGGTTCACCTTTCCCGAGATCGCAAGGCTCTCCAAAACCCTAACCCTAGGTCGCCAGGTTTTCATCTTCGAAATCATCACCGTCTTCACGATCGTCTCCATCTCCGCAAGGTGACATCTTCTCCTTGGATTAGGGTTTACCGTCGATTTTCCGATGAATTACTAATTCAATTGTCGTTCGATCGTCGATTGTATTCTAGGGTTTCGGTCGCCGTCTTCGGATAACCCTAATACGTCGAGATCGTCTTCCGGTCATCGGCTTATCGCTCGTCAAGGTAGCTATCGCGATCATCTCATGTCTTACCTCTCCTGCTTGCTCTTACTAGGATCTCTCTTATCTTTTAGATATATATGTTGCTTATAGTAGATCCATCTATTCTATCGTTTTAGTTTGTCCTGTCAGTGCTGAGTGTGTCAGGTGATCAGCTATGAATCCAAGGCCAAGCCTGCGGATACGGATTGAGGCCAAGCCTCACAAGGTTCAGTACATCATCTGTCTTTTTAGTTTGAGTCAGTACATCCTCTTGTCAGTATGGTTCGTTGCAAGTATTCTGGTGGGGCACCTAGTGATGGGGATGACAGTCCCCCCAGGAGGACAGAGGTAGCTCGCGGGAAGCGAGTCAAGATTGCTGCCAAGAAAAGGAAGAGAAATCTTACAGAGGCAGAGATAGCTCAGGCAGTGGCAGATGCAGCAGATGCAGCAGAGAGGGGTGGCAGGAGCAGTGGTATTCGCATTGGAGAAAGTCGCTTTCATCTTGAAGGTCGACAACTTGGTACTGAGGCCACAGAGGAGACAGTAGAGGCTACAGAGGAGACCGTGGATGCCCCTGCAGAGCAGCCTTTAGAGGATCCACAATAGACTGAGGAGCAGACTGCACAGACTCTACAGCGTCGTCGCTCAGGACGTACGTGTGCTCAGGTCACTCCCAGGCCAAAGGGACAGCGTCGTGGAGGTCATCCACCTCCCAGGGCTAGAGGTCACCCCCAGTTGAGCATTTTGACCTCAGGGGTGCTACAGCCAGACAGGTCTAGGCCCTCAGGTTTGTTGAGGTCACTCGGTGGTTCCCACCCCAGCGGGATCCCCGGGCGTCAGAGGGCTTCTACACTCCTCTGCATGAGGATTTCTACAGAGCCTATGTCGACAGTGGGATAGCTTTCAGACCACAGAGAGTCTGTCGACTAGAGGCACTAGTTGAGGTGGTTGGCGAGCAGCTTCGTCCACATCTGTCTTTTCTGCCAGGACTCTCAGATCTACTTGGATGGACTGGAGGATACTGCGGAACCTGGGTCAGAGAGTTTTACTCGTCACTGTGGATTGACCCTACACATCAGTTCATTCACTTTGCCTTCAGAGGTCGTGACCGCAGGTTATACAGCACCAGGGTACGGGAGATTCTCAGACTCCCTGCTTTAGAGACCAAGATCCATCAGCTGTGTTTCGGACAGACTGCTCCTCCGAGACGCCCTCACGGCGGGACAGTGCCTCCTACTGATATGATTCGATCCTGTTTCCGTGAGCCTTTTGGCAAGGGGTCTCGACGCACACCAGCCAGCCTAACACCCATAGCCAGAGTATTGGATGCTATAGTAAGGAGGACACTTCTTCCAAGGCTTGGATACAGAGAGGGTCTCACTCGCATGCAGCTATGGGTGATACATCACCTCATCTCACAGACCCCGTTTGACCTTTGGGATCTGATGCTTTGTGAGATGGAGGATACCTTGGCAGAAGGGTTCAAGGGACATAGGCAGCTCCCATATGCATACTGGATCTGCTTCATCATCAGGACTGCCTATGAGTTGCCTGCAGAGATTAGAGCTGAAATCTCTGATACTACCACAGCTTTCCCAGAGTATGACATCCGCCAGCTGTGGGCATCAGTGACTAGAGAGCAGGCACCTGGCCCAGGACAGAGACAGAGGCCAGAGGTACCAGAGACAGCCGCTGAGCAGGACGAGACCGTTGAGGGTCTTGCCGAGGCAAAGCTTGCAGACTTAGATGCTCAGCCGGCTGATCAAGCCGAGGATGTGGCCACTGACAGTACAGATGAAGACTACCAGCCCATCCCCCGGTACCGATCTCCTCGGCCTCACGACCACGAGGCCGGTGGCTCTGGCTCAGCCTCCCGCTCAGATCCAGCCATGGTGGCTATCCTTGAGAGGTTGACCCAGGCCCAGGAGCGACAGGAGATATAGATGCAGCGACAGGCACAGGACTCAGCTACAGCTTTTGCACAGATTCAGGCTCGCCAGGACGAGCTTTAGAGGCAGCAGCTCGAGTTTCAGCGTCAGCAGTTCGAGATGCAGAGGCAGCAGGCAGCCACTCAGCATCTGTCCTGACTCCAGCCTTACAGTCCAGTGGACCTCAGAGTCAGGGGCAGTCGAGTTTTCAGTATACCTCCCCTCAGCAGCAGATACCTCAGACTTTTTAGTCTCCAAGCTTCACGCCTATTCAGACAGGTTTTACTCCACCAGCTCAGCCAGGACCGCATCTCCTCTCAGGCCCGGCATTCCCTGATTTTAGTGCTACATACAGTGAGCTGACTAGACAGCCGACACCGTCCCACTCGACCTTTGTGACTACCTTAGACATGTCGGCTTCAGAGACTGCTGCGTTTCCAGTGACAGGGGCTGCTACCACAGATACTTTGCCTTCCTCAGTTGCATCTACAGATCCTCTCACTCTAGGGGTTCTTCAGGCTCAGGCGACAGTGACCGATCCGATAGTTGCTTCTACACCTTCAGTCACTGCGCCGCTCCTACAGACCCAGACTACTTCACTGCCACGTTCAGCTTCAGAGGGTCAGCCTGATAGTTCAGAGTCTGAGGAGGATGCTACGCAGTTTGTGATCACTCCGCGCTCCTCGGCACCAGACACGACAGCTTCTGTTCCCCCGTCAGATCCTTAGAGTAGTTTTTGGCGTTTGATGCCAAAGGGGGAGAGATAGCGTAGATTCAGGGGGAGTGTTGATAGAGGGTTTCGTTCTTTGTGTGCTACTTCATGCATCATGTTTATTTTCCCGCCCTGCATTGTGTGACTTTGAGTTTGTGAGACACTGTCTTAATCTTTATGTCATGTAATGGTGTTTAGCTCATAAGGTTGTGCTTCCGTGCCTTACTCCGATTTCATATGAGCTATGTTTATGTGTACTAACTCTTCATGTTTTATCTTATGAGTACACTCAGTTGGCTTGGAACACATAAGCAATGACTAACCCCTTGTGCTTACAGCTTTATGCTTATGTGAACCAAGTATGATCGAAAACCTCAACTCATATCTTCTGAATCTAAAGTGTTGTCATCAATCACCAAAAAGGGAGAGATTGAAAGCATCTAGGCCCCGGTGTTGGTTTCGGCAATTGATGACAACGCATTATTACCATGACTCACGTGTGTTTTGCAGAAACGTTGGTAAGTTAGGTTATGGAGATGATAACTGCTTTGGGCAATATGGCATTCATGTCTCTTGATGGAAATCGTTTCGGTTTTCAAAGGATCAACGACAAGATTAAGGACGGTTAGTTCCGGATGTCAAAGGTGTTGAGTTACATTCGGAATAGTCGTTAGGATCTTTGTTTCTTCCTTTGACCGTACTATAAAGGGGGGTATGAGCGAGTAGCTTGACCTAGGTGAGTCTTATGTTTAGGTGTGGTGCACACTTGTCAAACTTAGCACTAGGTAGCTCTAGAAAAGCTCAGAGTTCAGTTGAAAGCAACTTGGTTCAAGTTGCGTCGCGTTTAGAAGACGTTTGGGCAGTTTACCTGTGACCGGACGCGGTTCTGGTCATGACCGGACGCGTCCGGTCAGTACTAACACTTCACTGCGGTTTCAACTGATCGACCGGACGCGGTCCTTGAGAGGATCGGACGCGGTGGTCAGTCTGACACGTGTTCCAGAGGGTAAACAGCGTAATCGGACGCGACTGAGAAATGATCGACGCGTCCGGTCATGTTCCAGTAAGGTCCCGTGGTGACCTGACGCGTCCGGTCACCTATGACCGGACGCGGTGGTGCGTCAGGTCAGTTTTCTAGTAAGCTCTTGCATGATCGGACGCGTCCGATCATTCCTGATCGGCGCGTCCGGTCATCTCAGACCGGCGCGTCCGGTCACTCAGCGTAGTTTTCGGTTTCCGACCGTTACACCTGACCGGCGCGTCCGGTCATGTCGACAGGCGCGTCCGGTCAGTACGCGTTTTGCTGAATCGAAAGGTAACGGTTGGATTTGTCTAAGGGGTGTATAAATACATCCCCTCCACCTCTTTTAGAGGTACTCTTGCTCATTTATTCAGCTGTGAAACACCTTTAGAGTGTAAGGAAGTGCAAGAGCCCTAGTGAGGATAGTGATTTGAGAATCAAAGTTTGAGAATCCTCTCTAGTGACAAGAGTATAGCAAGTGTGCATCCATCTACTCATTAGACTTGTTGTGGTCAAGTGAGAGTTCTAGCTTGTTACTCTTGGTGATCGCCATCACCTAGACGGTTTGGTGGTGATTGGGAGTTTGGTGATCATCCGACGAGATTGTGGGTGACCCAACTCAAGTTGTGAGCGGTTTTGGGTGATTCGCCGCGACGGAGTGTCGAAGAATCAACCCGTAAAGAGCACTTGATCCTTGCGCGGATCAAGGGGGAGCTACACCCTTGCGCGGGTGCTCCAACGAGGACTAGTGGGGAGTGGCGACTCTCCGATACCTCGGCAAAACATCGCCGTGTTCCTAACCCTTACCTTCAAGCATTTACATTCGTGTATTACTTTCATTGCTTGTTTACTTTCCTAGAATTGCCATGCTAGTCTAGGATTGGAAATTAGGGTGCAAAACTTTTACCGGTAGAATCACAAGGAACACTAGTAGACACTAGGGGTGAAGTTTGGCTTGTAGGATTTAATTCTTGCAATTAATTTTTAGAAAAGCCCAATTCACCCCCCCTCTTGGGCATCTTGATCCTTTCAATGCGCATGGGCATTTAAAAAAATAGAATTTTTTCATTCTAGCATCACTTAACCCTTCCTTATATATTACAAGTTTAGCGTCCTACTAATCTATATCTATATCTATACATATTATACCTAATACTAAAAAGACAAAATTTATCTCCACCTATTTTTAATCCGGCCATCCCTTAACTAACTTTGTGAATGGAAAACCGCCTATAGCCCTTCTCTTTATAACTAGAAATTCTAAACTAGAAATTCTAATCCAACTAGATCTCTCCGATTTCGGCGGAACAGGAATCTTAATCCAAATATGAAAAATATAATAATATGGACAACTAGAAATCTTAATCCAATTAGATCTCTCCGACTGAGTAACCGAAATAGGAATCTTAATCCAAATGCAAAAAATATAAGAATAGAAATCTAATAAAGAGGAAAGAGGGGTAGAATCTCTTTGATCCGTTTCTTTTCTGTTCTTTTTTTACTTTTTTTTGGTTTGTCCGTTTTTACTTGCTCCAGAGTACGTGTAGCTTTACGTTCTAATTTGGACACTTATCACTCGGCTCCGAATATATTCTACATTTTTTCTATGGCTATTTTCTAGAGTACATTCTAATTTTTTCATGACTATTTTCTACTTGACTTCGAGTATGTTCAGATTTTTTTCTCATGGTTGTTCTTGACAGTAGCTTGATTTTTGTGATTCTGTTTTCATTGTTTTTCATAGTTTTCTACACCTGGTTTTCTCGTGTACTAATAAATATAATAAGAGTAAAAAACAATAAATAAGAGACCACAACCATTTTAATATTTGACTCTTTAAGAAGCAAAGATTTTTACCACTAAGTTAATTTAATTTTTGACTTGAACTCATGACCCGTGCAACAAATCACTCTCGTCCAATAATGATATGATATCTTATTACAATACATATTGGATCATGTTGCAACGCATGAGCACGTTTGCTAGTGACAACAAATTCAAAGAGAAAACTAAGAAAATAAAACGAAAACACTTATGGACCAAACTAAACGCTAAGCCTATTAGAAGATAGTCACCCAAGCTTAACCAAGATAAAGCAAATTTTTATTGATACCGTCTCTAACGGCCGTTGCTGTTTTGTGTATGAACCAAAATTTATGCGGTCGTTTTATAGATGTCCAGTAAAGCAACGGACGGCCCTTTCAGGATTGGGTTCGTTTCTGATCACGAGTCATGCTAGTGCTTCACTGCTTCAGTTGGATTGCAACTATCCCTAGTTGCCATCTGGTGAGGCGAAGATGCATCCAAAGCATTCTTGAAATCGGTGCTAATAGATGTTTTAATTTGTCAAGATACAGGGTACATATATTTTACTATGGGATTTGCTAGCTTCCTTTCAGGCGACGGTTATTGCATATATTCTATACTAAAGTTGCAGCTTTAGTTCGTTTTAATTTATGTTGACATAATCTATAATTTAGGTACTGAGAATAAAAAACTCATTAGATAAAACCGCAAACCGACAAAATATAATCCGTGTTGCTACAAAGATAATTAACAATTTACAATTGTTCCTATAGTTAGACAAGGACAATAATTTAATAGGTTATGATACAAAGACAAATAACAAATCATAAAATATAACAATTTACTTGTACTAGTTGGTTGTGTAAGAGTGTTGTCTGAAATCATCTTAAAATTTAGACATCTGAAATATAGAAGAAGTATTTTACTATATATTTAGATATATAATATATCTAGAAAAGCTAAAACATATTATAGTTTGGAACGAAGAGAGTAGTTGCCGTGAGATCCTCCGAATGCGGAAGCAAAGCTGCCGAGCGCGACTCAGGTGGACTGGTAGGACAAACTGATACTATACTGTACCGATCGAACGGTGGAATTATTATCACAGTTTTGGTCAGTAGCCGTGGCGGTTCTCCAGTTGCAATTGCTGCCCATTGCCATGCTGCTGCCGAGGACGTACGCATTCATCATCATGATGCACCTCTGTGACTTTTGTCTACGTCTGCGTACCCGATCAGAGGCATATTTTGTTAGTTTGGATAAAACATATGGCATCATCACCTGATTCCATCTGCGGTTCGTCCATGAGTCCGTGACTCTTGAGGACTGATCAGGTTGGCGTTGCGGGGCTGCTGGTTGGTTGCACCCCACACAGCTCCTCACTCCTATTATGTTCAATTTTAGGCGCTTAGAATGAGGATGGCTGCCTAGGGCGACCCAGATACGTTTGATTTTAGGTGCTTATAGGCTGTTAGGCTAAGATGACTTGCTGTCTAGCTGCCCGCGTTGATTATAAGGCCACGATCCAAATTCCAAATGTTCCTACATACAAACCGTACACATAGAAGGTGGTGTGATCTCACTTGCACTAGCGATGATCCATGTGGACGTGGTAGGCACGTCCTCCCAGATAAGTGTGGTAACCTACACGAGATCGCCACAAACGTAACGAGCAAACAACTGGGTCGAACTTTGGCTCCGACTTCTTGTCAGATGCCCTGCCAAACGACCATTAAAAAATAGCTCCATTGAAAGAGATGGAGCCCCTATTATACTAATATAAGGAGCTGGAGCCAGAAAATATGGTTTCTTCTGGATTTTCTCACAAATTTGATACAGATTATGATAAAACTGAACAAAAGTTGCTTTTGCCAAATATTTTCTAAAATAGTTTCACCTTCACCAGAAAAGCTATTCCACAGGAGGAGCTAGAGCCTTGCCAAGTTGGCTACTTTTGCTTGGTTTGCGTCAGGTATACCAAGGTACCCAACATATGGCGAAATACGGCACTTTGCACATCTGCTAAAGCCCATCGTAGGAGCATCCGTAAAACCGACCCGCTAAAGGCGCTGACAGCATGTCAGTTGCTCGAGGCCCGAAAGCCAACATCCGTCGAGCCTTGCGGAGAGGTCTCGGGCGAGATAGGCACCTCGGGCGGTAGTTTCCGCTTCACCCAAGCCCCACGACGTCATCAAAGCGCCCGACCCATGCGCCTTGTCAGGAACGACTTCCGCCTCGCCTGATCCCTGCAACATAAGCACAGGAGCGCCCGACCCCCTTGGCATATTTCAACCTCACCCGAGGGACATGTGGAGCCCTCAGACAAGGTGGGGAGCCACGAGGGCCCTCACCACGGCACCCACTCCCGCCGATGGGACGGACGTGACTATGCACAGTGAACATGAGCACGGGAACCACACTTTGACTTAACGTGACCCCGGTAATTCCACCACCACGACATTTATACTTCTACAACGACGGGGGTAATGGCAACTATGCCACCTACCCCCTCTCTACGCAAATCCGGGTGCCCGTACCGCCCATCCTCGACGACACAGAAGCATACAGGACGAAGCATGGCCACAGCATGTTGCACCAGCGGATGGAGAGGCCAAAAGATCAACGCATATTGCATCTCTGCGCTATAGGGAAAACTGCTCCCATCGATAAGGAGAAAGACGGCCGCACCCGAGGCCACCTTTTTTGTTTTTCTCTTTCGTCTTTTCCCCACTTCACCTTTTCACCACAAATATAATCCGAGCCCTCTCCTTGGAAACTATAAAAGGGGAGGCACAGGACACCTCACGAGGAGGACAAGGATTCACGACGACTGATCAAAACAGACTCCTTTCGAAAACGAAAAACCGCACACACACCTCCCCCGAAGAGACCTGGGATCCGCTCTCTCTCTCGAAAGGTTGTAACCCCTACTACGAGCACTCCGGTGCAAGGCAATACGAGCAGCAGTAGAACCCACTGGACGTAGGGCCGTTCTTGTCTGGACTAGTATACACCCTTGTGTCCGCTTTGTACACCATCCAGGCCTAGACGCGCAGATATAAATTCACTAGTCGCTCTGTCTAGACCCCAGTTTTCTAGACACTGACAGTTGGCGCGCCAGGTAGGGGCCTTCTATGCGTCATGATCCATCTCCTAGGTCTCGATGGCCACCCCCCGCATCTGCTTTGCTCTAGGCTCCCACATCCGATTTGGCAGTCTAGATTTCCTCTGCATAGGAGTGGACTATGACTTGGTCTTTCTTCCCCCTTCCGTTGACATCAACGCCATCTCTGAGGCCCTGTCCAGCCTTCGCCTGCACACAGAAGAGGGGCAGGCCCCAGAGGGTCACTGGCCAGGGGTTCCCGCGACAGATCAACGCAGACCGGTAAGCCGCACGGCCACGAGAAAGCCTGTGGCCAGTCCTCCACTATTTTCCACCTCAATCCATCTGCGGGAGAGATTCCCATGGATCTGCTCACTCACCATATGTAGGCTATCGCGAAAGTCCTCACGACCACTGATACGGCCTCTAGCACTAGCTCCGACAAAGACGACGGCAGTTGGGCCGGCACCGACTTCTCCGGGCTCGACGACCCAGAGGCTTTGCGTCGCTTCATCGGCGTCTGTGACTACCTTCTCGACGGCGGTGACTCCGACAACGGCGGCTACGAGCTTACGTGGCCATGACGCTGGAAGGCGGAGGCTACGCAAGACGTCAACACGCCACGATCGATAGATCACCGCATCACCCCCTGCTCAGGATTTAATTATCTTGCTTTTGGGAAGTTAATCAGTCTACGCATACATTCAAAACCTAAGCACGTTACTCGCTGTAATTTATCCTCTCATTTAAACCATGAGTTAAATCATCAGCGATAATTACGTATTGCGGGTTGTCCCCTTTACGGTCCGTCATGACACGGAGTTCGAAGGCTGGCCCACGAAGGGTTCGACAGCCGCTCCGAGCCACCCGAGTGAGGGATGGCATGAGAAGGGGCACACGAGCGGCCAAAATCCGGACGCACTGAGCATCGAGGGCCTTCTCGAGCCATGTTCAAGTCCAGGCCGGTTTATGGTTTAGAATTTTTTTTTCTGAAAAAGGCAACGAGCCCTCGGGGTCGGTTGAACAACCCCGAAAACTCCCTGAACCAACCGCTAGGAATTTTTGAAGCTGGTCACTAGCTTACCTCTATCGAATCCCCGTAAACGGGAACCAGGGCTTCACTTGAACTAACCTGATTGTAACTCAACGGACACCACGGCTCGACCCAGTGAGGGATGTCGTGGCGTTGTCCAAACCCTCCTCTTTGCGAAAAAGATGCGCGAGGGATATGTTAACTAAGCCTCTTGACCGAGTCCACGCGTGAGCGGGGATTTCGGGGGACCTAGGGGCAGGAACGTCCGACCCACGAACGAACCCTCCCGAGCGCCACGTCGATTCTATGACCCTAGGTCTAGGTAGAGGTGTCAATGAGGGTGTATACGACCCCGTCTTGGGACGTGGGAAACCGCAACACCTAAACATCTGATCATTCTATCAAAAATCGCATAAGCTACGCGTACACAGGTTCTTTCCTTTCTAAAAACCCTTCGACTCTCCCAATGAACGAAGTCTCGGCGGCCTCGCCGGCCACCATTGCCAATCAAATCAAGGCAAAATAAGGAAAGACATGGAAGCGATATAAGCACGACAGTGATTAGATGAGCATAATTTTAGATAAAGTTTTTGTTTAGATCAAGGGAAGGGAGAGGTCCTAAACAAAGCCTACGGATCCACGTTGAGGACCTGGTCCGCAGGGACAAGGGCAGCGACGACATTCGCCGCCGGCTCAAAGCCCTCAAGGAGGTCCTTATAATTTCCCAGCCCCTCCCCAATGGGGAAGCCTTCGACATCCTAGAGCTCCACATCGGTGGCCGTCTGGGTCATCGTCAGCGCAACGGCCGCTCCCCGACGGGCGCCGCGCTCGGTCGCTGCCCGAATGAGTGCCCGCACACTGAGAAGGCGCTCCTCTCGGCGCCCCGCTGGAGCGCGGACGAAGTTGGCCAGGACGTCGATGGCGCCATGGAGGGACTCCACCTCCGTGAGCAGCTCTACTCACAAAACAAAACAAAGCCAAGAATAAGGCATAACACCAACTAAAGAACTGTTGACGGTTGTTAAGTGTCATTTTAAACCGTCAATCAAACTTGAATTAATGCATAAATAAGAAATATATAAGTAGAATAGGGGTTTAATTGATAGAATTCCATGAGTTTTGGTATATCTGTGTTTTTTAGGGATTAAATACGAAAAAGAGGCAAGAAATGGTAGACGTCGGTGTAAAAAGCATATTCCAACACGAAACCAAATAGAGAAGGTTCTAGAAGACTCAAGAAATCAGACCCTCCAAGGTGGGACCCACCTGGCATAGAGTTAGGTCGGCCGACCTAGGGTGGTCCCACCTGTCAGCCAGCTTGTGTCGTCGATCCTCCACCGCCTTGAAGATTGCATCTCAACCGTTGTTCAAGTCGGTTTGATCCAAAGGTTCACGTTCATCCCACCGTCCTATATAAACAGAGTCATGCCCCTCTGTTCAGATCATCCTCATCTGGGTTGAAACCCTAATTTCTCCTCTATATCCATAATTGGAAAAAGTCTACTTAACCCATGAACTATCAGCTAGTGTCTAACCTACACCCCTAACTATAAAACCGTCTGTTTTACACCCTGAACTTTTCAAAACCGTTCAAATAACACCCTGGAGCGGTTTTGGACGGCGGTTTTGCTATAGTAACCAAGGTTGCTACAGTAACATCGGTTTTGACTTTTCTTTTTCTATTTATTTCCGCTGAATCTTTAAAAAATCATAGTAAATCATAGAAAAATCATAAAATAGAAAATATAATTTTGTTGAACTCCACATGAGTAGATCTACACAATGGATATATAATATAATATGCTTTAGTACACATTTTTTTTTTCTATAGCTTTAAATTAGTTAGAAAATCAAATTTTGTCTGTAGTTAATTGGAATAATTCATAGCTACAACTTCTATGGTTCAATTGTGGTAAAAATTTTATGATGGGGTTATTATTGTATGCTTGAACTGTAGTAAAAATTTCATACTGATTGGATCATATATAATTTAGTTATAGATTTATTTATATTTAACAAGCATAAACCTAAACATAAACCTAAATAAATCTATAACAAAGTTATATATGATCCAATGAGTATGTAATTTTTTACTATAGTTCAAGCATATAATAATAACCCCATCATAAAATTTCACCACAATTGGACCATAGAAGCTGTAGCTATGAATTATTCCAATTAATTACAGACAAAATTTGATTTTCTAACTAATTTAAAGCTACAGAAAAAATTTGTACTAAAGCATACTATATTATATATTCATTGTGTAGATCTACTCATGTGGAGTCCAACAAAATTAGATTTTCTATTTTATGATTTTTCTGTGATTTACTATGATTTTTCAAAGATTCAGCGGAAATAAATAGAAAAAGGAAAAGTCAAAACTGCAGTTACTGTAGCAATTCATGGTTACTGCAGCAAAACCGCCGTCCAAAACTCCTCTAGGGTGTAATTTGAACGGTTTTGAAAAGTTCAGGGTGTAAAACAGACAGTTTTATAGTTGGGGGTGTAGGTTAGACACTAGCTGATAGTTCATGGGGTTAAATAGACTTTTTCCATCCATAATTCCTAGATAGGATCAAGAGAGAAGTTCCAAGAGAAGATTAGTTTTGTAGTCCACCAAAGATTAGGACTAGTCTTATTTAGAAATAGAGATAGAGTGTTGGGGAAGAGTTTGAGGGGAAGCTCCGGCCTATCGGTGTCTCCTCTCTGGCTTATACCTGCGGGATCAAGTTCCATTAACATTGGGGCTTGCTTCTGAGAGTCTTTTGGTATTCAACTTCTAATTTAAGTAAGTCTTTGTTATTATTATTCATCTGGTTTACGACTCTATTTTGAGTGCTCTAGTTTTGGTCGCTACTGGATTAGAGTAGTATTCGCAGTGTAAGCGTGGTGCTTAGACTTCAGTTACTCGTAGATGCACCCTGCATTCCGGAGCTGTGGTAGTTCGCGAGGGTGACTCTTATAGCCTCGTTGATTCTTATATATATTCCACATCCCATTTGTAGGACCTAAGTAGGACCCGGTTGCCAGGTTAAAGTATCTTATATAGTGCTTTCTCCTATGCAATGTCCCCAGCCTAAATAGTAATCACATAGCTTATAAGGGTTAGAACTAGACGACCATAGTGACCTCCTTTATAATCCCTATAGTCTCCGTCCTTGCGCTTTCTCAGGGGTTTAGTCTTAGTTAGTATCACACGTTTTCCCTGTGGTAAAATATAAATAACGATACTCTGTAATACTCCCGGGTGAAGTGCTACATCAGTATACTATCTGTGCGCTTGCGGATACTTATATTTCTTATGTGCATTTAATTTATACCAGCAAGAACCAAGGGAGAAAATGGAGGGCTACTCACCGGTGCACCGACGGTCAAACTCCGTCCGCTGCGAGCGGGCAAGCGCCGCCTCCTCCTCCAATGATGTCACCACCGCCTTAACGGTAGCGAGCTCCTCTCGGGCCTCCTGCAGCGGCGTAGGGACACCCTAGCACGCCGCGTGCTGGGCCTAGTCGTACCCAAATGTGGAAATGGCGCTGGGATTAAGACGACGATGGCGGGAGGGCGCCCCGCCCCTCTCTCCTGGCGCGCCTACACATGAGCCCCTAGAGGAGTCACCGTGCTCCATGACGACGACTGAAGTGGCAAGAGAAGACAGAAAGCAGGAGTGGAAGAAAAGAGATGCTAGGGTCAGGCGCCATGGCTCGGGTTATAAAGCACCCTGAGGAGGCCTCTCGACTCCCATGGCAATCAATGCGTCGCCCATTCGCCAACCACCCTGCTCGTCCCCTGAGGGAACCGTGTCGGTCTCACACCGTGTCTCGGGAAGGCAAACTATCTCCCGGTGATGACACACGGTCCATTTAATCACGGCAAGAGAACCATGTGAAAAGGCTGGCTTTGCCCTTTTCATCTCCCTCGCAGCCGCATTTATGACATTGAGCCTCGAACGTTTCAACTCCCCGCGGGTTGTAAACGTTGCGTAAGTGGATACACGGCCTGAGAGAGCCCCTAGCCCGGTAACGATCCTGCTCCCGGCGAACAGGGGCCGGAACACGTCCTAGGACTCTGCTCCACAACGCACCCCGATGGGATGACTAGGGCTCATGCATACCCCTTCGTTCTGCTAAAGGACACAAGGAATGACGACACGACGGCGGAAGGGCCACCCGATCAGTCTCTTGCGACGCGTAGGGGCTCGGGGGCTGTTCCCACATTGCGACCTAGCGAATGGTCAAAACAAAGGGCTTGGGGCTCCTTGCACGCCCTATAGTTACACAAAAAACACCACGCTCGCTCGATTAAAGCCCTTGAAGGGGTACGACACCCCTCCAAGGTCTCGGGGGCTACACCCGGTCCCGGATAGAACTCTACCCGAAGAAATAAAAATATAACGAAACGGTAGTAGAGCACCACGGTCGCTCGTTTTCAAGCCTCTGAAGGAGTGCTCCACTCCTCTATAGGCTCGGGGGCTACAGTTGGGTATCAAAATACCAAGGTACCCAACAGATGGCGAAATACGGCACCCTGCACATCTGCTAAAGCCCCATCGTAGGGGCCTCGGTAAAACCGACCCGCCAAAGGCGCTGACAGCATGTCAGTCGCTCGAGGCCCAAAAGCCAACCTCTGTCCCACTCGAGCCTTGCGGAGAGGTCTCGGATGAGATAGGCACCTCGGGCGGTAGTTTCCGCTTTGCTCGAGCCCCACGACGTCATCAAAGCGTCCGACCCCTGCGCCTTGTCAGGAATGACTTCTACCTCGCCTGATCCCTGCAACATAAGCACAGGAGCGCGCGACCCCATCGGCGTATTTCAACCTCGCTCGAGGGACACTTGGAGCCCTCTGGCAAGGCGGGGAGCCACGGGGGCCCTCACCACGGCACCCACTCCCGCCGATGGGACGGACGTGACCATGCACAGTGAACAGGAGCACGGGAACCACACTCTGACCCAACGTGACCCCGGTCATTCCACGACGATGACATCCATACCTCTATAGCGACGGGGATAACGACAACTATGCCACCTATGAAAGGTTCTAATATGGCTAGAGGGGGGTGAATAGCCTATTAAAAATTCTACAAACTCACTAGAGCAAAATGTTAGTATAACAAATGGTGAAATACAATTTTGCTCTAGCTCTACAAGGGTTGCAAGCCAGATATCCAACAATTCTAGTAACTATGATCACTAATACAACCAATGGCTAAGTCACTACGAGCTCTCAAAAGCTAGCTACACTAAACAGCTCAACTAGGTGACAAGCCACACTAGCAAAGATAATACAAGCTCTCAAAATTAATTACACTAAAGAGCTTGTTACAACTAGTTTGCGGAATGTAAAAGAGAGGTATGTGATCTTTATACCGCCGTGTCGAGGAATGAACCCATCACAATAATATGAAGACCAATCACCGGGAGAAATCCAAGGAATCAATCATAATGGAGACACACGATTTTTCTCCTGAGGTTCACGTGCTTGCCGGCACGCTACATCCCCGTTGTGTCGACCAACACTTGGTGGTTCGGCGGCTAAGAGGTGTAGCACGAACGTCGTCCAACCCGTGGACACCGCAAGAACCTACCCACAAGTGAGGTAACTCAATGACACGGGCAATATATTAGAGTTGCCTTTGGTGCTCCGCCGGGGAAGACACAACACCCCCTCACAAATCACTGGGAGATGGCCAAGAACAAGCACCACTCTTGCCACAACTCTTCCGCTGCCTCCAAGACGTCTAGGTGGCGGCAACCACCAAGAGTAATAAGAATCCCGCAGCTCAAACGATCCCCAAGTGCCACTAAGATGCAAACTCGCAAGCATAATACACTTGGATCACTCAATCTCACTTTGGATTAGCAACCAAGTAAGGAAGATGAGTGGGAGGGAGTATGCTCAGCTCAAGAGGATGTTAGGATGTCAAAAATGTCCAAGAGAGCTCCCCCAAGGCTAGCCAACACATATTTATAAAGCCCCCTCGAAAGATAGAGCCGTTACAAACATGAAGGGGTACTCTACGTACCGACCGGACGTGTCGGTCAGATTGACCGGATGCACTCCCAGCGTCCAGTCACGCCACCGCTTCCCCGCCGGATCGTTGACACGTGTCGCTATTTAAATCTCATCCATACGATCGCCAACGATCACTGGAACAAGTTGCTCATGCTCAGACATGCATCGGACGCACCAGTGCGAAGCAGCTGATGCTCGGGCAGCGTCTGATCACGCGCAAGCTCACGCTGCTGAGTGAAACACCTGACGCGGTGAAGGAACACACCGGACGCTACAGGACCTGTGCCCGATCACTTCTAGAAAGCTACCAGAGAGCGTTTTTCATGACCGGACGCGTCCGGTGGGACGCGATCGGATGCACCTAGCGTCCGGTCAACACTTCGTGTTGCGCTGCCTCCCAGGTTGCTGACGTCACATGCACCGGACGCTGACGCACAGTGTCTGGTCCAACAACACCTGACGCTCCGGTGCAACTTTCCAGCCGTGCGCACCAGAGATGAACTGACCGGACGCAGCCCCAGTGTCTGGTCGGCTTCACCTCAGCGTCCGGTCACTAATTTTCAGTGAGAAACAATCCAGACTTCCGCCACCCTTGATCAAATGTGCTAACCACCAAGTATATCACCTTGTGCATGTGTGTTAGCATATTTTCACAAATATTTTCAAGGGTTATATTAGCTCTCCACTAGGTCCTAATGCATATGTTTGTATGAATTCACCTAGTGGCACTTGTTAGACCAATTAACCGAAAGAATTTCTCTCTTTATAGTACGGCTATCGATCCTAAGTGTGATCACACCCTCTATGGTGTCTTGATTACCAAAAGCAAATCCTATCTATACCTTTGCCTTGAACTTTATAGAATTTTGCCTCTTCTCCTCTCCAAGTAAGCCCTTGATCACATTGTGGTCATCACCATCATCACCATGATCATCTAGGCTTCACCACTTAGCATGGGAGTTTATCATTTCATGTCTACACACTTAGCATAATAATTAGTTCATAGGTTTCATCAATTATCCAAAACCAAACTAGGGCTTTCAACCTACCCCCTCTCTACGCAAATCCGGGTGCTCGTACCATCCATCCTCGACGGCGCAGAAGCACACAGGACGAAGCATGGCCACATCATGTTACACCAGCGGATGGAAAGGCCAAAAGATCAATGTCTGTTGCATTTCTGCGCTACAGGGGAAACTACTCCCACCGGATAAGGAGGAAGACAGCCGCACCCGAGACCACCTTTTTGTTTTTCTCTTTCGCCTTTTCCCCACTTCACCTTTTTATCACAAATATAACCCGAGCCCTCCCCTTAGAAACTATAAAAGGGGAGGCACGGGACACCTCACGAGGCGGACAAGGATTCACGACGACTGATCGAAACAGACTCCTTTAGAAAACAAAAAACCGCACACACACCTCCCCCGAAGAGACCTAGGATCTGTTCCCTCTCTCGAAAGCTTGTAACCCCTACTACGAGCACTCCGATGCAAGGCAACACGAGCAGCGGTAGAACCCACTGGACGTAGTGCCGTTCTTGCTCAGACCAGTATACACACTTGTGTCCGCTTTGCACACCATCCGGGCCTAGACGCGCAGATACAAATTCACTCGTCGCTCTATCTAGACCTCCGGTTTTCTAGACACCGATAGATTAGCTCTGTGTTTTCTTCTCATTTGCCTCGTGTTTACACAAAAACTAAACACCAAAGATAAAAGCCCTTTTAGAGCATAGGAATTTCACCCGGAAACATATGGTTCAAAATAGATTTTTTATTTATGTTATGCAGTATTTTTATCAAGAGTTTTATGTTTTTTCTTGGAAAACAAATTGATTTCTAGGAATTTCTATACACTCCTGTCAAGTTCTTGTGCTATAAATATATGCTAAAATCTGGCCAGGATATTTCAGTGAAAAAGAATCGCCACTTCCTCCGTTCTGGCTTCCTTTTCTCAGTTTTTTTTTTCCGAAGAAACCCCTTTTCTCCGTTTTGTGATTTATATTTTCCTTTGAAAAGTTCTCCAGGCCCAACAGGGGCAAAAAGAAAACGATATAATCCTACCGTTAAAAAAGAAGGTGCAATTCTTTTTTTTAGCATCTCGCCGTCAAGGGGAAGTTTACCACCGAAAGTGGAGCGTCGTTAAATTCTGAAAAATGCGACAGGAAACTCAACCTGGGAGTACCGAGGAAGGCTTTGATCTCGTGAGTCTGACTGCGCTGGCCCGTTCGGTCGGGTAGTTGGGCTTCGCATGCAACGCACTTGGGGACAACTGGGCTTGCACAGTAAACGTAGGCCCATTTCCCTCTCAATTTCTAAATAAATAAACGACGGAGACTAGAGCCAGGGAAAAACCGAGGCAAGGCAAATCAGTAACTCAGTAAGGAAGACGCTTTCAAAAAAAAATCAGTAAGGATGACCTGGATTCAAAAGAAAAAAGTAAGGAAGAGTGTAGTGTTTTTCATTTTCCTTTTATGTGTGTGTGTGTATGTTTTAATCATAGTTTTCTAAAATAAATGTGAAATAAAAATGCAGAAATACTCTTCTAACCAACTGAAATGATAAGATTTAATTTTGCCATTTCAAGTAGATATTATTTTTCTATGCAATACATCTTTAAAAACCATACTCTTCCTATACAAGCTCGCTAGAGAAAAAGTCCTAATATTCGCTTTTGGTCCCAATTACAGAAGGACAGCATTCGGACGATGATGAAAAAGTTATAATTTTTCACGTTCCCTAGCCCAGTATATCTTAAAAAACCCATAATTTTTCACATGAACTTGGATAACGAAAAACTATATAAAAGTTATAGCCTTCAGACTGGTCTACTTGTTTGTATACATATATGAACATTGCTTTGTACGAAAAAGTTGTGAGCTACAAAGTAGTAAACTCTGATGAGCTCTGTAATTTTTATAACCTTAATCTTCATTAAAACTCATCATACGGAGAAGTAATTAATGTATTGCACAGGAAAGGGATATCTTTCCATTTTAAATGGCAAAATTACATCTTTCCTTTCGAAATGGTGAAATCTTAATTTCTCCTTTTTCAGTTGGCAAGAGGTGTATATATTTCAGCCCTCACAACTTGCACGTAGTTGGAAGGTGGTGTGGTGGCGGGTAATCATGTCCGGTAATCACGGTGCTCGCATGCAGGCGATTCCGAAGGCGACTCTGCCCCCGACCTCGATCTAGACCACCGCCGTCAGTGTTCTCGATCCGCCCCACCGGTGACCACTCAGGTTACGGCGTCCACGCCCCGCCACTGACCTCCGTTGGTGTCGGCCACCCCCAGATCGGTGGTTAGCCATCTCGGCGCCGCTGACCACGGATTTCCCCTAGGGTAAGCGCCGCTTAGGTCCTAGGTCGGGATTACATTTGTGGCTGCACCGAACGTCGTGTAGATTCCACTACCAGTTGTCTTCTCCTCCAGATCGCATGGCGACACTAGGAGATGGAAGAGTGGGGGCGGGCTCAAACCATAACCCTAACATAACTGATCTTATGCGATGGCTCAACCTGATGGAGGAGGAAGAAGCTGTTGCAGATTTCACTGATGATGAAGGTGACGAGGATCTCCCGAGTGTGGAGTGGGCGCTTGTGGGGAAGGAACTCTCCCCAACTCCTGTCCACGTGAACACAATTCGATTGGCGATGAAACCTACATGGGGTAACCCCTTTGGTCTCAAATTCCGAGCAATTGGAGAGAAAGGGGATAACCTGTTTGTGGCAGAATTTGGTAGCAGTAGCGACATGGAAAGGGTTTTGGCAGGAACCCCATGGATGTTTGGAAGATATGCTATCATTCTGAAGGTTTATGATGAGAAGCTCAGTGCCTCGGAAATCATCTTTGATCGGTTGGAAATGTGGGTTCGTATACTAAACTTGCTGCACAGATGGATGAACTAGTCGAGGGGATCCCGGGCGATGAGTTTGATCGGCTAGGTGGGAAAGATGGATGTGGACGCGGATGGTAAAGCAAGCGGGGCGTACCTGCGCACTTGTGTGGCCATAGAGATTGATAAACCCTTGAGGCGAGGGGTGCTCTTGCGCCTGAGAAAGACAGAGGATCCACGGTGGTTTCAGGTTCAATATGAAAGGCTGTTGTTTTACTGTTTTTGTTGTGGTGTGATCGGCCATTCGAAGGTGGATTGCCTGCACCCGGTGCCTCGAGATGAGCATGGTAAATTACCTTATGATGTCCAACTTAGGGCGTCGGAGGAGAGAAGAAGGCACCCATAGTCCTTTGCTGGTGCTGTCGTAGAGTCCTTCGGGAGTGGGTCTTCCTCAACCACAAAACCCCAAACACATCACAGTAGGTTAGGTGGCGCTCGATCATCGTTGGGGGATGACGTTTCACGCCATTCAATCGGAGAAGGTGGGGGACACAGAATACAAAGAGGTCCAATCCCCACTTAAGCAGGCTGGAGCAGCTACGATGGAAAAAGGGAAGGCAAGTGCTGGGGTAAGTGGGCAGCTTGATCTGCAAGTAGATGAAAACGGTCGTCAGCTACCCCGGAAAAGAAAGTCCAAGGTGACTGAGCCAGCCACACAAACCCCATACTTGAATGTTCCGGTGGAGGGGCCTAGCACTATTGTGCCAGTCGGTTTAGTGAACTCGATGGTGAACCAACTGGATGGGAGCGTGGAAAACAGCGGTGACAGTATGATAGAGACGCTAAAAAATAGAAGAGAGGCAACACCACCAACATGAATCGGTAGCGGCTGCAAGGAGCAGCCCCCGTCGGGCGCCATGAAAATCCTATGTTTCAACTGCCGGGGTCTGGGGCGATCCGAGGCAGTTCAAGAACTTCGTAGCTTGATACAGCTACACCACCCTTGGTTTTTCTGTCTGAAACACGTTTGTTCTATGATAGTGTGGATGTTTTGAAACGATCTCTAGGCTTGCTGAATGGCTTAGGGGTTGGCAGCTTTGGGAGAGGTGGCGGATTGGCTCTTCTCTGGACTCGGGACATTGATGTGAAACTTTAGAGTTGTGACAAGTTGCATATTGATGTTGCAGTCCTTGATCCGTCGACACAGTTGGCTAAGTGGAGGTTCACCGGTTTCTATGGTGAGTCTAGGAGGGAGTTGAGGTATAGAAGTTGGGATTGCCTGAGATATCTCAACACTAAGAGTGATCTCCCATGGCTTTGTGCGGGAGACTTTAATGAGGTATTGGACGCTCAAGAATAGTTTGGAGGGCAAGAAAGATCTGAACGACAAATGGAGGGGTTCAGAGAGGCAGTCTATGATTGCAGCTTCTTGGACCTAGGTTTTATTAGGCTTCCCTACACTTGGGATAATAGGCAGCAGGGGACTGATAATGTGAAAGTCCGATTGGATAGGGGATTGGCGACCTCGGCCTTCCTCAGTATGTTCAGGGATGTCAAAGTCTGGCATGTGCAGACAATAGAATCAAACCACTGCAGTCTTGTTCTTGAATGCTCGAATAGGCAGCCGAGGAGGAGGCGGGGTAGACGTTCCTTTCGTTATGAGAATATGTGGTGTCGAGACCCGTCCTACTTACGATGGAATCAGCTTGGCGGAACCCGGAGGGTGAGGGCCCCGGAGGGTGAGGGTGCGCTGGAACATTTGGCATAGCGCCTTGGATCCCTAGGACTATCATTGTCTGAATGGGATTTGAACACTTTCAGTTCTGTTCGAAAGAAATTGGCACAGCTTCGTGGGAATCTGGAGCGGATTCGGGGGCAATCCATTGGCTCTGGACCGACTAGAGAGGAGCATTGGTTAATGAAGGAAATTTCTGAGCTACTCTCGAGAGAAGAGGTGATGAGAAGCAATGCTCCCATGCTGATTGGCTGTGGGAGGGTGATCGTAATACGACATTCTTCCAAGCTAAATCAAGAGAGAGTGTAAGTGCAATCAAGCCCTATTGTGGGTTTTGCGTTGATGACCACCTAATTCGAGGACTAATGAGCTTTACTAAGATGACAAGCAGGGAATTCATTTAAGAGGTTGTCATATGGAAAGGAGGAGCCCCTAATTACTTTCACAGATGGCAACGCGCTTAAAGAAGGTTTAAATTCCTTTTATGTTTTGATTTTGAGTATAGGAAAGTCGAATTATCAAGAGGGACACAACATTTGGTTAAAAGTGTGTAACCAAGTGCTCATATCTTGTCAAAAGCATCCTCTTACTTCCACCAAATAGCCAGAAAAATAGTTTTCAATCCTTGCTGTTTGGTGGGTGCGGCAGTGCCGCACCTGGAGAGAGACAGTGCCGCACCTCGGCACTGCCGCACTTAAGTGACCGTTGGAAAGCAGGGGATATTTATACTTTTCCCCTACCTCCTCCAACGTCTCTCCTTCCCTAATGGTTCAGTTTCGACAGAACACAGCGAGTGCTCATCTCCTCTCTCCTCCATTGGTGCTCTTCAAGCTCCCAAGCATTCCTTGTGATTTCACCATCAAAACTTGAGAGAAAAGGCTCCAAAACTTGATTAGAGAGGATATCCATTGATTTTCAAAGTCTAAGAGCATTTGATTCACGTTTTGGTCGGCAGTTGTGTTTGTTACTCTTGGAGCTTTGCTCCTAGCCGGCTAGAGCATCGCCCGGTGATCAAGATGGCAACGGGTATGTACCCGACGGGTAGTGCCCACCCGTACCCGCACCCGCACCCGCAAAATTTTACCCGTCGGGTTACCCGTACCCGCATGCGGGTAAAAAAATAGTTCTATACCCGTACCCGCTGGGTAATTCTCATCCGACGGGTAACCCGTACCCGATAGCATACCCGAAAATTACCTAAAAATATCAAATAGTCACATGCAAAAATAAATCATTCTAAGCTTCCAACAAAGACAATCTACTAGAAATATAGTGGATGTCTCAATGGGCTAAATTCATGACTTATATGCGCTAAAATAACTGAGGTTGGCTAGTTATTTTTACGGGTATATCTTACACGTGGGTATGCGGGTATGGGTAGTATACACCCGCACCCGTACCCGCCATACCCGATGGGTATAGGATTTTGCCCAATAACATACCCACGGGTAGAAAATTCATCCCATACCTGTCTCTTTATCGGGTAATACCCGTCGGGTACTCGGGTTTCGGGTACCCGTTGCCATCTCTACCCAGTGAGCTTGCCAAGCTTGTGGCAGCCACGGGAGGTTTATAACCATCTATTGTAGCGAGTAGAATCACTCCTCATCTCAAGAGTTGAGTCTCTTGACTTGAGAACGAGGTTGGGTTAGAAAGCCCAAGCCTTAGTGGCAAACCTCAACAATGTGGACTTAGACAAGCTTTGGTGGTGAGCTGAACTACAGGATAAATCATTGTGTCAATTATGTTTGTATTGCTTCACTTGTTGTGGTTGTGATTTCTAGGGTTTGGCCTGATCTACTTGTGTGTGGTGTTCCTACCACTTTCGACTGTCGATCTATGACCTACTGCCCTGTAGGAAGCTAAGAAAATTACTCGATTTAAATTTCGTTGGGTAGTTTTTGAACTGTAAGTTGATCTTCCCTGCAGGTGCGGCAGTGCCGCTGGGTCAGAGCGGTAGTGCCGCGGTCAATATTGATATTTGTTTGAGCTGAATTTTTACAGGCCTATTCACCCCCCTCCTCTAGGCACTCTAGGGATCCCATAGAGAGAGCAAAGAATAACTGAATCACTGTCCTGAAACAAGGCAATGGGACATTGGTGACCGAGCAGAAGGACATTGAGGAGGTGGCCATCGGCTTCTACTTGGAGCTGTTCACTGGTCAAGATGCATTGGAGGTGGAGGCAATCCTTGACTATGTACCAAAGAAAGTAACTGACCAGATGAACGAGGAATTGGCTAAGCCTTTCAGAGCCGAGGAAGTAGAAAGAGCTCTGTTTATGATGGGTGCCAACAAGGCTCCAGGCCCAGATGGCTTTACTGCAGGCTTCTACCAACACCATTGGAACCTACTTGGGCCAAGCATCACAAACGGGGTCCTTAATTTTCTCAATGGTGGTGCTATGCCAACTGAGGCGAATAGGACAACCATTGTCTTGATTCCAAAGGTGAAGAACCCGCAAGAGATGAAAAGTTTTAGGCCAATCTCACTGTGCAATGTCATCTATAAAATTTGCTCAAAGGTTCTGGCTAATAGGCTGCGGGTTTACTTGGATGATATCGTGTCCGAGGAGCAAAGCGCCTTCGTCTCTGGAAGGCTAATCACGACAATGTGTTGATAGCGTATGAGTGTATGCATTATTTGAAGCGGAAAAAAGGAAAGGTTGGCGCGTGTGCTATTAAGCTTGATATGGCAAAGGCTTATGACCGCGTTGAATGGGAGTACCTACGGAGAATCATGCTAAAGCTTGGATTCAATAGTACCTTTGTATCATTGATCATGAGGTGCGTGACTTCAGTTTCAATGTCCATCAAAATTAATGGTGCTCTTTCTGGATCCTTCAGGCCGAGCAAAGGGATCTGGCAGGGAGATCCTATCTCTCCCTATCTGTTCTTGTTGTGCGCCGAAGGATTATCATGCTTACTTAAAACACAGGGGCCAGTGTATCTTTCCAGAGGTGTACATGTGGGTGTTTACGCTCCCTGGATCTCACACTTACTCTTTGCGGATGATTGCATAATATTCACAGAAGCATCGCAGAGGGGGCTCTTCGTCTACAAGAAGTTCTGGATGTTTATAGTTGCGGATCAAGTCAGTTGGTCAATCTCGACAAATCAGCAGTGTTTTTTAGCCGTAATTGCAGTGACAACATGAAACAAGCAGTCCGCCAGGAGCTGCACATTGATCAAGAAGCTCTGGCGGAAAAGTACTTGGGTCTCCCTACAGTGATGGGTAGATCCACCTCTCAAGCTTTTGAATTCATGCCGTCGAGAATTCAGAATCTAATTGGCACTTGGAGTGGTCAGGAGGCAAGCTGCGCTGGTCGCGAAGTTCTTCTAAAATCAGTAGCCCAGGCAGTACCGACGTATTCCACGAGTTGTTTCTTACTATCGAAGATGACTTGCAGAAAGATGAAATCACCCATCGCCAACTATTGGTGGGGCAGCTCGGCAGATAGCAGGCGTATTCATTGGCTCAGTTGGGAGCGCCTCACATATCCAAAGGAGTTGGGAGGGATGGGGTTTCGCAATTTGTGGAATTTTAACAAGGCCATGCTTGGGAAGCAAGGTTTGGCGCTTGATGACCAACCCAAACAGCTTATGTGCTACAATGCTTAAGGGTAGATACTATCATGACAGTGATTTCCTATCTAGTACAAGAAAGAAGCACTCGAGTCATACTTGGCAAGCGATCCTTGCTGGCCGGGAGACACTGTCCCAAGGGCTGATCAAAAGAATTGGAGATGGGACCACGACGAGCATTTGCCGTGACCGATGGATCCCCAACCATTTTGGGGCAAAACCTCTCACGCCAGAAGATGGACAGGATGTGTCAATGGTCTCTGATCTACTATTGCCGAATGGACAGTGGAATGAGACTACTATCAAGCAGATTTTTATACCGGTCGATGCAGCAGCGATTTTGCGTACACCGGCAAGGCCCCATAATGAAGATGTATGGGTGTGGGAGCCTGAGAAGCATGGTATATACTCTGTCCGATCGGCATAAAGGCTGAGTGATAGAGGAAGAATTAGAAACAGTGATGTGAATGCGGCGAGTATCTCTGAGAATGAAGACTGGAAAAAGATCCGGAAGCTCAAAGTTCCTCCAAAAATTTGAGTTTTTTGGTGGAGAGTGCTGCATGAGTTCTTACCGACAAGACAGATCCTTTACAACAGATATGTTGAACCGATTGCAAACTGTGATGTCTGCGGGAATGATGAGGAGTCAATAAGATATGTATTGATTGAATGCACGGTCGCTCGGGCCTTCTGGGCACATGCTAAGGAGCTTACGGGCGTCAAACTCCCAGAGCTCCATCCTATAATTTGGGCGCGTGACCTACTGTGCGGAAGGGCTGGGTCTGAACAAAGCCAATCTATGATCATCATTGGTATGTATGCTTTGTGGATGCAGAGAAACAAGAGGAGACATGGTGAGCAGGCTGTGCCGATCAGGAAGGCAGTTGAGTGGCCAGTAGATATGGCCTTCAACGGTTCGACCTGTGGCAGCTCGCGCAACCATTGTTGGTCACCACGGCGAGGAAAGCCGACCCACACTGGGAACGTCCGCCGTCAGGTTGGCTGAAATGCATTACTGATGGTGCATTCTATGAAGGAAAGTGGCAAGGAGCAACGGGCGCTGTGATCCTAGATGACAGTGGCACCTTCTTCAGAGGTGGTGCTAAATGGTACGCAAACAGCCTGGATGCGCTAACCATGGAGGCACTAGCATGTCGTGATGGACTGCTGCTATCGCGGTAAGCTGGCGTTTCGCGACTATGGCTGGAAACTGATTGCCAAGAACTTGTGAAGTTATGGTCAGCGGGTGAGAATCAACGCTCTAGTGTGATGTCAATCTTGAAGGAGATCCAGGAGTTGGGCACTTTGTTTCATGACTTTCGTCTTTCGTTTATATCTATGTCCTAATCGGGGAAAGAATCTCTACGATTCTAGCGCCCCACGCCCTACAGGGACTAGTCCTTTACCGCCACGTGTCGGCGTGTGTCTGCTGCCAATATGGATCGGTCACCCTGCGTGTGTGGCCATGTTTTCTTGTGGTTGTGGCTATGGTTCGTTTGGCCTCTCACGCTGTGCGCCAAAAAAAAATCCTCGCTGCAAGCCTCGCTCCAGCATCAGCTCTGTTCCTCGTCGTTGCCGCCGCGGGAACAACGGGGCCGGCTCCGTCATTGGCGACCCCGCCCGCGCTTCCTTATCCGCCTGCCGCTACCGCGCCTGCCAAGCCCCCGTTCTTCTTCCTCTCCCGACCCTCGCATTGCGTTCTGTCTGTCTCAGCTGTGGCACTGCCTTTCTCGCTGTACATCTAGGGTTTCATTGCCGGCGTCCATCGTTCCTCCGTGGCTTCCGATTGCTTTGGCTTTATCTCAGATCAGGTGCTCCGATGCCTTGATTGGTTTATTATTGCTTTCGTGCTTTCTAATTTCTTTTTCCAGTTTTACTGCTTACCTGCTTACCGCTACGTCTTCTCTTCATCTACCCTGGCGGTAGCACCAGCTGATGTGGCGGCAGTCCCGGCCGGCGGCTGTGCACTTGGATGCGGTGGTCGGCCTAGCTGGCGGCTACGTGCAGGATCTAGGATGGACACGAAGCGACGATGTCATCTCCCATGGCAGCAGCGGCCGTGGCCACGGCTGTGGCGGTCCACCCTGCCGGCGGCAGCGCGCACGGATGTGGCAGTCGGCTTTCCTGTGCGGCCACATGTTCCTACCCCCTCGCTGACCTCCTCTTAAGGATTCAAGGACATTCATCGAATGTGTCCAGCTCTATTGCTGCTACTGCTGCTTCCAATAAGATTGGAAGGATGGAAGGAGGCAGTGGACCTCACAGGAGCAGGTGTTGCAGCTGCGGCACTAGCTTCCTCTATTTAATAGCCGGTAACAACTCATTCGTAATCCATCTCTCTTTGTTCTTGCATTGCCTCATTGTTGCCAATTTCCCCCACCGTGTGTATGATCCTGATTGTCATTAGTGTAGACAATTTGTACATATACAAAATTAAACAACCTGCAATGCCTGGCCTCTATGATTTCGTTTTTATGCCAAATTATTTAGGCTTAAATTTCAAGATAATATAAAAATTTACGTTCCTCATTAATAATAAATATGATTACAACAAAGAGAAGTGTGGCATACCTAGAGTCTTTTATCAGCTGGACTGTTCCACGTGCAGACAAATCTAAAGTTGTACATAAATACTCATTGTTCACTCCTTTTTATCTAACATAATTATTTAAGGTGGAATTTCCTCCATGAAGATATCAAGATATCAATATTGCCATACCATTATTCCTATGTGCCACCCGTATCATGAGGATGGATTTCAAAATGCTGAGGAGATAGGTATCCAAAGTGCTGGAGCCCAAAACTGAATCTTCCAAGGTATTGTTTGTGAATGACGGGACATTAGGTTGTCCACTATACATGACAACACTTGGTGAGTCGTTGTTTAAAATAAACTGGTTTTTTTGCCTCTGTGTTTTAGTCACTGAGGCGAGGCTACGTGAGTTGGTTGGAGGGCACCGACAGCAAAAGGCCATGACCTCTGTGCTTGTGCGTCTCAGCAGCAGCCAACGGGCAAGCAGGCAAGCATCGGCGCATGGCAGCAGGTCAGGTATCCTACTGTTCTCCCCTTTGATTCTGATTTATATTCCTGCAATTTGTTCAAAGCAGCGGTTGAAAGTCCCTAGTTTGGTTTTGGCTAATTGATGAAACCTAGGACTAACCTTTGTATCTAAGTGGATGATTTAGATAAAGGTGGTCATTGAATATGAGACATGACATTGACTCATGTGACCAAGATGATGAAGACCAAGATGATGCTTGACTCGATGGACCGGTTGTGAAGGTGAAGGGCAAGTCGAGGCTTCGAAGCGAAGGACCATGCGATGGTGAAGCTTGAGCAAGACTTGGCGCCGACAGACCGATGCAACGGTGAAGAGCAAGTGAAGTCAAGGTCGATGGATCGAGACGGTCATGTGATGATATGAAGTGGATCATATCTTTTGGAAAAACAAAATGGGCTCAAGGCAAAGGTATAACCATAGGGCCATTTTGTTTTGCACTCAAGACACCATAGAGGGTGTGAGTGGTTTAGGATCGATAGCCGAACTATTAAGAGAGGAAGTCTTATCGGTTATTCGACGCACGGGTGCCACTAGGTGAATTCATGAAGTGCATTGCATGTAGGGCCTAGTGAGCTAACTGGAAAACCTTCGAAAATGATTATGAAAATGCTAACACACGTGCACAAGGTGGTGATCACTTGTTGGTGTTGGCACATTTACGAAGGCGTTAGAGTTTGAGCGGTAGAGAGGATTTGGGTCTCTCTCTCCCTCCCGCCGAGCTTGCGAGCGCGGGATTCAGGCGTTTCCGAGGACTTGAAATGCTTATTTTCCACTACGCCGGAAGTCAGAAAAGAAACGGAGGCGAACGGAGGTCACAGAGGTGACCGGATGCTACACCGGACGCGGTCATGGTATGACCGGACGCGTCCAGTCAGTATAACGCAGCAGTCAGGCGCGCGGGTGTTAGGGTTTGCAACCGGCGCGTCCGATCACTCGTGGGACCGGCGCGTCTGGTCGGGCACCCAGAAGTGTAGCGCGTGACGTAAAGCTGATCGGACGCGCGGCGCGTCCGATCGTTGAGGGAGCTTACTGGACTCTAACCGAACGCTGGCACTGTCACGTCCGGTCGTTGCCTGGAGCACGTTCGGTCGATCCTTCGCGGGTGCATGATATTGTGCGATCGACGTGTCCGGTCAGTTGAGCGGCGCGTCCGGTCGATTGGTTTGACCGTTGGGGCTCAGTGACCGTTGGAGGATCGAACACGGTTGAGCGCGTCCGGTCAGTTTCGACCGGCGCATCCGGTCGTCCTGAAAAGCATCCAGTGAAGGGGTACAACAGCTCTATTCATTTAGGTTGCTTATAAATACTTGTTGGCCGGCCCTTGGGGAGGTCTCTCATGATTTCTAACACTCTTGTGCATCCTTTGAGCTAGAGCTTCTCCTTCCCACCCATCTCTCTTGCTTGATTGCAAATCAAAAGTGAGATTGAGTGATCCCAAAGTGCATTGCATAGCTTGAGGGCATCTAGTGGCACTTGTGAGTGGTTTAGCCGGTGGATTTCTTGTTACTCTTGGAGAGTACCGCTCCTAGCCGGCTTGGAGATTATTGGAGGCGTTGGCAAGAGAAGGAGATTGTTCTTGGCCACCTCTGGTTGATTGTAAGAGGTTCTTGTGCTTTCCTCGGCGGAGCGCCAAAAGCAACTCTAGTGGATTACGCGTGTCATTAAGTTACCTCACTTGAGAGTGGTGTCTTGTGGTGCCTTGCGGGGCATGCCTCGAGGGGTAAGTGACTTGAGGGTCACACCGAGGAACCATCTAAGTGTTGGTCGACACAACCGGTGACGTAGCTTGTCAGTGCACGAGTGAACACCGGGTGAATAAAAATATTGTGTCTCTTGTCTCCTGGTGATTGGTCTTTATATTGTGTTGTTGTCAATATTAATTGATTGTATATCATCTTGGTGATTGGCAACATCTTCACTCCACCGTCGGTATAAGATTCACAATCCTCTCTCTCGCATTTACTTTACTAGTTTATCTTGTGTAGCTCTAGTAGTAGCTTTGCTAGTAGTGTTGTTAGCTTGCTCACTAGTGTAAAATTAGTGGCATAGCTCTTGTGTGAACTAGAGATCATAATCTACTAGACTTGTGGATAAGAGGCTTGCATCACAACTATAGGCTAAGCAAAACTCGTTTTACACCATTTATTATTCTAACAAGTTTGCTTAGTGGTTTGTGTAGGAATTTTTATAGGCTATTCACCCCCCTCTAGCCATCTAGGACCTTACAAGTGGTATCGGGGCCATGGTCACCATTTTAATCAAGGCTTAACATCCTTCGGTGTGAAAAATGGCTCAAATTGTGTTCAATCATGTTGGGGGCAAGTCACCATTCTTTGATGGTGTTAGTTCTTTTGCTCATTGGAAGAGAAAAATGACAATGTGCCTTGGTTCTATTCAAGAGAGAGTTTTGCAAGTCACCGAGAATGATTTTGCTATCATTGATCCCGATCATCTCACCGATGAAGATAGAGCAAATAGAACATGCAATAGAATGACTCTCAATACACTTTACAATGGTATTGACACAAAAGTATTTGAGGGCATCAAGAATTTAGAATTGGCAAATGAAGTATGAACAAGGTTGAGTGAAACATATGAGGGCACTAAGGTTGTAAAGAGTGCCAAGCTATATGGGCTCAAGAGTGAGTTTGAGAACTTCAAGATGAAAGAAGAAGAAACAATCTTAGAGATGTTTCATAGATTGCAAGTTATTGTGAATGATCTCAAGATCTTAGGGCACAGGACACAAGACCAAGACTTTTGCCACAAGTTCTTGTTGAGCTTACCAAGAAGATTCAAAATGTTGATCATGATGCTACAAAGAGATGGGCTTGAAATAATGAAGCCCAATGATTTGCTTGGAGAGGTATTGACCTTTGACAAGTATGATCAAGATGTTGATGAGAAGGAGGAAGAAAAGAAGAAGAAGAACGTGGCATTCAAGGCCACCTCCTCAAAGGGCAAAGCTTCAATTCAAGAAGAAGATGACAACGAAGAAGATGAAGAATTGGAAATTGATGATGATGCACTTGCTCTAGTTGTCAAGAATATTGACAAAATGTTTATCAAAAGAAGAGGCTTCAAGAAGAGAAATGATAACTTCAAGAGCAAGGAGTCACAAAGGAAGTGCTTCAATTGTGATAGCACCGAGCACCTTCAAGCGGAATGTCCTTATGATAAGAAGAAGAACAAGAAGGACAAGTTTGAGAAGAAAAAGAGAGAAGCCAAGATGACTTTCAAGAAGGGCAAGAATGGAGCCTATGTGGTCATTTGGGAAAGTGATGATGAAGAAGAGGAAGAATCATCATCCAACAAGGCTTTTGCTTCCATTGCTATCAACAAGAAGCCATCACTATTTGATTCATCCTCTTCATGCCTCATGGCCAAAGAAACTAAGGTATTATATGATGAGAGTGATGATGAAAGTGAAATGGAATATGCTCATGATAGTGATAGTGATAATGATAATGAAAATGATGATGATGAACCTACTAAAGAACAACTATATGACTTGATGCAACAAACTAGAGACATAGCTATTGCCAAGGACAAGGAGTGTAAGAAGCTTTTAATAAAAGTAGCAATACTTGAGAAAGTTCTTAGTGAGCTTAAGACCACTCATGAGAGTCTAGTGGAAGACCATGAGGATCTTGGTAAGGCTCATTCCAAGCTTGAAAAAGCTCACTTATTGCTACTTGAGCAACAAGCAAAAAGGAGGTTGTTGTATCATGCGATATAGGTGTTACATATGATATAATTGATGAATCCTCTTATGAACCTATCATCATGTCAAATGCTAACCCTCCTTGTAGCTCTTCATCCACCACCACCGACTCTACCTCCTCTACTAGTGATGGTTTCACTTGTGATGCCTCACTAATGGTTGAGAATGAGACTCTCAAGAAAGAGGTGGATGAACTCACTCACGCCCTAGGCAAGGCCTATGGTGGTGAGGCCCGCTTGCTTAAGTGCTTGGGTAGCCAAATGTTCTCTCTCAACAAAGAGAGATTGGGCTACACCCCCAAGAAAGGCAAGTCAGCCTTTGCAACTCCAAAGCCTAACTTTGTGAAGGGCAATGATCGGTTTTGCAATAGATGCAAGCAAGTTAGGCACTTAGAGCATAATTGCAATAAAAAGAACCAAAGCAAGAACCTTGTTAATGCTATACCTTTTGATTCTTGCTATGTGCTTACCAAAGGTGTGAAGGGTGTGAAAGCTAAGTTTATTGGTACACCCATTGTTGACCCAAAGAAGAAGGCTATTTGGGTACCAAAGAGCTTAGTTACTAACCTACAAGGACCCAAACAAAAGTAGGTACCTAAGCTTCATTGATTTGCTTGTAGGTCAATTACAAAGCCAGAGGAAGGCATTGGATTATTGATAGTGGGTGCACTCAACACATGACCGGTACATCAAGAATGTTTGACTCAATCAATGACAATGATAGTGGTGTTGAATCTATCACATTTGGCAATAACAAGAAAGGCAAGGTCATTGGCTTAGGCAAGATTGCAATATCAAATGACTTGAGTATCTCCAATGTGTTGCTAGTTGAAAGCTTGGATTTCAATCTTCTATCCGTGGCACAAATATGTGATCTTGGTTACAAATGTATCTTTGGGGTTGATGATGTGGAAGTCATTAGTATGGATGGTTCAAATGTGGCATTCAAGGGCTTTAGATATGAGAATCTCTACCTAGTTGACTTCAATGCTAGAGAAACTTCCTTGATAACTTACTTAATCTACAAATCAAGCATGGGTTGGATTTGGCATAGAAGGCTTGGTCATGTTGGCATGAAACAATTGAAGAAGCTTACAACTCACAATCTTGTCAATGGTTTGAAAGATGTTGAATTTGAGAAGAATAAGCTTTGTAGTGCATGTCAAGCCGAGAAGCAAGTTGGAAGCTCACATCCAAAGAAGAGTACAATGAGCACATGCAAAGCATTTGATTTGATGCACATGGATCTATTTGGCCCAACAACATACTCAAGCATAGGTGGTAATAAGTATGGATTTGTCATAGTGGATGACTTCACAAGATTCACATGGGTATTCTTTCTTAATGACAATAGTGAAGTGTTTGACACCTTCAAGACCTTTCTCACTAGAGTTCACAATGAGTTTGAGATTAGAATCAAGAAAGTGAGAAGTGACAATGGAAGTGAGTTCAAGAATACAAGAATTGAAGAACTTTGTGATCACTATGGCATTGGACATCAATTCTCGGCCAAGTACACTCCACAATCAAATGGCCTAGTTGAGAGAAAAAAAATAGAACATTGCTTGATATGGGTAGATCAATGCTTCATGAGTACAATGTGAGTCAATCATTTTGGGATGAAGCAATCAATACCGCTTGCTACTATATCAATAGACTATATTGTCATCCATTGCTAGAAAAGACCCCATATGAGCTACTTCATGGAAGAAAGCCCAATATTTCTTACTTTGGAGTGTTTGGTTGCAAATGCTATATCTTGAAGAAGGGTACTAGATTGGGAAAGTTTGACAAGAGATGTGATGAGGGGTTCCTACTTGGTTATTCAACTACAAGCAAAGCTTATAGAGTTTGGAACAATTCAAGTGGCATTCTAGAAGAAGTCCATGATGTGCAATTTGATAAAACCAATGGATCACAAGATGAAGAAGAGAATCTAGATGATGTTGGTGGAACTCTATTGGTGGAAGCAATGAAGAACATGGACATTGGGGACATTAGAGCAAAGCAAGTAATTGATATTCAAGATGATGATAAAGATCAAGTGCTCAATTCTCCATTCAAGCTAGCTAGTGACTCTCAAGTGCAAGATCATGGTGCTAGTTCATCTCATCGAGATACATCAAGTGATCAACCACGCTCAAGCAATCAAGTGCAAGTACTCCAACCACAACATGTTGCAAGAGATCACCCCATTGATAGTGTTATTGGTGATATTAGAAGTGGTGTGCAAACAAGATCAAGATTGTAACACCCTAAAATTTTGGGATATCAAAAAGTAGGTACAAATGATTTTTATACAATTTTGTGACCATGCAAATTTAGAGTAATAATAATTTTTATTAACTTAAAATCAAATATAAGGGTAGAAACATGTTTGTGCACTCATGCTATTGCATTTGAATTTTTTTGTGATGAGTGGTTTGATTCAAATTCAAATTAGGATTCAAAATCATTTGAAAATGCTATGAAATATTTGAAAAGGAAAAAGAAAAAAAAGGAATTTACCTCTCTCCTCGTTTTCGGCCCAGAAGCCCAACTCTTCCCCGCGGCCCGTTGCTCCCGCGCGCGCGCCGTTCCCCGCCTTGGGCCGAATCCGGCCGCTGGCCCAGCTCGCGCGATGCCGCGTCTTCCTTCTCGGTTTCCGTCGCTGACATCGTGGTCCCACCTGTCAGGCGTCTTCTTCCTTCCCACGACACCGGCTCCGATTTCCTTCCGTCGAAGCCACCGAATCGAATCTGTTCTCCAATCTCCCCTTTCCTTTCTTGGAATCGCCTTCGGGCTATAAAACTGAGTCCCCGTACTCTTCCGCTCCATCTCATCTCGACGCGAAGCACCCAAACCACCTCGAGGAAGCACCCCTCGGATCACCGACGTGACCGGCCGCTAACTCGAGCACCGCGACGACTTCGGGATAGCTCCGCCCTCGCGTTCGACCTTGGTGAGATCGCCTTGACCTGTACTTCATCCCGGTATATTCGTTTCGTGAGGTAGCGCAGTAAAACACGATTTCACGAACTCCGGCGATGGCGCCACCGTGGACATTGCCGCCGGAGTGTTTTCCCGGCTGGAGCGCCGCCCCGCTCACCCCGAATCGATCTGATCCGTTCATCTGATATCCAACGGCCGCAAATTGAGGATACCGTTTCGGCTGTATATTTTGCTAAAGAGACCCTATGCTTTTCAATTATATAACCCGTAGTCCAAAGCGTATTTCAGAATCACATGTTATCCTTTTGAAAGCGTAGTTTGATCTCAGTTAAGTCAAAATACGTTTTCAACTATTTACAGTTATGCCACTGAGTTTGTTTTAGTCATAATTTATCCGTTTTAACTCCGATTTGACCCGTTCAAATTGCGTTAGGTTCGTATTTGAGAGATCTACATGTTATTAGAACTGTTCAGTAGGTTTGTGATATTTTATTTTCGAGCTTGAATTAAAGTAATTACTTTTCTATAGGAAATCTTCGTAAATTCATAACTTTGTCGTTTTAGCTCCGTTTTTCGTGATCTTTGCGTCTGTGTGATCCTAGCGAGTTGTAGATTCGTTTTAAAAACTTTTTATCTTATTTTCTTACTGTTGGTGTACTGTTCTAATTTTAGTCTTGTTTGTTTATACATGATTGTTCTAGATGAATGTTGTTGCTATTGTTGATTGAGTATAGACGGTGAGCAATTCGTTGGGGATCAGGAGTTTTTCTACGAACAAGATCACCAGGACCAGTTTGAGCAAGGCAAGTATAGCATGGGATTATCCTTGTTGTCCTATTCACATTAAGCAAATAATATCATTATGCATATATTTCTTGTTAAGGATGACTTAGAGTTGATCTTATTCCTTGATACCTATTATATTGCATGGATTAGTATTGCTAGTGCTCAACATGAACTATGATCATGTAATTTGACTAATGGAATATGCAATAAACATTAAAAGATGACTTTTATTACTGTTAAAGGGTACTAGAGCATGGGGTTATTTGGTGCTCTCGTTACTCTCCATAAGGACTTATCTGTAAGCGAAAATCCGAGATCTATAGTACAACTGTGAGAGCTAAAATGGCTCTGGCTTTAGTCATATAGAAGGACCTTTTCTAGCTTGTTAGTGGTATTCCTTTATGGCGTAAGAATGGCTTGACGAATCGGATATAGTGCGGCCTCTGTCCTCATGTGTATAGGCTGCGTGTTATTGTGCCATTTGGAAGGGGGGCTCTACATCTGTTTGTCGAGTGAAATATAATGGCCCTAACTTGTTAGACGAACCTTCGAAAGACTTCATAGTGTTTCCCTGCCTGCTCACCTTGGAAGTGTTTTGGGAGTAATTAACTCGGCCATATGGGCAACATGACTCACAGTGAAAGTGTACAACCTCTGCAGAGTGTAAAACTGTTATAACAGCCGTGCTCACGGTCACGAGTGGCCTTGGACCCTTATGGAATAGTGGATCATTAATAATGAATATGTTTTTGCTATTCGTTAATCATTTCACATGGATCATATGTTTATTGTTATATTGAGACACTTTGATATTATTGATATACTGAAATAATGCTAATTAAAAGCTACATGCTAATAAACCTATGTTATGCCTTTGAGCCTCATGAACCCCATGTTACACTTGTTGAGTACGAGATGTACTTACGCTTGTTTATTTTTCTTACTTAGATAAAAATCCCAGATGGGTAACAGATGGTGCAAGTAGTGACTACTTCTACTTTCCGGAAGATTACTAGACTTGCAGTCAACCAGTCAATGTGCCTGTGATTGGAGCTACCACGAGAGTTTTTATATTTTACTTCCGCTACATTATTGTAAAGACTATGTGATAATAATCGTGATGTAATAACATTTGTGATGATACATCCTTTATAATTTGTTAACTTATGTGTGATTGATCTCTGGGCACACATAAGAGTATGCACTCCATTTGGTCGTTAAATGGGTGTGACAAATTGGTATCAAAGCTATTGTTGACTGTTGGACGCAAGCCTAGCTAGAAATGGTCGATTTAGTATCTTCTTTTCACTATTTTTATGCTCATCATCTTGCTCTTGTTATTTGATAAATTTTTATGCTTCTTATGTCTCATTCTATTATGAAATTTTGCCTCTATTCTAACTACATCTAAAAACTCTGTAGATGGTTCATGGCCGCAAGACTGCTCGCATCACCACTGGAGGAAACTACCCCCCTCGTGCTTTGCTTGCACCTAAAGAGCCACAAGAGGAAGTACCCCAGGAGAATGAGCAGACCCCTGAAGCACCAATCCAAGTGCCAGCACCTCCTCAGGAAGAACCCGAGCCTGAAGAAGACCCTGAGATCATCGAGATTGAAGATGATGAAGAGGAGGAAGCCAATGGAGGAGAGCAACCCCCGTCTCCACCACCTGATGCAGCTGCTGAGGATGTGCCACCCCCTCCAATGGGTTGGACTGTGAAGATCTACCACAAGGCTGGAGGAGATGCTGTCTCTCACCATCGACTTGTGGGAATGCTCTCTGCCTACTTCGCTGATTGGCACCCAGCTGTGGAGTACGTCTGTTGGGAGTACACCCATCCGCTGGAGGACACTTACTAGAAGGCAAGAGCGAGCATTTTTCCTAAGGATGAGGAAAAAGGGGCATACCAGCTGGACAGGATGTATGCTCACATGGGTCGTCGAGCTACCATGGAGGATAGCATTGAAGACGCTGCTTTTGAAGCATGTATGGGCCTTCGCTACCTTCGCTTTGACAGCATGAAGCATGATATTCACCGCTACTTCCCTCGTGCACACCCCGACCTTGGATGGGCCATGATGGATCCAGTGCAGTTGGAACCACTTCCTCGGGTGATGGTGAACTTTGTCTATGATATGATGGAGAGAAAGCTGCAGTTAGAGGAGATGATGAAGGCACAGGGGAAGACCATCAAGAGGTGCCAAGCGATGATTGATGAACTCCGAGCAAACCAAGGCATGGCTAAGATTTATGAGACATTAGATCATAAGCCACGTCAGTAGAAAAATAGGAGACCTTTATGTAATAAGAACATTCTTAGTAACGTCAGTTGAGTCTTCGAGTCTGTCGTGTGGCTTGAACTTTGGTGTGATAGTTGATTTATCATTATGCTTATGTGTGAGTTGGATTTTTGTTATGAGTGCTGGGGCTTGTAGGCATGTCTACAAGTTCCATTTTTAAGAATAAAAAGTCTATTAGTCAAGGGAATAATAGTTGGGTTTGGTATTGTCACGTTTCTGTCCTTGCTGTTTTCTGGAGCAGTCTGCAATGTTTCTGATATGGTTCAAAAACGGTTCGTGCAACATTTATGAAATTTTATGAGAGAAACTAGGCTTAAGCACCTTTCAAATGCCACTGGAATCACCTTTTTATCTGATTTGGTTCGAGAGATATAACTGTCACAAGTTAAAGTTTCTGCACAGTCTGGAATCTGGAACAGTTTCTGTTGCGCCTTATTTTTCATTAACTTAACGATAGAATCTGGTCTTATGGTCTAAATAGAAGTTGTGGGGAACTTCATAAGATTTCCAACCATATAAATCACGCCTCTATTGGACTTCTGTAGTTCGAGATATGATTGATTTACTGAACTGTTAGCATTGATATTCGCCCAGAAAACTTTCAGATCTCATTCTTTATCTTATAAGTGGTTGATAACATGGAAATCTCAAAGTTTGCATTCTTATGGATGGCAGATGGCCAGAAGAGGAAGAGGCAGGGGTCATGGAGGTGTTCCCCTGAATCCACCACCACCACCGCCACCAACTATTGAGCAACTTCTGGCAGTGCAGACACAACTTATGCAACAATTGGTGCAGAACCAACATAATCATCCAGTTGCTGGGGCACCACCACGTGATAAGCGTGGTGAGTTTTTGAAGGGTCATCCCCCGGTGTTCACGCACGCCGCTGATCCCTTAGAAGCAGATGATTGGCTTCGTGCCGTGGAAAAGCAACTCAACATTGCACAATGTGATGACCGGCAGAAGGTGTTGTTTGCTTCTGGACAACTCCAGGGAGAAGCTCAGGACTGGTGGGAATCGTATGAGTATGGTCGTCCCGCCAATGCTCCCGCAGTCACTTAGCAGGAGTTTAGAGAGAACTTCAGAGCTTATCATATACCAGAAGGGATAATAGAACTGAAGGCAGAGGAATTCCGGAATTTGACCCAAGGGTCATTGTCTGTAGCTGAGTATCGTGACAGGTTTGCCCAGTTGTCACGATATGCTCCACATGAGGTGGCCAATGACAATGATAAGCAGCGCCGCTTTTTGAAGGGATTTTATGATGGACTACAATTGCAGCTGATGTCCAATACTTATCCCAATTTTCAAACGCTTGTGAACCGCGCTATCGTGGTGGACAACAAGCGCAAGGAGATGGACGCCAAGAGGAAAAGGCTTCAGGGACAGACTTCTGGTAGTAACACTCGTCCGCGTACTGGTTTCTAGCAGGGTAATCAACAGAGGCCTCCTTCTGGTCAGTGGAATCATGGTCAGGCCCCTTTCCGCAATCAGTTCCTGCAACGTCCCCCATTCCAGCCGCAGAATGGCAACCAACGCCCTCCGCAGCAGAGTGGGAATCAGCCTCAGCGCCAGGGTCCTTCCAATAATACTCCAATGAAGACCAGTGCTCCCAATACCCCCAACAAGTGTTTTCGATGTGGGAAAGAAGGTCACTTGTCCTACAATTGCCCTGAGAAGATCAACCAACAGACTCCACAGAGGCAAGGTAGTCACTAGAAGCCTGCATCTAACACTGGAAGGGTGAACCACTTATCCCAGGAGACAACAGTGGAGGAACCAGAAGTTATGCTTGGTACGTTCGATGTCCATTCCACTCCCGCCACTGTTCTTTTTTATTCTAGAGCATCACATTCTTTCATATCACAATCATTTGTTAGAATACATAGAATTCATTTGTGTGCCATGAAGAACCCTATATTAGTAAACTCACCTGGTGGAAGCATGCCAGCATCTTATCATTGTCTCCCAATTAGTCTCATTCTAAGGGGGGTAGAGTTTAAGGTGAGTCCTATAGTATTGAGAACAGCTAGGATTGATCTTATCTTGGGAATGGATTGGATGATGCAACAACAAGCAGAGATTCAGTGCAAGGGGAAATCAGTAGTACTGACAACACCAAAGGGAGATAGGATCAGAGTTGATGTGAAAGTGCAAAAGCAGGAGACCGCTACAGTGAATCAGCTTACTGATGGTGCCAACAAGGAGGGCCAGATTGTGGAAGAGTTCTCCGATGTGTTTCCTGAGGAATTACCAGGTATGCCACCAGACTGTGACATTGAATTTATTATTGAATTATTACCTAGAACTGCACCCATAGATAAGCGTCCATATAGAATGGGAGTAGATGAATTAGAAGAACTTAAGAAACAAATTAAGGAATTGCAGGATAAGGGTTTCATTCGTCCTAGTTCTTCACCTTGGGGAGCACCAGTGATTTTTGTGGATAAGAAAGATGGTACTCAGAGGATGTGTATAGATTATCGGTCTCTCAATGAGGTTACCATCAAGAATAAGTACCCGTTGCCTAGGATTGATGACTTGTTTGATCAGTTAAGAGGTGCTTGTGTATTCTCCAAGATTGATCTTCGTTCTGGATATCATCAGTTGAAGATTCGTGCTAGTGATATACCAAAGATAGCTTTTACCACACGGTATGGGTTATATGAGTATACAGTGATGTCTTTTGGTCTGACTAATGTGTAACAGAACCGTCCAAATTATAAGAGCACAAGTACAAAAACAATCACCGAAGTGATCAAATTCTCGCACTTGAGCCCATATAACTCCGGTAGTCCAATGAAATCACGAGGGATTTTAAACCAACCAACATACAAGCCAAGATCGTAGTGATTCAACATAACAAGTCACATGTTACATCCATTTCATAAGTAGTTCAATATACATCGGAGTTCAACATAGTTATTACAACTTAAGTTCAAAAGTAGCGGAAGCAAAGTAATTTAAAACTAACATAAATCTTATTTCAAATACATGCCAGTACCACGGTCGACTTCCAACAAAAGCAGTAGAGATAAGGTAAATAAGAAGGATCATGCCCATGATCACACTCCGCCACTACGGCAGGAGTCAACCAACTCTTGCAGCCGCCATGATACATCACAACCTGCAACAAGTGGGGATAAAACCCTGAGTACGAGAAGGTACTCAGCTAGACTTATCCGTCAGAAACCAGAAATAAGGTGACACCAAGGATCATGCAAGGCTGATATAAAGTGGGCTGGCTTGACAACATTTTGCATAAAAGCTTAATATAGATGATCAATCATTAATGCTTAAGCATCAAGTTAATTATTATTAACCTATCATCTATATTAGAACCTGTACTAGAGCACTCACTTTATTAGGAGCAAACAATATTAACCATAGCAGGTATAAATTGAGGCAACCTTTCCATCATGATCCAATTAACCATCCGTTCAATTTAATGGAATCTACGTTGCCGCTGCTCAAGTCAAGTGCTCACTAACCGGGAGCGACGGCGATTCGAATCGAATTCCTATCCAGCTGGAGGGGTATTTCTAACACTCACCGTGCAGACCCCTGCCAGGGTCGCACAGGCCACCGTTTCATATGATTCAGGAATCGCGGGTCCGAACGATGTCGCGACCCCAAGGGCGACACTCTGCCAGGTGATAGGGACTCTAACCCCCCCTTGGTCTCATGCCAATGTCCCTAAGCACATCCTTTCTCTCCTCCAAGAAGCAACCTACCATTCGATTCCCGGCCTGAATCACATTACTCGGCTTCGTGGTCGGAACGGCTTATCCGGCCAACTAAGTGTTAGACTGCGTTCAACATGACTCAAGGACGTACAGCGAATCGGTCCTTAAACGACTCAGACGGGGATAGATTCACACCCAAGACCTCCATGCCTTGTTGCTTCACTATCGTCATCCTGCCCGGTCTCATTTCATTTTATTAACACATGGTTCCTTTTCACGATAGCAAATATAGCCAACCGTGCCATATATGAATATCCCTATATCTCGCAGGTGACAGGAAATCACCTGACTTCTACCGCTTAAAGCAGGGCTAAGCATCTACTCGATCCTAGTCTATGTAGGATTCAAGGATTCATATATCTGGACAAGGAGTGATATAATGCAGTAAGGTTTTCAACCAACTCCTACCACTTAATGCAACAATACTTATAACATATATAGAATTAATTGCTTTGAAGGTAGGAGGCTTATAATGCTCCGGGGCTTGCCTGGGATCCGACTCAAGTTAGAGTATGTCAGGTGAAACCCGCTTGGCGAGCATTCCCTCCGTCTAACACTTGTTCGGTCCTGCTATCTTCGGGATGGATCCACCAACTCCATCTTCGGGTTTGGCTCCACATCAGGTCCTTCACGTGTTTCAGCTAGCGTACCTAAATGAGGTGCAATAATGCATATGTATGAATGCATAGAAGTGCAATAAACAAACTAATCATGCAAGCATACCAAAGTTCACATAAACACCTAGAGCTAATTAACTTAATCCTCATTAAGACATAACATAGAAGAGGGCAAGCACATCAATCAAGAAACAAGTCTCACAAGATCACAGGGTACCACTCAAGTATCATCAAAGATATGAGTCACATTTCAATACCCAAGCATGGCAAAGTTAATCAAAGTACTAGAACTAGAAATTGCTACCTTCTGGACATCAGACCAACAGCTGAGTAATTTAATCATAACTGGAGATCTACAAATCCAACTGACTTGCAAGAAGACATTATGGAAATCTTATGAAATTATCTAAATTTAATTTATAATCGTCATAGCATGATTCCAAAGTTTAATATGTCAAATTTACAAAAACACAGAAACTGGTCTAGCAAGACAGAGAGCAAGCAATTCTGTAACCCAACTTTAAATAGCTATAACTCCTAAACCACATGGCCAAATGCCACCAAATTTTAACAGCAGCTAGATACATAAATTATCTACAACTTTTGTATAAATAAGTTTCACAACAAAGCACATTATCATGAAGAACTTTGCTAAGTTCCCAGATCTGTCCAGAAACCTCATTTGCAAGAAATAATTATTAACTTATGTTGCAAACATATAATTAGACAAAACCAACTTTACCAACATTTCACGCATGACTAATGAACACCATAAAACATAGTGTCAATTACTAAATAAATTCCTTTAATATATTTTCTTAATTTATTTAGATAATTAGGTGGAATTATGACCACATCATAAAGATGCTCAATAAATTCTACCAAAATTACAGGGGTCTACAAATGCTCTCAAAAGTCTACTGTCCAAATTTCAAGCCATTTAGACAAGTATATCAACCTCTATGAAAAAGACAAATAGCTATTGCAATAAATCATGTAAAAGCAAATTAAACCTAAAACTCAATATTTTCTGTGAACACAAGGCCATATTATGAATCAATATGATAGAGAAACATCATACTCAGGTAATGGAACAATATTTTCTATTTTATCATTTATATATTATTTATAAGCTATTTATCAAGCTATAAACAAGTTAAATCAATAACTTGAGTATACAGTAAGCAATGACCATGAAATTTATACCACAGTACATCCATAGCATGAAGATCCTACCATAAAATTTTCACATCAATTGGAGCATCAAACCTCAAGATATAAAAATAACAAGGAAAACAAGCATTTATTTTCCATTTAACAAGATCTAGGTAAAACATCCTGAAACCCAGAAACAACCTATAAGTTTTATATTTTTCTTAGCAAGTATATGTCATCACAAAATTAACAAAACAAGAATCATCATTTTTGGAGTTCTAAAACTCCAGATCTTGCTCTGGCTAGGTTTAAAGGCATTTCTAGAGCTCTTTTTCAACTTAAATAAGGACATCAGAAAATATCTACAAACATATAGAATTTTATGACTCTACTGCATAGATCTCTTCTCAAGGTTTCCAAAAAGTCCACTTTTGCTATTTTTGGACTTTTCTATCCTGAGATATAGATTTTCAAAGATTAACATGAAATTGAAATTCAAAATCGGAATTAAAACCACCCTAACCTAATTCGCTAGGCGCACCCGAATACATACCCAGACAACCACTTTCTTAAACCGACAAGTGGGACCTGCTGACCGGTTGGACCCACCGGTCATTCACCGAGATACAGAGAGGAACCCAGGGCGGTCTTCTTCTTCCTTCGGGAGAACAGAGGAGCAGGGGGGGAGATGACCGGCGGCGGTTCCGTCAGTCGGCTGCCGGTGACTCGACGGCGGTGGAGCACCATGGAGGAGCACGGCGGTGAGGCGCACCTAAAGGCGGTAGTGGCTTGGCGTGAGGGGGTCGGTAGCTGCTCGGCCACGGCGAAGGCGGCCCGTCGGTGGCCGTGCCTGTGGCGGCGGCGCTCCGATGGTCTATGGCTCGGCCGAGGTGCGCCGTGCGAAGGGGAGGAAGAGGCGGAGACGGTGGTGTACGCGGCCGTAGTCGCGGTGGCTTGGAGGGGTGGAACAGCGGTGGCCTGCGGAGCTCCCATGGCGGCAGCCATGGCGGACGTGACCGAGACGACAAGCGAAGGCAGGAGGAGGAAGCGGAGAGAGACGGGGAGCTTAGGGGCAAAGAAGGAGCGACCGAGGAGCGCTCGATGTGGTGTAAGGAGGGCAGGGACGCGCGGCAAGGAGGTGGGGTGCTCGGCTCGCATGGCTGCCACGTTCCCAACACGCGTCGGCATTTTGACGAGCAGGTGGCGAGCGCGATCCAGCGCATCTTGGAGGCCGTTTTGGGCCAGCTCGGGTGGAAATTTGGCCATGGGCTTTAAAACAAAGTTGAAGCCCACAACAAACTCTACAACTTTGATTAAGGGTGCTCGGCCATTAGGCTACTGGATTAGCAGATAACTAGTACCCAACTTGGTAGTGTCAGCGATTTGACAGCCACAAGCAAACATCCACAATTGAAGGTCAGCACTAAGTCAAATTGATGCCATACTTCTACATGCTCTTCTACACCATCTACACTCCAACTTTTATATTGGGACCATGTGAAGTTGTTTAACAAAATCTCGAGAACGCGGCATGTCAACATGTCAAGGTCAAAAAGTGATAAAAACAACTTTTTGCTGTTTTGGAAACTCTTATAGAAGGTCCAACTAAGCTCCATTTTGAGTGACACTTGATCCATTGTTTCCATCATGAAAAGTGCTACAACTCATATGAAGGAACCTAATTGAGCTACCATATGAAATTGGGAGATAAAATGTCGAAAAGTAACCAACTTGCTGCTGTCACAACAAGGACTTAGAATATTTTTCTAAGTGCTGAAAACAACAGCTGATTCCACATTGTGATCTCTATTTGACTAGGTTAGAGGCCAAACTAGCTCTTGACCATTAAATAAAGTTTGTTCTACACAAGATGAACTACAACTTTTGTTTAAGGTCAAACCTCATAACTGGTACAGAAGTCAAACTTTCACTTTGGTCAAGTATCAACTCGATAAAGCCGAAACTAGGGTTTTAGGCCAATCGGGGCATTTTCTTGACATTTGCTCAACATGAACCCTTCATGACTTTTGTTGTAGAGTTCACCTAGAGTCATTTGGGCAAAGTTTCAAAGCTTGGTTGATGATCTATAGTTCCATTAACTTAATGGGGCAAATTCCAACAGGAATGGAACTTATCATTTTATGTGACTTTTTGATTCCAAACTTTATGAAACTTTTCCAGGGATCAATATAGATAGTTATTGAGGTGAGACATGTGAAGATACTTTGATAGCAACACCCAAACATATATCTTTTAATTGAGCCTTTATGTAAGCGAGGGTGCAACATCCAAGTTTAGATTAGGGTTTATTTCTATAGGTTTGACTTTGGCATCGTCATCTCCACTTAATCTATCATATTTGAGATCCAACCCACTACTTAATGAGTGACAAACACCTGGGGTGTTACAGCCCTCCCCCCTTAAAAGAATCGCGTCCCGAGATTCGGAATGAAAGATCTTTTAAGGAAGAGAGACACGTTATCTAGTTCCCAACATCTGCTGTAGCCTTCAGCTATAAAGCTTCAACATCAGCGAACAATTTGGTCAAAGGCCCTTTCTTCTACTTATTTTTCATGGTAAAATTTGTCTGAAGAATTTCCTTCATTGACTTCCATGAAACATTGTTACTTTGGGAGGAATCCAAGATAGCACGTACTGCATTCTCAGTGTACGGAGATCATTTGGTCCATAAGTGAACCACTCACAAGTATCTGACTCTCTCATGAGCATATCCTAGTCCATATGAACTTGACACTAGACCAAATTTTTTTAGAAGTATACTCGTTGAAATGGCTCTATGTTCACATGGTTTTGAAAAGCAGTCCTCTACCAAAATGGCTTGAGTACAACCTTCCAAAAGGGTGAGATCATAGACGACAAATATACTCTGAAGCTATAGGATACTGACTAACCAATAGACAGGGTCTATGTTGGTCGTAAATGTTCAAACATTCATATATCAACTAATGGAAAACTACTTGAGGTTCCATGTGTGCAGTTCTCTTTCTCTAATGACAACACTGCATTATCTGAGTCTATTTGAGGGATTAGTGAGTGTGATAGTTGACTCTGTCGGCTTCATATTTCTGTCAATAGTTATCTAATAAGATTCTTTTATCCAAGGACAACAGTGATCTGAGTTGAATCAGATGCAACCTTCTTGGGTAAGAACATTTATAAGGTACCAAAGTATGTCATCATTGGAAAATTAGTACCAAAGCAAAATGTAGTGAGGCCTTAAGGACAACAAAAGTTGTAATATTTACTAACCCACGGGAAGTAGTCTACCACCAAGCGATTGAGTAAAATTTTCCCTTGGTTACTTAGTTGTACTGTAAGTTGAGTTGACTTGCAGTGTAGCAACTTTGTTAGGCCAACCTTTCACCTTGAGGCTTCCTTTTTAGGATCAAACAGCAGCCCTAAGATGGAAATCTGTTGTTTGACACTTTTCAAATTGCTTTTGATTCGCGATGGTATAAATTGGTTTGCAGAAACCAAAGCTGCTCGTACATTAGGGATACGAGAAAGCAAAAGCAAATGAAAGAGTGTAAACTAGTATCTGTGAGACCTCAAAAGGGTCATCCAACAGCAGATCTCAACTATTAATTTACATATCAATTCGAGGATGCACACACTATGAACTTGCGGGTTACTTTTGCAAGGCAAAACACATACTTTCTCTACTTCTTCACCTTAGCTGATAGAACACCTTGCACTATCTGTGTGATTGTCCAAGATGAAATTGACTTGGTCGCAATGACTCTGGACGATAGAGTATCACTCCTGTTATTGGCTAGTTGATGAACTTCTTGTTGGTTATTGCTCTGTAAGACATAGCCTTTGTAGTTACCAAAGGGTCGTTACCTAGTCGGAGGTTAACGTTCCTATTGGTAACTAATCAGTTGTCTCTCAACACTAAAAATTCTAAATCTTCACTCTTGTCCACAATAATCGTGGTTTATACAGAACAGATGGTTGCCATCGAAGTCAGCAGATAAGGAGTCACACTAGAGATGGTTGATTGCGATGGTATGGTCATTATGCATTCAGAGGTTAAGACTTGCATAATGTGACGATCGATTCTTATCCAACGAATGACTTATCCAACGTTAAGTGTTGTGTGTCCTTTTTATCCAATAGAGCTGAGATACGTGGCTCCCTAGATGATGGTTGTCAATACTTGGGCAACTAAGTAGAGTCACTTGACTACCACATATTGTAGTATGTTAATGTTTATGTCGGTGACCTGATCTTCAAAGAATTTCATTTTAGCAACTTTAGAAGGAAGCTCCACTAATTTTGGTCTAAGATATGGATCTTACGATACGATTTGGAGAGATAACCAAGAAGGAACACAAGAAAATAGCACATCGTCTGTCGTTTGATAATGGATCATGACTAGAAACCGTGATACCAGTGCGTGCCAAGCAGCCAGCCATGTGTCTGCAGCCACAGGAGGCCCTTGGTTTCGTCGTGGCACCATCAATGGCTACTCATAACACCATTACTAGACGCACAACGAAGGTGAAATTTCAAGTGACACCAATGGGTTGTAAGAACAAGCGCCATACAAGGAGGGATAGCAAGCAAATGTAGTCACAAGGTTTAGAATCAACCCAAAATTGATCCGAAGATCAAAATATAGCACAAGAGAACATAGATCCATTGCCGGAAGGCGACTGAGTCGGCAGTTTTTGCGTAATTCCACGGATACCTGGCGTCGACTAAGGAAACTACCAGATAATTAATTAACAGGAGATTCAATCATGTTGAGCAACAACATGAGATCAAGACTGATGAACATTCCGAGACTTGGGAAGGTTGATGATGGCTTAAGCAAACTTCATGAAATAAAAAATTAGGTACTACTCAAAGATTGAGTTGATATGGTGGATACACGAATTTGCAAACAAACAATTTTGAGGCCGTAGCAAACAGACGTTGCGTCATACTAGCTAACCTTTGGGAGAGGCAACCGGAAGGTCCAACATGGATTTGGGTACGGTCTCCACAACTGGCAACGTACGAACCATGGTCAAAGGCTAGCGTTGATAAAAGTTAACTTGGTTGGTCAGTCGATAAGGGTCTTCACAAAAAGGGTTGGAAAACATCCACGGCTTAGACAAACATATAGGAGAACAAAACTTTGGCTTTCGGTCAAGTAAAGGCATGGATACAAACATTCAAGGGCTAACCACCAAGTCTATAGGCTCAGGCTCCTAAGAGAGAGAACCTAATTGAAGACAACAACCATACAATTACGTACGTGAACATTTTTCTAGGATAAAGCTATGTGGCCCTCGTATGCTCACCGAGGACAAACGAGGTGACAACTAGGGCACTACCTAGATAACAAGCATACATACAACATCACAGTCAAGCAGACATTTGAGAAAATTCAAACGAATGAGTTTAAGCAACCAATACAAAGCACAAGGCTCACCCAAAATAAGCATTTATCTCCAGCACAAACAAACTACAAGTTTAGCTCAAAACAAACGCTAGCTAAGGTGACTAACTTAGCATGGGCACAGAATCTGGACAGCACATAGTACTACTTGTTTCAACCGTAACTGAGGTTTTAGACCTCCCATAAAGGTGATCCTAGACTTTCTGGAAAGCTTAGGAAGTTTTCCACATGTTTGTTATTCATACCAAAAGCTAAATCACAGGTTAGCATGGTCAAACATGCTGATGTTTCAGATCTATACCAATATGGACAGAGAACTGACAAGAACTTCAAAAATGCATAACTGGAGTTCTAGGAACCCAACAAGGCTGAGCCTTAACTTTATGTAAAGCTTATTAAGTTGTCTATAACTTTATTATTATTATATTAAGATGATTCTATAGCTAACAAGGCCAAACAAGACAAGGAAGACATCTCTGCCCAGATTTAGACAGATTCTGTCATTCCACATTATAAGCTTATAACTAGAGATTTAGACCACCAAAATTAGTGCTATAGGACATTTTGGAAAGCTTAGAAAAAGTACTACACTTCTTCTATTATCTCCAAGACATGATTCCTTATGCACATAGGTCAAACAAACCAAACATTCAGATCTGTTCTGAACATGAGCAGATTTTGACAACAAACTTCTAAAATTTATAACTCCCAAACCATAAGGCCTAGTGTCATGAAATTTTTGGACAAGCTAGATGAGTAAGTTAGTTACAACTTTGGTATTATCTATAACTGCAGAAGACACCATTATAACTATGAAAGCATCGCTACAATAGAAATCGTTCTAGCAGCCAACATTCGACAAGCAAAACTAAACTTGCCTTTGTTCTACTTAACAAGAGAGCACACAAACATGTTATTCTAGTAGCTCTAAATTTTTGTTACCTTAGACCAACATGAATTTAATTCATTCATGAGAATCCATAATTATTTAAGTGAGGTCTAAAGCATTGGCAAACGCTTGGGTGAACAACATATCCACCACTTGGCTAAACTAGAGGGCATCTATAGGTTCAAGCATGTACCCACAATTATTTCTAGCAAAGCTAAACACACATTTTTCTCAAGCACTTTCTATTTACGCAACATGGAACAAGGCATTCTTGTTTTACTCCACACAAGGAAGATAGTGTACCACATCAATCACAAGTTACTTAATATAGAATAAAGGTGAGAGGAGCATAGCTATGCATAAAGCAATACTCATGAAGATGCATGCTTCGTCCTATTCGTCCTCACAAGATTGCCAACCTAAGGTGGCGATCACGTTCTATGTCGGTGGCATAACACGCAATCTCTCGTTATATAGCTAGTCGACAGCTACATTCGACTTACGCATTCGTGGTTAGCGTACCTGCAGAAAATTTTCATTGCAGCCCAACATTTCCCAATATAGCACACAATGAAAATAGAAAGGTGAAATTTTAAGCACTCCCATATACATATACCCCTGTATACGTACATGTAGTACCAAAACTACCCGAATCATCAATCGCCCACAATTAAGTACCTTCATATATACATGTGTGTAACATGTAAATAATCCAGTAACCAAACTAGCTCTCCCCTAGACCGCAGGTTGTACGGTCATGCTCTCACAACTCACACTTACCTGAGCGTAGGTGCGACGTTGCATAAAAGTAAACTAGCAACATATATGGCTATTTCATATATGAAGGCTACCCCTAATCTGACACACTGGGTAGCATAGTGTGGGAGAGTTATCACACATACATACCTTGGCCTGGGCGTAGATGCATAAATGAAAAACCCCCAAGTTAGTACTTATATAAGCCACCTAATAATCCTTATATGGGCATAAGGAAATTGACCACTGGCATACTTATATTTAAAATTTAGATTTTACAAACCTATATATAACTATAAGATGATAAAACTGGTTTTAGAAAACAAAATCTTTGTTTTAAATACACATATGACAAGTTTAATGTTGAATCTTGCTCCGATACCAGCTGTAACAGAACCGTCCAAATTATAAGAGCACAAGTACAAAAACAATCACCGAAGTGATCAAATTCTCGCACTTGAGCCCATATAACTCCGGTAGTCCAATGAAATCACGAGGGATTTTAAACCAACCAACATACAAGCCAAGATCGTAGTGATTCAACATAACAAGTCACATGTTACATCCATTTCATAAGTAGTTCAATATACATCGGAGTTCAACATAGTTATTACAACTTAAGTTCAAAAGTAGCGGAAGCAAAGTAATTTAAAACTAACATAAATCTTATTTCAAATACATGCCAGTACCACGGTCGACTTCCAACAAAAGCAGTAGAGATAAGGTAAATAAGAAGGATCATGCCCATGATCACACTCCGCCACTACGGCAGGAGTCAACCAACCCTTGCAGCCGCCATGATACATCACAACCTGCAACAAGTGGGGATAAAACCCTGAGTACGAGAAGGTACTCAGCTAGACTTACCCGTCAGAAACCAGAAATAAGGTGACACCAAGGATCATGCAAGGCTGATATAAAGTGGGCTGGCTTGACAACATTTTGCATAAAAGCTTAATGTAGATGATCAATCATTAATGCTTAAGCATCAAGTTAATTATTATTAACCTATCATCTATATTAGAACCTGTACTAGAGCACTCACTTTATTAGGAGCAAACAATATTAACCATAGCAGGTATAAATTGAGGCAACCTTTCCATCGTGATCCAATTAACCATCCGTTCAATTTAATGGAATCTACGTTGCCGCTGCTCAAGTCAAGTGCTCACTAACCGGGAGCGACGGCGATTCGAATCGAATTCCTATCCAGCTGGAGGGGTATTTCTAACACTCACCGTGCAGACCCCTGCCAGGGTCGCACAGGCCACCGTTTCATATGATTCAGGAATCACGGGTCCGAACGATGTCGCGACCCCAAGGGCGACACTCTGCCAGGTGATAGGGACTCTAACCCCCCTTGGTCTCACGCCAATGTCCCCAAGCACATCCTTTCTCTCCTCCAAGAAGCAACCTACCATTCGATTCCCGGCCTGAATCACATTACTCGGCTTCGCGGTCGGAACGGCTTATCCGGCCAACTAAGTGTTAGACTGCGTTCAATATGACTCAAGGACGTACAGCGAATCGGTCCTTAAACGACTCAGACGGGGATAGATTCACACCCAAGACCTCCATGCCTTGTTGCTTCACTATCGTCATCCTGCCCGGTCTCATTTCATTTTATTAACACATGGTTCCTTTCCACGATAGCAAATATAGCCAACCGTGCCATATATGAATATCCCTATATCTCGCAGGTGACAGGAAATCACCTGACTTCTACCGCTTAAAGCAGGGCTAAGCATCTACTCGATCCTAGTCTATGTAGGATTCAAGGATTCATATATCTGGACAAGGAGTGATATAATGCAGTAAGGTTTTCAACCAACTCCTACCACTTAATGCAACAATACTTATAACATATATAGAATTAATTGCTTTGAAGGTAGGAGGCTTATAATGCTCCGGGGCTTGCCTGGGATCCGACTCAAGTTAGAGTATGTCAGGTGAAACCCGCTTGGCGAGCATTCCCTCCGTCTAACACTTGTTCGGTCCTGCTATCTTCGGGATGGATCCACCAACTCCATCTTCGGGTTTGGCTCCACATCAGGTCCTTCACGTGTTTCAGCTAGCGTACCTAAATGAGGTGCAATAATGCATATGTATGAATGCATAGAAGTGCAATAAACAAACTAATCATGCAAGCATACCAAAGTTCACATAAACACCTAGAGCTAATTAACTTAATCCTCATTAAGACATAACATAGAAGAGGGCAAGCACATCAATCAAGAAACAAGTCTCACAAGATCACAGGGTACCACTCAAGTATCATCAAAGATATGAGTCACATTTCAATACCCAAGCATGGCAAAGTTAATCAAAGTACTAGAACTAGAAATTGCTACCTTCTGGACATCAGACCAACAGCTGAGTAATTTAATCATAACTGGAGATCTACAAATCCAACTGACTTGAAAGAAGACATTATGGAAAGCTTATGAAATTATCTAAATTTCATTTATAATCATCATAGCATGATTCCAAAGTTTAATATGTCGAATTTACAAAAATACAGAAACTGGTCTAGCAAGACAGAGAGCAAGCAATTCTGTAACCCAACTTTAAATAGCTATAACTCCTAAACCACATGGCCAAATGCCACCAAATTTTAACAGCAGCTAGATACATAAATTATCTACAACTTTTGTATAAATAAGTTTCACAACAAAGCACATTATCATGAAGAACTTTGCTAAGTTCCCAGATCTGTCCAGAAACCTCATTTGCAAGAAATAATTATTAACTTATGTTGCAAACATATAATTAGACAAAACCAACTTTACCAACATTTCACGCATGACTAATGAACACCAGAAAACATAGTGTCAATTACTAAATAAATTCCTTTAATATATTTTCTTAATTTATTTAGATAATTAGGTGGAATTATGACCACATCATAAAGATGCTCAATAAATTCTACCAAAATTACAAGGGTCTAAAAATGCTCTCAAAAGTCTACTGTCCAAATTTCAAGCCATTTAGACAAGTATATCAACCTCTATGAAAAAGACAAATAGCTATTGCAATAAATCATGTAAAAGCAAATTAAACCTAAAACTCAATATTTTCTGTGAACACAAGGCCATATTATGAATCAATATGATAGAGAAACATCATACTCAGGTAATGGAACAATATTTTCTATTTTATCATTTATATATTATTTATAAGCTATTTATCAAGCTATAAACAAGTTAAATCAATAACTTGAGTATACAGTAAGCAATGACCATGAAATTTATACCACAGTACATCCATAGCATGAAGATCCTACCATAAAATTTTCACATCAATTGGAGCATCAAACCTCAAGATATAAAAATAACAAGGAAAACAAGCATTTATTTTCCATTTAACAAGATCTAGGTAAAACATCCTAAAACCCAGAAACAACCTATAAGTTTTATATTTTTCTTAGCAAGTATATGTCATCACAAAATTAACAAAACAAGAATCATCATTTTTGGAGTTCTAAAACTCCAGATCTTGCTCTGGCTAGGTTTAAAGGCATTTCTAGAGCTCTTTTTCAACTTAAATAAGGACATCAGAAAATATCTACAAACATATAGAATTTTATGACTCTACTGCATAGATCTCTTCTCAAGGTTTCCAAAAAGTCCACTTTTGCTATTTTTGGACTTTTCTATCCTGAGATATAGATTTTCAAAGATTAACATGAAATTGAAATTCAAAATCGGAATTAAAACCACCCTAACCTAATTCGCTAGGCGCACCCGAATACATACCCAGACAACCACTTTCTTAAACCGACAAGTGGGACCTGCTGACCGGTTGGACCCACCGGTCATTCACCGAGATACAGAGAGGAACCCAGGGCGGTCTTCTTCTTCCTTCGGGAGAACAGAGGAGCAGGGGGGGAGATGACCGGCGGTGGTTCCGTCGGCCGGCTGCCGGTGACTCGACGGCGGTGGAGCACCGTGGAGGAGCACGGCGGTGAGGCGCACCTGAAGGCAGTAGTGGCTTGGCGTGAGGGGGTCGGCAGCTGCTCGGCCACGGTGAAGGCGGCCCGTCGGTGGCCGTGCCTGTGGCGGCGGCGCTCCGGTGGTCTGTGGCTCGGCCGAGGTGCGCCGTGCGAAGGGGAGGAAGAGGCGGAGACGGTGGTGTACGCGGCCGTAGTCGCGGTGGCTTGGAGTGGTGGAACAGCGGTGGCCTGCGGAGCTCCCATGGCGGCAGCCATAGCGGACGTGACCGAGACGACAAGCGAAGGCAGGAGGAGGAAGCGGAGAGCGACGGGGAGCTTAGGGGCAAAGAAGGAGCGACCGAGGAGCGCTCGACGTGGTGTAAGGAGGGCAGGGACGCGCGGCAAGGAGGTGGGGCGCTCGGCTCGCATGGCTGTCACGTTCCCAACACGCGTCGGCATTTTGACGAGCAGGTGGCGAGCGCGATCCAGCGCATCTTGGAGGCCGTTTTGGGCCAGCTCGGGTGGAAATTTGGCCATGGGCTTTAAAACAAAGTTGAAGCCCACAACAAACTCTACAACTTTCATTAAGGGTGCTCAGCCATTAGGCTACTGGATTAGCAGATAACTAGTACCCAACTTGGTAGTGTCAGCGATTTGACAGCGACAAGCAAACATCCACAATTGAAGGTCAACACTAAGTCAAATTGATGCCATACTTCTACATGCTCTTCTACACCATCTACACTCCAACTTTTATATTGGGACCATGTGAAGTTGTTTAACAAAATCTCGAGAACGCGGCATGTCAACATGTCAAGGTCAAAAAGTGATAAAACAACTTTTTGCTGTTTTGGAAACTCTTATAGAAGGTCCAACTAAGCTCCATTTTGAGTGACACTTGATCCATTGTTTCCATCATGAAAAGTGCTAAAACTCATATGAAGGAACCTAATTGAGCTACCATATGAAATTGGGAGATAAAATGTCGAAAAGTAACCAACTTGCTGCTGTCACAACAAGGACTTAGAATATTTTTCTAAGTGCTGAAAACAACAACTGATTCCACATTGTGATCTCTATTTGACTAGGTTAGAGGCCAAACTAGCTCTTGACCATTAAATAAAGTTTGTTCTACACAAGATGAACTACAACTTTTGTTTAAGGTCAAACCTCATAACTGGTACAGAAGTCAAACTTTCACTTTGGTCAAGTATCAACTCGATAAAGCCAAAACTAGGGTTTTAGGCCAATCGGGGCATTTTCTTGACATTTGCTCAACATGAACCCTTCATGACTTTTGTTGTAGAGTTCACCTAGAGTCATTTGGGCAAAGTTGCAAAGCTTGGTTGATGATCTATAGTTCCATTAACTTAATGGGGCAAATTCCAACAGGAATGGAACTTATCATTTTATGTGACTTTTTGATTCCAAACTTTATGAAACTTTTCCAGGGATCAATATAGATAGTTATTGAGGTGAGACATGTGAAGATACTTTGATAGCAACACCCAAACATATATCTTTTAATTGAGCCTTTATGTAAGCGAGGGTGCAACATCCAAGTTTAGATTAGGGTTTATTTCTATAGGTTTGACTTTGGCATCGTCATCTCCACTTAATCTATCATATTTGAGATCCAACCCACTACTTAATGAGTGACAAACACCTGGGGTGTTACATAATGCCCCTGCATACTTTATGTATTTGATGAATAAGGTGTTCATGGAATATCTGGATAAGTTTGTAGTGGTATTCATTGATGATATTCTAGTATTATCCAATACTGAGGAGGAACATGCCAAACATTTGAGGTTGGTTTTGCAAAAGCTCAGAGAACACCAGTTATATGCCAAGCGGGGTAAATGTGAGTTTTGGTTGAAAGAGGTTTCCTTTCTTGGTCATGTTGTCTCAAATGGAGGAATATCAGTAGATCCTAGCAAAGTAAAAGATGTATTGGACTGGAAGCCACCAACTAATGTAAGTGAGATCCGTAGTTTCTTGGGATTTGCAGGCTATTACAGGAGATTTATAGAGGGATTTTCTAAGCTTGCGAAGCCAATGACTGCACTATTAGAGAAGAATGCCAAGTTTATGTGGTCTGAGAAGTGTCAGGCTAATTTTGAGGAATTGAAGAAAAGATTGACCACTGCACCAGTATTAGTTTTGCCAGATCTGAGTAAACAATTCTCTATCTACTGTGATGCATCTCGTTTGGGTTTAGGATGTGTTCTTATGCAAGAAGGTAGAGTTGTGGCATATGCATCGAGACAGTTGAGAAAGCATGAATTAAATTATCCTACTCATGACTTGGAATTAGCTGCAGTGGTTCATGCACTAAAGATATAGAGACACTATTTGATTGGACATAAGAGTGATATATACACTGATCACAAGAGTCTGAAGTATATCTTCACTCAATCAGATTTGAACTTGAGGCAGCGTAGATAGTTAGAGTTGATAAAGGATTATGATCTGGAGGTGCATTATCACCCAGGAAAGGCTAATGTCGTTGCTGATGCTCTTAGTAGGAAAAGCTACGCTAATGAAATGCAAGTAATGCCTATGTCAAGAGAGTTGTGTGCTGAATGTGAGCATCTGAACTTAGGGTTTACCACCAATGCAGTAAAATTGGTACTAGAACCTACTCTGGAGCAAGAGATACGCAGGAGTCAGATGAAAGATGCAAAATTGAGAGAGATAGCGGAGAATATAGTGAAGGGCAAATCACCAAGATTCCATAAGGATGATAAGGGTACGCTATGGTTTGGAAAAAGACTATGTGTGCCAGAGGATAAGACTATCAGAAAGGCAATTCTGCGTGAAGCTCATGAGTCAGCTTATTCCATACATCCTGGGAGTACTAAGATGTATCTGGATCTGAGAGAGAAATATTGGTGGTATGGTTTGAAAAGAGATATTGCTGAATATGTTGCTTTGTGTGACACATGTCAAAGGGTGAAAGCTGAACATCAGAGACCTGCAGGATTGTTACAACCTATGCAGATACCCGAATGGAAATGGGAAGAAGTTGGTATGGATTTTATAGTTGGATTGCCACGTACTCAGAAAGGGTATGATTCGATTTGGGTAATAGTAGATCGCCTAACAAAGGTTGCTCATTTTCTGCCAGTTAGGACTACGTATAGCAGTGCAAGGTTGGTAGAATTGTATATGGAAAGAATAGTGAGTCTACATGGAGTTCCTAAGAAAATTGTGTCTGATCGGGGTACCCAGTTTACATCTCATTATTGGCAAAAGAAACATGAATCACTAGGAACCAAGCTGAACTTTAGTACAGCCTACCATCCACAGACAGATGGACAGACGGAGAGAATTAATCAGATATTGGAAGATATATTGAGAGCTTGTGCTTTACAATATGGTACTAGTTGGGATAAGAGTTTGTCTTATGCAGAGTTCTCTTATAACAATAGTTATCAGAAGAGTCTTCAGATGGCACCGTTTGAGGCTCTATATGGACGAAAGTGTAGAACCCCGTTGTTCTGGAATCAGACAGGGAAAAGTCAAGTGTTTGGACCTGATGTACTCAAGGATGCTGAAAAGAAAGTGAGAATGATTAGAGATAATCTGAAAATAGCTCAGTCCAGACAGAAGAGTTATGCTGATACTTGGAGAAGAGAGTTGACTTTTGAAGTAGGGGATTATGTATACTTGAAAGTATCGCCAATGAGGAGTGTGAAAAGGTTCAACATGAAAGGGAAATTAGCACCAAGGTATATTGGACCTTTCAAGATTGTAGAGAGACGTGGTGAGGTGGCATATCAGTTGGAATTACCTGAGAGTTTAGCAGGTGTACATGATGTGTTTCACGTGTCTCAACTTAAGAAATGTTTACGAGTACCAGAGGAGCAGATTCCGTTAGAGGAGCTCACCGTTAAAGAGGACCTCACATATGAAGAGTTTCCAGTTAAAATTCTAGAGACTGCTGAAAAAGTCACGAGAAGTCGAACTATTAAGATGTGTAAGGTTCAGTGGAATCGGTACACAAAGGGTGAGTCCACCTGGGAAAGAGAAGAGGATCTGAGGAAAACCTACCCGCAACTGTTCGAGTAAGCATCAACCGAATCTCGGGACGAGATTCATCTTAAGGGGGGTAGAATTGTAACACCCTAAAATTTTGGGATATCAAAAAGTAGGTAAAAATGATTTTTATACAATTTTGTGACCATGCAAATTTAGAGTAATAATAATTTTTATTAACTTAAAATCAAATATAAGGGTAGAAACATGTTTGTGCACTCATGCTGTTGCATTTGAATTTTTTTGTGATGAGTGGTTTGATTCAAATTCAAATTAGGATTCAAAATCATTTGAAAATGCTTTGAAATATTTGAAAAGGAAAAAGAAAAAAAAGGAATTTACCTCTCTCCTCGTTTTCAGCCCAGAAGCCCAACTCTTCCCCGCGGCCCGTTGCTCCCACGCGCGCGCCGTTCCCCGCCTTGGGCCGAATCTGGCCGCTGGCCCAGCTCACGCGATGCCGCGTCTTCCTTCTCGGTTTCCGTCGCTGACATCGTGGTCCCACCTGTCAGGCGTCTTCTTCCTTCCCACGACGCCGGCTCCGATTTCCTTCCGTCGAAGCCACCGAATCGAATCCGTTCTCCAATCTCCCCTTTCCTTTCTTGGAATCGCCTTTGGGCTATAAAACCGAGTCCCCGTACTCTTCCGCTCCATCTCATCTTGACGCGAAGCACCCAAACCACCTCGAGGAAGCACCCCTCGGATCACCGATGTGACCGGCCGCTAACTCGAGCACCGCGACGACTTCGGGACAGCTCCGCCCTCGTGTTCGACCTTGGTGAGATCGCCTTGACCTGTACTTCATCCCGGTATATTCGTTTCGCGAGGTAGCGCAGTAAAACGCGATTTCACGAACTCCGGCGATGGCGCCGCCGCGGACATTGCCGCCGGAGTGTTTTCCCGGCCGGAGCGCCACCCCGCTCACCCCGAATCGATCTGATCCGTTCATCTGATATCCAACGGCCGCAAATTGAGGATACCGTTTTGGCTGTACATTTTGCTAAAGAGACCCTGTGCTTTTCAATTATATAACCCGCAGTCCAAAGCGTATTTCAGAATCGCGTATTATCCTTTTGAAAGCGTAGTTTGATCTCAGTTAAGTCAAAATACGTTTTCAACTATTTACAGTTATGCCACTGAGTTTGTTTTAGTCATAATTTATCCGTTTTAACTCCGATTTGACCCGTTCAAATTGCGTTAGGTTCGTATTTGAGAGCTCTACATGTTAGTAGAACTGTTCAGTAGGTTTGTGATATTTTATTTTCGAGCTTGAATTAAAGTAATTACTTTTCTATAGGAAATCTTCGTAAATTCATAACTTTGTCGTTTTAGCTCCGTTTTTCGTGATCTTTGCGTCTGTGTGATCCTAGCGAGTTGTAGATTCGTTTTAAAAACTTTTTATCTTATTTTCTTACTGTTGGTGTACTGTTCTAATTTTAGTCTTGTTTGTTTATGCATGATTGTTCTGGATGAATGTTGTTGCTATTGTTGATTGAGTATAGACGGTGAGCAATTCGTTGGGGATCAGGAGTTTTTCTACGAACAAGATCACCAGGACCAGTTTGAGCAAGGCAAGTATAGCATGGGATTATCCTTGTTGTCCTATTCACATTAAGCAAATAATATCATTATGCATATATTCCTTGTTAAGGATGACTTAGAGTTGATCTTATTCCTTGATACCTATTATATTGCATGGATTAGTATTGCTAGTGCTCAACATGAACTATGATCATGTAATTTGACTAATGGAATATGCAATAAACTTTAAAAGATGACTTTTATTACTGTTAAAGGGTACTAGAGCATGGGGTTATTTGGTGCTCTCGTTACTCTCCATAAGGACTTATCTGTAAGCGAAAATCCGGGATTTATAGTACAACTGTGAGAGCTAAAATGGCTCTGGCTTTAGTCATATAGAAGGACCTTTTCTAGCTTGTTAGTGGTATTCCTTTATGGCGTAAGAATGGCTTGACGAATCGGATATAGTGCGGCCTCTGTCCTCATGTGTATAGGCTGCGTGTTATTGTGCCATTTGGAAGGGGGGCTCTACATCTGTTTGTCGAGTGAAATATAATGGCCCTAACTTGTTAGACGAACCTTCGAAAGACTTCATAGTGTTTCCCTGCCTGCTCACCTTGGAAGTGTTTTGGGAGTAATTAACTCGGCCATATGGGCAACATGACTCACAGTGAAAGTGTACAACCTCTGCAGAGTGTAAAACTGTTATAACAGCCGTGCTCACGGTCACGAGTGGCCTTGGACCCTTATGGAATAGTGGATCATTAATAATGAATATGTTTTTGCTATTCGTTAATCATTTCACATGGATCATATGTTTATTGTTATATTGAGACACTTTGATATTATTGATATACTGAAATAATGCTAATTAAAAGCTACATGCTAATAAACCTATGTTATGCCTTTGAGCCTCATGAACCCCATGTTACACTTGTTGAGTACGAGATGTACTTACGCTTGTTTATTTTTCTTACTTGGATAAAAATCCCGGATGGGTAACAGATGGTGCAAGTAGTGACTACTTCTACTTTCCGGAAGATTACTAGACTTGCAGTCAACCAGTCAATGTGCCTGTGATTGGAGCTACCACGAGAGTTTTTATATTTTACTTCCGCTACATTATTGTAAAGACTATGTGATAATAATCGTGATGTAATAACATTTGTGATGATACATCCTTTATAATTTGTTAACTTATGTGTGATTGATCTCTGGGCACACATAAGAGTATGCACTCCATTTGGTCGTTAAATGGGTGTGACAAAGATTGGTTATGTTTTGTGAGCATGCATCATTTGTGTCAACCACAGAACCAAAGAAAATAGAAGAAGCTTTGAGGGATGCCGATTGGATTATGGCTATGCAAGAACTTAACAATTTCATAAGAAATGATGTTTGGGAATTGGTAGAAAGGCCAAATGACTACAATGTGATTGGAACCAAGTGAGTGTTCAAAAACAAGCAAGATCAAGATGGCATTGTGGTGAGAAACAAAGCAAGACTAGTTGCTCAAGGTTACACTCAAGTAGAAGGTCTTGACTATGATGAGACATATGCTCCCGTGGCAAGATTGGAGGCAATAAGGATTCTATTGGCTTATGCTTGTGCACACAACATCAAACTATATCAAATGGATGTCAAAAGTGCATTTCTCAATGGAATCATCAATGAATTAGTATTTGTTGAGCAACCTCCCAGATTTGAAGATGACAAGAAACCTAACCATGTGTACAAGTTGAAGAAGGCTTTATATGGCTTAAAGCAAGCACCTAGAGCATGGTATGAGAGGCTAAGGGATTTCCTTCTCTCTAAGGGATTCAAGATGGGCAAAGTTGATACAACTCTATTCACCAAGAAGATTGAGAATGATCTATTCATAGTGCAAATATATGTTGATGACATCATCTTTGGATCAACCGATCAAGCTTATTGTGAAGAATTTGGTGCTATGATGGATAAAGAGTTTGAAATGTCTATGATTGGTGAACTTAGCTACTTCCTTGGTCTCCAAGTCAAACAATTGAAGAATGAGACATTTGTGAGTCAAGGGAAATACATAAGGGACATGTTGAAGAAGTTTGGAATGCAAGATGCAAAGCCAATTTCAACTCCAATGGGTACAAATGGCAATTTGGATAGTGATCTTGATGGTAAAATGGTGAATCAAAAGGAATATCGGTCTCTGATTGGAAGTCTACTCTATGTCACCGCATCAAGGCCGGATGTCATGTTTAGTGTTTGTATGTGTGCTAGATATCAAGCCTCACCTAGAGAGAGTCATCTCACGGCCGCAAAGAGAATATTGAGGTACTTGAAGCAAACAAGAGATGTTGGACTATGGTATCCCAAGGGGTCAAAGTTTGAATTGATTGGATATTCGGACTCCGACTATGAGGGTTGCAAGATCAATAGAAAGAGCACAAGTGGCACATGTCAATTACTTGGAAGATCATTTGTGTCATGGTCCTCAAAGAAACAAAATAGTGTGGCAATCTCTACCGCTGAAGCCGAATATGTGAGTGCGGGGAGTTGTTGTGCACAATTGCTATGGATGAAATCAACTTTGAAGGATTATGGCCTCAACTTCAAGAATGTGCCATTGCTATGTGATAATAAAAGTGCAATCAAGATGATACAAAACCCGGTTCAACATGGAAGAACAAAGCATATTGACATAAGGCATCATTTCATTAGAGATCATCAATAAAAGGGAGATATTGCCATTGAAAGTGTTGGCACCGATGATCAACTTGCCGATATTCTCACCAAGCCACTTGATGAAAAGAGGTTTTGCAAGCTAAGGAATGAGTTGAACATTCTTAATTTCTCAAACATGAGTTGAATGCATCCCACCCACTTATTGACATGCCTCTCCTTCGACATTGCAAGGTAAAGTTGATTGACATGTCATTCATCCTATGCTAAGGACTTGCTAGAGCATGTAGACATAATAAGTGGTATGCATGAGCATTCATGATAAATCAAATGAATTTGTTAGATATATGTTACCACTATTGCTTCTATGCTTATTTTGATCTAGTGGTGGCATATGACATGTTTGTGAGCTTGTAAACCTAGTGTTGAATCTAGAAGATTTGCTATACGTGTTTAATTCAACATAGGCAAGATAACCCTTACTATGAGGTGTGAAGAAGCTTGTCTTTGGCTCAAATCGAATTAAATATCTTTGGCAAGTGTTCTAGGTTGAACCAAATTTCATAAATTCTAACCTACTCCATCAAACATTGTTTTTCTCTCCACAATTTGATCCCATTTTTGGGTAAGTTGTTGACAAAGGGGGAGAGATAAAGATGATTCAACATGATAAAGGGGTAAATAAAATTTTGATGCACACAAGTAGGGGGAGCAAGCTCATAAACAAAGTTGTTGCATTTATTTGTGCATTATCATATGACTTGCTCATTGCACATGTATTTAAATTCAATATACATGCTTGTGTGGTGCAATGCAAGTATAGAACTTGAATGATCAAATGATCTACTAGCATGCATAGGAATAGTTTACTTGTGGTATCTAGACGTGCCTAAAGCTTTACAAGTGGTCCAAGAACCTTTACTATAATGTTGATCTCACGGGGTTCTTGAGTTGTGATGGATGTCTAGTTACTTCATGAAGCTAAGGATGGTGTAAAAGGCAACTCCAATTGGTATCACACTTCAAAGGTCTATTTCTTACACCTTAGCATCATTTTGGTAGAATTACTCTCTCAACACTTCTATCCATGCATATGTGCAAAGCTTTCAATCCAAACTCTATGCACATATGTAGGGAGAGCTAATGCTACCAAAAACGAGCTTGTGATAATTGTCCAAACTTTACTTATGAGCAAAATGATTGGACAAGTATGACAAGTTCAAAACTTTTATTATCAAAATCATCTTTGTGAGGGTTGTCATCAATTACCAAAAAGGGGGAGATTGAAAGTCCCTAGTTTGGTTTTGGCTAATTGATGAAACCTAGGACTAACCTTTGTATCTAAGTGGATGATTTAGATAAAGGTGGTCATTGAATATGAGACATGACATTGACTCATGTGACCAAGATGATAAAGACCAAGATGATGCTTGGCTCGATGGACCGGTTGTGAAGGTGAAAGGCAAGTCGAGGCTTCGAAGCGAAGGACCATGCGATGGTGAAGCTTGAGCAAGACTTGGCGCCGACGGACCGATGCAACGGTGAAGAGCAAGTGAAGTCAAGGTCGATGGATCGAGACGGTCATGTGATGATATGAAGTGGATCATATCTTTTGGAAAAACAAAATGGGGTCAAGGCAAAGGTATAACCATAGGGCCATTTTGTTTTGCACTCAAGACACCATAGAGGGTATGAGTGGTTTAGGATCGATAGCCGAACTATTAAGAGGGGAAGTCTTATCGGTTATTCGACGCACGGGTGCCACTAGGTAAATTCATGAAGTGCATTGCATGTAGGGCCTAGTGAGCTAACTAGAAAACCTTTGAAAATGATTATGAAAATGCTAACACACGTGCACAAGGTGGTGATCACTTGTTGGTGTTGGCACATTTACGAAGGCATTGGAGTTTGAACGGTAGAGAGGGTTTGGGTCTCTCTCTCCCTCCCGCCGAGCTTGCGAGCGCGGGATTCAGGCGTTTCTGAGGACTTGAAATGCTTATTTTCCACGACGCCGAAAGTCAGAAAAGAAACGGAGGCGAACGGAGGTCACAGAGGTGACCGGACGCTGCACCAGACGCGGTCATGGTATGACCGGACGCGTCCAGTCAGTACAATGCAGCAGTCAGGCGCGCGGGTGTTAGGGTTTGCAACCGGCGCGTTCGATCACTCACGGGACCGGCGCGTCCGGTCGGGCACCCAGAAGTGTAGCGCGTGACGTAAAGCTGATTGGACGCGCGGCGCGTCCGGTCACACGCGATCGGATGCGTCCGATCGTTGAGGGAGCTTACTGGACTCTAACCGGACGCTGGCACTGTCGCGTCCGGTCGTTGCCTGGAGCGCGTCCGGTTGATCCTTCGCGGGCGCGCGGTACTGTACGATCGGCGTGTCCGGTCAGTTGAGCGGCGCGTCCGGTCGATTGGTTTGACCGTTGGGGCTCAGTGACCGTTGGAGGATCGGACGCGGTTGAGCACGTCCGGTCAGTTTCGACCGACGCGTCCGGTCGTCCCAAAAAGCGTCCAGTGAAGGGGTACAACGGCTCTATTCGTTTGGGATGCTTATAAATACTTGTTGGCCGGCCCTTGGGGAGGTCTCTCGTGATTTCTAACACTCTTGTGCATCCTTTGAGCTAGAGCTTCTCCTTCCCACCCATCTCTCTTGCTTGATTGTAAATCAAAAGTGAGATTGAGTGATCCCAAAGTGCATTGCATAGCTTGAGGGCATCTAGTGGCACTTGTGGGTGGTTTAGCCGGTGGATTTCTTGTTACTCTTGGAGAGTACCGTTCCTAGCCAGCTTGGAGATTGTTGGAGGCGTTGGCAAGAGAAGGAGATTGTTCTTGGCCACCTCCGGTTGATTGTAAGAGGTTCTTGTGCTTTCCTCGGCGGAGCGCCAAAAGCAACTCTAGTGGATTACGCGTGTCATTGAGTTACCTCACTTGAGAGTGGTGTCTTGTGGTGCCTTGCGGGGCGTGCCTCGAGGGGCAAGTGACTTGAGGGTCACACCGAGGAACCATCTAAGTGTTGGTCGACACAACCTGTGACGTAGCTTGTCGGTGCACAAGTGAACACCGGGTGAACAAAAATATTGTGTCTCTTGTCTCTCGGTGATTGGTCTTCATATTGTGTTGTTGTCAATATTGATTGATTGTATATCATCTTGGTGATTGGCAACATCTTCACTCCACCGTCGGTATAAGATTCACAATCCTCTCTCTCGCATTTACTTTACTAGTTTATCTTGTGTAGCTCTAGTAGTAGCTTTGCTAGTAGTGTTGTTAGCTTGCTCACTAGTGTAAAATTAGTGACATAGCTCTTGTGTGAACTAGAGATCATAATCTACTAGACTTGTGGATAAGAGGCTTGCATCACAACCGTAGGCTAAGCAAAACTCGCTTTACGCCATTTATTATTCTAACAAGTTTGCTTAGTGGTTTGTGTAGGAATTTTTATAGGCTATTCACCCCCCTCTAGCCATCTAGGACCTTACAGCGGTGCTGTTTTTTCTTTATGCCAACTCTTGAATCAGCAATTGTCCACTGAATTCCTAATTATGCATTATAGATACAGTTATAGTATTTTGCTTTCCTTTGTGTTTATGTTGCTGACATGTATGTTATTTTGCTATGGCTGAATACCGATAATTCAAAATGATATGTTTAATACTTATACGTAAAAACCTTTGCCCCATTTTCTGCCACCTGTGCCTCAAGTCAAAATTTGTCTGCTTTGGTCCATCTTAAACCATACATACTCGACCTAAAAATTCCATAACTTACACTCCTATATATGATATCATGTATGCTTTGGTTATTTTTATTGTGCCCTAAGATTTTCAAACATTGTTACGCACTTTCAAAACTCATGGTTATTTAGGAATATAACCTCTGCTACCATTAGTTACCAAGCCCGGATAATACGTGTGCTTCTCTCTTTACATGGTAAGTACAATATAATGGCCCATACAACCCGATTTAAATGATGACCTCCTCAATCTGATCCTTCTTTTTCTTTTTACTTACTTTATTTGAAAAGCATGGCTACCTCCTGGCTAACATTATCTTCATCAGGGGTACCAATGTTGTTCATTCCATTACCATATTGCAGTGATTGGAGACTGCTCATCACATTTACAATAATATTTGTTCATCTATTGTAATGTTGTCCGTCAGTCAGTGTGTGGACATAGAGAAATCATATAATTATCCTTCTCCAACAGAAATCATCACCTTGTGTCCTCACTCTTTTATCTTCCCATATTTCATTAGGTCCAGATCGATTTAGTTTTTAGTTTAGTGGCTCAACTACATTAATCTTTTTGCTACTAGCAACATCAACAATTTACAGTAATTGATCACTGAGAGGTAGGATATTGCAATACTTTCCTGCCTTCCTCTTATTCCCGTGCCACCAGGCCATGCCTTATGTAGAACCAAGATAGATGACATCCTTTGTACAACACCTTTTCTTTGGTAATTATGCATGTATTCAAATCAGGAAGCATGTGTGAAGTTACCAATGCAAAATCCAAGGTACCTGAACTACCCTGGCCTCTCTTTCTTCCTACTCCCTTCCATCTTGTGCATGGCAAAGACAAATGTATGATGTATGTACTAAAGCTAATTTTAATGAGTAGATGTTTAGACCCTACAATATGAAAGATCTACCATACTTTACAGAATTGTTATTGGAATAGTTTACAGAATTATTATTGGACTAGGTGACCCTGAACGAATGGCTAGCCTAATGGGGAGATAGGGATCAGCGTTGTTTTCATGCCTCTTACCTTCGTACTAAGCCCTAATCAAAAGCCAAAGAGCCAAGTTTAATTACAAATGCATGTGTGGCCTTTACTAATTATATGTTGGGTGATTTTCCTTTTTACTCTCTCATATAGAGAAGTTGATAATCTATTCTTTGTAATTAATGAGTCACATGAGCTGCCAAGTTCAAACTTAAATACTGAACACATCACTGAATTTGACGGCCACCTTTGCTTATTCACAAATTATATATGAAAATTTAGATCTATTTATATATCAAATTTTATTCCCTTCTAGGTTATTCGCGTGCTTCCTGCAGTATGTTCATGAAGCTGAATAGATCATGTATTGGCTATATATGATTTTATTGCCATATCTTCTACATGCTCTCATATCTACTTGATTTCTCTGTTTTATTCTTATCTGCCTCCAGTACATTTGATTTACCTTACCAGCATATATTCAGATGATATCATGTACATAGGGAACCAATATTGCTACTGTGAACTCGAAGATGGCGGCTACTGTATACCTCATCCTGCCATCCGAATCCGAATCCGAATCAACAACTGACAAGGCTTGCTTCCCTCTGAGTTTGCTCCCCTTTCTTCTATTCGTTCCTATTTCATCAAGCAAATGCAGCTATCTTCCATTGGCCACATGTGAACCACTACAAGGCTTGCATATTTATGATTTGGGTTGTCTGTTGCAGGTGCTTCGTGACCACTGTAGTTGGCGACGCAATGAGCAAGGCCCCATCATTGACCTCTATGATTTGCAGACGCCATTTGTTTGTATTTGTAGTTACATATTAGTATGGTTGTTTGATCTATTTGATTTTCTTAGTTCCGATCAGTATGGTTGCATGAACCTGCTTCTGTCTATATTTCATGAGCTTCGGCCAACATATTGCTTCCAGTAATCTGTTGGTCCAATACCTTCATAGTTACCTTATTCATGTAAGACGATGCATGGGCATGGTTTCCTCGGTTTGATTTGCATTAATTAGAACTTGGGTACTGAAGTTCCTTATTATCTTAAAGAATTCTAATATGCCCTGTTTCCGCAATTTCAAAGCTTTCTAATATGCTCTACGAGACTACGAACATAGGTTTATATGGTAACTTCTATCCATCTTATTATCTTAAAGATTTCTAATATGCCCTGTTGCCGCAAATTCCAGGCTTCTGATATGCTCTACGAACGCATAGTTTTACGGGGTAACTTCTATCCATCTTTTCTCATAGTCAAACCAAGATGACCTTTCTCAACTGTTACTTCTATCCATCATTGTAACCAGCATAAGGTCAAACATATAGCTACGAATACGAAACACGGAACATACGCAGCACACAGGTGCGACCACCAGTTGCGCGCACAGCGACGCGCGCGTACCGTCCTCACCTTGTTCGTTTGAGCATATCAGCAGAATCAGCAGCCATCCAGCAGTGTTTTTCTCTCAGACTGACTGCAGCGGCGTCCTCGGTCTCGTCCTGCAGTAGCGATTTGAAGGAAAACGAGCTGCAGCGGGCTACTCTGTGTCACCCGGTAAAGTAGCGCATCCCTTCCCTTCCGCTATTCCTGGCGTATGAGCGGGGAGGAAGCAGCAGGGCACGCCGCGTGGAAAGAGACAGAAGAAAATAGATAAAAAAAAGAAATAGTGAGAAGAGAAGAGATGGTAGTTGAAGATGGTTGAATAAAATATAGGGTAATTGATATAGAGTATGAGATATAGAGGATGGATGGATGCGGAAGAAAGTGAAATAGAGGAGAAAATCTCGATGACCAAGACAGAATATTCCTTTTAGAGGATGAGTATAGAGGACGAAGAGTGCGGACAGTCTCACAACAAACGAGCGAACAGTACTTTCAGCGAAAACAAACCAGCGAAACGAACAGGCTGCTCGTTAGTAGAACTTGTAACAAGGTAGCGCATGTTCTAGCTAAGAAGGTGACAGGTGAGGTACAGGTTGGGTGGTGGTCTCAGGCACCGGCCTGTATCTCGGCTCTGTTGTCCTCTGATTGTAATCCCGGTTGATCAATGAATGAATCTCCTAGTCACAAAAAAAAAGAGGTGTATATATTTCTATAACTTTTTTATTTGAGCTTTTTTTTCAAAAACAATTTGAAAATGAAAATGATAGGAAAACACGCTCACACAGAGCAGCCCACCTATCAAGCACTACGTTGGGATTAGGCCTGTGCAAGGGATCGCGCTACAGTTTGAGGTCCACAAGCTTTGCCTATGTCTCGAGGCTCTAAGGACACGAGTGGATAAGAAGTTCAGAGACGCTGGAAACTACAAGTGCCTCTCCCAGTCTGCCCCACAAGATAACAGTAACAGCAACAATCGTACCCACAACAGATAGTTAAAAACAACGCCAAAACAAAACACACAATATACATATACTCCATCTTGAATTATAAGATGTTTTGACTTTTCTAGATACATATCTTTTGTTATGCACTTGGATGTACACTACGTATAACAATATATGTAGAAAAGTTAAAACATCTTATACTTTAGATCCGAGAGTTCTTTTTCGAATTGCAGTCCGCAGTTCACCATTCCAGTTCGCAGATCAAATAGCAAGAGCAAATAAAACTAGTCTTGCGAAGTGCGAGCAATTATTCAAAGGTTGATGTCTAATGAACACTTGATTTCCAGCAGTTACATAATTTACACACGCACACACTGAGCCCTGCTTTCACCCATCACAGGCTCCCTCGCTCCCACCTACGTGTATCGGTTTCACTGCCCATATACACAAAAGAGTATCAACAGCGGCATCACTCTTAAGAACGACGAGTGATTCTTCCGCTCAAATAAATGGAAACCGGTGCCTTCTCTTCAACCAAAAGCAACAACTTCAGCAGTCATATATACATGAACACAGCAACTATAGTTCACTTAGCTCATCGTGCATCCCGTTTTGTGGTTGGGGGTCTATCAGCGATCACGTTAAGAGAAACAAAGCAAAGAATGGCCCTATGGCTTTCCCGGTGGCTCTTGATGTTTTGCGCTGCTCCGGGACAGCAGTCGCTCCCTTATCTCTTTGAATGACTGGAGCTCCTCAAGCGCGTCAGATGTCCTGCGGGACGTGACTGAGCTTGCTGAGGCTACTTCGCTGGACTCAGCCCTTGATGTTTGTGATGAATTGCTAGGATTTCGCAGCGGGCGGGCGTTTCTCAGCAGGTTGACTAGAGAACCGACTTGTGCGTCTTGAGATTTATGGGATGATGAACCAACCTGATCACCTGTTTCCTTCCCATCAGCGCTCCTGTATAATCCACACAGATAAAATTAGATTCCTAATAAATTCAAGAGTGGAAATAATATCGATATGAGGTGGTCCGTGAACAAAGCAATTTTGTCAATAGATTATGTGTATTGCTGTTGTAGGGAGCTGTCAAAAGGCCAAAAGGGACTGCCTGATGCTATAAAATCCACTCAGTAACATCTTGCTAAGAATAAATATAAACCACAGACTATTGAGCAACGTGTGTTGCCTGCACACCAAATAGTACTCACCTGCAAAATTTGCCACTACATTGTCACAGATCAAGATCACTAGCAATAACATAAGTGAATTTTCTTTTCTTTTAAAAAAGATATAACTCAATTAATCAAAGTGAACTTAATAGCAACATACATGGAATGTGGCATATGGATGAAGTTAAATGTTTTCTCACAGTTAGCCAAAAAATATAAAAATACAAAACGATAAGGCCACTTCACTAGAACACATTGAAGAACTTGCTCCCAGATGAAATTCACCAAACACAATGCCTTCCACTCTAACATAGAATAACAAACTTGTAAAATGAAGACGGTTATAGCTTTTTTCATCTTTGCATATAATGTATAACTGCTTATATTTGTATTTCAGAGTTACTGCTGCATGCACCCTAAGGGCTGTTCACTACAGACAGTTTACATGGATTACTACCCACAGTTCTGTAACACTGGGTGATAAGCCTCCTTATCTATTCGTCAATTATAGGTTATTAGCCGAGAGAATCAGTTGCAAGTGCTAATATAGATTGGATATCACTTAAAGATACGATTATATCTGGTTTCTTAGGGAGAGTGAAGCTCTATAAAAGGGTCGCTAGCATATCAACATTCATGAAGCAATAAGAAATCCAATCTGTCTGACATCACCCTTTTCCTACATGCCCTTGTGGTAAGACTGGTCACAACACTTGGGCTCAGGGCCATCTAGGATTGGTTCCTCACAAATACAGCAATGAAAGAAATGCTTCGAGCAGCAGACTCAAAGTCTCAAATTAATTGCCATCTGATTGTTCTAAACTAATTTCCCAACACACTATTTTGTACAATAAAATGAAAAAAAAAATTAACTTCACTTATACTTTAGGCAGTTTTCTCATGCCAAGGTTTTAAATCCTCAAATTAACATCAATCTCATCATGTGCAGAATTTTGACAAGATCAATCATGTGTCTACATGAAAGAGCTGAAAGCTTACATATGCCAAGAATATAGCTCTAACATTCCTTAACATCTAGATACACAAACAGTTAGCTAACTGAAATGTGCTCCACCTTTTAATTTCTACAGACAAAGAATAATCCATGAAATTCAGATCTCCAATGCACTCTGTGCACTACCACATGACAGTAGTCGGTCTATCTATATGAAGGGAAGTTATTGCTGTGCTACTGGGCATTCAAAAGGTATCAAATTTAACTCTGAGATACGCATTCTCTAGTCAGAACCAGATAAAGCCAATAGGGTTGAATTTGTGAAACTCACACACCAAAATGACCTTAAAGGATATTATTTTAAACATACCGAGGCTGGGAGACTGGAGTGTCAACATCATCAACGTCAAAATGGTAATCCACATCATCCAGATCATCTTGCCGTGGTGAATCACATGAGGAGAGTGCAGAGAATCTGCCAGATTCATCTTTATTGTCCTTGCCCTGTGTATCCACCAAACAGTGTCAATTGAGGGAAACAGATCAACTTAATCATTCTCAAACTGGTAGAGTGCCCTTTCAGTTGATAATTAAGATTCAATAGACTGCAAAGAGTAAAATCACCACGTCATTAAACATTTCTTCATAGTTTAACTTATATATTACAATATGCATTTTTACAAGTATCAAGGATCACTTGACCTGTACGTATCAAAAGCAGTATTGTCGCAGCATGTACAAAAAAAGAGCTAAATTGAGCATCTTATAGATTATTGGTTCAACAAGAGACTAGGTGTCTTTGTATGTGCCAAGAAAACTTCCATCAAACATGGTAATGAGTGAAGTTTGGTTACATAACTTAGCAAGAAACTTGGAGCCAAAGTTTTAGGTTCAAAGTTCAACTGGTTTGCAGTTTAATCGGTTCTGTAAATACATGAGACCATGATACTTGGGACTCTGAATAATTATTTTTTTTTATTTTGTAAGTATCTGCTCCACCTAGCTCTAAAAATAAACTGGTGTGATGAGCCTGTCAAATATGATACTGTTAAACTAAATTGAACGAACAAAGATTAGTTATTCCATTACTAACTCAGAGCCAATACATATATACAGATCATTCTAGTTGATCAGGACATCAGGTATCCTACTGCCCAAGCTGTCCTGGTCAAAAAAGATCAAATCTTGCACTCTGAAGAATTGAAGTTCACACACAAGTATGACAGCTGAACATATAAGTAGAGTCATGAATCACCTTATGTCTGGGTGACGAGGTCGCATATGGATCAGCTATCCGAAGTTCCTCCATCCTCCCAATCAACCGGCCACTCTCAGATGGAGACTCTAGAGCACCTGCTGCCCCCATGTCTCCTCTTCTCGGCGAAGGCGGTGGCAGCATATTCTGGCGGTGTGCGGGGCTCCTCCTCTCGCTCACCTGTGGTATGGGCATTGGCGCAGACTCCCACCTCAGGAGACGGGGTGGAAAGTGGGGAGGCGATGGCGTCGGTGACGCGTAAAACACCGAAGGCGGCGAGAACCTGGCCTGGTGTGCCGGAGTGTGCGGCCAGAACGCAGGCGAAGCCCAGCTGTGTGGGCGCTGCTGCTGATAGGACGGTGGGAAGCCGAAGCCCGTGGCTTCTGTAAGGGAGGCCGGGAAGGCTCGCATGGGCTCAGCGGCTGGGCTGCCGACGTAGTCTGGGATTATCACGGAAGGCGAAAGGGAGGTGATCTCGAGGTTGAAGGCGGCGAGGCTGGGGAGGTACTGGACGGAAACGACGAGGCGACCGAGCTGGGTTTCGACGGGAACAAAGCGTTGGGAACGCATGGCGGCCTCCTGGGGGCGCGAGAAGGGCTCGGCGAAGGTGTCAACACGGTGGCCCATCTCGTAGTTGTAGGAGGGATTGGCGCAGAGGAGGCGGAAGATGCGGTACGCCGGGAGGACGCGGAGGGCGGCGTAGACGGACCTGAGCAGCGTGAAGCAGTGCTTGTACGCCCGGTTCACGGCAACCTCCTCGCCGCCCGCGGCGTCGGGCCAGGGCTCGCACGCCACAGTCCACCTCTCCACCACCTCCCCTCGGGCTCCCACACCACCGGCGGGGCACAGGAGGACGTCCACCACCAGCCGCTCCCCGGGGGCCAGCTCGTCCAGGCGGTCGGCCGCCTCGGGCGGCGGCGGCGGGTCGTGGAGCGGGAGATGGAACCACCTGTCCCTCCGCCTGAACGACGACGACGAGGCCGCCGCCGCCGCCGCGGCGAGCGGGCGCGGCGTGCGCACGGCGAGGACGGCGTGGAGCACCTTGAGGTGGAACTGCTCCACCATCAGCTCCGCGCCCGCGCGCACGCCCCCAGCGGAGTCGGACATCCCGGACATTGCCGGCGACGCCGAACCCAGACCGCCCCAGCACCTGCCGACCCCTCCTCGTCGCTCAAGCTCTGGTCCAGGCTGCTGCTGCCGCGCGGCATGGCTGGCGCTCGCGGCAGTAAGACTGCATAAATCCGATCCGCTGGCAATCGGAATCGGAGGCCTAGTTGGGTGCGTGGGATCGTAGCTATCGATAGATCTGTGCGCTGATGGGGAGGGAGAGAAGAGGTTGGAAGAATTGGGGATTTGGGTGTGGAGATGCAGAGGGAGAGGGGGTGTTTATCTGCAGGGAGGATTAAGGATCGTGGCTGTGCTCTGGGTTTGGGTTAATACGTCACTGTTGGTGTCGTCATGATGGATATATTATGGCGGTGAAGACGAACCCAAAAGTGATTTTATCCGCTGGTAAACGTGAGATTCAAAATTCTAAGCTGTCAATCATCCAGATTAAACTCTTTTTTTATAGCAGATGGTTAGTGTTGAGGGTTTTTTTTCTGGCTTATTAGTATGGTGGGTCCTTCGATTCTTGGGGTATAGATTACCATGTGAACTAATTTCTCCTTTTCATTAGTTTTTTTTCTCCCTTTCATGGACCGGATAGGAAATCCTAAAGAGAAACATAAGTCATTTAATTTGTTTTCTTTTATATATATATATATATATATATATATATATATATATATATATATATATATATATATATATATATATATATAAGAACATGGTTCTTCTTACACGTGAATGAATATTACTTCCACTCCCATAAAATATTTCCCATATATTTCCTCGATTCCAAATTGTAAGCTGATCTGACCATTTTAGATACATTGCTTTTAATTGTATCTGAACATAATGTATCTAGGTGCGTAGCAATACACCTAGAAAAGCGAAACGACTTATAATTTCAAATTGAGGGAGTACAAGGTTAGATATTTTTGGCTTTGACCATTATACTAACTAACAATTGTATAGGTCAACCATGTTAGCACAATCGTATATCATGGAAAAATAATTTTGCGATACGTAACTCTTTCTACTTAAAATAACTTATTTATAATATAGTTTTTTATAAGAAACAATATTTTATATAGAGAGAAGAGAGAAGAGGGAGAGAGGAGGAAAAACAAGTTTAATAAACAAACACAAGAACACTAACATAGCTGTCATGAGCGAACTCGGGTGGCGTCTCAGGTAACTATGGTTTAGGTGGGCGATCATCACCATGGATGAAGGGTGTAAGGATCAAATGCTCAGCATGAGTGAATTGGGTTTTAAAGATTAATTGCAGTAATCTTAGCCTATGCAAGAACTAAAGTCCCTTAGCAATTTAACTCCTAACTTCTTCTAAAAAACAAGCTAACGAGTTCTTAGAGCCAACACAACTAATCATGTACTCCTTAGCATAGGATTACACTAAGAGTAAGGTACTTAATTTTGCAAGTATGAAACCTATGTTAAGCACACCAACAATTTAATCCTAGTTGTCAATAAAGAAACTTGCAATCAACAAGAGTAGAGCAAGTAAAGAGTAGGACAAAGACACGATCGAATTTTTCATGTGGTCTAGGGTAGTTGCCACAACCTCTAATCCGTGTTAGAGCACTTGAGAGTCACCAAGACTCGGTTAAGCTCTTCTCCACTAGTGAATACATGTTTGCCACTTCAACATGGTGGGTTTTTAAGTCCATAAACACCTCTTGGAGCTTTCTCACAGTAGCTCCACCGAGGAAGATCACCAAGTCCTCCACTAGGGCGTCTAGGTGATCGCAATCACCAAGAGTAACAAGTTTCCAAGCTTCAATAAAGAAAAAACAGGCAAGAACACAATATCATTCAAGGCTAACACTCATTTGTCACTTCTTGCCTTGGGTGGCTATCCAAATGTTTCACTATTCTCTCAATAAGTGCATAGAAATGGTGTGCAAGAGCGCCTCTAAATTAGCTAGGGGTACCACTTATATACAGGATGAATAGGTTGTAGTCATTGAAATAAACTGAAAGGCGTAGATATCACCAAATGATTTGTCATCCTCCACTGGCCACACCAAATCATACAGTGGTGTTGTGCTAGTTAATTCCTATCATGACTAGTTGAGAGTATACCAGAGTATTCATCACCACATGATACGCCGGTGAGTAACATAGTCTCATAGGATCATATGGTGTACCATAGGGACTTGGCCAACTTATCACTCACTCAATCAAGCTTGGCCCAACGGATGATCTGCTGTGAGGTCACACAAAAAACACTGGATCATATGGCATACTCTAGTAACTCTGCCAACAAGTCACTAAGTCAAGAGTCACACAGTCTTACCAAAACATATGACGCACAACAGTGGGTTAGTCAACGAATCAATGAGTACAGTTGTGCCTCACCGAATGATCCACCGGGGTCACACAATCCCCACGGAATCTACGGTGACCACTTGGTCACTAGGTCAAAGTCACTTCTAACTGGGAAATGGTACCACCGAATGATCCACCGCGGATCAACCCTATTGTCTAGTGCATACTCTGGCGCTGATTTTTAGCCTTTTCAAGTTCGATCTCAATCGTTCAAACTTCTTTGAGATTCTTGACTTGAAACCACTTTAATGGGGCCACTTACTATCATCATCTCGATTGAGAATTAGCTTCTTGTGCATCTACCCGCCCTTGTTTTGACTCCCTCAAGATGAATGCCTTGTACCCCACCCACCTTAATAGTATGGCCAAATGAAAAACAAAGTCCTAATACATATTATAGAAAATGTCTCCATGCACACATCCTACATTCTCTCTATAGTTCATAAGTATTCACAAATATCCTTTGCGCCATACACCAAACATCAAACCAAGTCTTCAGGGCCAAGTCATTTGTGGCCATTCAAATTATGACTAACTCAAATATGATTACCACTACAAACACACATAGTCACAACACTTGTGTTCATCAATCACCGAAACCCCAAAATCAATCTTCGTTCTTGGCTTTGGCACTAGCTAGGCAGAACAATTGGGCATTCACATTCTCATAGACATTGTGAGTGGTTGGGTTGACCAGATCCACCTCTAAATGACCAGATATGAGGTGAAAGCGTGCGGATCCGAGTTGATGGCAAATCGAGCCGAGGTGAGGCAGAACATATTTAGGTGGCAGTGGGCGTGGAGCTTTATTTTATTTAGCCCCATGCAGCAAGACAACAACCATAATAGAGGATAAAACATTGAAGCCTAGTGGTTTTTTTTGTTGAATCATGGGACAAAAACCACTAGGAACAAGTATAAATAAATTCAAATTGCACCAAATCTAGTATCAATGCCACACTATATTTCTATGAATTGTTTATAATCGTTTCAAATTTATTTGATTTATTAAAATAAATTAGTTATGAATTTTTTAGAAAACAAACCCGCTTTTATTATTCTCAAACACAAAAACTACCTTTGAAACCATTAGATGGCCAAGTTTATGATTTACTGGTTTTAGGCTTGCATGACCAAAAGTAATCTCGACACTCAAGAAATAATTTGATGGACAAAAATAGATATTTTTTAATAATTATAGTTACCTAATTGTTTCATCATAGGTAGCCGGTATTTTATTATCTAAAAAAAGTAACGTCGGTATCGCCAAAAAAAAATCATATTTGGGTTCGGAGTTTAAGTAGCCTAAGCATATATGTTCTTTGACAACGAAAGAAGGTAAGATGGGTCGACTTGCGATTAGAAAAATGATGCTGTTTCGTCAGAAGCGTAAAGGGGTGCCGTGCATTCTTTTTAGTAGTGCTCTATCATCATATTACGTTGTCTTGGTTTTGTGCTGTAGATGAAACTGGGATGCTTTTATGCCTTTTGTGGGATGCTCCGTAGATTATGTCAGCGCCTAATTTTCTCCTTTAGCAAACTTTCGTCTTTTCTTTGAAACGAAGCATTGATCATCCTATTACTTTTAATCTATCATCTTCCTTTTCGCAGGGAGTTTCTCTCTCCTGCATGTGAGCTTTTTTCTTTAACAAAACAAAGTTTGTCGTTGTTGATTGATGCTCAAATGATATATATCCATATAAACTACTTCTTCCATCCCAAATTATAAGTCATTCCAAGAATTTTGGAGAGTCAATTAAGTTTGACTAAATTTATATGATAAGATAATAACATTTATGATGTCAATTAAGTATCATTAAATTCTTCATCAATTATATTTTCATAATATAACTATTTGTTGTCGAAAATCTTTATAATTCTTTCAATAATTTTGTTCAAACTTGATATGCTTTAACTCTCCAAGATTCTTGTAATGACTTATGATTTAGAATAGAGGGAGTAGCGGGGAAGCAAATGTGCCTGAGTCACTGGTAGAGAAGACGCTTATCTATAACCACCAGTTAGCAGGTCTTTAAACACACGATCGACCACCCTGAAACTCCTCGTGTCGGCGCTTGAAACCGTTACCTTGTTTTTTTTCTTTTTTTTTCTCGAATACGCAAAAGACTTATGTATCATTGTATTAAGAAGAAGAGTTTGACAAACATACAACGCGCTTGTAAGAGCGCCGGAGGTCAACACAGCCGTAGCTGGACCGTCCTAATGGAGAATCACTAGGTCGATATTACATAAAGAAACAACCGAGGTTGACGCCTAGGCACGACCTAGGAGGTGGCCTTGCGCCTTCGCGGCTGAGCGGCCGAGAGCAGCGCGTCCAGCGCCTCGGCCTCTTCCGCAGTCATGTCGCCGCCGAAGAGCTTTTCATACTTCTCGATCCCCAACGTGGAAGGAGCTTCGCCCAGCTTGATGTAGCTCATATGCTGCATGATCAAGACCTCCCCTCGCTTGGAGGCAGGAACTTGAGAGAGGGGCTGAGCCGCCAACCGCCTGCTCCGCTTTGGCAGTCTTGGCTTAACGGGGGGCTGCTTTGGAGGCTCACGAATAAGAGGAGAGTCCCTCTTAATCGTCACTTCGCTGAAGAAGCAGTCGAGGCGGCGCTGGAAGGTGTCGTCACTGACCTCACTAGAGGGGGTCTCCAGCGGTTCCGGGCTAGGCGGGTCAGCCGCCGTCGGTGAGCCCCCCGCCCATTGGATGGGGCGCGGGGGGGGGGTCCTCAACACGCAGGAGTCCGTTGCCGTTGTCGGGGCCTCTTCCAGGAGCAGGGGGGCCACGGGAGGTGCACGCTGGAAAGAAGGCCCCGTGACGAGCCGAGTGCTGGCGATCGAGGCTGTGAACTCCTCCAACATCGGGTCCTCCGTGATGTCGCGAACATGAGCAGCGCCTGGGCACAGCGTCAGTGTCAGCGGGTCAGGCTGGGCGATGCCCGTCCCGCTGGACAGGTCGATCCTAGGCGTGAAGGCCGCTGATGCCTGTGCGCTCCCAATCGGCTGCCCGTGACGCCTCGTACGTTGTCGACGTCTCCGTCTCCACCGCCGCTGACCACCAGGGATGGTGGTGCCTGTCATGGCCCCTTGAAGGCCTTGCGAACCACCGAGATCCGCCGGCCCATCAGGGCAAGCCGAGGCACGATCACCCGAGCTCCGAGAGTCCATGCGCCGTGGCTGCTTGCAGTCGCGCGCAATGTGCCAAAGACCCTTGCACCGCAGACACCGTTGGGGCAGCTTGCAGGTAGCCACCCGGTGCGCTGAGGAGAGGCAATTGAGGCACTTGCCGTGGAGATCGGTCGGGATGTGCCTCAGAGGTCGATGACTGGTCGACCGGCCTCCGCGAGCTGACCCAGGTGGCACAGACGAGTTGGGCGCCGGTTGCGTAACCTGCCGGTGGAGGATCTCCCGCCACCCATCAGCGTCGGGGGAGGATACCCGTCCGCGGCGCCCGAGGCGCTGACGTGCCGGGGTGCGGCCCTCCACTGGCCGAGCCGGTATGCCGTGCACTAGCTGTGGCCGCGGCCGACAGCGCTTCACCCGCCTACGACCCGCACCCTGGTGACCCGGCACCGCACCGCCATGGCCCGAAGTCGAAGGCCGGGTGTGCATCAAAGTCGGCGCTGGTTGCGGTCTCGTCGGCTGCGGCACCCGCATCTCCCAAAGAACCGCGTCCCGATAGGGCGCGGAGGAGGTTGGTGTCGTTTCCGCATCGGAGACGTCAATGAGGTCCTCGTCCGCCCAACGACAAGCCTTGGGCCGTCCCGTCTTGCTGCCCCTTGGAAGGAAAGGTGCGGCATTGGGAGACAAGGTGGACGACGAGCTCGGAGCAGGGGCGGACGGGTGGATGAGGAAGTCGTCGAGGCCGGAGGCGGCGGGTGCAACAGCCTGCCGTGGCCGCAGGGATGCAGCATCTGCGTCGATGTCATCATCGCCGCTCTTTGGGACGTCCTCGACAACGACTAGCATCTCATCCAGCGTCACGCCCACCGGCTCTGGCGACGGGGTGGTGCTGCTGCCGGAGGGCGCTGCCGTGGCAGCGGTGCTTGGCGTCAACGACGGCGCGGACGGGGAGGAATTGATATGACGATTTCCAGGTCCTGGCGATTGCTGTGTCATGATCCAGTCGTTCAGTTGTTGTACCTGCAAGAAACAACGACCTAGTGAGCGAAGAAAATGCAGCGCACTTGCGCATATAATACCAGACGACTATCAGATGTTTTCCTTCGTTCCACCGCCCTTTATGACACTCAACTACCCAGGATCATTAGTGCTGATCCCCTTCTTTGTCATCCAGCATTATACTAATTGTTTACCGAGTACTCTGAACATTACTTGCTGGGACAGCATTCCGGTGAAGTCATGTTATATGCTTTTTACATCGTCCTTATCTGATCCCGGAAGATCACATTATTACAAGTGGTTCAGAACAGCTCACTGTTCACGTGGGTGTATCAATGATGAGCACACGGTGTGACATGTTTGAATTCTGGACAATCGTATAGTCGTATACTCGTATCCACTCGCTGTTTCCCTGTATCGTGACTCGGTCCTACTGCACAGGAAATAGGCCGTATTTTATATGTTACTAAAGCCCAAAGTTGGAAGCTCTTAATAGCTCTGGCAAACAGATTGTAGAATGTGCTCTCCGTTATATCAGTAAGTTGAATCTAAATTTTCTCAAAGGATCCGTCATTCATTTTGGAGGAATTGAAATCTACATAATAGATTAGGCTATTTGGATTGGAATTTGACATTCCATAACTTTCTCAAGCTCACAAATAAGCATATCTCAAATTCATAAAGTGGGAGATGAAAATGGATTCTATAGATCACTATGCTATAATTCTACTCTCCAACTTATAGAACACTCTTCAACTCATTTCTCTACAATAAAAACACAACATATAAGTGTAACAGGCTTGTCGCAGGGGGTACCCTAGGGGTCGGCGGCTATGGTGGAGGAGGTGGTGGCGGCGTGCTATGGCGCGGCGGCTAGGGTTTGGGCAAGGGCGGCGGCGCTGGGGAGGAGAAGAGAGGAGGGTGATGCGTGGGGAAGAAGAAGGAGAGAGAGAGAGAGGAGAGGATAAAGGCCTTTCGGCTAGTCTATTCTTGATCACAACGATTACATGCCGCTAGTATTTATAGTTCCACGAGACTTGATTCCTAAGCAACTCAGGAGATCCTTATAGGATTTGGATTCTCTTTTTCATCTAACAATCTTAACTCTCCTAACTTAACCAACTCTTTCCAAACTCAACTTGGACTCGATAATGTAATTGACGATGACGACGGAGGAACTGGCGGCGGCGGCCGTGGCGCCTCCTTCCTTGGGCGCGCGCCCAGCCTAGGGCAGGTCGCGAGGCCCAGTTGACGCGGCGGCTACGGCGGCGGTGGCCCCTCTTGGGCCCTGGTTGGCCTATTTTCTCCGCCGAAGAGTGTAGCCCGTATTGGACGTGTGATAGTACTCACCCTTCTCTGCTCGGCGCGTCCTCGTGCCGAAATAGGACTTAGTCGTTGACGCCGTTGAAAGGTCTTGATGGCTAGAGGGAGGGTGAATAGCCTATTAAAACTTCCTACAAAGTATGCTAACCAAGTTTATCAATATAACAAATAGTGTGATGCAAGTTTAGCTTAGCCTAAAGGGGGTTTGCAAGCCACCTATCCAATACACAATTCTAATGAATATCACACAACCGCACAAGTTAAACCGCAAGAGGTAAACAAAAAAAACTACTCTACTCTAGCTACTAAGCACTACAGAAAACAACTAAGTACTTGAAACGTAATGCAAGAGTAGGGTAAGAAATATTTCATCGAGGAGCGATGAATTGAGCCAACCAATCAATAATTCCAAGTGATGATATTCAAGATAATTAATCCACCGAGACAAATCAATCACAATCAACGAAGAGAAGACACGATGATTTATCCCGAGGTTCACGTGCTTGCCGGCACGCTAGTCCCCGTTGTGTCCCCCTACACCACGTGGTTCGGTGGCTAATCGATATCACACACCGAGCCTCTCAAAAGGCGCCACAAGAACCTACCAAATGGTGAGAAGTTCCGACACGAGCAATCCACTAGAGTTGGAATTTGGCGCTCCGCCGGGGAACCACAACAACCCCTCACAACAAGCTCACCAGAGCCGGCCATGAACAATCACCAACACGTGCCGGACCTCCACCGCTGCTCCAAGCCGTCTAGGTGGCAGCAACCACCAAGAGAAACAAGAATCCCGCAGCAAATGAACACCCAAGTGCCAACTAGATGCAAACTCACGAACAAATGCACTTGAGATCACTCAATCTCGCTTTGATTAGGCAAACAAGCAAGGGAGATGAGTGGGAGGGCGTGTGCTTAGCTCAAGAGGATGTTAGAGAGTTAAAATGCCTAAGAGAGTCTTCTAGGAGCCAGCCAACAAGTATATATAGGAGCCCCCGAAAGAATAGAGACGTTGGCTCACGAAATAGCCACACTCGGGGTGACCGGACGCGCTGGTCCGGCCTGACCGGACGCGCACAGCGTCCGGTCGCTCCACCGCGACCTCCCCGATGAACGCCACGTGTCTCACTTTGAATTTCGTTCGTTCGATCGTAACGATCACTTAAAAGTACTCGTTCATGCACTAGAGTGACCGGACGCGCAGCTTGAATTGACCGGACGCGTCGATCGCACAGCGCCTGCGCTCGCGAAGCACCGACCGGATGCGCTGCACAACTGACCGGACGTGTTACACCCAGCGTCCGGTTAGAGTCCACTAAGCACCCACCACGACCGGACGTGTCCAGTCGAGCTCCACGCCATGTTGATCGGACACGCCGGTCCCGTGAGGCGTCGGACGCTCCGGTTAGAAACCCTAGCTGCCCCTCACGCTGCTCGCTAACACTGACCGGACGCTTCCGGTTACGTTGAGACCACGTCCGGTTCGGCGTCCGGTCACCTCTGTGACCTCCGTTCGCCTTCGTTTCTTCGCGTCTGGCGCAGTGAAAAACAGGCGTTTCATTTCCCGAAAAGCACTGAATCCTGCCTCGCAAGCTCGGCGGGAGGGAGAGAGGAACCCAAACCCCTCTCTACCGCTCAAACTCCACCGCCTTCGCAAATGTGCTAATACCACCAAGTGATCATCGCCTTGTGCATGTGTGTTAGCATTTTCATCAATCATTTTCGAGGCGTTAAATTAGCTCTCCATTAGATCTAAATGCAAATGCAAATGAATTTCATCTAGTGGCACTTAAGTGATCAATAGCCCCAGAAATTCCCCTCTTTATAGTACGGCTATCGATCCTAAATGTGATCACACCCTCTAAGTGTCTTGATCACCAAAATGCAAAACCCTACAAGATACCTTTGCCTTGAGCTCCATAGGGTTGCACCTTGTTCCTCCTTCATCACCATGGTAAGCACTTTATCATCCACACTTGATCATCATGCTTCACCATGCTATGTGCTAATCATCCTTTGCTACATACAGTCTTAAGCACATGATTAGCACTTGGGCATTGTCACTAATTACCAACACCAAACATAGAGCTTTCAATCTCCCCCTTGTTGGTAATTGATGACAACCCTTTCACGAAGATGTTATAATAAAATTTTGATTGACTTCATGTCACGTTGCCCAAATATGTTACCATGTGTAAAAAATATGGACAAGTGATCATGAAATCAAGTTAATAGCAATGGCTCCCCCTACATGTATGCTATATGTTTGGATTTAGGAAGCATACATGTTTAGATAGGAAAAAAATAGGAGCATTGACTACCAATAGGTGCTAAGTGTTTTAGATTATAGACCTTTAAAGCGTGATACCATCGGAGTAGCGATAAACACCATCTTAGCACATTGTGTAGTTAGATACCACTTGGAAAAGCACAAGCATAACTAGAAACCTCGTGAGATCAACAATATAAGCAAGGCTCTAGTACCACTTTGGAAAACATTGAAGCAAGAAAATCTAACTACTTCCTATTCATGCTAGTACCTCAATACATCATTCAATTGTATACTAGCAAAACATCACACAAGCAATGTATTGGAGAAAAAGAAATGCATAACAATGCATCATACATATGAATTGCACAAAGAAATGCAACATTCATGTTTAAGAGCTTGCTCCCCCTACTTGTGTGCTCAAAATTTTAGTTGACCCCCTTCTTTTATCATTTTCTCCCTTTTTAGAATCTATCTTTGTGAACAATATTTTCTCCCCCTTTGGCACCAAAGACCACAAGGGACCATTTTTAGATAGATTATCATGTCATGTTATGGGGTGAGGATCAAGTTTGTGATTCAACCTAGATTGCTTGCATAAATAAAATGCTTCGGTTTGATCCAAGGGCAATCTTCTTCACACCTCACTAGAAGGGTTATCATGCACCATGTTGAAGCAAATATTTAGACAAGTTTTCTAGATTAAACACTTAGGATCACAAGCTTCTTAAACAAGTTTTATGCTACCACTAGATCATACAAGACATGGAAACAATAGTGGCACCATATAAACTTCAAATTCATTTGATTTTCATGAATGAGCCTAGAACATGTAAATTATGACTAGATGCACTAACCAAGTCCTTAGTATAGAATGTATGACATGTCAACCAATTGTACCTTTGGGCTCGAAGGCGAGGCATGTCATATATGGGGTGCATCAACTCATGTTGGAGAAGTCAAGTATGTTCAACTTATTCTTTAGCTTGTGAAATCTCTTCTCATCAAGTGGCTTGGTGAATAGATCGGCTAATTGATCTTCGGTGCCCACATTCTCAATTGCAATGTCACCCTTTTATTGATGATCTCTAATGAAATGATGACGAACATCAATATGCTTTATTCTTTGATGTTGAACCGGATTGTTGGTTAGCTTCATGGCACTTTCATTGTCACATAGCAATGGCACATTTTTGAAATTGATTCCAAAATCCTTCAATATTGCCTTCATCCACAAGATTTGTGCACAACTACTCGTGGTGATGTATTCGACTTCTGCAGTAAATAGTGCAATATTATTTAGCTTCTTGGATGACCATGAGACAAGTGATCTTCCCAACAATTGACAAGTCCCGGAGGTGCTCTTTCTCTCTACTTTGTCACCGGCATAGTCGGAATCCGAATATCCAACTAGCTCAAAGCTTGCACCTTTGGGATACCATAATCCAACATCTTGTGTATGCTTTAAGTACCTCAATATTCTCTTTGTTGCCTTCAAATGACTTTCTCTTGGTGAGGCTTGAAATCTTGCACGCATGCATACACTAAACATTACATCGGGCCTTGATGCCGTCATATAGAGTAGGCTACCAATCATTGATCTATATAGCTTTTGATCCACCATGTTGCCACTCTTGTCACTATCCAAGCTTCCATTAGTGCTCATTGGAGTAGTGATTCCTTTTGCATCTTCCATACCAAACTTCTTTAGCATATACTTTATGTATTTGGTTTGGCTCACAAATGTTCCTTCCTTCATTTATTTGATTTGAAGTCCAAGAAAGAAACTAAGTTCACCAATCATTGACATTTCAAATTCTTTTGCCATCATTTTTCCAAACTCATCACAATAATCTTGATTGGTTGAACCAAATATGATATCATCAACATATATTTGCAACACAAATAAGTCTTTCCCAATCTTCTTGGTGAAGAGAGTAGTATCCACTTTGCCCATAACAAATCCTTTGGATAGCAAGAAGTCCCTCAATCTTTCATACCATGCTCTAGGTGCTTGCTTCAATCCATATAAAGTTTTTCCCAATTTGTAGACATGATTGGGTTTCTTGTCATCTTCAAAACTGGAAGGTTGCTTCACATACACCTCCTCTTGAATGTACCCATTGAGAAATGCACTCTTCACATCCATTTGATATAGCTTGATATTGTGAGCACAAGCATAGGCAAGTAAGATCCTAATTGCTTCCAATCTTGCAATCGGGGCATATGTTTCACCGAAGTCAAGACCCTCTATTTGTGTGTAATCTTGAGCCACTGGTCTTGCTTTGTTCCTTACTACTATCCCATCTTGATCTTTCTTGTTGCGAAAGACCCATTTTGTTCCAATAATATTGTGATCACTAGGTCTCTCAACTAATTCTCATACTTCATTTCTCTTGAAGTTGTTGAGCTCTTCATGCATTGCATTTACCCAATCCAGATCTCTTAATGCTTTATCAATGTCCTTGGGTTCTACCATTGACACAAAAGAAGAGTGAGCACAAAATGATGCCAATCTTGATCTAGTTTGAACTCCCCTTTGTATGTCACCAATGATTGAATCCAATGGATGGTCTCTTGTAATGTTAGTTGGTTGAAGCACTTGGACTTGATTGCTTGGATGTTGATGTTGATCATGAGTTAGAGATGATGAACTAGCCACTTGTTGATCTTGTTGCACTTGAGATGATGTACTAGCTTGATTTTGCATTAGAGAACCACTAGCTTGTGTAATTGGACTTTGGAGCACTTGATATTTGTTGTCATCCATATCAATCACTTGCTTTTGCCTAATATCATCAATATCCATTTCTTTCATAGCATTGGTCAATTGAGTTCCTCTCACATCATCCAAGTTTTCTTCTTCATCTTGAGAGCCATTTGTTTCATCAAACTCAACATCATGCACTTCTTCAAGTAAACCACTAGCCAAATTCCAAACTCTATAAGCTTTGCTAGTAGTTGAGTAACCAAGTATAAAGCCTTCATCACATTTCTTTTCAAACTTGCTCAATCTAGTACCTTTCTTCAAAATATAGCATTTACAACCAAATACCCGAAAGTATGCAATGTTGGGCTTTCTTCCATTCAAGATCTCATATGGCGTTTTCTCTAAGAACTTGTGGCAATAGAGGCGGTTGCTATAGAAGCAAGCCGTGTTGATTGCTTCGGCCCAAAATAAATGACTCACATTATACTCATTCAACATTGATCTTGCCATATCAATCAAGGTTCTATTCTTTCTCTCAACTAGGCTATTGGATTGAGGTGTATACTTGGCCGAAAATTGATGCTTGATTCCAAGCTCATCACATAGCTCATCAACTCTTGTGTTTCTAAACTCATTTCCATTGTCACTTCTTACTTTCTTGATTGTGGTCTCAAACTCATTTTGCACTCTCTTGATGAACTTCTTGAATATGTCAAATACATCACTCTTGTCCCCAAGAAAGAATACCCACGTGTATCTATTGAAATCATCCACAATCACAAAATCATACTTGTTGCCACCAATGCTTGTGTATGTAGTTGGCCCAAATAGATCCATGTGCAATAACTCAAATGACTTGGAAGTACTCATGATGCTTTTCAATGGATAAGTGTTGCCCACTTGCTTTTCGGCTTGACATGCACTACATAGCTTGTCTTTCTCAAATGTGACATCCTTCAAGCCTCTAACTAAGTCATGCTTTATTAACTTGTTCAATTGCTTCATACCAACATGACCAAGTCTTCTATGCCATAACCAACACATACTTGATTTGGTGAGCAAGCATGTTAAAAGTTAAGTGTCACTAGCATTGAAATCAACCAATTATAGATTCTCATATCTAAAGCCCTTGAAGATCAAATTGGAGCCATCAACACTAACTATCTCCACATCATCAACACCAAATATGCACTTGAAACCAAGATCACATAATTGAGCAACCGAGAGAAGATTGAAGTTCAACTTTTTAACCAAGAGCACATTGGAAATGCTATGATCATTTGAGATTGCAATCCTTCCAAGCCCTTTTATGTCACCCTTACTATTGTCACCAAATGTGATACTTTCAATGCCACTATCATTGGGTTTGATTGAGTTAAACATTCTTGAATCACCGGTCATATGTTGAGTACACCCACTATCAAGCACCCAATGCCTTCCTCCGGCTTTGTAATTGACCTACAAAACAAATTAATGTTTCTTAGGTACCCATACTTGTTTGGGTCCTTGGAGGTTAGTCACTAAGCTCTTTGGTACCCAAATGGCCTTCTTCTTTGGGCCCATAATTGGTGTACTAACAAATCTAGCATGCACACCTTTCTCACCCTTAGTAAGCACATAACAAGAATCAAAAGGAATGTAAGGTACATTAGCATTTTTCTTGTTCTTGTTCATTTTGTTGCAATTATGCTCTAGGTGCCCGACTTGCTTGCATCTATTACAAAACCGACCATCTCTCTTCACAAAGCTAGGCTTGTGAGTCGTGAAGGCCGCCTTGCCTTTCTTAGGGGTGTAGCCCAATTCCTCTTTATTGAGAGAAAATCTTTGGCTACCCAAGCACTTTAGCAAGCGGGCCTCGCTACCATAGGCTTTGCCTAAGGCATGGTTGAGCTCATTGACCTCCTTCTTGAGGGTCTCATTCTCAACTATGAGTGAGGCATCACAAGTGAAACTATCACTAATAGTAGAGGTAGTAGTGGAAGTGCTACAAGAGGGGTTAGTGGACTCAATAATAATAGATTCATCAATAAGATCACATGTTAGTCAAATATCACAAGTCACAATGACTTGCTCCTCCACGGGCTTCTTCTTGAGCTTCTCTAGCATGATGTCCTTCTCATTGATAAGCTCAAGTAGAGTGGAGTGGGCTTTCTTTAAGCCTAGTGTGAGCGATCTCAAGATCCTCATGGTCTTCCTTTAGACACTCACGAGAAGCTTCGAGCTCATCAAAGGATTTTCTAAGAGCTTTGAGCTCTTGGTCATGTCCTTTGCACTCCTTACTCTTCTTAAGAGCCTCAAGCTCTTCTATCAAGGCATTGTTCTCATTGCTCTTTACAATGAGTTCTTGCTCTAACATCTTGCTCTTCTTGCTCATCTTCTTGTAGCCCTTGCTCATTTGGTCAATGATGTCCATGAGATCATCCTTGGAGTAGTCCTCCTCATCATCATCGTCACTCCTACAATCATCACTAGCACAAGAATCATCATCATTACTATCATCATAATGTACCTTGGTGGGTTTTGTCATAAGGCATGTCGATGTAGTGTCGAAGATGGATGGCTTGTTGGAGAGGACGATGCTTGCAATGGCTTTCCGGATGGGCTTTTTATCATCACTTGAGCTATCATCATTGTCACCATCTGAGTCATCACTATCCCAAGTGACCACATAGCAACCACCCTTCTTCTTCTTGTTGATAGTGAAGCTCTTCTTCTCTTTCTTCTCCTTCTTGTCTTTCTTGTTCTTTTTCAACTTCAACTCCCCATCATGAAACCTCTTGTCTTCATAGGGGCAATCAGCTACCACATGATCGGGGCTCTTGCAATTGTAGCATAGCATCTCTCTAGACTTCATGTGGTCTCTTCTCTTTCTTGCACCATAGCCTCTCTTCTTCATGAAGCGACCCATCTTTTGCACTAGAAGGGCCATGGTCTCATCATCAAATGGATCATCATCATCAACAACCTTGCTCTTGCCCTTGGAAGAAGAAGCCTTGAATGCGGTGGTCTTCTCTTGCTTGACCTTGATCTCCTTCTTCTCATCTTTATCTTCATCATCATCATCATATTGAGCATCGGTTATGACATCTCCAAGCACTTGGTTTGGAGTCACTTTGTCCAAACCCTCTCTTTGGATCATCTTCCTCAAGATAGCAAACTTCTTAGGTAAGTTCATCAAGAACTTATGTGAGAAGTCCTTGTCCTTGACATCCTCTCCTAGGCTCTTGAGATCGTTGACTATGACTTGGAGCCTATAGAACATCTCTGGTATGGACTCATCATCCTTTATCTTGAAGCTTGCAAACTTGTCCTTGAGCATATAGAGCTTGGCACTCTTTACCGTTGAAGTGCCCTCATATGTTTCCTCTAATCTTGTCCACACTTCACTAGCCATCTCAAGATCCTTGATTTGCTCAAAAACCTTTGCATCAATCCCATTGTAGAGAGTGTTGAGAGCCATAGTGTTGCATTGGTTGTTGATGCGGTCATTATTGGTGAGGTTGTCGGGATCAATAATAGCATAGTCATTACATGTCACATCCCAAACCTTCTCATGAATGGACCCAAGATATCGCTTCATCTTTCTTTTCCAATGATCAAATAAGGCGACACCATCAAAGATTGGAGGCTTGCCCCCAACATGGTTGAATACAACTTGAGCCATCTCACACCGAGGTTGTTAAGCCTTGCAAACGGTGACCACGGCTCCGATACCACTTGAAAGGTCTTGATGGCTAGAGGGAGGGTGAATAGCCTATTAAAACTTCCTACAAAGTATGCTAACCAAGTTTATCAATATAACAAATAGTGTGATGCAAGTTTAGCTTAGCCTAAAGGGGGTTTGCAAGCCACCTATCCAATACACAATTCTAATGAATGTCACACAACCGCACAAGTTAAACCGCAAGAGGTAAACAAAAAAACTACTCTACTCTAGCTACTAAGCACTAGAGAAAACAACTAAGTACTTGAAATGTGATGCAAGAGTAGGGTAAGAAATATTTCACCGAGGGGTGATGAATTGAGCCAACCAATCAATAATTTCAAGTGATAATATTCAAGATAATCCACCGAGACAAATCAATCACAATCAACGAAGAGAAGACATGATGATTTATCCCAAGGTTCACGTGCTTGCCGGCACGCTAGTCCCCGTTGTGTCCCCCTACACCACGTGGTTCGGGAGCTAATCGATATCACACACCGAGCCTCTCAAAAGGCACCACAAGAACCTACCAAATGGTGAGAAGTTCTGACATGAGCAATCCACTAAAGTTGGAATTCGGCGCTCCGCCGGGGAACCACAACAACCCCTCACAACAAGCTCACCGGAGCCGGCCACGAACAATCACCAACACGTGCTGGATCTCCACCGCTGCTCCAAGCCATCTAGGTGGTGGCAACCACCAAGAGAAACAAGAATCCCGCAGCAAATGAACACCCAAGTGCCAACTAGATGCAAACTCACGAACAAATGCACTTGAGATCACTCAATCTCGCTTTGATTAGGCAAACAAGCAAGGGAGATGAGTGGGAGGGTGTGTGCTTAGCTCAAGAGGATGTTAGAGAGTCAAAATGTCCAAGAGAGTCTTCTAGGAGCCGGCCAACAAGTATATATAGGAGCCCCCGAAAGAATAGAGCCATTGGCTCACGAACTAGCCACACTCGGGGTGACCGGACGCGCTGGTCTGGCCTGACCAGACGCGCATAGCGTCCGGTCGCTCCACCGCGACCTCCCCGATGAACGCCACATGTCTCACCTTGAATTTCGTTTGTTCGATCGTAACGATCACTTAAAAGTACTCGTTCACGCACTAGAGTGACCGGACGTGCAACTTGAATTGACCGGACGCGCCGATCGCACAGCACCTGCGCTCGCGAAGCACCGACCAGATGCGCTACACAACTGACCAAACGTGTTACACCCAGCGTCCGGTTAGAGTCCACTAAGCACCCACCACGACCGGACGTGTCCAGTCGAGCTCCACGCCATGTTGACCGGACGCGCCGGTCCCGTGAGGCGTCAGACGCTCCGGTTAGAAACCCTAGCTGCCCCTCACGCTGCTCGCTAACACTGACCGGACGCGTCCGGTTACGTTGAGACCACGTCCGGTTCGGCGTCCGGTCACCTCTGTGACCTCCGTTCGCCTTCGTTTCTTCACGTCTGGCACAGTGAAAAACAGGCGTTTCATTTCCCGAAAAGCACTGAATCCTGCCTCGCAAGCTCGGCGGGAGGGAGAGAGAAACCCAAACCCCTCTCTACCGCTCAAACTCCACCACCTTCACAAATGTGCTAATACCACCAAGTGATCATCGTCTTGTGCATGTGTGTTAGCATTTTCATCAATCATTTTCAATGCATTAAATTAGCTCTCCACTAGATCTAAATGCAAATGCAAATGAATTTCATCTAGTGGCACTTAAGTGATCAATAGCCCTAGAAATTCCCCTCTTTATAGTATGGCTATCGATCCTAAATGTGATCACACCCTCTAGGTGTCTTGATCACCAAAATGCAAAACCCTACAAGATACCTTTGTCTTGAGCTCCATAGGGTTGCACCTTGTTCCTCCTTCATCACCATGGTAAGCACTTTATCATCTACACTTGATCATCATGCTTCACCATGATATGTGCTAATCATCCTTTGCTACATACAGTCTTAAGCACATGATTAGCACTTGGGTATTGTCACTAATTACCAACACCAAACATAGAGTTTTCAGCCGTCGGGGGTAAATGCTCCTCCTGGCAAGATGGCTTGAGGTTGCCGATGTAGTCGAAGATGAAGTAGTTGTAGAGCGTTGGCGGTGCTGCAGGAAGATGTGGAGCCAAATCACCCTCCATATTACTCAATTGGGTGTTGATGACCTGCTCAGTTGTGTGATCATCATCTGCGTCGAGGTTGAGGATGGTTCACGAAGCATTTATGGTGGTGCTGAGGTCAAGGGGTGCTCCGTTCTTGCTATTGACATGTGGACTAGGTGGTGGTGTCGAAGAGATGAAGAGTGTCGGTGTCACTACGAGGGAAAGTGGCGCTGCGGCATGTTCCACCCGTCCTGTTGGTGCATCCCTTAGTCACGATGCCCGGTGAAGCCCGCTGGTGTCTCCATGTATACATGCGAACATTGTCGATGTCGTTGTTCAATTTGAGGAAGACCACTGTTGTGTCTGTGCTGGGAGGCTGCTGTAGCCATGGGACTCCGTTGTGTTGCCCATGTGTTGGTGGTTGGTGGGCACCAAGGGCCAAGAGCTCCATGTTGGGCGATACACCCCGGCTTAGGACCTGCAAAAGGTTAGACAGGAGCGAGGATGCCACCGGAAGGTAGAGGTGGCCATCGAAGAGTAGGAGGCCTTGGTCAAGTGACCAAGCCTGGGCGACCATGCCATCCGCTATGGCCATGGCGATGGTGCGGAGCTCCTGTTGCTGTAGAGTAGCTTGGCATAGATGTTCAGAGATCTTGTCAGTGGTGTCGATGGGGTTGAGGGTGTTGGTGTGGTGGTCTCGGCTCGCAGGACTCAAGATGTTGCGTGGTGGAGGCAGCGTCATAGCCCGTGTAGCGCGTTCACTCGGTGGAGGAGTCATCAGTGCAAGTATTGTCGTCGGTGCATGTTGATGCGGAGTGGCAATGAAGGAGAATAGCCACCTGTTGTGGACGCACTGTAGCTCTATGTTGGTGAGGTCTCGCGTCACGAGGTCATGGCTGGTCAGCCATGGTGTGCCAACAATGACGTCAGTGTTGTTGCCGATGTCGAGGAGGTGAGTGTCGGCATCGGACGTAGAGCCGACGAGGAGGACGAAGACATTAAGGATGATTGGGTTGTTGATGTCGTCAGGTTTCGTGGTTGCTCCAGTGTGGGAGACGACTCGTGGGAGGAGCGCCTTTGCGGAGGTGTCGTGGTGTGTCGGGATCGTTGCCTAAAGTGGTGGCGAGGTGAGTGTCATCTCAACCGATGGGGCATCCACATCCTGCTTCCGTGGATGGTGCTGTGCATCCGCCGCCCGAAGTGGATCTCTAGAGCTGGTGAAGAAGAGGTGGATCTGACGAAACTCACTGGCCATGTTGATCTGTAGCATGTACTTGGTGAAGTTGTCGGCATAGTTATTCATGGTGCTGGTGTGCCCGGCTGGTGCGGGGCCGGAGTCACCGAGGATGCATCGGTTGTAAAAGCGCCCGCTCAACTATTGGCGCATCCTTAGTTGAACAGATGAGCCAGAGGTGCGCTGTGCCTGTTAGATGAAAAATTGCATACCGAGTTTGTTGGTTTTAAGGTACATGGTGCATCTGGTTTGGTGGTGTAGAAGAGGGCGCCTGTCGCACCGGTGGCCAGATGGGCGATGTCGGTGGTACCGCAGGGAGCGGCGTCTGTGGTGGAGTAGATTGGGGCGCCTGCTACGCCGGCGGCCATAAGGCCGGCTGTCAAGGTTGGTGGCCATCCTAGACTGGTTGGGCAGCCGTTGGAGAGGCCGTGCGTTGATTCAGCGTGTGGAGGCACTTTATGACGATCTCCGGGGTGCCTGAGGGGTGGTGATCCTCCCTGTTGCTATTGGGGAGGGATGTGTGTTGGTGGAGATCAGCACGTGCTTGGTCTCCTCGTCGAGGTTGTTGGTAGCATCAAGGTGTTCATCTAGGTTGGAGCCTGGGCGCTCGTCGTCGCGGCGAGCCTCGATGACCCCTGTCTCGATGGAGATGTTTCTATGGAGATGGCCAACGGTGACGTTCTCAGCTGCGTCATTGCTGCGAGGTGCAGCAGGCAGCGAAGGTTTTGCGGTGTCGGGCAGCAGATGGTTGCTGCTGCTGCTGTTGGCGACGATGGTTGCCCTGACATTGGTGATCAGAGCATCCTTATTGTCGATGATCAGATCTAGGCACGGCAGCAAGGGCAGCTGCAGTGCTAGTGTTGCCACAAATGAGTTCTGCGATGCCTCCCTGTAGATCTCAAGGAGGGATTCCTCTATCGTGGTGTTGACGAAGGAATTGTTGGCGGCGATCATGACTTGCTATTTGTCCACAGCAAGGTTGTCGATGGCGGCGTCCAGATCCAATCTGGTTTGGACTGCGGTGATGGCTGCGCCATAGGGGTGAGCGTGCTCGATGTCCTTGGAGTCGGTGATGGTGTTGCCATGGATGTGTGCCAGCTTCTCCTCGCTGGCCTTGACACGTTGAATCAGTATGACGATCTCAGGCAGCTGTTACGCGATGGTGGTGGTGGAGGCCATGGGTTTCTAAAGGATTGTTGTGGTCTCCGGATACCAGATGTAACAGGCTTGTCGCATGGGGTACCCTAGGGGTCGATGACTATGGTGGAGGAGGTGGTGGCGGCGTGCTATGGCACGGTGGCTAGGGTTTGGGCAAGGGCGGCGGCGCTGGGGAGGAGAAGAGAGGAGGGCGACGCGTGAGAAAGAAGAAGGAGAGAGAGAGGAGAGGATAAAGGCCTTTCGGCTATTCTATTCTTCATCGCAACGATTATATGCCGCTAGTATTTATAGTCCCAACGAGACTTGATTCCTAAGCAACTCAGGAGATCCTTATAGGATTTGGATTCTCCTTTCCATCTAACAATCTTAACTCTCCTAACTTAATCAACTCTTTTCAAACTCAACTAGGACTCAATATAGTAATTGACGATGACGACGGTGGAACTGGCGGTGACGGTCGTGGCCCTCCTTCCTTGGGCACGCGCCCAGCCTAGGGCAGGCCACGAGGCCTAGTTGACGCGGCGGCTGCGGCGGCGGTGCCCCCTCTTGGGCCCTGGTTGGCCCGTTTTCTCCGCCAAAGAGTGCAGCCCGTATTGGACGTGTGACAATAAGTATGTCCCTTACATGCCTAACAATAAATATACAAATATATTACATATACAACTATATTAGCTTAATTAATCTATGCATAAATTATAATTATTAGAATGAATTCAATTCCAAGGATCCAAACGGACCCTAAGATTTGATTTGATAAAAAAAAATTATTGATTTTCATCTTCGCTGGTATTTGTGAAAAAAATATAATGAAATCTTTGTAAGGTATCTATCTAGAAATAATAAAGGGAGGATGGAGCACAACCCATCATCTGCCAGACCTAACCTGTGGAATCGTGGAAGGCAGCTAGAATAAAAAGAAGTCTATTATCCATTCTTAGACTATTATCGTAGTCGGATTTTTTAATCAAATCAAACTCTAAAATCAGACATCTTACTCTTGAACTCTCAAAACGGTTCAAATTACCTCCATGCCATGGTTCGAAGTGGTTTTAAAAACGGAATTTGTCTTTTTTAGTTAAAAAAATCTAGAAAATACTTGATAAGGTTTTTCAACCAAAAAAATGTTTTTGACCTTCTAAATATTTTCAAAAAACATAGAGATAGATTGGGGCATGAAGAATCCAAGTAAAATATTTAGAGCTCATGAAAAATATATCTAGAAGCTTCAAAAAATAGATTTAGCTCATGAAAAATGATAAAAATATACCAAAAAACAGAAAACTTTCAAAATTTTATAATCACTATATGAACATATTTAGAAACCTTGCACTATAAAAATATGAGATGCAACCGATATGAATGCAACATATATTAATGTTGAATGGATTCATGCTATGCATTTATGTTGGCTGTGTATTATGTTTTTTTTTTGTTGTGGCAAGTTTTAAGAACATGTTTAGACATCAACTGAAATGTTTTTGGGATTTTTCTAGATTTTGAGATTTTTTATTTTCCTAAAGCAAAAAAACATGAGTTCAAAATATTTTATTTGAATTCATCATATTCCGATCTATAGCTAGGATTTTTTTCAAAATTTCTAGAAGCTTAGAGGTATTTTTGTGGTTTAATAACCTTGTCAAGTGTTTATCAAATTTTTAATTAAATGGTGAGAAAGCCACCTTCAAAAACCACTTTGAAACTAGGACAGGGAGGTCACTTGAACGGTTTGAAAAGCTCAGGGCTTAAGATTTCTGATTTTTGAAGTTAAAAAAAGAGAATTAGACTAGAGATAATGTTCAGCGAGCTAAAATGAACTTTTGCTGTTACAACTCTTCAGAAGGCCTATGCTTCAGCGGCCCATTCGGGATGCCTTTGTTTGTGGCCCATTTAGTCGCGCACGAGGGCCATCCAAGGCGGGCTTGCCTGCAACGGACTCGGAAAACTACGATTGCTTTGCTCTGTTCGTTTTCCTCTGCGCCCGTTTTGCGGGACACGTTCAAAGCACTATCCGTCCCATAGTCAGTCAGATCAAGGCATTGCAACAGTATCAAAAAAAAAGATCAAGGCATTGCAACGGACTCGGATTTTGGACAAGTGGAGATAAATAGTACAGTACTCTCCCAGGTCATTGGGTTCGCAAAAATCTCCCAGGTCGTCACCGGCTTCTGCAGACGACTCCGCCGCGATGTTACTATTCAAGAAGAAGCAGGAGCAGGGGCGTCGCCGAGGGCCAGCAGCGTCACCCCAGCGGCTCGTCACGGTGCGCGTCGAGGTCCCGGGCCACGTCGGCCGCGAGTACGTGCTCCCGGCGTCGCTGCTCGGCCACCAGCGCCTGGCGCCGCTGATGGCCGAGGCGGAGGCGGAGTACGGCGTGCAGCAAGGCGACGTGATCCGCGTCCCGTGCAGACCCTGCCACTTCGTGGACGCCATGGTGTGGGCTGCGGTCGAGGAGGCCATGCAGGGGGGGACGGCCCACGGGGCCGCGGTCGTTCCCGTCGTCGACTCCGGCAAAGACAGCGGGAACCGCCGTGACCTTGGCTGGTATCTAGCTCGGCCACATTGATCATCATCATCGCGGCATTGGTTATTCGTCACCAAGGAACAGTGCCACCATTGTTGTTTATCTTTTCTCTCTTTTTTTTTAGCTTAGCCCGAGTCGATTTCTCGTTGACGGTTTGCAAATTGTAACTGTAAACAAGTGTAAATCTTGAAAATGCTACCAAATTTCCTCGCGGACTAGTCACAAAATGTTCAGGAATTTCTATTTCCAAGAAGGCAACACCAATCTATTACAATTTCTTTCTTTTTGGTCAGCTGCGTTTTTCGAGTTCAGTCAGTCTAGGGAAGAACGGCCATATCGCCAACTATTGTGCGATCTCCGGGTGAACTGCTGCGGCGCGAAGCTCAGACCAAACATCTCCCTCAGCGCCTTCCCAGGCTCCAGGAGCCCGATCAGTCTGGCCACGAGGGACGCGCTCTCCCTCACATGCTCCAGGTTCTTGGTCTCCGTCCAAAGGCGCCGAGCCACCTGCAGACGCCTCCTCTTGGAGGACAGCGAGACTCCCCACTTGGTGTACAAGCTCTCCCGTTCCTGGATCGTCAGCCGCTTCTGCATCTGCCTGCAGAGCATCTCCCTCTCACGTTGCAGCTTCTTTGCACTGCACAGCAGGTCACTGAGTTTGAGTGATGCGACACAACAAAGTTGTGAAAAATATGGAGATGAGTTACCTTGAAACCAGAGAAGTGCTCGGACTGCCTGCCACCACATTAAGCTCCATGCTTCCGTTGGAATATGTATTTTTGAGAAATGATAGCCTCCTAAGCTCCACTTCCATGTAAATGGCGTCGGCTGGGTCCCCTTTGAACAGCAGGAAAAAGTAAGTCCTGTGGACCAATGAAACGTTGCATCCATGCCACAGGTCAATGATCTCTTGCTGTTTTTTCTCGAATTCCAATGGCCAGCGCGAAGGTGATTGCAGGGCATCCATAATGGGATCCAGCCCCACGCTCCTTATGGTCCCTTCAGCCAATTCTCCATTATCACCCTGAAAATGGTAACATAAAAAAGGCGATTGTTCTAATGAGCTAATAAAAACTGTAGGGCATATCTCTGTGCTAAATTTTATCTCACTAGGATAATAATAATAAGATGAGCCATGCCAGCAGGAAATCCAGAACATCTCCAGTTTCGCACCTGATCACCATGTTGCTTCTGATACTGTACCTGAGCCATTTCTTTTAGCTCCGCGACAAATTCACCTATGCCAGCAACAAATTCTGTATCACCAGCAACAGAGCTGTTTTCCTTCAGTCCATCCCTCGCGGTGATAATTTCAGATAGCATTGATCCTGCTCTGGATAAAGTTTCACTCTCTGCTTCATAGTTCAGTGCAGGTACCCTTCTTTGAAATGTTTCGGGTCTCCCTGGGTAGTCCATGAAACTTCTGCTTGGAGGGGTGCAATCTACTTTCTCCAAGTCTTCCAACAAAGTAGAACCCATCAGAGACCTACAGCTCCTGCTCCTGCCAATTACTCTTGAGCTTGATGAGTTATGTGTAGAGGATCCCAGATCCATGCCAAGATTGGCAAACGGTTTTTTGACATTCTCCAAATGTTGTTCCAGGGTAATAGGAGATGCATCACGCTGTCTAGAATTCACAGATCGATTTGGATTATTATCCCCTTGCATGCTGGAAGCTACATTTGAATCTTGCAGACTATTGCTTCCCAAAGCTGACGACTCTAAACATTCATTTTCTTCTGTTTCATTGGTCTCTATGCACCGTACTTCTTTGCAAAGATCCTCTGAATCTTCATTAGATATTTGAGAGTTATCATCTCTGCCATTAGTTGGGGGCATCCCACTGAATGGGGGACTACTGACTGAATAGCTAAGAGGGGTAGCAAACTGCACATCATTTTCAGATTGCTGGGACCTATAATCTCTTTGTATTGTCTGGCGTCCTTGAAGCCTAGAATTTTGGCCACTGCTGACAACTTCTGATGTCGTCGACCGCTCATCCTCACATGGCTGAGGAACATCAAAAGTAAAGTTTCTTCCAGAAGAAGCCTACATTTGTACAGAGAGAAATTTCTTTTGTTATGAAGGAACAGTCAACCTGATCAACTAGAAAGCAGTGAAGTGCGTCTACCAGGGGGTGCTTCGAACTGTGGTTATCTCCTACAACCTTGAGCAAATCTTGCAGTCTAGATTGAGCGAGATCACGTTGTAACTTCAGTTCCTTAATTTCCTTCTCCATCTGCAAAGAACAAGTGAAATTTTACGGCACGTCATGGAACTAGTCATATTTTTGCAGTGAAGACAACTGGCATGATAAATGACGAATGCAACATGCATAGTTAGTTCACTATGGTTACTATGTTTCTTCATGTACAAAGATGGTGAGATGAATACACATGAAAAAGTCATAAGTAGCAGTTACCTTCCGGATTTGATTATCTTTTTCTTTCACTAATGCTTCAAGACCGGAATATGAAGTTGGGCATCTCAATTCACTCTCCAACCTTGCAAGTTCTTTTTGTAATTGCTTAACTAGTGCTTTATCAGACATAACCACATTAACCTGGGCATTTGTCACCACTTCCTTTGCACAACTTGCAAACAACAAGGTATTTCTTGACTGTTCCATATGGCTTCGGGCTGGGCTCATTGTACAAATAATAGCTGTCCTTGCATTGCCTCCTAGAGAAGGCTGTAATATGCGTGTGAGCTTTGAATCTCGGTATGGTATGTGTCCATTTCTTACCTTGCTGCACAAATGAAAATAGGTAAACAATTAAATGCTCTGATGCTCCAAAAAAATAAAGAGTATTTTTATCGTATGAGGAGCATACTAAACTGGAACTGGAACACTGAGTTATGGTTGTACCTTAGTTTCCGAATCACAGTTCCTAGGGTAAGTAGACTTCTATTAATATGACAGCCTTCCTTCAGCCTAGCCCCAGCTGATAATGCCTGAGATGCACGTTCACTTCCAGCCAAATCAACAAAGTTCTGCATAGTACAGTCAAATGTGCTTACACTTGCTTACCCATTTTATGCCATGAAAGAAATACGAGTAAATTATTATCTCACCACACTAGCAACAAGTGTTGTTGACTTGTCCTTACCCAAGAACTCACGAGCAGAACTTTCGATAGTCTGAAAGAATCATTTATCAAATCATAAGTGATGGAATTAGGCAGCGGGCTATTTTACATGAATCTACCAAGCCCTTTTCTTTTCTACATGCAACCGAGCAGTAGGCAAACCAGTTTAAGTATTTGGTGTGATCTGGAGCTGTTTTCATTTAAGTATGTCTCTCCGGTCCTCCTTTGAGCTGGTACAAGAACACAAAGTACACTGAGATGATAATAATCACCAATTAGGTATTAAAGAAAGGAGTTCCTTAAACAAACTACTAAAGTACACACCTTCACACACAGAAATAAGTTCTTTCAGGTGGTCCGAATCCCTCAAGATCAACTCTGTAAGGTTTTCTACATATGTTCCCTTCTGTAGAAATAAACAGCATCAAAACCATAATCAGTGCATGGGGACAGTAGGATACCTTTTCTTCTCACTCTTTCTTTTCTCTAAAAAATTAAAAATATAGCTATTTGTTGCTCTGACCTCTGCATCATCCCAAAGTCTAAGTGATGTGCTTTCTGCACTAAGAAGATCCCTTACAACTTCGTTATATATTTCAATTGCTGAAAATTTCAATACAAATGCTCTCTCCTCATGCTGCAAGAAAGAAATGGCCACGTGTATCAGCTGGCAAGTAGATATGGTGCCATTTTGAAGACTTGTTATGAATTTAGTCTTAGGAATGATTATTTGGTTACCTTGGCAATGTAATCATAGATATCTGCTGCTGTATGTTCCGTTATTCCAGTCATGGTGTATGTTTTTCCACTGCTTGTTTGACCATATGCAAAAACACTTGCTGTAACAAACAAATAAAGGGGGAAAGAAAACACATTTCAGTGACTTCATGGAATACTTTGATTCAAAAAAAAATGGACTAAGATAGGAAGCAGGTGTTGACTTACAGTTAATGCCACTAACTACAGAGAGGGCAACTGTTTTGGCCCCTTCCTCATATACTTCTTTGGTATTACAGTCAGAACGAAATACCCTATCTGCAAATGAACAGAGTTGTGTCAAAGAAGTTGCACACAACAATATAGCTGGAAAGTAAGGGACTTTGTGGTGCATACTTGTGAAAAGAGCAAAGCAAAGCATCACTGACTATCTGTAAAATTTCAAGGGAGTTTCTTTATGATAAAATAGTTTCTTAGGGGAGCCATCTTGCTACACTGAAAGAGTCACTTCAGGTTGTTCATACCATTACTCCAAAATCAACTTAGCCAAGGTGTTTTCACTGCTAGTAACAAACGACAGTAATAATTATAGTGATAAACAAATGATGATCTGGGAAATGGAGGTAAGACAAATATTCCGAATTCTGAACAATATCAAAAGGATAGACTATGCAACTTTAACATTTCCCACTCAAAATACAACTGAACATGAGTATTCAAATTGAATTTAGCGGTTGGACAGCCAATTTCTGAACAGAACATGCAGAGATAATGAAATGCTGCATCCAGAAGACCAACTGAATAAATAAAAGAAGCCTGATTTGCAAAGGACTAACCAAATGAATACGCAGTCGGAGCAGTGGGCCGGTCTGGGAAGGTGCTCCGGGAGATGATGGTAGTGTCGTTGATGCACTCCCACTCCGCCGGGTCCCCACTTGCAATCTCCTTGTCGCTGAGCGGCCTCAGCCTCACCGAGACCAGTATCTTCTCCAGCCTTCCCGCAGCGCCTCCACCGCCGCCATTGGCCACCTCGGCCCCATCCACCTTGTCCCACTGCACCGGCGCGTCGCCTCCAATCGCCCCCATCTCTCGCTCCTTGTCCTATCCTCTCTCCCTCCCCCTCCTCTCCGCAGTTCACTGCCCCCCTTACACTTACACCATCTGCCAAGATCACAGTATCATTATAAGCAACAGAAAAAGCGCACCACCATCGAAAACAAACAAAACCAACGAACGGGACTGGGAGAGGAATCGAAGCGCCCCGCCCGGCCTACTCGAGTGATCTGGACGTGGAGCGGAGCTAGCTAGCCACGCTGTCGAGCAAGTGAGTGGTTGCTCTAGTAGGTGGCGGAGGAGGCAGGCAGGCGGGCGGGCGGGCGTTCGTCGTGGGTCCCGGCCCCGGAGCTGCTACAGCGCTGATTAGGATGGTGGTTAGAGTGTCGTCTACTCCCACATCGGGATCACACTGATTAGGCCGGGGAAGACGAGGAGCAACCCGAATCTACCAGCGTAGCCACTCATGGCAATGTTGACCTTCCTGCTTCCCGAGGACGACGCCGCGAGAGAGAGCCATATTTTACGATCCCTCCCACCGACGGCGGGCGACAAGAGCAGGATCACATGACAAGACAGCCTCCCTACTGCTCGTAATTTTACCCCGCGCCTCACCACCAGCCATCACTGTGCCACCAAGCTTTAAATCGCAATCCCCACGGCAAACCTGTAATGCTGAAGCGACGGCGACACGGAAGGAGCTGGGAACGGAATTTTACCGAGCCTAGATGTGGGCCCGTGGCACTGACGGCGTCCGCCACGGCTCGGAGGCTCAGCTTGTCGGCGGCGGCGGCGGCGGGCATGGCGGAGCAGCACTAGTCGGTCGGTTCGCGGCGGCCGGGCGTCGTTTGGGCAGCAGCTAGCAGAATTGGGAAGAGGTTTGAGGCGGAGAGGCCGAGACCCGAGAGGGGTTGGTCTAGCAAGCACCAGGCGGTTGGATGAACGAGGGCGACCAGCGACCTCCACCTCCGCCACCTCCCCCACGATCTGCACTGCAGGTCGTGTCCTCTTGGGAGGATCGCACAGGACGGTGGCGGCCCTTTTCGCCCCCTCCCTGCCTCCTTTTCCTCGCCTGCTTTTCAATTTACCCCCGCACCGCACGGAGAGGAAGAGGGGACCGTTAAATTTGATTCCCCTGTTTTTTCTACCGTGTTCGACGCACGTTTTGCGTGCAGGCCCTCGGCGCTTGGCCGTATTGCGTGCGACTCGCGTCGCGTCTCCCAGGCCCTGCTTGGCATAATGGCATAGGGCTTGTTTAGATTCCAGAATTCACCCCAAATTCTACTATGAAAAAGGAAATTCTCCATCACATCAAAATGCCGGCAAATGTATGAAGTACTAAATGTAGAGGAAATCATAAACTAATTACACAGTTTTATTGTACTTTGCGAGACGAACATTTTGAGTCTAATTAATCAATTTTTGGATAATTTTTTACACTAAAAAAACAAAAAAAAAAATGCTACAGTCCTCGGGGTGGCACTGTGCAGATTCGGCCACCCCCGAGTTTGGGATCTAAACAAGGCGATAGCCAAATTATTTTTATTTCCGGGTTTATAGACTAAAATAAATAAATATCTAAATGACTTTACTTTAGGCTACACGAACTCTAGAACTGACGCATAAGCTAGAAGGTGTCTTGCCGAGGCAGACTTGGTGCTAGTGGATAGGATAGGAATCATAGGATAATCGACATGGCTCGGTTGTTGTTAGTGGGATGAATGATGCACGATCTTGCATTAGAGAATTCTTTGGAGAAAAGGGTGAAGATTCACGCTGATACGACTGGCGATTAGCCTATTACAATGCCTTGGTGCTAAAGCAAATGCTGCTTGTTGGGTGCTGCTATGAGGTTACTTCGGTTTCACTCGAGGCGTTGTGAATGATAATCGATCGAGTGTCACTCATTTAGCCGTGCATCACTTACCTTACTTTCACCTTTTGCTAACGCAGTTGTATCTTTTATCTCGCGAAATTAGCGGCGGCTCGGCTGTTTTCGTGTGGCGTTGTGCGCATGCAAATTGTTTGGGTCGTTGGGCATGCATGTGATGGCAAGTTGTTATGATGTTACTCATATATAGGGTCTTTTTGACATGGCTTTGATTTCTGCCTTCTAACGGCTCTTGTTGCGGAGCCATGTCAAACGGTCATTAAAAAAACGGCTCCTTGCAAAGATCCTGAGAAGCTCTCATTGCGGAGCCATCTCAAACGGTCATAAAAAAACCAACTCCTTGTAAAGAGCCTGAAAAACTCTAGTTGCGAAACCATATCAAATGGTCATAAAAAAACGGCTCCTTGCAAGGAGCCCAACAAAGATCCAGAACCGCTCTTTACTAATCTCATTTCGTTTCCTCACAAGCTTGACACATATTTATTATTACAAAACTGACAATGAACTGTTTTTTTTTGCTAAATGTTTTATTATAAACAGCTTCAACTCTACTAAAGAAGTTGTTCCACAAGATGAGCCAAAAGCCAGAGGCCAATCAAATCGGTGCATTCTAGAATTCAAAATTTATCCTTAAATATAATACATTCTAAAGGATAGAAATTAGTTTTGCATTAAATGCTTTCCATTTATCAGCCAATCATCACTAATCGTATTGAAGATAGCGGCCCGTTCGGCTGTGCTGATAAGCCGGCTGAAAACACTGTTGGCTGATTTGTTGTGAGAGAAAAATATTGTTCCGGCTAAAAAAACAAGCTGAAAAAGACGAATTACAAGTCGGATGAACAGGGCCAGTGTCTTATTAGAAAATAAAGTGAGGGCACATGCGACTTTTTGTGTCCTTTGTTAATCTGTCTTAAAACTTTTAGAATGTGTTATATTACATGACAGAGGGAGTACACGTGGAAAAACTAGCTCCGCCTGCAGGTTCCTTCGCCAAATTGAGCATCGGTAGTTTCATCAGGGACAAGTCCAGCATCGTTTTTATTCTTTGAAAATGGGCATTGAGCTGCATGCACGTCATTATAGTATTTGGATCAACAGCTTCGAATGAGCTTCGAATGCTTGCTCATTCTGGAGTTTACGTAATTTTATATATACTCATAAGAACAGCTGGAGTTCCCTGTTGATTTGAACATGCATCACGAGATTAATAATTAACATATCCGCAGAAAAGGTTTAATTTCAATGGAGAGATAGGTAACTTTCAAGTTTTAACCCTTTTATCGCTGGAGGCGCAGTTAGTGCGCCGTCGTACAGAGCACTTATGTACCGTCCAAAATTGCGTGATCATGTACTCGTTTCACTCTGGCAACTAGTACTCCGCAGCTGCCTCCTTTATTCATAATAACAAAATCACTGCTACCATCAGTCCATCTACCACCAGACACCAATACTACTGTTCTGCAAATAGAGTACTGCATGTACGTACTGTTGACACTCAAAAATGTCAACACACTTGAAGTTGTCAAAATATGGAATGTACTTCACCATTGCGTTCCTCTCATCGAGACGGTCAAAAAGCATATATGGAACGTCTAATTCGGAATCCGGATGAAGGAGTTATGCCCCTGAAAAGATGCTCTGCTGTCAGGACTCCCGACCCAAGTCGCGACTTCCGACGGCCGGGACTGCTGACTCGAGTCGGGACTTCTGACCTATGTCGGGACTTCTGACATATGTCGGGACTTCCGACGGTCTGGACTGCTGACCCGAGTCGAGACTTCCGACCCATGTCGGGACTTCCGATGGTCGGGACTGCTGACTCGAGTCGGGACTTCCGATAGACCTAATAAAAAGGGCTGTTCGGATCTGGCTTTCTGGATGTCGATCCGAACTATTATAAACTCGTGGAAAACTTAAAAAATAAGACTTGGAGAGGTTTCCTACTGGGATAAGACCATATATATAAGAGGATCATGGCCGATTAAGTTCCCGTCTATCCAATCGCCATACAAACAAATCAATTTATTCTTTTTACCCCTTTTATCTTCTCCTTCAACCTCTATGCTGTTCATCCCTCGATCAAAGACCAAGGATGACGTCCTAGGCTTGCCGGCCAACCTAGGGCAACCCGGCGACGTCCTTGCCCTGACGGGGTCCCTCCCGGGTGAGAGCTTTGACGGTTCCTTTGTTAGTTTGCCTGAAAACTAGCCGGTTCTTCGTCACGTAAGCGCGACTGGTTATCCTTTTGTGGTTTGCTTGTAAACCTCTCCATGCTTCACCACGAAAGAGTGATTCTTCGCTGCGTTCTTTGATTCATAGCGACCCGGGCGTCTAATATCCTTTTCTAGTGTGTGATTTGGATAACATCGGACGTCAACACGTACGTACTGCCCGTGTCTGTGCCCGTGCAACCTCAGAAACTTTATTTTTAAGAGAAAAGAACTCGGTACCCAAACTACACGTGCCAAACGGGTACAACCACTCGGCAAGCCGGGTCTCTGTACAAAGTTGTTGTAGAGCCGCTGCATAGTCCACATAGATGTACAGCTTGCGTGACTCTTGCTAAAATAGTCCTGACTCCGTCTCCTCTACTGTAGTAGTACGTAGTTTCTACTAGTTGCCATTTGAGAGATTGTTTAGCAATAACAGCTCTAATAGCAATTTTGTTACAATTTCTACTAAATGTCCACTTTCATATATTCAAAACCATTTTTTTCTCGTGCTTGCATGGAAAAGCGACTCCAGACTTATTTGCTTGATTAGGGCTGTTTAGGGCAGAAGCAAATCGCCGGGCGAGGTCATCCCCAGAAACAATAAAAAAACAGCACTTAATTGTTGAGCCATGCTGGCTGAAAGAGAAGTTTTCTTGAGACATGTGTGAGACTAGCTATTGCAACTTGCTAGCGCGCTGCTTTCTCTCTTCTCCGTCCAATGAAAACGTACATGAGCTAGCTATTTGACTCCCACTCTTAAGGGCTTCACCTGTGCGGCTCCGGTACCGGAGCCGAAGCCCAAAGGTGAACCCATTTTTTTCGAGCTCTGGCTCCTCTCACGGAAAGTGCTCTTTGTCCTTCCATTCGACTCCAGAAGTGCTTCTCGCTGCTGCTGCATTTAGTGTGGCTCGATCCATTGACTCGGGCCAAAACCCGTGGAGGAGGAGAAGCCGATGCGGGAGCCACATGGAAACGGTGCTTAAGAGCGGCTCTTCGTCGGTCAGTTTCCGCGGGAGCCGGAGGAGCTCAACTGCCAAACGGCTCTCAATCTCACGGCATGAAAAGCCTGTAAATTCCTAGGCCGAGGTTTCGCAATTCAAAGCAGCGCAACTGACAGGCAGAACTGGCACAGAAGCACCACTGCACCAAAATTCCTTCCACGAGCAGCAAGCATGCACGTATGCATGCTGGGTACTACTCGTACGTGCCCAGTGCCTTCGACGTACGGGACGCCGGGACGGCCCCCGACCCCGAGTGCCGGACCCGTTTAGCTTCCCGGCTAAACTGCAGTGCTTATCCTATCGAATGTTTAGATACATGTATAGAGTATTAAATATAGATTAAAAATAAATAATTATATAGATTGCGACTAATTTGCAAGATGAATTTTTAAACTTAATTAGTCCATGATTTGACAATACGGTGCTACCGTAAACATATGCTAATGGCCCTGTTCATCTGGCTTATAATCCGTCTTATTCAGCTTGTTTTTTCAGCAAGAACAATATTTTTCTCTCACAAAAAATCAGTCAACAGTGTTTTTCAGCCGGCTTATAATTCCAGCCGAACGGCTCCAATGACGGGTTAATTAGCCTTAATAAATTTATCTTGCAGATTACTGACGGAATCTGTAATTTGTTTTTTTATTAGTATTCGAACACCCCATACAACACCCTATGTGACATCCGATGTGACACTAGTTAAACTTTAGTCCCTGCAGGCAACAGTGGTCACATGCAGATGCAGTGTTGGTAAGAGACTTCTGTTTTCAGGCGCGCGACGAGAGAAAGAAAGCGTCTCAGTAGTCTATGATATTTATCCCCTCGCAAAAGGGGTGACAGTGACCAGGTCCGGGCGACTGTTTACCAAAAACACAGGTCTCCGCAAAATTATAAGACCATGTATAGGGGTTGACGCCTGCCCAGTGCCGGAAGGTCAAGGAAGTTGGTGAACTAATGACAGGGAAGCTGGCAACCGAAGCCTCGGTGAACGGCGGCTTTTTTTGCGACGGCCCAAGACACGGCGGTACTTGTGATATTTCTGCTTGGGACGCGTTTTATTTAGCAGTTTTCTGGATGTTAAATACCATTGGACGGGTTACTTTTTTAAAAGACCCGGTTACCCGGCTTTGATTAATAAGGAGTCAGCATACAACAATGTTTACATGCGCGAGAGGCGCTCCCTACCGCAGCCTAGGCCGCAGAGGGTTTAGAAATTTAGACACTGATTACTCGCTAATGATTTGGACAACTATTAGGGGTTTTAGAGTTACGCCACCTCTTGTTTCAGCTTTGATTCCCCCTATCACTGGCACTGAAGTTGACAACATTGATTAAACTGACGCTACAACTGTCTGGCTGCAAGAGCTCACTAGGCCTCCAACTCCACCACATCAAATTCATCAACAATCGCCGCTAAGGCCTTCACTAGCTCTTTGTCGTCTAGGCATGCTGCTGCCCTGATTGCCTTGATGGCCTCTTCTAGGAGATCACCACCATGTAAATCAATGTATTCCGTTACTGCTGCATCTGGCGCCGGACGGCGTGGATTGAGGAACTCTAGTTCGCGCATCAGCTTGCGCTGCGCGCGCTCAGCCACCGGCACCGTGGATGGCTTGTTAGCCTGGCGCAAGCTTGAGCGCATCGCCTGCAAAGTCTTCCTCTTCCTCAGCTTGCCTGCACGAGGGATAGTCGCACAGGGTGGAGGAGGCTCTGGTGTCGGCAGCAAGGGTGTCGGGAGCTCTTTGAACATCATGCTGCAAAAATCAGCAATCTGTCCACCTGCCTCCCGATCACCCACATCCTGTTCATCGACCAAGTTGCAGAAGTCATGTCGCAATACTAAATCCTGTAAAGCATGGGCTCCTAGCCCTTGCGCGCCGTCATCATCGCAGCCACCGAGCCCATGGGATAGGGAGGTAGGGACTCCGGTGTCATCGCCGTTACTGGAGGTCTCCTTCATGTTGCTCGGCTCGTGCACCGGTGATGTAGGAGGTTGCTTGTTGTTGACCAGCGAGCAGATTGGTTGTTCAGCAGTGAAAGCATCTAGGCCCCGAGAGTTGGTTTCGGCAATTGATGACAACGCAATATTATCATGACTAACGTGTGTTTTGCAGAAACTTTGGTAAGTTAGGTCATGGGAATGGTGACTATTTTGGGCACTATGGTTTTTATGCCCCTTGATGGAAATCGTTTTGGTTTTCAAAGGATTAACGTCAAGATTAAGGACGGTTAGTTTCGGACGTCGAGGAGTTGAGTTACATTCGGAATAGTCGTTAGGATCTTTGTTTTTCTCCTTTGGCCGTACTATAAAGGGGGGCATAAGCGAGTAGCTTGACCTAGGTGAGTCTTTTGTTTAGGTGTGGTGCACACTTGTCAAACTTAGCAATAGGTAGCTCAGGTGAAGCCCAAAGTTTAGTTGGAAGAAACTCGGTTCAAGTTGCGTCGCGATTCGAAGTCGTTTAAGCCATTTATCCTTGACCGGACGCGGTCTCTGCCTTGACCGGACACGTTCGGTCAGTGCTGGCAGTCACCGCAGTTTCAACTCGGTCGACCGAACGCAGTCCTCCCCTGGACTGGACACGGTGATCGGGTTAACCAAAGTCAGAGAGGGTAAGTGATCTGATCAGACGTGACTGGGAATTCGATCGGGCGCGTCTACAGTGCATTCGGTCCAGTTCCAGAGAGGTACTTCGCTGACCGGACGCGTCCGGTCATCACCGATCGGACTCGACCGAGCGTCTGGTCAAAGTACAGTAAGGTTCTTGCATGACCGGACGTGTCCAGTCACTCCTGATCGGACTCGCTATGCGTCCGGTCACTCAGCACCATTGGTTTCAAATTTGACCGTTGCCACTGACCGGACGTGTCCAGTCACATCGACCGGCGCGTCCGATCAGTACATAAAATGCTGAGGTGGCACATAACGGTTGGAATTAACTGTGGGGTGTATAAATACATCCCCTACACCTCTATTTGAGGTCTCTTGCTCATTTGTTCAGCTGAGAAACACCTTTCAAGTGCAAGGAAGTACAAGAGCTCTAGTGAGGGTTGAGATTTGAGAATCCAAGTTTGAAATCCCTCATTAGTGACTAGGGAGTAGCAAGTGTGCATCCACCTTCTCATTAGGCTTGTTGTGGTCAAGTGAGAGTTCTTGCTTTGTTACTCTTGGTGATCGCCATCACCTAGACGGCTTGGTGGTGATTGGGGGTTTGGTGATCATCCGACGGAGCTTGTGGATGACCCAACTCATCTTGTGAGCGGTTGTGGGTGATTCACCATGACAGAGTGTCAAAGAATCAGCCCGTAGAGAGCACTTAATCCTTGCGTGGATCAAGGAGGAGCTACACCCTTGCGCGGGTGCTCCAACGAGGACTAGTGGAGAGTGGTGACTCTCCGATACCTCGGGAAAACATCGTCGTGTTCCTAACCCTTTACTTTCAAGCAATTACTTTCTCGTATTACTTTTGTTGCTTGATTTACTTTCCTAGAATTGCCATGTTAGACTAGGATTGAAACTTAGGGTGTAAAACTTTTATCGATAGAATCACAAGGAACACTTGTAGGCACTAGGGGTGAATTATGACTTAGTAGGATTTAATTCTTGCAATAAATTTTAGAAAAGCCCAATTCACCCCCCTCTTGGGCATCTTGATCCTTTCAATTGGTATCGGAGCCGAGTTGCTCCTAAATTAGGCTTTACCACCTAGAGCAAGATGTCTAATGGGGAAGGACCACCTCCCACCTTTGAGGGAGATGATTTTCCATATTAGAAAATCCGCATGGAGGCGTACCTCGAAGCCATAGATGTCGGGTGTCTTAGAGCCGCCACCGAAGGGCTTCCCGAAATCAAGGATCCCGCTAACCCCGTTGGTGACGAGGAGAAGTACGACCGGTGGAATACAAAGGCAAAAAATACACTCTACCGGGGCCTTGATAAGGATATCTTCAATCGTGTACATAATGCAAAAAACACTCATGAATTGTGGAAAAACCTTTGTGCTCTCCATGAGGGAACTAAGAGTGAGCATGAGGAATGCTATCATATTGCTTTGAAGAAAATTAATTCTTTTAAGATGCTTCCCAAGAAAAGTGCTAATGACATATACACTCGTTTGAATATTCTTGTAGAGGATCTCAATGCTCTCAGGCTCAATCAAATGAGTCCATCGGATGTTGCAAGGAGGATCTTGAGTGTTCTTCCCGTTGAAAAGTATGGTCACATTGTCACCGTGCTTCACCAAAGTGATCTCTCCACCGCAACACCGACACAAGTATTGGGAAAGATTAATGCTCATGAGATGTACATGCATATCACTCCGGAAGAGGGCTCATCATCTTCCAAGAAGAAGGACTTGGCCTTCAAAGCTAGCCCTGACAAGAAAAAGAAGAAGAGTCAAGCCATGATCGTGCATGAAAACTCAAGTGAGAGTGATATTGATGATGCATCACTTGCCCTCATGGTGAGAAAGACCACCAAGATGCTAAAGAAGCTTAACAAGAGTGGCATCAAGTTCGATGGCAAGAAAAAGAATTTCTTCACAAGTAGCAAAAGAAAGCCTATATCCGAAATGGATTGCTACAATTATGGTGAACTTGGTCATCTAGCTCATTAATGCCCTAAGCCTCCAAAAGACAAGTATAAGAACAAGAACAAGGGCAAGAAAAATAAATCTAGTGATGAAGAAGATGAGAAGAAGAAGAACAAGCCATACAAGAAGAAGGATGGCAAGAAGAAAGAATATCACAAAAAGAAGAAGGGAGACAAAGCTTATATTGTTGGTGATTGCCTCACCGACATTGAGTCATCATGTGAGTCCTCCGGTGATGAAAGCGACGACGAGAAAGAGAAGGTCGCCGCGTTTGTGATTGGGCCATCATCATCTTCATCGACATCTTCATCACCACCTTCACCGCCATCTTCACCGTCATCATCCACTACTCATCTATGCCTCATGGCCAAGGGTGAATGAAAGGTACAAAATAATAAGAGTGATGATGATGATAGTGATAGTGATGATGAATATGATGCACCTTCTTATGATGAACTTGTAAAATTGCTAAACAAATATTCTAAAGTCATAAGAAAGACTAAAAATAAAAATGATGAGCTTCAAAATGAAAATGAATCACTTTCATCAACGCTTGAGATTGCACAAAGACTAGTGATGAGCTTAAAGATCAAAATAAAATTATGACTTCTACTCTCAAGGAGCTCAAAACTTTCAACAAAGAGCTTAGGGATGAACATGATAAACTTAAGAAGAAGCTTGATGAGCTCAACACTAGGCACAACTTGCTAAAAGATAAATATACTTCATTGAAAATTAATTATGATAGTCTTGTTGTTGCTAATGAGCTTTCTCTTGAGACACATGATGCTACTAATCAAGTTGTTAAGATTGATATAGCCACATCATGTGATGACTTGATCATTGAGAGTATTGAGCAAGGCTCTAGTGACAAAGGCAAGAAAGTGGTTGAGTCTGACAACTATGATGAGTATGCTAAGCTCAAGAGTAAAAATGAAATGCTTAGAGATGAGAATAAGAAGCTCAAAGGGTTGAAGGATCTTGAAAAGCAAACATCAAATGAGTCACTCATTGAGGAGAACAAAAAGCTCAAGCAAGAGAAAGAGCATCTCAAGACTGGCTTAAGTTCACAAGAGGTCAATACTTGCAAAGTAAGCAACTCATGAACACTGTCATGAAGATGGATAGAAGTGACATTGGTTACTTGGCAAATCAAGAGAAGAAGGCTAAAGTTCAATAACAACAAAGCAAATCAAAGCCCAAACCAAAGAGATGTGTTGAGTGTGGACAAGAGGGCCACTTTGCTCATGAGTGTGAAACTCCACCACCACAACCCTTGCCCAAGCATGCTAGACTCTTTGCTTTCAATGCTCACTATATGCTAAGAAAAGATTCAAGTGGAAAGATGAAAGTCATGTTCTTGGGTCCCCCAAACAAGAATAGACCTAAGAAAATTTAGGTTGCCAAGTCACTAGTTGAGAAAGTTAAGGGTCCCTCTCAAATTTGGGTCCCTAAACAAAAAGCTTAATCTCTTGTGTGTAGGTGAACTACAAGACCGGTGGATCTCATTGGGTTATTGATAGTAGTTGCACTCAACATATGACCGGTGATCCTCGTATGTTCACCTTACTTGAAGAAATGGGGAATATCAAGAGAAGATCACATTTGGGGATAATTCAAAGAGCAAAGTCAAGGGTATAGGCAAGATTGCAATATCAAATGATCACTCTCTTTCAAATATGCTCTATGTTGCTTCCTTGAGCTTCAATCTACTATTCGTTGGGCAACTTTGTGACCTTAGTTATCAATGCTTATTCACTCCAAATAAAGTGGTAGTATCAAAGATAGATGACAAGCAAATGATTTTCAAAGGATTTAGATACAACAATCTCTATCTTGTTGATTTCACCTCCGAAGATGCAAACTTGATGACATGCATGTTCACCAAAACTTCACTTGGGTGGCTTTGGCATAGGAGGCTTGCTCATGTTGGTATGAACACTCTCAACAAATTATTAAAGAAAGAGTTAGTGAGAGGCTTGAAAGATGTCAAGTTTGAGAAGAACAAACCTTGTAGTGCATGTCAAGCCGGCAAACAAGTTGCAAATACACATCCAACAAAAGCTTACATGTCAACATCAAGAGTGTTAGAGCTTCTACACATGAATTTGTTTGGTCCTACTACTTACAAGAGCTTGGGTGAAAATCTTTATTGTCTTGTGATTGTGGATGACTATTTAAGATACACTTGGATATTCTTTCTTCATGACAAATCCGAAGTGGCCAATTGCTTCAAGAAGTTTGTAAAGAGAGCTCAAAATGAATTTGAAGTCAAGATAAAGAAGATAAGAAGTGACAATGGCAAAGATTTTGACAACACAAACATTGAAGCTTATTGTGATGAGATTGGAATCAAGCATGAAGTTTCATCAACCTACACTCCTCAACAAAATGGTGTAGTTGAGAGAAAAAACCAGACATTGATTACCTTTGCAAGAACAATGCTTGATGAGTACAACACACCAAAAAAAATATGGGCCGAGGCAATCAACACCGCATGCTATGCATCAAATCGCCTCTTCCTACAAAAGTTTCTTGGCAAGACCCCCTATGAGTTGCTAAATGGGAAGAAGCCAGACATCTCATTCTTTCGGGTGTTTGGTTGCAAATGCTACATCTACAAGAAGCGGCCACACCTAGGGAAGTTTTAAAGACGTTGTGGTATTGGTTTTCTTGTTGGCTACTCATCAAAGTCCAAAGCATATAGAGTATTTAACCATACCACCGGTTTGGTTGAAGAAACATATGATGTGGAATTTGATGAATCTAACGGCTCCCAAGGAGCAATTGAGAATTGTGATGATGTAGGTGATGAACCATTGAGGGAGGCAATGAAGAACATACCGGTGGGAGACATCAAGCCTAAAGATTATGAAGACGATGCTTAAATGGTCAATCCATCATCTTCATCAGATGTGCCTCAAGATGATGACAAGAATGAGAGAGTTAAAAATAAAGACACTCATGTCTCTCATGATCAAACCGAGGCACAAGCTAAAGATGTTGATGCTCCTCAACCTCCTCCTCAAGTGGTTGATAGAAGACACTCACCTCTACTTCAAGCACATCCACAAGATCTCATCATAGGGAGTCCTACAAAGGGTGTAATGACTCGATCTCAAAAGCTTGCTTCTTTTATTGAACATCACTCTTTTGTCTCTTGTCTTGAACCTAAGAATGTAGAAGAAGCTCTTCAAGATCCGAATTAGGTGAATGCAATGCACGAAGAATTGAACAACTTTACCCGTAATCAAGTTTGGACACTTGAGAAGCATCCAAAAGGTGCAAGAGTCATTGGAACTAAGTGGATGTTCCGCAACAAGCAAGATGACCAAGGCGTAGTTATGAGGAACAAGGCAAGACTAGTTGCAAAGGGGTTCTCTCAAGTTGAAGGCCTTGATTTTGGAGAGACCTTTGCACCCGTTGCAAGACTTGAAGCCATCCGTATCCTTCTTACATATGCATCGCATCATGAAATGAAATTATATCAAATGGATGTTAAAAGTGCTTTTTAAATGGCTTCATAAATGAACTAGTCTATGTTGATCAACCTCCCGGGTTTGAAGACCCTAAATATCCTAATCATGCTTATAGGTTGTCCAAGGCGCTATATGGGCTCAAGCAAGCCCCTAGAGCATGGTATGAGCGCCTCCGGGACTTCCTCATTGAGAAGGGCTTCACAATTAGAAAGGTCGACACCACACTATTCACCAAGAAGCATAATGGGAAGATCTTCATTTGTCAAGTCTATGTTGATGATATTATCTTTGGATCAACAAATGAAGATTATTGCAAGGAATTTGGTGAATTGATGTCGAAGGAGTTCGAGATGTCCATGATTGGTGAACTTACCTTCTTCCTTGGTTTTCAAGTCAAGCAAATGAAAGAAGGGATTTTTATCTCTCAAGAAAAGTATACCAAGAATCTTCTCAAGAGATTCAAGATGGAGGATTGTAAGCCAATCAAGACCCTAATTCCATCTAATGGACATCTCGACCTAGATGAGGGAGGTAAATCGGTTGATCAAACTCTCTACCGTTCTATGATTGGTAGCTTGTTGTACCTTACCGCATCTAGGTCCAATATCATGTTTAGTTTGTGCATATGTGCTCGCTTTCAAGCATGTCCTAAAGAACCTCACCTAAGTGCCATGAAAAGAATCCTAAGATATCTTAAGTACACCCCAAACATTAGTCTTTGGTATCCTAAAGGAGCTAGATTCTAACTAGTTGGCTATTTCAACTCGGATTATGCCGGTTGCAAAATTGATAGAAAAAGCACATCCGGAGGGTGCCATTTGCTTGGGAGGTCACTAGTATCTTGGTCATCTAAAAAGCAAAATAGTGTGGCTTTGTCCACCGCCGAGGCGGAATACATTGCCGCGGGGGTTTGTTGTGCATAAATCTTATATATAAAGCAAACCCTTCTAGACTATGGTGTTGTTCTTGATAAGGTGTCACTTTTATGTGATAATGAAAGTGCCGTTAAAATTGCTAATAATCCGGTACAACACTCACGCATCAAGCACATTGATATCCGCCATCACTTTCTAAGAGATCATGTTGCTAAAATGATATATCACTAGAAGGTGTAAGAAGTGAAAATCAATTAGCGGATATCTTCACTAAACCTTTGGATGAGGCTATCTTTTGTAGGTTGAGAAGTGAGCTAAATGTGCTTGATTCTAGTAACTTAAAAAAAATGAGCTTGTGTTGTCCCTTGCATTGCATTGCATTGTAATATATGTCATGTTTAAACTTCCGTAATGCTTCTAGGACTTGTCTAACACGGTTACGATAACTCTCCTTTGGAGGAGTGAAGAAGCCTAATCGTGGATCAAACTTGACAAGCAACCTAGTTTTACCTTCTTGCTTTGCATTGCATATGCATGGTTGTTGCTTTGTCGTTTCTTTTCGGTTTGGCTTTGAGCAACCTCTGTGTTCGTCCATGAATAGAGAGAGCATTTGACGCTCCCAAGGGTTTATAAACTCTATTGCATGGCCATACGTTGCTCCTCGGGTGTTTATCGCATATTTTCTTAAAAATAATACTAGCCTAAGGCAAAATATTTTGATGCTCTTCAAGTGTTCCAATGACTCTTGCATATTTTCTTAAAAATAATACTAGCATAAGGCAAAATATTTTGATCCTCGGGTCTTCCTCACTACTATGCCTTGGTCATCTTGCTTATTGCGAAACACCTACTTTGTTCCAATGACTCTTGCACCTTTTGGATGCTCTTCAAGTGTCCAAACTTGATTGCGGGTGAAGTTGTTCAATTCTTCGTGCATAGCATTCACCTAATCCGGATCTTGAAGAGCTTCTTCTACATTCTTAGGTTCAAAACAAGAGACAAAAGAGTGATGTTCAACAAAAGAAGCAAATTTTTGAGATCGAGTCATTACACCCTTTGTAGGACTTCCTATGATGAGATCTTGTGGATGTGCTTAAAGTAGAGGTGAGTTTCTTCTATCAACCACTTGAGGAGATGGTTGGGAAGCATCAACATCATGAGCTTATGCCTCGACTTGTTCATGAGAGACATGAGTGTCTTTATTTTCAACTCTCTCATTCTTATCATCATCTTGAGGCACATGTGATGAAGATGGTGGATTGACAATTTGTACATCGTCTTCATCATCTTTAGGCTTGATGTCTCCCACTGGCATGTTCTTCATTGCCTCCCTCAATGGTTTATCACCTACATCATCACAATTCTCAATTGCTCCTTGGGAGCCGTTAGATTCATCAAATTCTACATCATATGTTTCTTCAACCAAACCGGTGGCATGGTTAAATACTCTATATGCTTTGGACTTTGATGAGTAACCAACAAGAAAGCCAATATCACAACGTCTTTGAAACTTCCCTAGGTGTTGACGTTTTTTATAGATGTAGCATTTGCAACCAAACATCCGGAAGAATGAGACGTTCGGCTTCTTCCCATTTAGCAGCTCATAGGGAGTCTTGCCAAGAAACTTTTGTAGGAAAAGGCGATTTGAAGCATAGCGTGCGGTGTTGATTGCTTCGGCCCACAATTTTTCTGGTGTATTGTACTCATCTAGCATTGTTCTTGCAAGGGTGATCAATGTCCGGTTCTTTCTCTCAACTACACCATTTTATTGAGGAGTGTAGGTTGATGAAACTTCATGCTTGATTCCAATCTCATCACAATAAGCTTCAATGTTTGTGTTGTCAAACTCTTTGCCATTGTCACTTCTAATCTTCTTTATCTTAACTTCAAATTCATTTTGAGCTCTTTTTGCAAACTTCTTGAAGCAATTTGCCACTTCGGATTTGTCATGAAGAAAGAAAGTCTAAGTGTATCTTGAGTAGTTATCCACAATCATAAGACAATAGAGATTTTTACCCAAGCTCTTGTAAGTTGTAGGACCAAATAAATCCATGTGTAGAAGTTCTAACACTCTTGATGTTGACATGTAAGCTTTGGTTGGATGAGTATTTGCAACTTATTTGCCGGCTTGACATGCACTACAAGGTTTGTCCTTCTCAAACTTGACATCCTTCAAGCCTCTTACTAGTTCTTTTTAAATAGCTTGTTGAGAGTGTTCATTCCAACATGAGCAAGCCTCCTATGCCAAAGCCATCCAAGTGTAGTTTTGGTGAACAAACATGTCATCAAGTTTGCATCTTCGGAGGTGAAGTCAACAAGATAGAGATTGTTGTATCTAAAGCCTTTGAAAATCATTTGCTTGTCATCTATCTTTGAAACTACCACTTCATTAGGAGTGAATAAGCATTGGTAGCCAAGGTCACAAAGTTGCCTAACGGATAGTAAGTTGAAACTCAATGAAGCAACATAGAGCACATTTGAAAGAGAGTGATCATTTGATATTGCAATCTTGCCTATACCCTTGACTTTGATCTTTGAATTGTCCCCAAATATGATCTTCTCTTGACATACCCCATTTTCTTCAAGTGAGGTGAACATACGAGGTTCACCGGTCATATGTTGAGTGCAACCACTATCAATAATCCAATGAGATCCACCGGTCTTGTAGTTCACCTACACACAAGAGATCAAGCTTTTTGTTTAGGGACCCAAACTTGAGAGGGACCCTTGACTTTCTCAACTAGTGACTTGGCAACCTATATTTTCTTAGGCCTATTCTTGTTAGGGGGACCCAAGAACATGACTTTCATCTTTCCACTTGAATCTTTTCTAAGCATGTAATGAGCATTGAAAGCAAAGGGTTCAGCATGCTTGGGCAAGGGTTGTGGTGGTGGAGTTTTGCACTCATGAGCAAAATGACCTTCTTGTCCACACTCAACACATCTCTTTGGTTTAGGCTTTGACTTGCTTTGTTGTTGTTGAGCTTTAACCTTCTTCTCTTGATTTGCCAAGTAACCAATGTCACTTCTATCCATCTTCATGACGGTGTTCATGAGTAGCTCACTTTGCAAATGTTGACCTCTTGTGAACTTGCTTAGGCCGGTCTTAAGATGCTCTTTCTCTTATTTGAGCTTTTTGTTCTCTTCAATAAGTGACTCATTTGATGTTTGCTTTTCAAGAGCCATCAACTTCTTGTTCTCATTTCTAAGCATCTCATTTTCACTCTTGAGCTTGACATAATCATCATAGTTGTCGGACTCAACCACATTCTTGCCTTTGCCGCTAGAGCCTTACTCAATGTTCTCAATAATCAAGTCATCATATGATATAGCTATATCAATCTTAACAACTTGGTTAGTAGCATCATGTGTCTCAAGAGAAAGCTCATTAGTAACAATAAGACTATCATAATTGATTTTCAATGTAGTATATTTGTCTTTTAGCAAGTTGTGTATAGTGTTGAGCTCATCATGATTCTTCTCAAGTTTATCATGTTCATCTCTAAGCTCTTTGTTAGAAGTTTTGAGCTCCTTGAGAGTAGAAGACATAATTTCATTTTGATTTTTGAGCTCATCACAAGTCTTATGTGCATTCTCAAGCTTAGATGAGAGTGAGTCATTTTCATTTTGGAGCTCATCATTTTCATTTCTAGTTCTTCTTATGATTTTAGAGTATTTATTTAATAATTTTATAAGTTCATCATAAGAAGGTGCATCATATTCATCATCACTATCACTATCATCATCATCACTCTCATTGTTTTGTACCTTTCATTCACCCTTGGCCATAAGGCATAGGTGAGAAGTGGACGATGATGGTGAAGGTGGCGGTGAAGGTGGTGATGAAGATGTCGGTGAAGATGATGATGACCCAATCACAAATGTGGCGACCTTCTCTTTCTCATCGTCGCTCTCATTGCCGGAGGACTCACATGATGACTCAATGTCGGTGAGCCAATCACCAACAATGTAAGCTTTGCCTCCCTTCTTCTTGTGAAACTTTTTTCTCTTGTCATCCTTCTTTTTGTATGGCTTGTTCTTCTTCTCATCTTCTTCATCACTTGAATCATTTCTCTTGCACTTGTTCTTGTTCTTGTACTTGTCTTTTGGAGGCTTAGGGCATTGATGAGCTAAGTGGCCAAGTTCACCACAATTGTAGCAATCCATCTCGGATATAGGCTTCCTTTTGCTACTTGTGAAGAACTTCTTCTTCTTGCCATCGAACTTGATGTCACTCTTGTTGAGCTTCTTTAGCATCTTGGTGGTCTTTCTCACCATGAGTGCAAGTGATGCATCATCAACATCACTTTCACTTGAGCTTTCTTGCACCATCATGGCTTGGCCCTTCTTCTTTTTTTGTCATGGCTAGCTTTGAAGGCCAAGTCTTTCTTCTTGGAAGATGATGAGCCCTCTTCCGGAGTAATGTGCATGTACATCTCATGTGCATTGATATTTCCCAATACTTGTGTCGGTGTTGCGGTGGAGAGATCACTTTGGTGGAGCACGGTGACAATGTGACCATACTTCTCAACGGGAAGAACACTCAAGATCCTCCTTGCAACATCCGATTGACTCATTTGAGTGAGCCCAAAAGCATTGAGATCCTCTACAAGAACATTCAATCAAGTGTACATTTCATTAGCACTTTCTTTGGGAAGCATCTCAAAATAATTAATTTTCTTTAAAGCAATGTTATAGCGTTCCTCACGCTCACTCTTAGTTCCCTCATGGAGAGCACAAAGATTTTCCCACAATTCATGAGCGTTTTTGGCATTACGCGTACGATTGAAGATATCCTTGCCTAGGCCCCGGTAGAGTGCATTTTTTGCCTTTGTATTCCACCGGTAGTACTTCTCCTCGTCACCACTTGGGTTGGCAGGATCCTTGATAGCGGGAAGCCCTTCAGTTGCGGCTCTAAGGCACTCAACATCTATGGCTTCGAGGTACATCTCCATACGAATTTTCCAATATGGAAAATCATCTCCCTCAAAGGTGGGAGGTGGTCCTTCCCAATTAGACATCTTGCTCTAGGCGGTGAAGCCTAAATAAAGAGCAACTCGGCTCCGATACCAATTGAAATGATCAAGATGCCCAAGAGGGGGTGAATTGGGCTTTTCTAAAAATTAATTGCAAGAATTAAATCCTACAAGCCAAAGTTCACCCATAGTGTCTACTAGTGTTCCTTGTGATTCTACCGGTAAAAAGTTTTGCACCCTAAGTTTCAATCCTAGTCTAGCATGGCAATTCTAGAAAAGTAAAACAAGCAATGAAAGAAATACATGAAAGTAAATGCTTGAAAGTAAGGGTTAGGAACACAGCGATGTTTTCCCGAGGTATCGGAGAGTCGCCACTCCCCACTAGTCCTCGTTGGAGCACCCGCGCAAGGGTGTAGCTCCCCCTTGATCCGCGCAAGGATCAAGTGCTCACTACGGGCTGATTCTTTGACACTCCGTCGCGGTGAATCGTTCAAAACCGCTCACAAGATGAGTTGGGTCATCCACAAGCTCGCCGGATGATCACCAAACTCCCAATCACCACCAAGCCATCTAGGTGATGGCGATCACCAAGAGTAACAAGCTAGAACTCTCACTTGACCACAACAAGCCTAATGAGAAGATGGATGCACACTTGCTACTCACTAGACGCTAGTGAGGGATTCTCAAACTTTGATTCTCAAATCACTACCCTCACTAGAGCTCTTGTACTTCCTTGCACTTGAAAGGTGTTTCTCAGCTGAACAAATGAGCAAGAGACCTCTAAAAGAGGTGGAGGGGATGTATTTATACACCCCACAGTCAAATCCAACCGTTACCTACCAATTCAGCAAAACACGCACTAACCGGACGCACCGGTCGACGTGACCGGACGCGCCGGTCGAACGTAACGGTCGAAAAACTGAACAACATCGCTGAGTGACCGGACGTGTCCGGTCGTGCAAGAACCTTACTGTACTTTGACCTGATGCTCGGTCGCGTCCGATCAATGATGACCGGACGCGTCAGGTCAGCAAAGTACCTTACTGGAACGTGACCGGACGCGTCCGATCACTTTTCAGTCGCGTCCGATTAGACTTTTACCCTCTGAGACACGTGTTAGACCGATCAACGCGTCCGGTCCTCACAGGGACCGCGTCCGGTCAACCAGGTTGAAAACACAGTGACTGTTAGTACTGACCGGACGCGTCCGGTCATGACAGAGACCGCGTCCGGTCAAGGGTAAACGGCCTAAACGACTTCGAAATACGACACAACTTGAACCAAGCTGCTTCAACTGAACTTTGAGCTTTTCCTAAGCTATCTAGTGCTAAGTTTGACAAGTGTGCACCACACATAAACAAAAGACTCACCTAGGTCAAGCTACTCGCTCATGCCCCCTTTATAATACGGCCAAAGGAAAGAAGCGAAGATCCTAACGACTATTTCGGATGTAACTCAACACCTTGGCATCCGGAACTAACCGTTCTTAATCTTGTCGTTGATCCTTTGAAAACCGAAACGATTTCCATCAAGGGGCATGAATACCATAGTGCCCAAAGCAGTTATCAACCCCATGACCTAACTTATCAAAGTTTCTGCAAAACATACGTTAGTCATGGTAATAATGCGTTGTCATCTATTGCCGAAACCAACTCCCGGGACCTAGATGCTTTCAGCTAGGATGTTGCGATGTGTTACTTTTTATTGGCATTGGAAACACTCTGTCCTAGAATAAGTGACGTTTTGGGTTTGTCCTAAGTCAAACCATTTATAGTTTGACCAAATTTATATAAAAAGGTACAAATGTCTATGACACAAAAAAAAGTATTATCGGATTTGTCGTGAAATATATTTTTATATTCTACCTATTCGGCATCCTAAATAATGTTATTTTCTATAAATTTGATCAAATTTAAAATGATTTGACTTAAGATAAACTAAAATATCTTCTTTTGGGACGGGGGAGCAGTAAAAAGAACCACCAGAAGAATTAAAAGTGCGTCACGCCGACGAGGGCTGCGTGTTTTCTACCGCTTGGAGCGAAGCGAACCCGGCGCGAGGAATCGCCCGGCCGGCAGGGAGGAGCAACGCGCAGGTGCGCGGTTTTGTCGGTGGCCGCGGCCGGCACCGCGGGCATGACTGGCCGCGACGACAAACCGACAAGCGCTTCAATCCGGTGACTTTGCCACGTGTCATGGTAACTTTGACTAGTAGAACAACGAGCAAGTATACTACAGGACTGCGACTGTACCATGGGCATGATCGACGGCTTGCTTGTTATTATCGAGAGAGATAAGGGGTGTAAATGAGAAGCTGCATTTATGCTGGAGCCTTGGATGCACGCAATTCCGTCCTCCTTCCAGATGAAGAAATTCCTGTCCTTTCGGCCCGGGGCCCAGTGGGCCTACCTTTGGCACTAAAAACATGTGACGACAATTCCTTCCTCCAGTGAGGCAGTGACAGTGAGCCATTGGTGTGGTCCAGCCCAGCTGTTACGCATGGAATCTACGGATGCTCTCCAAAGGACTAGTACAAAAAATTTTCCTGGTTCAGTTTACAATTCAGGTTTGGTAGGCCGTTGGCGCAACCTGCACCTGCTTGTTCAGGCAACTGCAATTCCTTCATCCAGAATTCCAAAGAATCAGCACTGCTGCACCAAGATGTGTATCATTCTACTGCGATTATTATTTTCGTTACTAGTAGATTACTAGACAACTAGACATGTTGTTGCGGTAAAGTTTGTGACATACATCATCAGATCACTTTTTCTCTCGTCTCACTTGTCATTGTCTGATGATGCTGAAAGCCTGAAAGCTAGCGCGCTGAGAGCTGGGGAGGCCACTGGTCGATTGATGCCGAGCGCGCGCGCGCATGCAGCATGCTTTAGCTTACCTTCAACTCTAATCAAAGTAGCTTATCGCGAGCAGACATCAAGTACTACTTCCTAGCTGCTGTTTTGGTGACTGGTTGTGGTTTGTGCGAGAAGGATAGATGGTGCTCATTGATTATTTACACGAGCAACCAATCGCCAGACGTTGGTTGCAGTATATGCATCCTTATGTTGGGTTGGTCCTTGGCTACGTGGTGCAAATAAAATGGCAAATGCCAGTTTGGTGGGAGTTTCTGCTCTATGCTATAGATGATATGGCTTTACTGAAATTAAAGTGTTTGACAAACAAAAACGATACAATATTGTATTCAAATGTTATTTGGGGCGACATATTATATTGGATAAGATTTTAGGTGCTGTTACAAAAATAGTAGGATCGGGAACTTGTGCGCAAGATCTGTTGTTATTTGAAAAGTACCCCAATAGAGATCTTTGCCAACCATCAATGGTGGTTTAGCAATAGGACCAAGTTAAGGGTTTTTTTTTTACAACAGGATCAAGTTAAGGGTTATTTTCAAGCATCTTGTTCATTAAGAACTATGCATTTGCTTTTATAGCACACTATTGTAACAAGGAATGGCTAAAGCATCTCTCTGTATAAAAGTTTTGTTTGAGGCAACTCTCAGTATAGGCCCTGTTCTGTTGGTCATGTTTCGGCTTGTTTCAGCTTGTTTCAGCTTATTCTCTCTCACAGAACACTATTGAATCAGCCGAAACCAGCCGGCTTTTTCACCAGCTGAACCAGCCCATAAAAGTTGAATCTTCCCGATTGATTATTTAAAAATGGGTTTTCTGTTGCTTAACCAACAAGGACATGTGTAAGTTAAGCCCTCTTAGAGCAAGAGGGCAACGTAAGCAAGACCCAATTCAAGCCAGCTGGTGGAAAAAAAAAGTTGCTGCCTCAATGTCCCTTTGGATCAACATGAGCCGAGGCCTTCGCTCAAGCCCTCTCCTCCGCCGCCACCTACCAGCCCCTCGCCTACTCACCTGGCGTGCTTCCACGGCTTGCCCCTGCCCGTCATGCCCTCATTGACTGCCCCTCTCCCGCTCACCCCCACTAGTGCGTGCTCCCTGACAGTCCTTCCCCAGCTCGCCCCCGCCAATCGCTCCCTCTCCTTCCCCACTAGCCAGATCTATAGCCTCCTTTGTCCTAAGCACCAACATGCTTTCCTAGAGAACCAGTAAAAACTTCTGCCATAAAGAACCATTGTGATAAGAATTGCTTGATTTTTCGTGCTCTTGCTACAACTAAACAATCCTCCTCCGACAATTCATTCAATCCAAAAATTGCAATAATGTTCTAAAGTTGTTTGTAACGTTGTAAAGTTTTCGTAATTGCTCGCACAGTTTCATAGTTTGTGGCCAACAATCTGAAGTTGTAACATAGTTGAGGTTGAATCTAAAAGATCTATCGCAAAATAATTACCCTTGGAAGCTAATATTGTGGAAAGTATGGTAGTAGCATCCAAATATACAAATGTTGTGGCAGGAGTAGGATCGGTCAAATCGTCTGTGGAACATAATGTTGTGCTAGGAGTAGGATCGGTCAAATCATTTGCAGTTACATAAAATTGCTTGTATCGAAGTTATAGATCACTTTTTGGTAGAAGTTATTCTTTCTTGCAAAGAACTCATTTCTGTATTAAGGGATAGGTTGATAACCCAGGTCCCCTCTAGCCGCGGCTTCCCTCCACCCCCATACACTACGCCCGTCTAGCTTCTCTCACGGGTGCCGCCCCTCCAAGCTTCTCTCCCGACCGTGCCTTCCCCCAAGCACCCTTCTCCTTATGCGCGCTCACCATCCCGATGCGCCCCTAGCTTGTTGGCATGCACCCCTCTTTGGTGTTAAAGGAGTGGGAGAAAAAACATTATTTCTAATGATTGATGGGTCTCACAATTTGAGGTTGGAATATAAGGACTATTGATAGAGTTGATGTAAAAATTTGGAGACTTAGAAAGTAGATGGGTCCTCGAATCCTAAGATTGTGTTTGGTTGGGGACGGGATAGAGGCAAAGTGAGATATCCTACTTTGTTCTGATGTTCGGTTGAGGGGCAGGTGGGACAGGACCGCTCCCAGGAGAGAATATTCCCTCAAGATGTTGTCCCGAGGCGTCCCTCCAGATCTGAGATACGAGCTCATCCCCTTCTGACACCGTTCTCTTTTTTCTCATGCTTCTTCCTCAATCCCGATGCATGTTCGGTGTCAGCCCCCAGCGCAGGCATGGGCTCGGGCTTGGCCTCAGCCTTGCCACGAGCTCTGACACTACCATGGCATGAGCGTGAGCTTGGCCATAGCCCTCGGCGTAGGTGCGGCCTACACGAGCTCGGCCACGGCCACAACCATAAATCGGGGTTTCTATTTAGGTTGCTAGATGCAGATTAGGTACAAATGGTGAAGAGGAGGAATAAGAAGGTGAAGGAGAATGACATGCAGGTCTCACTTAACGGATGTGTAAGTGTAACAGAGCAGGAATATAAAACGGGGATGTCCCCGTCCCCTCAATCAAACACGCATGAGAGACCATCCCATCGAAAAAACTGAAAGGGATCCATCCCGTCTCTCTCATTCCACAACTAAGGGCCGGTTTAGTTCCCAAAAAAATTTGCAAAATTTTTCAGATTCCCCGTCACATCGAATCTTTAGACACATGCATGAAGCATTAAATATAGATAAAAAATAAAACTAATTACACAGTTTAGACGAAATGGACGAGACGAATCTTTTAAGCCTAATTAGACCATGATTGGACACTAATTGTCAAATAACAACGAAACGTGCTACAGGGTTATTTTGTAAAAAAATTTGCAACTGAACAAGGCCTAATTAAACACATCCTAAATAGAAACCCTGATTTATTTATGGGGTCATTGTCGGAGTTACTCTCATGGGTCAATAGAGAACTGCACCTCACAGAACGTGGAATGTCTGTACAATTGTACAATATTTTAGACATTAGGGAACATGACATCCAGCTTGCATTTGCATGCCTACGCAGGAAGGCGCGTGCTGATAGTCGCTTCAGAATGAGGTGACGTCCTTTAAATTCTTTGACTAAAGTTCATATAAGACAAATCAAACAACTTGATATGTGATATTTGAATATATAAATATAGGACCTACGCAAACACATGTAGCAGAACTGAAAACAAATTAGTTCAATCCGCAGTCCAATCATAATTCCACAATGAGAATATACCTGCATGTAAAGCTGTAAGAGAACCGGTTGCTATTTTTATAGGCCAGTGGTGATATGCTGTTATGCTCTATCGGTTCCAAACCATAGGTTATTTTGACCACTTCTTTTTCTATGCTTGATTTTTTATTATTATTCAGGCAATATGTAATTTTATCATTGTTTGGCTATAAAAATTCTCTTATGTGTTCGCAAAAAAAAAACTCTTATGAGTTGACTTTTCAGTTGCACTATTTCTTTGCATAAGAATGTTGCTTGAAATTTCTAAAAATTCTGGCACCTAAAATATAAAAACTCTCTATTTTTGCTTCATCGAAGTTAGATTTTGATTAAGTTCATATAAAGAAATATATGAAAACCTGCAAGTGTATTTTGCTATCAAAACACATATTTAAAAAAATAGTGAAACTAATATGGCATCTTCGATGTTTGTGTATTTTTTTATAAATTTAATCACTTCTAATTTTTTATTTTAGTATAAATCTAAAGCGAACTAATAAAGTTAGAGTTAGAAAAGAGATAGTACTTACGTAGCTGAGCAAGTAGCTTACCGAGAGTCCGAGACGCAGCTCAACGTTGACAATCTGACATTGTCAGATTTGAGAATCATGGGTCAGGTCATGGCTAATTAAGGTATACTGTAATGTACAAAAACAGGCAGATTGTTGAGTAAAAGGGGATCGATACCAGTCCTACGTGAAGGTCAAAGTCTCTCAGGATCAGTGAACTACCCGTAGTTCAGTCGGTTGGTTGGTTGGATTATTATGGTGGAACCTGTGACCTGTCTGCTTGATTGATGTGACTTTGTAGGTAACTTGTCCATTGACAATAAGACGCCTATGATGATTTTGTTAATCTTGAATTCTATCTTCTCAGTCTCGGTTTTTGGAAGTGCTTATAGTAATAAGGTATTAAGGTGTATATGTGTTCACCATAATTCAAAAAAAAATCTCTTAGGATCACGATTCCATAATTTCCTTATCGACTCTTGGAAGCGTAGCTTAGATCGTAAGCGTGGTGGCAAGAAACCAAAACCAGAATATGATCGTGGTTGATTCAACAATCAAAATTTAGTGTCCCAGTCATCAGTTGGCTATGATTCTAACCTAAAACCATGGGTCTCCATGCGTAGAAGCTAACACTGCTTTATCTAAGAGACCATTTGATAGGGCTCTTCGGAACAGCTTCTCTCTAAGAAGCACTTCTCCTTAGCCAAACAACAAAACTACACGTAGATTACGGTGGAGAGCAGACAAGAATAATTACTCTATTTATACTAGGAGCTGAAAACTTAAAAAATTATTTTTCACCACTCCCTATTCAATCTCCACCAACGTCACTCCAGAATCAATTCCTAGTTGCTACCCACCCTACTCTCCCCACCAAAATTGATTAAAACCAATCTACCGAATTTTTTTTTTGACACGAACTATGGAGGGGAGAACTTCCCCACCTGAATATATTGATTTATCATCAACGACCTCGTTTTTAGGGAACGAGGCAAAAACCCTGGTCGTCCAGTTAATTTGAAAAACTGGACTAAAACAAAAAAACAGCCCCAGCGTAAGGGCTAGACTATGGCATGTCCACAGATACACTAAAAAAGAGAGAAAGAAAATTACAACACCAAAGCACAAAAGCTCTTCAACGATGCCTCCAGGGAGGTGGATGACGCAACAACGTAATCATCGTCAGCCAAACAACAAGAGACGCCGCAGAAGCTTGGCAAGCAGGGCCGTCCCAGTAATTTTAAGGGCCCTTGGGCGAGTAAAACAAAAGGGCCTAATGATAACTTTCTTATATAACGATTATATATTGTATATATTGTACTACTAATAAGAGTTATTAATTAACAAATATATAATTAGATCATAAAAATAGCGACTGTATAAAAATTTCATGTAATATGAAATGATTTTAGTTTAGAAAGAAATTACTTGCAGCCACTCGCCACTTGATGAATTGATTAATAGATCAACTTCTCGCATGATGCCTGGTTGCCTATATGGTCATATGGACTGGATTGGAAAGACGAAAGGTAAAATGTTAGCTCAAGCAAAAACTGCACTACTGCAGTCAGCAGGTGCAGGCCTAGCTCTATAAGGCTGTAACTAAAATCACTGCAGCAGCGAAGATTACGCGACGAACGGCCACAGTTAGCAGATCACGCTAGTCAGGAAGTCGTGAGGAACGGCTGCAGAGTCGCGAGGAAGGGCTGCTGCAGACAGCCACCTACGGCGGCACGGAGCCGCGGACTAGTCGCCCGTGCAGAGTGAACTGTACCTGGACCTTTGCGCCAATACATATACATATACATATACATATACATATACATATACATATACATATACATATACATATACATATACTATGACACACATATACTCCTAGGCCCCCACCAGCAATGGGCCCATGGGCGTCGCACTGCCTGCCCCCCCCCCTCTGGGACGGGCCTGGTCATTCCTGGATTTGCTCAGCCATTGTTTCTTGCAAGACTAGCTTAGATGGTTTATTTTGCGTCACGGTGGCCACGGGACGTCGGGACCCTATATATATCTGTCTCTTAGCCTGAACGAGAAGTGTCGTTGATTCACCGATCAAGCCTCTGTTTCCAGACCAACCAAACAGCTGCGTTACCTGCGTAGGTGACTCTCCCGTAAAACCTCCATGGATTTCGATGAAAAGGATGCGCACAGGCACAGCTCTGATGAGCATGATCCTGCTCCCCTCCCTCTCGTCCGCCTGAACCACGTCTCGTTCCAGTGCGAGTCCGTGGAAGCATCGGTCGATTTCTACCAGCGTGTGCTTGGCTTCGAGCTCATCAAACGCCCGGCGTCCCTCGACTTCAGAGGAGCATGGTGGGCAACCATTTCTCAGAACATACCACTGGCTTGTCTTGCTAGTGCCTGTTATTTGTTCATCGAAATTTTTACGCAAGGTGAGGTTAACTCGTTGGTTTTCAGGCTGCACAAGTACGGCATGGGGATACATCTACTGCAGCGCGGCTCGGATTCCAAGGCTCCGGCGGCTGCAAGACCGCCGGCGATTAACCCCAAGGGCAACCACATTTCCTTTCAGGTGACCGCCAGAGCTCTTGCGCAGAACTGACATGCTTAGTCAGAACTCAGTAGTAGTCAGAACCCGCTGATCGGCTGTGCTCGTTTGCGAATGGCATGCAGTGCACGGACATGGGGCTCATGAAGGCGAGGCTGGGTGACATGGAGCTGGAGTTCGTCGCTGCGCGGGTGCGGGACGGCGAGACGGTGGTGGAGCAGCTCTTCTTCCACGACCCGGACGGCAATGTGATCGAGGTCTGCGACTGCGAGAAGCTCCCCGTGATACCCCTCGCAGTCGCAGATGCAGGCGCCGACCTTCCCAATCTGCTGCTGCCGGTGGAAACGAATGTGCATGGCTAGTTCGTGGTGCTTGCTCATTATTGGTTGCTTAGCACGATTATTTGATTCGTTTGATTAGTTTTGTGAGTTGTAAATAATACTGTAATAACAGGCAGTTCTGCACGCTAATACTGTCGCTTGCACTGTACATCTGTTTGTCAAATGCCAAGTGTCCGTAGTGTATATATACAACTATACAAGTTGGAAGATTTCCTGTTACGCGTCTTCCAAGCTGAATCTACGGCCGACCTTTTGAACAGTCGGTTCCCTACCGGGAAAGCTAGGCCGTGTAGCAAGCACCTCCTTTCCCTTTGCCTTCCATGTGACGCGATGGTCAGAGCCAGCAGAGAGAGATAAACACATTTCCAGCTGTTGCGTATGTGCTGCGTTTGCAGTGACGATGAAAGTGGCTTACTACTCTAAGTATGCGCCACATGCAAAGCTACAGCTAGTATCATCACTACAAATGTCACACAGACACAATGCGGCAATGCATTTTTTTCATCTTTGAAAGGATTAAAGGAATGTCACGCGACGCTATTCAGTAGGAGTATCTGTTTGTGTGAGTGGCGACAAAGCGCGTACCGGAAATCGCAAAGCAACCGCACCAGCGTTCACAGCCCAATGAGAAGCCTGCTTGGCCCAATCGTGCGCTGTGCAAAGTGCAAACGGAAACCGAAGTCAGTGGCAGAAACAGCCCTTATCCAAAAAAAAAAAAAGTAGGCGACACAAGCTACGCTCTGGGCGGTAAGACGCTTGTGGCTGCAATGCGCGGCAGCTGCTGCACGCGCGGACCGAGCAAAAACCAGCACCAGCCAAAGCAGAGTAGTAGCAGACGCGAAGAAGCAGAGAGAGGCCAGGGCACCACAGCATGGCGACCACGGCGTTTCTATCCCCGGCCAAGCTGGCGCTGCAAGGGCGCCGGTTCGCGAGCGCCAAAACGGCGGGAGCGGGACGCGTCAGCGTCAGGGTCAGGGTGCCTCCGGCGCGAGCCCAGCAAGAGCAGCAGGTGAAGAAGGAGGAGGCCGAGGTGGCGGCGAGCTTGCCGCCGACGCAGGGCGCCGAGGAGCAGGCGCAGGCCAGGAAGGGGGACGCGCAGTCGCTGCCGCGGCAGCCGCTGGCGGAGAGCAAGAACATGAGCCGCGAGTACGGCGGGCAGTGGCTGAGCTGCACCACGCGGCACGTCCGCATCTACGCGGCGTACATCGACCCGGAGACCAACGCGTTCGACCAGACGCAGATGGACAAGCTGACGCTCATGCTCGACCCGCAGGACGAGTTCGCCTGGACCGACGAGGCCTGCCAGATGGTCTTCAACGAGTTCCAGGACCTCGTCGATCACTACGAGGTAACCTCTGTCGTTTTTCCTGACTCCAACAACTCCGATAGATAAATTTGAATTGAATCTCTTGATGTCTGAAATTCGTACGGACTTTTTTTTTTCCTTTCCTCTACTTAAATGCCATTTAAAAAAAAACATATTGCTGGACTCTGCAAAAGAAGTGCTCGGTATGAGGATAGCTTTGCACTACTGGATGTCTTAATGGCTCATTGCTGGACTCGTTTCTGCTTTGAAACAGGGGGCTGAGCTGTCGGAGTACACACTTCGGTTGATCGGGTCAGACCTTGAGCACTACATCCGCAAAATGCTGTACGACGGGGTGCTCAAGTACAACATGAGGTCCAGAGTCCTCAATTTCAGCATGGGCAAGCCTCGGATGAAGTTCAACAGCAACCAGATCCCAGAAGCAAAATAGAATGTACTTATCCAACACCCTTAAGAGAATGGTTTCTCCATTCAATTGCTGAATAAGATGTATACTTTGCAGTTCCAGATACGAACCAGAGCATTCCAGAATTCAGATTATACAGATGCGAAGTCATACCGATTCTGTTGGCAGGATTTTGTCACCCCTGCACAGTAATACCCACATAACGAGGGTCTGGGCAAAATAAGGGTTTGCTCCAGTTGAGACACCCCTTCTGTTCCTAGGGCACTCAAATTGGGTTACACAATACCTTTCCATAGTTTCTGCTAATAGATATCACCGAAGACCCCATGAGTATCACTGGTCAAAGTTGCACAGAGGTGACCACGCTAACTTATCAAACGACTTTCTGAACTGGATGGAGTAATGGCTAGTATGGGTAACCCTCTCCCATCATTCCACGACAACTCGGTACTTTTTAAATTCATCGCTCCATGGCCTGAATTGCTCTTCTTGCCCAACGTTCTACAAAAGCATACAGATAGAAAGTAAATAATAAAAATTAGGGAACACCGCACGATGCTATGCTGTTGCTGAGTAGCATGTACTGGTTCAAATAAGAGAGTACACATTAATGTTGCAAATAAACTGATTAATCATGAATTCATGGTAGATATATGTCCCAGCCCGATCTGTACTATGCTGAGCTACACAGGCAAACTGACTGTCTCCACTGAAAAAATAAAGCTTTTGTTTTAATTCTACCAAGAGTAAGCTTCTGCTACAGTCGTTACTTGTTTTAACAAGAGATGGAGCTATGAGTTTCAGATGTCTGCCAACAGACACTTAGTTTGCCCAGATTATTAACAACAAAGAAATGGTATGCGGTTACCTGCAACCAGAAGAAAAGCCCACGCAAAAGAGCCAAGCCATTTGGATACTTATTGCATTGGAGACTGAATTGCTCAGCAAGATCTGAAATTCAACGAACATAGAGGTGTCAGTTACATGAGTGCGTCTCAGGCCAGTTGGAGAAACATAGCATATCAGGTAAGTTAAAACAAACCAACTGAGAAGCCAACACAACTCATCATTGATATAATTGGTACTGCACGAGAAACCATTTCAAACGTCATACATTAAACAAATTTAAGAGCTCCATGAAAAGAGATTGACAGGATCCGCAAGTGCTTCATTTGGAAGGGGACAGATAAGGCTAATGATGCCCACTGCCTCGTCAACTTGGGAAGAGTGAAACAGGCAAAAAAGCTTGGGGGGCTAGGCATCTCCGACTTATAGATGGAAGGGCGCTAAGGCTTGTTAGCTTTGGCCTGAGTGGGTTAATGATTTGAAGCCATGGGTGGGCATGGACACCCCTTGTGATGCCACAGAACGTCTGCTGTCCAATGCGTGCACCACTGTGACAATGGGTAATGGCCACAAAGCCAAATTTTGGCACAGTAGCTGGCTGCAAGGAGACGCCCCAAGAATGCTGGCACCTAACTTCTACAGTTTAGTTTAGTGCAAGAACAAACCAGTTAGCCATGAGCTGAGGAATAATGCGCCAATTAGAAGCAAACAGGAAAGAATCACGGACGCCACTCAACTTGAGGAAATTATTTACCTTTGGCTATGACTCCAGGACGTTCATCTGCAACCGTCACTTGGAGCTGGATGGCTAACAGGGAATACCCCGCTAAGTCGGCATATCAAATCTAATTTGCCAGTTCTTTTCAGCCAACACAACCTGTTTTGCCTTTCAAAATAATAATAAAAAATGCAACCTATTTTGGAAAGCAAAAGTTGAAAATAAATGCAACTTTTTTTTTATGAAAGGTCTCCGGGAGAGAGGGGGGGGGGGTTGTCCCCGCCTGATTTATTATATTGTGGCACTAATCAGCCCGCATGTTTGCTTATAGCTTTACAAGTTTTGCCGGTTCCCCTTTCAAGGAAAGGTTACATGGAGATTGTTTTAGTCTAGCTAAGTAAGCTGTGCCATTGCGTCTTCAAACAGCAAACACCATTTATCCACTACGGGTCTTCTCCTTCTGGGCAGTCTGAGCCGCCATTGTTCTGCCTCACTCTGGCTGGACCCTAGCAGCTGATGACAGCATTGCGCCTCTTCCAGTGTTGCCAGCAGGATAGTGCAAGGAACGTCCCAAATTCTTCCCGCGGCAGATTGTTGGGGCGATCTAGCTTGTGCAGCTCACTCATAAGTCATAACCAGCCCAGGCACCATGGGCACCCCTATTGCCACCCAGTACTGCCTAGCAATGTGGCAACTGTTTATGATATGCTCCGGGGTCTCATCCGCTTCATTGCACACTTCACAGAGCGCATTTGGCACGATTCTAATTCAACTTCATTGCCTGGGATTCTAATTCAAAACAAAGTTTTGACGGCAGACAACTTAGCAAGGAGGGGATGGCCACACCAAGCATCTTGTGCACTCTGTCATGGGCAACAGGAAATCTGACTACATATGTCCCTACCATATGCCCATTCACTAATGACATCTGGAGGAGGGTACTGGATCGGGAAACTTTCTGTCTACCTCCAAACATCCAGGCAGCCAATGTCGTATCCATTGCCAACTGGTGAGAGATCGCGGCAAAGGCACGTAGAAGCGTTTTCAACTGGTTAATTAAACAGTTATGCCATGTGGAATTTGTGGAAAGAAAAGAAGCGAGTATTCCAAAACGAGAGCTCTACGGCACTGGTGGTGGTGCTGTGGGTAAAAGAGGATATCGCACAACAACATCATGCTTTCGGCAACCAGTAGCAGGACGACCTTTGCCTTAGGCTGGCTATGCTCTCAGCCCACTGTCTTCATATAGCCTGCAAGGGCAGAACTTTCTGTTGTTTGCTTCTGCAAGGCAGGGCTCCTTCCAATTTTCGATAAAAAAATGCTCCAAGTTCCAAACATATCTTGCACTCAGATGAACACACATAATTTTTTTTAAAGGACGACAAAAAGCTTTGTCGCAATTTTATTAGAAGAGATTGGTCCAGTTTTTAAGGGAAAAGCCGGACCCATAACCCTTACAACTGTGAGATTAAAACAACTTAAAAAACTTGCTGCACCGATGACAACTAAACACATGCTACCAACCAACTAGACAACTCATTCAAAAGATCACAATCTAAACAAGACGAGCCAAACACAACAGCTGCAAATTAAAGGGAGAAAACAGAAAGGCTGACAACTAGGAAAACTTAAACACAACAACAGGATCACTGGAAATTAGAAGGTTAAACGCAACTACAAGATCACTGGAAACTACAAGGACCACCAGTCAACTACTAAAACAGAAAACGACAGACAACTAATAAAAACTTGAGAAAACAATAACACCACTGGTAAAACCACCACAGGTTGGTCCAAACAAGCAGCTACGGAGAAACACTACCACCTCTGACCACAAACACCATCTGACAAACCTACTGACTTAGAAGTTAGAACAACTAAATCCAGAACCAAAAAGAAGGCTGACACACCATCGGGAGAGAGATAACAGGTCAAAAGGCATGTTGAACAGGCCTTAATATGAGTATTAGAACTCCAAAATTGTACAAGAGTGAAATGAACCAATGCAATTGTTATAGTAACAATTTTCCTCCCTAATACAGCCAATGCTAACTTTACAAATTATGGACCTTAGGTATGGTATGGAAAGAATGTCCACAACTACAATCAGAGATTCAAACAAACCATCTATTTGGGGCATGTGTACTTCAAAAACAGCCCAGCAATTGGATTTAAGGTTCAAAATGAAAACAATAATTAGAAACTGTGGCACAAAGAAGTTTCATGAAGTGCATCAGTATTAACACAGTACACATCATTAAAAAAACCTTTACCAAGAAAATTTGCAATAAGCAGTACAAAGATATTTACAAAAGAAAAACATTGTGTCTCAAAAATCAGCCAAAGGCCAAATAACAAGAGTTGATTGTGAAAAAATAATGTGTGCATGATACAAAAGCATACCTGGGTACCTATCAAAGTATGACTTGTTCATCTCATGCGTCCAGGGGTAGTATGCCACCTTATTACGGGTTCTTCGTTCTTTGAGCAGTGGACTGCGATCAGTAGCCAGGGCAAAATACTTATCATACTCTTCCTGTGTAAATGGTTTGTTGAGAAACTCAATCAACTTTTCTTTAAAAACTGAATTTGGCCTCTCATTGATATGTGGGGGCCATATAACGCCTTGTAATTCCTGTGAGTAAACATTTGCAGAAACAAGAATACAGCGTAAGACATAGCTTTTGCCTCATATTGAATAATTTAAACAAACCAAGATACAAATGACAGTACTGATCGCACTACAAGACATCCTCAAATAATTCCCAATGGATAAAAATTAATATTAGAACATCTACAAATAATAAAAAAAGGTACAATTATAATGTTTGCAATTTATTCTTTTACAAAGAGTTTGCATAATAAGTATAATGTGTTAAGAATAACATGACCTGACGTTTAAAATGGTAATCTACATGAACTGTTAACATACATGATATACACTAGATTTCAATCATGGAGATAGAAAGAGCCAGCAAGCAATTATACCCTGAGAGACGTGATACACTAGATTGCATTCTATAAACTTGGTCAAAGTTAGAGAAATTGGACTTAGGACAAAACTAAAACGACTTACAATTTGGAATGTAATAAATCACTTTCAAGCCTTAAAATAACAGTATTATGCATGAATGCTACAGTATCACACTTATCTAAAAGGCTAAACCTATTGTGACAAATTACATACTGTAAACATGCCATAGGAGCAGTCAAGGTATGGGGAAAGACAATAAGAGGCACATCATTATTTCGAACATGATAACAAATCAGGTCATGTGCAAGTATAAACCAGACAAATTTCTTGCATGTTGAACTGCTATTTGTATTAAGAGGGGCTCCATGAGTTAGTAAATCCAAGGGACTTGAATCCATATACCCCTATCTGAACAAGAAAAAATAACACATATGCTAGGGAGCAGGGTCGTTCTTCCATTTCACAAAACATGTGCAGTGTAAAAAAAATAGCATGTAGGAGTGCAGAATTAAATAACAGTAATAATAATGACATGTATTGTAATTTCTCACCGAAGCATTGAGAGGCATGGCCAGATGTTCCTTGCTTGAGCTTTCTTCCTTCTTGCCCAAAGGATCCAAATCTGTTGTTCCCCTGACTAGAGCATTCAACGGCTTCTCTCCTCCTTCTTCCACCTTCCTCGTCTATTAGGAGGCACGACATGACAAGAAAAGAATGGTATGGACTATGTAATCAGTGGTGACGGGCACAAGAAAACATATGCCCCCTGCTTGAAACATGATAACATTTCACAACAAATGGGAATGGCATGGTGTTACCTCATAATACACCGGTTCGCTAACAATCTGAATATCTGATCCAGGCCCCACATCAACATCATCCTCTTTGCTCACCTCTTCCTCCTTCACCTTTTTAAGCAAGAAGACGCGTTACAAAAATCACAAGGCAAATAAAGGGTCGGTATCAGGTGTTTAGAACAACATTTCGTAAGAGATGGAAATTGCACGATTTTACTAAAGTAACTCAAAGACCTTCAGAATCGGCGAATCCGAGTAAACCCCATCCTCCGTGACTGACGCAGGGATGGCCTCCTCTTCATCATCCTTTTCCTCCGTACCAATACCGTCCTCCCCCGACTGCCCAGACGCAGGATTGTCCACTTCATCATCCTCTTCCTCTTCCTCTTCCTCTTCCTCCTCCTCCTCCTCGCTATCGTCCTCCTCCCCGATAGTTATTGAACAGTTCCCCGTCTTGAACACCAATTTGCCTTCCACCTCGCGAGCGTGCCGGAGGAAGAAGAGGTAGTCCTCGTCCATGTCGGGTTGCGAGTCCCACGCGCGTTCCGCCACCGGCGTCGGCGTGTCCTCTTCCATGGGGACAGCACCGCTGCGGACCTCGCCGCCGGGGCTCGCGTCTGGAGCCTTGCGCTTCACGCCGCGCGGGGCCTCACTCGTGGCCCAAGGGTTCTCCTCCGACGAGGGAGGGGCCCTTTGCCCCCCGCAATTAGAGCCCGCGACGGGGGTCCCGGCATTGTGATCGGGGAGGGGTTGCTTGTACCTGATGACCCGGGGAGCGGAGGAGGCGCCGTCCTCGGACGGGATCACGACCGTGTAGGCGTCGCCGTCGAGGCGGACGTGGCGGAGGAACTAGAGGTAGTCTTTGTCGGCATCGGCGGCCTCTTGCGCGGACAGGCCAGCGGCGACGCAGGGAATGTAGGGTTCGGCCGGCGGCGGCATGATCGGGGGTTTTGGGCTGTGGCCTGGTTTGGAAAGTGGGGTGGAGTCCGCCGGGAGCCCAGGAGACGCGGTGTGACTGTATCCGCGCCAGCGCCTCTTATATCGTGGGACCGACCTGCAGCGATTATTCGGCACAGTGATAGTCCCCACTCCCCAGTGGCAGTGCGTAGTCTGAGCCAGGTTCTAGGAGGCGTGATCGTGAGTATCGGTGTCCAATCACGTTATGACTTATGGCCAGTCTACTGTTCCCTCGTCCAATGATCATGATTTATTGAGACCGGATTCGTTAGCGGCTAATAGTTAGCTGATTAGAGCATCTCCGACAGTTTGGCATTTATGTTTGACATCCTAAAATTTTTGGTAAAATGAGCTAGTTTGACATCTGAGTTTGACATTTTTGGTAAGTTGGCAAATCTCGGTCGATTGCGCGCATATATGCGCGCGGGGCACCGGCCGCGCATCGTAGTTTCCTCGTGCTTAGCGGGGCTCTTCGTTCGCTTAACGGGGCTCTTCGTTCGTTTAACGGGGTTCTTCGTTCGCTTAGCGGGTCTTTTCGTTTCGTTAGCGGGTTTTTGGTTTTTAGAAACAAAATTTGTCAAACTGTTGGAGATGAGATCTTTTTTTCCTCCTCATATTATTTTAGGAGTTGACAAACAACGAGATTTGGAAAACAAAATTTATCAAACTGTTGGAGATGCTCTTCAGAGCAACGCTAAGAGGTCCCTAAAAAATTAACCCTCAAAACTTATTATTGAAGGCTCTCTTAAATAAATTGTACCCCAAAATTAGTTTGGTCTACAGCAGCTCTCTAATACTTTGCCCCGATACTGAGGCCTGGTTTAGTTCTCAAAATTTTTTTGCCTTCATCCATCACATCGAATGTTTGGACACATGTATGGAGTACTAAACGTAGATGAAAAAAAAAACTAATTGCACAGTTCTCGAAGAAATCGTGAGACAAATCTTTAAAGCCTAATTAGTCCATGAAAAGTCTTAAGTGCTACAGTAACTAACATATGCTAATGATAGATTAATTAGTATCATTAGATTTGTCTCGCAGTTTCCTAACGGATTCTGTAATTTGTTTTTTTATTAGTATCTAAAAAAACTTTTCGATATCCTTCCAACATATTCGATGTGATATCTATAAATTTTTTTTCGCAAACTAAACGCAGCCTGACATGCCATTAGTTAGTTGGGTCAGAGATCGGATTAGTTGGATCTGGACTCTTTCCGTCCGCTCGTTGCTTCCTGTTGGTACGGTGGTGACTTCTCCAAAGTACACGTATGTGGGCAGGCAAAGCTCTTCCGCGGTGCCGAGCCGTCGTGACGTGCCGCCCCGGTTCGTCATGAGCCATCAGGGGAGGACGAGCGCGGGAGGAAGATTGGGGGAGCACCGTCGGTTCGCACAAACGAGGGGCGCGGGCTCAGTTTCAGAGCGAGCAAATCTTGGGAGTTGGGAGAGGTTTGAGGAGCGGTTGGACCGGTGGTTTTTCTGTTAATCACGCATTAGGTTTAGGGTATTATTAGCTTTTCTTTTGGAGATGCTCTAATAGCTCTAACATAAAATTAGCTAGCTAACTAGATCCTACCAGCTAATAGGTGAATGAACTATACTTTTTACCGAGAATGCCACCGTCAGGCGGCGACGCCACCACTGCCCACCTCTCCTCCCTCCCTCCCCGTGCCTCCTCGCCGCTGCCGGAGCGTGCTGCCGGAGGCCGCGCAGCCCGCAAGGATGGTGGCGGCGGGGCCCTTCTCCCTTGTTCCCTCCTTCTCTCCTCCCTGTGGAAGTTCTTTCCAGCGATGGTGGTGGTTGCTCCGGCGGCCGGCTCTCGGATCCACAGCACCAGTGATCGGATCCGGTGCTCTTGAGGCCAGATCAGGCGCCCCCCGCTTGGATTTGGTCGGGGCACAGCGGCGTGGGCGGAGGGGCCGGGGTCGTTGGACGGCTCGACGCGGCGTCTGGCTGTGGACGGCGCGAGAGCCGGCGGATGCACGAGGACGACGCCGGGCTCCTTCTCCACTTGCCACTTCCTCAGCCATGGCGCATCGCTCGCTAGGAGACGTCGGCTACGGCGGTGGCGGCGACCCAGGCACGTCGGGGAGCCGCTGGCTGCAGCCGACGTGGGCGGCGGCGCGCGGAGGGGCCAGGGTTGGTGGATGGTTGGCGCGGCGGCCGGCCGTGGACGGCGCAACACCGGCGGCTACGTCAGGAAGCCGCTGGCGGTGGCCGGCCACACATCGCCTCACACGGGCGGCGGTGCCTGCCACTCTGCCATCCATGGTCGGCGGCTGGTGCAACAGAAGGATCGTGGCTACTGCGCACGGGGCTGAGGCGCCATGGCGAAAGCCTTGTCCCTCTTGGGCCGATGATGGCGACGCCTTCGGGCGCCGTTTTCTTCGTCGGAAGCGTTCATCGAATGGCCCTCTCCCCTGTGCGCAGTGTGTCTTCCTTGGGTGAAAACCTTGACCGTCTGGTCAGGCAATGACGGCACAGATGTGTCGTGTCCCTCCTTGGAGGCGTTGTTTAGGAAGCTCGTGCTCGTGTCTGTGGCGGCAGCTAGCGTCGTGGCAAGGAAGGTGGAGGCTTAGTTGAGGATTCAAGTTTGCAGTGTCCACGACGGAGAAAGGTGGTCAGGAGGAGGACGGTGACGCAGCAATTGGAGGGCTTCGCATCTGCTTAGCAATGGAGGGCGACGGTTTGATAGGATCGTCCGCTAGTTGTGACCACGAAGTTGGCAAGGAGGTCGGCGTGGAAGATAGTGGCCAGCAGATTTGAGTTGCCAAGTTGACCTGCGTGGTTTGGCGGTAGGCAGTCTCGCACAGCGGCGGCTGTTTCCGGTGCAAAGAGGCGTTCTGACTGGCAGCCTGAAGACATGTGAGGCACTTCTACCTTCGATGAGACAACTAGGTCCTAGAACTCTGTAATTCTGTAATAAGAAACAGCTATATGCATCGGTCGATGCAGAAGCTAGGATATTAATATATTCCCTTTCTAAAAAAAACTAATAAGTGGACGAGTTGTACTTTTACCAAGAATGTCACCACCTCAACAATCGTCTTCCCCATGAGAACCCACTGAAGGCCTCGTCCAAGGTTGTAGCCGCCCGAAGAGCTACCATAGGCTGTCACAGCCCAAGGTCCCCACCTGGGGTCACCGCAGCATGAGGAGCTCACGACAAAAGGCCCTGTCCGAGGTCACCGCCACACTTGTCCAAGGTCGTCACCGCGTGAGGAGATCCCGGCTGAGGCCTTGCCCGAGGAGTGCAGCGTGTTGTCGGAGATTTGAGTTTCGCAAGTGGTAGCATGGCCCCACGACCGCCAGCACTCTACTCGCCGCTGGTGCCGTTGCCCGGGCGCTCACGGTGGCTGGGCTACAACCCGCGACGGAGCAGGCGCACATGCAGGGGCAAGCGCAACTGTCATCGTCGAAGGGTCCCATATGCTACCAGAGTGGGTAAGGTTGGGAAGACAAGAGTAGAACGGTCTTTTGCTATTCTATTAGCTGTTGTTAGCTAGGTTAGAACGGCTAGTAAAAAAACCACTATTTTGGTACCTAGCCAATAATTACCTGCTCTATTTGCTGCACCTGTTTGGATCCACCTATCTAATAGTTAGTTGTTAAAATTAGTTGAAGATGGATCCAAACAGGTGCAGCTAATAGAGTATGTAATTATTTAGGTACCAAATTAGTGGTTTTAATTATTAGCTATTAGCTAAGTGGATCTAAACAGGGTCTTAATTATTTTGACCCCGTTTGACCTGGTTAGAAGTCCTTGCTGTTCTGGCTGTTGTTGTTGTTGCAGTGAGGATTTATCATGATCTTTACTTAACTCTCATGCACTGTTTTATGTTACTTCCTCAGTCCACAAGAGAATAAAATTTTAGGGCAATACAAATTAGAGTATCTTGAGTTTGAGTAATTATAAATAAAAATATTAATATTTATAACATCAAATAAGTATTATCAGATTTTTCATACTATTATTATTTGATGTCATAAATATTAATATTTTTTATCTATATATTTGGTTAAATTTTAGAAATGTTAACCAAGAATACACCTATAATTGCATTCTTTTGTGGATAGATATAGTACTATCGTTAGTAGGGTCTTTTAAGAGCAACTCCAAGACTCTCTATATCATTACTAATTGTTATGAATAGAGATTTTGGTGAAAAAAATTCCTTCGAAGTTTACCCAAATATAGCTATTCTTGATTTCTCGCTCGCCAAAGATAAAAAACGAGAATGGCTCTCTAGAATGCGCACAAGATATTTAAAAAACTGTTGGAAAGTGAAAATATATAGAAAGCTTATGTAAATGACTCTCTAAATGGTGATTTAGAGAGTGAGATTTAGAAAGACTTATGGAGATTCTCAAACTATGACTCTTGCATTTTGTTTAGTTTTTTCATAGCTTATTGTACTTTTCTTTTCTCCAATGAATATGTCTCCTTTCCTTGCATATCAACTTCTTAATCTCTCTCTTTCCTTACATAGATCGGCATAAATATCTCTAATTAGTTTATCCTCTTAATTAGTTTTCTTGCATAGCTAATGGACTTCATTCGTTACTAAGCTTAGCAACGAATTAGCGTAAAATGGCATGGTTGCTTAACGTCCTGAAAATCTAGAGCCCTCGACAACCATAGTAACTATAACTAACAGATTTAACAGCTAGCAACTACAACCATAGCCTGAAACTTTGTGATCTCTTCAAAGAAATCACTAATTGCAAACTCGGTGATGGATCTACTGTTCTTTTCTGGTCAGACCTTCGGAATGAAAATGTCACGCAGAGCAAGTTTCCAGGACTTTTCTCTTTTGCCAAAAACAAGAAGATTTCTGTGTTGCAATTCCTTTCAAACAACAACCTCCGGTCACAATTCCACCTTTCTCTGTCTGGACAAGCTTATTAAGAACATCAAAGAACGCAAGATTATATTCAATCTATACAGGTTCAACAAGATACAAAAGACTCTTGGCACTATATTTGAGGAAGAAGCAGCTATATATCTTCTAAATTCTACAATTTATAGAAATGTTCAGCCCCCCTACTCTTTTTATGTGGATCTGGGACTCAAAATGCAGTAACAAACATAAAGTCTTCTCATGGCTACTGATTATGGATAGGCTAAACACAAGGAACCTTCTTAAAAGGAAAAAAACAAGTTGGAGGGCAATAACTATAACTGCATTCTCTACGATCAGAATGTTGAGGAAACTGCTTTCCACCTCTTCTTCAGCTGTCCATTCAGTCAGGCTTGCTGGCAACACTTGAATATGCACTGGAACTTTCAAAGTGATTTCTTCCAAATGATGATGCAGTCGAAACAACAATATCAAAATCCCTTTTTTATGGAGATCTTCATCATTGCTGCCTGGCACATATGGAAGCAGCGAAATAATTTTATATTTGATAGAGGACGACCCTCTTCTCCTCTTGGAAATGCTCCTTTTTGGATGAGGCTAGACTTCAAGCTCTTAGAATGTCTGAAGACAGGCGCTATGTTTTCCTCCTTCGTGTAGACTCCTTCTCTTAATTCTTAGCTGATCAGTGGTTCCCTCAGCCTCTTGGGTGGTTTTTGTTTTTGTTGTTCTTTCTCCTCTGTACAATTTCTGGCTTTTGTTTTTTTAATAAAATCTCATAGTGGGGGCCTCCCCTGCTATATTTTTCTCTCAAAAAAACTACATCCATAGCAAGAAAAAACACGGCCAAGAAGAGCCTTTCATTATAGGAATAGTGGAAACTGGCTTCTAAAATCCACCTAAGGCTCTAACCATACTCTATGCATAGCTTATAGTCATCTTATAAAACCTAGAAAAACATAGATGAAATCTAGAATGCTAGGCAATCTAGCTTTTTTAGCTTCTAAACTTGAAAAGGCAGTCCGGCCCTTCACTTTTACAATAGCATTGGAATAAAAAAACTGAAGCATGAGGGTCTTTTGGTACTTAAAAAGTATCTTATTTTAGCTTTCACAATATATGGATCTAAACAACCTCCCAACCCAACTTCTATAATCATCAATGGTGTACCCAAAGGCAAAGAAGACCTTTATATTCCTATTAGCTTTGTTTGGTAGGGCTTCTTAAGGGTATCAACTTTATATTCCTATTAGCTTTGTTTGATAGGGCTTCACTTTTACAATAGCATTAGAATAAAAAACCGAAGCATGAGAGTCTTTTGGTACTAAAAAAGCATCTTATTTTAGCTTTCACAATCTATGGATCTAAACAACCTCCCAACCCAGCTTCTATAATCATCAATGGTGTACCCAAAGAAGACCTTTATATTCCTACTAGCTTTGTTTGGTAGGGCTTCTCTGGCATCATGGGTGAAGCCCTGACAAATGCTAGTTCAAGAAACAGCACCAAAAGAAGCTCTAGAGGAGAGAAGATTTTATACTACAAGGATGAAGCCACATAAATGTATCTTCTCCAGTGTCTTGGGTGAAGCCGGTTACAAAGAAACCCTGTCTAACAGGTCAGATTTATCTAATTTTGATTGAATTTATAGAAAAATGCATCAGTCTCATTAAATTTTCTGTGAAATATGTCATCGTGATGTATTTTGTTTGAATTTGTACTTGTTAATTTCTAGAATTAGTTAAGGTTTAGGGAGAACTATCTATTTGGCACTACAAAAAACGATCTTCCTTCTAAGGCACTCTTAAAATCGAAGTTCCTTATCTAGCACGGAGTTGAAATTTTCTTCCCTATTTGGCACTATCGTCAATTTCCTTCACTAACAGTGTTAAGTGGCCACCAAAATGACCTATTTACCCTTGTCTATAAGAACTATATGGTGTCAAATAAGAAAGCATGAATGTTTGTGGTGTCAAATAAGGAAAAACATGAATGTCATGGTTGTGTAATAAGGAAGAGATTAGTTCTGGTTTCAAAGGTTGTTTTATCATATATGTATTTTCTAAAATAATAGAATAATAGGTAAATCGCTATAATCCTTTTAATTTAGAAAAATATGAAATTGGTACTTTTTTTAAAAAAATATAATCCCTCTTCAAGATCTACAACTTTAGTTTTGGTAATTTCTTCATTCATGTTCATTTGAAAAATTTAAATTTAAAAATATAGAACTTCAAACATATTTTTGGGACCATAAATGATTTCAACTAAAACAAAATTGTAGATTTGATCGAGATCTACAGATTTCATATTGTTCATTTCTCTATCCGAGTTCGTTTGAGCAATTCAAAAATTTTAAATTTCAAAATATAAGATCTTCAAATAGAATTTTTAGACCATAACTTCGATTTCAAATTTGACTTCAGATAGAGCTAAAATAAACTATAATTTAGAACAAAAAAAGTACACCATTCGTGTTAGCATAATCTTAGTCTTATGTGGTGGTAAAAGAAAAGGCTCATGTAGTAAAAATTCTTCTGTTGTTGTCGGGAGGTTAAAACTCACGGATCTTGCAGGTCTGGAGGTTCAATCAGTTTGTCTTTCTGGTTTTGATGAGATTCATCAGAGGATAGGAGAGCCAGGCACGACAGCTCACGGTGGCGTCTGGCTATTGCGCGTGGCGGGACAGGCAGAACAAAGGGGGCGGTTGTGTAGAAAAAGAAGTGTGATAAACTGATAATGTTCATGTTTTAAGCACCCCTGGACTGAGATTTTGCAATTCTGCAGTCATACGAGGTCCTCCGTTTTAACCATTCCGTTCTGCATCCTGTTTTCATCATCCTAATGTTGTTACTGTAGGATCATAACCGGTAGATCTAGCGGGTAATTCTCTTTACATTTGGGATAAACACTAGAGAAACATCTTAGAGAGGGAGAGTAGCAAAAGGTACGGACCATACCTTCGGGCTTGAGGGTAGAGCAGCTCGTCGCAGTCGGTGGTGAGGTTGCAGTGGCGTCGCCGGTGGCGCAGTGGACGTCGCGGCGTGGAGCAGAGGCGGTGGTGGACTTCCCGTCGCTGGCAGCGCCGCCCTCTAGATCGGCTAGGGTTTGGAGTGGGGTGACGGCTGGGCAGTGAACCTCGTGGTTTGAGCCCGTGGCCCCAACTCCCTCTTATATGGCACTGTGCAACGGGGGCCCACCAACCTCGTTGGATTGGATGCCCCCGATCAGGGCGTGGTCAAAGGGTCCGAATTGGCCGTTGGGCCAATTCGGTTGAGATCTATTCTAACATTCCCCTTTGATCTCAACTTATTATTTAACTTTAAACTTTAACTTTAATTACTTTTACTTTTATTTGTTCCATCACAGATCAGTGTATAGAGCATGCTTCATCGTCACGGTCAATTGCCGATAGATTTAACAGCTACAATACATGTCTCTGTTCTGAAACAGATTCTTGAACTTTTGGGCCCTTTATTGTCCGGAAAGCATAGGCTATACCATAAACCCATGTCGACTGTGTGTTCTCTGAACACACTGGGTGGTAAGTCTTGGTAAGCGGATCCGCAAGCTTTTCTTGTTACTTATATGTTCAATACCTTTTAGTATGATTCCGGACTTTCTCCTTTACAACGTATAACTTTAATGTCAACGTGTTTGGCAGTACACTTGATCTGTTGTCTTAGGAGCAAACTATTCAAATGGTCATTGCTGTTAACAACCATTATCCATTCCGGGTAAGGTTCTTTAACTATTTTGCCTGTCTCGCAGCCTTATATCATGCTATACTATAACCTTGCATCACTGACGATGCTAAAACTATTTTTTTGGAGCTTTTCCACAATAAAACTCCAACTGCGAGTGTTAGCTACTATGGGGGTTTCACTAAACATCTCGCCAAAATTTAACATTTGTACCCACAACTACTTGAGAGTACTTGTTCTTTCTTTCTTAGCATGAGGCCGACATTCTTAACTCCATTCCAGTGATCTATATCTGGACTGGACTTTTGCCAAAATAACCAGGATATATGAACTATGTCAGGACAATATCTTATCTGTGTACTCATTAAGCTTTCAACAGCTAGAGCATATAGGATGTCCTTCTATAACAATCTCACATTGCCTTTTGAAACACTAAAGTTCCTAAAAATATTACCCTTGACCATAGGAACAGGCGTATGTTTGCCCGCATAGGTACTTTATTTCTTTAGAAACTTTTCTTAGCATGTCTATGCGATATTTCTAATACCCCTTTTCTTCTATCTAGGTGAGTTTCAATTCTTATAACGAGAGACATTTCACCGAGAACTTTTTTATTGAACCTTGAGGACAAGAGCTTCTTCTTCTCATGCAGTAGATTGACATCACTACTAACAAGTAAGATGTCATCCACATATACATGATTAGAAAATAATTTTTCCATTCTATAACTTTTTACAAATGCAATTGTCCTCTTATTTTCTTTAACCCAAAATTTTCAATTGACTCTTCAACTTTAAATGTCATTGTCTAGAGATTTACTCTAGTCCATAAGAGATTCCTACAGGTGGCATCCCTTACGTTCTTTTCTTTCCATGACAAAACCTCTAGGTTGTGCCACGTAATCATTTTCATACAAATCCCGTTTGGAAAATACCGTCTTTACTTTCATCTGATGTAACTCAGATCATAATGTGCCACTAGCACTCATTATAATCTATTCATTCGTTTTGCGCAAAATTTTTGATTCAAGTCGCGCTCTATATCTTTACATATTCCCTTTGGAGTCATATTTTATCTTGTAGACCCATTATAGCCTACTGTTTTGGCTCCTTAGGAATTTATTCTGAATCCTAAAATATTATTGGTATCATCAATTTCATTTTATCTTTCTTTGCTTCTTGCCACTTAGACGAGTGAACGTCTCTCATGACTTCTTCAAATGAGGTGAGATTACCCTCCATTTGAATTTCACTAACATAGACTTTATAGTCATCAGAAATATCTGATTTTCTTATTCTTTGAGTCTTTCTAGAGCCTTAGCTACTAGCATTTCTTGATCTTTATTGTCAAAAGACAATTGATCCTACAAGGTCCTGTGTAACAAGATCCTTGTTTATATTATTCATCTTCCTTGTGGAGTTAGGTCTCTTTGTACCATGCTCCCCCAGATTGTCCCATCTTTAAACTTTCTTATTTTGGGTTTAATCTGCTAAAACTCATATGGCGCGTTTAGCACCGTCTTAATAACTCTGAATGCGTCCAGTATGAATACTGACCGACTATGCTATCTTTATATTGGAACTGTAAAAGGTACATGAATTTAGCTATTTCTTTACTTTGGGGTATTATTATTATGACTGTCTTACTCTCCCGACGATCACATTCATCTTTTATAGATCACTATTGCCTTCAATGCATAGTATGCATCACATTATCTGAAGTATGGGGAAGTACCTTTCTTAATTGATCTCATATTTCTCCCCCTCGAAATGTGGTATGAACTTTTCTACCACAATTTCGAAAACTATTTAGAACACTTGTGAATGAGGAAACTTTGATTACTTACTTCACCCACATAATTACATCATGCAAATAAAATTATTTTTTTTAATTCGTGTGGGAGTACTTTTTCCTCATTTCACTTCAAAAACTCAACAGAGTCTTTTATCATTAATACTTTCGCAAGTCACACTTGCATGTCATTCTTATCTCGAGGTTCGTCTCTAACTTTCTGTTCTCCTTAAACTCATTGAGTGCTTAATTGCTATGCCACAACTTTCTCCTGCCGTGCAGGATAAGTACTATGTCAAACTTCTCCCGCCATACAGGATTGATTAACATAAGTACTATGCCAACTTTACTCCGCCATGCGGGTATTTTCTCAAACTTTTCCCGTCATACGGGTACTATCACGAACTTTTTCTCGCTATGCGAGATAATTTTCTTGAAGGGACATAAATGTCAATATTGGCTCATATTCAATCATCAAATTTAGAAATAAATCCAAATACTCTTTAACACACATGCTTAAGCTGACGTTGGTCAAATTAAACATGCATGTCACTTATTACATTTCATATCATGATGATTAAGACTATTTTTTTAAGAGTACATAAAAAACATCTTTTAAAATAAATTCTTAATGTTCTCTTTCTTGGATCAATATACTATAATTCTTTTCTTTTGAAGCCATTCTTTAAAGAGACCATAGTCCCTTACATAATGGTCTTCTTTCTGAAGAAAATTGCACTTTTCATCTTCTGGGTCACAAGTACCCAACTCATTTCCTTTTCACCCTTCAAGAATAAAGGCATGAAGTTCTTTGTCTGAAAACATTAATCAATAATCAACAATAATAAGCATGAAAATAACCCTACATTGGTCTGGTTAAAGACATGCACATTAAACTTTTAAATCTTTAAGTTCTATTCTATATCATCGTTGGGCAGAAATAGAACAAAACCATCAATCTTATACATCAATTCCACATCACCGTTGGGCAGAAATAGAATTAACATATGAAAACTCAATTATCTTATAACCCTCTTCAAAATTAAATTCTCCCGTTGGTTCGAATTTAATTTTGAATATCATCATCACTATTGCAGCGGAAACATGAAAATACATTACAATCTGCTCGCTCTGGAGCATCTCTTGTTTCTTATCCATTCTCTGAAAATTGGTCACTTTGATGCAAAATTTATCAGAGATTTAAACTTTAAACATAAAACTCGTAGAATTATAATATTGTTATCATCAACGTTGGTCAGAAAATAACAACATCATAATTTTCTTTAAACTTAAACTCTTAAATAAACTTATAATATTGCTATCATCAACGTTGGTCAGAAAATAACAATATTATAATTTATCTTGACTGTAAACCAACTATGCCTCCAACTAAAAAATTTCCGTTGGTTCCAACTTTAACCGCGGAAAAAACTTTTCATCATTCATTGAATAACTATAACTTGTCTTCAAATTAAATCCTCCTGTTGATTCGGATTTAATGAGAAGACTATAAACTTTAACTTTGCAGTGGAAAACGTGAATCAACAATAATTATCTACTTTTCAGAAGCATTCTTTACTTATCTATTCTCTAAATAATGTGCACGTTAGTGCAAAATTGAATAGAGATCAAAACTTTATACAAATTTCATCAAAATATCATTCAAAATAGTTTCTGAAAAGCAATAAAACTTGAAACAGTTCTTTGCCACTCATTTGGCTCGGCCCAGCAACATGCCAGCGGCCTGCCCGCACTGCAGCCCACGACCATTGCACACTCGCGGCCCATTTTTCTCGCGCAGCCCAGCCGAAACGACGCGGTCCATCTGCGAAAGGAGGCCCAAACAGGGCCTGCGCGCGTGCGCAGCCGCACCTCCCCCGCGCCCAGGCCGCAACCTGGGCCTGGGCCGGGATTTCCCCATCCCGCCTAGGCCATAACTCGGCCTAGTTATCCCTGGCCGTAGATCTCGATCCAACGGCTGAGCATGAATCTCGCTGTGACAAAAACCGGGCAGCTGTTGACCGGCTCCCAAACCCTAGCCTCATTTCCTCCTTTCCCTCTTACCTTCAGCGCCGCACGAGACAGGAAAAGCCGGCCATGGCGGCCTCTCCGGCCGTTCCCCATCTATCTTCTTTCTAGTTTCTCATCCCTTCCCTTCACTTTATTGCTCAGCGCCTCATCCAATGAAACATGAGTTGTGGATCCGGCCATCCATGGTGGCCGGAAGGGAAGAAAAGTTGCTGTGCCGCCGTGGTTCCTCTCGCCGGTGCGCGCGTGCGGCCAAAACCGCGCGTAGCACCGTCGAGGAGAACTGCGGTGGTGCACTTTGCCGCGCCGGCGAGCCCATGGCTCAGCCGTGTGGTTGAAAGGTCTTGATGGCTAGAGGGGGGGTGAATAGCCTATTAAAATTTTCTACAAAGACAAGCTAAAACAAGTTTATCAATAAAACAAATAGCGAGATGCTAGTTTTGCTTAGCCTATGGGGTGTTTGCAAGCCACCTAACCAATTCACAATTCTAGTAAATTTGCACTCAACCGCACAAGTCAAATCGAGAAGGAAACTACAACTAGCAAGCTACACAAAGATGCTACTCTAGCAAAGTTAACTAGCTAGCAAAGATAAATAAGAAATTAATACAAGAGAGAGTTAGAAGGGTATCACCGAGGGGCGAAGTATTGAGCCAACCAATTAATATGATCAAGAGATGAATATCAAGATAACCGAACACCGGAATCAATCAATCACAATATGAAAGTGATGACACGAAGATTTATCCCGAGGTTCACGTGCTTGCCGGCACGCTAGTCCCCGTTGTGTCCCTCTTCACCACGTGGTTCGGTGGCTAATCGGTCACACACCGAGCCTATCAAAAGGCACCACAAGAACCTACCAAATGGCAAGAGGTTGCAATGACACGAGCAATTCACTAGCGTTGCCTTTGGCTCTTCGCCGAGGTAGGCACAAACCCCTTACAATCAACGGAGGTGGCCAAGATACAATCACCAACTCTTGCCAACGCCTCCAAGCTGCTACAAGCCGTCTAGGTGGCGGCAACCACCAAGAGAAACAAGAATCCCGCAGCAAATCAACCACCAAGTGCCAACTAGATGCTATCTCACAATGCAAATGCACTTGGATCACTCAATCTCACTTCGAATATGCAAAGAAGCAAGAGAGATGAGTGGGAGGGGAGTTGCTTGGCTCAAAGTGCTCACAAGTATGTCAAAAGTTCAAAAATATCCGAGAGAGGGAGCCTTGAGCCGGCCAACGAATATTTATAGACGTACCCCTTCGAATATAGCCGTTAGAATCTTAAACAGCCGAAATCGGGCTGACCGGACGCGCTGGTCCAACTGACCGGACGCGCCGGTCGCCCAACGGCTAACTCGTGACGAACTGACCGGACGCGCTGGTCCAAACGACCGGACGCGCTGGTCGCCCAACGGCTAACTGCGAAACAACGACCGGACGCGCTGGTCCAACTGACCGGACGCGCCGGGAACGACCGGACGCGCTGGTCCCGTGAAGGACCGGACGCGCTGGTCGCCTGAGCAGCGCTCAACGAAACAAGGACCGGACGCGCTGAAGAACATGACCGGACGCGACAGTGACAGCGTCCGGTGAGAGTCCAGTAAGCTCCCTGAACCACCGGACGCGTCCGATGAATAGTGACCGGACGCGCCTTGCGTCCGATCATCAAACTGAAATACGCGCAGACACCGAACACTCACCGGACGCGTCCGGTCATTCCATGACCGCGTCCGGTGCAGCGTCCGGTCACCTCTGTGACCTCCGTTCGCCTCCGTTTCTTTTCCGGACTTTCGGCGTAGTGAAAAAATAGGCATTTCAACTTCTCAAAAACGCCTGAATCCCGCCTCGCAAGCTCGGCGGGAGGGAGAGAGTATCCCAAACCCTCTCTACCGCTCAAACTCCATCGCCATCGCAAAAGTGCTAACACTACCAAGTGATCTTATCATGTGTGAGTGTGTTAGCATTTTCACAATCATTTTCCGAGGCGATATTAGTTCTACCCAAATGCATATGATCATGAAATGCACATCTAGAGGCACTTAGGAGTTCAATAGCCGCGTCATTCCCCTCTTTATAGTACGGCTATCTAACCTATAATGTAACCACACCCACTAGGTGTCTTGGTTACTAAAACACAACCCTTAAGCATATACCTTTGCCTTGATCACATAGGGTTGCGTCCAAATCCAAGTGTGGCCATCAAAATCACCATGTCCATCTTGCCACCAACCTTGGAATGTACTAATCCTCATATGCTACATACAACTTAGGCATAGGATTAGTACTTAGGTATTGTCACTAATTACCAACACCAAACATAGGACTTTCAATCTCCCCCTTGTTGGTAATTGGTGACAACCCTTTCACAAAGATGTTATGATAAAATTTTGATTGAACACATGTCACAATGTCCAAGTATATTACCATGTGTAAGAATTATGGACATGTGAACATGAATTCAAATTGATAGCAATGGCTCCCCCTACATGTATGCTATATGTTTGGATTTTAGAAACATACATGTTAGATAGGAAAATATAGGAGCATTGACTACCAATAGGTGCTAAGTGTTTTAGATTATAGACCTTTGAAGCGTGATACCATCGGAGTAGCGATAAACACCATCTTAGCACCTTGTGTAGTTAGATTCCACTTGGAAAAACACAAACATAACTAGAAACCTCGTGAGATCAACATTATAAGCAAGGCTCTAGTACCACTATGAAAGACATGGAGCAAGAAAAATCTAACTACTTCCTATTCATGCTAGTACCTCAATACATCATTCAATTTATACTAGCAAGTCACCACACAAGCAAAGTATTGGAGAAAAAGAAATGCATAACTATGCATCATACATATGAATTGCACATGGAAATGCAACATTCATGTTTAAGAACTTGCTCCCCCTACTTGTGTGCTCGAAATTTTAGTTGATTCCCTTTAGAATCTATCTTTGTGAACAACATTCAACATTTTCTCCCCCACAACATTTTCCAACATTTTCTTCCCCTTTGAGTTCTATCTTAGAATCTATCTTTGTGATCTACATTTTCTCCCCCTTTGGCACCAATAACCACAAGGGACCAATTTTAGATAGATTATCATATTAAATTATGGGGTGAGGATCAAGTTTATGATTCAATCTAGATTGCTTGCATAAATAAAATACTTCGGTTTGATCCAAGGGCAAGCTTTTTCACACCTCACTAAAAAGGGTTATCATGCACCATGTTGAAGCAAATATTTAGACAAGTTTTCTAGATTAAACACTTAGGATCACAAGCTACTTAAACAAGTTATATGCTACCACTAGATCATACAAGTCATGGAAACAATAGTGGTACCATATAAACTTCAAATTCATTTGATTTTCATGAATGAGCCTAGAACATATAAATTATGACTAGATGCACTAAACAAGTCCTTAGCATAGAATGTATGACATGTCAACCAATTGTACCTTGGGGCTCGAAGGAGAGGCATGTTGTATATGGGGTGCATCAACTCATGTTGGAGAAGTCAAGTATGTTCAACTCATTCTTTAGCTTGTGAAATCTCTTCTCATCAAGTGGCTTGGTGAATAGATCGGCTAATTGATCTTCGGTGCCCACACTCTCAATAGCAATGTCACCCTTTTGTTGATGATCTCTAATAAAGTGATGGCGAATATCAATATGCTTTGTTCTTTGATGTTGAATCGGATTGTTGGTTAGCTTCACAGCACTTTCATTGTCACATAGCAATGGCACATTCTTGAAGTTGATTCCAAAATCCTTCAATGTTGCCTTCATCCACAAGATTTGTGCACAACAACTACCCGCGGCGATGTATTCGGCCTCGGCGGTAGATAGTGCAATACTATTTTGCTTCTTGGATGACCATGAGACAAGTGATCTTCCCAACAATTGACAAGTCCCGGAAGTGCTCTTTCTTTCCACTTTGTCACCGGCATAGTCGGAGTCCGAATATCCAACTAGCTCAAAGCTCGCACCTTTGGGATACCACAATCCAACATCTTGTGTATGCTTTAAGTACCTCAATATTCTCTTTGTTGCCTTCAAATGACTTTCTCTTGGTGAGGCTTGAAATCTTGCACACATGCATACACTAAACATCACATCGGGCCTTGATGCCGTCACATAGAGTAGACTACCAATCATTGATCTATATAGCTTTTGATCCACCATGTTGCCACTCTTGTCACTATCCAAACTTCCACTAGTGCCCATTGGAGTTGTAATGCCCTTTGCATCTTCCATGCCAAACTTCTTGAGCATATCTTTGATGTACTTGGTTTGGCTTACAAATGTTCCTTCCTTCATTTGTTTGATTTGAAGTCCAAGAAAGAAACTAAGTTCACCAATCATTGACATTTCAAATTCCTTTGACATCATTTTCCCAAACTCATCACAATAATCTTGATTGGTTGAACCGAATATGATATCATCAACATATATTTGCAATACAAATAAGTCTTTCCCAATCTTCTTGGTGAATAGTGTTGTATCAACTTTGCCCATGACAAATCCCTTGGATAGCAAGAAGTCCCTCAATCTTTCATACCATGCTCTAGGTGCTTGCTTTAATCCATACAAAGCTTTTCTCAATTTGTATACATGATTGGGTTTCTTGTCATCTTCAAAACCGGGAGGTTGCTCCACATACACCTCCTCTTGAATGTACCCATTGAGAAATGCACTCTTTACATCCATTTGATATAGCTTGATATTGTGAGCACAAGCATAGGCAAGTAAGATCCTAATTGCTTCCAATCTTGCAACCGGGGCATAAGTTTCACCAAAGTCAAGACCCTCTATTTGTGTGTAACCTTGAGCCACTAGTCTTGCTTTGTTCCTTACTACTATCCCATCTTGATCTTGCTTGTTGCGAAAGACCCATCTTGTTCCAATGACATTGTGATCCTTAGGCCTTTCAACTAGTTCCCATACTTCATTTCTCTTGAAGTTGTTGAGCTCTTCATGCATTGCATTTATCCAATCTGGATCTCTCAATGCTTTATCAATGTCTTTGGGTTCTTCTATTGACACAAAAGAAGAGTGAGCACAAAATGATGCCAATCTTGATCTAGTTTGAACTCCTCTTTGTATGTCACCAATGATGGAATCCAATGGATGGTCTCTTGCAATGTTAGTTGGTTGAAGCACTTGGACTTGATTGCTTGGATGTTGATGTTGATCATGAGTTGAAGATGATGAACTAGCCACTTGTTGATCTTGTTGTACTTGAGATGATGTACTAGCTTGATTTTGCATTAGAGAACCACTAGCTTGAGTGATTGGACTTTGAAGCACTTGAACTTTGTTGTCATCCACATCAATCACTTGCTTTGGCCTAATATCACCAATATCCATTTCTTTCAAAGCATTTGTCAATTGAGTTCCTCTCACATCATCCAAGTTATCTTCCTCATCTTGAGAGCCATTTGTTTCATCAAATTCAACATCATGCACTTCTTCAAGTTGACCACTAGCCAAATTCCAAACTCTATAAGCTTTGCTAGTAGTTGAGTAACCAAGTAGAAATCCTTCATCACATTTCTTCTCAAACTTGCTCAATCTAGTGCCCTTCTTCAAGATGTAGCATTTGCAACCAAATACCCGAAAGTATGCAATGTTGGGCTTTCTTCCATTTAAGATCTCATAAGGCGTCTTCTCTAAGAACTTGTGGCAATAGAGGCGGTTGCTATAGAAGCAAGCCGTGTTGATTGCTTCGGCCCAAAATGAATGACTCACATTATATTCATTCAACATTGATCTTGCCATATCAATTAAGGTTCTATTCTTCCTTTCAACTAGGCCATTTGATTGAGGTGTATACTTGGCCGAGAATTGATGCTTGATTCCAAGCTCCTCACATAGCTCATCAACTCTTATGTTTCTAAACTCACTTCCATTGTCACTTCTTACTTTCTTGATTGTGGTCTCAAACTCATTTTGCACTCTCTTGATGAACTTCTTGAATATGTCAAATACATCACTCTTGTCCACAAGAAAGAATACCCATGTGTATCTAGTGAAATCATCCACAATCACAAAACCATACTTGTTGCCACCAATGCTTGTGTATGTAGTTGGCCCAAATAGATCCATGTGCAACAACTCAAATGCCTTGGAAGTACTCATAATGCTCTTCAATGGATGAGTGTTGCCTACTTGCTTTCCGGCTTGACATGCACTACATAGCTTATCCTTCTCAAATGTGACATCCTTCAAGCCTCTAACTAAGTCATGCTTTACTAACTTGTTCAATTGCTTCATGCCAACATGACCAAGTCTTCTATGCCATAACCAACCCATACTTGATTTGGTGAGCAAGCATGTTGAAAGTTGAGTGTCACTAGCATTGAAATCAACCAAGTATAGATTCTCATATCTAAAGCCTTTGAAGATCAAGTTAGAGCCATCAACACTAACTATCTCCACATCATCAACACCAAATATGCACTTGAAACCGAGATCACACAATTGAGCAACCGAGAGAAGATTGAAGTTCAACTTTTCGACTAAGAGCACATTGGAAATGCTATGATCATTTGAGATTGCAATCCTTCCAAGAGCCTTTACATCACCCTTGCTATTGTCACCAAATGTGATGCTATCAATGCCACTATCATTTGATTTGAGAGAGTTGAACATTCTTGAATCACCGGTCATATGTTGAGAGCACCCACTATCAAGCACCCAATGCCTTCCTCCGGCCTTGTAATTAACCTACAAAACAATTTAATGTTTCTTAGGTACCCATACTTGCTTGGGTCCTTGGAGATTAGTCACTAAGCTCTTTGGTACCCAAATGGCCTTCTTCTTTGGGCCCACAATTGGTGTACCAACAAACCTAGCATGCACACCTTTCTCACCCTTGGTAAGCACATAACAAGAATCAAAAGGAATATAAGGTACATTAGCATTTTTCTTATTCTTGTTCATTTTATTGCAATTAATCTCTAGATGTCCAACTTGCTTGCATCTATTGCAATAACGACCATTTCCCTTCACAAAGCGAGGCTTTGGAGTAGCAAAGGCCGCCTTGCCCTTCTTGGGAGTATAGCCCAATCCCTCTTTGTTAAGAGAGAACCTTTGGCTACCCAAGCATTTTAGCAAGCGGGCATCCACACCATAGGCGTTGCCTAATGCGCGGGTGAGATCATCCACCTCTCTCTTGAGAGTCTCAACCACAAGTGATGAATCACTAGTAGTAGAGGTAGAGTTGGTTGTGGTGGATGATGATGAGCTACATGAAGCATTAGTAGGACTAACAAATAAAGAATCATCAATAATATCACATGTTAGTCCAATATCACAAGTGACAATCACTTGCTCCTCCTTAGCTTCCTTCATGAACTTCTCCAACTTAAGGTCCTTTTCCTTGATGAGCTCAAGTAGAGTGGAGTGGGCTTCCTTAAGCCTAGTGTGAGCAATTTCAAGATCCTCGTGGTCTTCCTTTAGACACTCACGAGAAGCCTCTAGCTCATCAAAGGATTTCCTAAGAGCTTTGAGCTCTTGTTCAATTCCTTTGCACTCCTTACTCTTTTTGAGAGCAACAAGCTCCTCCATCAAGGCATCATTTTCATTGCTCTTGGCAATGAGCTCTTGTTCCAAGATTTTGTATTTCTTGGTTGTCCTCTTGTAGCCCTTGCTCATTTGATCTATTATGCCTAATAGATCATCCTTGGAGTAGTCCTCATCCTCCTCATCATTACTCCTACAATCATCACTAGCACAAGAATCATCATCACTATCATTATATTTTACCTTGGTAGGCTTGGCCATAAGGCATGTTGATGTAGTGTCGAAGATGGATGGCTTGTTGGAGAGGGCGATGTTTGCAATGGCTCGCCGAGTGGTCCTTTCATCATCACTAGAGCTTGCATCATCATCACTATCGGAGTTGTCACTATCCCAAGTGACTACATAACCACCACCCTTCTTCTTCTTGTTGAATGTGAAGCTCTTCTTTGCTTTCTTCTCCTTCTTGTTCTTTTTTAACTTCAACTCCCCATCATGATATCTTTTGTCTTCATAGGGGCACTTTGCCACTACATGATCGGGGCTATTGCAATTGTAGCAAAACACCTCCTTTGCCTTCATAAAGTCCCTTCTCTTTCTTGCACCATAGCCTCTCTTCTTCATGAACCGACCCATCTTTTGCACTAGAAGGGCCATGATCTCATCATCAAATGGATCATCATCATCATCAACCTTGCTCTTGCCCTTAGAGGATGAAGCCTTGAATGCAATGGGCTTCTCTTGCTTGACCTTGGTTTCCTTTTTCTCTTCTACCTCATCTTCATCATCATTGTATTGGGCATCGGTCATTATATCTCCAAGCACATTGGTTGGTTTGACCTTGTCCAATCCCTCTCTAAAGATCATTCTTCTCAAGGTGGCAAACTTCTTGGGTAAGCACATCAAGAACTTGTGTGAGAAGTCCTTGTCCTCAACCTTCTCCCCAAGCCCCTTGAGATCATTGACAATGACTTGGAGCCTATAGAACATCTCTGGGATGGTTTCATCATCCTTCATCTTGAATGTGGAGAACTTGTCCTTGAGCATATATAGTTTGGCACTTTTTACCGTTGAAGTGCCTTCATATGTTTCTTCAAGTCTTATCCAAAGCTCATTTGCCTTTTCAAGATCTTTGATTTGCTCAAATACTTTATCATCAATGGCACGATAGATTGTGTCAAGTGCCGTCATATTGCATTGTTTGTTGATGCGGTCATTGGGAGTGAGGTTTTCCTCATCAAGAATGACGTATCCTTCTTTGGTCACATCCCAAACCTTCTCATGTATATTGCCTAGATATTGCTTCATCTTCCTTTTCCAATGATCAAAGGAAGAGACGCCATCAAAGAATGGAGGCTTGCCATTAACATGATTGAACATAACTTGAGCCATCTTACACCGAGGTTGTTAAGCCTTATAAACGGTGACCACGGCTCCGATACCACTTGAAAGGTCTTGATGGCTAGAGGGGGGGTGAATAGCCTATTAAAATTTTCTACAAAGACAAGCTAAAACAAGTTTATCAATAAAACAAATAGCGAGATGCTAGTTTTGCTTAGCCTATGGGGTGTTTGCAAGCCACCTAACCAATTCACAATTCTAGTAAATTTGCACTCAACCGCACAAGTCAAATCGAGAAGGAAACTACAACTAGCAAGCTACACAAAGATGCTACTCTAGCAAAGTTAACTAGCTAGCAAAGATAAATAAGAAATTAATACAAGAGAGAGTTAGAAGGGTATCACCGAGGGGCGAAGTATTGAGCCAACCAATTAATATGATCAAGAGATGAATATCAAGATAACCGAACACCGGAATCAATCAATCACAATATGAAAGTGATGACACGAAGATTTATCCCGAGGTTCACGTGCTTGCCGGCACGCTAGTCCCCGTTGTGTCCCTCTTCACCACGTGGTTCGGTGGCTAATCGGTCACACACCGAGCCTATCAAAAGGCACCAAAAGAACCTACCAAATGGCAAGAGGTTGCAATGACACGAGCAATTCACTAGCGTTGCCTTTGGCTCTTCGCCGAGGTAGGCACAAACCCCTTACAATCAACGGAGGTGGCCAAGATACAATCACCAACTCTTGCCAACGCCTCCAAGCTGCTACAAGCCGTCTAGGTGGCGGCAACCACCAAGAGAAACAAGAATCCCGCAGCAAATCAACCACCAAGTGCCAACTAGATGCTATCTCACAATGCAAATGCACTTGGATCACTCAATCTCACTTCGAATATGCAAAGAAGCAAGAGAGATGAGTGGGAGGGGAGTTGCTTGGCTCAAAGTGCTCACAAGTATGTCAAAAGTTCAAAAATATCCGAGAGAGGGAGCCTTGAGCCGGCCAACGAATATTTATAGACGTACCCCTTCGAATATAGCCGTTAGAATCTTAAACAGCCGAAATCGGGCTGACCGGACGCGCTGGTCCAACTGACCGGACGCGCCGGTCGCCCAACGGCTAACTCGTGACGAACTGACCGGACGCGCTGGTCCAAACGACCGGACGCGCTGGTCGCCCAACGGCTAACTGCGAAACAACGACCGGACGCGCTGGTCCAACTGACCGGACGCGCCGGGAACGACCGGACGCGCTGGTCCCGTGAAGGACCGGACGCGCTGGTCGCCTGAGCAGCGCTCAACGAAACAAGGACCGGACGCGCTGAAGAACATGACCGGACGCGACAGTGACAGCGTCCGGTGAGAGTCCAGTAAGCTCCCTGAACCACCGGACGCGTCCGATGAATAGTGACCGGACGCGCCTTGCGTCCGATCATCAAACTGAAATACGCGCAGACACCGAACACTCACCGGACGCGTCCGGTCATTCCATGACCGCGTCCGGTGCAGCGTCCGGTCACCTCTGTGACCTCCGTTCGCCTCCGTTTCTTTTCCGGACTTTCGGCGTAGTGAAAAAATAGGCATTTCAACTTCTCAAAAACGCCTGAATCCCGCCTCGCAAGCTCGGCGGGAGGGAGAGAGTATCCCAAACCCTCTCTACCGCTCAAACTCCATCGCCATCGCAAAAGTGCTAACACTACCAAGTGATCTTATCATGTGTGAGTGTGTTAGCATTTTCACAATCATTTTCCGAGGCGATATTAGTTCTACCCAAATGCATATGATCATGAAATGCACATCTAGAGGCACTTAGGAGTTCAATAGCCGCGTCATTCCCCTCTTTATAGTACGGCTATCTAACCTATAATGTAACCACACCCACTAGGTGTCTTGGTTACTAAAACACAACCCTTAAGCATATACCTTTGCCTTGATCACATAGGGTTGCGTCCAAATCCAAGTGTGGCCATCAAAATCACCATGTCCATCTTGCCACCAACCTTGGAATGTACTAATCCTCATATGCTACATACAACTTAGGCATAGGATTAGTACTTAGGTATTGTCACTAATTACCAACACCAAACATAGGACTTTCAGTGGTTCGAGACGCCGACGAACGACAGCTCGACGGCTCTACTTGTCTTCCCGCGTGGCGGTCCCCTTTGCCCTGAGCCCGTTTGGGAGGAGAGTCGAGCCGCGCCAGCAGCGTGACCTCTCTGGTGGCGGGGAAAAGGATCCAGGTAGGTCCCCTTCCCTTCCATCCCTTTCTGCTCCCTTCATCTTTAGGGTTAGGGTTAGGATTCCTTGACCGATTCAAAATCGGTTTCACTATTCTTTGCCTTTTTTTCTTACTAGGGTTTGATAGATCCGAAACGAATCCTTTTCTTCTTTCCCGATTCAAATCGGTTGCTCTTTTCTTTCTTGATCCGATTCATTCGAATCAACGTCTTTGGCTTCTTTTCTTTCTACCCAAAAACTAGATCTACGCGCTAGAAACAGCCCAGCTCTGGTACCATTGTTGTTACTGTAGGATCATAACCGGTAGATCTAGCGGGTAATTCTCTTTACATTTGGAATAAACACTAGAGAAACATCTTAGAGAGGGAGAGTAGCAAAAGGTACGGACCATACCTTCGGGCTTGAGGGTAGAGCAGCTCGTCGCAGTCGGTGGTGAGGTTGCAGTGGCGTCGCCGGTGGCGCAGTGGACGTCGCGGCGTGGAGCAGAGGCGGTGGTGGACTTCCCGTCGCTGGCAGCGCCGCCCTCTAGATCGGCTAGGGTTTGGAGTGGGGTGACGGCTGGGCAGTGAACCTCGTGGTTTGAGCCCGTGGCCCCCACTCCCTCTTATATGGCACTGTGCGACGGGGGCCCACCAACCTCGTTGGATTGGATGCCCCCGATCAGGGCGTGGTCAAAGGGTCCGAATTGGCCGTTGGGCCAATTCGGTTGAGATCTATTCTAACACCTAAATGACAGGGAGATCAAGTGCAACAACTCATCAGATTTACAGAGTCCTAACTCCAGTCTGGGGAAAACTCTACAGGGATCGTAATCACATAATGACATAAGATAGAGTGTTTAAATATTTCAATGAGGAACCATTTATTCATTCAACAGCTGAACTGTATTCCAGGACATGGTATTCCAAGATCGAGGTTTCCATCGCATATTGGAATCCATACATTCTCCGCTGAGGACAGTTCGTCACACGCGCAGAGTTATTATCACCATTGGGCTAAATCAAGCAAACGAAGGATATAGCCACCTAGTCAGTGTGAGCTCAGTCCACCAAACAAATAACCTCCTGTTCTTTAGAATCATCTACCCATGGCTTGAACTGATCTTCATGTACATTGTTCTGCAGAAGAATGAAGCTCAAAGTTAGCAGATTCACATTGCTGCTTAGGTATGCAACAGCCTGGCAATAAGAAGACAGTATGTACTGATGCTGCAAACAAAACTGGTTCCAGTGTGGTTGACATCAGGTCTGCTTAACCAGACCTAATGGCACCTATATTGACTTGGAGCCTTGCAGGCAAAGAAAATGCCTATCTCAGCAAAACAAAATGAATAGCTCTACCCAAAAAATATGTAGCTCAATATAGAGAATGACAGCTTTAGGGTTCGACACTTGTGCTTGAACAAAAGATACGGAAACATACGTATTTGATATATGAATTTTTTTTTCAAACAAAATACAAAGATAAAGACAACAGGCACTGCCAAAATAATTACGAGATACTACAAGGATACCTGCAACCAGAAGAGAAACCCCCGCATCAGAGCTAGACCAATGCGACTGCCACTTTTCATAATTTGGTCGGCCAGATCTGACGTAAATAAAATAAAGAAAATGCATTAGTTACTACAGTTACAAGCAAATCTGGCCAGTTCAAGAATAAACAGCACTCTTTCTCAATAATATATTGCTCAGCACCAACTATAGAAGTGCTTGTGGGTGCTTCTTGTGTTACTACGGTGGTCCCAAAAATAGTTTAGTCACCAAACGGAAGATAAGAAAAACCTTCTGATGGGAAATAAATACATTATTATCCAAGAGAATGAATCTAGTTCGTGTGTTTATTTACCGTTCCATTATGACTATGATCTCATCATATAAACTCAAAGTTCCAAAGAATCAATTGCTTAGCTGAAATGAGCCATTATTCGGTTATAGGGTTCAGTTCAACAACAAACAAGTCTCACATTTGCAGTGTTGTATAAGGCAAATCAAATTGATCCAACACCTATAGAAATATTGTGCATGGGCTACTATTGGCTTCAGTAATTGACGCTGAAAATGAATACTCCAATTATAACAGCTAACTTCTGTAACTGAGTCTTTTTTTCCGTTTAACTCCTGTTGACATTACAAGTTCTAAAGGAATAACCGAGAATATCAAGATGTGCCTCAGAAAGACTATGCACACAACCATATACCAGTGATTCAATGATGTCATACTATATATGATGCACCAAAAAAGAATAGGCAAACAAAATGCTTGAATATCATTGACAATAACAAAGTTGTCACAAGGAGAGGACAAAACTGGACATTAATTGCAGTGATACAGTCACACAGACAAGAACAATAAAGGACATCATACGAGAAATTTATTGGAATATTTTCATCAACAAGAATGTAAATAGTGTGTGATGGGAGAAGAAACATGGAGACTGTTCATAAACAAGAAGTAAGCAAGCGCTACAAAACTGCACCGGGGTAATGCTCCAAATATGATTTGCCCATCTCTTCCGCAGGATATGATTTTGTTTCATTGCGGACCTGCCGCAGCTTCATTAACGGAGTACGGATAGTAACTGTCTCAAACAATCTATAATACTCCTTCGGAGCAACTGGCTTTGTAAGAGCCTTGATCAACCTTCGCTTGAAATCTGAATCTGGCCTTCGTGTGATATGTGTAGGCCATATAATACCCTCCTTTTCTACTTTCCCCCCCTGTATCAGATGAATAGGAAGGAAGAACAAATCAGATGCAACAAGTATGTCAAACATCATCTCTTTTAGAAGAATACATAAATCAAGATATATATATATATATATATATTTCTTCAAACAACTTGAATGAGACATTTCGATCCACGTTCTGAAAGTAAGTTGAGAAAGGCACACGTTATGTTAAAAGAAACGTACTGGGCTACTGGCATTTTTTTGAAAAAAAAAATCTGACACAGCTCCTGGCACAGTCCGCTGAGAACAAGCACGGATGTACAGAAATGGAAATTCTTTGCGCACTGAGAGCTAATAGGTACTGTGTAATCAGCGGCGGATCTAAGGAGGCTGGTGGGCTCCAACCTCCCTAATGACTGAATTTACAACTAAAAACACGGTAGCAAAAACCTCAAATCACCGTTAAATCTTCATGCAAATCAACGTCTCCATTGTTTTAGCCTCCTCTTATTCTTATCCTGCATCCGCCACTGTGTATAACGTAGTATTCCTTATTCTGTTAAGGACAGCTTGCGCTAGTGACAAACTGACAACGACACGCAATTGTAAGTAACAGAGTTTCTCACCGAATTAGTAGGGTGTCCTGCACGACGGCCATCGCTTGAGCTCGCCTCCCGATACGCGCCCTTCAGCGTGTTTGCATCCGACAGCCCCTCATCTCCGCCATCGTTCACCTCACGCCGTGGCGATGGATCCGCACGCCAATCGGACGCGTTCTGCTCCGGAACAACTGTCGCCGGAACACCGGAGTCGACCTCATCGCTCCCAGCCGCAATACCGACCCCTTCCCCCGGCGAAGCAAAGGCCGCCTCTTCCGCCTGCTGCGTACCCTTCTCCCCCCGAGACCCCGCCGCAACCGGCTCATCATAGTTGACGACGACGCCCCCGATCTCGAGGACCAACTGGCCATCCACAAGGCTCGTGTGCTGCAGGAAGAGGCGGTAGTCCTCGTCGACGTCATCGAGGGAATCGTACCACGCGGGAGCCGTCTCCAATGACGCCGACTCGGACGATTCCCTCTCCTCCACTGCGCGGCGGTTACTGCTGAGGCGGCCCGGGGAGGGATCGGAGACGCACTCGCCGTCGGAGGAGCTGACGAGCGGGGCCTCGTACTTGAGGAGCGAGGCCAGGGAGTCGCCGTGGGCCGGGAGCTCGAGGGTGTAGGAGTCGCCGTCAAGGCGGATGTGCTCGAGGAAGTAGAGGTAGTCGGGGTCGGCGTCGCCGGCGGGGAGGTCGCCCCCGGCGAACGGGGAGCGGAGGACCGGCATGGGTTGGGGGCTCTTGGGGGCGCAGAGGATTTTAGTGGGCTCGACGCATCTCGACGGTCTGGCCTCGTGGGAGCTGGGAGCGGCTGGCTTTATAGGCTGGGTCTCGTAACTCCTGTGGGCTCTCTCGTTTTTTGGCCATATAATCAGCTGCAGCAGAATCGAAACACTGTGGTTCCCAAGCCGGGCCGAACGACCGTGATTCTCCGGCCCACGGTACTTTCGTCTCTGCAAGTACGCCTACACCGGGCTGAAAGTAATTCACAGTTTTCTCCGGAAGACAAACATGATTCTTTTTTTTAGTTCATTCACTAGTTTAGTGCCCGTGCGTTACTACGGAAGCTAAAGATTAGAAAATGCATATAATTAACAGACTCAAACAAAATTTTCAAAATGATAGATTATTAGATTATGTGATTGAGTTACAAAAGCTCAAGCCGTTTCTATGTACCCACCTTTTATGCAACACATAGATGACTTCGGATCAAACCGTAGCAGTGATCACCACGACATTATGTACTCACAGCTCAAGAAAAGCCAAATTAGTCTAGTGCTCAGCTTAACTGGCTTCAACCACTAAAGAAAATGCTTGTGGGAGGCCAAAGAAACCACTGTCAACTGCAAATGTATGTTCCATAATTTCTTATCAAAACAGACACCAGGTGAATGTTACTCAAAAGAGAAGCTCACATGAAACAACCCAACACTCCATTTATCGTCCACATCTTTTGCTTAAGCAAATGCTCTGAAATTTGGTTGAAAAATAACATCGAAGTAGCAAAATAGTCTGCTCACGACCAACCAAACCAACCTATACCTTCTAAGCGATTTGTCAAACCCGAGACAGTCTATGCCTGCTCCAAACTCAACATCCTGAGCAAGCACCTCCCCTTTGGCCTGGTTATAGGATATTGCTGTTGTTATCGAAAGTTCCACTGTTACACCCTCATCCTCATCGCTTCCTCCACTTCCTCAACTGTGAAGTCGTTCTTGATGTTGAACTTTTCACGGTTGTCCTCTGGAGTCTTCCCCTTCATCATGTCTGTGACGCTCAGGCAGGTCAGGTTCAGCAGGCCCCTTGATGTCCAGGTAGTTTGCAGCCTGCGAAGAGCAATTACTCCCTTTGTCCCTATATTACGGTCGTTTTAGCTTTGGGCCCTTATATTAAGGAGGCACTGCATACCCTATAAGCCAATCATTCACCGTGGTACTGCAACATGTTGCATTAAATGTCCATACATCGTGAATGGTGGGAGGAGGGAGCCAAGACGGGATAAGGCTGCTACACGGGGCGATAGGCAGGTGCTATTATAGATGGCAGACCTATCTATAGCCCGCCTTTGTAGGCCAACGACACTCATTTGGGGACAGCCTCTCCAAGCTAAAACGACGATAATAAAGGGACAGAGGGAGTACATGTTAAGGATTTTTGTCTCATGAACGTGACAGTCATGCAAACTATTCAGTGACTTTATGATCTATGACGGTACAAAATACAGTCGTACAATGTATTTATTTCTTTTGACACTACAAATGGCAAAATTAAAAACCAATATCAATTCTGTAAAGCTAAAGCTAGTATTATCACTAAACATTGACCATTACCAAGCATCCAAGCCAGCCTTCGACCCCACCAAACATGGCAGAACCATAAAACTACAATGGTTGTAGCGCTGGGAGAAGGATTCGGTAATTATTGATTACCGACTCCTTGTAAAACTATTCTCCTTTGTCTTAATGAAACATGTGTCAGAGACACGTTCGTGAAAAAATGGAACCATAAAACTGCTCCAGCTTATCCTAAATCATCAGCCAAACCTTTCGGAATAATTTCAAATATCTATGGATCCAAGTACAACATTGATCATGAGTAGAAAGGTATAAACCACTCCTAATTACCAAGTGAACAATTTCAAATGCTTCATTTTTTCTGGTTATGCTAGAGCAACTTAATTGACACAACCTTAGTATATATATAAGAGCAAACTTTACGTAAGGGTAATTTTTGACTCAGACTATCAAAGAAGACATACCAACCCTTCACATCTTATCACCCTTAGACTGACCGCACTCGTCATCCTCTATTTTCATCCTCTATACATCCTGGTCATCAAGATTCTCTCCTCTATACCTATTTTATCCGCACTCATCATCCTCTATATCTCTACTCTATACCAACTACCAGTCGTGGGGCCCACTCGTTAGTTTATTTTTTTCTCTGCCCTCTTCTCCCAGTCGCGCTGCATCCCAGTGTGCTCGAGCCGCCGGCCGGCTTCGCCGGCACCACGCCGCCCTGCCGCGCCTGCCCCTCATTGCCCTGCTTCGCCCACACCACGCAGGCCGTGCGACCCAGCCCTGCTCCGGCCATCCCTCCCTGCCCACCTCTCCCGCGTCGGCCAGCACTGCTCCGGCCACCCATCCCGCGCCGCCCAGATCTGCTCCGGCCACCCCGCCCACGCCGCCCAGCACAGCTCCGCCCAGGCTTGTGCCTTGCTCCGTCGAGCCGACGCTGGCGACCGGAGGGCCGATCCAGCCGGTCAAGGCGAGGCGGTGCAACAGACGGCGAGCGCGACCGGGGCAGAGGCCCTCGAGGCAGGTGGTGCGGCCGGGCCACAGGCTTCACAGCACGAACGCCATGGATTGGTGGTTCTCTGGTCCCTTGCGCAGGCACTGGATGATGGAGGAGGAAGAAGATGACACTGAGTTGGCTGACGATGATGAAGTGAAGGAAGGCACATACAACTACCTCGTGGAATCAGAGAGTTCTAGCAGGCGCCGGCGACGTCGATCTGATGCGCCACCAAAGGTAATTAGACCGAGGGACCTTCCTTCCAGTCATAGGAGGATCCAAGCCGACTACTTTGGTGCAAATCCTGTATACAATGACAAAAAGTTCCGGCGAAGGTAACGTTCACTACATTTGCAATATGGATTAGTCAATGGCATTCAGTACAATTGCAATATGGATCACTCAATGTCGTATGCTTGTTCATATTATTGCAGGTTCCGGATGCAGCGGCATTTATTCAAGCACATTAAACAGGCGGTTAAAAATCATGATAACTACTTCAAAAAGAAGTTTGATGCCTATGGCAAGGAAGGACTATCGGCTCTGCAGAAGTGCGTCGCTGCTATACGCATTCTCGCTTACGGTGTCCCCACAGATGTCTGAAAGGTCTTGATGGCTAGAGGGGGGGTGAATAGCCTATTAAAATTTTCTACAAAGACAAGCTAAACAAGTTTATCAATAAAACAAATAGCGAGATGCGAGTTTTGCTTAGCCTACGGGGTGTTTGCAAGTCACCTAACCAATTCACAATTCTAGTAATTGCACTCAACCGCACAAGTCAAACCGAGAAGGAAACTACAACTAGCAAGCTACACAAAGAAGCTACTCTAGCAAAGTTAACTAGCTAGCAAAGATAACTAAGAAAGTAATGTGGAGTTGAGTTAGGAGGGTATCACCGAGGGGCGAAGTATTGAGCCAACCAATATGATCAACAATGAATACCAAGATAACCGAACACCGGGATCAATCAATCACAATATGAAAGTGATGACACGAAGATTTATCCCGAGGTTCACGTGCTTGCCGGCACGCTAGTCCCCGTTGTGTCCCTCTTCACCACGTGGTTCGGTGGCTAATCGGTCACACACCGAGCCTCTCAAAAGGCACCACAAGAACCTACCAAATGGCAAAAGGTTGCAATGACACGAGCAATATACTAACGTTGCCTTTGGCGCTTTGCCGAGGTAGGCACAAACCCCTCACAATCACCGGAGGTGGCCAAGAACAAACACCAACTCTTGCCAACGCCTCCAAGCTGCTCCAAGCCGTCTAGGTGGTGGCAACCACCAAGAGAAACAAGAATCCCGCAGCAAATCAACCATCAAGTGCCAACTAGATGCAATCTCACAATGCAAATGCACTTGGATCACTCAATCTCACTTCGAATATGCAAAGAAGCAAGAGAGATGAGTGGGAGGGGAGTTGCTTAGCTCAAAGTGCTCACAAGTATGTCAAAATGTTTGAGAGGAGGAGCCTTGAGCCGGCCAACGAGTATTTATAGACGTACCCCTTCGAATATAGCCGTTAGAAACTTAAACAGCCGAAATCGGGCTGACCGGACGCGCTGGTCCAACTGACCGGACGCGCCGGTCGCCCAACGGCTAACTCGTGAAGTACTGACCGGACGCGCTGGTCCAAACGACCGGACGCGCTGGTCGCCCAACGGCTAACTGCGAAGCAACGACCGGACACGCTGGTCCAACTGACCGGACGCGCCGGGAACGACCGGACGCGCTGGTCCCGTGAAGGACCGGACGCGCTGGTCGCCTGAGCAGCGCTCAACGAAATAGTGACCGGACGCGCTGAAGAAAATGACCGGACGCGACAGTGACTGCGTCCGGTTAGAGTCCAGTAAGCTCCTTGAACGACCGGACGCGTCCGATCATCAGTGACCGGACGCGCCTCGCGTCCGATCATCGAACTGAAAAACACGCAGACACTGAACACTGACCGGACGCGTCCGGTCATGCAAGGACCGCGTCCGGTTCAGCGTCCGGTCACCTCTGTGACCTCCGTTCGCCTCCGTTTCTTTTCCGGACTTCCGGCGTAGTGGAAAATAATCGTTTCAACTTCTCGAAAACGCCTAAATCCCGCCTCGCAAGCTCGGCGGGAGGGAGAGAGGAACCCAAACCCTCTCTACCGCTCAAACTCCACCGCCGTCGTAAACGTGCTAACATCACCAAGTGATCTCGTCATGTGTGAGTGTGTTAGCATTTTCACAATCATTTTTCGAGGCGATATTAGTTCTATCCAAATGCATATGATCATAAAATGCACATCTAGAGGCACTTAGGAGTTCAATAGCCGCGTCATTCCCCTCTTTATAGTACGGCTATCTATCCTATAATGTAACCACACCCACTAGGTGTCTTGGTTACTAAAACACAACCCTTAAGCATATACCTTTGCCTTGATCACGTAGGGTTGCGTCCAAATCCAAGTGTGGCCATCATGATCACCATGTCCATCTTGCCACCAACCTTGGAGTGTACTAATCCTCATATGCTACATACAACTTAGGCATGGGATTAGTACTTAGGCATTGTCACTAATTACCAACACCAAACATAGGACTTTCAATCTCCCCCTTGTTGGTAATTGGTGACAAACCTTTCACAAAGATATTATGATAAAATTTTGATTGAACCCATATCACATTGTCCAAGTATATTACCATGTGTAAGAATTATGGACATGTGATCATCAATTCAAATTGATAGCAATGGCTCCCCCTACATGTATGCTATATGTTTGGATTTTGGAAGCATACATGTTAGATAGGAAAGATTAGGAGCATTGTCTACCAATAGGTGCTAAGTGTTTTAGATTATAGACCTTTGAAGCGTGATACCATCGGAGTAGCGATAAACACCATCTTAGCACCTTGTGTAGTTAGATTCCACTTGGAAAAGCACAAACATAACTAGAAACCTCGTGAGATCAACATTATAAGCAAGGCTCTAGTACCATTTTGAAAAACGTGAAGCAAGAAAAATCTAACTACTTCCTATTCATACTAGTACCTCAATGCATCATTCAAATTATACTAGCAAGACACCACACAAGCAAAGTATCGGAGAAAATGAAATGCATAACTATGCATCATACATATGAAGTGCACATGGAAATGCAACATTCATGCTTAAGAGCTTGCTCTCCCTACTTGTGTGCTCAAAATTTTAGTTGATCCCCTTCTTTTATCAATTCTCCCCCTTTGTGCTTCTTCCTCTTTGAGTTCTATCTTTATGAACAACAATTTCTCCCCCTTTGGCACCAATTGACCACAAGGAGCAAACTTTAGATAGATTATCATGTTGAAATATGGGGTGAGGATCAAGTTTATGATTCAACCTAGATTGCTTGCATAAATAAAATACTTTGGTTTGATCCAAGGGCAAGCTTCTTCACACCTCACTAGAAGGGTTATCATGCACCATGTTGAAGCAAATATTTAGACAAGTTTTCTAGATTAAACACTTAGGATCATAAGCTACTTAAACAAGTTATATGCTACCACTAGATCATACAAGTCATGGAAACAATAGTGGCACCATATAAACTTCAAATTCATTTAATTTTCATGAATGATCCTAGAACATAAGAAATCATGACTAGATGCACTAAACATGTCCTTAGTATAGAATGTATGACATGTCAACCAATTGTACCTTGGGGCTCGAAGGAGAGGCATGTCATATCATGGGAGTGCATCAACTCATGTTGGAGAAATCAAGTATGTTCAACTCATTCTTTAGCTTGTGAAATCTCTTCTCATCAAGTGGCTTGGTGAATAGATCGGCTAATTGATCTTCGGTGCCCACACTCTCAATGGCAATGTCACCCTTTTGTTGATGATCTCTAATAAAGTGATGGCGAACATCAATATGCTTTATTCTTTGATGTTGAACCGGATTGTTGGTTAGCTTCACGGCACTTTCATTGTCACATAGCAATGGCACATTCTTGAAATTGATTCCAAAATCTTTCAATGTTGCCTTCATCCATAAGATTTGTGCACAACAACTACCCGCGGTGATGTATTCGGCTTCGGCGGTAGATAGTGCAATACTATTTTGCTTCTTGGATGACCATGAGAAAAGTGATCTTCCCAACAATTGACATGTCCCGGAAGTGCTCTTTCTCTCCACTTTATCACCGGCATAGTCGGAATCCGAATATCCAACTAGCTCAAAACTTGCACCTTTAGGATACCACAATCCAACATCTTGTGTATGCTTTAAGTACCTCAATATTCTCTTTGTTGCCTTCAAATGACTTTCTCTTGGTGAGGCTTGAAATCTTGCACACATACATACACTAAACATCACATCGGGCCTTGATGTCGTCACATAGAGTAGGCTACCAATCATTGATCTATATAGCTTTTGATCCACCATGTTGTCACTCTTGTCACTATCCAAACTTCCACTAGTGCCCATTGGGGTTGTAATACTCTTTGCATCTTCCATTCCAAACTTCTTGAGCATATCTTTGATGTACTTGGTTTGGCTTACAAATGTTCCTTCCTTCATTTGTTTGATTTGAAGTCCAAGAAAGAAACTAAGTTCACCAATCATTGACATTTCAAATTCCTTTGCCATCATTTTCCCAAACTCATCACAATAATCTTGATTGGTTGAACCGAATATGATATCATCAACATATATTTGCAATACAAATAAGTCTTTCCCAATCTTCTTGGTGAATAGTGTTGTATCAACTTTGCTCATGACAAATCCTTTGGATAGCAAGAAGTCCCTCAATCTTTCATACATGCTCTAGGTGCTTGCTTTAATCCATACAAAGCCTTCCTTAACTTGTATACATGATTGGGTTTCTTGTCATCTTCAAAACCGGGAGGTTGCTCCACATACACCTCCTCTTGAATGTACCCATTGAGAAATGCACTCTTTACATCCATTTGATATAGCTTGATATTGTGAGCACAAGCATAGGCAAGTAAGATCCTAATTGCTTCCATTCTTGCAACCGGGGCATAAGTTTCACCAAAGTCAAGACCCTCTATTTGTGTGTAACCTTGAGCCACTAGTCTTGCTTTGTTCCTTACTACTATCCCATCTTGATCTTGCTTGTTGCGAAAGACCCATCTTGTTCCAATGACATTGTGATCCTTAGGCCTTTCAACTAGTTCCCATACTTCATTTCTCTTGAAGTTGTTGAGCTCTTCATGCATTGCATTTACCCAATCCGGATCTCTCAATGCTTTATCAATGTCCTTGGGTTCTTCCATTGACACAAAAGAAGAGTGAGCACAAAATGATGTCAATCTTGATCTAGTTTGAACTCCTCTTTGTATGTCACCAATGATGGAATCCAATGGATGGTCTCTTGCAATGTTAGTTGGTTGAAGCACTTGGACTTGATTGCTTGGATGTTGATGTTGATCATGAGTTGAAGATGATGAACTAGCCACTTGTTGATCTTGTTGCACTTGAGATGATGTACTAGCTTGATTTTGCATTAGAGAACCACTAGCTTGAGTGATTGGACTTTGGAGCACTTGATCTTTGTTGTCATCTACATTAATAACTTGCTTTGGTCTAATATCACCAATATCCATTTCTTTCATAGCATTACTCAATTGAGTTCCTCTCACATCATCCAAGTTATCTTCTTCATCTTGAGAGCCATTTGTTTCATCAAACTCAACATCATGCACTTCTTCAAGTAAACCACTAGTCAAATTCCAAACTCTATAAGCTTTGCTAGTAGTTGAGTAACCAAGTAGAAATCCTTCATCACATTTCTTCTCAAACTTGCTCAATCTAGTGCCCTTCTTCAAGATGTAGCATTTGCAACCAAATACCCGAAAGTATGCAATGTTGGGCTTTCTTCCATTTAAGATCTCATATGGTGTCTTCTCTAGAAACTTGTGGCAATAGAGGCGGTTGCTATAGAAGCAAGTCGTGTTGATTGCTTCGGCCCAAAATGAATGACTTACATTATACTCATTCAACATTGATCTTGCCATATCAATTAAGGTTCTATTTTTCCTCTCAACTAGGCCATTTGATTGAGGTGTATACTTGGCCGAGAATTGATGTTTGATTCCAAGCTCTTCACATAGCTCATCAACTCTTGTGTTTCTAAACTCACTTCCATTGTCACTTCTTACTTTCTTGATTGTGGTCTCAAACTCATTTTGCACTCTCTTGATAAACTTCTTGAATATGTCAAATACATCACTCTTGTCCACAAGAAAGAATACCCATGTGTATCTAGTGAAATCATCCACAATCACAAAACCATACTTGTTGCCACCAATGCTTGTGTATGTAGTTGGCCCAAATAGATCCATGTGCAACAACTCAAATGCCTTAGAAGTACTCATAATGCTCTTCAATGGATGAGTGTTGCCTACTTGCTTTCCGGCTTGACATGCACTACATAGCTTATCCTTCTCAAATGTGACATCCTTCAAGCCTCTAACTAAGTCATGCTTTACTAACTAGTTCAATTGCTTCATGCCAACATGACCAAGTCTTCTATGTCATAACCAACCCATACTTGATTTGGTGAGCAAGCATGTTGAAAGTTGAGTGTCACTAGCATTGAAATCAACCAAGTATAGATTCTCATATCTAAAGCCTTTGAAGATCAAGTTAGAGCCATCAACACTAACTATCTCCACATCATCAACACCAAATATGCACTTGAAACCGAGATCACACAATTGAGCAACCGAGAGAAGATTGAAGTTCAACTTTTCGACTAAGAGCACATTGGAAATGCTATGATCATTTGAGATTGCAATCCTTCCAAGAGCCTTTACATCACCCTTGCTATTGTCACCAAATGTGATGCTATCAATGCCACTATCATTTGATTTGAGAGAGTTAAACATTCTTGAATCACCGGTCATATGTTGAGAGCACCCACTATCAAGCACCCAATGCCTTCCTCCGGCCTTGTAATTAACCTACAAAATAAATTAATGTTTCTTAGGTACCCATACTTGTTTGGGTCCTTGGAGATTAGTCACTAAGCTCTTTGGTACCCAAATGACCTTCTTCTTTGGGCCCACAATTGGTGTACCAACAAACCTAGCATGCACACCTTTCTCACCCTTGGTAAGCACATAACAAGAATCAAAAAGAATGTAAGGTACATTAGCATTTTTCTTGTTCTTGTTCATTTTATTGCAATTAATCTCTAGATGCCCAACTTGCTTGCATCTATTGCAATAACGACCATTGCTCTTCACAAAGCGAGGCTTTGGAGTAGCAAAGGCCGCCTTGCCCTTCTTGGGAGTATAGCCTAATCACTCTTTGTTAAGAGAGAACCTTTGGCTACCCAAGCATTTTAGCAAGCGGGTATCCCCATCATAGGCATTGCCTAATGCGCGGGTGAGATCATCCACCTCTCTCTTGAGAGTCTCAACCACAAGTGATGAATCACTAGTAGTAGAGGTAGAGTTGGTTGTGGTGGATGATGATGAGCTACATGAAGCATTAGTAGGACTAACAAATAAAGAATCATCAATAATATCACATGTTAGTCCAATATCACAAGTGACAATCACTTGCTCCTCCTTAGCTTCCTTCATGAACTTTTCCAACTTAAGGTCCTTTTCCTTGATGAGCTCAAGTAGAGTGGAGTGGGCTTCCTTAAGCCTAGTGTGAGCAATTTCAAGATCCTCGTGGTCTTCCTTTAGACACTCACGAGAAGCCTCTAGCTCATCAAAGGATTTCCTAAGAGCTTTGAGCTCTTGTTCAATTCCTTTGCACTCCTTACTCTTTTTGAGAGCAACAAGCTCCTCCATCAAGGCATCATTTTCATTGCTCTTGGCAATGAGCTCTTGTTCCAAGATTTTGTATTTCTTGGTTGTCCTCTTGTAGCCCTTGCTCATTTGATCTATTATGCCTAATAGATCATCCTTGGAGTAGTCCTCATCCTCCTCATCATCACTCCTACAATCATCACTAGCACAAGAATCATCATCACTATCATCATGTTTTACCTTGGTAGGCTTGGCCATAAGGCATGTTGATGTAGTGTCGAAGATGGATGGCTTGTTGGAGAGGGCGATGTTTGCAGTGGCTCGTCGAGTGATCCTCTCATCATCACTAGAGCTTTCATCATCATCACTATCGGAGTTGTCACTATCCCAAGTGACTACATAACCACCACCCTTCTTCTTCTTGTTGAAAGTGAAGCTCTTCTTTGCTTTCTTCTCATTCTCTTTCTTATCCTTCTTGTTCTTCTTGAGCTTCAAGTCCCCATTATGAAATCTCTTATCTTCATAGGGGCAATCCGCCACTATGTGATCGGGGCTATTGCAATTGTAGCAAAGGGTCTTTGCCTTTTATAGTGTCTCTCCTCTTCCTTGCCCCATATCCTTTCTTCTTCATGAACCTTCCCATCTTGTGCACAAGGAGGGCCATGGTCTCATCATCGAATGGATCATCATCATCACTTTCTACCTTGCTCTTGCCCTTAGAGGATGAAGCCTTGAATGCAATGGGCTTCTCTTGCTTGATCTTGGTCTCCTTCTTCTCTTCTACCTCATCTTCATCATCATTGTATTGGGCATCGGTCATTATATCTCCAAGCACATTGGTTGGTTTGACCTTGTCCAATCCCTCTCTAAAGATCATTCTTCTCAAGGTGGCAAACTTCTTGGGTAAGCACATCAAGAACTTGTGTGAGAAGTCCTTGTCCTCAACCTTCTCCCCAAGCCCCTTGAGATCATTGACAATGACTTGGAGCCTATAGAACATCTCCGGGATAGATTCATCATCCTTCATCTTGAATGTGGAGAACTTGTCCTTGAGCATATATAGTTTGGCACTTTTTACCGTTGAAGTACCTTCATATATTTCTTCAAGTCTTATCCAAAGCTCATTTGCCTTTTCAAGATCTTTGATTTGCTCAAATACTTTATCATCAATGGCACGATAGATTGTGTCAAGTGCCGCCGTATTGCATTGTTTGTTGATGCGGTCATTGGGAGTGAGGTTTTCCTCATCAAGAATGACGTATCCTTCTTTGGTCACATCCCAAACCTTCTCATGTATATTGCCTAGATATTGCTTCATCTTCCTTTTCCAATGATCAAAGGAAGAGACGCCATCAAAGAATGGAGGCTTGCCATTAACATGATTGAACATAACTTGAGCCATCTTACACCGAGGTTGTTAAGCCTTACAAACGGTGACCACGGCTCCGATACCACTTGAAAGGTCTTGATGGCTAGAGGGGGGGTGAATAGCCTATTAAAATTTTCTACAAAGACAAGCTAAACAAGTTTATCAATAAAACAAATAGCGAGATGCGAGTTTTGCTTAGCCTACGGGGTGTTTGCAAGCCACCTAACCAATTCACAATTCTAGTAATTGCACTCAACCGCACAAGTCAAACCGAGAAGGAAACTACAACTAGCAAGCTACACAAAGAAGCTACTCTAGCAAAGCTAACTAGCTTGCTCATATTATTGCAGGTTCCGGATGCAGCGGCATTTATTCAAGCACATTAAACAGGCGGTTAAAAATCATGATAACTACTTCAAAAAGAAGTTTGATGCCTGTGGCAAGGAAGGACTATCGGCTCTGCAGAAGTGCGTCGCTGCTATACGCATTCTCGCTTACGGTGTCCCCACAGATGTCTGAAAGGTCTTGATGGCTAGAGGGGGGGTGAATAGCCTATTAAAATTTTCTACAAAGACAAGCTAAACAAGTTTATCAATAAAACAAATAGCGAGATGCGAGTTTTGCTTAGCCTACGGGGTGTTTGCAAGTCACCTAACCAATTCACAATTCTAGTAATTGCACTCAACCGCACAAGTCAAACCGAGAAGGAAACTACAACTAGCAAGCTACACAAAGAAGCTACTCTAGCAAAGCTAACTAGCTAGCAAAGATAACTAAGAAAGTAATGTGGAGTTGAGTTAGGAGGGTATCACCGAGGGGCGAAGTATTGAGCCAACCAATATGATCAACAATGAATACCAAGATAACCGAACACCGGGATCAATCAATCACAATATGAAAGTGATGACACGAAGATTTATCTCGAGGTTCACGTGCTTGCCGGCACGCTAGTCCCCGTTGTGTCCCTCTTCACCACGTGGTTCGGTGGCTAATCGGTCACACACCGAGCCTCTCAAAAGGCACCACAAGAACCTACCAAATGGCAAAAGGTTGCAATGACACGAGCAATATACTAACGTTGCCTTTGGCGCTTTGCCGAGGTAGGCACAAACCCCTCACAATCACCGGAGGTGGCCAAGAACAAACACCAACTCTTGCCAACGCCTCCAAGCTGCTCCAAGCCGTCTAGGTGGCGGCAACCACCAAGAGAAACAAGAATCCCGCAGCAAATCAACCACCAAGTGCCAACTAGATGCAATCTCACAATGCAAATGCACTTGGATCACTCAATCTCACTTCGAATATGCAAAGAAGCAAGAGAGATGAGTGGGAGGGGAGTTGCTTAGCTCAAAGTGCTCACAAGTATGTCAAAATGTTCGAGAGGAGGAGCCTTGAGCCGGCCAACGAGTATTTATAGACGTACCCCTTCGAATATAGCCGTTAGAAACTTAAACAGCCGAAATCGGGCTGACCGGACGCGCTGGTCCAACTGACCGGACGCGCCGGTCGCCCAACGGCTAACTCGTGAAGTACTGACCGGACGCGCTGGTCCAAACGACCGGACGCGCTGGTCGCCCAACGGCTAACTGCGAAGCAACGACCGGACACGCTGGTCCAACTGACCGGACGCGCTGGGAACGACCGGACGCGCTGGTCCCGTGAAGGACCGGACGCGCTGGTCGCCTGAGCAGCGCTCAACGAAATAGTGACCGGACGCGCTGAAGAAAATGACCGGACGCGACAGTGACTGCGTCCGGTTAGAGTCCAGTAAGCTCCTTGAACGACCGGACGCGTCCGATCATCAGTGACCGGACGCGCCTCGCGTCCAATCATCGAACTGAAAAACACGCAGACACTGAACACTGACCGGACGCGTCCGGTCATGCAAGGACCGCGTCCGGTTCAGCGTCCGGTCACCTCTGTGACCTCCGTTCGCCTCCGTTTCTTTTCCGGACTTCCGGCGTAGTGGAAAATAATCGTTTCAACTTCTCGAAAACGCCTGAATCCCGCCTCGCAAGCTCGGCGGGAGGGAGAGAGGAACCCAAACCCTCTCTACCGCTCAAACTCCACCGCCGTCGCAAACGTGCTAACATCACCAAGTGATCTCGTCATGTGTGAGTGTGTTAGCATTTTCACAATCATTTTTCGAGGCGATATTAGTTCTATCCAAATGCATATGATCATGAAATGCACATCTAGAGGCACTTAGGAGTTCAATAGCCGCGTCATTCCCCTCTTTATAGTACGGCTATCTATCCTATAATGTAACCACACCCACTAGGTGTCTTGGTTACTAAAACACAACCCTTAAGCATATACCTTTGCCTTGATCACGTAGGGTTGCGTCCAAATCCAAGTGTGGCCATCATGATCACCATGTCCATCTTGCCACCAACCTTGGAGTGTACTAATCCTCATATGCTACATACAACTTAGGCATGGGATTAGTACTTAGGCATTGTCACTAATTACCAACACCAAACATAGGACTTTCAATGTCGTTGACGAGTACGTGCGTATTGGTGAGTCAACTGCTCGATAATTTCTGCAACATTTTTATCGGGTTGTCATCGAGGTTTTTGGCAAGTATTACCTAAGGGCACCCAACGCTGTCGATGTAGCTAGGCTTCTTCAAGAGGGTGAGGATCGTGGGTTCCCGAGGATGCTGGGTGCCATTGACTGCATGCACCGGGAGTAGAGAAACTGCCCAGCATCTTGGAAGGGTCAGTTCACGGGCAGGGGGAAGCATCCAACAATGATCTTAGAGGCAGTTGCATCGCATGATCTTTGGATTTGGCATGCTTACTTTGGCATGCCTGGTAGTAACAATGACATTAATGTCCTTCATAGATCCCCGATATTTTCGGCTTACCTAAGGGGTCGTTCATCCCCCGTCTCGTTTCAAGTCAATAGAAGGACGTATAACATGGGGTACTACCTTGCTGATGGGATTTACCCTGAGTGGGCGGGATTTGTTAAGACTATTTGTTACCCCATGGAGGTGAAGACCCAACACTTTGCCACCCAACAGGAAAGTGCACGCAAGGATATTGAGCATGCATTTGGTGTCCTGCAATCTCGGTTTGCGGTGATCCGAGGACCCGCATACGGTTGGGACCGTGCGCAGCTCAACGATATCATGATGACTTGAATTATTTTGCATAACATGATCGTGGAGGATGAACAACACATTGCTGGTGATACTGATTTTCATGATATCGGGGATCTAGCAGTTCCATACAACAACAACCCGGACCGTGAGGCATTTGTTGCTGCACACCATAGGCTTCACGACCAAAAACACACACTATTAGCTACAATCTGATCTCATCGAGCACCACTGGATGAGGCGGGGATCTCAGCAGCAGTAGAGAGTGTAGGAGCACGTGCAAGGTTATGGACTATAAAATACTACAAGGTGTGTGGTTGTCCCTTCTACTTCATTTTCCTTTGTGGTTGATTTACTGTGTCCTTATTCTAAGTATGTTCACTTGTTCCACTTATGTTGACACTGTGCTACAATTGCACCTTGTAAGTTTACTGTCTCAATTATATAGATTATGAAAATATAAGTATGTTCCCTTGTTCCACCATTTTTATTGTTGGTTTTTCAGACCATTGGCTTCATTCTATAGATATGCAACTGAGGTTGTACAAATTAGATTCTGGAAAAATTCACCGTCTAGCTAAGCACTGAACTAGATTAATGTGCCACAAGATCTTGTGGTTGATAATCATTTGTGACATATTACATGAACGATTCCATCATGGGTAACACAACGTGTTATTGAGACCACTCACACTTAGGTGACAAGTTAGCAGTACCCAAGTACGGATTTGTTTGAACCTTTGTCTAGTGATGGAAGTATTGCTCGGCAGTAAGTGTCCTACTATGTCTTTACACCTAAGTATTCACAAAAAATGAATAGTATCTGCCTCTGCCAACTGCAGTCTCATACTGCCATGATTCACAAAAAATTGACTTGTGCCATCAATCAGAAGGGATCTTCTAGAGTGTTCAGAAGATTTGTTTCCCCTGTTGTCTTTACAACAATTTGTTTCTCATGCCCCCATGGACATCTAGAATGTTCAGAAGATTTTAATTATTTACTAAGCACGTTGTAAATTTGTTACTCAAACATTTTTAGCACTCTCCAATCCATTCTGCCACTTTGGTTCTCAGATGTTGCCTTGAAGTGGTTGCCGAAGATTCATGTCTCTGCAAGGAAAGAGATTTATGATTCGTTTTTTGTCAAAGGGCTTACAACTAATCTGGAAGGTAACCCATCTAATTGTAACTCCTTTTCTGTTCTGCCTGTTGAGGAAATTGCTCATGTTACTTCTTGTATGGGTATTATTGTAGAAGATGATAATTTTGCTACTTTTAACTTGATGTAGGTTCCTTTCAACAGGGAGCTTATATGTTGCAAATCAATTTGTGGGATAATCAAAGCTCTGTTTCTCTATTAAATCTGTATATAAAGCTCTCACGGTTAATGATGCTGGCCCTTATCATGTAAGAATTTGGAAAGGAAAGATACCTGCCAAAATTTAAATTTTCTTAGGGTTTGCGTAACAGCGTGTGTTTCCAAGGCAAAATTGTAACAAGTCCTATCTCCATTATCTGTTATGCTTGTTCGCTAATAGGTTACTGGGCAGGGCTATTTGGTGAGTTAGATAAAAGAAGAGTTGGTGGCTGGCGCGAATACAATGTTGAAGATCGCACTACAGTTGGTGGGCAAGACGCTGGGGTCCAAGAAACGAAAGCTCTTGGATGACCACGAGGATGATGATCAGGACAAGTGAAAATCTGGGGGCTGTCCAGGTCCTGATGAACCTGGAGATGTCTACTTCAGTAGTTCTTTTACGATTTTGTAGCACTCTTATAAGTCTTTTGCTAGTACGTTTCTTGGGCTCTGGTCAGGACTATGGCTGTGCATGCACAGCAAGTGGTTGTGTTTTATGTCTGGAGGGTTGTAAGTTTCATTTCTTGGTTCCTGTTCTAGTCTGAAAATTGTATGTCTGAACGGTATTTCTGTTGGAATCACTGGAAATGGGGGAGATCCCTCGTATCGAAAAAAGGGCTTCCAACTGAAGTGATTCAAGCTCTTGTTGTTGTTTCTTGGAAGTTTGAATTCCATGTGTTGCAATAGTAGAGCATCCAATTTAGTATGATCAATGCTTATAGAGCAGTGGCAAATAAACTTGTTTGACATCTAGTAGTGCATTTCAGGAGAGGTGAAATAACAAGCAGTATGCTATCCTGGATACAAAAGCATGACAACTTTCATCGGCAAGACTGCAACTGATCACGATCACTGCCACAAATCTCAAACAAACACAACTCAGGTAGCGGGACCATAAATCAAGGGAGCACACACACAAGGCACTGACGATAATAATAGTAACACCAAATACTTTTTTTTTGAACAAGACAGAAATTTACTAACCTTGAACAAGGCACTGGTTTTTTGCTGCCACCTTTTACAGTCCGAGTTCTCATGACAAATAAATTATAGTCCGAGTTCTCATGACAAATAAATTACAGTCCTACACAAGGCGAATGTCCTCGTGACAAATAAATTACACTCATACACTAATAAATTGGCACAATGAATTGTGGATGGTTGCCTCTCCAATCCTTGTTCTTCAGGGCGCATCGCTCCTTCGGCGCCTTGCTGCTTGCCTCTCCAATATCTCTTGCTGATAAGTCTGGTAGTATATTCACAATGGTGGTGGGCATGCATCAAGATCAATACTGAGGATCCTTTCATCTTCTTTCTTCTCCTCTTTGCGCCTTTCTTCCTCGTGCTGTTCACACATCAACTGAATCTTCTCCTGCTCAATTTGTATCGATGCTTGATTGTGTCTTCGCATTTCATCGAAACGCCTCTCATCGATGGAGGCAAGTTGCTGGAAACGATCATTTTTGCGCACAGATTCCTCTTGCATGATAGAAATTCTTTGCAATGAAAGATCTTGCATTCTCGCTGCGTACTCTGCAGAAGACGATGAACCGACATCGGAATTTGCTTTCTTCTTCGCTGCTTTGGCTGAATCCCTTCCCATAGGCCTCCTAGCTTGAGCTCCGGATCGAACAGGGCTAGTCTAGCCCTCTGCATGGTCCTCGATGTCTTCCCCAAATCCTTCGCCTCGGGCAGCTGTTGCAACATCTCTGGCATTTGGATCCTGCCATTTAGGCGTATCCTTCATAAGCTCTCAACAATGCAAGTAACCAAACTTGCATTGCAGGACAGCAGCAAAGTTACCTACGGCATGAGTGGTCTGCAACAGAAAAATGTGTTAGCATAGATTCATACATACAAACTGAATGTAAACTAACTGGGCAGAAAATGCAGACCTTATCGGCATCCGACATCCCGCTAGGATTCTCTCGAATGCTATCTGAATAGTACGATGCAAATAGGGTAACTTCAACCCTAATTGTGTCCCAACGGCTCTGTAGAGACCTTATACTCCTCTCTGGGTTGGATGCTCTCCTCGAATTGTACCGTTCCATGATCCTCTGCCACATGCGATCTCTTTTTTGTCCAGTACTTTTAATTGGGTCACAGCTTATTTCAAGTCATGACTTCACAAGGTTTTTATCTTCATCTGGATTGAAGTTACCCAACTTTGTCCTAGTGACTGATTTTTTGGACCTTGATTTTACTGTGGGAGGTGGCATTACCTCCACATCTGCCTCAGATGCTTCTGCTATTTCAGCCTGCTGGAAACCTTGTGGAGCATAGGTACTTGGATTCATCATTGCAACATTGGGTGGACAGGGTTGGAATCCTTGGGGGAACCAACCTTGAGGAGGTGGGTACCCATACATGTACGGGTTGCAGGCAGGCTGGTATGCACCAGTGTTGCCACCAGGAAATTGGTCTTGTGATCCTTCACCAACATTGGACTGCCTAGGGTCCATCCTGAAATAAGATGCACAAAAAGTAATTAGTTCACCAAGTTCTCTGCCAAAAAAATTATTTCTGTTCTCTAACTCAATTCTTAGGTTGCCACATCAATGACAATCTTTTTGGCTAACTTTTGGCTTGCCAAATCATTGACATAGCAAATATTTGAATGTTAACCATGCATGCCCTTGGTTTCCATACCGTGCTCAGCTGCTGAAAGCTAGAGTCCTGGGTCAGGGAGGTGAGATTTGGGCCACTATAGGGTGTTTGCCTGTTCCCTCTTGGTGGAAGTGCAACAGTTGAGAATTGTACAATTCCCGCTTACTAGTTTTTAGAATTGATGTTTTGATTTACAGATTGGCAGATTGTGTTAGTGTCTGGTTGTCATAGAAAATATAGCATGACACCCAACAATAAATAAAGGCCCTATGATGCATCCATCACCAAGTTTCAATATTAAAAGCCTGAAAAATGGTGTATCAGATGAGAAGTAAAAGAGTGGAAATGAATTGCATCCGGATGTATGTATTGTTTTGTTTTTCACGCAATCAGTCACAAGATGCATGTAATTTTGTACCTTGTTCAGTTAATGGAATAGAGCAGCCATAACAATAACATTACTGTCTTTTGCTCTCTTTGTTCATTAACATATGGTTACTGCTGAATGCAAAACAGATCAGGTTAACACATCTAACGTACCCAAAAGTTTCCAAATTCTACAACCAAATCGAGATCACACTTTCACATATGGATCAAATAAATCGAGATACACTGCTATTGCTGTTTTTTTACAGATATATTGATCAAAGCCTTGCCAACCCATTTAAGTTACTGTAATTGAACGTTATAAACAAAATGAAATAGACCATCAGATCCCATATTAGGATAAAAAAGCAAAGGAATCGAGATTAACTTTACATGTCTACTTTAAACCAGAACAATGTGATTGGAGGAAGTAGTCATCAGTTATGCTAAGCGCAGCAAGGTATTCTAGACAAGTGTGAAAGCTACATTGATTAGTAACACTAATTTAGTATTGACATTTTGTGTCATTATATAATAATAAGTCATGGAGTGTGGCTTCTCAAATTGATAGATTTACTGGTTTCTGGCTCAAATGTCCTAAACTTTCAATTCCATGCTTGCTCGGCACATTTGCTACCATTGAGTTTCAGTTACCATCAAAACATTTGTCTGTACATTTTCAATTGCCAGCCAATGGAGCTTAATTTGCTGGGGTGGCGAGGTGCACACACCTTAGTGGGGCGGGACGCCGACGGGAGCGCGCGGTGGAGCTCTCCTCAGATGTAGCTGCCTGGTCCGGTGAACCTCCCCGCCGCCGCTTGCCCAGAAGCCTTGTACCCCAGGCCTCCTGCTCGTGAGCCCCAACTCCGAGAGCCCCCGATGCGGGAGGGGCACTTTCGTTGTCCAGGATGCCCCCCTGCTCCGGCGCCACCGGAGGCGGCCTCAGCACTGCTGTCGGCGTGAAGGGGCGGAGGCAGGCGGGTGGGGTGGCGGACCGGGCGCCGTGAATCGGAGAAGATGCGGTCGCGGCGGCCTTCGTTGATGCCGAAAGCCGATGCGCGCGAACCCGGCCTTGCACCTTGGGGAAGCGAGCACTAGCGACAAATCCAGCCCCAACCGGCGCCTTGCGCCTCGCGCCGGCTTGCCAAGAGAGCCGAGGGGCGTCGAGCGGCTCCGGCCGGACGAACTGGACAGCGGCGTCCTACTCAGCCGCCTGTGGGTCGGGGCCGCGACGGCGGGGAAGGGCGGGACGGGGGCGCGACGCCGGGGAAGGGCGGGACGGGGGCGACGCCAGGGCAGGGGCGCGACGGAGCGGGGCCGGGACGACACGGATTTGGGCGGGGGACCGTTGCGGGGAGGTGGGCCAGCGCAGTTTGGCGGACGCACGGTACTCCGCCTGATTTAGCGGACGAGCGGACATCGCAGAGAACATAGCGTGCAGCGCTGCGGAGCTTCTCATACGGTATATGAGTTTAGCATTTCATTTAGAGTATGCAGTGCGGTCAGTCTTAAGCAATTTGCCACATCCTACAACTTCATCTTCTGTTTGCCAGAGCAAGGCTGAGGTCCCATAGTTGTGGTCTCCAGTATCCTCCAGAGTTCACTACATCAGCTCCCTTTCTTGCAGTCTGGCCAAATGGAGGATGACACATAACCAAAAGACAAAATGAATTGAAATAAATTGTCTGGGTGGACAAGCATCGCGGCTTCTCGATAAAGATCAATAATAGCATAAATAAAATATGAAGAAAATCTGGACCTTCATGTTGTGGACCTGGGTACCATGAGTCCTGTGCTTGCACGCTGGCCTCCATGACGGCAGGGTCTCACCAGGAGCATCAGTGCCAACTCCAGCCTGCCACTGCCGTGCAAGAAAAGAAGCTAGCATAAGTAATCTGGTCTAAACTTCAGTCAAGAGCGGCATTAGTAAATAAGAAAGAACAACTGCATAAACATCTCACATTCATGTATCAAATAACATTGCAGTAGGTTTAGATAAAAGTAAAGTGTGCATTAAATTATTATCTTAATTGTTGCAAATAAAGAAATTATGTAACATATAACCAGCATAACAACAAAGGTATGACTGGAGACCACAACAAACGCTCTGAAATCTCGAAAGTAGTCTCATGAGTGGTGAAAAGGGACTGGACCTCTGAACAATCTTGTACAGAAAAAAAGAACACAAGAGGAACCTAGTTCCAGATTCCAACAGTTCTATAAATGGATAATGAGATTTATATGAGATTCATAAGCTTCCAACAAACTTATAAACTGAAATCCAGACTGAGCATACAGGCCTAAATGCTACATTTGATCACTGAACCCAGATATAGTATTTGAACTATGCCTAAGTGGCACGGTCTAAAATTATGGCAGCACGAAAGTGGTCATCTAGAGGTTAAACAATAGCAAGGACACATTTTGATTGAAGCAAGCTCCTTTTAAGAGAGCTAAATTGCACAAAGCATCTACGTGGAATAACTATTCTTGATGCTTCAACAGATAACAGAGACAAGTAGTTTTAAAATTAAAAAACAAACAACCTTGTCCTTCCCTCCTCCCTCTCTCCACTTCAAGATTAAGATCGATACAAATGAAAGCGTTTAGCTAAAATAATTAATTTAAGTAGAGAGGTGATATACCTTTTCCAAACACCTTGGTTCACAATTAAATTGATCAGCAACTTCTTCTCAATTCAAAAGACAAACTGAAGAACAATGTTTCTTCTTTCGAAATGAGAATGGAAAAAGGAAATCATATCTTTCCAATTTTGATGTAGTATGGGGGTTGGAGTTAGGTTGCGGATGTTGCAGCAATAGCTGCTGTTTCAGAGCTGGTTGCACAGGAGCAGAATGAGAAACCTTAAGTTCCTCCAAAAGTCCCTACACAAGGTATACAAATAAAATATAATCTTTTAGAATACTGGCAGACTCAGAATGCATATAGCAGACCTAGAGGCTATGATGGTTGAGGCGCTTAACAGCAAGGATGACCTTGAGCCGGTGGAGCAGAAGAAGGCATGGTAAACGGAGCCGAAGCCGCCCTTGCGGACCTTGAGCATGCAGCTGAAGTCGTTGGTGGCTTTGACAAGCTCATCGAGATCAAACATCCACAAGCGCTGTGCTCCCCGCTCCTCCGACAGCTCCTGGATGCTCCGTGTGGGCAATTTCTATCATTGCAGAATCCCTGTACTTCTACATGCCCCTGATGATCTTGATAGCCACCATTTCTTCCTTTTCCCTATCCTAACACTCCAACACCTGACCAAAGTTAGACACATTCAGTTATGAATATAAGCAGGATGAGCAGATTAGTAACTACAAAAGGTATAATAAATAATGACAAAGCAGTATGATTATACATATTATAATCCTCGCCAATGTTTTCAAGACAAGGATGGACCGAGTGCGAAATGATGATATTCGTGATCGTCTAGGGGTAGCACCTATTGAAGAGAAGCTTGTCCAACATCGGTTGAGGTGGTTTGGCCATTTACAAAGGAGACCTCCAGAGACACCAGTGCTTTATGGAGTTCTAAGTCAAGATAATAAGGTGAGGAGAGGCAGAGGAAGGCCAAAGTTGACTTGGGAAGAGACAATAAAAAGAGATTTGAAAGAATGGGATATACCTAGAGACCTATGTCTGAATAGGAGTGCTTGGAAAACGGCTATTGACGTTCCTGAACCGTAACTGACGGTGTTTGTTGGGTCTCAACTCTAGCCTACCCCAACTTGCTTGGGACTGACAGGCTTGGTTGTTGTTGTTGTTGTTGTTGCCAATGTTTTCAAGACGGCTGGTCGAGCCTGGACGCCTAAGGACCGTCCAGTACGTCCAGGACGATTAATCGTCGTCCAGAACAATTAATCGACCCTGGACGAGTCTCCTGGTCGTCCTGGTCGTCCCCTACATATGGGGACTGATATATACCATATATACATATATTATATAGTTATATATACAATATACATTATACCATATATACACACACACTAGTATACTACATTTTCTAGGCTCTACTGCTCTAGATAGATAGGTCAGGTGGGCACTTACCTGGGTGCTGAAGAGCCCTTTCTTGTGTTGTTGGCTGCTGTTGCCAAACTGAAATTACAGAAAAATAAAGCACATTAACAAAGGCAATCAGGTGAAGGGCAATGCAGTGATCAACAAAGCAATTTGACACATTAAAGCACATAATTCAAACCAGTCCAGAACTGCATAGTGCATAGTGGGCTAGTGGCACACTGCCACTGCCACAGTGCATACTGCATAGTGCATACATCAAGTTCATTACATAAATAGGCAAAATGGCCAATGATCTAAAGAACTACTCAAGTAAATCAACATCAACACGAAAGGCTCCTCCATCTCCACGGGTGTCTTCATCCTCCTCCATTGGTACCACAGGATCAGGTGCAGGTTGACCTTCTTGCGCTTCATTTCTAGCATCAGCATCATGGTCACTATCATCTTCTTCCCCTCCACAGGATCAGGTTCTGCTGAGTGATTGAGAGGCTGAGAAAGTGGGGTAGGAAAGAAGAGAAACCCTAATGGGCTTGGGCCAAAATATAAGACAACTAACTAGGCCCAACTCTGAGATGCAGCCCAATCTGGCTGGACGCCCACACACCCTGGACGGCCGATTAATCGCGATTGGACGACGATTAATCGGACGTCCAGTTTCCTGGGCGGTCTGGACGAGTCGGAGGCCCTGGTCGGGTAGCTCCAACCGTCCAGGGCGATTAATCGCGATTAATCACGATTAATCGGACGTCTTGAAAACATTGATCCTCGCAACACTATGCAAATAATCAATAGGCCCCTTGAATGAGATTTTACATTTACCAGACTCCTGAGAGAGCAGCCATGACCAACGTTAGTTTCAAGCACAAAACAGTGATAATATTCAAGCTTGTAATGCTAAGAGCGAATCCCACTCACTACCTGCAGTGGTGCCCTCACTACTATTCCTACGACCAAGCACAACAGCGATGCATGATTTGACCTGTACAAGATAATAATTTCAATATTGTTTCGACATTGATTTGACCTGTACAAAATAATAATTTCAATATTTTTCGACTTAGAATTTAGGATCACCAAGAACGAAGAATCAATTATATGTTTAAAGAAGTGGATATGAAAAGGTAAATATCCAAACCAGCTGATAACCACTGGATATTGCCATATTGGAGATGATCTAGAGTGACACTTTCTAAAAGCATTTTCACAAACAGGCGGTGAGCATGAGACATTGCCATTCATAGATTCAAACAAACTGAACCAGATTAAGTGCTGACCGGAACTGTATGTAGTTGCTGACCTGCGCATGAGCCAGGGCAGGAGGAGCCGGAGCGAGATGGGGAAGCAGAGCTGGAGCCGGAGTCAGGAAGGGCACGGGCGTCCCTCTGCCTGGCGCTTGCTACAGGCTGCAGTCAGCTGGGGGTTGACCGAATGGGGCTTGGCCTCGTTTAGTTCAGTGAATTGGGGAGAAAAACACTGTATCAGAATTCCTGTAGCATTTCGTTTGTATTTGGTAAAAAATATCCAAATTTTGACTAAATAGGCTTAAAATGTTCATCTCGCAAAGTACAACAAAACTGTGCAATTAGTTTTTGATTTCATCAACATTTAGTACTCTATGTATTTGCCGACATTTTGATGTGACAGGGAATCTTCTTTTTGCATAGTGAAATTTTGGGGAGAATCGGGGAACTAAACGAGGGCTTGGGCGCTGTCGGGCTTGTGGTGCTGCCCGCTGCGGCCACCTGTGGCGCCTGCCCGTGGCCCGACGGAGCAGACCTGCTGCCTGTGCGCGACGCCTCTGCCCTGCCGCTGCTGGAGACCGGATCCCGGCTGCCCGCGCTGCTCCCCTGCTAGGCGCCTCGGCCAAGCTGCTGCTCGCCGCCGCCGTCTGCGCTGCCCCAACCCTAGGTGCGAGGTTAGTAGCCGCCGCTCTCGCTGCTTCGTGGTCGCGGAGTCGCGGTCGCGAAGACCGAGGAGCGGAGGCCGGGTCCGTGTGCAAGGCGGTGCGGAGCTATTGCAGCGGGGGCGCGCGGAGCCAGGGCGGCTCGTCGTCGTCGTCCTCATCCACCTCCGCCTCCGCCTACGCAATCTTCATGGACACGAGCTCTCAGCTCGTCCTCCCACCACCGGAAGGGGCGCACCTCCATGGGTGGCAGTTCCTCGGCGGCGAAATTAAACGCGCAGCTGGAGCAGGGCGGTGTGATGTCAGTAGTCCAAGCGCTGCAGCTGAAGAAGCCGGCGCCGACCGTGAAGACGTCGCGCAAGGCAGCAGTGTTGATGGTGGGCCGAGAAGAAGCAAGAGGGAGCGCCGGCCCAACAAGCCCGTCCAGGGTCCAGATTGGGCATGATGCCAAGTCGACCGGCAAGGAGGGGTAAGCCCGTAACGAAATAGTATATGAGTAGCTCACTAGAAAGGGAAGAGATTAAGAAATACTAGAAATCAAGCGCGGCGCGCTTTGTTAGTATTAGGCCAGTGCCGAGGGCGTGATTTGCCAGTGGAGAGAGAGCAACCTATGCTCCTTCGCTGCTTGCATTAAGGATTGCAGACACTTATCCAGCTTGGCTTATCGAATGATATATGTCCATTCAAACTTCTCAGCAAGTGACATGGAGATATAAGGTCTAACAAAATAGCAGTAATAGTGCTAGGAGCAAAAGCAGAATCAAAGTATGAAGCATATATATTAGCCAAGTAACATTCAGAAGGAGAAAGTTATACAAAGGCACCATCCGAGCTAGTTCTTGTTGGGCAATTATCATACTTCGAGAGATTATATAGAACAGGATATGTCACACTAAGACATAATTAAAAGAGACACACTTTGATGCATCTATTTAATGATGGAAAATATTAAAAAAAAGACATTGATGTATGTATGTAATGATGCAAAATATTAAAGAAGACATTGATGTATCTATTTAATGATGTAAAATATTAAAAGAGGTATTTTTAAGTGTAGGTCGCCATGACCGGCCACACTCTTCTTGATTGGACCACTCCATTTATTCAAGTTTGGTGGTTCAACAGTGATCGATGTCGTGTTCATGAAAACCAAAGCAGAAGTATCGCATTTTTTAAAAATAAATGTAATAGTTTAAGTACAAGCAAGCTTGGAAACTATTGTTGTAAATTTGTAAGCAGCAGTGACCTTGCCTATGGATGTTATGATATGCTCTTCTCAGTTTGCTACTCGATGTCCTTTATGACCTTCATATGGCCGGGTTCCACAAAAGCAATCATGTTAAAAAAGAGGCAAGTTGTCATATCATATGATAAATTAGATATAGGCATATGATAAATTAGATATAGGCTGATTGGGTCTTATGTTTGTTAAGATTATAACACCAACCATAAGTAGTTTTAATTAGTACTTTGGTTCAGAAAACATATATATTGGAGTGTTATAAATTTATAGTAAAGTAAACCATAGGGACAGAAATATGTATAAGATGGCTCAATTTCATGTTTGCTATAAACCGAGGCCTCTCATCTCTTGCTGCACAATTGAAGAGGCGACAGGGTTAGCTTAAATTGTTTAATGGCATCCAAATCAGAAATTGTTTAATACTATCGCCCACTATCAGCACTTGATTCATACGTTGCTGTGCATTTTTCGCCCAATGTCATATCCTAATCCCATTCGGATAGTAAAAGGGCTAGGAACATCCTCAGCATAAACCCATATTTGTGCTAGAGTGAGCTTAACTTACCAATTGATGATAAGGTGGCATTATTTTTCTCTTGTCCATGGTACTCGAGGATCTAAAGCTCCTGGCACTGAGAACTTTATATTTGGGAGACATGGCTACCTGCACAACATGTAGGCTCAGCACTCACAGCTGGGATCAGAGTATTAAACATATCTTATACATAATTCTTTACCTCTGAGTTACGAGACCCATTATCTGAATTGATACCTTCGAATGGTATAAGACGGTTAGAAATAAGAACAATGTCAGGGCTAAGTTGTTATTATCAAAACTGAAAATGCAGATTAGTGGTAAAAACATACATCAGCATATAATTGGTATCATTTTAAGTACCAACAACAGGGACACAACATTGTACTGTATTTATCTAGGACATAGCAAGATCGGTCTTTCTTCGGATTGTGAAAGACAACCGGCCTGTTCGTTTCGCTGGTTTATTGTGCTGAAAGCACTGTTCGCTGGTTTGTTGTGAGAGAAAAACACTGCTGGATGGCTGTTGATTCTGCTGATAAGTCCAAACGAACAGGGCGAACGAATTTCACAAAACCAGGAAGGCGGGCTTCCAAGAATTAACCAACAACGCGCAGGAAAAAAAAAATAGAGATAGGTAGACGATGGGGGAAATCCGACTGATGTTTCTGTTAATACTACTTGCTAGTAGGCAATAAACATGCTTCCTTGTTTATCTGATTGTCTTGTTGGAAGCCAATAGTTAAATTAGATTTGAATGATAAGAAATATGGAAAGGAAAAATAGAAGAGATGCATACCTCAGGACCTGACTTCCTGCCTGGTTGGCTTGGCGTGGTGGCAGTGGTCTCCGAAGGTGTTGGGATGGATCCGGCTGGAGAGCACCTCGGACTCGGCGAGTGCGGCGAGGTGGGCAGCCGCACCACAGAGGATGGCCATGCCTCGCGTGTCCTCTTGCAGACGGGTAGAGAAAGGCATGCCTGGCCGCATAAACGGTTTCTCTCTGGAATCCGTCCCTCAGAGGCCGCGGCGGCGGCGGCCGCCGCCTCCGGCTTGGTGGTGGGGGTTCCGCCGCCGCTGGCCTAGAGCTCGCTGGGTGGCGGGCTGTAAGGACGGAGAAGGGGAGGCCAGCGACGTCGTGCTGCGGGAGTCCGGGGGCGTGACGGTGGTGGCGAATCTGGCGGCAGCTGCTCGTTGAGCGGCGGCGGCGTGCGCCCCCTCATGTGGCCCAAGCGGCGGCGGTGGCGGCGTCTGCACCCGTCGCGGCTGCTCACCGGCGCGGGCGTGGCCAACTCTCCGACGCGGGATACGGCCGACAGCGATGTGCACGCAGCAGGAGGCGGAGCTCGGCGGAGAGAAGGGATGCGCGGGTTCTCGAGCATTCGCAACCTCCCGTGCATGGGGCTTAATGGGCGAGACCCGAACCGATCCGCAATCGGACGATCCATATATCTAGTTAGCTTGATCCGACGGCTCATCGGTTTACGGGCGACGTGGATATCATGCCTGCCCGCGGTTCGTCTTGCAGATTCGTTATCAGAAGATACGAACTCTGTCCAGTGCTTGTTCTTAAGATACTCCTGATCTGAACCTATCCAGTGCTTGTTCTTTCCGCTATTCCCAATATATGTCTGGTGCTAACATGTGGGTGTGGCCGAATCCATGTGCAAGGGCGGGGCTGAGCTATTGTGGCGGGGACGGCCGTGGGCGCGGTCGCGGGTGGAGTAGGCGGCCGTGGGCGGTTTGGTTTCTCGATCTATTTTTTTTTCTGTGGAAGAGGGGCAGGCGACGGGAGAGAGAGCCAATAGGAAGTGGTGCAGATGTCCAATTGGTGTGGGTGGACGAAGGGGAAATCGTCGAAGGCCACACACGAAGACAGGGAGCGGGCCGCGAGGGATTAGCGCGGAGAGGGGCGATTAGTTTAGCGCTGACGATGACCTCCGGGTCTTCGGGTCTTTTTAGCTGTAAAGAAGAGATTCACCTCCTAAACTGCCAGTACTGAGTGAATTCATCCTTAGGTCAAAATCCATTCTTATCTTGGAGAATCACATGGTTTTGTTTACTTTTCTTTTTCTATATGAAAATAGTAGTGCAGTGATACTCTTGGTCCTTGTCAATGGCGGAGGGAAGCGGGGCTGGCAGCCTAGCTCCCATAGTACGCCTCCTTAATTAGAATTTCATAATGGCGCCTATATTTCTGATGAGATTCGTGGATTTTGCAGGTCGGGAGGTTCAATCAGTCATACCCTGGACTGAGTGCAATTGTGCAGTCATACGAGGTCCTTCAGTTTTCAACCATTCTGTTCTGCATCCTGTTTTCATCGTCCTAAATGATAGGGGGATCAAGTGCAACAACTCATCAAATTGACAGAGTCCTAAACTCTACAGGGATCGCATCTCAGACATAATCACATAATGACATAATTTTTTTTGCGACTAATCACAGAATGACATAAGATAGAGTGTTTATATATATTATTTCAATGAGGAACCGTTTATTCATTCAACAGCAGAACTGTATGTGCATTGCTATCCAAGAGATACTCCTGACCAGTGAGCATGGTATTCCCGGATCGAGGTTTCCATCGCATATTGGAATCCATACATTCTCCGCTGAGGACAATTTGTCACACGCAAAGAGTTATTATCACCATTGAGCGAAATCAAGCAAACAAGGATATAGCCACCTAGTCAGTGTGAGCTCAGTCCAAACAGATAACCTCCTGTTCTTTAGAATCATCTACCCATGGCTTGAACTGATCTTCATGTACAATGTTCTGCAGAAGAATGAAGCTCAAAGTTAGCAGATTCACATTGCTGATTAGGTATGCAACAGCCTGGCAATACGAAGACACTATGTACTGATGCTGCAAATAAAACTGGTTCCAGTATGGTTGACATCAGGTCTGCTTAACCTGACCTAATGGCGCCTATATTGACTTGGAGCCTTGCAAGCAAAGAAAATGCCTATCTCAACAAAACAAAATGAATAGTTCCACCCAAAAAAATATGTAGTTCAATATAGAGAATGACAGCTTTAGGGTTGGACACTTGTGCTTGAACAAAAGATATGGAAACATATGGATCTGATATATGAAAACTTTTTTCAAACAAAATACAAAGATAAAGACAACGGGACTACCAAAATAGTTAGAAGACACTACAAGGATACCTGCAACCAGAAGAGAAACCCACGCATCAGAGCTAGACCATTGCGATGGCGACATTTCATAATTTGGTCGGCCAGATCTGAAGTAAAAAAAAAAAGAATAAAGAAAATGCATTAATTACTACAGTTACAAGCAAATCTGGCCAGTTCAAGAATAAACAGCACTCTTTTGCCAAAGGATGCTAGTCCGGTTGGTCTAGCACTCCGGCGGCACCCTCCAGGTCCTGAGTTCGACTCCCAGTGGGAGCGAATTTCAGGCTGGGGGTAAAAAAAATCCCCTCGCCGGTCATGTGTGCCAAAGCACTGGTTTAGAGACGGCCCAAGTCGACCTGAGGACCGTGTATGGCCCAGGCGGCGTCTCACGGGTTACGTTTCCCAGTGTCAGGACGGGGCCGGGGTTCGGGGGTTTTCTCGACCTGCGTGAGAAGGTCTCCTTCTTAGCGCTAATGCCCTGGGGCGGCTTGCCCCCGGCGGGTCGAGTTTTTTTTTCTTTTAACAGCACTCTTTCTCAACAAGATATTGCTCGGCACCAACTACAGAAGTGATTTGTGGGTGCTTCTTGTGTTACTACAGTGGTCCCAAAAAAAAGTTTAGTCGCCAAACGGAAGGAAATAAAAACCTTCTGATGGGAAATAAATATATTATTATCCAAGAGAATGAATCTAGTTCGTGTGTTTATTTACCATTCCATCATGACTATGATCTCATCATATAAACTCAAAGTTCCAAAGAATCAAATGCGAAATGAGCCATTAATCGGTTATAGGGTTCAGTTCAACTACAAACTAAGTCTAACATTTGTAGTGCTGTATAAGGCAAACCAAATTGATCAAACACCTATAGAAATATTGTGCATGGGCTACTATTGACTTCAGTAATTGACGCTGAAAATGAATACTCCAATGATAACAGCTACTGTAAATGAGTCTTTTTCTGTTTAACTCCTGCTGACATTAAAAGTTCTAAAGGAATAACTAACGATATCAAGATGTGCCTCAGAAAAACTATATACACAACCATATACCAGTGATTCAACGATGTCATACTATATATGATGCACCAAAAAAGAATAGGCAAACAAATGCTTTAATATCATTGACAATAACAAACGTCATGTTCGCTTGGCTGATAAGTTATGGCTGAAAGTACTGTTAACTGATTTGTTATAAGAGAAAAACACTGCTGAATGGCTGACTGATTTGGCTCGAGTGAACTGGGCGAAAGTTGTCACAAGGAGAGGACAAAACTGGACATAATTGCAGTGATACAGTAATACAGACAAGACCCAATAAAGGACATCATACGAGAAATTTATTGGAATATTTTCGTCAACAAGAATGTAAAATAGCGTGTGATGTGAGAAGAAATATGCAGACAGTGTTCATAAACAAGAAGTACGCAAGCGCTGCAAAACTGTACCGGGGTAATAGTCCAAATATGAATTGTCCATCTCTTCCACAGGATATAATTTTGTTTCGTTGCGGACCTGCCGCAGCTTCATCAACGGAGGGCGGAAAGCAACTCTGTCAAACAATCTATAATACTCCTTCGGAGCAACTGGCTTTGTAAGAGCCTTGATCAACCTTCGCTTGAAATCTGAATCATGCCTCCGTGTGATATGTGTAGGCCATATGATACCTAGTTCCTTTTCTACTTTTTCCCCCTATATCAGATGAATAGGAAGGAAGAACAGATCAAATGCAACAAGTATGTCAAACATCATCTCTTTCAGAAGAATGTATAAATCAAAGTATACATTTCTTCAAACAACTTGAATGAGACATTTCGATCATAGTTGTGAATTCCATTCCGGTACCGGCCGGAATGGCCGGAATGCCTCGTACTGGCCCATAAACTGGTATAGAAGAGCCTCAATCCCGTACCGGGTCAAATACCGGTCAATACCGGTCAACGCCGGTCAATACCGGCCAATACCGGTCAATACCGGCCGTGGCTGCATGTATTATATTTTTCCATGTATGAACTTTGGAGTTTAAACTTTGAAATAAGGTCTTATGAACTTGTTGAATGATATCTTAGTTCGGTAAAAATGTTAATTACGCCATAAGTTAAGTCAAAATATATTTATATATACATTTATGTATAAGTTTATTCACATATATTATTATTATTATTATTATTATTATTATTATTATTATTATTATTATTATTATTATTATTATAAAGTCCAGAATGGTACACCGGTATGGACCGGTACCGGAATGTTCCATTTCAATAGCTAAAACGGAATAGACTCCGGAATGGAATTTACAAGTTAGATTTCGATCCACAAAGGCGCACGTTATGTTAAAAGAAACGTACTGGGCTACTGGCATATTTAAAAAATATATATATTATCTGATACAGGTCCGGCACAGTCCGCTGAGAACAGCACGGATATACAGAGATGGAAATTCTTTGCGCACTGAGAGCTAATCGGTACTGTATCTTATTCTGTTAAGGACAGCATGCGCTAGTGAGTAGTGACAAATTCTGTTAAGGACAGCATGGATCATAGAAACGGCAGCTATTGATTAATTATAGAAAAGCATAAATCTAAAATTATAGCAAAAAAATTATACTAAAGCATACTATATTATATGTTCACTCTATAGATCTACTCATATGGAGTTCAACAAAATTAGATTATTCATTTTATGATTTTCTTGTGATTTACTATGATTTTTCAAAGATTCAGCCAAAATAAATTAAAAAGAAAAAGACAAAACCACCTTTGAAACCGCTTATAACCAGTCAGGGAGGTAAAACGAACGGTTTTAAAAGTTCAGGGAGGTGGTTTACCCGGTTTTAGAGTTTATGGAGGAAAAACAGACTTTCGCAAAAGTTGAGGGAGGTAATGTGGACTTTTTTCTTCGTAAAATCGTACTCCCTCCGTCCACGAAAAAATACAATTCTCGCTTCCCGAGAAGTCAATCAGTTTGAACTTTGACCAAATTTATATAAAAAATACTAACATTCCTGATGCAAAATTAGTATTATTAGATTAGTCATAGAATATATTTTCATAATAATTTTATTTGAAGACATAAATATTAATACTATTTGTTATAAATTTGGTCAAACTTGAGCAACTTTGACCGGCACGGATCCCATAATTGCATTCTTTTCTGGACGGAGGGAGTAACTCCTATGGGCTCTCTCGTTTTTATTTAGGCCATATAATCAATCAAAAGACTGTGGTTCCCAAGCCGGGCCGAACGGCCATGATTCTTCGGCCCATGGTACTTTCGTCTCTGCTAGTACGCCTATACCGGGCTGAAAGTAATTCACGGTTTCTCCCGGAAAGCAAATATGATTTCATGGCGTTGCTAGAATTGAAACCCTAGCTCTCCTGCGGCGCCACTTTCTTCCCCTCGCCCCTCGCCCCCCTCCCCCGACCGCCGCCACCAACACCATGGCCAGAGCTCCCCCGTCTCGACCTGGCCCGACCGCCCCTGCAACCGCCAACTCCCCTAAACCGCCCATTGACCATCCCCACCACCTGGCCCACCTGCCTCCCCCCGGCCGATAATTCTATAGCCCACTGAAGTTCAAAAGAGATGATAGAGAGAACTTGCCTAGCTCGCCGGAGTTGGAGGAGGAGAGAGGAGAGAGAGGAGGAGGTGGCCTACCTGGCACATATCTGCCTCCACCGTCGCCGTCGTTGTCGCCGTATCCAGCGGATCCGCCATGGCCAGCGCGGGCGTGGTCGCGGGGGAGGCGGTGGGGCGCGGGCGAGGGAGAGGAGTGAGCTGGTCGCCGGTGAAAGAGAGAGAGTGCGGTGCGGGAGAAAGAGCTCGAGCGAGCGAGAGAGTACGGGCGGGGAAGGGATAAGGTGCGTCGGGGGCTCGGGGTGTGCGGACGTTGGGACTGCGGGCGCACGCCCGAAATTAGTATTCCCGATTATGTTTTTAGACCATTCATTCCTAAACTGCCAGTACTAAGTGAATTCATCCTTAGGTCGAAATCCATTCTTATCTTGGCAAATCACATGGTTTTGTTTACTTTTGTGGCTAGGATCAATGCTGTTGATGACTTTTCTTTTCTATAGGAAAATAGTAGTGTAGTGATACTCTTGGTCCTTGTCAATGGTGAAGGGAAGCGGGGCTGGCAGCCTGGCTCCCAACTCCCATAGTACGCCTCCTTAATTAGATTTTCATAATCTAATTAGTTTATAATATGTTCTTTGTATTTTGATTTCTTGTCCTCCTTCCATATTTAATTCCTTGTATCTCATATAAATAAGAATTAAGTCTTCCTATTATTTTCTTGATCTCTTTTTGTAATTTTATTGTTGTCTACCAAACATCTGGTTCATCCTCATAGTACACCCTATAACTAGCTAGTTATTATAATTAGTGGTTTCCTTGTTAGCTCCCCTCCAATTAATCTTTATTGGCATCTACTTGTTTGAGCTTTTGTCTGGCTTTTGCCAGCTAAAACCAAAAGCTGAAAGCTAGCTTATGATGAAATGAACTAAAAGCTTGATGCACCAAGAGGCTAAGCATTTATCAAAAATAATTAATAATAGCAAAAGGCCACCAAACATAAGCCAAAAGGGAGAAAGCCAGCTTTTGAGAAAAAAAAACCTTAAAAGTTGAGCTCAAACAAACATGGCATCTCCCACCCCCTCAAACCCCCCCCAACCCCCAAAAAAAATGCCATCAGACTACATATTATCTTCGTTGTCTATTTTATTCTTATTATTGCCGTGGGTCTTTTTCAGACCTAAGATTAGATTGATCTGGTAAAGGTTAGAGACTCAATGCTAATTAATTTTGTTCTCTTTTCCCCTATTATACTTAGTTTTTTTAAGTTTTTCAAATTACTTCTTTATCGTAACACAAACGTTTATTTTATTGTTATGTATACTCTTGCTATGTATGTATTTCATCACGCGTGATTGTTGTCTGTTTGAACGGCGCTCTTATGTCCAAATCCTACCTCGGGCACCACCGTTCCTTGTACTATGTCCTTCGCCCATTTCCGAGTTCAAGACCATTCTTAGCCGGTAACACTCGTATAGTCGTACGCCTTACAAAACGTCAACACGTACACTTACAATGCTCACAGCTGAGATCCGAGGACCCCGTTTGCTTTGTGTGAACGTAAGGTCAGATGGCAAGACATCGATCGGTGGAACCAATCGCCCCCGTCAATTCCCTCCGTGCAGGTGCTGCACACCTCCGTTGAGGACAGAGCGAAAGGGCTACGCCATGAACTGTCACCACTCGATGCTAGCTATTGTTGGATTTATCGTGGGTTTAGCCCATAATATATTTAATAAATCAATAAACTATATGATTCATAACATTGTGTGGTGTATGATTTGTACCGTACGAAAGTTTGACTAAACGTTAACTTAACTTATATGGTTGGATTTTATTCTTCTATATTGAGAGGTTGAGGAAAAAACAAAAGTGTGACACACGCGCGCGTGCGCCGCCGCCGCCGGCGGCCGGGCTGAGGCAGGCAAGCGGCGAGCCGGCGTGGCGTGGCTCGGTTTTTGCCGTTCACCTCTCATGATTACTAGAGTTTTAACTTGTCACAGAACCTCCTAATTATGATGGCCCACAAGTACACGTCATTGCCATAATGACCTCTGACAGTCGTACTTATGTTCATCATAACTTAAAAGGCCTGTTTTCCTCCGAACATGATCCAATCACAGGAGTATTGCAATATTATAACAGTTTATTCAAAATATTCAACAGAGTAAAGTAGCGGAAGTCTTACAATAATATAGGTTTACAAACTAGTTTTCAAACTTCAAACCTTATGTAACATTATTACAAACCAGTAGTAGAGAAGTATCGGTATTAACTTTATTACATCACACAAGCGAGATGCCTTGCCTAAAGGCCACATAGTCTACTCGTTGTCACTGTCTTCAACCACGACGGTCATGCAACAAGGCTCGAAGCAGACTTGTTCATGAACCGCACCTGTAACAAGGGGTTCAACAAACCCTGAGTACGAGAGTACTCAACAAGACTTACCCGACTAAGACAAAGACTCTAAGGGCATGCTAGCTTTAGGGAATCAAGGTACGGGTAATCCAGAATCAAGATTTTCTTTTTGCAGAAAAGCTTACTAAAGTAGATCCTTATCTTCAACATTTTACTTTTATCATTGATGGTTCATTAACCAAATCTAGGTGATCCTAATCTAGATCAAAGTAATTATCATCAAAACCTTTCTCATTCTTTCTTTCATTCCAGTTCTTAACTACGATGCAAGTCAGGTGATCGAGTCTCCATAACCGAGGAGCAACGACGATTCGAACCGATTATACCCAGCTGGGGATCCCTAACTTCACGACATATGTAGAACCGAATCTTGCATATATCAACCCTCATTTAGATCTCCCAAAACCAGAACGTGTCCATCGCCACCCGAGAGTACAGTACTTCTCGAACCCGGCCCGATTCTAACCCCGAGGGTACACGCTACTCCCGCCATCTCTCCACTCCCAGTGCGAGGTTAGACGTTCTCGTAATGGAATCACCAACATTTTGGGCTTACCCAAGGCATGAGGCTAGTTGCAAAGTCTCGAACACAACAGGCTTACAACGAACGGACCTTAACTGACAAGGCAGAAACACTATATTGAGACTCCTTTCCCAATGCATGTTAGCAGTGGCCAAACCACCCGCCCGATCTTTCAAGTTCATTCTCATATTTCAATATTCATTCAATATGCCATCATGGCTATATAAACATTGCATTTAAAAGCTTAACTTCTAAGCATAGCAAAGCATACTACGCATTTTCCGTAAAACAGTTATCAAGGTTGATATCACAATAATCAAGGATGATAATGCAGCAATTAGGTTATCACTCAACTCCTAATTACTTAATGCAGTAAACCATAATATAAATAATAAAACATTTGTAAAATTCAAGGTAGGGTTTAAATGCACCGAGGCTTGCCTTGCTCGGACACGACGACTGACTCAGACTCGAGAACTCTAACGTCAGGTCCGAAACCCACCGACGATCGCTCTTCTCCGGAAACTGGCTCGACGGCTTCGGCTTCTTCGAAAGCGGAGACTACATGAACACATAACATGCTTTAACATGATGCTTGATGATAACATGCTACGAGTTACAACTGGAGTACAACTTCCCTTCACGGTACAGTCGCAAATAGAAAACCTACTAACTAGTAGCGACGATTTCTAGCGATACCAGCTTTTAACCTAAACAAGTTACTAACGAGCTCAAACATGGAATTAAGGTGCCAAAGATCACAAAAGGGTAGTGACCTAAGGACATCACTCAATCAAAAAGGCACACAACACTTAAAGTTCTCAAATTAACATTTATTTATTATTTAAATAATTAGGGCATAATTAGAAGTTAATCAAATTTTACCTAATCAAGCTCAAACTTTTTCTATGGGTTAAGAATGAATTATAATAGTGTCATAATAAATTTCATAATTTTTGGATAAATAAATTAATTATTAAAATTCCTGAAAGTTGCATTTAATCTTTATTGGAACCAATTAATTCTACTGCACAAAGTATTCAAATTCATAATTTAACATTTTTCCTAGATAGTTTATACATTGAGAAGCCTACACAAAAATTTTCATAAATTTTGGAACTCTACACAATTTTTAATGAAATAAACAAATAACTAAACTATTCATTTATTTGAAAAAGAAAAACAAAAACAAAATCGGGCCGATTCTCTTTTTCTCCCGCGGTCCGGCCCAGCTGGTCGGCCCGCTCGCACGCGCCCGCGCCTGCACGCGCGCTCGGCAACGCGGCCCAGCAAGCGGCCCAGCCCGCTCGCTCACCCGCGCGTGCTCTCTCTCTCTCTCTGCGCTCGCTGACAAGCCGGCCCCGCCTGTCATCACCCTCCTCTCGCTCTCCCGCTCGCTCCCGCGCGCTCGCTCACCCTCGCGTGGTGGCCGGCCGGTGACCGGAGCTTCGGTCGACAAACTGACCCTACCATCATTATCTACACCTTCCCATGATTCCATTTTGCTAGATAGCACCACGGTTCGAGCTTCGGTGACAGTTCACCGACGACGGTGGCGGCTCGACGGCCACGGTGCCTGATGACTCGACGCTATAGCACGGTAGCAGCTAAATTAGCGTGAGGAAAACGATCAGGAGCTCACAGCGGTGACGATGGCGGTCTCAGGGATGACGGAGAGAAGCCGGAGTGGCCTGGCCACGGAAGGCGACGGTAGCGGTGCTCCGACCGGAGTTGGACACGGGAGTGGGTGGCTGTGGTGATTCAGACCAAATTGGGCTAGCTCAAGGGGTTCACGAGGTGCGCAAGGTCAAGGCGAACGCGATGACGCGCTTTGCGTGGCTGGAGGTGGCTCGACGGCGGCAGCGGCGAGCGGCGGAGCTGCGGTGGCGGCGGTGGCGAAAACGGGGAAAACGAAAATCGTCACTGTGACCTCGACGTATTTATAGACGACGGTCGCGGCTACAGAGCTTGGAATGCTCACGCCGTCACGCTGGTGCTCCCGACCGCGCGTGAAGGGTCTGGGCGGCCACGGCGGCTCGCCGGCGCCCATACCGCGCGGTGGCCGGCCGCCATTGGCGCGGCACTGTAGCACCCCCCAAATTTTGAATTTTCAAACTGTTTTCTAAAATTACTCTCAAATTCATGTAACAACTTGAAAAACATCCAATCTATGAAATCTTCAGAATTTCAAGCTCTACAAGTTTTGTATTGAACACTTTTTCAAATTCTCAGTGGATTTTGAAATTTGAGTTTAAATTCAAAAGGGGACACATTTTTCAGATTTGGTAATTTAGAAATTACTTTTGATTTTATATTGAAACTTCAAAATCTCCAAACATCAAAGTTGTATATCTTGACCAGACCTACAACTTTGCTGTTCAAAACTTTTTCAAATTCTGCCTCCATTTTGAAATCTTAGTTTGGGGACAAAAAAATGAATTAAAACTGAAATTTGTTTATTTTCAAAATTACTCCACATTTTACACTAAAACTTTGAAAACTCAAAACACCAAAGTTGTAGCCCTTGAAAAGTTCTACAAACTTGGTTCTGAACTTTTTCCCAAATTTGTTTTAGATTTTGAATTATTTCAAAAGGGGTAAAATAGGGTTTTGAAATTTAGGGTTTTCGGAGGAATTTTAAATTGGAATTTGTTGCTACTTTGATTTGTGATTACTTAGTGATCAAAACCTCACCCAAGGGCATCATTTGGACCAACATGACATGGTTGACCAAATGCCACTCTTGGTTGACCAATTAGCTTTTGAAATTCTTTTACATTTTTCCCCAATTTTGAATTCGAATTCGAATCGGAAAACTCGTGACAAGTTTTTGGACTCCAACTCAAACTCAAACTTGGAGCTTCATTTTAGTGTTGTACTTAAGCTCATACCATACACTTGACACTAGTGTGCAACACAGTCACACACCTCAAATTACGCAGGGCACGGACTAAGTATTTGCGGTGGCATTCGAAATTAGGGTTTTCGGGTTCGGAGCACACCACTGAGAAACACATTCAACTTAGATAAGTAAACTTGTTTTAATTGATGCATAACAAAGTTAACCTAACAGGGATGCTTTGCAATGCATTATGATGACATGGCAGATTAATTAGCACTATAACACCTGGGGTGTTACAGCCCTTCCCCCTTAAAGAAATCTCGTCCTGAGATTTAAAGCCTTGAGTTAAGTAATAGAAAAGAAAACATGTCAAGCAAACACGTCCAAGACTTGTCTACAAAACAGGTAGGGGTTTTCTATATTACAAAGATTTTAAAAGGATAGGTTACAGTTTAAAGAAGAAATTGCAACCTAGATAGAAGCAAGGAACTCTGGGAAATTCTCCAACAGATAATCCTCCGCTTCCTAGGTGGCTTCCTCTTCTGAATGTTGATTCCACTGTATTCGGTACCATTTAGTTGTTCTACTTCGGGTAACACGATCTTTTTGATCCAAAACTCTGACAGGATGTTCAGAATATGTCAAATCCGGTTCAAGTTCAACTCCCTCAACATCAACCACTTGATCATGTACTTGTAGACACTTCTTCATTTGTGATACATGAAATACATTGTGCACGGCTGACAGTTGTTCAAGCAGCTTTAACTTATATGCCACCTTTCCACATTGTTGAATGATTTGAAAAGGACCAATATAACGTGGTGCGAGTTTGCCTTTGACTCTAAATCTGCTAACTCCTTTCATGGGTGATACTTTTAGATAAACATAATCTCCTACTTGGAATACCAAAGGTCTACGCCTTTTATCAGCATAACTCTTTTGCCTGGACTGAGCCACTTTCAAATTATTCTGGATCTGCCTAATTTTTTCTTCTGTTTGTTTCACAAGATCAACACCGAAAAACCATCTTTCTCCCGGTTCTGACCAATTCAATGGAGTTCTGCACCTGCGGCCATACAATGCCTCAAACGGTGCCATTTTGATACTCTCTTGATAACTATTATTATAGGAGAATTCTGCTAAAGGTAACCACTCGTCCCAAGTGTCTGAATAATTAAGTGCACATGACCTTAACATGTCTTCTAGAATTTGATTGACCCTTTTAGTCTAACCACTTGTTTGTGGATGATAAGCGGTACTATGCAAAAGTTTTGTACCCAGGGACTCATGTAGCTATCTCCAAAATTTGTTAACAAACTGCGTACCTCTATCTGATATAATGGTCTTTGGTACCCCATGAAAACTCAGGATTCGTGCAATATAAATTCTTGCATAAGTTATAGAAGAATAGTCCACCTTAACTAGAATAAAATGAGATGACTTTGTCAGTCGGTCCACAATGACCCAAATTGAATCAAAGCCTCTTGAGGTCTTAGGTAACCCAGTAATAAAATCCATACTGATATCTTCCCATTTCCAGGATGGAATGGGCAAGGGTTGTAACATTCCTGCCGACTTCAGGTGTACTGCCTTCACTTTACAACAAGTGTCACATCTGGCAACATACTTGGCGATCTCAATTTTCATTTTGGTCCACCAGAATCTCTGTTTCAAATCTTGATACATCTTATTACTTCCTGGATGAATAGAAAAGCTTGTGCTATGTACTTCATCAAGAATGAGCTGACGTAACTCTGGAACCTTTGGGACCACTAGCCGGTTCTTAAACCACAACACATCTGCATCATCAATACTGAAATCTGTCTGTTGACCAGTTCTAACTTTTTCTTTGATGTGAGCTACTCCAGAATTCTTTCTTTGAGCAGACATGATCTGATCTTTGATTGTTGATTCTACTATGACATTAGTCAACTGACCTTGTTGAACTATTTCAATATTTAGCTTTTCTAATTCATAACATAAACTGTAATTCATTGGCTTCACAGTCATGCAATTGCAATGATTCTTTCTACTGAGTGCATCAGCAACAACATTCGCTTTTCCAGGGTGATAGTGCACTTCTAAATCATAGTCCTTTATTAACTCAAGCCACCTTCTTTGCCTCATATTCAACTCTGACTGAGTAAAGATATACTTCAAGCTCTTGTGATCTATATACATGTGGCAAGTATTACCTAACAAGTAATGATGCCAGATTTTCAATGCATGAACCACAACTGCTAGTTCAAGATCATGTGTCGGATAATGTTCTTCATGACGCTTCAACTGTCTCGAGGCATAAGCAATGACTCTGCCTTCTTGCATCAATACACAACCAAGGCCAATACCCGAGGCATCATAGTAAACATCAAATGACTTTTCTATATCTGGTTGTGCCAAAACTGGAGCAGTTGTCAATGACTTCTTTAGAATTCTAAAAGCTTTATTACATTTTGGAGACCATATGAACTTAGTTTGATTCTTCAACAACTCTGTAATTGGCTTGGCTACCTTTGAAAAATTAGGTATGAATCGACGGTAATAACCCGCCATTCCCAGAAAACTTCGGACTTCATGAACTGATATTGGTGGTTTCCAATTTAGAATATCTTCCACCTTGCCAGGATCTACTACTACTCCTTCGGCTGACAACATATGTCCTAAGAATTGCACTTCTCTTAACCAAAACTCACATTTATTGAACTTGGCATACAATTGATGATCTCTCAGACGAGTCAGAACAACTCTGAGATGCTCAACATGCTCTTCTTCACTTTTGGAGTATATCAGAATATTATCAATAAAAACAACCACAAACTTGTCAAGTTCTGGCATGAAAACTGAGTTCATCAGATACATGAAATGTGCCGGTGCATTAGTGAGATCAAAAGACATAACTAGGTATTCATACAGTCCATATCTGGTGGTGAATGCAGTCTTTGGGATATCTTCAGGTCGAATCTTGATTTGATGGTACCCTGATCGAAGATCGATCTTTGAAAATACCTTTGCCCCCGCAAGCTTATCAAAGAGTAGATCAATGCGAGGCAACGGATATTTATTCTTAATGGTCACTTTATTCAACGGTTGATAGTCAACACACATCCTTAAAGTCTTATCTTTCTTCTTGACAAAAAGAGCTGGGCATCCCCATGGTGAGGAACTGGGTCTGATAAAACCTTTGTCACGTAACTCTTGCAATTGATCCTTAAGTTCTGCCAATTCATTGGGTGGCATTCTGTAAGCTCTCCGGGATATTGGGGCAGTACATGGTTTTAACTCAATCACAAACTCTACATCTCTGTCTGGTGGCAGACCTGGTAGATCATCTGGAAACACATCTGGAAATTCACAGACTACCGGTATATCACAAATCTCCTGTACTGACGTTGCACATATCCTTTCAACTGTTCTCTTTGGGATAGGAAGTTGGATAAGAAGATGAGATTTATTATCTGGCAGGTTCAACCTTATAGTTCTATGCAGTGCATCTATAAGGGCTCCTCTTTGGTACATCCAATTCATACCCAAGATTACATCTATATCCTGTTTCTGTAATATTATCATTGAGGTAGGAAATATATGCCCACCTAACTCTATAGGTACGTCACGTACCATCTCCTTAGTACACAGTCGTCCCCCGGGCGACTGGATAAAGAAATCTTCTTGTGTTCCCATAATTGGAATGTCATGCTTAACAACAAAGGTGTGATTTATGAATGTATGCGATGCACCTGAATCAAATAACAGTACTGCTGGATGATTAGCAACAGGGAACATACCCATCATAATAGGTTCTCCCTCTAGGATTGCACCTGCTTGAGTGTAGAACACACGTCCGGTCTTCTTCTTCTCACCCTTACCCTTCTGAACATTCAGGTTATTATTCTTGCTCTGAGGTTGTTGCTGTTGTGGTACGGGAGCTCTGGGATAACTGGGATTGTACTGCCTTGGATACGGGCAGTCCTTGGAAAAGTGGCCTAGCTTTCCACAGTTGTAGCAGGGAAAGTTATGGGTTACTGGAGTTTGGTTTCGAATACCAGGGGCATTCGGCTGTTGTATAAATCGCGGAGTTGCGGCAGGACGGAAAAACGTCTGCGACTGAGCTTGGTATTGCGGTGGATGATAAGTTGGGCGGAAATGGTTCTGAGGGTGATAAACAAACTTCTGGCGCTTCTTAATGCCGCCCGACGGGCTTGAAAACACTGGCTTCTTTTTTTCGACTCTTTGTGCAGTCGGGACTTCTCTTCTGACGCAATAGCCACATTGACTATCTCATGGTAAGTGGCATTATAGCAGGTGACCAATGCTTCCTGAATTCTGGTACTCAAACCTCTCATGAAACAACTCTTCTTTTTTGCATCGGTGTTCACATATTCCGCTGCATACTGGGATAGATGATTGAATTTACCCACATACTGTAGAACTGTCTGGTTCCTGTAACACCCCGGGTGTTATAGTGCTAATTAATCTGCCATGTCATCATAATGCATTGCAAAGCATCCCTGTTAGGTTAAACTTGTTATGCATCAACTAAAACGAGTTTACTTATTTAGGTTGAATGTGTTTCTCAGTGGTGTGCTCCGAACCCGAAAACCCTAATTTCGAATGCCACCGCAAATACTTAGTCCATGCCCTGCGTAATTTGAGGTGTGCGACTGTGTTGCACACTAGTGTCAAGTGTAGGGTATGAGCTCAAGTACAACATCTAAAATGAAGCTCCAAATTTGAGTTTGAATTGGAGTCCCAAAACTTGTCACGAGTTTTCCGATTCAAATTTAAATTCAAATTTGGGGAGAAATGTAAAAGAATTTTTAACAGCTAATTGGTCAACCAAGAGTGGCATTTGGTCAACCATGTCATGTTGGTCCAAATGATGCCCTTGGGTGAGGTTTTGATCACTAAGTAATCACCAATCAAAGTAGCAACAAATTCCAATTTAAAATCCCTCCGAAAACCCTAAATTTCAAAACCCTGTTTTACCCCTTTTGAAATAATTCAAAATCTAAGCAAAATTTGGGAAAAAGTTCAAAACCAAGTTTGTAGAACTTTTCAAGGGCTACAACTTTGGTGTTTTGAGTTTTCAAAGTTTTAGTGTAAAATGTGGAGCAATTTTGAAAATAAGCAAATTTCAAATTTAATTCATTTTTGTCCCCAAACTAAGATTTCAAAATGGAGGCTGATTTTGAAAAAGTTTTGAACAGCAAAGTTGTAGGTCTGGTCAAGATATACAACTTTGATGTTGGGAGATTTTGAAGTTTCAATACAAAATCAAAAGTAATTTCTAAATTACCAAATCTGAAAAATGTGTCCCCTTTTGAGTTTAAATTCAAATTTCAAAATCCAGTGAGAATTTGGAAAAGTGTTCAATACAAAACTTGTAGAGCTTGAAAATCTGAAGATGTCATACATTGGAAGATTTTCAAGTTGCTATACAAATTTGAAAGTAATTTGAAAAACCAGTTTGAATTTCAAAAGTTGGGGGGGGGACAGCTACAGTGCCGCGACCAATCGCCGCCGGGCACCGCGCGGCATGGGCGCCGGCGAGCCGCCGGGCGACGTCCAGGGGCTTCTCGCGCGCGCTAGGACCGCCAGCGCGACGTCGCGCGTCTTCCAGCACAGTCACCACCACCGTTCCCTATATATACGTCGAGCTCACAGGGGCGATTTCCATTTTCCCTGTTTTCGCCACCGCCGCCACCGCAGCTCCGCCGCTCGTCGCTGCCGCCGTCGAGCCACCTCCAGCCACGCCAACCGCACCATTAGCTCCGCCTCATCCTCGCGCACCTCGTGAACCACCCGAGCGAGCTTAACTCCGCCTAGATCACCACAGCCGCCGCTCCCGTGCCCAACTCCGGTCGGAGCACCGCCATCGTCGCCTTCCCGTGGCCAGGCCACTCCAGCTCGTCGCCGTCGTCACCAAGAGCACCACCATAACCGCTGTGAGCCCCTGAATGTTTTCCTCGCGTTAATTTAGCCGCTACTCCGTTGGGGACGCGTTTTCGCGGCTCACCGTCGACTGTGGTCCGCCATCGTCGTCGGTAAGGGGTCGCCGGAGCTCGAGCTTAGCTGTAGAAGGGCGTAGTGGAGTCGTAGGGTGGTGTAGATCGTTTTGGTCATGGTGGTTGAGTCGTTAGCGGTGTGATCACCGGCCGGCCGCCGTGCGGGCATGGCCGAGCGCGCGGGAGAGAACGAGAGAGCGGAGGTAGGCGATGACAGGTGGGGACGCAGTGTCAGAGAGAGAGAGAGAGAGCGAGCGCGCGGGCGCGAGGCAGGCCGCGCTGCTGGGCCGCGTCGCTGGGCCGAGCGCGAGCGCGAGCGCGGGCGCGCGCGAGCGGGCCGCTCGGCTGGGCCGGACCGGAGGAAAGAGGAGATCGGCCCGGTTCGAATTTTCGTTTTTGTTTTCTTTTTCAAATAAATGAATAGTGTTGCTATTTGTTTATTTTATTAAAAATTGTGTAGAGTTCCAAAATTTATGAAAATTTTTGTGTAAGCTTCTCAATGTATAAACTATCTAGGAAAAATGTTAAATCACGAATTTGAATACTTTGTGCAGTAGAATTAATTAGTTTCATTAAAGATTAAATGCAACTTCCAGTAATTTTAATAATTAATTTATTTATCCAAAAATTATGAAATTTATTATAACACTGTTGTAATTCATTCTTAACCCATAGAAAAAGTTTGAGCTTGATTAGGTAAAATTTGATCAACTCCTAATTATGCCCTAATTAGTTAAATAGAAAATAAATGTTAATTTGAGAACTTTAAGTGTTGTGTGCCTTTTGATTGGGTGATGTCCTTAGGTCACTACCCTTTGGTGATCTTTGGCACCTTAATTTCATGATTGAGCTCGTTAGTAACTTGTTAGGTTAAAAGCTGGTATCACTGGAATCGCCGCTTCTAGTTAGTAGGTTTTCTGTTTGCGACTGTACCGTAGAAGTAAGTTGTACTCAAGTCGTAACTCGTAGCATGTTATCATCAAGCATCATGTTTATCATCGAACATCATGTTAAAGCATGTTATGTATTCGTGTAGTCTCCGCTTTCGAAGAAGCCGAAGTCGTCGATCAAGCTTCCGGAGAAGAGCGATCGTCGGTGGGTTTCGGACCAGACAGTGGAGTCCTCGAGTCCGAGTCAGTCGTCGTGTGCGAACAAGGCAAGCCCCGGTGCATTTAAACCCTACCTTGAATTTTACAAATGTTTTATTATTTATTTTATGGTTTATTGCATTAAGTAATTAGGAGTTGAGTGATAACCTAATTGCTGCATTATCATCCTTGAATTATTGGAATATCAACCTTGATACCTGTTTTTACGGAAAATGCGTAGTATGCTTCGCTATGCTTAGAAGTTAAGCTTTTAAAAGAAATGTTTACATAGCCATGACGGCATATTGAATGAATATTGAAATATGAGAATGAACTTGAAAGATCGGGCGGGTGGTTTGGCCACTGCTAACATGCATTGGGAAAGGAGTCTCAATGTATTGTTTCCGCCTTGTCAGTTAAGGCCCGTTCGTTGTAAGCCTGTTGTGTTCAAGACTTTGCAACTAGCTTCATGCCTTGGGTAAGCCCAAAATGTTGGTGATTCCATTACGAGAACGTCTAACCTCGCACTGGGAGTGGAGAGATGGCGAGAGTAGCGTGTACCCTCGGGGCTAGAATTTGGTCGGGTTCGAGGAGTACTGTACTCTCGGGTGGCGATGGACACGTTCTGGTTTTGGGAGATCTAAATGAGGGTTGATATATGCAAGATTTGGTTCTACATATGTCGTGAGGTTAGGGATCCCCAGCTGGGTATAATCGGTTCGAATCGTCGTTGCTCCTCGGTTATGGAGACTTGATCACCTGACTTGCATCGTAGTTAAGAACTGGAATTGAAAGAAAGAATGAGAAAGGTTTTGATGATAATTACTTTGATCTAGATTAGGATCACCTAGAATTGGTTAATGAACCATCAATGGTAAAAGTAAAATATTGAAGATAAGGACTTACCTTAGTAAGCTTTTCTGCAAAAGGAAATTTGATTCTTGATTACCCGTACCTTGATTCCCTAAAGCTAGCATGCCCTTGGAGTCTTTGTCTTAGTCGGGTAAGTCTTGTTGAGTACTCTCGTACTCAGGGTTTGTTAACCCCTTGTTGCAGGTGCGGTTCATGAACAAGTCTGCTTCGAGCCTTGTTGCATGACCGTCGTGGTTGAAGACAGTGACGACGAGTAGATTGTGTGGCCTTTGGGCAAGGCATCTCGCTTGTGTGTTGTAATAAAGTTACTACCGATACTTCTCTACTAATGGTTTGTAATAATGTTACATAAGGTTTGAAGTTTGAAAAACTGGTTTGTAATCTATGTTATTGTAAGACTTCCGCTACTTTACTCTGTTGAATATTTTGAATAAACTGTTGTAATATTGCAATACTCCTGTGATTAGATCCTGTTCGGAGGAAAGCAGGCCTTTTAAGTTATGGTGAACATAAGTACGACTGTCAGAGGTCATTATGACAATGAAGTGTACTTGTGGGCCATCGTAATTAGGAGGTTCTGTGACAGCTGGTACCAGAGCATAATCACTCGGGTTATTGTAGTATTACCTTGTAAAACTTCAAAATGATTTGGGTCAACAAATTTAATACTGATATTTTGGGTCAAAACTGCTTTTGCTTCTCTTAATCCATTCTATAGTTTCCTTAGCTCATATTTGAAAGCTTCGTAGTGAAGTATCATGTATAGTGCCCTATGTTATAAAGATTGCATGTGTTACTTAAATCTTTCTGTTAGATCGTAAGTACGATGCATGCATCATGTTTAATTAACCTACTTAAGTTACCTTCCCTTTTAAAGTGGTTTGGGTTAAGTAAGGTTCAATCCTATTCATGCTAACCTTCATATCCCTCCTATCTGTTCTTATCGTCCTAATTCTGTCTTGCTTTAGGATGGCACGTGTGAAGACGACTCCTCGCAAGAAAACGGGTCCGCAAGGAGTGCCGCGTCATCAGTTGGCCGCCAGAGTTGATGAAGCGAGCAGTAGCCGTAATCCGAACCCGGATTCGGAGTCAGAGGTTGCAAGGCTTACATCAGAAGTGGAGCGACTGAAGCGCAACATGCATTTTTGGAAACAGTTCCAGAAGGAGTCTTTGGAAAAGGAGACAGAAGCCAGGGCTCGTGTTCGTGAGTTGGAGCTTTATGTGACACACCTGGAGCAGTACAACACAGTCCTGCATGAGGAAGTTCATAGGCTAAATGATCTGATGAATCCCAATCATCAGCCCCAGGCAGTGGAAGATGATGTTGGTGCCGTGGTTGTTCCTGATGGAGAGGACAATGAAGAAGATCCAGAAGAAGATGAAACCGTGATGGAAAGTGGGGATGATGCAAGTCATGTCACTGGTGCAAGTGCTCCAGAGAATGAGGAGGAAGTGATCGTGATCAGCGATGATGATGAGGAGTGAAGGGTCGACATGGATGGTTGTGTAATATAGTAGTCTTTCCTGCTTTCTAAGAACCTTAGTGGGTGGTTTCTTGCTTGTGAGCAAGTTTGTAATAAAATAATGTAAGATAAGTTTGTGTTTGTATACAAGTTCTGTCCTAACTGCTTTTTAATTCAATAAAGCAATGTAAATAAACATGGTTTGTGTACAACAGATGGACGGTACTGGAACTTCCCAGGAAGGGGACAATACTCCGAATCCCCCACCGTTTCCACCTACCTTGGCAGAAGCTATTGCCGCACTAGTTAATGCTACTACCCTGTTGGCTCAGAATCAGAATCAGAATGGGAATCAGGGTCGTCGAGGCCGTAACAATGGAGGGGAAACCACTTATGTGGATTTCACCGATACTCGTCCACCAGTGTTCTCAAAGGCAGATGAGCCGCTAGAGGCGGATGACTGGCTCCGTACCATGGAGCAGAAGTTTGAACTTTTACAGTGCACAGAGCACCAGAAGCCTGTGTTTGCAGCACAACAACTCAGAGGTGCCGCAGGGGCGTGGTGGGCGAATCTAGTCGCCGCACAGCCTGCTGGCCACCGTGTCACTTGGCAGGAGTTTCGTGAAGCCTTTAGAGCACATTATATCCCAGATGGTGTCATGGCCATGAAGCTAGAGGAGTTTCTCTCACTGAAGCAAGGGAACCAGACAGTTCTACAATATGTGGGCAAATTCAATCATCTGTCCCAGTATGCAGCTGAATATGTGAATACCGATGCAAAGAAGAAGAGTTGTTTCATGAGAGGTTTGAGTACCAGAATCCAGGAAGCATTAGTCACCTGCTATAATGCTACTTACCATGAGATAGTCAATGTGGCTATTGCGTCAGAAGAGAAGTCCCGACTGCACAAGGAGTCGAAGAAAAAGAAGCCAGTGTTTTCAAGTCCCTCTGGCGGCATTAAGAAACGCCAGAAGTTTGTTTATCACCCTCAGAACCATTTCCGTCCAACTTATCGTCCACCGCAATACCAAGTTCAGCCGCAGACGTTTTTCCGTCCTGCCGCAACCCCGCAATTTTTACAGCAGCCGAATGCCCCTGGTATTCGAAACCAGACTCCAGTAACCCATAACTTTCCCTGCTACAACTGTGGAAAGCCAGGCCACTTTTCCAAGGATTGCCCGTATCCAAGGCAGTACAATCCTAATTATCCCAGAGCTCCCGTACCACAACAGCAACAACCTCAGAGCAAGAATAATAATCTGAATGTTCAGAAGAGTAAGGGTGAGAAGAGGAAGACTGGACGTGTATTCTATACTCAAGCAAGTGCAATCCCAGAGGGAGAACCTGTTATGATGGGTATGTTCCCTGTTGCTAATCATCCAGCAGTACTGTTATTTGATTCAGGTGCATCGCATACATTCATAAATCGCACCTTTGTTGTTAAGCATGACATTCCAATTATGGGAACACAAGAGGATTTCTTTATCCAGTCGCCCGGGGGACGACTGTGTACTAAGGAGATGGTACGTGACGTACCTATAGAGTTAGGTGGGCATATATTCCCTACCTCAATGATAATATTACAGAAACAGGATATAGATGTAATCCAGGGTATGAATTGGATGTACCAAAGAGGAGCCCTTATAGATGCACTGCACAGAACTATAAGGTTGAACCTGCCAGATAATAAATCTCATCTTCTTATCCAACTTCCTATCCCGAAGAGAACAGTTGAAAGGGTATGCGCAACTTCAGTACATGAGATTTGTGATATACCAGTAGTCTGTGAATTTCCAGACGTGTTTCCAGATGATCTACCAGGTCTGCCACCGGACAGAGATGTAGAGTTTGTGATTGAGTTAAAACCGGGTACTGCCCCAATATCCCGGAGAGCTTACAGAATGCCACCCAATGAATTGACAGAACTTAAGGATCAATTGCAAGAGTTGCGTGACAAAGGTTTTATCAGACCTAGTTCCTCACCATGGGGATGTCCAGCTCTTTTTGTCAAGAAGAAGGATCAGACTTTAAGGATGTGTGTTGACTATCGACCGCTGAATGAAGTAACCATTAAGAATAAATATCCGTTGCCTCGCATTGATCTACTCTTTGATCAGCTTGCGGGGGCAAAGGTATTTTCAAAGATTGATCTTCGATCAGGGTACCATCAAATCAAGATTCGACCTGAAGATATTCCAAAGACTGCATTCACCACCAGATATGGACTGTATGAATACCTAGTTATGTCTTTTGGTCTCACTAATGCACCGGCACATTTCATGTATCTGATGAATTCAGTTTTCATGCCGGAACTTGACAAGTTTGTGGTTGTTTTTATTGATGATATTCTGGTATACTCCAAAAGTGAAGAAGAGCATGTTGAGCATCTCAGAGTTGTTCTGACTCGTCTGAGAGATCATCAACTGTATGCCAAGTTCAGTAAATGTGAGTTTTGGTTAAGAGAAGTGCAATTCTTAGGACATGTGTTGTCAGCCGAATTAGTAGCAGTAGATCCTGGCAAAGTAGAAGATATTCTGAATTGGAAACCACCAATCTCAGTTCATGAAGTCCGAAGTTTTCTGGGAATGGCGGGTTATTACCGTCGATTCATACCTGACTTTTCAAAGGTAGCCAAGCCAATCACAGAGTTGTTGAAGAATCAAACTAAGTTCATATGGTCTCCAGAATGTGAAAAGGCTTTTAGAATTCTAAAGAGGTCATTGACAACTGCTCCAGTTTTGGCACAACCAGATATAGAAAAGCCATTTGATGTTTACTGTGATGCCTCAGGTATTGGCCTTGGTTGCGTATTGATGCAAGAAGGCAGAGTCATTGCTTATGCCTCGAGACAGTTGAAGCGCCATGAAGAACACTATCCGACACATGATCTTGAATTAGCAGCTGTGGTTCATGCATTAAAAATATGGCGTCATTACTTGTTGGGTAATACTTGCCACATGTATACAGATCACAAGAGTTTAAAGTATATCTTTACTCAGTCAGAATTGAATATGAGACAAAGAAGGTGGCTTGAGTTGATAAAGGATTATGATTTAGAAGTACACTATCACCCTGGAAAAGCGAATGTAGTTGCTGATGCACTCAGTAGAAAGAATCATTGCAATTGTACGACTGTGCAGCCAATGGATTCCAGTTTGTGTTATGAGTTGGAAAGGTTGAATATTGAAATAGTTCCACAAGGTCAGTTGACTAATGTCACAGTGGAATCAACAATCAAAGATCAGATTGTGTCTGCTCAGAGAAAGAATTCCGGAATAACTCACATCAAAGAAAAAGTTAAAACTGGTCAACCGACAGATTTCAGTATTGATGATGCAGATGTATTGTGGTTTAAGAACCGGCTAGTGGTCCCAAAGGTTCCAGAGTTACGTCGGCTCATTCTTGATGAAGCACATAGGACAAGGTTTTCTATTCATCCAGGAAGTAATAAGATGTATCAAGATTTGAAACAGAGATTCTGGTGGACCAAAATGAAAATTGAGATTGCTAAGTATGTTGCTAGATGTGATACTTGTTGTAAGGTGAAGGCAGTACACCTGAAGTCGGCAGGAATGTTACAACCCTTGCCCATTCCATCCTGGAAGTGGGAAGATATCAGTATGGATTTCATTACTGGGTTACCCAAGACTTCAAGAGGCTTTGATTCAATTTGGGTCATTGTGGACCGACTGACAAAGTCATCTCATTTTATTCCAGTTAAGGTGGACTATTCTGCTATAACTTATGCAAGAATTTATATTGCACGAATCCTGAGCCTTCATGGGGTACCAAAGACCATTGTATCAGATAGAGGTACGCAGTTTGTTAACAAATTTTGGAGACACCTACATGAGTCCCTAGGTACAGAACTTTTGCACAGTACCGCTTATCATCCACAGACAAGTGGTCAGACTGAAAGGGTCAATCAAATTCTAGAAGATATGTTAAGGTCATGTGCACTTAATTATTCAGACACTTGGGATGAGTGGTTACCGTTAGCAGAATTCTCTTACAATAATAGTTATCAAGAGAGTATCAAAATGGCACCGTTTGAGGCATTGTATGGCCGCAGGTGCAGAACTCCATTGAATTGGTCAGAACCGGGAGAAAGATGGTTTTTCGGTGTTGATCTTGTGAAACAAACAGAAGAAAAAGTTCGACAGATCCAGAATAATTTAAAAGTTGCTCAGTCCAGACAAAAGAGTTATGCTGATAAAAGGCGTAGACCTTTGGTATTCCGAGTAGGGGATTATGTTTATCTAAAAGTATCGCCCATGAAAGGAGTTAGCAGATTTGGAGTCAGAGGCAAACTCGCACCACGTTATATTGGTCCTTTTCAAATCATTGAAAAATGTGGGAAGGTGGCATATAGATTAAAGCTGCCTGAACAACTGTCAGCCGTGCACAATGTATTTCATGTATCACAAATGAAGAAGTGTCTACAAGTACATGATCAAGTGGTTGATGTTGAGGGAGTTGAACTTGAACCGGATTTGACATATTCTGAATATCCTGTCCGAGTTTTGGATCAAAAAGATCGTGTTACCCGTAGTAGAACCACAAAATGGTACAGAATACAGTGGAATCAACATTCAGAAGAGGAAGCCACCTGGGAATCGGAAGGTTATCTGTTGGAGAATTTCCCGGAGTTCTTTGCTTCTATCTAGGTTGCAATTTCTTCTTTAAACTGTAACCTATCCTTTTAAAATCGTTGTAATGCAGAAAAACCCCTACCTGTTTTGTAGACAAGTCTTGGACGTGTTTGCTTGACACGTTTCCTTTTCTATTACTTAACTCAAGGCTTTAAATCTCGGGACGAGATTTCTTTAAGGGGGAAGGGTTGTAACACCCCGGGTGTTATAGTGCTAATTAATCTGCCATGTCATCATAATGCATTGCAAAGCATCCCTGTTAGGTTAAACTTGTTATGCATCAACTAAAACGAGTTTACTTATTTAGGTTGAATGTGTTTCTCAGTGGTGTGCTCCGAACCCGAAAACCCTAATTTCGAATGCCACCGCAAATACTTAGTCCATGCCCTGCGTAATTTGAGGTGTGCGACTGTGTTGCACACTAGTGTCAAGTGTAGGGTATGAGCTCAAGTACAACATCTAAAATGAAGCTCCAAATTTGAGTTTGAATTGGAGTCCCAAAACTTGTCACGAGTTTTCCGATTCAAATTTAAATTCAAATTTGGGGAGAAATGTAAAAGAATTTTTAACAGCTAATTGGTCAACCAAGAGTGGCATTTGGTCAACCATGTCATGTTGGTCCAAATGATGCCCTTGGGTGAGGTTTTGATCACTAAGTAATCACCAATCAAAGTAGCAACAAATTCCAATTTAAAATCCCTCCGAAAACCCTAAATTTCAAAACCCTGTTTTACCCCTTTTGAAATAATTCAAAATCTAAGCAAAATTTGGGAAAAAGTTCAAAACCAAGTTTGTAGAACTTTTCAAGGGCTACAACTTTGGTGTTTTGAGTTTTCAAAGTTTTAGTGTAAAATGTGGAGCAATTTTGAAAATAAGCAAATTTCAAATTTAATTCATTTTTGTCCCCAAACTAAGATTTCAAAATGGAGGCTGATTTTGAAAAAGTTTTGAACAGCAAAGTTGTAGGTCTGGTCAAGATATACAACTTTGATGTTGGGAGATTTTGAAGTTTCAATACAAAATCAAAAGTAATTTCTAAATTACCAAATCTGAAAAATGTGTCCCCTTTTGAGTTTAAATTCAAATTTCAAAATCCAGTGAGAATTTGGAAAAGTGTTCAATACAAAACTTGTAGAGCTTGAAAATCTGAAGATGTCATACATTGGAAGATTTTCAAGTTGCTATACAAATTTGAAAGTAATTTGAAAAACCAGTTTGAATTTCAAAAGTTGGGGGGGGGACAGCTACAGTGCCGCGACCAATCGCCGCCGGGCACCGCGCGGCATGGGCGCCGGCGAGCCGCCGGGCGACGTCCAGGGGCTTCTCGCGCGCGCTAGGACCGCCAGCGCGACGTCGCGCGTCTTCCAGCACAGTCACCACCACCGTTCCCTATATATACGTCGAGCTCACAGGGGCGATTTCCATTTTCCCTGTTTTCGCCACCGCCGCCACCGCAGCTCCGCCGCTCGTCGCTGCCGCCGTCGAGCCACCTCCAGCCACGCCAACCACACCATTAGCTCCGCCTCATCCTCGCGCACCTCGTGAACCACCCGAGCGAGCTTAACTCCGCCTAGATCACCACAGCCGCCGCTCCCGTGCCCAACTCCGGTCGGAGCACCGCCATCGTCGCCTTCCCGTGGCCAGGCCACTCCAGCTCGTCGCCGTCGTCACCAAGAGCACCACCATAACCGCTGTGAGCCCCTGAATGTTTTCCTCGCGTTAATTTAGCCGCTACTCCGTTGGGGACGCGTTTTCGCGGCTCACCGTCGACTGTGGTCCGCCATCGTCGTCGGTAAGGGGTCGCCGGAGCTCGAGCTTAGCTGTAGAAGGGCGTAGTGGAGTCGTAGGGTGGTGTAGATCGTTTTGGTCATGGTGGTTGAGTCGTTAGCGGTGTGATCACCGGCCGGCCGCCGTGCGGGCATGGCCGAGCGCGCGGGAGAGAACGAGAGAGCGGAGGTAGGCGATGACAGGTGGGGACGCAGTGTCAGAGAGAGAGAGAGAGAGAGCGAGCGCGCGGGCGCGAGGCAGGCCGCGCTGCTGGGCCGCGTCGCTGGGCCGAGCGCGAGCGCGGGCGCGCGCGAGCGGGCCGCTCGGCTGGGCCGGACCGGAGGAAAGAGGAGATCGGCCCGGTTCGAATTTTCGTTTTTGTTTTCTTTTTCAAATAAATGAATAGTGTTGCTATTTGTTTATTTTATTAAAAATTGTGTAGAGTTCCAAAATTTATGAAAATTTTTGTGTAAGCTTCTCAATGTATAAACTATCTAGGAAAAATGTTAAATCACGAATTTGAATACTTTGTGCAGTAGAATTAATTAGTTTCATTAAAGATTAAATGCAACTTCCAGTAATTTTAATAATTAATTTATTTATCCAAAAATTATGAAATTTATTATAACACTGTTGTAATTCATTCTTAACCCATAGAAAAAGTTTGAGCTTGATTAGGTAAAATTTGATCAACTCCTAATTATGCCCTAATTAGTTAAATAGAAAATAAATGTTAATTTGAGAACTTTAAGTGTTGTGTGCCTTTTGATTGGGTGATGTCCTTAGGTCACTACCCTTTGGTGATCTTTGGCACCTTAATTTCATGATTGAGCTCGTTAGTAACTTGTTAGGTTAAAAGCTGGTATCGCTGGAATCGCCGCTTCTAGTTAGTAGGTTTTCTGTTTGCGACTGTACCGTAGAAGTAAGTTGTACTCAAGTCGTAACTCGTAGCATGTTATCATCAAGCATCATGTTTATCATCGAACATCATGTTAAAGCATGTTATGTATTCGTGTAGTCTCCGCTTTCGAAGAAGCCGAAGTCGTCGATCAAGCTTCCGGAGAAGAGCGATCGTCGGTGGGTTTCGGACCAGACAGTGGAGTCCTCGAGTCCGAGTCAGTCGTCGTGTGCGAACAAGGCAAGCCCCGGTGCATTTAAACCCTACCTTGAATTTTACAAATGTTTTATTATTTATTTTATGGTTTATTGCATTAAGTAATTAGGAGTTGAGTGATAACCTAATTGCTGCATTATCATCCTTGAATTATTGGAATATCAACCTTGATACCTGTTTTTACGGAAAATGCGTAGTATGCTTCGCTATGCTTAGAAGTTAAGCTTTTAAAAGAAATGTTTACATAGCCATGACGGCATATTGAATGAATATTGAAATATGAGAATGAACTTGAAAGATCGGGCGGGTGGTTTGGCCACTGCTAACATGCATTGGGAAAGGAGTCTCAATGTATTGTTTCCGCCTTGTCAGTTAAGGCCCGTTCGTTGTAAGCCTGTTGTGTTCAAGACTTTGCAACTAGCTTCATGCCTTGGGTAAGCCCAAAATGTTGGTGATTCCATTACAAGAACGTCTAACCTCGCACTGGGAGTGGAGAGATGGCGAGAGTAGCGTGTACCCTCGGGGCTAGAATTTGGTCGGGTTCGAGGAGTACTGTACTCTCGGGTGGCGATGGACACGTTCTGGTTTTGGGAGATCTAAATGAGGGTTGATATATGCAAGATTCGGTTCTACATATGTCGTGAGGTTAGGGATCCCCAGCTGGGTATAATCGGTTCGAATCGTCGTTGCTCCTCGGTTATGGAGACTTGATCACCTGACTTGCATCGTAGTTAAGAACTGGAATTGAAAGAAAGAATGAGAAAGGTTTTGATGATAATTACTTTGATCTAGATTAGGATCACCTAGAATTGGTTAATGAACCATCAATGGTAAAAGTAAAATATTGAAGATAAGGACTTACCTTAGTAAGCTTTTCTGCAAAAGGAAATTTGATTCTTGATTACCCGTACCTTGATTCCCTAAAGCTAGCATGCCCTTGGAGTCTTTGTCTTAGTCGGGTAAGTCTTGTTGAGTACTCTCGTACTCAGGGTTTGTTAACCCCTTGTTGCAGGTGCGGTTCATGAACAAGTCTGCTTCGAGCCTTGTTGCATGACCGTCGTGGTTGAAGACAGTGACGACGAGTAGATTGTGTGGCCTTTGGGCAAGGCATCTCGCTTGTGTGTTGTAATAAAGTTACTACCGATACTTCTCTACTAATGGTTTGTAATAATGTTACATAAGGTTTGAAGTTTGAAAAACTGGTTTGTAATCTATGTTATTGTAAGACTTCCGCTACTTTACTCTGTTGAATATTTTGAATAAACTGTTGTAATATTGCAATACTCCTGTGATTAGATCCTGTTCGGAGGAAAGCAGGCCTTTTAAGTTATGGTGAACATAAGTACGACTGTCAGAGGTCATTATGACAATGAAGTGTACTTGTGGGCCATCGTAATTAGGAGGTTCTGTGACAGCTCCCTTGCTTCAGCGAGAGAAACTCTTCTAGTTTCATGGCCATGACACCATCTGGGATATAATATGCTCTGAAGGCTTCACGAAACTCCTGCCAAGTGACACGGTGGCCAGCAGGCCGTGCGGCGACCAGATTCGCCCACCACGCCCCTGCGGCACCTCTGAGTTGTTGTGCTCCAAACATAGGCTTCTGGTGCTCCGTGCACTGTAAAAGTTCAAACTACTGCTCCATGGTACGGAGCCAGTCATCCGCCTCTAGCGGCTCATCTGCCTTTGAGAACACTGGTGGACGGGTATCAGTGAAATCTACATAAGTGGTTTCCCCTCCATTGTTACGGCCTCGACGACCCTGATTTCCATTCTGATTCTGATTCTGATTCTGAGCCAACAAGGTAGTGGCATTAACCAGTGTGGCAATAGCTTCTGCCAAGGTGGGTGGAAAACGGTGGGGGATTCGGAGTATTGTCCCCTTCTTGGGAAGTTCCAGTACCGTCCATATTATTTCTTTACAAACTTGCTCGCAAGCAAGAAACTACCCACTAAGGTTCTTAGAAAGCAGGAAAGACTACTATGTTACACAACCATCCATGTCGACACTTCACTCCTCATCATCATCACTGATCACGATCACTCCATCCTCAACCTCTGGAGCACTTGCACCAGTGACATGACTTGCATCATCCCCACTTTCCATCATGGGTTCATCTTCTTCCAGATCTTCTTCCTCATTGTCCTCTCCATCAGAAACAATCACGGCACCGACATCATCTTCTACTGCCTGGGGCTGATGATTGGGGTTCATCAGATCATTTAGCCTATGGACTTCCTCATGCAGAACTGTGTTGTACTGCTCCAGGTGTGTCACATAAAGCTCCAACTCATGAACACGAGCCCTGGCTTCTGTCTCCTTTTCCAAAGACTCATTCTGGAACTATTTCCAAAAACGCATGTTGCGCTTCAGTCGCTCTACTTCTGATGTAAGCCTTGCAACCTCTGATTCTGAATCCAGGTTCGGATTACGGCTACTGCTTGCTCCATCACCTCTGGCGGCCAACTGATGATGTGGCACTCCTTGCGGACCTGTTTTCTTGCGAGGAGTCGTCTTCACACGTGCCATCCTAAAGCAAGATAGAATTAGGATGATGAGAACAGATAGGGGGATCTGAAGGTTAGCATGAATAGGATTTGAACCTTACTTAACCCAAACCACTTTAAAAGGGAAGGTAACTTAAGCAGGTTAATTAAACATGATGCATGCATCGTACTTACGATCTAACAGAAAGATTAAGTAACACATGCAATATTTATAACATAGGGCACTATACATTATAATTCACTACGAAGCTTTCAAATATGAGCTAAGGAAACTATAGAATAGATTAAGATAAGCAAAAGCAATTTGGACCAAAATATCAGTATTAAGTTTGTTTGACCCAAATCATTTTGAAGTTTTACAAGGTAATACTACAATAACCCGAGTGATTATGCTCTGGTACCAGCTGTCACAGAACCTCCTAATTATGATGGCCCACAAGTACACGTCATTGCCATAATGACCTCTGACAGTCGTACTTATGTTCACCATAACTTAAAAGGCCTGCTTTCCTCCGAACAGGATCCAATCACAGGAGTATTGCAATATTACAACAGTTTATTCAAAATATTCAACAGAGTAAAGTAGCGGAAGTCTTACAATAATATAGGTTTACAAACCAGTTTTCAAACTTAAAACCTTATGTAACATTATTACAAACCATTAGTAGAGAAGTATTGGTATTAACTTTATTACATCACACAAGCGAGATGCCTTGCCCAAAGGCCACATAGTCTACTCGTCGTCACTGTCTTCAACCACGACGGTCATGCAACAAGGCTCGAAGCAGACTTGTTCATGAACCGCACCTGCAACAAGGGGTTCAACAAACCCTGAGTACGAGAGTACTCAACAAGACTTACCCGACTAAGACAAAGACTCCAATGGCATGCTAGCTTTAGGGAATCAAGGTACGGGTAATCCAGAATCAAGATTTTCTTTTGTAGAAAAGCTTACTAAAGTAGATCCTTATCTTCAACATTTTACTTTTACCATTGATGGTTCATTAACCAAATCTAGGTGATCCTAATCTAGATCAAAGTAATTATCATCAAAACATTTCTCATTCTTTCTTTCATTCTAGTTCTTAACTACGATGCAAGTCAGGTGATCGAGTCTCCATAACCGAGGAGCAACGACGATTCGAACCGATTATACCCAGCTGGGGATCCCTAACTTCACGACATATGTAGAACCAAATCTTGCATATATCAACCCTCATTTAGATCTCCCAAAACCAGAACGTGTCCATCGCCACCCGAGAGTACAGTACTCCTCGAACCCGGCCCGATTCTAGCCCCGAGGGTACACGCTACTCCCGTCATCTCTCCACTCCCAGTGCGAGGTTAGACGTTCTCGTAATGGAATCACCAACATTTTGGGCTTACCCAAGGCATGAGGCTAGTTGCAAAGTCTCGAACACAACAGGCTTACAATGAATGGACCTTAACTGACAAGGTGGAAACACTACATTGAGACTCCTTTCCCAATGCATGTTAGCAGTGGCCAAACCACCCGCCCGATCTTTCAAGTTCATTCTCATATTTCAATATTCATTCAATATGCCGTCATGGCTATATAAACATTGCATTTAAAAGCTTAACTTCTAAGCATAGCGAAGCATACTACGCATTTTCCATAAAACAGGTATCAAGGTTGATATCACAATAATCAAGGATGATAATGCAGCAATTAGGTTATCACTCAACTCCTAATTACTTAATGCAGTAAACCATAATATAAATAATAAAACATTTGTAAAATTCAAGGTAGGGTTTAAATGCACCGAGGCTTGCCTTGCTCGGACACGACGACTGACTCAGACTCGAGAACTCCAACGTCAGGTCCGGAACCCACCGACGATCGCTCTTCTCTGGAAACTGGCTTGACGGCTTCGGCTTCTTCGAAAGCGGAGACTACACGAACACATAACATGCTTTAACATGATGCTCGATGATAAACATGATGCTTGATGATAACATGCTATGAGTTACGACTGGAGTACAACTTCCCTTCACGGTATAGTCGCAAACAGAAAACCTACTAACTAGTAGCGACGATTTCCAGCGATACCAGCTTTTAACCTAAACAAGTTACTAACGAGCTCAAACATGGAATTAAGGTGCCAAAGATCACAAAAAGGATAGTGACCTAAGTACATCACTCAATCAAAAAGGCACACAACACTTAAAGTTCTCAAATTAACATTTATTTATTATTTAAATAATTAGGACATAATTAGAAGTTAATCAAATTTTACCTAATCAAGCTCAAACTTTTTCTATGGGTTAAGAATGAATTATAATAGTGTCATAATAAATTTCATAATTTTTAGATAAATAAATTAATTATTAAAATTCCTGGAAGTTGCATTTAATCTTTACTGGAACCAATTAATTCTACAGCACAAAGTATTCAAATTCATGATTTAACATTTTTCCTAGATAGTTTATACATTGAGAAGCCTACACAAAAATTTTCATGAATTTTGGAACTCTACACAATTTTTAATAAAATAAACAAATAACTAAACTATTCATTTATTTGAAAAAGAAAAACAAAAACGAAATCGGGCCGATTCTCTTTTTATCCCGCGGTCCGGCCCAGCTGGTCGGCCCGCTCGCGCGCGCCCGCGCCTACATGCGCGCTCGGCAACGCGGCCCGGCAAGCGTCCCAGCCCGCTCGCTCACCCCCGCGCGCTCTCTCTCTCTCTGCGGTCGCTGACAAGCCGGCCCCGCCTGTCATCACCCTCCTCTCGCTCTCCCGCTCACTCCCGCGCGCTCGCTCACCCTTGCGGGGTGGCCGGCCGGTGACCGGAGCTTCGATCGATAAACTGACCCTACCATCATCATCTACACCTTCCCATGATTCCATTTTGCTAGATAGCACCACGGTTCGAGCTTCGGTGACAGTTCACCGACGACGGTGGCGGCTCGACGGCCACGATGGCCGACGACTCGACGCTATAGCACGGTAGCAGCTAAATTAGCATGAGGAAAACGATCAGAAGCTCACAGCGGTGAAGATGGCGGTCTCAGGGATGACGGAGAGAAGCCGGAGTGGCCTGGCCACAGAAGGCGACGGTAGCGGTGCTCCGACCGAAGTTGGACATGGGAGTGGATGGCTGCGGTGATTCAGACCAAATTGGGCTAGCTCAAGGGGTTCACGAGGTGCGCAAGGTCAAGGCGAACGTGATGACGCGCTTTGCGTGGCTGGAGGTGGCTCGACGGCGGTAGCGGCGAGCGGCGGAGCTGCGGTGGCGGCGGTGGCGAAAACGGGGAAAACGAAAATCGTCACTGTGACCTCGACGTATTTATAGACGACGGTCGCGGCTACAGAGCTTGGAATGCTCACACCGTCGCGCTGGTGCTCCCGACCGCGCGCGAAGGGTCTGGGCGGCCACGGCGGCTCGCCGGCGCCCATACCGCGCGGTGGCCGGCCGCCATTGGCGCGGCACTGTAGCACCCCCCAAATTTTGAATTTTCAAACTGTTTTCTAAAATTACTCTCAAATTCATGTAACAACTTGAAAAACTTCCAATCTATGAAATCTTCAGAATTTCAAGCTCTACAAGTTTTGTATTGAACACTTTTTTAAATTCTCACTGGATTTTGAAATTTGAGTTTAAATTCAAAAGGGGACACATTTTTCAGATTTGGTAATTTAGAAATTACTTTTGATTTTATATTGAAACTTCAAAATCTCCAAACATCAAAGTTGTATATCTTGACCAGACCTACAACTTTGCTATTCAAAACTTTTTCAAATTCTGCCTCCATTTTGAAATCTTAGTTTGGGGACAAAAAAATGAATTAAAACTGAAATTTGTTTATTTTCAAAATTACTCCACATTTTACACTAAAACTTTGAAAACTCAAAACACCAAAGTTGTAGCCCTTGAAAAGTTCTACAAACTTGGTTTTGAACTTTTTCCCAAATTTTGCTTAGATTTTGTATTATTTCAAAAGGGGTAAAACAGGGTTTTGAAATTTAGGGTTTTCGGAGGAATTTTAAATTGGAATTTGTTGCTACTTTGATTTGTGATTACTTAGTGATCAAAACCTCACCCAAGGGCATCATTTGGACCAACATGACATGGTTGACCAAATGCCACTCTTGGTTGACCAATTAGCTTTTGAAATTCTTTTACATTTTTCCCCAATTTTGAATTCGAATTCGAATCGGAAAACTCGTGACAAGTTTTTGGACTCCAACTCAAACTCAAACTTGGAGCTTCATTTTAGTGTTGTACTTAAGCTCATACCCTACACTTGACACTAGTGTGCAACACAGTCACACACCTCAAATTACGCAGGGCACGGACTAAGTATTTGCGGTGGCATTCGAAATTAGGGTTTTCGGGTTCAGAGCACACCACTGAGAAACACATTCAACTTAGATAAGTAAACTTGTTTTAGTTGATGCATAACAAAGTTAACCTAACAGGGATGCTTTGCAATGCATTATGATGACATGGCAGATTAATTAGCACTATAACACCTGGGGTGTTACACAACTCTTTTGTATTATGATGAAAGTGGGTTGGCATTAATCCTGTGAGTTATCGTCTCCTGATCTCTCTGGCTGGTCCCGTCTCCTTCCCGCTGCGGAAATAAACAATTCCAAAACACAGTCATCTCATGATTCTGCGCGCACGGAACTGCGAGAGAGCAGGTGCCTCCGAATCGCTTGCTGCCTGAGAATCCCGCTCGGGATGTGCAACGATTAGGTTTTTAGGGAACGATTACGCGACTGCTCGTTCTTCTTCTCGGCAACATCATCTGCTCGTTCTTCTTTCTGGAGGCGCAGACAGCACTGCGATCCTCTCCCTGCACCAATTGTGATCCACTACTTCAAACAACGCACTGATTCTACCATGGGTAGTACAAGTGAGAATAGAGCCTCCAATGCCCTCGGCATGGAACCCTCCTCTTAGTACACCCTAAACTCATCATCTTATATTAATATCTTGATATTCATGCTTTGCACTATCTCTATTGCATTTAATATGTCGTGGTATGTGTTTATCCCTGTTTATGCTATGTTCATGGCTTGTACGCTTTCTGGTACGTTTTATATAACATGGTTATATGTTTTTTATCATGTTTTTGGTTCATACATGTTTTATGATCTTGCTGGTATATACCTTTTGCCATGGTTTGATGCTTATAATCATCTTTATCATGCTTATGGTTTTCGGATGAACATATATGATGCTATGATGTTATTGCTTATTTTCTCATATGACATCATCATGATACAATTATTTTTTCGAATTAAATTGATTTGAAAATTGTCTAAATATCTAACGGCTATTACCCCCGTCCTCACTAGGAAGAAGATGGAAATAAAGCATCAGAAACCTACACGCCCGAGTAGGCAGAGACGTTTCCGGGTTCTGGCAGCAGTGGGGAGGGGGGAAAAGGTCGGTGGTCTTTCGAGCGTTCTCTTTTGGCTTTTTTTGCTGCATTTGAGCATTTCGGATCTCGCGGCCGGGGTGAGTAGATAGTCACGCCCTCCCACCATCACATGCGCACCATCGCATCGTCCCGATCATTTCGGCCGGGTTAGTTTTCATCCAATGCCAGCAGCAGATAATGCAGCTGCCGAGCTATTGCGCGACACATCGCAAGAACGACAAAATTTGCGCACTGTCGTGTCGATTTCGATCGCAAAATGACCTCCGTGCGATAACCGGTTAGGCGGTTACCATTCTTTACTGCGCTTGCCTCGTCATGGATCTTTTACATCGGCTGTGTTTAGGCTGCCTGCACTCGATACGCCAAAGACGTACTGCAGGATGCAAATAGCGGTACAAGTGCCTGCAGCTGGATCCGGCATGTCATGCACTATGCACTTCCATCCTCTATATGTAGCATGATACCGGACCTACGGTAAAAGCCGGCGAGCCCACACGCGTGACGCCGCAAACACAACACGTGTATGCGCGAAAGGGTGCAGAGGTGGGCCCTACTTGTTGAACTCACTAAAAATGTTATAACTCACAAACCAAAACACCAAATTAAATTCCGATTGCACCATTAAATTTGTTTCAATAAATTCTTCAAAACAAGATCTAACATGGATATATTTAGATAAATTGACAAGTGAGCCCCACAATGGATAGAGAATGATATAGAGGATGGATGAGTGCGAAAGAATTGAGTATAGAGGAGAGAATCTTGATACCTATGATATATAGAGGATGAATATAGAGGTTCATGGGTGTGGATAGTCTTAGTTCACCAAATTTGTAGTGCCAAAATTACTATAGTGATACTGTAGCATTTCATTTGTATTTGGTAATAATTGTTCAACCGTTGACTAATTAGGCTCAAAACGTTCGTCTCATCAAGTATAACCAAACTGTGCAATTAGTTTTTAATTTCATCTATATTTAATATTCCATGTATGTATCGCAAGTTTGATGTGACGGAGAATCTTCTTTTTGCATAGGCTGTGTTTAGTTCCCAAATTTAGAGCGCCAAAATTTTCTGTAACAACACTGTAGCGTTTCGTTTGTGTTTGGTAATAATTGTCCAATTATTGACTAATTAGGCTCAAAACGTTCGTCTCGCAAAGTACAATCAAACTGTGCAATTAGTTTTTGATTTTATCCATATTTAGTACTCCATGCATGTATCGCAAGTTTGATGTGACGGGGAATCTTTTTTTTGCATAGTGCACTTTTCAATGGAACTGGGCTTGTTTAGTTCCTGAAATATTTTGCGAAATGCTATTATAGTACTTTTTGTTGTTATTTGATAATTAGTGTCCAATCATGGCTTAATTAGGGTTAAAAGATTCGTCTCGTCCATTTCGTCTAAACTGTGTAATTAGTTTTATTTTTATCTATATTTAATGCTCCATGTATGTGTCCAAAGATTCGATGTGACGGAAAATCTACTGTTTTTTCGCGAAATATTTTGGAACTAAATAAGGCCTAAACACAGCTATAGTGTATTTTTGGAGGAACTGAACACAGCCATTATTACCTCTGTTAGAAATTGCGGCTTCTCGGACTGCAATGATTTCCTTGGGTGTGTTCACTTCGCGAAAAGTAGCTGAAAAGTTACTATAACATCTTTCATTGTTATTTTGCAAAATTTGTCCAATTATGGACTAACTAGGCTCAAAAGATTCGTCACGACGTTTACAGACAAACTATGCAATTAGTTATTTTTTTACCTACATTTAATGCTCCATGCATGCGTCGAAAGGTTTGATGTGATTGGTGGAAGAGGAAATATTTTGAGTTGGGATGGGGAAGTGAACAAGGCCTTGGTTTACGTCTGTCAGAGTCAGGTAATCCGTCATATCGAGAGCAGGGCCTTGTTTAGATGGAAGAGAGTGAGTGAAATTTGGCACTGTAGCATTTTCGTTTGTATTCGGTAATTATTGTTCAATCATTGACTAACTAGGCTCAAAAGATTTGTCTCGTAATTTACAATCAAACTGTGTAATTAATTTATTTTTTTTATCTACATTTACTGTTCTATGCATGTGTCCCTAGATTCGATGTGACAGAGAGAGTGAAAAAACTTGCAATCTAGGCCTTGTTTAGATTTCGGAATTCATCTCCAAATTCCACTATGCAAAAAGAAGATTCCCCATCACATAAAAATGTCGGCACATATATGGAGTACTAAATGTAGATAAAATTAAAAACTAATTGTACAGTTTTGTTGTACTTTGCGAGATGAATATTTTAAACCTAATTAATTAATGTTTGGACAATTATTAGCATATAAAAACAAAAATGCTACAGTATCCAACAGTGATTCGAGCATCCCTATTCGGCATCTAAACACGGCCCTAAACATTGCCCAGTTCGTCCTGTTGGCGTGATCAGGCCTAGTGGCAGCTTCAGTAGATACTGATAGCCTAGGATAGAAACATCCGTCCTAGGCCTTGTTTAGATGCCAAAATTAGGTGGCAAAATTTGCATAGTGTATGTCCCGTCACACTGTAGCAATTTTATTTTTATGTGGTAATAATTGTCCAAATCTTGATTAATTATGCTCTAAATGTTCGTCTCGTAAAGTACAACAAAACTGTGCAATTAGTTTTTTATTTCATCTACATTTAGTACTCCATATATTGTCACAGAACCTCCTAATTATGATGGCCCACAAGCACACGTCATTGCCATAATGACCTCTGACAGTCGTACTTATGTTCACCATAACTTAAAAGGCCTGCTTTCCTCCGAACAGGATCCAATCACAGGAGTATTGCAATATTACAACAGTTTATTCAAAATATTCAACAGAGTAAAGTAGCGGAAGTCTTACAATAACTTAGGTTACAAACCAGTTTTCAAACTTAAAACCTTATGTAACATTATTACAAACCAGTAGTAGAGAAGTATCGGTAGTAACTTTATTACAACACACAAGCGAGATGCCTTGCCCAAAGGCCACACAATCTACTCGTCGTCACTGTCTTCAACCACGACGGTCATGCAACAAGGCTCGAAGCAGACTTGTTCATGAACCGCACCTGCAACAAGGGGTTAACAAACCCTGAGTACGAGAGTACTCAACAAGACTTACCCGACTAAGACAAAGACTCCATGGGCATGCTAGCTTTAGGGAATCAAGGTACGGGTAATCAAGAATCAAATTTTCTTTTTGCAGAAAAGCTTATTAAAGTAAGTCCTTATCTTCAATATTTTACTTTTACCATTGATGGTTCATTAACCAATTCTAGGTGATCCTAATCTAGATCAAAGTAATTATCATCAAAACCTTTCTCATTCTTTCTTTCAATTCCAGTTCTTAACTACGATGTTGGAGCAAGGCCAAGACTCCTTTCTCGTGGAGTAACGACGATTCGAACCGCTTCATTTACCCAGCTGGGGATTCCTAACCACACGACATATGTAGAACTGAATCTTGCATATATCAACTCTTACCCGAATAACCCAAAACCAGAACGTGTCCATCGCCACCCGAGAGCACAGTACTCCTCGAACCCGGCCCAATTCTAGCCCCGAGGGTACACGTTACTCTCGCCATCTCTCCACTCACAGTGCGAGGTTAGACGTTCTCGTAATGGACTAACCAAAGTAAGGCTTACCCGACATGGGCACATGGCTAGTACTAATAAAAACTCCATGACGCGAGGGCCAACAACGTACGGTCCTTAACTGATAAGGCGGAAACAATACAGTGGGACTCCTTTCCCAATGCATGTTAGCAGTGGCCAAACCACCCGCCCGATCTTACAAGTTCATTCACATATTTCAATATTCATTCGATATGCCGTCATGGCTATGTAAACATTCATTTAAAAGCTTAACTTCTAAGCATAGCGAAGCATACTACGCATTTTCTGTAAAGCAGGTATCAAGGTTGATATCACAATAATCAAGGATGATAATGCAGCAATTAGGTTATCACTCAACTCCTAATTACTTAATGCAGTCAACCATAATATAAATAATAAAACATTTGTAAAACTCAAGGTAGGGTTTAAATGCACCAGGGCTTGCCTTGCTCAAACACGACGACCGACTCAGACTCGAGGACTTCACCCCCTGGTCCGGAACCCACCGACGATCGCTCTTCTCCGGAAGCTTGATCGACGACTTCGGCTTCCTCGAAAGCGGAGACTACACGAATACATAACATGCTTTAACATGATGCTCAATGATAAACATGATGCTTAATGATAACATGCCACGGTTACGATTTGAGTACAACTTTTCTTCACGGTACAAACGTAAACAGAAAACCTACTAACTAGTAGCGACGTTTTCCCGCGATACCAGCTTTTAACCTAACAAGTTACTAACGAGCTCAATCATGAAATTAAGGTGCCAGAGATCACAAAAAGGTAGTGACCTAAGGACATCACTCAATTAAAAGGCACACAACACTTAAAGTTCTCAAATTAATATTTATTTTCTATTTAATAATTAGGGCATAATTAGAAGTTGATCAAATTTTACCTAATCAAGCTCAAACTTTTTCTATGGGTTAAGAATGACTTATAACAGTGCTATAATAAATTTCATAATTTTTGGATAAATAAATTAATTATTAAAATTACTGGAAGTTGCATTTAATCTTTAATGAAACTAATTAATTCTACTGCTCAAAGTATTCAAATTCATGATTTAACATTTTTCCTAGATAGTTTATACATTGAAAAGCTTACACAAAAATTTTCATGAATTTTGGAACTCTACACAATTTTTAATGAAATAAACAAATAATAACACTATTCATTTATTTGAAAAAGAAAAACAAAAACGAAATCGGGCTGACTTTTCTTTTTCCCCGCGGTCCGGCCCAACCAGACGGCCCGCTCACGCGCCCGCACGCGCGCTCGCGACCGGCCCAGTCGCGCGGCCCAGCCCAGCGCCGGCCTGCCTCGCGCCCGCCCGCTCACTCTCGCTGACATCGCGGTCCCACTCGTCATCGCCTTCCTCCCGCCTCCTTCGCTCTCTCCCCGACTCGGCCATGTCCGCACGGTGGCCGGCCGGCGAGCACGGCTTCGGACACCCAACCAAGCGACACCATAGCACCAGCACAACAAGGCGAATCCATTTTACTACCTAGCAGCTATCCTACGGCTTCGGAAAGGTTCTCCCGACGGCCATGGCAGCACGGCGGCTATGGTGACCAGCGTCCCGATGATCTACCACGCTAGCGTCTAAAGCAAAGGCACAGGAAGCACCAGAAGCTCACCGCGGTTGCAGCGAAGCACTCGGGAAGCTCGGAGCAGCAGTGGAAGAGGCCGACCACGTGAAGCGGCACGGTCGCCGGAGCTGGGCACGGGAACGGGTGGCCGCGGTGATTTAGACGAAATTGGGCTAGCTTGGGTGGTTCACGAGGTGCGCGAGGCCGAGGCGAACGTGATGGCGTGCTTTGCGTGGCTAGAGGTGACTCGACGGCGGCAGCGGCGAGCGGTGGAGCTAGCGGCGGCGGTGGTGGCGAAAACGGTGAACGCCACTGTGAACCTCGGTATATATAGAAGGAAATCGCGTCTACAGAGCAGCACTGCAGTGCTATCGCGCTGGCGATCCTGGCGCGCTCTAGAAGACCGTGGAAGTGGCCACGGCGGCGATCGACCGGCGCCCATACCGGCCGGTGGCCGTCGGCGATACGTCGTGCACTGTAGCTGTTCCCCCCAACTTTTGAAATTCAAACTGGTTTTTCAAATTGCTTTCAAATTTGTATAGCAACTTGAAAATCTTCCAATGTATGACATCTTCAGATTTTCAAGCTCTACAAGTTTTGTATTGAACGCTTTTTCAAATTCTAACTGGATTTTGAAATTTGAGTTTAAATTCAAAAAGGGACACATTTTTCAGATTTGGTAATTTAGAAATTACTTTTGATTTTATATTGAAACTTCAAAATCTCCAAACATCAAAGTTGTATATCTTGACCAGACCTATAACTTTGCTGTTCAAAACTTTTTCAAAATCAGCCTCCATTTTGAAATCTTAGTTTGGGGACAAAAATGAATTAAATCTGAAATTTGCTTATTTTCAAAATTGCTCCACATTTTACACTAAAACTTTGAAAACTCAAAACACCAAAGTTGTAGCCCTTGAAAAGTTCTACAAACTTGGTTTTGAACTTTTTCCCAAATTTTGCTTAGATTTTGAATTATTTCAAAAGGGGTAAAACAGGGTTTTGAAATTTAGGGTTTTCGGAGGGATTTTAAATTGGAATTTGTTGCTACTTTGATTTGTGATTACTTAGTGATCAAAACCTCACCCAAGGGCATCATTTGGACCAACATGACATGGTTGACCAAATGCCACTCTTGGTTGACCAATTAGCTTTAAAAAATTCTTTTACATTTCTCCCCGGATTTGAATTTAAATTTGAATCGGAAAACTCGTGACAAGTTTTAGGACTCCAATTCAAACTCAAATTTGGAGCTTCATTTTAAATGTTGTACTTGAGCTCATACCCTACACTTGACACTAGTGGGCAACACAGTCGCACACCTCAAATTACGCAGGGCATGGACTAAGTATTTGCGGTGGCATTCGAAATTAGGGTTTTCGGGTTCGGAGCACACCACTGAGAAACACATTCAACCTAGATAAGTAAACTTGTTTTAGTTGATGCATAACAATGTTAACCTAATAGAGATGCTTTGCAATGCATTATGATGACATGGCAGATTAATTAGCACTATAACACCCGGGGTGTTAGAGCCCTTCCCCCTTAAAGAAATCTCGTCCCGAGATTTAAAGCCTTGAGTTAAGTAATGGAAAAGGAAACGTGTCAAGCAAACACGTCCAAGACTTGTCTACAAAACGGGTAGGGGTTTTCTGCATTATAAAGATTTTTTAAAAGGATAGGTTACAGTTTAAAGAAGAAATTGCAACCTAGATAGAAGCAAAGAACTCCGGGAAATTCTCCAACAGATAACCTTCCGATTCCCAGGTGGCTTCCTCTTCTGAATGTTGATCCCATTGTATCTTGTACCATTTAATTGTTCTACTCCGGGTAACACGATCTTTTCGATCCAAAACTCGGACAGGATATTCAGAATATGTCAAATCAGGTTCAAGTTCAACTCCCTCAACATCAACCACTTGATCAGGTACTTGCAGACACTTCTTCATTTGTGATACATGAAATACATTGTGCACGGCTGACAGTTGTTCAGGCAGCTTTAATCTATATGCCACCTTCCCACATTTTTCAATGATTTGAAAAGGACCAATATAACGTGGTGCGAGTTTGCCTTTGACTCCAAATCTATTAACTCCTTTCATGGGTGACACTTTCAGATAAACATAATCTCCCACTTTAAACATCAAGGGTCTACGTCTTTTATCTGCATAACTCTTCTGTCGAGACTGAGCAACTTTTAAATTCTTTTGTATCTGCCTAACCTTTTCTTCCGTTTTCTTCACCAGATCAACTCCATAAAACCATCTTTCTCCTGGTTCTGACCAGTTCAACGGAGTTCTGCACCTGCGGCCATACAATGCTTCAAACGGTGCCATTTTGATACTCTCTTGGTAACTGTTATTGTATGAGAATTCTGCTAACGGTAAACATTCATCCCATTGATCTTGATAGGTGAGAGCACAAGATCTTAACATATCTTCCAAAATTTGATTTACTCTTTCAGTCTGTCCCCCAGTTTGTGGATGATAGGCTGTGCTGTAAAGAAGTTTAGTACCTAATGACTTTTGAAACTGTCTCCAAAATTGCGAAACAAACTGAGTACCCCTGTCAGTAACAATTGTTTTGGGTATTCCATGTAAACTCATAATCCGAGCAACATATATTTCTGCATATCGAGATGCTCTATAGTCAACCTTCACAGGTACAAAGTGAGCTGACTTAGTCAAACGGTCCACAATGACCCAAATTGAATCAAAGCCTCTTGAGGTCTTGGGTAACCCAGTAATGAAATCAATACTGATATCTTCCCACTTCCAGGATGGAATGGGCAAGGGTTGTAACATTCCTGCCAACTTCAGGTGTACTGCCTTCACTTTACAACAAGTATCACATCTAGCAACATACTTAGCAATCTCAATTTTCATTTTGGTCCACCAGAATCTCTGTTTCAAATCTTGATACATCTTATTACTCCCTGGATGAATAGAAAACCTTGTACTATGTGCTTCATCAAGAATGAGCCGATGTAACTCTGGAACCTTTGGGACCACTAGCCGGTTCTTAAACCATAACACATCTGCCTCATCAATACTGAAATCTGTCTGTTGACCAGTTCTAACTTTTTCTTTGATGTGAGTGATTCCGGAATTTGTTCTCTGAGCAGATACAATCTGATCTTTGAGTGTTGATTCTACTGTGACACTAGTCAGCTGACCTTGTTGAATTATTTCAATATTCAACTTTTCCAATTCGTAACACAAACTGTAATCCATTGGCTTCACAGTCGTACAATTGCAATGATTCTTTCTACTGAGTGCATCAGCAACTACATTCGCTTTTCCAGGGTGATAGTGTACTTCTAAATCATAATCCTTTATCAACTCAAGCCACCTTCTTTGCCTCATATTCAATTCTGACTGAGTAAAGATATACTTTAAACTCTTGTGATCTGTATACATGTGGCAAGTATTACCTAACAAGTAATGACGCCATATTTTTAATGCATGAACCACAGCTGCTAATTCAAGATCATGTGTCGGATAATGTTCTTCATGGCGCTTCAACTGTCTTGAGGCATAAGCAATGACTCTGCCTTCCTGCATCAATACGCAACCAAGGCCAATACCCGAGGCATCACAGTAAACATCAAATGGCTTTTCTATATCTGGCTGTGCCAAAACTGGAGCAGTTGTCAATGACTTCTTTAAAATTCTAAAAGCTTTCTCACATTCTGTAGACCATATGAACTTAGTTTGATTCTTCAACAACTCTGTGATTGGCTTGGCTACCTTTGAAAAGTCAGGTATGAATCGACGGTAATAACCCGCCATTCCCAGAAAAACTTCGGACTTCATGAACTGAGATTGGTGGCTTCCAATTCAGAATATCTTTCACCTTACCAGGATCTACTGCTACTCCTTCGGCTGACAACACATGTCCTAAGAATTGCACTTCTTTTAACCAAAACTCACATTTACTGAACTTGGCATACAATTGATGATCTCTCAGACAAGTCAGAACAACTCTGAGATGCTCAACATGCTCTTCTTCACTTTTGGAGTATACTAGAATATCATCAATAAAAACAACCACAAACTTGTCAAGTTCTGGCATGAAAACTGAATTCATCAGATACATGAAATGTGCCGGTGCATTAGTGAGACCAAAAGACATAACTAGGTACTCATACAGTCCATATCTGGTGGTGAATGCAGTCTTTGGAATATCTTCAGGTCGAATCTTAATTTGATGGTATCCTGATCGAAGATCGATCTTTGAAAATACCTTTGCCCCGCAAGCTGATCAAAGAGCAGATCAATGCGAGGCAACGGATATTTATTCTTAATGGTTACTTCATTCAGCGGTCGATAGTCAACACACATCCTTAAAGTCTGATCTTTCTTCTTGACAAAAAGAGCTGGACATCCCCATGGTGAGGAACTGGGTCTGATAAAACCTTTGTCACGTAACTCTTGCAATTGATCCTTAAGTTCTGCTAATTCATTGGGTGGCATTCTATAAGCTCTCCGGGATATTGGGGCAGTACCCGGTTTTAACTCAATCACAAACTCTACATCTCTGTCTGGTGGCAGACCTGGTAGATCATCTGGAAACACGTCTGGAAATTCACAGACTACTGGTATATCACAAATCTCCTGTACTGAAGTTGCACATACCCTTTCAACTGTTCTCTTTGGGATAGGAAGTTGGATAAGAAGATGAGATTTATTATCTGACAGGTTCAACCTTATAGTTCTGTGCAGTGCATCTATAAGGGCTCCTCTTTGGTACATCCAATTCATACCCAGGATTATATCTATATCCTGTTTCTGTAATATTATCATTGAGGTAGGGAATATATGCCCACCTAACTCTATAGGTACGTCACGTACCATCTCCTTAGTACACAGTCGTCCCCCGGGCGACTGGATAAAGAAATCTTCTTGTGTTCCCACGATTGGAATGTCATGCTTAACAACAAAGGTGCGATTTATGAATGTATGCGATGCACCTGAATCAAATAACAGTACTGCTGGATGATTAGCAACAGGGAACATACCCATCATAACAGGTTCTCCCTCTGGGATTGCACTTGCTTGAGTATAGAATACACGTCCGGTCTTCCTCTTCTCACCCTTACCCTTCTGAACATTCAGATTATTATTCTTGCTCTGAAGTTGTTGCTGTTGTGGTACGGGAGCTCTGGGATAATTGGGATTGTACTGCCTTGGATATGGGTAGTCCTTGGAAAAGTGACCTGGCTTTCCACAGTTGTAGCAGGGAAAGTTATGGGTTATCGGAGTCTGGTTTCGAATACCAGGGGCATTCGGCTGTTGTAAGAATTGCGGGGTTGCGGCAGGACGGAAAAACGTCTGCGGCTGAGCTTGGTATTGCGGTGGACGATAAGTTGGGCGGAAATGGTTCTGAGGGTGATAAACAAACTTATGGCGCTTCTTAATGCCGCCAGACGGACTTGAAAACACTGGCTTCTTTTTCTTCAACTCTTTGTGCAGTCGGGACTTCTCTTCTGACGCAATAGCCACATTGACTATCTCATGGTAAGTGGCATTATAGCAGGTAACTAATGCTTCCTGGATTCTGGTACTCAAACCTCTCATGAACCAACTTTTCTTCTTCGCATCGGTGTTCACATATTCCGCTGCATACTGGGACAGATGATTGAATTTGCCCACATACTGCAGAACTGTCTGGTTCCCTTGCTTCAGCGAGAGAAACTCCTCTAGCTTCATGGCCATGACACCATCTGGGATATAATGTGCTCTAAAGGCTTCACGAAACTCTTGCCAAGTGACACGGTGGCCAGCAGGCTGTGCGGCGACCAAATTCGCCCACCACGCCCCTGCGGCACCTCTAAGCTGCTGCGCTGCAAACACGGGCTTCTGGTGCTCCGTGCACTGTAACAGTTCAAACTTCTGCTCCATGGTACGGAGCCAGTCATCCGCCTCTAGCGGCTCATCTGCCTTTGAGAACACTGGTGGACGGGTATCAGTGAAATCCACATAAGTGGTTTTCCCTCCATTGTTACGGCCTCGACGACCCTGATTTCCATTCTGATTCTGATTCTGATTCTGATTCTGAGCCAACAGGGTAGTGGCATTAACCAGTGCGGCAATAGCTTCTGCCAAGGTGGGTGGAAATGGTGGGGGATTCGGAGTATTGTCCCCTCCCTGGGAAGTTCCAGTACCGTCCATCTGTTGTACACAAACCATGTTTATTTTCATTGCTTTATTGAATTAAAAAGCAGTTAGCACAGAACTTGTATACACATACAAACTCATCTTACATATTTCATTACAAACTGGCTTGCAAGCAAGAAACTACCCACTAAGGTTCTTAGAAAGCAGGAAAAACTACTATATTACACAACCATTCATGTCAACACTTCACTCCTCATCATCATCGCTGATCACGATTACTTCATCCTCATTCTCTGGAGCACTTGCACCAGTGACATGACTTGCATCATCCCCACTTTCCATCATGGGTTCATCTTCTTCTGGATCTTCTTCATTGTCCTCTCCATCAGGAACAACCACAGCACCGACATCATCTTCTACTGCCTGGGGCTGATGATTGGGATTCATCAGATCATTTAGCCTATGAACTTCCTCATGCAGAACTGTGTTGTACTGCTCCAGGTGTGTCACATAAAGCTCCAACTCACGAACACGAGTCCTGGCTTCTGTCTCCTTTTCCATCGACTCATTCTGGAACTGTTTCCAAAAACGCATGTTGCGCTTCAGTCGCTCTACTTCTGATGTAAGCCTTGCAACCTCTGACTCCGAATCCTGGTTCGGATTACGGCTACTGCTTGCTCCATCAACTCTGGCGGCCAACTGATGACGTGGCACTCCTTGCGGACCCGTTTTCTTGCGAGGAGTCGTCTTCACACGTGCCATCCTAAAGCAAGATAGAATTAGGACGATGAGAACAGATAGGGGGATCTGAAGGTTAGCATGAATAGGATTGAACCTTACTTAACCCAAACCACTTTAAAAGGGAAGGTAACTTAAGCAGGTTAATTAAACATGATGCATGCATCGTACTTACGATCTAACAGAAAGATTTAAGTAACACATGCAATCTTTATAACATAGGGCACTATACATGATACTTCACTACGAAGCTTTCAAATATGAGCTAAGGAAACTATAGAATAGATTAAGAGAAGCAAAAGCAATTTGGACCCAAAATATCAGTATTAAATTTGTTTGACCCAAATCATTTTGAAGTTTTACAAAGTAATACTACAATAACTCAAGTGATTATGCTCTGGTACCAGCTGTCACAGAACCTCCTAATTATGATGGCCCACAAGCACACGTCATTGCCATAATGACCTCTGACAGTCGTACTTATGTTCACCATAACTTAAAAGGCCTGCTTTCCTCCGAACAGGATCCAATCACAGGAGTATTGCAATATTACAACAGTTTATTCAAAATATTCAACAGAGTAAAGTAGCGGAAGTCTTACAATAACTTAGGTTACAAACCAGTTTTCAAACTTAAAACCTTATGTAACATTATTACAAACCAGTAGTAGAGAAGTATCGGTAGTAACTTTATTACAACACACAAGCGAGATGCCTTGCCCAAAGGCCACACAATCTACTCGTCGTCACTGTCTTCAACCACGACGGTCATGCAACAAGGCTCGAAGCAGACTTGTTCATGAACCGCACCTGCAACAAGGGGTTAACAAACCCTGAGTACGAGAGTACTCAACAAGACTTACCCGACTAAGACAAAGACTCCAAGGGCATGCTAGCTTTAGGGAATCAAGGTACGGGTAATCAAGAATCAAATTTTCTTTTTGCAGAAAAGCTTATTAAAGTAAGTCCTTATCTTCAACATTTTACTTTTACCATTGATGGTTCATTAACCAATTCTAGGTGATCCTAATCTAGATCAAAGTAATTATCATCAAAACCTTTCTCATTCTTTCTTTCAATTCCAGTTCTTAACTACGATGTTGGTGTAAGGCCAAGACTCCTTTCTCGTGGAGTAACGACGATTCAAACCGCTTCATTTACCCAGCTGGGGATTCCTAACCACACGACATATGTAGAACTGAATCTTGCATATATCAACTCTTACCCGAATAACCCAAAACCAGAACGTGTCCATCGCCACCCGAGAGCACAGTACTCCTCGAACCCGGCCCAATTCTAGCCCCGAGGGTACACGTTACTCTCGCCATCTCTCCACTCCCAGTGCGAGGTTAGACGTTCTCGTAATGGACTAACCAAAGTAAGGCTTACCCGACATGGGCACATGGCTAGTACTAATAAAAACTCCATGACGCGAGGGCCAACAACGTACGGTCCTTAACTGATAAGGCGGAAACAATACAGTGGGACTCCTTTCCCAATGCATGTTAGCAGTGGCCAAACCACCCGCCCGATCTTACAAGTTCATTCACATATTTCAATATTCATTCGATATGCCGTCATGGCTATGTAAACATTCATTTAAAAGCTTAACTTCTAAGCATAGCGAAGCATACTATGCATTTTCTGTAAAGCGGGTATCAAGGTTGATATCACAATAATCAAGGATGATAATGCAGCAATTAGGTTATCACTCAACTCCTAATTACTTAATGCAGTCAACCATAATATAAATAATAAAACATTTGTAAAACTCAAGGTAGGATTTAAATGCACCGGGGCTTGCCTTGCTCAAACACGATGACCGACTCAGACTCGAGGACTTCACCCCCTGGTCCGGAACCCACCGACGATCGCTCTTCTCCGGAAGCTTGATCGACGACTTCGGCTTCCTCGAAAGCGGAGACTACACGAATACATAACATGCTTTAACATGATGCTCAATGATAAACATGATGCTTGATGATAACATGCCACGGTTACGATTTGAGTACAACTTTTCTTCACGGTACAAACGTAAACAGAAAACCTACTAACTAGTAGCGACGTTTTCCCGCGATACCAGCTTTTAACCTAACAAGTTACCAACGAGCTCAATCATGAAATTAAGGTGCCAGAGATCACAAAAAGGTAGTGACCTAAGGACATCACTCAATTAAAAGGCACACAACACTTAAAGTTCTCAAATTAATATTTATTTTCTATTTAATAATTAGGGCATAATTAGAAGTTGATCAAATTTTACCTAATCAAGCTCAAACTTTTTCTATGGGTTAAGAATGACTTATAACAGTGCTATAATAAATTTCATAATTTTTGGATAAATAAATTAATTATTAAAATTACTGGAAGTTGCATTTAATCTTTAATGAAACTAATTAATTCTACTGCTCAAAGTATTCAAATTCATGATTTAACATTTTTCCTAGATAGTTTATACATTGAAAAGCTTACACAAAAATTTTCATGAATTTTGGAACTCTACACAATTTTTAATGAAATAAACAAATAATAACACTATTCATTTATTTGAAAAAGAAAAACAAAAACGAAATCGGGCTGACTTTTCTTTTTCCCCGCGGTCCGGCCCAACCAGACGGCCCGCTCACGCGCCCGCACGCGCGCTCGCGACCGGCCCAGTCGCGCGGCCCAGCCCAGCGCCGGCCTGCCTCGCGCCCGCCCGCTCACTCTCGCTGACATCGCGGTCCCACTCGTCATCGCCTTCCTCCCGCCTCCTTCGCTCTCTCCCCGACTCGGCCATGTCCGCACGGTGGCCGGCCGGCGAGCACGGCTTCGGACACCCAACCAAGCGACACCATAGCACCAGCACAACAAGGCGAATCCATTTTACTACCTAGCAGCTATCCTACGGCTTCGGAAAGGTTCTCCCGACGGCCATGGCAGCACGGCGGCTACGGTGACCAGCGTCCCGATGATCTACCACGCTAGAGTCTAAAGCAAAGGCACAGGAAGCACCAGAAGCTCACCGCGGTTGCAGCGAAGCACTCGGGAAGCTCGGAGCAGCAGTGGAAGAGGCCGACCACGTGAAGCGGCACGGTCGCCGGAGCTGGGCACGGGAACGGGTGGCCGCGGTGATTTAGACGAAATTGGGCTGGCTTGGGTGGTTCACGAGGTGCGCGAGGCCGAGGCGAACGTGATGGCGTGCTTTGCGTGGCTAGAGGTGACTCGACGGCGGCAGCGGCGAGCGGTGGAGCTAGCGGCGGCGGTGGTGGCGAAAACGGTGAACGCCACTGTGAACCTCGGTATATATAGAAGGAAATCGCGTCTACAGAGCAGCACTGCAGTGCTATCGCGCTGGCGGTCCTGGCGCGCTCTAGAAGACCGTGGAAGTGGCCACGGCGGCGATCGACCGGCGCCCATACCGGCCGGTGGCCGTCGGCGATACGTCGTGCACTGTAGCTGTTCCCCCCAACTTTTGAAATTCAAACTGGTTTTTCAAATTGCTTTCAAATTTGTATAGCAACTTGAAAATCTTCCAATGTATGACATCTTCAGATTTTCAAGCTCTACAAGTTTTGTATTGAACGCTTTTTCAAATTCTAACTGGATTTTGAAATTTGAGTTTAAATTCAAAAAGGGACACATTTTTCAGATTTGGTAATTTAGAAATTACTTTTGATTTTATATTGAAACTTCAAAATCTCCAAACATCAAAGTTGTATATCTTGACCAGACCTACAACTTTGCTGTTCAAAACTTTTTCAAAATCAGCCTCCATTTTGAAATCTTAGTTTGGGGACAAAAATGAATTAAATCTGAAATTTGCTTATTTTTAAAATTGCTCCACATTTTACACTAAAACTTTGAAAAGTCAAAACACCAAAGTTGTAGCCCTTGAAAAGTTCTACAAACTTGGTTTTGAATTTTTTCCCAAATTTTGCTTAGATTTTGAATTATTTCAAAAGGGGTAAAACAGGGTTTTGAAATTTAGGGTTTTCGGAGGGATTTTAAATTGAAATTTGTTGCTACTTTGATTTGTGATTACTTAGTGATCAAAACCTCACCCAAGGGCATCATTTGGACCAACATGACATGGTTGACCAAATGCCACTCTTGGTTGACCAATTAGCTTTAAAAAATTCTTTTACATTTCTCCCCAGATTTGAATTTAAATTTGAATCGGAAAACTCGTGACAAGTTTTGGGACTCCAATTCAAACTCAAATTTGGAGCTTCATTTTAAATGTTGTACTTGAGCTCATACCCTACACTTGACACTAGTGGGCAACACAGTCGCACACCTCAAATTACGCAGGGCATGGACTAAGTATTTGCGGTGGCATTCGAAATTAGGGTTTTCGGGTTCGGAGCACACCACTGAGAAACACATTCAACCTAGATAAGTAAACTTGTTTTAGTTGATGCATAACAATGTTAACCTAATAGAGATGCTTTGCAATGCATTATGATGACATGACAGATTAATTAGCACTATAACACCCGGGGTGTTACATATATATGCCAGCATTTTGATATGATGGGGAATTTTCTTTTTGCATAGTATAATTTGGGGGTGAATTCTGGAATCTAAACAAGGCCCTATTGTCTTGACACTGCGTTTTAGACTACCCGCAGTGGGTACTCTAAAGAAATACTCTAAAACTTTAGAGTATGAATATAGAGTAAAAACTGATGTATTAGGTACTCTAAAATGATACTTTATCCTTTCTCTCACTCTATATTTAGAGTGGTACATTGCTTACTCTATAGTGGGCAGTAGCGGACCCCACTAGCTAAACAAAGGGGAAAATGATATAACTCACAAACCAAAAATTCAAATTAATTTTCGATTGCACCATTAAATTCGTCTCAATAAATCCTTCAAAACTAGATCACACATGGATATATTTAGATAAAGTGACAAGTGGGTCCCACAGTGGATAGAGTGGATAGAGAATGATATAGAGGATGGATGGGTGCGGGAGAATTGAGTATAGAAAAGATAATCTTGCTGACTATGACGTATAGAGGATGAATATAGAGGTCCATGAATGTGGATAGCCTTAGGAGGTCAGAGTCTTAGCCAATTAGGTCTGGTTTAGTTCCAAAATATTTTACGAAAAAACAGTAGATTTCTTGTTATATCGTTTTTTTAGACACATGCATAGAGCATTAAATATAGATAAAAAATAAAACTAATTACACAGTTTAAACGAAATTCACGAGACGAATCTTTTAAGCCTAATTAGGCCATGACTGGGCACTAATTACCAAATAACAACGAAAAGTGATACAGTAGCATTTTCCAAAATATTTCAGGAACTAAACATGCCCTTAGATTGCGCGAGTAAGGGGGTGTTTAGTTGGTAGACGAAAAGCTTTCAGACGTCAAATCGGATGTTTCATAAGATATTGGAAGGGTTTTTGAATACTAATAAAAAAAACTAATTACATAACTCGCCTGAAAACCACGAGACGAATTTATTAAGCCAAATTAAGACGTCATTAGCACAAATGTATTACTGTAGCACTTAAGGCTAATCATGGACTAATTAGGCTTAAAAGATTCGTCTCATGATTTCCAACCAAACTGTGTAATTAATTTTTTCATCTACATTTAATACTCCATGCAGGTGTCCAAACACTCGATGTGATGGGATAAAAAAAATTTTAGGCGAGAACTAAACACCCCCTAATCGAAAAAGTCGTCCACTAAGAACCCAGCTAGACAGAGCTACGGAGTATAGCAGTCGTACATCTACGAGAGACAATAGCAGTGACCTTCATTTGAGATTATCAGCCAAATCAGTCAGTCAGCCAACAGTATTTTTTTCTCGCAGAAAACTAGGCAGCAGTACTTTCTCACAACAGTCAAGCGATCATGCTGCTGTTACTTGCGCGATCAACTGGAGCTGTCGATTAATGGCAACTCCCAGGCTCGAGACGTCACGTACTGCTGAAAACACAGCTCAACTCAAGCCTTACGTTAGCGAGTACTATTATCTCGTAGACTATGTTTAGTTAACTGAAAAAAGCACGATGCAAAAAAAGATTTCCCGTTATATTAAACTTGTGATACATGGAGTATTAAATGTAGATGAAATAAAAAAATAATTGTACAGCTTGGTTGTACTTTGTGAGACGAACGTTTTAAAACTAATTAGTCAACGGTTGGACACTATTTACCAAATAAAGCCAAAACGTGCTACAGTACACTTTTCACCCTTTTCAGGGCAACTAAACACAACCGTAAAATAAAATTACCAATTTGTCTGCCAGTTTTTCCTCCTATGTAACCCACGTCTCATACTTGCGCCGGTTTACGGTCGTCAGCTCAGATTTCAGAGCACGCCATCTCGTTGAGGCTGTAACCAGATCTTTCGGGTGACCGGTCAGAACCAGAATCAAAGCTGTTGCGTGGATACTTGGATGGAGACAACACCAAAGTTGCAACAAAAGCGAGTGTCCACAACTTGGCAACCTCGGGAGAGTATCGGATCCGACGACCAGTCGACCACAACGTGGAAAACGACGGGGCGCAAGCAAAGCATAGATGATCCATTCGGCAGCACCTCACAGTCACAGGGATCGACAGCTGAGACGAGATATGCGCTTGTTTTGCTGACGAGGAACATCGATCCTGCAGCCACCCGGTTCCGAGAGGGCGTCTCTTGCAATCTCCAAATTCAAATAGCAGGACGGCTGAAAGAGAGACGAAATGCCTGACAAACAACCGTTGTCAAGCCGGCTCTTTGTTTTTTCGTTTCGGTGTCATGCATGGTCATGGCATGCCTGGCAGTGCCCCGCGACGGTGTGGGAGCGGGCTCTGCCGTGCCGCTACACTACGCGCAGGCGCATGTGACGGTGGCTGCGTGCATTCGGCGCGCGGCCGTTGCAGCCGGCCATGTCCCGCCGCCGCGCCACCGACCACCGCCGCCTCCACCACGCGTCCACGCCTCAGTTGCCGAAGAAGGCCTCGCGGAGTGAACGTGAACCCATCGGCTCGAAGCCCATGCCATGCATGTCACGGGCAAATGGTCCCTTCGTCCTTTATAATGGAGCTTGGGACACCCACCGGCACCGGCCACCGCCATCACGTGGTGTGCGGGAGCCGGGCAGCCGATAGATCATTCGGTCCGCAAAAATATTGGCATATCCATTGCTTCCTCTCTTTTATCTGTGGGCCCGTCGATTAATTTACGCCCAGCGATCACATTAAATCCGATGCTGTGACTGGGAAAAACTGTGCGGCTGCCTGCTTCAGTTCAGTCTGTCATTCCTTGTCTCTGCCTATGTTCCCTAATCCCTACCGTTGATTTGTTGAATTTTCCATGAAAATGTTTCTCCGAACGTTTCCAAGACGAAGATAGACAGACAGACAAACAGGCACGGGAATAGCTGCTATAAGAGCCTAATTAGTACATGAACTAATTGGTAGATAGTTAAAAAATTAGTTAAAATGAGGTCTCATGCATCCAAACAGAAAAACTAATAGGTGGACTAATTTTTTAATGAGTAAAATATATGGATAGTCCATTAACTTGTGAGGGTATGTCGATTTGGTCCATCAGATTTGAAAGTATATTTTTTTGTTCAAAACCTTGATTAGTAGTGCATAAATAGTTCATACCTTTTCGTTTTATGTTTATATTTGTAAAAAACCCTGTGTTTATTTTTCTTTCACAAGCTTACCCTTCCCTGCTCCCAACCGCAAACGCCACTGCTCTAGGGCAAACGCCACCGCGACGGCGATGCCACTGCTCCACTTCTTCGCTCTGGGCGCTGCCCTCTACATTGTCACATGTCAAACTACCTGCTCCCAACTGCAAACGCCACCGTGATGGCGACACCACTGCTCCGCTCCTCGGTGTTGGATTGCACCGTGGTGAGCTCCAGGTCGTAGATGTCGAACTCGAGGAGGTTGGTGATGGCTGCGATGAGGTTGGTGTTATCGGTGCCCAGCGGGCCGTGGAGCAGGTACCCGTGCTTCCGGGCGCGGCCGACACGTGTAGTGCCCCCTCCGCCGCAAGAAGCAGAGCAAGTCCGCGTGGATGCCATCGCGGAGCGCCAAGTCGATGGTGAGCATGTCGAACGTGGACGGGTGCGCGAACTGGTGCGACGACCACAGTGTCCCGTGGGCGTCCGGTCCGACGCCGCCGAAGCCGCCTTACAAAATAAAGATTTTTTATAGAATATTATTTTTTATAGAATACTATTTTTTATAGATATAGAATAAAAAAGTATTCTATAAAAATGAATGGCATTGAAAATAAGAAAACTGCAAAAAAAGGGAACTAAAAAGGGGAACTCGTTAAAATAAAATATTTAATTTTTCTTTTCCCATTCAAAAAGAAAGAAAAGATGGATAAGGATTGTATTCTTTAATTATTTCTCTATGTTTTATTACTTAATTTATGATTTAAGATTTTTTTAAATTATTCTATTGGATTGGAATTTCATTTAATTAATTTTTCTTATACTATAGAATAGAAATAAAGAAATAAACATTTGAATTCAGCATTATTCCATTATTTCTATTTCAAAGCCTATTTTTTAAGGGAAATCCCCTCTTTTCGGTTGCCGTTATTAGTGTAGAGCTTCCGCTCCCTCGTCTTGAGCCCTAGCCTCGTGGCCACGTCCAGAACCAGGCACCGTTGCTGGCTTGTTGCTGCCCATCGCCGCCGCCGACCGGGTAGCTGAACCCGTTCGACCAGCCGCCGCCCCCCGCCTCCGAACAACCCGGACGGGGAGTAGGTGTCGTTCGACTCCGTGTGCCACGACACCCACAGGACGCGGACCCCGCGGTGCGTGTCCCACGTGGTGTGGTCGTCCGGCAGCGACGCCACGATGTCGCTCGCGCCTTGCGTCTTGTGGAGGTGCAGCGCCGGTGCCGACGCGAGGCAGTGCACGTCGAGGTAGAGCTGCACCGCGTCGTAGAGCTCGTTGGGCACACGGTTGGCGTCCGTCTCGTGCACACGATGGTGTCAGGCGGCTGCGGCGCAGGCCACGAGCGCCTCCGGCGGGAGAACGTCGCGCACCACCAAGGGTAATAACACATTTGTTTTGTTTTACCGATGAGATTTACAGGTAGTATGTCTAAATCCAGTCAAATCTCTGAAGAAACGAATAACCAGCTCCATGGGAGCATCAATTTGAGATACTAGGTCCGGTTTAGTTGTAAAAATTTTTGAAGAAAAATTCTTGTAGCACTTTTCGTTGTTATTTGGTAAAATTTGTCTAACCATGGACTAATTAGGCTCAAAAGATTCATCTCGATATTTACAGATAAATTATGCAATTAGTTATTTTTTTTATCTACATTTAATGCTCCATGCATGTGTCTAAAGATTTGATGTGACAGGTACTATGCATTTTTTTCCTACATTTAATGCTCCAAAGATTTGATGTGATAGGTACCTACATTTAATGCTCCATGCATGTGTCCAAAGATTTTTTTTTACCTACATTTAATGCTCCATGCCTGCGTTTAGATGCAAATTTTTTTTTGCAAAATAGCACTGTAGCTTTTTTCGTTGTTATTTGGCAAATATTGTTCAATCATGGTCTAATTAGACTTAAAAGATTCGTCTCGTCCATTTCGTCTAAACTGTGTAATTAGTTTTATTTTTATTTATATTTAATGCTTCATGCATATGTCTAAAGATTCGATGTGACAGGGACCTAAAAATTTTTAAAAAAATTTCTGGGAACTAAACCGGGCCTAAACACGGAACCGTTCGCTGATGTACGGGCGTACGGCACAGCCAGAGTCCTGCCGCGGCGTTTATGGCCGCTTTACTGTTGCCGTGCACCGATGGCAACCCGACGAAGAGTTTTGCGTGGTCTACGAACGGTCCGTGGACCAGCCGCGCGTCGAAACTCGAAACTGAAGCGGGGCGCGCGCGCGCGATCGTCTCGTCCATTTTTGCTGCAGCTTTGCCCTACTCGTACGTCGGGTATCGAGCCCAGCCCAGCCCAGCCCAGGACCAGAGCCCGGCCCGTCATTCAAGTCGCAGCACCGCGTGGCTGGAACCCACACCCTGGACTCTGGTCTGGTGCTTTGCACCGCGCAACCACGCCGTCCAATCCAGTCGGCGAGGGCCACGTCGCGAGCGTGACGCGTCTGCCTACCTGCCAGGTCGGACGACGACTCGGCATCAGTGACCTCGCAAACCGCTCCCGAAGATATTATAGCTACAGCATGCAATCATTCACTGGCGTGTGGTCCCAGGTGCACGGGTCCCGCGAGCCAGCCTCCGGGGCCCGCAGAAGCCGGAGGCATGGAACGTGCAAGCTATCGCGCGCCCTGGCTACTTCACCGTCTTTTTTTAAGTCTTTTTTAAAAAGATTCTCTCAAATACGTCCCTTACGGAAAGATTTTAAAAAATGAACTATTATCTTGGTGTCATAGTCGTTGGCGCCAAGATATAACGGTGACCCTGCCGTCATGACGCTGACGTGGCAGGGAGCTTGGCGCCATGGATCTTGGCGCCAAGCATGGCGCCATGGATCTTGGCACCAAGCGCCCACGTTTTAGCCAGCCCCCTCTTCCTTCCCGAGTCATTCTCGTTTTCTTTCTCCTTCTTTTCGGGTTTTTCCTTTGTACACTTCGGCCAACCTCTTCAATCGACCTATTGGACCGTGAGAAGTTGGATTTTATCCGTCAATCTTTGAGAGCTAGGTATCCTCTCACCCTTCCTTATTTATTTCGAATTGATTTGGTAAAATGAAGTCATATTCTTAATCTATGAACTTCACATGTTATTTGTTCATGTGCTTTTTAAAATTTGTATGTATTGTACAACCGTAGGATGCCTAGACGTGGAAAAGCTAGAAAACAAAGGTATGCGTAGATCTTTTTCATCATATATTAAACCCTTAGTTTTTAGGTTTATTGTTATTTGTTTTGTTATATTAGAACAAAATTTGTTGAATCGTAGCTATGGACGGATGACCGAAAGTCCGTACGTCCCAAAGCCGCTCCCTAGCGGTGTTCCAATACCCATGTGCTTTTATGTCGATCCTTGCAAGGTAGATATTTCTGAAGATAAGGCAACATATAAGCAGAGATATTGGATGTGTTCCAATTTTGCATGGGAGCCTACGGAGCGTCAGCGCCGCAGTACATTTATTGTGAGAAATTGCTTTTGTTTATTAATTAATTTGTGTCTTATGAAGTTTTGCATATTAATTGGATTTGAAACAATTCCATTTGCTGCAGACCCCTCCACCGCTTTGTGATTTTGAGCAGCGGATCGACACTGAGATTAAGGAGGCTGACATGCGGCTTCTACAAGACCTGGAGGAGTGGGATGCGGAGCGCCTGGAGATATTAGAGAAGAGACGCCGAGAGAAGGCAGCAGCAAAGGAGCACAAGGAAGAGGAGAAAAGGAGGCGTGTTGCTGTGTGTAGGGAGGAGAGGGAGAAGAAGCTTGAGCGCGTGCGTCGAGCGAAGAAAGCGATGGAGGAGAATCCCGATGCCCAGAAAAAAGGAAAGTGGCCTCGTTGTACTCAGTAGTATGCTAGTTGTATGATTTAATCATAAACAATGTGGTCGATGTAGTATGCAATGTGTTTAATCTAATGTACTTTAGGTAAATCATGTACCTATTGCATGTTCTGTGTTATTTATTTCATCGTCATGTACTTCATATGCACTTTAAGTTTTTGGACCTTGTATAGTGTTGTCATATATCAGGATTAATGTTACTGAGTTACTGAAACTAGTTCTCAAGGTGCACATAAAACATAAGAAATTATTGGATTTCACAATTGAACACGTATAACATAGGACATGGCATGTCAGAACTTGTACCAAACTAGGGCACATATGTCCTGAACTAAACCTAACATGCCTTAGGTAATTAGAGCGAACAACAAGCACATTATATGGCATGTGTACACGATAGATTTGTTCTATCTAGTATTGCGGCCACATAGCAAACTGTGTAGCCCCTTCTTCACAGTACCCTCCCATTGTTGATGGTGGAGGTGGCGGGGGTGGTGGCGGAGGCCCGTTGTTCTTGTGGTTTGGGCAGGTGCAATATGGATCATGGCATAGTCCATCCTGTGAAATGGCACCACCACTGGTATCGTCTGCTTCGTCATCCCTGTAATCGTTGCTAACTTCCCTTTCTAGTTCGAAGATACGGTCTTGCAAGTAGTAGATGTACTGTGCGTGCGGATAGATTGGTCTAGGATTGACCCACCTAGTGAAGCCACAGTTTTCTTTGGACTCTGAACACTGTATTTCAAAGATTTTAGTGAACATGCAGTTCGTTTCGCCTATGAGATGAAAAACAAGATTGTAAACAAATTGAGTATTAAATTTTAAAACCAATTACCTCTGCTCGCGGACATTTGAAGAATCGACGACCTCTATCCAAACCCTCCACGAACATCTGCACTAAGTAGTCCTCATCATGCCTACATTTTGGCCAATCTTCTTTCCGGTTATCATATCCTTGGAGTGGACACTCTTTAGTGAAATCTCTCTTGGTCACGACAGGAAAATGATACACTGGTTCATCAAAGTCTTCCGGACCCAGAGACCCCTTCCACACAATGGGAGTACTCTTAGTCCCCTTCCCTCTAGATGACACTCCAGACATTATTACTCGTAGATAACCAACTTCTGATTTCAAGTGACTACCATTCTATGAAGGAAGGTGTATATATAGCCAGTAGTGGAGTGGAGAGCCGTTGTATTGTGGCTTTAACGCTCCTGAAAAGCCTAGATGCCATCCCTGAAAAGCCTATTTGAATTAATAAAAAGTCTATTTGAAAACTCATTTGTAAAGGCTAGATTCCATGAACAATCAATTCATCTGTAAAATAGGATGTACGATAGGATAGTGACATGATAAATCACTGAAAAGGCTACATGCTATTGGTGTACTGCACGACTTGACATGTTGCAGAAAATTTTGGTAGAGTTTTCCCTATTTTTGATTCAATCCAAACATGTCATCAACAATTATATATGACATTCACCTTAAACAATATATATGAGTATCCTCAAAGCGTGGGTGCCTAGAGTCCATAAACTCTATAGTAGTTCATACAATACATAATAATAGGATATAATAGTCCATAATAATAGTCATACATTCCATATAGTCCACAAGTCGGCTACAGTCCCTCACTGTCTCCTAGATCTACCCTTGCCCTTGTGTCTAAGAGCGTGGGTGCCTGGAGTGTAAGGGTCAGGTGGTCGACGTCGCCTGGTACCGACCTGCTGCATAGGCTGAGTCCAGGGAGCATCGTCTAGTTGAGACGGTCCAATCTCCTTGTGCCCCTGGTCCTCGTCCTCGTGGTCGTCGTCCTCGTCCTCGTCCTCGGTGAAAATGCCTCGCGACCCTATAGGTGGGTGGCTAGACGAACCTACGCCACCTCTGGGTGCAGAAGGCACGTGCACGTCCTCCGTCGTGCCTATCCTGCAACCATAGCGCACAGCGGTACGGCGTAGCCGACGAGCCAGTCTCTGGTGCACAAAATTATGTCAACTGAATGTATTGAACGTGTCAGTAATCTAATATTTGTATATTTATAGATACTTACATCAAGGAAGCTACATGTGTCGTCGTCCCTCACCCTTGGATGAAAGCGTTCTATTTCTTAGACCGACATCCTGAGGGAGTTGCTCTACAACAAAGGTTTAAGTTGTAATTCATTGTTACGCAAATCGATATATAAAAGTAGAGCAAATGACATACCACTCTGTCCAAGATCGGTCCTACTCCCAACTGGCGACCTACACGAGTAGAGTGGTCGTACGTCGTGTCCTCATCCTCGGACGACTCAATGTCAGCGTAGTCATCGTGTGTCCACTGTAGCATAAGCCTCGGACGAGATGCTTGGTGGTACCAAGCTTGGTACCGCCTGTAGTCTCTGTTCGTGTGCGGCTCGTCGTTGTCGTCCACGTTCTCGTCGAATATCTCCCACTCTTCGATGTAGTCTCGGTGGTGATGGGCCCAATCAAAGATTTTCTTGTTTTTCTTACGATCGAGCCTGCAAAACACGTACACAAGTTAGTCAACATCGTGTGACTATAACATGCATGTATGCCAAAGTTAAAAATTTCGGCAGAGTTTTCTTTGTTTGTTGAAGCAAACCACAACTATATGCATTCCATAGACATACAAACATACCAATAATTATTTCATCCATCTTATTAGACATATATCAAGTGGTAATAATATAAGTGCAACTTCAGGAAAAAGGTCCAATTACAAAGAATAGAACACTTACTTGTGCAAGTCAACACCGGTCGACACTGGAGATGGTGGACAATGTTGCCTTGCTCCAAACTACCGTGCAACTCGATGTGGAAGGTGGTACTCGACAGCATAGAAGCAGATAAGTGGGCACCTCACCCTATAGAGCTCGCTGTCGTTGTCACACATGTTGCTCACCGCAAAAGGAAGTGTGGCCTCGTCCGCGTATGGCTCTCAAGTCACCTGCAACGTGTCTAAATAAGAAGTTAGATAGCTTAATAAATAATTTCTTTCGAACCAACATGTATAATAATTTGTACTTACACTAGAGGCCATTAGCCTGTCTAGCTCATCCATATACTCTTTGTACGCCCGCTCCATCCTCGCGTGAGGAACTGTCACCTGGTCTCACAGGTACGCCCACGTCGGCTATAGACGTGCGTTTTGCACTGGGAACCAGTCGCGAGGAGCCAGCACCACGGGACGAGCAACTAGAAGCCGCGACCACATTCACAGCTAGAGTAGGTACGCACACCCACCAGGTGAGGCTGACTGTGAAGACCACTGACACGCCTCGCAAAGCTGACGGTAAAGGAAAGCCAACACTGCAGAGCCCCAGCTGTAGTGACCCGCCTGGTCCCAGTCTGTGAGGCAGTGGATCCACATCCACGACGCAGTGTCCCCCGTTCCGTCGGGGAAGAGAACAGAGCCAAACTAGTGTAGGATCCACGCCCTATAGTAGTACTGGACTGTCTGCTCGTCTACCCCTGGAGGACACTGTGCGAACTCAGCCCGAAGCCATAAAAGAAGAACACCAGAAGTGCGCTCTCCTTGCTCACCCACCGGACGTCCAAGGAAGGCCTCCACCCGAGCTCTCCAACCCTCTGACCTACACTGCCCTATCACTGCCCTCCCACGAATTCTTAGACCTAGCATCTTCTGACAGTCCTGTAGCGTGACTGTCATCTCCCCAAACGTCATGTGAAAGTTGTGAGTCTCAGGTCGCCACCTATAATTTTAGCAAACCAATAATGCTCCTCAGAAACATAACCGCGTGAACAAATGATTATTAATACATCCTATGTGTTCATAAAATATCTGTCAACCAACGAAGTCAAGCCCGCTGAGTTGAACAAAGGCAGGCCACGACGAACCTGAAAAGATATGACGTCCAGGCCAGCTCTCGATAGGTAAGGTGTGTACCTGTCATCGTACTGCATTTTCAAGAACCCTCCATGTACTCTAGAATGAAGGAGCGGAAGGTCTGCATTTTAATGAAATACAAATGTTACTTGACACACACATATGCACTTATAATTCAAAGTTTGTGATATGGGAGTGTAAAATCTTACCTGCCCCGACGCTACGAGACGTCCTCGGTGGCTCTCGTCGTACACCGGGTCCAGAAGGTGGAATTGCGCCATCCTACAAAAAGAATATAGTCAGTAAGTTATAAAATAAATATGCATTTAAACATAAAGCAAGAATTGTACACTAAATACGATAGGTATTAAATAATAGAAACAACTACAAGTCGCACCTCACTAATTTGCCAATGGCAAGTGCGGGAATTGTGGCCAAGTCTACCACACTTGCCACACTCGTACTGCTCTGGGTCATTAAGAAATGGCATCGCTCTCCCACGTCGCGTTCTACCAGGTATCTGATCCATAACCATCCTGTTCCTCGTCCTCTTTCTAGAGTCCCGCTTGTCCCAACGATAAGCTAGATCTGCAACGTACGTTGGACCGTCGTATGGAGGCCACTCTCCAGGGTCCCGGAAAGACACGAAGTAGGGCCTCCATGTTTGGACAAGCGTGTCGACACTGAACTCGCGAGGTATCCTAGCCTCAATATCATAGTTGCGATGCCTAGCAGCTGCTACAAGGTGAGAACATACAAAGTGATACTACCTTGGTTTTCCACAAGTGCATGAGAAGTCTTGGAGGACTACCACATGAATCCTCGACTCTCGGACCTCACCATCAGATGTAGTACCACCGGTATGCTTCACCTCGTATCTTCCTGTGGCATGGTCAAAACATGTGACATCATGTGTGCCAGCCCTTTCCTTCGCCTTGTCTAGATGTGCATGTGGTGTGGGAGCCCAAATCTTACCTTCACTCCGCAACTGCAATGCATGTGCGTGCTAATCGTTGAACCAGGCAACAAGCTTGTAGAATGTGAATTGAACGATAGCGTTCACGGGCATACCACGAATCCCCAGCAACAGCTTATTAAAAGACTCAGCCATGTTGCTGCACTGAAACTCGTACCTCCAACCACCTGCGTCGTGAGCTCTTGTCCATTTGTCCACATCTCTTATCAAACCTGTCAGTCATTGTCTACCTTCGGCATTAGATGCGGTTCTGACCTCCTCTAACTTCCTCCAGAAATACCTATCATCAAGCTGTCGAGCAGCCTCCTAGAAAAGATTAAAATTATCCTTCACACCAACCTTCCGGAGTAGATTCTCAGCAAGGTGCCGAGTACACCAACGATGGTGCAAAGGTGCATACCCCTCTATCTCCTCTCGCACAACTTGAAGTATGCCCTGGTGCCTATCAGATATGATGCCCACCTCCCTGTCAGGCCCAACCACATGTATCCGGACTAGCCTCAAGAACCATCCTCAGCTATCATTATTCTCCCTCTCAACCAAAGCAAATGCCAAAGGAACAAACTTGTTGTTTGCGTCACACGATATGGCTATGAGAAGTGTGCCACGGTACTTGCCAGTCAAGAATGTACCATCAATTGAGAAGACTGAACGGCAGTGCCTAAATGCCTTGACACACTGAGGGAAGCACTAGAAAGCACGGAAGAGTATCTGTCTCCCATTCTTCCATGCGTCTGGCCTAGGGACGTACTCATAATGCATGTCTAGATTCACTGCTTTGATTGCATTGAGAAGTACTGGAAGCTGCTCGTAGCCATCCTCCCAGTCCCCATATATCATCTTCCACGCCCGCTGCTTAGCCCTCCAGGCTTTGCCATAAGATATGTCATATCCTCCATACACCTCATTAACTATTTTGATAATTGTCCTGACCTTCATGTTCTACTCTCCCTGCAATACTTTCATCAACCGCTTGGCAATGAGGGTAGATGCCAACTGCCGATGCTTCGTGCTGAGGTCATGTGAAGAACAAGTGTGTGGCTCGACAACTCTTGTGATCTTCTACTTTTCGGAGACCTTTTGCTTCCTTGCACAAACCCTCCATGGACAGCGTTCCGTGTCATAAACAACCGTGTAACGCTGCTCCACATGGGAATGCAGGACCTTGTACGGTCTCTTACGTATCACTGCAAACGCCTGCAACCACCTCTTCAATGCAGGAAGGTCATTGAAAACCCTCCCCTTCTCTATCTCCATATTAGGACCAGCCTCTGGAGCTTCCTGCAGCTCATCTTCACGTCCTTCGGCATACGTCTGATCTGAATGAGTAAGATCACTGAACTCATGAATCACAGGATCACGGCGGCCGGGAAAAATACGCCTCAGCATCTCAACGTCACTCTCCGTGAGCTCTCCAACGGGACGATCATCGTCAGAATCAACAGCCCTTGCGATCTCATATGGCTCTGAATCATTCATAATTTCAACACTATTGGAGGCACAAATTCCATCTCTAATCTGGACTTGAGCATCAGCAGGAGGAGCGCCCTCATTATCGGGAACGTCTCCTATAACATAGACACAAATAAGAGGAGATGATAAGAAAAGTGGATGAAAAGAAGAGACTTAAGCTACAAAGATAAAACGATGCCTAATTGATACTTACTCGGATGATTCTGTGTCAAAGGGATCTCCTGAGGAGGATGTGCCACATCATTGGGGGCAGATTGCGCATCGGGAACGGTAGGCGGAACCTCCGCATCCACATCACGTTCCGGGACGGGAGGTTCAAAGTATGCCTGCTCACCCATTGATGGGGACAACCCAAGAGGGATGGGATCAACGAGCACCCGATGCACAACCACGTTCAAACTTTGGAATTGGCTTTTCATAGCCGATCTCACATAGTTGTCTCACTGATCTACATACCCTATTGGAATCATCTTCCTTAGCATGTTGAGAGGGAAAACCTAGGTGAAGTACACCCTCAACTATGATGTCATCATCTCCATAGCAATGTACCTCCTCACGAGCCCTTGCAGTCAACTCACTAAATGATGGCTTCTCATTAAATAGCACAGGCACACTTTGCACGTCAACAAACTCAACATATCCATAGCGATCTCGTTCCACAGTTCCTCCATGATATATGCTCACTAGGTTGTCCATCTAGTTCCAAAACATAACGAAGCACAATTTCTTTACTACAATATACACAAAAACTAACTACTAAGTACTACTAACTACTAAATATTACAAACTATGTCAAGTAACTATCTATGTAACTAACTATATAACTATTTAACTAACTAAATAACTAACTACCTAAATAAAGTATCCATCAATCTTAATCTATAATACACTAACTAACTAGCTACATAACTAACTAACTAACTATTATTAAGTAAGAACAACAAAGTATTTTACCTTGTGGAGAAGCGGAGATGTCGGCGGCACGCGGGCGGGCCGGCGGGCTAGCGCGGGCGGCGGCGCACGGGCCGGCGGCGGTGTTCGGGCGGGCGGCCGTGCGGGCAACGGAGAAGGAAGAGAGGAAGAAAGAGAAAGGAAGAGAGGAAGAAGGAAGGTTGAAACATTTTTACTAGGTGCTTGGCGCTAAAATCCATGGCGCCAAGCTCCCTGCCACGTCAGCGCCACGACGGCAGGGTCATGGCGCCAGTGACCCTGACGTCATACCGTTATATCTTGGCGCCGATGACTATGACGCCAAGATAAAGGTCCATTTTTTAAAATCTTTCCGCAAGGGACATATTCAAGAGAATCTTTCGAAAAAAAGGATTAAAAAAAATCGCGGCTACTTCACCAGCGAGAGGTGGCCTTGTCGGCTTTGCCAGGAAGGAACCTGTACAGTACCTATACCGAAACTGCCCACGCTCCCCGCGCGGCAACTGCGTTCCGCCACTCGTCCGCGCGGGCGAGCCTGTGCGCGTGGCCCACGGCGCGGCGCCGGCGCCCTGCGTGCCGAGCAGATTTTTCGTCTCGGGGCATTTTGGTAAACTCGTCGGAACAAAAACAACGTTAGTCAATTTCCGCGATTCCACGTACGCTCGTCAGTCGTCAGTGTGGAGCCACGCGAGTGCTACCGCGGCATCGCGAGGAAACCCAGCCGGCGACGAAGGGAATCGTCTGACTCTCTGAGTTCGTTTCCTGTCTTACACAGGTGTGTTCACTTCCCATGTAAATCCAAAATATTTCCTCTTTTACCTATCATATCGAATCTTTGAACGTATGCATGGAACATTAAATGTAGGTAAAAAAGATAACTAATTGCATAGTTTGTCTGTAAATGTCAAGACGAATCTTTTGAGCCTAGTTAGTCCATGATTGAACAAATTTTGTCAAATAACAACGAAATTGCTACAGTAACTTTTCACTCACTTTTCACCCACTGAACACACCCATAATTTATATATACAAGAAAATTCACAAGCATAAAATTATTTATTTTTAAGTAAAACAAGTAAAATCTCAGCATTTCAAAAGGTCATCATCATGGATTTCACCACATTTGATACTTCGAAAAAGTAAGGTCTGTTCGCTTAGCTTAAAACTGCACCAGCTGCAAACTTTTACTCCTGTAATATTTCTGTTTTAGCAAGGATGAATTGCTGTTGCTGAACACAGAACACGTCCTAACATTACGAAGCTTGATAAGGTCACTTTCGTGCGAGTAGAAACATGCACCCTGTTCGTTTAGACTTATCAGCAGAATCAGCAGCCATTCAACAGTGTTTTTCTCTCACAACAAACCAGCGAACAGTGCTTTCAGCACAATAAACCAGCGAAACGAACAGACCGATGGCATGTTCTCGATATTTCCCAGCACCAATGACTGGCAGGTGGAAGGCGGGGAGAGTCCACAGTGTCGGTCTCTCGGAGCACCAGAGTTTGCTTCACGAGTGAGGAAATAATATATTCCAGCCTTACGCCTTTGTGTTTCTATCACTATGCATGCTATTCCCGTGCTCGCGTGCATGAAAGTGTTCTGGCCTAGCAGATATCCCTATCCGCGACGCGCTCCCAAAATTCGAAATCAGAAATCAATGGGCACGAATAAGGGGGTGTTTGGTTTGGGTGTTAAAGTTTAACAAACACTGTAACACTTTCGTCTTATTTGACAAAAAGTTTTTAATCTGGGACTAATTAGGCTTAATAGATTTGTCTCGTAAATTACTCCTAATCTGTGCCGATATGCATGCAATTAGTCTACATTTAGTACTCCATACATTTGAGGAAACATTGATGTGATGGGAGTTAAACTTCAACAAAAACAAACCAAACAGGGCCTAATTTCCAAATCCAGCAGCACACGTCCATAGCATAGCATCCACGAATGCATTTGGGCCTTGTTCACTTCCTCCTCCTAACCCAAAATATTTCCTCTTCCACCCATCACATCAAATCTTTCGACGCATGCATGGAGCATTAAATATAGATAAAAAAGATAACTAATTGCATAGTTTGTCTGTAAATGTCGGGACGAATCTTTTGAGCCTAGTTAGTTCATAATTGGACAAATTTTGCCAAATAACAACGAAAGATGCTATAGTAACTTTTCAGCTACTTTTCGCGAAGTGAACACACCCTTGATCGGTCCTCTGCACTCCAGCTAGGGTGCATGCATTAGGGGTGTTTGGTTTAAAGAGTTAAAGTTTAACTCACACGGTAACACTTTCGTCCTATTTGAGAAAAAATTTCTAATCATAGAGTAATTAGGCTTAATAGATTCATCTCGTGAAAAACCCCTAAACTGTATCAACATGCATACAATTAGTCTACATTTAGTACTTTATGCATGTGCCGCAACATTCGATGTGATGAGAGTTAAAATTTAACTCCCAAACCAAACAGGGCCTTAGCCGATACAGCACGCTCCGATCTGTATCCACAAGGATCAATGCACGCGATAGAATCCTCGGCTGTACATCAATATCGTATCCACATACCACTGTATACTCCCGTACAGATACGGATACCACCAGCATTGACACGCAACCATACAGAAACAAAAATCCTTTTTCCCTCCAAAAGATTTTAGGGAACGATTTATTTTATTATTTTATAAATAGATAAATTAAGAAGATGAAACTGACCCGATCTAAGGCTGTCCGCACTGCGGACCTGCAAACCGGGCGCTACGCCAGGCGTAGCGTGCGCGCGCCCGCACCGCGCGCCTGTATCGTGCACGGCCGCGTAGCGGCCGGCCGGTACGCGCGCTATACCCAGATTTGCACTGTGCACGCACGACAAATACTGTAGCAGAAGAGAGATAGACAGTTGGGGGAGAGAGAAGGGGGAGCAAGGGGGATAAAATATGGAATAGTGGGTATAGAGTATGAGATAGAGATAATATGAGTACGGGAGAAATAGATATAGAGTAGAGAATCTCAATGACTAGGATAGTATATTCGTTTTTAGAGATGAAAATAAAGGTGAACGAGTGCGGATAGCCTAAGCGCGTCCACTGCATCACAGCAGACCCAATGCCTTGTTTAGATACCCAAATTCACTCCCAAATTTCACTATGCAAAAAGAAGATTCCTCATCACATCAAAATGTCGGCACATGCATGGAGTACTAAATGTAGATGAAATTAAAAACTAATTGCACAATTTTGTTATACTTTACGAGACGAACGTTTTGAGCCTAATTAATCAATATTTGGACAATTATTACCAAATAAAAACAATATTACTACAGTGCAACACAACGATGCCCACTGAATTCGGGGATGGCCGAAGTCGTGATCGGGAAGCCCATACACCCTGCGTGCGCTGCGCGGGTCCAGTTCGAACCCCTCCAATCCACGTCCCCAAACCCGCCATTTGAAAAGGCGCCACCCCCAGCCTACCTCCAAAAACCCGTAGCGGGGCGCCGGGCCGGCCACGGGCCCACCACGTGCCCTCGGCCCTGCCGCACTACCCTAGTCTCATCGCTTATCTATAATCCACGCCACGCCATCCGGGCCGTCCGCTGGGTCAGCGCGCATCACGACGCGCCGTTTCCGCCTTTCCTCTCTTTGGTTTGCCTCCATTTCTTTTCAAAAGTGGAGGCGCCTATATACAAAAAAAAAGAGCATATCAAAGTGGCGGAAATAAAATAAATCAGAAAATATAGTATAGGATATCGCGGTGGGCAAAAAAAAAAAAAAACTGTGTTCAGTTCCTTCAAAATTCCAAAAAATTTATAAGATTCCTCGTCACATCAAATCTTTAAAGGGATGAATGGAGCATTAAATATAGGTAAAAAAATAACTAATTATACAGTTTGATTGTAAATCACGAGACGAATCTTTATAACCTAATTAATCCATAATTGGACACTAATTACCAAATACAAACGAAAGAGTTACTGTGCTTCCAAAAATTTTTCATGGACAATTAAACACACCTAAAGTGAAGGGCGGGGGTCGAAAGCGCCAAAGTGCCGAGGAAGGGCGCGAGGAAGGGTGTGATATCGGAGAAGGCGGAGGGGGCGAGGGTGAAACGGCGCGTCATTTGTTGAGCAGCCCACGGACCTCGGCAGCCATTCAATGCTCCACCAAACGCTCATCCCTTCCTCCTTTTCCCCCTCCGTCTCCGCCTCCTCCTCCTCGCCTTTCCTCCACGCCTCCAACGCCGCCACCACCACAGCCCCGGCCCCGGGTGGTTCCTGCACCCCAGCCTACCCGCGAGGCTCCTCCGCCATGCCGTCGTACGCGCACCACCATAGCAGCCCTCTGGTAAGGAACGGTGCCGGCCGGGTTGCCGATAGATGATTGAGGGGGACGGAAAGAGATTCTTTGGATGGTTTTCTTTTTCGGTTTCTTTTATTTATTCGGAGAGAAACAAAAAATAAACAGAGACGAAAAACTCTTTCTTGAACCGCGCTGCTTTTGCTTTCTGGTGTTGGGAATTTGTGATTTTGACATACGACGTGTTTGTCTGTTTTTCCGGCTGGCCGGTAAAGGATGGTGGCAGGATGGACGCGCTGAAGTGTAGCAACAGCGTCCCGCCGGAGGAGGACGCCGCCGCCGCCGGGGCGCTAGTTGAGAAAGACGGGTTCTCGGTCGAGGACCTGCTGGACCTCGAGGAGTTCGGCGAGCCTGACAAGGACGGCGCCGAACACGAGGATGGCGCGCCGCCGGTTGCCGCTGCGGTCCAGGAGAAGTCGAAAGCGGACTCGCAGCCGTTGTCGGTCGTGACGTACGAGCTCCCTCCGCCGCCGGAGATGGTTGGCCTGCCGGTGAGTTTTCTCGGCGGGCCTCTGACCGTTTCTATTCGTGGAAAGACGTCGTCGTTCGCGAGTCTTCTCCCTCGGGTTATCTGTGGAAACTGATTAGTTTATTTATGCTGCTCTTGCGTTCCCGCAGTCGCATGACGTCGAGGAGTTGGAGTGGGTCTCGCGTATCATGGACGACTCGCTCTCCGAGCTGCCGCCGCAGCCGCAGCCTCCCGCTGCTGTGGTTGCGTCGCTGGCAGGGCGGCCCCCGCTGGCGCAGCAGCGGCGACCGCCGCTCGCGCACGACGGTGCGTACCGTGCGGTGGCGCCGCCGCCGCCGCCCGGTCCGCTGCGGACGCCGACCATCTGTGCGCTGTCAACGGAGGCGATGATACCGGTGAAGGCGAAGCGCAGCAAGCGGTCGCGGGGCCCGGGATGGTTGCGGTCGGGCGCCTCGTTCTTGTCCGACTCGGCCTCGTCTTCGTCGACCACAACCACTTCCTCGTGCTCCTCGTCAGGTTCGTTCTCGCCGTTCCTTCGTCTGGACTCGCCCCCGTTCGGCGGGCTCGAGCTCGGCGAGGGCTTCTACAGCCGCCTCCTGCCGCGTCCGCCGCCGTCCAAGAAGTCCAAGCACGGCGCCAAGGGCAGCAAGCACAAGCCCAAGAAGCGTGGGCGCAAGCCGAAGCATCCCCCTCCGCACCACCCGTTCGCGGCCGGCGCGGCCGCGTCGCAGCAGCCCGGGCCCAGCGACCGCCGCTGCAGCCACTGTGGCGTGCAGAAGACCCCGCAGTGGCGCGCGGGGCCCGAGGGCGCCAAGACGCTGTGCAATGCGTGCGGCGTCCGCTACAAGTCGGGCCGGCTCCTCCCCGAGTACCGCCCGGCGTGCAGCCCCACGTTCGTGAGCAGCATCCACTCCAACTCCCACCGCAAGGTGCTCGAGATGCGCCGCAAGAAGGAAGGCGGCATGGTCACCACCGCCGCGCCGGCCGTGGCGTCGTTCTAAGTTGCCCACTTCCCTGTCAGCGAGCAAGGAGGCTGGCCACCCACGGTGGCTGTACATTTTTTTTTTCCCGGCCGTAATAGCGTTGTACCGTACCTGAACTCCCCTCTCCTCTTGCTAGTATCGTCGTCGTAGTACCGGTTGAGTTAATTAGAGTTTAGGAGTCTCAATTAGGTCAGGTTAGGTTTAGCTTTGGTTCCGGTTAGGGTTCTACTGCGACAGCAGCGGCGCAGCAACTAGCGCAGAACTTTTAATTCCTAGCATTTCTGAAGGCAGTTTCTTCCTTTCTACTCCCTCCGTCCAACAAAACAAGCAATTATGGGAAGCGTGCCAGTCAAACTGACTCAAGTTTGACCAAGTTTATAGTAAATAGTATTAACATTTATGTCTCCAAATATATTTATTAAAAAAATATATTCTATAACTAATCTAATGATACTTATTTTGTATTATAAATATTAGTATTTTTTTATATAAATTTAGTCAAAGTTCAAACTGTTTGACTTCTCGAAAAGCGAGAATTGCATGTTTTTATGGACGGAGGGAGTACAAGCGAGCTGGTAGGAGTAGCTTGTTTGGTTCATCCATCAATGGCCGAGCCGGACTGCTGTGTACTGCCTACAGTAATGATGGCTGGTGCTAGTGTTGGAAAGGTAGAAGATGAGATGAGACTGGATCGATCGATCGCTCAAGGAAGAACAGTGCACCTCGCACTTGGACTGTGGCCTTGTTCACTTTCCCATCCCAACCCAAAATATTTCTTCCACTCATCATGCATGGAGCATTAAATGTATGTAAAAAAGATAACTAATTGCATAGTTTGTCTGTAAATGTCAGGACGAATCTTTTAAGTCTAGTTAGTCTATGATTGAACAAATTTTGTCAAATAACAACGAAAGAAGCTACAGTAACTTTTCACCTACTTTTCGCGAAGTGAACGCACCCTGTATGTATTGGGATAGGTGCATGTTGCGTGCACCCGTTTGGTTACATCACATGGTGTTGCACCCGTAACGACATGATATGCTTAGTTAGGAGAGCAGAGTGGCGATAGCGAGGTGTTGAAGCAAGCATTAGGCTATAGTATGTTGCAACTTGCAACCTTGCTAGTTGTACTCCTTGCGAGTTGTGTGTGTGGTAGAGATGAATGGACCAATGGAACAGTAAACTGTAAGCTCCTCCTTGGTTGGGCCTTGTTTAGTTAACTGATTCGGGGATGATCGAATTTGCACAGTGCCACCCGAACACTGTAGCACTTTTGTTTTTAGTGTAAAAAAATATTTAAAAATTAATTAATTAGACTCAAAATGTTCGTCTCGCAAAGTACAATAAAATTGTGTAATTAGTTTATGATTTCATCTACATTTAGTACTTCATGCATTTGCCGATATTTTGATGTGATAGGAAATCTTCTTTTTATGTACTGAAATTTAGGGGTGAATTCTGAAATCTAAACAAACCCTTGGTTGTGGCGTTGTGCGACACACTGCAGCTTTTGTGTAATGGTCTCTCTGACTCACCTGAAGCAGAGGCAGAGCTATAGGAGAAATGAACATCTAGGCACCGTTTAGATCCCAAAAATTTTGCTAAAATTTTCAGATTACTCATCACATCGAATCTTTGAATGCATGCATGAAACATTAAATATAGATAAAAAATAAAACTAATTACATAGTTTAGACGAAATGGACGAGACAAATCTTTTAAGCCTAATTAGACTATGATTGGACAATATTTGCCAAATAACAACGAAACTGCTACAATAGCGTTTCGGCAAAAAATTTTGCCAACTAAACAGCCTCCTAGGCAGTGTTTAGATCCCTTCAAACTTAAAAAATTTTACAAGATTCCCCGTCACATCGAATCTTTAGACGTATGCATGAAGTATTAAATGTAGGTAAAAAAAATAACTAATTACACAGTTTGTCTGTAAATGTCGAGACAAATCTTTTGAGCCTAGTTAGTCCATGATTGGATAAATTTTACCAAATAACAACGAAAAGTGCTACATGAATTTTACACCAACTTTTACACAATCTAAACACTACCCTAGCCCTTGTTTAGTTCTCCAATTCTCCCCAAAATTTCACTATGTAAAAAAAAAGATTCCCCGTCACATCAAAATGTCGGCAAATATATGGAGTACTAATGTTGATAAAATCAAAAACTAATTGCACAGTTTTATTGTACTTTGCGAGACGAACATTTTAAGCCTAGTTAGTTAAAATTTAGATAATTTTTACCAAATACAAACGAAATGCTACAGGAATTCTGATACAGTGTTTTTCTTCCCGATTCTCTCATCTAAACGAGGCCCTACTGGTAGCTCTTGGAGCTCTCCTAGCCCTGCGGCTGACGCCATAGGCACCGTGCGGCTCGGTTTTTATTTCACAGCATGGCGCAAGGAGGCCACACTGGTCACCGGCACAGCCCTGACAATCTGCGAGATGCTCCTCCCTCCGTCGGGTGTTAAGTAATGTAGCACGTTTTGATTTTATTAGGCAAATATTAGGTTTAAAACGTTTGTCTCGCAAAGTATAACCAAGCTGTATAATTAGTTTTTAATTTTATCTACATTTAGTACTTTATACATGTATCACAAGTTTGATGTGATGAGTAATCTTTTTTTTGCAAAGTGGTTTTTTTTGAGGAACTAAACACAGCCAGTCAACTGTCTTGCGGCCACAGCGGGACAACAGGCGTCAGCGCAACTGCACAAACCCTCGAAATTTCCACGGAGATTAAGGGCTCGTTTGGTTTGGGTGTTAAAGTTTAATAAACACTGTAACACTTTCGTCTTATTTGATAAAAAAATTTTAATCTTAGACTAATTAGGCTTAATAGATTCGTCTCGTAAATTACTCCTAATCTGTACCAACATATATACAATTAGTTTATATTTAAATTTGATAAAACATTAATGTGATGAGAGTTAAACTTTAACACACCCAGACCAAACGGTCCCTTTAGATTTTCTCGACGTTCGCTCTCACTCTCAGCGACCCTGCAGAGGGCTGAGAGTTTTGAGTGGTGGTGGCACAGTCATTTGGCGGACCCAGGACGGTAAATGGCGATTGGATTGGTGGGGCTGGGGCACCGGGGTGGTGGCGTAGTGGCGTGGTGACCGCGACCCGGGCCTTTTCTTCTATTCTATCTACTGCTGGCCCTGGCCTCGCCGGCTTTGCAATTGCACCGGTGGCGATGACTGATGAGCTCCACCACCACCAGCCAGCCGCCCCTCATGCGCCGGCGGCGCTGCGCTCCTCCACTTGGCCGGCTGCCGCAGCCCTGTCCGCCGCCGCGCCACGCCACACGATAATCTCATGTCCTATTATCGTAAACAATCACGCAATTTGCTTTGCTTTGTTCCTTCCGTTCATCCTGCTCCTGTCAGATTCTTATTATTTCTTTTTTTTTTCTCTCTCTCCCTCCTCGTCCTTTCGTGCCCGCTTAGCCACTGTTTAGTTGTCAAAAATTTTATAAAATTTTTCACATTCCCCGTCACATCGAATCTTTGGACGCATGCATGAAGCATTAAATATAGATAAAAAATAAAACTAATTACACAGTTTAAACGAAATGGACGAGACAAATCTTTTAAGCCTAATTAGACCATAATTGGACACTAATTGCCAAATAATAACAAAATTTGCTACAATGTCATTTTGCAAAAAAAAAAATTCAACTAAATCAGCCCTTAGTCTAGTTTGAGCTGAGTCGCGTCTCCTTTGATTATGCATGAGCACACGACTGGGGCCCTTGCAGTGGGATAAGTGCGTGCACAAGGGATCGGAAATGGAAAATAGAGGTGCTGTCTGCTGTGCGACGACCCAGCAGGGGATTTATATGTTATTATCCGGCTGGAGGCTGGAGCCTGAATGTTTTGCAATGGAGCGTGGAGAAGCGTAGCCGGCGGACTAGTAGGAGCCGACTGTGTGTAGTGTGTTTTTGTGGTGGATTGTTTATGCCCGGATGGAAAAAAGTCTGCTTACCCTATGAATTATCAATTTAGTCTAACCTACACTCCAACTATAAAATCGTCTGTTTTACACCCTAAACTTTTCAAAACCGTTCAAACTACACCCTGGAGCGGTTTTGGACGACGGTTTTGCTACAGTAACCATGATTTTGCTACAGTGCGGCGGTTTTGAGTTTTCTATTTATTTCCGCTGAATCTTTGAAAAATCATAGTAAATCACAGAAAAATCATAAAATAGAAAATCTAATTTTGTGGGACTCCATATGAGTAGATCTACACAATGAACATATAATATAGTATGCTTTAGTACAAATTTTTTTCTATAGCTTTAATTAGTTAGAAAATCAAATTTTGTCTGTAATTAATTGGAATAATTCATAGCTACAGCTTCTATGGTCCAATTGTGGTGAAATTTTTATGATGGAGTTATTATTATATGCTTGAACTATAGTAAAAATTTCATACTCATTGAATCATATATAACTTAGTTATAGATTTATTTAGGTTTATGTTTAGGTTTATGCTTGTTAAATATAAATAAATCTATAACTAAATTATACATGATCCAATCAGTATGAAATTTTTACTACAGTTCAAGCATACAATAATTAGTTCACTATAAAAATTTAACCATAATTAGACTATGGTTACTGTAGAACGAATAGAAACCGCCGTCCAGGGTGGACCATAATTAGTTCAGTATGAAATTTTTACTACAGTTCAAGCATACAATAATTAAAATTTAGTTCACTATAAACTGTAGCAAAACCATGATTACTGTAGCAAACAGCCGTCCAAACCCGCTCTAGGGTGTAATTTGAACGGTTTTGAAAAGTTCAGGGTGTAAAACAGACGGTTTTATAGTTGAGGGTGTAGGTTAGACAACAGCTGATAGTTCAGGGGGTTAAGTAGACTTTTTCCAATTTCGCTACGAGGAACCGGAGATGGGTTTGGACTTTGGGCGGATCGTGAGAAGTCAGGTCCGTTGGGCGGTACCGATAAGCCGGTTAAAAAATATTACTAAATTAATTTGTTACGAGAGAAAAATTACTATTTCGAAAGATTGGACAGGGCAAATGTACTCTACTGCTACTATTGCGCGCGGGACGCGCTGCAGCAAGCACAGCGAATCCGTCGCACACCTCACCTCAGTCTACTGCTCCTCGGGTTTGTTTATGCTTTCTTTACCCACAGTTGTTCACGTGAGTCCGCCGGGCCCGCGGCGTCGGCACGGCGGGCTCCCGGCATTCAAATCCTTTGCGCCCAAGTCGTGTACGAACCGCAGCGCGGCAGCCGGCAGCCGGCAGGAGCAGTAGCATGGTACGGATGGTACATTTTTTGTGACTGGTACGGATGGTACATTTGATGCGTCGAGACAGTGTACGCGTTGAAAAATGAAGACGCCAACCGCAGAGCTCGCTGTACTCCTTCCCTTCAGAAAATAATACTCCTCCGTTCTAATAAAAAATATAAAAGCTTTTTATTTTTCTACGTACATTATTTTCTAAAAACCAAAACATCTTATAGCTAGAATGAAATGAAATAAATACTATTATAACATGTTGTCTAGTCAAATCATATTAAGTTTGACCAAATTTATATAAAAGTATAAATTAATATTTATACTAACATATAAAGTATCATTAAATGTGGTTTCATAGTATACTTATTTGAGGTCATAAACTTTAGATAGTTTGAATGAAGGTAGATCTAGAATTTTATCATTTTCAGGACTCAGAAAGGAACTTTTTTTTTGCAGTTTAGCCATCTCATTATCGAGAAAAACAAATTTGCATTTAAACCCCATGTAAAAAAGTTTTGTATAAATTGATCCTGATATGATGCCATTTCAATCGACAGATGCACCATATTTGGCGTGGGCCAATTGATGAATAGTTGCAACATGGATTGGCATAGGGGTATGAGCAGTCCTGGGTATGAGGCCATATGAGTTGATGACTTGGTGTCGTGGCACCTAAGCATAAAGCATGGCACCACCATGTGATTTGGCACCGTGGTTAGGACTTAGGCTTAACACGCCTGGTCCCTTTCATCCAGGCCACTTCGAATAGAATAGAGGAGCAAACCTATCAGCGCCCCTCTCTCCACACTCGCCTCCTTTGTCATTTAATTCCTATCAAGATCTTTAGAGAAGCATGGTGAGGTCCCATCTCCTCTCATATTTCTCCAATGGATTTGAAATATTTGCTCACATTTGGTGAAAGCCTAGATGGAGAAACTATGATTTTGGTCAGTGGATACTTTGTTGTAAATGGGCAGGCACATGGCGAAGACCATCGATCTATACTTTGTTGTAAATGAAGTCACAAAGGATCGACGAGAGGAAGAGCGTAAGAGGATCATGGCAGGCACATGGTGAAGACCGTCAATCTATACTTTGTTGTACATGAGGTCACAAAGGGTCGACGAGAGGAAGAGCGTAAGAGGATCATGGGCAGGCACAGGGCTAAAAAGGAAGAAGCAACTCCAGGAAGCATAGTGGGCAAAGGCTTTGTTGGAGTCTGGAGGAAAATGAAGATGCTTTGAAGAAGGGGAAGTGGCCTCAATGCATTCAGTTTCGGCTTTTGTGATGTAGTTTGTACAATTTCTAAGTGGTGGTAAACACTTGCCATGTTGTGTTGTAGTGAATCATTTAATGTCAAAAGTAAGGATGAACTATCTAGTGTCTATGTCGTGTAGTTTTATCAACTATATGTATGATGTGTTAGTGGACGGATTATTTTCTAATTTATTTGGTTTAATATGACGTGCATTTACATGCTTTAAAAAACTGAAAAGGGCAATTCTTTAAAGTGAATGTTGAGTACAATTCGCTCATTCTTGCATTGGTAAGACATAGGACAAGCAATACAAAGAAGATGAAACCCTCCTCTCTGCATAGGACCGCTGGCATGCACACCTAAATCACTGATCCAAACAAACGGGCTCATCCTTGGTGCTGATAATCCATTCGTCCTTATCATGAAATAGTTGGTGTATGGAGGTCAAATATATTATCTTGGAGGTAATGACTTATTATTCCTAAGTGTGGTGGAGAGTTGGAGGATCAATCCATTTAGGTCCTGTTTGGATCCTCCATCGAGCTCCGGCTCCATGTTCATTTTGTGAGTAGAGATAAAAACAACTCTTGTAAATAATGTTGCTAAAATTGTTGGTGTAGGAGAAGCCGGAGCCGCAAGAAACTGCACCAATCAGGCTCCTGGTGAAGTGACAGTTGTCTTTTGCAAGGTAGATATTAGAGCTTAACGTGTACTACTTGGAATAGTAACCAATACATGTGGGCACGTAAAGATTCTATGGCCACCATTGATTCCTCCATTGAGCATCTGGACCACACATCACCGTGAGAGCACTTCAGCCACTTGGAAGGACCGAATGGCAACAACCAACAGGTGAGAGTGAATTGGGCTTAAAGCAACAACACTAGCCTATGGTCCTATGCAAAAACAGTTTCGCCATCTTACACCGGGGCACCTAAACTAAAAAGGTCACACCAAGAAGTCCTTCCTCCATTTTGTTGGAAAATAATGCTTTCATAATTCCTCCGTGAGGACTCCGAAAATACCAAGTCCTACACAAACAAATTGTTGATAAAACTCTAAAATAGCCTTTTTTTTATTCAATCCTCTTATTCACCTTAGCATGTGCCAAGGAATGAAAAATTATGGGATAATAAACACTATAATATTTTTTATCAATTCTAGCTTGAATAGGTGCCGATACGGTGGGTCCAAAATTGATTCCTTCGAAGTTCAGACATGTCAATTAGACAAATGTCTTTTTTTAACTCCAACTTTTCCTCAAAGAACTTCACCTCTCTATGTCTGCAAAACTCCTTGAAAAGTGTGAAGTTTTCCTTGACTCCATCCGTCTTGGACAAATTATCTACAAGATAATTCCACGGGCTGTGCCTGGGCATAAGGCTTTACCCACAATGCGACAGAGGGCTCAGTGTGGTGGTGATAGGGCACGACACTTAGGCCTTCCCTAACGTGCCATGCTGGAGTACTGCCTCAAGCGCCACGTCTGCACGACACATTCAAATTGGCTAAAGTGGTAGTCTCGCAGATGCACAGTGTAGCTTGCAGAAGAGACCATGGCCACACCTGACAAGAAGCAGAGGCAGTACTAGAGCGCGCGTTGTAGTTTCAGCATGCAGTAGCTCTGATAGGACAAGAGGGTATTGCAGCAGAAAAGCAAGTGCATATTGAGGAGAGAGAGATACCTGGTGAAAGTCCTATGTTTGGTGTTGGTAATTAGTGACAATGCCTAAGTGCTAATCATATGCATAAGAATGTGTGTAGCAATGATGATTGGCATAAGACATGGTGAAGCATGGTGATCAAGTAATGTGATGATGAAGTGTTTACCATGATGTGGAGTTGTAACAAGGTGCAACAAGTGATGCTCAAGGCAAAGGTATCATGTAGGGATTTTCATTTTGCATCTAAGACACTATAGAGGGTGTGGATGGCTTAGGATACGCAGCCGTACTATGAAGAGGGGAATTCTCTTTGCAATTGAGTCCTACATGTGCCTCTAGGTGTTATTCTTTGATCATATGCATTAGGATCTAGTAAAGAGGTAACGTAACGCCTCAAAAATAATTATGAAAATGCTAACACACATGCACATGGTGATGTACACTTAGTGATGTTAGCACATTTGTGAAGGTGGTGGAGTTTGAGTGGTAGAGAGGGGTTCGAGTTCCTCTCTCCCTCCTGTTGAGCTTGCGAGGCGGGATTCGACGCTTTTTGAGAAGTGAAACGACTATTTTCCACTGGGCCGGAGGTGAAGAAACGAAGACGAAAGTGTTGTTTTCTGTAGCACCAGATGTTGGCCTGAGCTGCACCGGACGCTGGTGCCAGCGTCAGGTGCCTACTGATCTGGCAGCGCCGTGTATCGCGGTGCACTAGCGCGTCCGAGGGTTTCGCACCGGACGCTGGTCGTGCACTGTTCATGCGTCCGGTGAAGTGGTGACGTCGGTAGCCTCGCGAAGCCTTGCATGCACCGGACGCTGGAGCGTCCGATGACGTGCCGTCCAACACGTACGGTGCATCAAAACCGGCTCTGGACCCTTACTGGACCGCATCGGACGCTGAGCGTCAGACGCTGAGCGTAGGCGTCAAACGCGTCCGGTGAGCGCTGAATCGTCCGTTGATCTTTGAATGAGCAGGGACACGTGGCGGCTACAGGAGCACCGAACGCTGCTGGGTGCGTCCGATGCATGAGCGTCAGAGCGTCCGGTGCCCCCGTAATTTGTCTAATGGCTCTTTTCGAAGGGGTACCTCTGTATATTTGTGTTGGCTGGCTCTAGGGCTACTCTCTTGGCACTTTGACATTCTTGTGAGCATCTTGAGCTAAGCCAACGCCCTCACACTTCTCCTCACTCATCTCCTTGCATTCGATTACGATCTTTGAGTGAGATTGAGTGATTCAAGTGCATCGATCATTAATTTACATCTAGAGGCACTTGGGGGATTGTTTTGCTACGGGATTTTCTTATTACTCTTGGTGGTTGCCGCCACCTAGACGGCTTGGAGCAGCGGTGGAGGTCCGGCACATGTTGGTGATTGTTCGTGGCCGGCTCCGGTGATTGGTTTGTGAGAGGTTCTTGTGGTTCTCCAGCGGAGCGCCGAATTCCAACTCTGGTGGATTGCTCGTGTCATTGCAACTCTTAGCCATTGGTAGGTTCTTGTGACGCCTTTTGAGAGGCTCGGTGTGTTAGACCGATTAGCCACCGAACCACGTGGTTTAAGGGGACACAACAGGGACTAGCGTGCCGGCAAGCACGTGAACCTCGGGATAAATCATTTGTCATCAATTGTGTTTGATCGGTTGGATTTCATCCTGGTGATTGGTTACTTCATTGTCTATCTTGGTATTCACTTTGGTTGGCTCAATCATCGCCCCTTCGTATAACATTCTAAATCCCCTCTTGCACTTACTTTGTTATCTTCTTATTTATCTTGTTGTTGGTCTTGTTTAGTTGCTAACTTGTGTAGTTCTAGTTGTAGTAGCTTTGTAACTTTGCTAGCTTGCGATTTGTCTTATGGCGGTTGTGTGAATCAAAACGAGAATTGCCAATTAGATAAGTGGCTTGCATCACCCCATTAGGCTAGGCAAAACTTGCATCTTGCTAATTGTTATTACTAATTAACTTGTCTAGCACATTTTGTAGAAAATTTTATTAGGCTATTCGTCCCTCCTCTAGCCATCAAAACCTTTCACCTGGGGCTAGCAAGGAGTGGACTACTGGTAGTTCGTGTTGTGAAGGACATTAGCCTCGTTTGCGTGGACCGCAACTTTTTTGTGAGGCTAACAGCGAGCGCTGCCTACGTTGGTCGTGCCCTTAAGCCATTGGCTCCGTACACAAGTAGCGAATAGGATCGATGTGGCAATGTGATGGCGCCAAATGTTTTGAACTTGTGTATTTGGTCTACTTTTAGAAAACTCTCACAGAGGTCAAAATACAAAAAATATATTTAAAAAGAGCTAAAAAGCAAAAGTTGTACTAAACCTCATCGTAGGACATGTGGTAGGCTTTGTGCCTCTACTCCCCGATTCTTAGCTTTGTCTCCCTCATTCTCTGATGGAGTGATTTTGATGGGGTGCAAATGGTAAGCGATTCTGCTAGGGATTGAATGGTGAGCGGTGTTGAGTGGGGGTTTTTTTAGCTCTCAGCTTCTAGTATAAATGGAGAATTGATTATCTAATTCTCACTTGAACCTAGTTGTGTTTTCGTTAAGAATTAGGAGCTGGGAGTGGCGAAGTGCTTCCAAACGGCCCCTTACCAGTGTAGTTTCATTATTCATCCAAGCATAGGATCCTTCGGTAAATGGTAAAAGCTTGGATATCTGCTGTACACCTTGATTTTCATTTCACTTTCAGTCATTATACTGCAAGATATATTTGGATAGCATAATCATACCGAGTTGTTGTTTGTGTTTTGGATGGACTTAGGGCGTGTTTAGTTCGTGAAAAGAAAATTTTTGGGTGTCACATTGGATGTGTCGGAAGGATGTCGGGAGGGGTTTTCAGATACTAATAAAAAAACAAATTACAGAACCCGTCAGGAAACTGCGAGAAGAATCTAATAATACTAATTAATCCGTCATTAGCACATGTGTGGTTACTGCAGCACTTAAGACTTTTCATGGTCTAATTAGGCTTAAAAAATTCGTCTCGTGATTTCTCCGAGAACTGTGCAATTAGTATTTTTTCATGTACATTTAGTACTCCATGCATGTATCAAACATTCGATATGATGGGTGGAGGCAAAAATTTTTGAGAACTAAACCAGGCCTTACTCCCCCTGTCCCTATATATCTGTCGTTTGCGCATCTCGAGAAACAACTTTGACTAAATATGTATTAAAAATATTAATATTTATAGTATATAATTAGTATCATTGGAATGATCTTTGAATCTAGTTTTTTAATAAATTTATTTGGAGATACAAATGTTGTACGTATTTTCTATAAATCGAGTCAAACTTGTGGCACGCACATCAAAGATGACAGATATAAATGGACGGAGGTATGAAGTTGCCCATTTCTTATTTTTGTGCTGAAGAGTCTGCAACCTGCAAATGGCTAGTTCCCTTCAATTTTCCCTAGTGATGAAGCCCCTGGCCCATGACATCCGATGTGGACTTAGGTAGTAGACACCTTCTATTCCCTAGTGATGAAGCCTGAGTCCTGACAGCAACTCGTCTGTCCGAGAGAAACTAAAAATAGGCGCCATGGGCCAGGGGCGGATCTACAGTAGGTGGGGGGGGGGGGGGGTTACAGCTGTCCCTCCAAAATTTAAAAAAAAACACTAAGTATATATACCCTTTGATACCCTGTACATGTATAATACATTGTTAAATATAATTTCTAGTCTGCCCAGCCCATACAACAGCCCCAATACTCTACAATCGTTGTTTTCTAGGCCCAACCATAGCTCAGTTCCAAACTGCACAACCCGTATTGATATATAAGCAAACAACCACACATATTGATGTATAAGATCTAGTTGGAAACTTGTAATGGAATTATGGAAACATGTAACTTGTTTCATCTATATAGAATCACAACTATTTTATCATCATTTAGTGATCTAATAATGTCATGTCCATATTAATAAACTATATTATGTTCATCCGTACCCCATGATTGAAATTCTAGATCCGCCAATGCAATGGGCCCATGGGTGATGAGAGTCTACTCTGGTGGAAGAACGGCGCAAATACTTAGCATTTCACATGCTTTTAGAAATGACAAACTGCATTGCAATGTGCAGTTATATTAATCAAAGCCAGAGCGAGCATCCGGGAAAGATTCGAATGACAAGAGTAGGGCCTCGTTGAGATCGGGTGAAAAGTTAAAAACTTTTTAAGATTCTCCATCACATCGAATCTTTGTACGTATGCATGAAACATTAAATGTCGGTAAAAAAATAACTAATTGTACAGTTTGTCCGTAATTTGGGAGACGAATCTTTTGAGCTTGCTTAGGCTATGGTGGGACAATAATTACCAAATACAAACGAAAGTGCTACAAAACTTTTCAAGCAATTTTTTTGACATCTAAACAAGGCCTAGTTCTTGTATTTTGTCTTTTATACTGGTCAACTTGTGAGGAAAATGGGAGGAAATGACGCGGTTGCTGCTGACTAGTTCGTCTCGGCTCACTTACACGGAGCATTAACCTGCACAATTCGAGGCAATTCAGAGCTCGTACTCAAACACTGCTATGTTCATCATTGAAACGATTGCGTGAAGGCAGTTTCATTTAGTTTTTCTTTTCGAAGACAGCTTTCTTTCTTTGTTTTTCTTTTCAAACGCGCCTGAACGTATACATTAAGGGGAGCAGCAAGGCGCCCACAGGTGAGCTAGGAAAGGGCTTAGCCGGCACAGTTCACAGTCAATACTATTATGAATCACCTACCAGCTACCACTAAGCGACCATGAAGTACGGACTGAACAACTACACATTGTTTGAACCTAAGACGAAGGACCAAAGCCTATGAAAATCTACCTGAATTCTGGCCTCCGATTCCTCATTGATCACATAGCTTTCTTTGCTCCTAAATCATCCCAAAGTTAGTTTTGACAGCGAAAACAACGACGCGGCTCTCGTTGCGAAACATCTGTCGGACTGCCTTTCACCACGACCACCCATCGAGCAAGTGGATTTCATTCGACGGTGCATGGAAAAGAAGCGGCGCAACACGATCGACGCTGCTGGCTGAATTATTGAGCCTCCTCCTCTCCTCCTGCATGCGCTGGCCGCAGTGAGCTGCGACGACTCGTAATACCCGCAGGCCGTAGTGTCCACTGCGTGGTCACATGGAGGAGACTCTCAATTATACACCCAGCAGGCCAGCACGAGCAGCTCCTCGCCTCCTCCTGAAACGGGACGACATCGTACGCTTCCGGATCCTCCAACCATTGAACCGGCCGGGCCAAACAATTCCCGGGTTCCCTGCTACCAAACCATACTTGTGGACCCGTATAGTTAAGTTCCACATGACAAGACATTTGCAGAAAGATATGCTGGAGAACAGAACACAACGCATGTGCTGCAAGCAACACCCATCCACTCCGACAAGTCATTTGCATCGCCCGTCCAGCCGTCGAAAATGGTTGTATAGCGCTGCCTGCTGTCCTGTCTCTCTTGTGTTCGTCTGTTCCACGCTGCAGTTCATTCCGGTTGGCACTCACTCACCCACCCTGCAGGCTGCATGCAACACAGCTGAGGCCACCAAGCAGGGGGGAGAAAGCGAGCTGAGGTACACAGAGCAGGTAGCAACCAACGCAAGGACTCGAGGAAGGTGAGGACCGGAGTACCAGAAGGCGAAAGCGAGCCGCGTGCACCACCAGTGCGGGCAGCTCTCCTTCCCACCACCACCGTCCCGTTGCCGTCCATGTGGGTGTGGGCGTTGGAATGATGGGTGCCATCCGAAAGCGCGGCACTCGCTTATTACTTCGCGGGAGGTGCAGCAGGCCTCGCAATGATTAGCGGCCTGCCTGCCTAGGAGGTTACCGTACTCACTCGGTGTCTCGGTAAACACGATCAATGAGGGAAGAATGAAGAGGACCGCGGCGAGGTAGGTTAGGCATTTTTGGAACGGCGTGCTGCGCCTCTCCCGTCCGCGCTTTCGCCTCAAAACTGCGTACCGCGCCAGCGCAGGCGTGGTGGATTCATGACGGAAAGACTACGGGTACGGGCTGCTTCGTCTTTTGGCGCCACGAATCACGACTCACCTCACCCTCGCCGGCGGCCTCGCCACTTTTCCTGTCCTGAAACAAAAATTCCCGCCTCACCAGCAGCGGTTCGCTCTGATTGACGAGATGAGACGCCCTGGCGCCGCGGCCGGCCGCTTTCCCTTTTGGTCCCGTGCGGCTTGTCCTGGGTAAGGGTGGGCAAAATACCCGATACCCAATTCTCGAACCCGAATTACCCGAACTCAGATCCGAAGTACCCGATCACAATTTCGGATAGTGATTGTAAAAACCCAAAATTAGTTTGGGTAATTCGGGTAATGTTTTCCGGTACCCGAATTACCCAAATTACTCGAAATATCTCAAATATTTGCTCTTCTATTCCTAATACGAAGACATGAAATATTTCAATGCCATATAAATATATTATTTGGTATGAATTAATGTATATTTATGCTAGCTTGATAATTGATTTGTTGGTAATTGATATGAAGACATGATGTGATTTATACGACTATTATTTATTGCTTTAAAATGGTACTTGAATTCTTCTAAAATGGTTAGTTTTGTCAATTTCGGGTATATCGGGTAAAATCTGAACCCGAATTATTGGGTACCCAAAATTTCAGGTAATACTTTTTCAGAAAAAAAATGGATAACATTTTTTAATACCCGAATTTCTAACTATCCGAATTACCCAACCCGAATTTTTCGGGTAACCCGAATGGCCAGCCTTAGTCCTAGGCACCGCGCCATCGGCTTTTGACCCCTTTTTTACCCACGGACGCACAGCCTTTCACTGCTAACTGGGCCCCGACGTAGATAATCATCTTTCAGTACAGTGGTTTCCTCTCAAATCTTCGGAATCTGTCGATTCATGACCGACTGATTGAACCTTATTCGCCTTATCGCCACTCTGTGGGCCCCCCTCGGCTGTGCCTGCCAGTGCCAGCCACTAGCACGTGGGGCCCACATGCTCAGATGCCTACTGTTCGTCCATTTGGAGTTGTCCTGTCAGGTCGTGCAAGCAATCAGGGAACTCGCTGACAGCGTGCTGGATGCAGTCGTATGTAAACTTCCACCAGGATGAGCGCCGGTGCATACATGTATCTAGCGGACGTGACGGACCGTGGGCCGGCGTTGCTGCCAGCGACGTCCGGCCAGGGCTATAGCTGCCAAGTGAGTTGCACCGACGCGCGGCGGCTAGCTCGTCGGCGCGAATCCGATCAACGTCGTTGAGGGGGTCAATTGATTTTGTCCGGATCGCTGCTGGGCCGCTGCGCTGCGTACGACAATCTAACCGATTTCGGTTTACCCACCACCAGACAAGGAAACGGATATCGGTAGCTCACCTACACAGTGCACTGAGGTCACGGCGGCCTGGTCTGGTCGCCGTGCGTATGTGTGCCTGCTGCGGACGGCACGGCAGTGCCACCGGGGCACGGAGTGGTTGCCGCCCTGATGTAATTCCCGTTGCCGAAACTGAAACGGAAAGCGAGGGTCTGACCGTGATTTCTCTCCTCTCTGTTTTGCGGATGGGGGTGTTGATGAGATAGAGCTCACAATCACAAGTCACAACGCCTCTGCCTCTGGAGACTTTTCCTCCTTCGGTTATTACACATGGTATGCAGCAGGATGTCATCAGGTCAGTGAAGGACCTGAGTCCTCAAGTTTGCTGTTTGCTCAACAGTTAAAACCAAGGCTCCTTGAGTTGTAAATATAGAATCATATAAATATATCTGTTTACACCCAACAGAACAAGTTGGGTGTTTGGTCTAGTGGTATGATTCTCGCTTCGGGTGCGAGAGGTCGCGAGTTCGATTCTCGCAACACCCCCGTATTTATATATATTTTTTGTTTTTATTTTAAATCCCTAATTCACCAAAGCAATGCCCAGCTGAGAGGCCCATGTGGAGGCCTTTAACCACTAATTCGACAAAGCCCAGCTGAGAGACCCATGTGGAGCCCAACTGAGAGGCCCATGTGGTATCTGCCATACTGTTAGCAGCGGCAACATGATGCACTGCAACTCTGCAGCATGCCAACAGCCGCCGAGCAGCCTTCTGTACATTTTCATGTCCTTCTGTACATTTTCATGTCTTTTTTTTTACGGAATCGGCAGGAGAGTTTGCAGCCTTCTGTACATTTTCATGTCATTTTTTTTAACGGAACCAGGAGAGTTTGCTGTTATATAACAAGAAGGAAGTCTAGAAAGAGACTGTATATGACTACAAACCAAAAGGTAAAGTCAAATGCCATGAAGAAAAAAAAAACTGAAATAAAAAACACTGCAAGAGTTTAAATAAATGTTTAGCTCCCCCCGTGACCCAAAGGGTTACCTCATCTTTGATCTTGACTTGGTGGTTCAGAGTCTCTTTGTGCTCGAAGATTGTTGCATTTTTTTCTTTCCACACCTCCCAACGTAGCAGGAGGATGATAGAGCGCAATCCACGTCTACCAATTGAAGAGGTGCGGTCCATGGTTTCCCACTAATCGAATTACTGAGACGACCAAGCATTTGGCCACTTATGCACATTGCTCAGCCATAAAAGCAATGCCCTCCCAAGCCGAGTGAAGCGACAATCTTGTAAAAGATGGATGTTGGATTCCTGGATATATCAGCAAAGGAGGCAAACCTAGTGTTTGGCCAACCACGTGCTGGTAGTCTATCTGAGATCCAAATGCAATTTTGGATGGCAAGTCATTAGAAGAATTTCTATTTTGGTGGTGCCCAGGCCTTCTAAATAAGGCGATTAAAGTCAGTCGACCGAATCCCACAAACTGCGTCTGATAGGCTGAACCAGTTGTGTATCGCTTTTGCACCAAGAACAAGAATATACGTAGAGTAAAGAATATAATTTCACTTTTAACCCATTCGTTGAAATTAAACGGGGGGTGTTTCTAACAGCCCTGCAAACCGGCACGCTTTGACCTACCCTTTGCATACAATTAAACGGGTGGTCCACAGCCCTGCAAACCGGGGCGCTTTGTCCTAATTCGCATACGTTGCCCATTACTGCTGAAAGAGGGAGGAGCAGAGCCCCAACTGATCAGTACAGTGGGCAACCAACTTTAGGTTTATCGCTCCAGTACAAAAGCCGTTAGCTTCCAATGTCAGAGACAAACAGTGGACCCAAAGTTTGGCAACAAGAGTAGCTTCATGCCTCCATCTACGGCAACGCTGATTTCCCATGAGCAAATCTTTTGATTTCCACTCAACGCCTCCCCTGTTGATTGATTTATTTGTCTTCCGGTTCGATCAGTCTCAGTGGAGGTTCATTCCGGTTTCATTTAAATTTAATACTGTGACAAATCAAATCAGAAGAGAGTTTCATTCATAGTCGCATAAAACATGTTTGATGTCTTCGACCCTTGATCCAGGTTCGCGGGTTCATTTTCGACCCGAAGTGTAAAAATTTCTCGCATGCAGCGTACCACATTCCGCGACCCCATACCTCAACCCTGTTGACCCGGAAATTTTGTGACCATGGTTTCATACACCCTGCTCGTTTGAGCTATTCAGCGGAATCAGCAGCCATCCAACAGTGTTTTTCTCTCACAACAAACCAGCGAATAGTACTTTCAGCCACAATAAACCAACGAAATGAACAGGCTGTAGATTAATCTCGTCGTCACAGTTAGCAACACAAAAACTAACGTAATAGTCTTGGTAACCGTGTCATGAAACTTTCTATTAGCCTCTGATGGATTTCCAGCAGTAGCTTCCTTTTTTTAAAAAAAAATAAAGGGTATCCAGCAGTAGCTTCAAATTCCATGCAGCTTGACTAGTTCACCTTGAGACTCCACAAGTGAAATAGCCTTATCCAGAAAAAAAAAAAAGCAGCGTGTTTTTTTTTCCTATATAAGAAACATATGATGAAGTCCACTTATCAGTGAGAAAGCAAAATCTATAAAACAGGTACTTTAACTATTTCACAATATCAAGGCAACTGATGCCCAATTGGTCTCTCAAAAATATGTTACATCCAAAATCTTCTCCAGACTAAAAAAAAGGAAGTAAAATTTAATCTATGCACATAACAGCTGGTAAGTACATCGTGGAAACTAAGAGGGAACGAAAACATGGATACTATTCCAGCTCCCAACAATAGAAATGAAAACGTGTAATGTGACAGCCCAAAATTCCTAAAAGATATGTGGAACTTTGCTTGCTAGAACACGTTCTCGCCTTTCGATATAAGCATGAGGAAACCATCCTGCTTTGCCCTTGCATTCACCTTCTGCCCAACCATTGCTTGAAATCTGTGTTTCCGAGAAAAGTGAGGACAAATGCAGGCCAAATGATCATATATACATATGCTTAGTGCAGCTGCTGGCAAAAATGATTAAACATTTTACAGAACCCATAACATCGATGAACAGAAAGAAAAAACCTTGGTTTAGAAAAGATTAATGACAGCTAAGTGGTGGTGTGTTTATCTGCTACAGGTATGCATTTAAAAAGCACTAAAGTTGTATTAACAACATGGAAGAAGATTAAAAAACTATGTTGTGAAAAAGTACATTACCTTTCGGACAATTACAATGTCACCAGCTGACAAGGTAAGCTCAAAATCACTTTCAGCTTTGAAGGAATCAAGGGCCTGCAACACAGAGAACAAAAAAGTCACATTCGACAAGCATCCCAGACATCAACAGCAGCTTGTACATTTGCTGAAGATTTTAATAAAAAGGACAGTAGGTGCAATAATTCTTCATTAAAAATATGTCACACCTCTCCAAGGAAGAAATCGACAGGTTGGACTGACTCATTTACAGAAGTGGATGCAAACGCTCCATTAACTTCATCATAAGATGGTGGTGGTGGTGGTGGCATATAATTTTCAGCTGCTGGAGTCGGGGGTGCTTCGATTTTTTGGCGCTCAGACACCATCTATCAATCAGAACATAATCGTCAAATGGATATACAAAAGATTCTGTATGTTTCAGAAGTTCAGAGTGCAGAAAAATCATTCCAACAGAGCAATCCAATATATAAATCTCGAATAATAAAGCTGGTAGCATACATACTTCTTGTTCCAACTGGTCAAGTATCTCCAGAACTCTCTGATGGTAAGCTCTCTCAGCCTCAACCTTAAAGCCAAAATAAGAACAATTAGTAAACATGAAATACAGGAACCCGAAGGATAAGAAAATGTTCTGTAAAGGTGCCATTGATGATTACCAGTGCAATGAGACGCTGTAAGGTCAACCGTTGCTGCTGAGCCTCAACAGCCGACATTGCTGCGATAGCTTCCCTCCCTAATCCCACCATGTTTGACTTCAGTTCTTCAAGCTTGTACTCAGCGGCTTCCAACTTAGATATCATATCTCCATTCCCAGCTGATTCCCTCACCCTGTTCTGCCGTCTTGATACTTCGACAACCTAAAAAGAGACAAAAAAAAGGGAGGGGAAAAGGTAAGAGAAATATTATTGTTTTATGCTGAATAGGAACAGAGACATAATGCAATGATGAGCTCTCCTGCTTTCGAGGAAAAATAGTGATACTGCCATGCTGATTACATTGCTTCACTGATGATTCTTACAGATCGCAACCAATGAGGCTATAGTGATAGTAAGAACCAGTATAGTTCACATAGCTCCTGAGTCCTGACTGACTGTTGCTATCAACTCTGAGAATAACTCTTTAATAAAGGTGTCTTCTGGATGAGTTCTAATCATGATGAATAAAGTTTCATCTTTGCAAGGAACTTAGCTTAAGCTAGCAAAGATGTTCACCTGTGCTTCAGCTTCTTGCCTCATTCTGTCATATCTCTGGGCCAGATGTCTGGCATCCTCTAAAGGTGCACCCATTACCATTGCCCGCAGTGGTTCTGCCACCTAGAATTTGAATAGAACTATTAGTCAGTTTGCCAGAAATCTATTTACCCTGGCTACAAATTTCAGTGTAAACACTAAAAAATAATATTAAAAAACTGTTCAATTTCGTTTCAAATATAGTACAAATTATTAGAAACAAAATTATGCTTCAATTAGTATCAGTAGATAGATATTTACAAAAATTTCTATATTTATGTACAAGACAATTATGGCTTAATAGTCAAGATATTAACAACTGTAAACAACAAAGAAAATCAGCAGACTAAGGAAAATCTATTTTGAAGTGTCAAACGAAATAATTTCAATCTTGCAATTTCATTATGATTTAGTGTGCAAGGTGAAGCAAATCCAGCATTAGGAACACAGACCTGTGTGCCAAACGCTTTCAACATGTTGCCACGCTCCTTTTCTATCTGTGAGCGTGCCTTTCCAAAGAATGTAGCAGCTTTGGATAAAGTATCACCACTTGTACATGTGTTTTCAACACCATATTTCTGGCTATCATCAGACAATTTATTCCCTAATACAGATTGCACAGCTTATCAGTTAAGATCAGCTTTACTCAGATAACAATATAACTGACAAGTACTGTTAAAAAACCTCCATAACTCATAGATAGTATGAATGAACTACCTATTTCGACTTGTTTGGATCCTGTGACTATATAGCCCTCCACGCCCCGAACAATGTCCCTTTGAAAATGCTAGCAAGGATGCCAATGTTTAATCAGATTAAAAGGAAGGTAAAGAGAAAAGGAGACAAGAAATATGCTTTCTTCATACTTTAGCAGCACGAGTCGATAAGTAAAGCTTTTCCAATCTCTGATGCAGTTTAACCTCTGACTCATCTGTAAACGCATTATCAGAATTCCCATAGCCAAACTGCTTGAACACACCCTGCAGTGGTGTCGATAAATATAAAGTTATATCACTTGTAACAAGTAAAAAAAACGGTAAGACTCTTGGATACACTTAAAATGGATAAACTTCGTATGCTTAATAATGTGTTATCAAATCAGTAAGATAAATAATGAAGCAAATGTTATATGTGGTATAAATAGGTGGTCCCTGAGAGTATGGTGAACCATAGTAATAATATGGGAAAAAACGCAAACAGGTTCAAGTCATGACACATGGATATCTATTTTGAGCGCTGTACATGCAATTTAAGGCAGGTATGTTTGATGTATATGAATATGCAGCAAGTTCTGCAAAATGCAAACATAGGCATTACAGTTCAGTATCACATTCAGATATCCAGCTGAGAATCCAAAATCAGCTTACCCAGCTGATCCTATATCATACTAAAGTCTAAAATCCGCATGTCCAAACAACCTAGATATCTCAAAGAAAACATGATGAACTAGGTCACATGATTGTTCCCGATTACTGTTCCATGTTGGATTTTTTTAACCTGTCCTTATATGCTTTTATAACGTTCTAATATGTTTAACTTGGGCATTCCTAAGCCAATGCAACTCCCTGATTCGATCTACCATTTCGAGTTTGTTAAAGGAAAATGCTAGAAGGGCAGGCCTGGTGCAGTTGGTGAGTGCTTGCTAGCTCGTCGAGTCACCGGGTCCTGGGTTCGAAGCCATCTCTCTGCAGAATTTCTGCGGGGGTAAGACGTTGCTTCGGTTATTCCCTTCCTAGACACCACTCGTGTGGGAGCCTCTGGCGCTGGATCTGCCCTTGGCGCTGGGTCTGCCCTTTTTTAAAGGAAAATGCTAAGGAACAGCTGAACTTCAAGCCGAGAGTATCTACCACTACAAAAATGCACAGGGATTGGCAGATAAAAGTTCAGGCTGCTTTTTATTTCAACAAGGAAATCATGAACCATACTTCCAATTGAAAAACTATATAAGTCAACCAATTCGATCACAGCCTTTTGTCTCTCAAAACTGCAACTCGGCGCCCACTTCCCAGGATCAGCATGAGTCACATAACCTGAAAAAACTGAAGCGCCTATAGCTAGATCCTACGCAGGCAACTTCGCACGCGGAAATGAGAAACCGAAAAAGCATTAAGCGTACTAACATAGACTCCCCTTCAGGCCTTCGGGCGACACAACTCATCAGAGATTCAGAGCCCACGGCAACTCCTGTCCACCCTTACGGTTACGGGTGCTTGGAGGGATCGCGATTTGCGAGAGGCGGATAAGCGCGCGACTGACCTGCCGAGCGACCTGGTCCTTGAGCCTGGAGGCCTGCTTCCACAGCGCCTCCATGGGCAGGCGGGCGGCGAGGTCGGGAACTCGGGACGAGACGGCGAACCGGTCCCGCGGAGGACCTGGGTCCGGCAGTCTCCGGCCCTCTCTCTTTTTCCGGCTGTTTTCTTCCTCGGTTCGTTCGCTTGGATTGCTTCGTTCGGCAGACTCCCCGGCGCTTTTGCGGTGGTTGGCGGCTTCCCGCACGGCCCTTTCAGCCAGGCAGCTGTGATGGAACCGCGTGCTCGCTCGGTCGCCCCGTCGGTCGGGAATAATAAAAACGGCTCTGGCTGCCAGGCCGGACCCGCAGGACGGTTTGTCCGTGCCAGCAGGCAGCGGGACTCGGGGAGCGGAACGGCCGGCCCGTGTGGCCTGCGTGCGGCTGGCAGTGTGGCCGTGTGGGAGAGGACGACGACGGACGAGTCCGTCGCTGGCTTGCTCGATCAAACACCCGTCCCTTATCGGCGCGCCTACGCCGAGAAATAGGGGCGGTACCATAATGATATACGACAGATGTTTGGACGGAACGGATGCACCCATACGGCCGCGCCGAACTAACCTTCCCATGCCGCACGCCGCTCCCTGTTCTTATCCTCTCTCTGTTCTACTGCCGCACCCGCAGCGGCGGATCCAGGAATCAAAACCTGTGGGGCCAGCCAGCAGAAGCTGTGGGACCAAACATATATGCTATAGTAAAATTGCACTAGATTTGTCAAAACCTGTGGGGCCGGGTGGCCCCACAGGTCCCCACAGGTTGTACCTACGTCCGCCACTGCGCACCCGCCTGCTCGCTAGGAAACGTAGCGCGCCGCGTGCCACCTCGTTGCGGCGCCCGTCCACCGGCGCTCCCTCTCTCCCTTCCTCCTTCCCTCCATCCTCCTCCGCGAGCTCCATGTGACTCTGCGCTGTCCAACGACCTAGCTCCCGTGCCCCCACCGGAGATGAGGACGATAACAGCAGCTCCGACGAGGTAGGTGGTCATTCTCTGGATCTGAGTCCTCTTCTTCTTCCTCCTCCTCCTCCTTTAAATCTGAGCCATCCTCCTCCTCCTCTAGATTTGAGGGGCGTGGTGGTGGTAGGGTTCCGGCGAGTTCTGGGGTCCTTCCCTCCTCCCTCCGGTGAATTCGAAGATGATGGGCTAGGGCTGGAGCAGCATGTATCTCAATCCCATCTCCTTGTTGTTATCGTACGTCTTTTTGTTGTTTTCTCCGGGTTGCAATAGGTTTTTTGATGTTGCAACAGATGATTTTCGAATTTTACAATGAGATTTTTGGGCTGTTGTAACATATGTTTCCCTGAATGGTCCCATTTTCCATGTTTCATAGTCGTTTTTTTATGTTGCAGCACATAATTTTTTGATGTTGCAGTACATAATTGTTGATGTTGCAGCACATATTTTTTCGATGTTGCAGTACATGTTTTTTATGTTGCAGCACATAATTTTCGATGTTGCAGTACATGTTTTTCAAAGTTGCAGTATATATTTTTGCGATGTTGCAGTATTCATATTCCGATATTGCACTACATAGTTTTTCCATATATTTGCGATATTGCACTTGAAGTGTTTTCGTGCTCTTGGAACAGGAGGCGCGGTGGGGGAACGGGGTGATGCGAGGGGCGGTTGGGTTCTGTTATATTCCCGCGACGGGGCGGGCAGTTTTGGAAGCAGGGAGCGGCGTTCTGTTCTATTCTCGCGGGGTGGGCGGGCGGGGTTGAGAAGGAAGTGATGTTCTGTTCGTGTTCTATTCCCGCGAGGGTGGACGGGTTTGGGAGGGCGCGGTGGGAAGGACCCGGCGCCACGTCTCGCGTGCCAGACCTCCGGACGCTAGGATTACCGTATTTGGTTAGCTTTTGCGCCTAAATTGCGGCGGTTGTTTGGTTAGCTGTCGTCCTTATGGCTCGCTGCAGCATGACCACGTCCTGATAGTTCAATTTCTATGCCGGTTGCCAAAAGCTTGGCGATCAAAAGTGGCGCCGTATTTGGGCTTCACCGCCGTTTCAGCTTCGCAGCCTAGGCACAGGCCAAACAGGCTCTAAGACTTGTTTTTTGCGATGCTACCTATGGGGTAACGAATATTTTAGATTTTATTGCAGTATTAAGAAGTATTTCCCATGCTCATAGGATCTTTTGTGATGCCTTTCTAGACTCTCAAAATTCTGTTGCAAAAAACTAAACTAGAATTGAGTTCTTATTCTCGCCTCACCTGCTAGAAGTATTTCCCATGCTTATTTTGTTCAGGTAGCGATTTCTCATGTCTTGAAACCTTGGAGTTTGAAGCTCATGCCCTCCTCCTTTTTGATGCCAAGCTGGCTGCTGCACTCGATCTGCAGGATGCAATTCTGTTAACTAACGGCGGTGTTGACTTCCGCTATGCTTGCTGGATCGTCACATACTAATTCTGGACATTGGTCAATGCACCTTACAATTGCTAAGTGCAGGACATCGATCAAGAAAGAAACTACCCTCTAGTGGAGATTCGTCGAGAAACAACTAAGATAGTTGATGCTATTTCTAAAAAGGCCATATGAGCAATCATCTTGAATTCATGCATTTTCTCTTGCCAGATACTTGCTCATTTCTCTAAATTGTAATGTTACTAGGAAACTTTGATTCCGTAACCTATTTATGACGCAATGAAACTTTAAATTCTCAAAAGAAAATTTGATGCATGTGGGCTTTTGACTCCAACCGAATGAAAAAAAAAACACTCGGAACGTGGTAGTTGTTTTTGTTAGCAAATACTCCTATAAAAAAAGTGCAATTCTCGTTTTTTAAGAAGAAAGAGAATTTTAAGTTTGACAAGTCTAACAAAAAGTATTAAAATTTAGGCAAAATTTATGATACCAAATATGCATCATATCACTAATCATGGAATGTATTCTTATAGTATACATATTTGGAGTCATGAATGTTAATAATATTTTTCTATGTTATTAAATTTAGTAAACCTTAATTGGTCGTTGGTCGCACCCTTTTCGGACAAAGGTAGGAAAGAACAGTCAGCAGTCGCAATGCCCTCCTACCAGCTCTTAGAAAAGCCAATTTCTTTACCGTTTCTTTTCTCTACAACTAAAAAGTCTCAAATATTATCGTCTCCGCGCTCCTAATCGCCCCGCCCCCTGCCCGGCGCCCCCCCCCCCCGCGTCGCGGTAATCCCCGTCCCACGCCCGCCCGATCGGGATAAAAAAAAAAGAAAATCAACCGCACGCTACTCCTCCCCTGGCGTGCTAACCATCCGCACCGGGCGCTAATCCATCGCGCAACCGCTCCAGCTGCATTGCTGGCAGAAGCGCTGCTCCTAGCCGCCGACGACCACCACCGGCGCCTTGGAGTGGGCCTCACAAACCTTATGCCGCCGGTGGTACCTGCGGCACCGGCTGAGATCAGAGCGGCAGCCGTCGACGGAGCACGCCTCCAAGCCGGCACTTCCCCCTGCCACGCGGGACCTCCTCCCGGCTCCTGCCGCCCCCCGCCAGCCACGCGCTCTGGGCGAGACCCGCGGCGAAATCCTAGAGCCGCACCTCGGCGTTGGCGGCGGGGGAGGTGGAGGAGGACGGACCCGCGAAGGACAGCATAGTCGGGCCAGGGTCTGTCGCCGCCGCGCCCCACGATGGAGCCCCGGAAGCCGCTGCCCAGTCCATGCCGCCGGCCAAAGAAACGCCTCCGCCCTGCTCCCAATCAAGAAACCGTCAAACCAGCGGGGACAATTCCAGAGAAAATTCCTCTGCAACCGCAAGAAACAATCAATAAGAACTCAACGCCGCGCCGCCAAATCCGCCCAGCTTCCTATGCCCGCCCACCGCGCTGCTGCTCTGCCCCGCCCCGCTCGTGGCCTCGCTCGCCTCTGCCATCGCTGCTCCGCTCCAAGTTGCGCCGCGCTGCCCAGGCCGCCCGCGCCCAGCATGGCGCGAAATCGAAGGCGGCTATTCAAGTGCAGGCAAAACAGAAGGGGATGAGGCAGACAAGAGGAGCTCGGCACATACGATCGGAGAAAGACGACTCGACAGCGGCAGCGGCACCACCTCAGCAGCGGCACTGTAGAGAGCGACGGGTGGAGGTGGGGACTGGGGAGCGAGCGAACAGTGCGCGCGCGTGCTTGCGTGTGTGTCGTCTCCTCCCCAATACAGAGCAGGAGTGCCCTTAGATCTGGGCGTGTCTTCATCACCGCGGAGTCTGCCGTAGATACGTGGACGGCGGACGGGTGACGGGGCGCAACTTGTGACTGCAAACCATTACGGCGACTTGGCTTTCACGTCACCGGCGAGCGATGCACGGGCCAGAGCACGCACGGCGCAGAGGTGCCGCGCTAGGTCATGGGCCGGCAGGACACCGGGCGGCAGCTCGGCACGGGTAAGTCTCAGCGCAGCCACGACGGTCCGCGACGACGCGCAGTTCATTCGCCGCACGCAGGCGCTTGAGATGTGCTCGGTGACCTTCCTCGGCAAGGACGGCTCTGGCAAGACTACTGCGGCCACCGTTGCCGTCAGGTGACAAATCATATAGCTCGATGTCTTGATCTTGTTTTTTAGAAAGAAATGGTCAGTGCAAAGAGAACAGCTGACAAGTTCAACCCCTTTTCTAGAACCTTCAGTAGAATTGACAAAAGGCAATTTCTGCTTACAGTTTCTATAAAAATGTTTCTAACAAAATTCTTAGATTTTGAATCCACATGCTGTAGTGTATGTTTTTTATTACAATAAAAAAAACTGTTCTCATAGCGCACCTCAAATGTTGCACATCAAAGTTCATTTAAATATAGCCAGAGTGGACCGATGATTCCCATTTCATTTTTGTACAAAAATTTCGATTTCAGTTGCAAGGTTGGCAGTTTTGAGGTTGAGTACATATTTACGGGACTGCATAAATTGTTTTAAATTTCGAAGTGGACCACTATCTGATGCATACGTATATTCGTGTCAGTGCAATTTTTTAAAATGCTTGAATAATCAATGGTTTAGGTGAACTGAGTTGCGAGCTAGGGATGTAGCACTTCAATGGGTGTCTTGGTTGAGTTCTACAATTGCTAAAAATTGATGGCGCTGATATGATTAGCAATCTTGTAACTTTGCTGTACCTTTTATGTTTTTCATAAAAAATGACGGGAAAAGCTACTTATGGTTGAATCCATGTTTTTTTGTTGTTTTGATTTGACACTAGCTGGTAATTTTCTGATAAGTGTTTGAAAAGAATCAAAAGTAGTTGGCCTAATGACAATCTTTCTTGTCGTCCTTTTTTATAAAGTATCACCAACATTGAGTACATGGCTACTTTGCTCACGGTAATGCTGCATCCTTTAACCCATGTGTCCCCTTGAGATGTACTGATTTCTGATCTTATGCATATTGTCTTTTAATTGCAGGGCATAGCTGGAGCTAGAGCTGGAACAGTAGTGGTACTTGAAAAGTTTGGAACATTATAGGTCCTAATAGTCATAGATAATTGGACTAACTATGCTTATTTGATTTGGCTACATCTTTTTCAATTTGTTATTGCTCCCGTCGCAACGCACGGGCACTCACCTAGTTAATAATAAAAGGTGAAGACAACTGGTGACACGTTGGACCGTACTAGCCAACTGGCCATCTGGGCTGGGCTAGCTTGATTTTAAGCTCAACAAAACAGCCCACAACCATAGTCCTAGCCATTGTGTATAGAGTTATAACATGGCTTATTGAGAAGAAGTGGCAATAAGAAAATCGTAACTTAGAGCATCTCCAACAGGACCCCTACTTGACCCATTCTCCAGATTTAGGTAGCGAAGGCAAAAAAAATCAACTCCAACAGGCCCCCTACTAGACCCCCCATATTTGTTGGCCTCCTACTTTTCCCCCTCCACCCTCTACTTATGTTGGCCCCCTACTCCCCACCGTGTAAAATCTGGATGAGAGAGATGACAAAAGAGCCACACGCGTCATTGACTACTAAAATGAATTTGAGTAGTATGGTTTAGGTAGTATTGTTGGAGTTGGAAGCAAAATATGAGTAGCCTCAAAATAAGTGGTTTCATAAATAAAGAAGTAGGGGTGTATTTTAGGTAGTATTGTTCGAGATGCTCTTATATTTTCCCCAACTATTGCTGGTTGTATGAGTGAGGGAGTAATAACGAGAGCAGAACACAGACATAAACCCAAGAAAGACAGTCAAAAAACATAACCCAAGAAAAGAAATGAGGAAAACCAAGAAACGACTTTTTTACAGTTTTTTAGTTTCAATAGCCCCCCTTGAAGATTACGATTGCAGCCTCAAAAGTGGTTCTATCGGCACAAAATTTGGTGAACTCACTCTACACAATTCTTCTACAATTCAGTTAGTTGGCCTGATGATTAGCAAAGTGGATATTGGATTGGGAAGGGTTTTATCAGTTTGGTTATTGCAGTTTCAACACATAACAGTCTTAAATTTTGATAGACGTTCAGTTTGAATGGTGAAATGGTGTCTGCTTACAGCTTACGCTGAAATCTCGTCGGTCGGTAGGGAACTAGTGGAACTACATCCCAACCAAATTTCGTGCATTGTTGACCCCTCGTTCTAAGGGGACATAATCTAAGATTTCTCTGAATGTCTATTGCCATGGCCTTTTGTTCGATTATTATGATTGCTATCGTTGATGCCTAAGTTTGCAAATTGCAACTTGGTGAATATTTTGTTGCTGCTGTAATTCTATAGAGGTTCTATTATACCCGTTGTTGATTATTATGAAAGCTTGGTGTGAACGGGTTAGTCCCGTCATTTTTTACTCCTCACTTAAGAAGTATTTTTTTTCCCACATAAACTGCTGTCTCAATTGTTTATGTGATTATGATTCCCATTGCTTATTTTATTTGTTGGTTGAAACTCTCCTTATCATTGCCTGACCCGGACCGCTCAATGACACCAATACCAGGGCCCTGACCAATCCTAAAGAGCAAAAACCCTCTTGAAAGGAAATCGTGATTTGAGAATAAGAAATAGTCGCTAGTAGGCACGAGGAAAAGAAACTCATGTGGATGGATAGAGGAGACGACCAATGGATCCATCGACGTTCCAACCACTTTTGCTGCCAGCAGGTACAAGGTGTACAGCACTAATACCACCGATCAAGATCATCCAGAAAATTAAGTACACATAAATATGAGCAAACCCTCATTACAAGATAATAATATATATACTTCTGGAGTAACAATATACGTCGATGGATAATGCAGAGGAAGATGACAAAAGCAAGCTTTTCCCGGCAGCTCGGATAAGGTGCGGCATCCCACGCCACACACGAAGCACCAATAATCGACGCCTTTTTCAAAAAAAAATCTTGCCGACAAAGTGCTGCTGCGCGCCTGCGAGTCCTTGGCCTCAGAGATCATGATTTCAGGCTCCCAGCCCCCGGCCGTCGCATCAGTCCCACGCTTACGCCGTCTTATCGCCATCGGCCTGCCGCCTGCCCATACCTCCGCGGCTCCGCCGATGGCGACGCCGCGCGATAAAGCGACGCCCCTGCAGAACGGCATGTCCCGCCCGCTTCCTCAGTCGGATTGTGGCTTTCGTTTCATGCATCGGCTCTCCATGGCGTTTTGTTTTCCTCCTGCCCCCTGCATGGTCCTGTGAAGGGATCGCTGCCCCGGTTGCCATCACCGGCCGGAGGTCCACGCCGGCCTGTGATTACTGGGCGATTAATTGGGTGTCACGTCGCAAAAAGCTTTGGCTTCCCTGTGAGTGATCCTCCCCCTGATCAAGCTGCATTATGAGAGTTCAATGTGATGGCGCTCGCGCTGAAAAGGCACCAATCGTCCTTCTGACTGGATCATCTGATTGACCAGGATGCCTTCTTGAGCTTGAACCAGTCAGGCAAGAAAATGCATCGATCCGGTTGTGCGGATGGATCAATCGGCTCCGTCGGCCGTGGTGTGAACGGATCCCTGGCGTATCTCCAGACTGCGGCGGGGCTCTGGTTGGTCAGTAAGTTCAGGGGAGCACCTTGCACAGCACAACACTTGTGGATTGTGACGACAGGCTGCTGCATTTGTTGGACTTTGGACAGGGCGCTACTTGCTCTAGGTTTCGATCGACTTCTCGTCCACGCTGGCTCCGCGATCTGCAGCCCAATTCCACTTTGGCGGTCATTCGTTCAAAATGATCCTAGCGAACGATTCAGGATTCGGCTCTGACACAGTGTGGGAGTGTCTGCTGATGTTAGCGCTGATGTCATCTAAAAAAGAAAAACATTTATTTCAAATTACCATAGCTTCTGAACGGAGTATCTATTTTAAATTCTATCGACGAAGCGAACAAAACTAAACCCCACTTGTATATGTTTCGAAGAATTTTGTTCTAGTACAATTTATGTGTACTAAGTACCTATAACATATAACTTAGTTATATAGAGTAACTTATCATAATAACTTATGTACGCAGACAAGTTGTATAAAACAACTTTATGTACGGAAGTTGTGTTTAATAACTTTTATATATAAGTTTTGTTTTATAATTTTTATATTTTTAAATTTTGGTATAAGTTATAAGTTAATTCGTTCATTTGTGTGTTAACAACCTTTTGTGTTCGTAAGTTTTGGTATAAGTTATGAGTTTAATTTATTCTTTTGTGTTTAATAACTTGTGTACATAAGTTTTCTATATAACTTGTTTACGTAAGTTATTATGATAAGTTATTCTATAAAATTGTGTACTTAAGTCATACGTTATAAGTTAGTACATATAAATTGTTATTAGAATAAAATTTTCAAAACAAATGCAAGTGAGGTCTAGTTTTGTTCGCCTCGTCGTGTAGAACACAAAGGTGCAGACGAAATTGAAAATGGATATATCATTTATAAGTTATAGGCATTTCAAATAAATGTTTTAGTTTTTTTCTGGTTGTGTCAACGGTGACGTGCGCAGCCGAGCAACCTAAAGAGAACGAGCATGCTAGGGCCATGTTTAGATTCCAAAATTTGGAACTAAACTTTGCATAGTAAGTGTCGTTTTACACTGTAGCAATTTGTTTTTATTTGTTAATAATTGTCCAAACATTGATTAATTAGGCTTAAAATGTTCGTCTCGCAAAGTACAACAAAACTGTGTAATTAGTTTTTTATTTCATCTATATTTAGTACTCCATATATGTGCCGGCATTTTGATGTGACGAAAAATAGGAATTTTTCATAGTAAATTTGGTGGCGAATCTAAACCAGGCCTAGATTGAGCGTGTGCCGTCCAAAATAGGAAAGAAATGTAGTTTTTTTACCCAAAAAAAAGAAAGATATACTGTGTCGGAATTTTGTTCGCGGGATTTGAAACCAATGATCGTTCGCGAATTATCCTCGTCGTCTGCAATGCCGACATGCCATCTCACAAAACAAGCCCGGCCAGAAATGCCCTTTTCAGCCACGAAGATATTTTTTTAGTTTTAAGCGCAGCATTTCTTTGTATCCGCGTCTGACCTTTTTTTTAACGCAATGGGAGCTCTGCCTTTCAGTTAAAAAGGTGAGTGGTTTCAGGCCACTGTTGCAGAAAAAACACAGAGAAACACCTTCAAAATGCTATGCGTGAGCGAAAGCTCTCTTTCTTTGCTCGATGTCGTCGTTAATTCTTGCAGCCACCTGTAGCACCGTCTCTGAGGTGTTGTTGAAAATTCTCCTGTTACGCTCCTTCCACATGTTCCAGAAGATGTAAATCACCATCCCATTGAGCCGTCTTGGCTCTGAAGTTGGCACCTTCATTGTTGTCTCTTTCCACCATGCTTTGATATGCACAGGGTTGACTTGAATTCGTGACCGCAGCTTAGGGAGGTTCTCCCAAAAGATGACTTGGTTTCAAACCTCCTTAGCAAAGGGGCAACACAAGCATAGGTGCGGGCCGGTTTCTAAGGGACCATTGCAAAGCACGCAACATTCTTGATGTGGTCATCCTCTTTTCTATAGATTATATGTTGTAAGAATCTTGTCTTGCACTAGAATATAAGAAAAGATCTTGCATTTGTTTTTCACTTTGCTCTCCAAATTAGATCACTTCGGAATAGACCGAGGGAGCCTTTGAATTAGATTCGATATGCTGAATGGATGGAATAAACCCCGTTCGGGGTCCATCTCCATGTGATGGAGTCTCTAACGCCTTGCTGGAGGTGCACGTCCTGAATCCTCACACATAGGAAGAAGAATTCTTCAATGTGGACAGCCGAGGTGATCCTTCCCCCTTAGCAAGCATATCCAATTATTGTTCTGTAGTTCATGTTGTACTGTTCTTTCTCGAAGCAAGCTGAAACAAGTTTGGGGCCAGATATCTAGGAGCCTCTCCCACGAGCCAATTGTGGTGCCAAAAGTGGGTCTTTGCGCCATCATCTAATGTTATTTTGATTGATGAGTTGAAGAGGAGGCGGTCAACATCACTGCAGGGGAGTTCTGATCCGAGCCACGGTTTTGATTCTTCCAACCATTCTTGCCATAGCCAACGTAGGCGTAGAGCTCTTCCAAATCTGTCCACATCAGGCACCCCTAAGCCCCCGAGATCCTTAGGTCTGGTAAGTGTGGGCTAGTTAACTAGGCAGTGTCTGCCATTGACATTTTCCTCCCCTTTCCACAAGAATGATCTCCTAATTTTGTCAAATTTCCTCCTTGCCCAAGCAGCCAAGGAAACATTGTGAGGTGGTAGGTTGGCATGGAGGAGAGGATTGAACTGACCAAAGTGAGGCACCCCACTTTGTTTAGTCATCGCCCTTTTCATTTCGGTAGCCTTTGTCCAAAAGATGCGCTCAATGAGAGGCTGAACATGGACCTTCTGAAGCGATCTAGTGTGAAGCTGCAGTCCCAGTCCCAGATATTTGCATGGGAAGGCGCCTCTGCTACCAGTGAAGGGTGATAGGACTTGGTCTAAATCCACATTTTCACATCTGATTGGGCGTACAGAGCTCTTTTGTAAATTTATGTGGAGTTCTAAGCAGCTATCGAACGCTTTGAGGGTCATTTTGACAGCTGCTACGTCCTCTTTGATTGGGTTAATGAATATGGCCGCATCATCCGCATACATGGATGTTCTCCATTTTGCTGTTGTGAGGGGTAAATGGGTGAGGATCCCTTGCTGAGTTGCTAGATCAAGCAATCGCTGGAGTGGGTTCATAGCCAAAATGAAGAGCATGGGTGAGAGCGGGTTCCCCTGACGGACGCCTCTAGCATGGGTGAAACTGGGGGCTTGTCTTCCATTAAGTAGTACAGTCGAGGAGGCTATACGAAAAGAAAAGATGAAGATCCATTCACGCTAGCGGGGTCAAAGCAGAGGGTTTATAGGGTCTCCAGCAAGTATCCCCAATTTACCGTGTCGAAAGCTTTATGAATATCCAATTTCTTAAACAAGGCCGACATCTTTTTGGTTATGCAGCTTGCGTGCTGCTCCCTGGACGTAAAGAAAGTGGTAGCATTTGTAGCTACGAAAAACCGAAGCTGTGAACAACTACAGTGAGGATCGCGGTATGTTGTGTGCGTTGTAAGCAAGCAGCAGATCGACAGTGACTTACACCTAACCATATCAGCAACAGTAATCTGTCCGTGCCACGGAGTTATTTGCACGTACAATATATCCATCCTTTGCTGTACAGCTTTCTAGGAGTACATTTGAACAACCCTGCTTGCCCATTTTAGTTTCCAGCCCTACCAGGCTACCACCCCCAAATCATATGCATGGGAAACAATTATTATTATTCCGCCAGGGCCGTACAAGCAAGCACGTCCCACAAACGATTTGTTAACTGATCGAGCGGGCCTCCATGCGATTGATGGATTCAGGTCCCAAACCCTGGCGTATCCGAGCTTGGGGGCAACATGGATTATTAAAGGAGAATCGGTAATGAAATGAGGTCACGCATGACCTCAATTCAAAGGTATTTTGGTGAAGCAGTTGCATTTGATTATACCCAATATGTAAGCTAACCATGGGGGACCATGGTATGGTTCTAGAACCGTATGCGTACCTTATCACTAAACTGGCCATGATCTGGCAGTGGTCCTATATGCTGGGCGAATGAACTGCAGGATCTGGGGAACACTGGCAAGGCAGTTCTGTTTGTCCTAGGGGGGAAAAAAGATTTGCAATTTGTGCTGTTAATGTTTTTTTCTTCTTGAACGTAGCACCCACCGGCAGGGCGCAAGATTTTTCCAGCACTGCTTGCGATTTAGAAATCCACAATGTTCTTTTTGTTTAGGGCATAATTGTACTGCTTCTGAACCTTTACTGAAAGCTGGCATGCAGCCATATTTGTTTAGGGCATGCTTCTGAACAGTGGATATAGTGGATAGAGGATGATATAGAGGATGGATGGTTGCGGAAGAATTGAGTATAGAGGAGAGAATCTTGCTGACTAGGACGTATAGAGGATGAATATAGAGGTCCATGAGTGCGAGTAGTCTTATTACTCTGCGACCAACCTTACAAAAATAGGCCCGTTTCAAGTGTACGTCAATAGTGAATCTGGCTATAAGAAAATTGATGGACTGAATGTAAGTGCGTACCCAGGCTCCAGCAGAAAGAAAATATTGCAGTGTCAACAGTTCAACACGCATGACATGATACCACATCCGACCTCTGAATTCTGATGCCAACCTCTTGGTGTTGGTGTACCTCTGACGACTCTGAGGTTTTGATGATAGAGAGGAGAGGTAAAGTTCGTAGTTGCTGATAGACAGATGATAACAAGCAATGCTACCGCGAGAAGGTGCAGGAACGGACACTCGGAAAAGGAGGCGGCATCAAGCAAGTCGTTATTGTGACTTGTGAGCCTGACCTGAGCTCTCCCATGCGGCCATGTCTGAACTCCGACCCTTACCGCCTGCCCAGTCGCGCCCATCAGCGACCCACGAAATGCGAGTCATATTCATTGGGCAGCAGCGGGTTTGAAAATTTCCTTCAGTATTCGTCTCCCAAAAGGTCGGATAATGTGGAAAGATAGCGTAGTACTCCGTATCATACTATCATCTTCAGAACACCTTTACAGGTTCATGCACTTGGAGACGCAGGCAAGTAGTAGACCTTGTTTGTGTGCACCGGCATGTAGCCAAACCGGCCGTGCATTAACATTTACCTAGAGACATCTACCATGTTTTTCTTGGGACAGTATCACTGCACTGTCCCCTGAAAAAAAGATAGATATCACACTGCATCGTTACCTTCGGTGTAGACTCTCTCTTACATGTGGAGACGTAACCGGTGCCAGCTTCATGCTGGCAGAGCTTGATCGCGTCTAGATAGCAACAACAGGCGGTCCCGAAAGCGATTTGCCTTATCATGTTCTGCATTTTTCTCTGAGATACGGAAGCATGAAAGCAATGACAAGGACAGAGTAAAGTTGTGACGTTTTTCTTACAGATACCGTCTCTGGCATTTTCACCTCCCGCTTCGTACCGTCACGGCTCATCAATTTTATCTGAAAATTAAGGTTGGTCGGCGGAAACCCTAGCCCCGGTGGCTTCCATGTCCTCTCCATTGAAATTTGCATCATCATATATAGAGATGGCAACGATATCCAAAACCTGACTGATTTTTACCCTAGTAGGACAAGGGTATATGTTAATTTCTCTATTGTGGGTTTGTTAACGGACAAAAAGATAGATCCAGCATGTTTATGGGCCCAAAGTATAGTATCCAAACCCATGTGTTTCTTAAACCTAGTCTATGATGACAGAGCAACTCATAGTCTACAATACTCTAATTTTTTGAAATGGACTGGTCCATTTAAAGGTGTATATAAGACAGTTTGTCCATTCCAAACCCAAACCTAGCTCACTACTCCCCCTTCCCCAACCAGCCACACTACCATTGCGGCCACGCATCTAGATCACATATTGGCGCTCGAGCTTGTGTGTCACACTCACACCGCATTCGGGAGGTTGAGACCTCAACTGGTTGATATATGTATGCAAATATACATGAACTATGGTGGTTGATTGTTGTATAATTGGTGAAATATGATTTCTCGTTTATATTATGTTTTTATTATACTATGTAATATGCGTACATGATGCATAACTATATGACAATTGTGAATTTGTATTATACTACTATCATTTGACTAGCGGTGACGTGGTGTGCCTACTGCAACGGGCACGGACGATCCGTTAGGTATTCATGACCCGAGTGAGCATGAGTCTAGGTTCAAAATTGAATCTGTGATGGGTCGTGTACTTTTAGTGGACAAATTTTATGTTCGCCGACATGAGTTTGGGTTGATAAAATCCAACAGATTACAATCTCTAATTGTATAGCTAGTATACATTTTTTTTTCTTCAAAACAAATCTCGGAGTGTCCTAGAGAATTAGTAAAGTCGTCATGGTGTTTTTCTTTTAAACAATCCTGATCGAGCCGGATGCATTGCACAAGGATGGCAACGCTATTGAAATGAAAGAAATATAAGTATATAAAAAATGAAAGATGGGCACAACGCCTTTCCCCTTTGGCGCACTCGACTCGAGTGCGTGAAGGTGGGCAACCGGGTGATATTTGTCGATGGCCAGTGCCTACTTTTCCCGCTATAACCTGTGATTATAGTACATGACTGCATTCCGCGTTTTGTCACCTCCCAATGTGTATATATAAATAAATATAAAACGCATCTCCTTTGCCACTGTTCTATTTCTATCACTTGTTCCTTCGGCTGCTAACAACATCTCTGGGCGAGAGTCCTTTTTGCGATTAATCAGCGAGAGTCCTTTTGCGCCGCGCGGATCGCATCGAGTGGAGTAGGCGGCGCCCGGCCAGCATCAGCGATGAAGGTGCAGTGCGACGTGTGCGCGGCCGAGGCGGCCTCCGTCTTCTGCTGCGCCGACGAGGCCGCGCTGTGCGACGCGTGCGACCGCCGCGTCCACCGCGCCAACAAGCTCGCGGGGAAGCACCGCCGCTTCTCGCTCCTCCACCCCTGCTCCTCTTCCTCCCCCGCCGCACAGAAGCCGCCGCTCTGCGACATCTGCCAGGTAGCTGTTACCTGTTAGTACTTTCCGTTCGGTCACTCGGATGATGCGGTGGTGCTCAAGGTTTTTATTATCGGAAATAAAAATTTATCGGATGTCATGGATAAATAGGATAAGCAAGATATATCGAAAATATCGGACCAAATTCAAAAAAAATCAAATTGTTTTGAAAAAATTCCATAGAATTTGACTTGAAACTATTCCTAAGTTATTAAACATCATTTGTTCACAGATAAAAACAAGAATAAAACATTATAGTGTGGGATTGTCGCACGGCTGAATTTGGGTTGTCTGTGTGGAAGCAGGAAAGAAGAAAAAATTTTGGCCGATGTCAAATTTTATCGGACCATGTGGATAGAAAGGAAATTTTGGAAATTTCTAGAAATTTCGGCCGATAAAAAAAACCTTGGTGGTGCTAACGCGTCGGGCGTCGGCTGCGTGCAGGAGCGGAGGGGCTTCTTGTTCTGCAAGGAGGACAGGGCGATCCTGTGCCGGGAGTGCGACGCGCCGGTGCACAGCGCGAGCGACATGACGAGGCGCCACAGCCGGTTCCTGCTCACCGGCGTGCGCCTCTCGTCGGCGCCGGTGGACTCTGCTGGCCCATCAGAGGAGGAGCAGGAGAACAGCAGCAGCCCCTGCAACGACGGCTCCTGCAGCGCCGGCGCCAGCGATGGGAGCAGCATCTCCGAGTACCTCACCAAGACCCTGCCCGGGTGGCACGTCGAGGACTTGCTCATTGACGACGCGTCCGCCGCCGACGTCGTCGGCGCCTGCTCAGACGACCTCTATCAGTATCAGGTCAGTTCAGTTCCATCATCCCAGCCGCCGATTCGGTGCCATGCAAATACTACCGCAAGCTTCTAGAGCGTGCACGAAGAAACCTTTTCACTGAGGTGTTCCTGACGCCATGAACGTTAACTTGTGCATAGAAGTAGTCTGGTCCTGCCTTGCGCCGCCATTTGCACAGAGCCATAGAGGCCAATGCGCCGTACGCGTCGCCGCCGGCCATCTACCCTAACCACTATGCAATCTTTGGCAATATATGCGAGCTGATTAATCATGGTGCAGTTCGTTGTCATGCTCACAATTGCATTAATAAACAAAAAGAAAAGCCCGAGCGAGTTGCTGGACCAGTCAGGATAGTGTCTCGTGGAGACCACCTTAGATACGATATGATCTGATACAAGCGAATAGCTCGCGGATCTTTTTCTCGGTTGTCTACTCCGTGCTAATTCTTCCGCTTGAAATGAATTAACTTTAACCATGTGCTGCACATCTACATACAAATAAAACAATAGAAAAAAGGCAGAAATTTCACTTCATGTGTGGACTGTGGACTCACTTGGCGTGTGGTCATTTAACTTGCATTTTTAGCAGGGACAACATGGACAGATCAGTGGGGTGCTGCAAGAAGCTTACATGCCGTGGACGGCGCAGGAGCAGGTGCTTGCTGACGTCGTAGATGAGCGGGCCAGCTGGGAGCGGTGGGTGCCGCAGATGCACGCGGAGTTCGCCGGCGACAGCAACCGACCCAGAGCGTCGCCTTCGCCTCCCTATTCGTACTGGTGATTGGTGAAAAGCTCGCCGTCTTCAGTAAGATGATTTGTATACTGGGCTAATTAGAAGGTACTGTAGGAACCAAGAGAAAAATGAGCCAAAAAAAAGGGAACGGACCGGTGCTTCCCTTGTTCGATTAATGGGGTCGATTTCGATCGAGCTAGCTCGCTCCAAATTGTTCGCTGCCTAAAGCAGAACTTTCCGAAAATGGAACGGTGTTTGCCCGTTCGATTAATTGGGTCGATTTCGATCGAGCTCGTTCCAAATCCTATTTTTTTCTGCCTAATGCCAGCCTTTCTATGTTTAGGTGGGTGTACGGGATTGGGGACCTGCATGTATGTTGTATAAGAGCATCTCAAAGCTGGCAGGTCTGGATGGCGCGCGCTTCCGACGGCCCTCCTGCTGCTTAGATTTTGCCGAGCAGATAACCGTATGAACGCGGGCCTTATAGAGGCCAGGGCCTAGCACGGTTTGGGCCTTTTTGTATTTGGTCACTTGTTGGGCCTTCTTTCTTCTCAAAGCACCATGCACTTGAGGCGGAATTTGGCTCATAAGTAGCCTATTCGCCTTGGGCAATAATGCTCTTTGTCAAACGGACTTGGGCGGAGTAGTTTGCAAGTTTGAACCGAGAGCGTTTTGTTCCCATTACACATTTGTATGTTTTATTATCATGTTGTGAATGCAAATTTCGTTTTTTCAGAAGCCAAATAATTTAAGTCTTTCCATTATGCTATAATGGAAATGGGGTTATCTCGTGTGGAATTTTTTTAAGTCTGATTAAGTCTATAATAAGAAAACACTAATATCTCAATAACGAGTAAGTATCATTAGATTAATTATGAGATATATTTTTGTAATTATGTATACAGAGTCATACATGTCGATAATAGTTTTTATGATCTTAGTTAAACTTGAAGAAATTTGACGTAATTTAAATCTAAAACGAGAATGCTCCAATTAAGATGTCTGGACAGACGGACGTCTCACTCTGCTCACTCCCGCACCCAGTCCCTCCCTTCCTCCTCCCTTCCGCGCTCGCACCCCGCCCACCCCGGCGCACGGTCTTGCCTCCCTAGCTGGTGGCGGCGCCCCCACCCACCTCGGCGTGCGCCCTCTCCCACCCCGGCGGCGCCCCTCCCCCCACCCCGACGTCCTCACCCATCGGGAGCGCCCAATGCTCGTGGATCCGGTGGCCCTCTCCCCACACCGACGATATCCATGGAGGTGGCGCGACGGTGTTGCAGGGGAGTGGGTGGCTCTCCCCCAACCCGTCGCGGCGCCCTCTCTCACGCCGGCGAACGAGCTCCCCCCACCCCGGCGGCGTTGAGCTAAGCCCGGTACTGGTCGTGCTCGCGCATAGCCGCTCGCCGCTATCTCCAACCCTGATGACCAGAAGTGACTGGCCCAACCTTTCCTCCTCTACGTTGCATATGTATGTTTTATGTGTTTGGCGTTTCAGATGTATGTTGCAATTGTTTCATATGGATGTTGCAAAAAGTAGATCGGGAGATGTTGCACATGTTGCATATGTTGCAATTGTTTTAGAAGCATGTTGCAAGTGTATGTTTCGAGTGTTTTAGATGTTTTAGAGGTATATGTTTATCTGTGTTTTCCGGACGCATGTTGCAAGTGTATTTATCTGGTTGTTGCATATGTTTCACACATACGTTGTATGTGTTTTATTTAGATGTTACGTATGGTTGCAATGGTTTCAAGTGTTTTCAGGTATTTTTTCAAGTGTTTCAACTGTCTTTCAGACGTATGTTGTAACTGCTGTATTTTGATGTTTCAAAAGTAGATCGGGTGTTGCATGTCTCTTCCTCAACTCCCGGCACCAACAGGGCATCCATACGACGTTGTGGCCGGGTTATTCGAATCGGAGACGCTGCGCCCCTCCCCCTCTTGTCGCTTAGGCTGCGCGGGCCCTGCGTGGAGCTCGCAAAATGGAGTGCAGCACGCGGGTGTCCGGTTGCAGACGTCCAGACGCTAGCACTGCCGAATCTAGAATTACATCTTTTTTTTGGGGAATGGAGATAGTAAGTTCTAGTACACAACAGCATACTGTTCCATATACATATTATTCACTAATTGGCACTAAATTTGTGGCACAATGAAGCATCAAGCCTTTGCAAAAATGTCCACTGACATTTGGCACCAAGTGAAAAAAAAATCAGTAATCGCGTCATGTATCAGGATATCCCTCGGGTCTTTCTTTTTTTTTTTGAAAGGCACCCTCGGGTCCTCTTCACCTGCCAGCCATCTATACACACTAGCAGAGCCTGACCTTTCATGATGAACCATTTCCAGGGAGCAGACGCCAGTGAACGTGACACCACCTCCAATTTCAAAACTTCCCTCCAAATGTGGCAACTCCGTGACGCCGGTGCTCGAAGGGGAAAGCCTGATCCTGCATGGTCAATCTCGGGTGGCTTTCCGGTTGTTCCAATCCAAACACGCCGCCAGTCTACCACGCGGTGAGCCGTGAGCGGACGCCAACTGGAGCGCCACCAGCAGGAGATAGCCAGTAGTTAGAAGGAGTAATCAATGTTTTGCAGTGGCAGCGCGGTGGCGTATCTGGGCGCAAACCCCCGTCTCTGGCGTTTAATTCGAGGCAGATGCTGCGGCTGATGACGCGAACGTCACATCGGCGATTGGATCATCTACGCCTCTACGGACTCCACCGGTGTCCTCTTCCTCGTACCCCTCTCGTCTGCTAGTCGTCTTCCCCTCGTCTCCTGCGAAACCGAGCGCTGCGCGCGTTCATACGGAGGCGGGGCGGCTCGGCGTCGGGGGATCTTTCGGCGTGTGGGGAATTCTAGAGGAGACGGACCGATCGGGATGGAGCGCTTCGTCTTCGTCCTGCTCTTCTTCTTGTGCAATTCTTCCTTCCGATTCACAGGTGATCTTTCTTCTTCGTGTTCGTGTTCTTGCTCGTGCGCGCGCGTTTCCATTGTTGGCTATTGTTCTCGAGAAATGGCAGCGCAATCTGCGATTATTGCTGATCGTTTTGACCGCGCTGAATCAGATGCCTACGACCCCATAGATCCGAACGGGAACATCACGATCAACTGGGATTTTCAGGCCCTCAACGTCAAGGATATGTCCCCGTACACGGTGCGCATACGTGCTTGTGAGTTTTAGCATCGCCATCTTACCGACAGTGTGAATCTTCCGGCTGATGATGCACACCAAGAAAGATTCTGACTTCTCTTACTATCCGTTCCTTACTGGTTAATGCTACAGATATATTTTCTTTCATGTTCCAAGTAGCCATTTTCTCCCTTTCGTAACAACATGATTAATTTGATTGGTGCATCCGGAGATGAAGCATGTATCCTGATCGAAGGAGAGAAGATGAATCGATTTGCTCCGTGCGTAGGTCATGGTAAGCATCCACAACTACCAGATGTACCGGCACATCGAGCATCCGGGGTGGCGGCTGAGCTGGAACTGGACCGGCAAGGAGGTCATCTGGAACACGGTGGGCTCGGAGACGACGGAGCAGGGCGACTGCTCCCGCGTCGGCGCCGCGAACGCCCGCCCGCATTGCTGCCAGAGGCGGCCCGTCATGGTGGACCTGCCGCCCGGCACCCCGTACAACAGGCAGGTCGCCAACTGCTGCCGCGGCGGCGTGCTGTCGTCCCTCGTCCAGAACAATTTGACGTCCACCGCCGCGTTCCAGATGGTCGTCGGCGAGTTCGCCCTCGCCAAGGACGGCGGCAGCGGTAATATGGAGCCCGAGAAGCCGTGGCATTTCGACATCGGCGTGCAAGGGTACACCTGCAGCAACGCGACCACGGTGGCCCCGACCAGGGTCAAGGTCGACAAGAACCGCTACGAACAAGTGCTCCGTAAGGCTTTTTTTTTCTCCTTTTGCATTGCACTGTCTAGGCCGTTCAAAGGCCGTGCCGCGCGCGTTCTCCTGCATCTGCACCCACCATACACAGCTGCACCACCTGAGGATCGAGCTGAACTCCGTGTGGTTTCGTTGCTGCTGCGCTGTCTGCCGTGCAGTGACATGGCAGGTGACCTGCTCGTACTCGCAGTACCGGGCGTCGGGGGCGCCGTCGTGCTGCGTCTCCATGTCGACGTTCTACAGCGACACGATAGTGGATTGCCCGCGCTGCAGCTGCGCCTGCCAAGGGTCCCCAACGTCGCCACAATGCGTCAGGCAAAGCCAGTCCCGCACCAATTCTTGTCCTGCTCGCTCACCCGTATACTAGATCGTAGCGCCATATGTACATCTTCCTGATCCGTGCACATCGTGTTTCTCTTTTCCAGCGTCGACCAACCAGGTACGCCAGCGTTGCCGGCGAGCAGCGACGACGAGCCGGCGGCGCCGATCGTCTGGTGCTCCGAGCACATGTGCCCGATCCGGGTGCACTGGCACGTGAAGGTGAACTACCGGCAGTACTGGCGGGTGAAGGTGACGGTGTCCAACTACAACCTAGTGAAGAACTACAGCGACTGGAACCTGGTGCTGCAGCACCCGAACTTGCGAAGCCTGACGCAGCTGTTCAGCTTCAACTACAAGCCTCTCGTCGAGTACGGCAGCTTCAGTAAGTGACCACACGGAGCACAAAAATTTGCAGCATAGTCGCTGAGTATGCATGAGAGGAAATGATGCGAGTCTTGTGGGTTTTTTGTGGTTCTTAAAATTGCAGACGACACGGGGATGTTCTGGGGGTTACGTTTCTACAACGAGATGCTGCTGCAGGACGGGAACGTGTAGACCGAGATGATTCTGGAGAAGGAGAGCGACTTCACCTATTCCGGGGGTTGGGCGTTCCCGAGGAGGGTCTACTTCAACGGGCACGAGTGCGTTATGCCGCCGGCAGACCAGTACCCCAGACTGCCCAACGGAGCCTCGGCTCTGCGGGGGTCGCTGATCGCCGGCCATTGCTTGCTGCTGCTATTATTCCTTGTTCTCGTGTACACAAGTTTGTTTCAGAAACAACTAAGCAAAGGTTGCCCACGCAAATAGTGTGGGTAGCTGGCTTTCGTCGTTTTAACATTTGGATTTTTCTTACTTAAAATTAATTTCTGTAAATAATTACCATGTTCGTTTCGCTGGTTTATTGTGGCTGAAGTACTGTTCGCTGGTTTGTTGTGAGAGAAAAACACTGCTGGATGATTGCTGATTCTGCTGATCGAGCGAAACGAACAGGGCTAATATTGTTTCTTTGTATGTGTTTTCATTGGCACGAATTCCATAGGTATCCATTGGATTAAAGCTATTATTTTCTATTTTTCCTTTTCTTTTTATTTTTGTTGCACCTCATGTTACACAACTTGGTAGAGGGTGAGGTGAAATTGAGGGGGAGGGGAAAGGCATTTCTGTATTACACAACACAAATAGTCACTAAAAAGAACTTCACAATTGCTATGTGTTTCATAAAGCACAGACTTTGATTGGCGACACGTCACGCTCCTACGCGAGTGCGCGACCCAGATGGCCTGGCCTGCTTGCGCGACCCACACATGTGGCCTGGTCTACTTGCGCGACCCACACATGGTCAGCATGCAGCTAGATACAATGGTCATGCATGCGCAAACCTATGCATTTTAATTTTGCTTTCTTTCTTTTAAAATACGAAAACTTTCGTATATGTAGTCCGTTTTCAGTTTTATTTGCACCGTTGTGTTTTTTATGAGAGCTATAAAACTAGAACCATAATGCTTATATTTTGAAATTTATTTTATATAGTGATAACTTATGTTGTATGTATAGTAGCTACTTTATGTATTTTATATATAGTGGTAATGAAAATAACTTGTCACTTGATCAAAGTATTGCTACATACTTTAAAATTAAACTTGCCACACAAAAGGTCATGCAGCTTGTAGTGACTAACATTGTGTAGGTGGCTTGCTAGTGGTAAAAGTAGAGTTAGAGCAAATTGCTATTTCCCCATCTTATTGTCTAACAAGTTGCTCTAGTCAATTTATAGAATTTTTATTAGACTATTCATCCCCCACGAGCCACTTAGGATCTTTCACAGTCCCCTATAGCTATAGCATCATTTTAAGGAAAGAGAAATGGAGATCGGATTGAGCAATCCGCTTTCACTAAAAACTATCATATAGGGAATGACGTGAAAAAATACTATAGCAGTCCTTTTTCTAATCATCTTTTCCTTTTTTTCTCAATCCTCCTAAAACATCTCCTCGATCTCTCAGACGGAGGGGAAGAAATAGCCTTTTTCTCAACGGTAATGCTCAGGGTCAGGCTCCGTCCAATCGAACGCCACTTCCTGGGCCAGCGTGCGTACTACCGGCCCCAACAAGCTTGCCTCCTCCTCTGTACGTCTCCATCTCAAAATATCTTCCTATTTGCTTGTCCATCGCACGCTTCACAGCGTCATACACCCGTTAGCCCGTCCCACTTCGCATTCGCCGTAGCGGCCATCTCTCCCCATGCGGCCTCATCCTACTCTGCTTGCTTCTCGCTCCTGCCCATCACGTGCCCCACCCAAGCCTCACGCTCCTTGCTCCCGCAGTCCCACCCATTGTGCGCCCACCCGAGCTGTCGGGTGTGTCGCCCGCCTCCGCTAATGCTGGTGGTGCCATCTCACGCCTCAGGTCGATCCCCATAGAACCAAGTGCACCCACGAGCGTCGCCCATGCTGGTGGTGCTTGCACGTTGCCGCTCGGCGCTGGCTCCCACTCCAATGCCGAAATCAACCGGCCCTAGCCTCTCCCTCTCCCTATGTTGCAAATATATGTTTCAAGTGTTTTTGATGTTATCAGATGCATGTTGTAAGTGTTTCATATGGATATTGCGAAAGTAGATCAGGATGTTGCATATGTTGTAAGTGTTTCAGAGGCATGCTGCAAGCATTTGTTTAAAACGTTTCATCTGTTTTAGATGTATGTTGTAAGCGCTTTTTATCTGGATGCTACACATGTTTTACACATCTGTTGCAAGAGTATGTTTGAAATGTTTAAGTTGTTTCAGTCTTATGTTACAATAAGTGTTTTGATGTTGCAAGTTGCAAGTGGTTTACCTAAATGTTGCATATGTTTCACACACATGTTGCAAGTGTATGTTCCGAATGTTTTATCTGCTTTAGACTTATGTTGCATTTAAGTGTTTCATGTTGCAAGTGTTTCAAGAGGTATGTTCAGGGAGTCATGGGGCACGGCCCAGGCGCCAAGGAAGGGGCGCAGCGATCCGGGGGCCAGTGGATAGGGCGCACAGTGCACCTAGGGTCCTGTAGAAGGGGCGTGCTCGTTCTCATCCCGACTCTCGGGTCTCGCCGTGTGGAAAGAGCGGAAGGGATCAGGGGAAGGAGCAGCGGGCGCAGGGTGAGATACATGTGCGGGGTGGGACGAGGCGAACGAGGACCGACGCACGTGTGCAACAACGAACGGCGCATCACCAAGCACCGGTGGGCGGGCGGGCTGGTGATCGAAGCCGGGGTCACGTGATGGCATTTTCTGATGGGCCGTTCTGCTAGGCCGTTTAGTGGATGTGTGCCCATGATACCGTCCGATGGAATTCTGTCCCATCGAACGTCTGGTCATCGACAATTTCCTTTTGTCAATGGCCTTTGCTTCCACAGTCACTTGGGCATAGTTCCTTGTGCTCCAAAGTCAGGGAAGTGCAGAGAACTGTGCCTTTAGCTGCAAAATTGGATATCGTCGTGCTCGTCCTAATCGACAGAGGCGGAGCCACCACTAGGGCGAGCTAGGGCGGCCGCCCTAGGTCCCTTCGGCCGGGCACCCCTTCCCTATCCTCGGATTTGGCGACCGACGAGGGCGGGGAGGCTGAGGAGGTGAGGAGCCGAGGTTGTAGACGACGGCGGCGCTGCTTCCATTCAGTTCGAGACAGAGGTGGAGCCACCACTAGGGCGAGCTAGGGCGGCCGCCCTAGGTCCCTTCGGCCGGGCACCCCTTCCCTATCCCCGGATTTGGCGATCGACGAGGGCAGGGAGGCTGAGGAGGTGAGGAGCCGAGGTTGTAGACGACGGCGGCGCTGCTTCCATTCAGTTCGAGACGAGGCAGAGATAGAGGGCGTCATAGGCCTCGCTACGTGAAACTGGGCCGCGGCGTTTGCAACAACCCAAGAGATACCCAGCCGCCCATGCAAAGTGGCCCTGGGAAGGCGGCACCACGACAGGCCACAGCCGCTCGCCCTCGCCCGCTCCAGCTCCGGGCTCCTGCGACCAGACGACCGCTGCGTCGCCATGGCCTACAATCTCTCCCTCGCCATCCTGCGATCCCGTCCGCGTCCGGCGCCTGCCGATTCGGCGCCGCCGCTCAGGCTTTCGGCAACTCCCTCGCCTCTCCACGCAGCGGCGGAGGACGAAACAAAATTAAGGTATGGCAGAGTTGATAAGATAAATAGCAGAGTAATATATCACATTGAAATGGTTTATACACATGTCACCGTGACCGTCAAGCAAAGAATATATAAGTAAAACATTTAGGATAAATAGAATTATAAAAAATACAAGTGAAGTCAACAAACAAATTATGCTAATTACAAGTTTGCAATATGTACCTCTGGTTGTAGCACTGCACTTTCCCTTGCCCTTTCCTTTCTGATCCATATTTTTATCTTATAATTTATTGTGCTTTCAAATCAACCAATAAAAAGTAATTCATAATAAAAAAGAAATGGAACAACCAACAATGAGAAAAAAGTTTCAGGCTTACTTACTGTGCTAAACTGGATTGAGATGTGGAGTGCGGAGGGTTGCAGGCTTGCAGCAGCTGATCAACAAGCGCTAGGGTCTAGGGACAGGGTCTAGGGCTAGCAGAGTAGCAGTTCGCCTGATCCTGATCTGGGCGGCGATCAGAACTCAAGCGTTGGCGGCGCTGCGTGCTTGCGTCGATAAAACGAACGGGCGAACTACAGATGCCGTAGTCTATGGCAGGAAACACGTAGTCCAAACGTGGTGCCAGCCCAAGCCACAGCCCACGAGGCCCAAAGGCCCAAGTAACGATTCATCTCTGTCTCAGTTATCTTCTTCCTCCCGAGCCTCGCCCTCCGTTCTTTAGGTGAATATCAGCGCCAACGACCTTGCCATGGCTGCTGGGGGTGATTTGGGGTAGGCATCTGCGACAGAGTCAAGGTATGGCGACCGCCCTACCTTGCCCTACCGAGCCCTCTGCCCCTGTCCCCACGTCCCCCTGGCCCCCGGTCGCTCGGAGCTCCCACCAGCCGCCGTTCGTCTGTGGCCTGCAGCCCCGCCCCGCGCCTCGGCCCTCGATGGCTGCGGCTCGGCGGCCGTCGGCCGCCCCAGCTCTGCAGACTGCCTACCCCAGCCTTAAGCTCCAGCTCGTGCCCTGTGCTGTGCCAAAATTTTATAGTATATAAGTCCGCCCTAGGTCAATTTGCTGGCTGGATTCGCCACTGCTAATCGATGCGGGTCTCTCGGCCAGTCGGCCGTCCTCGGTGGCGTCGGTGGTGCGCGGTGGTGGCCTTCCCCACCGGTCTGGGCGGAGAAAATCGTCGGCCGCACGTTCCTCTGCTGTCTGCTGCGTTCTTCGCCTCCTCTGCCACATCCGCTGCCTCTTGCCTTCGCATTTCGCTTCGTGGCTGTGTCCCAGCCCGGATCCTTTCACCCCCTCCCTTGCCTCCTCCGCTCCCGCCCACCGCCCTAGCAGCCCCATTGTGCCCTCATTCCCTCGACGTCTCCGTCGTGTTGTGAGGCGGGTGCACGGCAGAGTTTCCACGGTTGCGGCATACGGAGCCGATTCGTCGCCGGTGGATCCACTCACAGGTTACGGCGACAGGCCCGATGGGATGTCCCTCATCTCAGCGCGGATGGAGTCCCTCCCCTCCTCCCAGATCGATTCCCGTTCTCTACCGTATCCAAAACAGGCAGCCGCAACTTCGGTGGATCCGCCGTCAGCATCCATACCGAGACCAACATGTTTGCTTTGTGGTGCAGGGTCCGGCGGGCTCCAGCCCCACGAACCAGTACACGTCCGTGCTCGAGTTCAGGATCCTCAACAACGAAAGCGACGGAGCCGGCGCCGACGAGGATGACGACACCACACCGTCGCCTCGCCAATGACAGTAGCCCCAGGCCTAGACCATAAGAAGGGGGAAATATTGCCATTAGGCTTTGGGCCCAAATAAGCTGGGCTAGGCGATCCCTACCGGAGTAATTGTAGACGGATTTTGATAAAACTGCGGAGGATATACAATGCAAATAACCGATCTAATCCCTTTTCTTATCCTCAAATCTGCAGCAACCAAAGCACCCCGCCATGGCGACAATGTCGACTCTCCTGCGGGCTGTCCGTAAAGCGTCGCTCGCGTCTCGCGCCGCTGCGGCAGCTGCATCTCGCGCCGCTGCGATGGCATCCCGCTCAGCGCGTGCGGCCGGCGTAGCCGCAGCAGCCAACTTAGGCTCAGGGGTCTTGTGCCCCCTCAAGAGCTGCCCTGCTCGCGGCGGCGATGTCTCCACGACCACGAGGCCTCCCGGCCCCTTCCCTTCCATCGCCGATTACCCGCACTTGCCAGGTAAGCCGATCCCACCCTCTTCCTGGTGCAGGGATCCGGTATTCGTAGATAGGGAGGGCTACGGATCCATCCATCTCATAAATTATTTGTGCTCGCGCGAGAAGCCAAATTGCATGCTAATCGCTGTGCGTTCTTGACACTACTAATTCTCATAAAACTGTCATAGATCATGCTAAAACTCCAACGGACAAGGACATGGAGTCGGATGAAGCTGTATGGGCCTTATATGAGCGCTGGTGCAAGGTTTTCAAGAAGCAACGCGACCCTGCCGAGATGGCTCGCCGGTTCAAAATATTCAAATTTTATGCAGAGTATGTGCACGACTGGAACACTTACGTTCCTGAAGATCCAGAGGAAGCAGCCATTCACCTTCAGAAAAGAAGAGAGGCCAAATTACTTCTTTCAAAGGGCGAAGACGTCTCACACTTTGATGAGTGGCATGTGCCATATCAATTAGGTCGACTCTCCGACGGGGGCGATCCATTTCTTCGTGAATGCGATTATAACTTGTTGAAGCTAATCGAAGCGAGTGAAGCATGCAGTGCTGTCAAAGATGTCATAATAGAGTAGTTTGCTTAATGAGATGATTTGAACTCGCCAGATCTCTCGAATGCAATAAGTTAGGCTTTGCTGTTCCATGTACTTTTGCTTCTGTGTGTGCTAAGTTATACTACCATGTCTACTATGTTATGCTTCTGTAACATCTGTTTTAAGGGGTAATGATGTTTTCCATATGCTTCCATCTGATTAAAGTGTCTATTTTAGTTTTCTGCATTTAAAGGCACAAGAGCTCAAACCTTTCAAGATTAGTACGGAGACAATAATATATGGCAGCTGTTCGAACACTAATTCATTGAACATTACGACGAAAAAAAGGTGAGTATTGTTATGTGTCAAGATTAGTACGGAGACAGTAATATATGGCAGCTGTTCGAACACTAATTCATTGAACATTACGACGAAAAAAAGGTGAGTATTGTTATGTGTCCAAAATTTAAAATATTTATCACTATTGTTCATGCATTGTTCGTCAATGTATAAGCTAGCAATTATATCCAGTACTAGGTTTATATCCATGTGTTGCAGCAGGAACAAAAATAAGACTACGGTAATTCAAATTTGTTTACGGATTGTTGCCATGGAATGAGATAAATCCGAGAGATATAACTGAAATCAAAAGAGGTAAGCATACAGTTACTTGTATTGTTCATTACATAACCAGGGGAACAAAATAACATTCCAATTTTTGTATCTTTTGATGAAACCATCCAAGTAATAAAGTTCTGTGCCTACATTGTAGGCATGAACCCAGTATACAGAAAGCTGGAAGAACAATTCGTGCCTCACTGCCTATAAAGCAGACATGGTTGAAGTTGTACCATCTTGTTGATTGGGACAGATACAAGAATGGAGCAATTCATGCAAAAACTGAGTCCAAGGATTGTAAATTTGAGTCCATGTCTCAACATATCATGGATAAGCGTCCTTAGTGAAGTGCATGAGAATTCCATGCACAAGGACTGGAAAGCCCAACAGAAGCGAGTGCTTTATTCTCTCCAGGTGAGTGTGCATATTAGAAATTTTCTTGACCACATTGCATTTCCTAAAAACCCACAAGTGGAAGCAAAGTTCCCTTGAAATGGAGCAGTAATTGCATTGTGATTGAGGAAAAAAAAATCAATTACAGGTACTAAGAATTGTTTTGTACTTTTGATCAGATCTGGAGTGACTGTGTATAGAGATGATTAATCCCCCAAAACATATCTATCAATATATCCAACTGCATTGCAGCTTGATCTAGGCTATATCACTCACACCACATTGTACCAGCAGCAACAAGCAAGTATTAGCAATGACATATGCCCAGGAAGGTTGCATATACATTAAATTGCTTCTTGCCATTGACATCGCAATAATTGTGTTAAACAAAGCTCCAATACAGGACATAAAGTGAAAATGCTGTAACAATGTATGTGTCAAATGCAAGAAAGCCAGCTAGCCTTTTAGTTTTCAGAAAGCACCAATAATTTCTTTGTTTTTAGCATCAAGAACAATTGCATAAACTCGTTTGTAATAGAATAGGATCAATATATATACAAATGCATGATCATAGGAATTCGTCCTGCATTAGCAGGTGTCAAATCCAAATTGCCAAACTATTACATAAAGGTTTGAGCTATGAATATATATACAAAGACAAAATGCAGAACAATGTCTATCCTACTATATTGCAGTTAGTAATGGCATAATCCGTATCATATCTCTCCTTAAGACATACATAGTGCTTCCCGCTTTTGGTTTTAAATAACTTGTCAAGGCTATTCCATTTCCTTTCCTCCTTGGGTAACTACCTTTTTGAGGAGATGGCCAAAAGATGCGAGCAACCCTAGCCGACGTTTGGCTCCCCGCCGCCGCCGCCTGAGGGGCGGCGCCCCCTCCCCCGTGCCGGCGCCCGTCTTGGGCCCACCGCCCACCCTCTCCTCCCCCGCCGATGGCCACCTCAACCACATCCTCGCCGCGGATCTCAATGAAAAGCTCCCTACATTCCCTCCTGAAGAGCCAGGTGGCAAAGAGATCACATTCAAGCATGTGCTATTGAACAATTGTCAGGAAGCCTTTGAAGGTGCTAGCAGCTTAAGGGCTGAGATTGCTAAAATAACTGGCCATGACCAAGAGATGGAGAGAAGGGACAAAGAACGGTTGGTCAAACTTAGAACACTTGGAAATATTCGGCTAATTGGTGAGCTACTCAAGCAAAAAATGGTTCCTGAGGAGATAGTTCATCACATTGTCATGGTATACCAGGAACTAACAAAAGCACCTCTATTATCCAGTGAGAACTCTTCTGATCCATTCTTTGTATGCAGGAGCTATTGGGGTATGGGCCCGATAAGAAACCATGCCCTGAAGAGGAAGATGTCAAGACTATCTGTCATTTCTTCAGTACGATTGGTAAACAGCTTGATGAGAACCCAAAGTCTCGGCGGATTAATGATACCTACTTCATCCATATGAAGGAGCTAACAATGAATCCCCAGCTCGCACCACGATTGAGGTTTATGGTTCATGATGTGATTGATCTCTGATCAAATAACTGGGTGCCTTGACGTGAGGAGGTAATTAAATCACTCTACTGTATATATATGATTTAACTACCTTACATTCCTCGGATTTGTAATGGCATTAATACCTTGATCTCGCATGTACTATGTGACTGAATGGCATGCTTAGAATCATTCTGTTACTTTGATATGCCAGCATGAATTTTGCTGAAGTTAATGCTTGACTCTACATTTTGGATGCATACAATGAATCTGTGATATTGATGCATCACTTAGAACATTCTTGGTATCGTATATCATATTCATACATAGGTCACAGAACATAGCCACACTTTCAGTTCCTTGTAAAATTGTTCTGATATCTATGCTGTTTGTGACATTCAGATTAAGGCCAAGACAATCAGTGAAATTCACTCCGAGGCAGAAAAGAATCTTGGATTACAACCTGGAGCAGCATCTGTCATTAGGAATGGCCGTAGCTCACCAGGAGGGCCCCTTTCGCCTGGAGGTGGGTTTCTGATGAATCTCCCAGGAACTGGAGGTATGATGCCTGTAATGCCTGGGTTGGACAATGATAACTGGGAAGTTCCCTGTTCTAGATCAATGCCAAGAGGTGACTCGATTCGCAACCAGGGGCCGTTGCTTAATAAGCCATCAACAGTTCAAAAGGCATCATCTATTGACATGAGGCTTCTTCCTCAAGGCAGTGGTGGCGCAGCACTAATCGGCAAGAGTGCACTTTTGGGAACGGGTGTTCCACCATCTTTTCCTCTCAGCTTTACTCCTGGGCCAGCACCAGCTCAAACCACACCATCACCAAAACCATTAAATGCAGCACCAGATGTTGCCCCTGCTCCTGAGAAACCAGCCAGTGCTCCCAAGGGGAGCTCTGCTGAGCTTCAGAAGAAAACAATATCTCTTCTTGAGGAGTATTTCTGGCATACGTATTTTAGATGAAGCACAACAATGTATCGAGGAGTTGCAGAGTCCTGGTTACTACCCAGAAATTGTTAAAGAAGCTGTCAATCCTGCTCTAGATAAAGGCACCAATTTTGTTGATCCTCTCGTTAGGCTACTCGAGCATCTGTACACGTAGAAAATTTTCAAGACTGAAGACCTGGAAGCCGGTTGCTTGTTATACAGTGCTCTGCTGGATGACATTGGCATTGACCTTCCTAAAGCTCCAACACAATTTGGTGAGGTCATTGCTCACCTGACTCTGTTGGGTGCCTTGAGATTTGAAGCTGTGGAGGAGATTCTAAAGAAAATGGAGGATACATTCTACCGCAAGGCAGTTTTTAATGCTGTAATGAAAACTTTGGAAGCAAACCCATCAGGTCAGGCTATCTTAGGCTTACAGGCTGCTGTAATAGACGACTGCAACAGCCTTTTAAAATAATCGTCCTAGCAGCTTTGGCCTATCAACTGTTTCAGATGTTGTATCTTGTGAAAGCCAGCGTCGTGTATTCTCTATTGTTTAGGTGTCCAAGGAACTCAGTACCAAAGATGTGAGGAACAGCCAGTTTTGAGCTGCATAATTTTGCGATATCAGATGAGTGTTGATTATTATTGTTTCGACCAGGAAGGAAAGAAAGAAGCCATGGATTTTGCTCTTGGGCGACCATCTTAATTTGCTGGAGCTCCAGATGAACAAGGCTAAACGTGATGTTTTTGTGTCCATCAAAAATGTTGTTAGTTCTTTTTCTGTGACTACACATTTTGCAACATTGTACTATGGTTTTGGAATGTTTTATCGGTTACAATATATTGTGTTATTTAGGAGTCGTGACTCGATCTTCCTAGGTCCTGGTTTACCCTGTTGCCGTGATGTTGTTATGGTGATGCATGCTGTTCTTCCTTTGGGCTTTGGATTTCCATGCTGTTTAACTGAAGATTTGATGATGGCTGACTCCGTATATTCCATTTGGCTGCGCGTGCACTACCTCGCTTTGATTGATATCTTGGCTGTGTAGGAGTTGGAGACGAAGATTTAAGAATTTTCCATTGCTTGTCTCGCTAGTTTAGTTAAGCCACAAGGCAGCACGGCAGCGGCACCACATTGATAGCGTGTGTCCAGTTGCGCCGCGTCGTTGCCTCCACGTCATGCGCTAGATCCAATTCCAACACATTGTGTTGTATGTCACTGGAGCGTTCGTGCGTGTGTGGGTCATGTCAAAACTCGAAACTACACTGGTAAGAAAGGCATAGGCACAGGTTCGGTTCTCCCTAGTCCCTACTGGCTACTGTCGCCGGCCATCGCCGGCCAGGCGGGCACATACACGCTCCGAATGTACTAGGCCAGAACAAATATGTAAATGTCCCCACTACTAACGCCCACAAAGTAGTAATCAAAGCGGCAAGACCTTCAGATTCTCATTGCAGTTGCACCAGAGGGAAATAAATATATATGTGCTTAGCACAGCACCGCTTGCTCCAGAAGGAGACAAGAGACAACGGCCTGAAGTGAAAAGTTCCTAGCAGACGCCGCTCCAGATGGAATGAAAGTGAAATGCTAGCAACCATCCTTGAGCAGGCAAGTCATATATCAAGATCCTAATCCTGAAGGTAAACAAAAGAAGAAAACAATTTAAGGAATGAAAAAAAATATAAAGCACCACAAAAAGGAAAAGAAAACTTAACCTATTTACTCGAAGGAAAAGCAAACACTTACCTTCTGCATAGTAAGAAATCTCTCACGGAGCTCTTGGCAAAGATTTCTCCCAGTGATCGGGTGTTCACATGGAAGGACGTTCCCGCTGTGAACACCACCACCTTTGATATCCACTTTTGACACACACACTTGCACTTTTTCTTCCCCAAATCATCAGTTAGACTACCATGCACGGCCATTTCAACGAGGTCCATTTCTGCTTCTGGAAAAGGAAACGGAAAACATAATTAGAGTTGTATCCAATCATCTCACGCGAACGCATTTCAAAACTAATCATAACTAACCATTCAAATCAATATCACAGAGCACATCCTTTATTGGATCCGGGTCACTCTTTATCTTCCTCCTGAAAGAACTGCAGACGACCTGACACTTGGTGACTTCGTCCAGTTTCTTTTGCTCTTTTTCTGGAAGCATCTTAGTGGCAGACTTCGGTACTAGTGGTCAAAGTGAAAACCACAAATACCATCTGCCCCTTCGAGCTCTTTCATAACAGGTTTACCATCTACATCCAAACGCCATCTCCTGGGATCTCTGCCCAGGAAGTGCATCTGCTTCTCCCAACAGGCCTTCTTTACTTTTGTATCAAACTCAGCCATCTTCTACCCAAAACCAAAATAATGAAAACTGGTAAATATGACCTTTATATACAATACCAAGAGTTTTAATAACAGGACCTAACATCTAGTAGTTTTAAAACACGTGTAGCAGCAGCATCACACTGTTAAACAAAATTACATGCTGAACCAGTGGCGGGGTGGCCACTGTGCTGAACGTACAATATTGAACACACTATTACGATATCAAATTTATTGATATGGACTAAGCATTGATGAAATACAAATAAAAATATTCATTAGCACTGGCATACTGCTGTCCTATGCAAATTAGGAGATCTACAGCTTGGAAAGCACTGTTATATACCTGGTTGCAGCCTTTAACCGGAGTCAAAACAACCTGATAGAACTTCAAATCGACCTGATAGCTCTGCAAACGACCATCAAACTCAAGCTGCTGTCGAAGATCAACAGAAAATGGGGTAAGAAAAAAGGTGGTACATGATCACGACATTATAAGCAGGAACGGCACGGTTGATGAAAAGCAGTAAGGCCAATCAAGTTCACGAGTCACGGTGCTCTTCCCTCCGAATAAACAATACAAATCAGCACCGCACAATTCGGTTCGGATAGCGGTAAGAGGTCGAGACGAAAGAGGGAGGCGATCGGAGATCACCATGGGCCAACGGTGCCCCCACGGCCCCATCAACCTCCTTCACCAGGGTTTCGCAAATCCAAAATAACCAGCAATATCGAGCACCGCAATGAACATACACGGGAGCGAAATTTGAACCAACTCGGAAACGCAAAGCAGACTCACGCATTCAGAACTAATTTGAATTTGAAGGAAGGGGACGAGCGCAGAGATCACGATGGAGCTGCTAGTAAGGCCCGATCAACCGATAAACAAGTGGAAGAAAACCTCGAACAAATTTCAACTAAATCGCAAAGCAGAGACTCACGCACTCAGAGGGAGGGAACTAATTTGAATTTGAAGGAAGGGGAAGAGACATGGAAGCTGCTGGTGAGGCTCGATCAACCGAGTAAATAAACAAGTAAGAAAAACTCAAACAAATTTGAACAAATTTCAACAAAAGAGAGGGAACGAGGATAGCACCTCGAAAAGCAAAGCATGAGAAAGAGAGGGAACGAGGATAGTACCTCGAAAAGCAAAGCATGAGATGAGCGGGAGAGGGAGCCGAAGGGTAGCGATTTATATAGGGAGTCGTGCTCGCTTCGTCAGGTGCCCGCCGATGGGTCGGCTCCACCAGCTCGGGCTCCACCGGACCACGTTTATGCCACGCCATATGCCCTGCCAATCAGGAAATTGGTTATTACAGACCAGTAATCTCCAAACATTAATAGCAACTTAAAGTAGTCCCAGCCAGGTATCGAACCCGGGACTGCACTAGCCATGTAGGCCTTGGTTATTTCTAGTATGAAATGCACCCGCAGCCGTAATTAATAGAGGTTAACAGGGAAAAATATCCCCTAATTAATTACTCCTTGGTAAGCACAATCATGTCCTAAGCACAATCACAGTCAAAGTTGTTTCTTGGGAAACGCAAACGAGACAGTTATTTTGGGACAGTATATCCTAATTTTAAGTCCTTTTTATTGCTTCCCCGATGTCACTGTCACTAGAGGTGCCATAATTATATTTCCCTCTAGAAATATACATGATTCATTACACCTCTAATACCATGCATCACTGAATTGACACATCATTACATCAATGTGTATACAGTTCTTCTATTTGTTGATGGTTACATTAGCGCACTAATAGTCTTTATATGATTCCAATGTTTTCAAGGCGTTGCTTAGGCGTCGCTTAAGCGCCAAGGCGCTGAACGCACGACGCCTTAGCTGACGACTCGCCTTAGATTCGTGTGGCATCCGCCTTACAGCCGAGGCGTCCAAAAAACGTCGCTTTGGCGTCCAAATCGCACCAAATCGTGTATGGCGGGCGCCATATGAGGAAGCCTCTGCTCTGGGCAGTGGGAAAACACGGGAGAATCGGCGCGAAAAAAGGAAAGAGAGCGCGAGCGCACGGTAGAAACAGCGCACGCGCGCGGGAGAAACTCAGAAACAGAGCGCAGAGAGAGCAAGCATGCAGGGGACTCCAGTGAGCGGGAGAGGAAGCCGCAGCTCACCCGCGCCGCTGCATTCACCCCCGCTGTCGCTGCTGGGGGAAGTTGCCGCTCGGCCGTCCGCATCTGGGCCATGCAGCCGCACCCTCTTCCCTGTCAAGAAGCCATGCAGCCGCGCCCGCATCTGGAAGAGAGAGGGAGGGAAGAGACAGAGAGAGGGGCGGAGGCCGGAAGCGGAAGTCAGAAGGCAGGAGAGTTGCGGCAGCGCTGGAGTCTAGAGAGGATTGGGGATTCAGGAGCAGAGAGATGAAGACATGCTTGGTGGATGAGGAGCACATGGGCTGCCTAATGGGCTGGGCCAGACCACTTCTTACTCCTCCCTTCTTTTTCCTTTTTCCTTTTATTTCTCTTCACCATCTACTACTCTGAGCACCTGTTTTAAATTTTTCTTAAGCTGTTAAGGCGTCGCCTTGCCTTACGCCTTACTCGCCTAATCGTAAGGCGGTAGTCAGTCGCCACGCCTCGCCTTACCGCCTTAAAAACATTGTATGATTCAATGTATCGCAAGCCAGCTCAGCACAGGTAGGTGCGCAGCAACACCGTGCCTAATTTCTAGTGATTATTGAATTACTATTTGTCATTTACACTTGTTTCATAAATCTGCAGGTTTAGTTCAGAAACAGCAGGTGCCTGCGAAACAAATGGCCATCAGGTGAGCACATTCACGTTCTGCTAAACTTGAAATGATAAGACAATTTTAATCAAGATTGGCTGTTCTCCATTGGTGAATCAATTGACAAATTTCAGAGTTCACGGTGTAGTATCACATCATTATATCAGTCTTCAACCTAACCTCCTGTACTTCATCAGAATGTTCAGATGAATCTAGATGGAACCAATATGTATGATGTGATGGACTATGACATGAACTGACGTTTCTAGTATTTGTTGCAATTGAAAAGAAGATATTTTATGAATTTGATAAATGGAAGCGTCCCAAGTGGCACAGATGATACAGTAATAAGAACATTGAATTCAAAATATCATTGCAAGAAGACATACCTGCATAGTGGAACTATAGCTTCCTCTATATCCCTGGCCCATAGAGACCATTCTATCTGCACTGCAGTGAGAGGGTGAACCGAATGAGCGCGCCTTATGGTATATAGGTATCCATGCTTGTTTCAGACATGCCAATGCATTTCACTTTTCCTTCTTGGACCAGCTCCAGAGTTCATCATCTAACCTTGTATAAGAAAGTGGCTATCAGATTTGCAAACCTTTCCTACTTGCTGAGTCAAGTTTACAATGTCAAGGCACAGATACACACAGTTTCCTCTATGGGCACTGACTGATCGATGCAGTGCAAGTAATAGAGGTCAATGTATTCGACATCTAGGCGTGCGAGGCTGCCTTCACAGCATTCACGGACATACTCTTGTGTCCCCTTTATGCAGATGTTGTTCAACTTGTTGGAGTGTGAATGTATTAGGCCCATGAGGCTAGGCCCATGTGGCCCATGTATGGTACCTATATAGCTACCCTTCTAGGGTTAGCCCAAATTAATGAATCACAACTTCTAGCATGGTAATCAGAGCCTAGTTTTTTTTCTCTCCTCTTCCCTGTCCAGCCGCCGCCCCTCCTGGTGGCTGCCGCCGCTGGCCAGGAGGCCATGGCCGGCGCTCCTCCTCCCCACCCCTCCTTCTACAGCCCTTTCCCTTCCCTCTCCTCCTCCTCTTCCACATGGGCTCAGGCGCTTGCTGCCCCTTCTCCTGCCGCATCCAGGGGGGCTGCCCGCTCCAGCACCTGGCGGCCCTGTTCTGGGCGCCGCACAGGCCGCCGCCGCTGGCTCCACGCCCCTGCTGGCCGCCGGGCGCTCCTCCCCTCTTCCCCAGCAGCTGCAGCCGCTTCCCCTTGGCGCCGTGCTGCCTGGGGCCACGCCCCAGCCGGCCCTTCCTGCTGGCGTACGCATCCAGCGCCCGCGCCGCATCCTCAAGCAGCGCCTCCAGGTGCCACCGGCGCTCATCCAGTTCACCCGCACCCCCTCGGCCGGTTTTCCCCCGCTCTCCTCTGCAACCAACCTAGGAGCGGGCCTGTTGGGCGGTCCAGCACCAGGCCGCCTCCCCGGCGTTTCTGCCCCAGGAGCGGGCTGCCCCTGTTTCTGCTCCCCCAGGAGCGGGGCGCTTCTCCTCCCGCCCTTCTCCGTTCCGCAGCAGCGGCCCCCGGTTTCTGGCCTCTCTTCCACCTCTACTCCTGCCGCCTTGTGCTGCCAACTTCCCAGTTCTGGTCGCGTTCTGGTAGCGGGCACGGTTGCGGACGGGGGACCCCAGGGCGCCGGACTCTATGGTGCACGACCCTTGGGCACCACTGCTGCCGATCCCATGCGCGCCTCTGCTGCCGCAGCGCCAGGCGACGGCGCGCCTGCTCTCCTCCCTGCCATGGCGCCAAATGACGGCGCGCCCAGTCTCCTCCTTGCCGCCCCACCCTTTGGCGCGGCTCCTGCTCTCCTAGGCGCGCCCGTCCTCCTTCCTGTCGGCGACCTCCACTTTCCTGCCTCACAGTCGTCCCTGCCTCCACAGAGTGGCATTCGCCCGTCGGCGGCAATGGTCACTGGTGCTTCCCCGGGATTTCACCCCACTTCACCTCCCGGTGCCTCGCCTGGGCTTGTCGGTTGGGACCCGGCTGCCTTGGCTTGCTCCTTCAGCACCACCACCAGTCCTGATTGGATCGTCGACTCGGGCGCCACTTTCCACACCACGCCCGATGCGAGTCTACTTTCTTCTCTCCGTCCTCCCCACCCTTCCTGTCCCTCTTCCATCATGGTCGCCAATGGCACCTGCATCCCTGTCTCCTCTGTGGGCACTGCCAGTTCCCACGGCTCCTTTCATATCCCTGATGTTCTTGTGGCTCCCGGTATGGTTCACAACCTTCTCTCTATTCGCCGTTTCACAACTGACAACTCTTGTTCGGTTGAGTTTGACCCCTCTGGCCTCACCGTGCGGGATTTAGCCTCCCGGGTTCCTCGGCTCCGGTGTAACAGCACTGGGCCTCTTTACACCCTTAGTTTCCGGCGTCTGTTTCACCTTCTGCGCCTTCCTCGGCGTCTGTTTCACCTTCTTCGACTTCCTCTGCCGCTTTCGCCGCCACTCCTTCCTCCACCACCTGGCATCGTTGCCTCGGCCACCCTGGCCGGGATGCCTTGCTGCAGCTCAGTCATAGTGCCGACATTCGGTGCTCTCGGGCTCCTGATGATCACTTGTGTCATGCGTGCCAGCTGGGCCGTCACGTTCGCCTTCCCTTTCAGTCCTCTTCCTCACATGCCACTCGCGTGTTTGATCTTATTCATTGCGACTTGTGGACTTCTCCTGTTCTCAGCATGTCTGGCTACAAGTACTACTTGGTGGTGGTCGATGATTTCTCCCATTATTCCTGGACTTTTCCCCTGCGTGCCAAGTCCGAGGCGTTCACCACTCTCAGCCACCTCTTTGCTTGGGTATCCACTCAGTTTGGCCTTACCATCAAGGCTGTCCAGTGCGACAATGGTCGTGAGTTCGATAACTCAACCTCACGTGCCTTCTTTCTTTCTTCCGGTGTCCACCTGCGCATGTCTTGTCCGTATACCTCCTCTCAAAACGGCAAGGCAGAGCGCATAATTCGCACAACCAATGACATCATGTGCAACCTTCTGCTCTAGGCATCTCTACCCGCTCGCTTCTGGGCTGAGTGTCTGCACACCTCTACCTATCTCCTTAACCGACTTCCTTCTACTGCCTGCCCAGCTCTCACGCCTCACCACGCTCTTTTCGGTACCCCTCCTCGGTACGACCACCTTCGAGTCTTCGGGTGTGCGTGCTACCCTAACACCGCCGCCACCGCTCCCCATAAGCTGGCTCCCCGGTCGACCCTCTGTGTCTTTCTCGGATACTCTCCGGATCACAAGGGTTACCGTTGCTTTGACCTTACCTCTTGCCGTGTCCTCATCTCTCGCCATGTCGTGTTTGATGAGTCGGCGTTCCCTTACTCCACCACCTCTCCACCCACACCTCCCGCTGACCCTGCGGAGGCTTCTTTCCCACTGACCCGGCGATTCCGCCACCCTTCTTCCCCTACCCTGCAGGTACTGCTCCGGCGCGCTCTCCTGGTGGTCCCGCCTCGCCCCTGCCGGACTCGCACCAGGACCCTCCGGTGCCTGACACAGTCGAGGCAGCCCCGGAGCTTCCACCCTCGCTCCCTATGGCTCGCTGCCTCCCGTTGTGCCAGATGCTGCCGTTCCGATCGCGGGACCGAGCACACCGACCCCACCTCCTCCCGGGCGCTTCGGACTCGTCTACCAGCGCCGGCGGGAGCCGCGTCCGCCCTCACCTCCTCCCGGACGCTTCGGTATCGTCTACGAGCGCCGGCGTGAGCCGGCTCCGCTGCTCTCGTCACCAGCGCCGTCGTCGCCGGTGCATGCTCCGCCGGCATCGCCACGCTCTCGCGCCGACCCGCCGGTGTACCACCCGCCTCTTCTTCATCAGGACCCTCGTCGCACTCACCCGATGGTGACGAGGCAGGCGTCTCGCCCGCAGGCCCTCACCGTCACCGCCTGCGAGCCGGAGATCTCTCCGGTACCCTCTTCCGTCCGTGCGGCCTTGGCGGATCCTCACTGGCGCCGCGCGATGGACGAGGAGTACGCGGCCCTCCTCGCCAACCAGACGTGGGACCTAGTGCCTCGTCCGCCGGACTCCAATATTGTCACCGGCAAGTGGATCTGGACGCACAAGAGGCGGGCTGATGGTTCCTTGGAGCGCTACAAGGCTCGTTGGGTCCTCCGCGGCTTCACTCAGCGGCCCGGCATTGACTATGCTGAGACCTTCAGTCCCGTGGTGAAGCCAGCTACAGTCCGCATCGTCCTCTCCCTGGCTCTCGAGCGCTCCTGGCCTGTGCATCAGCTGGATGTCAAGAATGCCTTCCTTCATGGCACTCTGACTGAGACGGTCTATTGCAGTCAGCCGGCAGGTTTTGTGGATGCTTCTCGTCCTGACTTCGTCTGCCGGCTCAACAAATCTCTCTACGGGCTCAAGCAGGCACCCCGGCTTTGGTACTCTCGATTCGCTACCTTCCTGCAGACTCTTGGGTTCACGGAGGCCAAGTCTGACACCTCCCTGTTCATATACCACTATGGGGGAGAGACTGCTTACCTGCTCCTCTATGTGGATGACATTGTTCTCACTGCCTCCAACGAGTCTTTGCTCCACCGCATCATTGCCTCACTCCAGAAGGAATTTGCTATGAAGGATCTTGGGGTGCTCCACCACTTCCTCGGCGTCACTGTTGAGCCCCGACCTTCAGGCCTGTTCCTCCACCAGCGGCAGTTCACTTGTGACATTCTGGAGCGAGCAGGGATGACCGCCTGCCAGTCCTGCTCTACACCGGTGGACACCCAGGGCAAGCTGTCAGAGGCTGGGGGTCCGATGCTTGGGCCAGCGGACTCCACCGCCTATCGGAGTCTTGCTGGCGCGCTTCAGTACCTCACTTTCACACGGCTAGACATCACTTATGCCGTCCAGCAGCTCTGCCTCTACATGCATGCTCCGCGGGAGCCTCACCTGGCTGCTATGAAGCTGCTTCTCCGGTACCTCCGTGGCACACTTGGCTACGGGCTGCTCCTCGGTCGGTCTTCCACTGCCGAGTTGGTTGTCTACACCGACGCTGACTGAGCGGGATGCCCGGACACCCGCAGGTCCACCTCCGGCTACGCGGTCTTCCTCGGCGGCAACCTAGTCTCTTGGTCGTCCAAGCGCCAGCCGGTGGTTTCCCGCTCCAGTGCCGAGGCGGAGTACCGTGCCGTGGCCAACGGCGTGGTCGAGGCCGCCTGGCTCCGCCAGCTCCTAGCTGAGCTTCACCGCCCACTCGCCAGGAGCACGCTCATCTACTGCGACAACGTTAGCGCGGTCTACCTCTCCACCAACCCCGTGCAGCACCAGAGGACCAAGCATGTGGAGATCGATCTACACTTCGTCCGCGACCGGGTGGCTGATGAGGACATCACTCCTTCACATACACACAATGATCCACTGCTGGACATTCAAGGTCCAATCACTAGAGCTCGCGCGCGTCAATTAAATTTAGAGGTGAGCTCGTTCCTAAGTAACTCTTTATATGATTCTGAGAATAGATTGCTACCTAATGATTATATTGTGCTTAGGTATGAAGGAGAAGTCCAGGAGACACATGGAGGAGGGCTTGGAGGCGTGGAGGACCAGCGAGGGCGCCCGAATAAAGATGGAGGATCAAACCAAATCAAGTTCGAGTCCACCTCGGAATCCAGGACCAGTCTTTCTTAAACTGGTCACCCAGGACGCATCCGGACTCCGTTTTCGATGATCCATATATGGATGGAAAGCTTATTTGATAAGGAAGCCAACCCAAGTGGTCTCACATCAAAAGCTATTCGGAATCAACGGGAATCGTCGAAACAAATCACCGTCCAGAATCTGTCAGGGCGCTGTGTCACCGTCTTTTGGGCCGTTTGGGCCTTGTAACGTGTTGGCACTTTCCAGGGACGCGAATAGAGGTCCTTGGACGTCCCTTAGGCTATATAATAAGTAGTCACCGCCTACATTAGGGTTAGGTTTTGCTTAGATTATTCTGTTGATAACAGTTTCGCCGCCGTCGTCGGTTTGTGAGACCCCAACTTTGTGAGATTAATCATTCATCTACAATTTGGTTGCATTTCTTTGTGTTCTTACTTGTGTTCTCGATTTGCAGGCAAGGACTTAGCCTTCTCGGCGAGGTCGACCGTGCAACGCCGGTCGATAACCAGAGGAGTCATGGTGCTGCGATTGCGGGGTTCAGAGCCGAGTTGTTCGGAAGCCGGATCGAATTGTGTTGTGACTCCACCAAATTGAGAGTTATCAGAACCTTTCGGAAGATCGGGAACCCTAGTTAACATCAGTGGTCATTGGCGACGTCCGGGTTCTTCACGTCCCGACCACCTCCTAGTTTGCGGACATCTTCACCAAAGGCCTCCCTTCCTCGACCTTCTCCGAGTTTCGCTCCAGCCTCAACGTCTCCAGTGGCTAGTTGTGGCTGCGGGAGGGTCCTGTGTGTTGTGCTCTTACTTGTTTTCTTTCTTGTTCAGCCTTGAACTCCGCTGCGCCGGTAGTTCAGACTGCGGGGGGGTGTTGGAGTGTGAATGTATTAGGCCCATGAGGCTAGGCCCATGTGGCCCATGTATGGTACCTATATAGCTACCCTTCTAGGGTTAGCCCAAATTAATGAATCACAACTTCTAGCACAACTTGAATCCAGCGATGCCACATCAGTCAAACCGCAATCTCAGTGCCTTGACATATAGGTATGTGTATGCCTGCCTTTTCACAGTTTTCTTTTCTTACTAAAACCGAGGGAAATCAGGCAGGATAGTTCTGTCAGGGCTTTAATAACATCTATCTGGCAATCATGAGATTCTTTTTTCAGCATCTACATAACTATTATTGTTCTGTAATCATTGAATTGCCCTGAAGTCTAGTATGAACCAATAAGCACCATATTCAGAGAAAAAATGGCATTTGATAGAAATGATCCCATCCAATATAAGGAGACCCACTCACATCTTTAGTGTTCATCAGAATGTTCAGATAAATCTAGATGGAACCAATATGTATCCTAAATCACTAGTTGTAGTTTTCTATGTATCAATGAACTGCACATATGCAACACATACAACTTACTTCATTCAATTTCATAAGCAGAAGTGTGTTCACTATTGAATGAAACCAGTGTGCCTAAGCAAGTACAGTATTAGAATGCAACTCGGTCTCCATCTCAAAAGTCTACAATTCAAGCTGAAACCGAAGCACAGGTATGTGTTGGTCTCCGAACACTTAATGGGGTCCAATAAGTAAAATGCACTATCTAATAGCAGATCCTACCTTGGCAGTGCGGAGATATAAAGATTGTTTTCACCCAGTAGATACGCCAAGACCATCCAAGGTCTATCTGATGCACACAAGACCGTCATTAGAAAGATTGGTTTTGGAGGATGCTGACAAAGATTGTGAGGAGGTAACTCTTTGCCAAGACCATCCAAGCCAATACCTCTTCACCATATGATGCTGACAAAGATTGTGAGCAGGTATAACATGGAAATTAAAAAAAACAATCCCTGTTACTCACCTTCCTATGACTCCATCAGATGTATACCACATCCCCAAAGTAACTCTGTCCCGAGGCATCTGAGGGCTGAACGAACCCCTCACTTGGCTAACTCAACAATCATAATTCTGAGAGTCTGGTCTAACTAAGCAGATTGGAGGCGGGCATTTTCATTTCAACGTAGCAGTAGGGAAAGTGATTTCGGGGATTCTGCTTTTCCAGAGGACTCTTAACTACAAGGTATTGCTTCGAATGGCTGATGGCAGTGATATAGTAGTTCAGGACAATATAAAGATCAATTGCCTAAAAAAAGACAATATAAAGATCAATAAAGAATTGTTCTATGCATACAAAAGCCAATCCCCAGGTGACAATCCTATTACTCTAAAGGCTCTTGAGCATAAGTCCAAATACCCTGATGATCACTTCATACATCAATTTATTTTGTACACCATCGGACGTATTTTGGCACCTACTATGAAAGAGCATGTTCATTCTAAATATTTGGCAATAGATAAAAGAGTGATGATATTCCACACTTTAACTGGGGCCAATTCACATTGTGTAATTTATTGAGCTGCTTACAAAATTTCAAAGAGGGAACGCACAAAAATCTTCAGGGTAATTTGGCTTTGCTGCAAGTGCTACATCTCAGTGTGAAAACATATAGACAAATGCTTATAGAGATCAACATATGTAGCACATGTCTCACAATGTTTATCTGTTTGATTATTACTACTGGTATTGGGAGCATGTCCATGCTTACAGCAGCCACGGTGTTTCCTACTTTCCTGTGCCTCATCCACTGATGGAATGGTGGGATGAGCGAAACGCAAATCTTAGAATGGATGCTTATCAGGCTGACAACATAGACGGGGGAGTGGTAACTTCATGCAACTATGTCTCATGCTTGCTGCCTTATATTTCTATCACTTATATATGATTACTAATGCAAGATTATTGAGTGTCTTTCTTCACCGATCCTTCCTGGACACTTCAAGTTCTCAGGCACCAAAAACAGGACAAGGAATACAGCTTACTGAAAGGGGCACCCATCTTGATCATTGTCAAGATACGAGCAACCAACAAGTAAGAACCAGCCATCTCGCTACTTTTCTAATACCCTGGTTGTATTAATGTGAATCATAATTCATATGATAAACATCTATATTTCTGTCCCAGATGGAAACGATATTTGAAGCCATCACAAAAAATCAGTTGTCAATGGAGTGTTGTGTTATGCAGATGGAACAAAGAGTATGTTTCAAAAATTTCGGTCTATACAAGAGTTGGTGATCAGAGATTGGATGGTGGTCTGCGTACTAGGCTCTCTACTATCGAAGATGAGATTGGACAAATGAGAAGGGATGTGAAGGTATGCGTTGTACACATTAAATTAACAAATATGCCTATCAAAATTTACCAACACATATCAATTTTTGCAGGAACTTCATTATGCATACACCGACAAAAATTCAGTAATGAAGGGTCATCGATATGAACAGGTGATACTTACATGTCAAATTACCGAGTGCAGCCACATATTGAGACATTTGACCATCTCAGCCCACCTTTTTATTTTCAGAAGGCCTTTACAAATCCAACATATCGCTGAAACATGTACCAGCTTGAACAACAGAAAGCCTTTACAACATACTTCATGCACACCGCTTGAACAACAGAAAGCCTTTACAAATTCAGCTAGGATGTTTGCAGCTTCCACTGATGAAACATATCACAGCTTCGATGAGTACAATAAGCCAATGAAGGATTTATTCAAATCCAACATGTCACTGAAACATGTACCAGCTCAACAGACGGCAGCCAAGAATCCAACATTCTCCCATACATCCAAAAACGTCTAGCCTGACATTCCTGAATGTAGTAAAATGTCAGAAACATTCAACAAATTAGAGGCAAACATTGAGGGGATAGCTTCTACTTAGCAAACCACTACTACACAAGACCGGAGGCAAGACCGGAGGCTGTGACATCTCTGATCAAAGCACAGCACATTATTTATTTACTAGTGACAAGGACAAAACTGATTCTACCGAATATCTTGGTAAGGATCTGTTTCAACATCATTTCTAAATTCTAACCACAACACAAATTTTAGGAAGAAGACTAATTACATCATTCAATATGTTTGACTAGCAGGTTTTGACAACGACTACACCCTAACAAAGGATGACAAAGATGCAATACGTTTTATCATGCATAGTTATGAATACTGTTGTGGTTGATATTGTGCAAATTCCTCTTACAGTTAGTTTCTTAAAGCCAATATCAACGATGGATGGCTATATGATGATGTAAGTATGCTTGATTGCCCATGTGTACATTTTTTGCCACCTCGTTGCTTATATGTTTTCTTATCAATTTTTGCAGGTGATTAATGTTTATGCATACACTGCTAATGTAGAAAATGACAAAATAACATTCAATTCCACTCTCCAGAGCCAAGAGTTACCAGACCAACATGGTGAATTCAATCCTAAAAACAAAAGGTCGAGGATCGAAAGTGTTGTCAAAATATGTTTAACATGACAAATGGTTAGCATCTATGCATCTAGTGTTCTGTAATCTGTATACATATTTTCTAGTACCAACCACTCCACTTAGGAGCTAATATATACTTCCAATGATAGATATTTGTCCCCATAAATGTCTGGGGATGCCGCTGGAGCTTATTAGTGCTGAATAAGAACACAAAGCCTATTACCTTCCCAGCTAGTTTTACATGAGCCCCTATAAGCAGTTGTAATGGTCAAAGGGTATGCAAGTTTATCTAAAATTTTTCTTATTCAGATTTGTTTGCTTCAAAGCAATGTGTCTTCACAAAAGTAGTTGCAGGACTTGTGTGCTAGGCAATAAGAATTCCTTTCTGCCATGTTAAATATATCCTAATGCTAGTTGCATGTTGCGACTAGTTTTCCTCATTTTTTTAAACTGAGCAGTTAGCTTATGTTCAGCTAATTCAAGTTGGATCTATTAATTGACTCTGTTTCTTTTTTCTTCCATACAAAATATGTAACTGCATTATTATTTGGCTTGTGACTGTACTCACCGATCAGTTAGTTCCATGATGTTTGCAAGAAGCTGGCAGGTGCAGTAGGAGAATATATCATCTACAATATTATCTGAAATGTTGCTGTCATGCGCTGCATCAACAAATAGTATGTCTCCATGACTTGGATGTCTCAGACATACTATTAGTTAACCTTCCTTTCCATTTTCTTTTCAATTCTACCAGCCCTTCTTCCTATGGAGGGCCTGGAGCGCACTGAAGATTGCTACCTTCCTCTAGTTGCAAGCCGTGTAAAAACAAATCTAGCGATCCTACTGTGTAGATTTGTTTTTGTGCGATTCCTCACAATTTAGTGGACAATTCAATCCTTGATGTAAGACATGCACCCAACTTGTAAATGTCAATTTCAGTGTGATTCACCTGGCAGCTAAACTCTTTTGGCTGATTCCTGTTTGGCCACCAAGATCATATTTGTTGATTTGTCAAACTTGTCAGCAATTCCTTTTCATTTTTCTGTTTCTTATCCCCTGTCGACAATCTCATATTTTTTAATTTTCAAACCAAGAGGAGCATTTCAAGTCAAATATCTCAGTTGAAAAGGACAGTACAGTGGAGCACATTTCAAGTAGCTCCAGGCAAAGCACTGAGACAAAAATACAAGGAAAAAAGTATTAAAATAGTTTTTTTTGGCTCCATACAAGTATTAATCCTCTAAAATAAAAAATGAGCACATCACACTCTACCACCCTTCTGTTTACGTCAAACACTAATTTCAAATGGATCTACAGGTCTCCATCCCATTAGTATGCTGCAACCCTGTCCTCGACTGATCTACCATTTTCATGCCAGTTAGCCAGTGTAGCAAATCATGAACAAGCTTTGAACATGTCTAAATTTCTTAACCCAGACCACGTAAATGAAAATTACAGAATGAACACTGTGTCAAGGCTGGCAATTTTTTTCAGTAAAGTACGAAGTGTCAAGTGTCATGGGCTTTTTTTCATTTACAGAAAACTTAGACAGTGCATAATACTACTGTATTAGAATTATCTAAGATAGATTCATGCACTAGAATTATCTACTGGGAAAGACAATTAAATACTGTGGACCAAGATTGACGAGCGTTGTTTGTTAAAAAAAAAGATTGACGAGCGCTGACCTCTTCAAGAATGTAAAATGGCTTCCTTTGTTGCACTTTTTTCCTGCTCTGTAAGAAAATGAAAAGCACATCAATTTTGTAAGCACAGAATCAAACTCTTTTTAAGTAGTCAAAATTTCATAAATGGCACTGCAAGTGAATGATACATCATCATTCTTCCTGTACAATTCTCATCTACTCCGTTGAACTTTTTTATTTGAGATTGGGCTGCAAGCATGCAATGTCCAAGAGCATAGAGCTAAGTTCATTAAACAGAAGTAACAGGGGACCCAGCAACTAAAATTATTTTGGCCTGTTTTCGTGTCCCAAACAAAATGCGGGGATTACTGTATCCTAGTCAATCTGAGGATGTCCAAATCTATGCCAAAGCACAACTTAGTTGCTGTGGATCCCAATCTAGATCTAGCTCTAGCTAGTGCAAGCACCGTTGTCGTGCCACCGTGCTAGGAGAGGGAGTTGTGGAGCCCTCCCACTTGGGGCCGCACACGTTGGGAGCCTCCGCACTGGACCCCGCACTCGGCGAGCCGCGCCGCCCGCGATGGAGAGGAAGGGAGCTGTGGAGACATGGAGATAGCACAAGGAGATAGGGGGGCAGAAAGTACTATTCTGCCCTTCAAATTTATTTTAGAAATAAATCCTAACCTTCCCTAGCCCACATATTTTAGGTTTCAGCCCACAGCTTAAGTTCCTCTACATTTGTTCTTATTTTATAGCCATCTGATCTTCCAAATGGATGACTCTACTTTTTTCCAAGCACCATAAAATTCAATTATTTTTACCATAATGCCCAACAAATTAATGTTCAAACAACTGCCATATATTACTAACTCCATACTGATATTGATATGTTTGAACTCTTGTGTCTTTATAAACATAAAAGACTAAAATGGACACTTTGCTCAGCTGGAAGCATATGGAAAATATCATGACCCCTTAGAGAAAAAGAACAGAAGCATAACTTAGTACACATGGAAGTATAACTTAGTACACATGAAACTATAACTTAATACACATGGAAGTATAACTTAGCACACATGGAAGCATAATTTAGTACACATTGGAACAGCAAAGGCTAACTTATTGCAGTGGAGCCATGCGGTGGGTTCAGTTCATCTCATTCAAGGTCTGGGATTTCCATAAGGATGCTTTAACATCCGGCTCTTCTATTGCCTTCAATAAGCTCATGTCACGTTCATTAAAATATGGATCTCCCCCATCAGCGAATGCACCTAATTCTATTGGCAGATAGCACTCATCAAAGTGTGAGATGTCTTCGTCTTTTGAAAGAAGTAATTCGGCCTCTCTTCTTTTACCAAGGTAAATCACTGCTTCCTCTGGATCTTTAGGAACATAAGTGTTCCAGTAGTGCACATACTTTGCAGAATATCTGAATAATTTGAACCTGCGATCCATCTCGGCATGGTCACGTTGGTCACGTTCCTTGTTGAAAGCCTTGCACCAGCGCTCATATAAGGAGCGTAGAGCTTCATCCGACTCAAGGTCCATGTCCGTCGGGGTCTTAGCATCGTCTACGACAGTTTCATAAGAGTTAGTAATCTCACGAACGCACAGCGAATTGCATGCAATTTTGTTTGTCGCGCGCGCACAAAAAAATTGAGATAGATGGATTCCGAGTCCAGCCCTCCCTATCTACAAAAACTGGGAACCCCTCGTTATACCCTATCTACGAAAGCTGGGAACCCTGCATCAGGAAGAGGGTGGGATTGGTTTACCTGGCAAGTGCGCGTAATCGGCGGCGGAAGCGAAGCGGCTGGGAGCACCGTCACGTGGCTTCGTGGAGGCTTCGCCGCGAGTTGGGCACCTCTTGAGGGGACATAAGACACCTGAGCCTAAGCGGGCGGCGCGAGCGGCGCCTGCGGCTACGCCGGCCGCACGCGCTGAGCGGGAGGCCATCGCAGCGGCGCGAGATGCGGCTGCCGCAGCGGCGCGAGATGCGAGTGATGCCCTACGGGCAGCCCGCAGGAGGGTCGACGCCATTGTTGGCATGGCGGAGGACGATTTTCCTTTTCACACCGGATAAGTGGATGCGAATCTGTTGGTGTTCCTACTTTGTTACTGCAGATATATACAGATAAGAAAACCCTAGCCAGATTCAGAAACAAAAAGAAAAAATAAAACACTACACCCCTCCCCACCGCTCACCGGGATTTTTTTTGTTACATTACACTGGCCGTAACGAATTTGTGTCTATATGTACGCACGTGTGTTCATATTAATAATTTTTTATCCACATCTATAACAATGCACACGGCTTATGATTTCGAGGAACATAATAAGAAATATACAAATTTAATTACATAAAATATTTTATGATCTTTATGACCTATATTGTGTATATTTGGTTTTTAGAAACCTAATAAAATTGGTTTTCGTTTTTTTATTATTATTTGTGTTTTATTATTTTATATTTTCAAAAATTAATAAAAGTCTAATAAATAGTTTTGCATTTGGACTCTTAAACTATTTCTAAATGCTCCAGGTTTTCCTTCTTTTACATGGACATGGTTGACTAATGAGCCACGTTGTTACGTGCTGGCATCAAGCAAATCATCACGCAACGGACTCGTATGTTACGTGGGGCTAGGAAATCTGTCTGTTCGCCTCACGACACGTCATTCCTTCGTTATTGCTCTCGCAGGAGGGCGAGCGAGTGTACATGTGCAGCCACACTTGCATGAGGCGAGCAGGGCGTAGACGCGTGGGCACACGTGCACGGGCATGCGCTGATGGGCGAGCGGGGTGAGCGTTTGTAGGTGCCCATCATCGCCAGCACAGGCTGGAGCTAGGGCATGCACGTGCGGTCAAAGCAGAGTACACGACGAGCATGTCGCAGAGCGTGGTGAGCGCCGTAGCCGCCGCTAGCATATCGCGTCGCCCCGCGTCCATGGCGAGACACATGCTCTCGGTATGTCGGGACTACGCACGGCAATAGGTCACAGTTGCCTACAACCGTCGACGCAGGCTAGAGCTATGGCACGGGCAGGGGCGTGATTTGTTTGTGAAGAGGCAGGACTCAACACGGACCCACTTGGGTGGGGCAACGCGGGAGCGTGTGGGGTTCACGTACCACACTCACCATTAAGATGGAGAGAAACGAATAATACTTGGCACTCGGGCGATGCAGACTCTCGGATAGGGACTCACGTAGGTAGGGTGACGCGGGAGCCACAGATTAAGCTAAGCGAAGCGAATTATCTTGACGTCCGACGATGACATTAGTTTTTTTAGATTTTAAATTGTAGAACATATTTTATATGGGTAGTCTGCTACATTTGTATTTTTATCTTTTACTAGTAGCCATACACGTGCGCACACATGTCTCTTAAAAAAATTATTTAAATGCAACTGCTAATTTAAGTAATAATTAAGGGAGACAAAGATCATTCTAGGCAAGAACAATGTCAATTTTTTTTAAGTGATCACAACACTTCCTCTTATTCATTTTGTCAAGCACATCATAGGCATAGCAAATGTCCCTTAGAGGAGGTGGCGCTGATCTGCTCCGAGCCATTGTAGTCGTAGAACCCAGGCTCCCCCCTTGAAGATGCCCTAGTTGGCCAGTGGCCACCACCAGCACCCATCATTTGTATGGAATCAAATAGATACACATCCTTGCACCTCGTATGTATGTTTTTTGCAAAGTACCGTCAATGCAAAAAAAAAAAAACACTAAGACACTGTCGTGGAATGAACAAATTTCAAAGAGTTGCAAAATAGATACCTAAGAATAACAAGGGCAAATTCTTGAATAATCCATTGAGAGCTCCAAAGCAATGCAACTAAGATGGAGAAATATTTATACCTAATAATAAAGAGGTAAAATTTCAGACTCTTTTTTCGTCTATTCATTTGTTTTGGTTTATCTCCCTCTAACTACTGAATAATGGAGAGTTTCTTACGTTCGGACTTTTATATATAACATGTGCTCATACGAGTTAAAATAGCCCTTGTCTAACGCGATACAGAGTTCAATTTCAAAATATATTGGATCGTGTATTGACCCGGACTCATAAATCGTGTTATATTTATTGTTTCCTAATCTTTATAGGAAAAATAGTAGAAGTTAGAATATATATAACCTATGCTCAAACGAGTTAGAACAGCTTGCGTATAAACCGATATAGAGTCCTGGTCCATCTCTCTCTAATATTGTCGGACAATGAAGAGTTTATTCTATCTAGACTTATATATAATATAATATGTGCTCATATGAGTTATAATAGCTCCCGTATAAACTGATGTAGAGTCTAATTCGAAGATTATTGGGCTCTATTATAGAGGACAAATCTATCTATATACCTATAATATATATACGTCCAACCTAATTAGGCAGTGGCCTTTCAGCCTAAGTAAGGCTTCGTTTGGTTTCGTTGTGTCGTGTCCGTTCGCTGTTTTTTCCTGTCCGTTTATTGACTCCGTCTAGGGTCTGTGCCCAACTGCGGATTGAGTCCATGTGTTCCTACCTTTTACTGTTTTTTTTCTATTTTCCAAATATCTCCTATTAAATAAATATAGAAATAGAAAAATGATAAATGAAGGTCCTTATTAAACCACCATGCCCAACTGCGGATTGAGTCCGTGTGTTCCTCAGGCACGACCTTTTTCTGTTTTTTTATTTTCCCAAATATCTCATATTAAATAAATATTGAAATAGAAAAATAATAAATGTAGGTCCTTATTAAACCATCCAACTTGGCTTCGGTTTGACTTTTCTGGTTTTGATTTTTATTTTTTTCCTTCTTTAGTCCGTTTCCATTTATGTTCGATTTTCCTTTCCGTTCTTTTCCTCCGCGGTTTTTCTGTTTTGGTTTATTTGGTTGCACCTTCTTGTTTTCCGTCTGTTTTCTCACTTTGAGTTATTCCTTTTTTCATAGTAAAATATAAATAAATAATAAATACAATATTATGTGCCTCTAAAACATTGACCATTTCTCACGGACAAGCACTACCAAATTATTGATGTAGTTTTGATTAAAAACAAATTTTGTTCTTATTAAAACCTAGATTATTCGTGAATGGTCTAACTAATCAAACTATGAACTAAAATTTTTAATTGTTTTTGTCCGGTCTAAATAAATGTGTTTTTGCAATCCCTGATGAGGGCTGGCATATAAAAAATCAAGAGAAGTCTCTCATCATAATTATCAATAGACAAACCAATCTCTAACATGTCGGCAACTAACTCCTTGTAGATTTTAATCATATATTGCAACTATTGATTTTCGAGTGCTCAAATATCACGAAACTCAATATAATCAAAGCAATACATGAATAGAATAAAAAATACAGTTATGATGTATCCAAGTCTAAATATTTATGTGCTTTGCAACAGGACAAAAAATATCAAGTTTGTATTTTAATTTGATACATTATCATATTATTGACACATTTTTTGGCGAACAATATTATTGACACATTAACCTATATTATGGATGTCATGTTCATCATAAAATAAATTACATGTCTTAATTTTACAAAAAAAGTAAAACATAAATAACATGTACCATTCCTATCGTCATCCCCATAAATATTTGATAGTTTCCTCGTTGCAACGCATGGGCATATTTACTAGTAATAGAAAAACAGTGATTTAAAATATTTTGCAGACATGAGGTTGGGTTGATGAAATCCAGCAGGTTACACATACATTTTTTTCTTCAAAACAAATCTCGGAGTGTCCTAGAGAATTAGCAAAGTCGCCATGGTGTTTTTCTTTTAAACAATCCTGATCGAGCCGGATGCATTGCACAAGGATGGCAACGCTATTGAGATGAAAGAAATATATAAGTATATAAAATGAAAGATGGGCACAAGCACAACGCCTTTTTCCCCTTTGGCGCACTCGAGTGCGTGAAGGTGGGCAACGGGTGATATTTATCGATGGCCAGGGCCTACTTTTCCCGCTATAACCTGTGATTATAGTACATGACTCCATTCCGCGTTTTGTCACCTCCCAATGTGTATATATAAATATGAAACGCATCTCCTGCGCCACTATTCTATCAGCAGTTCTTTCAGTTGCTAACATCTCCTGTCTGCCACGCGTCGGGCCCTCCTCCCGCTTTGATCGCGCCTTTAGTTTTTAGTTAGTACAACCTTATTACATCACTACTAGTTGGTGATCTGTGTTAAGTGTTCTTTCAAGACGTGTACGGCTTCTCGCCGTGACACTCCTTAGAGCAGGTAAAACTTTCCACTTCCGCTCAGTGAAACACGTGCCACGCTTTCGAAAAAAAAAGTTGCTAACATCTCTAGCGTAGACATTGACTTGAACAATCTGCTTACTTATCTACCTCTCCACGCCGGCCCGTCGCCTTTTTGCGATTAATCAGCGTCCTTTTGGCTCGCCGCGCGGATCGCATCGAGAGGCTGAGTGGAGTAGGCGGCGCCCGGCCACGGCCAGCGATGAAGGTGCGGTGCGACGTATGCGCGGCCGAGGCGGCCTCCGTCTTCTGCTGCGCCGACGAGGCCGCGCTGTGCGACGCGTGCGACCGCCGCGTCCACCGCGCCAACAAGCTCGCGGGGAAGCACCGCCGCTTCTCCCTCCTCCACCCCTGCTCCTCTTCCTCCGCCGCTGCACAGAAGCCGCCGCTCTGCGACATCTGCCAGGTACTAGCTGAGTAGCTGTTACTAGTGTTTCCGTCCAATCAAGCCAGCCTGATCGAGCTTGGACTAGCTCGGATGATGCTGTACGTGGTGCTAACCGAGTAGGGGCGCTACCCATCGGGCGTCGGCGTCGGCCTGCAGGAGCGGAGGGCCTTCTTGTTCTGCAAGGAGGACAGGGCGATCCTGTGCCGGGAGTGCGACGCGCCGGTGCACAGCGCGAGCGACATGACGAGGCGGCACAGCCGGTTCCTGCTCACCGGCGTGCGCCTCTCGTCGGCCCCGGTGGACTCTGCTGGCCCATCAGAGAAGGAGGAGCAGGAGCAGGAGAACAGCAGCAGCCCCTGCAAATACGCCTGCAGCGGCGCCGGCGCCGGCGCCGCGACCACGGTGAGCGCCAGCGACGGGAGCAGCATCTCCGAGTACCTGACCAAGACCCTGCCCGGGTGGCACGTCGAGGACTTCCTCATTGACGACGCGTCCGCCGGCGACGTCGTCGGCGCCTGCTCGGACGGCCTCTATCAGGTCAGTTCAGTTCCATCATCCCAGCCGCCGATTCGGTGCCATGCAAATACTACTGCAAGCTTCTAGAGCGTGAGCGTGCACGAAGAAACCTTTCACTGAGGCGTTCCTGACAACGCCATTTGCACAGAGCCATAGAGGCCAATGCGACATACGCGTCGCCGCCGGCGATCTACCCTAACCACTATACAATCTTTGGCAGTATATGCGAGCTGATAATCATGGAGCAGTTCGTTGTCATGCTCACAATTGCATTAATAAACAAAAAGAAAAGCCCGAGCGAGTTGCTGGACCAGTCTGTCAGGATAATAAAAAGGCCATTGTACGATATGATCTGATACGACCTAGATACGATATGATCTGATTCGAGCGAACAGCTCGCGGATCTTTCTCTCGGTTGTCTCCGTGCTAATTTTTGCGTTTGAAATGAACTAACTTTAACCATGTGCTGCACAAATAAAACAATGAAAAAAAGGCAGAAATTCATTTCATGCTTGGACTCACTTGGCGTGAGGCCATTTAACTTGCATTTTTAGCAGGGACAACATGGACAGATCAGTGGGGTGCTGCAAGAAGAAGCTTACATGCCGTGGACGGGGCCCGCTGACGTCGCAGACGAGCGGGCCAGCTGGGAGCGGTGGGTGCCGCAGATGCACGCGGAGTTCGCCGGCGGCAGCAAGCGACCCAGAGCGTCGCCTTCGCCTCCCTGTTCGAACTGGTGAAAAGCTCGCCGTCTTCAGTAATATGATTTGTACTGGGCTAATTACAAGGTACTGTAGGAACGACCGAACGAAGAGAAAAATGAGCCTAAAAGGGAATGGACCGGTGCTTTCCCTTGTTCGATTAATTTGGTCGATTTCGATCGAGTTTCATTCAAATTGTTCGCTGCCTAAAGCAAAACTTTTCGAAAATGGAACGGTGTTTCCCCGTTCGCGGGTCGATTTCGATCCAGCTCGATCCAAATCCCAATTGCTTACTGCCTAAAGCCAGACTTTCTGAATAGCTGGGTGTATGGGATTTGGGGTGAGCATGTCAAATGCTGGCAGGTCTGGGTGGCGCGCGCGTCCAACGGCCTCCTGAGGCTTGGATAGCCGTCTGAACGTGGGCCTTATATAGGCGAGGGCTTACAAGCTTTGGGCCTTTTTATCTGGCTACTTGTTGGGCCTACTTTCTTTTCAAAGCACCATGCACTTGAGGCGGAATTTGGCCCATAAGTATTCGACCTGGGCCGGAGTAGCTTGCAAGTATGAACCGAGAGTGTTTCTTAAAAAAAAAGTACGAATCGAGAGCGTTTTGTTAGGTTGAGAAGCCGAATAATTTTAAGTCTTTCCGTTGTGCTATAATGGAAATGGGGCTGTCTCGTGTGGATTTTTTAAAGTCGGATTAATAACTCTATAAGAAAACACTAATATCTTAAGGTTTTTGCTAAATCTACCATGTGAATGTCATAAAATATATAATAGAACATCACAGGAATGAGGAGAAAAGGCTCCTTAATTAAAAAAACAAAAAAATGTATACTATATGAGCATCACATGTATATTACGTGCTGCTTTATCTGTTGATAGATTTTTTGGCATTAAATCTGTCAGATTTCATAGAACATCACTTTTATACTATATGAGCATCACAAAATACATAATAGAACATCTTAAAATCTAATAGATTTGACTACATAAAATCTGTAGACAATTATGTAGACACTCCCATATCTTAATACCAAGTAAGTATCATTAGATTAATCATGAGGAACATTTTTATAATATATAATTAGAGTCATACATGTCAATAATAGTTTTTATGAACTTAGTTGAACTTGAAGAAATTTGACCTAATCTAAATCTAGAATTACATCTTTGTTTTGGGAACGGAGATAGTAAGTTCTAGTACACAACAGTACACTGTTCCATATACATGTATTCACTAGTTGGCACTAAATTTGTGGCACAACGAAGCATCAAACCTTTGCAATATGTCCACTGACATTTGGCACGAAGTGAAAAAAAATCAGTAATCGCGTCATTCTGTCCCTCGGGTCCTCTTCACCTGACCAGCCCATCTATACACACTACCAGAGCCTGACCTTTCATGATGAACTATCGAGCCTCATTTCCAGGGACCAGATGCCAGTGAACGTGACACCTCGAATTTCAAAACTTCCCTCCAAATGTGGCAACTCCGTGACGCCGGTGCTCGCAGGGGAAAGCCTGATCCTGCATGGCCAATCTCGGGTGGCTTTCCTGTTCCAATCCAAACACGCCGCCAGTCTACCACCACGCGGTGAGCCGTGAGCGAACGCCAACTGGAGCGCCACCAGCGGTAGACAGCCAGTAGTTACAAGGAGTAATCAATGTTTTGGCCGTGGCAGAGCGGTGGCGTATCTGCGCAAACCCCCCGTCTCTGGCGTTTAATTCGAGGCAGATGCTGCGGCTGATGAGGAAACGTCACATCGGCGATTGGATTATCTACGGCTGATAGTATGGACTCCACCGGTGTCCTCTTCCTCGTACTCCTCTCGTCTACTAGTCGTCTTCCCCTCGTCTCCTGCAAAACCGAGCGCTGAGCGCGTTCATACGGAGGGGGCGCCGCCGGCTCGGCGTGTGGGGAATTCTATCGCCTTCGGAGGAGACGATCGGGATGGAGCGCTTCGTCTTCCTCCTGCTCGTCTTCTTGTGCAATTCTTCCTTCCGATTCACAGGTGATCTTTCTCCTTCTTCGTGTTCGTGCTCGTGCGCGTTTCCATCGTTGGCTATTCTTCTTGAGAAATGGCCGCGCAAGCCGCGATTATTGCTGATCGTTTTGACCGCGTTGAATCAGATGCCTACGACCCCATAGATCCGAACGGGAACATCACGATCAACTGGGATTTTCAGGTCCTCAACGTCAAGGATACGTCCCCGTACACGGTGCGCATACGTGCTTGTGAGTTTTAGCATCGCCATCCTATACCACCAGTGTGAATCTTCCGGCTGATGATGCACACCAAGAAAGATTCTGACTTTTCTTCCATGCTACCGATATATTGTCTTTCATGTTCCAATCCAAGTAGCGATTTTCTCCCTTTCGTAATTAATTTTATCGGTGCGCATCCATCCAAGCATGTCTCCTGATCGAAGGAGAGAAAATGAATCGATTTGCTTGCTCCGTGCGTAGGTCATGGTGAGCATCCACAACTACCAGATGTACCGGCACATCGAGCATCCGGGGTGGCGGCTGAGCTGGAACTGGACCGGCAAGGAAGTCATCTGGAACACGGTGGGCTCGGAGACGACGGAGCAGGGCGACTGCTCCCGCGTCGCCGCCGCGAACGCCCGCCCGCATTGCTGCCAGAGGCGGCCCGTCATGGTGGACCTGCCGCCCGGCACCCCGTACAACAGGCAGGTCGCCAACTGCTGCCGCGGCGGCGTGCTGTCGTCCCTCGTCCAGAACAATTTGACGTCCACCGCCGCGTTCCAGATGGTCGTCGGCGAGTTCGCCCTCGCCAAGGACGACGGCAGCGGTAATATGGAGCCCGAGAAGCCGTGGCATTTCGACATCGGCGTGCCAGGGTACACCTGCAGCAACGCGACCACGGTGGCCCCGACCAGGATCAAGGTCGACAAGAACCGCTACGAACAAGTGCTCCGTAAGGCTTTTTTTTCCTTTTGCATTGCACTGTCTAGGCCGTTTGAAGACCGTGCCGCGCGCGTTCTCCTGCATCTGCACCCACCATACACAGCTGCACCACCTGAGGATCGAGCTGAACTCCGTGTGGTTTCGTTGCTGCTGCGCTGTCTGCCGTGCAGTGACATGGCAGGTGACCTGCTCGTACTCGCAGTACCGGGCGTCGGGGGCGCCGTCGTGCTGCGTCTCCATGTCGACGTTCTACAGCGACACGATCGTGGATTGCCCGCGCTGCAGCTGCGCCTGCCAAGGGTCCCCAACGTCGCCACAATGCGTCAGGCAAAGCCAGTCCCGCACCAATTCTTGTCCTGCTCGCTCGCCCGTATACTAGATCGTAGCGCCATATGTACATCTTCCTGATCCGTGCACATCGTGTTTCTCTTTTCCAGCGTCGACCAACCAGGTACGCCAGCGTTGCCGGCGAGCAGCGACGACGAGCCAGCGGCGCCGATCGTCTGGTGCTCCGAGCACATGTGCCCGATCCGGGTGCACTGGCACGTGAAGGTGAACTACAGGCAGTACTGGCGGGTGAAGGTGACGGTGTCCAACTACAACCTAGTGAAGAACTACAGCGACTGGAACCTGGTGCTGCAGCACCCGAACTTGCGAAGCTTGACGCAGCTGTTCAGCTTCAACTACAAGCCTCTCGTCGAGTACGGTAGCTTCAGTAAGTGACCGACCACGCAGCACAATTTGCAGCATAATCGCGAGTATGCATGAGAGGAAATGATGCGAGGCTTGTGGGTTTTCGTTTTTTGTTCTTAAAATTGCAGACGACACGGGGATGTTCTGGGGGTTACGTTTCTACAACGAGATGCTGCTGCAGGACGGGAACGTGCAGACGGAGATGATTCTGGAGAAGGAGAGCGACTTCACCTATTCCGGGGGTTGGGCGTTCCCGAGGAGGGTCTACTTCAACGGGCACGAGTGCGTTATGCCGCCGGCAGACCAGTACCCCAGACTGCCCAACGGAGCCTCGGCTCTGCGGGGGTCGCTGATCGCCGGCCATTGCTTGCTGCTGCTATTCTTCCTGGTTCTCGTGTAGACAAGTTTGTTTCAGAAACAAAAAAACAAAGGTTGCCCACGCAAATAGTGTGGGTAGCTGGCTTTCGTCGTTTTAACATTTGGATTTTTCTTAAAATTAATTTCTGTAAATAGTATTGTTTCTTTGTTAGGTCAACTAGTCTCCATGTGTTTTCATTGGCACGAATTCCATAGGTATCCATTGGTTTAAATCTATTATATTCTATTTTTCCTTTTCTTTTTCCATTTGTATCCATTGGTAAGAGTTGGAGGTTGTACATTGGACTTAACCCCAAACTTGATGGAAAGGTCCATTGAACCAAGGAATGAGACATCTTTGTCCAAATCATTTGCTCCTTTGCACTTCATACTTTTATGCAGAGGATAGATAGATCGTCTCCGACAAATGTACTACTGCTAAAGATTGAAAGGCAATCATCGATAGGGTGCAGGTTAGCACTTTTTTTTTAAGTGCGGCATGCATGATACTTGCTCCTCACAAGCAACACAGCTACTGCATATTATCTATATTGGCTTATATTCCTGCATCCCCTGTCAGTTTATTGGGTCCAATCCCTGTGCAATCCTTGCGTTGATGCTGGAGTAGAGTTCATCTCCTGAGCCCGAGGAAGGAGAGGACGAAGGCGAAGTAGTTGAAGCGGTAGAGGTAGCGCATCAGGGTGACCTTGCTCTCGTCCCACGGCGGGTACCTGAGTGTCAGCTCCACGAGGTAGCCCCGCTTCATGACCGCCTTCTTGTGGCTGAACATCTCGAACGAGTACTTCCCATGGTACTGCCCGAACCCGCTCTGGCCGACGCCGCCGAACGGGAGCCCGTCGATCGCGTACTGCGAAGAAAAGAGCACAAATCAACCACCAGAAGAACCACAGCAACGTGATGAATTTCTGCCTACGCTACGCCTAGTAGGAGGGAGTACCTGCACTACCGCGTCGTTAAAGGTGATGCTCCCTGACGACGTCTCCTCCACTATCCGTTGCCGCAGCACGGCGTCTCGGGTGAACGCGTAGATGGCGAGCGGCTTCGGCATGGCCTTCACGAAGGTGATGCTGTCCTCGATCTTCTTGACCTGTGTGTACTCAGCCAGAAGGAAGTCAAGCAACGCATCAGTTCACCGGCCGGACACCGGAGCAAAAGGCGCCACCTGGGACAGTGTTCACGAATTTACCGTGATAATCGGGAGCAGGGGGCCGAATATCTCCTCGGTCATGACCGCTGAGTCCAGCGGTGGGTTCAGCAGTATCGTGGGCTCAATGTACCTGGGACAGTTTCGTCAGAGAACAATGACCCTGTCTACACACAGGTAGCCAGTTGGCAAATGATCGGATGTTCAGAAACTCACAAGTTCTTGGCGTCCATGGAGCCGCCGTGCAGGACGGACGGTGCCACAGATCTGTCTTTCAGAAGGTTACTCAGCCTCTCGAAGTGGCGCTCGTTCACGATCCGTGCCATGTGATCCGTTTCCTGGAAGAACCTCTTCAGCGTCGACTTGAGCACCTTGATCTTCAAAGCGAGCGAAAACGCAACGCATGCACAACGAGAAACGCACGTCAGATGCAAACATTCTCACATGGTCTATTTTATTTAAGCATGATCAGAGACAAGCTGAGGGGGTCAATATATAGTTAATCAAACAGTAGGCAGCAATGCACCAGGATGGGCGCGAAGCGCTCCTCGACGAGCACGTAGTCGACGGCGATGCAGGCCTGTCCAGCGCAGGACGACCACTTGCCCGCAATGATGCGGTTCACCGAGATCTGCAGGTCCCTGGCGCTGCCCATGGCGTCGAAGATGCACGGGCACTTGCCGCCCAGCTCCAGCGCGACGGGCGTCAGGTGCCTTGACGCCGAGGCCATCACGGCGCGCGCGATGCGCGGGCTCCCTGTACGTGGGGCAATTGACAGTGTGCTAAAGTGATGACCGCCCTGAACTTGTGCTTCCGCAAACACTTTGGTTGCTACCATCAAGACATCGGGTAGGCGATTTTTTTTTTGCCCTTAAGGGCGTGTGCTCTCACCACCTCCACCATTGGATTCGCATTGAGATGTGTGCGTGCACACTTCTCAATGGTGAGAACACATGACACATTTAACTTTACCAGCTTACCGGTGAAGAGGACCTTGTCCCAGCGGTGCTCCATGAGCTGCTCCCCGACCTCCGGGCCGCCCTGGACGACCTTCACCGCCGAGTTGTCCATGTACCTCCCGATGTTGTCGGCCAGGAACCTGGAGGTGCACGGCGAGAGCTCCGACGGCTTCAGAGCCACGGCATTCCCGGCCGCTATCGCTCCGATCAGCGGCTCCAGCGACAGGCCTGCGTGTGGAACCAAACGCTCGTGACATTACTGAGTACGTATCATAATGTGATATTGCTGGTCGTAGGCAGTACTAGCACTTACTACCACAGACGACAATAAGTACTCGAACAATTTACGACCGAGTACCGACTGCCTGCGGATGCAGAGTGATAAAATGATGAACGTACATACTCCTACTAATCTCGGAGTGGTTACCGCAAGGAGGACATTTTTGGACAATTTCGGCTGGCTGGAGCTGGAGTGCTGGACAGGACAGCTGGTAAATTGGCTAGTCGCCAGTACAGATGGAACCAAACTCACCAGGCCACCATGCTAAATTGCTAAATAAGCTAATCTTGCTAGCTAGCATAAGATTAGCAGCCACGGTATGGCTATGCAAGGCTCAGTCAGTTCAACCTCTGCGCATTGAAACCACTCTCTGGCGCTCTCGCTCAGCACGTGGCCGCTGAACGCCTGATTGCCTGAATCGATGTCTTATGCCACCGCATTCAGGGTGTGCTGCTGAAAGCCTTGAAACCTTCAAACTAGACGACAGTCGATTGGAAGGACGGGAGGGGAATTGCCCCCACAAGTCAGAAAGGCACATGGAGGCATGGAGGCATGGAGCCTGAAAGAACGTATGAAAGGATGTTCACTGTGTTGCCCCTGCCGAATCGGGTACAAGTAGAACTGCTGGATGTTGTATGCTGGCCCGGCCTGGCTGCCTCTAAAGTACGTACAAGTAGAACTGCTGGCTGTTGTATTCTGGCCCGGCCTGGCTGCCCCTAAAGTACGAATTCACATGTCACTAGTTGCTCTGTAGGACTGTCGATCTATCGGGCTCTTGGTGATGCTTGCAACCATTTTCCCATACGAGTGTTCTTCTCGGTTTAGTTTGCTTCAGAGTTATCAGTGATCAATAGGGCATGTCATGTGGTTTTGAGTCATTTGACCAGTGTCCAAAACCTTTTTTTTTACGAAAATATGCAGAACCATTTGCTAGAAACATCGTTAAATCTCTTGGTGCAGTTTCATCATCAAACGATCAGATCGCACCATTGGACTTGCAATCACTACACTAGATCCTCACAGCATGTGCTGGTGACAGGCTAAGTTGTGCCCCATGGACAAATCGAGCGTTTGTGTTTTCTCAGCCGTTGGACTAAGGTCTGTCCAGCCGGGATGTAGCTTGTGATTGTTGCAATTAAGATCGACTACCTCCTGATTGGCACAATTAAAGGGTGTTCTGCTCCTGAATTATGCAACTAAAGTAACTCCTTATATTCGTGGACAGATTTCAAATGGTAGAAGTCCTTATAATTGTAGGCGATGGAGTACAAATCAATGTACTTTGTGCAGAGATGGAGTATTGGTGTGTGTGCTACACAAGGATGCTGATGGTCGGATGGTTCGATCGAGTCAAAACTAACGGATTTTGTTGGTAGATGCGTTATGTCTATAGCCACTGGTTTAGCTTCTACTCCCTCCAATCTTCATTCCAAAAATAATGCAAACTAATTCAAACCATCTCGATAAAAAGCTTCACAACTATAATATGAAATAAGTATAATTAGATCATCATTATGGACTATATTTTGTTAGGATACCTCTGTGATATCATTTGATAATATTTTTCAACAAATATGGTCAAAGTTAAAATATTTGGATTTAAGAACAAATCTAGAATTGTATTCTTCTTTAGGACGGTGGGAGCAGTCATTAGGTGTGTCAATGTGTGTGGGTCTTTGCTTCTTGAGCTAGTCTTGTACGCTGGCACCCTCAGTATGTTTGGTTGTGTACCAAAGTTTTCCATCCGCTTGCTACAAAAGATAGGTTTCCCTCGTCAACAAACATTTTATTGTTCTATCTAGTGGAACATTTTTCCCTTCTCAGGGGAACAATTTTTGTTCCCAACTATACAACTTTCTTGGGATGTTCCATCTGGAAAGAATTGTTTCATGAAGGAAAAAATATACTCTCTACGTCCTAAAATATCTGTCGCTTTCGCTTCTCGAGAAACAACTTTGATAAAATATATATTAAAAATATTAATATTTATGATACATAATTGATATCATTGAAAATATCTTTAAATCTAGTTTTTTAATAAATTTATTTAGAGATATAAATATTACACATATTTTCTATGAATCGAATCAAACTCCGGGACAAACTCCGGGACAGAGAGAGTATGACACGAGATGATGGTTTGGGTCACTGGCCATAGACGTGGCACAAGATGAAAGGACAAAGGAGAAGCGCCCTACGGCAGCGCCAGGTACTGTCAACAACTCAACATACGCTATCCATCGGAGGACAGAAATTAATGCATCAAAGCTAATGCGGTCTTCGTCCTAGGATCAGTAGCTGTCAGTAGGGTGACTGATTAGCACATCACTACGTGACTGTCCGAGTGTAGCATCAAAACTAGTTGTAGCATCAGTCGTCGCTGTCAGTAACTCGGTGGCGATCAAGCACTCCAGTAGTGTTTAGATGGTGTAAAAGTTGGTGTAAAGTTTCTGTAGCACCTTTTGTTGTTATTTTATAAAATTTATCTAATCATGGACTAACTAGGCTTAAAAGATTCGTCTCGATATTTACAGACAAACTGTGCAATTAGTTATTTTTTTACTTACATTTAATACTCCATGCATGCGTCCAAAGATTCGATATGACGAAGAATCTTGTAAAATTTTTGGAATTTTGAAGGAAGTAAACACCCCCTCGTTCCCACCCAACACCAACGGTACGCCTTCTACTTCCCAACCCTTGATTTTCAAACAAATAAATATATTTTTAAATGCAAAAATAGTTTTGTATAATTGAGAATAATGGTAAAAACAAATAATATCAGCCATTCCCTTCCTTATCCTAACGCCGCAAGCACTGTTCGCCTACATGGCCGTGTAGGCCGTTTACACGGCGTGTAAACGCTACTCGATGGGTAACCGTGTAGGCCAATTAGCCGTGTAAAGCCTTGCAAAACCGTTTCGACCGTTTAAACGGCCGTGTATACCGACTTTTTGCTAAACGATGGGTGACCGACCGTTCACCGTTTAACGTTTAGGCTAACACTGGCCGCAAGCATGGATCAACAATAGGGAAAAAATCATGTCATGGCAATCTTCATCCGAGATTTTTGCTAGGATATTGTACAACGTACAAGATATTGTGCAATCAAGATGATGCACACGTAACAAAAAAACTGATTACCTAGTAATTATATGCAGTTACACGTAGCAAGCTGTCATGCACCTTGTATTATTTTATCAAAAAAGTTACACCGAAGATCACAATTTTGCCTTTGATCACATTATAAAAAAGTCGTGTTAAATAAAAAAAACACCGCTCACCTGTGTATCAAGTTCCAAATTTTGGTACCATTATGTTATGCACCATACATGCATACACACCTATCACATTAGAAAAACATTGCTAATTCTCTCTTATGTTAAAAAAATATTAGATGTACGAAACTTTCCAAAAAGAAATAGTCCACATATTTAGAAGCTTTCTTTATTCCAAAATTAAAAGAAATTAAATAACTTATTTTATTATTACCTCTTATGAAGTAATATGTGATAAAAGACATCTAGATCAACGGTCCACAATTCCTTAGGTCTACCACAGAAAACATAGCTGAAGCAAAGCAGCAGCTAGCATCACTACAGTGGAGTGGAGAGAAGTAATTGGAGTCCTACGTTCGTAGGACACGTACAGACTGGCGTTATACTGTGCTAAATAAATGTAGTCCTGGATTATATTTAATATGGACAACGGGTCGGGGCCTGGAATCTTCTAGGTGCGCCAAACGCCGGAACTAGGGCACCGTTGGATGCCAAAATTTTTGACAAAATATTACTGTAGCATTTTCGTTATTATTTAGTAAATATTATCCAATCATGGTCTAATTAGGTTTAAAAGATTCGTCTCGTACATTTCGTCTAAACTGTGTAATTAGTTTTATTTTTTATCTATATATAATGCTTCAGGCATGCGTCTAAAGATTCGATGTGACGAAGAATCTTGAAAATTTTAGCATTTTGGGTGCAACTAAACAAGCCCCTAGGTGAAATTAAACCATGACATCTCCGGTGCAAGGGAGCAGTTTATCACGAATGGAAGATTGCGATTGTTTCTCTGATAGATATGAGGCTGTTCGTTAGTTACCCAAGGGGACGTTCCAGCAGGAGAAGACGAGGACGACCCCGAGCGGCTCCGGCACCACCTGCGCGGTCGCCGGAAAAGCGATCAGCGGAACCCACACCTGCGTTCGCAGACACACAGCACAGAGGCGTCAGAGTCAGAGAGCTGACCGGCCGGAACAACGGCTGCTCTCGATCGATCACTATTCTGAAGCATTTTGCTGTGTCTTGCCTTCTCCGGCGTCATCCATTTGCCGAGCTGCTGCAGCGCGCCGTTGGTGGACTTGATGAGCAACCCGACCTGACAATGTCGATAAATCATTCAAACAGAGCGAAGGCACGCACGAACGCACTCAGAAAAAGAAGAAGAACGTGAAGGAGCGATGGTTGAATGCCGGCGAGGGACGTCACCTCGTCCCTGTAGGCCTCGGCGTGGTGCTTGCCGAGGTCCGTGCGGAGCGCCTGGAACGCCTCCGCCTCCTTCTCCTGGAGGAGCCTGAGGAGGCCCCGGAGCTGCGCCTGCCGCCACGCCACGCTCCGGGTCCTCCCGCCCTCGTACGCCGCCCGCAGCTCGCGCACCGTGTCCCCAAGGCCCAGCAGCCCGCCGGCCTCGGCGGCGCCATCCGCCGCCTCGGTGCCCATCCTCTCAAACTGACGAGCTCACTCTTCTACAAAGCGAAACTGACACAGTGTGAGAGAGCTCGGGCCGGGGTTTGGGTGGCCTATTTATTGCACCTGGCGCGCCGCGCAGCTGCGCGCTGACACGACGCTTCAATCTTTCATGTCCGCGAGGGGGGAATGGGATTGCCCGTGTTTAGATCCGGATTCCGGATGCCGGAATCGGGAGCTGCTGCTACAGTGTTCCTGTCGGAACACTGTAGCAGCTTTTGTTTTGTAGTGTAAAAAATTGTCTAAATATTGATTAATTAGACTCAAAATGTTCGTCTCGCAATGTACAACAAAACTGTGCAATTAGTTTTTGATTTCATCTACATTTAGTACTCCATGCATTTGCCGACATTTTGATGTGATGGGAATCTTCTTTTTACATAGTGAATTTTGAGGTTGGATTTGGGAACTAAACAAGGGCCGGGATTAGGTTGGGATGGATGAAGGCGCCTTCAATGCATGTACAGGGGTAGTTTGCCGGAATTATCATTCTTGAATGCGGCAACTACAGCAAGATTATCACATTACGTGGTCTCGATTGATTCCCCCAGACAAAGAAACACTACGTGCGAGAACGGGATTTATCGAAGGTGATTTTGTGACAGGAGTGGCGCGTGTACGTATGTGGTGATGCACTGGTGCAACTAAGGCACTGGCAGAGCGCAACGTCAGGCGATCCGGGTCTCCGTGTAGTTGGACTGGCCATGCCGTGATTGCCACCTTTCGGTGCGACTTTGATGGACCCTGTCGATCGATGGGCTTCCCTTTGAAGGACGAATCGTCGGTGCACGTAGCCAAAACCAGTGTGGTGATGGCGGTATAGTCGCTGTAGTGTGACTATTGGTAGTCAGCGCATGAAATTTGAGATGATGGGTGTTAGCGTCGGTACTGTACTCTCCATCGTCCATTGACCGGCGGCCTGCCTTTCACTTTCTGCTGCCATTGTTGTGGCCATGCACTCGCGCGTCCACCGATCGGCTCATGGCTCACGAGCAGCAGGATCTACTAGTAGCGACTAGCGAGGCAACACTGCACCCGGCATGGCGCATGGGCATGTGTACAAGGCTGGCCTAGCACTAGCAGCCTAGGTAAAGGAACGTGCGGTACCGTACGTCACATTCATTTCCTCCGCTGATGCTGGCTGGAAACAGCAATGCCAGCAGCGCGGACGTACGGTATGGACAGTGCGCTCTTGCCAATACGGAGCAACATGTTAAGGGGGCTATTATTTCCTGAGGTGGAAAATTATAGAACGTCACGTCAGATGTTTTATGGGATGTTAGAAAAGGTGTTCGGATACTGATAAAAACCTAATTACATAACTCGTCTGGAAATAATCCGTCATTAGCACATGTGTACTGTAGCATGACATTGTCAAATCATTGATTTATTAGACTTAAAAATTCGTCTCGCAAATTTATAGCAATTTATGTTATTAGTTATTTTTTCGTCTACATTTAATACTCCATGCATGTGTCTAAACATCCGATAGGACGGGGTGAAAAAATTTTAAAGAGAAACTAAACGAGGCCTAAATTCAGCCAGGGAAGATCAAAGACTGTCTGACATGTGTGTGAGGATCGACCAAAAAAATTGTACATATGCTCCTCGCAGAAGTGGTTGAACTGAGCCGCGCCCGCGCCCGTGCGCTCCTGCAGATTACGGGTCAGTTTTAAAGGAGACGGGAGGATTTTGACTTTTGAGAAGTGACATATGTTGGGAAAAGAGCTCGTGGTTTGTATTTGGAGCTCAAATAGTAGTGGTATTTTCTCGGTATGTACACTTCTATTACCCAATTTGAAAGATCAAAATAACACTGAAATTTAGAAGAAAAAAAAACATAGTATATTTAACAAAGGTGTCACTCTCACGAAAGATAATCTTGCAAAAAGAAATTAGAACCAAACTAACACATATTTTATCGTATATCTAATGATACTAATTTGGTGTCATAAATTTAGTTTTTTTTTCTATAAATTCAATCGAACTTAAAATTATTTGTTTAACGTAAACAACTCTAGGAATTGATTTATTCATAGACGGAGGGAGTAACTGGTAATAAGGACCTAGCATCATGTGAGACAGTGTTTTATGCTACCTCTATTTCAAACGGTAGTAAGAGCAAATCCACCAAATTGAACATCCTATTTCTCTAAAATATTGATATAATTTGAGAAAAATAAATACTGATATAGGAGATTGAGAAAACAAGATTAAAGGGGATATGGGAGGTGTGTTGCTATAGAGTGAGAAGCTTCGTCCCTTTTCCATCCACTGCCATGTGGGACCCTTGTGTAAGTGGACTAATATATTTTTGAGTTAAATGCATGAGCAATCCTAGAATTTGTCAAGAGGTGCCATTAGATTCATGAACTTTAAAAACGTATTTTTGGGTCTGTAAACTTGTTAACTGGTGGACCACACGTCCTTGAACTTGTTAAATGGCGCACCGCGGGTCCATTTATGCACCATACCAACCACTGCACTATACCACTTAGGCACTTAACAAATTTAGGGATCCAGAAATATGTTTTCAAAGTTTGTGGACCTAAGTTACAACTCTTGGCAAGTTAAGAGGTCGCTTATGCATTTAACTCTTTGTTTGTTCTTCTCCATTTCCCCTTCTCCTCTCTCCTTTATCCCATCCGTTTCTTCTTGTAGAATTCGCTGCCCTGCAACTCCATCTCTGGGCGCATGAGCAGGACACTTGGGAGTGCCGCACATGAGCGACGGTCGAGCAGAACTGTGTCGAGCCCCCGCTCCCCTCACATTCCCTCTTTCTTTCTTCCCTTTGTTGTTCTCTCTCGGCTGCTCCTGTGGACGAAGAGCTCGAGCGAGGCCACATCGGTGAGCTGTTTTTCAGCAAGCGGTGCGGGGGGGAGAGAGAGAGGCTAGATGCGGGGAGTCTTGGGCTTAGGCTCGCCAGTGGTCCTTGCATCGCATGGCAGCCTCTTCGGCTCACTGGCTCGTGGGGAAGATGTTCGGGGCCGCGCCAACTCAATTACCGACTTCCACCGACCGAAAGAGGTGGATCGAGGCATGTAGAAGGTAACGTATCACCAGTTGCACGGGAGAAACGACTGGTGCAGATGAAAGGGGATTGAGCTCTTCTCCCCTTTGTTTGAGGGACTGATGGAATATTTTAAGAGATTGAGAAAAAATTATGAAAGAAAACTGAAAAGGGAATCTATTTGGCATGTTTTTCCACCAAAATCCCCTGTATAATAGATTTTAGAGAGGGGATTTTTAAATTTTTTTGTGGAGATCTAAGTATCCAATCAATAGCTTCATTTTTTAGAAAAATATATTATATTTCGGCCTCTGCATGGGCCAGCCACTAGCCACAAGCCACGAGCCACTTGGCATACCACCAGATGAAAGCGAGGTGCGTAGCTTTTTTTTCAGATTTCTATTGGTACTAGTCACTACTGTAGCAAAATAGGAGTAAAATGCCTAGAGCCATATGATTGTTTTTTTCCGAAAGGCGACAAAAGTTTTGCTAGATTTTTATTAGACGGGGAAAGGAAAAAAACAAGATACTTAAAACAACTAGCCAACTAAAAGACACCACTCTCCCCGCACGCCGACCGCCAACCCAACTGAACTGAACAGAATTAAAACAAGAACAAGCTCCTCCCCTCTCAACGTCAACACCAAAAACAAAAAACAAGGGGGTAACTCTTCTAACACTAATCGACATGTGCATTTGATCTTGTCGCCAACTGATTTTGTTCTATCTCTTCCTTGCATAAGAGTGCAACTTGTCTTGGTTATAACACCGTATTCTAAAAAGTCCTTCTATCCCGTTCCTTCCAAACATTCCACCAAAAATATATCATGATACTGTCAAACACCTTTCTTTGGTTTTTCAATCGTCTTACGACATCTGCGCCAATAGTTATGTAGTGATCCATTTGTTGCAACTGAGTCTAGCAAAGATAGTCCAAGCCATTGTTTGAGAGGGGACCAAACTTGCTTCGAGAATACACAATCTTTGCATAGATGTGTTGGAGTTTCCGATTCTACTCCACAAAGCTTGCATATAGGGCCATTTGGCCATTGTCTTTTCATCAAATTGTTGGCTGTAAGAATTTTTTGTGTCACAAGGAGGTGGAGGATACTGGCTTCAAACTTTGGTACACGGGGACAACATCGGGTAGGAATGGTGTAGGCATCTTGATCGATAGGAGCCTTAAGGATGGAGTCGTTGATGTTAGGAGGCAAGGCGACCGGATTATCTTGGTCAAGCTAGTAGTTGGAGATTTGGCTCTAAATGTGATCAGTGCCTATGCCCCTCAGGTAGGTCTTAGCGAGGGCACCAAGAGGCAGTTTTGGGAAGATCTTGATAGCATGGTTAGTACCGTGCCTATCAGCAAGAAACTCTTTATAGGAGGAGACCTCAACGGCCATGTTGGTGCGACTAATGTAGGTTTCGAGCGGGTGCACGGGGGGTTCGGGTATGGTAGTAGGAATCAAGAGGGGGAGGATGTTTTGAACTTCACGCTGGCCTATGACTTGTTGATAGCGAACACCCTCTTTAGGAAGAGGGAATCTCATCTAGTAACCTTTCGTAGTGGACAACACTCGAGCCAGATCGACTTTATCCTTACAAGGAGGGAGGATAGACGTGCTTGCTTTGATTGTAAGGTGTTACCTGGGGAGTGTGTTGTCCCTCAACATAAGCTTGTGGTGGCGGACTTTCGCTTTCGGGTACGTGTCCACCGGGACAAACGGGCCAAGATTGCGAGAACGAAGTGGTAGAAGCTTAGAGGGGAAGCAGCGTAAACGTTTAAGGAGAGGATGCTAGACGAGGGGCCTTGAGAAGAAGGAGAAGATGCCGACGACATGTGGCTAAAGATGGCAACATGTGTCCGGAAGGTGGCTTCGGAAGTGTTTGGCGTGAGTAGGGGAGGCAAACGGGAAGCGAAAGACACATGGTGGTGGAATGACGAGGTGCAAAGGGCTATTAGGGAGAAGAAGGAGTGTTTCAAGCGTCTCCACCATGACAAGAGTGCAGCCAACATCGAGGGCTATAAAATAGCGAAGAGGGCTGCAAAGCGAGCTATGAGTGTAGCAAAAGATCAGGCGTATGATGGCCTTTATCAGCGGCTAGGCATGAAGGAAGGGGAGAAGGACATTTATAGGATGGCTAGAATCCGCGAAAGGAAGACAAGGGACATCAACCAAATAAAATGCATTAAGAATGGGACAGATCGACTTCTGGTGAAGGATGAGGAGATCAAGGACAGATGGAGAGAGTACTTCGACAAGCTATTTAATGGGGAGAATGAGGGTCCTACCCTTGAGTTGGACGACTCATTTGACGATACCAACAGACGCTTTGTGAGGAGAATTTAGGAGGCAGAGACCGGAGAGGCTTTGAAGAGGATGAAGGGAGGTAAAGCGATGGGCCCTGATGGTATCCCCATTGAGGTGTGGAGATACCTAGGCGCCAGAGCGATAGTATGGTTGACTAAGCTTTTTAACCTTATTTTTCGATCTAACAAGATGCCTGAAGAATGGAGGAGAAGTATATTAGTACCTATCTTCAAGAACAAGGGAGATGTTCAAAGTTGTACTAACTACCGTGGGATTAAGTTGATGAGCCATACGATGAAGCTCTGGGAGAGGGTTATCGAACATCGCCTAAGGAGAGTGACACATGTGACCCAAAATCAGTTTGGGTTCATGCCTGGTAGGTCGACCATGGAGGCGATTTTCTTATTACGGCAATTGATGGAGAGATATAGGGAGCAGAAGAAGGACTTGCACATGGTCTTTATTGACCTCGAGAAGGCGTATGACAAAGTACCGAGAAATGTCATGTGGTGGGCCTTGGAAAAGCATAAAGTCCCAACTAAGTACGTTACCCTCATCAAGGATATGTACAGGGATGTGGTGACGTTTGTCCGAACATGTGATGGCGACACCAGTGATTTTCCAATTAAAATAGGACTGCATCAGGGGTCAACTTTGAGCCCTTATTTATTTGCTTTGGTGATGGATGAGGTCACAAGGGACATACAAGGTGGCATCCCTTGGTGTATGCTCTTTGCTGATGATGTGGTGCTAGTTGACGACAGTAGGGCAGGGGTTAATAGGAAGTTAGAACTATGGAGGCACACGTTAGAGTCGAAAGGGTTCAGACTTAGTAGGACTAAGACCGAGTACATGAGGTGCGATTTTAGCGCGACTAGGCATGAGGAGGGAGACGTTAGCCTCGATGGGCAAGTGGTGGCCAAGAAGGATACTTTTCGGTATTTAGGGTCGATGCTACAAAAGGACGGAGACATTGATGAAGATGTTAGGCATAGAATTTTAGTCGGCTGGTTGAAATGACGTCAAGCTTCTGGCGTCCTCTGTGACAAAAGGGTGCCTCAGAAGCTGAAAGGTAAGTTCTATACGACGGTGATTCGTCCGGCGATGTTATACGGTGCTGAGTGTTGGCCTACAAAAAGGCGACATGTCCAGCAATTGAGTGTAGCAGAGATGCGTATGTTGCGTTGGTGTTGTGGGCACACAAGGAGGGATAGAGTCCGGAACGACGATATTCGAGATAGGGTTGGGGTGGCACCAATTGAGGAGAAATTGATTCAACATCGGTTGACATGGTTTGGACATGTCCAACGGAGGCATCCTGAGGCGCCGGTGCGTAGTGGGGTTCTAAAGCGGGCCGATAATGTAAAGAGCGGTAGAGGTCGACCTAAACTAACTTGGGACGAGTCCGTTAAGAGAGATCTTAAGGAGTGGAATATCTCCAAGGATTTAGCTATGGATAGGAGCGCTTGGAGATTGGCAATCAACGTGCCGGAACCGTGACCTCTTTTTGTCTCCTTTTATGTCCTTTTTTGTGTCTCCCTGTTTCTCGTCTCTTTTTGGGTTTTATCTCTAGCCTACCCCAATTTGCTTGGGACAAAAGGCTATGTTGTTGTTGTTGTTGTAATGTCTAGGTGAAAAATCTACATTTTGGTTCAGCCTTTGCTTTCCAGATCGGCATAATTCTCAACTTACTGAAAGTCCCCTGAAATTGAATATTGTAAGCGCTCTTGGTTGTGTATTTGCCATCAAACGTACATTGCCAATAGATAGTGTCTTCCTTGTTTTCAACAAGTCTAGTCTGGCTAACAGCTTCCCATAGCGTCACATATTCATTCAGTTCTTGTGGTGTTAAAATCGGTAGGATGTGAGTTATCCAACGATTATCCAATAGGGCCATTTGCACCGTGATGTTTTTCCTTTTTGCTTTCCGGAACAACGTCGGAGCTACAATCTTGGGTGCTCACCCACCTATCCAGGATGAAGTCCAGAAACTAGCAAATTTCCCATTACCAATAGTGACCACTGTTGATGCTGCAAACAACTCCTTATCTTTGCTATCACAAGGCAGCTCTAGTTTGTTCCATGGTCTATCTTTTTGTTTCCAGCGGAACCAAAGCCAACATAAACACAATGCCCTTGCAAAACGTTCTAGGTTTAAAATCCTCAATCCTCCATTGATTTTAGGTCGATCGGTGGTCGGCCAGTTAATAATCGAGTGACCCCCTAGACCTTATCAGGCGTTTCTCCCCTCCAAAGGAAGCTCCGTCTTAGTCTATCGATCTTCTTTATGAGCCACTTATGTTCCTCAAAGACTGTCATGTGATAGATGGACTGAGATGATAGCACGGTTTTGACTAAAGTCTCTCGGCTGGCCATTGACAGGAAACGTTCTTTCCATCCCAGGAGCCTAGCACCAATCTTGTCTATAAGAGGTTGTACTTCCACTCTTCTCATCTTCCTAACATGGAGAGGTAGACCAAGGATATTTCCATGGAAATTTGCCTATCTTGCCGGGGAAGTTTTGTAAAAGCTGGTGAACCGTACCATCGTCCATCCTAATAGGGAAGATTTCTGTCTTGGAGATATTTACCTTGAGCCCTGAACATTCCCCAAAAAAGTGAAGGATCATATGGAGGTGGTCCAATTCTGTGGTGTTTGGCTCTGCAAAGATTGCTGCATTGTCTACATAAAATGAGCTTCGTAAGTTTGCTGCCATGGGCAGCACCAGTTGTAGGATGCCTTGCTGAGCTGCAGCTTCAATGATTCGGTGCAACAGATCAATGGCAAGTATGAACAGCGGCGGCGGCAACGGGTCCCCCTGTCTTTGTCCACTCGCATGTCTGATCTCCTTTGTTGGTTATCCGTTAATTAGGATTTTTGATGAAGACGTTCCCTGAAGGGCCGCTATCCAGTCCCACCATTTAGTGCTAAACCCCAAGGCTTCAAGAACTTCCAACAGAAAAGTCCAATTTATGGATTCAAAAGATTTTGAGATATCAAGCATTATGAAGAGAGCAAGTTTTTTTTCTTTTTGTGGAGTAGCTGGGTCACTCTTTGCGCGTAAATGAAGTTGTCATGTATGCACCTCTTCTTAGGGCCTGTTTAGTTCCCAGGAAATTTTGCAAAATTTTTCAGATTCCCCGTCACATCGAATCTTTGGACACATGCATGAAGCATTAAATATAGATAAAAAAATAAAACTAATTACACAGTTTAGACGAAATGGACGAGACGAACCTTTTAAGCCTAATTAGACCATGATTGGACACTAATTGCCAAATAACAACGAAAATTGCTACAGTGTCATTTTGCCAAATTTTTGGCAACTGAACCGGCCCTTAATGAAGGCATTTTGAGCATTTGAGACTAGTGAATTCATGTGTGGCGCTAGTCTATTTCCTAGGACCTTTGTGATGATTTTTACCACGCTATGGATTAAGCTTATGGGCCTGTAGTCTGACAAGGAGCTTGCATCCTGTGTTTTTGGAAGTAGAATAATGTTCGCTTTGTTTATTCTGCTCAACTTTGAGGTTCGGTGACTGTAAAAATACATGATCGCTTGCACCAAATCTTCTGTAATAATAGTCCAGCATTTTTTTGTAGAAGACACCTATAAATCCATCAGGGCCCGGTGCCTTTTCACGTGGCATTTCCTTAATGACAGCTTCAATCTCTTGTACGCTGAAGGGGGCGTCCAAATCGTCCAGATCATGACGAGCATAATTAAGTTCATTCCAGTTTATGGCTCTGGTCCTTGCTTTCACGGTCCCTATGAGATTGGTGAAATGAGCGTGTGCCAATCTCGATTTGTTTTCCTGTGAGACTACAAGACCATTCTCTCCATTGAGGGAGCTAATGAAGGGTTTTTTTTCTTTCTTATGTTAACGTGCAGCTGGAAGAATAGTGTATTTGTGTCTCCTTTTCGGATTCAAGTGAGCCTGGAGTGTTGCCTTGCTCTTGCCTTTTGGATGGCTGCAATTCCCAGAGCTTTTAGCTTGAGGTATTTTTTGAATTCTACTTCCTCCGTTGCGAGTATTCTGACCTCCTGTGTCTTCTCCAAATTTGACAGAACGATGTTTATGATGGCCCAAATTAGTTTCCTTCTGCCTATGGATTTGCGCCTCCAGTTGCGTAGCGCTTTGGCGGGGCGCAAAAGCTTGACATGGATACGCAAGATGGCATCTTGAGTATTGACCGGTTTGCTCCAAGCCTCCTGAACCGTGTCGAGAAAGCCAGGCATTTGTGCCCAGTGTGCTTCAAATCTAAAACCTCTATAGAAATCAAAGTCCACATCCCCCTGTAGGAATAGTGGGCAATGATCAGAGCCTAGCGATGCTAGAGCTTGTAGGTCCGTCCTCGGGAACAAATCAAGCCAGCCAACTGATGCCAACATGTGATCGATCTTTGTCATCGTAGGTGTTTGTTGATCGTTGCACCATGTTGTTAGGCCAATACATATTAGTATATTACATCCTATATAAAGCAAATTTCCATTTGTGCATAAGAAAAAAGAAGAGGAAATTTAAACAACAATGAGCAATATGTATGTACAATTTCCCATATCTAAAGCAAGTAGAAAAAGAAGAAAGAATCGATTCTAGGCTGAGATATCAGTGCTGTCAGTCTCCGGGCGCCCAACAATGCCAGCGTGACCGAGCAACGCCCACAGCACGGTTATGAACTCGCCACCGTGGTAGAGCGACTTGGAGTGCGAGGTCACGTTCTCCGACGGCGCGAGGTAGAGGATGAGCTCCGCCCAAAAGTCGGCGAGCACCTTCCACAACAACGCCTCGTCGCTGACCTCCTCCACCAGCTGCCGCCCGAGCTTGGACGCCTTCCTCAACGTCGCGTTCATGCTCCCACCGAGGCACGTCGCGGCGCGCTCGTACGTCCCCACCGGCCCCGCGCAGCGCGCGAGCACCCTCGTCACCTCCTCCACCACTCCCTCGTAGAGCTCCTCCGTCCACGCGCGGTGGTCCGGCAGGAGGGCCGGCTTCAGCGCCACCAGGTAGGCGCAGTAGCGGGACAGCCGTGTAGCAACAACCACCAGGTCGAGGTCGCTCTCCCCATCGGTGTCATTATTGTCGTTGTCGAGTTTGCCACCATGAGCTCCCTCGGAGCGCTTGAGCTCGACCAGCCTCGTGGCGAGATGCCACACGAGAATCTGCTCGGATAGGCTGTCCACGGCATTGTCGTCGCCGGCTTTAATACGGCAAGCCCAGAAGAGGTTGCCCGCGACTCCGTTGCCTTGCAAGGACCGCTCGCCGTTCCCGAGCCTACCCTTGTTTGTTCTGAGCGTCACCACAATGGCGGATTTCACCGCCGCGGGCACTGCGACGGTCTTCTTCACGATCCGGTCGACTTGCCGTGAGACGCAGCCGCAGTAGCAGAACCGAAGCTGCAGGATGGACACCTGGCAGAACCGGTCGTCCCATTGCTGCATGGGCCGGAGCCAGAGAAGGCGGCTGAGCTTACGACGCGCCCACGGCGACTTCCGCCACGTCGGCCGTCGCGCGTACTCGCAGATGGCGGACACCTTGATCCAGTCGGAGCAGACGTAGTTGGCGATCTCCCACCCCTCCGTGAACACGATGGAGACGATTAAGGAGATGGAGACGAGTATGTCGAGGCCAACGATGACGTGGAACACCGTGTCGTGGTGCTGCAGGTAGTTCCGGAGGTTCTGGTAGTCCACGGCGAGCGCCGTGCCGGGGTTCGTCATGTCGTGCACGATGGCGCCGCCGGCCGCGAGGCAGCTGATCCACGTGGCAAGCACGAGGATTGAGTTCAGCGCCGGGAACGACCACCCGCTGGCGTAGAAGACGGTGAGCTTCGAGTAGAGGAAGTCGGCGAGGAAGGACAGCTCGGCCTCGACCACCCGGAACACCCTCTCTGGGCTACCACTACCGGCAAGGAGCCCGTCCTGCACGAATGCCATGGCACGGTGGCAGCCGGCCTCGGCGAGTGGGCACCCAATGAACCGCCGGAGCTGCAGCTTGAACAGGGCAAAAGAGAGGCACAGGTCCTTGATCTGCGGGCAGGATGCGAGGAGAGGGTCGCCGGACGAGGAAAGCGACCATATCCTGTCCACGGTGATGACATGCCCCGCGTTCAGGTCCATGGACAATGACAGCGGAGCTGCAGTAGTCCTGTCAATGTGGTACCCATGTGGCCTAGGCTTGATAGGCAGTTTCTCCTCACCCTTCAAAAAGTAAGGAGGGGGCACTTCTAGTCCACCTTGGCCTGCCTGACCATGCCCATGCCCATGGAGTTGCTTCATGTAGTCGGCGACGAGGTACGAGTTGAGGCCGACAGCGAATGAATTCTTGGCGAGCTCGGCAGCGACGAGCCTGTGGATGACCTTGAGGAGGCTGAGCACCCACAGCCACAGCAGGACGCCGGTGAGCAGTGGGCTCCCGGCGGCACCACCACTGCTGATGATGAGGAACGCCACCCACCCCATCCTCGCCAGCTGCTCGACCGACGGCCGGAACTTTCTTCCGTTGGAGCCGCTGCTGCTGATGGTCGAAGTGGAGGAGCGGGCGGTGTCGATGGTGTTGCGCAGGATCTGGAGGAAGACGGTCCAGGCGAGGAGGAGCGGGACGCGCGCTGATGCGTCCCACTTGGCCGCCGCGGAGACGGCGTAGGACACGAGCGGGAGAAAGAGAGTGGACGCAGCCCAGACTAAGAGGCGGAGTGCCGGATGACTGGAGCGGCGGCGGTAGGAGCTCAGCACAACCAGGATTGCGAGCAGGACAATGCTGACGATGGCCGCCACCTCCATGAGCAGCAGATTCACGAGGCTGGAGGCCATGGGGGTGGCTAGTTCTTTTCCACCCTTTATCCACCTCTCCTTGTTGGCAATGAGCAAATATGGAGTCATGGAGAGAGAGCTCTGCAGGCTTCAAAGCTAATGCGGTATATATAACAACACCTTTTGTTTTCATGCATGTGATGGCTCATGGCTGACTACGTTGCAATGAAGGTCAGGTGCATGCATGTGAGGACTGACGAGGAGAAGGGTGGACGACAAGCAAAGTTAAAGACACGATTCTGTGTGCTACACAAAAGCAAAGGCATCGCTTTTTATGATGGATGACAGAGAGTACTTGCAGCTAGGGGCTACATACCTACGTGTTGCGAATTTGAAGCTCTGGTCTCGGCTCGCTACCGTACTCCCCGATGCCGTAAAAAGAGTCGCTATAGTTTATAGAAGGGAGTTGCTAAATCACTGGTGTCTGATTTTTGCATTCTTTTCAGGCGACGTGGAAACAAAAACAACTGCACCTGCAGTCAGCACATCTATGCCATCGGCTCATGATCGAACGAATGCAGACTTATGCACTCTTAGCCTGCACGTCTGGCTGCCGAGCTCCTCTGTTATCTGGGCCTCGGCCCTACAATAGCTCCATCGCTCCCTCGTTATGGCGCCGGCTTTTCTATTTTGGCGCGATTTTCCGTCTGCTTTCCTGCGAACGAGGCCGCGAGGGTGAGGCATCGGCGGCGGCGATCAGCATCTCCCGCGAACACGAAGGCGAGGCGTCGGCGATCTTGGCTGCTGCTTGTGTTGTGTCGTCAGGAACATGTTCGCAGGTTGCATCAATATTCTCTTTATTTATTTGTCTCCATGTGTGTTCAGATTGCATCAATTTTCTCCTAATTTATTTATCATCCTCTACTGCGTCAGCTCGTGTTAGAATTGATTAAAGATAAACATCAACTTGCATTCATCACAAAATCAAATCAGGATATATGAGATGGAAGCAAAGAGGTGTGTAGCCCATGCTTGTTTCTTTCTGCCCATGCGGTCAGACATATATATGACCACGAAATTAAATATTTTGTTTGCTGTAGGGATGGGTTTTCCTCTAGTTTCTTACCTTAAGTTGGCATGGAATTCAGTAGTACAGAGGAAGCTTGGATGTTTTGGCTTACCTATGGAGGTCAAAAAGGTTTTAAGGTCAGAAAAAAGTACTCAAACAAAAAAAATCTGATGGAAAGGTTTTGGGTTCACTGAAATGAGAACATCAGAAACTCTTTTGCAAACAAGACATGATCATTATGTACTCTCTGGAATTTAGCAGCTATGTGACATGCACTTCATACTGGATGCTTGGGAGTTGGGAACAATGATATTTGTGTAGTCTATGAAGTTTTTAAAATTCAGCAATGCCTTCTCTTTATTTAGTCAAAACATTGCAGAAGACAGCCTATACAGAATTGCTCTTTATTCAGTCATAAAATTCCAGATTTCCGAAAGACAATCTATACAATTTGCTAGCAGTTTTGCTGCCTACCTGCACAAATTGCTAAAACTTATGCTTCCTCTTCAGTTACTGCAATGATACAATTCACTGAATACAGTGCAAGCACAATTTGCTAAAACTTATGATTCCTAGTCGCTTGATGGCCTCGATGCACCCAGGCTAAGCACGACCTCCTGAAAATGACACAGCCTAGAACTTGTTGAGGGCAGCCTAGACCTCCACCATGGTGGCCGAATACTGCAGCAGGGCTTGGTAACTGAATGACAACCCTAAGTGGACTAATTGTGTTTATGTGAGATACAAAGGTGATTAGTCCACAGGTACATGTGTGTGAGCAACATATGTCATGATGGTGGAAATGGCTTGGAGATGTTGCAAAGCTTGCACATGTGATGATGGAGGAGCTCATTCCATATGAGACATGACATGGAGTCATGTGATTAAGGTGGAGAAGGTCAAGACATGACTTGGCTCAACGGACCGATTGCAAGAAGGGCAAGTCGGAGGCTTTAAAGCGAGGAACCGCGTGTGATGGTGAAGCTTGAGCAAGACTTGGCGCCGATGGACAGAGGCAACGGTGAAGAGCAAGTGAGGTCAAGATCGATGAATCAATACGGTCACGTGATGATATGAAGTGGATCATATCATTTGGTGATTGATTAGTGCATGTGTTGCATCAACATCAGAGGAGATGGAATGGAATGCGCAAGGAAAAGGTATAACCTAGGGCATTTTCATTTCACCGGTCATAGGTGTGTAGAGAAGTTTATGACCGGGTTTAGAATAGATGGCCGTACTATCAAGAGGGGCAAACTTGTTTGCATATTGGTCATTTAATGCCACTCGAGTGATCTAACTTTGCATCTTTGCTAGAATCGAGTGGCGTGGCAAGTTGAGTGACTAACTCCTTTAAAGAAAATGATTGTGAAAATGCTAACACACGTGCACAAAGTGGTGAACACTTGTTGGTGTTGGCACATTTGCAAAGGTGATGAAGTTTGAGCGGTAGAGCTCGACGGGATTCAGGCATTTTCATGGAGATAAAACGCTTATTTTCCATTACGCCGAAGGATAAAAAAGGAGGCAAAATCACGGAAGTGTTTCTCACTGAGAAACAGGCGTCGGACTCAGGGTTCAGAGGAGTCAGACACGGCCACCGCATTTGTTGCCTAACCCGAGCTGCGTTCTGCCAATGTGTGAGCACCAGACGCGCTGGTGGTCGGGCAACAGACGCGTGGCGTCAGCGTCTGGTGAAGGTGGCGTCAGCAGGGTTCAAAGGCGGCGTTGCGCGGTCTGTTGGTCAGACGCTGAGCGCGTCCGATGAAGGAGCGTTGGATGCGTCTGTTGCGGCTCCGCGTGGTTTCAAACTATTTTGGACTACGTCCGATGGAAGGGCGCCGCGTCTGGTGGATTGCAACTGACGCGTCCGACGCATTAGTTCTGCGAACGTTGAAAGTTTACCGGCCGTTGGAGATCAACGGTTCTTGTTCAATCGTAGACACGTGGCGAAGATCCGTCACGGGTGGTTGAGGAGCAACAGATGTTGGCTGCGTCTGGTGACCAGGCGACAGACGCATCTATTGCCCCCGAAAACACCCAGTGAAGAGGCAACAACTATATTTGTTTGTGGCATTATAAATAGAAGTAGTGGCCGGCCTTGGCTGGTGCTTGGCACCCTTGGGACTTAGTGTCCATGCTTTGGGAGTGCTAGGAGAGCCTCTAACTCACTTATGCTTGCAAGAGTGCGAATCGATTGTGAATGAGTATGATTCTAATGTGTTGCATTATGAGATTGCATCGAGTGGCACTAGGTGTTCGTGTTGGAAGCCGGTGGTGCTTGTTACTCTTATAGGTTGCCACCTCCTAGACGGCTTGGTGGCTTGTGGCTCCGTCGAAGCTCGCAAGAAGATTGTGCGAGGCTTCGGAGAAGCTTTGTGAGGGAGATTGTGCTCACCCCATGGGGATCGCGAAGAGCAACTCTAGTAGATCGTGTCATTGAGCTACCATACTTGATGGTGGGTTCTTACGGCGCTCTTTGGGAGAGCTCGGCTATGGATACCGATTAGCCACCGAACCACGAAGTGTTGGTCGACATAACAGGACGTAGCTTGGTGGCAACCAAGTGAACCTCGAGAGAAAATCACCGTGTCAACATTGTCTACTATTCTCTGTGGTTTGCCTTCATGCAACCCAAGCTTGTATTTACTTTCATATATACTTGTGCTTGTGTAGTTGCTCCTGTGACTAGTTTGCTTGTGTAGCTTGCTAGTTATCTTCTTACTTGTGTAGCTAGAAGCTTTCCTTTGCGTGGCTAATTTGGTTTGTGTAACCTTGTTAGTCACATTGCTTAGTTTGTATAGCTAAGTAATTTGCACTCTCTAATTTGACATTGGTTGCCTTGTTATTGAGCATTGCTGGTGAGCCTAGGAGCTTTATGCTTTTACTTACTAGAATTGTGCAGGAGCTCCCTGATGCTTGAAGTACTAGTTGCATAGGTTTGTGTGACCTTGCAAGCTAGAATTGTTTAGGTGAGCTTTTGCTAGGAAGCTACCTTATTTGCTTGGTTAGGATCTTTTGCAAGGTGCTAGAAGTTATAGATAAAGGGGTGTAGTCTTGGCTAGACCAATAGATTTAATTCCGCACTTGTTTCGGTTAGCCAACGCAATTAAGTTTTAGAAAGGACTATTTACCCCCCTCTAGTCTGCCATCTCGACCCTACAGATAGGCCTTGTCATTGTGCAACCCACGTAAATTTAGTAGACCTGTTGTCGGATGTGGAGTTCATGGATCAGATGTGCTGACTGCAGGTGAGTCGTTTCCACCTGAAGTTAGACGATATGACCTCCTGACCGCAATCAACCCACCCAGTTAACCCGCTAGAGTTTCTCAAAAAAAAAACCACTGGAAAGCGCTAGTGACTAGTACAAGGCCTAGCACCCAGACGCACTTCATTTTTCACGCGCGCTAGCACGTCCCCACCTACGATTGCATTTTGCGAGGCCCACACGCAGGGACCGCTCGCGCCCTTCGGTTCTTGCGCGCATTGCAACATGTACAACATCGATCTACTTTTACAATATCCAGATGAATCACTTGCAACATATGTCCGAAACAGATTAAACACCTGCAACATACGTCTAAACACCTGAAAAAACACTTGAAAAATCATTGCAAACATATACAACATCTAAATAAAACACTTGCAACATTTGTGTGAAACATATGCAACATTCACGTAAACACACTTGCAAGTACTTACGTCTAAAAAAATAGATGAAACATTTGGAACAGACGTTTGCAACATACGTGTATAACCATTGCAACATATGCAACATCTCGATCTACTTTGGCAACATCCATATGAAACACTTGCAACATACCTTTAAAACATCTGAAACACTTTTAACATAAGCTTGCAACATGTCAGGTGCGACACAGTAGTGGGCGACGACCACCATGTCTGGCGCATTGAGGAACTCAATAGCCATCTCGATAGGTAGATCGGGGCTAGGAGGCGACATACTTGGTCGCACCACGGACTTGGTCACCGTGAGCTTCTCCGCTAGGGGCACCGGTGCGCGAGGAGCCTCGAGGCGGGCGCGAAGTATGGCACGGCTGCGACACCCTCGCCATCTCTAGCCGCAGGAGGAGGTGATGAGTGTTGACAGTAATTAACTATCATTATAAACCATCAACTAAACATATAAAAAGGATAAAAATATGATTCCCACCTTAGAATAGGGGTTCTACTGACAATTTCCACGAGTTTTGGTGAATTGTGATTTTTTAGGGATTAAACAGGAAAATGCAGGAAAAGAATATCTTCCATGAGAAGGAACCCACGCCTATCAGACTTATCTCCACGTCACAGCCACACAAGGACATTCTAGAAGACACCAAAGGACTCCACAAGGCAGCCCACCTTGACCTGCTGCCAGGTGGGGCCGACCGGCCCTAACCCTAGGCCGGCTGGCCTCCCCCCACGCCGCCATGGCTCCTTCCTTTGCAAGCTGCCTCTACCGCCTCCTATGATGCATCTCAACCCTACGTGAAGGTCGGTTTCATCCAAGGGCCACGGTTGATCCCCCAGGGCTATATAAAGCGGCCTCTAGACCCCCAGGCCTCATTCAATCTCTCCAGATCAGAACCTCCAACAGAATTAGAAATTATAGGAGAAGGATTGAAGAGCCAGCGATCAAGAAGAAGACTAGTTCTCCCTCTAGTTTAGGAATAGAATCTAGTCTTGAATTAGAACTAGAAGAGAGAGAGAGAAGAGGAGGAGATTTAGAAGGAGCTCCGGCCTATCGGATCTTCTTCAACATCTTGTACCTGTGGATTCAAGTTCTTCAAGATCTTGCATCTAGATCTCTCTGGTAATCAACGTCTATTTTCAAGTTGTTTTTATTGTTCAGATTGTTCGTGAGGTTTGTGACTCATTTGAGTACTTTAATTCTAGTAGCGCTAGGATTAGAGGAGTTAGGGTGTAAGCGCGGTGCTTAGACTTGATAGCTCATGAATGGACCCTATATTCTGGATTTCAGTGGTAGTTCTCAAGGGTGACTCTTATAGCCTTGTTGATTCTTCTATAGCCACTATCTCGTTTGTAGGACTAGCAGGATAATTTATTGGTAGGAGAATTCATACTCTGCTTATGACCTTCTATGACAATTTCCCCATCAAGAACACTATTAGCATTTCATATTTGAAGTAGAATTAGACAACCTTAGTGATCCCCTCTACCTTCAAAATTCTCAGTCCTTGATAGCTACTCAAGGATTAAAGCTTAAGACTTAAGAAGACCATACTCCGTTCCTTTGGGTTCGATATTAAAACTGGGTCATCCTGGTGGAGTGTTACATCGGTAGACGTTATCTGTGCGCTTGCGGATAAAGTAGGGTGTGCATTAATTTATACCAACAAGCACTTCTGGCGCCGTTGCCGGGGACCGGTGCTGAGTTCATCTTGAGTCAAGCTTAATCTTGTACTATACTTTTATCTTTTATCTTTTTACCCATGGATTTCTTAGAGCCATCCACTAGCTCCACAAATTCCATTCCACTCAACCAGTATATCTACCCCACCATAGTAGACTTAGAGCTCCCAAAATCAGCTAAGCCTATTCTTTCTGAGAGCTATGAGCTACGACCATGTTTGGTAGAAATGGTTAAGAGCCAATCCTTTTCAGGCAAGGAAAATGAAAATCCTCACATTCACCTAAATGAGTTCGAACAGACCTGTGCATGCCTACACATTGCAGGCATGTATGATGAAACCCTAAGATGGAAGCTTTTTCCTTTCTCTTTAGAAGGGAAAGCTAAAACCTGTTACGATCGAACCACACCAAGTAAGGATGAGGATTGGAAAGCTTTATGTTCTAGCTTTTGCTTAGAATTCTTTCTAGTTTTTAAAATCGTTTGCCTACGCTTAGAGATATTGTCCTTCACACAAGAAAGTGATGAGTCTCTAATTGCTGCCTGGGAGAGATTTGATACTCTTGTCCGCTCTGGTCAATCTTTATCTATCCCAGACCATGTTCTTCTTTAACATTTTTATATTGGCCTGAATAGAGAAACAACTACATTTCTTAACTTAGCTTCAAATGGATCCTTTTTGCATACCCTAGCTACTAAAGCAAGGGAATTACTGCTCAACCTTTCACAAATTACACCTACCTATGAAGCTAAGCCACCACAAGAACTTGTAGAAAAACAAATAGCTGAGCCTGAATCCTTTCCTAATCCATATCAACCTTCAGTTATAATTCCTGATACAGGGGAGACCCCAGTTTCAGTGAATGTGTTTGAATTCGAGGATGAATATTTTTCCAAATTTGGAAATACCTCGAATTATCACCTTATAAGGAAGCCTCAGAAATCAAAACCTTATCTCGAAGAACTTTTGCAGTTTACTGAACACGCTCTCCTTACAGAGACTATGAAAAATCTAGCTTCTGTACTAAGCCATGAATGGTTGGAAGAATCAGAGCTTTCTTTCCACTTCTATTCAATGCCAAATTAATCTGGAACCTTTCAAAGCTCTTTATAATCCTGTTGTGGGTGTCAACATCATGTCTACATCTTTTGCTCAAGATTTATTGAATTACATGCCATTGACCCCAACAACAAAATTGTTAAAAAGCCCCTCAGGATATATTCTTCCTAGTTTGGGAATTTTATATGTCCTACCTATCATGGTAGATGGAATTCTAGTGCGTATGAGCTTTTATATCTATGACATCATTGAATTCGACCTCCTGATAGGTCAACCAATCCAAAGACTTCTTCTCGAAGGTCAAACAGGGAAATTAAATATTTATCTTGGGAAAAATCTTCAAAGATCCATACCAATCATTCACTCCCTAAATACTAAGAGTGATCCATGTCCCGAGATAGATGCTATGGAAGAAATTAAGGAAGCATCCCTTGAAACTTTAGAACAACCTAAGCTTGAAGAAGATACTGAATTCTTCATAGAGGAAGAAGATCATCCTTCTGTTTCTAATCCTTTAGACTTCCTCGAAGAACCACCTAAACCTCCCATAGAGTTAAAACTCCTACTTGCTGGCCTTAGATATGCTTTCTTAAACAATGATCTGGAATCTCCCGTGATCATAAATGATAAACTTTCTCAAGAAGAGACATTTCGTCTGATCACTGTCTTAGAAAAGCATAGATCAGCTTTTGGCTATTCACTTCAAGATCTTAAGGGAATCAACCCTGCTCTTTGCACCCATTGCATTGCTACTGAACCTAATGCTACACCTTCTAGAGAACCTCAACGAAGACTTAACAATGCAATGAGAGAGGTAGTAAAGAAAGAGGTTTTGAAACTCTTGCACGCCGGGATTATTTATCTTGTGCCACACAGTGAGTGGGTGAGCCCTATTCAAGTTGTGCCTAAGAAGGGAGGCATGACTGTAGTTAAAAATGAGAAGAATGAGTTAATTCCACAAAGAACCATCACTGGTTGGAGAATGTGTATAGATTACAGAAAACTTAATAAGGCAACAAAGAAAGATCACTTTCCGCTGCCTTTCATTGATGAAATGTTAGAATGTTTAGCAAATTACTCTTTCTTTAGTTTTCTTGATGGATACTCTGGATATCATTAGATTCCAATCCACCCAGATGATCAAAGCAAAACTACTTTTACATGTCCATACGGAACTTATGCTTACCGTAGAATGTCTTTTGGATTATGTAATGCACCTGCCTCTTTTCAAAGATGTATGATGTCTATATTTTCTGATATGATTGAAGAAATTATGAAAGTTTTCATGAATGATTTTTCTGTCTATGGAAAAACTTTTGATGATTGTCTTAAAAATTTAGACAAGGTTTTGCAAAGATGTGAAGAAAAGCACTTAGTCTTTAATTGGGAAAAATATCATTTCATGGTTAGAGAGGGAATAGTGTTGGGACACTTAATTTCTAAACATGGAATTGAGGTAGATAAAGTTAAAATTGAAGTAATTAAACAACTACCTCCTCCTATTAATGTCAAGGGGATTAGAAGTTTTCTAGGACATGCTGGATTTTATCATCGATTTATTAAAAACTTTTCTTATATTGCAAGACCGCTTACAAATCTACTGGCTAAGGATGTACCCTTTGAATTTGATGATGCATGCTTAAAAGCTTTTAAAACTTTGAAACTCGCACTCACTTCTACACCAATCATTCATCCACCGGATTGGTCATTGCCTTTTGAAATTATGTGTGATGCAAGTGATTATGCTGTAAGAGCAGTGCTAGGACAATATAAAGATAAAAAGCATCATGCAATCGCTTATGCTAGCAAAACTTTGACAGGACCTCAACTTAATTATGCTACTACTAAAAAAGAACTCCTGGCTGTTGTTTTTGCTATTGATAAGTTTAGATCTTACTTGGTTGGAGCTAAGGTGATTATTTACACTGATCATGCTGCACTTAAATATTTGCTCACTAAGAAAGATGCTAAACCACGTTTGATTAGATGGATTTTACTACTCCAAGAATTTAACTTAGAAATAAAAGATAAGAAGGGAGTAGAAAATTTTGTTGCTGATCACTTGTCTAGAATGCAATTTAAAGATCAACAGGAATTGCCCATAAATGATTCACTAAGGGATGACATGCTCTTTCAAGTTAACAGATCTGACCCCTGGTATGCAGACATTGTCAATTTTATAGTTGCAGGTTATGTACCACCAGGAGGGAACAAAAAAAGCTCATTTATGAAAGCCGCATCACCTATGGGATGAGCCGTACCTCTTCAGAGTATGCTTAGATGGGTTGCTCAGAAGGTGTGTACCAGTGGAAAAAGGACTCAAGATCATTGAACGTTGTCACTCATCACCATATGGAGGACATTATGGAGCATTCCGAACACATGCAAAAATCTGGGAAAGTGGATTCTTCTGGCCAACCATGTACCAAGATACAAAGGACTTTGTCCGAAGGTGTGGATCATGTCAGAGGCACGGTAATATCAACATCATAGATGCCATGCCACTCACCAACAATCTTCAGATTGAGCTCTTTGATGTCTGAGGAATCGATTACATGGGGTCGTTTTCGAAGTCAAGAAATTGCGAGTATATCTTGGTTGTGGTCGACTACGTCTCTAAATGGGTAGAAGCCTTGTCATGTCATGCTGCGAACGCCAAGAACTCTAAGAAGATGTTTGAAGAAACCATATTTCCAAGATTTGGAGTACCCAGAATGGTAATTAGTGATGGAGGAACCCACTTCACTGATAAGAAATTTTGTAAGTATCTGTCAAAACATGGGATCCGTCACAACGTTGCTACTCCTTATCACCCCCAGACAAGTGGCCAGGCAAAAACATCGAATAAGCAAATTAAGAATATTCTACAGAAGACAGTCAACAAGATGGGAACGATGTGGAAAGATAAGCTTCCTGATGCACTGTGGGCCTACAACATAGCCTACAAGACACCATTAGGAATGTCCCCCTATCAAATCATCTACGGAAAGACTTGTCACTTACCAGTAGAGCCTGAATTCAAGGCCCACTGGGTGATCAAGAGATAGAACATGGATTTAGAAGCCACAGGAGTTAGAAGAAAAATGCAACTCTCAGAACTCGATGAATGGCGTGAACGAGCATACCACAATGCAAAGATTTACAAAGAAAGAACCAAAAGGTGGCATGACAAAAGAATCAAGAAGAAAAGTTTCACTCCAGGAGACAAGGTACTACTTTTTAATTCTAGCTATTCGGACATGAAAGCTACGAAGCAAGTGGGAAGGACCTTTCACAGTGGTGGCAACTTCATCACATGGAGCAGTAACACTTCAAAATGACGAAGATATGTTATTCAAGGTAAATGGACAACGCCTTAAAATTTTTCTAGAATATGACAAAAGTCCTGAGGAGTTGGATGTCATCCAATTCCTCATTTTTCCTTAAATATTACATATCTGCCACCTCTGATACGTTTCATATACCGAGGGATAGTTTTTAGAGGTTAGTTAAGAGTTATTAGGCGCCACGAGAAAGTTGGTCGTGGGATCTCCTAAGGAAAGGCCGACCGGCCCCACCCCTAGGCCGACCGGCCCCCTCTGGGCATGGTTCGCCCGCGTCGCCTCTCGAGTCCCTTCTTATCTTATCCTCTTGACAGTTATGCAGCCGTGATCTGCGAATTTTTCGTCCCTCGTACCGAAGCCATCCAATCTAGATTGAACCCTTCTGCAAGCTGATCCGGACTATAAAACTCGACTCCTGCCTACCCCTAGACTCATAACTTTCCATCTACGAAGCCTCCAACCAGTAGCGAAGCTTTCTTCCTCCTCCAATGGCCAGCCAACGCAGCAACAATTCCAATGAGCGCAACTCCAACAACAGATCAATGGCTCTCGCCATTGTTCCACCAAAACCGCTCGTCGTTGTTCCGCCAAAGCCTCTTGCCACCATGCCATCAAAGGAGATCATCCTTGCATCCTCAGGAACTCAGCGGGAGCACCCTCCGCAACAATCTTTCTACACCCACGAAGTTTCTACACTTAGGCTAGAGCCACCTCCTCCGTGCCACACTATCGCAGACAGATCTCGCCAGTTCAACGTGTCTAAAGAAATTGCTCTTCTTCCTCCCAAGCCCAATGAGACGCTGACGGGGTTGAAGACCAACAAGTTTGGAGATGTAACCTGCGCCAAATACAAATCTACCACTCCTCGTCCTGCTTTCGAAGGAGTTAGAGCCAACCCAGATCAGATTCGTGTCACTCCTCCTACGAAGAGATCTTCGTCGTCTTCTTCCTCTTCTCGCGAGCCTAAGCAGCCTAGAGTTACCACAATGCAGCTGGAGAAGATGATAGAAGAGCAAGGGATGGAGATAGAAGATCAAAAAGAGAAGCTACAAGAACAGGAGAAGATGATATATGATCAAGAGAAGATGATAAACTCCTTATATAGAAGGCTAGGTGAGCAGTTGCCACAGCTATGACTGATCAGACTGTCGAGCAGACTTGAGGCCTAATGGCTACGCTAGCTGGCACGATAGGGAAGTCTAATGCTAGGATCGATAAGCTAGTCATCAGGCAGAAAAGTACTAAAACTCTTGCAAACACTATATGCCGTAGACTTGATGAGTTAGCGACAGATGAAAAATAGAGAGAGTATGATTTAGTAGATTGATAAGGCACAGAGTCGTCTGAGTGTGAGAGTTTTATTAAAAGTGAGATTTATTATTTAGAGTTATCAAGTTGTTATAGTGTGAGAGTTCTATTATTAGTTAGATATGTAATAAGTGCCTTAAATGATATCAATAAAGTTTTATTAGAGTCAAGTGTTTTCTCTCTTTATTATTATTTAGAATATTTTGTCTTGTCTCCACATGTTGAGCTTAAAAGAAAACAAGAAATAAGTGTGGGGGAAGACCATGGGATTACCAGAGAAGATTCGGTCGTGAAAATAAAATAACACAGAAGCAAACATCGCCAAGACCTCGCACGATTAAGCGGGCCTCAACTGGGCCTCAGCCCAGGCCGATCGGCCCTAGGCTAGGCCAACCGACCTCCTGTCGCCATGCCTTGCCTCCTCCTTCGTCCACAGTTCGGTACACATTTCATACATTCTATTTTTCACTATTTAATCTTCTGTTTCGAATTAAATTAAGAATTCCCTGAATAAACACATGATCTATTAATCCCGATTAAAGGAATAAATTACTTTGATATAATTTAAAGATAGACTCACACAACACTTTTCCTAGAAGTCTTGTTACTGTTGGGAATCTTTTTAGGGACCCCGCATTGCTTAAGTTGTTGTGGGATATGAGATAGTAGAATAAGAGAACCTAAATCTTTAAGTCTTGTCCTTGGAGAACTTTTATTTTTAAACTTGCAAAAATAATAGTTTCACTTCTCCTTTGTAGTTGAGTAATATCCTACCAAAGCCTTACATGATAAATTTTTAAGACCAGCTTATAAGCCTTTTATTTTTGTATTAAGTTTTGTCAAACCTTGTTGACCTGTGTCGAGAGATTTTTCATGCTCCCAAGATCAAGATCACTTACACTCCACATACATCTGCTATTCCTACACTAGGAGTACGCAAAAACATGCCTTACCATTTAAAAATATTTTATAGGTTGAATAAATGCTCCAAGTTCTTTGATCAATATCTCTCTATAAGTTTTCTGTTACAGGCAAAAAAGACTTGGGCTATGCAAAAATAAAAGAAAAATAAAAAGATAGGCAAGTACTTAAAAAAGGAAAGAAGAAGAAAAACAACGATAGCCCATGATCTTAAAAGCCTCTGTATAATTTTTCAATTCTTCAAAACAGAGAGATATACATTCAAAGGAGCAAAGTAGAAATAAGTTAGCCACTATATACCGCACACATGCACATCTTGATCTAATAGTATGACAATTCCCTCTGTGGGTCCGAGTTTTGACCTAGCAATAAATGCAAGGTAAAAGTGCTACATCCTTGATCATACCTTTCACTCCAGATACAGCTTTTAGAGATAGGATGTTTTAAGGCACCAGTCATTTATGCCTTGGAGAGGATTCCATAAATACTACATATGAGTGACTTGAGTGAGCTACATAGGGAGAAGGTGAACTATGCTTTTATTTTAAACTTGTGCAAAAATCTCCAATTGACTTGACTGACAGGAAGAAGGTGATCAAATTCAAGCTGTTCTGTTCTTCAACTACCCAAAGTGTTGTGGTAGACACATTGAATCCCGTAGTATAGGTATGACTAGGAGAGGTCTAGTGTTGATGTCTTATCTTAAAGTTATGTCTTGAGGTAATTCAACCTTTATTCGAGGACGAGCAAAGACTAAGTGTGGGGGAGTTGTTGACGGTAATTAACTATCATTATAAACCTTCAACTAAACATATAAAAAGGATAAAAATATGATTCCCACCTTAGAATAGGGGTTCTACTGACAATTTTCACGAGTTTTGGTGAATTATGTTTTTTCAGGGATTAAACAGGAAAATGTAGGAAAAGGATATCTTCTATGAGAAGGAACCCACGCCTATCGGACTTATCTCCACGTCACGGCCACGCAAGGACATTCTAGAAGACACCAGAGGACTTCACAAGGCGGCCCACCTCGACCTGCTGCCAGGTGGGTGTAAGGTCCAAATAGGCTAGACGGTGGGGGGGTGAATAGCCTAATTAAAACTTCTACAAGAATTACTTAACCATAAGTGTTAGTACAAAAGGTGGCGAAGCAAAATGCACTAGCTCTAACTAATTAAGCAAGCCACCTACACAAGTCTAGTATAAGGCTATCCACTAAACACAACAACAACTACAAGCTAGATAAAAAGGAGTAACGCGAGAGAAGAGCTTCGAGTGATTATACCGCCGTGTAGAGTTGAGAAGAACCAATCAATCAATCAATCACACAAGAGAAATCCTCGGGAAGAGGACGACACAAGAATTTATCCCGAGGTTCACTTGCTTCCCAGCAAGCTACTCCCTGTTGTGGCGATACACCCACTTGTCGGTTCACGATCTAATCGACTATCAAGAGTTGAGCCCTCGGCGGGCGCCGCACAACCACACACAAGATGGGGATCCTCCAAGCCACGGGCTCCACTAGAGTATCTAATTTGCAAACTCCCACGGGGAAGGATCAAGAACCCCTACAATACTTGGTGAGGGCACCAACAATCTCCAATTACGAGCTCAATCACCTCTGCTGCTCTAAGCCGTCTACCGCGTCGGGAAATATGGAAGAGTAACAAGAAATCCGCAGCAACTCGAAGATCAAGTGCCTCTAGAATGCAACTCTCAAGTAATGCACTTGAATCTCACTTAATCTCACTCAAGATGTGCAACCAAGCAAAGAGATGAGTGGAGGGGTTATTCTCTAGCTCAAAGTGTGCCTCAATATCTCAAATGTGCAAGAGTGAGCTTCCCAAACCCGGCCACCATCTATTTATAGCGAAGGGGTAAGCAACTAGCCGTTACTAGATATCGCAGTGAAAACATGATGACCGGACACACCGGTCAGGGTGACCGGATGCGTTCGGTCACTACAGGACAAATAGTAAATGTACGAGTCTGAGAGAGCCGTTGCCATGACCGGACCCGCTTCACCGTATGACCGGACGCGCTGCACCCGGTGTCCGATCGGAGTCCAGAGAGCTCCCCGCGTGATCGAACGTGTCCGATCGCATGTGACCAGACGCGCCGTGCGTCCGATCAGCTCCTCACCACGCTCTGCTCCTCTGGGTGCCCGACCGGACACTTCGGTTCCGTTAGGGACCAGACGCGCCGGTTGCAAACCCTTAGTGCCCGTGCCGCGTTGAACTGACCGGACGTGTCCGGTCAAACCGGGACTGCGTCCGGTTCAGCGTCCGGTTGGAGTTTTTCAGAGAGAAACACTTCGGACTTTCGTCACCTTTTCTTGCCTCCGGCGCAATGGAAAATAGGCATTTCATTTCCTTGAAAACGCCTGAATCCCGCCAAGCTTGCGAGCGCGGGAGGGAGAGAAGACCCCAAACCCCTCTCCACCGCTCAAACTCCGCCGCCTTCACAAATGTGCTAACACCACCATGTGTATATCACTATGTGCATGTGTGTTAGCATTTTCACAGTCATTTTTCAAGGCGTTATGTTAGCTCTCAACTAGATCCTAATGCATATGCTCAAGACATTGATCTAGTGGCACTTGATTCCCGAACTAACCGTGATTGCCCCTCTTGATAGTCGGCTATGTATCCTAAACCCGGTCAATCACTTCTCTACTGATCTTGGACCGGCAAAAGGAAAACCCTATGGTTATACCTTTGCCTTGCGCTCTTAGATCCTTCTCCTCCACTTGATCATCATGTCCATCATTTTATGTGCATTCCTTCATGATCTTGCTCATCATTTCATGCACCAAATCATGTGTCTTGTGGCCATCTCTCTATGCCATTTGCTCCTTCATCACGTGTGTTGCTTATGCCTAATTCAAACCACTTGACACAATGGCATTAGCAACTTGGTGTCATTAATTACCAAAACCAAACTTGGGCTTTCAGTGGGGCCGACCGGCCTCCCCCCACTCCGCCACGGCTTCTTCCTGCCTCTACCGCCTCCTATGATGCATCTCAACCCTACGTGAAGGTCGGTTTCATTCAAGGGCCATGGTTGATTCCCTAGGGCTATATAAAGCGGCCTTCAGACCCCAGGCCTCATTCAATCTCTCTAGATCAAAACCTCCAATAGAATTAGAAATTATAGGAGAAGGATTGAAGAGCCAGCGATCAAGAAGAAGACTAGTTCTCCCTCTAGTTTATAAATAGAATCTAGTCTTGAATTAGAACTAGAAGAGAGAGAAGAGGAGGAGATTTAGAAGGAGCTCCGGCCTGTCGAATCTTCTTCAACATCTTGTACCTGTGGATTCAAGTTCTTCAAGATCTTGCATCTAGATCTCTCTGGTAATCAATGTCTATTTTCAAGTTGTTTTTATTGTTCATATTGTTCTTGAGGTTTGTGACTCATTTGAGTTTAATTCTAGTAGCGCTAGGATTAGAGGAGTTAGAGGGTGTAAGCGCGGTGCTTAGACTTGATAGCTCATGAATGTACCCTATATTTTGGATTTCAGTGGTAGTTCGCAAGGGTGACTCTTATAGCCATAGCTCACTATCCCGTTTGTTGGACTAGCAGGATAATTTATTGGTAGAAAAATTCATACTCTGCTTATGACCTTCTATGATAATTTCTCCATCAAGAACACTATTAGCATTTCATACTTGAAGTAGAATTAGACAGCCTTAGTGATACCCTCTACCTTTAAAATTCTCTGTCCTTGATAGCTACTCAAGGATTAAAGCTTAAGACTTAAGAAGACCATACTCCGTTCCTTTGAGTTCGATATTAAAATTGGGTCATCCTGGTGAAGTGCTACATCGGTAGACGTTATCTGTGCGCTTACGGATAAAATAGGGTGTGCATTAATTTATACCAACAATGAGGAGGACGTCGACGATGAGGGTAGGGGCAGGCGGGAGGCACAACTCCAACGGCGGAGCGTGGCGTCACGTGGAAGTAGAGGTGGTCGCCGCTGGCGGCATTGGAGGGGAGCAAAGATTGTGGCGAGTGCACGAGACGAAGTGGGATATTTTTTTGGAGGCAGTGTCCGTCCGCCTAGACGTCCGCACCACAACATTACCGTATCAAGCGTGCTTAGAGGTCATGAGTTTGTATGAGGCTTGCCTTCCCACATCCCAATTGAGGCTCAACCGACCATCAACTATGAATCGGCTGTCGTGCACCCAATGACCCGAGTAAGGCAGGATAACAAGCCAGCTCGGCTCGGCTCGACTCATTCTAGCTCGTTAAGATAACGAGCTAGCTCGGCTCGGCTCGTTAAGCTCGCGAGCCCGATATAAAAAATTACATAAATATAATATTTACATTTTTCTAAAGCTTGAGAATAGTAATAATATAAAAATAATACATCCAACAGCCTTAAATCGAACAAAATATTCATATGTATTAACATATCAACCATTTGTAAACTGGAAGACATGAAGAAATATGAAACTAATATAAGTTATGATGACTTTTTCCCTGAAATCGTGACTCGTTTAACTCGCGAGCGGCTCGCGAGCTGGCTCGAGTTGGCTCGTTATAGCTAACGAGCTAAAATCTTGACGAGCCGAGCCGAGCTAGCCACGAGTCGAGCGAGCTAACGAGCTTCGAGTTTTTCGTCCAGCCTTAGACCTGAGTAAACTTGAAGCCTGCAACCCTTTGCTTCCTTGTCACGCCCGGTTTTCCAAAGAAGACCAAGCACTCGTCATATGTGTGCCCAGGAAGTCCACACATACAACAACAGAATAGAGATATCAAAATAATGTTTATATAAAGCGGAATACTTACTATATTAACACTTACAACTATCAGAGTATCGCGGAACGGTGACTAAACTTCAGGCTCCATTCTTCTCAGGGACGGCTGACTGGTGGCTCCATATGCCAAGCACTTCTGAAAAACTTCTGAAAACTCCACTATACCTTCATCCTTCTTCTAAGTAGCACCTTACTACATACTAGAGTGTGGTGGAAATAGCAAGAGTGAGTCCATGTCGAACTCAACAAATATAACATGGGGTTCATGAGGCTCAAAAGGTTTGACACTGGTTTGACTGCACTTAGCTTTTAATTGTCACAATTTTATTACATAAGTAGCATCAAGATATCATTAATCCCACAATAAACATATGATCAATGTAAATATGAATAATGAATAGAAAAAACATATTTATAATCATTAGTGATCATCTATTCCGTAAGGGTCCAAGGCCACTCGTGACCGTGAGCACGGCTGTTATAACAGTTTTACACTCTGCAGAGGTTGTACACTTTCACTGTGAGTCGTGATTTACCCTTTCGCCCGAGGTGATCAGCCTCTTGACCCACTACCAAGGAAGGTCGGCAGGGTTCACTATGAAGTCTTTCAAAGGTTCGTCTAACAAGTTAGGGCCATTAGATTCACTCGGCAAATAGATGTAGAGCCCCCCTTCCAAATGGCACAATGACGCGCAGCCTATACACATGAGGACAGAGGCCGCACTATACCCGATTCGTCAAGCCATTCTTACGCCATGAAGGTTACCACTAACAAGCTAGAAAAGGTCCTCATACTTGACTAAAGCCAGAGCCATATAGCCCTCACAGTTGTACTGTAAGTCCCGGATGTTCGCTTACAGATGAGTCCTTACGGAGAGAAACTAGAGCACCAAAAATAACCCCATGCTCTAGCCCTCTTTAAACAGTAATAAAAAAGTCATCTTTTAGTGTTGTTGCATAATCCATTAATCATATTACAAGATCATAGTTTATGTTCAGCGCTAGCAAAAGCTACCCAATACAAAGTCCCATAGGTGACAAGGAAATAAGATATCAATAGCTAAGTTATAATCTCTATGGTTGTCAAGGAAGACACATGCATATGTATGATAATTTCAGTGAATAGGACAACAAGAATGGTCCCATGTTATACTTGCCTTTATGCTTACTTCCACTCAAGGTAATTGCTCATAGAAATTCTTCGGTCTTCTCTTTTGTAGCTTTCGGCCTCCAATGCTAATGAAACCATGCTTCATCTACTCGTAGCAACCAGGCAACACAAACAGACAAACAATACACACATCTAAGAACATGCATCAAACAAAAGAAATGCTTTAAAAGAGAGCGCACTAAAGGACACGGTACGTTGCTACAGTCACGAAAACGCAAGAACGACGGATAACGGAGCTACCATTAAAGAGGACACGCGACTATCGAGACGATTGCAACATAACTGTGAAGACCGAATATAAACTTGATTCATTTTAGTTATCAAAATAAAGCGTTATATATTTTAGGGAAATACACTAAAGTGAAACTAACCAAATTATGTTGAATTATAAAAGCTAACGTTATACCTTAGCCATATTCTATTTATAAATATATCATAGTATTTAAGTCATTTAAACATTTATACCTTAGAAAGGTAGAACATGTGACAAGCTGAGTGTAAGCATTTACGATTCATGTTTAAACTAAGAAGTCATAATTGAAAAAGTCGTTTAAGTTGATATCGATCATATTATCATCTATTTATAAGATACCGGAGTTATAAACCTAAGTTGTTTTTAATAAATAAATAAATAATCATTAGATAAACATTAATCAAATTATTTATAGATTTCATATTTAACTAAACAGATTATAATTAACAAAGAAATATTCAAGTTGTTATTTATCAAGTTATCATTTTATTATTTATAAAAGACCGGAGATAAACCTAAATTAACTTTAATTCAAAAAGGCATTGAATACATATTAATATAAGTGCATCTAAATTGGATTTATATGAATCATGTTTAACTATACAAATTATAACCAATAAATACATATTTAAGTTGACTAATATTTGTAAAAAGATTAGAAACAAGTTTACCTAATCCTTAATCAAATTAGTAGGATTAATTTCATAAACATGTGACATGGTACATGACATTGTTCAAGTGTATCTTACATCGGCACGGTCGCAAGGCAACAAGAACGAAAACGGAATTACAGCCTATGTTGATTTTAACTAAAATGCTATTAAATAATTATTAATCAAATTAGTATTTTAATCAATAAATTCATAACTAAATGACACGATAAACAATGCCACTATCGTGAAGATTATGTCGGCACGATCGCAACTTAACAAAACAAAAGTATAAGACTAGATTACTTTTAATTAGAAAGCTTTTAAATAAATATTAATCAAATTACATTTATATTATATAAAAGAAACAACTACAAGCTTGATTATTTTAATTAAATAAAATTGATAAAGGTTATTAACTTAGATTAGTTAAACTATGCTTAATCCAAATCTGAGTTAAACTAATCATGTTTTATTTATAAACATGTCTCATATTATTAAATCATTTACTTTGCAAAGGAATAAACACGTGAGAGTATCCCACCGAATTATGAATGAGACGTGTTTAAGCTAAACAATTTATAACTTAAAAATATATGAAAAGCTAAATATTAACCGATGTTGTTTTTAATTTAGAAAACCATTTGCATAAAGCATTAATCCAATTTAATACTTTACTTAATAACATCATATTTACATCAAAATCAAGTTGAAGCTAACCGCATTTTATTATATAGATATTATTGCATAATGGAATATTAAACATTATCTTTGCAAAAGAGATATACATGAATATATTACATGTAGCGTGATTAATCTAATTAGATTATAATTGTAAACATATAAGCGAACATTGATCAAATTAATATTTAATTATAAAAGACTGACGTTTACTTTCATTGCTTTTAATAATTATAAAATCGGTCACATGTACACTAATCAATTTAATATTTAGCTTTATATAGAAAAACGTATGATATGAAAATATTAGAACTACTGCGTAGAGCACACTGACACGAATCTAACGCAACTCGAATGATCAAAACCGAATTAAGATGATTAAACGGTGGAGATTAGAAACCAATGACAAATTTGTGAATACCTTCGTCTTCTTCCGCATCTTCACGAACGCACGCACGAAGGTGACTTGCTGCTGCTCATGCGCTGGGCAAGGAGGGGCTCACCCTCGGCCGGGGCTTGGCCGGACCGGACCTGCAGCGGCGCACGGCACGCCACGGGCCAACGCATGGGGCCGAGACGGCCCGCTCGGTCTGCAGCATGGGTGGCCGAGTGACCACACCAGCGGCGTCGTCTACCTGTTCTGCTCGAAGGAGCAGGAGGCGCGAGGCAGGGGCTCTCGGCCCAGGCGGCTGCGATGAGAGGGCGCGCGGGTGAGGTCCAGGGGCGGCAGCGCCAGGCCCTTATCGAGCAGGGCCGCGGCCTTGGCTGGGGATAGGCTGAAACAGAGGAACCATGGTGAAGTTCGTCGGAAAAGATAAAGATGCATTAGGAAAACGATGAACGAGCATAGATTTGGGAAAAGGAAGGCATGACGGCGTAGAGGAGATCGATAGGAACCTTTTGGTGGTGACGGAATTCGCTGGAACGCGACGAACTGACCGAAAAAGTTCGCCGAAAATTCGCCGGAACGCAAGCTGTACATGACGAACTTCGGCGAGGGGTGGACGGAGCTACGAGCGGCGGCTCGCGATACGAGCTTAGCGGCGGCGAACAACAACAGCGGCGGCGAACGGCAACAGCGGCGGTGAACGGCAACAGCGGCAGCGGGCGGCAACAGCGGCGGCGGCGGCAACAGCGGCGGCGGCGGCAACAGCGGCGGTGGCGGCAATAGCGGCGGCGGCGGCAACAGCGGCGGCGACAGCGGCGGCGGCGGAAACAGCGGCGGCGGCGACACGATAAGAAGGGAGAAAATTCTAATTTACTACCCGAGAGATTTCCCAATCTAGGGGCTCTTCCACGGTAGTTTTTGGTGTGCTTTGCCCATGGGGTAGGTGCGTATATATTGGGAGAAAAACTCTCCACCTCTATGTCAACTAGCGATATGGTGCTAATTGACGTTGCACCCTCCATCTTTACTAATAGGCCTAATTAATTATTAAAGCCCATTAGTAAATAAATGAATGGGCATTTAGGATTATTGCACACAGGCTTTGGTGGAAAATGAGGTATTTATTATTTTCGGAATTAATTAATTTCATAGATAAAATAATTCCAGAAAAGTCCAGAATTATTATTTAAGCCATGAAAAATACTCCGAAAGCTCCGAAAATTCATGGAAATTTTCCAGAGACATTATGGAACATGAGGAATCCAAATAAAATATTTGGAGCTCACTGAAAGGTAATTTTGGAGCATCTAAAAATTAGATTATGCTCACAGACAAGTGGAAACAAGCTACAGAAAAAGTCGGAAAAATTCTCGAGAAGTTTGTAGAGATTGATTGATGGACGAGAAACTAAAAGGAATAATTTACGTTATAAAGAAAAGATTTTAGAAAACTTCCAACGAGAACTTAAGATGAGAAACAAGTAATATTGATTGCGAAAAAAGATAAAGACGTGCTAGAGAAGAAAGATATTATTTTTTTATAACTAATTGATGCTATCATAAACTAAACTTAGGAAATTTTATCCGAATATTAAAACATTTATTTTAATTAGTGTTTTCTATGCACAACCCAAAATCAAAAATTTTGGAGTGTGACATTCCTTGATTGATTTGGTCGCCTTACGCACGCGAGCTGTCATCAAGCGTAACTGGTGCGTCGTTCTTAGGGGGTGTTTGGTTCCCCTTGTTTTTTTAACACCTATCACATCGAATGTTTGGACAAATGCATGGAGTGTTAAACATAGACTACTTACGAAACTAATTGAACAGATTAAGATTAATTTACGAGACGAATCCATTATTAGTATCCGAACACCCTATGATCAACTCCATGGTCAACACTTGTTAAAGTTTAACATGGCGAACCAAACATGCCAAGGCCAGTCTCAATGGGGTTTCATACACATTTAATAAGGTGCCACATCAGTTTTTTACATGAAAGTGGGAGGAGAGAGAAGGGATTCGTTTCATGGCCACGAAACATATCCGCACTGTTTCCAAAACTTCAAAAACGCCGTGAAACCTGCATTGAGGCCCTTCCTTCGTTTCATCGTGACTTTTCTTCTCCGGGACCGTGTGTTCTTCATCATGACTCTGCAGGGCGCGGCCGCCAGACCGCCGCGGGCGAGGCCGCCCGACGCGCTCGCTCGTCCGCCGGTCGCGAGAGATCCACCGACGCAGGTGCGAGCTCCGCAGGGCGCGGCCGCTGGACCGCCCGGGTGAGGTCGCCGGCCACAGGCGCTCGTCCGCCGGTCGCGGGAGATCCGTCGGCGCTGTTCGTCGTGAGCCGTCCGTCGCGAGCTGCCCCATCGCGACTCCGCCCGCCACACGTCCTTCGCCGGTCGCGGGCGCCGCGAGCGCGAGGGCTCTGCCTGCCCGCCACCACAAGCCGCGTCCGTGGCGAGCCCGCCTGCCACGCGTGGGGGCGAATGCCGGCCGCGTGCACGAGCTGCGTCCATGCGGGAGCCACCATGCTCGGCCTCCACTCCATGCTCGGCGTCCAGGCGGTGACGAGAAGGATGCGGGGAAGAGAGGGATGATAGGGACAGGTGGGACCTATGAATAGTAAAATAAGCGATGAAATCGTGCCATGAAACCTGAAACTGAACCTAATAGATTTCGGGGCCCTGAACTCGAAAACCGTGGGTGAGAAATCCTCCCCGAATCCAGAACCGTTAGACCTGAAACCCGTGATATCCGACCCGAAACCGCCCCATTGCCATCCCTAATAATATGTTGCAAGCGTATGTTTTAAATGTTTAATATGTTTCACATGTATGTTACAAGTGTTTAATATAGATGTTGCAAAAGTAGATCAGATGCTGCATATGTTGCAATGGCTATGCACGTATGTTGCAAACGTCTGTTCCAAATGTTTTATTTATTTTTTCAGACGTAAGTTGCATGTGTGTTTATCTGGATGTTGCATATGTTTCACACATATGTTGCAAGTGTTTATTGCGCATACTTGCAATGGCTTTCAAGTGTTTTGCTAGTATTTCAGACATATGGTATATGTGTTTCATCTATTTCGAGCTTATTTTGCAAGTGTTTCTCTGGATGCTACAAAAGTAGATTGGGTGCCCGAGCGGTCTCGGCGCGCAGTCTGGTCACGCGGGCGACGTTTGGGTGGCGCAAGCCCCACATGGGCGTGCTAAACGTAGGCACGGGCGGCACGTGCTGGCATGAGTGCGGACGTGTAGTTAGTTGCGCGCGCGGGGACACGGATTGCAGACGGGGATGTTCGGACGTGTTGTCCGAACATTGGGAGATATCACTCAACCACGTTCTGGATCTTTTTTTTGAATGAAACTGGAGGGGTTTGCACCCCTACATCAGTTTTATTAAACTGTAAAAAGGGTTCAGGTTACAAAAGGGAGACAAGCAAAACTAAAGGGAATAGCTCAAGAAACAAAGAAGGAAAAAAAAGAAAATGAGGGCCAGAACCGAGAGAGACCAGGCTACTGTAGATCGTCTATCCATTGACTAAATTGCAGCTGAACCTTCCTTTAATCCTAAGAAGGAGTAACTGAGCCTCTTCTCTGAAATTGCCCTTTGAAAACTGTAAAACCGGGCTAATCTGACGAAAGATGAAGTCGTTTCTTGCCCTCCAAATTGTCCAACACATGATGATTATGATCTCCATAAAGAAGGGAACCTAAAGCTGCTCCTTGAAGGTCTGAAGGATATGGAAAGGGTCAAGTGTCTGATCCACCTGTAAGCTGAGCCAGCCCCAACAATGGATGGCAAAGGGGCAATCAAGAAATAAGTGCGCTGCAATAGGAGAAAAAAACTATTAAACATTCATGCAAAATAATAACGTGAATGGTACATATCTACTTTTGTTTTATGCTTTTATAATTTATTTTGTGATGACCGTCACATCCATAACATAAGTTAATGCTGACAATAAATAACAATGTCCTATTAAAACTGTATTGAATTAAAATACATCTTGGTATATTTTTTCTTCCATTGCAAAGTGCATAATTATTTAGATATAAATATATCAGAACTTTAACTCTCCATACTACCTATGTGTTTCTATGATGCAATATAGACCTTTGTAGCTTTTTTGACGCACCATATCAATCTCCTTAACTTTTTTGTTGACGTGTAAAGGATTGGTCTGTCCGTCAATGATTATGATGGGAGACCTCTCTTGATTTTTTACATGGCAGCCCTTGTTAGGAATTGCATAAATACATTTGTTTAGATTTCATTATACAATAATCTGCACAAGATTCCGGTTCACAAAATAATTAGTTGTAACATTGACTAATCCATATTTTAATAAAAATAAGTTTGGTTTCTAATTAGAACTACATCGATGGTGTATATATTTCTCCTCAAAACTTAATGCGCAAACAAACTTAATAATTGCTGAAAAGTAAGGGTTATACACCGGGACTTGCCTTGGGTTGGAACTGGACATCGAAAAGTTAGTGAAGGCTTTGGGAACACCGGCGACGAGGACATCCTCCTCGTACTCCTCAGCCACCTCCGCGTATTCTGGGTCTGCCTCTTACATGTTCTCAGTCATCGCCGAACCTACATATAATTGCTGAAAAGTAGGGGGTTATGCACCGTGGTTTGTCTTGGGTAGGAACCGGACATTCAAAAGTTAGTAAAGGCTTCGACAACACCGACGACAAGGACATCCTCCTCGTATTCCTCAGCCACTTTTGCCTATTCTAGGTCTTCCTGTGGCACGTCCTCGGTCATCGCGGAACCTATATGCATGAAACATATGTAAGGATGATTTAACATACCTATATATAAAAGCACAACCTAATAAGATTCATAATATTTATGGATAGACCATATTTTTATGAAGCTAACAAAACTAGTATCGCATTTTTTGTTTTTTCTATGATTTTTTGTGAATTTTGCAAGATATTTGTTTTTTATAGAAAAAGAGAAAAACGAAAGAAAAGGAAAAGACTTGCATGGGCTTGGTCGAGCCCACAACGAAGCCGACTCAACTGCAATGATTCAGCCCAGGTTGAGAAAAAAAGCCCACCAGAAGAGACCACCTTTTTTTCAAAAACTATTAAGGCCCCCCACCCTTTTTCTCTCTAGCATCTTTACATCTGGAACCCTGTATTTCTTTCTATTCTCTTTCCCACTCCAAGTCTCGGCAATTTTACCCTAACTGGGAAAGGATGCCAGAGTGCGAGACCGAGCCGGTCTCGAGGAGGCAGAAAAAAAAGACCGAGTCGGTGGCAGAAAAAAAATACGGCGGAAATTTTGCCTCTTTATTATAAGGTATAGATAAATACTAGATTTACCAAATAATAATGATAATAAAAGCTTAGAGTTATAAATTTAATTTTTACCAAAAAAATTATATCATTTTTTATGTGGGAGAGTGGATCTCATAATTTATAGAGGGAAAAATTAACCGTTGCCATCTCCAGAACTGGACGTCATAATAATAATTTAATCAATATATAAGTTTACTTGGTCTATCTTGATTGGAGTTTTCGTCCACATTAAATAGATTGCCATACATGACAACGCTTTAAAAAAAAGATAAAGAATTGAGCTTCATCTAAATGAAACTCTTTCGGCTTGATTTTTTAACTCTAGATGAGTTATGAAATTTAAATGGAGATGAGTTATGAAATTTAAATGGCTATGAAACAATAGAATGAATCGGAACTTTGGCTTCATTCTCATTCAGCCAATCACGAAAGGAGCAGTTGATCTTGGTAGCAAAAGTAGTGTCAGCTTTGCCGCATCACTAGCACACAGCTGCATCGGTGTGTTGGCTCAGTGGTAGTACTCGCAGTGGCGAGTCTGCCCGCCAGCGTTCGATCCCCTGCGATCGCAACGCTGGTGTCACACCTGGGTCTTTGCTGTGCAGCATTCTAATAGGAACAGTCTCCGTTTTGAGCAACGCTGGTGTCACACCTGGGTCTTTGCTGTGCAGCATTCTAATAGGAACAGTCTTCGTTTTGATTAGTTCCAAGCGTCTATCTCTCACGTGTGAAGCAACCGTGGGGTTGTGACGTCCCCGTCGTCGTATCTCACGTGTGAAGCAATAGTGGGGTCATGACGTCCCCGACGTCGATCTTCTCTCACGTGTGAAGCAACAGTGAGGTCATGACATCCCCGTCGTTGTCTCTCACGTGTGAAGGAACAGTGGGGTCGTGACGTCCCCGTCGTCGATCTCAAGAAGGACGCGGTCTCACATGTGTCTACAAAATCAGAGGATTTCGGTGATCTCAAGAATGCGGTTTTTAGATCTAAGTGTAATTATATGTTTATTTGTACATGGGTGGTGTGAATAGTGTACATGTGTTGAGTGGTCGTGCATGTATATGAATAGATGCTACAGCTTTAGCTAGATGAGAGGCATAAAAAAAAACTACATTGGTGTGTTGATATAAAGTGAAACGAGTCGAACCGCGAAATGTAGGACTTAATCGTCAATGCACGTGACAGAAGAACGGTCCGCTTTTCCGGTTCAAGTGATGACATAATGTCAGTAGCACTTGTGTTTCCCTATGAATGCGTGCAGTGCTTCGCCTTTCATATAGTACCACTGGGATCACAGCTTGGATTCAGAAGACCAAACGCCACAGTTTGGATTCAAGCAAACCTTGGGCCCTGGTGCTGCATTTGAGAATTGAGATACAATTAAAGTGGAGCACTGAATCTGAAGAGGCCGTTCCGAAGGTATTAAAGTGGAGCACTGAATCTGAAGAGACCGTTCTGAAGGTATCACGAGTTCACGACACTACAAAACTAGGTGGGTTCTGAATCCCAACTCAAGCAATCCATTCAACCCTCCCACAAAGCTTAAGGTTCTCTGAATGAGCATTCTGTCGCCGATATCCATGGCCGGAGCTGGGTCTGCTGGAACTGGCAAGATCCGGGTCAAGTTCCTAGGCCTTGTTTAGTTCATGTCAAAATATAAAAAGTTTTTCAAGATTCCCCATCACATCGCATATGCCGACATATGTATGGAGCATTAAATGTCCTCCTGCAAACGGTGCGAATCGGTGCGCACCTTTTGCTGAACCTCCGCTCTGTTGCTGGCAAATGAGGGTCAGGGTCAAACCGCCCCATCCATTAGCTAGGCCTCGATGACCCGCGGTTCACCGAGGGTCGAACCACTCTAGTCTCCCTACGTGCATCAGTGCTTCTCCTCCCATAGTTCTGCCCACGTTCTGATGAACCATGTTGCTGTCCCCGTGTGTCAGCCGTTAGCTACTCTGGGCAGCTTGTTTCTACTGCTTGTGGGAAGCAACAGGAATCCTGACGACGGGTATTTCCCTGAAGAGAAGCACGATGACAGACAGAGACAGGGTGCACCAAATGTCCGAACAAGCAGGGGAGGATAAAGCTTCCAACATCGGCAGGTGACCACGCGTCCTCAAATCATCAATCGTCACCGCATCATGGCCCCGGCCAGAGTCAGCGGAGGAGCCAGCGGTTGGTGCGGCGGCGGTGGTGGACGCCGCTAGCCATATGTGAGCACGAGGTTGTGCGTCGTGTCCGGCTCTGGACCATTTGAAGAGGAGCTTGGTGCCTTTGTATGGCAATGGCCGTAGCTTTTAGGGCTGGTGGGGAGGGGACAGACACAGGAGGCGGAGGAGACGACGACGATGCGGCGAAGAAATCAAGGCCGAGGCGGCGGCAGCTAGGGAGCGAACGACGCTGTGAATAGAATACTAAACGGGGTGACCCTAGGGTCGATTAGGATCAACAGGTTCTTACCATTTGGGAACCTCTTCGTATTTGGTTCGAACCGCTCCGAACCGTGGGCCGAATTTAGGAGCGGACTGTAGATCCGAAGGGGTCGACCTGGACCCCTTGCAGGTTGAATTAAATGTAGGTAAAAAATAACTAATTACATAGTTTGTCTGTAAATGTCGAGACGAATCTTTTGAGTCTAGTTAATCTATGATTGGACAAAGTTTATCAAATACAAACGAAAATGCTACAGTACTTTTTCAAAAAAATTTGCAAACTAAACATGGCCCTAGTGGACAACGAGAAGAAAAAGGTGGTGGTCGCAGAGTCCGGGAAGGATTTCGTGGACGTTCTCCTCATCTTCCTCACTCTGCCGATGGGCACCATTGTTCGGCTGCTGGGCAAGGAGTCATCTCTAGGCTGCTTCGATGAGTTGTATAAGAGCGTGGAGAGCCTTGACGGCGTGCAAGAATATGCTGCTTAGGCCCCTCAGCGCTGCGGGGAAGTTGTACGAGGATCTTGTTGTAAGGATTGACGACAGGAACCACAGGTACATTTGTGTTTGCAGCCAGCCTAAGTGCGTCATTGATACGATTTACTATAGTTCAGTTCCAGATGTGCTGTGCGGGCAGTGTGGGAAACCCTTGGCCCATTCGCTGGAGTGGAAGAAGGTAGACGGGGAAGCTAAAGATGATGGGGTTTTTTTGTAAGAGGCGGAAGCGGAATGAGCTATGCCATTACAGATGATCTGCAAGTTGTGTCTGCGGATACGGACAATCTCATGTTCCTTTTACGTAGCTTGGGGCTTGAGGACATAACCATGCTTGAAGAGAAAACGTTAGAACTTGGCTTAGAGGAGGTTAGTACTAAGAGCCCTGGTTTACATTGCTATCTTCTTTGCTAACTCACTCATGGTCTTGAATTGACATTTCCTCTTTTATCGACAGATAAAGAACTTTCTAAAGCAAAGCCTCAGGTCTTTATCCACGTTCTCGAAAAGTATATGCATTCATTTTGTGGCAAATTTGGACTTGTGTCAGGAAGGCAGGTGAAGTTTGAGTCTGGTCGAGTTATTCTTTGCTATCTTTTGTTGTGTGCGAGGAGTCGTCTTGTGAGTGCTGTCTGGTTTGTCGCTACTATCCACATACACTTGTATTTCCTTTTGATGAATGACTTGTATTTCCGTTTGAATGGAAATGGGGTTTACCTGGGGTCTTATTTGTGGCAGATTTGATTCATGTGGCAACTGAAACACCAAAACTATTGGGGGTTTCTGATCCCTGAAGTTCACAGCGAAGAGATTCAGAACTGGCTCGCCGACCAGTCGACCGAAATCGGTTGCTTGAGATTCCAGTAAGCATTGCATAGGAGCACAACGAAACAGTTTCTAAACCAGGGAACACTTGTTTTTATTTATTTTTTCCTTTTAATAAAACTAACGGCAAAAGTACTGCATACGCCGAATTGGAGAACAAATTCACAAATGCAAACTGAACAAAACAGACAGGAAGAAAAAGAGCACGGGAACATTTGCATACGCCATACCAATCACACTCGATGTTCTAGAAAAAAAAATACCACACACTCAATGGCACTTTTTCAATGTCCAATGGCAATTCACAATCTATATATGTACAGATTGAAAACGATGGTGTCAAGAGCCAATACCAACAATATATATAAATAAATTTGTATACACGCATCTGGACCTCTAGGCAGGCAGGTGTATTTCTTGGTATTTTGATCATCGTCATCAGAGGACGGGGCAGCCGTCCACCAGCACGCCCCTGGCCGTGGGGCAGGTGGCGAGGTCGCAGTGCTCGCCCCTGGACCCCCACCAGTCGAGCGGGTGTCCCGACAGCGCGAAGTAACCCCCATGATGGCCACGCCGGCGTCCATGGCCGCCGACAGCACGTAGTTGTAGCGCTTCCACCACGCCTGCGGTAGCGGAACACGAAGAAGTTGAACACGGTGCCCACGAAGCACCAGGCCGTGTAGTTGATGGGCGACGCCGGCGGCATGTTGGCCGTGGCGCCCAGGACGACGGGCAGGTTGATGAGGCTGATCCACCAGGCGTGCCCAGGCAGCGCCCTGGCCAGGAGCCACACGACAGCCGGGAGCATGAGGCCGCCGAGGAAGAACCAGTTGAGCGCGTTGTAGTAGCCCAGCGGGCCGAAGATGCGGCGCGGGCCGACCAGGCCCCATATCACGGACGCGTCGAAGAAGACGTGGTCGCCGGGGCACGTCCACGGACTACCCTCCGGGAGGAGCTCCTTCTCGCAGATGTGCGGCACCGTGGTCAGCAGCCACCACGCCACTATCGTGTTCACCGTCCCCGCTACGAGCGTCCCTATCAACTGAATGAAGGATATGCGTTATTTGTCAAACATGACACTGAGTTGCTTGATCAGACATCAACTGCATGCAGTTAATTGGCCACTGATCGATCAAAGAGAGAGATCGAGAGCGACATGTGCAGTATGTACCTGAACTAGGAACATGGATCTCGGCGGGATCTTCATGTAGTGGCCAAGCTTGAAGTCAGTGAGGAAGGAGACGGACTGGTTCATGCTGATGTAGCCGTAGACCTTGAAGCACACGTTGGCTATGGGTTTCCCCGGCAAGATGAGCCCCATGCAGTACTCCGTGATGACGTTCAGCCCCGGTGTCTGCAGACAAGTGCCACACACGCTTAACACGACTGGGAATTATATTGTTGGAACCACCGTGCCATCGAATCGATCGGGGTATATAGTAAGTAGACACGTAATCCCTCCGTCCCTAAATAACTGTCGTCGTTGGTGTATGTGCCATAAGTTTATCTTGATTTATAAAAAATACGTTCAACATTTGTATCTCCAAATAAATTTAGTAAAAACACTAGATTAAAAGATCTTTTCAATGATACTAATTACGTATCATAAATATTAATATTTTTTAATATATATTTAGACAAAGTTGTTTCTCGAGAAATGAAAACGACTGGTATTTAAGCACAGACGGATACCATGTTTGTGGTGGCGGTGATGATGCTGATGGGAAGCGTGAAGAAGAAGGCGAGGGCACAGGCGAAGAGGAGCCCCCACCACGGCAGCTGCACCTCTTTCTTGAACGCGGTGCAGAGCACCAGCGCCACGGCCATGGTCACCACGAGCAGCAAGTAGAACCACCAGTTGGGTATGTCGTCGTACTTCCTCATCATCCTCGTGTGCACGTCCGACTTGCCCTTGTATGACTCGCGCATCCTCTGGTATATCTCCCTTCAGATCAGAAACAGAACACCGCCCATACAGTCAGTGATCAGTCTAGCAGCAAAAGGCAGATGTGGGGGAACAACGGGCAACAACAGAGCGTTTGTTCGTGCACATACTTCCCGTAGAACAGGGCGACATGCGACAGCGTGGCGGCTATGGAGGCGAAGCCGAGGCCATAGGATATGGCGAACAGCAAGCTGAGGTGGATCTTCCCTTGCTTGGCGTAGGCGTCCATGTCGATCTCGAAGCTGTCGTTGACGATGGCGGAGATGTTGTACAGCTGCCCGGCGCCCGTGAAGAGGTCGGTGGAGAAGATGGGGAACGTGCTGGCGTTGTAGAGGTTGAAGGCCCAGTAGCACACGGGCAGGATGATGTAGATGAAGAGCACGAAGCCGACGAAGACGTTGACGATGGCGAAGAAGGGCGACACGAGCGGGCTCTGCAGGAAGGAAGCGACGACGGACCAGTCCAGCGTGAAGGCGCCGATGCCGATGCCGTTCATGCCGGAGCCGATCTGGTGCATGGTGACCGACTTGGGGAACGCCCAGCACACCCACGACACCGTGCTTATGGTCGGGAACAGGTAGCCCGGGACGATGTACCACGCGAAGCTGCAGATGAGCGCGATCAGGAAGAACTTGCCCCGCGTCATCCGCCGCTCCTCCTTCTCGTGCAACGCCCTGATGAACTCGATCGATCGTGCGCGTGTAAGTAGATTGTCAGTGACTAATTTAATGCAGTGATCGATCATCAGTTCAGTACACTAAGTAGTCCGTGCCCACTCACTCACCTGAGGAGAGAAACCTGCACAAGACTCTGCGGCCACCACATTTGCGCCGGTTCCACCACATACTTCCTCATCAGCCCTGCCCATCCGTACCCCAACACCTATACACGCGTACGTGCACAAATATAATGGACATCGTCAATGTCCGGTTGCATATATGCTAATCGATCAATCGATCGTGCGGTAACACAATGCATGCATGCAAAACGGCCGGCGGCACCTGAGTGGTCATGATGAGGAGCAGGCCGACGACGAACGAGATGTTCCTCTTGTAGAACGCCTTGATGATGGTGATGATGCCGACGGCGTAGGCGCCGCCGTTGCCGAACGCGGTGCCTGAGTTGGCGAAGATGCATATCAGCACGTGCTCCTTCATGTTGAAGGGTCCCGAGTTCATCGTCCACTCTCTGCTGAACGCCGAGCGCTTCGTCTCCGGCAGCACCCGCGCCATGAAGTGCCCCACCGGCAGCGCCGCCACCTGCATGCACGCACACGTACGCCGTCGCCATCAGAGCAGATGTTAGTAATAAGTGTTAAATCCGAAGGATCACAGTGAGTAGATTAGGGGTTACTTTTCACATTGATTACATGTTCTAGTACACAACTGGACAGAAAGAAACTAGAAGAAAGGTGAAAGGAGAAGAGAGGGAAACGGATGTGCAGACCAGTGGGATTTTGGTGAAGTGGTAGTCGGTGTAGAAGTAGCAGTGGCGTCCGGAGCAGTGAAGTCCAGTGGTGCTTCCCGTCCCTCACAGCACTACCCTCGAGATCGGATTAGGGTTATGAGGTGGGGTCCTGTAGCGGCGGCGGTGAACCTCGTTGGTTGAGCCCCTGGCCCCCACCTCTCTCTTATAGTGTGCTGCGCGACGGGGGCCCACCAGCCCGTTCAACCGGCTGGATACCCCCGATCAAGGTACTATCAAGGACTTGACTTGGTCGTTAGACCGAGTTAGAAGGAGATCAACTAACATTCTCCCCCTTGATCTCATTTTATACTTTAACTTTAAACTTTGACTTTAATTGTTTTCACTTTTATTTGTTCCATCACAAATTAGTGTATAGAGCATGCCTCATCGTCACGGTCAGTCGCCGATAGATTTAATAGCTACAATACACATCTCTGATCTGAAACAGATTCTTTAACTTTGGGCCCTTTATTGTCCGGAAATCATAGGCTATACCATAAACCCATGTCGACTGTGTGTTCTCTGAACACACTGGGTGGTAAGCCTTTAGTAAGCGGATCCGCAAGCACTTGCTTGTCACTTACATGTTCAATACTTTTAGTATGATTCCGGACTTTCTCCTTTACAACGTATAACTTTAATGTCAATGTGTTTGGCAGCACACTTGACTCGTTGTTATAGGAGCAAACTGCTTAAATGGTCATTGTTGTTGATAACCATTATCAATTCCGGGTAAAAGTTCACTTAACCATTTTCGCCTGTCCCTCAGCCTCATATCATGCTATATTATAACTTTACATCTATGATGATACTAGAACTGTTTCTTTTGGAGCTTTTCCACAATAAAACTCCAACTGCGAGTATTAACTACTATGTGGGTTTCACTAAACATCTCGCCAAAATATAACATTTGTACCCACAACTTCTTGAGAGTACCTGTTCTTTCCTTTTAGCATGAGGCCGACATTTTTAATTCCACTCCAGTGATCTATATCTGGACTGGACTTTTGCCAAAACAACCCGGATACGTAAACTGTGTCAGGGTAAGGTCTTGTCTTTGTACTTATTAAGCTTCCAACAGCTGAAGTATATAGGACGTCCATTTATAACAATCTTATATTGCTTTTGGAACATTAAAGTTCTCAAAACTAGTACCCTGACCATGAGAACAGGCGTAGGTTTACCCGTATAGGTACTTTATTTTTTTAGAAACTTTTCTTAGCATGCCTATGCGATAGTCATAATACCCCTTTTCTTCTATCTCGGTGAATTTCAATTCTTTTAACGAGATACATTTCACCGAGAATTTTCTTATTCAACCTTGAGGACAAGAACTTTTTCTCATGCAGTAGATTGACATCATTACTAACAATTAAGGTGTCATCCACACAGGATTAGGAAATAAATTTCCCATTCTATAACTTTATACAAACGCAATTGTCCTCTCATTCTCTTTAACCCAAATATCTCTAATTGACTCTTTAACTTTAAATGCCACTGTCAAGAGATTTGCTCTAGACCATAAGAGATTTTTACAGGTGGCATTCCTTACGTTCTTTTCTTTTCATGACAAAACCTCTGAGTTGTGCCACATAATTATTTTCATACAAATCCCATTGGGAAAATGTTATCTTTACTTTCATCTGATGTAACTCAGATCATGATGTGCCACTAGCACTCATTGTAATCTATTCATTCGCTTCGCGCAAAATCTTTTGATTCAGTCGCGCTTCACATCTTTACATATTTGCTTTGGAGTCACATTTTGTCTTGTAGACCCATTACAGCCTACTGTTTTGGCTCCTTAGGAATTTATTCTAGTTCCCAAAATATTATTGGTATTTGCCACTTGGACGAGTGAACGTCTCTCATGGCTTCTTCAAATTAGGTGGGATTACCCTCCATTTGAATTTCACTAATATAGACTTTATAATCATCAGAAATATCTGATTTTCTTATTCTTTGAGACTTTCTGGGGCCTCAGCTACTAGCATTTCTTGACCTTTATTGCCAAAAGACAATTGATTCTACAAGGTCCTGTGTAACAAGATCCTTGTTTATACTATTCATCCTCCTTGCGGAGTTAGGTCTCTTTGTACCATGCTCCCCAGATTGTCCTATCTTCAAACTTTCTTATTTTGGGTTTAATCTGATAAAACTCATATGGTGCATTTAGCACCGCCTTTAAAACTCTGAACACGTGCAGTATGAATACTGGCTGACTATGCTATCTTTCTATTGGAACTGTTAAAAGTCTATGGATTTAGCTATTTCTTTACTTTAGGGGTATCGATATTATGACCGTCTTACTCCCCCCGACGATCACATTCATCTTTTATAGATCACTTTAGTATGCATCGCATTGTCTGAATTATGGGAAAGTATCTTTCTTAATTGTCTTTCTTAATTAATCTCACCTTTCTCCCCCTCGAAATGTGGTATGAACTTTTCTACCACAATTTCGAAAACTATTTAGAACTCTTGTGAATGAGGAAACTTTGATTACTTACTTCACCCACATGATTACATCATGCAAATGAAATTATTTCTTAATTCGTAATGGAGTACTTTTTCCTCATTTCACTTCAAAAACTCAACAAAATCTTTTATCATTAATACTTTCGCAAGTCACACTTGCATGTCATTCTTATCTTAAGGTTCGTATATAACTTTCTGTTCTTCTTAAACTTATACTAGGATAGCATAAGAGCTACCCTAAACTTTTCTCCCTGTGCGGAATACACTCAAAGCACATGAGTCATTACAAGTCATTACAACTTTCTCCCGCCATGCAGGATAAATACTATGTTAAATTTCTCCCGCCATGCAGGATTGATTAACATAAGTACTATGCCAACTTTACCCCGCCATGCGGGTATTTTCTCAAACTTTTCCCGTCATAAGGGTATTATCACAAACTTTTTCCCGCCATGCGAGATAATTTTCTTGAAGGAACATAAAGGTCAATATTGGCTCATATTCAAACAAATTTAGAAATAAGTTCAAATACTCTTTAACACACATGCTTAATCTGACGTTGGTCAAATTAAACATGCATGTCACTTATTACATTTCAAATCATGATGATTAAGTCTAAAATTTTATTAGTTATTGCAACTCTTATCAAGATAATAAAACTGAAAACTAAAACTTTTCATAAAGAGTACATAAAAGGTATCTCTTAAACTAAGGTCTTATTGTTTAATTTCTTTCTTGGATCAATATCCTGGAATTCTTTTCTTCTAAAGTCATTCTTTAAAGAGGCCGCAGTATCTTACACAATGGTCTTCTTTCTGCAAAAATTGCACTTTTCATCTTCTGAGTCACAAGTACCCAACTCGTTTTCTTTTCACCCTTCAAGAATAAAGGCATGAAGTTCTTTGTCTGAAAACATTAATCAATAATCAACAATAATGAGCATGAAATAACCCTACGTTGGTCTGGTTAAAGACATGCACATTAAACTTTTAAAACTTTAAGTTTTATTCTATATCACCGTTGGGCAGAAATAGAACAAAACCATCATTCTTATACATCAATTCCACATCACCGTTGGGCAAAAGTGAAATTAACATATGAAAACTCAATTATCTTATAACCCTCTTCAAAACTAAATTCTCGCGTTTGTTCGAATTTAATTTTGAAGATCATCATCATCATTGCAGCGGAAACATGAAAATACATTACATTCTGCTCGCTCTGGAGCATCTTTTGTTTCTTATCTATTCTCTGAAAATTGGTCACTTTGATGCAAAATTCATCAGAGATTTAAACTTTAAACATAAAACTCACAGAATTATAATATTGTTATTATCAACGTTGGTCAGAAAATAACAATATCGTAATTAACTTTAAACTTAAACTCATAAATAAACTTATAATATTGTTATCATCAACGTTGGTCAGAAAATAACAATATTATAATTTATCTTAACAATAAATGGACTATTCCTCCAAATTTTTTTGATGGTTCCAACTTTAATTGGAGGATAAACTTTTCACCATTTACTGAATAACTATAACTGTTCTTCAAATTAAATCCTCCCGTTGGTTCGGATTTAATGAGAAGACAAAACTTTTCTTTGCAGCGGAAAACGTGAATCAACAATAATTATCTACTTTTCAGAAGCATTCTTTACTGATCTATTCTCTAAACAAAGTGCACGTTGGTGCAAAATTGAATAGAGATTAAGCTTTATACAAATTTCATCAAAATATTATTTAAATATGCTTCTGAAAAAAGATAAAACCAAAATCAAAACATCCTTGTGCATCTGGCAATTTCGGCCTGAAGGCCCAAACGTGCGGCTTTGGCCCAGCAAGGCGCCACTGGCTGCCACACACGCCGTGTGCTTGCGACGGCCCACAGCCCAGCTAGCAGTGGCTCGCGCGCTGGCCAGCCCAAAACCGCCACGGCCCAGCCGCGCTCGGCTTGGCTCAGCAAAGCGCAGAGGCTCCCCCCCGCGCCCAGGCCGTAACCTGGGCCTGGGCCGGGAAAGCGGCCCAGCGCCTTCGCCCGCCTGGGCTCAAAGTTGGCCCGAGTGCTCGTAGCCGTCGATCAGGATCCGACGGTTGTCCGTCGTTTTCGCGTGATCAAAACCGTGGCCACGCCGCACCCAGGAAAAACCCTAACCTCATTTCATCCCTTCCCTTTCTCTCTCCACGCCGCAAACAGCCGTAGCAGTAGAGAACTCTTGCCATGGCGGCCGGCTCTGGAGATGGCACCGCCGCCGGCCGGTGAGGAGAAAAAGGGCGCTGCCTTCCAGCCGACTCCCTATCTCGCTCCTCCTCTTCTTTCTCTACCCCTCCCCTTCTCTTGTTGCTCTCACCGATGGCGCCCGAGACAGAGCGACAGCGGTGGCGGCCGCGGATGCGACCGGAGGGAGGTGATGGCGCCGCAGCCGGTCCCCTCGCCGGCGCGCGCGCTCGCCCTAGGCTGAGCGCGCCGCCGTCGAGCAGTCTGGGCGGTGGTGCCCTTTTCCCGAGCGCACGGCGCTTGGTTCGGGTTCTCTTCCCGCACGACGGCGGTGACCGCGCGGAGGCGTGGTCTCCCGGCCGGCTCTGTCTGTCCGCGCGCTACGCCACGAAGATGGCTGGCGGTGACATGTCTCCGGTGAGGAAGACAGTTAGCGGTCCTCCCTCCCCCCCCACCGGATCCTTTCTTTGACCCACGTAGGGTTAGGATTTCGCTTAGGGTTAACTTTTCTTCCCGATTCGATTTGATCGGTTGATTCTTTCCTTGATTTCTTTGTACTCATACCGAGATCTACTCAAAAGAACCTAGCTCCGATGCCATTGTTAAATCCGAAGGATCACAGTGAGTAGATTAGGGGTTACTTTTCACATTGATTACATGTTCTAGTACACAACTGGACAGAGAGAAACTAGAAGAAAGGTGAAAGGAGAAGAGAGGGAAACGGATGTGCAGACCAGTGGGATTTTGGTGAAGTGGTAGTCGGTGTAGAAGTAGCAGTGGCGTCCGGAGCAGTGAAGTCCAGTGGTGCTTCCCGTCGCTCACAGCACTACCCTCGAGATCGGATTAGGGTTCTGAGGTGGGGTCCTGTAGCGGCGGCGGTGAACCTCATTGGTTGAGCCCCTGGCCCCCACCTCTCTCTTATAGTGTGCTGCGCGACGGGGGCCCACCAGCCCGTTCAACCGGCTGGATACCCCCGATCAGGGTACTATCAAGGACTTGACTTGGTCGTTGGACCGAGTTAGAAGGAGATCAACTAACAATAAGGAGACGACGATCGTGACCCAGAGGATTTTTGGCCAGTCGGACGACGCAATGGACCTAGACGGTGATCTGGCTGATGATGAGTGGCTCGGTGCGGTAGGCGAAGAACTGGTTGAAGAAGGAGAGGAGCGCGCAGGAGACGATGCCGATGGTCCACATGCGGAACGTCCACACAGGCAGCGTCGGGTCGTCGGTCGTCAGCACGGTCAGCCGGACCTGCTCCACCAGTGCCACGTCGCCGCCGTCCTCCTCACCCACAGCCGCGACCCTGCGGCTGGGGTGCCGCTCGATCTCCATCGTCGTCGCCGCTTGGCGCGCCTCCAAGGCCCTGCTGCAGGGTGGAGGACTCTTCAGTTCAGGACTGCTGGGGTTTAGAATGCGCGTGTGCGTCGGACGGGGCCGTATAAATATAACGCCTTGGAGATCTGCATCGCGTGGTTCGTTGGAGAAGACGAGAGAATCTTTGGGTCCAAATGGGTATCTTGGGCATTTGGCAGGCCAGGCGTAACTGGATTTTTCTCTGTTTCAAGCTACGCGTGTGCTGTATTTGCCTCCACCGAATCATCTATCCTACGGCCACCGAGTGGCCAGCTCGGATGGCACTCCATGGATGGACGGCTGGATGAACTGATCCATGAAGTGGAAGTTAACTTCCAATCTGTATGTGTTTTAAATTTAGTAAATTTCATCACAAGATCAATGTATCCAACTGTTTCCCCGTAATTACGCAGTGGGAACTGTACCTAGACGTAATGCCACGCAGGATTTTTTTTTCGCGATCGGGTCTTGTACCCATATTTCATTAAGAGGAAAGGCCCCATCACGGATAGAAAGGATTCACAAGTAATCCTATGATTACCTGTGAAATCCAAAAGATAAAAAAACAACAACAAAACAAGCAACAAGAAAACACGAAGGGGGGAACCTCCACCTCAACTGCCCAACGACTATGCTTATCAAGAGAAATACATCCACGTAAAGGTCACCAACAAAGGGTGGGTGAAGCCATGGTGGCAAAGCATCCACCGGTAGAAAAGCACGGCATCCATCCGCAAGCGACCAGGTAGCCGCCGCGGGGAGCACAGCATCCATCCGCAAGTAACTAGGTAGCCACTGCGAAGGAGAAGGCAACAGTGTCCGCCAGCGACCAGGTAGCCACTGCGAAGAAGAAAGTATCCACAAGCGACCAGGTAGCCGCTGCGAAGAAGGCGACGTATGCGCCAGCGACTAGGTAGCCACTACGAAGAAAACACGACTGTGACAACACCAACACCCGAGGTAGACAGACCATAGCGAAGATGAGCTCGAAGCACACATAGGCATAGCACACGACGGAGCGGCTCCGGCAAGAGCAGCGTAAGGCATGCTGCAGTAGTGCTTCAGTGATGCCTTCATGAAGGAATTGACATCCACGGACACCAACATTGCTGGAGAAGCACTGAGAAGGTCTTTCAACCATAACCTGCCTCGGAACCATAGAATCGTTGACGGCGCCTTCAGGAAGGTATATGGCGCAGGTTGCGTCACCGCCGCCGGCTTGGTTCCACGAAGGAACCGGGCGGGGTTTTCACCCCGACGCTATGCATCCACGAGAGCAGGCTCCAAGGCACCCACAATGGCGACACCACACCGACAGAATGGGCACCAAGAACGCAGCAGCCGCCATGACACCACAGAACCGGCCAGCAGTAGGCCGTCCAACAGGAACCGCGGCGGACTAGATGACCCGTGAAGGCAACCAGAAGGCCAGCAGAGTTGTGGCCACAACGCGGACGAAACGCTCACGCCCCACAGAGGTCTGAGGCGCCGGCGTAGAGGAGCGCCCATGTCCACCGGTAGCCGGCCGCGGCGGCCGCGAAGACAACCACCAGAGCCGAGCAGGGGGCGCACGGACCCCACTCCTTCCTAGCGCGAAGGAGAGCTCCGGGACGCTAGCGAAGAGGAGCGGCCTCCTCCACCGATAGTCACGCCGTGCGGAGCCGAGCAGGGGGAGCACGGTCCCCCGCTCCTCCCCAGCGCGAAGGAGAGCCAAACGCGGCAGTGCCAGCTGATCCGGCCAAGGCTAGCCCGGATCCGATGGGGGACGGCAGATCCGGCCAAGGGAGGTTCAGATCCGGTCATAGGACAGCCAACTCGCCTACGACGGAGGAGGACGGTGTAAGGTCCTAGATGGCTAGAGGGGGGTGAATAGCCTATAAAAATTCTACAAAAACAACTAAGCAAACTTGTTAGAATAACAAACGGCATAAAGCGAGTTTTGCTTAGCCAAAGGTTATGATGCAAGCCTCCTATCCACAAGTCTAGTAAATTATGATCTCTAGTTCACACAAGTGTTATGTCACTAATTTTACACTAGAGAGCAAGCTAACAACACTACTAGCAAAGCTATCACTAGAGCTACACAAGATAATCTAGTGAATGTAAATGCAAGAGAGAGGATTGTGATTCTTATACCGACGGTGGAGTGAAGATGTTGCCAATCACCAAGATGATATACAATCAATCAATATTGACAACAACACAATATGAAGACCAATCACCAGGAGACAAGAGACACAATATTTTTGTTCACCCGGTGTTCACTTATGCACCGACAAGCTACGTCACCGGTTGTGTCGACCAACACTTAGATGGTTTCCCGGTGTGACCCTCAAGTCACTTGCCCCTCAAGGCACGCCCCGCAAGGCACCGCAAGACACCACTCTCAAGTGAGGTAACTCAATGACACACGCATTCCACTAGAGTTGCTTTTGGCGTCCCGCCGAGGAAAGCACAAGAACCTCTCACAATCAACCGGAGGTGGCCAAGAACAATCACCTTCTCTTGCCAACGCCTCCAACAATCTCCAAGCCGGCTAGGAGTGGTACTCTCCAAGAGTAACAAGAAATCCACCGGCTAAACCACCCACAAGTGCCACTAGATGCCCTCAAGCTATGCAATGCACTTTGGGATCACTCAATCTCACTTTTGATTTGCAATCAAGCAAGAGAGATGAGTGGGAGGAGAAGCTTTAGCTCAAAGGATGCACAAGAGTGTTAGAAAATGCCAAGAGAGCTCTCCAAGGGCCGGCCAACACGTATTTATAAGCACCCCAAACAAATAGAGCCGTTAGCAATCCACTGGGCGTTTTCGCGAGCGACCGGACGCGTCGGTCGAAACTAACCAGACGCGCTGCCCCGCGTCCGGTCGCCCTACGCCGACCACGTGTCCCTCAAATTCAAACGCGGCTGCCAGATCTTCCAACGGTCACTGCGCGCCAACGATCAAATGCAATGACTGGACGCGCCGCTCACTCGACTGGATGCGCAGATGCGCACAGCACCCGCACGTGCGACAACATGACCGGACGCGCTCCACGCATCGATCGGACGCGACAGTGCCAGCATCCGGTTGGAGTCCAGTAAGCTCCCTTCGCGATCGGACGTGTCCGATCGCGTGTGACCGGGCGCGCCGCGAGTCCGCTCAGCCCTTCGCCACGCACTGTTCCTTTGGGTGCCCGACCGGATGCTCCGGTCCTGCGAGTGACCGCGTCCGGTGCAGCTTCCGGTCACCTCTGTGACCACCGTTTGCCTCCGTTTCTTTTCCGACTTCCGACGTAGTGGAAAATAGGCATTTTATTTCTCTGAAATTGCCTGAATCCCGCGCTCGCAAGCTCGGCGGGAGGGAGAGAGGAACCCAAACCCCTCTCTACCCGCAAACCACAGCGCGACCAACGCCACCTTTGCAAATGTGCCAACACCATCAAGTGTACATCTCCATGTGCTTGTGTGTTAGCTTTTTCTCAATCATTTTCAAAGGTTTTCTAGTTAGCTCACTAGGCCCTACATGCAATGCACTTCATGAATTCACCTAGTGGCACCCGTGCGTCGAATAACCGATAAGACTTCCCCTCTTAATAGTTTGGCTATCGACCCTAAACCACTCACACCCTCTATTGTGTCTTGAGTGTAAAATAAAATGGCCCTATGGTTATACCTTTGTCTTGAGCCCATTTTGTTTCTCCAAATGATATGATCCACTTCATATCATCGCATGACCGTTTCGATCCATCGACCTTGACTTCACTTGCTCTTCACCGTTGCATCGGTCCATCGGCGCCAAGTCTTGCTCAAGCTTCACCATCGCATGGTCCTTCACTTCGAAGCCTCGACTTGCCCTTCACCTTCACAACCGGTCCATCGAGTCAAGCCTCATCTTGGTCTTCACCATCTTGGTCACATGAGTCAATGTCATGTTTCATATTCAATGGCCACCTTTATCTAAATCATCCACTTAGATACAAAGGATAGTCCTAGGTTTCATCAATTAGCCAAAACCAAACTAGGGACTTTCAGACGGTGGCCCCGGCGGTAAGGCGCTCAGATCCGGCGATGTGGAGGCCAAGTCCAGCCATGAGGGGCCCGGATCCGGCCCTCCGGCCAGCCGGCTCACCGAAGCAGCTCGAGGAAGAGGCATGGAGGTGGAGGGGGACAAGGAATGGTAGGGGAAAGAGGGAGAGGCTGCGACGGGGTCCTTTTTTTTGGAGCCGCCACGGGCTGCCACCGCCGCACGTCGGAGGGCGGCGGCGGCGGCCGGAGAGGAGCCAGAGAGGGGGTGCTTGGACGGCGGCGGCGGGCACCCCCGAGTCGCCCGTGGGGGCTATCGGGGGGAGACGAAGGGTTACTCAAATTAGAGAAGGGAATATTGCCACGCAGGATTCGTCGATCACCTAGTGCGACCGTGCATCACAATATACCGTACCATGCATCCAACGTGGTGGTGGCTACCATGGTGCATGCATGCAGGCCATCAATGACTTCCCATGTTTAGCTGCCAGTTCGCGTGCAGAGATTGTGTCCAGGCTAAACGATGCACGTAGACGGCTTCTGTGCCGTGCTGATCGCGATCTCAGCGGCTAGCGATGGTTTGCACGTATGGGGGAGCGGCAGCGATGGTTCGGCGCGCAGGCAGAGTCAGGCGCGGACTAGGCTCGGTGGCTTGCAGACGCGCCGCACAGCCGCACTTGGCTGGTGGTGCGGAGCGCGAGTGCCGAGCGGCAGCGGAACGGTTTCGCCTCAGGGGGTCCGGTCTCGTCTCGTGTCGCCGTGCCGTGCGGCGCCGCATCTGCCGACGCGTGTCGAGGCAAAATCAGCTTGTGTAGCGCCGACGAATGCCCATGAGACTATTTTCTATAGACTCTTCTATGGTCTATCAAATGGGTAGGCTATTCAGAAATCTTTTTGGGCTAGACTACGTGGATGGGCTATTCTAAGATTACATGTTACTAAACTTGTTAATATGACCACATAGCCTATGAGATCAATTTATATGGACTCTTCTACTGTCTCAAATTGATGGGCTATTTAGGAATTTTTTTGGGGCTAGGCCACATAGGTGGTTATTCTAAAACTGTATACTACTAAACTTGTTAATAAAACCACACCGTCCACGAGACTAGTTTGCATGGACTTTTCTTATAGTCTCAAATGGGTGGGCTATTCAGGAGTCTTTCTGGGCTAGGTCAGATGGGCGGGCTATTCTATGTTACTAAACTCATTAATAGAGCCACACTAGGTTCAAATTATCATGTGATAAGCCGCTTATGTGACTATTGACTGTACACCTAAAAGGCGAAGTGCACATGTGATCCTTATCTTCTACAATCTAAATAGGGTGAGCTATTCAGAAGTCGTCTTTTTGGGCTAGGCTAGATGGGTGACGCTATTCTAAGATTGCATATATAGGTTACTAAACTTATTAATAGGGTCACATGAGGTCCAAATTATCATGTCATAAGCCACTTGCGTGATTGCTGACCGTGTACCTAGCATGTGGAGTCCATATGTTGTCCTTATCTCTCATCTCCTTCCCAACTCCCTCTCATGCCATCACCACCACTTTCTCATGCATCGTCGTGGTCTTAGCACCTACACCAATAGCAAACCACCACCAATAGCTAGAGCGTCTCTGAGCAGGCCACCAGGACCAAAGTGATGGTTGTTGGCCTCAACACAGCTCGCTCCTATCCTCCAACACACCTATATATCGGGCTTGGTCACGAACTCATGACCAAGGCCCGATGGTGGCCAGCCGGACTCCTTGCCCTTGATTCTATTGATAGTCGGATTCACGCTTCGGCAAAACCTTTCTATAAGGTGTTGTCTAGACGTGGACGCCACCAACCAAGGGAAGGGAGGTGTTGTCACTGATCGAATAGAGACAATAGGGAGGGGGAGGAGATGAGAAAACTGCACAACATGTGGGCTGCACTAGGAGTGCGGAAGGAGATGAGAGAGAGGGGTGGGCGTGTAGGCCCCTACATGCTAGTCAACAGCCATGTAGATGGCTTAACACATGGTAATTTGGACCTCGTGTGGAGTTTGATTATCAAGCTTAGGGACCTAGATCTACATTTTTGGAATTAGGGACTGATGGCACTGTAGTGCAAGTTTAGGTACCTTGTATGGCCCAATTAGCAAGTTCGAAGACCTAGATATGCAATGTTAAAAGTTTGGAGCCTAGACAACACTACTGTGCCAGTTTAGGTAACGGACCTAACATGTCTAATCCACATCAGCACTGAGTCAGGGCGCCACGTCTGCATATGGAGCGGGTCAAAATCCGTTCGGACTAATGCTGAAGCCTGGAAATAGCTTAGGAATCTAGAAATAAAAAATAAAGTTTGGGATCTAGATGATACCGTCTCTTAAGTTTAATAACCGCCAGTTTATTTTACTCAAGTAGTAAAATCTATATATACCTAATAATAAAGAGGTAAAATTTCTCACCCCCATTTTTTTCGTCCGCCTTACCCTAACTACTCGGCATCACTCTTCTTAGTTCGCAATTAAAAAACCACTACTCAACATCACTCTTCTTAATTTAGAATTAAAAAATATTATTCGCATTGCCTCTTTATTATATTAGGTATATAGATTTACAGCCACCTAATTAAACCGAGTCAATCTCTCCTTGATTTTCCATACGGGATAATAGCCACCTAATTAAACCGAGTCAATCTCTCCTTAATTTACTGTTGGTTCGCCAGACCTTAACATCGGTTGAGATGGTTTGGACATGTCCAACGGAGGCCTCCTGAGGCGCCGGTGCATAGTGGAGTTCTAAAGCGGGCCGATAATGTAAAGAGCGGTAGAGGTCGACCTAAACTAACTTGGGACGAGTCCGTTAAGAGAGATCTTAAGGAGTGGAATATCTCCGAGGATTTAGCTATGGATAGGAGCGCTTGGAAATTGGCAATCAACATGCCAGAACCGTGACCTCTTTTTGTCTCCCTCTATGTCCTTTTTGTGTCTCCCTGTTTCTCGTCTCTTTTGGGTTTCATCTCTAGCCTACCCCAACTTGCTTGGGACAAAAGGCTATGTTGTTGTTGTTGTTGTTGTTGTTGTTGTAATCTCTCCTTAATTTTTCATACGGGACAAATAATTTAGTGCATATATTATTTATTATGGACCTTATTAGTGTTTAATCGGCCCAATGCGTAAACAGTCCCGTCCGCTCCATCCATCAGGAAAGGCAAAATTTCTTTCCATCTGATTTTCGTCCGGCCCATTCTTTTGGCCCAACGGCCAAACATTGCAGCCGTCCGCTCGCTCAGTCACTCTTGTCTAGCGACTCCAGCCTACACACCCGCCGGTCTTTTGTCGTGCCCTTGCTACTTCTGGAGGGCAATCCGTTGGGCGGCGCGGAGGCAGACGTCATTGCTCGGCCTCAGGCCTGCTGGAGCGTGACCCGCAATGGCAACCCGGAGCCCAGACAAAGCTGCTCGGACTCAGACCTGTCGGAGCATGACTCGCCGACGGCTACCCGGAGCCAAATGCCATGCACAGTGTCTCACTACTCCAGTCGCCGCGCTTGCCTAGGAGTTGCCCTCGCCGAGCCTGCCACAGTCGCCAACATCTGTGTACTCGGACCCAGATGCTGCCGCTTGGCCTCAGGCCCTTCCCCGTGGAGAAAAACTGCGTGCTCAGGCCCCAGATGCCGCAGCCGAGACATTGAATCTGCCATTGTCGTGCACTAGGTTCTACATGGTTCGTATGCTGATCAAATGCTTCGATGATGGTGAGGCTGAGTCCTGGACAGTAACAGCTTGGAGTTGGATCAAACTGTCATTAGAAGTCCTATGTACACAAGGAGGACAAGTCCTTGTACTTCTGACACGGACTCCTAAACATAAATCTTTCTCTATCTGTATAAATAGCAGAAGGTTCTGATTAAATTTCGTAGCGGATTGCTTTTGGTTCTGGTCGTTGCCAGCACAGATCAGGGGCTAGCAGCCTAGGACGATAACAACGATCAACTATTCAGTTTGATTTCTATGGTAGTTCAAAGCCAGAAGCTATTCTGCACATCCCCACTATTAAGATTCTATTGATGCAAGGCCTGTGCGAATATGCGCGCGTTACTTTTGCTGTATTTTAGATAAAATATTTGTATGCTCAATTCCTGTTTTTGGCTTGGCCACATGCAAATATATGTGTCCTAACTTGTATTGTTTTTTCATCTCCAGATGCTGTCAAGTACTCCCAGTATGTAAGGCCTGAAGCATGGTTCTTGCTACTGGAATACTATGGCAAATAAGTGACTGCATTTGCGAGCTAATTTGTGCTAGTATTGCGTAGTAGGTGGCTAATGGTTTGGAAGGCCCTTGGGACTGCTACTTCCAAGCACCAAATGTGCTTAGTTTTAGTAAAATAATGTATATTCATTTTTTTTGCAAAAGCAAAATCAAGAGACCTGGCAAGCTTTGGTTAGGAAAAATAATATCAAGAACATATTACAAGCCTCATGTGGAGTCAATCTCTAATTATCTACTCATATGGGGATACTTCATTGCACCTCCATTTAGTATAGGCCTTGATATGTAACTGAAATAAGGTTGACCCAATTAAACTAGACAAAGATAGCTAATAGCTTTATGTTACCACGCAATAGTATGTTTCGTTATGATGCATGACATGTTTGTCATTAACACAAGTACTACTGGATAATAAATTATATGTCCCGGTGCAACGTACGGGCATGTTTTGCTAGTGGAAGGAAAAAACAGAAAATAATAGGCATGTTTGGATTCAAGACAACTTTTGCTTTGCCTTGCTTAGCCAGGTAAGGCCATGCCTCATTGAGATGAGCCAATTGGGCTCTCCTAGCCCAGCAAGAAATAACTCATTTACACATAAATCAAGGCTAGTACATGGCAAAGAAACCATACACGTTTTTCTCTCCAATTTCTCACTAGATGAGGTGAGGCCAGCGCTTCTTCAGCAGAACCAAACGCGCAAGTCGCTTCAAATTCTGCAAGGAGGGCTGACGACCAGCCTCCTGGTCTCCTGGACAAACGAAGCGACTTGCATGCGCGTGAACCGTCCCTTCCATTGAATATATGACTGCTCGTGATGTGATTATTTGAACTTGTGAAGCGTCGAGCGCCCTTTGAGATCTGATCTGCAGATGTGAACTTGAATCGTTGCCTGCGTAGGATATTTAAAGGACTGCACAGGCAGCACCTCTCGTGCAAAACTGATCCTATTCGCCAAACAGACGAACAGCCCACGTACAGTATACAGACTGCCGCGCGCGCACACCATGTCGGTTGCAGTGAAGCTGTTCATCGACAAGGAGAAGCAAAGGGTGCTGTTCGCAGAATCTGACAAGGATTTCGTCGACGTGCTCTTCAGTTTCCTGACGCTGCCTCTTGGAACCATCGTTCGGCTTCTTGGCAAGCAATCTGGAGTAGGGTGCCTTGATGAGGTGTACAAGAGCGTCGAGAGTCTCAGCGTAGAGCACTTCCAGACCGAGGCCTGCAAGACCATGCTTCTTGAGCCCCTCAGTGCTGCTGCAAATTAGTGCGATCGACTTAAAGTGAAGGTTGACTATGGAAATCCTAGATCAATCTACGTATGCAGTAAGAATTGCTATAATGATTTCAGTTCAGTCCGTAATGTTATTTGCAAAGCTTGTAAGGGCCGGCATGATATGCTTCTAGAATTGCCCTGGAATAATAATGCTTCGGTTGGATATGATGCTGATGGTGTTTTTATCAGAAGTGGTCGAACGCTAATCATAACTGACGATCTCCTAGTGGCTCCTGCTTCTACATGTCTTGTGTTTTCACTGTTCGAGAAGTTTGGGCTAAATGAGAGAGCTGATATTTGTTGGAATTGATCTCCCACCAAGATGGCCCAACGGCCACTTGAGCCTTGACTCGCCCTGATCGGGGGCGTTCAGCCCAAACACGGCTGGTGGGCCCCCGTCGTCCAGTGCCATAAATAGGAGGTGGGAGCCAGTGGCTAGGGATGAGGTTCTACCGCCACCACTACAGTACCCCGCCTCGAAACCCTACCGATCGGGAAGGCGCTGCCAGCGACGGGAAAGTTCCATCGGCGCCGCCACTGACCACGACCTCACTGCACTGCATCACCATTCTTCATCGACACTTGGTGTAACACACTGGGTGTTATAGTTGCTAATTAATCTGTCATGTCATCATAATGCATCGCAAAGCATCCATGATTAGGTCAACATTGTTATGCATTAACTAAAATGAGTTTACTTATCTAGATGGAATGTGCTTCTCAGTGGTGTGATCCGAACCCAAAAACCCTAATTTCGAATGCCACCGCAAATACTTGGTCTATGCCCAGCGTAATTTGAGGTGTGTGACTGTGTTACACACTAGTGTCAAGTGTAGGGTATGAGCTCAAGTGCAACACATAAAATGAAGCTCCAAGGTTGAGTTTGAGTTGGAATCAAAAACTTGTCACGAGTTTTCCGATTCGAATTTAAATTCAAATTTAGGGAAATGTTAAAAGAGTTTCAAAAGCTAAATTGGTCAACCAAGAGTGGCATTTGGTCAAACATGTCATGCTTGTCCAAATGATGCCCTTGGATGATGGTTTGAACATTAAGTAATCACTAATTAAGGTAATAACAAATTTCAATTGAAAATTTCTCCGAAAACCCTAAATTCCAAAACCCTTTTTACCCCTTTTTAAATAATTAAAAATCTAAGTAAAATTTAGGAAAAAGTTTAAAACCAAGTTTGTAGAAATTTTCTAGGGCTACAACTTTGGTGTTTTGAGTTTTCAAAGTTTTAGTGTAAAATATGGAGCAATTTTGAAAATAAGCAAATTTCAGATTTAACCCCTTTTTGTCCCTGAACTCATATTTCAAAATGAAGGCAGAATTTGAAAATGTTTTGAATAGAAAACTTGTAGGTCTTGGCTAGATGTACAACTTTGGTGTTTGGAGTGTTTAAAGTTTCAGTATAAAATCCAAAGTAATTTCTAAATTACCAAATTTCTAAAAAGTGTTCCCTTTTGAATTTAAACTTAAATTTCAAAATCCAGTTCGAATTTGAAAAAGTGTTCAATACAAAACTTGTAGAGCTTGAAATTCTGAAGATTTCATATCTTGGGAATTTTTCAAATTGTTACATGAATTTGAGAGTAATTTGAGAAATACAGTTTGATTTGAAAATTTAGGGGGAGTGCTACAGTGGCGTCGCCAATGGCAAACGACCACCGCACGGCATTGGCACCGGCGAGCCGCCGTGGCCGTCCAGGCCCTTCTCGCGCGCGCCAGGACCACCAGCGCGATGACGCGTGCCTTCCAGAGCTGCTCACCGTGGCCATGCCTATATATACGTCGAGTTCACCGTGAGTCAGTTTTCTTTCTTTGTTTTTGCCACCGCCGCCGCTTAGCTCCGCCGCTCCCCGCTGCCGTCGTCGAGCCACCTCCAGCCATGCAAAGTGCACCATCACGTTCGCCTCGTCCTCGTGCACCTCGTGAACCACTTGAGCTAACCGTTTTCTTGCCCGAACCGCCGCACCACCCGTTCCCGTGCCCAACTCCGGTCGGAGCACCGCCACCAACGTCCTCACGTGGCCAGACCACTCTGGCTCCTCTCCGTCATCACCGAGAGCGCCATCGTAACCACGGTGAGCTGCTAATGCTTCTCGTGCCCTCAATTTTATCTCTATCGTTGTATTTGCGTTGGCGTGCTGCGAACCGCGACCACCGTGCCGCCATGGCCGTCGGGGAGGGTCCAGCGGGATGCGAGCGTAGGTGGTTAGCGTCGTAATCGAATTGCGGGAGGTAGTAGATCATGTTGGTCAGTTCAGTTGGTCGACCGACGCCTTGATCACCGGCTGGCCACCGTGCGGACATGGCCGAGCGCACGGGAGAGAGTCCGAGAGAGGGAGGTGAGGGATGACATGTGGGGTCATCCTGTCAGCGAGCGCGAGAGAGAGAGCCGCGCGCGCGCGTTGCTGGCCGCGTGCATTCCTGGGCCGAGCGAGCACGGGCGAGCGCGGGCGCGGGCGCGAGCGGGCCGCTCTGCTGGGCTGAGCCGGAGGAAAGGACGGAAGTCGGCCCGAGTTGTTTTTGTTTTTCTTTTTCCAAAATGTGAATAGTACTGATATTTGTTTATTTCATTAAAAATTCTGTAGAGCTCCAAAAATCATGAAAAAAATTTTGTGTAAGCTTTTCAAGGTGTAAACTACCTAGAAAAAATATTACATGCTAAATTTGATTACTTTGTGTAGGATATTTAATTAGTTCAATTAAATGTTAAATGCAACTTTCATGAATTTTAATAATTAAATTATTAATCCAAAAATCATGAAATTTATTTTGACACTATTTTAGGTCATGTTTAATCCATAGAAAAAGTTTAAGCTTGTTTAGATGAAGTATGATCAAATATTAATTATGCCCTAATTATTTAAATGTTAAATAAATGTTAAATTGATAACTTTAAGTGTTGTGTGCCCTTTTGATTGAGTGATGTCCTTAGGTCACTAATCCTTGGTGATCTTTGGCACCTTAATTTCATGTTTGAGTTTGTTAGTAACATTTTGGTAATAAAAGTTAGTATCGCTGGAGTTATCTCTATTAGTTAGTAGGTTTTACTGTTTTGCGACTGTACCGCGAAGGAAAGTTGTACTTAAGTCGTAAATTATGGCATATCATCATCAAGCATCATGTTTATCATCAAGCATCATGTTGAAGCATGTTGTCTACACAGCTTTCGAAGAAGTTGAAGTTGCCGAGCAAGCCTCCGGAGAAGAGTTGTCATCGATGGGTTCTGGACCGGAAGTCGGAGTCCTCGAGTCTGAGTCAGTCGTCACGTCAGAGCAAGGCAAGCCCCGGTGCATTTAAACCCATTTAAACCCTACCTTGAGATTTACAAATCTTTATTATTATTACTATGGTTTACTGCATTAAGTACTTAGGAGTTGAGTGATAACCCAATTGATGCATTATCATCCTTAATTATTGCGATATCACCCTTGATACCTGTTTTACTGAACTGCGTAGTATGCTTCGCTATGCTTATGAGTTAAGCTTTTTAAATGAATGTTTACTTGGTCATGACGGCATACTTAATGAATATTGAAATATGAGAATGAACTTTTAAGATCGGGCAGGTGGTTTGGCCACTGCTAACTTGCATTGGGAGAGGAGTCTCAATGTATTGTTTTCGCCTTATCAGTTAAGGACCGTACGTTGTTGGCCCTCGCGTCATGGAGTTTTTATTAGTACTAGCCATGTACCCATGTCGGGTAAGCCTTACTTCGACTAGTTCATTACGAGAACGTCTAACCTTGCACTGGGAGTGGAGAGATGGCGAGAGTAGCGTGTACCCTCGGGGTTAGAATTGAGCCGGGTTCGAGGAGTACTGTGCTCTCGGGTAGCGATGGACACGTTCTGGTTTTGGGTTACTCGGGTAAGAGTTGATATATGCGAGATTTGGTTTTACATATGTCGTGTGGTTAGGAATCCCCAGCTGGGTAAATGAAGCAGTTCGAATTATCGTTGCTCCACGAGAAAGGAGTCTTGGCCTTGCACCAACATCGTAGTTAAGAACTAGAATTGAAAGAAAGAATGAGAAAGGTCTTGATGATAATTACTTTGATCTAGATTAGGATCACCTAGAATTGGTTAATGAACCATCAATGGTAAAAGTAAAATATTGAAGGTAAGGACTTACTTTAGTAAGCTTTTCTGCAAAAGCAAATTTGATTCTGGATTACCCGCACCTTGATTCCCTAAAGCTAGCATGCCCTTGGAGTCTTTTTCTTAGTCGGGCAAGTCTTGTTGAGTACTCTCGTACTCAGGGTTTGTTAAACCCCTTGTTGCAGGTGCGGTTCATGAACAAGTCTGCTTTGAGCCTTGTTGCATGACCATTGTGGATGAAGAAAGTGACGACGAGTAGACTGTGTGGCCTCTGGGCAAGGCATCCCGTTTGTGTGATTGTAATAAAGTTACTACTGATACTTCTCTACTACTGGTTTGTAATAATGCTACATAAGGTTTGAGGTTTGGAAACTATGATTTGTAAACTTAAGTTATTGTAAGACTTCCGCTACTTTACTCTGATGGTATTTTGAATAAACTGTTGTAATATTGCAATACTCCTGTGATTGGATCCTGTTCGGAGGAAAGCAGACCTTTTAAGTTATGAGAAACATAAGTACGGCTGTCAGAGGTCATTATGACAATGATAGGTACATGTGGGCCATCATAATTAGGAGGTTCTGTGACACTTGGTCCACCACTCTGACACGATGAAGGCCGGTATCCTTCCTTTCTCTATCTCTCTCTCATCTCCTTCTAGATCTAGTACTAAGACTTGTCATCAATGCGAAGTTGTACCCCAATGATCTACTATTAATGGTCTAAGAGACACAACAATGGTATCGGAGCTTGGTTGCTAGTGAGTAGATCATAGATCGGATAGAAAGAAAGAAATTAAAGAAGTTGCTTCGATTTTGAATCAGATCAAGAAAGAAACACGAAACCCTAACCCTAAAGAATGAAGAAAGAAAAGGGTAGAAAGGGGAAGAATCTACCTGATCTTCCACGCCACCGTCGATACCGCCTCACGCGGCATGGAGCACTCGCCGCCGGCTTGCCGACGCGCTGGAAGAGGACCGCGCATCGCGCGGGTAGAACACCGCCAGCACCGGGAAGTCGCGCCACCGTGCGTTCTTCTCATCGGGCTCGACGGCAAAGGGCACCACCACTAGTCCGCTCAACGGCGGCGCGTCCACCCTTTCGGAGGGCGCGCGCACCGGCAAAGGGACCGGTGGCGGCGCCACCATCTCCGTGCGCTTGATAGTCTACGACACCGGCTTGCTTGGCTTATGGCGGCTGGCTGCTGGGGCGCAAGAAAGGAAGGAGGCGGGCGGGGAGCTGCCGGCGCGTGCTTTAGCGCGGCCGTTTCCCTGCCACCGGTGAGGGTCACCACCGCCGCTGCACGTGCGGCGAGAGAGCAGGTGGAGACGGAAGTGAATGGGACTAGGGTTTCAGGGAAGCAGGCGGTGCGGGTGTTTGATCTCACGAGGATCGCGCCCGGCCGTCGGATCAGTTTGGACGGCTGACGATGAATGGGCCGACTTTAGGCCCATGCAGGCGAGAAGAATCCCGGCCCAGGCCCAGGTTGTGGCCTGGGCGCGGGGAAGGGCCACGCGTGCGCCGCTTCTATGGTCAACTGGGCCGTGGCGTTTTGAGCACGTGTGCGGGTGAGCAAAATGGGCCGCGGCAACGCGAGTGCAGCGCGCGTGCTAGGCCACAAAGAAGAAAGCGTAGCCGGGCTACGAGCTGCTCGAAGCGAACAGCGGCCCTGTCAGCTGGGCTTTTCGGGCCGAATTGATAGAAACAGTTATGAATTTGTTTTACATTCTCCAGAGGCTTTCTTTTGATGATTTTGTTAAGAATTGATGTTGTATCTTACTCAAATTTTGACCAACATGGAAATCTGAGCAAAGAGTAATTAAGTAAAGTTAAAGATGCTTCTGGATAATGTTATTTTAAAGTATGTTTTGATGTTTTCCGCTGCAAAGAAAAGATTTATTGACTTCTCATTAAATCCGAACCAACAGGAGGATTTAATTTGAAGAGCAGTTATATTTATTCAACAAATGATGAAAAGTTTATCCTCCAGCTAAAATTGGAACGAACAGGAAAATTTTAATTGGAGGAATAGTCTGTTTATTGTTAAGATAAATTATAATATTGTTATTTTCTAACCAACATTGATGATAACAATATTATAAGTTTATTTATGAGTTGAAGTTTAAAGTTAATTATGATATTGTTATTTTCTGACCAACGTTGATAATAACAATATTATAATTCTATGAGTTTTATATTTAAAGTTTAAATCTCTGATAAATTTTTCATCAAAGTGACCAATTTTTAGAGAAGGGATAAGAAACAAGAGATGCTCCAGAGCGAGCAAAATGTAATGTATTTTCATGTTTCCGCTGCAATAGTGATGATGATCTTCAAAATTAAATTCAAACCAATAGGAGAATTTAATTTTGAAGAGGGTTATAAGATAATTGAGTTTTCATATGTTAATTTCATTTCTGCCCAACGGTGATGTAGAATTAATGTAGAAAAATATTGTTTTATTCTATTTCTGCCCAACGGTGATATAGAATAGAACTTAAAGATTTAAAAGTTTAATGTGCATGTCTTTAACCAGACCAATGTAGGGTTATTTTCATGCTTATTATTGTTGATTATTGATTAATGTTTTTAGACAAAGAACTTCATGCCTTTATTCTTGTAGGGTGAAAAGGAAATGAGTTGGGTACTTGTGACTCAGAAGATGAAAAGTGTAATTTTTGCAGAAAGAAGACCATTGTGTAAGGGACTGCGGTCTCTTTAAAGAATGACTTCAAAAGAAAAGAATTCTAGGATATTGATCCAAGCAAAGAAACAGAACAATAAGAGCTTAGTTTAAGATATGTCTTTTATGTACTCTTTAAAATAATAATAATAAGTAATATAATTTTAGTCTTAATCATCATGATATGAAATGTAATAAGTGACATACATGTTTAATTTGACCAACGTCAGATTAAGCATGTGTGTTAAAGAGTATTTGGATCTATTTCTAAATTTGATAATTGAATATGAGCCAATTCTGGCATTTATGTCCCTTCAAGGAAATTATCTCGCATGATGGGAAAAAGTTTGAGAAAATACCCGCATGGCGGGGTAAAGTCAGCATAGTACTTGTATTAATCAATCCTGCATGGTGGATGAAGTTTGGCATAGTACTTATCCTGCACGGCAGGAGAAAGTTGTGATGACTCATGTGCTTGACAGTGCTCTTCTATTGTGTCATAGTAATTAAGCATTCAATGAGTTTAAGGAGAACAGAAAGTTACAGAGGAACCTCGAGATAAGAATGACATGCAAGTGTGACTTGCGAAAGTATTAATGATAAAAGACTCTGTTGAGTTTTGAAGTGAAATGAGGAAAAAGTACTCCCATACGAATTAAGAAATAATTTCATTTGCATGATGTAATCATGTGGGTGAAGTAAGTAATCAAAGTTTCCTCATTCACAAGAGTTCTAAATAGTTTTCGAAATTGTGGTAGAAAAGTTCATACCACATTTCAAGGGGGAGAAATACGAGATCAATTAAGAAAGATATTTCCCCATACTGGACGTGTTCAGAGTTATTAAGATGGTGCTAAATGCGCCATATGAGTTTTAGCAGATTAAACCCAAAATGAGAAAGTTCGAAGATAGGACAATCTGGGGGAGCATGGTACAAAGAGACCTAACTCCGCAAAGGAGGATGAATAATGTAAACAAGGATCTTGTTACACAGGACCTTGTAGAATCAATTGTCTTTTGGCAATAAAGGTCAAGAAATGCTAGTAGCTGAGGCCCTAGAAAGTCTCAAAGAATAAGAAAATTAGATATTTCTGATGATTATAAAGTCTATATTAGTGAAATTCAAATAGAGGGTAATCCCACCTAATTTGAAGAAGTCATGAGAGACGTTCACTCGTCCAAGTGGCAAGAAGCGAAGAAAGATGAAATGGAATCGATAATACCAATAATATTTTGGGAACTAGAATAAATTCCTAAGAAGCCAAAACAGTAGGTTGTAATGGGTCTACAAGACAAAATATGACTCCAAAGAGAATATGTAAAGATGTGGAGTGCGACTGAATCAAAAGATTTTGCACGAAGCGAATGAATAGATTACAATGAGTGTTAGTGGCGCATCATGATCTGAGTTACATCAGATGAAAGTAAAGACAACATTTCCCAATGGGATTTGTATAAAAATGATTACGTGGCACAACCCGGAGGTTTTGTCATGAGAAGAAAAGAACGTAAGGGATGCCATCTGTACAAATCTCTTATGGACTAGAGCAAATCTCTAGACAATGGCATTTAAAGTTGAAGAGTCAATTAGAAATTTTAGGTTAAAGAGAATGAGAGGACAATTGTGTTTGTACAAAGTTATAGAATGAGAAATTCATTTCCTAATCCTATATATGTGGATGACATCTTACTTATTAGTAGTGATGTCAATCTACTGCATGAGAAGAAGAAGCTCTTGTCCTTAAGGTTCAATAAGAAAGTTCTAGGTGAAATGTCTCTCGTTATAAGAATTGAAATTCACCGAGATAGAAGAAAAGGGGTATTAGAACTATCGCATAGGCATGCTAAGAAAAGTTTCTAAAGAAATAATGTACCTATGCGGATAAATCTACGCCTGTTTCCATGGTCAAGGGTAATAGTTTTGAGAACTTTAGTGTTCCAAAAGCAATGTAAGATTGTTATAGATGGACGTCCTATATGCTTCAGCTGTTGGAAGCTTAATGAGTACAAAGATAAGATCTTACTCTGACATAGTTCACGTATCCGGGTTATTTTGGTAAAAGTCCAGTCTAGATATAGATCACTGGAATGGAGTTAAGAATGTCGGCCTCATGCTAAAAAAGAAAGAACAAGTACTCTCAAATAGTTATGGGTACAAATGTTAAATTTTGGCAAGATGTTTAGTGAAACCCACATAGTAGCTAACACTCGCAGTTGGAGTTTTATTGTGGAAAAGCTCCAAAGAAATAGTTCTAGTATCATCAGTGATGTAAAGTTACAGTATATCATGATATAAGGCTGCGGGACAGGTGAAATGGTTAAGTGAACTTATACCCGGAATTGATAATGGTTGTCAACAGTGCTTGCGGAATCATACCAAAAGGGTATTGAACATATAAGTGACAAGAAAGTGTTTACGGATCCGCTTACCAAGGCTTACCACCCAGTGTGTTCAGAGAACACACAGTCGACATGGGTTTATGGTATAGCTGTAAGGTCCAAATGGCTAGAGGGGGGTGAATAGCCTATTTAAAAATCTACAAGCTTCACTAAACAACCACGTTAGAATAAAAGATGGCTAAGCTAATTCTAGCACTAGCTCAACTACACTTATGCAAGCCACCTATGCAATTCTAGTGAAGCAAGGCTATGATCTCTAATACACACCAACAAGGCTAAGTCACTAAGCTACTTACTCCTATGTGAAAAGGCTACGCTAAGCAAACTACAAAAGAACTAGTACAAGAAAGTAAAGAGTAAGTGACTTGATTCTTATAACGATGTAGAGAAGTAATGCACTTGAAGAATCAATCACAATTATCAACCACAAGAGAAACCCTCGGCAAAGAGATGACACAATATTTTTTACCGAGGTTCACTTGCTTCCCGGCAAGCTACTCCTCGTTGTGGCGATGCACCCACTTGTCGGTTCGCGAGCTAATCGACTATCAAGAGTCGAGCTCTCGGCGGGCGCCGCACAACCGCACACAAGATGGGGATCCTCCAAGCCACGAGCTCCACTAGAGTATCCAATTTGCGAACTCCCGCGGGGAAGGATCAAGAACCCCTTACAACACTTGGTGAAGGCTCCAACAATCTCCAATTGTGAGCTCAATCACCTCCGCTGCTCCAAGCCGTCTACCATGTCGGGAAACACGGAAGAGTAACAAGAAATCCGCAGCAACTCGAAGATCAAGTGCCTTTAGAATGCAACTCTCAAGCAATGCACTTGAATCTCACTCAATCTCACTCAAGATGTGCAACCAAGCAAAGAGATGAGTGGAGGGGTTGTTCTCTAGCTCAAAGGATGTCTCTAAGTCTCAAAATGTGCAAGAGTTACTCTCAAACCCCGGCCAACGGCTATTTATAACGAAGGGGTACGCAGCTAGCCGTTAACGGACGACGCAGCGAAAATCGTGCTGACCGGACGCTCCGGTCAGGGTGACCGGACGCGTCCGGTCACTACACGACACGTGAAAACAGTGCGCGTCAGAACTAGCCGTTGTCGTGACCGGACGCGCTCAACCGTTTGACCGGACGCGACAGTGCCAGCGTCCGGTCGCGTTCCAGTAAGCTCCCGTTGAGACCGGACGCGTCCGATCGCACGTGACCGGACGCGCCGCGCGTCTGATCAACACACTGCCCCTCTGGACGCCTGACCGGACGCTCCGGTTCCGTGAGGGACCGGACGCTCCGGTTCCGTGAGGGACCGGACGCGCCGGTCGCGCGCTCTACTTCAGCGCACCGGAGAACTGACCAGACGCGCTAGTCAGGCCAGACCAGCGTCCGGTCACAAACCCTAGTGCCCGCGCCGCGTTGAACTGACCGGACGCGTCCGGTCAAACCGAGACCGCGTCCGGTGCAGCGTCCGGTCGCCACAGAGACCCCGTTCGCCTCCGTTTCTTTTCCAACTTTCGGCGCAGTAGAAAATAGGCGTTTCACTTCTCCAAAAAGCACTGAATCCCGGCAAGCAAAGCTCGGCGGGAGGGAGAGCGAACCCCAAACCCCTTACTACCGCTCAAACACCACCGCCTTCGCAAATGTGCCAACACCGCCATGTGTAAACCACCATGTGCATGTGTGTTAGCATTTTCACAGTCATTTTTCAAGGCGTTATGTTAGCTCTCAACTAGATCCTAATGCATATGCTCAAGACATTGATCTAGTGGCACTTGATTCCCGAGCTAACCGTGATTGCCCCTCTTGATAGTCGGCTATGTATCCTAAATCCGGTCAATCACTTCTCTACTCATCTTAGACCGGCAAAAGGAAAACCCTATGGTTATACCTTTGCCTTGCGCTCTTAGATCCTTCTCCTCCACTTGATCATCAAGTCCATCATTTTATGTGCATTCCTTCATGATCAACATTTCATGTCAATGCACCATCTCTTTGTGATCTTGTGGCCACCACTCCTTGCCACGTACACCTTCATCACATGTGTTGCTTATGCCTGACTCAAAAACACTTAACACATGGCATTAGCAACTTGGTGTCATTAATTACCAAAACCAAACTTGGGCTTTCAATCTCCCCCTTTTTGGTAATTGATGACAACCATCACAAAGATATGAAATGAAATCAATTTTCAATTTTGATAGTATTAGCTCCCCCTACATATGTGCTTCCATGAGTTTGGTTCAATTGTGCACATATGTATGGATTTGAATTTTGGGAGAGTTACTACTATCAAATTGATGCTAAGGTATATAGAATGGACCTTTGAAGCGTGATACCAATCGGAGTTGCCTTTATATACCATCCTTAGCATCGATGTAGCTAGACACCACTTGTAATACATCACTTGCAAAGATCACAAACACTAAAATACCCCGTGAGATCAATATTATAAGCAAAGGTGTCTAGATACCACTTGTAAAGCTACTTTTAACAAAACATCATTCAAGTTCTAATTCTAGCAATCACCATACAAGCATGAATATGAATTTAATCTTTGCAATGCAACAATACATCATGTTAATGCACATTCAAATGCAACAAACAATTCATGAGCTTGCTCCCCCTACTTGTGTGCTCAATTTTAATTGATCCCTTTCTAATGTCATATCTTTTGCTTTCTCTCCCCCTTAGTAACTTTCTCTCCCCCCTTAGTAACTTAACTTTTTATCTTTGTGACTTTTCTATCTTTGTGACTTTTCTCTCCCCCTTTGTCAACAATCACCAAAAAGGTGCCAATTTTAGTGAGAGATAAGTCAATCAATATGAGGGAGTCCAAATTATGGTTCAATCTAGATCACTTGCCTAGAATATGTAATTCGGTTTGATCCAAGGACAAGCTTCTTCACACCTCATAAAGTATAAGGGTTATCTTGACCATGTTGAATTACACATCATGAGCTCATTTTCTAGATTCAACACTAGGTTTGCAAGCCCACAAACATGTCATATGCTACCACTAGATCAATCAAACATAGAAGCAATAGTGGTACCATATATACATCAAAATCATTTGATTTTCATGAGTGAGCCTATTTGACATGCAAATATGTCTATATGTTCTAAACATGTCCTTAACAAAGTATGAATGATATGCCAAACAACTTTACCTTGCTATATTGGAGGAGAGGCATGTCATTTTAAGAATGTGGGGGTGTACTCATTTCAAGTTGGAGAAGTCAAGTATGGTCAATTCATTCTTCAACTTGTAAAATCTCTTCTCATCAAGTGGCTTTGTGAATATGTCGGTTAGTTGATCTTCGGTGCCAATGCTTTCAATGCTAATATCACCCTTTTGTTGATGATCTCTTATGAAGTGATGCCTTATGTCAATGTGCTTTGTTCTTGAATGTTGAACCGGATTTTGTGTCATCTTGATTGCACTTTCATTGTCACAAAACAATGGCACATTCTTGAATTTTACTCCAAAGTCATTCAAAGTGGCCTTCATCCAAAGCAATTGTGCACAACAACTACCGGCACTAATATATTCGGCCTCGGCGGTAGATAGTACAACACTATTTTGTTTCTTTGATGACCATGAAACAAGAGACCTTCCAAGCAATTGACAAGTGCCACTTGTGCTCATTCTATCAATCTTGCATCCACCATAGTTGGAGTCCGAATATCCAATCAACTCAAAATTAGACCCCTTTGGAAACCATAATCCAACATCATGAGTGCCCTTAAGATATCTCAATATTCTCTTAGTTGCTTTCAAGTGACTTTCTCTAGGTGAAGCTTGATATCTTGCACACTTGCACACACTAAACATTACATCCGGCCTAGAAGCGGTGACATAGAGCAAACTTTCAATCATAGACCGATATTGCTTTTGATATACCATGTTGCCACTAGCATCAACACCCAATTGATCATTTGTGCCCATTGGTGTACTCATTTGCTTAGCATCTTGCAATCCAAACTTCTTGATCATGTCCTTGATGTACTTCCCTTGACTTACAAAAGTGCCATTCTTCATTTGCTTGATTTGAAGTCCAAGAAAGTAACTAAGCTCTCCAATCATAGACATCTCAAACTCTTTTGCCATCATATTTCCAAACTCTTCACAAAAGTCTTGGTTAGTTGATCCAAAGATAATGTCATCCACATAGATTTGCAACACAAACAAGTCATTTCCAATTTTCTTGGTGAAGAGAGTGGTGTCAACCTTTCCCATCTTGAACCCTTTAGAGAGAAGAAAATCCCTCAACCTCTCATATCATGCTCTAGGTGCTTGCTTCAAACCATACAATGCCTTCTTGAGCTTGTAAACATGGTTGGGCTTCTTGTCATCTTCAAAACCGGGAGGTTGCTCAACATAAACTTCTTCATTGATGTAGCCATTGAGAAATGCACTTTTAACATCCATTTGATAGAGCTTGATGTTGTGTGCACAAGCATATGCTAATAAGATTCTAATTGCCTCCAATCTTGCAACCGGTGCATATGTCTCACCAAAGTCAAGACCTTCAACTTGTGTGTATCCTTGTGCTACCAATCTTGCTTTGTTTCTCACAACTACACCATCTTGATCTTGCTTGTTTCTAAAGACCCACTTAGTACCAATCACATTGTAGTTCTTCGGTCTTTCAATAAGTTCCGAAACTTGATTTCTAGTGAAGTTGTTTAGCTCTTCATGCATGGCATTTACCCAATCGGAATCCTTCAAGGCATCTTCTATTTTCTTAGGTTCTTCAAGTGACACAAATGAGTAATGCTCACAAAAGGATGTCAATCTTGATCTAGTTTGAACACCACTTTGAATTCCACCAATGATTTGGTCCAATGGATGATCTCTTGCAATGTTAGTAGGTTGGAGTATTGGGAGTTGATTGCTTCCACTTGTTTGACCTTGATCTTGCACTTCATCATGAGAACCACTAGAGCTTGCTTGATTTGTATCAATTTGCACACTTTGGTTGATCACATGAATATCATCATCATCAACTTGCCTTGGCCTAATATCACCAATGTCCATGTTCTTCATTGCATTTGACAATTGATCTCCTCTCACATCATCAAGATTTTGATCTTCATTTTGAGACCCTTGGGTTTCATCAAACTCAACATCATGAACTTCTTCCAAGGTGCCATTTGTGAGATTCCAAACTCTATATGCTTTGCTTGTGGTAGAATAACCAAGTAAGAACCCTTCATCACATTTCTTTTCAAACTTGCTCAATCTAGTGCTTTTCTTGAGAATATAGCATTTGCAACCAAACACTCTAAAGTATGCAATGTTGGGCTTTCTTTCATTCAATAGCTCATATGGTGTCTTCCCAAGCTTCCCATGGCAATAAAGACGGTTGCTACAATAGCAAGCCGTGTTGATAGCTTCACTCCAAAATGAATGACTCACATTGTATTCACTAAGCATTGATCTAGCCATGTCAATCAAAGTTCTATTCTTCCTTTCAACTACACCATTTGATTGAGGAGTGTATGTTGGTGAGAATTGATGTCCAATACCGAGATCATCACATAAATCTTCAATTCTTGTGTTCTTGAACTCACTACCATTGTCACTTCTAATCTTCTTGATGGTGATTTCAAACTCATTTTGCACTCTTTTGACAAACGACTTGGATAGATCATAAACATCACTCTTGTCATAGAGAAATAACACCCAAGTGTATCTTGTGTAGTCGTCCACTATCACAAAACCATACTTATTGCCACCAATGCTAGTGTATGTTGTTGGTCCAAATAAGTCCATGTGCAATAGCTCAAATGCCTTTGATGTGCTCATTTCACTCTTACTAGGATGTGTATTTCCAACTTGTTTGCCGGCTTGACAAGCACTACATGGTTTATCCTTTTCAAAAGTCACATCTTTCAAGCCTCTAACTAAGTCATGCCTCAAAAGTTTGTTCAATTGTTTCATTCCAACATGACCAAGCCTTCTATGCCATAACCAACCCATACTAGATTTGCTAAGTAAGCATGATGTCAATTGTGTCTCACTATCATTGAAGTCAACCAAGAATAAGCTACCATGTCTAAATCCTTTGAATATCAAATTAGATCCATCAACACTTATGACTTCAACATCATCACTACCAAATATGCACTTGAAGCCAAGGTCACAAAGTTGTGCTACCGACAAAAGATTGAAATCCAAGCTCTCAACTAGCAATACATTAGATATGCTCATGTCATTTGAGATAGCAATTTTACCAAGCCCCTTGACCTTGCCTTTCTTGTTGTTGCCGAAAGTGATAGCATCAAAACCACTATTTTGACTTGTATTAATTGATTTGAACATACAAGAATCCCCGATCATATGTTGAGTGCACCCACTATCAAGCACCCAATGCCTTCCTCCGGCTTTGTAATTGACCTACAAGATAAAATCAATTCTTTTTAGGTACCCAAACTTGTTTGGGTCCTCCAAGGTTAGTGACCAAGCTCTTTGGTACCCAAATGGCTTTCTTCTTTGAGCCCATCCATGGTGCACCAATGAACTTAGCATGAACACCATTTGTACCCTTGGTAAGTATATAGAAAGAATCAAACTTAATTGAGGATACATTAGCATTGGATTTCTTGTTCATGCAATGTTGTTCTATGTGACCAACTTGCTTGCAACTTTTGCAATAGCTACCATTGTTCTTCACAAAACGAGTCTTGTGAGGAGCAAAAGTGGCTTTGCCTTTCTTGGGGTTATAGCACAATCCCTCTTTATAGAGAGATGCCCTTTGGCTACCCAAACACATAAGTAAGCGGTCCTCACCACCATAAGCCTTGGCCAAGGTGTGATTGAGCTCTTTTACCTCCTTCTTGAGATTTTCATTCTCAACTATAAGTGTGGAATCACAAGTGAAATCGTCACTACTAGATGAGGATGATGTAGATGAGCTACATGAAGGGTTAGTGGGAGCAACAACAATAGGCTTATGACAAGATTCATCAATTATATCACAAGATATGCCTATGTTGCAAGTTTTAGCTTTCTCAACATTAGTTGGTATGTTTTCACATTTTTCAACTAGAGAGGAATGAGCTTCTTCAAGCTTAGTGTGAGACTTTTGAAGCTTCTTATGGTCTACCTTTAGACTCTCATAAGATGCTCTAAGCTCATCAACACTACTAAATTTTGACCCTGTTTCAACACCCAAAAAGTGTTGCAATAGGCCTGAAATAGTTGCAATATCAGAAATAGCAACACTTTTTTTTTCGTTGGGAGGCGTTGCAGGCGCTTGCGTGGGTAAAGCTTTGGACAACGCTTTTCTGCTTAGCGTTGCAAAATGCGTTTTGGATTTGCAACATCTAGACGTTGCAACATAAGCTTTTGCTACAGTTGTAAGTGTGGCAACCACAATTAATGCAACACCTTAGGCGTTGCTGGACCTTGCAATGGCAACTTGCTCATGTCGTTGCAAATGGTGCATTAACAACGACGAACATGTGTTGCAAGACAATGTATTACCACGCATAACGTGTGTAGCAATAAGGATTATGTTGCAACACCAAAAAGTGGTGGCAACATGTACAATTGCCACGCCCAAGGTTTGGTTGCTATACGGTGCAGCCTTATTGCATCACATAACGAGCGTGACAACAGACCTATGTGGCAACACCAAAAAGTGATGGCAACATGTGCAATTGTTACGTTCGTATTGTCGTTGCTATAAGACAACCTCTATTACATCGCATAAGGAGTGTGGCAACAAGAACTATACGGCAACACCAAGAAATGGTGGCAACATACGCAATTACCATGTTCGCATTGTCGTTGCTATAAGATGCATCCTCTATTACTATGCAAATTGTTCATTGCTATGCTATAGGATATATTGCTACAGAAAATATAATTGCCAATAGCCACTTTTACAACGCTTTTGGTTTGGTGCCACCGGATAATATTACAGCATTATTAATTAACTACAAACTCAATAGATATTAACAAACCATTTGAATAAAGCCATTAAACAAAAATATTAACTTGTTTAATTTGTTTACATTTAAAATTAAACAATCCAAAAATTCAAGCTCAGGCTACATACATGTTATTGAAACCATCCCACAATAAAGATATTCAACACATTTTTTTCCTAAACAACATCTAAAGTGCCTAGAGACGACTGATGATGCTTGTCGTGGCTTGATTTGGACCCGCCCATCATTCGTGTGCTCCACTCAAACTCTAGCTTCCTCCTGACATTTGGCATATGCATCAGTTTTTCAGTACAATGACATTGTAAATCATATGTTGATAAGGATATGTAATTGTCATAGGAAATGAAATTGTACAAAATCATTGTCTATGTGAAATCATAAATACATAAGAAACGCCTATGTGAAATCATATGTACACAAGAGAAAATAAAGCAACAATAAGCTCGTAACAACACAATTAATATATTCATTTTATACATTCTTTTTTTTTCAGATCATACAGTTAGTGAAACAATGGCATGTACAACATTGAAACCACACATGCAATACTTGCGTACACAGCATGCTATCTTAGAACTTTGACAAACCAATGACCATGTATTGCACAGTTCAGTGCATTTGCAGAGATTGTGATTATGTTTACAACTTTTTGAACAGCGCATAATGTATAATTTGGTGATTCCACAAGACAATTAAAGCATAAGTCAGGACTTTCAAGATCCATAAGTTAGGGCATTTTATCAGTATGGAGGCCCTTAAAGTGCAGTGTGAAGTTAGGCACCATTTACAATTAAAGCAGTATTTAGGAATCAGGACTTTCGAGTCATTTCATGAAGTTTTGGAAATATAGCTTCAAAAATTCTCTCAAATGTACAGGTTAGTTGTGTCGAACAACACCATGCAAACATTAAATCGAGTGATTGAATGTTGGTACAGAATAGTACGTAAAACTCAACTTTAAACCCACCAAAAATATCACATACCTATAGGTATGAAGGTGTAATCTGCTATCCTTTCTCAATTGTATGAATAATTTTATCCTGTCCTCTTCTAAGAAAGATTCCTGAACTTGAATGCACCCTGCATATAGCACCGTCAGGCAAAATGAGCAGATTAACATCCCTCATTTTGGAATTTCAGTAATGTACAAATCTGCTAACCTTGCTCCCTCCAGTTGATGAATCAACTACTATCGACTTGTTCATGTGAGGTGCTGCCAGTGCAATCAAATAGTATAGATCAGTGAAGTGCAACCAGAGACAGCTACTGATGTTGTCCAATGCAAAACAAGACAAAGCAAACATTGTAAGAAATAGCCACTACAAAGAATTAATTATAAATAGGAATTGCTGCCTATTTTTTTTAATAAATCAAATGGGCAATTGTCAACAATCATATTGCATCATATATTCTTTTAGCTTGAAAGCAACAACTAGGATGAGAAAAACATCTAAATAGTGGTTTCTCCACTCATCGTAAGTAGTGTTGTGCTGGCTCCAACAATATCACAGTTGTGACTCAGTGAATACAAGCTCTAAATGCTAACTTATGTGGCTGTTGTTGTTTCTGGATTCCATCAAGCAATGTAGTCTACATGCTTCAGTTCTAATTCAATACTAATTCAAACTGAAAATGGACTACAATAATGAGAACTGATCAGCCCAGTAAAGAAAACTGCCCTTTAAACTAAATATGGACTACAATAATTGAGTACTAATTCAAAGCTACTACAATTTTGACATTATTCGAACAAAGAAGGGCAGTACAAGGCAAATCTGAGTTGTGTAACGCGATTATTTGGTTTCCTTTTGAACCAAAGTTTACAAGAATTGAGTACTAATTCAAAGCTACTACAATTTAACCTAATGTTGTCAAAATGATTAGAAACAAAGCCAATAGTTTCAGCTTTATATGGCAAACTGCAGTAAGTAGCTATGTCTGAGTGTCTGACAGGTGCTTACTACCAAGAATCCAAAATGGGGGTATGACTGTAGAAGTGTGGATGCTGGCAGGTTCAGTGTTACCAGGTAGCACAGGCACCATGTCATGAGTCATGATAGTGGACAACTCCAACCGATCAGTGATGGTTTTCATGTTGTTCAGTGCTGAAAACACTATACCTATGTCATAATGATGCTATCTGTACTTTTTTCAGGTCTACAACAGTCATTGGAAAGCATCAGGATGCTTTCCATCCTGGAAGCAGGCACATCATCAGTCATCCTGATTAAAGGTCGTTGAATCATGGTTTCTCCTAGCGTTAGTTACAAGGTAGGAGCCTAGGTGGCAACGTTATGCCACAAACATATCAGGAAGACATTTCGAGTAAACAAAGTCAAGTAATAAGCCTTGATGGCTGAGAAGCAATGGGGACAAAACAACACAATGCTAGCAGCCAGCCTGATGCGAATTTCAAGCAACTCTAAGGTGGGCACAACCAAAATCAATAGACGTTGCTAATAAGGCACTAGGGATACATCACTAAACTGGCCAAGAATCATCATTTAGCCGTTCAGAACTTTAGATGGTTATGACTTATGAGAAGGATTCCTATTATACAGATGGCTCTGATTAGATTGCACAGATAAAAAGAAGAAATATAGAACAAAACTTATTAACAGAACCATTTATCCAAGAACAGTAGGATTTCCATACTAGCAAAAACAAGAAAACATTTAAAGTTCAGATAGATATCCACTCATGACAATCGTGAAAATGGAAATAGCATCTGACTATTTTAATGTTGCAGCAACGAATTCTTACCAAAATAATCGATGCATCTAAGAGGAGCAGATGAACAACTCTACAAAGAATTATGCCATATTGGAGATCTTCAAATAGTTTCCATATACGAAAATCATAGTTTGGCAGATATATTGACCAAGAATACTTTCTGCTCAGATCTACTTGAAAAAAAAACTGAATTTAACTGTGTTTAATTAACTGATGCGGCACATTAAACGAAAAGAGCAAAGAAAAATTTTCTTCCCTGCACAGCGGCAACTATGCTCGGATCGAGCCTCCTGTGAGGTAGCTTGCTCGGATCCGAACCCTGCCTTGCACTCCCGTGGCTCCTCCCAATGCCCTACCCTGAAGTCTCCACCTGCAGACTGAACGACTGCGGCGTCCAGATCACCGCAACTCCAACTCCAACGCCCATGGCATGCAGGAGCATGCCTCCTCAAGCTCGGCGGCGTGGATTGGAGGCAGGGCCTGCTACTGTGCGCCAGCAGTTGGGGGTGGATTTGGGGGCAGCAGCACAAGGATTTAGGCCGGAGGCAGCGGGAGGATTGGGCGAGCGGGTGGCAACGATGGAAGGAATGGCACGGGTTGTGGAAAATTTAGGAGCGCAGCTGTGGAAATTGGGAGCGGCGGCGCTCGATAAATACAAAAAAAATGAGCAAGGTGAACCGGAGATGGAGCGGGCGGGCGGGCGGCTTGCTAGGGTTTGCCTTTATCGCGGTGTAGATGGAGCGCGGAAATGCATTTTGGGCCGGGCCAGCTGGAGTCAATGGGCGGGACGAGAAATTCGGCTCAATTTTTTTAAGGGTACAGTACACCTTTTTCATATATATTGCTTAAAAAATGGAATTAAATTTCTTACATAAGCAAATATATATAATCAAAAAGATAAATTTAAGTTAGCTATTATTAGTAATCATTGAAACTTACTAGTGAGCATTGTTAGATTGGTCTTCAGGAGACGTGTTGAGCTTACCTTGATCTTGTAGGTAGTTAGAGTGGCTAATCACAAACTTAACATTAATTAACTTAGACATAGTGGCCCTTCTTAATTCTTATAGCTCCTCGAGCACTCTTGGGATTAGGCCATTAATAGTTGGGTCCAATAAGTCCATTGGTCATACTGGGCTATTAAGCCTTCGTTAGTTATTTGACTAAGCTGAGATCATTCGAACAAGCATAGGTAAGTAAGTCGTTTTTGTTGATATATGAACAACAAATTAAAATGTTTGCCTCATTTTTATTTTTCTAATTAAACCTCTTTAAGGTGCTATAATGATGCACTTGGTCCCTTGCCAAGTTTTACAATTTTTTGAAAAATATTTGGGTATTACAAATTTAATACATTATTGAATAACTGTTTTTAGTTGGAATAAGTGCTTTTAGTTGGAAATCAAATGAAGCCTATGACTACCTTAGTTATACTTTTTTGAAATGTTATGAAGATAAATTTCGGACCACCATGAAATTTCAATTTTTTCAAAGAACATTTGGAGATTATTAAATTCTAAAAAATGTAAAGTACTATCTCAATTATAAATTATAAGATGTTTTGGCTTTTCTATATACATAGCTTTTGCTATGCATTTAGTCCACCTTCCCCTCTATTCCTCATCTTTGACATGTGGGACCTATATGTCAAATTGTGGACCATGATGACAATACGCCAAGTTTAGGGACTGGTCAATAGAGTGGGTTAGACTTCGTGTTGGCCTAGATGAGACTCAAAACCAACTTTAGGGTTCTGAATGACGCCGCTATCGGTGTTTAGGTGATGAGGACATCCTCCACTATTACCCGCTGGCAAAGACGCAACAAAAAAGGGTCAAGTGGCCTAGTTGTAGTCGGACGGTGACCGTGTGAGCCTCTGAATAATCTCACCTTGCTTAGCTTAGGAGGAGGAAGCCACCTTAAAAGAGAGAGTCACCCTTCCCCTATCAGACTAGTCTTTTAGGGACATTGGGCCTTCCCCCGAGTGGGTGTGCATAAGAACCGGCTCCTAACAGATCTCGACGAGTGTTAGCTCCCGAGCCCCGACCGTTTCACAGACAGGCGGAGGGTTAGTCGGACTAACCAGTCTACATACCTAATGTTAGACTCGCCGCTCTTAGAGCATATCTAGGAGTTTTCGTAAAATAACTTCCGTTTTTTATATTTTAGCAAAAAAAGAAAGGAAGCCCCCTCTAATAATTTGGTAAGAGAGTTTATTAATTAAAAATAAAAATAACAAATATCCTCTCTAACTCGTAGGCGGTGATTATATAATAATATAAAGGACCTATTGAATTGGAAAAAAATTGTTTTAGAAAAATACTGAGCGTGAGAATAAAACTGCTGCCACTAAACTAACGCTTGTGTCAAATCCAAATAAGGCCTTGTTTAGATCCCAAATTGGGGATCCCCGAATCACTGTAGCTGCACTGTAGTAATTTTTTTTTGTTTCTATTTGGTAATAATTGTCTAAACATTGATTAATTAGACTCAAAATGTTCGTCTCGTAAAGTACAATAAAACTATACAATTAGTTTTTGATTTCATCTATATTTAATACTTCATGCATGTGCTAGCATTTTGATGTGACGAGGAATCTTCTTTTTGCATAGTAGAATTTGAGAGTGAATTTGGGGACTAAACCTGGCCTAATTCACTGTGGGCGTTCGGGTTACCCGAATATTTCGGGTCGGGTAATTCGGGTAATGAGAAATTCGGGTAATGAAAATCAGTACCCGATATCAGCCCCGAAAATTCACTACCCGCAAATTCGGGTACCCGCAAATTCGGGTTCGGGTTCGGGTATTCCCGATCTACCCGATATTTAGAAAATACAGCAAATTGTAAAGCATTCCAGCAGCATTATTAATCATTGCACACTTTCTTTGTAGCATTTCACAGAGAAATATAAGTACCAAAGTACCAGCTTACATAACTAGATAGCAGTTTAACACAAGTTCCACAACCACAACTGATCACTGAACAATGACAGACACATTCACTAATGACTGATTCACAACTCTGGATATATCGGGTAGTTCGGGAAATTCGGGTACCGCGGGGTGCTACCCGATTTACCCAAACTAATTTCCGGTATCTGGAATCACTATCCGAAATTGTGATTGGGTAGATCGGGTACGAGTAGTTCGGGTACGGGTTTGGGTATTTCGGGTTCGGGTATTGGGTAGTGGGTAATTTGCCAAGGGTGAGGCCTAATAATTGAGCGACAGAACCCCAAGGACGCGCGCCTTGCCACCCTGCTACGATTCCGGCAAGGTACCATCCACGTCCCCCTCATTGCTGCCCTTTTCTTTCTCCTTGTCCTGAATCTGACAAAGCACGGCTCCTGGCGGAGGCTGCCTAATGGTGCGGACAAAGTGGTCCACCGGCGCGCCTCTCTTCGCCTCCCTCGCTCAGCCGCGCGATGCCGGGATATGGCACAAGGATCCAGCCACCTCATGTGTCGCGGTGGAGATCCAACCAAGGGTGGCGCAGATCCTTCCGATTTATACGGCTTGGAGCCGCTTTTTGTCAGGTACGCCTCTCGTTGCCCCCAGTCTCCCTCTCCGATCCGAATCCTACGAGAGCTCCATGGCATCTCTGGAGATTCGACTTTGACTGACATGCTTCTCGGCTTTTCTCATGCGCGTATGCGTTGGCGAGGATCAAGGAGATGACAGTGAGGAGAAGAGCAAGGATGGGGAGGAGCTGTGCAGTGGAAAGAATCACTGTCTTCTCGTCAGGTACCCACGGGCAAGCACTAGTGTCAACCTGACAAGAGCTGCAGCGGCACAACCTACACAAGCTCACGAGGGTGAAGGCCCCTGTTTATTCAAGAACTGTTGCCACTCTTTGTGCACTAGCAGATCTGTAGCTCTATTGCTATTTTTTTTAAAGTAAATTGTTACGGTCCTGAAACTATTAATGAATTAGTAGTTTAAATAAAATGCATAACAGAATCTGCCAGTGCACTAATATTATGTACAGAATTGTTTTGGTTCTGAACTAACAGGTACTGTTTTTCAGAACTCTGTTTTCCACGACTGTAACAAAAAAACTGTTTTTACATGGCTTGCAATTATTTTTCTAGAACTGTTTTTTCCAAAATAGTTGTCATTCTTTATGTTTAGAAGGTGTTTTTTCCAAAATTGGAAATGCACTTTTAGGAGAGCAGTAGATGAGGAGCTGTTTAACACTTGGTTGGAAGTAGTTCAATTAGTTTTGACAGTTCAGTTGACTGAGGAAGAAGATGCTCTAATCTGGCAGTTCTCTACTAGTTTTGATTAGAGATAATCTGGCCAAAAGAAGGAAGGTTGAAGATAGTAGCTGTTTATTTTGCTCTGAAGTTGAATAAGTTTAGCATGTCTTTTTTTACTGTGTTGTAGCAAAGCAGTGTTGGAGTATGATTTCTGATGTTGTGAATGTGAAAGTAGGAGAAAATCTGGTAGAAATAGGGAAGTAGTGGCTTAGCAATAAAAAACATGGTACTCTTAATATTGTTACCTCTGCAATTTTTTGGAGTATTTGGAAACTTAGAGATGAACTTTGTCTCTAGGAAATTGGCTGGAAAACTCTGGGGATGGTAATGTTCAGGATAGCTGGATTTCTACATAACTAGATAATTCTGTGCCCACAAGAAAAGAAAGAACTTTTGAAAGAGACTGATTGCTTTCTGTTTTTCTGTTTTACATCTGTCGTGGACTTATCTTTTGCTATTTCCATTACTGCTGCTGTCTATTAGTTACTGATGTCCATTACTTCCATTCCTGTTTATTTGCACAAGAGAAAATGAACTTTCTACTGTTTGGAAAATACGAGTTATCATGGGAACTGACATACTATCTACAGATGGCAGTCCATTGTAAGTGCCAAACTTTTCTTTGCTTTCCCAGTCTATATTGAGGTCACAATTTGTTTTGGGAGTAAATTTAGTTTCAACATTCATTTTAATGATTGAGGTCACAACATTTTTTGGCTGTCTTTGCAACATTATCTTCAATTTTCAGTAACCGTTATCCCTAGTCTGACTAAGATCCTATGTTCAATTAGCAGAATGAACCTTTATCTCCAACCAGTTATACTCATATTGAATTTAGTGTGCATTGACATGTGTCGAGGTATGCAAAAGCTTGGGCCACTTTCAGCTTTCCCTGTTAGTGTTTCATTTCTGTGACGATACTGAAACTGAAAGGCAGCATTGAATTTGAGCATTTGACAATACTGAAAGGTAGATATTTTAATTTTGTTTTCTAATGTGTAGAACATTTATTAATTTAGTCAAATATACTGTTGTTAAACTAACAATGCAACACCCATATGCTTTGCTTTATTAATTTGCTCCATGTTTACCCGTTAATAACCTAGCACTATAACTGATCAACCCAGCAAATTATTAGCTAAACTGATTAGCCCAGCAAATTCTGAAGCCATTTCATCAGTTCTTTATTTTTGAAGCCGTTGCAGTGTGTTGATTTCATCAAACAGCAACGATTTAATAACTAGCAGAAGCCATTGCAGTCTGAGGGGGCGGCAGCCAACTGTCCTAGCAATTTGCCATGTCTCCTGACTGATTTGTCTCTATTTTTTTTTGTCGATCAATGTCTCTTCTTTAACTCAAGTGCATTGTCTTGAATCTGTGAACGCCAAGCACAACAATAATCTTGAATATGTGATTTCACAGATAAATCTGTAGGTTGGCAACGTTGGTGTATTGATCAATACAATACTTGTTTATGATGTAAAATGTAAATTGATTGCACATGTACCGTTAATCAAGATGAGAAATTGTTAGAACTTTTCTTGATTTACGTGAATATATGATATTTGTAGGAGGTTCACCAAGCTGTACAATGCAATCATGGACAGCCAGGAGACAACTGAAGTGATGAAGAAGTGAAACAAGGGGCCTCACAAGAAATGAAGTGTGTGATGAACTCATGATGGGGTGGATCTTTTGTCATGAATAAATACAAGTCTTACTGGTGTTCATCTTTTATAATTTTTGGTAATTAGTTCATCGCTTGTATGAACAATGATGTATATGTGTATATATGACATGGTGGTTGGCATGGAAGCACTATATGTGTTGGCAGTTAGTTTGTATGAACCAATGTTAGTTTGTGGCTATGTCTGGAACCACGATATATAAATATGTATATATATGACCTGGTAGTTGGCATAAACTAATGTCAATTACGTGGCTATGTTTGCCCTCAAAATCATGACTAAATACATATTTGTATATTTAAGCAGGCAACTATTTGTTTGAGAAATAGAATCCCCTGGTATGCTGATAACACAAATTAATTAGAATTGCACACTTCTATGGCATGGGAGAATATGTGCCTATGAGATTGTTAGAACTTTACCAGAGTCAAGATGAATTAGGGTGCAAGCATTGCTAATGCAAACGACGTGTGTAGTGTTGATGTCTTGATAAGGGTGCGGTGCCGGTGTTTCTTGATCTCTAGGGCAATAATGTCTCTTTTGTTCATGTTGGGGGTCGGTGCATGTTTTCCTAGACCTTCACACCCAAAGGCCCATCAAGCAAAATTGTTGCAATACAATATCATATTGCAATGACACACGTTTTTATAACAACCAAAAACACATGTGGCAATAGCAACATACTATTGCGTCGCGTTAGATATTTAGTTGCAATAAATAAGTACCTATTGCAATGGTTGTGAGAAATATTACAACCAAACAAAACTGTGGCAATAGCAACAAACTATTGCATCGCCTTAGAAATTTAGTTGCAATACACGGTTTACATATTGCAATGGTCGTGAGAAATATTACAACCCAACAACACTGTGGCAATAATTTCAAGCAATAGCAACATTATTCTATTTGGTTGCAAGAGCACCAGACAGTTGCAACGCCAATCAATACTAATGCAACGAAATGTCATCATGGCAATATTATTAAGCAATAGCAACACTTTTCAAAAAAGGGTTGTCATAGGTCTCACCTCTTGCAATGCCAAATGTAAAAATTGCAATGCACTATTTTTGTGGCAACACAGTCCCCCTATTGCCACCTTTTTGGACAACTGTTGCAAAACACACCCCTATTACAACACAATTTGTAGTGATGCAAATGGCGTCAAGTGGCAATTGGGTCAAAATCTTGTAGTGCAAGTTCTTGCATAAGGTTTTTCTTTTCCTTAAGCAAGCCCTTGCACTCCTTTCTAGATTCTTTAAAATATTGAGTGCAATCTTCTAGCATAGTGATTAGTTCTTCTTTAGTGAGTTCTTCTTCATCACTATCACTATCACTAGCATTATCATGATCACTCTCATCATTGGATGATACCTTAGCGGCCTTAGCCATGAAGCACGATGGAGTATCGAAGAGGGAGATCTTCTCTTGGATGGCAATGCTAGCATGTCCCTTCTTCTTGCTCTTGTTGTCATCCTCATCATCACTTGAGGAATCATCACTATCCCATGTAGCAACATGAGAGTCATTCTTCTTTTTATGAGAGCTCTTCTTCTTTTCTTGCTTCTTCTTTTGCTTCTTCCTCTCCTTCTTGATAGCATCTTCATCATCACTATCATAAGGACACTTTGCAATGAGATGATCTTTGCTATGGCATCTAAAGCATCTCATGGTATGATCATTCTTCTTAGATGAGTTCTTCCTCCTCCTTGCACGATAGCCCTTCTTCTTCATGAATTTACCAAATTGCTTGACAAAAAGAGCCATCTTCTCATCAATGTCATCACTATCACAAGAGCTTGAGTCTTCATTACTTGATGATTCAATCTTGGACTTGCCCTTGGATGTGGTGGCTTTGAATGCCACACTTTTCTTCTTTTCATCATCTTTCTTCTCATTTTCCTTCTTCTTCTTTACCAACTCATCCTTCTCATCATCTTCTCTATATGAATCATCGGTCATCACCTCTTGAAATATTTGTTGAGGAGTTGAATCCTTTAATGTAGTCCTCACTAGCACGGTGATCAATGTATCAAACCTCTTGGGCAAGCTTCTCAAGAACTTCATAGAGAATTGATTATCCTTGACCTCCTCACCAAGAGCCTTGAGCTCATTTACAATGACTTGCAATCTATGAAACATCTCCGGTACACTCTCATCATCTTGCATCTTGAAGCTAGAAAACTTTTCTTGCAAGATATATGCTTTAGTGGTCTTTGTGCCTTCGGTGCCCTCAAAAGTTTCTTCTAGCTTGGCCCAAGCATCATGTGCAACTTCTATGTTCTTCACTTGCTTAAATGTCTTGTCATCTAATGCCTCATGAAGAGCACTAATGGCAATGTCATTGCATTGGAGTTTCTTTTCTTCCACCGGTGTTGGTGCTTCCGGCTTAGCAACCTCAAATTTTGTTTCGGTGACCTTCCACACTTCTCTATTGATTGACTTGAGGTGTGCGGTCATCTTAACCTTCCAATATGCATAATTTGTGCCATCAAAGTGAGGTGCCTTCTTGGTGTTATTGATGTGCAAGCTTAATTGAGCTATTTCTTTTTCACCGTAGGTTGTTAAGCCTCAAATAAACGGTGCCTCGGCTTCGATACCACTTGTAAGGTCCAAATGGCTAGAGGGGGGTGAATAGCCTATTTAAAAATCTACAAGCTTCACTAAACAACCACGTTAGAATAAAAGATGGCTAAGCTAATTCTAGCACTAGCTCAACTACACTTATGCAAGCCACCTATGCAATTCTAGTGAAGCAAGGCTATGATCTCTAATACACATCAACAAGGCTAAGTCACTAAGCTACTTACTCCTATGTGAAAAGGCTATGCTAAGCAAACTACAAAAGAACTAGTACAAGAAAGTAAAGAGTAAGTGACTTGATTCTTATACCAACGATGTAGAGAAGTAATGCACTTGAAGAATCAATCACAATTATCAACCACAAGAGAAACCCTCGGCAAAGAGATGACACAATATTTTTTACCGAGGTTCACTTGCTTTCCGGCAAGCTACTCCTCGTTGTGGCGATGCACCCACTTGTCGGTTCGCGAGCTAATCGACTATCAAGAGTCGAGCTCTCGGCGGGCGCCGCACAACCGCACACAAGATGGGGATCCTCCAAGCCACGAGCTCCACTAGAGTATCCAATTTGCGAACTCCCGCGGAGAAGGATCAAGAACCCCTTACAACACTTGGTGAAGGCTCCAACAATCTCCAATTGTGAGCTCAATCACCTCCGCTGCTCTAAGCCGTCTACCGTGTCGGGAAACACGGAAGAGTAACAAGAAATCCGCAGCAACTCGAAGATCAAGTGCCTCTAGAATGCAACTCTCAAGCAATGCACTTGAATCTCACTCAATCTCACTCAAGATGTGCAACCAAGCAAAGAGATGAGTGGATGGGTTGTTCTCTAGCTCAAAGGATGTCTCTAAGTCTCAAAATGTGCAAGAGTTACTCTCAAACCCCGGCCAACGGCTATTTATAACGAAGGGGTACGCAGCTAGCCGTTAACGGACGACGCAGCGAAAATCGTGCTGACCGGACGCTCCGGTCAGGGTGACCGGACGCGTCCGGTCACTACACGACACGTGAAAACAGTGCGCGTCAGAACTAGCCGTTGCCGTGACTGGACGCGCTCAACCGTTTGACCGGACGCGACAGTGCCAGCGTCCGGTCGCATTCCAGTAAGCTCCCGTTGAGACCGGACGCGTCCGATCGCACGTGACCGGACGCGCCGCGCGTCCGATCAACACACTGCCCCTCTGGACGCCTGACCGGACGCTCCGGTTCCGTGAGGGACCGGACGCGCCGGTCGCGCGCTCTACTTCAGCGCACCGGAGAACTGACCGGACGCGCTGGTCAGGCCAGACCAGCGTCCGGTCACAAACCCTAGTGCCCGCGCCGCGTTGAACTGACCGGACGCGTCCGGTCAAACCGAGACCGCGTCCGGTGCAGCGTCCGGTCGCCACAGAGACCCCGTTCGCCTCCGTTTCTTTTCCAACTTTCGGCGCAGTAGAAAATAGGCGTTTCACTTCTCCAAAAAGCGCTTACTACCGCTCAAACACCACCGCCTTCGCAAATGTGCCAACACCGCCATGTGTAAACCACCATGTGCATGTGTGTTAGCATTTTCACAGCCATTTTTCAAGGCGTTATGTTAGCTCTCAACTAGATCCTAATGCATATGCTCAAGACATTGATCTAGTGGCACTTGATTCCCGAGCTAACCGTGATTGCCCCTATTGATAGTCGGCTATGTATCCTAAATCCGGTCAATCACTTCTCTACTCATCTTAGACCGGCAAAAGGAAAACCCTATGGTTATACCTTTGCCTTGCGCTCTTAGATCCTTCTCCACTTGATCATCAAGTCCATCATTTTATGTGCATTCCTTCATGATCAACATTTCATGTCAATGCACCATCTCTTTGTGATCTTGTGGCCACCACTCCTTGCCACGTACACCTTCATCACATGTGTTGCTTATGCCTGACTCAAAAACACTTAACACATGGCATTAGCAACTTGGTGTCATTAATTACCAAAACCAAACTTGGGCTTTCAATAGCCTATGATTTCCGGACAATAAAGGGCCCAAAAGTTAAAGAATCTATTTCAGATCAGAGATGTGTATTGTAGCTGTTAAATCTATCGGCGACTGACCGTGACGATGAGGCATGCTCTATACACTAATTTGTGATGAAACAAATAAAAGTGAAAGCAATTAAAGTCAAAGTTTAAAGTTAAAGTATGAGATCAAGGGGGAGAATGTTGGAATTGATCTCCCACCAAGATGGCCCAACGGCCACTTGGGCCTTGACTCGCGCCCTGATCGGGGGCGTCCAGCCCAAACACGGCTGATGGACCCCCGTCGCCCAGTGCCATAAATAGGAGGTGGGAGCCAGGGATGAGGTTCTACCACCGCCACTACAGTACCCCGCCTCGAAACCCTACCGATCGGGAAGGCGCTGCCAGCGACGGGAAAGTTCCATCGGCGCCGCCACTGACCACGACCTCACTGCACTGCATCACCATTCTTCATCGACACTTGGTCCACCACTCCGACACGGTGAAGGCCGGTATCCTTCCTTTATCTCTCTCATCTCCTTCTAGATCTAGTACTAAGACTTGTCATCAATGCGAAGTTGTACCCCAATGATCTACTGTTAATGGTCTAAGAGACACAACAATATTAAGGAGGAGTTTCTGCATCTGGATAAACAGAAGGTTAGTCTCAACTGCAAGTACACGATTAATTTTTGAACTTTTTCTTGTTATATAACTATATAAGTGATCAACATATTTGTTTGTTTCAGATGTTGAGCTTGCTTAAGAGAACATTGATCTCCAAGGAACCTTTGACTGGCCTGTATTTTGATACTGTTGCCAAGCTGGATGATGTGCCTGTGAGTTTAGATGAGCTCCCAGCAAATATGTTCCCGAAGGAAGAAAGCAAGGACGCACAGAAGTTTAATGTTATCAAGATAAAGCTTATTCAGACTGCGGATCACTCTGCAGTACTGTATGCGGAGGTTGGGCAAGATTTTGTCGATCTTATATTTGGCCTCCTTAGCTTTCCACTTGGTTCCATAATCAAGTGCTACGGTCAGTGGCCCACGACAAATAGTTGTGTTGATAAACTTTACCTAAGTGTACAAGGGAGTGCAAAGCAGGGGCGGATCTGCACCCCGGGCTGGGGGGGGGCTGCAGCCCGGGGCGAGCCCAAGAACACGTGAATATCCATATGTAGTGTTCTCCTCGGCAGCGTGTTGAAAATCCTGGCCTCGAAGGCCCAGCCCCACTCGACCTAGCAACTAAAGCCCCGCACACAGCCCTACAAAATCCGAAGTCCCAACCTCAGCACCATCTCCCTTGACTCCTCTGTGGTCAGCCACCAGCCTCTGTTCGTCGCTACCCATGTCTGCCAGGCACTGTACAGCAACTATCATTTATCATGCGCCAAGCGAGCATCCAAGCACACAAGCCGTGAATTGCAGTTTACAGAAATTTTATCCTTCAGTTTTCTCAACTATTAATTAGTATATGGGTTGGATTTGGATAAAGTATATGGGCTGGGTTTAGATAAAGCAAATGGTTACACGGTGGCTACTATTAGTTAGCCCGGGGCGCAGCCCGTTTCTAGATCCGCCACTGGTGCAAAGGAATGCATAAAAGAAGGCTGCGGGGGGTTGCTGGTATCCCCAAAGTTGGCGCCCTTTTTTGGTTGCAGTATCAATGCGCTGCAAGTTGTGGAATCAGATCCTAGAAGAAAGACACACAACAAGTGTTTTCAGTGCTTCAAGGTTGGGGGTGACAGAAAATGTGATTGCTCTATATATGGTTATCGTGACTATGTGTTTAACGAGATGAACCCGAAATATACAAGTGGAGTACATGACACTAGTAGAGCATATATGAAGGGAGGGCTAAGAAACTTCATCGTGACCAATGATCTGCGCATCCTTCATTTCTCCTTGGCGAACACACTCCGAGTCATGCGTGCATCCAATATTCCCAAGGAGAAGCTCGTGGAGAAAGAACTCAGTCTCGACAGAACACAGGTAATTCTCGACCTATTACTATTGAGCCAGGTTTTAGTTTTAGGTTCTCAGGGCAGTCCCAATACTACAAACTGTATGTAGCTTCTATACATGTTAATTTTTATAGACACTATATATAAAAACTATTATCCCAATAGATAATTTCTACAAAACAATTTTTTTATCTAATAACATACATTCTCTTTCCATTCTCTACCAATCACATCCCTTTATATCTTGGTTTTCGTGTAGACATGGTTTCTAACTTAGATCCAGTTTTTATATCCTTTTTTTCTCTCTTCAATAACTCCATTGCCACATCAGCAAAATGCTTAGATGACAATACAATTAATAACCATAAAAACTATGATGATTTCTGTATTAAGAGTGCCCTCACCAGGTCCTCTGCCTCTGCGTGTGCAGGTCCTGAAGCTACTGAGAGCTGCAAATAGCAACTCGGGAGGCACTCAGCAGCGTTCTTCTGCCCCCTAAGAAGCGACATCCACACCACTAGAGATTCGCCTGTTGTCAAACTCATCCGTCACTGCATCATCGGAAGCCGGGGATCGGAAGCGTAGTGCGTCCCCCGTGTTTGCATACTGCGTCAGTAAAATGTAGTGCTAGTACTTGTTTAACGTGCCTTCCTGATGGAGGCATCTATTGCCGTCTGATAATAATATCCTATTTCGAGTCAATGAAACTGATCACTTGTGTATCGTCAGAACTTGTTCTACGGAGTATGGATTTCCCCTTAATCTGTGTTGGAGCCTCTTTTCCCGCAGAGCAAGCTGCAAGCACACTAGAACTAGAAGGCGTAGTCTGTAAAAACGTTTTCCAAGTGCGGGAGCCAAGTATTCAGGTAGGCTAGTTGGCTTTGTGATGTACAACTGGTCAACTGCCCTGAATGATGCAACCAGAACCTCCCACTGTTTAACATTTTGATCATCAGAGTCGCGGTAGTGACGAGCGGCTATTATATGATGGGGCTAAGGGCGGTAGGCTGTAATACATATGTACAGCCAACAAGCAGGTGGTATTATTAGCCATGCTTTGAGAAGGAAATTCTGCCTTTAATCCCTTTGATAAAATCAGATTTTGGTCTCTAACTTTTTAAATTATTTGTTTGCATTATATGCCATATCAGCGGCAAGAGGAAAAGAAGTAAGTCAGACTACATAAATAAAAGTTATCCAAATATTTCCTTCTAAATAAATTATGCAACTAAAAAACTTGAACCTGATTTAATCTTAGGAAATTGTTTTAGCTTGAATTAATATGAAACCAATTTTAGATTCTTTTTCTAAAATGCTTTATCTGCTAATGCATAGCTTGGAGTTATTTGGATCTTCTATGGTTCTATGTTAGTTAGATGCTTTTGTTATCTATTATAATTAGTTGGCATTGTTTTCCAAAAAAAATTAGTTGGCATTGACAATCATGATTGCGTGAAAGGCAAATTGACTATATGACCGCCAATCTTTATATCTATATCTATATCTATATCTATATCTATATCTATATCTATATCTATATCTATATCTATATATGGCGTTAACAATCATGATTGCATAGAAGGCCACTTGACTATATGACCGTCAATCTATATATCTATATTTATATACTCTTATAAAGCCAAACCCTCCTAAATGTTCTATCTCTTCATGCAAAGTGTTCATGTCATTTCCCACTAGGCACTAACTTGCAATCCTTTCATGCAAGCTATGCACTAACTTGCAATCCTGTTCATCCGGCTTATAATTCGTACTTTTCAGTTTGTTTTTTTTTCAGTCGGAACAGTGTTTTTCTCTCGCAACAAATCAGCTAACAATGTTTTCAGCCGGCTTATCAGCACAGCCGAATGGGGCCATATATATCTTATAAAAGTAAACCCCACTATTGTATTTCTCTACGATTTCTTGAAGCCATGTCATCACATGAACTCCACCAAATCAAAACATTCAAACAATAAATTACAATTATTGGGTCCCACCAAGTCAGTAAGTTTGGATGTCAAGTCGTAAATAACGAAGAGGCACCATATACGTCTCCACTTGGTTCCCTAGGGCAGTCCCAATGGTACATTGATGATGGTTTCTATCCTCATTAAATGACTTGCCACGTAGGCAAAATGCTGACATGGCAACGTAATTAATGAAGAAAGAGAGCAAAAATCATAGAAATGGTTTCTTCATGAAGAAATCAGGTCTACTCTTGACCCAATGCACTAAGAAACCATGAAATCATCATTGGGGAGAAACCACCAGTTTCTAAGGAGCTCGTGTCGCAAAGAAGAAGATAGAGTTGGGAGGAGAAAGATAAAATAATTATTACTCATAGAAACTATGGGTTAAAAAGCAGTACTTTTTTTGGTGCGGTATCCTATGTTATAGAAACTACTAGTTTCTTTTATTGCGACTGCCCTTAGTGCACCAATTCAACTCTGCCTCCAAAAACCAGCCACGTCATCATGGGAGCCCCACCAAATCAGCACATTCAAACACTAAATTACAATTATTGGGTCCCATCAAATTAGTAAGTTTCGATGTCAAGTTGTAAGTAACGAAGAGGCGTCTCCACTTGCTTCCTTTAATGCACCAATTCAGCTCTGCCTCTAAAAACCACAGCAAGGATGTATTTAGTTCATTAAATTTGGAGTGCCAAAATGCACTGTAGTGATACTGTAGCATTTCGTTTATATTTGGTAATAATTGTTCAACCGTTGACTAATTAGGCTCGAAACGTTCATCTCGTAAAGTATAACCAAACTGTGCAATTAGTTTTTGATTTCATCTACATTTAGTACTCTATGTATGTATCGCAAGTTTGATGTGATGAGAAATCTTTTTTTTGCATAGTGCATTTTTAAAGAAACTAAACACAGCCCAAAACTTTCACCTTTCACCTGGCACCTTCTTTGTTGCGACTCCATCTACCATTAAATTCTCACGTCCTCCCAAAGTAAATGTTCTGCTCCACTTCCAAAGTAGTACTAACGAAGAGCCAGCCAGCCGGAGCAATGGAGCAGTTGAACCATTTGTTGCCCTTTTATTTATGTAACCTTGCCCATACATTTGAGCTCAGCTCTATACTCTATCCAGACCATGACTTTTGGCCGGTCAGCTCACCAACAATAGCTCTAACGCTCACCGTCAGTCTCCTTCAAGCACACTTTCCCTAATCTATTCCAATCTTACGATCGTCACATGACAAACTGCCACAACCTACATGTCCACTAGACGGTCCGCATGCCTGTCTCTCCCGGTGCCGCTGGCTGATCATGTAATTGGATCACGAGTATTTTCATTAATGTATGCAGGCTATCCTTCATTCCTCGCAGGCGCCGATCATGTATGCTATTCTGTGATGTGCCACTATCCCACTGCCCCTGTTAGCATTTTCCTTGCTTTTTGAATCCGATTATTTTGCAAGACTACATCTAATCAGTTGTTGCATCTACAAATTAAGTTTATCTCAAAAGCATATATAAGTTGTATTTTCTTAGACAGAGGTGGACAACGGGCGCCCTTGGCGGACGCCCCCAGCCCACCGCCCACCGCCATCGCCGCCGGCCCCGCCCCTCACCTCCCCTCCCCCTATCCACTCCCCCCTCCCTACAGCCTCCAAGCTCACGGATCTAGCCCCTCCCGCATCCTCCAGCGCCGTGAGATGCTTCTTCTGTGCTCCCGACCTGACGGGCTACATCCGGCTAGCGGCGCCGGTCGCCTCCCTGGCGCCGGCGCCCCCTACATCCCCCTCCCCCTCCCCCTCCCTCCCCAGCTGCAGTCGCAGGTCCGGGCACCCTAGAGCCTACGTGCGTTCCGCGACTGCACGCGCGGCGGCCGGCATCGGAAGTCGCCATCGCCACCACCGCCAGCGGATCCGGGGCCGCCACTGCCGGTTCCGGCGCCTCGGCCCCTCCGCGGGCTCAACCGCTGCCGCCGAGGTCGGACTCCGTCACCGCCCCGTCCACGCCGACGGTGACACCGGGCCACACTGCAGCGGCCACGACCGGCGTCGAGCCCACTCATGCGGGATCCATGGTCTCTGGTGTCCCAGCGTCCACTGACGCTCCCTCGCCGCCACCGCCGGATGCTAAGACAAAGTCGCTGCTGATGGTCGACTATTTGTTGTTCGTCGTCGAAGACGTCTTGAAGGTGATGACGAAGATGAAGATGGGGTTGACGCTGCGACCCCTCCGATGGTTGCGCATCCTTCCTCCTTGTCGTCGACACGGCAGATGTTGGGTGCCACGGGCACCCCCAACGCGAACGGCAGAGTCGCAAGGGAGGCCTCCTCGGGCAGGAGCTCCTCCCTCTCCCCTATCACCACACCCTTCCTCCCAACCAAGCAGTCCGAGGGTCGTTCCAAGGCCCTGTGATGGAGGGAGGACTCCGGTGACTCCGATTTCGACAGTGCATCCGCTGTTGCCCAGTCACCATTTTTGGTTGCTGCTCGCCGGGCCATGGAGGTGCTGGCCTCACCCGCGCATGCCGCGCCGTGTGATGGGGGGTGCTCTGCCTCGTGTCCGGTCATCATCACCAAGAAGAGGCGCCGCCACCGTCGTCATTGTTGTGCCAAGTCCAGGGACGCCGACGGTCCTCCTGCGGCGTCGCCTCGCCCGGTTGCTTGGGTGGTCGCATACCAGCGGCTTCGCCCATGGTCAGTCACCCGTGCGCCCGTGCACCAGCGTCTTGGCTGGCAGCCTCCTCGATGCCACGTTCCTCATATGGGCATGCATGTTGATGCCGATGGCTTCGTGCTCGTTCAAAGCCGTCGCCGTTGGCGTCGCCATGCCCCGCCACACCCTCGTCGTCAGCGCCCAGTGCAACCCTCGCTCGTCGGTCTCTGCTTCAACTGTCTAGCTAAGGACCACATCGCCGCCCAGTGCGCCTTCGCGTCCCGCTGCCTCCTCTGCCTCAGCACGGTGCATCGAGCGAGGAATTGCATGCATGACCGTTCGCGTTCCTCGGATAGGCTGCAGGCACCTACTAAGCGCGGTCCCCGCCGTCATGTTCCAGATGGCAACCATGGTCGCCCTGATTTGAGTCTGCGCCGTCCTCGTCTTCGTGATAACGTTGACGGCAACGACGACGACAGCCAAGGTGCCAGCGGCGCACCGGAGTCACAGCTTTGGGCCTGGGAGGGGCCCAATGCTCCAGCATGCGCCTCCTGTCCTTGTGGGAGAGATTCTCTGCCCAGCCCAACAGGGCTTCAGTCCCTCTTCATTTGGACCACGCAGACAATGCCTCCCGCTAATGGGTGCACAATGTCAGCAGCCCGCGTCGATCGAGGCCTCCTAGGAGTTCGAAGTTCAAATTCTGTTGTGACCTGAACCACCGCCCCCTTGGATGGATCTTATGCCTCTAACTTGGAGGCCACTGTTCGCCACCACCCAAGATCCAAAGCCTCTAAGCACCGGCCACGGGTTTTGGAGCCGGACTTGGCGCCGCAACGAAGCCCTCCGCAGGCATCTTGGAGATTGGGGCTGGTGGCCGATGAGCATGAGCTCATGCTTTCGGTCGGAGCTACCGGCCTAGCCCTTGAAGCGAAGACTCAGCACCTCTCCATCGGGGCTGACACCGTCGCCAATGATGGGCAGCCCGTTCGGCCCACCGACGACGACCCTTCTACGCCGGTACACGGGACAAACTCTTCTTCGATCGAGGACTTCATCGCTGGCCTAAAGTTGCCGCTCGTGACACCGTTGATCCAGTCGCCGCCGCGCCTTTCGTGTCTCACGCATGCGAGACGAGAACTGGGTGTCGTGCCGCAACGAGAGACTTGCCGCCATGTCCGCCTTCCGTGACCCAAACCCGGAGAAGTAGGCCAAGCGAGTCTTGCTCGGCAAATGGTAGCCGTCGGCGAGCGCCCTGCGGTCAGCTCCGGCGACGCTTGACGCGACCATCGCTGCTCGGTTCCGCGAGACGTTCCGAGAGCCGTTGTCGTCGTCCAAGCGCGAGGCATTGCTGGAGCTCTACCCCTCTAGTGCCCGCGGGCGGCGGCACATGCGCCTGGACTAGCGGGGTCATCTCCCCTCGTCGCAAAATTTGTTCTTTACTTAGTACACTATCTTAGCTCCACCGTCAAGCAGTGATCGGTGTTAGTGTGTGTCTGTGTGGTGTCCTCGGCAACTCGCCGTTGCTCGCCGCATAATCATGTTTGTACCAACTCTAAGAGCATCTCCAATAGTTTGGAAAAATGACTTGCTATCCTTGTTTTATTGGGAAAAGAAGAAAAACCTTGCTCCAACAGTTTGCTATATGACTTGCTAGATTATTCCAACTTGGAAAAGGAGGGAGCCGCACGCGGATATATCCGCAGTGGAAGGCACTTGCTATCCGGCGTAGTTCCTGATCATCATTGAATTGAGTCGTTGCTGCCACTGTTGGCCGGCAAAAGCTGAACACGCAAAGTCATCAGCTCGAATAAAAAAAATCACCGTACAGGGCCATGATGAACCGATCAACCTGGCATTGCGTCTCCATGAAAGTACACAGAAAAATTACGTCTCCATGAAAGGAACAGTGTATAGCAAATGAGTTTGATAACATCACCGATCAGCCTACTTTTCTAATTTACCAAGCCCAATTTACCAAACTATTTGAGACACAACAAAATTTTACTTGTCAAAAGTTTTTGCAACTTGCTAAATCTTTACTTTTACCAAGTGAAATTTTCCATACTATTGGAGATGCTCTAACTTCTCTTAATGAGGCACGTGCCAAGCATGCTTTCAGGAAAAAAAAGTTGTATTTTCTTGCCAAGTGATGTATGTTGATATAGTTAAACCATGATGTTTTGTGATTCTAAATTCCTATAGTTGACGTGTGATTTACTTATATCACAAGTTCATGAGTATACCTGGATTATCAACATCATACACATATACACTTCTAATTTTCAGTGGTTTACATCCAAATCTATCTGTATATCTCAGTGGTTTACAACCAAATCCATCTGTATTTGCTCTTGAATCCGCAGCAACGCGCGGGGAATTCTTCTAATATTATTAATTTTTAATTTATCAACGTAAGTCATTTACATATACTATTTGTTTTATCATTCTATTCTTCTATAATATGATCTAATATTCTATTGTCTTTTCTTCTATTAGGTTACCGATTTTTACAAGATCTGATGCAATAAAACAATATAAAAAACAAGCTCATATATATGTACTTTTCCAAGGGTGACATATAGTAATGCTATATATAAAAATTTATTTCTAATAAAAAAAGTCTCGCGGCAACGCGCGAGATATTCTTCTAGTTGACTATATGACCAAAACACAAAATTTATACTATCAGGTAACAGCCTCATATTTTAATCTATTTAGTATGAAAACAAATGCCTATTTATGATAGATTACCATCAATCCCATCTTATGGTGTTACACCCATGGACTAAAGATACTAGTCTTCCTACATTGCATCTATTGGGTTGAGAGAGGATCTCCTTTCTCCTAAAAATCCTCCTTATCCATGATTATGACAATGCCTCACAAAAATTCATGTTAGTGTAGATAACATGGACACTAAAGTTCACTCGAACTTGTAAATCACCATCTAAACTGCCTAAGCTGCAGTGATTCATGGGCCCTTGCCCCTGATAGGCTTGTCCGTTATATGCACAAGAGGGCCGACTTATGGGCCTAAAATGGCTGAAAACCTGTTAACAAAAAAAACACGGGCTATTTTTTTTATAAGCGATATAAATTAACATCGGTAGGAATAGGAAATGCGACTAGGAAACTGATCTCCTCTGGATTGAATGGCAGCCTAAATTCTCCGTGTGGAAAACTAGAAGTTTCCGAAGTATAGTAACTAGCGCTTCAATGCTCAACTCTTCGTGCGAACTGCAGATATGATGTGAAGCGTCGAGCGCCCCTTGAGATCAGATCTGCAGATGTGAACTTGAATCGTTGCATGCGTAGGATATTTAAAGGACTACACAGGCAGCAACTCGTGCAAAACAGATCCTACTCGCCAGTTTTACAAGAACGCCCACAATCCCACATACAGACTGCCACACACATATACCATGTGGAGCTACGCTGGACAAACAGTGGCAGTGAAGCTGGGCCATGTGTAGATCACGATTTTTTTTTGAAAAAGCACTGTAACACTTTTCGTTTGTATTTGATAAGCTTTGTCCAATCATAAATTAACTAGGCTCAAAAGATTCATCTCGACATTTACAGACAAATTGTGTAATTAATTATTTTTTTACCTACATTTAATGTTCCATACATATACCAGCATATACGATGTGACGGAAAATCTCGAAAACTTTTTGTATTTTGGTGTGTTCGTCGACAAGGAGAATCGAAAGCTGCTGTTTGCAGAATCTGACAAGGATTTCGTTGATGTGCTTTTCAGTTTCCTGACGGTGCCTCTTGGCACAATCGTTCGGATTCTTGGGGTGATTTTAGTTCGCGAAATATTTTGAGTTTAACTACTGTAGCACTATCGTTTGTATTTGTCGATTAATGTCCAATCATGGCTCAAAAGATTCGTCTCGTGGTTTTTCTACCAAACTATGTAATTAGTTTTTTCTTTCATCTATATTTAATGCTCCATGCATGTGTCCAAACATTCGATGTGTGGAGAATCTTAAAATATTTTGGAAACTAAACATGGCCTTGGCAAACAATCTGGAGTAGGGTGCCTTGATGAGCTCTACAAGAGTGGAGAGTCTGAGCGTAGACCACTTTCAGACCGAGGCCTGCAAGACCATGCTTGCCCCTCAATGCTGCTGCAAGTCAGTGCGAGCGGCTTAAAGTCAGGGTGGATGACACAAACCCTAGAGCAATTTACCTGTGCAGCAACACAGAATGCTCAGCGGCGACTTTTAGTTCAATTCCTGATGTTGTCTGCATTCACAAACAGAAATCCTATGGTTGTAATGGCCGGCACAGTCGTCATATGGAGCTGCCAGAGAATGACAATGCTGTCGTTGGATGCGCCGATGGGGGAGGTTTTGTCCAAAGTGGTCCGAAATTAATCATCACAGATGATCTTCAAGTGTCTCCTTCATCTACAGGTCTTGTGTTTTCCATGCTTGACAAGTTTGGACTTAATGAGAAATCTAATTTTGAGGAGATGGTTCTTCATCTCAATTCTAGCAAGGTTAGTCTCTCAACTGCACATACTATTTTGTAACTCAATACATAGTTTTGTTTTTTTTTTTGCGAGGACAATACATAGTTCATTTGCAATATCAGAAGTTCAGAACTATATATGGTTTATTTAGGCCAGTCTCAATGAAAGTTTCATAGAGTTTTATGGACATTAAATATGCTGACATGACACTGCATTGATGAAGAGAGATAATGAAAGTTTCATGGGAGTAGAGAGAGTTTCATAGGATGAAACTCTTCTGCACTGTTTTCAAAATATGAGTGTGTTGGAAACCGAGTCATGAAACCCCTACTGAAACTGGCCTTAGAATACCAGAAGTTAAGAACTTCTATGTATGTTGCTTTTCAGATAACTAGCTTGCTGAAGAGAGCACTGATATCCAAGCAACCTTTCACTGGACTGTATTTTGATATTCCCATTACACCTGATAATGTGAATCAAGTTGAGCTCCCAGAAATGTTGTCCCCTAAACTAGGGCCTTGTTTAGTTTCCCAAGTTGGGGTTTGCTAAATCACTGTTTGACACTGTAGTATTTTTATTTTTATTTGGTAATAATTGTCCAAACATTGATTAATTAGGCTCAAAATGTTTGTCTCGTAAAGTACAACAAAATTGTGCAATTAGTTTTTAATTTTATCTACATTTAGTACTCTATGTCTGTGCCGGTATTTTAATGTGACGGAAAATCTTCTTTTTGCATAGTAGATTTTGGACCCAAATTTGAGAAACTAAACGTGGCCCAGAGAACAACGGTGCTGCAACATGTTCAGTGCCATCGAGAAAAGGCTGATTCAGACAGAGGACAGCTCCGCAATACTGTATGCAGAGGTTGGGCCAGATTTCATTGATCTTATTTTTGGGCTCCTTGGCGTTCCACTTGGATCCATCATCAAGGCTTACAGTCAGTGGCCCCAAAATGGGTGTTTCGATAATCTTTACCGAAGTATAGACGGGAGTGCAAGAGGATGCATAAGAGATGGTTGCCGGAGCTTGCTACTATCTCCGAAATTGGCGTGCTTCTTTCGTTGCAGCATCAATGCACTACAAGTCAAAGAATCAGTTCCTAAAACAGGGTCGCGCAGGAAGTGTTTTAAGTGCTGCAAGAACATCTGGGTGGGGGGGGGGGGGGGGGGGGGGGCGGCGGGGGGGGGGGGGGCAACAGATGCGCTTGCACTAACGGTCAGTCATATTCATTTACGAGTGATGAGAAGGAGATGAACCCGAAATCCACAATACAACGTGACTCCTATAGTAGAGCATATAGTACTAAGGGAGACCCAAGAAACTTCATCGTGACCAATGACCTGCGTATCTTTCATTTCTCCTTAGCCAACACACTCCAAGTCATTCGTGCATCCAATATTCCCAAGGAGAAGCTCGTGGAGAAAGAACTCAGTCTCGACAGAACACAGGTAATTCTCGACCTATTACTATTGAGCCAGGTTTTAGTTTTAGGTTCTCACACCAGGTCCTCAGCCTCTGCGTGTGCAGGTCCTGAAGCTACTGAGAGCTGCAAAAGCAACTCGGGAGGCACTCAGCAGCGTTCTTCTGCCTCCAAAGAAGAAGCGCCATCCCCACCACTAGAGATTCGCCTGCTGACAAAACTCATCCGGCGCATGTTCGCGTTCTCTGAAGCCGAGGATCGGAGAAAGCGTAGTGCGTTCCTCCGTCCGTGTTTGCATACTGCATCAGTAAAATAAAATGTGGTATTAGTACTTGTTAATGTGCCTTCATGATGGCGGCATCGATTGCAGTCTGATAATATCCTACTCGTAGCTATTTGGAGTCAATGAAACTGAGGGTCTGTTTGGTGAGAGTGTTAAAGTTTAACGAATACTGTAGCACTTTCGTCTTATTTGATAAAAACTTTTCAATTTTAGACTAATTAGGCTTAATAGATTCATCTCGTAAATTACTTCTAATCTATGCCGACATGCATGTAATTAGTCTACATTTAGTACTCTATACATTTACCACAACATTGATATGATAGGAGTTAAACTTTAACATTCATAAACCAAACAGGACCTGAGTATCGTCAGATCTTGTCCAGTCCTACGGGAGTACTCCCTCTGTCCCTGAAAGCTTCAATTCCTAGAATCCGTGCCGGTCAAACTTTTTTAAGTTTGACTAACTTTATAGAAAAGATAAACAACATTTATGACATAAAATAACTAATTTATGAAAATATATTCTATGATAAATCAAATGATACTAGTTTGGTACCATAAATCTTAGCATTTTTTCATAGAAATCCGGTCAAAGTTTAAAAAATTTGACTTAAGACAACTCTAAAAATTGAAGCTTTCAGGGAGAGAGGGAGTATATGGATTTCCCCTTGATTTTGTCCTACGAGAGCATGTATATAGGTGGACATATAGATCGAAATTCGAAATTGCCGAGTAAATTCCTTGTACAACTGGTCAACTGCCATGAATGATGCAACCGGAACCTACCAACATTTTGTGCGATGGTGACGGGAGGCCGCGGGTATCCGGATTTTGCCCGGAAAAGCGAGCACGTTTATCTAGGTATCCCAGTGATCAGGGCATCTGACGGCACACGCACCTGGCACAAGCGCGCAGCCGAGTCGTGTGACGCAGGCATGTGCTAGCTCATAGACCAGCCAAGGTCTCTCGATCACCCTGTTCTCTCTTACCAACCAGCCATTCAATTTTATTTTTCTCTCATAACAAATTAGCATCAGTCAGAAACCATCCAGCGAACAGGATGAATAACTCGATCCGTAATTGGGGAAAGTCCTGACAAGAAGGCCGCCATCCAAACTGACCACAAACAAATGTCTTGCAAGGAATTTCAAAAAAAAAAAAACACAAATGTCCTGCAAGGCTGAGAAGGAAAGTCCCTCAGCTATTTACAAATTCTACTTTTCAATCTCTAGTATAAAATTGGATTTTAGTCCCTCTTAACTTTTTAAAACTATTTTTTTATCAAAACACCACGTCAGCAGCGGAGTAAACCAGACTTACATTGATAGCTCGGAGGTAAATTTCAATAGCTTTTTTTCAATGATTTATCCAAATATTTCTTTCTGAAAATTTGTGCAATTAAAAAAACTTAAAATCTGGTTGCATTTTAGAAAAAAATGTAGAAAATTGTTTTAGCTCAGAAAATATGAGACATGTTTTAGACGTTTCCTAAATCGTGCTCTACCTTCTGGTGCGTAGCTTGGAGTTATTTGGAATTTTTATGGTCTTTCAGTAATTCAAGGGGTGGACGAAAGAAAAAGAAAATCTAAAATTTCATATTACACTAATACATGTGCTACATAACTCTAGAATCATATTTTCTACTCCCTCCGTCCCACAAAAATTGCAATCCTAGAGTTCAAAAAATGTCCCACAAAAATTGCAATCGTAGCTACTGAAGCCAGATATCAGTTGTCAGGCTGGTCAGACAAGTACGGTGTCCAGAAGTTGTCATACAAAAATCTACCGCACCACTGGCCACAAGGTGTCGTAATAAATAAATAAAAAACTATCGCATCATAGAGAGAACTCTCTGGAATTCCACTTTTCCCAATCGTTCTTTGCAATGGACACTGCAAATAGCAGCTTGTCAGAGGGGCATTTTCGTCATTTTACAAAGGCATTGGTCTCCGTGCTCAGTCCTTCTATTGCAATTTTTACGGGACGGAGGGAGTATTGTTTATTTTGTATATTCTTCTACTCAATAGTTGTTTAGTCATAAATCATGCTAATATTTTGTTTAGAGCTAAATTTTTTAGAAAAATCCTACTTCATGTTTAAGTATGTAAAAAATTCAGCGAAATTTCAGTCGAATTTTGTAAATTTTGGTAATTTCTGGCGTGGCCGAAATATTTCTTATACCCAAACCGAAAGCCCCGGTTGACAATCATGACTGCGTAGAAGGCGGCCAACTAACTTTGAAAAAAAAATATGAAATTCGTATTACAATGTAACCATCTCATACTTTATTCTATTTAATATGGACACAAATGTTGCTTGATTCTATCTATGATCCTGTATTCATGTTAGTGCCACACAAAAAAATCATGTTAGCGTCGACAACATGAAGTGGCATTAGCATTTGTTGTCGTCAAAGTCACTCTCAGTGCATCTCAAACCAGTGGGCCACTATATCTAAACTATCTAATACAACCGTTGAATGCGCTTTGAATTGCGATAAATCATAGTTCATATGAACCGAAACATCAGCATTCCCCTTAGATCAGTCTCAATGGAGAGTTTTATTGCTTTGTTTTCAAAACTACCATGTCGTATAAAATGAAATGAAACTTGAATAAAACACCCACTTTCAATGCAAAGTTGATAATCGTGCAAGAGAGTTTCATCCCCATGAATCTTATTTCTTCTCTCTCTTCATTAAAATAGTGACATGTCATCAAAAATGCATATGTGGCATTCTATTAAATCCAAATGAAACTATCATGAAACTCCCCCTGAAAGTGGCCTGGGCTGTCAAAGGGTTATGTCCTAAAGAAATATAGCTGCTAAATCTCCATTACGAAACTTACTGCAGGGTTATGTCCTTGCCCTTGACGGGCTTGGAGGACCGACTTATGGGCCTAAATTGGCTGAAAGCCTGTTATGGTGGCTCATATGACGGCCGGGTTAGTTTTTTTTTAAAAAAAGATATAAATTGGCATCGGTAGGAAATGCACTTCACACGGCTAGGAAACTGATCTCATTGAATGGCAGCCCTAAATTCTCCGTGTGGAAAACGAGAAGTTTCTGAAGAACAAGCGCTTCAGTGCCCAACTCTTCGTGCGAAAAGAGGCTATTGTCGTTTCATTTTCTATACTGTTGTGGCCTGTCAGATTCCAGGGCCATTCAGCGCAGGCTGCACCAGGCATTTTAAGAGCTCACACTTGCATGTTTCATGTAGCACAAGAAGAAACCATACCACTTCATCAAGCCAAATCACCACCAATCCACCATGGCTAAGAATGAAGCGCCAACCATTGGCGTGAAGCTGTTCGTGGACATGGAGAAAAGGAAGGTGCTCTTTGCAGAGTCTGACAAGGAGTTCGTCGACGTGCTCTTCGGTTTCCTCACCATGCCGCTAGGCACCATCGTTCGTGGACAAGCAGTCTCAGATGGGGTGTCTCGACGAGGTGTACAAGAGCGTGGAGGATCTCAGCACCGACTACTTCCAGACCAAGGCCTGCAAGGCGATGGTTCTGAAACCGCTCAACGCGGCTTCCAGGCACTGCTGTCCGCTCAAGATCAACGTGGATAACACCGTTCCAAGGGTGGTCTATGTCTGCAAAGACACATCCTGCAGCGCTCACAGCGACAACGCGTTCAGTTCGTTCCCTGACACGGTCTGCAAATGCGGAAAGGTCATGGAGTCCTCTGGCCAGTGCCTAAAATAGGATGGCGTGTTTCTTTGCGTGCATGCAACTTCCTTGCGCCCGGCTATCAAACACACACATTGCTTCAGTAGAATTTTCAATCAGTTTGAAGGATCCATTGATCTAGCCCAGTGTTTCAGTAGAGTGTTCCATCAGTTTGAAGGATCCATTGATATAACGAACTTATTTCTTCGGCCAATACATATGCACAGGTTTGTATAGTTCAACATCTCTCTGCAATATTGTCGTGGTATTGCCCCCATTTAATTGATATGAAAGGAAATATTTCTGGGTAAAGCTAGCATCTTGTGGTTTTGAGTTTTCTTTTATTGAGCATTATTAGCAGTAAAAAGGTCGGAATAAAATCTCAGCGGCTTGTGCATGAGAGTGGGAAGCAGGCAGAAAACAAAGGCATGCTACAAAAAAAAATCCTGCATTTGAAGTAATCAGTATAGAGTTAACCTTTCCTTTTTGTGTGCAGTAATGTATATCAGTATGTATACTTGCTTTCAGATAAGAGGATTCACATGGCCTGTAGTTCTTGTTGCTCAAAGTGCTAGATTCTTGTGCCCGTTCCCTTTCTCTTACTTAAGGTGGTTGTGTACATACAGTTGTCTATTAATTTTAATGTGACATTTTCACTGTCAGGGCAAAATATGTCCTTTTTTAGTGTGGTATTATGGTAACTTCAAGCTGAGGCTTCTTTCGGTAAATCAAAATTTTAGCATGGTTTCTCCCTCGCTGATCACACCCGCAAGACGCTTCCCAAACAAGCATGAAGCGAAAGAGAACACGGGGAAGCGCGCTCGCCAACCAGAAACAAAGCAATAGACAACGCAGGGAATCAGTACGCAACGACGAACAACAGGATGCTCCCCAAACAAGCATGAAGCGAAAAACGACGCGGGGAAGAGTGGCCAACCCCAAGCGCAACAATAGATGCCGCAGGGAATCAGCGCCCTCGCCAACCGCGCGCAGCGACGAACGACGCGAGGAATCAGCACCCTCACCAACCAAACACACAGCGACAGACAACAAGGGGAATCAGCACCCTCACCGACCACGCACGCATCGCCGTGCTGCTGACCACGTTCAACTTCAGGTACGTCATGCCAACAATGTTTTAGATTTTGATTTATAGACATTGACAATTGTGACGAAAGCATAGATGTTAGCTATAAATATATATATCCTCTGTAAAAGAAAATGTCTATTATAGGGATCAATCCAAGGAACAAGCAAATCATAAATCATAAGACAAATTAATCTTTATGCCTCACGTTTCTTTTCATAGTATTTGCAGAAATTACTCTATGAATTGTAAATTTTGTTTTTTTCTACCTTTTGCAGGCTGATTTGGGTATTGTTATGGATGGTATTGTTATATAAAATTTTTTATTTTTTTCCAGATTATACAATGACTGACAAAGGATTTTTGTGCTCAAATAATAATAGAGTCATATTTGGCCACTGATATACTTGTGAAGATGATATTTTTGTCAATCAAAATCAATTGTCATGTCTTCTAGACCCGGTTAAATATTTGAACGACGATGTAAGTGTATCAATGTGCTTTAAAATATCTTTATCTAATATAAATAATTCTCTATTTTATAAATAGTGTAATCTTATTGTTATTTCAATGTTTTTTTGTAGGCTATAAGTGCATATATCTGTTGTTTAAAGGAACAAGCACATCTACAAGTTAGAATGGGGTTAAGGTATCCTTTGAGAATCCTGTTAACTCCGGACTGCTAAACGGGATGGCAAACTTAGAGTAGATGAAGATGAAAGCTTCACTACAAGGATCGTTGAAAATTATCTAAGCCATGACATGGTAACACACATTTCCGTATTTTTATTTTCTGATAGTTTAATACATTTGTATTTGTAATTGTTTTTTTACATATCTGAGACTAATTCATTGTCTTTGTTAGATTCCATTTCCAATAAATATCAAGAACACACATTGGTATTTAGTTGTTCTTCATGCAAAGATACAAGTTCTTGACTCATTGTGTTGGGAATTCAATCGAGATGACCTCAGAACTAAGGTAAGTTATAATTGTAGCATTACACTTTATTTAAATGTTTTACATTGATCCTCCTTTTATATTCTTTATTATTACTAATACTTTGTATTTCTACAGCCGGAAGGTCTGCAATCTCATTTAAACATTATTATAAAAAAAAGAAGATGTGGTCCAAAATTGGGAAGACCTTGACATCACTAAATGGACAGTCAAAGAACAATTAGAAGAACCAATCCAAAAAGACGGGTATGTATAACACACTATAAAATTATAATGTATATGTGTACAGATTTGTTTTTTTAATACTCAATGTTCTATAACTTTGCAGTTCATCTTGTGGTCTATTCATGCACAAGTTTATGGAATACTAGACTGGAGATGCACTTTCTCTAACATATTACACAGGTATATATATATATATATATATATTACTTAGGCGAAGAAGTTGAAGCATATGTGAACGGGGAGCAGACGAAATTCGTGGTCACTGATGACCCGCATGTTCTTCCACTCTCCTTAGCATCCACTGTTCAGATTGTTAGTGAGGCCAAAATTCAGATGCTGAATCTTGTGGAGAAAGAAATGACGCTGACCAAGTCCCAGGTATCTAGTCCTTCGCAGTTTATTAGTACAGCTACATAACTCGCCACTTTCTTTGCTTTGTGCTATTCGCTTGGCCTTTGTGCAACTTGTACCTGGAACAGGTCATGGAGCTACAAAGGGCTTGCCCTGCTGAGTCGCAACACACTCAGCTCCGTGCTTCTGCCTCCTAAGAATAAGAAGCTGAACCATCTCATATACTAGCGGTACTGCTTTGCTCAATAATTAGACCAATAACTAAATCTGTGTTTCCCTGGTTCAACTTGTTAGGCCTTGTTTGAACGTGCGTCGGAGTAGATTGGTGTAAAATTTAAACTAAGGACATCACTACTGGACGCGTGCGCCTACCCCCTCCCCCTCCTTCCCCCGCACGCATCTCCTTCCGCATGTGCTTCCCCTGCAACCTCCTCACTCCACCCGGCTCTGGCGACGTCGCCTTCGCTGCCGCCCACGACCCCCTCTAGATCCGGTGTTCTCACCTTCTTCTCCAATGGACACCTACCGTCCACCGCGCCCATGGCGGCCTCCTAATTCCCCTCCCCCCTCCCACCGCCGCCATGGACATGTGCGCCCCCGTCTAACTTGGCCTGGCCGCCTCCCTCGCCGCCAAAATCCTATCGCCGCCCTCCTCTCGCCGTCCCCACTGCCTAGCCGACCTGTCTCCTCCGAGCCCCTTCTCTTCTAAGCCCGCCAGAGTTGAGGAAGAAGAGATGAGAGAGATGGAGAAGATGGCGGCGGAGTTGGGAAAGAAAATAGGGTTAGAGCGGTGGTGCGGTCGAGTGCGGGCACGGGTGTTGCGCATCTAACGGCCATGACATCCGCGACGCGCGCATCGGATGACAAAGACGGTGTACGCGCCGAGCGGCCAAATCCGTCGCGTGCAGAAGCTTTTCTGTTAAACTAAATTCTACACTAACTCATTAGAACACACATGGAATGAGATGAATATATGGACATCTAAATAAGACCTAAGCTGTAATTTTAGCAACTAGTATTTGAAAAAAAAAAACCGCCACTGTATGTAGAGTTCTTAAAATTCACAACACAGACAGCTAAATAGATAGCTCGTACAATCCACAAACAGCTAGCTATCTACAAATCGTTTAATGCTTACTTGTAACCATGATCATAAACATCATTTCTATATACTATTATGTTGTTAATTGATACAAAACAAATCCTTCGAGGTAAATCATATATTTTATGTATAATGCAATACAATATATTTCATAAATCAAATATAACATACGTCTGGGCAGCTGTCCTCTCAAATAAAAAAAAGTCTAGGCAGTTGCGGAGAAGACTCGCGATGAGCAGTAGGCTGAATGCCGGTTTCTCTCTCATCCCAAATCCCTCAGCAATCCACCAATCATCTATGAACCTTCCGCAAGATTGAACTCCAAATCGATATCAGCCCCAGTCAGCTTCAGCCTTCCGATTGCCATGCACTCAATCGATTCAACACCTGCCCTGCCCCATCGGAAAATCACCTTCCCATCACACGCGCACGGAGGGCGGAGGCACCGCTCATCATCGACCAAATCTGTCCGACGAAAATCTGCCCCGGCGGCGAGGCCGCGCTCTTCCTCGCGGTGTGGCTGTGGTCCGCCACGCTCTTGTCCTCGTTGCGCGACTCTGCTCCGCCCCGCCCCACTCCATTGCACGCCTTGCTCGCCCCGCCCTTCCTGGTGCTGGAGCAGCCTGCTCGCCGCTCGCCCTCCGCGCGCGCACCGGCGAGGATGAAGGGATGGAGAAGACAGAGTCGGTGAGTATTTTTGGCGCGATTTTCCCCCCTCGCGCGCAGCCGATCCGCGCAGCGTCGCCTCAAGACGACGACTCCGTACAACGCGAAGCCAGCTGTCGAGTTCATCGGGGAGCACGGGCGCTCGCCGTCGTCTCATGACGCGGCGGCTTAGCTGTCTCTCCTCATTTACTGTAGCAAACTGGGATGGGTGGGTGGGGGTGGGGTTTGGGCCTTGTTTAGTTCCCCAAATTCACCCCCAAATTCCACTATGCAAAAAGAAGATTCCCCATCACATCAAAATGTCGGCACATATATGGAGTACTAAATGTAGATGAAATCAAAAACTAATTGCACAGTTTTGTTGTACTTTGCGAGACGAATATTTTAAACCTAATTAATCAATATTTGGACAATTATTACCAAATAAAAACAAAATTGCTACAGTGTGACGAGACATTTACTATGCAGAATTTGGACCCCAAATTTGGGATCTAAACGAGGCCTTGGTATTTTTGCAAAAAGTACAATCCAGAGACGACCGCCAGTACGCTCGTTGTATCCAAAAACGAGGACAAAATGACTGAGAAAGAACAGGTAAATGTATCAGATAAGAGCTCTCTTGTTGTAATGAATTTTTCCACCAATGATGCTAATAATCCTATACTAAAATCTTCTATTGATTTACCTTTGTCACATGGCGAATGTTCTACTGATCTTTGTGATAAAGAAAAGTTGTGTGATAGTGGTATGATTATTCATGAGCAGCAACCAGTGAATGAGAATGCTTCTTTTGTTTTGAAACAAAATACTTGTGCTAAAAATAAACAATTGCTTCCAATTGTCACTGAACAAGATGAACTAAAATTGTTGACTTCTTTAAATACTTTAGGATATATTGAGTTTGAAACACTGTGTGCTCTGAGTAGTTTGGAGGAGAAATTTTTATGTGCTGAATTACCATGGTTGTCTACATGTATATATCAATTTATTGGCAAATATAATTGTAAAGGAGAATATATGGTACACCGAATTGATATTTGTTCAAATCTGAAATCTCTTTTTTCTATGCATCAATATGACCAATTAAAGGGTTGCATTAGATATAATCATGTCATGTCAAGACGCCCAAGTTTTGTTATAAAGCAACAGGTTAAATTTCAAAAAGAGAAGCAATATTGGCTACAACCTACAATCTATCCTCCAACTAAGCTCAAACCGAGGACGGTTTGTTGTCAAGAAGGGGAGGATGATGAGGACATGACACCAACAGATACGACCATTGATTATAAGGTGCACTCGTTCCTATATTTGCATAGTAATTTGAGGTACAATTCACTTGGTATTATAAGGTGCACTCGTTCCTACATTTGTATAGTAATTGTAGGTATAATTCACTTGGTTCCACATGTACATGTCATTATTGGAATGTAGGTACAAATGTGTCTCAAAGTACAAGTCCATCAAAGTTAAACTTTCGGTTCATCGGCAGCCCGATAGTGCTTCATTGGAAAGGCCAGAACTCATCCATCCGAAGTGCGATTGAGGTCAATGAGCACTTGATGGAAAGCTTATTTGATAATCTTTCAAATAAATCTGGTCCCATCTCAATATCACATTGGCAAGGCCTCGAAATCATTGAGACATTCCGCCGCTATTTCTGTCGGGTGTTACGGCGTCGTCATAGACTTGTTTTTCACACTTGGGACCCAGATCCAAGTTGGACCACGCCCCAAGAAGATGGAGAACACCTAAGAGATGCTCAATGACGTCCTCCTCCTTGGCCACCACCTTAAGAGGCCAGCAAGGACGTCCAAGCCAAGCCGGAGGTCTAGTCCAATTCGAGTTCGAGTCTGCTTCAGCCTTCTGGACCAATCTGCAATAAAACGAACGCCCAGGACGCATCCAGACTCCGTTTTCGATGATCCATATATGGATGGAAAGATAATTTCATAAGCTAACCAATGGCTTTGGTTTGAGACCCAAATTCCATCAGAGTCAACGGAAATCATCGAAACAATTTGACGTCTAGAATCTGTCCGGGCGCTGCGTCGCCGTCTTTTGGGCCGTTTGGGCCTTATAATGTGTCGAGACTCCTTAACAACGTGAGTAGGGGTTCTTGGATACCCCTTAGGCTTTATAATCAGTAGCCGTCGCCTATGTTAGGGTTTGGGTTTTGCTTATATTATTCTGTCTATTGACAGTCGCCGTCTTTCGGTTTTGCGAGACCCCAACTTCGAGTGCTTAATCATTCATCTGCAATAGTCACTTCAATTGAGTTGCGTATTATCTTGTTCTTGCTTGTGTTCTTCGATTCGCAGTAGGGATTAGCCTTCGTGGCGAGGTCAACCGAATTGTGACACGGTTGATAACCAGAGGAGACGTGGTGCTAAGGTTGCAGGATTCGGGTCTTTGTGATCTGAAGCCGGATCAGTGTGTCGCTTCCAACCAAATCGATAGTTATCTTGAACCTGACGGAAGATCGGGAATCACGTCCCCATCAACGAGGACGACAACGCGGCTCCGACGAGGTAGGTGGGGAGGGATATGGATCTGAGGTCATCCTCCCTCTTCCTCTGAATCTGGATCTAAACCATTCTCCCCTTCTTCTCCACCTCCTGCTCCCTCCGGATGTAATGGATTGGTGGTGGCTAGGGTTCCGGCGAGCCCTCGGGGGTCAGATCTCGTCGTTGTTGCAATGATTCTTTTTCAATATTGCAACAGATGATTTGGAATGTTGCAATGGTACTTTTTTTTGTTGTTGCAACAGGCGTTTTTCTGATGTTGTAGGAGTAGTTCTTGAGATGTTGCAGTAGCTTTTTTCGGTTTGTTGTAGCAGTTTCCCCCGATGTCACAGTAGATTTTGTTTGCAACAGGCGTTTTTCTGAAATGTTGCATTAGTAGTGCTTGAGATGTTGCAATAGTTTTTTCTCGTTGTTGCAGCAGATTCTCCCCAATGTTGTCGTGGATATTTTTTAATGTTGCAGTAGATATTTTTTTATGTTGTAGTTCATATTTTTATTTGTTGCATTAGATGTTCTTTCGATGTAGCAATAGCTTTTTTCGTTTGTTGTAGCAGTTTTTCTCGTTTGTTGCATTAGAAGTTCTTTCGATGTTGCAATAACTTTTTTCTGTTGTTGCAGCTCATGGACGGGAGCTATGGGGGGCGAGCTGGTGGGGGCGGAGGTGTTGAGGGTCGATGAGGTTGGGGTGGGGGTCGCGTTTCTTCTCCGTGTGGGGGCGGGGCGGGGGTCGCGTTTCTTTTTCGTGCAGTGGTGGGGCGGGGGTCACGTTTTCGGTGCGGGGAAAGGCTTTCTTCTTTTCTATGGGGGGCGGGTTGGGGCTACTCAACACGGCGTTCGGACGCTAGCGTCCGGATCAGACGTCTGGGTGCTAGTTGGACCGTTGGACACATACATGGAGTATTAAATATAGACTAAAAAATAATTAATTGCACAGATTGCATGTATTTTACGAGACAAATTTTTTAAGCCTAATTATTCTGTGATTAGACAATGTTGTGCTATAGTAAACATGTACTAATGACGGATTAATTAGTCTCAATAAATTCGTCTCACGGTTGACAAGCGAGTTCTACAATTAGTTTTTTTATTAGTATATAAACACCCTTCCGATATCTATGAAACATCCGATATAATACCCTAAAACTTTACACCCGTGGAACTAATCGCCGTGAATGTGCTTGTCGTCAAATTCTATTCCGCACACTATTTTTATAGTGGGAGAAAAGTTAGCAAAAGTCCCATCAGCCCGATAGCCTTGGAGTGCAGGCCAAATGGATCCAAAATATGCATGGCAGAACGTTATATTTTCTACTTTTTAACTTTTTTCATTGAATTTACTATATATCTAGATATATGCAAATTTAATATAAAAAAAGTCATAACGATTTACTCCCTCTATCCCTAAATAAATAGATTCCTAGAACAAAAAAATATCCACAAATAAATCAATCTCTAGAAAACTTAATGGTCCCTGACCCATTTATTTTTCTCAAAATCCCCACATATTTACTGCACCACCTCACTTCTCTCTTTTCCACCAATACACACTTGAGTTTATGCAACTAGATGGGTGTAGTAAATGCTATAATTACTGTGCAACTTGAATAAGTGTGCAAACTACTCCAATCAATGAAGGGTAGTATGATCTTTTCTTTACCATACTAATTTTCTTAAACATCTTTGCAATCTATTTACTCAAGAACAGTGGTAGTATAATTTAGAACTAAGGTAGTAGAAACTAAAAATTTCATAGTTGCTAAACTGAACCTCCAAATTAAATTTTGATTATACCATTATTTTTTTGCTAAATCCTTTAAAACAAAACCCCACATGGTTTTATTTAGATAAAAATTTATTAACAAACTTTTAGTTCATGAAAATACCTCTCTCTTTCATCTTGGGTTTTTTAGATACATTGCTTTTGCTATATATCTGGACATAGTGTATATCTAATGCACAACAAAAATAATGTATCTAGAAAAGGTAAAACATCTTATAATTAAAAATAGATGGAGTAGAATATTTTATTTTATTTTATTGAGCAAAGGGATGTTCTATGTTTAGCAAATAATATTCTGCCTTCACAAGAAAAATGTTCTCAGTTCAAGAGAACAATATTCCAGATTTAGAAAAACAAATTATACATTCACTTTATTGGTATTATAATTTTCATGAAAATAAAAAAGAATAAAAAGCTATGAAATATAAAAGATAAATCATAACATAAATAGAAAAATAATGAAATATAGAACAAAACGAAAGGAAAATAAAATAAAACCCCCATTTAATAGAGAAAACAAGAACGTCACATGGATACTATTTACATAACCTAAAATATATTATATACAACATCTCATGACTACCGTGTAAACATTAAAGATGATTGTGGAACATTCCATTTAATTTAAATATGTGAATATCCCAAAATATTTCATAGAACATCATATGTATAGTTCGTTAACATCTCATGTATCCCATAAAAATATGTGAAATAAAAGGTAAAAATGAAAATAAAGAATGCATTAGAGTAAAATATTAATAAATAAAAATTAAATAAAAAATGCTATGAAATATATAATAAAATAGATAATTTAAATAGAAAAGCAAAGCCAAATGTTTTTACATGTGATGTAACCCATACAAATACAGAATAGACCTCATAAATGCACAAATATTTCTATAATTAAGAAAAGTCAGATGTTTTGGTATGTGATAACTCACACAAATGTCCGTTATTTAGATGCATAAAAGGGCTACCTTGTGGGCCTAAATTGTCTGAAAACCTACTATGGCTCATATCACTAGCAAGTTTATATTAATAAGCGATATAAATTGGGGAAAAATCCATTCTACCTTTCTAAATTATTGTTGTTATTTGATTTTTCTCCTCAAGATTTAAAACTAGACATTTTACCCCTTAAACTCTCAAAACTGTTCAAATTACCTCACTTCTCTCATTCTGATGGTGGTTTGTCTTTTTTTAAAATTACAAAAATTGGTAAATACTTGATGAGGTTTTTAAACCATAGAAAATGTCTCTATGCTTTTAAAAATTCCAAAAAAAATCTAAAAATATATTTGGATATGCCAAATCTAAATAAAATATTTAGAGCTCATAAAAATATATCTAGGTCTCAAAAATAGATTTAGTTATAGAAAAATGAAAAAAAATCCAAAAAAATCTATAATTTTTCAAAACATTCTAATCGATGTATAAACGTAGTTTTAAAAATTTACCGCAAGAAAAACATAATCATCAACCAGATGTTGCATCCATGCAAAATTCTTAAAACTCAGTACACCGATTAGAATGTTTGTGGAATTTTCAAGATTTTTGTGGATATTTTTTCTATTTTTCTACAGCTAAAACTATTTATTTGAAGCATCCAGAGAAGTTTAACACGAGAGGGAGCTGGATTGGCGTCGGAACGAAATGCAGTTAACACGAATAGGAAACCGATCTCCACTGAATTGAATGGAAGCCCTAAATTCTCCGGGTGGAAATCGAGAAGTTTCTGAAGTAAAGCGCTTCAATGCCCGACTCTTCGTGCGAACTGCGAAGAGGCTTTTGTCGTTTCATTTTCTACACCGTGGCCTGTCAGATTCCAGGCCATTCAGCGCAGGCTGCACCAGGGATCACACTTGCACTGCATGTTTCATGTAGCCCAAGCAGAAACCATACCATTTCATCAAGGAAAATCACCACCATGGCTAAGAATGAAGCGCCGACCATTGACGTGAAGCTGTTCGTCGACAAGGAGAAGAGGAAGGTGCTCTTCGCAGAATCCGACAAGGAGTTCGTCGACGTGCTCTTCAGCTTTCTCACTATGCCGCTAGGCACCATCGTTCGCCTTCTGGACAAGCGGTCTCAGATGGGGTGTCTCGACGAGGTGTACAAGAGCGTGGAGGATCTCAGCACGGAGTACTTCCAAACCAAGGCTTGCAAGGCGATGCTTCTGAAACCGCTCAACGCGGCTTCAAGGCACTGCTGTCGGCTCAAGATCAACGTCGTGTTAGGTTCAGTGGACCGTCTAGCGGTAGATCAGTCGGTGGTTTCTTTTCCATTTGGTATAAACAATGTTGTCATGGTGCACGAATCAGAGAGAAAAGGAGATGGAGATGGAGAGGAACGATGTTACCGATCAACGTAGTTGAAGCAACTCGCATGGTGTCGGTGAAGAGGACGCAGTGGCGGCACGAGGACGCAGTGGCGACACCGGTGGGTCTTCCCATCGCTGGCAGTGCTACCCTCTAGATCGACTAGGGTTTGGAGTGGGGTTGCGGCTGGGTGGTGCACCTCGTCCTTCTAACCACTGGCCTCCACCCCTTATTTATTGCACTGCGCGACGGGGGCCCACCAGCCATTTCATTGGGCTGGGCGTCCGCGATCAGGACGCGTGATCAAGGGCCCACACCTGGCCGTTGGGTCAAGTATGGTGGAGATCAAACCAACATTCTCCCCCTTGATCTCTCATCACTTTCTTCGTTCTTTTAATTTCTTACTCAAAATTTCAATTCATATTTTTCTTCCTTCTTTCCTATTTCATCATAGATTAGTGCATAGAACTGTTCCATCGTTACAGCAATTAGTGCCGCTAGACTAACAGCCACAATACACTTCTCCATTTTGAAATGATACTTTCTTTGGGCCCTTTGTTGTCCGGAAATAATAGGCTATACCATAAACCCATGTCGACTATGCGTTCTCTGAACACACTGGGTGGCAAGCCTTTATAAGCTGATCTGCAAGTACTTGCTTTTTACTTATACATTCGAAAGCTTTTAAAAGATTCCGGACTTTCTCCTTCACAACGTCTAACTTCATATCAATGTGTTTGGCAGCACACTTGACCCGTTGTCATATGAGTCAATCACTTTAAATGGTAATTGCTGTTGTATACCATTACCAATTCCGGGTATAAGTTAACCATTTCGCCTGTCCCTCAGCCTCATATCATGCTATATTATAACTTTACATCACTGATGATACCAGAACTGTTTCTTTTGGAGCTTTTCCACAATAAAACTCCAACTGCGAGTGTTAGCTACTATGTGGGTTTCACTAAACATCTCGCCAAAATATAACATTTGTACCCACAACTACTTGAGAGTACTTGTTCTTTCCTTTTAGTATGAGGCCGACATTTTTAACTCCATTCCAGTGATCTGTATCTGGACTGGACTTTTGCCAAAACAACCCGGATACATAAACTGTGTCAGGGTAAGGTCTTATCTTTGTACTCATTAAGCTTTCAACAGCTGAAGCATATAGGACGTCCATCTATAACAATCTTACATTGCTTTTTGGAATATTAAAGTTCTCAAAACTATTACCCTGACCATGAGAACAGGCGTAGGTTTACCCGCATAGGTACTTTATTTCTTTAGAAACTTTTCTTAGCATGCCTATGCGATAGTCACAAAACCCCTTTTCTTCTATCTCGGTGAATTTCAATTCTTTTAACGAGATACATTTCACCGAGAATTTTCTTATCGAATCTTGAGGACAAGAACTTCTTCTCATGCAGTAGATTGACATCACTACTAACAATTAGGGTGTCATCCACACAGGATTAGGAAATGAATTTCCCCTTCTATAACTTTGCACAAATGCAATTGTCCTCTCATTCTCTTTAACCCAAAATTTCTAATTGACTCTTCAACTTTAAATGCCACTGTCTGGAGATTTGCTCCAGTCCATAAGAAATTTCTACAGGTGGCATCCCTTACATTCTTTTCTTTTCATGACAAAACCTCTGGGTTGTGCCACGTAATTATTTTCATACAAATCCCATTGGGAAATGTTGTCTTTACTTTCATCTGATGTAAATCAGATCATGATGTGCCACTAGCACTCATTGTAATCTATTCACTCGGTTCGCGCAAAAAACCTTTGATTCAAGTCGCGCTCCACATCTTTACATACTCCCTTTGGAGTCACATTTTGTCTTGTAGACCCATCACAGCCTACTGTTTTGGCTCCTTAGGAATTTATTCTAGATCCCAAAATATTATTGGTATTATCGATTCCATTTCATCTTTCTTCGCTTCTTGCCACTTGGACGAGTGAACGTCTCTTATGGCTTCTTCAAATTTGGTGGGATTACCCTCCATTTGAATTTCACTAATATAGACTTTATAATCATCAGAAATATCTGATTTTCTTATTCTTTGAGACTTTCTGGGCCCTTAGCTACTAGCATTTCTTGACCTTTATTGCCAAAAGACAATTGATTCTATAAGGTCCTGTGTAACAAGATCCTTGTTTATATTATTCATCCTCCTTGCGGAGTCAGGTTTCTTTGTACCATGCTCCCCTAGATTGTCACATCTTTAATTTTCTTATTTTGGGTTCAATCTGCTAAAACTCATATGGTGCATTTAGCACCGCCTTTAAAACTCTGAACACGTCTAGTATAAATACTGGCTGACTATGCTATCTTTCTGTTGGAACTGTAAAAGGTCCATGAATTTAGCTATATCTTTACTTTAGGGGTATCGATATTATGACCGTCTTACTCCCCCGACGATCACATTCATCTTTTATAGATTACTTTAGTATGCATCGTATTGTCTGAATTATGGGGAAATATCTTTCTTAATTGTCTTTCTTAATTTATCTCACCTTTCTCCCCCTCGAAATGTGGTACGAACTTTTCTACCACAATTTCAAAAACTATTCAGAACTCTTGTGAATGAGGAAACTTTGATTACTTTCTTCATCCACATGATTACATCATGCAAATTATTTCTTAATTCGTTGGGAGTACTTTTCCTCATTTCACTTCAAAAACTCAACAGAGTCTTTTATCATTAATACTTTCGCAAGTCACCCTTGCATGTCATTCTTATCTTGAGGTTCGTCTGTAACTTTCTGTTCTCCTTAAACTTATACCAGGATAGCATAAGATCTACCCTAAACTTTTCTCCCTGTGTGGGATACACTCAAAGCACATGAGTCATTATAACTTTCTCCCGCCATGCAGGATAAATACTATGTTAAATTTCTTCCGCCATGCAGGATTGATTAACATAAGTACTATGCCAACTTTACCCCGCCATGCGGGTATTTTCTCAAACTTTTCCCGTCATACGGGTATTATCATAAACTTTTTCCCGCCATGCGAGATGATTTTCTTGAAGGGACATAAAGGTCAATATTGGCTCATATTCAAACATCAAATTTAGAAATAAATCCAAATACTCTTTAACACACATGCTTAATCTGACGTTGGTCAAATTAAACATGCATATCACTTATTACATTTCAAAACAAGATGATTAAGTCTAAAATTATATTACTTATTACATCTTTTATCATTATGATTAAAACTAAAACTAAATTCTTCTTTATAAAGAGTACATAAAAGGTATCTCTTAAACTAAACTCTTATTGTTCTATTTTCTTGGATCAATATCCTAGAATTCTTTTCCATTTGGTATAAACAATATTGTCATGGTGCACGAATCAAAGAGAAAAGGAGATGGAGATGGTGAGGAACGATGTTACCGATCAACGTAGTTGAAGCAACTCGCATGGTGTCGGTGAAGAGGACGCAGTGGCGGCACGAGGACGCAGTGGCGACACCGGTGGGTCTTCCCATCGCTGGCAGTGCTACCCTCTAGATCGGCTAGGGTTTGGAGTGGGGTTGCGGCTGGGTGGTGAACCTCGTCCTTCTAACCACTGGCACACACCCCCTATTTATTGCACTGCGCGACAGGGGCCCACCAGCCACTTCATTGGGCTGGGCGTCTCCGATCAGGACGCGTGATCAAAGGTCCACACCTGGCCGTTGGGTCAAGTATGGTGGAGATCAAACCAACACGTGGATGACAACGTTCCAAGGGTGGTTTACGTCTGCAAAGACACATCCTGCAGAGCTCACAGCGACAACGCGTTCAGTTCGTTCCCTGACACGGTCTGCAAATGCTGAAAGGTCATGGAGTCCTTCGGGCAGTGCCCAAAATACGATGGTGACACTACTGAAACTGCTCCGGCTCGTTCAGAGGATGGAATTTTCGTCAAAGGTTGCTTGAAGTTTATCATCACCGATGATCTCCAGGTTGCGCCAGCATCGACCTTTCTTATGATGTCTCTCTTCCAGAAATTTGGTGTGCGGGATCCAGCTGTTCTTGAACAGCAGGTTCTAGAGTTCAGTTCAGAAAAGGTTTGTCTATAACAATGATCCAATTTTTTTTCCAGCCCCCCGCCCCCTCCTTCAGCCATTCTTATACCGACTTAACGATCCATTTCATGCAGATAACATGCTTGCTGAAGAGATCATTAACATCCAAGCAGCCTCTGACGGAGCACTATTTCGAGGTTCCTGTCCCCCGAGATGATCCAAGCCTAGACACGCTCGCTCAGAACTTGTGTCCTAAACAAGAAGATGAGGACGAGGAAAATCTTGGAAACCTGAAGATCAGGGTTCTTCAGATGAAAGACAACTCTGCTCTGCTGTATGCTGAAGTTGATGGCGATTTCGTGGATTCTCTCTTTGGCATGTTAAGTATTCCAGTGGGATCCGTAATAAAATCATTTGGTCAGTGCTCAACAAAAGGGTGTCTCGATAATCTTTACAGGAGCATAGATGGGAGTGCTAAAGAATTCGTCAGACAAGATTTCCAGAGCCTCCTACTTGCCCCAGTGTTGGCACCCTTCTTTGGTTGTTGCGCTTCTAAGATCCTCCAGGTTGACGAATTAGCTCCAAGAGAGCTGACGTTCAGTGCCTGCTTTGCGTGCTTCAAGATCGGAGGTTTTTCAAATTATGGCCGTTGTCATGGGACTATTTACAACAAAACTTACCGATGTTATGATCCTACTTGCCCAAATAAGTTGAAGTCCGTCAAAATTTGTGAGGCGAGTCCAAAACAACAAAATGGTGGAAGCGGGAAAGGCGAAGCATATGTGAACGGGGAGAAGACGAAATTCGTGGTCACTGATGACCTGCATGTTCTTCCACTTTCCTTAGCATCCACTGTTCAGATTGTTAGTGAGGCCAAAATTCAGACGTCGAATCTTGTGGAGAAAGAAATCACACTCACCAAGTCCCAGGTATCTAGTGCTACGCAGTTTATTAGTACAGCTATATAACTCTGCCACTTTCTTTGCTTTATGCTAGACGATTCACTTGGTCTTTGTATGACTGATACCTGGAACAGGTTATGGAGCTACAAAGGGCTGTCCTGCTGAGTCGCAACACACTCAGCTCCGTGCTTTTGCCTCCTAAGAAGAACAAGAAGCTGAGCCATCTCAGATATTAGCAGTCGCTGCTTTTCTCAATAATTAGCCACAATAATTATATCTGTGTCGCTGCTCTTCTCAATAATTAACCATATAACTATATATGTGTTCCCCTTGCTGAATTTGTAAGTTATATTTGGTACCTATTACGCTATAACAGATGAGCATAAACATAAAAATAAAAATTTGAAGCGAGCATAACATAACATAAAATAAAAAATTGAATCGAGCGTAACATAAAAATTTGAATCAAGTGTTGGTAGGGCCACTCTATTATGCTATAACAGTTGAGCATAAACATAAAAATAAAAATTTGAAGCGAGCATAACATAACATAAAATAAAAATTTGAATCGAGCGTAACATAAAAATTTGAATCAAGTGTTGGAAGGGCCACTCGAAAGCGTGAGCGTGCCCCTCTGCCAAAAATTGAGACGTCCATATTTCCCGTTGGGAATACGGCAAGGCCGCAGGGCACCACTTTTGAGATTGGCCCTTGGCTCCGTCTGGTTGATATGATTTTTCGATGCTAATTGCACATGCCGCGCAAGGTGTTTGTTTTTGTATAATAAAATATAGGGTACCTCATATATTTTATTTACTCCTGATTTCTGCTCTCTCATCTCACCAGTCAATGTTGTATTATCTTATCTTATCCTGTTAAAGGAAAAGAAAATAACAGCGTGTTAATCAGTACCAGCCAGTACCGGCCATATGCGCCTACTAAGAGCTACCAGGCATATTTCAGCCCATGAAGTTCAAGGCCCACACGACTCACATCGCTAACGGGTTGGATCTCTGCGGAGGAACACGCACATTGGATTTTGGACCACTGTGTTAGGTCATAGGGCGCGCATTGGATTTGGGACCACTATGTTAGGTCATAGGATCGGATTGGTTAGCCAAAATTTGGTTACTAAAACTTAGGCAAGCCAAAATTTTGGCAGTCATTTGGTTGACTAAAATTTGCCAATGTCTCGCAATTAGCATTGCCAAAGTTATGGTAAATATTCTTACCTTAGTTTTGGCAACTTTTTTTTAACCAATTTTTCGGCATGGCAATTTTTGGCTGGCCCATAATCTCAAGATCCCCATAGAAGCACAGACCACCCCAAAAGTTAGGGTGTGTTTGAAAAGACTCCTCCTTAAAGGCTTCTCCTCGAAACTGCTCCGACTTCTATTTCTATTGAAAAAATGCTCCAACCAGCTCTCGCTCCTAAACCACTTGGTAGGGCTCCTCCAGAAAAGCCAGATCCGAAGCCAGAGAGGAGCCCTACTAAATAGGGCAGTGGTGGGAGGTCAAGTGCTGTTGCGGTTGCCGGATGCTGGTATAGGAAGACAGGTGCCACGATGAGCTGTCAAACACCATGGCGGGATCGATGAGTGTTTCCACAGGATGCCAAGCACCACAATGGGTTTCCGCGTGCTGTGGTAAGCCATCGCATGTAGTAATCAATGTATCACGCCAGTGACGGAGCTTGCTCATGAATGGAGAGAGGGCTAAAATGATGTGAAATGCAATAAGAGGGGCATATTAATATGGGAAAATTGGGTTTTTGGCCCTGAAAAAAGTTCCCCTTAGTTTCTTGACCCAAATTTCATCGAACTTTGGCTTTTGGCCCTGAGTCGAATTCTCTTTAGGAATTTGGCCCTTCTGTCCATTTGGCAGGTTGACAGTGTTAGCAGCATGGTAAAATGACCTTTTTACCCCCGGAGCAAAATGAAACATTTCTATGTATCTTAGGTCAGGCTAGCGTTCGGTTAACCGAAACCGATCGGTTCAGTTCCTCGGTTCCCCAGTAAATTCGGTTCCAGAGAAAACAGGTACTGTTCGGTTCCATAGCAAACGCGGAACCGAGGAACTTTGGTATCAGGAAATTCGGTTCGGTTTCTGTTCTAACCAAAGGAACCGAGAATTTCATAATCTAGGAAACAACACATTCAATTGCAAATTTTAGTAGCAATTCGCCTAATTTTTATGCAATCAATAGGGACAATTTAAAGAGCAATGCAGCATAAAGAATAGCACAACACATATATATTATTGTTTTCTCAAACTCAAAGGAAAAAAAGCAACAATTCAGCAACAGTGATGAAACATGCAAACGCAAATAACAGTCTAGCTCCACTGCTCCTATGCTCCAAACGTCCGGCAGCACCAGGCCACCAGGCATCAGTAGTACAGCGCACACGCACTGACACACATATTCAAGTTCAAGGCTTCAAGATAGACCAATAAAAAAAGAAGAGGAACCACGGCTGCACCAGGCCACCAGCAGGCAGCAGCACACACACATTCCAGTTCAGCAGCATACAACGGCTACACCTTCAGTCCTTCACTTCACATTTCACAAGTTCATAGGAACCAGAAATCCAGAACCATGAACCAGTCCATCTCCAGCTCCAAGCATGCGTCCAACACCAACAGCACACACACACATGCAGCAGTCCATCTACACAGCTCTAGGCGTCTAGCAGCCAGCACGATACACATATGCATATCATATCAAAGGCTAAGTCTTCTCTTGCTTCTTGTACTCATTGCCAGGCTAGGTGGTTGTATTTTTTTTTTGCTTCTAGTACCCATGGATGGGCTGTCAAGTGGCACTGTTGAAGTGTTAACATTCTTGGTACTTGGCACTTTCTTCTTCTTTATGGAAACCTTTTTTTGTAACTTTAGGCTTTATAGGTTGTTCCATGTGTGAGGGATTCTCAGCAAAAAGTGGTTCCGACTGATTTGAGCCATTTCTTGACCTTCAAAGGTTTATTTTTAGCATCAAATATTGTTAGTATAATAAAGAATAGTCGAATGGAAAATATTTCAGATTTAGGAAAAGTACTTTTTTGATAGTCCAGAGCTAGATTTATTTGTTTTCCCCTTACTCTTACTTGAAATTTCTAAGTTTTGGTTGTGATGATAGAGAGCATATATTTAGTTTCCTAACCAAGTGTCCATTAATAGTAACACAAAAATTTCAGCACTAGTGTCAATTACCTTCTAGATGCTTCGAGAGTACAATCATCGCTTGTTCTCTTTTTGCTAGTCGTTTCCACGGTTTGACTAGAGGTGCAAAGCTAGTATTTAGAATTTATGACCAGTTTCAAACAACTAAAAGAGGAAGTAATACAATTGCAAACCTGGGTGGAAAAGACATGGATGCAGCTGGTGCATCATCCTCAAAAGCAACAATGGAAATGTGAGCAGATTTGGCCCGCTTCTTTGGTGGACCCCTACAAGAATAAACCATCAAATCACTATGTTTGGTATAAATTAAAGGTAAAACATAAATGATAGTAAGAGGAGACACATTATCACCTGATTGCTTTCATAGCTTCAATGTCTTCTGGTTTGCCCCTCTTGCAATTATGCCAATGATGTCCATAGTCCTCATAAATAGGACATTTGTGTTACCCTTTCCTTTTTTTCTTGTCACCATTACCTTTATGCCTTTCGGTTTTAGGCCTACCCGCTACTGGTTTCAATAAAGGTGGATGCATGAAAAATCCATGGGTGGATTTAGGCCATTGTGATTTGTCAGGCATAGCAGGAATAAGTTGGCTGTAAGTAACTCTAAATTTATCAACTGAGTAATAGAAATCAACATATTGCTCACTAGGTGCATCAAGAGATGTGATAAATGCTAGTGCGTGCTTGTAAGGTATCCCAGAAACTTGCCATTTCCTACAGGTGCAAGTCCTATCATTTAGGTTCACAACAAACCGAAATGCACTACCTCCCATTGCAGTCACTTCAGCAACATCTTCTGAACATTCTTCCACTTCCAAGTTACATTCTCTACTCTTCTCATTCAAATCATTTATTATGTGAGGTAGAATCAAGCCATCAAGTTTCTTTGATATTTTCCTTCTTTGGTTCCACTTGCTCATGAGCATTTGCCTGATCTTGTCCATCAAATCATCCAAGTGCATGGACTTATGTTGCTTGATCCAGTTGTTAAAGCATTCTGCAAGGTTGTTGGTCACATAGTCCACCTTGCAATTAGTATGGAATTGGCTCCTTGACCATAATTTTTTATGGCAGTTCCTTATATAGTATGTTGCAGCAGGCTTTTCTCTCTCCATAGCAACCCAATTTTTTTTAAAACAAATATAGGTTCCATGAATAAGCAGCTACCCACAAGTGGTCATCAAAAACCTTTCCATGAAACCGCTTCTTAAAGTTGGTCACCAAATGGTACATACATTCCCTATGTTCAGCTCTTAGAAATATTGCACCCACCCCTGCCATCATAGCCTGTCCTGCATCGGTGCATATGGCTAAGCACCTAGGTGATCCAATAGCCTCTCTAAGTTGATTGAGAAACCAAATCCAATTTTCATTAGTTTCTGAATCAAAAACTCCAAAACAAACAGGATACAACCATTTATGACCATCCACAGCACTAGCAGTAGCCAATTGCCCCTTGAACTTTTCTGTCAAGAATGTGCTATCTATTGCAAGGTATAGTCTGCAACCTTTAAGGAACCCATCTATGCAAGGCTTCAATGCAAAGAAGAATCTTCTAAATCTGATCTTGTTATTAATTATGTGATGGTCAATAATGACTAAGCTACCAGGGAAACAACTTTCAATTTGTGCTTTGAACCTATAAAGGTTATCAAAACTACTATCCCAATCTCCATAAAGGTGCTTCAATGCTAGCACCTTGCCCTCATAAACTCTGAAGTACGGGATGGTTACCTTATGGTGTTCTTTTAGCTTCTTCTGTAATTCCCTTGCACCCAAAGTTGCATCTATAATGAGGAAGTCCTTCACCTGCTCACAAATCCAACGTCTGGTTACATTCTTCACCTTCTTGCTCCTTCTTTTACTATAACATTTGTGAGCAAAAGGTTTTTTCACCTACAACAACACAGGGGATAAAAAAATCAGCAACACGTAAATTAATGAGTAACCAAATACAACAACACAAGGGATGAAAAAATTACTAAAGTTCAGTAATTACCGTCACAGTGGTACTACCCTTACTATTACATGCGTACAGCCACCATGGACACTTATCCTTGTCTCTCCTTGAACAATATGCCCTAAACCTTTGAGGTCCACTTTTAGCAGTATTGAACTCATACTGATATTTGATTGCATGCTGTGACATAGCCAATCTGAAAATATCCATGCTAGAATAAGTGAAGCCTACTACCATTGGAGGATCTCGTACATTCCACTTTGCATTTGGAGCATTATTTCCATCATTACATGGCACCTCATCTTCCTCCGGTACTTCATCTTCTTCCTCCGATTCGTCATCGTCACTATCATCCTCCGCTTCACCATCCTCACTAACATCATCATAATCTGGGTCCTTTCGGTTTTCAATTGGATAATTCACAACTTGTAGTGCTTTCTGAGTTTCTGTGGTTGAGTCTCTAAATACATTGCCTCTTCATCTATACCTACATGTTCTTTACATGGTTTAGGATTTCTAAGGTACTCATCCTCATGAACCTCTATGTTGTCTGTTGGTTGGCTATCAACATTAAACTTCCACTCTGTGACTGGCTCATATGGATCAGAAGGGCCTCAATATATAATGAACATGATGATAGTCTTGCTTTTGCAGTGCTGACTAAACATAGACATCAAATCTTGGTCGGATTTTATTTTAGGGAAGGTTTTTAGAGCTTTATCATAATATTGAACATGAACTAATTCCATATACCTCCCGACACCGTACGCCTCAAGGTTGCCTGCAAAAACGCCCTGTCCGACTGGGCCAGTCGTATACCAAAGAAGGATTCCGCGCTGTTAGAATCCTGGAGAGCTTCTCTTCTCATGTAATCACAATTGTACTCATGTAATGCGCCTATGTTTTCCGTGAAAGGTGTTGCCCTTCCACCAACCGGGGGTTCCACCTCGGGTATCTGTGGAATGAAATGCAGGTGGGGATCGCGTTTGATCCCCCCCGAAGTTGCCCTCAAAAAAATCATGAATCATTGCTCTGGTAATAACTAATGTTTGATATTTGATTACATTATTTTTTTATTTCATTTTAAGAGGACTTGATGATGAAACAATTATGAGGTGGTTTTAATAAACCATCAAATAAGGAGAAAAAAACTGCTACGTTCTCTACAGCATAGTTGTCGTTCAATCAGTATGCTCATTCACTATTACTAGAATCGTCTAACATAAGATTTCATCATCATTTAGTTATGTTTAAGATTAATTATGAAGAAAAACTATTTGTTTTTAGTATAAATTGGAACCTCACTTGCGAGATTATATCGTTTATGACTTTATATGCCATTCATATTATTATTTCTTGTTTTCTATATAATTGTTCCATCACTCAAGTTATTAATACAAAGTTCGCCATAGGTGGATTTTAATCTTGGATCCGCCACTGTAAATTGCAATGTTTGCTCTTTAGAGCATTCACCTAACAAATTTTTTTTGCCGTTTTCCAGAGAAAGGAAACGGCGGTAAAGGCATGGGTCTTTTTTAAACCCACAGATCGTGCTCGCCTCCAGCGTGGCAGCGTCGCCCTCCTCCCGAGTCCCGAGTCCCCACATGCCCTACGCACGCTACCTGCTGACAGACAGAGGTCGTCGCACCAACCCGCGTTTCCCTCCCCTCTTCCGGGGCTTGTTTAGATGCCATCTAAATTCCAAATTTTTTCACTTTCTCAATCACATCAATTTTTAACCATTTGCATGGAGTATTAAATGGAGGTAAAAAAATAATTAATTATACAGTTTAGTTGGAAATCACGAGATGAATCTTTTGAGTCTAGTTGGTCCACGATTGGATAATATTTGTCAAATAAAACGAAAGTGGTACTATTCATCGGGTTTATTTTTTTTTCAATCTAAACAAGCCCCCGGTCTTCCTTGGGCCTGGTTTAGATGCTGAAAAAATTTCAAACCGATGAATAGTACCACTTTCGTCTTATTTGACAAATATTGTTCAATCATGGAGCAACTAGGCTCAAAAGATTCATCTCGTGATTTTCAACTAAACTGTATAATTAGTTATTTTTTTTACCTACATTTAATTCTCCATGCAAGCGGCTAAAAATTGATGTGATGGAGAAAGAGTGAAAAAACTTAGAATTTTGATATCATCTAAACAAGGTCTTGGTTCCGCTACCATCAACTCCCGTTGTCTACGGCGATTCCAAATTCGCATCTGCTGCTGCTCCACTCCACTCCAGGCTCTTTCCCTGCTCCTGTGGCGAGCGCAAACCCGCCTCGCTTCCCCAAACCCTAGTTCCTCGCTCGCCCGCGTGGCCTGCGAGGCTGCCACCCTCGGATCAAGTCCGTACAGCGCCCCAAGCGTGCGTCCCCCGCTCCCGGACTTCAGCGGCGGCGGGATGGGGTCTGACTCCAAGAGGACTTGCTCGACATCGAGCCCCTCGAGCTCCGATTCCCATGTACGTTTCCTCCGCCGAACATTCCCTCGTGCCGTAGTTAGTTTAGTGTTTCCTGCACATGCTTTCCTGATGTTTTCTGAAGCGGAATTTGGGCTGTTGCTGGGGTGCCTGCTCACAGATTCTCCCGCATGTTTTTCTCCCTATTTAAGAATAAGAATGTCGAGGGAATTTTGGCTTTATTGTCGCATTGATTTTCTCTCTCTCTTTGTTTTTTGCCCCATTCATCACGCAGTCGAGACAAAGAAGCAGATCTCGTGCTCTATGCAGTTGACGAACAGAACAGATGACTACATCGCCTTTAAGGTAAACTCGGTATTCTGAAGCCACCTTTTCCCACTCGGCAGATTGCTTTGTCAAGGTCACAGAAGTCAGCAACTGTGTGAAACGTTGAGTAGTAATTGATGATCTGGGTGGATTTTGTGTCTGTTAGGTTAAGACAACGAACCCGAAGAAGTACTGTGTCCGGCCGAACAGCGGCATTGTGCCACCTCGGTCCACTAGCGATGTCATCGGTAATTCCAACACCCATCGCCTTCCCTACAAGTTCATTTTACATGGGCCTCCCCCAGATTAATATCGAAATGCTTGACATACTTTGCAATTTCTCAGTGGCAATGCCAGCCCAAAAGGAGGCACCACCAGACATGCAGTGCAAGGGCAAGTTTCTTGTGCAAAGTGTCATTGTGGTGGAAGGGACGTTAGTCAAGGACATCACTGGAGATAAGTGTTGTAATCTCTGTGAAATTTTTCCAGCAGATGTTTGTTTCTGAAATGCTTGAGGTTGTACCTTGTGTAGTTTACCAAAGAATCAGGTAATGTGGTGGATGAGGTTAAGCTGAAGGTCGTCTACGTCCCACCACCCAAACCGCCATCCCCAGTGCATGAGGGATCTGAAGAAGGCTCGTCACCCCGAGCTTCATTGTCTGATGGAAGTAACTTTAATTATCAAGAGGTATAGCCTGCAAATGATATTGCTTGTTTCATTTCCTTGTTTGTCCATAAATAATTCCCCCGTGATTGGTTGCTTTTTAGATGCAGACAACGAGGGAATCTGATGAGCCACTGTTTTCCATTAGTATCTTAACATTCATGCACATTTACTGATTACTTATCTTTCTCAGACTGATTTAAACTTACTCATTGCTCATTGCTGGTTACAGGCTGTTAAAACTCACAAAGTTCAAGAGGACTACACCTCCGAGGTGAGCTCCAGTAAAGACAATCTTAATGTATCCTGTGTGTATGTTTCAACCAAATCTTAACAAAGCTTGCACTTGAATCTTCCATTCAAATTAATGTCAAGGTGCCTTGGGGGCTGGGGATAAAAACCTGTGCTTTTTTTTAAAAAAACAAAGTGTCAATTGACTGGCTGACCACTACAATGAACAGGACCATTGCTAAGCTGATGGTACCTAAACATCACATACTTGGAATGAATGTTGCTATTATCTCCAGAATTTTGTAGCACATGCTCATGTGCTTTACAACTTTGAATGATAAATATTTTAGAGAGCCACACTTACACCTTGATGTTAGCAGTGCCGGTTCAAATGCTAATGAGATATTGAGACTGACTTGGTAAATTTTGTGTGGTGCGGTGGCACCTGCCACTGATTTTAGTATGTATTATATACCTTCATCAGATTTATAAAACGAGAAATTGAGCAGCTTAAGCCTCATCATGTGGTGCGATAGAATTCTGTCAAGAACCTGTTTTGAAACCTGAAACCACTTCACAGCATTGATAGCAATTATCCAAAACTGATGTGCTGCTTTTCTACACCATTTGGTTAGAATATATGCGCACTTTAATAATCCCTTGTGGCTTTGTATTATTGGAAGTTTGGGATTTTGATTTAGATCCTTGTGCAAGGAGATACATAAGCTACTATTGACTATGCTTATGCTCTAGCCTGCTCAGTCATTGTACATGTCATACCTGCACAAGATTGCAGCACTGTGCGTCAACATCCATACAGTGGAGTTGGTTAAGTTTCCAGGGTGCTGCTGTGTTGATTGATGTTTCTAGCTTCAGTTTATACTTATTGTCAATTTGTCATGCTCTTGTGTATATTTTGACATGGCCCTTGTATGCATTCACCTCAGGATTGATATTGATTTATGCAATCTCCATTGCCCATTGGTCCTCTGTAGTTAGTGTGAACCGTGAAGTTGTCTGCTGTAGCTGGTCTCACAAAATATTAAGCGTTATTATATCTTAGCTGTTATGAACGTCGTTGGATGGGGAGAATTGAGGAAGAGACTAGCGGCGCTACAGTACCCGCGCTACAGTACCGCGCGGGGTACTGTTCACGCGAGAGACGAGGAACGGTGGCTAGGGCTGTGAGGGGCGCTGGGAACGCCGGCCGCGGGGCTTCGCCCACGGCCGGCAAGAGAGAAGGTTTTTCCTTCTAATCTCTTGCTTGATTAGATTGATACATCTCCTCTCCTTATATAGAGAGGATTTCTTGACTTACAAGCAAGGCTTACTTGACCCCTAAGCAAGCGACTAATTAACCCTAACGGGCTAAGGCCCAATAGGCCCTTGACTCTTCTAACACTACACCCCACCTGGACATGCAGCTCGTCCTCGAGCTGCAACCTAACTCGACTCGACACGACACAAACCTATCACTTAAAAACAAGCCTTTTACATCTCGGCTTATTTTATTGACCTGAAATAAACTACGACTCTTTATTTTTGACTTCTGAAGACGTGTGTAGCCACCTGGATCCCATGGAGCCCACCGAAACGAGAGGGGTGCACAGGTATAGCCACCAGGAATTAGTCGCGATAGCGACCAGCGGAGACGTCCTCGCGGCGGCCGGTGCCGGAGCACGGCAGCGCTAATTAAGGTCCGCCTATGGGTGGCCACACACCCGCGTCCCCAAACGCCGGCGCTGTAGACGCCGAGTTCGCCACCCGAGGTGGTGATGCCACGCCCGATCTCCATGACGCAGCGGACGAGATCGGGGCCCTCCATGTGGCGAAGCGTAGCCTGGTGGTGAAACAAAGAAGCACGGGGCACAGGCACCAGCTGCAACCCACGCATCTCCCGCGCCTGCCGTCGCGCCAAGAGTCCGCGTGCTGCAGCCTGTAACCGCACCGCCGCCAGGACCGCCACCCGCATCTTCTGGCGCATCTCCTGCAGCCGCTGCCGTGCTCGGAGACCGCGCGCAGCAGCCTGCAACCGCACCACAGCCGACACTTGGTGAATAAGCATCGGCTGCGCTGCGATGTCCTTTCGCTGCTTGATCTGCTGTGCGGTGTCTGCCTTCGCGCGACGAAGCACCGCTTGGAGGAACTGCGACGGGGTGCGGGGCTGAATTAGCTGTAGATCGCACAGCCGCCGCACTCGCCGGCGCGCCAGGAGGCCACGCGCCGCCGCCTGCAGCCGCACCGCCGCCGACACCTGGCGCGCAAACGCTGTCTGACGGCTCTCCATGGCGGTCAACCATGACACCGTTGTCGCCGCCGCCGTCGTGTAGGCTGTCGGGGAGGGCGACGTGGCCATCGAGTAGATCGGAGCCGACGTCGGCACGGACGGCTGCAGCCAAGCCGGCAAGGGTGATGGCGAGGCCGGCCATTGCATGAGATGGAGCGGGACTCCAGCGCCAGTTGGAATCGGTGCCGTGGGCACCGGCGGCGGAGGTGGCGGTGGTGGTGCAGAGAACGCCGGTGGCGCGGGCACCCGGAGCAGGCCGGCCCACGCCTGCTGCATGGAGGTCAACGCGTTGGCGATCATATCCACCTTGGCCCCCAAGGATTCCAGCGTCAGGGGCTGAGCAGAGGCGGTGGAGGTCTCGAACAGATCGGACGACGCCGCGAGCAGCGGCGAAGTGGACGCCGGGATGGAGGAACTCGGTGGAGCAGACGTCATCGTGCCTGGCAATGCTGATACCAGATTGTTATGAACGTCGTTGGATGGGGAGAATTGAGGAAGAGACTAGTGGTGCTACAGTACCCGCGCTACAGTACCGCGCGGGGTACTGTTCACGCGAGAGACGAGGAACGGTGGCTAGGGCTGTGAGGGGCGCTGGGAACGCCGGCCGCGGGGCTTCGCCCACGGCCGGCAAGAGAGAAGGTTTTTCCTTCTAATCTCTTGCTTGATTAGATTGATACATCTCCTCTCCTTATATAGAGAGGATTTCTTGACTTACAAGCAAGGCTTACTTGACCCCTAAGCAAGCGACTAATTAACCCTAACGGGCTAAGGCCCAATAGGCCCTTGACTCTTCTAACATTAGCACTGTTGTTAACTCATCTCACAAAGTAGTTAATGTGGTCCAGTTCAACATTTGAGTTGCATTTAGTGAATAAGGCACTTTATCCCTATTGTTCTCTGTGTAGACATCTGCTTTGATTTCAAAGTCGACAGAAGAGAGAAACTCTGCCATTCAACAGAACAATAAGCTTCGAGAGGAACTGGTTAGTGCATTCTATCTTTATGCAAATATTTTGCGCATGCTCTACTATTCCATTGGAGCAGATTATTTTAGTTGAGGTTCATTGCTATATATGCATTTTCCCCTGGGAAACATTAGCTCTTTCCATTCCCACACATCTGACTATTTTGAATTTAAATACTATATTTTCATCAGGAACTCATCTCTAATCCTTTTTCCTTCTCATTTTTGACACTTTACAATCATATGTATGCATCTATTTACACATCTTTAGGTTCATAACTTGGTGCATTCCACAAAGGTGGTATCCACGATTTTCTAGGCAAACTTTTTATATTGCATCCATAACTAGCTCTGCACGTAGAAATATAGCACATCTGTAACTAAAAAGTCTTGCCGAATCTCAATAGGACCTTTTGAGGAGGGAAGTCAGCAAGCAGAATGGTGGATTCTCCTTTGTGGTTGTGGTGGCCATTGCTCTCCTGGGAATGCTACTAGGGTACCTCATGAAGAGATAGATGAACTCGTGTGACTCGGCGTCGTGTTAGACCGGTTTTCCTCACAATATTGAATATTGTCTAATGCACTTCTCACATGTACACTGCTACTCCATAGCATATTCATATGGTGTCTTGCGTAATTGCTTGCTTGGGATGGCTAGTCACCAGTCACCACACACAGGCTGTCGGGCAATAAGTCTGTGTCCTTAATGGCTTAATCTTGTTTTAGCCGTTATGTTAGTGTGTGTGCAACTAAGAAACTGGGTAATTAATGATATCTTTTTGGTCGACCTTTGACACTAAATCCTTTCAGGCATCTAGGGTGTGTGATTGGTTTGTGTAACAGCCAAGCCTAGCCTGCTGTGGGAGCGTCTTGAAGATGCTTGAAGTTATGATTAAGTATCTCCAAAGGCATCGTCTTTTCCAATATGACATCCCACTCCATTCGATCCGTCGTGTGCATTCTGCCGAAATACACTCTACTCCCTCCGTCCCAGAAAAAGTGTCGTTTTAGGTTTTTCAGACATCGTGTTTGACCGTTCGTCTTATTCAAAAATTTTGTGCAAATTATAAAATAAATAAATCATTATTGAAGTATCTATAATGATAAAATAAGTCATAACAAAATAAATAATATTTATTAAAATTTTTTGAATAAGACGAACGGTCAAACACGATGTCTGAAAAACCTAAAATGACACTTTTTCTGGGACGGAGGGAGTACGTAGGATGATATGGTGGTGCGTTTGACCCCAACTCCAATGACCGTGTGTACAAAAGAAATTTTTGTTACCATTGTAAAACAAGTAGAAGAGGTGCTGGTTATATATTAAAAAGAAGATGAATTTAGGCTGAGTAAGACGACAAATTATAACGGAGTACCACGACTCCAACAACAAAAGCAACAAATAGCTGACAGCTAAAAACAACAAAGACTACACAAGACAATTTGTTATCATTGTAGGACTGATTGCTCACCCTGCCTCTTAATGAAACACGTGTCTGATTGCTATCTCTGGCAAGTGGCAACCCTAGATTCTTGATCCATGCATCTCTTTGAGTGCATATGCTACGTAGGGGCACGGACCTGACGCTGTTTAAATTGCAGACAAAAAATATGGCCAACCAAGGAGGAACATGGATATTTTTTCCATTATTAATCATTATTTAACTAAGAAGAAAATAGGGAATTTGATCTCTACATCTGCAATTTGATATACAATTGAAGTTGGAAGAGGACTCGAATCGGTTGTTGGTCGCATGATCACACCTTCCGTCTAAACAGTTGTTAGGCTCGCTTCCTTTCAAATTGTAGATCATATTGCAGATATAGAGATCAAACTGAGCAGTGACTGTACTTCAGTATCATTTCAGGGGGAAAAAACACTGTAATGTGTGAGCAGAACCACATGCGGACTGGCTGGTTCACATTAAAACAGTGGACGTACATTTTTCAGAAGAAAAAACAGTGGACGTACGATAATTGCTACTAGAACCCGAAATAACAAGAAGATAATTGCTACTAGAACAAAAAAAAAAGGTAATACAACTTCTCCATAGAAAAAAAAGGTAATACCTAAGGTGCTGTTCGTTTTCTCAAAATGCACTTGAACAATTCTAGCTCCTCAAGATTAGTACAAATTATTGAATCATTCTGGCTAGGAATTATTCCTGGGCCCTATTCCTGATGAAACGAAAAAGCCCTAAAGGTATTAGTAGTGCACCTCTTAAAAGCTATGATTGCAGCAACTATCATTTTCAGAATCTGTTTGTTTACACGGAAGAACAGTCATGTAGAATCATAAAATCCCTGGTCAACTGGACTCGACAAGCTCCAACAACAAAGGTTGTGTTCAATGGCTAAGGAAAACACAAATGGGCTTCATCGCCTCACTTTATGTCCCCCCGCTATGCCAGTAATGTTGATGCAATGTCACAGGTTGGGCCATGCAAAACTAGAGGACAAGCATCTTCAGACCAGCAACCCTTGTTATCCTCACTTCTCATGCTCCTGCAACATGTTGCATTGAGATACAATGCTGCAGAAATCCTCGAGGTTTATCTGTGGAGCAGCAAAATCAAGATGTAAGAAAATAGGGGAGAAAGTATAGTGGAATTGGAGATTGAAAAAGAAACCTTATATTTCTAGTGCTTGTTCAACATTGGCAATCATGAACAGATATATATAAAGAAGAATTTCCGGAATAGGAATCAGTAGTACACATCCACAATATAACTAATGTCTGATTAAATTGACATCCATTGAATTGCAGATTCAGCAGGTTCATGGTGATCCAGGGTGTTTTCAAACATACAAATCAACTTGCTTTGGTGGAGCAATAAAAAAAAGGGAAACAAAATTGTCAGTCTGGTTCATTTTCAGGTGCTAATGAACCAAACTGGTTCTATCTTTTCAAGCGGGTTCCAAATAAAAACACTGATATTTATTGTAGCCATTCTTTCAAGATCCCATGGCGTAATATATCCTTTACCAACTTCTGTGAAACAAAATATGAACAAATCAATACTGTTTGCACAAGTAATATACCAAGAACAATATTTTTACAGAGCATGCAGTAAGTATAAGCAATAAGTGTATCAATCATTTGTTTGCTCTTTAGATAACTATATCCATTTCTCTCAGAACAAATACCCAGAGAAGGTACCTCAAGGCTAGTAATTTCAGTTTGACTCATGATATACATACAGTACTACTGTACTAACACCTGTGCTATCATTTCTTGAAAGATATTGCACAATAAATGGATTGTAGACCAAAGTAAGTTCACAAATGTTCCTACCAGCTTCTGCAGAAATTAAATTGTGAGTAACCAATGAAGTGAAAGGTGTATCAGTTATTCCTTTTAAGTCTGTATGCACCAACATATTACGATAATGGCATGGTCCTTCTCTAGAAACAAGACTAGAATACATGCTAGTTTTAAGTTTGGTTTAAGCTTCTATCTTGCATCTAAACCTACAGCCGATCCATAAGCAGATGGGATTGGGAGGGGGGCAGCAAGGGGCTAATTCTATGAGCTGCAAACAAGTATGAGATGGTCAAACTAGATTAAAAGACATCCACATCAAAGCAGATTCAAACACAAATGGATTCAAACCAAGTTACTTTGAGTTCATTACATTTCATGAAAATACTATTTCATTGCACTTAACAAGATCCTGGAATAATGATCAACATTCAATGCATTTGATGGGTCAGGCATGTAGAAAATGATTTTGGTGTCAGATAAGAGTACCGTCAAATGAGAAGAAGAATGCAACCACATCATCTTCTGTCAGCTGAATCCTGCTCTTACGCTTGGGGGGGAAAACAAGTGTGTAAAACATACATGGCACAGGTGAAATTGATACAAGTCAAGCTTGAAGGGACGTACCAGCTTTTTAATCTTCTTGTTCTTAGCTGAGTCCTGAACGGATACTTTGCTGTTGTTTTTGTGTGGAGTACTTTCACACGCTCCTGTTACTGCACTTGATGTTTCTGCACCCAATGCAGTCACAGGCTTTTCTGAATATTCCGCCAGGGAGAGAGCGATTGCCTGTATATTACAGCATTGTTAAAGTGCTAACTAAACATATAATGAAAATTTAGCAGAACCGTTTAGGATTTGAGCGCCATTCTAGGGTCAAATGTCAATATTGCTCTGGTGGTGTATCCGTGGTTATCACAATACCTGCTGTAAGGCTGTATCATCATCCACCACATCAGCCAAAGAAGCACTACCCTTAGCAGGCGTGCTCTTTGTAGATTTACCAGATTTTGATAATTTCTTTCTTTCCCTGAAACAAAATGAGAGAACAATTACACGACACAACATCTGTGATACAATAGCAGCTAGCCAGCTACCAAATCGTACCCGTTCATTAGTGGATCTTAAACCCTCATTGTGCAGTAAAAATCACCATTTATGAGGGCGAAGCCTAGACGACTAAACTGAATGAGGATCAGTGGACGACATAACTGAGGAAAGGGGAAGCTCCGCACCTTGGCACGTGACCTAGAAGCTGATTTCCCCGCTCCCTCCACCTCTTCGTCTTGCGTGCTCTCCGACGAGCTCTCATCCTCCTCTTCACCGCCGCCGCTATCGGACGGGGCGTACTCCTCGTCCTCGTCGGTGGACCGCTTCTTCTGCTTCCCCTTGGCCGCCCCCGGCGACGGGCTGCGGAGGAGAGGGGACGCTGCGAGCCTGCGGAGGCCCAGGGCCTCGAGTCGGGCCTCGTTCTCGCGTATCCGCGACAGCCGCTGCTTCTCGTACTCGGTCAGCTGTTCCTCGGTTTCTCTTCCCGCCGCCATGGCAACGCGGCGGCAAAAGGTCCTCCGTCCTCCACGCTTTCTCTTCTTCTTACGTTCTCATCAATAAAAAAAAGAAATAAGGAAAAAAAAAAGGTTCACTCCCAGAGTTCCCGTTGCGGCCGATCCACGAGCTGTTTTTCTGTAGGCCGTTGGAGATTTGGGCCCTACGGCCTCCGTGGTTCGTAGGCCGCATTCGCGTGGGCCGCCGATGAAATGGAAATAAAGATACTCAGGAAAAGAACGCTACCCCAACAAAGAAAAGAAAATGCTGTGCTCAAAAAAGAAAAGAAAATGCTCCCTCGGTATTTGAAAGGATAAAAAGAACTCTGCTTCTCGGGCTTGAAGGACCGAAAAAGTCGACCAGAGGAGGGGAATGGGAGCCTTAAATTTCTTTCGAAATATTCAGCCACTGTCCCAAATTCACCGCCAAGAACAAGACACAACGACCGTTCTCAAATCTAAATTATCCAAGTCAACTAGTGACAAGAGTACCTAGATAAGTTCCATGCTACGGTAGAAGACCCACGCAAAAGACGGAACTCAAATAGGAGCCCAAACGTGCAAACCGTAGATGAAACAAGAAGCTCGGAAATATGATTCAAGCACAATTATATATTCCAATAATTGGCCAACATTTGCTTCTTGTATTCACGGATGCAACACCAAAACTCCTGATCAATCAAAACCAAGAATTCAAAACTGAACAAAGAAATCACCCGCACAACAACGAAGGGCTTGCTCTTCTGCTGTTGATCAAACACAAGTACCGGGACTAAGAGCATCTCCAACGAATCCTCAATACAACCCCTCATCCCCATAAAACAGAATTATTGGGGGAGATAGATCAATTTTCATGCTCCAACGGTGCTCCAATACCTCCTCCAATTTTTGGTGGCCACAAAAAAAACACCCATCTCCCCTCAAATAAAGGGGCACTTGTAACCTCCCTCAATCCTATGTTCTTTTGGCGCAAACACACCTATTGGTGATTCTGCACTTGGAAACAATGCCATGCCATCTCTCTTTATATCTTGTTTATGATATATCCTTGTGTGAGTATGTTTAATTTTATTTTCTTATTGTTGAATAAACTGTTATTGCATTTTCGATCTTTGGTCTTAAGTATGCGACAAACAAGATATCAACAACTTATTTTGACATAAAAATATCCATAGGTCAATTTGCTCCAACATGGTCCATAATTTGTAATATGGGCCAAAATCACATATTGGGGATGAGATATTGGGGAACTGCAAAAGCATCTCCCCCAATAACCCAAAAGGTAAATATTGGGCTACCCCAATACTAAGTTACTCCCTCCGTCCGTAAAAGGACGCAATCTACGCTACCGAGGAGGAGCCGGCGACCGAGCAAAATTACCTGTTTAGCCCTACTTTCCCTGTCTCTCAAGCGCACTACGCGTGCCGATCAAGGCCTTCACTCTCCCGTGGGTCACGTCGCTCTGCACTGAGACGAGACAAGGCTCAGGCCACTGACTGTTTAGGGCTGGTTGAGTTCGTGAAAAATTTGGCAAAATGATACTGTAGTAGTTTCGTTGTTATTTAACAATTAGTGTCCAATCATGATCTAATTAGGCTTAAAAGATTCGTTTCGTGTATTTCATCTAAACTGTGTAATTAGTTTTATTTTTATCTATATTTAATGTTTCATACATGTGTCTAAAAATTCGATGTGATGGAGAATCTTGAAATTTTTTGCAAACTTAACAGACCCTTAGCTTTTCTTCTTCTGCTTCCGTTTCTCACTACTGCTTTCCCCAGCTGCATTCACGACTCACGAGGACGGGCTCCCCAGCTGCTAGCCTGTAGCACATAGCCTAAGCAGGTCTATAATTGCATCCTTTCTCGGACACGCCCCTGTAGCTACGTTTGCATCCTTTCTCGGACGGAGGAAGTATTAGGGGACTGATGGAGATAATCTAAGAAGACTACACATGATTGTTTCCTGTAGATGAAAGTGACTACTACTTTGAAAAGCAATTCACGGATTGCGCACACACACAGCTAGAAGAGTCCAGGGTCTGCACTGGAGTTCATCACCGCACCAAAAACTGAACCCGCCGCCTGCACAGATTGGCTCCTGTCTTCTATCTGGTGTTACAGTGCTGGTGTACTCGTACACCAATCAGCTTGGTGCTCGAATCAGCAGGGGCTATAGCAGGGGCATCAGGCCTGGGCGATGGAGCAGAGGGAAACGAACCGCAAGACCGAACAGAGCAAGGAGACGAGACGGTCGGCGACGGAACATCACAGGCCAGGAGCGAGCACTGCTGGAGAGCGCACACGGCGCCTGAGCAACCGGCGTGGATAGCGCTGCCGCTGGGTCAATCTGTACCACCGACTCGTCCTGGAAAAAACACGAACAGAGACCTGACGAAGAAGAACGACGCCCTCAAGAACAGAGAAAGGGACGGTCCAAAAATCAATGAAACCTCAGCCAAAATTCCATGAAACGTTCCCAAAATTTGTACAGGAATTCACAAAGGAGATGGAAAGCTACTCCTAAGAAATCATTGCTCAATTTAAACTATAACTCCGTAAATCAAAGAAATTCAAGCAAGAACGAGTTTTCCCCCCAAAAGTGAAATCTGTCTAGTTCTTAATGCACGAGTGAAATTAGCTCAAATCATTCGGGGATCTTGTTCATCACTCGACAAAGCATCAATCTGTCCAAGCAAAAACCACAGAAAAACTCGAACCCTGCTAGAGCCATGAGAGGATAGCACGGGAACACACAAACTCAAGCAAGAGGCAGCTCAGGCTCAGAAAACAAACCCCAGAGAGCAACGTGAGGGACGGGCCTCACTTCCCATCACAAAATCTCAACAAAAACACCACAAATATCTCAGATTTTTGATATCTTTCTACCACCAGATTACTAGAGGAGGAAAACCTAAGGACTGATAAGAAGAAAATTGGAGCCAGAGAGGTCAGCTTGGGGCAGCCCCCTCTCTTATTAAGGCTATTACACATTCCCCATTTGCCCCTGGATACAAATGAGCCAAACCATTTAGTCCAAAGACGTAAAGGTCCAACCCGGTCTTCATCTTGATCCGACGGCCACCGCGCCTCCTCACCGGTAGCTTCGCCTCGACGCGACCTCCCCGATGCCGCCACGTGCCGTCCGTTCCTCCTCGGAATCTCCGCTCGGGTTTTGAGGCCCAAACCCGTAAACCCGCCTCCGATGGTTTTGAGGCCCAAACCATCAAACCGCTCCGCGAGTAGCGTACTCCATACGCGTCCCCCGCCATCCGACGCGTGTCACCTCCACAGTCAACATGGTCACTCCCATATCTTCTCGCGCTTGTCGATGTCCCAAGTGTCTGCCACCGCGGCTAGCCACCCGGTCTCCGGGTCCCTCGGTCCAAGCCTCATGTCCGTCCTTCACCCCTCCGGTCCATCGGCACGGCGCGTCCTCCTTGACCTTCACCTCGCCGTCGGCTACCGCCTTCGTGCTCCACACATGCACAACACAAGCCAAGAGACATGTCGCACACAAGGCTTTCGTCAAGGTAGGGTTAGTCACCACTCAACCTACTTCGTGGATCACATTGACAATCACTCATCATAAAATGAACACACAAGGGTACTTATCAACCTTGTGTTCGCAATCTCCCCCTTGATGAGTGCATTGTCAACACCAATACACGAACAGCTTGAGCAAAAGAAAAAGAAGAAGAAGAAGAGAAAACAAAGAGCTCAACCAAATGACCAAAAACCAAAGAAAAGCCGAAGCAGGTCATTTGAAATGAGCAAGAACTTTGTCCCCAAAGACATGGGCAACGGCTCGACGCAACCAAGTAAAACAAAGCTAGCCCTCAAGAAGAGGCAACGGGCTCAACACCACTAGCAAAGCTCGAAAAGCCGAAAAACTGCTAGACCCTCCAGAAGAGGCAAAGACTCAACACATGTAGCAAGCAAAAGCAAACTCAAGTGCAACTCCCCCTGAACAAAGTGCAATCTCTCTCAAATGAATGCACGAAATGGAGACTTCTCCCCCTTATTGACAACTTATCCCCCTTGTTGACATGGTGAGTGTGACATATCTCTCCCCCTTGTTGACACATGCACTTATCAAGCTAGAGCCCAAGGATTACAACTCCCCCTCAAAACATGCTATGAATGCAGAAATGCACAAATACAAAAGCTTCAAGATTATAGCAAGTAGATTGAAAAGATGCTCTAGCTGATGTTGTCATGTATATATAGCAACAAATACAAGTGCCAGCAAATGCTCAAAATGACCAAATGAGATGAAATATGGCATTTTAGCAAGTTTGATCAAGTTTGAGCAATTTAAAAGAGGGTTCACCACCAAATGAGCACATAGCAAATATAGACAGGAGATCAACCTTGTGCTACACATGTATGCAAAGTGAACTACCCCAAACAAAGTTCACACATCATGTCATGAGACAAACTTGTGATTTGATCAAATTTTCAATCAATTGAATTTTATCGGAGTTATGCAGCTTATCACCAAAGTTTGTCAAACAAATGTGTGCGGGAGGTTATCGATGCCATCAAAACCTAACTTATCGATCATGTCAAGCCTATGCCAAAAGCAATCAGAAGCTTAAGACAATGATCTCGGTATCCATTACAGAGCTCAAGTTCACCCTTAAGTGCAATAAGGAGTTGTCTCGATACTCTGACATGGGACAGCAAAGACCCATCCCGATCTTTTCATACCTTGGTTTTTTTTAAGTTTTAGCACAATTTCAAGTTTCTCAAGCAAGTGTGTAACTCAAGGTATGAGCCGTAGCAACTAAGCATATATATGAAGCAAAAGGGTTCTCGACACACCTATACATGCTAGTTGCCATAAAGTAGTGGTGAACATGTTCCAAGTTTCATCAAGTATTATTCAAGTTCACAATTGAAAAAGACATTTTTAGCTCGTATCAAGAGATCAAGTGAGCCTAAGCAAAGCACATCATATATATCCATAACATCCCCAACAAGAGCATAGTGTCAATCTAGCTACTATAAGGATGAAGCTTAAAATGCAATATGATACATTATGATATGATATGCTAGTATGATACAAAAGCAAAAAAAAACAAAATCTAAAGAAAAAAAACCACAAACTAATGTACAAGAACCAAAACTTCTCAAGCTAAAAAGGAAAGCAAACTCCAAGCTCTCCTCGCAAGCGAGCAAACTGGGCTTGATCAAGAGGTTTAGTGAAGATGTCTGCGAGTTGGTTGTGGGTGTCAACATGAATAAGATCAATGTCCCCTTTCTCATAGTGGTCTCGCAAGAAGTGAAAACGGACCTCTATGTGCTTGGTTTTGGAGTGGAGAACAGGGTTTTTGGCTACGCATATGGCACTGGTGCTATCACAGAACAAAGGCACTCGCCTAAACTCTAAACCATAGTCTCGCAAAGTAGCAACCATCCAAAGCAACTAGGAACAGCAAGCAGCAGCAGCAACATACTCAGCTTCTGTGGTGGATTGGGCTATAGAGGATTGCTTGCGAGAGGACCAAGACACAAGTGAAGACCCAAGAAACTGACAAGTCTGAGAAGTAGACTTCCTCTCAGTACGACATCCAGCATAATCCGCATCAGAGTAACCGCAAAGAGAAAGAGAGGAGGAAGCCGAAAATTAAAGACCAAATTTGGGTGTGAAACGAAGGTACCTCATGATCCGCTTGACGGCTTGACGATGCGATGTGCGTGGTGAAGACTGAAAGCGCGCGCACAAGCAGACCGCGAACTGGATGTCCGGTCTCGTCGCCGTTAGGTACAGCAACGATCCGATCATGCTTCGGTACTCCTTCTGGTCCACAGCTTCTCCTTCCTTGTCCTCGTCCAGGGCCGTCGTAGTCGACATGAGCGTCGAAAGAGGCTTAGCCTCGCCCATATCAAACTTTCTCAGGAGATCCTTGGTGTACTTGCCTTGGTGCACGAATGTTCCTTCATGTGTTTGCTTGATTTGCAGCCCGAGGAAGAATGTAAACTCGCCCATCATGCTCATCTCGAATTCCCTGCTCATAGTCTCAGAAAACTTTGCAACAAGAGCGTGAGAGGAACCACCAAAAATGATATCATCCACGTAAATCTGAACCAAAAGTGTGTCAGTGCCTTGCTTGAGGAGAAACAAAGTTTTATCTACGGAACCCATCTTAAAACCCTTAGCAAGCAAGAAGGCTTTCAAACGCTCATACCAGGCTCTTGGAGCTTGTTTCAACCCATACAAGGCTTTGTGGAGTTTGTAAACATGGTTGGGATACTTGGGATTTTCAAAGCCAGGGGGTTGTCTCACATACACCTCTTCCTCTATGTACCCGTTCAAAAAGGCGCTCTTCACATTCATTTGATACAGCTTGAACCCTTTCGAAGCTGCATAAGCTAAGAGCATCCTTATAGCCTCGATACGGGCCACAGGAGTCAAAGGTTTCTTCAAAGTCTACTCCCTCTTTCTGACAAAACCCCTGAGCCACTAGCCTAGCCTTGTTTCTCACCACCACTCCATCCTCACTTTGCTTGTTCTTGAAAACCCATTTTGTACCTATAGGGTGACACTTAGGTTGAGGTGGAATTAAGACCCAGACTTCATTTCTCTCAAAGTAACTCCTCATGCATAGCATTGACCCAATCGGGATCAGAAAGTGCGTGTCCAACATTTTGTGGCTCGAAATTAGCGACAAAAGCAGAATGAGCGAAATGTGAGATTTCATATGACCTTGAGCGTGTAACACGCTGACTGATGTCGCCGATCATGGTTTGAGGCGGGTGGCGACGCTGGATGTGCCGAGGGGCTTTCCTTGAAGATGCCGCCTCCCCCTCAACAGCTGTCGGGGCCTCCTCAGGTGCAGCTAGAGTAGGCTGAGGAAGCGGCTCGTGCGGACCCCATGTAGTGGAAGAAGATGGGTCTGGTCCGTGAGCCGATGTAGTCATCGTAGACTCGACTGGACCAGCCGAAGAGGTCGGCTCTGCATCTCCCCAATCAGCATCTTCCTCATTCTCCTCAACGAAGATGCTCTCACCAATCTCCTGATCACCTGCACTTTCAAAGACAGGAACAGAACAAGGCATGGTCTCGTCGAAAGTGACTTCACAAGTCTCTATGACTAGGTTAGTTTCAAGGTTAAGTACTCGATATACATGAGAATGTGAAGCATAACCAAGAAAGACACCATCCGAGGATCGAGACTCAAATTTGTCTAAATTACCTTGTTTCAGAATGAAGCACCTGCATCCAAACACTCGAAAGTGGCTCACCTTGGGTAGTCGACCGAATCGCAGCTCATAAGAAGTTTTCTTCATGAAGGCTCGAAGAAAGATGCGATTGGAAACATAACACGCGGTGTTGATCGCTTCGGCCCAATATCTCCTAGGAGTCCTATGCTCATCGAGCATCGTCCTAGCCATCTCAACAAGGGTCTGATTCTTACGCTCAACAACACCGTTCTGCTGAGGGACATAAGGCGAGGAGAACTGGTGCTCAAGACCCAAAGAAGAGCAAAAGTTATCAAACTGAGAGTTCTTGAATTTTGTGCCATTGTCATTGCGTATAGCTCTTATGGCATTCTTTGGCAACTCAGTCTGTAACCGAACAATCAAATCTTGAGCATGAGAAAAAGTCTCATCCTTATCCTCCATGAAAAACACCCAAGAGTAGCGAGAAAAATCGTCCACGATCACTAGAACGTACCACTTCCCTCCCTCAGACCGAACCCAAGCCGGACCAACAGTGTCCATATGAAGTAGCTCACCGGGTCCTTTGGTCATGACCTGAGTCACAGGAGGGTGAGAAGCGGCAACCATCTTCCCGTGACGACAAGGGTGACACACCAAATCCTTCTCAAATTTTAACTTGGGCAATCCTCGGATTAGATCAAGTGAGCTCAACCTAGCTAGTAAGTCAAAGCTCAAGTGACCAAGTCTCCTATGCCACTTCCAAAGCTCAGAGGAGGATCCGGCCACCAAACATCGAAAAGAGCCAAAAGAGTGAGAAAAATCAGCTCAAAAGACACGGCCAAAAGGAACAATTTGGCAAACAAGATTTCCTTGGGAATCAAGAACTCGAGACAAGCCGGTCTTAAAGCGCACTTCAAAGCCATCTTGTAGGAGTTGCGAAACAGAAAGCAAGTTGAAATGCAAGTTTGAAACCAAAGCAACATCCTTCAAGACAAAACTCTCATTGACCCGAATGGTCCCACGAGAAATCACTTTACCTTTGCTATTGTCCCCGAATGTGATGTACTCCTTACATTGCACGGGGTCGAGGCTGGAGAATCATTTGGAACTTCCAGTCATGTGGCGCGAACATCCGGAATCAATGAGCCATGTGTTCTCCAGGCCTCCGTCCTGCATCAATAGAAAGACATAGGATGAGCAAATGGCGCAACACTGGGGTTAGTAAACTATGAAGGATACCGGTGTTGTCTCATTTGCCCCGGAAAAGTGTTAGGAAAAACACCAAACATGCCATGTCCCATTTGAGGAAAGCGAGCACCACGTGGGGGAAAACGTGGTCCGCTAGAGCTATAGGACTGAAAGCCACTGCCACGAGGTCCAAAGTCATATTGATCATGACCTGAACCACGCCGGGCACGACCACCACGACCACCGCATGGTCTAGCAACCTGAGGCCTAGCACCTTGAGGCATTGCACCTCTTGGCCTAGCATTACGCCTTTAAACAGGCAGCACATGTACACCATGGGGCGGGCGGTACATGTTCCAGTTGTTCAACTCGTACTCTCGCTGCTCATCTCTCTTCCTCCTAAAGCAAAACTCAGCAAGGTGACCATCCCTATGGCAGTAGTCACAATGATACCTCACCTCTCTCTTGGATGGTTGTTGGCTCACTTTCTTGTGGATATGTGTCACTCTTGGTAGCTTTCTGGCTTTAGGAAGGGGATCCTCAGAGATATTCGGTAGAGCGTCAAGTGGGTTCCTGAGATGGTTCGGTTTTGGAACCCAAACTTGTTTCTGGGGTGGAGCTCTTGGAGGCTCTTCAAACACTCCATCTTTCACAGTGGGTTCAGTAGACTTAGGTGGATTGATCTTGATCAATTTAGGAGTAGTGGAAGGTTTCTCACTTGGGCTCAAACCACTGAACTCACCAACTTTGCCATAGACATTTTCACCCTTCCCACCTAGAGCAAAGCCTACTCCCGATGTCCCAGTTCCCCGCCTGAACTGGCTCATCATCATGCCCAACTGCGGCTCACTACAAGACACCCAATTCAAGATGGACCGAAGGTATGTGTTGTCTTCCTCGGATCTCATCTTGTCATGCCTGCAAGACTCAAACTCCAACACCAAGCTCTCACAACGTGCACACTCAACAACAGTGCTAGCTGAACTGGCCTTCTCAAGAGTAAGGATCTTGGCATTCTTCTCTGCCAGCTCAGATTGCAAGCTTGAACAAGACTTGCACGCACCTAACAAGCTAGACCTAGCCTTCAGCTCATCGTTCTCATCTAACAAGGCAACATACTTAGATTGCAACTCAGAAAGGTTAGTCATATGAACAGCACATTCATCGCACTCAACCTCGTCAGACACATGAACAACAAGCTTCTTAGCTTCCTCAAGCTCTTTCTCCACAACTTCTAGCTTGTCCTTAAACTCTTTCCTCTCACGAGCAGCACGTTTCAGCAGCTTATCTTGACTCATCAAAGTATCGGTCATGATATCAAGCTCAGCAATAAGAGCATCGACGGAGGGTTTTACCTCGGTAGAGTCGTCGTCGCCGGGAAGCACGTCCTTGTTGGGCTTCACCCCTTCATCCACAGCCATGGTGCAGTAGCCTCCGTGGATGGACTTGGTGACGAAGCAAAGCCCGGTCAACTTGTCCTCACGCCTCTTCTCGGACTCATCATCGCTCGAGGGAGAAGAAGACCGGTCGTCGTCGGTGTCGTTGTCGAGGTCGCTGAGGGAGGCGAGGAAGGCGCGCTCTTGGGCCTTGGTCTTCTTGAAGTACTTCTTCTTCAGCGCCTCCTTATCGAATCCTCCCTTCGACTTGTGCTTGGAGGTGTACTCGCGCTTGTCCTTGCGCTTGCTGGAGTCGTACTTGTCGAAGGAGTGCTTGTTCTTCTTGGGGCAGTGGGTGACAAAGTGGTCAGGATCTCCACAGCCATAGCATCCTTCCTTCGGACCACCACCACGCCGGTGATTCAAGCGGTTGTTGTGAAACCGCGAGAACCGGCTGATGATCAACGCCAGCTCGTCGTCCCCAAGACTCTCCATCTGCTCCTCTGTGACAGACACCAAAGAAGACAAGGCAAAAGACACTTGTGAAGGGTTAGCCAAAGAACTTGAGCCATTACCTGAGACCAAAGCCATAGTCAGTGCAGAGGGATTCTTGAGCTTGGCTTGGGTCTGGTAGTCGATCTCGGTGGACTTGAGCTTGCTGAAAAGCTCATCCACGGTGAGGGTCTCATACCCCGAAGACTCAATGATGGCAGTCACCTTCACATCCCATACCTTCCGATCTAGGGCATATAGAAGCTTGAGTGCCCTCTTATGATCATCATAAGGTAACTGTGCCTTGTTTGCTCGCATCTTATTGACGATGGTCTGAAAGCGAGAAAACATGGCATCGATGGTCTCGCCATCAAGCTGGGTGAAGTTCTCGTACTCCCTCTTGTACGTCTCGTAGAGTCTGGTTTTGACCTGTGCAGTCCCCTCGTGATAGCTCTGAAGCCTCACCCAGATCTCCCGAGCGGTAGTACAATCGGAGACTCTCTCGAACTCTGAAAGCGAAAGACTCGAGAAAAGAACTGCGCGAGCTCTGCTATTAGCGTTGTGCCGATCTTTTTGATCTAGCGTGACATGAGCACGGGGTTCAAGCACAACGTAAGTAGCATCCTCGCAAATCTTCCAAACAAGCCAATCAATCCCCTGGAGATGCGTGGACATGCGGATCTTCCAATAGGGATAATTTGTTCCATCGAAGAACGGTGGTTTGCCGGAACCACGCTTCATGTCGCCTTCGTGGATCACGGACCGATTAGGGTGGAATGATCCTTAACCGGCTCTGATACCAATTGAAGGACCGAAAAAGGCGACCAGAGAGGGAGTGAGTGGGAGCCTTAAATTTCTTTCGAAATATTTAGCCGTTGTCCCAAGTTCACCGCCAAGAACAAGACACAACGACCGTTCCTAAATCTAAAATACCCAAGTCAATTGGTGACAAGAGTACCTAGATAAGTTCCATGCTACGGTAGAAGACCAACGCAAAAGACGGAACTCAAATCGGATACCAAACGTGCAAACCGTAGATGAAACAAGAAGCTCCGAAATATGATTCAAGCACAATTATATATTCCAATAATTGGCCAACATTTACTTCTTGTATTCACGGATGCAACACCAGAACTCCTGATCAATCAAAACCAAGAATTCAAAACTGAACAAAGAAATCACCCGCACAACAACGAAGGGCTTGCTCTTCTGCTGTTGATCAAACACAAGTACCGGGACTAAGAAGACTACACATGATTGTTTCCTGTAGATGAAAGTGACTACTACTTTGAAAAGCAATTCACGGATTGCGCACACACACAGCTAGAAGAGTCCAGGGTCTGCACTGGAGTTCATCACCGCACCAAAAACTGAACCTGCCGCCTGCACAGATTGGCTCCTGTCTTCTATCTAGTGTTACAGTGCTGGTGTACTCGTACACCAATCAGCTTGGTGCTCGAATCAGCAGGGGCTATAGCAGGGACAGCAGGCCTGGGCGATGGAGCAGAGGGAAACGAACCGCAAGACCGAACAGAGCAAGGAGACGAGCCGGTCGGCGCCGGAACATCACAGGCCAGGAGCGAGCACTGCTGGAGAGCGCGCACGGCGACTGAGACTGTCCGCACTCATAGACCTCTATAATCCTCTATACGTCCTAGTCAGTAAGATTCTCTCCTCTATACTCAATTCTTCCGCACCCATCCATCCTCTATATCATCCTCCATCCACTCTATCTACTATGGAACCCACTTGTCACTTTATCTAAATATATCCATGTGCGATCTAGTTTTGAAAGATTTATTGAGACGAATTTAATGGTGCAATCGAAATTTAATTTGGATTTTTGGTTTGTGAGTTATAGCATTTTTTTCCTTTGTTTAGCTAGTGGGGCCCGCCACTATAGAGTATAGAGTAAGCACTGTGCTACTCTAAATATAGAGTGAGAGAAAGGATAGAATATCGTTTTAGAGTACCCAGTGCAGCAGTTTTTACTCTATATTCAGACTGTCTGCAGTGGCATACTCTAAACGATACTCTAAAACTTTAGAGTATGAATATAGAGTAAAAACTGCTGCACTGGGTACTCTAAAACGATACTCTATTCTTTCTCTCACTCTATATTTAGAGTAGTACAGTGTTTACTCTATAGTACGCAGTGGCGGACCCCACTAGCTAAACTAAGGAAAAAATGCTATAACTCACAAACCAAAAATCCAAATTAAATTTCGATTGCATTATTAAATTCGTCTCAATAAATCCTTCAAAACTAGATCACACATGGATATATTTAGATAAAGTGACAAGTGGGTCCCACAGTGGATAGAGTGGATAGAGGATGATATAGAAGATGGATGGGTGCGGGAGAATTGAGTATAGATGAGAGAATCTTGCTGACTATGACGTATGGAGGATGAATATAGAGGTCCATGAGTGCGGATAGCCTCATACTCCAAAGCTTTAGAGTATCATTTTAGAATACCCACTGCGGGTAGTGTGAGCAACCGACGTGGATAGCACTGCCGCTGGGTCAATCTGTACCACCGACTCGTCCTGGAAAAAACACGAACAGAGACCTGACGAAGAAGAACGACACCCTCAAGAACAGAGAAAGGGACGGTCCAAAAATCAAAGAAACCTCAGCCAAAATTCCATGAAACGTTCCCAAAATTTGTATAGGAATTCACAAAGGAGATGGAAAGCTACTCCTAAGAAATCATTGCTCAATTTAAACTATAACTCCGTAAATCAAAGAAATTCGAGCAAGAACGAGTTTTCCCCCAAAAGTGAAATCTGTCCAGTTCTTGATGCACAAGTGAAATTAGCTCAAATCATTTGGGGATCTTGTTCGTCACTCGACAAAGCATCAATCTGTCCAAGCAAAAACCACAGAAAAACTCGAATCCTGCTAGAGCCACGAGAGGATAGCACGGGAACACACGAACTCAAGCGAGAGGCAGCTCAGGCTCAGAAAACAAACCCCAGAGGGCAACGTGAGGGACGGGCCTCGCTTCCCATCACAAAATCTCAACAAAAACACCACAAATATCTCAGATTTTTGATATCTTTCTACCACCAGAATACTAGAGGAGGAAAACCTAAGGACTGATAAGAAGAAAATTTGAGCCAGAGAGGTCAGCTTGGGGGCAGCCCCCTCTCCTACTCGGTCAGTTGTTCCTCGGTTTCTCTTCCCGCCGCCATGGCAACGCGGCGGCAAAAGGTCCTCCGTCCTCCACGCTTTCTCTTCTTCTTACGTTCTCATCAATAAAAAAAAGAAATAAGGAAAAAAAAAGGTTCACTCCCAGAGTTCCCGTTGCGGCCGATCCACGAGCTGTTTTTCTGTAGGCCGTTGGAGATTTGGGCCCTACGGCCTCCGTGGTTCGTAGGCCGCATTCGCGTGGGCCGCCGATGAAATGGAAATAAAGATACTCAGGAAAAGAACGCTACCCCAACAAAGAAAAGAAAATGCTGTGCTCAAAAAAGAAAAGAAAACGCTCCCTCGGTATTTGAAAGGATAAAAAGAACTCTGCTTCTCGGGCTTGAAGGACCGAAAAAGTCAACCAGAGGGGGTGAATGGGAGCCTTAAATTTTTTTCGAAATATTCAGCCGCTGTCCCAAGTTCACCGCCAAGAACAAAACACAACGACCGTTCCCAAATCTAAAATACCCAAGTCAACTGGTGACAAGAGTACCTAGATAAGTTCCATGCTACGGTAGAAGACCAACGCAAAAGACGGAACTCAAATCGGAGCCCAAACGTGCAAACCGCAGATGAAACAAGAAGCTCGGAAATATGATTCAAGCACAATTATATATTCCAATAATTGACCAACATTTGCTTCTTGTATTCACGGATGCAACACCAGAACTTCTGATCAATCAAAACCAAGAATTCAAAACTGAACAAAGAAATCACCCGCACAACAACGAAGGGCTTGCTCTTCTGCTGTTGATCAAACACAAGTACCGGGACTAAGAAGACTACACATGATTGTTTCCTGTAGATGAAAGTGACTACTACTTTGAAAAGCAATTCACGGATTGCGCACACACACAGCTAGAAGAGTCCAGGGTCTGCACTGGAGTTCATCACCGCACCAAAAACTGAACCCGCCGCCTGCACAGATTGGCTCCTGTCTTCTATCTGGTGTTACAGTGCTGGTGTACTCGTACACCAATCAGCTTGGTGCTCGAATCAGCAGGGGCTATAGCAGGGGCATCAGGCCTGGGCGATGGAGCAGAGGGAAACGAACCGCAAGACCGAACAGAGCAAGGAGACGAGACGGTCGGCGACGGAACATCACAGGCCAGGAGCGAGCACTGCTGGAGAGCGCACACGGCGCCTGAGCAACCGGCGTGGATAGCGCTGCCGCTGGGTCAATCTGTACCACCGACTCGTCCTGGAAAAAACACGAACAGAGACCTGACGAAGAAGAACGACACCCTCAAGAACAGAGAAAGGGACGGTCCAAAAATCAAAGAAACCTCAGCCAAAATTCCATGAAACGTTCCCAAAATTTGTATAGGAATTCACAAAGGAGATGGAAAGCTACTCCTAAGAAATCATTGCTCAATTTAAACTATAACTCCGTAAATCAAAGAAATTCGAGCAAGAACGAGTTTTTCCCCAAAAGTGAAATCTGTCCAGTTCTTGATGCACAAGTGAAATTAGCTCAAATCATTTGGGGATCTTGTTCATCACTCGACAAAGCATCAATCTGTCCAAGCAAAAACCACAGAAAAACTCGAATCCTGCTAGAGCCACGAGAGGATAGCACGGGAACACACGAACTCAAGCGAGAGGCAGCTCAGGCTCAGAAAACAAACCCCAGAGGGCAACGTGAGGGACGGGCCTCGCTTCCCATCACAAAATCTCAACAAAAACACCACAAATATCTCAGATTTTTGATATCTTTCTACCACCAGAATACTAGAGGAGGAAAACCTAAGGACTGATAAGAAGAAAATTTGAGCCAGAGAGGTCAGCTTGGGGGCAGCCCCTGGATACAAATGAGCCAAATCATTTAATCCAAAGGTGTAAAGGTCTAACCCGGTCTTAATCTTGATCCGACGGCCACCGTGCCTCCTCAGCGGTAGCTTCGCCTCGACGCGACCTCCCCGATGCCGTCACGTGCTGTCCGTTCCTCCTCGGAACCTTCGCCCGGGTTTTGAGGCCCAAACCCGTAAACCCGCCTCCGATGGTTTTGAGGCCCAAACCATCAAACCGCTCCGCGAGTAGCGTACTCCATACGCGTCCCCCGCCATCCGACGCGTGTCACCTCCACGGTCAATACGGTCACTCCCATGTCTTCTCGCGCTTGTCGATGTCCCAAGTGTCAGCCACCGCGGCTAGCCACCCGGTCTCCGGGTCCCTCGGTCCAAGCCTCACGTCCGTCCTTCACCCCTCCGGTCCATCGGCACGGCACGTCCTCCTTGACCTTCACCTCGCCGTCGGCTACCGTCTCCGTGCTCCACACATACACAACACAAGCCAAGAGACATGTCGCACACAAGGCTTTCGCCAAGGTAGGGTTAGTCACCACTCAACCTACTTCGTGGATCACATTGACAATCACTCATCACAAAACGAACACACAAGGGTACTTATCAACCTTGTATTCGCAGGGCTGATCAAAGTCATTTTGAATTCAGATTTCTATGCCATTTTCTCTCTCCGGATAAGAGGAAAAAAACATTACAATGTCAAACGGAGTAACAATGGGTCAAACCATCACTGTCCAAGCAACTATACAGTCTAGCGAGTGCAGCAAAACAACCAAAGGGCCAGCTCGGCTTCGGCCTAGGCCAGAGACGAATTCCTGAGCAAGGTGGCCGCTGACGCCTCGATGCCTTCCTCCAGGATGGCCGCGATCATGCTCATGGACGGCCGCCGCGCCGGCTCCAGGTCGATGCACAGGTTCACCACGTTGCAGACGATGCCCAGGCTCTCCTGGTTCACGCTCTGCAGCCTCAGGTCCACCAGCTTGCTGAACTCCTTGGGCTGCTCCATGTGCTTTCTCGCCTGCATGCAACGTGCCCGGTACTTGTCAGTGATCACAGATACAGGTAGCCTGAGGCTATTCATTCCTGAGCAGGCTTGGCCGCTTGAGTCAAGAAGAGCCAGAAGTTACCCAATCCACTAAGCCCCCCTGTATCTTTGGAAACCGAGGCTCTGCCACTGATCAGCTTCAGCAGGATAACGCCGAACGCATAGGTGTTGGCCTGGACGTCCATGAAGCGCTTATGCCGAGAATCTGTAATGCTGTCGACTGACCCATTCAGCGAGCCAAATCCTGGTTTTGTCGCAAGATATCTCCACCTCTCGAAATCGATTATCTGCAAAGCCGCAATCAGCTGCAATTGTTAACTGAACTGAACTAAGACTGGAACCTCATGCTCAGAAATCAGGATGCTATGCTACCAGCAACTAATGTTCTTGATTTAGCAGTGTGTCTAGGAGTGCATATATACACCACAGACCTTTGGGGAGAAGTCTTTGGTTAGGTAAACTGAACTAGACGTCAGTGCAGCGACTGCAAATGGAGGTTGCAGCTCAGTGTGCAAGTATCTGAGAACCCGCGAGATGGCGAGTGCTAACTTCATCCGTCTAGGCCAAGATAGCTGCCACCCATCTCCATCTGCAAACAGATAACGCACCGAGTTCATGCCACCATCCATGGAGGCATGGAGCAAGGCAAGAGCCTGTTGACTTACCATGCAGATGCTCGTAGAGTGTCCCATTTGGTGGATACTGAAAGATTAGCATTCTTGAAAATGGATCAGACTCCTTGCAGTATCCCACCATCTTTGCAACGTTTTCATGACTCAGTCTGGACATTTCTATCACCTGAACATTTTGAGCATATTATGAGATACGATTATACAGCAGTAAAAACCTTGATGTGGGTTTAGTTGGTTGACACTCGCCTCCTTCTGAAAGTAAAGTTCCACATAGTCATTCCAGTAATGCACCGGAACAGTAAGCGACACAACAGCGATTTCCCGGCCATCCTTCAGAGTTCCCTTGTACACAACTGTCTCCTGAGACGATCCAATTATGTTGCTGAAGTCTTCACAAGCCTCTGCCAGCTCCAGCCGGCTTATCTTTCGCACATTTACCAGGAGGTCATCATCTACACAAGCAACAACCGGTAATCAACACAATTTATTCTTTATCAATATAATAGGCAGCTCTCGTGCCTATTCATTTTATTTTGAAGGCAACCCGTTATCAACACAGTGTAAAGTTCAGTTCTATCAGTAACTCGCAACAAAAGCAGGCACTGACCGATTGAGATTACGGTGTTCTCCTTCCAGCTTACAGCTCTTGTCCATGGAACACTGGTCCCGGACCCAGAGGATCTAGCTCTGCACCTTCGGAGGCCAGTCATGGTACAAAGTGTTAACAAACAAAGCAATGAAACTGCTGCAATGACTTCCAGAATCAATAGCCAAAGTGGCTCTGGCAGGCCTTTCTGCACATTCTCATCAGTACCATTGTCTTTGCCTCTGTCCTGATTAGTTTCACCTGTAATATAATATGTAGTGCACTTGTTCAATATTCAGAAAAGCAAATTACAGTACATTGTGAACGTTCTAATTTCATAGTATATAGTATATAGACCGCTATTTTTCTCGAAAACGCAAAAGGCTTGCGTTTCATTATATTAAGAAAGAGTTTTACAAACTGTGGCGAAGTGCACAAGAGTTGGGATTGTATTACATTGAGGCGCGCATCTCTCCCAAACTCGAAGTCTCGCACCGTCCCATGTTTTCGAAGGCGACTACTCACGAACTAAACAACTAAGCTTACGCGCGCCTGCCTCTATCCACTCATCGGTAGTGTGCTTGATCGTGCGGAGGAGTTGTTACACTGTGGTGGCTTCGTTCCGAAAGCATCTGGCGTTCCTTTCCTTCCAAATCTCCCACGCCACCACCGCGAACAGGGAGTCAGCGCCCTTCTTCTTTTCGCCATGCCAACGGTCACGCCATCGATCCCACCAGTCTACTAGGGTCGCCCCTCTGACTGAGACGCGTCCACTCCCAGCACCGTGAGGATGTTCCACCAGACTTGTCTGGAGAAGGAACATGATGTGATGATGTGGTCGATGGTTTCCGGTTCCTAGTCGCATAGATAGCAATGATCGTCCGCGTCAAGACCGTGGCGCCTTCTCCTGTCCGCGGTCCAGTGACGCCTCCGGACCGCCAGCCAAAGGAATATCTTTACCCGGAGGGGTCCCCAAGTGCTCCATACTCTTGAACAGCCTGGTATTGGATGGGAGGTCATCAGCAAGGCTCGGTAAGCTGATTTGGAGGAGTATACTCCGTCCGGAGACCACCTCCAGACGAGCCTATCCTCACTATCGCTAAGCTGCACCTATGAGACCATGTCCCAGACGTTGAGGTATTCACGCATCGCCGGCACGGTGATTCCCCGGGAAATTTGGCGGACCCAGGCTCTGGCCTGCATTCCGGCAGCCACTGTCGTGTTTACGATGTCTCTCCTGCTGATGAAGTGTAAGAGGGATGGTGCAATGTCCTTGATGGCATGTCCCATTAACCATCGCCCCGTCCAGAAAGAGGTCGACCTCCCGTTACCGATGACGGTGAATGTGGACATGTCGAAGAACGCCCGGACCTCCCTAGAGGTGGAGAGCGGTAGATCAGCCCATACGCGTGTCTCGTCTGTGTGTCTGAGCCACAACCATCTGGCCTGAAGAGCAATGCCAGTGAGGTGTAGGTCTGGGACACCTAGTCCACCGAGGTCCGTGGGGCGACATACCACTGGCCATGCTACCATGCACTTCCCACGGACGGAGCCCTCCGTGCCCGTCCATAGGAACTTACGACAGATGGAGTCGATCTCCTCTCTTGCCCAAGGCGGTAGTCCGTCGGCTATCGTGGCATAGATCGGAACGCAGCGAGAACGGACTTGATCCAGACCAGTCGTCCGCTCTTCGCCATCAGTGGCCCATGGCACGGTGGTAACCTTCGAGCGACCGAGTCAGTGGTTGCTTGGATCCTCGCCTTGGGTATCTTCCTGGTGCTCAGAGGTAGGCCGAGGTAAGTGATTGGGAATTCCGACATCCGGCACCCAAGGATCTATTGTAGTTGCGGCAGGCTGTCGTTCGACCCATAGATCGGCGTGATGGAACACTTGGCCAGGTTGGTGTGTAAGCCCGAGGCCTCTTCGAAGACCCTCAAGAGCTCCCTAACTGCCCGTGCTTCCCTAGCGTCCGGATGCATGAACAGCATGATGTCGTCAGCGTAAAGGCTGCAGTGATGCCTAACGGCTGGTGTGCCCATAGGCCGGACGATCCCCTGCTTGGTAGCTGCCGCGAACAGGCGGGCGAAGACCTCCATCACGATGATGGACAACATGGGTGAAAGCGAGTCCCCTTGCCGTACTCCGCGTGCGTGCCGTATACGCTGAAAGGTCTTTGTTCGGTTTTGGTAATTGAGTGACAACCTTAGGTGGACTAATATGTGGGCCTATTGCACATGAGACATGACATGGAGTCATGTGACCAAGTTGGAGAAGATCAAGATGAGGCTTGGCTTGATGGATCGGTTGCTAGGGTGAAGGGCAAGTTGTGTGATGGCTTGGCGCCGAAGGACCAAGGCAACGGTGAAGAGCAAGTGAGGTCAAGATCGATGAACCAATATGGTAACGTGATGATATGAAGTGGATCATATCATTTGGCGATTGGTTGGTGCATGTGTTGCATCAACGTCGGAGGAGTTGGAATGGAATGCGCAAGGCAAAGGTATAACCATAGGGCATTTTCATTTCACCGGTCATAGGTGTGTAGAGAAATTAATGACCGGGTTTAGGATAGATGGTTGTACTATCAAGAAGGGCAAACTTGTTTGCATATCGGTCATCTAGTGCCACTTGAGCGATCTAAATTTGCATACGTGTTAGGATCGAGTGGCGAGGCAAGTTGAGTGCCTAACTCCTTCGAAGAAAATGTTGTGAAGATGCTAACACACTTGCACATGTTGTTGAACACTTGGTGGTGTTAGCACCTTTGCGAAAGCGGTGGAGTTTGAGCGGTAGAGATGGTTTGGGGTCCTCTCTCCCTCCCGCCGAGCTTGTGAGGCGGGATTCAGACGTTTTCGAGGAGTTGAAACGACTATTTTCCTTTACGCCGTTGTTGAGTTTTGGAGGCGATGTCATGTAGTGTTTCACGATCTAAAACTTATGCTTTAGTGATACACATACTTAGTCTAGCTCATAAGTGAAAGGGCGAATCAAGCGAAACGAGAAAACGACGAAAATTCGCTGAGTTATGAGCGACAGACGCTGGCACCGCAAGCGACAGACGCGGGCACGCATCGTCTGACGCTAAACCCTAGCTGAGGGGGTTGACGTAAGCGCGTCAGACGCGGCCGCGCGTACTGTTTTAGCGTTTGACGCTGAAGGGTTTCGCGGGTGAGCGTGTGGTGGCTGCGATAGACGCTGGACTGCATCTGTCGCTGAGTCGACAGACGCGTCCGTCGAGCGTTCGGCGAAAATGGCTTCTGGACCGCGTCTGACGGTGGCGAGGCGGCGTCTGTCGGTCGCGACAGACACGTCTGACGCAGTAGGTGCGAATGCGATGATTTCAAACGGTCGAACACGTGGCGGTGAAAGTCCTATGTTTGGTGTTGGTAATTAGTGACAATACCTAAGTACTAATCCTATGCCTAAGTTGTATGTAGCATATGAGGATTAGTACATTCCAAGGTTGGTGGCAAGATGGACATGGTGATCATGATGGCCACACTTGGATTTGGACGCAACCCTATGTGATCAAGGCAAAGGTATATGCTTAAGGGTTGTGTTTTAGTAACCAAGACACCTAGTGGGTGTGGTTACATTATAGGATAGATAGCCGTACTATAAAGAGGGGAATGACGCGGCTATTGAACTCCTAAGTGCCTCTAGGTGTGCATTTCATGATCATATGCATTTGGATAGAACTAATAACGCCTCGAAAAATGATTGTGAAAATGCTAACACACATGCACATGGTGATGATCACTTGGTGGTGTTAGCACGTTTGCGACGGCGTTGGAGTTTAAGCGGTAGAGAGGGTTTGGGTTCCTCTCTCCCTCCCGCCGAGCGTGCGAGCGCGGGATTCAGGCGTTTTCGAGGAGTTGAAATGCCTATTTTCTACTACGCCGCAAGTCGGAAATCAAACGGAAAAGAAACGGAATCGAACGGAGGTCACAGAAGTCACCGGACGCGGCACCGGACGCTGCACCGGACGCTGCACCGGACGCTGCACCGGACGCGGTCACTGTGCGTCCGGCGCGTCCGGTCAGTGTCCAGTATCTGCGCGTTTTTCAGTCGCTGCACCGGACGCGAGGCGCGTCCGGTCACAGGCCACCGGACGCGTCCGGTGGTCCAGGGAGCTTACTGGACTCCCACCGGACGCGGTCACTGTGGCGTCCGGTCTGTTCACCAGCGCGTCCGGTGGTTGGTTTGTTTTGCGCGACTCAGAGTTCACCGGCGCGTCCGGTGTGTCACGGGACCGGCGCGTCCGGTGGTGACCAGCGCGTCCGGTCGTTACGACCGGCGCGTCCGGTCAGTGTTTCGAATTTTAGCCGTTGAGGCACCGGCGCGTCCGGTCCACGCGACCAGCGCGTCCGGTGAGCGCGACTGCTGCTGATTTCAGTTTCTAACGGCTATATTCGAAGGGGTACGTCTATATATACTCGTTGGCCGGCTCAAGGCTCTTACTCTTGAACATTTGACATACTTGTGAGCACTTTGAGCTAAGCAACTCCCCTCCCACTCATCTCTCTTGCTTCTTTGCATATTCGAAGTGAGATTGAGTGATCCAAGTGCATTTGCATTGTGAGATAGCATCTAGTTGGCACTTGGTGGTTGATTTGCTGCGGGATTCTTGTTTCTCTTGGTGGTTGCCGCCACCTAGACGGCTTGGAGCAGTTTGGAGGCGTTGGCAAGAGTTGGTGATTGTTCTTGGCCACCTCCGGTGATTGTGAGGGGTTTGTGCCTACCTCGGCGAAGCGCCAAAGGCAACGTTAGTATATTGCTCGTGTCATTGCAACCTTTTGCCATTTGGTAGGTTCTTGTGGTGCCTTTTGAGAGGCTCGGTGTGAGACCGATTAGCCACCGAACCACGTGGTGAAGAGGGACACAACGGGGACTAGCGTGCCGGCAAGCACGTGAACCTCGGGATAAATCTTCGTGTCATCACTTTCATTTTGTGATTGATTCATCCCGGTGTTTGGTTATCTTGGTATTCATTGTTGATCATATTGGTTGGCTCAATACTTCGCCCCTCGGTGATACCCTCCTATCTCTCTTGTATTAATTTCTTAGTTATCTTTGCTAGCTAATTAGCTTAGCTAGAGTAGTTCTCTTGTGTAGCTTGCTAGTTGTAGTTGTACTTAACTTCTCGGTTTGACTTGTGCGGTTGAGTGCAAATACTAGAATTGTGAATTGGATAGGTGGCTTGCAAACACCCATAGGCTAAGCAAAACTCGCATCTCGCTATTTGTTATATTGATAAACTTGTTTAGCTTGTCATTGTAGAAAATTTTAATAGGCTATTCACCCCCCCTCTAGCCATCAAGACCTTTCAAGTGGTATCAGAGCCGTGGTCACCGTTTGTAAGGCTTAACAACCTCGGTGTAAGATGGCTCAAGTTATGTTTAATCATGTTAATGGCAAGCCTCCATTCTTTGATGGCGTCTCTTCCTTTGATCATTGGAAAAGGAAGATGAAGCAATATCTAGGCAATATACATGAGAAGGTTTGGGATGTGACCAAAGAAGGATACGTCATTCTTGATGAGGAAAACCTCACTCCCAATGACCGCATCAACAAACAATGCAACACGGCGGCACTTTACACAATCTATAATGCCGTTGATGATAAAGTATTTGAACAAATCAAAGATCTTGAAAATGCAAATGAGCTTTGGACAAGATTAGAGGAAACATATGAGGGCACTTCAACGGTAAAGAGTGCCAAGCTCTATATGCTCAAGGACAAGTTTGCAAGCTTCAAGATGAAGGATGATGAGTCCATACCGGAGATGTTCTATAGGCTCCAAGTCATTGTCAATGATCTCAAGGGGCTTGGGGAGAAGATTGAGGACAAGGACTTCTCACACAAGTTCTTGATGTGCTTACCCAAGAAGTTTGCCACCTTGAGAAGAATGATCTTTAGAGAGGGATTGGACAAGGTCAAACCAACCAATGTGCTTGGAGATATAATGACCGATGCCCAATACAATGATGATGAAGATGAGGTAGAAGAGAAGAAGGAGACCAAGGTCAAGCAAGAGAAGCCCATTGCATTCAAGGCTTCATCCTCTAAGGGCAAGAGCAAGGTGGAGAGTGATGATGATGATCCATTCGATGATGAGACCATGGCCCTCCTTGTGCACAAGATGGGAAGGTTCATGAAGAAGAAAGGATATGGGGCAAGAAAGAGGAGAGACACTATAAAGGCAAAGACCCTTTGCTACAATTGCAATAACCCCAATCACATAGTGGGGGATTGCCCCTATGAAGATAAGAGACTTCATAATGGGGACTTGAAGCTCAAGAAGAACAAGAAAGAGAATGAGAAGAAAACAAAGAAGAGCTTCACCTTCAACAAGAAGAAGAAGGGTGGTGGTTATGTAGTCACTTGGGATAGTGACAACTCCGATAGTGATGATTATGCAAGCTCTAGTGATGATGAGAGGATCACTCGGCGAGCCATTGCAAACATCGCCCTCTCCAACAAGCTATCCATCTTTGACACTACATCAACATGCCTTATGGCCAAGCCTACCAAGGTAAAAAACAATGATAGTGATGATGATTCTTGTGCTAGTGATGATTGTAGGAGTGATGATGAGGAGGATGAGGACTACTCCAAGGATGATCTATTAGGCGTAATAGATCAAATGAGCAAGGGCTACAAAAGAACAACCAAGAAATACAAAATCTTGGAACAAGAGTTCATTGCTAAGTGCAATGAAAATGATGCCTTGATGGAGGAGCTTCTTGCTCTCAAAAAGAGTAAGGAGTGCAAAGGAATTGAACAAGAGCTCAAAGCTCTTAGGAAATCCTTTGATGAGCTAGAGGCCTCTCGTGAGTGTCTAAAGGAAGACCACGAGGACCTTGAAGTTGCTCACACTAGGCTTGAGGAAGCCCACTCCTCTCTACTTGAGCTCATCAAGGAGAAGGACCTCAAGTTGGAGAAGCTCATGAAGGAAACTAAGGAGGAGCAAGTGATTGTCACTTGTGATATTGGACTAACATGTGATATTATTGATGACTCTTTATTTGTTGGTCCGACTAATGCTTCATGTAGCTCACCATCATCCACCACAACCAACTCTACCTCTACTACTAGTGATTCATCACTTGTGGTTGAGACTCTCAAGAGAGAGGTGGATGATCTCACCCGCGCATTAGGCAATGCCTATGGTGGGGATGCCCGCTTGCTAAAATGCTTGGGTAGCCAAAGGTTCTCTCTTAACAAAGAGGGATTAGGCTATACTCCCAAGAAGGGCAAGGCGGCCTTTGCTACTCCAAAGCCTCGCTTTGTGAAGGACAATGGTCGTTATTGCAATAGATGCAAGCAAGTTGGGCATCTAGAGATTAATTGTAATAAAATGAACAAGAACAAGAAAAATGCTAATGTACCTTATATTCCTTTTGATTCTTGTTATGTGCTTACCAAGGGTGATAAAGGTGTGCATGCTAGGTTTGTTGGTACACCAATTATGGGCCCAAAGAAGAAGGCCATTTGGGTACCAAAGAGCTTAGTGACTAACCTCCAAGGACCCAAGCAAGTATGGGTACCTAAGAAACATTAAATTGTTTTGTAGGTTAATTACAAGGCCGGAGGAAGGCATTGGGTGCTTGATAGTGGGTGCTCTCAACATATGACCGGCGATTCAAGAATGTTCAACTCTCTCAAATCAAACGATAGTGGCATTGATAGCATCACATTTGGTGACAATAGCAAGGGTAATGTAAAGGCTTTTGGAAGGATTGCAATCTCAAATGATCATAGCATTTCCAATGTGCTACTAGTTGAAAAGCTCAATTTCAACTTGTTGTCGGTTGCTCAATTGTGTGATCTCGGTTTCAAGTGCATATTTGGTGTTGATGATGTGGAGATAGTTAGTGTTGATGGCTCTAACTTGATCTTCAAAGGCTTTAGATTTGAGAATCTATACTTGGTTGATTTCAATGCTAGTGACACTCAACTTTCAACATGTTTGCTCACCAAATCAAGTATGGGTTGGTTATGGCATAGAAGACTTGGTCATGTTGGCATGAAGCAATTGAACAAGTTAGTGAAGCATGACTTAGTTAGAGGCTTGAAGGATGTCACATTTGAGAAAGATAAGCTATGTAGTGCATGTCAAGCCGGAAAGCAAGTAGGCAACACTCATCCATTGAAAAGCATTATGAGTACTTCCAAGGCATTTGAGTTGTTGCACATGGATCTATTTGGGCCAACTACATACACAAGCATTGGTGGCAACAAGTATGGCTTTGTGATTGTGGATGATTTCACTAGATACACATGGGTATTCTTTCTTGGGGACAAGAGTGATGTATTTGACATATTCAAGAAGTTCATCAAGAGGGTACAAAATGAGTTTGAGACCACAATCAAGAAAGTAAGAAGTGATAATGGAAGTGAGTTTAGAAATACAAGAATTGATGAGCTATGTGATGAGCTTGGAATCAAACATCAATTCTCGGCCAAGTATACACCTCAATCAAATGGCTTAGTTGAGAGGAAAAATAGAACCTTAATTGATATGGCAAGATCAATGTTGAATGAGTATAATGTGAGTCATTCATTTTGGGCCGAAGCAATCAACACGGCTTGCTTCTATAGCAACCGCCTCTATTGCCACAAGTTTCTAGAGAAGACACCATATGAGATCTTAAATGGAAGAAAGCCCAACATTGCATACTTTCGGGTATTTGGTTGCAAATGCTACATCTTGAAGAAGGGCACTAGATTAAGCAAGTTTGAGAAGAAATGTGATGAAGGATTTCTACTTGGTTACTCAACTACTAGCAAAGCTTATAGAGTTTGGAATTCGGCTAGTGGTTTACTTGAAGAAGTGCATGATGTTGAGTTTGATGAAACAAATGGCTCTCAAGATGAAGAAGATAACTTGGATGATGTGAGAGGAACTCAATTGAGTAATGCTATGAAAGAAATGGATATTGGTGATATTAGACCAAAGCAAGTTATTAATGTAGATGACAACAAAGATCAAGTGCTCCAAAGTCCAATCACTCAAGCTAGTGGTTCTCTATTGCAAAATCAAGCTAGTACATCATCTCAAGTGCAACAAGATCAACAAGTGGCTAGTTCATCATCTCCAACTCATGATCAACATCAACATTCAAGCAATCAAGTCCAAGTGCTTCAACCAACTAACATTGCAAGAGATCATCCATTGGATTCTATCATTGGTGACATACAAAGAGGAGTTCAAACTAGATCAAGATTGGCATCATTTTGTGCTCACTCATCTTTTGTGTCAATGGAAGAACCCAAGGACATTGATAAAGCATTGAGAGATCCGGATTGGGTAAATGCAATGCATGAAGAGCTCAACAACTTCAAGAGAAATGAAGTATGGGAACTAGTTGAAAGGCCTAAGGATCACAATGTCATTGGAACAAGATGGGTCTTTCGCAACAAGCAAGATCAAGATGGGATAGTAGTAAGGAACAAAGCAAGACTAGTGGCTCAAGGTTACACACAAATAGAGGGTCTTGACTTTGGTGAAACTTATGCCCCGGTTGCAAGATTGGAAGCAATTAGGATCTTACTTGCCTATGCTTGTGCTCACAATATCAAGCTATATCAAATGGATGTGAAGAGTGCATTTCTCAATGGGTACATTCAAGAAGAGGTGTATGTGGAGCAACCTCCCGGTTTTGAAGATGATAAGAAACCCAATCATGTCTACAAGTTGAGAAAAGCTTTGTATGGATTGAAGCAAGCACCAAGAGCATGGTATGAAAGATTGAGGGACTTCTTGCTATCCAAAGGATTTGTCATGGGCAAAGTGGATACTACTCTCTTCACCAAGAAGATTGGGAAAGACTTGTTTGTGTTGCAAATATATGTTGATGATATCATATTTGGTTCAACCAATCAAGATTATTGTGATGAGTTTGGGAAAATGATGGCAAAGGAATTTGAAATGTCAATGATCGGTGAACTTAGTTTCTTTCTTGGACTTCAAATCAAACAAATAAAGGAAGGAACATTTGTGAGCCAAACCAAGTACATCAAAGATATGCTCAAGAAGTTTGGCATGGAAGATGCAAAGGGCATTACAACCCCAATGGGCACTAGTGGAAGTTTGGATAGTGACAAGAGTGGCAACATGGTGGATCAAAAGCTATATAGATCAATGATTGGTAGCCTACTCTATGTGACGGCATCAAGACCCGATGTAATGTTTAGTGTATGCATGTGTGCAAGATTTCAAGCCTCACCAAGAGAAAGTCATTTGAAGGCAACAAAGAGAATATTGAGGTACTTAAAGCATACACAAGATGTTGGATTATGGTATCCCAAAGGTGCAAGCTTTGAGCTAGTTGGATATTCGGATTCCGACTATGCCGGTGATAAAGTGGAGAGAAAGAGCACTTCCGGGACATGTCAGTTGTTGGGAAGATCACTTGTCTCATGGTCATCCAAGAAGCAAAATAGTATTGCACTATCTACCGCCGAAGCCGAATACATCGCCGCGGGTAGTTGTTGTGCACAAATTTTGTGGATGAAGGCAACATTGAAAGACTTTGGAATCAATTTCAAGAATGTGCCATTGCTATGTGACAATGAAAGTGCCGTGAAGCTAACCAACAATCCGGTTCAACATCAAAGAACAAAGCATATTGATGTTCGCCATCACTTTATTAGAGATCATCAACAAAAGGGTGATATTGCTATTGAGAGTGTGGGCACCGAAGATCAATTAGCCGATCTATTCACCAAGCCACTTGATGAGAAGAGATTTCACAAGCTAAAGAATGAGTTGAACATACTTGACTTCTCCAACATGAGTTGATGCACCCCATATATGACATGCCTCACCTTCGAGCCCCAAGGTACAATTGGTTGACATGTCATACATTCTATGCTAAGGACTTGTTTAGTGCATCTAGTCATGATTTCTTATGTTCTAGGATCATTCATGAAAATTAAATAAATTTGAAGTTTATATGGTGCCACTATTGTTTCCATGACTTGTATGATCTAGTGGTAGCATATAACTTGTTTAAGTAGCTTGTGATCCTAAGTATTTAATCTAGAAAACTTGTCTAAATATTTGCTTCAACATGGTGCATGATAACCCTTCTAGTGAGGTGTGAAGAAGCTTGCCCTTGGATCAAACCGAAGTATTTTATTTATGCAAGCAATCTAGGTTGAATCATAAACTTGATCCTCACCCCATATTTCAACATAATAATCTATCTAAAGTTTGCTCCTTGTGGTCAATTGGTGCCAAAGGGGGAGAAAATATTGTTCACAAAGATAGAACTCAAAGGGGAAGACAATGTTGTGGGGGAGAAAAATGTTGTTCACAAGATAGATTCTAAAAGGGGAGAATTGATAAAAGAAGGGGATCAACTAAAATTTTGAGCACACAAGTAGGGGGAGCAAGCTCTTTAAACATGAATGTTGCATTTCTATGTGCACTTCATATGTATGATGCATAGTTATGCATTTCGTTTTCTCCGATACATTGCTTGTGTGGTGACTTGCTAGTATAATTTGAATGATGCATTGTGGTACTAGCATGAATAGGAAGTAGTTAGATTTTCGTTGCTTCATGTTTTTCAAAGTAGTACTAGAGCCTTGCTTATAATGTTGATCTCATGAGGTTTCTAGTTATGTTTGTGCTTTTCCAAGTGGAATCTAACTACACAAGGTGCTAAGATGGTGTTTATCGCTACTCCGATGGTATCACGCTTCAAAGGTCTATAATCTAAAACACTTAGCACCTATTGGTAGTCAATGCTCCTAATCTTTCCTATCTAACATGTATGCTTCCAAAATCCAAACATATAGCATACATGTAGGGGGAGCCATTGCTATCAATTTGAATTCATGATCACATGTCCATAATTCTTACACATGGTAATATACTTGGACAATGTGACATGGATTCAATCAAAATTTTATCATAATATCTTTGTGAAAGGTTTGTCACCAATTACCAACAAGGGGGAGATTGAAAGTCCTATGTTTGGTGTTGGTAATTAGTGACAATACCTAAGTACTAATCCTATGCCTAAGTTGTATGTAGCATATGAGGATTAGTACATTCCAAGGTTGGTGGCAAGATGTACATGGTGATCATGATGGCCACACTTGGATTTGGACGCAACCCTATGTGATCAAGGCAAAGGTATATGCTTAAGGGTTGTGTTTTAGTAACCAAGACACCTAGTGGGTGTGGTTACATTATAGGATAGATAGCCGTACTATAAAGAGGGGAATGACGCGGCTATTGAACTCCTAAGTGCCTCTAGGTGTGCATTTCATGATCATATGCATTTGGATAGAACTAATAACGCCTCGAAAAATGATTGTGAAAATGCTAACACACATGCACATGGTGATGATCACTTGGTGGTGTTAGCACGTTTGCGACGGCGTTGGAGTTTAAGCGGTAGAGAGGGTTTGGGTTCCTCTCTCCCTCCCGCCGAGCGTGCGAGCGCGGGATTCAGGCGTTTTCGAGGAGTTGAAATGCCTATTTTCTACTACGCCGCAAGTCGGAAATCAAACGGAAAAGAAACGGAATCGAACGGAGGTCACAGAAGTCACCGGACGCGGCACCGGACGCTGCACCGGACGCTGCACCGGACGCTGCACCGGACGCGGTCACTGTGCGTCCGGCGCGTCCGGTCAGTGTCCAGTATCTGCGCGTTTTTCAGTCGCTGCACCGGACGCGAGGCGCGTCCGGTCACAGGCCACCGGACGCGTCCGGTGGTCCAGGGAGCTTACTGGACTCCCACCGGACGCGGTCACTGTGGCGTCCGGTCTGTTCACCAGCGCGTCCGGTGGTTGGTTTGTTTTGCGCGACTCAGAGTTCACCGGCGCGTCCGGTGTGTCACGGGACCGGCGCGTCCGGTGGTGACCAGCGCGTCCGGTCGTTACGACCGGCGCGTCCGGTCAGTGTTTCGAATTTTAGCCGTCTAACTCACTCATACTTGATAGTGTTCATCGGATCGAGTGAGAGAGCGATTCTAGTGCGTTGCTTTGAGAGATTGCATCGTGTGGCACTAGGTGATCGTGTTCCAAGCCGGTGGTGCTTGTTACTCTTGGAGGTTGCCACCTCCTAGACGGCTTGGTGGCTTGTGGCTCCGTCGAAACTCACAAGAAGATTGTGCGAGGCTCTGGAGAAGTTTTGTGAGGGAGATTGTGCTCACCCCGCGGGGATCACAAAGAGCAACTCTAGTTGAGCGTGTCATTGAGCTACCACACTTGATGGTGGGTTCTTGCGGCGCCTTCTGAGAGGCTCGGTGTGTGACCGATTAGCCGTCGAACCACGAAGTGTTGGTCGACACAATGAGGACGTAGCTTGGTGGCAACCAAGTGAACCTCGGGAGAAAATCACCGTGTCAATATTGTCTACTCTTCTCGGTGGTTTGCCTTCGTGCAACACAAGCTTGTATTTACTTTCATATATATCTTGCTTGTGTAGTTGCTCTTGTTCTAGTTGTACTTGTGTAGCTGGCTAGATATTTTCTTGCTTGTGTAGCTAGAAGTATCCCTTTTGCGTGACTAATTTGGTTTGTGTAACCTTATTAGTCACATTGCTTAGTGTGTGTAGCTAAGTAATTTGCGCTCTCTAATTTGGCATTGGTGGCCTTGTTTTTGAGCTTTGCTAGCGAGCTTAGGCTTTGTGCTTTTGCTTCACTAGTTGTGTAGGAGCTCTCTCGATTGGCAAAGTACTAGTGCATAGGTTTGTGTGACCTTGCTCTAGAATTGATTAGGTGAGCTCTTACTTAGCTTAGCATATTTGTTGCCTAATTAGAATCATTTCTAAGGTGCTTAAGAACTTAGTTAGAGGGGTGAAGTCTTGGCTAGACCGTTAAGTTTAATTCCGCATTTATTTCGGTTAGCCGACGTGTTTAATTTTTTAGAAAGGACTATTCACCCCCCTCTAGTCCGCCATCTCGACCCTTCATACGCTTGCCCGGGATTCCGTTGAGCATGATGCGCGACGTGGCAGTCGAGAGTAGTGTCGCAACCCAACGTTGCCAAAGGTCTCCGAAACCGAATGCCTGTAAGGTGTTGAGCAAGAATGGTCAGGCCACCGTGTCGAACGCCTTGGAGATATCGAGCTTAAGTAGTGCCTTGGGAATCTTGTTCTTCCGGATGTACACTGCGGCCCTTTGCACAAACTTGAAGTTGTCGTGAATGGTTCGTGTTCTGATGAAGGCATTTTGGTTGGGCGAGACGATTTGTGACAATCTGGGCGCCAGCCTAGCGGCGAGCAGCTTGGATGCTAGCTTGCCGAAGCTGTGGATCATCGTTATCGGTCGATAGTCGCCTGGCGTGGACGCATCCGGTTTCTTGGGCAGCAGGACAATGAACGCGTTGTTGAGGCTACGGAACATCCGACTATCCCCGAAGAATAGTGCGTTGAGAGCATGCATGATGTCATCCTTAATCGTTCCCCATGCCGCCTTGTAGAATGCTCCCGTGAATCCGTCCGGTCCAGGGGCTCTATCAGACGGCGTGTCACGCACGGCGGCCAACACCTCTTCCTCGGTGAAAGGAAGCTCCAGGGCCGAGAGATCAAGAGGCGTTGTTCCCACGGCCGCATGGTCGAAGGTGAACGCTCCCAAGCCCGGCGTCCCGACACGCCCTTGAAATGTCCATGGATGGCAGCCTCCATCTCTTCCCTGGACGTGCACATGTTGCCGCTGCTGTCCTTGATGCGCACGATGTTGTTCCTTCGCTTCCTACCGCGGCTCATCAGGTGGAAGTATTTGGTGTTGGCGTCCCCATCGTTAAGAAATCTGATCCTGGACGATTGCCGCGCGATGGTGCGCTCCAGGGAGGATAGGCCAAGACATTTGAGCTTGAGGAATTTCCGCAGCTCGAATTCCGTATCCGAAAGCTCCCTGCGCTCGGGCGCCTGATCTAACTTCCGGATAATGTCACGGGCCATCAACAACTGCTCTCTGACGTTCCCGATTTGGTTGGCGGCCCAACGTTGCAGCTCGCACTTGAGGCAGTGCAACATGGCATTAAGCCGGCACAGGGGGTCGATGCTCGTGGGCGAGCAAGTCCATCCTCTCAAAACGGCCTCCTGGAGTCATATTGTATTGCTCCGATGTAACATGAACCAAAACAAAAGGAGCCTTGAAGATCAAAGCACAGAAGGACAAAAGGAAGAATGTGGGAGATCAGATCCAACAAGGAAGAATTGTCTAAGTTCAGGCCTTTATTTTAACAACCATAGCCTGTTTGTCAGCCCTCTGTTGGATGACCTGCTGTCGCTGAGGGTGGCGATGGAGCTCTTCGGCCTTGCTTTCGGGTTGTTCGTTAACCTGGACAAGTGTGTGGCCACCCCCATTGGCTGCTCAGCGGAGGAATTAGCGCTTGTCCAGGACTCGTTGTCTTGTGGGATCCAAGGCTTCCCTTGCCGCTACCTCGACATCCCACTATCGATATTCAAGCTAAAGAAGGCAGATGCCATGTTGGAAGGGCAAGATGCTCAACGTAGCCGGCAGGACGGCACTGGCCACAGCCACGCTATCAGCGATACCCATCCACACATCTATAGCTCTTTGCCTATCTCCATGGGCGATCAACCAAATTGATAAGCTCCGGCGAGCCTTCATCTGGTGTGGTGAGCAGATGGGCACATCTGGAAGTTGCAAAGTGGCCTGGTTGACAGTGCGTAGGCCCCATGATCTCAGTGGCCTTGGTGTTCTTGACTTACGGCGCACAGGAGTCGCGCTCCGAGCCCGCCGGGAGTGGAAGTGTCGAGTGGATCATAGCATCAACTGGTCCAGCTTACCCAGGAACAAAGGATAAGTTGGTGACAGCGGTCTTCAAAGCTTCAACGACCTCCACCGTTGGGTCTGGAGAGTCAACATTCTTCTGGACAGACAACTGGATCCAAGGCACCAGCATCCAGACGACGGCGCCCGCGCTCTTCTTAGCTGTGTCACCCAGGCGTCGCAGGGCGCTGGTGTCCGACGCCTTGCCGCACAATGCCTGGGTGCGGCATATCACTGGGGCACGCACGGTTCAAGTCATCAATGAGTTCTTAATTATCTGGCAGCAGGTCAGGCAGTTCCAGCTCACGCCGGGCTCGCCGGATGTGATCCGGTGGCGGCTCTCGCCGGATGGGGACTACTCCTCGGCCTCGGCTTACGGGGCCATGTTCTTCGGCACCTCCAGGCCGCTTGGGGGGTCGGAAATCTAGAAGACGGTGGCGCCGCCAAGGGTGCGCTTCTTCTGGCTCGTAATGCATAACAAATGCAAGACCGCGGAGAGGAGGTTTCGCCACGGTTTGCAGGACTCTTGCAGATGCATCTTCTGCGACCAGATGCCCGAGACGATGGAGCACATCATCTTGGGCTGTGTTTATAGCAGGGAGGTCTGGAGCTTCGTTCTGGCCAAGGTCCACCTCCTCAGCATCATCCAAATGCTGGAAGAAGATGTCATGGAATGGTGGCTGCGCAACCGGAAACTCGTTGACAATCAGCAGAGGAAGGGTTTCGACTCTCTCTTCTTCTTGGTGGGTTGGCGTCTGTGGAAAGAGAGGAACTCGCGCACCTTTGATCAGGTTCGGACCAGCGCCGTCGCTCTGGTGACCTTGATTTGGGAGGATGCCGATGAGTGGGCCTTGGCGGGCTACAGGCGCCTGCAGTCCTTATTTGCGCGTGCCTAGTTCCTTTGTTGCTTTGTTAGTCGCGCCTTATTTGTTAACCATGTAATACCATCCTCGTGCTGCCGGTGGGCTGTAGTGTCCTGGTAATCAATGGATTACCGAGGCATTTGGTGTATTTTTGTTTAAACAATCTATTTCTGCTTAATGAGATCCGTGCACAGAGCACGTTCGAGAAAAAAAAAGGTTACACTATCCCAGGTCCCAAATCATCCGTAACTTAGTGATCCGAAACTGACAACGCAATAAGCAGTGTGACTGGGGTTACTTTTTCTGTTAAGTGTCAGATAAATTTTAACAGCCTATAGTTAGGTTCCCAACATCACACTATGTCCTCGAGCCCAGAAATGCACCCCAATTTCATCTTCTAGGGATGAACAAAGGGTTGGACTTCTTTACTCAGACTAGCCTAATGGGGTAGTTGACAGAATATGTAGTTTAGTAACTTCCTAAAAAAACTGTAGTTCATTAAATACTAGGATCGCTTTACCAATCTGTTATTTACAAAGTATTTTTTTTGTGAACTTTTCATTTTGCTCAGCAGAAAGATTTTCACCAGGAACCATTAATTGTATCTTGCAACCATCGATGTATATGCTCTTGTTAAATAACAAAGGAAAAGGGTGTCAAACAGCCAAAAAAAAGAGGAACAAACTGTATTACTGACTATAATATGTCAAAAATTAGAATATAATTTGGTCTAAAAAAATTAGAATATAAAATATCGCCATACATTGCTGTAGTGGACGGTTTGATGTGTTGTTCTGGAAGCAATTCCCTATCAAGCTTGATCTGTTCAAATACTGTAAAACAGGTAAGTTCAGGAAGACAACTGAGACATTCAAGCCACAAAAGGCGAAGGTGTACCTTTGGATTTGTTGTAAGCATGTGGGAATATCTCCAACCAAAAAGTTATACGAGAGATCAACATTGGTTAGCTGAGATAGCTGACACAATCCAATCTGAATATTGCTGTTTGCAGATTCCCTGAAAGAAGTATTACAGGTACAACTGGTTGTTCATATGCCACACCAATTGATGTCTGAATAGAGGAGTACTGTCAAGGTTCTGGAGTTCACAGTTTGACCGTTGTTTCATATCTCATTTAGCTTGTCTCCATACAGTTAATTAAAATCAAACAGTTACTGAAAACAACCTTTGGGGTTTTGAAGACACTGAAAACCAGTTACTTACATGTCTGAATCATTACTTGCAGGAATAATGCCTGTAAGGCTGTTATTGCTCAACCGTAGCTCAAGGAGGCTTCCCAACTTGCCAAGCTCAGGAGGGATAGTTCCATCCAACCGATTTGCATGAAGGTCTCTACGGCATAAGAGAACAGATGAGTTATAAAATTGAAGTAAGGATGAGAACAGCACAAGTTGATCTCTAGCTCTTCTTGTATACTTTTGTGATCTTTGCCAAGTCACCAATCTCACTGGGTATAGGCCCCGCAAGTTGGTTGGAGCTAAGGTTCAGCTCGATCAGGTTCTTTAGCATGCCGATGTCTTTTGGTATTGAGCCCAGGAATGTATTGTGATCCAACACGCTGCAAGAAGTTTCCCAAGACTATCAGTTGATATTCTTTTTAGGTGAAACTAAAATTGGAGTTTCATGGAGTGACAGTACTCACAGATTTTGCAAAGATCTTAGGGATCCGATCTGTGGTGGCAAAAATCCTTGGAGAGATGAATTTGACAGCTCACTATACAGTGAAAAAATAAAGACACTTAATTATATGAGAACAGGACGTTCATCAACAGAGAAAAAAGAAGTTAAGTACTTGTTCAAACAACAAAATCCCTATCTGAATTTGGAGAAATAACACTTGTCTTTGTTTTGTTCTTTCAACATAAAAACTGAAAAATACTGGCTTGAGGTTTTGCCTTATGGGTGGACCACAAAATCCACATACTCAAAACTATATGTACTCGTTTATGTCCGGGGGTTAGCTAGACATTACCACAGAACTAAAACCCCGGTCTGTTTACTGAAACTGGGTATAAGCAAAGCATTCGACACTGTCTCTTGGGAGTACATGCTAGAGATGCTGAACAGGGGATTCAGTCTGAAATGGACTGACTGGCTAGCAGCTGTTCTCAAGACCTCCTCGTCAGTCGTGATACTGAATGGCAGCGATGGGTCGAGAATCAACCACTTAAGGGGCTTGCGACAGGGGGATCCGCTATCACCGTACCTGTTCATCCTAGCTATGGATACGCTGGGCAGGCTGTTTGACATTGCAACGGAAGAGGGGCATCTGACGCCGTTAAAGGGCCGGCAAGCACGGCTGCGACTGTCACTCTATACTGATGATTTATGATCTTCACCAATCCGGTCAAGACAGACATTAATTGCATCATGCAAATTATGGATGCATTTGGGGACGCCACCGGTTTAAAGATAAACATGTCCAAAAGCTCGATTGCCACGATCAGGTGCACAGGAATTGACATGGAGGATGTACTACAGGACTTCACTGGAAGGAGGGTCTCCTTCCTGATTCAGTATCTGGGGCTGCCGTTAACCCTTGGACGGATCAGAATGGTGCACCTGCAGTACTTGCAAGATAGAGCGAAGGGCAAACTAGCAGGATGGCAAGGGAGGCTGGTTAGCATTGCCGGCCGGCGAGAGCTCGTCAGATCGGTCATCAGTGCCTTACCTGTTTACCTGCTGACAGTTATCAAGGCACCAAAGAAGTTCCTAAAAGAATTGGACAAGCTGAGGAAACGTTTCCTCTGGGCGGGTGACGGGGAGCTATCTGGCGGGAAGTGCAAGGTTGCTTGGCCGGCAGTCTGCACGCCGCAGCCAAACGGCGGTCTGGGCATCAAGGATTTAGATGCGTTCAGTCGTGCCCTCAGATTGAGGTGGCTGTGGCTTCAATGGAGTGATGAGCAAAGACCATGGCAGGGTCTGCAGATACCGATCTCGGAGGGTGACACTGATCTCTTTAATGCAGCCACTGTGGTCACATTGGGTAATGGTCGTAAAGCTTCCTTCTGGACATCGCGTTGGCTGAATGGAACGTCGCTTGCAGCCCGCTTCCCGGCCCTGTACAGACATAGCAAAAGGAAGAATAGGACGGTGGCCGATGCAATCACAAACAACAGGTGGATTACGGACATTGATCACAATCTGAACCTGCAGCTCATCAGGGAGTACGCCATGCTCTGGGAAGAGCTTGACAGCATACAACTGATTGAGGAACAGAATGACACAATAACCTGGATGCTCACATCCGACGGGAAGTACTCAGCCAGTTCGGCTTACTCCATGCAGTTTGCAGGCAGAACCAAATGTCTGACTGCAACGCAAACGTGGAAGACAAAGGCTCCACCTAAGTGCAGATTCTTCATATGGCTGATGCTAAAAGATAGAATATGGACGGCGGCACGATTGCAGCAAGAGGCTGGCCAAATGAATATTTTTGTTGAAGGCACTCCCCTAGAGAGGTGGCAAGCTAAGATCAGAAGGCTACGCCAATATCTCAGAGGATGGGCAAAAAATGTAAGTGGTGCCTAAAAGAAAGAAAAAATGACACTGTTAAATAAACTAGACGAATTGGATAAAAAGACAGAGAGCTTTATGCTTAACGAAACGGATTTGAATTTAAAACATGTGTTAAATGAAAGGCTTGCTGATTTACTTCGTGAAGAGGAACTTAAATGGTACCAAAGGGCTAAAGTGAAGCATCTATTAGAGGGTGATGCAAATACGAAGTACTATCATTTGTTGGCAAATGGTAGACTTAGAAAAACTCGTATTTTCCAGCTAGAAGATGGGAATGACATAATAAGTGGTGATGCTCACCTTAAAAAGCATATTACCAAATATTATAAGTCACTCTTTGGTCCATCGGAAAACTCTACCATTACTTTGGATGAGTTACAAACTGAGGATATTCCCCAGGTTTCGGCACTGGAAAATGAGTTTTTAACTGATGACTTTTCAGAAGAGGAAGTGAGGGTTGCAATTTTTCAAATGGAACATAATAAGGCACCTGGACCGGATGGTTTCCCACCAGAGTTTTATCAGGTCTTCTGGACTTTAATTAAATATGATCTGATGGCTTTGTTCAAGGATTTTCATCATGGCTCCCTGCCACTAAATAGTCTTAATTTCGAAACTCTAGTTTTGCTTCCGAAACAGAAGGATGCGAAAGTGATTCAACAATACAGGCCAATATGTTTGTTGAATGTCTCTTTCAAAATCTTCACCAAAGTTGCAACAAATAGATTATCTATTATAGCCCAAAAAATTATTAGACCAACACAAACGACCTTTCTCCCGGGTAGAAATATTATGGAAGGAGCAGTAATACTCCATGAGACTATTCATGAACTTCACTCGAAGAAACAAGATGGGGTTATTTTCAAAATTGATTTTGAAAAGGCATATGATAAGGTAAAATGGAGTTTTTTACAACAAACCTTAAGGATGAAAGGGTTTTCACAAAAATGGTGCAAATGGATGGAGCAGTTCACGCAAGGGGGAAATGTTAATATTAAAGTTAATGATCAGTTAGGTTCCTACTTCCAAACAAGAAAAGGCTTACGGCAGGGTGATCCCATGTCGCCAATACTATTTAATATAGTGGCTGACATGCTGGCCATACTGATTGCCAGAGCAAAGGAAGCAGGGCAAGTTGAAGGGGTTATTCCACATCTCATTCAAGATGGCCTATCTATTCTCCAGTATGCGGATGACACAGTGATTTTTATGAGTCATGATGTTGAGAAAGCGGTAAATATGAAATTAATACTCAGTACTTTTGAACAAATATCGGGACTCAAAATAAACTTTCACAAAAGTAAAATCTTTTGCTTTGGTCAAGAAAAAGAATGTGAAGTGTACTATTCGCAGCTGTTTGGATGTAAAGTTGGGAAGTACCTTTTCCGTTATCTTGGTTTACCTATGAATACTAAGAAACTAAACAATAAGGATTGGCAAATGATTGAGAACAGAATTGAAAAAAGGCTCAGTGGATGGAAAGGTAAAATGCTTTCGGTTGGGGGTCGCTTGGTCTTGATAAACTCGGTGCTTTCTAGTTTACCGATGTTCATGATGTCTTTTTTCGAACTTCCAAGAGGAGTGTTGGAAAAAATAGACTGTTTTAGATCAAGATTTTTTTTGGCAAAGTGACCAGCACAAGCGTAAAATATAGACTAGCCAAATGGGAAATTATGTGCCAACCAAAAATTCAGGGTGGTTTAGGTATACAGAATTTGGACATACAAAACAAATGCTTATTGAGTAAATGGCTTTTTAAATTGTTAAATGAGGATGGCACGTGGCAGGAACTTTTGAGGAACAAATACATAAAAGATAAGACTTTAGGGAGTTGTGCTGGAAAAGCTTGATGAATGTCAAAGACACCTTCTTGGGCTTTGGCTCGTTCAAAGTGAAAGATGGTTCGCAAACCCGTTTTTGGGTAGACACTTGGTTAGGAAACAAACCACTTAAAGATAGATTCCCATCGTTGTTCAATATTGTAAGAAGGAAACAAGACTCTGTGGCACATATACTTAGCTCATCCCCTCTAAATATTTTATTTCGCCGAAATTTAGTGGGTATGAATCTAAGGGATTGGCATATAATTGTAACATCTTTACAGGATGTGAACTTACATGATGAAAGGGATGTTTTTGTATGGGCGTTACATTCATCAGGAAATTTTTTTGTCAATTCCATGTATGCTACGTTGATTAACAATAGGGTGAGGGTGTCACAAGATATATGGCAAATTAAAGTTCCTTCAAAAATAAAAATATTTTTGTGGTATCTAAAAAAGGGTGTGATTTTAACTAAGGACAACCTTGTTAGGCGACACTGGAACGGGGACACGAAGTGCTGTTTCTGTCACTCTCCAGAAACCATTCACCATCTTTTTTTGGATTGTCTTTATGCCAAGTTCTTGTGGCGGGCTATGCATTTATTTTTCGGGTTAACACCTCCCCAAAGCATAGATGACCTTTTTAGTAGATGGTCAAAAAGGGCTAGTAACAAACATAATGCATTGTTGTTGACAGCAGCGTCGGCACTTTGCTGGGCAGTTTGGATAACAAGAAACGAGGTGATTTTTGATAAATGTAGACAAAAACTTTTTTACAGGTCCTTTTTAGGGGAACTCATTGGCTACGGCAGTGGGCAAGATTGCAGCGGCATGATGACCTACAGGCTCAGTTGATCTTGGCTGGGCAACATCTAGAGACATCAACCTTGCATTTCTTTGGTTCCAATGGATGGTTCTTGACTAGATTTATTGGCCTCAATTAGTCAAAACCTTATGCTTGTTTTGTTTATCCATGTGTTTGGTTGTAAGTTGGAACTTTTTACAGCGTATGTGCTAGCCTACGGACTGAACTTTGTAATAAGTGGTCTGAATCTATCACTTGATAGATGAAGCCAGATATAACCTATCCTTTATCTAAAAAAAATGAATATTTTTGTCAGCTATGCATCAGGAACTTGGAGACCACCCAGCACCTGTTCTGCGAATGCCATGTTACTAGAGAAGTCTGGGATGGTGTCGCGAGCTGGATACAGGCCCCCTATCTGAGACCAGCAAACTGGAGCAGCAGCCACTCCTTGAAAGACTGATTCATTGACTTAGCATCGCAAGCAGACCACTCCTCCAAACCTGGGATTCAGTCCATGATAATGCTAACGGTATGGGAAATTTGGAGAGAAAGGAACAACCGCGTCTTCAGGAAGCTGACTAGGAGCGTCCGGG